>BRKX01000017.1:28191725-33191725 GCA_026008535.1 Perilla frutescens | reverse complement strand
TCTACGTGATATCAGAATCCCATAAAATCTGAAACCAGTAAACCGCTAAAGAAGGAAGCCCACGAAATCGCTTTGTACAGAAATCAAAATCGCCGCCCTGTGTTAATCCAAAAACCTAGAACCCTAGAGTACCGACTGCGACATCGTAAAGAGAGGCGACGATTTCAGCGAAGGTCGAGGACTACGGTTTGAAATTTTAAGAAGGTCGAGGTCTAGAATCCCGTGAGAACCGAGAGCGACGTCCTCAAGAACGGCGACGATTCCGGCGAACCTCGGCGAGTTTGTCGTGAATTGCAGCTTCAAAAATGAAGAAGACGGTGGAAATTTTAACCTCCGACGACGGCACTATCGAACGAGGAGGCCAAAAAAAACATGGGTCGAAAGAAATCGGGTAAGTTTCAGTGGTTTGAATCAAATTTAATGATGAAATTTGGGGGAAAAAATTGGAATAGATGTGTGACTGTTGGTTACCAATAAATTGTTTCAATAATTTTTTGTTGGACATTGGTAAAGACAATTTTTTTTGTAACACTAATTAAGCATATTTCTTATGCTACTTATGCATGACATTGATGGTACTTATGAATTACTGTGCTACGTACTTATTGTTAAGCTTGGTAAACGACCTTGTATGATTTGGAGCTCCATATTATGATTGTTGATGCTACTAATGCGCACCTGTGGTGTTTTGGGCAAAACAAAATTGGTAATGCTAATTATGCACCTCTTTGATGATATTTATGAAAATTTGTGCTACTAAGTGTTTAAGTTGGTAAAATAACGTGTGAGTCATTGCTTTGAATTAGGCTTGTTGATGCTACCTATGCATACCTCTAGCGCTTTTACCCAATTAAATTTGATATGCTACTCATGCACATCTTGAATGCTATTTAAGCATATCTGTTATGCTATATATGTATATCATCGATGCTATTTATGAATGTCTATAATGTTATAAATGATTAGTTCATGTTACAGTGAGATAGATGTAAAGACAGTGCTTCGTAGACTTCAGACTAATGCTTCGTAAGTAACATAAATATATTCATATTTCGTGGTTGCTGCTTCGTAAACATATTCATTTGCATAGAATTATGTGAATGTTACAGTTAGTGCTATGTATTCATCGAATAAATGCTTCGTAATATCAACCAACCTAAATCAAAGAATTTTAATGTACCACAAATAATGTACCCAAAAAAAAAAATGGAATACCCTAATTGTACCATACAAAACATCTGATTTCCTCCTTCTTTCAATCTTTCTTCCTCCTTTTGGGAATCCAAACACTAGATGCACGTCTTTAGCATCAAACCGGTATCGAATTTCCATTCATTAGACGCATCTCTGAGCTATTAGCGTTAAAATTATCCAGAACCCAATATGCGAGTTGGGTTGGGACCTCATCCACTTTCATGTTCTGTATGTGCTTGAATCCCATCTCAATAATCGCTTTGCCTTGGTTTGTGGAGAACTTCTCGATTGCTTGAAACGACAACGTAGGGCATGCTCGGCTTGTTAGTTTAGGATGATTGGTGACAGCTGATTCGTCCTCCTCGTCCTCCATTATGTCATCTTCGATGGGGTTCTCTTGGATGGTCTCTATTCGAACTGCAACAATATAGATAGTGATACAGAAGAGTAAGACGCATTACAGATTACTTTAATGAGCACTGATTGAAATGGTTAAAAGCATGTAATCAATTAAATGTACAAACACACCTTTTTTCTTTTTCTTTAAAGGACCCATGTTTTTTTCCAAACTTTCTGCAGTTGTATTAAATTACCAGAAACATTACATATGTACAATTGTTGATCACTATTGAGTTGAATTAATTAAATTAAATACCTCTTCTTTTGTCATGTTTTCTTTTCGACCTTAACTCGTTGTTTTTATCTGTTGTGTCTTCACTTTGAACCTACAAAGGCATCTCTGACTCGAAATCAGAGTCATCTGCAGAGATTTTCGATCTTTCTGCAAAACAAGATTTGAAGCATTATTTCACTTATTAAGTAGCATGCAGGTTAATCATGATTCCGTTACATCCAAATAAACCTTTAATTAGCACTGAAATTCAATATAACTAGCATTGTTGATCATCTGAAAATTGTACACAAGATAAATCTGATTCACATTTCAAAATGAATGGTCAATTTCAAATTACTCATAATCAAATTTATCCAATGATACATATTTAATATCATCAAATTTCACTCATTTTTTTGGCAAACCGGCAACAGATGCAATAAAAACATCTCAAATATCAATTTAAATGAATCAGGAGCATTTCACAAGTATATACGTGTAGCACTAAAACACATTAACATTAGCATTGACAGACTTTATACGAAAAATAAACCGTTTATGCACAAAATTCAAACATTACATAGAATTTCATTCACACTTTATCAAGAGTACAATATTAATAAGCATGACAAAATATTACTCAATTAATAGAAACCTATGATTTGCCAAAAAATCAAAAAGCACACACATCAAAATCACTCGATCACAAATCAAACGCCGCAACTAAATTTAATTTTCAATGGGTCGCAACAATTAACCATAAGCATTTGTCCAGAAAATTGGGATAATTTCCCAAAAATTTTCCAACAATAATCCTCAACAACTCTTCACTCATTCGCAAGCATTCAATTTTCTTTTCAATCCTCAACAACTCTTCACTCATCCCACAATAATCTTGAAAATTAATTAAAACCATTCAAACTTACCGGATTTATGTCGACCAATTTTTTCTCTCTCTGCTACTTGAATCGAGTGTCTACCGGTAACGAAAACCAATGCCGCCTTCTTTATTTGACCCGCTGCCGCTCAGGAGAAAGCCACCGCTCGCCTGATCGAATTGTCGCCGGAGTCCTTATCGGTACAAATCAAAAAGCTATGAATGAGAAAAGAAAAAGTATATGCTCTGAGAGAAAAAATCGGAAGAATCTTCATAATCACGATACACATTAACTATCCATAATTAAAAACCGTTTGATAAGGACGGTTATTATTTTCAAAGATATGTAAATCTACAAATTAATTACAAAAATACAACCCTTACCACATAAAAAAAAACGGAACTTAAAAATTAAAATATCAAATGCTGGAACTTAATCTAATCGTCCATCTCATTAAATTCAAAGGCTGAAAATTGTCCCTACTTTTCACACCAAGGCCCTATCCCCATTTGATCTATATCCTATATATATATATATATATATATATATATATATATATATATATATATATTAAAGCAAGCATCTCATACATCTCTCCATCTCTCACTCAAAAATTCCAGTTGCATTCAATGAGGGAAAGAATTTGAAGATATACCCCACATTGAAAGATTCGGAAGATCGTTAAATTTAACTTAATGATTTTGAAGTTTAATTTGTAAAGGTAATGTTTTCAACTCATTGACATTTGAATATTAGACTTTACATAGAATAATTAAAAAAATAACATGATTTCATTCCTTTTTGCGTGTTGGGTCATTTTTAACTGCACTCAAGATCCGGCGCGTAGTAGAAGGCGAGCGTGAGTACATCAGTAGAAGACATTGGTAGAACATCGACTGACAATTCGGCCTCGGGTGCGTACAGAAATGCCACACACATAAATGGTTCCGCACGCAACAACGAACATCAGCACGAATATCACTTGATAATTTGGCCTCAGGTGTGTGCAGCAGAGCCGTCGTGCACAAGACATGCGCGCATATGGCTCCGCGCATAACAACAAAAACATCGGTAAAAATCGACAAACACATCGGCATACATCGTCGCACATAAACTGGCCGCTCAATACTGCGCGCACTAGTAACTGCGCGCTAGGCTAGGTGCGCAGTTAAAAACTTTACTTTTTCAAATTTTTTGAAAGTTGTAGAAATACCTATTTTTTATTTCTAGATTTTCATAAATAAACTATATTAAGATGATTTTTAACTACTTCTAATGTCAATGCATGTTTGTTATGCCCATAAACTTCTTTCATACTCGCCGCCATTTTCCCCCAAATCAAATTTTATAACCAAACAACACCCAATAATCTAACAATGTTAATAATCAGATCCGAAAGGACATCACTCGACTAATAAAAACTAGAAAAATTTTGATTCCTTCTCTTAAGAGGCTGGGGTTGGATTTTCCAGAAAAATTTAGATTTATTTCTCTTCAATTTGAAAAGATGGACGACTTAGAGGGAGAACTTTTACCAAAATTTTCAAATCTTCTAAAGGGGTTGACGATTT
Organism: Perilla frutescens; assembly: GCA_026008535.1. NCBI lineage: Eukaryota > Viridiplantae > Streptophyta > Magnoliopsida > Lamiales > Lamiaceae > Perilla > Perilla frutescens. Next base: position 33,187,469 of record BRKX01000017.1, on the reverse strand, counting down.
GGGGCATAAATTTTTATTTTTCTCTTGAATTTGTGGAGGTTGGCGATGGCTGAGTTGGAGAAATTTGAATTTATCCTCATCAATTTATGTAGATCGACGATATGGGGGAGAACTATATCTTGATAAATTTTCGAAATTTTTCAGATTTTACAGAGACGTGGTTGGCAATGAACTTGCGAGGGAGAGAGAAAAAAATTCAAAATCTTCAATTTTTTGAAAAGATGGTATGGGCGGCTGGGGCTTGGGTGAGGGAGAAGTAAGGTTTATTTAACAAAAAAATGAATATAAGGGTCGGTAATTGAAGGTATTTTTTTTTTTTTTGAAAGTTTAAGGGAAAATTTTCCGTATTCCCACTAAATAAAAGTTACCCTTACACTACTAGCATAAAGCAGATATGAAATATTTTTACATTAGAAAAAATAGAGTGGGAGGTGTAAAATTTGCGAAAATTCCAAAAAATGTCTAATGGCGGTTACTTCGGTCTCCCAGAAGGAGAAAATATTATCTAATTAGGAGTTTGTTCTCAAGATTTGACCTTAATTACGGATATTTGACTGCAAGATAATCAACTTAATTAGTCATATTTATCAAAAGAATATTAGAATTTAAAAACATATAAATCATATTTAAAAAAAAATCAGCCATTTAATAATTATTTATTTGAAAACTAATTAAATACTAAAAAATAAATATAAATCCTAATTTGAAAGAATCAATCCTAATTGATAAATGTAAAATTAAACTAAAACATAATAAATTAAAACTGATGAAAAAAATGAAAAAAATGCATAAATTCGATCGTTAATGTCTGTGCCTCCGTGGATGACATTCTCAATAGTTCATTTTAATTTATAATTTCATTCTTAGTTTAATAATAATAATAATAATAATAATAATAATAATAATAATAATAATAATAATAATAATAGTTGGCTCATATGAAAATTAATTAAACTATAAATAATAATAATAATAATAATAATAATAATAATAATAATAATAATAATAATAGTTGGCTCATATGAAAATTAATTAAACTAAAAATAATAAAAAATCAATATGCTGGTTGCAGGCAGTCCCATGCTATGATTGTTTGTTTCGCATCTAGTTACATTATATATGTAGCTAATAGATTAATAATAATAAAAAAAGTGTTAATGGACAACTGTCATTAACTGCATCAAGAATCAAAATATAACCTGCATGAATAAATATAAATACAATGATGAACAACTTTGTTAGATATAACACTATATATATATATATATATATCAAAAAGCATAAGAAAGGTGAAACTTAATCGACTGACCTATGAAGGAGTCACGCCATTTAATATCGTAATGACAGCTCTCTGCAAATAATGCTAGCTAGCTCATCTCAATCTTATGGTAGAAACAATATAATTTGTGCAAGGACTCAAATAATGAAAACTTGTCAATATCATTCAATTAAGTTCGAAATTAAACAATTTTTCAAGTTAAAACCTCCATGCGATACACTCACACACATGCATGTATGTATCATATATATATATATATGCATATCAGTATATGAATATAATAGTTGCTCTATCTGTGATTAGCATGCCATCAGAGAATTTGGCCGGAAAGAGTGAGAAACCCATGTTGGAGAAGGGGAGCACATGCAAATTCGAAACACAGTAAAAACCATGTGTGAACATGCACGTGCCCTGCTTCTCCAGCAAGGGTTACACACCCATAGCTATCTTCCAAATCAAATTATGATCTTTGAACCACGCCCTGCAAGCAAAAATGGAAGGCGCAGCTCCTCTATTTATAATTATATAGGCCGACTGTAGAGAGAGAGAGAGTTGGGAAGAGTTAAAGCAATGGAGTTTTAGAGTGCCCATTCTTTAAATTCTTATCATCATCACGCAAGAAAAGAGATCGAGTATAGATATTATATATATATATATATATATGTAAGTATCTTTTGTTTGATCTAATTTGTCAACAAACATTATTGATTGTTTTGGCTTTGGAGTGAATTGAAATTAAAGGCTTGTATTTTTGGCCATGCAAAACTCTTTAATGTTCCAACTCTTTATTGCCCTCAAGATTTGACCTCAATTTGACACCCTTCCAGTGAATCTTTTTCTTCTAGTGGCTTCCTTCCATTTGGCATTTTGCATCATCTTCCTTTATATTTACATCTTCATTTTGCAAATCTTTTAAGCATTTTCATTAATATACATATAAACATAAACATAAAATCATTTACGTACATCTTCAATAATCAATATATCTATCTAATATCGTTCTTCCGATCCATAATTAAATACAGTCACGTATATATATATATATATATATATATATGTGTGTGTATGTGTTGATGACATCGTATCGTATCGTCCTAAAATTTAATTGAGGTATTGGGCCTAGATATAATATATAGCTATTAATTAGGTAGGTGCATGTGTCACACATATATATCGGTTGCAGACAAATTAAGTCAACCACTGATCAAGTTTTCTTGCAGATCCATTCATGGAAATTCTTTTTAACAATCCAACCATCAAAATTTTCTGCAGGCAGTAAAATATTCGACGTTTAGTAAAGCAAAAAAGTTAATTTGCTCAAAGCTAATGCCTAATGGTTTAACCCTACTTCTGATTTTTTTTTCCACTTATTTCTTGGTGGAGGTAAAAACGCGTATAATCCGTTGATCTTGAGAATACTCGAAAGAACATAAGAATAATATCGTTGATTCTTAGTAACAATACTGAATTTCACATAAATATCACACTTTTTTATTAAATTTGAACTCCCCTAATAACAATCTAGATCTATCTATTTATAATATTCGATAAACTTGTAATACAAGAAATAATAAACGTAATTTAGATAAAATTCCTAATTGATAATATAATCTAAATAGATAATAAAATATAATCAAATCTAAAATATAATATAAATAGCATATCAAGATCTAATTTTGATATTTTCATCATTCACCCAAGTCTTATACGATTCGATGTCGAATCGAAAGTCAAAAGAGCACGCCAAAAATGATCTGCAACGACATCCTCAGAACATGCATAATTGAGATAATGTATTGATGTATCGCTCATCAAATAATCAATATATTTGTCATTGGAAGACAACACAAACATAAAACCTAAAGAAATATTAGCACTCGTAAACAATTGTGAAAGTTCATCATGTGCTAGAGAAAGTCATGTTGACGGTGACACATCCACTCTTAGTGCAACCATGACGGGGGACACTTTCTTAGAGTCATAACATATCAACGCAGCATTGGCACAGGGCACGGACAAGATCTCGTCATCAAAAATCGGATGACCATCGTAGGCACTACCTATGGACCTCAAATCATTAAGAAAATGAGTTTTATCGGAGAAGATATACATCTCTTCATCAAAAATCGGTGGATCATCATAACCGTCATCGACAACATTGTCTGAAAATGAAAAGTTGTCATAAAATAAATCATGGAAGATATTGGCAATCATGGAACCTTCAACTACATGAATCGGCGTGTCAAGATCAACAAACAGAGTATAGACTGACTCTGGATACCAATTGATGCAGATAGAATCGTGAGTAATCTGTTGATTTAATTTTAGAATACCTGAAAGAATACAAGAACAATATCGTTGAGCAAGAATACCGAATTGCACATAAATATCACACTTTTATTAAATTTCAACTCCCTAATAACAATCTAGTGTATCTATTTATAATATAAGATAAATTTGTAAGACAAGAAATAATAAATCTAATTTAGATAAAATTTCTAATTGATAATATAATCTAAATAGATAATAAAATATAATCAAATTTAAAATATAATATAAATTATATATCAATATCTAATCTTGATATCTCCATCACTTCTCTAGCTACTCGTTGCAAATAATATTATCCCCTTCTACTTTTAAAAACTTCCCCTACGTTTATATATTCATATCGCTTTTTACACATTTTACATGCACACGCACTTTATATTTGCATAAAATTCTCACCTTTGATTAATTTCAAGCATAAGGGAACCTATTTCTCTTTGAAGTGCAGTCAAATCCAACAAATGTGCGCTTTAAGATAAAACTAAATCATTTTACGGATCAAAATTTATAAGACAATTTATAAGACAGTTTAAAACTAAACCCCACACTCAATGGTACATTTGTAATTTAATTTACTTATGTTTGTTTATATTTGAATATTAATTTTAACTCGACTTACGAATTTTGATCGTGTTATAAGACGATCTCACATGATACTTCCGAATATTTAATTTTAAAAGTTCGTTTTGATTGGTTTGTTTTGAAAATTAACTTGGACTTACTTTATCAATTGCATTCAATATTTTTAAATCAAGACACAAATTTCAAGCTTAACATAGAGTATATACTTGCAGGCTTGCACTATAAATTACATAATGGAAGTAGAATATATAGTTAAATAAAATTATTTATTGTTATCAAATCTAAAGAATATTAGTTTCAATTACGAACTATGAATATTAGTTTCAATTATGAACTATGTATAGAAAATAATTAATAAATAAGATAAAGTAAAAATATTAATATATATTTATATATGTATATTTAAGTTTTAACATTGTCATTGTCTCTCTTTTACCCTAAAAAAAAGCACTCTCTTTTGCCCTTTTTCATTTTCTTGCATTTTTTGGAAAACTAAAGTAGATATATTTACATTTCCCCCAAATTCAAGACTCAACGTCATTACATAATTGCCTATATTAAATGCCCGTGGCTTAAATTTTCTGGAGCAAGAAAAAAGTGGATTTTGGTGATAATGATCAAGGTTTTGACCAGAAAAAAGGAGTAGTGATGGATGGGAAAATAAGATCAGAAAAGAGCAGACTGCAGTGTAAGCAACAACCGAGAGCCAAGATATATGGAGGGAAGGAGAGGTTCAGGGTTGCGTGTTCTGCGCGAGTTTCTTATTAAATTCTCTCTCTCTCTCTCTCTCTCTCTCTCTCTCTCTCTCTCTCATGTTAACATCTTTTGTTTAATTATTATTTTTCTTTTCCATGTAACAGTCCCCTCTCATCAAATCCTAATACTGTGAATTAATATTTTTGGATAAATTACATTTTTTATTCCATAAAAATAAGATATAAATATTTTTAATCTCAAAATGTACAATTTTAATCTCAAATTTGAATATTCAACACTTTTGATTCTGTAGTTATAATTCGACAATTTTGATTCAAAAACTAACAGATTGCTTAATATCCATGAAGTAAGGAATCAAACCACGTGAAGCCAAAACACAACTCACCACAAAATTGAATCCCCAAAATTCATCTACAATATCTAATCCTTAAATTAAAACTAAAACTAAATGTAAACACATATCACCACAAAATCAAGGAAAATGTCGAGAAAATTATGCTAATCAGTTTATGGGACCAAAAGTTTCGAAATATAAATTGTGGGACTAAAAGTGTCAAAAAAATCAAATTTGGAACCAAAATTGTACATTTTAGGACTAAAAGTGTTAGAGCCCTATTTTTATAGGATCAAAAGTGAAATTTACTGTCTCCTTGGGGATGGCCTATTGGTGGAGTGGTATTTCTTGAGGTCAAATGTCTCAAGTTCGACCCACCACCAACACCACTAGGTGTGAGCCTGTCACACCTGGCTTGCCAAGTGTGGTTTACCTCCCCTGTATAGGTTTGTAGGCTATTACATAAGAGCGGGGTTTACCCAGTGCGCACCACGGTAGCAGCTGCGGGTTACCCTCGACATTCAAAAAAAAGTGAAATTTACTCTTAATGCATGTTTTCTAAAATAATCATGTTAATTAATGTTGAGAGAGAGAGAGAGAGAGAGAGAGAGAGAGAGAGATTTGTGCTACTCGTAGTAAAAGTAATAGGTAATGTTTGAAAGTGTTAATGGACCCAACTATTCAAAATCCAAATAAGAAATGCTTTTCTAGCCAACCTTTTTAACTTATGCTTTTTTATTCAAATTTTTTTACAATGTCTAAAATACCCTTACTAAATGTGGGTCCAGTCAAAATATTCTTTTGACTAACTTGAGATTTGAACCTAAAGTTGATTTGTGAAACAAAAAAAACTCACGAGTTCACAGGCAAAAAAACTCACGAGTAGCAATCTGTCCAGTCAAAATATTCATTTGACTAACTTGAGATTTGAACCTAAAGTTGATTTGTGAAACAAAAAAAATTCATGAGTTCACAGCCAAAAAAACTCACGAGTAGCAATCTGTGAAATTTGCCCAAAAAAACTCACGAAAAATCTGCCCACATACACACGATTTCACAGCCAAAAAATTCACGAAATCTTCAGAAAAAACTCACGAAAAGTCTGGCCAAGATACACACGAATTGACGGGGAAAAACTCACGAAAATCCGAGCGAACACCCACGAGAGCCGATCTTGATCCATGGATAATTTGGAGCCTTGGGCTGTCGAATTTCAACAGGTTATGGCTCTAAACTCAAACGATTTCATGCTCTATTAGGCGGAAATTATGGTTGTCGAAATTTGTGAATTTTTGTCAATTTCAATATGATAATATGGTGAATTTTAGGGTATTTGTATTGTGTTGTGGATTGTTGGGAATTTAAATCTGATAATATGTTAGGATCTTGGGAAATCGGTGGAATGGTGTGGATCAAATTCGTGAATTGTTGTGAAATTTCAAATGTTGACAGTTTTCGTGAGATTATTTTCTCACGGTCATGTTGTCGGGATAAAATATATACACGAGATCATGTTTTCGTGTCTAAATATGCTCACGAGAGCTCTATCGTGTAGAAAATAAAACAGTAGTTTTCGGGTCAATATATTCACACGAAATATCATATCGTGTAAAAATATTCTCACGAGAACTCTTTTCGTGACAATATATTCACACGAAAATAAATTTCGTGTAAATATATTCTCACGAAATGTAGATATATTTTTTTTGAAAAATTCGGTTGTGCTTGCATTTTTATTTCATAATTAATTATTCTTCTCAATCATTGGTAAATTCTCAGCATGTAGGTATCTATATCATGTCCAATTATTTTTAATTTAATTATATTTGTTTTATTTCTGCATTATTTATCGCTAATTTTTTGTATATTATTTAAAAAATAGCGTGATTGGGTGTGGAGGAGAGAGGCTTTACAGAACATCACATGCGGGATCAATTTATACTGGAAGGACAATATGAGTGTAATTAGGGAAGTATTACACATGATTAGTGGTGGGCCTGAACTATTCGAGCAGTTTAGGAGAGAGTCGTGCTTCGGGCATCTGATAGATTTCGTGGGGGGAAACAGTTGTAACAATGCTCTACACGCATTGTTGAGTAGGGAGGTGATTATTGACGGTGCAGAGGAGCACGATTTTTGGTTTCGGGTTGGAGAAACCAATATTAGATTTTCTCCGAGTGAGTTTGCTCTGGTGACTGGACTGCAGTTCGGAGGATCCGATTTTGATCCGTCTGCATCACATAAGATTTCTAGGAGATCTTTTTATTCCCGTGAGTTGAACAAGACAACTTTGAGAGTGAAGGACCTACTTGAGAGGTTTAGGACCTATTCACTAGGAGATGACCTCATGGATTACGTCATGGTCGCCAATGTCCTGTTCCTGCACACCATGATCTTTGGATATGATCAGACACACATGATAGATGACTGGGTATGGGTCTTAGCCGAGGATCGGGATCGATGGAACTCATTTCCATGAGGAGCTTATGCATTCAGTCTCTTGACGCATTATATGAGTTTGGTACCGTCTACTGAGGTCGAACTGAGGAGAAAATTCAAGAAGACGGAGGAAAAAGCCAGATTGTCTTATCATTTCTATGGACCGGTGTGGGCTCTACTGGTATGAATCTTAATTTTGTCACGATTATGACTGTAATCTTATTTTATTTAATATAATTTGATCAATGTCTTATTCGACAGGTGTGGGCATATGAGGCCTTACCGAGACTCGGTGCACATTGTGCACAGGTTCCGGCACCAGACGCATTGCCTAGGTGTTTGAAGTGGTCCTTTAAGACGAAGACTGCGCGTCTGGGCACATTGTTTTCTGATGAGGTGAGCATTTATTTTAAACAATGTGTGTTTTCTTGATTATTTGAAGTGTTTCTAATCAATTCTTTACCATTTGCAGCAATTATGCTTCATATATCTACAGCCGAGTGAGCATGAGATGGCCACTTCATATTACAGAAGTGTCTTGCTCGGTGATTGTATGGGCGTGACGTATGAGGCGCAGCGCAATAAGAGGGTGAAGCCCACTTATCGAGAGCTGGCTAGAGCCCATCAGCCCAGAGCTCCCTCTCCTCCCAGAGCTCCCTCTCCTCCTAGAGCTCCCTCTCACTCAGGGCGATCTAGGAGTTGCATTCCTCGCACGTGTGTTGATACGGGTGCCGTTGAGTCATCCAGGAGACTCACCAGTGTTGCAAACATGTGGGGCAGATGCGAGACGTGGCGCGTCAAACAGGCATAGAGATGCTCCGTATGATGCAGGAGCGTGATGAGGAGCGTGAGAGGGCACGCAAGCAGGAAAACGATGATATGTTCCATAGACTGAAGGATTTCGTTAAGGACATGTTCAAAAAGTTTGTCCCTAGATCCCGGTCCCGGTCCCGGTCTCGGTCCCGCAGTAGGAGTCGCTCTCAGGGTAGACATGAAGAACAAGCACGGGAAGAGAGTCCCCAGCGATCAGCACCTCGTCCAATACATAATTACGATGTAAGTAGTGTTTGGTATGACTTTGTCTTATATATACTTTTAAATATACCAACTAATTTCATTTCAAGTTGAGGGCCCACATCTTGAGGATGTGCATGTTGAGAGTGTAGGGGCCACAGTTGACGATTGGGGTGTTGGATCACATTCTAGTCCGGTTAGGCCTAGCTCGGCTAGGCCGAGCTCAGCGGGTGTGTCGAGCTCGATGAGGGAATTTGTTGATTTTCGCTGTTGCGGGCTAGACGCGCGCTTAAGAGTGAATTTGATCGAGCTTGAACTGGATCAGGCCTTCTTCGATGAATTGATCGACACCAACAGAGACATGTCCTCACAATGTATGGATCTGATCCTGTATTGCCTTAAAATCAGGCTGGCCGAGGGTCGTGGGTTGAAGGCAGGAGTGAATTCACGTAGCACAGTCGTCTTGCAGTCATCATTTTTCGTGAGTTTTCAGTATTTATTTTAATCTAACAAGTCAATTGATCTTATAATTACGTTAATATTTTCTTATTACAGTATAAGTTGGTGCAAGAGTATCATCTCATTCATCCGGACGATGAGGAATTCACGCAGACATACCCCAATTTTGATTATGCTTGGTGGAGATGGGATGATGAGTTGGTCGACATCGTCAGAGGGGATCAGTTACTGACGGGTCCTTGGTGGTAGGCGAATAGTGTAAGTGAACTTCATTAGAACCCATTTACGATACATGTGTCTTTTATGATTGTTTTATATCTATTTGTATTTACAGATCATCACCGCTTGCCATGTTGATGGACATTGGGTGACCGTTCGGATTCGTCTAGACGCATGGCGAGTGGAGTTGTATGATTCGTTGTTGTACAACATGATGGATCCGACAGATGAGCCCACTTATTCTATGCGTGAGCACCAGCTCTGGCCATTGATGCACTTGATTCCTGGACTGCTGCGTTATCTCAGATATTGGGAGAAAGCTAGGCGTACTGAAATCTGCAGACCGTTAGAGTATTACAGAACGCCACTCATGTATCAGTTCAGACAGATAGATGGTGTGAGTTGTGGTGTTTTTTCTGCCATGCAAGCCGATCGATTGATTTCGTCGAAGAAATTCAACATGGATCCTACTCTGGATGATTTGGACACGTATCAGAAGCTTTTAGCTGTTAGGATATTCGGTAATTGTCAGAGGATAGCATGAGTAGAGCTTTGACTTATGGTAGAGCTTTAGACGGATATCGTAGACTTCTAGCTTTGTACTTATTTCGTGCTAGCTACTTCATCGTGGTTTACTTGAATTCATATTTAAACTTGGTTATGTTGAATTCATATTTAAAATTGGTTATGTTGAATTCATATTGAAATCGTGACAATTATTGTCACAGTTGGTGAAACTGTGACAATTATTGTCACAGTAAGTCTTATCGTGACAATAATTGTCACAGTTTCACAAACTGTGATAATTATTGTCACGAATACCTTCTTCTCGTGACAATTATTGTCACGATTTCACCAATCGTGACAATAATTGTCACGAGAAGAAGGGGTTAAAATTCAAATAACTTTTTCGAATTTTCATCCTAGCCCTGTGACAGTCTGATCAGCAATCAACCAACACAAATATGCACCATCTCGAGACAATTAGATAACGACAAATGTCCTAATTACATTAATAGAGTAGTCTAATAATTTGAATAAAAATGTAATAAAGCTGAATGCCGCTCTAGAAACTCCTAGAGCTACAAATGCGTACAAGAAACGACCATCACGATCGGTCTCCAAGTTATAATGTGTATCGGCATTGGACCTCTTCAGCATCTCCAAATATGCAGGCAACACTGCGAAGGACTGATCGTGAGACCCATAAACCATCTCTATTGCGATATTCCTAGCCCACAAGGCAACACTATACTCAACCTCAATGCCATACTCCCTCAATATCTCAGCTATCATTGCTCTCGGCCTCAGGATTGAACCCTCATCTAGGATTCTCTTTTTAAATAAATCAGCAATCACCCGAGACGATAACTTCCGTGGTGCATTACGTGTCAGGTCCAGCCGACACGTATGATTATCCTCTAACTTAGTCACCATCCACAAACCACCCTTAGAACTAGCCACTAATTTAAATGGGCAGGTCTCGTTTTGCTTGCAGATGACTGTGAGTCGACTTTTGCTGGATCGAGAGACCGAATATTCCACTTGACGCTCCATGTGCCACTTTCCAACAGCAATCATCAAGTCTCTCTTCTCCAAAAATGTCTTTCCCTCGGCTATCACATCACTATCTGTCTGTGGTGGGTCGTCATGTACCACTGCTAGTGCATCGTCAACACGGGCCACAAGAATAGACCAGTGTCCTAAAGGAGGAATCTCTACATTTGGAGCCTCGGCTTCAGGAGCAGTATCATCAGATGTGAAGTTCTGAGGTCCACCGTGCTGGATAATGTTGACAAACTCATCGAGACGCCCTGGCTCGCGAATCCATTCACAAAATTCGGCTATTTGCTTACGTCGAACTTCACTCTCGTAGTTCTCGTCGTCGTCATCATCCTCATCATCATCATCGTCATCATCCCAAGACAACTCATCACCACTATCATCTCCAATTGGTTCATCATTAGCATCATTTGACGGCATTACTATTGGCGTTTGCTGAAGTGATTTCTCGGTAACGTACACAACAGACTCGTCTTGCTCCTGAACTAGACGGGCTAAATCAACATCCGTTTTCAAGAGTCCTTTTAGTGTCCTCCCCGCCAATGACCTCGTCAAATAACTTAGTGAGTAACTAACGCTTGTTTGAGACGTTTCCATAAATTCATGAATTTCTTCGATCAATTTATCACGAGATAAATTTTCGAATGGGAGGTGGACGAGTTGATCTTCACCGTCCACGTACTCAGATCTCTCCCATCTACCGCTGTGTCAGACAACAATACGTTGCCAAGCCATCTGCAAATCAGCAACAAACGGAAATTAAAATAAGTTGCAATATATTGACATATCGTGGCAATATTGTCACAAGATCATAGAATTCGTGACAATATTGTCACGGTTCAGTTGATCTCGTGACAATATTGTCTCGAATACTATGGTCTTGTGACAATATTGTCACGAAATGGGCATTTTTCAAAAAAAAAAAAAAATTGCCACGAATGCCAAAAATATTGTCACGGTTGGAGGTTATCGTGACAATATTGTCACGAAAATGGGATCTCGAGACTATTATAGTCACGAGATCTGTGAACCGTGACAATATTGTCACGGTAACTCTGTAATTCCGAAAAAAAAACGATGCTACTAATGTTTTCAAATCATCAAAATCTTCAATTTCACCTCAATATATCACAAAATATCCTGATCTACAACAAGTTATGCATATAAGATCTAAAAATTACAAAAGCAAACATATTATAACTTGAATAACTCTTAAACATAGCTATTATGAAATTAACATAAATTGTGGATAAATTACTTAAAATTTAAAAATGATTTTAAACCCAACTAAATCGAAGAACTTCACGGTCGTAAAAATTAAAAACTAACCTCGAATTTATTTGATACGTGTTGTCAATTTTTTACAAATGTCGTGAGTTTTGTGAATTGGCGTGACTTCTTTCAAAATGGCGTGAGTTTCTTCCATTTGGATTTCTTCATTGTTACAAATTAAATGCATGCACCAACAATGCACCTACCAAATTTATTTCTCTTATTTTCGAATTTTTTTTATAAAAAAAGTGGCCCACATGCTTCATTTTAATTAAAGAGAAAACAAATGGAAATTGTCAAATAAGACAAAAAGGACATGAATGACTTTTACACCACTTTTGCTATAGAAAAGCATGACTTATGGTACTTGGCTAAAAAAGCATTTGTTATCTTGAATTGGCCTACTTTAATTTTTAACCCGTGTTTGAAATTTAGCAACTAAAAGGAAAGGAAATGCACTGCTTTGGTCCATGTATTTTTAAATTTTTTTGGATGGTCCCTTTATTTTATTTGATTAAATAAAAATAAAGTTCATGTATTATTAACTTAGTTAAAATTAAGTTCGTTTTAATCAACTGGTACTTCATTTTATCCAAATTGATAGTACATGAACTTCATTTTAACCAAATTAATTATATGAGGATCCAATTCGAAAAATATATATATACATTTTCAATAAACAAATAAAAATTTAAAAAATGGTTAAATAAAAATAAATACAAATTGAATTTTTTAAGTAAAAAATTAAATAAAAATAAATTTAATTAAAAAATTTTAAATCACTGCAATTTTAATTATATTTATTATTTTTTTGAAAAAAAAATAGTTTTAATTTTTTTATTCAATTTTTTTAATTTTAGAAATAAATAAAAAATGCAAAAATATTAAATTAATTTTTAAAAAATGTTGTGATTTTATTTTATTTTCAAAAAAGTAAATTAAAAAAAATCAAACAATAGTTAAATAAAATAAAAAAATTCAATTGAATGAAAACACAATTTTTTTAAACTATTGTTTGATTTTTTTTCAAAAAACATATAAATAAAAATAAAAAATAAAATTATATTGCTTTTATAAAGAGTTACTTTAAAAAAATTATATAAATTTTTTACTTAAAAAATTCAATTTCGATCCTTTTTTTATTTTATTTAACTATTTTTTTCAATTTTTATCTTTTTGCTAAAAAAATTTTATTTTTATTTTCGAATTAGGTCCTTATACTGTCAGTTTAGTTAAAATGAAATATATATACTATCAATTTGGATAAAACTAAGTTCCCGAGAACATGATTTTATTCAAATTGATACTACATGGATCTCATTTTAAACAAATTACTAGTACATGATACTCATTAACCAAATAAAATATAGGAACGCAATATGAAAAAATTGAAAAATACAGAGATCCAAAACAGCGTCTTGCGCCTAACTAAAAAGTATAAAAAAAATAACGTTAGTGTACTGGCAAAATTACTTTTACAAGTGAAATGGCAATTTCACATTCACATTTTTATTTTATTTTACAAGACCTAGAAATCTGACGTACAATATGATATATGTTAAAATGTTAGGTTTAATTAACGGAAAACACATAAAAATACCCATTTTTTATTCAAACAAACCTCTTTTACCCACCTTATGAAAAGCATTCAATAAATACTCAATTTGTCTAAAATACCCTTAAAAAGTGATCTCTTACACATCTCTTACACCACCCTTACACAAATGCACTTATTTTACACAAACAAACATGTGATTGTACTAACAATGTGACATTTTTTGTCCCTTACAATAAAGTCTGTGTGTACGACTGACAAATCACGAGTAATTGAAAAAAATTCAAATTCCGATCAGGATTTCACTGAATATGACCGTTGTCTAAATTTTTCACATTATATATATATATAAATATCGGGTTTCACTGAATACAATCGTGATGTTATGGGATAAATTCCACAGTCAAGTTTAGACCGATCGGAATCATCATCGGGCTTCGATCGTTATGCCGATCAATCTAGTATTATCGGGATTGATCGTGAATTGATCGTGATATCATCGGGATATATATAATTCCGATTGTGAAACGATCGGTCGGCACATCGGGATCCCAATTGGAAAGATAAAAAAAAATTGCACAAATTAAGAATATATTAGTTTTCCAACCTTTAATTAGTAACTTGCTCAACTTGCACATCTCATTAACACTGGAAAAAATATAAATAACCATCCAAGTGCCCAATTTAAATCAATACAAACGAAAATATCTCCAAACTAGAATGAATATCCGCTCTTGAACAATATATGAAGGTATTATGAATATGGATGGTGCAATAGGTCCAACATCAATCTAATTACTTAATCATCAAATCAAATCCAACTCTTGCGCTAAGTAAATAGATTTAAACATTTGTTTGTGATAAATACATATAAAACATTGAATATTAGAATGTAAAAATATAAAAAACAAAAAAAAGGGATAAAAAGCAAACTTAATTGGGATCCCGATCGTGTAACCAATCGAATTTCCGATCGGTCGTCACATCGGGATCCCGATTGGAAAGATAAAAAAAATTATAAAAATTAAAAATATATTGATTTTCCAACCTTTAATTAGTAACTTGCTCAACTTGCCATATCTCATTAACACTGAAAAAAATATGAAAAATCATCCAAGTGTCCAATTTAAATCAATCAATACAAACGAAAATATCTCCAAACTAGAATGAATATCAGCTCTTGAACAATATATGAAGGTATTATGAATAGGGATGGTGCAATAGGTCCAACATCAATCTAATTACTTAATTATCAAATCAAATCCAACTCTTGCACTAAGTAAATAGATTTAAACATTTGTTTGTGAGAAATACAAATAAAACATTAAATATTAGAATGTAAAAATATAAAAAACAAAAAATATGGGGATAAAAGGCAAACTTGATCAGGATCCCGATCGTGTAACCGATCAAATTTTCGATCGGAATTCCGATCGTGAAACGATCGGTCGGCACATCAGGATCCTAATTGGAAAGATCAAAAAAATTGTACAAATTAAGAATATATTAGTTTTCCAACCTTTAATTAGTAACTTGCTCAACTTGCACATATCATTAACACTGAAAAAAAATATAAAAAACCATCCAAGTGCCCAATTTAAATCAATCAATACAAATGAAAATATCTCCAAACTAGAATGAATATCCACTCTTGAACAATATATGAGGGTATTATGAATAGGGATGGTGCAATAGGTCCAACATCAATTTAATTACTTAATCATCAAATCAAATCCAACTCTTGCGCTAAGTAAATAGATTTAAACATTTGTTTGTGAGAAATACATATAAAACATTGAATATTAGAATGTAAAAATATAACAAATAAAAAATATGGGGATAAAAAAGCAAACTTGATCGGGATCCCGATCGTGTAACCGATCAAATTTCCGATCGGAATTCCGATCGTGAAACGATCGGTCGGCAGGATCTTAATTGGAAAGATCAAAAAAATTGTACAAATTAAGAATATATTAGTTTTCCAACCTTTAATTAGTATTTTGCTCAACTTGCACATCTCATTAACACTGGAAAAAATATAAATAACCATCCAAGTGCCCTATTTAAATCAATACAAATGAAAATATCTCCAAACTAGAATGAATATCCGCTCTTGAACAGTATTTAAATGTATTATGAATAGGGATCGTACAATAGGTCCAACATCTATCTAATTACTTAATCATCAAATCAAATCCAACTCTTGCGCTAAGTAAATAGATTTAAACATTTGTTTGTGAGAAATGCATATAAAACATTGAATATTAGAATTTAAAAATATAAAAAACAAAAAAAAGGATAAAAAGCAAACTTGATTGGGATCCCGATCGTGTAACCGATCAAATTTCCGATCGAAATTCCGATCGTGAAACGATCGGTCGTCATATCGGGATCCTGATCGGGATACCCCATCGGGTTTGATCCCATCAGAATTACCCCATCGGGATTATGATCGGGGTTATCCCATCAGATTTGATCCTATAAACCCAATCGAGATTATGATCGGGATACCCCACTGGGTTTGATCCCATCAAAATTATCCAATCGAGATTATGATCGGGATTACTCCTTCGGTTTTGATCTCATAGACCCAATCGGGATTATGATCGGGATACCCCATCGGGTTTGATCCCATCAGAATTACCCAATCGGGATTATGATCGGGATTACCTCATCAGGTTTCTGATCTCATAGACCCAATCAGGATTATGATCGGGATGCTCCATCGAGTTTGATCCCATCAGAATTATCCCATCGGGATTATGATTGGGATTACCCCATCGGATTTTGATCGGGACTACCCCATCAGGTTTTGATCCCATCAGAATTATCCCATCGGGATTTACCCCATCAGATTTTGAGTACGATTAACAGATCACGATCGAATCATCATCGGAATATAGAAAACCCGATATTCTTTAGCATATAAATCACGATCGAAATTACAATAGGTTTCAGGAAACCCTATAGTTTTTGCCTGTTAAATAAAAAATCACGATCGTATAATTTCGTTCATATAAATCACAATCGGATCACAATCAAAATGATAATATGCTTCCTGAAAACCCAATATTCATATCCCAACGTTGTTACGACGATCGTGATAATTTATTGCATGTGTGGGGAGTTGGTGGGAATATTACTTTTGAAATTAAATGCTTCTAACTCCCTTGAAAACCTGCAAAAAGCTTTCTAAAATTCTTACACATATGGGGTCCATGTCCTTCACATTGGAAAATGAAAAAGCAATGCTATAAGAGTAAAATTAGATATTTATTAAATGATTTCCTTATAATGGGTAAAAGAGGTTTTTTCATGATAAGAATGAGTATTTTAATTTCCGGCTCTTTAATTAAACTGCCAAAATTAGTTATATTAGATTACAAAGGAAAAAAAATCAGAAACAACATCATGGAGATATAATAAGAATAGATCTTGATATATTATTTAGATTATATTTTAGATTTGATTATCTATTTAGATTATATTATTAGTTATGAATTAATTTTATCTAAATTATGTTTTATGTTTCTAAAAAAAAAAGTTTTATGTTTCTAATCTTCTAAGTTTCTCTATATTATAAACAGATAGATCTATATTGTTATTAGGGGAGTTGAAATTTAATAAAATTGTGTTATTTAAGTACAATTCGGTATTCTTACGAGAATCAATGATATTGTTTTTATATTTTTTCGCGTATTTTCAAAATCAACGAATTATATACACACTTTTATCTGCATCATAATTCAGATTATACACACTTCTGTCTGCATCACAACACCCCTAGTACTTCTTATCGGTTGGGTGGTAGAGTGAGATTAATAAAGGTGAGGTGAATAGGATTCAGATTCAATGGTATTATACCATCAGATATTCAAACTGTCCAGTATCCCATCACTATAAATTTTGAATATTAAATACTATATGTTATGTGTGTTAAAAAAATTATGTTTATAAAATTTTGAAGTTCCAAATAATAAAAAAAAATGTAACGTAAATGTTGTTTGATGTTAGGAGAATTAGTATTCGTATTATTTAAATAGGTGGGCAGGGATATGATGGTCCTTTTCGAGGTGAACTCTGAATAAATTCCGTTTATAATCTGTAAATCACACGATGAGAGTAATTGTTATTGCTATGGAAGTGTGTATTGAGTAAATAATGTATCTAAAGTAAACAAAAGTCATTTTCTTTTGTTATACCTTCTACATAGTCTGGTGCAGGCTCATAATTGATATCCCCCAATCCACAGCCCCTCACCCTCAACTGCCTGCTCTATTTCCTTGCGTATATAATCTCCATGCCATGGAGCATGACTCACCCACTTACTCCAGTTCACTTCATAATTACTGAGAAAAAAATTAAAGTTAATTTAAGATTGATTGAGCTGATTTCGAGTTCAAGAATATCAAGTTCGATATTTATAATTTAATTATTTACCTATAATATCTACATATTTGGAATTTTTAGCAATAATGAAAATAGAATAACATAATTTAGATTTTTTAATATTATAAATATTTCTGCCTGAATCCACTTTTCAGTTCACACGCAATTGTATGATGACTCGTTTGCTAGACAGTATTGTATAAGATTGAATATGTCAAGTAAAAATAATAATAAATAAGATTGCAAAAATTTCTTAAAATACAACGGTTGTAATCTAAACCGTCGTGGAAAATACAAATAATAATAACAATGAAAAAGAAAATTTACAACAATAAATGTCAATACTGTTGTCTATGAATTCAAAAATTGTTATCTAAGGTAAAATGTGTAATAGATAATGATTTACATCAGAACTGTTATCATACGATTTTACCTTAATATATGTATAGATGTATTTCTATTAAATATTAATTAGAGCAACTGAGCATGAAGAGGGAAAAAGAGGCCACCTTTTTTCCTGTCGGTCATCCAATATTATACTATCGGGAAACAACCTGCAATATTGACAAATTATTTTATATATTAGCTCGTCATAAGACATGGGCCTAAAATCCACCAGGTTTTTATTGAAGAGAACTGGGCTACGTACAAGTTTAAGATGGTCCAAATTCATATATAAGGAATCAAAGCCTTATTAAATAAATGCCCCTATCTATTCAAAATACAAGGCCTAATAAACCCCCCTACCCCCCCCCCCCCCCCCACCCAACCCAACTCAAACCAAACCTAACCTTTACAAGTTTTTTCTAGATTTTAGCCATTGTTTTCAAATTTGTCAATTTAGCAAACTATAATTTAAGTAAAAATCAGGGTTTTGTTTCAACTATATAGTATTTTGGAGTACTAATTAATATTTCATAATATTTTGGTTACTAATGTATACTTTAATTTTTATACATACACTTCTTAGACTTTTAAAAATCTTACTCTTTCTTTTCTTTTTTCTTTTTTTTTCATAATTTTTCGTCATCATTTATTTTTAGTTGCAGAGGGGGATGGATTGACCATAAGCTCTCACTTTTACGAGGGCGATAAATACCAACTAAACTAAGACCTTGTGTTCATTTTATTTTTATGAGTACTATTGTATACTTTACTACTTTTTTTTATTTTATTTTTTATAAATATTCTTTAATTTTTGTAACGGATTTTTACTTCCTATACTGACTTTTCTCAGCGGATTTGTTCCAAATTAAAATACCGGGATATATATATTAATAAATAGGAAACCACCTCAAATAAAATACGAAAGAAAAACGAACAGATATGGAAGATAAAAATGCATGGTTCAATAACGGTGCTTTGAGATGATAAAAAACAAAAATTTGAATTTTCATTAGACAGAGTATGGACGGACCCAATCATTAATTTGTGGCTTTAATTGTTTAACTGTATATTAAGGTGTGGTATTTGGTGATAATTAATTAAAAATTATTTAATTCATGAGTTAAAATTTCGATTCCACCTGGAGGATAAGAGTCGAAATGATATGTAGCTGGGATCGCTATGTCATGTCAGGTGTTGATAATAAGCTTTGACAATAAATTAATATAGGATTAATTGTCTTAAAATAAATAAATATTGACTTTTTTCACACGTTTTAATAACATGAGTTTATCACTTGTTTGATTTTTTACATAATTTTCAAATTTTAGTCAACTAAAATGACGTGGTTATCGGAGATTTTCACGTATACATATACACAAACACTAAATTATCTTAAAAGACACGAATTTTTGAGCGATTTTGATCGGATTAGAGACCTCGATTTTGAAAATCATGCATATGAAAAACCAAACAAATGCTAAGTTCATGTTATTAAAACTGTGTTTTTTAAAACGTGTGAAAAATAAAAAACACCACAAAGTTTATGTATTTTAAGGCAATTAACTCAATTAATATATATATATATATATATATATATATATATATATATATATTATATGGGTGGGGTGGTTATAATGCAAATTAATTATATTGTGAAAACTAGGAACCTATCTTACACCACACAATTAATAAAAATCTAAGGTCTAGATTTGCTTAGAAGGTGGTGGCAATTCTGTAATATTTGATAAGTTTTTTAGGTGTTGACATTAATGTAATTCGGTAATGTTTATAAGAAGGTGTTCGGTAGTTGATAGCAGTATCATCATGCTAACGAAGCATTACTATCATGCTAATGAAGCATTATCGTAATGCTAATGAAAGTTTTTCATATTGTTAACGAAAAATTAAATTCTAAAAAATAATTATAAGTCATAATTAGATGGAATAAACCATAATACAAATGTAATAAACTTCAATCATCTAAAAAATAGAATTAAATTTTAATAAGCAATTATAAACCCTAATTGGATGAATAAATTATAATAACAATATAAATATACAACGTCGGCATTATAATATTATTTTATCATCACTATAGATTAACTATGTTAGCATGTGATAATTCATTGTTAGTATAATTAAGGTATAAATCATAAATGGATGAAGAAAATCATAATTAATATATTCTAATTTGATGAAATAAACAATATATAATAATCATTTAGTAACTAAAATATAAAAATTAATTAAAAATAATAATTATAAGTCATAATTGAAATGTAATAAATCGTAATAAAAATATAAGTGCGTGTACTACGTTAACATTATGATAATCCTTCATTAGTATAATGAATTCAATATGCTAGCATATAACAATTGTTTCTATAGCATATTTTATATAATGCTGATGAACTATTATTAAAAAAGCTAACAAAAGCATTTTCGCGCCGGACACGAGTAAAAATGTATATTTTGTATTTTTCGTCTATATTTATTGGCACAAATATATCCATGACTAGTCATGAATTAAAGAGTATGAAAAAAAGCTTTAATTTGATATATTATTTGCGTTGATCCGATAAAAAAACAAATGAAATATGATCGTTTAAATTTTTTAAGATTTTTTCAAACAAGTGATCATGACATTAGCTTTTTGTCTTGAATTTGACATTAAATCTCTACCATTAGATCTAGTTAGATAGTCTAAGATGATTTCTAATTTTTACACTAGGAAAATGTGTATTTTTTATCCACTTTATATATATATATATATATATATATATATATATAGATGGGATCATGTGAGAACCACACTCCCATGTGAGAACCGAGAACCAATTTCAGCCACAGATAGATCTGATTTGGACGGCCAAGATCAGATCAAAATTTTAAAAAAACAGTGGCATTATTGTAATTTTTTAGACTTTTTAATGAACCCAGGGTATTTTAGTAATTTATGAATTCTGTTATATTTGGAATGAATCTATTCTCGGTCTGCAATTCATTTTCCATTCGAAATATCTTTCCTTGTATATATCAAATTCCTTTTGTGCTTATGTAATCGAAATTATTAGTCGATTGTCTTCGAAATTTATTCAACCTAATCGGTGTTCACGCGATTTTTTGCTGGAGTTTTTGTTGTTCGCTGTTATTTGACGAACATGTCGGGTAAAAAAATTTATTCTGTAGTTTTCATGCGATTTTTTTATCCGTTTGTTTTAGACTTGTTCGACAAGGTTGGGGACGCTGATTAAGCTGTTATTTTGAGTTTCTCACGATCAACATGCGTTTTTAGGCTTCATATTGTGTGTTTTGGTTTTCTGTATATATGTAGATCTTATTAGCATCACAATATGAATTATTAGCATTGTAAATTTAGTTAACAGATTGAGTATCATAAGAATGTCTCGTTAATAGAGTATTTTTCACGATGAATGCAACATTGTGATAAGAAATGAGTATTATGAAAATCATTTTGTTAACATGTTGTTTAGCACTACTGTGAACTATTTTAGCACTTCTGTAATCTATTTTAGCACTTGTGTAATCTATTTTAGCACTTCTGTGAATTATTTTAGCACTATTTTAGGTTGACAAAGCTAATAAGCTATTCTTTATTGTGAACTATTTTAGCACTGTTGTGAACTATATTTAGCACTGTTGTTATCATTGCAAAGTCTACTGTAATTATTTTTATGTTTATGTCTTCATGTTTGCTATTATCACATTGCATCCATCAATGAGTGTCTAAACGTTCTGTAGTCATAAAAAACATATTGAATCATGTTTGATGCTGCCACTGATTTCCTCTTTATAGAAATTCATTTAATAGATGGAAGTTTATTAAAAAAATATTTGCATAGAAGTCGACAGGTTAAACTTGAGCATGTTTATGTGAAGAAAACCATTTTTCTAAATTTTGTGTCTTTTTTTTACCTGACATAAGCTATTAACTATATTTTAGCACTATTGTAAACTAGTTTAGCATTGCTCTGAACTATTTTAGCACTATTGTAACCTAGTTTAGCACTGTTGTTAGCTAGTTTTACGAGTACTGTGAATTGTTTTTATATGATCTTAGAATATGTTTTTTATGCATTAATGTGATTTTAGTTGTGAATTGATAAATGTGCAGATTGTGCTTCTTCCCATTTTCAAAGTTTTCGAGCAGTTGAAGTTCTCGTGATACTGGGTCGAAGTTTTCGAGCAGCCAGTAATTCATCCTTTATGGGAAATGATTTATATTCAAGTAAAGAATGCTGCAGAACCCCAGTTGTTTCACTGCTTCCTCTCGTGCTTTATTCATTTGCATCACAGTCTGTGATAGAGTTGATGGCAATATTGTTGCTTGTAATAATGGATATCTGTTATATCTATCAATAAGTCTATTATCTTCAATCTTCGGGGTAATTTTTGCTCTTTTATGTGTGCTAGTTTCACCTTCTCTAGTCCTTTTAGCATCCTGTAATTTTTTTATATAATACTGTTAAGTAGACAAAAATAACAATGCTAAAGAACAGAATTTGAATGCTAAAATATGACATGACAGTGATAAAACTCTAAACTAGAGTGCTAAAATGAAGAAATTGTGCAGATGAATCACAAATGGACAAAAATGTTATGTTTACAAAAAAGAAACAAAATATGAAACTCCCAAATCAATTACAATGCTAAAGAACAGAATCTGAATGCTAAAATATGACATGACTGTGCTAAATCTCTAAACTAAAGTGCTAAAATCAAGAAAATGTGCAGTTGAATCACATATGGACAAAAGTTTTATGTTTACAAAAAGAAACAAAATATGAAACTCCTAAATCAATTACAATGCTAAAGAACAGAATCTGAATGCTAAAATATGACATGACAGTGCTAAACTCTAAACTAAAGTGCTAAAATCAAGAAAATGTGCAGTTGAATCATAGATGGACAAAGGTTTTATGTTTACAAAAAAAGAAACAAAATATGAAACTCCTAATTACAATGCTAAAAAACAGAATCTGAATGCTAAAATATGACATCACAGTGCTAAAACTATAAACTAGAGTGCTAAAATCAAGAAAATGTGCAGTTGAATCACAGATAGACAAATGTGTTAGTTTTACAAAAAAGAAACAAAAAATGAAATTTCCTAAATCAATTACAATGCTAAAAAAAGATAATCTGAATGCTAAAATTAAACAAACATATAACAGTGTTTCATGCTAATGTTTGAAACAAGTGTCATGCTAAAATAAATCACGAGAGTGCTAAAAAATGAGTGTTAAAATAAATCACGAGAGTGCTAAAATAAGTCATGATAGTGCTAAAATAGGAGAATGAGAATGCTAAAACCCCAAATTGAAAAATATACACGTAAATCACATATATATTGCAAACATTGTTAGGTTTAACATGTTTATACAAGTTATCCATCATTAACAGTACAAAATGAAATGGAAAAATTAACATGCAATAAAAAGAACAGATTTTTCGTAAAGATTATGGGTTGTATGTCTCCGGAGGAAGTATTGGTATGCTAAAAAAACATGAAAGAAAATCCTAAATCATCATAATATAGTGTGAAATGTATTTTTATAAACTCAAAGTAATATCCAACAGAATTTGAAAAAATAAAATAGAACGATATATTACCTTGAGGATTCATGATTTTTGATTGGAATTTTAATGTTCTTAGGTGGTTTCGGTCGATTTGAACAGTTGAATTCAACAATTTCGCCGGTTTTTTTGATTTTTTTGTCTGATTTCACGTGAGAAAGCTCGAGCAGTTATGGTGGGAAGAAAGCTTTTTGTCTGCAAACGTTTGAAAATGCATATAGTTTTAAATTTTCAATTTTACCCTCTGTAAGTTTCAGGGGCAGCAAACTTCGAAAATATTACAATAATGTCACCACTTTTTTTTTTTAATTTTAGAACAGATCTGGCCGTCCAAATCAGAGCAATATGTGGTTGAGATTGATTCTCGGTTCTCACCTAGGATGTGGTTTCTTCTGAAACCCAACCCTATATATATATATATATATATATATATATATATATATATATATATATATATATATATATATATATATATATTCTGGTCCTCGTTCAGTCGTTCTCTCGCTTACGTACGTATCTTGCTTCATAATTATCTATCATATCTTTTATGAATTCCGAATACATATATTACTAGTAGTATATGTTGAATGTTACTTTTGTATATTTTATAATATTATAAATCACGCATTTATAATATTAAAAAGTGCAATGAAAAACCTTATGCATTGCACACGGCATAACTTTTCAATGCGGGAGAGGGCCTACTTATCTCGAACATCACTTTCTTTGTATTTTTTTTTTTTTTTTGTTTCTTTTTTCCTTTTCTTTGGGCTTCTTCAATTTTGGAGTAAATACAATATGTCAATGTTTGTAGTTGTGACTTAATTATGACTGCGATTAATTAAATAACTTGTAATGCTCGATTTCGTGTTGAAATTAAATTTATTATTTTGTTTAGATTATATGTGGGGCAACCAGTCAACACGCTTTTAGACTTTGGCCTTTTGTTCAGTGCTACTGATTTTCTAATTAAAATAACTTCAACTAAATTCTCCCATTTGCTAAATTCAACTGCATAATGCTGCAAACTTGGTACTGCATGTATTTTATCAAGTTATGTGCACCATCTGCCTCATTCATATAAAATTATTTTTCTTTTTTGATTGCCCCGATATATATATATATAGCTCATTTATTAATATATATTCTATTTAATATTTTTACATTAAATATTATTTTATTGTCAAATAAAATAAATATGTACATATATATTAAGAAATTACTTGTTTAAATATCTATTTCAATAATTTTATTAATTTTAATAAAAAAATCAATTTATCTATATGAATGGAACGGAGAAAGTATATTTTTACAAATTGCCCCAACTTGAGCTTTCACAGGAAACTATATGTACCCTAATTAAATCATTGCAAAACAACTACCTTTTATTGATTCTTAATTCTTCGTCTTCCTTTAAATAGATATTCTCGTACAAATCAACTTTTAAAAATGTATGAAAATAATAAGTTTATTCAAGAAGTAAAGAAGAAGATAACATCAAAAACAGCAATTTTAAATATGAAAAAAAAAATCATTTCCCATTAATTTCTTATTTGCTACGGGTTTTATGTATTGACAACTTTTTACATGCTTTATATATAGCACGTACCGGATCAGATCATTTATGCCCAATCATGTTACATTCCGTATGACAAAACTAGTTTTTTTTTAAATTTTTTAATATATTTTATTTGGGGAAGGACGAGCCCTAAATAAAAAAAATTAAATTATAATAAATTAAAAAATTGAAGATTTGGCACAAGAGATATCATAAAAAATATGACCGGAGATCTGGCGCGTAACTAGACACCTTAGGTCGATAACCAAATTCTAATACGTTACAGCACGGTCAAGCTAGCTAGGGGACAAATGACCAACCTTTACTACGTATACCTACTTCAATATAAATTAATTAATACTGAACTGAATTTCACATTAAAACTTTACCATATATATATATATATATATATATATAGGGTTGGGTTCCAGAAGGAATCATACCCCATGTGAAAACTGAGAACCAATCTCAACCGTAGATCTCGCCTATTTGGATAGTCAAGATCTGTTCAAAAATTAAAAAAATGCGGTGGCATAATTGTAATAACTCCGAACTTCGCTGCCCCTGAAACTCGGCGAGGGTAAAATCGAAAATTTCAATGTATATGTGATTCACGCGTATATTTTTCAATTTAAGGTTTTAGCATTGTCATTTCCTATTTTAGCACTGTCATGACTTATTTTAGCACTGTCATAAATTATTTTAGCACTAAAATGACCATTGTTTAGCATGACAAGAAACTCTCAAACCAGTTTCTTTTTGCGAAGAACAAGTTCAGATTCCACAATTTAAATCAAAATTCTACACCTAATCAAAAAAATAGTTCCGTGTTCTTACCCAAATAGACTTGTTTACCACAATTCCGTGTTTTTGGGCTCTCATCAGATTTTGTACCATGGTTGAACAGACTATTGTCAGTTTCTTCTCTTGATAATAAATATTATTCATTTTGTTCTGTGCAATTGTTTTGTGTGTAAAAAATAATGAATAATTAATGAAGAAAAACAGCATAAGCTTGAGGAAGATCTAAAATAAAGAGAACAACATCCCAGTGATGCTAATTTTGAATTTGAAATAAAAATTATCCTTAGCAATGAATCTGCATATTAAATATGAAGAAGTTGATGATTGTTCTACACCAAGTGTTTGCAAGATGCTAATTTTATACAAATTACATCTAAAAACTAACAAACTATGTTAAAAGGGAGAAAACATACAAATCAAATTAAATAACATTAGATATCATTTCCAAAAATCTATTTTTAAAATTCAAAATAATAACCTAAGTGCTAAAATAGTTCACAGTAGTGCTAATTAAAATAGGTTACAACAGTGCTAAAATAGATCACAGTAGTGCTAAAGTACATGACAGTGCTAAAACAATTCACAATAGTGCTAAAATAGGTTACAACAATGCTAAAATAGATCACACGAGTGCTAAAGTACATGTTAACAAAATGTTTTTTATAATCCTCATTTGTTATTGCAAATGCTGCATTCATCGTGCAAAATACTATATTACCAAGATATTCTTTATGATACTCAATCATTTTTACAATGCTAACAACAAATAAAAAACCACAAATCCAGTACCATCGATACGCACATATCAGATCGATACTAGCCAATGAATATGGTAGAAACTATCCTTTAATTTCCTACATATGAAAAATCTAAAAATATAACTACTTATATTCATTAATTGTTTCGATCCAAGATCGCAGCAGAACGCTCAACAAAACATCATCAGATTTCTCATCGACCGTATAAACTAAATTTGTTGACATTCTATTTCTCATAGCAACAAACACACACAATATTCATATCGTAATCTCCCATATCCTAAAGGTCAAATAAACAAAGCAAATACGATAATATATAAATGATTTAAGAATAAATTAGCCGCTGCCATTAGTGCTAAAGTACTGATAGTGAAAATTTCAAAATAACAGCTTAATTAGCTTCGTCAACCTAAGTGCTAAAATAGTTCACAGTAGTGCTAAAATAGGTTACAACAATGCTAAAATAGATCACATCAGTGCTAAAATACATGGCAGTGCTAAAACAGTTCACAGTAGTGATAAAATAGCTTACAGCAGTGCTAAAATAGATCATAGTAGTGCTAAAGTACACCCTACACCAAACAAGTTTTCCTCCTCGATCATTAACCGTTGCGTCCACGTCTAGTCAAAAACACCCTTCCCCTCGCGCTATCCAATCTCTACTACACCTAGTGTCATGGTTGGTGCCTCCACCCCAACTTCAATTCCATTTTAGCCCATCATTTGCTAAAAAAACCGCCAAATAATATACAAAGAGACCACCCAAACTTCATACTCACCTCTACTAAGAGTCTTCATTGAAAACTTTTGTTTGCCCTTCTATTACAATACTTACGATTCTTCAATCCCAAATAAATTTTATTTTCTCACAAAAGATCATTAGCCCATGCACTCTATTTTTGAGAATTGACTCCCTCCCACAGTACTCATTCAGATTCAGAGAGAGAAACAACCACCCACCAGCAAATTAAGCTTTTCAAGAGAGAGAGAGAGAGAGAGAGAATAAAAGAAGAAAACAATGGGGTATATGTATGTTGTACTTCCTGCTGCTTCTTTTCTTGTATAATGAACAGAGAACCGAGATGCAGAAATGCAGAAAAATCTTTGCTTAATGCCGTCTATTGCGAGGAAGAAAAATGGGGAGAGTTGAGGAAGAAGACGAATTGCAGATGGAAAGAGATTCATTCCAAATATAACAGATTTTCTAAATTACAAAAATACCCTTACTTCATTAAAAAGTCGCTAATATTACAAATATGTCACCGTGTTTTTTCAATATTGAGACAGATCTTGGCTGTCCAAATCAGAGCAATCTGTGGCTGAGATTGGTTCTCGGTTCTCACAGGGGGTGTGGTTCTCACATGATCCCATCTCTCTCTCTCTATATATATATATCATTATTGTCGATCACATTTTTTTTTATTGGCAACAATATTATTGTCATTATTAGATAGTATATTGATATAATTAAACTCAAGCAGTACTCCCCAACACTCACTTAAGTAGCACTAATGGAGTTGCAAATTAAAGGGTTAGACGAGAATACTAGCCCGTTGTAAAAATCAATTAGGTTAGGAGTCCTATCCTGTCCCCCATCCCAATTAACGACTCAAACAAAAATAAGTTGTTAACTGTCCACTATATACAGACATATACATATACACATATATACCTAATTAAAATTATTGATAGCAACCTTATGTTGTACATAAGTTGACGGTGTTCATCAATTATAAGTAAGCGACATAATATTTATATCCTGACCCTAATAGTACGTGCTAAAAATAAAATTCAGAAAATGAAATTATTTTGTTTCCATGATATATAGACAAATTAATACGAAAACAAATCTTCAAACGTTGAGATAAGTGGGACTTGGCCCTTTTGATTATATTTATGAGTGGATATTGAAAGAGCCTTCAATTAGTGGAAAATATCATAATGAAGCTTCATAGTGGAAGATTTTGCCGTGTTTCGCACGCGCTGTGGCGGCTGATTCATCCCATTCTCATCTCTACCACTCATTATTTCTTATTACATTATTTATATTACATTACGTGTTACACTTTTATATTTTTTTCAATTATATTTTTTTTATGATTTAATTTAATTTTAAGATTATTTTTTAGGGTCATTATTCGGTATTTATTTAACCTAACTGCAAGTGCAGGTTTATAATATAGCGGTGAACAAGGTCGTATCCACAGGAACTTAATAATTAAACTACTAATTATCTAAATTAATTCCCTATAATTATCTAGACTATCTAACATAGTTGAGATATTTAATTATTGAGACTAAAAATAATAAATAAACTAAATTACCACAACAAAAATAAACACAGATAATCAACCAATGAAGAAAAAGTGCTTTCTAGAATTGAAAATTCATTATTTAATCATTCTCCTAATCAATTCATTTTGCATATATATTAGGATTTAAATCATGCTAAAACAATCACTCTTATATTCTAAACCTTCTCTCGAAGTGCCTAGATTGTAGAGTACACAACAAATATTAACGTGTCCATTCAATACCCATTGTGTAACTCCTAACAATTCTCAAGGTTTATTGTTCTCTAAATTAACTGCAACTCTGTCGAGTGATATTGATTAACCAGTCAATTATTCCAGATCTTATGTTAAAACTCCTCTTTCGATTTATGAATTAACACAACAAATTATATCATTTAGTGATCAGGTAAATAATACAGATAAATATAGGAATAATCAAACACATGATCAAATCATAGATACCAAATAAAATGAATTAAGAGAACTTCATAAATAAATCATAATCCAACTATAGAATACTAGGGTTTTAGCTATCCATGACAAAATAAATATATAAAACAAATCCAGAAAAAAACATTGTAATTCAATACTAAAGTAAATAAAACTCGAAAGATTTAATTCGCCTCTAATCTTGAACTCTTTGAATTCCCCGATCTCCACGTTCTTCTTTGTTGTTTTCCTCTGCTGGCAACTTTAGGGTATGGAGAATTCTCTGGAATTTTCGCACAAAAACCCTATTTATACTTAGTAAAATAAAGCCCAAAACTAACACAAAATCGCATTGGTCTAGACGACCCGCGACCTTGCTCGCGACCCAGTCACTTGCGGCTCAGGTCGTGGGTCCACGTGTATCCTACGTGGCACAACATCCGCGAGCTCTGTCATTACCCACGACCGTGCTCAGGAGTTTTCTTCTTCGGACCCCATTCTATGTCGCGAACTCACAGTCATCCATCCCTTTAGCGACCTGATAAACCCTTATTTTTCAATGGTTTTCATGCATTTTGAGGTCTAGTTGGATGGTAATTGATGAGCATTGCATGTATGAATTAACAAGTTTCACATAGTTTTCCATATTTTGTGCAGTGTCACGTATTTGCTCATTTTGAAGGGATTTGATGTCATTTATTTTATGAGATTCAATAAAGCTTGAAAACTACCTAAGAAGATAGAAGATCGAGTGAGGAGCATGCTGCAACTTGAATCGGTTCAATCGGATGAGAAACGAGTGAGAACGGAGCAAAACGGTGAGGAGTGTCGGGCGGCAGAAACTAGCGCATGGCCCGTGCATGAAGAATCCTTAGCGCACAGACCGTGCGCCTCTTTAGTAATCTAGATCAGCAAGTTATGCATGGCTCGTGCGCGAGAAAACCCTTAGCGCAAGTACCGTGCGCCGTGAGGCGGTTTGAGGTGGATTTTCCTCTCTTTCCTTGTTCGACTCGAACACCCATCTAGAGATGCCCACGGTTCCGGTTCCGGCCGGTTCCGGTTAGAAACCGCCGGTTAGGCGGTTCCGGAACGGCAAAACCGGAACCGCACTGTGCGGTTACAGTTGACGGTTCCGGTTTGTTAACCGGAACCGCCGGTTTGGACGTCGGCCGGTTTTGGCCGGTTACCGGCGGTTATCCGGTTAACCGCCGGTTTCCGGTTTTTTTTTCCTCTATCTCTCCGAACTCGAATTGACGATTGGACGAAAAACTACTAAGTACTAAATCGATAAAATTACTAATTTACAAGTTAAAAACTAAGAAGTATGACAAAACACAAGTTTATTTGAATTTTGATATTATTATATAATTTTATTATTATAATTTATATCTTACAATTTACAAGTTATAAAACTTACAAGTTACAACTTACAAGAATATTGAGAATACAATTTAATTTATCAAATTACAAGTTACAAAATACAAATTGTAAATTAATCAAGCTATGAAAATATGAAATTACAATTAACAAATTTACAAATTACAATTTACAAATAACAAGTTACAAAATACAAATTGTAAATTAATCAAACTATGAAAATATCAAATTACAATTTACAAATTTACAATTTACAAATTACAATTTACAAGTTACAATTTGAGCTAATTTAGAATTTAGGAATTAGGGGGGGAAAAGAAATAATTGAAATTTGGGCTTGCACTTCATATGAAGCTGCCTACGTATCCCTTACCTTGGAATCAAAGCCCTCGTAGTTCATTTTACCTTTTTTCCTTGGCGAGTCTAGAATTCGAAGTCGTCGTCCCAATCATCTCTGGTTTGGCTCCCTCCTTCGGCTTCACTCTCCGAGCCAACTTCAATGAGCGGGCCATCCATCAAGTCATCCCAGCGGTTCTCTTGCTCTCTTAGGTCGGCTTTGGACTCGTCCTTCAACATCATTTGAGCTTCGAGGTGATCCGGTGTCAAATTTGATCTCCGTTCGTCCAACATGTAACTGGATTCACTGAAAGCTTGCTCGACCGCTACCGTTGATGTCGGGACTCCAAAAATCTCCCTTGCCATAATTGCAAGCAAAGGATACCGCTCTTGATTTCGGGACCACCACTTGAGAACATCATAATTGTTGGGACCTGCATTTTCATCATCGGGGGGCACAACAAGGTCTTGCAAATACATATCTAATTCATTTTGACTACGCCTAGTATTTTCTCTACTGTGGAAATTTTTTTGGAATTCTTGTAAAGCACTACCACGTGAAGATGAAGTATTTAATCCTAACGAAAAAGAACTACTAGAACCTAAAGAACGACTGGTTGGACGAGTTATACTATCAGCATATTTTAACTCATATTCTCTATAAAGTGAATATATAGACTCATAAATTTCTGTTTTAATTTCTTCAGCAGTTGGCACATGTATATCGGGATCGGAACCTGTAAAACTCATAGTAGACAAAAACTTGTAATACATGTCAATCATATC
This sequence comes from Perilla frutescens, assembly GCA_026008535.1. Lineage (NCBI taxonomy): Eukaryota > Viridiplantae > Streptophyta > Magnoliopsida > Lamiales > Lamiaceae > Perilla > Perilla frutescens. The sequence goes on along the minus strand of BRKX01000017.1, from coordinate 33,154,992 downwards.
GTTAGTAGCACTTAGTTTAAAAGTAGGATCCAATATTTTTGCAACCAAAAAAATATTAGGCACATGATCAAAATATTTAAGCCATTTTTTTACCATGGCTAGAATCATATCTTGCAAATCGGGTTTATGATTACAAGCATTAAATTTTGCAGCAATTAAACAAGAATGATACATAAATTTGCAAACAGTAGGGTAATACACACCGGATAAATCTTTTGTTGCATATTGAAAAACTTGTAAAAGCTCCATTAATTCAATACAATCATCCCAATACGAAGATAATAAAATAAACGATTCAATATGCGTTGCAAAAAAAGAACATAATAATTCACGATATTCAAAAGTTGCAGAAAACATTTCATAAGTAGAGTTCCACCTATTAGGCACGTCTAAGTTAAAAATTTTAGGATGCACACCAGCTTCCCTATAGAATTTTTCCCACCTACGTCTAACTCTAACTCTACCATGAATATAATCTACAGCATCACGAATAGGTTGAATTGAGTTATTTAATATTCTAAGTCCATCTTGAACACATAAATTCAAAATATGAGCAATACATCGAGTATGAAAATATTTACCATGCAAGGTTGGATTACATGCTTGAATTAATTCTCTAATACTAGCCGTATTAGCACTCGCATTATCAAAACCAATAGAAAAATTTTTATCAAGCATTTTAAAATGATTGCAAATTTTAATAATAGCCTTAGCAATATTAGTAGCACTATGTTGACAGTTAAATCTACGAAAAGCAATTAAACGTTTATTTAAATTCCATGAATAATCAATCCAATGCAATGTAACAGTAATATAATGACGACGAATAAATTTATCAGACCAAATATCAGAACAAATAGCAACCCTATAAGGAATTTTACTAATAACACTTTTCAATTTTGACTTATATCTTATATGCAATTTTTCAAGGGTCCTAGTCATAGTCATTCTATGTATTCTTTGAGCACTAGTATTATAAGCAGCTTTCATACGACGTTCAAAATTCATGTTATCGGCAAATTGAAGTGCTAAAGATTCTTCACAAATAAAATAACACATTTGTTCTCTAGCAATTAGAAGGTCAAACCTAAAGAGTTGGGATGAGTACGACGTACCTTCACCTTGGCTTTCGATATTTTGACTGCTTACCGGTTGGAAGTTGAGTTGCGATTAAGCTTGAGCACGTCCAAGTTCGACTTGATGATTGTTGGTGATGTGTGACCAGTACGTCTCATAGCCTCCTCCAGTGCGAAATTTGTATTGCTTCGGACAATAGTTGCAATATAAATCAAACACACCCACTTCATTCTTCCTTGCCACCTTTCGAAAATGAATAGTGAAGAGAGCAGATTTTAGTGCCGTACTTCTTGTTGGAACGGCCTCCGCCCCTTCCTCCGCCTCCTCCGTGTCGAGATCGATGGATAGATTTCCGCTGAAAGCACAAGATTCTTGAGATCATTGTAATTTTTCAAACTGGATCCATCTTGCCACTTATTCGTCAACTGCCATTTGAGCTGCAGTAGGATTGTTGTGAAAACCGCCACCACTTGGATCGTTGTAGAAACCGCTATCGGTTCCGCCATAGGGATTCACATATTCTTCAGGTTGTTGTTGAAATTGAGGCGACGTCGTATAAGCATCATCAGAAATATGTACTCCAGAATGAGTACGACGACGACAACGTGGAGCTTCGGAACTATCAGCAATAGCTTTGCCTTTACCCTTATCGGCTCGGCTACCTCGGCTAGACATGATGATTAGGGATGAATGGATGATAGAAAATGAGTAGAATTGTAAAAATGAAGAAATGAAGAAATCGAGATATTGAGATTGAGAGATTGAGAGTGGAGAGAGTAACTTCGTAAAATTGTAACTTGTAAAAAAACTTGAAGAAGAAAATGATATTGCTAGAATAGAGAGAATTTGAGTATAGAGAGAGAGATTGAGAGTTTGGTGTGAGTGAAAATGGTGGAGGAGATGGGGTATTTATAGGTGAAAATTGGGGAGTGGGGGGAAAAATTTAAAATTTGAATTTGAAAAATTTTGAAAAAAAAAAACGGCCGAACCGCCGGTTTTGGAGACCAAACCGGCGGTTTTCGGCCAAACCGCCGGTTTGTGCTCCAAAACCGGCGGTTCCACGTCAGCGATCCGCCTCCGTGCGTTCCTAGCCGTTGATCGAGATCATGCGGATTGTGATCTCGACCGTTAAAAAATATATATATATATATATACAAACCGCCGGTTAACCGCCCAAACCGGCGGTTTGAAAAAATCCGTCCGCCAAACCGGAACCGGACCGCCCTATTACGGTTGACGGTTACGGTTTACAAACCGCAACCGTTCGTACGGTTCCGGAACCGTGCCAAACCGGAAAACCGACGGTTATAACCGCCGGTCCGGTTTTTTTTGGGCAACTCTACACCCATCCAAACTCGGTCCAACTATTTAAGGGCTCTTTGAGCATGAAAAATACACAACTTTTACTATATAGAGAGAGTATAGACATCGTGGAGAAGACGGAGAAGAGACTACAGAGAGATTGAAGAAGTACATTATAGACTAAGTTTATTTTATGCTTTATTCGATTAGAACTATCATGGACTACTTTTGTGTATTTATTCTATTTGGATTTTGAATACGACATGAGTAGTTAAATTTCTTGAGATCCTAGGGTTGTTGGATGTTGATAAATTTATGATTTGAAGTAATTTATTGTTCCGTTCTATTTTTTGTTTATACATCCTTGATTATTATTGTCTTTTATAAATGAATTGATCAATATTTATATTGTGTAGTTAATTTATTACTCACTCGAGAGAGGTCAATAGACTAGCGGATTAGGATTGCATAACACGAGCTTGCTAGATCGAGAGATTGGTAGGTGTCATGAGGATAATAAATCTGAGGTTTTATCTGGAGTTAGATAATAATTCGAGATCAAGAGATAAGAATTAGAATCTAATCTACGTCTAGAACTTACTCGAGAGAGAGGGTCTAGATAATTTAGTGATTCTCCTACAAGATTTAGAATTAAATTGGTTTAATAAATTGTCTAAAAATCGGGAATCCATTTAGCAGCAACACCCTAGGATCTGTTTCTTCATATGTTTATCCAGTTTTCTGTGCTTGATATATTTATTTTATTTACAACATTTAGTTAATTAAAATCAATCTTTAATTTGGTTCTCTAGATAAAGTAGGACAGTAAAATTGGGTACTTAGCCGCATTACATAGCCAGTCTCTGTGGATACGACCTTACTCACCTTATTTTTACTACATTTACCTCGTACACTTGCGAGTAGTATTTTTAGTGAAATAAAATACCGATCACGACCCGTGACTTCGCCCACGACCGGACTCGCAGATGATGCTCGTGAGTCCTCTCTCGATGTTTTCATCCCGTTCTCGACTCAATTCTTCAACGCATTATCCCGGAACATCATCAACTATCTGTTGTCCAAAAATACAGCAAAATACAGGACAAATCCTACAAAAATCACAAAACATATCAAACTCCAAGAACGAGTGAATTCCAATTAATTAGGATAAAAGCACGAATAAACCAAATAGAATGCACATTTAAATAGCACGAAAACTAGTGCAAAATCCCAGTTTATCATTCACCCCACCTAATTAGACTTTATCGTTCATGCGAGGCCTGGTCCTAACGCGAGGCCCGGAGTGTAATTTACTGATTCAGCTGGACAATTTATCCGACGCCCCCCCCCCCCCCCCCCGGTTATAGTTTCTAGCGTAGCAATCTTAGTATATATGCCTTTATCTAGGCTACCAAACATTGCCTAAACTAATTTACTCATTCCAGAAGTTAGTCTACCAAATAAAACAATGTACCAAACATATGTGTGAAATAATCTTAGTATATTTATCTTAATAACCAAACACGCAATTAAAATAGTTAATACATAATTATCTTTCAAAGCAATCCAAATTTTATTAATGTGGGTATATCCGTACCAGTATACCAAACATTGCCTAAATCATAAATTTGCATGTACGATTAAATTAATGACTTTGAAAACACCAATCATAAATCGCTATAAGCATCGAATTAATCCATCTTGATTTTGTTAATCTTCTAGAGGGTGGAATAATATACATGATGTGGAACGAATCACTTTGGATTTTTTTCTGTGACTTAGAGTAAAACTCTCATTAATTACAACCTACCATCTAGTTAGTAATATAAAATAATGATGGTATACACACTTACCATGTGCACTCAACGAGTATTTAGCTTATTTGATATCACTTGAATAATCCCTCTAAATTCAAAATTGGTAAGCGTGTAAATTAATATCTCTATTTATATTGTTTTTCTTTTTATGAAATTGAGGTGTGTGTGTGTGTGTATACACGTGTGTGTGTGTGTAAATATTTACTCCACGGTCTTAGGGGCATATGTTTTGTTTGGGTGATAGATTAGATTGACAGTGCATATAATTAAGTATTTAAACTATACATGATTTAATAAGTTTTAAATTGTTCAATCCATCAAAATATGTGATGAATTAAGCTGTATTTTTTTTTATCAATCTAAACTATCTTATTAATCACTCAAAATAAACGCCCCATAAGACGATAATTGCGCGTGCTCGTTGAAATATAGATATTTTTAGACTTTACCATCTAAAGTTATTCTTATTGCATTTTATTCGTTAAAATTATACGGGTTTCATTTTCTCATCCACATATAATTATTTTCCATTATATTATGTATTCTACATCAAATCATTCAATAATGGGCTGGTCTCCAATGCAATTAATGTTTGACAGTGTCAGCGTGGCGCCCACGCATGACTCATGGGCATTGCTTTTCTGATTTTCTATTTTAGATTTTGTTTTTCATTTTTTTCCAAAAATTATATATCCCTTAAAGTAAAATTAATTTGTTTAATTTGACGACTCACGTCGAGCACTTGTCCGACGCTAATGCTTGGGCTCGTGCACTACACTTGACAATTGATTTTTTGAATTAAATATATACTCTAAAATAAATTAGTGAACCCTAAAATTAAAGTGAATTAAATTAAAATTTTTTATTTGGCGACTCACATAGTGCACTCACTCGACGCTAACGCGTGAGTTCGTGCACTATGCTTGATAATTATTTTTTCAATTAAATATAACCTATTGGTACTAATAAACCCTAAAAAAAACCCAATCCTCCCCCCCCAAAAAAACCCTAAAAAACATTAAACCCTAAAAATCTCTAAACTCTAAACATTCATTGAGATTGAATAAATCATAAATTGAATTAAAGAAACTCATATACAATAAGATGCAAACTTAATATTTTTTTATGATTACAGATAATACTTTTTGTACTTTATACTGATATTGTTTCTGACGATTTTTTTATCCTAGACTGTGCTGGTGTCACGGGATGCCACCCCCATCCTATCCCCTCTCCCAGGATACGTCGGGACAAGTCCATTCATTTATCCCGATCCTTGGGATAGGCAATGCCGGGCCTCGGCTCCCGTGACTGGCGCCCCAGCACCCCGGGCCACCCGCACCTGCCTGGGCCGCCAGCACTAGCACCAACTTACCGTCGGGGCGGACCTCCGCCAAACGCCCCGCCCGAAGCTCCATAATTGCCTAAAGTGCTAGCTATTTCCTTGTAGTGTACATAATTGTAAGCACGGCCTTGCACGACCGTTTTTGTTGTTTTCTAGGTTAGTTGTATCTAGTGCCGTCGCTAGCTTTTTTTCTTTAAACCTTTTATAGGGGGTGAGAGCGAACTTTTGTCTGACTGTGAGCGTTGCAAGGAGCGACCCCCTCTCCAACCAACGCGTGCTGTAATTACTTCCAAGCTATAATGTACATTCAAATTGCATTAATGAAGATTTCTTTGCAATCAATCGTGATTGTTTATTGCTTGCTCTGCCGAGACCACTAAAAGCACCAGAGGGTGTGAATTGCGTCGTCATCGTGCATCAAGCTTTGTGAGCAAAGCTTTCGAGAGAGAGGTGGACGTAGTCTAGGACGGACTACTAGCCGCACGGTGCGCTACTAACCTAAACACTACAAGCGCCCCGTAACAACTGGGCTGGACGGGATGGGATGGGTCAAGATGATCCGTGCGTTGGCCCTCGTGCCCTACCGATCTGACCGTCAGATTTTATGCATTTTGAATTTCTAAAGTGTGATATGAGACTCTTTGTTCAATAATAGTAAATTTATTCAATTATACGATAAGATATATACGCAAAATAAATGGGATAGTCATAATTTGACGTAAATAAATTGTAATAAATGAGTCAGGTCCTGTCACGTTCGATCTTATCTGCTTCTCACGTGTTATCGCTCTCAGTCCAGTCACCACAATTCACCAGATCTGATCCAACGGCTCACAGCTCATCACTATCCAAAAATCTGCTCGACTTGTAACGGCCACTCTGTCCTTAAATATCCGCACAAACTTCAGTTGCAAAGGAAAGCGAACAACAGCTGATCGTGCTGCCCAATTCACTAACCTGCGCCACTTCTCTTAACTGCTCCCCCCCCACCCCCAATGGGATTACTTGACCACCTCTGGGACGACACAGTTGCTGGCCCACCGCCCGATAGCGGCCTCAGCAAACTCAGGAAACACGCCACTTTTAGCTTCCGATCTAACTCCGGCAAGGGTACGCCGCTCTTGCTGCTATCTTACGCCGAAAGTAGTGTTAACAACAACAGCACCAACAATCATTCAATTTATCGCCTATTTCACTCTGTTATTATTAGTAATTAATCGAATTTCACTGTTAAAATGAGTGGAATTCTGATGAAAATTAATGTTTAGAACTACGAGCGGCGTAATATATTATTGATGAGTTTTGTGCGGTGAGAAGGAGAATGAACGTATGGAATATGATCTGGTGTTGCAGAATCTGAAGTGGCTAACAATCGAAGATCGTTTGGAGAGGAAGCGGCAGAGGATGCTGCAGTGAGAGTGACTAGAAGCATAATGATCGTAAAGCCGCCGCAACCGAGTCAGAAGGACTCGCCGCCGGTTTCCCCCGCCGGTTCCACTCCTCCGGTATCCCCTTTCTCCGGTAAGCTTTGATAAAAAAAAAATAATAATAATAAATTCAAATTAATAGATTTATTAAGGTAACTAAGATCGTGGTTGCAAAAACATATATAAGAAATCAAAGTATATTGTTTTTTTTAAATCAATTCGGAAGTAAATTGATTATGATAATTCATTGATTCGTTTAGTATCTAACTGTAGGAATCGAAGCTCACTAATATATCTCACTTATAATATCCAGAAAAATTAAGCTAAAACATTGATTAAAGAATTATTTTAGCACATAAAATGTGTTAGTGGTAAATCTTAATTCCTTTTGAGTCTAATTAAACTTGAGAAACAAACTTCATATTTTTTATAATTAATTTCTACTATATATATTTATTGAGGAGTGTTTGTGGCTACGCCTGCATGTGGTGTTTGTATTTGTGCATAATTCGTATATGGGGGAGTGATCAGTGAATAACTAGAAATTAATTAGGTATAGCTAGTGACCTAAACAAATAATGAAGAAGAAGAAGAAGAAGAAGAAGAAGAAGAAGAAGAAGAAGAAGAAAGTAATTGGAAGTTGGGCGGGTTAAGATCTGTTGAATTGTATCCAGTAGTCATGTCATGATCTGCCAAAACTTTACAAGTTTCATTTTTAGTTGGTAAAATGCTAAGATTAATTAAAAGTAGGTTAAATCATAAAGGTAATGGATTTTGTTTAGGGTTTAATTAGACGTACGATATATATTATGGTAAATAAAAGATGGATGGATGATGTTGAATATAAATAATATGCAGGCGTGGGAGGAAGGGAAGCGTTCCGATTCCGGCGGAGATCAGCATCATTTGCCTACGAGAAGGGTAGTATTGGCGGAGGACCCAGGAGCACTCCTCCTCCTTACGACGTGTGATATTTGATGCATATATATATATATATGTATGTATGTATTATAGCTTGGGGGTTGAGTTTTGAATGCAATGAAGCAAGTGTAGTTAGTTAACAGGCCGCGGTGTGGAATCTGGTTTCATGAAATAAGACTTTTGAGGTTTGTATGAATATTCTCACATATATACATTCGCATGCAACACCAAGTCACCAAGCATTAGTCACATGATCAAATAGAGAAGAGCTGCTCACTGGTCAGACTAATAAATTTATAACGGAACACCGTTGCTTATTGGTTGCGATCGATCGATCTTACTTATATATATATATATATAGTACCACTACCACGCTCTTCATTTCATATGTCAGCGGTATACTCATTCGGCCGTATCAAAATAAGTGTCCATTGTTAATTATTTATAACAACCTAAATTAAGAATATGTTATGATTTTAGCATATATATATATATATACACACACGTATACATACATCTCTCTCCACTCCATACATATCAAATCATATTAATGGATATGCATATTTATCTCTCTCCCTATAATATTTAATAGAGTAAAAAAATTGAGAGAATGTGTTTGAAGTTATGTTAAACAACACTTATTGTGTTGCAAACTAAAAACTCTAAAACAATACTTGTATATTTCTAAACAATAAATACTAAATATTGAAAATATGTAGTAATGGTGAATTTTGGGAATATCATTGCTCCCTTTCATTGTAAATGCTAGAATAGCCATTTAGTAAATTAATTAATGCAATATAATTAAATTTAAGAATAAATATTGGAAAATCAATATGTATTTTTAATAATAGGTATATAATGTGGACAGATTTTCAATTTTCCCAAGTTGAACACACACACACATATATATGTGTATATGGGTTAATTGCAGAATTTAACACAATGATTGTACCATTTTATAATTTTCACACAATGTTTAAAAATTTACAATTCATATCACAACCTTTAATATATTTACAATTGTAACATCCTTGATACTAATCTGGCATTAAATGACGTTTTATTGAGATGAAACTGATGGAGAATCTTATTGTATATAGTAAAGTTATATAACGACGTCGTTTAGGTAGCCGAAAATAGCAGTACACGTGGATTATAGTACAAATCGGACACGTATGATAGATCTGTCGGATTAATATTTGGGATGTTACAATTGCAAAAATATTAAAGGTTGTCATCGATATGAATTGCAGATTTTAAACGTGCAAAAATTACAAATTGATACAAATATTGTGTAAAATTATGCTTATTAACCCTATTTATGATACCAGTTTTATGAGGACAGGGGCATTATAATTAATTGATTATAACTAATTACTTATTTATTGTACATACAATTAAGGGCAAATTACAATTTAATTCCCCACGTTTGAAGGTTTTAATAAAAATAACCCAACCTTTAATATTAACAATTTAATTCCCAACGTTTGAACATTTTAACAGAAATGACCCGATAATTTAGGTGAAAAAAATCATTTTGGTCGATTTCAATCACATTTAATCTCAAGTGAGCTAGAGACCCATATAACGGACTAACATTTTCGCCAAAAAAATGACAAAAATGGTTTTTTTCACCTAAATTATCGGGTCATTTCTGTTAAAATGTTCAAACGTTGAAAATTAAATTGTAATTATTAAAATGTTGGGTTATTTTTGTTAAATCTTCAAACGTTTGGAATTAAATTGTAATTTGCCCTACAACTAATAGTATTAGAATCTGCATTTAAAATTTGTTAGTATGATTTAATTGGGAAATTTTATGACGCATCACATGTAGTGTACCATGTGTCACGAATAGATCTATTATGTGGGAAGTGTTATATTAAATCTATTGTGGCACATGACACACTACGTCCTCACACATCGTAGAATTTTCCGATTTAATTGGTATAGTTAGAAAAGTGCGAGTTGTACTTTAGACGGAAAATAATTATTGAATGCCAGAATGACCTTAGAACTAATAATACAGTATGTGTGTGAATTAATGTCAATCATCCTTTAATTTATGCACAGATAAGTTATAATGGTGCTTACAAATAAAAGAAAAATATCTGATGAGTACGAACTAGCTAGGTGAAACATATAATTAAGGCAGCCACTACATTTTCTATTGGTGTTATCCGATCTCTTTCGAAAATTGAACACTTTCAGATAGCAAATAACAAAATATTTTTCCAGCCACAAAGTTAAAATCATATTTTTCAATCTTATAAATTAAAAGATAAGCTGCATGTGCACTTGAAATTTTTATGTCTCAAAATACACAATTTTTTTAACTAAAAAGCATTTTACCATGTACTTTTTGTTACAACTCACAATTATCCATTATCACCTACTTTTAAATGGATTCATGCCATACAACATTGAACAACTTTCACGGAAAAACAAAATACTCAAACTACGTACGAAGTGCATCTAAATTCTAACTGTTGCAATTACGGATAGCCATTAAAAAAATTGTCACTTTGCTACTCCAATTTACTTCTTTTTTTTCTTTTCTACCCTGCAAGTTTGCAACTAAGTTTCGAACTTTTCTGGTTTGATATTTGCTCCGATTAAAAAAGATTGAAAACTCAGAATCTCGCGTGTACTATAAGGTAAAAGTTTGTTCATTTATTTATTATTTTATACATCTCAGATCACCAAATAAAATAAATAATCAGACAAAAGAGCAATCAAACAGTATAATAATGGAGGGATGAAATCCACATGGGCACATGTACACTTTTTGATAGAATTTGATATATAGTCCCAAACATCTAAACACCTTATTGAGATAATGCATGTCTCGTCAATATATATACATAAATGAGTGCAATTGACGCAAAATTAACATACATAAAACGTGGTTTTATTATTTGAGTTGGTATTTTCCATTTTCATATCAAACTATGACAGGATGACATCACAACCTTCTGCACATAAATTAAAAAGTAAAAATGTACGATAAAGTGGTTAAAAGAAGACAACAAAATATTTTTCTAGTGCAAAAAAATATAATCATACATTTTCAACTGCACAAAAAATCTCACACGCGAGAAGGATACTATTAAAGGGTGCATATTTTTGTGTGTTAGAAAAGGCATTGTTGACTGATTTTTTTAGCTAGAAAAGCATTTTGCCACTTACTTTTTTTTTTTTTTTTGGCTAGAAGAATCCATTATCAGAATTAAGAACAATTCTGAAAAGTATAGCTAACTTCCTTTTGCTTACTGATGCTTGTACATTTGGGTACTCTCCAACACATTCTAAATCTCATATTTTACCTAATTTAGTAAGAAAACAGTCTTATGGTTATGGCTTAATAAAGCTGGAAGAAAAAGCATTTCATTTATAATTACTATCTTCTCATATGTTTTTAGAAGAATAATGATTATTAGTTATAAAGAATGAATAAATCAATTGAAGTGTATATTAATGCTACTTAAGCAGTCAAAAAAAATCGCACTAAAAAAATTAAGTGGAATAAATTGCCATATCTACACACTATTTGAGTATTAAAATGATAAGTTTGAAAAATGCTGAATTTTTAATTACCTAACTAAATTTTCGCCCGTGCGATACACGAGATTTTTAACATAAGTGTTACATTTTTATATTTGATAAATAATTAATATTTTAGTAATAAGTTAATACCATTTGTATTTGTCCAGTTATCTTTTTTTTTCAGACATTTATTATTTCGAATCTAAAAAAAATAAGTTGAAAATCGTTAAAAGAAATAATTGCTTGACTACACACACACATATGTATATACAAATTATTATATTATGATATAATATATTTCAAATAATTGTATAAATAATTAATAAACTACTGGAATCCAAATATTATAATATAAATTATGCAACACTTATTTGTATACAATGTTTGTAATAGCATTTGTTATAGTATCATCATCTTTACAAATAAAAACTTTCAAATCTGCATGACTTGTGACTCGTGAAACAGTTACGTGTAACGGACCATGATTAAAAACTTCTGAAATATATATGTGAACAAATATTATAACAATAACGCATGTATCATTTTAAATATTTTTAAGTTTGTATATTTATATAGATTTGTTATATATATTTAACTCTTAAGAAATTGATAATTAATTATGTTTTATATAAAATAAATATAGTAAAAAGGTTAATAAATATACATTGAAACATAAAAAATTCAATTTAAGAAACTACAATAATCCAGCTTATATATCTTCATTTTATTTGCATTAAGATATGGTTGATTAAACTTTAGTATCCAACGTTGAGCATTTTTATACTTGCATGCGAAAATTTCAAAATTTACGTATTGAAATCATATGTTTGCACAAATTAACGCTTATAGTGCTATAACATTTCCCGGGTTGACAAATGTTAACATAGATTGCTAAAAATTTTGAAGAACAACAATAACATCCAATGTACAAATGAAATAAGCTAAAGAATGAGCTTGAAGAGTTTTCGATAGTACACACCAACATTTGTGTGGCCGAAAAATTGATCTAGTTCTATAAATTTTAATTTGTGTAAACAATATATGTTAATATGTAATTTTTTTAAAAATTTGGGATTGAAGTGTAAAAATGTCCAATTTTCGGGTGCTAAAGCGTAATGAACCCTATAAAATATGTTAGCTATGATTGTATATCCATTAACATTAAACTATACTTTCTTAAAAAATATAATAGACTATATTAACTAGAATGTTAAATTGTTAACATTTCATGTTCAATAGAATTAAAAAATATTATAAATGATATATCTACGTATAAAATATAATAAAACATGCTACCAATTATGATGTTTTACGAAGTAATTCACTTAATTTTATTTAATGTATTTAATAAATGTTAGTGATTATTTACATAATAAAATCTATTGAACGTTATCAATCACTTTTTTAATAAGTAAAAACTCATATAATTATTCATTCGTACAAATAGATTTTGAATATTACATATATAAGGAAATATGTTATTGAATATATTATAAATGAATTCTAAAATAAAAAATGTGTGTGTATGCATGCATGTGTGTGTGTGTGTGTGAGAGAGAGAGAGAGAGAGAGAGAGAGAGAGATATGTATAAATTTTTTTTATTTATAAAAAACTGTAGATGATTTGATACTTTTTGGGGGAGAAGTTTTTGGAGGAACTCCATTCTATCATATAGATTGATAGATTATTTAATTATATATAGGAGGAACTCTATTCTATTATATTGATTGATAGATTATTTAATTATATGGTATATATGGATGTAAACTACTTACAAATAGAATGCATCAATCCTCTTGCAATAAAGAACCGAAAAAGTAGAAAAAGTCCACTAGCCTAAACTCTAAATAAGAATATTGGAATTGTGGTCCTAGCAAAGGCAAAACACAAAATATCAAAATCAACTATGCCCAAAAGTAAAATGAATAGTGCGGAATTTCATATAAAGAGGACGTTGTTTGTTTTTTTGGAAATCTTTTGGCATATTCCACCGTTAACATTAACCTTCTCCGCTGCTGCTTGTAGTCACTACTACATTTTTCAGAGAGAGAGAGAGAGAGAGAGATGACGCGTAACACCTGGGCATGCGTCACATAGAAAAAAATGAAATACACCAAGGCCATGACGTTATGAATCTCTACATCCTCTGATAAAGAGGTTTGTTTCGCAATCGAGATTTACAGATAAAAAAAGGGATTGCTTCACTATGGTAATCAAAACCACACTAATACAACAAAAAATAAAATATATATAAAAAAATAAAAGAAAAAAGGAAGTGATCTTGAACTCCCACAGGATAAATATCACCATGATCAAGATTCCAACTCCAAAGGGAAAAAGAATATGTAAAAGGAGCGGTTACTCCATTTGTTTCTTTGTTGCTTGCTTATTTAGGGCTCTATCCAACTAAGTATTACCTGCATTCATTTTAATAATCATGCTTACTACTGATATTTGGAACTAAATTTCTCAAAGTATAATTTCCAGCATAAACTGTACACTGAGCAGACAGAGTGCCTCAATTCACTGCTCCTCTGAATTGAACTTGTTCCAAGCCTCCTGAGATAGAAGCAGCGCAAGATGATACAAGTAAAGACGTTAGAGTATGGCATATGGCATAACGTATTTCTCAGTGTAGATCCATTCAGTTTCAACACTTCCATCAACAGACGAGTAAGCAATGAAGGGGACTATCAAACACACAAAATCTAAATTATGAAATGCGTACAAATTCTTAAGGAATTTCATAACAAAACCTGGATTCTAAGTTCAGAATGTTTGTCATGCAATGAGCCAGATTGTTAAAACAGCATCCTAACCAGCTAACAAATATAACACTAGGGGAGCCATTAGTCATATCTTGCTCTTCATGACTATTGTAGCCTAGAAGTCATTACTGTACTAAACAAAAGTTACTAACAATTCAGAAAAAACATCTACTACCAGATACAAACCTTTAGTAGATCAAAAACCTTCTCGCAAATGTACTTTTGATGGACCGTTGCACCACGTTGTTGTAATTTATCAGGGTGAACACAGAGAGTGGCCCTCCTGTAAGCTTTTTTAACAGCCGCAGAAGTTATAACTTCAGTTAATGAAACTGGATGCCAACCACTATCAGGCCCAAGTATCTGCCAAACAAACAAATTCAACCTCCGCGCAACAATCATTAAGTAAAATTTAACAACAAACATACCATCAGAATCGAGTAGATTCCATGATAATATAAGTAAAACTAGAAAAGTATGTATTAGAAATGGATATCGGGCCTAACTCACCCTCACAAAACCGGCTTGTAAGGGGAGGGTTGCCCTCACCTTAATAAGTGGGATATTTAACACGCCCCCTTAGGCGCAGCATGGAACTAAGCCATGAATCGCTGAGAACTCGATATTGGGGGCCCCAACATTGAAACTGGGGTTGGCTCTGATACCATATTAGAAATGGATATCAGCCCTAACTCACCCTCACAAAACCGGCTTGTAAAGGGAGGGTTGCCCTTACCTTACTAAGTGGCACATGCCACTTTCCCCAACCAATGTGGGATGTTAATAGTATGCATGTCCATTTTCGATAAAGAATGGACAGGGATACATTGAATTGATATATAAAATAACAAATGAACATCATACATATTGTAAAGTAGAAAGCAGCGCCCGAAGGTTTCCTTCTTTTCCACTTGACCATCTCTTGACTTCAGCATCCAAAACTTCTGCAACTCTCTGCAGAAATGCTTCATAAAGTTAATAGGCAAAATCAGATAACAGAAGAATCTCAAGGAAGATACAGTCTTCATACATTCCTTTCTTCTCTTTCTCTTTGTGCAAGAAGATCGCGCCTGTTTTTCTCTGCTAAGGCGTTTGCCTTAAATTGTACCAAAATTAATATCAGGTTAATTAAAGGAGAACCCTACACAATGAGAAAAAAATGAAACAGATTAAAAAGAATGCACGCACTGCACGTTCTGCATCTCTCTAACCGAGCTTTACACCTCTGAGGTGATTCACTTTCAGCCCCTACAAAGTTTTAATATTTGTAAGTAAACTGCCTCAAAGAAACAATAATGTATAACTACTATGTACGCAAGAATAAAAACAATAACATGCAAAAACTATATTATAATGGCAACCATGAAAATATCCTTTATCTTTAATATAAAATGCATACCATCATGTGCTGAAGAATATTGGTAACGATTTGAGATTCCAGTACCTTGGAAGTGAATGTCCTATCAATCAGGCAGACAAAAAAATGAGTGAATACTAAATCAACAGGAATGAATATAGAATTAAATACCAGGAAGCTCACTCACAGATGACAAATAGCTCTGTCTTGTATCAGTTGATCTAGAAGAAGCTGAGAACCTATCAGGTACAGATCTGTCTACTGGGTCAAAACGATCATATGCAGACTTCTGTGCCATTAACTTTTCAGCAGCTCATTGGCGAGCCTCTGCAGTTGCCCTCTCTACAGCAGCTCGATCAGACCTAAGCCTAGCCTCCATTGAGGCCTTCTCCAGTCTTTCTTGAGCCTCTGCCAAAGCTCTTTGTCTTACTTCAACAGTAGCTCTCTCCACTGCAGCTCTCTCTGCTCTCTCACGACCTTCAAAATATGATCTTTCGCGAGCTTCAAGGGCAGCCCTATCAACTGCCATCCTGTCCTTTTCTCTTTCCCTTTCCCGCTCCCTTTCTTCTTCTATTTTTCTGATGCGTTCATTTTCAGGCACCATTTCCCTTCTTATTCTTTCCCCTACTTTTTGGTCTTTTCCAGCAAGGTTGCCTTTCAGATTTGAGTCTTTTCTTTCAGTCTGTTGGCTTGTAACATCTTTTTTTGAAGACAGTCCATTATCATTATGTTGGCTTGTAGCATCTTTTTTTGAAGATAGTCCATCATCATTATGTTGGCTTGTAGCATCTTTTTTTGAAGATAGTCTGTCCTCATTATGTTTCAAGAATGATGAAACATCTTCCACCTTCCCTCCACTCACAATAGACTCTGTTATCACTTGATCTGGAACACAGTTATCACTGATATTTATCCTTTTACCGGTAAATTGAGCACTATTCATCTTCTGACCCTCACCATGACTGTATCCCAATGCAGAGGATATCTTACCAGACATAACACATGAAACCCTCATGCCAGAGCCACAAACCTGTGAATCTAACATCTGCTTAGGTACACAAGGAGTATTGACAGTGTTGTTTGTTCCACTGAGAGTGTTTTTGTCTTGTGACTCATCATTATTCTTGCTAAATTCATGAAATCTGCCTATAACTAGTGTATCAACCTTTCCAGTCTCAGATTCATATGTACTGCTCTTAGTTTTATTTCTCAAGTCCCTATTTCCTTCAGATGAAAGTGCTCTTTGATCAGATTTCAGCATTTGAATATTATCATGCTTCCCTGAAAACTTAGTTGCAGTGACTTCATCAACTTCATATCCTCCATCTACTTCTTTCAATTGATCTCCATCTATTAGGACGAGACTATCGAGATCCCCTTCTACTTCTCTCCCATCATATCCATTCCTCTCAAAGTTATCAATTTCTTCAGCATGCTCGTTCATTTCTTCTTGTAAACAAGTATCTCTACTCAATTTCATATTTCCTGTTGTTTCAAAGGCCTCTTCCTCATTACCTGCTTCTGTCTCCGTCAATCTGAACCTCAAACAATTGTTGTCATTTTTGGAGGTGACTTCATTTATCCCTTTGATTACATTCATTTCATGAATCAATTTGTGATCTTTGTCATTTCTGGCTGGTTCTAGAGCGTTTCTAGATGCCAACTCATTCACTATCATCTTACCAGCTTCTGTATCTTTCTCACAGTCAAGGCGTCTATAAGCACTTTTATCATGGACAGCAGTTACATATGACTTCTCACCACTCTCCCTATGCTTCTTAGCATCTTCAAGAAACACACCATTTTCTTTCAGCCCATAAGTCCCTCCCTTCTCAGAATGTTTTCTAGAACCCCCTCCATGCTGCATTTCAGTTCCTTCAGCTTGTGTTCTATCTTGAACTATTTCTCTCATTTCTGCTCCCTCAACATCTTCAAATCTTCTCTGAAATTCTTCCATGAGAATATTTTGTTCATTCTTCCCAGTAGTCTGTTTCATTTTTTGAGAATCAACAAACGTTTTCTCAATATTCTTTCTTTTAGGAGAATCCATCTGTTTTAATTTAACTTCCACTTCATTCTCATTGCGGTTAGCTTCTGCCTGCATCTCAAAATATCCAGTTGCTTCCCTCCAAGCAACAGCTTCAGCAGGATTATCAGGACTATTGTTACAGCATTGGACTCCTTGTGGCCCTGATAAAATATCAGTGCTCTTTATTGATTTTATCCTTTCTTCAGCAACAGATACTGAGGCTGTGGTTTTCTCCCCACGTGATCGAAGGAAATTCTCACCCTCAATGTCACTAGTTTTCCCGACAGTTTCAATTGTTTTCTCCTCCACTTGTGCAGCACTAAGGCTGTGGAAATACTTTCTCTCAGTCGGTTCTTTAGTGACTTGATGGTTTGCTTTAACATTCCTATTTCCACTTTCCCTACCCACCGCAGATATGGTACCATCTATTTCCATATCAAAGAAAAGTGGAGCAATGTCCTCGGCCACTCTGTCAGAGGTATAACGCTGACAGGGCTTCATTTCTGAATTTTGTTTGTCATGTTCTCTTTTTATAACAACTAAGGCAGGTGGAGGTCTTGAAGGGGGTGGCAATCGTGAAGGCTTGGTTCGAAGACTTATATCAGATACAGTAACAAATGGTTTATCTCCAGGAGAAGTAGAATTCCCATGTTTCTCCAAAAGTTTAGAATCATTTCTCTGTGTGTCAGAGCCACTGCATGAGGGGTTTGATGAACACTTGTTTTGCTTTTCTCTAATAACTCTTGCATCATAGTCTCTGCTGTGATTGATGTTATTGACCATACCCATGGAGTAGTGTTCATCTTCCCCATCCCAAGAAACAGGACTTTCATAAAGGGAGAAAGTGTATCCCGGAACAGCATTAAAATTAGTTACATAACTGGTTGCAGTCATCACTGTTTCTGCACTCATGTGACAAGATTTGTTGTAAGATGCATTTTGCTTGGTAATGCTTTCCAATGACTGCTGAAAATCACCATCTGATAACCTGTGGTTCTTATCAGATCCAACCAGTGGATCTAATTCATCTGACAGAGTCCCACTTTGCGCTGGACTCCTATGAGATAGACAAAAACATATCACAGTTACAACAATAGCATTTCTTTACACCGAGAGAGAGAGAGAGAGAGAGAGAGAGAGAGAGAGAGAGAGAGAGAGAGAGAGAGAGAGAGAGAGAGAGATGTTTACATTCTTCTTCAACTAGAAACCGCTACAATCAAAGATGGGATCCCACGAATGAGTTAAAGTTTTAGAATTTGAAAGGCCAACGCCAAAACAAGCACACAATCCTTTTCAAAGTCAAAATCGTTGTCCTCTGGGATTATGCTGTACTCAAATATTACCTAATCTAAAATTTAGGTTCTTATGAAATACTAGACCTAAAGATTATTGCATGCACTCTACATTATACAATACATAAAATAAGCAACTTTGTATTAGACGCAGCAACTGACTACACCACGCAGGGGAAGGCAAGAGATTAGTGGAAGCATATAAATACCAGGGGTCATCCGAGGAATCAGAGTCATATCCACCACTGGAGTGGCCGACTAAATCCTCAAGTGATGGCGTAAAATCGAAGCCTCCACATCCCCCAAAAACCTCAGTGTAGTCAACATCAAAGTGGAGATTGGAGTCCTCACTGGCGATGAGCGGGAGATGGAGCACAGGGATGGACGAAGATTGGGAAGTATGGACGTCGCCAAAAATCTCCGAGTAATCCTCAAAGCGAGGGGCAAGCGTGGGGAGGCCCAACTTCGGAGGGCCACCAAAAACGTCGTCATAAACGGACTTGTGAGAATTGAAGGCGGTGTTGGAGGAGAAGCTCCTCTTTGGGAGTGAGAGAGAAATGTTCTCCATTTCCGTAACTTTGTCTCTCAAAGGAGAGTGTATGTTGTCTGTATTGTGCTGGATGTTGAAAATTGAACCAATGCAATCTGTAGACATCATGGATGGACATAAAAGAATGAGAAACAAATCGTGGTTTGCCAAACATCTCACTGGAAAACAAAGCATTTTGTGCTAGGACCTCAAAAAGAAAATAGAAAAAAACTAACTAGCATAAGATCAATGGAAACAGGCCTAAAGGAAGTAGAAATCTCCCGTAAAAGTAGCAAGGCGAAAAGGAACTGCGAGAGCATCACTTTAAAACTCTTCAGAAAAGGAAGCAGGAGCATTGATTAAGGGAAATGGCAGTGTTTATTATTAACAAGATAAAACCAAAGCAATAATCCACTTGACAAAGGACTCAATTCACCATTCCATAAAAGAGAATTCAGCACAAAATTTGAAAACGAAAGAGAATATTTGATTGTTAAAAAAAAAATGTTTCCGACACTTCTCCAGGGACAAAGAAGGATTCCCTAGTATGATGCACCTCTACCAGCTAGAATATAAAAGGCTAAATTCCAAACAAAAAGTCAGAATAATATAGCAATCACTTAATACACGAACCAAAGCATAAGGAAAATGCAATATCTGAGTCCAAATTTTACATGCACATAAATAACATGTTGGCTTTTGCTACGAAATTTCCATCAGGAAACTGACACAATTGCAGTAAAAACAAGGCAGGCGTAATCTGAGTGAGTGCATTCAAAAATCCCACATTGGCGTAAATCAGCAGTAAGATAATAAAAAGATGAAGAAATTACAATCTGAGCATCCATTAATCCAGTATTCCAACCAATAGTTATCTTACCAAGTGTAGTGATTTGACAAAGAAAGTAAGAAAAAGGCAAGGAAATTGAAGAGCTGAGTAAAATATTTTATTAATTTTCCGAATGAATAGCGAGTTGATGACTGACCTAGGCGGAATTAATGGAAGCGCGCATTGAGAAGTGAAGGCGGCGGTAGGGAGGTGAGAGGAAAATGGTAGCCATGTCCGTTACTTTTTCTCATGAAGAAGAAATGGCTATAATGGTGTGGTGGGAGGAATGATGGGACGTTGAGGGGGAGGGGCCCAGGGGTTAAGAAATGACAAATTTTGGGGCCGTTTATCACTGCTTTCTATTTTTTATTTTTCTTAGCAAATTAATTTTAATTTTTAAAAATTGATTAATACAGTACTTGGAAGTTGATGCTTGGTTTGTTTATTTATTTATTTTAATTTTAAGGAGAGGACTTGGAAACAACTAACTTTAAAATATTTTTTGTTATTAAAATACCCCTTAATATATTCTCAAAAACTGTTAGGGTCGGGGATAATCACGAAAGAATTTTAAAATAACAAAAGCATGCCCAAAATCTGCTGAGAAACAGTCACATAGCTACTGCATCCGCACGGACCAAGTAGAAGTTGTTTGTTTCCCATGTTATAAAAATAATAAAAAATTATTACCGGTCAAAATTCATAAAATATGTTAGTATTTATGTCAAAATTCATATTTAGTGACATATATATAATTTTATTAGTCTTTGAATTCGGATATTGACCGATCCTATGATTTTTTACGCATAAAATTGTCTCACAATATTTCCTCTTAAAACATTGAATCATTTGTCCCAAAATTAAGTTTATTTTATATTTTCATTGCTGTAATACTGTCGCACGTACTTAAAAATTCTCATAATCTGACTATAACAAATAATTACCACTCCACAATGTATTTTTTTTTTTAAAAAAACGTGCTATGTAGTAATTTAGCTGAAGTGTGTGAAACAATTTAAATCCATATATACACAGGGAACATGATTTTAGAATTAAAAAATTTAAATCCGAGATTAAAGTGAAGTACGTAATCTGGGACAAAAGATTTGAGTCGTATTCTACAATATAATTAACACTTTAGGTAACTCACTAATCATGGGATTGACGACAAGTTATTTGTTTAGGGTATCAAACTTTTTGTATTTAGAGAAAAAAGAAGATATATATGGGCCCAAGATTCATTATTTTTTTTAAAAAAATTGTGAGTATAATTAATTGGAAGGTTGTTATCATCATACGATAAACACAATCCGCTCTTTGGGTCCATCGTGCTGCCCACTTTACATAAAGAAAAATAAGATATCCTAAAATTAAAGTGGAAGCGTGTATTAATATTTAATACATCATCATACATGGAACTCACATACACAGAATATACATATATTTTAATAATGCACATCATATATATGTTGAATAAAATAAAAGAAACCAATTCTTGTCATTATTATTTACTATATATAAATATATTACTACAATCATTATTATTTAGCATAACACAAGCCATGACTGCCTCTCTGTCTGGCTTTGCCTCCTACCCAAGCTTTCATTATGGTTGCTTTTTCTAATTAATATTATCTCTCTTTTATCAAAACCAAATTCCTTTAATTTATGTCTTCTTCAAACTTTTAACTGTTCTATGGTTGCTACAAATATGATGTACATCATTAGTTAGTTTAAGGGAATCGTTATTATTTTTTGGTGAAATAGAGGAATTTTGATTACGAAATCACAACTTAATTTGTGAAATTAATTGCATAAATTGAGCTGATACATGTGCATACTTACATTAACTTGAAGGATTTCAAACCAACAGAAACACAAGAGCTAGTCCCTCTCTCCAGAGGGAAATTAGTCCATCTCTTGGATTACCTTATACTGAAATATTACTTAATCTCAAATTTAGGAATTTTTTTCTTACAAAATGAAGGAAGGAGAATGGGAAGTATTATATTTAAGAGGAGAATAATGGTGGTCATGAATTCAGTAGCTTTCAAGAAGAAAAAAAAAATAGCTAATGTTACCAAATCTTGCTAAATCAGAAATTTATGTGATCAAGTTTCCCTTGGGGTGGCATAAAAGGCATGAGGACACTGGTCACGGGGCTATGACGGCGTAGCATGTTGGGTGAGCAGGAACGGAGTTTATTCACTGTGCATTAATCTTGAATAGCAGTTGACCGCTGGTTACTCTCATGATTAAAAATATAAGTTTATGTCATTTGCATTTTGTATGCATGGATGGAACCAAGCGTACACTTTGTGGTCTCTTAAGCTATGAAAAATAGAACAAGTGAGAAATATAGATAGAAAATCAAAATAAGGGGGAAGTCTGAATTTGCAATGGTTTTTTATTTGCTTTTGATCAAATAAACATACATAATGGTTATTTACAAAACTATACATTTATTATTAATTTTAAAATCTTCATTAATAAAAACTCTTTTTAGTTCCATAAGAAAATTATTTTACTGCATAATTAACAAAGGAAATAGTACAACTCTTCTTTATAATTTTACATTGTAATTCTTGACATATTTTCAGCTTTTAAATAAAAGTAATTCTATATTAAGTAGATCTCAAAGGGTTTCCAACCATTTCATAGGTTTTTTAATTTTCAATAAAAAAAATTGGTTATGTAGTTTAAATTAAAACTATATTTTTCTCGGCAGAAACAAAATAAATAAAAGTGACAACACAAATATTTGCATGTAGCAGTTGTAAATATATAATAAGTCTTATTTCAGACGGATCAACCCATAAAAAAAAATATCAAAATCAGTATCTGTAATAACCCGAGACTTTCTCATAATTGTTATTTAGAAATCTGAAATACCTGCTCGAAAATAGTCATATTAAGACCTAATGATAATCATATATTAAAATCCTATCTAAATAAATCAAAAATTTATTTAAGACAAATATTATTATTTAGTAATTGTACTATTATAAATTGGTAGCAAATTAATTAAATTTATACAAGTATATATTGAGAGTGGTCGTAGGTGAATTTGTAGTATTTAAATTTAATTTATTTGATTACATTCGATAGAATTAGTTGGATGTGATGGAATCTGAAATTTTGCTTTTAGCATTAGAAATATTTGGAAATTTTATAAAAAAAAAATAATAAATCATTTTTAGTACCAGAAGTATGTGGAGTTAATAGTTGAGTTTAGAAATTTATTTTTGAGTCTGGTTCATTCACATAAGGTTTATTTTTTTTATATTCGATATTTATAATAATATCTATTACTAATGTTAATACAATTATGTGGTATTCGATAGTAATATAAAACCATAATAATCAACATAAATTAATTTTGAATACATTTAGTTAATCTTTTCAAATTTCTACAAATTGTACACGTGTGTATACATAATTGTCAACTCAGCAATTAAGGATACACTTGTTCGGCTATTCATCTCTCTGTCAAATAAAATACCGCAAGCTAGAATCCTTCCCTGCAGAAAAAAGAAAGAAAGAAAGAAACCATTAATCCAAACTCTCTGACAGGAAATCAAGCTTCACAACAAATCTACCAATTTTAGTTCGATTTCACTGCTTAACATCTAAATCAAAAGTGATACAGCAAACTCACTCTTCTGGGTAAGTTTATCTCAAATTTAATTTTCTGTTCTAGCTAGATTATACGCCCCTTTAACCTCAGCAGAATTCCCCAACTTCAATTAATCAAAACAAAATCATGAATCTATACAACTGTAATCCATCAACCCATACTTCTTATGCATCAATTCAACACCAAAAACAGAACCATCCTCATTTATTTTTCCCGAAACCAATTTCAACATATCATAACCTAGTCAAATATCTTCTAGCCAGCGCACATATATAGTTTGTATGTAGAAACTAAAATTTTAGAATTTCAGATATATATAAATTGATATTAAGAGAATAAATAGAATTAGAGGAAGAGAGAAGCCGCTGGGTTGAGTTGAAGCAGGGGAGGGCGTCGTCGACTGGGCTTGGTCTCGGTGACGCTAGTCTGAGTCGTGCCGGAGGTCTGCGTTACGCAGGTTAGTCACCGGTGTCGTACCGAGCTCCGGATGAAGCCGAGTTGCCGGAAAACTTGCGTCGTGTTGTTGTGGTTGAACTCGCGTCGAGCCGTCTCATGGCTGGAGTTGTCGGACCCGGTTGCAGCAGGTGCGGCTGCGGGTTCAGGGTCGGGTCTTCACGTCGTCGGTGGACGGCGGTGAGCTCGCCGGCGTCGGAAAAAGAAAAGAAGAAGAAGAAGAAGAAGAAGAAGAAGAAGAAGAAGAAGGGGGAAAAAGAATTAGGGATTTTGGGGGTGAAGTTTGGGGATTTTCGATTTGTGTTCTATTCTTCATATCAGAATTATGGCAAAGAAGATGGAAATGACTTGGGATTTAGGGATTTAGGCAAACAATTGCACTTTGTTGACTCTAAATCTGTTCTCCATTGTTAGACGAGAGAGAGTGTGTGAGGAGAGAGAGAAGGAATGAAATGGAATTTAGGAATTAGCTTTCTTAATCAGCTTAATGTCGTGAATACCAAAGAAGAAAAGGGAGGATTTAATTGCAAATAATTAAATTGCATAATGGTATCCTCATTAAATTGTAGAAATTAGAAAAGCCCCAGATGGTATATAAACTTCACAATCATTCATAATTATATATATAAAAAAATAATAATAAAATACATTTTGATCCTATAAATTTTTCAGAAATTAATATTTAGGCTAAAACTTCATAATTTGATTAAATTAGCCCATAAATTCCTAATTTTCAGATTTATTAAAATTAAAATTGGCCCAAATTATTTAAAAATCAAATTAACCACAAAATTTTATCTGAATTTTCTAGTTAACCCAGAATTCATAATTTAATTATTTAAGAACATTAATCTTTTATTTTTAGATATATTAAAATTAAAATTGATGTAAATGATTTATTCGAAATTATTTTTGATATTAGGTGCGGTCCAATTAGGATCCTTGTCCACTCTGTGATTCCCTCCTCAAATACTACGCGTTCACTATTATCAGGTGGGTTATATTTTTCTCAAATTATGTTCAGCTAATAAGTTCAACTGTTTATCAACTATATAGCATGAATATCTGTATCAAAATGATTTAGCTCACTGTTCGCGTTCGCCAGTATCCTACGAAAACATTGAGTGCTTAACTAGACTCGAGTTCGGATCCTTTAAGCTTTGGGACCGTATACACTATCCTTTATTAGACAGCTGGGCTGGAGGACGTGTATATAAGTTAAGACACTGTAGGAAGGGACAGTTGAGACAGAGCGTGTAAGGTTAAAAGTAGCTTTGTATACATGGAATGTTTTTTTAAATTTTCAAACCTTTCCATTGTTATACTTGTGTGGATACAATATTCATATTTATAAAATGATTATGAACTGTTTATCAAATTTGCCCACTGGGTACACTAGTACTCAGCTCAAATCTTTTCTAAATATTTTCAGGTTGAGAGGCAGGCTGTAAGATGATGGAGCTGAGGCAAGGGCTATCTTTTTGTTGATATTTGTTTACACTTTTTGTGCTGTTTAGAGATCTTAGATACTCTAAACAAAGAAGTACTTGAAAATATTTTGCTTAAGTTTAATAAAGATGCTCTACGCTTGTTCCGTTTACTCTGATATAATTTATTTTTGGTTGTTTGAATCATAATATGATTTGTGTTTGTTATTGACATCTGTCCTTACAATTAATTGGCGGGATAAGTTCCCTTTCATGATTGATCATTGATTCGAGTTCCTTCTAAGACGCCTTAGAGCGTGGTTAAATTCCAGTTATAGAGGTTATGCTGCCCAAGTGTTTGGGGCACTAACCCTATTTCTATGATTATTTTTATGCCACAATTCCTTTTCCCTTTTCCCCAGTAGCGCGTTGGTCCCTTGTCACTATTCTTCCGGGACTGGGGCGTTACAGTATAAACAGTAACACTAAAAAGTATTACTCAAAAATTGAAAAGTATTACTTGTATCCTTAAAAGATAGCAGTTCTGGTAGTTATCTTATACTAGTTTATTTAGTTCAAATTGTGATTTCTCCATTCTAATTAATGTTTATAGTTTAGGAGTTTAGTTTTTTAGGTTTCATGTTTTTTTAAGAGTTTTTTAGTATTTTTTAGATTTTTAGGGTTTATTTTGTGTTTTTTAAGGTTTATGTTTTTTTTTTAAGTTTTATTAATCACATTAATAGGTTATATTTAAGTTGAAAAAATTAATTGTCGAGTGCAATGCACGGGCCCACACGTTAGCGTCGGGCAAGTGCATTGCGCGAGTTGTCAGATTTCAAAAAAATCAAATTAATTCACTTTTATTTTAGGGTATATATTTATTTCAAAATTAGATTTTTATTTTTCAAATACCGTTTATATTTGTTTCAAAATAAAGAAATTAATTGTTGAGGGCAAATTTAGAGGTGGAAATGGGTCAAGCCGAGCTAGGCTTTGCCTTAGTAGGCTAAGCCTATTATATGAATGTTAGGCCCAAACCTGACCTATTATCTGTTGTAGGCCTTTTTATAGGCCCAAACCTGACCTTTTTAACAAAATGAGCTAGGTTTGGGGTTTTATAAAAGCCTATTTGAGCATATTTGAAATTATTTTAATTTTATACTCGATTAATATCAATAATAATAATAAGAGTAAGATATCTAATAAAAGATACATAATACACATCAAGTCAAAATTAACACAAAACATAAATTACAATAAAAATTATTTCATATTTTAAATAATAAATAGATAATAGCTTGTGTCATATGATATTATGTTACATAAATAGGTCGGCATGTTAGGCATATGGGGCTTTTTTGAAAACTTAAGCTTATGACTACTCATCAATGTAAGCTTCTAAAAAGGCTTGAGTCTGACCTTCTTATTATATAGGCCAGGCCTAACTAGGCCGAAAGTAGGCTAGGCCATAGGCCCTATCGGCGGTCGAGCCCATTTCCACCTCTAAGCGCAATGCACAAGCCACGAGTCCACACGTTAACGTCAGACAAATGTGTGCGTGAGTCACCAGATTTAAAAAAAAAAATCACTTTTATTTTATGGTTTATTAATTCCATTTTAGATTATAAATTTATATTTATTCCAAACAAATTAAATCATTTCACTTTAATTTTTGGATTCATTAATTATATTTTAGGATATAAAATTTTGAAGAAAAAAAGCAGAATAACAAAAATAAAAAATCCACCCCCAATAAAAAAAGGGTGATTCTAAATATACCACCAAATTTTCATTATACACCACAATTAAATATAAATAAATAATAAATAATTATTAATTTACTTAAATATCCTTTTTAGTTAAGCATTAATTATTTAAAAATCAATTAAAAAATTCAAAAGAAATTTTTTTTAAAAAAAAAGGAAAAACAAAAATCTGCTCTATTAACCGGACCTCCTTCCTTCCCACCCCCATTTTCTCTCTCCTCTACCTCCATTTCTGCAACTTGAATACTTCTCTCTTCCATGGACACATAACCTACTATCAAGCCCTGGATTTGAAGCTTGAAAGCTACTAGACTCCACAAATACATCGACGTTTTGGGATTCAAACTTACAAGAGTTCGAAAATCATTTTTCAATCTTCATCAAACTATTCAAAAATAATTTTGTGAACTACATAAAATTCAAAAATTATCTTTCGAATTTATTTTGTCTCTAAAATATTTTCAAACTACTACATCATGTTCAATATTTATTTTTGAAAATCAAAGAAAATGTCAAAGAATATTTTTTTAAACATTAGTGTATTTTTTAATCATTCAGTTCATTGCATAAGCTTTTAGATTTCAAATTAATTTTGGGGATTTGTTGAAACAGATTGAGAAAACAAAGGGTTGTTGAAGAAGAAGAGAGAAGGCAATGCGCATAGAAAATTTATGAAGAAGAGAGAAAGGCAGTGGAGTGCCGATGGCTCGACGGGTCGTCATTTGAAAAAAATGGTTTAAATTAAAATTAAGGGTTAATTATTATAAAATACACAAACTTTGACAAGATTTGCAAATTAGACACAAACTTTAAAATTTTGCAATTAAAACATAAACTTACATTTTTTTGCAAAATAGACAAACTCAAAACAAAATTTTAAAATCAATTGAATTTGAAAACCGCAAAGCTATAAAAATTGTTCATCTTTCGATTTAGATGGCATTGCATTGGTTTTAATAAGTGAAAATGAATTATATGTCGCAAATTCTCATTTTTCCGTTAGTCCGAAATATTTGAGTTTGTCTATTTTGCAAAAAAATGTAAGTTTGTGCTTTAATTGCAAAATTTTAAAATTTGTGTATTTTATAGTAATTAACCCTTAAATTAATTATTTTCAAGGGCAAAAATGAGAAAAGGTTTGGTGTATGAAGAAAGAATATAAAAAAAATAATTATAGTGGTGGTGTATAAGTAAAAGTGATGTATATTAAAAAAATAGTGGTGCAAATAACAACACCCTAAAAAAAATGGTTGGCGCGTGCCCGTCGTATATTGGTGGAAATAAGAGCTTCTACAAGTGCTAATTGTAGAAGTTTGGAAATTACAAATAATTGCATAAACCCTCCTCTCAAATTATGTCAATTATATATACATATATATACACTATAATTTTATATAATTTGCATTATATTACTACTTTTCATCCCCCAATTTAAAATTCATGTGTCCGTCTCTGTCTGTAGATGTCCTTTTTATTTTTGAAAAAGAGAGAGAGATGATGAGTGAAATCGAGTCGTTTATAAAACTTGGAACTGTCAAATTTAAGATTCTAACATAAGTGCCTTAAAGATTTTATTATTTTATAATAAAGTAACCCGCAATTGATATTCGAGATGCGGTCTTGATAAACTTTGTTCATGTGACATGCAAATCACACGTTAAAAATAAACAGCATTTGAAACATTATATACAAAAGACAATCCTTATGAAGTATTAGTGATATTCGAGTTTGACACATTAAATTAATTAGTTACATAGGTGACGAACGGAAGATTCGAACCTTGAGAATAACTTTGAATTGGGGTTTCTTCATCTGGGCCGAGGATGTGTCAGAATTTGGGCCTTCAATATATTGGTGTCTGCATGTCTTTTTTTTCTTTTTATGTTTTCTTTTTTCTTACATTTTATTTTTGGTTTTGGAGTAAGAGATGGAGAATTGGAATTTGTATCGAGTAACTCACTCTTATAAAGTACCAAAAAAAAAGGGTACTTATTTTAAAATAATAAAATTCAGGCTTCGAAGGTGGAAAAAGAAAATTCAATACTAAATTACTAATCCTGCGCATTTGACTTGAAATGGTATCCATTTCTTCCCTTGTTATAACCCTGATTGATGGAACTTTCTTATAAAAAAACTAAAACTTTCATTTAAATATATATAATATATTAGATATGTTAAAAATCCTAATAGAAAGAAAATAAAAAGGAGCTAGCTAGGTTTATAAACAAAGTTAGCATATAATATTTAGCGTAGAAATGTGTAAATAATTCATGAGAAGAAGATGAAATAAAAGGGTAGACATGAAATTGTTGGCAAGTGAAGGACACAGAACAAAGAATTGTTACAGTTAAAAATAAAGAATATAATTTGATACAGTATATAGTACGTAATATATAGGAGTGACATGAATATATCATATATGTAGCTAGAGCAAGAGTGGGCGATCAGCTTCATTCTCTGTCATTATTATTGTTGGGCGTAGAATTAATCATACCTTCATCATTAATCCTTGCCATCCAAATTAGGAAGAAACTTGGGGAATCGCTGTTCCCTATTTTTAATTGTTTTTTCTGATTTATTATTATTATGATCATAGTACTCGACCATTGCAGCTCCAGCCAATGCAGCTAGCGTCAAGGCTTGTGCGTGCAACCTGCAGCATCAGATATTCAGATATATATTAAACATTCATTCATAATCAATTAATCATGTATATATACCATTGGCATTACCCACATATATATTTCCTCTATTACAAACTAAACTCAACGATATTCTTCTTCAATTAATTTCCAAAAAAATAAATAAAAATGTTACCTGGCGTGGATGATCTTGACGCTTGGTTTCCCAGGCTGAGACCAGTTGTAAGCTAACGATCCGATTACACCGCCCGCCCACAGTCCCCCTTCAATAATCCAATTCCAACACATATATGTATAATCGTCAACAGCCGCATAAATCATTGCTAACTTTATATACGTAAACCTAATTAAAGGACTCGATTAACAAATTGAAGAATTACCAACGGCGCGAAGCTTGTTTTCCACGATCCATTCTCGGATTGATTCAAATTTTGACTTCATCAAGCTGCTAGATTCTGCCATCGTTTTTTTTTTTTTTTTTTTTTTTTTTTTTCTCTTTTAGATTGCTGGTTGAAAGCTGAAAGTCAATTCGAGGGATAGCAGAAGGAATGAACGATGATCAGAGGAGGTAAGTTTGGTTTGATTGATGAGAGAGAATGGAGGTGTGACTGTAAATATATATGCACAATGAATACGTGTTGAATTGAACAGTGTGTGAGAAGAGGAAAAGGAAGAAGAGAAATTGGCAACATGCACTGCAGATGAAAACCGTGGTGGCGGCGCCCATTGTTTAGCTTGGCTTTTAAGTCTTGTTTATTTATTTATTTATTTACTAATTATTATTATTATAGTGATTCTTTGGAATCTTGATCATTAATATATATATATATATATATATATATATTTGTTTTTGGTTAAAAAAATAATATAAAATACATGGGACGGCGCGGTGCTTATTAGTACGAAAGCAGATATTCTCTTACTTGCGATGTACATTACCATATGCAATAATAAAAACAGGTATCAATTTTTCGCAAACATGTATTTACTAGGTTTTAAAAACTAATGTTATTGCATTATTATATATTAATATCATCAATAATACTTAATATATCATTATCTTATTGTCCCGCGGTCTTTTCCTTGACATTGATTTGAAAACGCCTTCAAGCATGTTTTCCCTGCTTTCACAAATCACCGTAGAATTTAGTCTCCAATGGGACAAGGACAAATTATTTTTATGAAGCTCATTAAAAAGGGTTATTTCAAGCAAATTTAACCTTGATTATTTTCATTTTTTCAAAAATTGGTACAACCCTAGAGCTTTAACTCTTGTCATGAAAACTGAAAACGATATATTTATTGCTGGATGACCACTCCACTCCAACAAAATAGTGAGAAAGATATCACATATTTGCAATGCAGTCATAATGTAATGGTGTCTTATTTGGAAATTGGAGAGGGCCATGGATACAAGTGATACTTGTAAAGGTGGAGGGGGAATTTACGACCCTCTTATTTTATTTTCCATTCTCAAGTTGAGGTTTTGGTACTTTCTTGGCATTCACAAAAGAAAATAATCCAACAAATGATACTTGGAAGAATCTCTTTAAAATTTCAAATTTAGATATAAAAGAAGAGGAGAGAAGGCCAACAGCGAACCTCAACTTGAACCTTTTAACTTTAAACATGCGACTTATTCCCCCACGGGGCTCAGAAACCAGAGGAAGTCAAAGTCCATCACACAAGCTGGTGGCTAATGAAAGCAATAATTTCAATGCCACACAATAGTTTCAGCTCCGCCGACGCTCTCGGCAGATTTCAACCATTATAGATCGTTCGCACAACACATAATATCTGAGTTTCGGTCACGGTGACCACAGTTTATACCACAACACAATAGCGTACCTATCACCGATTCTGAGACGGCATCCTCTCAGATCCATGCCTCTGGCGGAAACTGCTCGATCTCATTCCATTCTCAGATGCAGCAGCTGGTGGGTGGAAAGGCCCCCATATTGACTCTCTATCAACCTGGCTTGAGGGGAAGGAAGGCTGGTGTTCCCGATCCCATCCATGGAAAGGATCGCGATGGGGATTTTCAACTTCATGGAAGTTTCTTCCAGAAGAATTCGAGGAGAAGAAGTAAAAACCACCAGACTGATCGGATGATGAGGCAATCGGGGCAGCTTGAGCTAAACCCCTATGGCTATGACTGCTGGATCTTCGTCCGGTGGATATAACAGGGGTGCGTGCCGATGGGTTACTAGCGGATTGCTGAAAGTATGCTTGAAGAGATTGACGGTCACGGGTCCGAGCAACAGCTCCAGGGTATGCTGGAAGCACAGAGGAGGTTGCCGAGCTGGGAGGTGGAGCTCTACTGGCAGAGCTGTAAAACAAAAACAAAAACCAACGCTATATAACTCCAGAAATCAAAAGGATTCCCAGAATCCCATGTTTAGAAAATTAATTAATTATATAACTCTTGTTAACATTATAGAAAACCCAGTTTAGCTGTTGACATCTATGCTAATTATTTATCTGCTGAATTGTGTAGAATAACATATTCCCACCCTTTTTAACAAATCCTAGTCTCTGCATGCCCCACAAACAACCACTTCAGAATCAGTTATAAAATTCCTAACTCAGATCTTCGCACTATTCAAGGTTCATTATGATACACACGTACATTGTAGAGTTCCATTCATGGTGGAAGAGAACACTCTACCATGAATGTACATCACAGGATCCTAAAATGATGCTGATAAGATTTTCAAAGAAATTCAGGTAAAACAAAATACTGACCTGTGACCAAGAATGAAGGGATGCATTCCAGCTCTTGGGATGTCAGAGCTGTTCCTGGCTGTTCTCTGTGTCATGGACGTAATCAAGGGTTGGTCTGCTCCACCAATCCGGTTACTTGGAGCAAAAGGAGAAGAATGGTCCCAACTGTGATAATGCATGTCCATCGAAGGGAAAGCATATGAATTGGGAACTTCATTTGGAACTGATGGGCCAGTCCAAGGGTTATTGTAATTAGATCCATCTGAAACGCTGGTGCTTGATGTTGTAGAAGATGGATGAACTGGCCCAAAATAAGCAACATATGGGCAAGGATGAGTTGTGGATGAAACAGGTGTATGTTCAGCAAAGACGGCATGATGTCCAAGAAGATCATGATCTATGAGATAGCAAATGGTCCAATTATTACAGACTTGATCTAAAGTTTAGCAGAAAGGTAGAGAAATGAAATCTTACATGCGCTCGATGAGAACTCTCCCTCGCTGCAAAAATAACATATTATTAACCCAGCAACCAGTATATGGTCCCAAAAAATTATATATCACAAAAATAAAAACAAGTATGAGGAGATAAAACAAGTAAAAAAATAGTTAAACATACTACATAGACTAAGATAATAGTCTATATAAACTAATAAAAGCTCACACTCTCTCCCAGCTGTTGAGGCAAGTCAAGCAAGATACAACACCAAGACCCCAAGAGAATGTCTCCACATTAAAGAAAAAAAAAAATAACGTGATGCAGATTTACAAGTTTGCATATGCAATATCTGGAAAGGCCATAAGACTCGAGAAATATTTCAAGATGCTATGTTTAATAGGGTACAAACATCGTCAGAAGTCAATTTTCAGAATCTTACAGAACAAAAGTGACTACAACTAGTAGAAGTGCCGTTTTCAC
Source organism: Perilla frutescens (assembly GCA_026008535.1). Classification (NCBI taxonomy): domain Eukaryota; kingdom Viridiplantae; phylum Streptophyta; class Magnoliopsida; order Lamiales; family Lamiaceae; genus Perilla; species Perilla frutescens. The sequence goes on along the minus strand of BRKX01000017.1, from coordinate 33,121,182 downwards.
TAGAGACAAAGTCATTTAAACAAGTTTTAAAAAAAAAAAAAAAACTCACAATAGATGTGCTCATTTAAAATAGCTAAAGATTCATAAGATTTTAAGCAAATTGGACTTGACCAAATGAGAGGGCCAGATCATAGGGCCTGAAGACATTATTCAGCCAAACAGTAACTTTTTTCAACTGTTCAGGTAAACAAGAAACTTCACAAAACAAAATACGTATTCCAGTCACTACTTAAACTCCCACGTGAGGAGCTTCCAGATCAGATGTTAACTGCTAAGCTAGCCAATACTACAGTAATTGAAAATCAACGCTCCCAGCCCCTAGAGATATCTCCCACAAGAGAAGCTTCCAGATCAGATGTTAACTTTTAAGCTAGCCAATACTACAGAAATTGAAAATCAACAGCTCCCAGTCACTAGAGATATCTCTGATACTTCGTAGATGCCCTCTATTTGACAAGAATTACAAAGCTAGGACCTGTACAAAAAACCTAGTGTATTTGGTCAGTGTATCTCACAGGGAATGTAGGGGTAAGTGAGTTTTAGGTATGGCTAGTCGACCTGAGTCATCAGCAAGGTGTGGATAAGATGCCAAAAGCAATGAAAAAGGTCAGTGGTGAAAAACTCCCTGTAAAGATGTAGGTAACCACTTGGGAGCCAAGCCACCAACTGCCCCTAACCCAAAGCAAAAAATGGTCTAGGATCCAGATGGCAAAAATCAAGGTAAGCAATCCTAGCCTAGGCGCCATTTGTGGCTTGTGAATCAAAGTTAGGGGCTCCCCAGGATGCCATTTTAATATTTTATTATTACATCTGGCTGAAAACAATGGTAAATCACACTGAAATTAGTCCAAGATTATGTTCACATCATTGAGAAAGTTTATATGATTTTAAAATTAAAAATATCAGAAATAGAGATCATATAGTGGCGTACAGAGTGTTAAGTGTCAACAGCAGATTGTTGTTAGGTGCCAAATTAGTGCCTAGTGAATTCTAAAACATTATAGAAGGCCAACAACGTGGTAGTTTTTTTTGGTTATTAACAATCTCTCAGGAATCAATAGGCTAAAATGTGAGAATATCAGTATAATTCATATATGTTTCACTATCCATACGTCAGAGAAGAAACTAAGTCAACTAGTCTTTGCAGTCATTACTATGTCAAAAATTACGCACATGGTAAGATAGGAGCTTACTCAAAAGATGAAGGGAGCCTTGTTAACCCACTGAACGGACACCAATGAACTCCAAATGACTGCAACATTGAATTTGAGGAAAGTATTTAGCAAAATTTAACCAACACATAAATGAAGCTTTTTTACACATACCATCACCTATGAAGTTATAATATTGAAGTCAATTATGAAGGGTATGCAAAGTCAATTCAGAATTTAAGATCCCTAAAAAACAAGGTAAGTTGCTATAAATAATAAGCCACATATTTCAGTAGTGTAATGATGTATCATACAATCTGAATAAACTAGACTACTAGAGAGACTTTATTGGGGAAAACTAGTTTTCTCAACTGAACTCATTCCTTGGCTTCATGAACTATCAGTCTTAGAAAGATCGTTCCACAGCATTACTGTTAAGTACATAGTAGACTGCAAAAATAAAAGTAGAAGTCACTGGGGAAATAATAGGCATTTGGTTCATCAATAGTGAAAGCACAATTGACCAAACATCACAAAAGGTTTTTGGATGGCAATTAATTTGTGTCTAGAATTGGAGACTAATGCTAAAATAACAACGGTAAATCAAACATGACTAAGTTCATCTGACAGCTTACGTGTACAACTAATCACATACTAGTTCACATTGATGCCCTCTAAAGTATGGATAAGCTCATGTCAATCTATACAGCAGTAACATAGTAAACAACCATATGACACTGCAACCAAGTGTTCTCTCTTTAAACACCAACTAGTTCGTACCAAAGAAATCCAGTATACGACAAACATTGCTCCAAGTATGTACTCTGGTATTCCTGACTACTTTTCCTTCACACTACTCACCTCAATCAACCCAAGCCAGATCCTATACAAGCATGTCAAGTAAATATTGGTGATCTCAGCTGAATCAATGAATTTGTGTGGTAGATAACAAGCGAAGGAAGATATTTTGTGAAAAGTGGTAAATATGCTAGATTGCTAGTAGGAAGAAACTCAAGAGAGGAAAGGACAATGAAGCTAAACTAAAAGAAGCGCAACCAGGAAGACAATATTCAATTAAAGGAGTTTACAAAATTGTTTAGAATGAAGTACTTCCCTAAAATGAGCATTGCTAGCTATAAAGTGAGTGAACATAAGCTTGATGGCAGTGAGTGGGCATTAGATGATACACAATGTAACATACTTCCATAATGATAATATAATACTATTCTTCAATGATTGAACTCACAAACCCTGCCATTTCAGGTATAGATTAAATTTTCAGCAGATGAATTCACTAAATACATAAGCAAATTGCATACATATCTCTGAAGCCTAGCAGAGAGTGTGACTGGTAAAGATGTGAGGACAAATGCTAGATAAGACAAAAGAGGTCAAAAAAAGAACAAAATATAGGAGATATATGATGTGACATCAACATCATAGCATATCACAAATGATTGCCCTTATTTGAAACTGAATACCATTCAAAATGACAATTCAAAGGTCAGGTACAAAAGAACACAACAGTGAATGTTTCAACCATGCTCTTTAGAAACATATAATTCATCAACAGACAACAAGTAGTGCAGAAGGCAGAAATTAGATGACAGCAGAAGATAATACACTGAAATAATATATATAATCTAGAGAATTACCATTTCAGAATAACTTAAATCATAGAGATCCTCATCATGGGCCCAATCATCCATGTTAAACTCAGGTAGTGGACGACTGCCATTTGCATATAGCCATTGTCCTTTCTCAATTTTCCGACAGTTGGGGCACTGCATTGCTCCCTTAATATTGAATGCTGAACCAATGCAATCTGTATTGATCATGCAAGGACATAAAAGGGTAAGAAACATAACATGGCTTCCAAACATCTCACTGACAAACAAAGTGTTGTCTACTAACCCCTCAACCTTGAGGACTTATCTGCAACAAATATCAAGTGATTCATGCCAAGGGGAAGAGGGAACATGTTCTAAATAACAAAATAACTAAATGACTAGAAGCTAAAAATTGCCAGTTCATAGTGATATCAAAAGCATAGCCCTTGAGTAATTAATTGTTAAAGATTTAGAAATATTTCCATAAGTAATGGGAAGAAACTTAACCCAGTGAACAGAGAAAAGAGATAGTTACAGAACACTTTTCCTAAAATGAAGAAAATGCTGGGCATAGATAACTCAATCAAGAAAGATCCGAACTTTGTAACTTATAATAGTTCAAAAACCTGCACAGAACTTTTTCTCGGGATTTGCATTACTCAGAGACAAAGCCCTGAAGTATATTGGCCATCATTCTAAATGCTTAATCTGCTCCAACTTGAATGAAACGCGTACTCTTCCTTTTCCCATTTCCAAGATTTGTCCAAGCCAATTTCATCAATTAATTATGTCATTTAGGTTAAGTACTTAGTCATCCATTAGGCATTAGTAGAAACCTATCACAAGTTGAGCCTACACACTTTGGAGTTTAGGCCATTACTAAATCATCAGAACACATTATAGATTTATAGGACAAGTTTCGGAGTATATCTTTAGCACCTGGAAATTAGTTAGGGGCTTCATATGGCCAAAGAAATAAGTCAGGTCACCAAATATTAATCTGAAATAAACAAAAATACTCCTGTAAATATGTTAGTACAAACAATCTCCCTCCCATAGCCCAGCACAAAGAATGTGGCCTGGAAATGCATATAGAGCACATATTAGACACTGATATATCTGATTCGAAAGTTTATTTGCACATACATATTATAACATCTAAGTGGCTAGACCAACCAAATTTGCATCAGGGAAATTACATGATACTAAATCAAGGCTCCAATGATTTTAGCGCATTCAAAAACCCCACAATGGACTAAATCACCAAAAAAGAACTAAACGGCACTGCATGCGTATTCCAGTATTCCAACCGCAACTAATTAAGAAATTATACCGAGTAAGCAAATCACAATTTCAGCATCTAAAAGTCAGTTCCCAAAAAAAAAAAAAAATCAGTAATTCAACATCCGCACCAATAACTTATTCCCAGATCCTAAAATCGCATGACCTGCAGTATCTAATTGATCGACCAAATATACTGATCTGACAAACAAACTAACAAGAACCCATTCAATTCCAGGTCTTCTCCACTCGTGGGGCGGGTGCAATCAGCTAGATCGCGAAACGAATTGCAAAATTATGACTCACCTAGGTGAAATTGATGGCCGCATTGAAGCTTAGCCCAAGATCTATCTCCATTGTCGGCAACAGCCTCCAAGCAAATGGAGCATGCCACCGCCGGCGCCGCCGCTTTGCATCCTCTACCATCTCCGTCGTCGAGAAGATCCGCATCTCCCAATCCCATAATTTAAAACGAGTTCCAGAAACCCTAAATTATTACAATCGAGACCAAAAATGAAGCCGCCCAAATTAAATTAAAGATGGAATCCAAAACCGATTGAAGGAATTAGAGGCAGACAATGAAGGAGCTGGGACGGGAGTTAGGGAAGTAGAGAGGAAGAGGAGAGAGAATGAAATTAATTGTCAACCTTCTTTTCTTTTCTTTTCTTTTCTGTCAATTTTCCTAATCTCTCTCTTTTCTGTATGAATTTAATATTTTTTCTGCTTCTTCTCACATTGTTATTTATTTTTATATTTGCGTTGTCTTAATATTAACTTTTAATAAAACCAAAAGGATATTTAGAGAAGTGGTTAACCGCTGTGGAGCGCACGCAAGGGATAAGGATACGCGATATTTTGGACTTTCTACTCATCTTTCCTTTAATTTGTGTTACTAAACCCGCAACACCTCATTAATATTAATATTGATATTATTGTCGATCTCTCTCACATCAGTGCCAAAACAATTTTTTGTTGTTATTTTATTTTTATTCTTATTTAAAGTTAGATATATTAAAAAATTAAATATCAATTTAAAAAAATAGTCAACACAATAAATATGATGTAATACGGATTGGTATTAGGATATCATCTTGTTTTATGGGCTAAACAATATAGCATCTACCTTTTCTTTTTGCATGCAATAACATAATGGTTTTTATTTACGACAACGACACTAAATAATTAATTTGTAGAATATTTTGCCCAACAAATTATTTTGACTCCTTCATAATAAATACTCGGATGGCAATCGACATAAATACAGAATACCATCTGCATCTCCGCTTAGAACTTATTCAAAATGGATTTTTGCCCTTCAATCGTTTAGACAGAGTGGGGATTATCCGTGCCGCCAGCAATTTTTATTTTATCTAAAAAAAATTATTTAATAGACTAAACATATAGTTATGTTTTAAATTTTAGTCCGTCTTGAAAAAATCTTTATTTTTTTTAAATGTCAAAAAATGCATAATCTTTCCACATTTTTGTAAAAATGCTCTCAGATTTAATTTAAGAAGCATGTCTGAATCTAGCGTTTAAAATAATGTGGAAATTGCACGTTGAGGATTAAATATGATTTTTCACATTATTTTACAAGCAAGACTTCAATGTGTCTTATCAACTAACATTTTTGTAAAAATATGGAATGCTTATAGATTTTTTTGGCATATTTTGAAATTCGTACATTTTTGCAAAACATATTTCAAGTTCAGGACATAAGTATATACTAATAACTTTTTTCTCATCCTCATAGCTGCTTGTATTTATTAAAGGGTTAATTGCCAAATAAATCACCACATTTCCATCTTTTTGCAAATTAGACACCACATTTAAATCTAGCCAATTACAACACTACGTTTTAATTTGTATGTGGTTCAAACATCCCCAATTTTTTCGATGAGTTAAATATGGCGTATTTGGCCTAAAAATCATATTGGCAGCCACGTCAACACACACGTGTAACAAATGACGTCATTTTTGTTACTTTCTCTTCTTTTTTTTTATTGAAAAAAATCATTTTTTATATAATTATTTATTTCTAAAATAGAAAATATATTGAGAAAACTAATTAAATCGACATCGTTTGTTACACGTGTGTGTAGACATGGCTGCCAACATGATTTTTAGGCCAAATACGTCATATTTAACTCATCGGAAAAATTAAGGATGTTTAATCTCATACAAATTAAAAGGTGGTGTTGTAATTGACTAGATTTAAATGTGGTGTCTAATTTGCAAAAAGGTGTAAATGTGGTGATTTATTTAGCAATTAACCCTTTATTAAAACAACATTAATCCATCAATAATAGCAATGACGCTAATATAAGGTTCATTCATTGTATTTTGTTTTCAAATGTGATTTTTCTTTTTTCTTTTTTGAGGAAATGTGAAATAATATTAGTAGTGCATAACAAAATGGCCAATTCGTGAAATAAATGGACCAACTAACTTTACCGGTCTTATACCATGACAAATTTTGTGATTTTTTTTCCTGTCGATGGAAGAGTAATGTTGGACCACACGACACTATCTCATCAAATTTCAAATTTCGGGCAATATTAAATTCACCATGCCCCCTATTCGTGATGATAATTAATAACACAAAGATGTAATTACAAATTCTGATTTGAATATAAAAAAATATAGCAAATTGCAACCACCCTATACTATAAATATTTGAATCACGATTTTCTCTTTTATTATTATAAATTGAGACAAAGTTCTACCAATTCTCTTCAAATTCGACATGTTCATAAATATTAAGTCTGACACACATATATAAGGGAGAGTTAATATATAAATTATCCTTAATGTGTTTCCTTTACACATGGGAGATTAAGTAGTGACTGGAATAGGTATTTTGTTTTGAGAAATATATAAGGGAGAGTTAATATGTAAAATAATGCTCTCAATCATTCCATTTAAGGTGCTAAAAAAACATGCATGATGTTATTTAATTTAAAATTTTAAAAAGACATAGACAATATTGTAATATAGTCCTATCATTATATATATATATATATATTGCAAAAATACAATATTTATAATGCTCATATGAAACATATACAGTTAAATTTATCACACACACACATATAAGATCTTATCCGTTTATCTAATTAATTTAAACGGTGTAAATTAATTCTTAATTTACAAATTCAAGACATGATTTACAAATGATGTTTAATTACTCTATATATTACTATAAGTTATTTTGTTTTATTATTGACTTTAGGATTTGTGTGAACACATACAAGCACACAGTGATGGTGATGCATGCATCTAGTTGCAGTTGTAGTGCAGCTGACACACAGTGTACTTGGACACTCACTGAAAAGGCCAGAATGAATTGTACGCCTTGCTGTCAACTCTTCATTTTACACCTTATGACATAACTTTTTTTGCTCTTTTTTTTTTTTTAATCCGGGTACTCACTCATGCATGCATTAGTACACTCGTTCAACGTTAACGCGTTGATTCATGTGTTTCACTTAATAATTATTTTTTTAAAAATAAATATAAATTATAATTTTAATAATAAAATATATTTTATATGTATTAAATCGAGCATAATTGAAATGTAATAAACTCATATAATTAAAATAGTAGGTTGATATTTGTAAGATTATAATTTATACTTTTTCAAGTTCAATTTTTTTAACCGGAGTGAGGTGGGTTGACCGGAATAGAACGGCGCGTGGCCCGCCTGTCCGAAGGTTAGCCATCAAAATCTAATAGAAGTGTTTGTCACTGTATATTGTTATTGTTATTATTTTTATGGAAGAAAGGATAAAATCCTAGAACTTTAAATTAATCTTGAGCGGAGGAATAGCGAATACCATGACAAGCTTAATTATATAATTTTGCAATGACAATTCCTACCACTATTAAACTACCATGTTTTCCAAGGGAATAATAATGCAGCAAGACTCCAACTTCAACAAAGATTCCTAACTCAATTATGCAACTATCAAAATAAAGAAGAAGATAATATTTGGTAAAAGGGTTTAATTTTAATATTCATAAGTATCAAATTCGTGTCCTAATAAATTTGCCAAAAACAAGATAGAGGTGATGTGACACCTATAGGAATAATAATAATTATATATAATAATAATAAGTAGAAGAAGTTTCCACAAATACGAAAAAGTAATAATCCTAGAAAAGTAATTATATATTTTTACTAATGTAGATTTGGGTATTGCTTTAGGAATGATTTTGTTTTAAAAAAAATAGAGAGAGAGAAATAAATTAGATAAGGAAAAGGAAATCGGTAATGAATAAGGTAAGAAAGCAAAGAGAGGTGGGACAATTATTGAAGGGAGAAACGTGGTGAAATTAAATAAGTCGGCTACACAAACAAACACAACTCTGGAAACCGTTTACTTCTCTGCTACTGCTAAGCCTATATATATCTGCCTTCTTCTCTTACTAGTTACTTACTTCTCTCACTGCCTTAGATTTTTTACCTCGGTTTTCTTAAAGAAGCCTCGATTTTTTGTTGGGAGATTAAAAGAGTTTTGTCTTAATCATGTTGGTTTATCAGGATCTTCTTTCAGGTAATTTTCTTGTCATCTTCTAAATATTTTACAGTAACGTGTTCAAATCATCTCAAGATTTAACCTTTTTCGTGTTTGCATGTTTGTTTTTCTCCCCATCGCGATACTTTTTTAGATGGGCTAATTTGATTATTTAAGTGTAAATTTTTTTTATCATAGTGATTCTCTATATTGTATTTAAAAACTGGTGTTTTTCTAGCATGAATATTTGCCTCTTCGGACGTCATCTGTTTGTTGATAAGTTTGTTTTTTTTAGTGAAGTTTGTAGATATATAGAGTTAAAAAGCACTTAATTAGTAGAAACTTGGGTTTGATTTTATGTAATTTGGATTTTGGAGTTGATATCATGAGCCTGTTTGAATAGTTTCAGAGTAGTTTGAAAATTAAATAATTAATGCTTCATCATAGTGATTATGGTATATATTGTAAGTTGACTCAAAAGGGTAGGTTTGTGGCGATAATTTGTGGGATATTTTGCTAGATATTGTAATATGGGTAATGACTGCACTTCATGTGATGTCGGTTTGGAGGTTTGGTTGAGCAAAATTGAAGTTAATTTGTTAGATGTGATTAATATGATTAAGTATTAGCTAATTAAAATATCTGTATGTTATATATATATATATATATATATCTTGATTGTTGGTTTAAATTCCAGGTGATGAGCTTCTCTCCGACTCATTCCCATACAAGGAAATCGAGAATGGAATGTTGTGGGAAGTAGAAGGCAAGGTAGGAAATACAGTTCATGCCTATACATAACATAACATAATTAATAATATGATCAATTTGTGTAATTAGTTTGTTAATTTCATATATATGATGATCTGCAACTGCAGTGGGTAGTTCAAGGGGCTGTTGATGTGGATATTGGGGCCAATCCTTCTGCTGAAGGTGCTGGTGAAGATGAAGGTGTTGACGATCAAGCTGTCAAGGTTGTCGATATTGTCGACACTTTCAGGCTTCAGGTGATTAATCAACACACACACACACATAGTACTTTACTTGACAGAGAGATGAGTAATGTTATGTGATACTAATTAATTTGGCATGCAGGAGCAACCTCCTTTCGACAAAAAACAGTTCATTGCATACATAAAGAAGTACATCAAGAACTTGACTCCCAAGCTAGAACCACAGAAACAGGAGGAGTTCAAGAAACACATCGAAGGAGCTACAAAATTCCTTCTTCCAAAGCTCAAGGACCTTCAATTGTGAGTACAACATATATTCAAGTTAATTTTCCTTGCCCACATATCTATACATTGTAGCAAGAATACATTGATGATGATTCATATATGTCTCTGTAATAGCTTTGTTGGGGAAAGCATGCATGACGACGGTACTGTGGTTTTTGCATACTATAAGGAAGGTGCTACTGATCCGACTTTTCTGTATTTTGCGTACGGCTTGAAGGAGGTCAAGTGCTGAGGACTGAGTAGGAGAGGAGAGGAGAGGGAAGGGAACCGCTCCAATTTTTGTGCTGTTATGCTACTACCTTTCACTTCTGACTTGAGCACGTTGCTCTAAGCTGCTTCTTTTTTTTTTCTTTTCTTTTTTAAATTACTAAATTGCAGTTTTTGAGTTTTGATGTTATAGTTAACTGGGCTAATATTAAATTTTGGATTGAACTAATAGTAGAAAGCATATTTTTGGAGGGTTATACTGTACTTTAGTCCACCGTAGCCACACCCTAAATTCAATTATGCTCGTGGCAAATTTTGATATCGAAAGTGCCTAACTACGATTTCAGTGGATCTAAAATCCCCACTTAAAATGAAATAATTTCTCAAATCCTTTAATCAAAATACAATTTGATTGTCATTCAATTACACTTCGTCAAATCTGAAATCAATCGATCACTCAAAACTAACTTGATAAATAAGTTTTAAATCCACACACCAATCCTTCAACTGAATCCGCAACAAAGGTCAAAGGGGAAGAAATTGAGTTCATTCAACATAACCACATCTATGAATACTTTACAGCACTAAGGTATACATACACAAACGTATGTTTTCAGTATTCCAAGCCATGGGAATATTAACCATGGCCATCTCATCCCATCCAAGGCCACCCCAAACACAAATGAAAGAGTAGGGAAGCAGCACAGGTTCTCAAGATACAATACCGAAATGGAAACAAAATCATGGTCATCGTATGTAGGTGGATTTGGAAAAAACTACAGTATACAACATTCCAACCTAGAAAGAATCATTTACTCTTTTCCAGTCCCAAGCTCTTCTGCATATCTCTGTTGAGGCTGAATTGCAGGGTGCTATGCCATGGGAATAAGGTACGTGTAACAGGAAGCTTCCTCCGAAGGTCCTATAATATTGCATAAACGTAAACGAACAGATAAATATCTCAACTTTTCTAGGCCTCGGATCTTTCTCAGAAATAATAATGGATCAACCCAAGATCCCAGCAGTTTGATACTAAAACCGCGAGGTTACGATTCATCCATTTGAATGCCACTTGCAAGGAGAAAAAATATGCATCTAGAACATCTAATGAGCAGAGAACACAACAAAAAAGGAAAGCAGGCTAAAAATGAAAATGATGGGAACAAGGCACGAGTTGGTCACAAGCTACAGGTTAACTTAAGGAAGCATGCTTACCAAAAAAAAAAAAAAAAAAAAACTCGGTTCATTGAATGACAAATTAAATTTTACACTTTTTCAGGATAAATAATTATTTAAGAGGCCAAATCATAGGGGAGATAACCAGGAGTACCTTGAAGGTGGCGTCAGGCAAATTCGAATAGGATGTCTGCCAATACAAGATTTAGTAAGAAGAATGTTTAGACAAAAAAGATACTGGTCAAAAGGATAAAGGTGAAAACCTGAAGAGAATTTAGATACTCTGTCTCATGGTGGCGTATAATACTGATCACAGAATGTGCACAATCTTCAGGTGACTGAAGAAATCAACACATACCATCAACATTATGCTATAATATGCAAACTATGCAAATAATATCTCTTTTTATCATCATGGGTTTTCTTCTTAATCTGCAGCTAATTAACAAATTTTATATATCGACATTCTTGACTGATAATGGAGCCATAAGGAGACTGAAAATAGATGCAAATCACTATACCCTGATTAAATTTTGTATCGGCAGCTAGCAAGTATATATTTCTATAGTAATCAACTAATGCTTTGAAAAAAATCATAAGTGATATCAAGAAAGTGGGAGACTCTTAGACAATCTCAGTCACTGTAAGTATGTCTCATTAATTACATTTTAAATAGACCAGACATGCCTATATATCATTGTCACAGCTATCATAAAAAGCATCCCCAAAGATGGACCAAAATGCATATGAGATCACATCCAAATCAAAGCTGGCTAGGAACATGACATTAATAGGTAAATCAACCAACCATGAAACAGATAATCTTACTGCATATTTCATTTTAAGCATTACCATAAACATTGTGGAATCTTTGCATTCATGCTTTGCTTCTAACTGAACATTTCCCTCCTCGAAGTAGTGGGCTCCAACCTACATAAAATATAAAAATCATGTTTCTCTATATTTATTTAATTTCCACTTTGATACAGCAGTACAATAACAATCGGAAGATAGTAAATGAATACCTACAAAATCTCATTACACAAAGGAATGGAAGACTACCTGAAGTTTACCTCTAACTTCCACAAGTTGTAGCTCATCCTTGAATTCTACATTCCATATTGACCGCCAACTTCCATTGCTAAACAGACCAATGGAAGAGTGAGGCGAGAAACAGACATGGAAGAAACCAAACCTTGTAAAGGTCTTGTGTTTGTAGGATGACTTTTCCAGGGAGGAAACTTTTGTCACATACAGCATATCTAGTCTATACTATGATATCAAACGAACAAGCAAGCAGACCAGACACACCAAATGTCGAATTAATTAATTATTGTATTTGTCCTCACTGCCCACATACCAATACGTTCAAAGAGCAGAATCAAACACAATAATCACATTTTGTTTTTCTAAACAATTTTTTGTTTTATTTTTTCCAAATTTTTCTTAAAAATCTCGTGTTATAAACTTGTGCAATTATTTTGTGAACTAGTTCCAGTGGGCACACCAACCTTTTTTTCATTTTTGTAGTTGTCCCAGTTGTCCAGATTAGGTAGGACTTAACATTACTTGCCAGAACATGATTCAAAAGATATACCTCCAAATATCTTCTTTCTTTTTTTTTTTTGAAGAAAATCTCAAAATATCTTTCTCCAATGCATTGATATTATATAGTATATGGAATTATGTAGAATACTGTTCATCAAATGACCTGTGACAGCAATCCTTTTCCACCTCTCCATCATAAAGCATAAAATGTGCTGTAAGTCTAAACCTCCTCATCCAAACATGTTTAATTTAGAAAGCTTGCTGAGGCAGAATCACCATAGATAAGCTCGCAAAGATTTAATTAATGAATTGCCTGCTATAATTATATCATGTCAGAGACCTGTACTCTCACTGCACTGATACAGACCACTCTTTTTGTGTGCCACCAAGGAATAACAAGCAGACAGCCCTTCCATGATTACACATCCCTGTTTTCAATGAAGATATTCTGCTTCTGGAGTATTTTCTTAATCGGCGATTGTTATTTTCAAAAAAGATAATGTGATTGCTGGTACCTTGATATCAAAGTAGAATTGTGATGAGAAAAGGCATCGAGAAAAGTAGTCGGCTTAGGCTGGGCAGGAAGAGCATTGCAGTGAATTGAATTATTCTCTGTTAGTATTTATTTCTTCTCATCATTGTTAAAAGTATTCTGTTTCTGTCTAACCTCAATTCACATTACATTCTTGACTCCATCAGAGAGCAAAAGGAAATCAACAAAACTTCATGCTCATTTGAAAGCTCTTAATGTATCCAACATCTACACTTGGACAACAAACAAGTGATAGGTGTTCTTTGTACCATTAACTCAAAGAGAATGGAGAACTAAGTTAAATAATAACTAAGAAAAATGATGCATCATGTTATGAGGAGCTGCAAGCATAAAATGCTTAACCAAGGTAAATAGAATATATCATGTGTATATTGCAGTACTGATAGACTGAACGTACCAGAAATTCTGGGGGCTGAGTCTGGCAGCAGAAATTACCACAGCAAGCTCAAAATCCATGCCAGGTTCTTCCACATCTTTCCCATTAACACAATAAACTGAACAGATTCCTTTCGGGTACACTTCACTAACGTACTTGATCATTTCTACATCCAAGGCATACCTGAAGAAAAGAAGATTCAGACTGGCAAGATATGAAACATAAACATCACTGATAACTCCCAAGAGTACCATCTCTCTAAAGTTAAAGATATGATGTTACAAACTCCCACCACTGCTGTTTGGGACAAATTTCTAAAAATTCCAGTCTGTATAGTAATTAATTATCATAAAAAATGTCACTTCAAATAGGAATCTCGGGGCATAAGATGTGTTGCATAATATGTAAATATCATAATATTATTATAAACTTGTAGTAACTTTATATTGCTGAATTTACTTGTCCTTGCATTTTTGCAGCTAGAATTAGCAAAACCAAGGCCCCTGGGAATACCATAAAAAAAAATTTTAAATCCTACTAGCCACCTAAGTATGTTCAGATGTATGTTTCGCCCGCTGCTAATTGACTGAATGGTAGGACAACCTTTTTCTTTCTGAAGCAGCAGAACAACTTTAGCAACAGGAAAAGCACCAAAGCGTACCGATATTCCTCAATATACGGTGAAGGAAGCTCTTCATCATTTGCAGGTCTAGCATATTCACAAACCTGAATCAACACAGTGTACTTTAAAATAAAATAAAAATAAAAAAGTTATGGTGGGACAGACTCGTTTAAACCATACTCCATAGCATGAATAAACAATAGAGGTTTAGCATGATTTATGCTGTGCTGAGTTAAGTTCAGTTTTAGAACCACTATTCCGTCCCAACCCATCTCAAGAGAGGAAGAAGAAGCACAGTGATTATTAAACATGCAAATCAGCCTCTTGTTTAGGTTACGGGTGTTGGCAATATAATGTTCTTTTTTATCATTTTCAAAACAATAAAGCGAATCATCCATTTGAGAGAAGTTTATGTTTAATCTTAAGAACTTCCATTGAACAGTTTTTAGTTCCACTTTGGTGCTGTAGGCCAATCTAGTAACTGTTTTGAACAGTTTTTTATTCCACTGCTTGAGGGTTTTTAATATTTAGAAGTAGACTGCTGCTAGATGATCTCATGCATTCATTCAACTTGATGGCAGTATTTTGTTAACCCACTTTATTTTCTTTACACTGCTGCTTAATATGTTAAAAAGAACTGCAACCTTAAAAGAAATAGTAAAATTAATGTACTCATCACCACATAAAGTCTAGACTAAAGTGACTAAAAGACCTAATCATGTTGACGATGAAAAAAAAAGTCAAAGGAGCACATTTAAAGAGTAGGTAGAAGGACAATATAATTCCTGCAATTACATGGACTTGAAACTCATGGGAACAACCAAACTTACCTGTTTCACATGGTCAACGATCGCAACTTGAGCAGTCCTAGGATCAAGATATTCATTCTTATCAATCTCGCAAAATGGTGTAACCATGACCTGTTAGCACCAAAGATTGTATACCTCAAACATGTGAAAAAACAATTCTCTATCTGACCATTACATTAGAGCCCACTTTGACAAAGAAAAATGAGCATCCACATATATTTCAATCCTAGTTCAAGTGTAATTGGCATGTCCTGTATAAATCTATTGTAGATGTACACATAAGGATGTACTGAAGCTAGAGAAGCTTGTTTGTGCAAACTGCCTAAACTGTTCCGAAACATTGAGCACCACAAACCACACGGGATAGAGTAAGCGTGTATTACCAAAGCACAAATGTAATATGGTCTTATAATACGGTGTCAACATCTACTTTACTACATGGGGGAGATTTAGCTAATATATTAAAAATCCTCAAAAACTCTCCAAGGGCTCACTGAAGTCAATTTCCAGCCTAAATATACAGTATCCGATCAACTCCAACTAAAACCTCCTCATTTATGAAGCACGTAGGCAAATATGTCAAGTGAGCATAATAACAGAAACAAGAGAACAAGGCCATGGAAGCTCCTCTTCAACAAAACCATCAGATCAATTACACAGCAAACTCAGGCAACATAATTAGGGCAAAATTATTGCACAATGAGCGTTACCTCACCGCTTCTATCAGGAAATTCCAGGCAAATCATGTGGGCTTTGTTGTGAAGAGGAAATGCATCCGCCGCCGCCGTTGTATACAGCCTCTCGTCCTGCAAAACCGCCCTGATATCTACACAGCATTTTACCAAGAAACGAAGTATCAATTAAATCTCGGGATCATTCGACATATATACACATGCATGGACATTCATTTCAGATTACCTTTGGCGACGTATTGGATTTCTCCGGTGGGAGAATTCAGGAGAAACCATTTCGCGATCTCGATTTTCTGCTCATCAGTCAGCTGCGACGCCGTCTCTTCCTCGTCTGACATTTTCTGAGATCCCAAAAGGGTTTTGGAATTTTGTTGAGGAAAATTTCTCCCTCGCAATCAAATGGGATATTATATATATTTATGTAAATATATTTATACACACACACGCTCAATCACGTGGTATTGAAGTTATCGATGGAAAAAATCATACGGATGTTGTATGCATTAGGTTTCGACTCTTCGCTCACAATTTGAACCAATTTCAAATTTTAAATTCATTTTTGGATAAAATGCCCAAATGTCGTGCGTAATCAAAATATTGTACGGAACTCATCCCATTACGTTATTATTAAAATAATGCACGAAATTTTCTCTAATTTATTTAAATTGCACCGAATACTATAATTTTTCTCAAAAAAGTAGGTATGGTTTTTTAAAAAAAATTTGAACCGAAATACATTTTTTTCCTTAGTCTTGACTATGCGTAGAGTACATAGTCAATCAATCGCTAGTTTAGGATTTAAATTTCACCAATAATCATAGTTCAAAAAATTAATGTGAAAGTGGAGATGTTAAGACAACACATCTGACATCACCACATGACATAACAAAAAAAAAAATTAAAATCATCCCTTTACACATGATCTACTGTAGAGTATGTTATCTTAAGTTTAAAATTTCAAATTCAAATTCCACTAATACCTTATAAGTCTTGTTTTTCACACTTGAAAATCAAGTGTGGTATGTCTTTCCGATGTGCTTGTATTTGTACATAGTTAGGTAAAATACTGAGTTAACCGTGTGCACACCCTCATTCACCAAAAAAACTACTAATGATTATAAAAAATGACGCTGTCATATTTAAAGAGGAGATGGGATGCAGTGAAAAGAGATGGATAAAATCCAGCCAAGACACAAGGAGAAAATAGTCAAAATTGCTGGCATTTGCAGAGGAGAACTCACAAAATTAGGATTAGATTGCTCTAGCGAAAACCAAGTTAGGAGGGTAGTGAACATTTCCATACATTGACTTCCAAAAATCATTCCATACCTTCAAAGGACTAACATCAGGCAAACTACCAAAATACTGGTTGGTTCTATGATTTGTATACAAACCTCTAGCACCGAAAACTGTTAACTCTGTCGAGTCCATATAGCCTCGTATCCTTGAAACCAATCCACCTCCAACAGAGTAGCAACACCGCTCCTCACGTGGATAGAGTTGAGCTACATTAGGTTCAGGCAATGAATCCTGCTTTGGTGGGTTGTCATCAAGAGATTCAAGACCCATGTAGCTTCCCATCCCAAGTGATTCCCAGTCTACCTTTTGCAAAAGCCTAGCTGCTCGTTCAGTGACCCGTGAGGGATATTTTTCCAATTGTAGTGCTTCTTCAATCGCTAGTGTTTCAACTAGCAGCTTCATCTTTTGAAGCCGATCACCAATTCTAGTAGCAACAGCATCGTAGAGTTTTCCTCTTGGCATATTCTTGTCTACTTCTTCACTGATTAGATCATCAAAGCTAATTGGATCACCAACAAGTACAGTCACCTGCCCATTTGCCAATGGATCAACTTTAATGTCTTAGAAAGATGATGGATCCAACAACAAAAATCATGCAGGAAAATATATCATGCAAATTTGATAAATGAACAAACGAGACTACTTACAGTTTTCCCAACCCTAGGAAACTTGGCTCCAACAGGCATGACTTCTTGCATTCCAGTATGCACAAATGGGACAACTACAGGTGTATTGTCAGCGTCCAGGATCAACCTTCAAAAATTATAAGCAAATGCAATTATTTTGTGATCCCAGCCTTCATGCATTCTGTGAAAATAGATATTGCAATATCTTATTTTGGCATCAAAACTCCATATTTACTCTGAAATTTGACAAAACCATTGCTCGATCTAACATGACCAAACAGTTGCATCACCAGTTTGATACTGCTATTTTGATGAAACATGAGAGAATTATTCTCAAATCTGATCTTCCCAGATGTGGCATAATAATTAAGATGGATATCATATATAAGCCTCATGGTAACAGTTCAGGATGCAAGTATAATCTAACAAATGGATCAAGTTTCACAAGTGTAAATCGTAGCTAGAAAAATCAGTAGATACGAGACTGCAGCTACAAAATGTCAGACTTTATTTTCTTCAGCAAAAAGCAAATAATAAACAAACATGACTGTTGTACATAAAGTCATGATGAGTAAAAGATTCCTAGAACTAAAATCCCGATGAAGTTGACTTGTTTTTCTGGGAAGCTTTTTTATGAAGATTTATATGGAAAGACAAATAGATCAACAAAATACACGTGATCAAGATTTATTCAGCATGGGATCTCAACCATTGTAGCTCAAATAGATGATCCACACGAGTCATGACCTAAAGAAAGTGATCCCAACATAATAATAGGCACCCCTACACTTCAATATTTTCCATCTGATGTCACAGACATGAGAGTTTTGCAGCAAGACAAGCTCACCCAATACTGGTAAATTAAAGAGCAATTAATGTAGAGGAATACTTTCTTCCTTCACATCCATTGATATAATTTAACAATCGACCTTATTCATCACATATAATATATAATG
The DNA here is from genome assembly GCA_026008535.1 of Perilla frutescens. Lineage (NCBI taxonomy): Eukaryota > Viridiplantae > Streptophyta > Magnoliopsida > Lamiales > Lamiaceae > Perilla > Perilla frutescens. Next base: position 33,102,521 of record BRKX01000017.1, on the reverse strand, counting down.
GGCATGTGCATTAGCTAGTTGGATAGTGCAGGGAAAGGCAGTGGAAAGGGGAATATTTACAGTCAGGACAAATGCTGATGATAATAAGATTGCACATAATCCGGTAAAAGATGGTGATTAACCAAAATGTTCCAGAGTGCTAATGCAATAAAGATAGAAGGAGAGAGAAGAAGAAGATATATACTCCAGCCAGTATGATATAAATGAAGTACCTTCCAATTCCTCTCTTGGCTGGTCCCATAGTTTTCCCACCATCTCTAGAGCGACTACCTTCAGGAAATATGTGAACCCACCCTCCACGATTCAGTTTGGAAATAGCCAAGTCCATTCCCTTCAGGAAGAAATGAAATGAGTAGGCCTGCTTTATCTTGTAGGGAAAACCAAAAAATAGCTACCTAGCAGTCTAGCACAAACATCTAAGAAGCCATAATTTGCTAATAGAACTAAATTGGACAAATCCAAAAGGAACTTGTGCAAATATAGGCAGTTCCTCAAGCGTATTTTTTTCCCCTAAATGATAACCACCTCATGCAGTTGATTTTTTTCACAAAATAATGATGCCAAACATACATCACAACACTAAGGTTGTATTCAAGTAATACAGCCACAAAGAATTGTCAGACCCATTAATCAAACTACAACTCTTAAATCAGTAGAAGCACAGACAAAATAAATTTTCATAAACTATTTCCGTGATGACACAGTAAGGGCTGGGTCCATCTATTACAAAGCCATCAATGTCAAAGGTCCTGAGTGTAAATTCCCAATGGGAAGCACCTATACTTCCACCAAGCTGTAAAGAAAGCAGGTGCAATTATAATAATAAATTACAAATACATTGTTTAACCATGTACATAAACGAGGATTAGATAATCCAAAAGGCTAAAATAACTAATCAAAATTATCAATTCAATCATAAGTAAGACGGGTCAAAGTAAGATGACTCAGAGAAAAATAAGTATGGAGCAATAAGATACGTAAAATTAACATCCAATGAGTGATTCCATAAAAAAAATGATAATGAGATTCACAAGGCAAATTTTTAACAAATTAAACCATATGGAGCTACATCGAAAACTAGCCAAAGTGAACACTGAACGCAAAACAAATGGTTTATAGAAAAATACCTTCTGATATATCCCATCCCCGCGAGAAACAGGCAGCACTTTGACATACTTGAAAAATGCTGATGTCACTGGATTCTTGAAACATCGATCGGACGCACAAAGTGTCCACCGCAAACCATTTGCGTCGAACAACATACTAGGCGGTAACAGGGAGGCAATAACCAAAGGGTCATCCATAGAAGCAACATGATTGCTAACCTAGAACAGTAAAATGATTCATAAGATTCATCAATAGCTGCAAGTCTGGAACAAGATTGCTAACCTACCACAGTACAATTCACTACAACAACAAAATGATTTCAACAGGGAGAACCGTGGCTCCATGACAATTACTCAATAACCAAGTCAGCACAATACATATACATATATATATGTGTGTGTGTGTGTGTGTGTGTGTGTGTATTAGAAATGATACCTTGGGATGGATGTAAAGCTAAACAAATCGCTCTATATATTTTATTTTTATTTTTCTGTGGCCATAATTGCTAATGATGATAAGGCATATGTTTACCACTTCATTCCTTCCACCTTAGCCATTGGCGTACAGAGGGGTATGTATTTCTCTTTATTGTCTCTTAGTACTTCATTCTTTCTACTTATTTTAGTCCCACCCCTCTCACTGAGCTCCATGATTTTTTTCCACCTAAATACTCACTTCTCTTAGCTTGGTTAATTTCTTACAGAAATCAAGAACTTCATCTCTGTAATCATAACTCATAAGTGGAAGTTGCTTACCGTAATCAAGGACTTGTTCTCTGGCCTATGCAGTACCACCTGTTGCAATTTTTCTGCCCCAAATATCTACAGAGAGCACAAGAAATCAAGTCATCTTTCCTCAATGCAACACCAAGAGATAGCTTATAATTCAAAAATGACAACATTGGACGTACCTGAACACGGTTGAGGCCATGCATAAAAACGTGACAAACATTTCCAAGCACAGGAACAGCAACAGCCTGGAGCATACGGGTCAAGACTGACTCATCTTCTGCATCAATATCCTTACTGACTGTAATAAAAACCTTGAAAGGTCAGGTATCTATAAGAGGTATTTAAACTTCAGTGTAAGCAAAAAGACTAAGATGAATGCAGGGGTATAGCTTGAAGCCTGGAACCATAAAAAGTCAAAAGGTAAACCAAACAAATCACAGGAACACCAAATATCAAAAGACCAACACCATAGACCATATTCCTCTTGAAGTTCAAACACAGCAAGATAAATCAAGGACTTGGATACTGCCATAATTTGAGGCAAAAATAATTACAAGTATATGATTGTAACGTCAAGTGTGCCCCTATGCCAATCAGCTCCACCTCCTCCATTCCTCATTCCTCTCTACCCAAGGTGTTTCATACTCCACACTACTAAGACATATATGGTATACCGTAACAGCATCTTATATACTGACTTAAACGCATGATGAAAAACAGTTAAATGTATAATGGTCTAGGGGGTTGGGGTTGTGCGTAGGGTAAGCAGCAGGTGGGGGCCGTGGGGCACTCGGCGCAGGCTATTAGAATGGTGAATGGATAATGGTCTGAAATATCTCTGTGGGCCATGCGCCTACGTGGCACACCAACTCAGTATTGGGATGGCACGTACGTTTTGCAAGAAGAGGTGATTCTACTTCTAGAACAATCTGAGATAGCAAATTACCAATGACTGAAATAATTGCTTCCTTGTTTCTCAAACAAAAAAAAATAAAAAAAAATGCTTCCCTGATCTGAAACATAAATTAATAATTAAGAATTGCTTCCCTGCTCAGTCTAAGATTAACCTAACTTTTGCCACAAGCGAAAATATTTTTTAGCTAGATTTTTGTGTAATTTTTAAAGCAACTCTTTCATTTCAGTATTTCTTGAATTTTAGATAATTGAAATTGACTTTGTATATTGTTGGTGTACATTTTTTATAGATTGAATATGTCCCGAGGTGAAGTTAGGTTATTCCAAATCATAGAATTAAGTTGCAATTTAACAATTAGACGAGTTGCCAACATTACTTTAAAGAATTTCATTGTCATAATTTGAGTGCCTCGTGAAGCATGTAAATTTAGGAATTCATCAGTTATTCCCTGGATAAATAGGATATCATTTTTGGGATACTTGAAATAGTGAAAGAAGTATATAGCAAATTTTTTATTTGCAATTTTTCCTAAATTGAATATGGTGATTTTGTTATCTTGGTCTAAAAATTTCGTTGGAGTTTTATTTGCTTCTACTTATGATAAATACTTGTCTACTAAGTCTACCTGTGATAAATACTTTCCTATTAACCTGATGAGGCATGACAAGATGCCAAAATGCTTCATTTTCATGTTAGTATGACAAGATAATACAATGTCAAAATATCGAAATGCTCACAATTATTTGACTTGTCAATAGTTATGCTATTAACAAGATGTGAGTTTTACTTACAGTAGAACGAAGATGGATTCGGGGAAAGGATTTCACAATCTCCATAAGTAATGAGGTTGTCGCACGAATATAAATGATTTCATATGTTCATATGGATCAACATAAGTTCTGGAAACATATAAGAGCCATTTGAGCTCCTTGAATTGAGTTGCCAAACCAAGTTGTTGATTATTGTTGTATTTTGGAGAATAAAATTCAATTTTTTCTTTTAATTTTTTGCTATTTCTTTTGAATGTAAGAAATAAAATGTATAAAATATTTCCGTACGGGTGTAACAAATGTTGTGTTCAAATAAAGTGTTTCAAAAATAGATGTAATTGTGTAATTTTGTATGCACTTTGCATTCATTTGAATTAATAGATTTCTGGAAAAACTTCAAAACGAAAAAGAAGACATTTTTTTGTTTTTTTTCGTAGCATAATCAAATCTCCCAAATATAATTAAACACAATTTGAATTAAAATACTCAGTTAGTTTTTCAAACATAATAATACATAATACAAATTGTTTTTAAAATATGATGTTCACTTGAATTTGTACAAATATTTAAACTAGATTACAATTTTTTTAAAAATATATAATAAGGGAAATTAATACACTTAAATAACTTACAATTTTTCACATAAGAAAGGCAACACACGAAGGTAAGTAATCTATTATATATAATTTATAAAATAAAATTTATTAAAATGAGACAAATTAAAATTCATTCACATATAGTTTAAAATATATAAGATTTGCATTGGTGGAAGATTAGATTTTAATTTTTGTTTTTATTCCGAATTGTGAAATACACTTTTTGAGGGGGAATTATAGACAATTTTTGCGAGCTAAAATAGAGACTTATATGCTTTCGTGTTTATTAGATAGATAGTCATTATATTGCAATCTTGCTAAAAAAATATTATTTTGCAATCATGTATGTGTGAAAATTTATTATAAAAACATGAAATATTTATGTCTATTGTATATCAAATATTTATATATAAACGATGTTTTCTAATTATATATAGAATAATATTAATATAAAAACATAAAGTGGACATGAAAAGTGCTAAGATGGGTTGTTAATTAACATCATCTAACAATATTCAAAAAATAAATAAATAATTATAACAATACAATATATAACAATGATATGAGGGACTGTTCAGATCGCATGGCTTGCGGTATGTCGTATGTGTATAGTTAGGGTAGAATATGATTGGGTAATGCTATTTGGCCGGTCATAATACTTAATTAAAGTAAGGTGTTAATATTTGATAAGTAAATAATTAAGATTATAATCATTTATTAATGTTTATTTATTCTTATAACATTGACCCATTTAAGAAAGAAGTTGACTTACTATTTTGAAATTGGAAATTTTTTATATTTTTATTTTTATATTTTTTTAATTATACTTTAAAATGACGAATCATATAATAAACAAGTTTATAAAATTAAAATATATTTTTGAATTTATTCTTCTTTTCTTTTATTTTATTTTAAAATTTTAAATCACATAATAAATAATTTTATTAATAAAATATATAATTGAATTTTTTTATCTAATATTCTTATTTATTTTGAATTTTTGAATCACATAAAATCAAATTTATTAATACAATATAATATTTAATATATTTTTTTATTTTAATATTTTGAAGTAAATAATAATCAAATTTGTTAATTAAATATATTGTTGAATTTATTTTGATTTTGTTATACTTTTTATTTTAAAAACTTGAATCACATAATAGTCAAAGTTATCAATACAATATACTAACTAATTTATTATATAAAACAATTTTGAATTTTGTAAGATGAGTGTAAAATATATTGTTAAAATGAAAACAATAAAACTAAAATCTTTGAATTTGTTAAAAGAAGTATAAAAATTTGAATTTTTTAAGAGTATAAAAATGTTATTAATGACATTGAACATGCACTGCGACTTTGCATTTGGGGGTGTGCAAATGCATGGTTGGTTTAGTGCAAAACAAACCAAACTAATAAAATCATAAACCAAATTTTTGAAAAAAATGAAAACCAAACCAACCAAAGTAATTGATATGATCAAACCTGACCGAACCATAAATTTTTTGGTTCGACTTTTGGTTTAACCGAATGTTAATTTTTTTCTAAACAATTACATCTAAAGCTAAAAAAATAATATTGAAACTTAATAAATAATAAACGATATATTAAATAAATTCTAATAAAATTATCCCTTAATTCAATCTCCTACATTGTCATCAACTTATCACATGCCACGATTGCACTCAAAGGTTAATAGTTCAATGCACAAAAAAATCTCGCAAATCTTTTACTTTGAAGTTGAAACATTGTTGCATTTTGCCCAAGTTCATTAATGAGCGTATAATTTTATTTTTGTATTTTTTTAATTTATGTGTAATATTAAAATATAAATTAAAAATTTTAAAAATGTAATTTCTATACTTTGGTTAGTTTGGTTTTAATCAAAATATATTTTGTTAAAACCGAAAACGAACCCAACTTATTTTGCTTTTAATATTCAAAATCGAACCAAGATGAAAGATAAAAATCACCAAATCAACCAAACCAAATATCTTGGTTCAGTTCAAATTTTTAATTCTTGGTTCAATATTGCACACCCCTATTTTGCATTGATGCCAATTATTTTTTTAAGGAAAAGCGTCGATTAATTTTTTATTCCAAATTCTTGACTATATGTATTTTTTTCTTTCCCTTTTTCATATTTAGTTTAATATTTTAATTTTTTCTTATAATTAAATTAAATTTAACTGATTGAAAATCAATGCATCCAATTTAAGACAATTGTGTGTATGATATATTATATTTATAATTATCGATAATCAACAGAATAAGTTTAGTTGATTTGCACATAATTTTCAAATGAAATTATTGTTTATTTTGGTAGAAATTAGTTTAATTTTTAAATTTTATTCATTTTTTATTTGAAGTCATTATTCATTAACATATGTGTAGATATTTTTATGTATATTTTAAAATTTTCAAAATAATAAGACAAACCTCTTTCTGAAATTGACTACAAGGGTATAAGTGTAAAACATACATCACTCAATAATTAGAATCTTAATTAACAATTTACCAAAAATTGAAATCTTACCATAATTAAATATTATGGTCGGCCACACTATGGCCAAATAACATTATCCGATATGATTTTAGGTATTTTTCAAAAAATTTAATTGAATATAGAAGTTGTGGATATAAAAATGGAAGTTGAGTTGAACTATCGCTTGTTTATTGTTGATTCCTCCTCTTGATTCACTATTTTTCTTCTTGGGAATATTGTAGCTAGAGTTGTCAAATGGGCCGGCCCGATCCAGGCCCGTTATGGGCTAACCCAACATAACTTTGCCCTGATAAAATGGGTTCACATGGGTCATTTTTTGAAATGCAACCCCGCCCATACTCGTCTTAGACCCATATTAGTTTAATTTATTAATTTATTTCAACATATATAAAAATTGTTTTAACATACTACAATTTTAAAATTTAATATTATAAGATCATATTACTAATTGTATCTTGTTATATACATGATAAATAAATTCACCAAGTACAATTATATAAATTAATATCGTCATTTAAAAATTTAAAGCCCACCTTAGACCTGGTCCAATCCCACATTAAGCACAGTGTATAGATTGGGCTGAGCTCATATATATTTAAGAAAACTCAGCCCACCTTACACCTGGTCCAATCCCACATTAAGCACAGTGTATAGATTGGGCTGAGCTCATATATATTTAAGAAAACTCAGCCCAGTCCGTCCCACGAGTGGACTTGAACTAGATTGGATCGTTTTATCTCAAAGCCCACTCAAATTTAGACCGGAAAAGCCCACTTAAACTTGGGCTGGACTAGGCTGGCCGACCCAATTGACAGCTCTAAATTTATTTATAGCTGAGGCACTAAGCAGATTCGGATGTGTAATTGAACCATGATCATCAAATAAATATACGAACTATTGGTTTTAGATGACGCGGATTGTTTCATTTTAATTGATATTTTATAATTTTCAACTTGTTTCAAAATATTCAATATTTACTATATTTTCACACCTTCAATTTTACCCATACATAAATAGAAAATTTATACTCGTTAGAAAAATATATTATAATATAATTTTAACTTTTATCTAAATTAAATTTTAACTTTTATCTAAATTAAAAATCAAATAAATTGCATCTTAATTTTGTGAAAAATTCTAAAAAATAATAAAAATTATAAACCATAAATTAAAATGAAACAAAGGATATTCTTTACCACCCACAAGCCATGAATTAATTTATGTTTAGGGAAAGTAATTTTGTTGATTCAAATTGTAGATTGACGCTGCGGTTTACCCTGGATGTAAAAAAAGAAAAGAAAAGTAGAATAAACAAAATAAAGCGATAGGCTTACATTTACTCCATAACACTAGTTAACGTGACTACCTAAGACAAATGAAAGAATCTGGATCATATCTTGAAGGAAGAAGAATATAACATGAACCACAGTAAATATATTATAAACCCAACATGTTAACAAGGTGATGCTAAATCCCAATCACAATAACATAATTTGAAATGTAAATCTTCCATCATCACAAGTCAAAAATAACAGCTTTTTCATGATCAGCTAAAAACCTTAGCAATCTTTTCAGTAGGTACCAAGGGAAGATGTGAGGCAACCTGCCAACCATTATCGGCTGCTTGCTGAACAGTTTCGTTGTATTTCTTCGTATAGTAGGTAGCTGTGGGAGCAACAGCCTGCGCGACCTGAGGGAAAAGCGGGAGCTGATTCAAAGAGCGCCAGGTGGTGGAGGCGTACTGCTCCGCAACAGGTTCATACTTGGTGTAGAGATCCTTAGCAGCAGGCTCATACTTGGCATACATTGTTTTTGCAAGTCCTGATGCAGTTCCCACCAACCCAGTAGTCTTCACTTCTGAAACCACTGAGGCAGCTGCTGCTGGAGCTTTCTGGGCTACCTCCAAGGCTTGAGTCGAGACCTGCTTCAGTGTTGGTGGGACGCGACTCTGTACTTTGCTTATAGACTCATCAACCTATAACACCAATCTTAACGTTAGCTTCTCAAATGCAAGATGAATACACTGATCTGATAGTGGCAATAGGAAATCTACTAAATTGAGAGAGTTCAAATATTGACACTACATCTTCCCTTCACTAAAGGGGATAACCATCTCTACAAATATTAGAGAACATTTATGAACCTTTTATTCAGCACAGAATTATTTTGACCTTACATAAATATTGCCGTTCAAATATGCAGATATAATATAAATGGATTTTATTAGTATACAAATCTCAAGACTTCAATCAAGTGATGAAAACAGAACTCATTAATCATCCCCAACACCGGCCACGGTAAACAAAGACTTGTTATTACTCATACCTATTTCAACAACTATATTAAAACGAATAAGTATATTCAACTCCAATAATTTTACATTTAATTAAGAAAATCGGTCATAAATTTACCATGAGCCAGAAAACAAACCCTAGAAAGTAACAGCGATCTGGATAATAAATCTAGAACAAAATGAAGCAGATATACCTTGCGATCGACAAATTTGAGAACATCAACGGGGACGCCGTGATATTTGTTGTAAACCGGGCCGACGACGGTCTTAACGGTGCCCTCGACGGTGTCGACGCCGGGCTTCAAAGGGCCCGAGTTCTCCTTGGCGTAACTGTAGAGTTTGGCAGCGTACATCAGCGCGTGGAAGGTCGCGACCTGCACGAACTCCAAGTACTTGAGCCTCTGCTCCTCCTCGCATTCCGCCTTCAAAATCAAACAACAACCAAATCAATCAATCGATCAATCAATCAATAAAAAGAAACAAGATTCAAGAGAAAAAAAAAACAGAGAAATTAATTTCTCACGAGAAGGGGTTGCTGAAGGTTGTTAGAATCTGCTTCGGCCATGATCGATGTGTGGTGTGGTGTTTGTATGTGTTTGCGTGAGGGGAATATGTGAAGGAGACGGAATACAAAGGGCGAGAATTGAAAGGGTGGATATGAAATGCAAGTATGTATGATTTATGGTTGCGTGTTTATGTGTGTGCGTGTGTATATATATATACATATATAGAGTGAGAGCGCGCGCGCGGTGGATGGCGGTGACTGGTGAGAGAGCGTTGACAACTTCGGGGTTAAGGAAGCGTTGTAGAACAAGAACGCGTGGTTTGATGAGTCGATCGTCTTTTTGTTTAGGGGCTAAGTTTACATTACGGCACGCACGAGGCAGCCCTCAATGCGGGCCTATGGGCCGTAACAACCCACCATATTAAGCGGGCCATGTTACAGTGGCCCGGCCTTTTATTTTGGCCACTCATAAAACATTTTACAAAACCCAACCTATCACGATTCACGGGAGAGCTGTAAAAAACGAATGGGTGAAAAATTAAAATAGCCAAAAGGTTTTGTATATTTTTTTTCTAATCAAAATTTATAAAATATTATTTTCTAAATAAATAAGATAAAAATCTAATTTACCCTTATTGAAATTTTCAAAGTCTAATACTGGGGCTCATACTTTTTACGAACACGCCCAAATTAAGTTTGTACATGGCCAAATTTTGTACACGGTCACACACTAAAGTTTTGTACAGGCCCAATTATTTGTACGAATTAACATGCCTATACTTTTTATGTACACACCGCAATTAACACGTCCAAATTAGCATGCCTACATGGCCAAATTAACACGCCGAATATATTTTTTATTTCATTTTTTCATTTCAAAGCTCACAGTCGTGGGTAGTTGGATTTTAAATGATATGCAGTAAATGTCACACACTAAACAAGTATAATAGATGTTGACTGAGGAAAAATTTGCATTTCAAATCTATTATACTATTTGGTCGTAAAGTTTGAGAAGATTTTTGGTTGAAAATTTGGGAACGAGAAAATCCGAAAGGTAAAAAACATTATAAGGTATGTTTCAATTTTTTTTATTTATTTTTATGGTTTAATTTGTTTAAATTTTATGATTTAAGAAATATTTTAAAGAATCATAATCATCCGTTGAGATGTGATAATCTGAAATATTATATTTCGTATTGGAAAAAATTGTATCTCTTAAATGATTAGGTTATAAAATATATTTTTTGTATTTTATTTTATTTGTAAGATGTCAGAAATAGATTAGCATATATACAAATATTCATATCCGCTGCCAATAGAAAAAAAATGGAGAAAAAAAATTACACAATGCAACGTGTAAAAATTGAATTGTCAAAATAGAAAAATAAAATAAAAAAAATTTAAAATTCTACACGGTTGATCGTGTAATGCACGTTGGTTGACTGTAGATTTTCTATTTTTTTTCTATTTTTTTTTTTTGAAAAGAACGAGACGTTTCTTGATCTGCAGATGACTTGGCAACGTGTAGTTGTACAACACGGTATAATTAGTTTTCTTTCTTTAGGATTAGAGTTTCAAGTCAAATTTTGAGATCAAATCTCAAATCTCAATTACGCTATTATTTAATTAGCTTTTGTTAATTTTTTGGTTTACGTATTTCAACGTTTACGAGAATTAAAATGAGGTCGGGACGAGAAGGAAGAGTGAAGCGGCGCAGATAGTTCCACTCGATTATGAAGATGTGCCCAATCGCTAAAGATTAATTACATGATTTCAATTCATTTATAGTGTTGGATCCATTATGTGTAATTTGGGCTTCATTTATGTGATACTAAGCTTTATGTTTAATTTTTTTCAAATGTAATGGGATGTTTAGGTAATACTATGGGATAATCTCTACACCATCTCGTGGGTTTAGTTATTATCATTCAAACAAAACTAAATTCGTTATTTAATATTTACTAGTTTCACACCCGTGCGATGCATGATAATCATCGGACTTAATTGAAAGAATAAAACATGACCAATATTATAAGTTTATATAATAAATAAATAAGTCAACTTAAAAATTATAGAGAAACAATTTTAATTTGTTTGAATTATTAGGCCACATATATAACTATTAAGTAAAAAAAAAAGGATGGATGCGGATTGAAGATTGAAAAATAAATTAGTTTTATATTTTACCATCCAAAGCCCAATCACTACTATATTTATCAAATTGATCCCAATTAGCATCTGCTACACACCACACTACTAAAGCAACAATCAAACATCTCCGTCCTTCACGCAGTTCTAAAAAACACACAATTCCACATATCAGAAGAAATCATGCCAAGCATCTCAGCTTCTGCATATATAGGATGCCTCCTATTTTGAACTTTTCAATTAGACAAACGTCCAAGCTTTTATTTGGCACATACTCGTATGTCAAAATCTTCTCTTCTTCTCTACTCAGTCTCCAGTAATCTGACAAAATTCCTATGCTGGAATTTATAGCAATTTGTTTCCCATATGCTAAATTTCTCTACCAAAAGAAAAAGCCTGTAGCGAAGAAGAGCAAGATTAATTGGATAAATGAGTCATTTAGATCGGGTAAGCATCCATTAATCACAAATACATGGCATCCAGCCTTAATTTCAATGATCATATTTTCTCATAAATTCTGATTAGTTATTGAATTAGAGTGATATATTCTGGAAAATATCAATTCCAGATCCACTAAGAAACCACGCAAGCTCTGGAAACCAAGCACCATTGTTTTTCCTCATCTGGATAACATTTAGTAGAGCTTATAGATTGAAATATCCAAGCATGCGGCTGTTAAGAAGCTAGGATCGAAGTACTACCCAAATATGAAGAACAAAACAGAAAATTTATACACAACAAAGCCAAAATACGTGAATTAGGACCAAAAATAAAAATAAAAATAAAAATATTACCTTTGAGTTGCTTGATCAAGAGAAGAAGATAAAGAAGAGCTTTGAACAACGGTGCAGAAATAGAGCAATCTCACTAACATATGTGAAACCATTTCTTATGAAATCAGAGCAATTCTTCAAACACCCATATATTTGGGTACAAATTTTTAAACCAACAAAAATTGAATCGCTAAAACTCCTATCAGTCTTCATAATAAAAAAAAAGGAGCCCATCAGGCATCAGACGGGCCGGATCGCGGGTCAACGCACGGGTCAACCTTGACCCGACCCACTCCGGCCCCTAAAAAAAACTGGTAACTGGAGTACCAATCTCTACACTAAAACGTATTATTTCAAGGGTAAAAAGTACCAATTGTATCAATAAATAGTAACTGCTCTCCTATTTAATTTTTATGAGTTTGGGGTTCATTTTGTATTTTTTAGGGGGTTTTTTGGGGTGTTTTTAGGGGTTCATTTTGTGTTTTTTAGAGGGTTATTAGGGGTTCATATTGTGTTTTTTTAGAGGGTTTTTTGGGGTGTTTTTAGGAGTTCATTTTGTGTTTTATAGGGGGTTTTTTGGGGTGTTTTTAGGGGTTCATTTTGTGTTTTTTAGGAGGTTTTTTGGGGTGTTTTTAGGATTTCATTTTGTGTTTTTTGGGGTTTATTTTATGTTTTTAGGGGGGGTTTTTTGGGATGTTTTTAAGGGTTCATTTTGTGTTTTTTAAGGGTTTTTTTGAGGTTTATTTTGTGTTTTTTAGGGGGTTTTTTGGGGTGTTTTTAGGGTTCATTTTGTGTTTTTTAGGATTTATATTTTTTTCCCAATTATTATTTATATTTATTTCGAAAACTTAAATTCATTGTCGAGCGCGATGCACGAGCCCACGCGTTAGAGTTTGAGCGATTGCATTGCGCGAGTCGCCGAATTAAAAAAAACCATTCACTTTAATTTGGAGTCCATTAAATCAATTTTACGATATAATTAAATTTACATGTATTTTAAAAAATTTAATTAAGTAATTTCAATTTTTATGGTTCACTAATTGTATTTTAGGATATACAATTTGGCAGCGAAACACAAAAAAAAAACCTGAAAAATTAAAAAAAATCAGAAAAAAATAAAAAAAAACCGAAAAAACAGTAAAAAATTGAGAAAAAAAAAAGGTCAGGCGCGTGTACACACGCACCAGCGGTGGCCGTGCGTGGCACGAGCGCGCCTGTCTGATTTTTTTTTTTTTAATCTGAGCCGGATCCGGATCGGGTCGGTCCGATGGGCCGACCCATCAGTCTAGTGTACAGGAGACCTCCTCAAATTGAATTTGTTTTGAAGAACTCATCGAACACACTATCTTCGACGTTTACTGGGAGATTAGAGCTTGTTTCGTCGTTCAGTAATCATAAATCTCAAATTAGATTTTGATGCCGGCAACAAAAATCAATCGAGTGAGAAGATTCAGATGGATGCTTGTATATTAGGGATGTGGATTTCCAAAAATCAAATATTGTAAGAAAAATAAGGTCAGGAGTTTGCAATAAGGAGAGGAGAAAAGAAGACAAAATGTGAGTGAGAGGCCATTTTTAGATTTAATACCGAATGAAGATAAAGAGAGTTTTTGAAGAGAGAAGGGGAACGACCGAGAAGACAGGAAACTGAATTTATGAAAAAACTGAATGCTACACACGTTCAACTGATGCTTTTTTACTTTCGATTTATAATAATGGTTCCTGCAGTTACGAAAACCATTATCATCTGGTGTGCTTTGAAGCAGTTACCAAAGCACGATCACACTTACGATGCAAACCTAACATACCTTCGAAAATTTGGTGCCAAATTCAAATAATCAGAAACTGTGTTTGTATATATATATAGATTTGCATAATTATTTTTTTTATCTTGTTGCTATACTAATATATTTAGCAAAATAACAGTACAACTAATTAGTTGAACAATTAATTTATTATGTAATTTTTATATATTCTACATATTAGTGGATACAAATTAAAGTCAACTAAGCTATACTATAAAGTCTATAATTAATAACCCTCGTAATTATTTGATCGGAGAACGACTTAGAGTCTCCCTCCCTCTCTCTGTGTGTCAACATTTAGAAGTTGACCATGAGGGGCAAAAGTGATACTAACCCTATATTTGATCGTCCCATGCAATTTTCATTAGATATTGATGACTCCATTCCCCATCAATAATCGTATACGTTTGCATAGCACGCATATATAAGACATAATCGGTAGATTAATTAATTATTTGATAATCGAGCACAGGCTGCAAATTGTAATTAATTTAATGCAAATTAAACCAACCATTGGATCAACTGCTACCATACGTACGCTCATTGTCACAACCTTTTTGACCGGCAAAAAAATACTCAAAATTCGAAGTTTTTCTGCATTTGCTTCTACCATTCCCAATGGAAAAGAATATCCCGACTGCCCAAAACATTCAAATTGACAAACTTCTCTCTCCAGATTTAGCTGCAATATATGAATCCATAGAAAGGCCTTACACATACGACGACGTCGTGCCGCAACGGCGCCGCCAGATACACCGAGTGCCACCACAGCTGCGGCGGAGGAACGAGAAGCGAAGAGAGTACGATCCCAGGATCGTGTCGCTGGGACCTTTCCACCACGGCAGGCCGGAGCTCCGCGCTGCGGAGGAGGTCAAACACAGGTTCCTCCACCGCTTTGCTTCCGGCAGCCACGCCAAGAAAAGCATGCTCCACGACATGATTCTCGAGAAAATCGGAGAAATCAGGGCCTGCTACGCCGACGACGATAGCGTCAACAAGATCGACGACGCGGAACTCGCCGCAATGATGCTCCTTGACGCCTGCTTCATCTCGGCGTTGATGGAGGGCCTCGCCGGAGACAGGGACGTCTTCTTGATCTGGCACCAATGCCTCGGCGTCGCCACGCTACAATTCGCATTTCCCGACATCATGCTGCTCGAGAATCAGCTCCCTTTCCTCGTCCTAAAACTTGTAGTGAGCCTACTACGAGGAGAAAAAGAAGGCGACGGATTGATCAACCAGTACCTGAACTGGTTTCTCTCCGGCGAATTCATGCGACACGTCTCTCAAGCCGCCGCCGACGGCACCGAACAAGTCCCTCTCCACCTCCTGGAAGCTTGCCATAGAATGCTGGTAGCCGACGAGAGTGGATTAAGATTCCAACGGAAAAATTCCAATTCCAATTCCAATTCCAACGACGACTACAAAATCAACGGTTTCAAGTTCATCAATCTAGATCGCGATATGACGGCACGTTCCGTGATGGATCTAAAGGCAAACGGAATCGAGGTGAGGCCTAATTCGTCGCGTTCGATCAGAGAAATAAAGTTCAAATCGGGGAACTTCTCTGCGGAGCTGCAGCTGCCGGTGCAGATGGTGAGTTCGAACACATTGAGCGCTCTGTCGAACATGATAGCGTACGAAATGTCGGCGGGGGCGGAGTCGGAGTTCGAGGTGCTATCATACGCCAACTTCATGAAATCATTGATCGAGAGCGTAGAAGATGTGAAGGAGTTGCAGGAAAAGGGGATTTTGATGAACAGGTACCAGAATCACCAGCAGCTGGTGGAAGAGCTGAGATGCGTGGATACGTTTGGGATCGACAATTTCGACATTTTTAAGGATGTGAAGCTTGAAATTGAGGGCCACTGTCAGACCAAGGCCAAGACGTGGATGGCGGATCTCATCCATACCCGATTCGCTAGCCCGTGGACCGTCATCGCCTTGCTCGCTGCAATCATTCTTCTTTGCCTCACCTTTACCCAAACCTATTTCACCATTAATCCTCTAAACTAATTAATTAACTACTCTTTCCTTTTTGTCCAGCTGCTGAATTATTCTATATTTTTTTTCTTCTATATATATATATATATATATATATATATAGGGAAATGATCAAATGAGAACCCTTCCCCCAGGTGGGAACTAGGAACCAATCCTAGCCCTTGTTTGATTCAATCTGGACGGTCCAGATTAAATCAGATTTAAGTGGATGGGCGGTGGCATTCCTGTAATTTTCGGCAACTTTCTGGATGGAGGGGTAATATAGTAATTTAATAATTCTTCCATTTTATTCTGAGGCTAAAATGAGAATCGCATGTGGCTAAAATGAGAATCACATAATGCTAAAATTATCGAAGTAGGAGGCTAAAATTGATGTGACATTTTCCACTAGGGTTCACCGTTCCCAATTAGGGTTTATTAAGTTCCTGATCTCAACTAGTAATTATGAGATTCCCATTAGGGTTCACTGTCCCCAAATAGGGTGTATTGCATTTCATTCCAATGAAATCATCGTTCCATTTTTGTTTATCAACACATGCTAAAGTGAGAAATGCATGAGGCTAAAATGTGCGAAGTCGGATGCTAAAATTGAATCTGGGTAATTTTTGAGTTCAGTTCCGATTTTACCCTTAATGAGACGCGCGAATTGAAGATTTTCACGATAATTACAAAAATGCCACCGAAAATCTGGATGGATCTTGGGCGTCGATTTTGCAGGATGGACGGATGAGATCGGTTCTCGGTTCTCACCTAGCGACCGGTTCTCACCAGATCCCATCCCTATATATATATATATAGGGAAATGATCAAATGAGAACTCTTCCCCTAGGTGGGAACTAGGAACCAATCCTAGCCCTTGTTTGACTCAATCTGGACGGTCCAGATTAAATCAGATTTAAGTGGATGAGCGGTGGCATTCATGTAATTTTCGGCAACTTTATGGACGGAGGGGTAATATAGTAATTTAATAATTCTTCCCTTTTGTTCTGAGGCTAAAATGAGAATCGCATGAGGCTAAAATGAGAATCGCATGATGCTAAAATGATCGAAGTAGGATGCTAAAATTGATGTGGCATTTTCCACTAGTGTTCGCCGTTCCCAATTAGGGTTTATTACATTCCGATTAGGGCTCTGATCCCAACTAGTAATTATGAGATTCCCATTAGGGTTCACTGTCCCCAAATAGGGTGTATTGCATTTCATTTCAATGAAATCATCGTTCCATTTTTGTTTATCAACACATGCTAAAATGAGAAATGCATGAGGCTAAAATGAGCGAAGTCGGATGCTAAAATTGAATCTGGGCAATTTCTGAGTTCAGTTCCGATTTTGCCCTTAATGAGATGCACGAATTGAAGATTTTCGCGATAATTACAAAAATACCACCGAAAATCTGGATGGATCTGGGGCGTCGATTTTACAGGATGGACGGATGGGATCGGTTCCCGGTTCTCACCTAGCGACCGATTCTCACCAGATCCCATCCTTATATATATATATATATATATATATATATGAAATGGATTAAATGTAAACCAGTTTCAGTGTGTAAACTATAAACCAACATTTCACCATTCTTCTAGAAAAATGAGCGGTCAAGATGAAATACAAAACAAAGTGGCATTTTTATAATATTTAATTAATTTTATGGAAGCAGGGTTATTTATGTAATTTAGTAATTCTAATTAGGGTTTACTCTTATTTTCTTCTTCCCCATTCTTCCATAAGTAAATATGATCTCTCTCTCTCTCTCTCTCTCTCTCTCTCTCAGATCAAGATCTGAATATGAGGAAAAAAAGGTCAGCGATTGAAGCTCGTCTGGAGTTGTATTTTTCGTATTTTAGATCCTCTCACGTAATCATGACCAATCTGGTATTTTTTTATTCCTCTCTCTATGTGTACCATCTTTTTTTAGAGTTTCAATTATTCTAGATTTGATGGATTCAACATAAATATTTTATGAGGTTTGAGAGTCCTCTATTGAACTTGTGTTTCGTTATTGTGCTTTTTTTGTTCAGATTTGTTGTTGGTGAATAATTAGTATATATGTTTTCTATATTTTTAGGTTTTTGCTTTTATTGATTACGTGTTCTTAATTTTTAGAAATAATTTTTGTTGGTAATTTATGTTTTCAGATTTGACGTTGATTAATTGTTGGTTGAAGAATCACTATATATGTTTTTAGTATTTTTGTTCGTATAGTATAATATTAGCATGATTCAATTTATCTGTTACCATCATTATGTTTTGTTGTATATGTTAATATTTCTGCTAACGAATATTGCTCTGTATGCTAAGTAAAATATTTTTAAATGTTGAAGTTCTAATATTTTGATGACATGTACCAACTCAAGTTTTGATGATATGAAGAGTATAATAGTTATGTGAAAATGTGAGTCTTCTATGAAGCCATCGAAAGATTTATGAGACAGCTGGGAATATTGTTGCAGATGAAGAAATCTAGACTTGAAATAGGATAAATTGGTTATTATTATTAGTTATTTAGTTATAGTTATTCAGTTATTCAATGCTAATAGTGTTTTATTTTAATGCTAATGAACTAATAACATGCCGCTAACAAAGAACAGTATATTGACAGAGAACAATATACATTAATGCATTAAGCCATTTTAAGCATTGGTTATCCAATATTAATGCTAATATCTTATTACTATAATGCTAATGAAATAATAAGATATTGCTAACGAAAGACAATATATTGATAATAAACAATACGTTAATGCATCAAGATATTTTTTTATATGAGAATGAAAATGCATGCTAACATTAGCATTGTCATATACTAATGAAAACATTACAATAATGCTGATAGAATCATGTGTCTTTCATACTACATGTGATGATAATATAAACGAATATTAATAATAGAAAATACTAAAATATTTGTTAGTATAAATGAATATTAATGCTATTGTTAGCATTGTCACATGCTACTGTTAGTATATGATATTGCTAAAAGTAAAACTATGTAACACATATGACAATTACATTATAACGTTAGCATTGTCAAATGATATTGTTAGCATTGATGTATGCTAGCGGAAACATTATATTCCTATAAGGGTTTATTCATCAATGTTAGGATTCAATAATTTAATTTTATTGCATTTCATCACTTACTTTTATTAGAACTGTCGTATGCTAATGGAAGAATTATGTAATGTTGAATGAATGTATTATCCAATGCTAGTGAAATAATAATGTAGTGGATTGAAGTCAAATAATGCAACTAACAACCTTCAATAAAACAACCATACGTTTATCAACGATTAATATTTTTTTGAAATTATTTTTTTATTGAAAAATAGGCTTGACTAGCTTTCCAATCATATTAAGCTCGTTATTTATTTAATATTTCACAAGAAAATCAGTTTTGCATTTAAACTTACGTGTTATGCATGAAGTGATACTGCTTCGTTAGCGTATGATTATGTGTTTGTCAGCATATGATTGTGTCTCCATTAGCAAGCGTCTTGGAAGTTCGCATTTTTTTTAAATTTTGACCTTAACGTGAAAATTACCAAAATGCCACTGCATTTTTTGAAGTTCATCTTATTTACAGTAATGCCAACATCCCTTTGATTAGTTTACAGTTTACACACTAGGGATGATTTACATCAGAACCACTCCCCACACACACAATATATAGGAAATGGATCAAATATAACCTTTTTCCTAGTGTAAGAACTAGGACTACATCTCCACCATCCAATTTAATGATGTAATGGTTGAGATTTAATGTAAGAGATGGTGGCAATTTTGTATATAATAGGACAAAAAATAAAAGAAGGAGGGCTATTGTAGAGGCCATATTTCTGCATAGGCCCAAAGACTAAGCCCACGACCATTTGAAAGTTTAAAGAACCGAGTAAGATTGACACCTCGTGATCAAATGTCTCGAGGTCCACACCTCGAAGTCCACCTCTCGAGGTCCATACCTCGAGGTCAATACCTTATTCCTCGAAGTCTAGATGTCTAAAAGCAAGAGTCCACGATCGAACATACTCAAGGAGAAAATTGGGTTAAAGTATCCGTTGAAGATAGCCGAGACCCCGTCAAAAATCCTAAAAGGGATAGAGAGGATCCCAAAAATATCGGGATTCAGTTAGGAGCTTACCAGTATATATATGCTCTTCATAAACGGCAGTAAAGAGGGATGATACACACGGCACTCGCAATTCCGATCAAAATATAAGCATTCATCGCATAATTCCGCAAGCAACATATACACAAGGGTCCACAACAGCGAAGCTCGACCCCCTTCAGATTACTTTATAGCTTTTATAATTCTGTAATTTATTCATTTTTATCTTGATTAATTCGATTCTGACTTGAGTGTCGAAGTCCGTTCGATCATCAACCCCCGACAGTCCTTCGACTTTACGTATTTTCTTTGTCTTGTAGATCACCGGAGCCCGAACTCGAAGAATGATTAATTATAGAGATTTTTGACCTCTACAGTTTGGCGCCCACCGTGGGGCTCTGATCGATCACTTCAAGATGACGAACAACAGCCGAAAGGATGCAATGATTGTTCCTCAGGAAGCCAGAAAAGACGGGGCAACTGCGACCCCTTCACCTGAAGGCGATGGCGATGTTGTACGACTTCTGCGTTCGATCCAGCATCAATTGTATACCACCATAATCGAACTCGCAGCGATCCGAACCAAGAACTCAACTTTAAAGGCCAGAGTCGAAGCTGTTGCGCAACCAAATCTTTTCCCAAACGGATCTACATGAACTCAATTGTCCCCGTTCTCACAAACCCGCATGTCAAATGAACTCTGAGAGCAGGTACTTCTGAACTCGACACATGAATTGACTAACCATCTCATTGTAGGTACAAGCAAAGAACCCGTACTAAAAGGAAAGGAAAATAACGATTTTCCCATAGGACCCTCTTCTGGGTTCGAAGACTATAAGCCTGGGTCGGAATCTGAGGTTGAGAAGAAGATCCAGCGATTGGAAGATATATTGACCTGAATTCCGGGGGTCCCTGCTCCTATCAGAAAAACTGTACCAACGAGCTTTGTAGATTCCCCATTCACCGACGAGATCAGCCTCGTGGAGATGCCCCCAAAGTTCACCTTCTCGAGCATGAAGTTGTTTGATTGCACATCTAATCCCGACAATCATGTCGCCCAGTATAAACAAAGAATATTCACCACCACGATACCTCGACATGCCAGAGAAGCCAGCATATGTAAAGGCTTCGGATCTAGCCTCGTCGGCCCAGCACTCCAATGGTTCATCAACCTCCCCAACTCAACGATCTCATCATTCGCCCAACTTAACGACCTCTTCATCGAACAATTCGCCAGTAGCTACAAGATCGAAAAATGTGCTGACGATCTCTACTCGGTCGTACAGAGGTCGGAAGAGCCTCTACGAAGCTTCGTGGAAAGATTCAACAGAGAAAAAGTATCAATCCCCAACTACAACATCGATACTGCGATTTCAGCCTTCAGAAAAGGCCTTAAAAGAGACTCTAACCTCTACAAGGAGTTAACCAAATATCCATGCAAAACAATGGAAGACGTGCTTGCTAAAGCCTGGGCCCAAATCAAATGGGAAGAAGACGAAGCAAACTCATCTAGATCTCGTACCAGGAATGAGCATCCAAGAAAAGAACGAAGAAATAACAGGACAGATAGATTCAGAATGGACCCTTATCCACGAAACTCGCGATTCGATTCGCAAAACATGCGAGGTCAAGAACCCCAGGTCGACAGAAGACTCCCAGAGTACATCCTCTGTATATCACTATGGAAGCGGTCCTAGCCCTTAAGGGACTCGGTCAGAATGTGAAATGGCCCGTGAAGATAAAAGTCCCGGACAACGAACGTGACATGGGTAAGTTCTGTGAGTTCCACAACGACCACGGACACAAGACGGATGAATGTATCGCTCTGAGGCTCGAAGTCGTGGAACTCTTAAAGCGAGAATATCTCACCGACCTTCTGACCCTCAAAAGAAAAGAAACCTGGTCACGAAGAGAAAATAAAAAAGAAACACAGCCACCTGAACCCTCGAGGGTCGATCGCACTTTGAATTGTATAACAGGAGGTTCAGAAGTGAGCGGAATCTCACAGTCTTCAGCAAAGAGACACTGTCGCTCGATTAAGTATAACGGAGACATCTCCAGACATGCTAAACCAGATGACCTCGTCACCCTCGACTTCACCAACAGAGAAGCTTCCGATCTCTCACACCCTCACCACGAAGTACTAGTCATTTTCTTATTAATTTCTAATTGTTTGATTAAGCGTGTTCTTATAGACAATGCGAGTTTCTCTAACGTGATCTTTTTGAGTACCTTGAAAGGTATGCAGATAAAAGAAACCGAAATCATTAAAAGGTCAACCACCCTAATCGATTTCAGCGGAGAATACAAATCCACGATGGGTGAAATCACACTTCCCACCTATATCGAGGGAATGAATATCTTCACCAAATTCTAAGTGATCGACGCCCCCTCAGCCTACAATGTCATAATGGCAAGACTTTGGATCCACGACCTCCAGACTGTGCCGTCAATCTATCACCAGCTCATGAAATTCCCTACACCCTGAGGAGAGTTCGCGAAGTCTGAGACGAACAGATCATAGCTCAAGAGTGTTACGTCTCCATCTTCAAAGACAAAGGAGCCATAGAGGTCAACCAAATCAAGGTCGGATCATTTTCAGCCAGTGCCGAAAATCACAGCCAAATACATCCTGATTTCTCCGACCACAAAGTGCAAATCGGGTCGAGACTGACTGTAGAGATACGAGAGCAACTAATAAGATTCTTCATCGAGCACCACGATTGTTTCATATGGTCTTTCAAAGACATGACAGGTATCAACCCCTCGGTTATAACACATAAATTGCAGGTCGATCCAGACAAGACCCCGATGAAACAAAAAGATGAAAATTCACCACCGAACGAAACAAAATTATGGATGAAGAGGTCAATAAGCTACTCAAGCATGGACACATTAGAGAAGTACAATACCCCGAATGGCTTGCCCACGTCATGGTAATAAAGAAAAAGAACGGAAAAAATAGGCTCTGTATAGACTTCACTGACCGCAATCAAGCCTGTCCTAAAGACTCATTCCTCTTGTCTTGTATCAACGCGTTAATGGACGCAACAGCTGGAAACCCCAAGCACAGGGGGTCCCGACCCTCAAAGAGATAATGAGGTTTCGACCCCGAAGCCAACCTCACAAATGAAGAGTAATGTATTTGTTCGTTATTTAATTTTCCAATTCTTATTATTTATTTAAAGATTTGTTTACTAACTTAAGCGTCGAAGTAACTAACAGAACCCCAAGCACAGGGGTCCCAGTCCCCTTGGGATCGATAGGGCCCTAACTATGAGAATCTCAAACTCGACACTGAGAATAAACTCATCTTCGAAGCCAAACTGAAGAGACCCTTACATTCAAATCCATAAATCCAAAATATAAGATTGAGTCCTGAAGTTTAACTACGACTCCGAAAGTTCATACCATTTCAAAGACATGAAGTTAAAAGCGAAAGATTTAAATAGGCATACATAAAAGCAAAAAAGATCGAAATCTCCGTATTGAGATTGGAAAAATGCCAAGTTGTCCAATTGCCTTCACAAGAGGTAATTCAAAAAATATATATTTACATATAATTGTTTGTTTGAGAAGCACGATAAAAAGAGTTGGTTCATAAAAAGATCAAATCTAGGCCTCATCACTGGCCTTGGCACCATCAGCATCCTCACCCTCTTCTCGAACCTCCGCCTCTTTTTTGACCCCGACATTGGCCTCGGCAACGTGGTCGCCCTCTTGTGTCTCGACCTCCTCCTCTGCTTCGAGGAAAGACAAGTCGAGATCTGACATTTTGGCTTTAATGGCCTCGACCACCGCCACTCCATCCTCCTGGTAGAAGGCCTCTTGGTAAGGCTCAAACTCCACAGAGTCGACCCATCTGTCGAAATCGGGGGCTTCATCAGTTGTTGCCCCAGCTCTGAGTGATACTTCAAGTTCCTTCACCTTCACCTCAGAGACCGCTAGCTTCGCTAAAAGCTCCTACTCGGTCCTCACTTGAAGGTCGAAGCTCTTTTCTAGCTGCATTTAGGCCCCTGCTACCATCACCCGTGCCTTATCCCTCTCAACCCGCAGAGAAGATTCTCGAGCCGCCATGTCTCGTCTTTCCTCGACAATATTTTCAAGCTCTTCAGATAGCTCGACAACTCTCTTCTCAAGGCCCTCTTCATGGTAGATGAGACGCTCTCGTAGCAGGAATTGACTGTAGAGGACCTGAGGTTGAAAGCCAAGCATGTGTTTAAAAAAAAGAGACAATATAATAGGAGTTCGAAGAAATCACCCGCAACATCTGGTCGAAGGACAAGAAAGTCTGCTGCTAGAGGCTTTCCTTCTCGTAGTCCTTGGGCGCACCTTAGCAAGCGATGGACTTTTGAACTTCCATGATGAAGGGACGAAGAGGAACCCCTTTTGAGCTCGGGAGCATCAGGATTCATACACTTTAGGCGGTTCAGGCAATATCTCAAGGATTCATATGGAAATTAATATAAAAAATTCACAGGTGTTTACTTGGCTAAGTCAGCCTTAAACCTTTGAACTGTATATTATTCATCATAAATATCTTTTCGATATAAACCACCGTATGAATTATGAGGACCGACGCCATGCCAGGCTTTGATATTTACATAGTTCTAATGTACATGATCCTTTTGATAAGGTGAGTACAGAGCATACTATGCGTAAATATCTATATATATAAGAGAGAATATTGAAGAACATATATAAATTTCTCAAGGATTTCTGGGAAAGAACATGGAGATTTAGAACATATTCATCGTAAATAAACAAGGGTTTTTATTCATTTGTACTTGCTCCTTAACAACATAGGAGAGGCCCTTTATATAGGGCTTGGAACCACTTTACAACTATCCTTAAAGGATACACGTGTCTTACATAGAGGACATGTACTGTTTCTTTAAGTGGACATCTATACTAATGGGATATACATATCTTACATAGAGAACACGTAGTGGACACCTATACATAGGAGATACACATTTCTTACATAGAGGACACTTGTTTTCTAGACGTGTCAAATGTTGTTGATTCTTGCTTATTTAAAAGACACGTATTGTTTCTGGATTTTTACTCTTTTTTTTTATTTTACTCCTTCTAACAGATAGGAGTATAATCTATTCATTTAAAAACATTTTTACACATGGCAAAAAAAGACTAGTCAATCTTTCATATTTGAGTCTTCTTTTTCCACGTCATGTACTTGACTAGTGCCTTCACTTGGATCTTGAGGGTTTGTAATATAAGGCCATTCTAGATCAAGGAAGTCACCATTTGTGGGTCACCATGGATCAAGGAAGTAGGTGGTTGTTAGTCTTGACTCTAGTCTTTGACTTTGTAGCTCTGACGCTGTATAAGGTTTCATGACAAGGGATGTGTAGACTAAGTCTTCCATGATTTCTTCTGGAGTCACTTAATTGGCAAAACAGATGTGTCTAGATAACTCTTGTTGTTCATGTGGGTTGATATCAATGGATCCTTTAAGTGTCTTCCATTTATAATACATCGATATAGGCTCGAGTTTCCCACAGTTATCATTTGAATAGGGCCTGTAGTAGATTAGAATCAAGTGTGGATCCATAAACTTTTCCCCGGCAATCTTGAGTTCATTTTGAAGAAATCTTTGCCATTCATCCATTGGAGCATACCATGATAATAATTGCCATAGGAGGGTGCTATCATTTTCATTGTTGCTGAAGAATGGTAGCATTCTTTCAATGCTCATCTCTATAACATGATAATATAATGTAGAAAGACACCAGAGATACCAGAAAGAATTCCTTGTGAGCAGTGTTCTGGGACAAGTGTATGCTATAATGAGAAATGGTTTTTGGATATCAAAATAGGCCAGTTTATAAGGAAGTTGAATCTCGATTACGTACTGTGAAAGGTATCAGAAAAGATTTTGTCTTGCAAATAACCAAATATCACTGACTATATGTAGAGGTTGATTTGATGGTGGAAATAAAAAATCAGGTTTGACAAGGTGGTTGGGTAATTCTTTAAGGTGGAGGTTCTTAGTGGGTAGAAAATGATGTTTACCTCTACCTCCTACTATGACGTAGGATCTCTTTTTCGCATTCTTTTTGTTTACCATGAAAATAATAGGGAGTACCTGAGAAGAAGATATAAGATGGAGTTGAGGACGTCTGGAAAGATAATAAGGAACAATGTTGTCCTTTTCTTTGATATGCTGGACTGTGTAGCTGTATTTTGAAAACCAGTCCTTGAGACGAAGAAGTTGTTATTCTGGTACTCCTTTATTTTTGAGATCCATGATAGCTGGAAATGAAGTATTGTCCAGCTGTATGATGAAATCATACCGACCAGATAAAACTCAACTTTCTTTATTCCATTCTTCACAGCAAGAATTTCCTTATATATTGCATGGTAATGCTTCTCAGAATCCTTGAATTGTCCGCTGGCATGGGAGCTGCATATCAATTTATCATTAATCTTTTCAAGAAAAATTGCTCCCCAATGTTCATCACTAGCATCAGTTTGCAGAATCCGCTGCCCGCTACCCGGGATTCTTAATGAAGGTAGAGTTTGACATGCAACTTTGAGGTGCTTGATTGCAGCAGTTTGAGCATCTCTCCAATCAGAGGCATATTCTTTAGGAGCTTTGAGAGCTTACTGGTACGTGTTGAGCAGTTGAGAATGAAATCTTTGATGTAATTTACAATCCCAAGAAATTGTTGTATCTCTTTGACTGTAAGCTTTTCTGTAGGAAATTTTTGTAATTCCTCTGCAATGTGGAAGCCAGGCTCATATTGTCTGTCAGAAATCTTCATGCCCAGAAATGTAATACTGTCTTGTCCAATGATGCCTTTTCTCTCAGATAGCATGATTCCATAATTTTAAACTAATCCCAAAAACTGATTGAGCAAAGTAAAATATTCATCGGTGGTCTTGGAATAGAGTAAGATGTCATCAATATAGACCATAGCAGAATAAAGGATTGGCTCAAATATACGGGTCATGGCTTTCTGAAAAAGTGAGGGGGCAACTTTAAGACTAAATGAAAGAACCTTCCATTGGTATTGTGCTGTTGGGATGCAGAAAGCAGTTTTATATCTATCTATAGGGTGAATGCCTATTTGCCAAAATTCTGATTTGAGATCAAATTTTGAAAAGATTCGGGCTTCAAATAATTGGGCAAAGAGCATTTGTGTTCTGGGTAAGGGGAATTTATCATCAAGAAGATAGAGGTTAAGTATTTTGTAATCAATGACTAACCTCTTCTTTCCCCTGATTTGCTCAGCTCTTTTATTGACATAGAATGCATGACATGCCCAATTAGACTTAGTAGGTTCAATGAGGCCAAGTGATAAGAGTTGAGCACACTCTTGTTTAGCCAATGCCAATTCTTCTGGATTCATACCCGGATGTGTGGCTTTGGTAGAGTTGACATCTTCATTTTTCTTGAAGGGGAGTTGAACAAAAAATGCCTCATTTGTCCACAAAGGGGCAGGAAGATGAAAATCAACATGAGATTCAGCACATGATTTTCTGAGTTCCCGAGAAATTTCTTCGAAACCTTCTAGAGTATATTGTAGTGAGAACAACTTTTGAGATACAAAATATCGTTGAAATCTTCTTTTGAATCGGACACCATGCGGAAGTATCTGCAACTTTTGAGCTTTGTAGAAGAGGTCAAAGCCAATCAGAAGATCATGCCCATGCAGCTTGCTTCCAATGACTTTGATCCAAACTGTGCATTCTGGAAAAAGTTGTATTCCAATAGGATGCTTGGAGATTAAAGATGTATGGAAGGTTTGCCCATCTGCAACATAAAAATATTCATAATGAGTCTATCAAGCATCTTCTGGTAGAATGTCTGGATTTAGCATGGCTCTTCTGGCTCCAGTATCAAGGACTCCAATTACCTTGATGGGTCTGTCATATTTACTTTGCAAGATCTGTACATCGAGATGGGGAGAAGGAATATCTTCTTGGAGCACCATATTTGAGTGTAGTGCTGGGTAAGGTTTCATCATTAAGATTGACACCATATCATCATTAGATGCTTCATCTTCTTAGGATTCTTGTAGGATGAAAGCAGTATCAGAATCTTGTTCGTCTTGTTCAGAGAATAAGGATTCTATGTTAGCATCATCAGCATCTATCTCATGATAATGGAACGCCTTAGAGGCGAGCTTTGAAGCTTTGCCTTCTTTGGTTGGGCAATTCCGGGCAAAATGTCATTCTTTGTTGCAAAGATAACATTTAATTGTTTTCTTTTTCCTGAATTGCTTTCTCTTGAAAAATCTGTATTTCATCTTATTTTTCTGCTTCTGATAGTTGGACTTTTTCTTCTTTTTTGATGACGAACAGCTGCATTCTTTATTGGAGCACTTTATCTCAAGATATGATTTATCATAAACCGATTTTGGAATCTTGCGTCGCTCCATCATTTCTTTGAAAAGATTCTTCTGCTCATAGAGTTTATCCAGTGCTACAAGGAAAATTTGATGAATTTGACCCATACTGGTATGGGAAAGCTCTCTTTAGGTGGCTTGGATCATCCGTGTCATTTCTGGTTGTAGTTTCTTGGGTAAAGATGCAAGATATACATTTTTGAGATTAGGATCATTATATCCGTTAAGACAATAGAATCTTTCTGACATTCGTTTAAAATGCCAGTCTAAGTCTTTTTTGGATAATGAACAACATCTCATCAAAAAGTATTCATGCGAAATTATTTTAGTGTATAGAGAAATATCACCTATGAACTCTCGATGAATTTCTCCCAATGCTTCACCTGAGGTGGTTGCATTAAGAATCTGGAGTTGTCGATAATCACACAGGCTTAAAAACCATTCTCGCAATGTTCCAAGGAATCTCAAGGTGAATTCCTTTAGAACAACCCGAAGATCCGCGCAATCTTTGTTGAGTTGATTGTCTATCCAGGCTGCAAAAGTATGCATTTTTTTTCTTCTTTTATGAATTGGTATATCATCAAAAGAGAACCATGGGCCACTTGACTACTTTGGGAATTGATCTTCTTCAAGATGAGAGACAAATGGATCGTCGTCAGCTTCTGGATCTGAATCTATCGAAAGAGGTTTGGTGTAGGACTGACTAGATTCAGAGTCAGCTATCAAGATTTTAGACACGTCTGTGATTTCTTCGTCTCTATCCGTGTTGGAAGAAACTTCTGAATGATTGGAAGATTCAGGAGAGATGGAATGATGGGTGAAGACCATCAGAGTGTCTGCTGGTTGGGTTTCATCATCATCATCTCCTGGTATATCTTCTTTAAGAACAGTCTTCTTTTTTGCCTTCTTAGGAATTTCTAATGGAATACTGGAAATCATTCTAACATATTTAGAATATTCTGGAGATTCTGGGGGCGTGATACTGGAATGCGGATGTGGAAGAAATAATGAACGAGCTTTATCTTCATCAAATTTTTGCATCTCCTTTTTGAGCTTTTTTATTTCTGCTTCATTTTCCATGAATTCTCGGCCGTATTGATTTTTTGACATAAGAACTTGCAATTCTGAATCCAGCTGGCTAATTCGATGAGATAGCCTCTGTTCTACTCATCTGTGTTGAACTTCAATGGATTGAACTCTCTCATTAGAATTATGGACCTTTTCAAGAATTTGAGTAACCTTTGAATCGAGTGTTTGGAGAGATCGGTTTTGAGCTCTAGCACTAATGGTATGCCAGTTCAAGATCTCTTCTCTTTGATTTAAGGGATTCTTTTGACCAGTTGGTTCCATTGTTGTACTCTGGATATAGGGCCTTGAAATGATATTATTAGCAAGATCCTCATGTCTGGACAAAAGAGGAAACTCATCATCATAGTTTCTAAACATGAAACATTGAGAAGTAGGAGAGTTATACTTCTTGCTGTTGAACTTTCAGGATGAGGAGAGAGTACCGAAGGCTTCGTCGTCTTCATCTGGGTGGCTAGACAAATGTCTACTATAGTCATAGTAGAATTCATCCTCTAGATAGTCATCTTCTTCATCTTCGTATTCATCATCAGATGAATCATCTTGGCAGCTACATCGTGGATCACACATAGATGGATCAACATCCCAAATGAAATGGTCATTCATCATGCTGGTATAGACTTCTCTTCCATCAGGAAAGAATTATGAAATAGGTATTGGGAATCCACCAGAATCTTTCATGATGGGATTTTGAACAGGAGTGATGAGAAGTTGAAAAAGCATCTTGGAGTTAGATTCCATCCGATCAGGTTTAAAAATGGTTTTGACCTATCCATCTTGAAGACATTCAAATTTGAACTCTGTTGCTTGAATTGGAGCCGACTCTTGGTGCATTGATTCATAATTGGTAATCCATTCTGCTGGAACCAATTGCTCCAAATCTTTTCTGTTGATTTGTCGGGGAACTTGCACAATTATTGGAACTCTAGTGACTGCTTCTACTAGGATCATCAAGGCATCCGCTGTTCCCTGATTTTTAAGATCAAGACTGCGATTATGAAGACGATAGACTATTTGATGATACAGTGTGGCCATATAGCTGTTGGGAGATTGATCAACACCAGCTATTTGACTTTGAACCTTGAAAGTTGATTTTAAGGAAGCATCTTGTAGAGATAGCGCAAAATTCGGAAATAAGGTAACAACAACACTTCCAGCATTTAGAGTAGTAAGCACAGTACCAATAACAACATGCTCATAGTGTAGATATCGAGTATCTAATAGAGCAATTCTTGCAGTAACTGGTAAACCTTTTCTTCCATTGTATGAGAGAACAAGTCGAGCAGCTCCCATGTGAAGATGGGTATATCCTTCTTTTCTCCAGGCATCAATATAGTCACGAGGAATGGACAGAGTGACATATTGCTCTTGATTAGTGGCAGGGAGGCCGCATTGATCCATCTTAGAAGACTGAACATACTCTCGAAGTGGAGGATTTTTGGATGTAACTAGAGAGCGAATGCTTTTTGTAAGGCTAACATATTTACGATAAATATTGTATGGATTGACAAGGGGTGGTATAGTTTGTTCAACTACAACATCACTAGGGATTGTGGTAAATTCGATGAGATTTTCTATGCTATTGGTGTTATGTTTGGGTAACGAAAGAGACGTAGAGTGACTCAGGATTTTTTGAGAGATAGTAGGTGTGTTTTCCATGGCTTGAAGGTATCCTTCTTAGTCACCCCTGAAGATCTATATATATATTCAAACAATATTATCCCGCTGATAAAGAACATAACCTTGCTCTGATACCAGAGTATCGGGAGCCTCAAGATTCATACACTTTAGAGGGTTCAGGCAATATCTCAAGAATTCATATGGCGATTAATATGTTCTTCAATATTCTCTCTTATATATATAGATATTTACGCATAGTATACTCTGTACTCACCTTATCAAAAGGATCTTGTACATCAGAACTGTGTAAATATCAAAGCTTGGCATGGCGTCGGTCCTCATAATTCATACGGTGGTTTATATCGAAAAGATATTTATGGTGAATAATATACAGTTCAAAGGTTTAAGGCTGTGTTAGCCAAGTAAACACCTGCGAATTTGTTATATTAATCGCCATATGAATCCTTGAGATATTGCCTGAACCACCTAAAGTGTATGAATCCTGAGGCTCCTGATACTTCGTTAGCATGATGGTCTGTTATCAAATCCTCCGCGATTTTTATAAGAATTACCAAATTACGTTAATACCCTCCGCGCGAAAAACTTTTCAAGTATTATAGAATTGTCACCGTTTTTTTAATCAAATATGGGCCTTTAATTTTTAAGGATTGTGTGGTGTGAGATGTGGTCCAAGTTCCCACACTAAGTTCTCATGTGTAATTTATGGACAAATCATATCTATTAATATTTCAAGATCAATGGATATTATTGATGATTGGTGACATGTAAAACAATGCTAGTTTTCCAATTTCGTATGCAATAAAGGCTAAAATCGTACAGCCAATTTTTATTATTTTTGGCGGTAACTATTTTTTAGGAGATTTAGAATAGCAAATTAAATACTCTCTATAATCACAAGCCGCCATTTTTTAATAAAACATTTCTCTTCATTTTCCATCACCATTTTTATTTAAAATATGTTGAGTTCTCTTTTATTTTTGTTTATGAGAAACTTTTGATAATTTTCACTAATTCAGAAAAAAATCAAAATGCATAAGACATAAAAATAGTCATCCATGTACAAGTTTAATGTTCGCTTATGCGTCTTCCAATAAACAATTAAACACTAATGAGTTATTCCAAAGCCAGTACTATAACATTAGAAAAAAAAAAAGCAATACCGAATCCATAAATAACATTTATCAAAACTATTTTCTTCTCATTTAAATATGAAGAGTAATGGTCCAAATAAATTCGTTACTACGAAAAATCAGTGGCAACAGTTCGAAATGGGAAAAAAGCAATTCAAAATGCATAAATATCATTCATTAAAAAAAACATTGATCTGCATACTTAACTACAAAAAACATTGATCTTCATAGTTAACTACAAAAGAAAAAAAATAGTAAAAAAAGGGAAAAAAAATAAAAGTTTGAAGCTGAGCTGATGGTAATCATTTATCTTCATAGTTAACTGCAAATAATCAATAACAACACTATTAATGTGCAAAAAAAAAAAAAACAATGCAACAGGACTAAAAGGCAATTGTCAAAACCATTTATAACTACCAAAAATCAATAACAATAATATAAAAGTTGAAAGAAAGCAATACAAAAGTCATAAATAGCATTCGTCAAAATTATTGTGAATTGAATTGTGTATGCAGATTACCGCTCCATAATCATTCTTAAGCACAAAACTTTAATAAAAGCACTACAAAATTTAAAAACCAGCAATGCAAACGGCAAAAATAGCATTAGTCGAAACTATTGTGATTGCATTTATACATAAATATGAATGTCCTAGCCGCATTATTAATTACCCACAATGAATTATTGAAGGAGGATGCATAGTGGAAGAGTTGAAAGGTGCATGCAATTGCTTACCAAATATCATAATAAGTTGGAATACTAATTTCCCACATCCAACACAAATCGGAGGACAAACACATACCAATATATACAATTGTGCATATGCTAACAGATAAAGAGAATGAGTGCAATCCTATAACACATCAGGCATTACCATATAAAACATTACAAAATCTCAAAAAAGTATTGTGAACTGTTAAAACAACACAAACTTATATTAGACAACATGCACCTACAAATTTAGTGTTCATTTTTGTGACCTCCAAAAAATATTTACAAACTTATGCAAGCTTCCAATAAAAGCACTACAAAAATTAAAAGAAGCAATACAAAAGGCATAAATAACATTCGATCATATATTCATTATACAACATTTCTGTACGTTATCCATATATGAATTCTCATATTCCCCTCTATGTTGTTAATAAATCCCATTTATCCCCTTAATGTTCTTCATTAAAATAAACATTGCACAACTAAATTTTTACAAAACCAAAAAACTCTTCCATAAAAAAAATTGTATATATATCCTTTCACACATCACATAAAACATAAAAAAGCATTGTGAAACTTTAAAATAAAATAATATTATACAAGACTAACATATTAAAATTATAACAACACCCACCTACAAATTAAGTAATCATTTTTGTTTGTCCAAAATATTTATAAACTTATGTAAATTTCCAATAAAATCACTCCAAAAATTAAAATAAGTTATACGAAAGACATACATAGCATTCATAAAAAACTAATTGGAATGCTTATGTATTTCAGCAAAATATAAGTATGACCTAATTACACTACCCAAATTCACGTTCAATATATTCAATATATCATACTAGCTAAATAATAACCAAATAAAGAATAAACTAAAAATACGAAAGTCATGTAGCTTGAATTTAATTACATGTACAAATCCCTTAAATCACGTTGTAACCGAAAAAAATTTGATTATACGCTTTTACCTTTATTGCATCTATAATTGATAAAGAAGCATTCATATTAATTTTTCCCCAATTAATAATATTCGTTGATCTTAAAAAAATGAATGGATGTGATTCATCCACAAATTACACACAGGATCTATGTTCACACACTAATGTTCCTATATATATATAGGGGATGGATCAAATGAGACCATTTTCCTAGTGTGAGAAATGAGACCTCATCTTACACCATCTAATTTAATGATCTAATGGTTGAGATTTAAGGTGATAATTTCGTAAATAATAGGACAAAAAATAAAGGAAGGGGGGCTATTTTCGTCAAAACCCATTCAAAATGATGATGTCAGCGATTAAAAAAATCTTAAAAACTTTAGACGACCATAACTTGCTCATTTTTAATCCAATGCAAACAAAAAATATATCAAATTAAAGCTCATTTCGTGCTCTTTCATTTAAGATGTTGAAAGGCTATGTTTAGATGAAAAAATATGAACAAAAAATAAAAAAAAAAGATACTTTTTTACGCGTGCCCAGGTTGTAAATGCTTTCGTTAGCATATAATAATTCTTCGTCAGCATGCATTATGATAATATATGATAACGTATGCTAACGAAGCATTTGTCATATGCTAACATAATGTATTCACTGTGCTAACAAAGAATTATCATAATGCTAGCATAGTACAAATTTATTAGGGTTTATTCAATCTCAATTATGGTTTATTCCATCCAATTATGATTTTTTTTAATTTTATTTTTCATTTATAGTTCCTAATTGGTTATTATGGTTTATCCCATCCAATTATGATTTATAACGTATGTTGACAGAGTATTGTCATATGCTAACATAGTGTATTCACAATGCTGACGAAGCAAAACTATAATGCTAACATAGTACTCATTTAGGTTTTACCACATCCAGTCAATGTTTATTTTATTTAATTAGGTTTATTTCAGCCAATTATGATTTTTTCCATTTAATTAGGGTTTATTAAGTCAAATTAGGTTTATAATTAATTTTTAGAATATATTTTTCGCTAACAATATTTGAAAACTTTAATTAGCATAACTATAATGCTTCGTTAGCATGATGATAATACTTCGTTAGCATGACGATCTGTTATCAAATCCTCCGCGATTTTTATAAGAATTACCAAATTACAATAATACCCCGTGCGACTACTTTCCAAATATTACAGAATTGTCACCGCTTTTCTCATCAAATCTGGGCCTTTGATTTTTGAGGATTGTGTGGTGTTAGATGTAGTCTTATTTCTCACACTAGGAAGTATTTTTATATAACCCCTCCCATATATATATATATATATATATATATATATATATATTAGTCCTCTACAACACAAGTTTTTAAATTTTTAATTAATAATTGATTATTTAAAAATTGAATATAAATTCTAATTGTAATAAATTATAAACACTACAAAAAAATCTCGATCTAGCTACGGGGTTTTCCGTCGCTATAATGGTACGATCCCGCCGCTAAATCCTTTAGCGACGGGAAAAACTCCGTCGCTAATCACGCGCGACGGTGGCTCGCCCGTCGCCAGGGTTTAGCGACGGATCTAGTGACGGAAAACCCCATCGCTACCAGGGGCCCGGCCCGTGAATGAGCCCTTGACTCGACCCGATGAAAGGCCCACGCCCAAGCCCGCCGAGAATAATTGTGTATAATATGCACCTAAGAGGATTCGAACATGTGATCTCCTAGAAGGAGGGCCAAGCACTTATCCATTGTGGCAAGTTCAATTGATGCTATATTGATAGTTTAAATAATATATATACTTATACGATTTTTTCATAATTTATTTTTCTTTATCTCTATAAATTAAAAGTGTTATATTATTATTAATATATTTATATCTATTTGTGCACAAATATATATATATATATATATATATGTATAGGTATTGGTTCAAATGTGAACCCCCTCCCCCTGTATAAACTATGAACCAATCTAGGTCATTCATTTAATTGATTTTGATGGTCAAGATTGATCTGAAATGGATGGGGTAAAAAATACAATTTATTAAAAGTTATATAAATTAAGGGTATAGAAGTAAAATTGATTTCATATGGATATAAAATCCCACCGTTTATGTTATATTATCTCCACCAATATATATTGATTATTTCCTTTATTATAAAACATCAATAACTGAATACATCTATCCAAAAAAAAAAACGTTTGAGTTGGTAAGGTTTGTTGAATGCATTTGAGTTGCATCAGGTATTATTTAATGTTAATAACATGGCTGTCTAAGATGTGTCGAATTTGACCATCCAAAAAAATATCTACTACATACCCATCCACACCACAAAATTTAAATTCGACATAATTGGATGAGAAATATATATAACATGATTTGCTCATCTGTAGAGGAAATCAAATTCGACACATCTTAGGCAGCCATGTTATTAACATTAAATAATACCTGATGCAACTCAAATGCATTCGACAAACCTTACCAACTCAAACGTTTTTTTTTATAGACGTATTCAGTTATTGATGTTTTATAATAAAGGAAATAATCAATATATATTGATGGAGATAATATAACATAAATGGTGGGATTTGATATCCATATGAAATCAATTTTACTTCTATACCCTTAATTTATATAACTTTTAATAAATTGTATTTTTTACCCCATTCATTTCAGATCAATCTTGACCATCAAAATCAATTAAATGAATAACCTAGATTGGTTCATAGTTTATACAGGGGGAGGGGGTTCACATTTGAACCAATACCTATATATATATATATATATATATATATATATATAATATTGATATTATATTGTATTATATATCTGTATATAAGAACTATAATTTAAGGTGATACTTATTAAGTATCCATGCATACAAAAATTATATCTCTAATATAAATTTAATATGGAGAAAGATTATAGAAGTTTTTAATTAAATTATTTTAAAAATGATATATATATATATATATATATCATGGTTAAAATGTGGTTAAATAGTCTTACTTTGTGTTTCATACTAAATATCATGATGAATTAAATTATTTTTTACTTACATAATAAATAACTATAGTTTATAATTAAAAATTAAAATCCATTATATACTATATTATGTATATATTTTCATAGCATATTTTAGTTTGTTAATGTATAATTGATTAATCTTATAGTAGTAACTATAATAAATATTATGTTAAACTTAATACATTTTTTTAAATATATAATAATATACTAATTAGTTTATTTATGAGAATAGTAACAAAGCTAATTTGTATAGATTTGGATTTAATAAGAAAATAATACAAATTTAAAGATGTGATATTAATAAATGTGTATAGTTACGATATTATTAGTTCCCGTCGCTAGAATGGATTTTTTTGTAGTGAAAATTAAAGTAAATTACAAGAAATTAAAATTAAGAAAAGTAAGAAAAACTAATGAATCAACACAATTGTGTTACAGATGATTTCATCACGCATCTGTCTGCCCGTATGCCTGTCCGTCTCAGTATTTGATAATTAAATAGTTAAATTGCGTCTTTAAGAGATTTTAAAAACTGCTATAAATAATAATTGTATTAACAAATTAAGAAATGCATGTTGGAGGTATAATTTAATGCAAATTGCCATAAACAGCCAACCGTTTAACTGCTCCATCATCTCATGCTCACGTTTGGTTAAAATTAGTGAAAAAATGCATGAAAAAAAAAGCAATGTTTAATTTATTTTTAATTTTCTTCCTTTCAGCATTATTAATAATGGATAATATGTTTATTAGCAACTAAAAATTAACAATAAAAGTTTGAATGTTTCCATCTGAAGAAACAGTGTACTGCATCGCATGGGCCAGGATGAACTCAAACAGCTTTAATTCTCGTTTTTTTTTTTTGGTTTGAGTTTGGTTTAATTTCCATGAATAGGCCAGCTAGTAAACTTCATGTCGCCCAGTTGGTACTATCCGAGTTTTTTTATACACACAAAATCTATTATTTTAAAGTGATATTTATGTTCAATCGATGTGGATCATGATATTATTTTATGTCTACTAATATACTGCCAATATTTTATCTTCAACTGATATATGCAGATTTTGTAGCATGTTACTGTATCGGAAGCTCGAAAATAATGAACACATATTTTTTTAAGTGTAAATCTATAAATATAGACAAAAAAAAAGTCAAAAAGGGAGAAAAAGACAACATATAAGGGTATAATAGTTTCATGGGCAATATGGAGTTATGACACACTTGTCCCCACACCCAATGATTGGGTAAGTGCACTTTTTACAAATTTTAAATAACTAAGCATTAAATGCACCTGACCTAACATTAAAAAATGTTCTGAAATTGTAATAACGTAAATGTTTCGTAAACATTATAACGAAATTGTAATAACGAAAATTTTGATTATATCGATATAACGAAAATTGATGAAAATTGTTCATTAATAACGAAAATTGTTCATTAATTATAACGAAAATATACAATTTCTGAACTATATCGTTATATCATTATTATAACGAAAATTTTATTAACGAAATTTTCATTATCATTATAACAAAATTATAATGAAAATTTTCTATAATGAACTATAACGTTATATCGTTATAACGAAATACTTCATTATTAGAAATAAATATCGTTATTAAAAAATGAACAATATCGTTATAATGAACTATATCGTTACTAATAACGAAACTGTAATAATAACAATAACGAAATTACTATTATTATTAATAACGAAATTGTAATTGAATAACGATTTTTTTCGTTATCAATATAACGAAATTTTTTGTTATTGAATAACGAAATATATCGTTGTGCATAACGAAAATGTATAATGAAATTTCGTTTTTGAATAACGAAATTGTAATCGTTATGGCCGATCAAGTTTTAACATAAATGCGTTATTGTTTCTTTATGTGTTGGTCAAAATGAGGTAGGTAAAATGCATAAATTTGTATTTGTATAGGTAGGTATTAGTTGAGGCAAATTAAATTCAATTTAATGCATTTAATTTTGTGTAAGAGAGATTGGTGGTATAATGTACTTATATTGAAGGTAGGGTTTGATCCCGAACATTCAACACCAAAACACAGAAAATATATTGAGAGCTTGATATAGAAGAATACTGAAGAAAGCAACGACGTCTTCATCAAGAAAATACTCTCCGGCCGGCCTCGAAAAGTTTTAAATTTTGAAAGGTACGTTTCGAGTTTATTTATAAAAGAAATGTAGGATTTTTGTTTTAAAGGTACCTATTGTTACGTTTCTATGTTTCTAGTTCTAAAATAACATGTAAATTTATAAACTAGTGTTGTGGATGCTTGATTTAATTTTGTAACCTTAGGCTAAAAAAGTAGAGGTGGAATGAATTTTCGTTATGCATAAAATGAATTATCGTTATGATTTCACTTTAGTTACGGCTAAATTTTCGTTATTCATAAAACTAATTTTCGTTATGCATAATATGAAAATTATCGTTATGGCTTTACTTAAGTTATAATTAAATTTTCGTTATTGCCTAAATGAGTTTTGGTTATGGCTAAATTAATTTTCGTTATGCATAAAATGAATTTTCGTTAATGTTAATTTTGTATTTTCGTTATGTTGAAATTAGATTCTCGTTAATGTTAATTTTTATTTTCATTATGTTGAAAATTTAGTTTTCGTTATGCATAAATTTAAATTGTCGTTATCTTTAAAATTAACTTTCGTTATGTTAAAATTAAATTTTCGTTATAGTTCAATTTAAATGATCGATATGTTAAAAACCAAAGTTTCGTTAGTGATAAA
The DNA here is from genome assembly GCA_026008535.1 of Perilla frutescens. Classification (NCBI taxonomy): domain Eukaryota; kingdom Viridiplantae; phylum Streptophyta; class Magnoliopsida; order Lamiales; family Lamiaceae; genus Perilla; species Perilla frutescens. The sequence goes on along the minus strand of BRKX01000017.1, from coordinate 33,062,556 downwards.
TTAAATTTTCTTTATCTTTAAAATTATCCATCGTTACGCTTTAAATTGTCACTAAAGTTTTGTTATAAATAAAAAATATTATTCATTTCGTTATGCTTAAATTATGCTTTCGTTATGCTTAAATTATGCTTTCATTACTGTCAAATTTTGCTTAAAATTTAAAGTTTCGTTATGCTTAGAATTGAATTATCATTATGTTTAGAATTGAATTATTTCGTTATGCTTGAAATTATCGTTATGCTTACGTGGAAATAAATTTTCATTATCTTTAAATTGGAATTTTTTGTTATCACAGATGGTTAGACGTCGTATAATTGTATGACATAGTGGTCGTTGGGAGAGAGCTCAATATGTAGATGGTGTGGAGGAGTTGATCATCATGTCATCTGATGATATCTATTTTAGGACACTGATGAGAGAGATACATGAGTTACTGGAGACCGATCCCATCTCTGTCGAGTACCAGTTATCATGGATGTCGAGCACCAATAGCGGGAGACAGATCAAGACTAGACTCAAAGATGATGCTGATTTGCTTGACTTGCTCCACGAGCAGAGTCAAGAGATGATTGTGTATGTTGTTCAGAGAGGACGCAGCAGCTCAAGGGTCATCCCTGACACCGTGCCCGAATATAGAGAACCGGTCAGAGAGGAGGTTCGTGATGATACGTAGAAGTATGAGGCTCCAGAGCACGATTTTGACGACAATGCATTCCCGCATGAAGGAGGAGGAGAAGAAGAAATTCCTACTACTGATGAAGAAGCGGAGGAGAATGTGAGAACGGACTTGCTCGAATCAGTGTTCACAGAGTTCACGGGATGGATTCGTTCTACAGGGGGTACGGGACGATTGATAGGCATGACCGGAGGAGCATCATCGTCGAACACTAGGGCTGAGGATGTATCTGAGAGGGGTGGGAGCAATTGGCTTGTTCCACTTGCGAATATTGACGTTGCAGGCCCACTGAGTTGGGACGAGCCATCAGCAGCCAATACGGATGAACTTCAGAAGGGTGCGATTTTTCGCACCAAGGATGATTTGGCCCTAGCCGTGGGACTGTATCACATGCAGAATAGAGTGGAGTATGTCGTATATCGATCGAACAAGACACGGCTGGTCTACATGTGCAAGCATGGCAGGGAGTGCCCGTTCAAGCTGTGTGCCGTTGTGGATGGAGTTGTTTGGAGAATCTACAAGTTTGACGGCACTCACACTTGCCACATGGATATGAGCCGAGTTGCCCCACGACAGGTGCCTGTACGGGTGATTGATCATGTCTACATTATTGTTGTTGGCATTCAGTGATAATATGGTTTATCTTGACTTTGGTTGTATTTGTTTAAAATGATAATGATGTTTACTTTGGTTTTATTTGTTTAAAATCATGTAGTCAACAAACATATTTGAATAAAATGAACGAGCAATGTCAAATGCAATACATACATGAAAGACGTCAAGTACAATACATATATAACATCATAAGTCACTCTATACGGCCATAGCTAAGTGAGAAGATCCTCTTTGCTACAGAAAGACGGTATCTCTGAATATCATATGGACCGACATCAAGACCAGGAGTGCCAAACAACAAACGATCCACATACATCATAGCATAAACACCACAACTGATGCCGTCGAACTGCGCAAACTGCTCTTGGATAGTCTTGTCCAGTCTCATGGCTAAGAGATGTGTATCTGGCCTATTCCGACCTCTCCAATAACCAACGCTCCACATGATGCGTGGCAGTAGACGTAGGAGCGGTAGCAGCTCTCGATCACGCCTCTAAGACAGCTCTCTGTTCTCCGGGAGGTGCATCTGGAACAATAACGAGTCATACAACTCGACCCTCCACGTCGCGAAACAGATACATACAGTGACCCAGTGAGCATTTCCAACATTGCATATCATGATCGTCTACATAAATGATAATGATTAACGGATGAATAAAAAAAATCATCATAGATAGTATGATAAGTGTACTTGAAAGATCACTTACATAAGCTGCTCTCGTCCACGGGACCTCCTGGACGCCACCCTTGCCTCTGATTACATCCAGTAAGACATCTGGAGGATCCCAGTGCAGATATCTGTCCTCACCATACTCCTCCTCACAGCGAGGATCTCTTGGATGAAGCTGCTGCCATGCTGACTGTAGCTGAACCTGGAAAAAACACATGAACAAATCACGTAAACACACAAATAGATACTGAAATACAAAAAAAGAAAAGAATGTATCTTGAACTTACAAAAAAATATGGAGAGCAAATCACAACATCGCTCTTGTGCCTTCTGAAAAGTCGTCGCTTCACCTCAAGCAAGAAATGTGCAACCATCTCATAATCAACGAGCTCATTAACATCCTCCATACGCTCAAAAAATGCCTACCAGAGTATGCCACCGGTGTGAATAACCTGGATATTCACCCCATGACCCTTCCTCCTGAAGTCCGTGTATCCAACCTCTACCCTACGTGCTTCATCCGCCTCCAGTATGTCAAATACCATCGAACGCGTGGCAGACGACGTGCCAACAGATGACGGCTGGGTAGATGATGGGCCTGGAGATGACTGCGCGTCTGATGAAGGGCGCGAAGAAGATCGACCCGCAGATGATCTGCCTCTGGCTTTCCCCCCTCTCATACGGAGGGATATACAAGGCGCTGTGGGGCCCCTGGGTGGTGTGGGGTCTGTGGGAGGCGGTGTGGGCCCCCTACGAGGTGTGGGGTCCCTGGGAGGTGGTGTGGGGTCTCTGTGCACAGGTGTGGGCCCCCTGGGTGGTATGGGTGACCTGCGTAGCCGACCCATAATAAGGTCTTCCAACCACCCATCCGATCAGATAAGCCTTCAATCATCCCTCTGATATTGTTCTCCATCTGTCTGAAATTATGCTCTATCTGACCCATAATGCGGGCTTCTGAGGCAGTAACGATGTGGATAACACGATCGAACCAACCAGGATGTGGACCGGGCTCTCCACGGCTCCCCTTATGGCTCCTCCTCCGGTGCTTACTGTCTCTCGGTCGAGGAGGGCTCTCACTGCGGTCCGGTCCTTGCTCCGAGGGTCTAGATCCCTCATCTGGCTCGTCTATCAAACGGTGTGTCGTCTGTGGACCCTGCTACTGTGCAGTACGGGCACTCCTACGCTGTGGTGCTGGGTTGACGACGTCAGAGATCCCCTTGCATGTCCCTTGGACCACACGACGGGCCACCCCAGTCAGCAACTTCTTCTTAGAGACCTTTCGAGGTACCACGTACCTCACACCCAACAAACTATCTCTGTCCAAGCTCTGAACATATGGGGTCAGGAGCTCCGCTGCTGATGGCACCATCGGCTGGACATCCATCTGCACCAATAACGAACACCATGTTAACATTAACCAATATTACTTCAATTTAATAATTAAAATTATTTACATAAAAAAGGTTACCTGTCTATCAAAAAATCTGGAGAAGTTGATGCTCGGGGCTATGAATGACCACCTCAATAAGCGAGGTGTGGTCATCTGACCTCCAGGGACGCCCAAATGACGGACAATCTCGGGAAAAACTTCACAGGCCCATGCCTGTTTAAAAATGTAGAATATCATGTAAGTATAATATCAAATTACTAAAACATAAATTTTTCATGATAAATTCAACTAATTACCTGAAATACCAAAACAGGTCCGTACCAATGATATGCTCCGTCCCCCTGTGGGCCCATATCCCGTCGAGCTCTAGGGAGAATGCTGATAAAGTGCATCAGGATCTGAAATGTGTATCCCCCCGTGGAAAATAATTCCACGCATCAGCATCCTCTACCAGGGCCCACACCCAGTCATCGATCGTACGTCCAGGGTCCTGGCAAAATAACATCCGGTACACGATCAGGATGTTCGCAATCTTCACGTAATCTGGAGAGTGATTGGCTAGACGCTTCGCCGTGAACTTCTCATACATCTGTGTAATTGTCGTCTTCTTCCCCTCAAATAGCCGGTGATAGATGCTACTGGCCGGAATCATATGAGCCGCATTCAGATCGAAACTGGATGGCCCGAACCGCAAGCCCGACACCAGTGCGAACTCTGAGGGCCCAAAGTGTAGTGTCGTTCCACTCACATGGAACCAACACTTTCTACCCTCGCGTGCAGGATCCTGGACACGCACTTCGCGACAAATCAATGCATGCAGCGCCTTCCGGGCTATGTTACCCCCCCTAAAGTCCACGAAGTGTCCTAAGCATCCAGATCTGAATGTCTGGATCGTATCCTCACTGCCGAAATGCTGTAACACCTCCCTAATCTTGTCTACTAACTCCATCTTCACGTACATATTCACAGTCGGCTTGAACCTCTAGAGGGGCGTCTAATCCACTCAATCTAAATTTCACGATAGAAAATTAAACTGTTATTAAATTATTAATTATATTAATTGTTTTTGCTATTTTTATTTTTTTACTAATATTATTAATTAGCAAATATTATTGTTATTATTAGATTAGTGATTGTTGTTGTTGTTGTTGTTGTTATTATTATTATTTATTTTTATAATTAAAAAAGTATAATTATTTATATTAATTGTTTTTTATATTTTTATTTTTTACTATTGTTATTACTTACACGAATATTATTATTATTATTAAAAAGTATAATTATTTATATTAATTGTTTTTTATATTTTTATTTTTTACTATTATTATTACTTACATGAATATTATTATTATTATTATTATTATTATTATTATTATTATTATTATTATTATTATTTGTTTTAAAAAATTATTATTATTTATATTAATTGTTTTTTTTTAATTTTTTTATAGTAATATATAGTATTAATTAGACTAATATTATTATTAATATTTCATTTTTATACAATTTCGTTGTGCTTCGGTGCATTTAAGGTTATCGGTAATGATTACTTGTAATTAATTTAAATTAAATTGTAATTAAGGCATAACGATATTATTTTATTAAATTAAATCACAACGATTAATTGTTTTTACTTTAATATATCAAAATTTAAAATGCATAACAAATGTTTAACTTTTACCATAACGAAAATTAACTTCTAGCATAAAGAACGATTAACTTCTAGCATAACGATTATTAAATTCTAGCATAAAGAAAATTAAATTCTAGCATAACGATTTGAGTTACATATTGCCTAACGATTATTATAAATAAGCATAACGATTACTCAAACAAGTAGTATAACGATATATTAAAAATAGAATAATGATTAATTAAAATAACCTTTCGTTATATACTTTCGTTAAAGATTAAGGGCATAACGATATATTAAAAATAGAATAACGATTAATTAAATTAACCTTTCGTTATGCAATTTGAAATATTTTTTAATTACAGATTTTAGCCATAACGATTATGCAATTAAACTACTTTCGTTATGCATTAAACTACTTCCGTTATGCAATTAAAATACTTTCGTTATCCATACCATTAATTAACAAATTAGCATAACCATAAAAACTACTAAAAAAAGCATAACGATTATTATAAATTACCATAAAGATTGCTACTTAAATAGCATAACCATAACATTATTAATAAATTAACATAACCATAACGATTACTAACGATTATTATAGCATAACGATTGATCACGCAAAAGCATAACGATCACAAATAGGCATAACGATTATAATTAAAGGCATAAAAATTGATACACATAGGCATAATGATTGTTTATTAAAGGCATAATCAATGATTTTAAATAGGCATAACGATTATTAATTAAATGCATAACGGATGATTAGAGAAAGGCATAACGATTGTTTATTCTAGGCATAACAAAGGCTAATCAACTATCGTTATATCTAAGACAACTAAAGCATAACACTATTACATTAAATAACCAAACATTAGAGTATATTTAAGCATAATATACAATATCTAATGATAAAACAACTATTAGTGCAGATTATGAACTTACGTTACATATAAATTCACTTTCGTTATAGCATGAACTAACTATCGTTATAATCGATCTGGGTTCTATCGTTCAACTCTTTTCACCATCGTTATAGGTCTTGAACTAAGATATCGTTATGAAAAATCTTGAGCTTTCGCTCAAGTATAGTTTTATATTTATGTAAATCGTTATGCATTTATTTAAAAAATTCGAACATTAATCTGTCTAACCTCTGCCGATTCAGACGTTGGGCGTAAATCTGGACGTGCTTCCTCCATCGTCTTCAAGTCGAGGTAAGTCCGGCGGCCTTTTTTTTTCGTCGAGGCGAGTCCGGCGACTGTTTTTTTTTTTTAAAAAGAACTTGTGAGAGAATGAGAAATACAGACGACAAGAGAGGAGATGTTTGATGGAGAGAGTAGAGAGGGTAATTACAAGCCATTTATTACAGAGTAGAGAGAGTAGTTACAAGGCATTGATTCTCTCTAAAGTCGGTTTTTTTTCAAACTCAAATTGAGTTCGGATACACGAGAAGAGATTTTGTTCAAAAGAAATCTTTTTTGCATGGAAAGTACAAATGTTGTCAGATACTTTTCAGAAAAGTTGAGAATATTCTGATTTTATCGGTCAAAGCATTTAAATATAGTACAAATTGCCTATATAACTCATATATCCTTATAACTTGTCTAACTAAATAAATTTTAAAAATAAATTGTCTATAAAAACTTTTCTCCCTATTTTTAATATACCCTCATAATATCACCATATATATCAATTATACATGAAATACTATTTGAAAAAAATTAGATCATGTATATTTTTTTGTGTATTTAAAAAAATAAAGTAGTATCCATTCGGGCAGCATAGATTCTACCAACCTAAATACGTGTGTAATTGTTAATCAAGGAAAATTCTAAATACAAGCTCCGCTTTTCTCTTCACAACCCCCGTTACTTTATAAAATATAAATTTTAATATGCAAATAATTTTTTACCCTCAACACTCAATACTTACAAACCTAATATAGCCTCCTACACATTATATAGTCCCAATCCACTTTTCTATATCTGAAAAACAGATATACCATAGCCACTTTTCTATATCTGAAATGCCATTACTATCAAGATAAATTGGATGTATATTTTCAAACCTTGCATCAAGCCATGATCAATGTCATTCATATCACTTTAGTAAAAAATTTAAAAAATCCAGACCTTAATACTAATATTTTATATCTATAAACTTTCTAAAATCCTAAAAACTCTCCCTCTCTCTCAATTCATGCACAAAAAGAAGGTACGTCAGTTCTTCTTCATTCATTTTTTTTTTTTTGTCAAAATGGTTGGACGACGTTGAATCTTGCGTCGACGATAATATTAGAGGCGTCGGCAGCAAAGATCCAGTCAATATCATCAGACCAAGCGTTGGTCAATATCCGATCAAAAAATTCATTGATTAATGATGAAGTCTAAGAATATAATCTGATTAATCAACTTAATCAATTGTGGTTGAGAGACATGGTGTCGTACATGAACTTGTTGATATTTAGGAATTGATGTTGGACCTTATGAATTGATGTTCTGATCAGTGAATTGAGTCACCAAGGATGGTTTCAAGATTGTTTTTACAATGACTTTTTTATTCTCTCTTTTAGTAAGAGAAGAGGTGCTATACGTAAATATGTGGTTTTATGATTAAAAATATGATTAGATATAAGGGTGAAATAGTTAATATGAATTATATATATATTTTACCTAAATATGGGGTTATGAAGAGTATGAGGGTTGTGTATAGAATCAGATCAAATTCCTATGTCCTCTCACATAACTATTTTTTTAATTTATTTTTAATGTACCCTAATTGTGGAAGGCTGAAGAATAAATATTTTTTTTAATTAAATTAAATCATAATAATTAAAAAAAAATCGACTTTTTTTTTTTTTGCACAAGAGACGTCATAAAAAATGACATAGAGGATCTGATGTGGTATACAATTATCCTTTATTTTTTATTATCGCGATTTTTTATTTCATTTTTCCTCATATTATATGATTTTAGGCTGACTCGTTCTTTACTAAACCAATCTGGATGGGCCGATCGTACCCTTTCATTGTGGGCTTGATTTGATACCAAAATGAGTTGTCCATTTTCGAAGAGCATAAATCTCAATCCTTCATCCCCAATCCAACAAAATAAATTAAGGGAATTTCTATTTGTGCCGTTGATTTTTCTCGTTGGACTTCATTTACTCGATGCACTATAAAATTTACTCTTTGCATCACACATTTAAATTAATATCATTCACTCTAATAATAATAATGATGATGATGATAATATTAATTATTCTATTTAAAAAAAAATCTAGAACACCCTCCCTTTCTTCCCCGTCGCCACCCTACCTTCCACCCCACCGTCTTTTACCCAAATTCCTCCCCCCACCCAAACCCCTACCCCTTCTTCCCCCAAATCGAAGCCCCTTCTTCTCCTACGCCCTTGTCGAATTCTGTTATGAAATTAGTTCGAACCGCAAACTTCGAATCTTCTATAGGATGTTTGAGAAATGATTTTCGAACATATTCGAAATGTTCGAAAAATAACTTTCGAATGATACCAAACTTGTATTCAACTTCATTCGAAAATTTAATTTTTGAACCACTTCTATAGTTTCGGAAACGTATTTTCGAACACTCTTCACTATGTTCGAACTGTAATTTCTGAACCACTCGACAGGGAAAGAGTAGGATGTTGAGCGATGGTGGTGGTTAAGAAGAAAGGTTCGGACACTCCGTACTTCGATTTTTTGGGCATGGAGAAGGGTTGATTGTGATAGCGAAGGTCGGTTGGCGGAGGATGGTGGCGAGTGGTGGTTGCACGATCTTGGGCATGGGTGAAGATGGCTGGGCAGTGCTCTTTTTTTTCTTCTTTTTTCTTTTTAATTTGTGGTGTATTAATGAGCAATTTTTAGGGTATAGATAAGTAATTAAAGTGTGTTTAAGTAACTTTAATTTTTTTTTTATTTTTTTTATTTCTTTTGTGGTACAAAGAGTAAAATTAGTAGCAAATATTAACTCCCTAAATTAATTAATATCGAGTGTTCGTTGTGGTTGTTTTATTTGATCGGATGTTTGTTCTTACTAAGATAACAAAAGTGTAGCAACTACAAGATCAAGTTAATTAGAGGACATCCAACTTCCCTTTCCCCAACTAAAAAAAAAACTATAAATACAAAAATAAAATAAAATAAAATATAAGACATGTTTGGGAACAAAATAGTATTCACAAGGATGATATATACTTACATTCACTGATGTAACGCACCAATTTCACTTTTAAATGAAAATGACACGCTACTAAATCTCTTCATTTAATAAAACGATTTACTTAAAATACATCGGAAGTTTAAATCAGAAATTTCCATTAATTACAGAAATAAAGTCAAAAATAAAATCTAATTTAATCGTGCTTACGTTAACCATGCTTTAAATAATCCCATAAAACCGGGTCCTTAATAAAATCATTATAATAAATGTAACATCAGAGTTTTAAAAGATAAATGCGGAAAACATAAATAATCCAAAGGTAATAATGTCTCAAAATTTATTCATTTAAATTTTATTAATGAACTTAATCGAGCACCGCCATCGCATCTTGCCCGCTCACACATCGCCCGAGCCATTTCCTGAAAGGGGGTAAAAGATTGGGGTGAGTTCCTTTAAACTCAGTGGGGAAAATTTCTTTGTTATCCAAACTATAAATTTAACAAGAAATATGTGAATAAATAAAATCTTTGGTCCGTAGACCAAATCCTGTAATCTGTATTTCTGATTCAGCCATTAGGCTCGGTACTTTATAGTCCAAAGGACTCCGTACTTTATAGTCTCGAAGACTCGGTACTTTATAGTCCGGAGGACTTGGTACTGCATTTTCACGTAACTTGTACAAAAATATAGAAGGGATAACAATATATATTCCAACATATAATCCCCACCTTAACCTTGACATTGAATAAAAAATTAATTAGATCCACGCGTGCCGCCTCGATGAACCCAGATGAGAAGAGGGAGACTCGAAAATATTTTTGAGAGAAACTTTGAATGTTTGGTGTGTGTAACACAAATTTTTGTATTTAATTTAATAAAACACAAAACAGTGTACAAATAAAATATTTTCGGATCAAGTTTGTATTTTTCGGATCCAATCTCTATTTCTCCTCTCATTAATCACTCTATGAACGATCTTCAAATGGTCTTCGAAGTTTTCGGGGAAGATTTATTTCCTCGATCTTCTTTGACTTGGTTTTTGGTTTTTGACAACGTTAATTCGGAGGGTCGATGCCTTGTTTCCGGATCAAACGCTGATTTCTTGGGTTGAATTTGGTGTGGAACGCTTTACTGTCTTGCTTGTGGATCAAACGCCGTCTTCGAGATGATTTTGGTGAAGAACGCCATTGAATACCGCTTGAATTTGGGGCAGAACGTTTTAAACCGTCTCGCTTGTGGATCAAACGCCGTCTTCGAGATGATTTTGGTGAAGAACGCCTTTGAATGCCGTAAGAACGCCTTGAATATCTGAGAGAACTTCACTTGTGGAACTTCTTCTCAAATTCTTGAACTCTTCAAATGAATTCTGGTATGTTTTTCATTCTCCATATGGCCTCTATTTATAGGTATAAGGAGAGAGAAATAGGGCTGAGGTGGCGCGATTTGATTGGTTCCTCAATATTTTGGACTTATCTTCATCAAATCATTGATTTCTGCACAGATTTGACACGTGTCGACTCCTGATTGGTCGGGATTATCCACCTATTTAAATATCAACATTTATTTATTTAATTTAGGAATTAATTCATGTAAATCCCTAAAATATAAATAAATGATATACTTTGATATTTAAATATTTATCTCCATCTATTAAATATCAATATCTATTTATTTCATTTAGGAATTAATTTAATTAAATTTCTAAAATATAAATAAAAGGATACAATTTGATATTTAATTATTTTTATGGCATAATTTAATTTAGCCATAAAAATTTATCGTCTACAAATGCCCCCTTGAGACTTGTTCATGGACAATTTATCTTGGAAATGAATTAGTCTCAAGATTTGAGATTCATTAAATAGTTTTAACTCGTATCAAGGAGCCTTCATTTTTTTAAAAAAATTTGCTAGATAGTTTTAACTCGTATCAAGGAGCCTTCATTTTTTTTATAGACATTTTATACTCGTGTCAATGAGTTTTTTTTTTTTTTAATTTGTAGAAATCATTAATGCATCTCCAATTATATGGTAAATAATGGGTCAAGCTTAAAGTTGCTTAAGCTTTTAAAAGCGAATGCATCTTGAACTTCTCAAAGGGCTATTAAGCAACATTAAGCCCAATTCTCTATTAAAATTCCCATTAGTTGTCGGTTAACCATAGAGCAATTAGATGTTGGGCCAACAATTTTTTCTTTCTAAATCCATACTTTATTCCCTCAAAGCCCAGATTACCATACAACCATTCTTGACTCAGCCATGCAGCGAGACCTGCGAAGCTTCCGTCTTGTCTCCAACTTGAAAGAATTCTATTCAAAATTGAATTCTTATTCTCTTAATGGATTTCTTGCAAACTAGGAAATATCTTCCCATTATTTAATTTGCCTTGTAATAGGAACCCATGCCAAGACGTCTTTTATTCTATAAATCAAATACAAATTCCTTTCCAAATTAGGAAACATTGAATGCTGCGATTCAAAAGACATATCTACAATGCCCAAGTAGGACTCCTCAGAAGCTGAGATTTGCGGCAACTCAATGAACCTCTGCTACCAAATGGGATCTTTGATATCGAGATTAGATACATATCCTATATGAAATTGATTCTTATCCAGCAAACCATCTCCTCCCACGAAAGAGGTCTTCTGATATGTATCAAGCATTCAGATTGATCACAATGTGACGTGATAACTTCCGATGTCATCTCCTATATTGATTCAAACACTTTATAAAGGCCTATAAATACCCCATTCCTTTGGTTCTTTGTCCACGACATAAATTTGCAAAGAAGTCAGGTGGTGCTATACACGAATCGGAGTAGGAGCAGCGGCTACACATTATTCTTCTTCTTCTCGTTGGGTGTTTGCTGATTATTGGTGAGTTTAATAAGCAACAGTTATGTAGAACTAGCTTTCTAATCTCTGTCTCCAACGTGTTCGATAAATTGCCCATTAGAAGATTCTGCCCCCTTTTTTATAGGAACGACGTGCACCTCTTTTGCTGATTTGGAAGAATTCAACGGACTCCTTGTACCAGAAAATTTAAGGTATATTATTGCAACTTGAGGAGACCATGTCTTTTTTTTTCCTTGTATTACGCTTGTCTGCATGATTCCTATTTAATCATTAATATATGCTCTTCTCATTTTTATATATGCTCATGCATATGTACATGTATTCGCATTGCTCAAGGGCTTCCTTGTTCGTTGAACTCCAATATTTTCTATGACTTCAACACTGCTCAAGGGCTTCAAATCAAGAGGTGAGTTCTCTAGAGAATGATCCATCTTTGATTTCGATCAAGAGGTGATTTCTCTAGAGAACGATCCATCTCTGATTCTGATCAAGACATTGACTTCACTCAACAAGCTTCAAATCAAGAGGTGAGTTCTCTAGAAAATGATCCATTTTGATTTCGATCAAAAGGTGATTTTTCTAGAGAACAATCCATCTTTGATTTTGACCCGACTTCAATTCCGATCAAGATGCTATAAATCAAGAGGTGCGTTCTCTAAGAGAATGATCCATCTTTGATTTCGATCAAAAGGTGACTTCTCTAGAGAGCAATCCATCTTTGACTTTGACCCGACTTCAATTCCGATCAGGGGACTACAAACTAACAGATATAATTTTCTTGGTGTTATGGACGCATGTGTTTTGAAAAAAGCTTGTTTGCATGTCAACTCCTTAATTTTATCTCTCTATATATATGTATATATCTGTTTCATGCCCCTTTCCTTTTAATTGCAGTTTCAACATGGTTTTCTTCAAAGATATCACTTTCTCCGGAAGAAGACATTTGGTGATTTTGGATCACGAAGATCAGCGGACTCAGGATGGAACACTTCGAAGGATTCATGAACCTCTTACCGGAAAGTTCGCAAATGCTTGGCCTAAGCTTACCAATCCTGTTCATCAGAAGGGGTGGTCACGCCAGATTGAAGTGTCCAAGACACCTACAGTGTGGACTTTGCAATCCATTCACCATCGTTTGATAAATGACGCCAACACATTACCGACTCTGAGATATTGTCTTGCTACTGAGAATATCAAGTGGGGAAATGACGTAGAATTTGTCGGAGAATGCAGCTATTTCAGTGGATACTGGGAATGGAGTGAAGATATCCTTAGTCGATGTGTCGATGATCTTCGAAAAGTTGGGATTTATGATGCTGTCTTTGCCTCTCTTTTTACGTACGATCGGAACACCGAAATTGTCAAGGCATTTTCTGAAGCTTGGTGTCCAAAAACAAACACTTTGTTAACCTCAGTAGGCGAGATGTCGATCTCCTTATGGGATGTGCATGTGCTATCCGGACTCCCGATGAATGGAGGATTTTATGATGAAGTGATACCTTCTACGAAGGAACTTACCGGTGCTGATCAAAATAACAAATTATATGTTCCTGCTAGCTATAAATATCTTTTCCATGCTTATCACATTCTTCGGGGCCAGTCCTCTTCAGTTTCTATCGAGGAATGGATAAAATTTTGGTCAAAGAATAAGAAAAAGTATCAAAGGCCTCTTCCATGTAAAGAAAAGAAGACGGTGCGTTCTAAGTCAACTCATAATCCTACTGGCAAGATCGAAGTTCATCAACCGTGGACTGCTGTGGATAAGGTCTCATTTGAGAAACTTGAAGTGAAGGACAAGCATATGCACCAAACATATCTAGCTGCTTATCTTGCCTGTTGGCTATGCAACTTTGTTCTTCCAGAAGGTGATGCTCGTTCAATTCATCCGGAGACATTTAAAATGGCGAGCATGATGGCGTTTCGAAAAGAAATAGCCCTTACTATACCAGTTTTGGCTAGTATTTATAGAGGTTTAAATGACCTTTCATATTCTCCAGAGCCTATTTGCGTCCAGGAAGCATTCCCGATCCACTTTGTTTATAGCTGGTTGGGACATTACTTCAAAACTCATTTTTCTCTTAGCCTACAAGTGCAAACTCCCCGAATGATCAACTATTCAGGCGAGGGAGGGGCGATATATTATGATCCTGCTCAGGCTCGTGCTCGACTCCGAAATTGGGATCAGATTTCTTGGAATTGTATGATGCTTCCCGAGACTAAGGCTCAGAATATCTGGTATACTGATGACGGTAAAGTGACAGAATCCCATCAGTGCTTCTTTATGGCTATCCGCTCTAATTACCTGACGAAGAGGCTTGGTGACAGTTTTATCATCGAACCTTACAGCCCGCATCGATTCAGCCGCCAGTTTGGATATTACCAGGTTTTACCTGGAGTTCTTGATCCAGATATTCGAGATGCTTCCTTAGACGTGGGTCTTAAATATTGGCGACTTTGCTTGTTAGATGATTCTACATCAGGTGCTTGTTTTCCAAGTCGAACTTTAAGTGCAAAGAATCTTTCATCCAAGGATTATAAAGATTGATGGGATTTAGTATACAAAAACTTCTCCTAAGAGGATGTCACTACTCTGATTCGTCCCCAAATGGAGGTTGTTATGATTCAGCCCCAAACGGATGTTGTTGAAGGCCAAACACAAGCTGACAAGGTTGATTCTCTTTCTGAAAAGAGAAAAACACATTTGAACACTAGTGATGACTCTGTCAGCAGCAATGTCGAGCGTCATTGGAAGAGACAAAAGGCATGAACAATCTATTGAACAACATGCTGAGAGCGGTCTTGCTGTTGTAGCTGAAGATGAGGTTTTCTTTCTTCTTTATCATTTGGTATATTTTGGCATTCCATATTGCCTCGATTTTTTACCCATCTCTTTTTTCAGGTGACCAAAGAGTGTGTTGGAGGTAATGATTTGGAAGACAATCAGGATTCAGCTAAGCGTAGACCATCTCCAGTTAAGCTGACTAAGATCAGACTGACACCTCATCTTGGCGATGTTTCTGAGTTTAATGGCCAGGCTCTTTACGATTCTCATCGTAAGATATTTCTCATAGGTTTCTGGGGTGATCTTAAAAGAAAGATATTGAAGACTCCGGCTGAGTTGATATCATCCATTAAAGAAGATGTTCTTGGTGGGGTTTCAAGTATACAAAATCTTTCCTCTGATTTTGACTTGTCTTATTTGAAGAATAGCTTAACTACTCTTTTCTCCCAAGCTGCTGCTTATGATGAGGCAAGATCGGTATCCTTTGAATCCGCAACGGTCTCTTCGCAATGTTTGAAAGAAGTCAAGCAAAATATTCGTGATGCCAAGGCCAAAAAGAAGGACAATGCTGATCAAATTAAATCCTTGAAAAATGAGTTGGCCGAGTTGGAGAAACAGAAAGAGCACCTATCAATTCTTTAAAAGAGCGTCAGGCTTCGGAAAAGGCTCTCCGGAACAAGGTTAAAGAACTTGAGAGTGAGCTTGCTGAGCAGAAAAACAACTTTGGAGTGGAAGCGGCTAAAAATGTGGATAATTTGAGATCTCTCTTGGAGTCTGCCAGAGCGGCTTTAGAAGACCAGAACCCTTTTGCTTAGTTCTTGTCTAGTTTCATGCATTTTTTGTCGCATTTTCATCCCTCTTTTTTTTTTGAATGACACTGTTATGCAATTCATTTAAATCAATGCATTGATTCTTTTCCGCTTTTGAGAATTTATGATCTTCCAACTGAAATGGCAAAACACAAATCATGACTGAACTTAGAAATTATCTAAGCTGCCTACGTACCCTTTTGAAAGGGATCAAGTCAATACGTAGTTCAAATGATCAATTTATATTTTGTTTTAGGGGGGGTGTCATACACAGTTTACACTCATGCGGGCCAGGAGTGAATATTCTTTAACCACTGTAGACAAAGTGGTTGTTTTATATTTTAACCACATAGAACACATTTGGTGGGATAAATAATAGTTTAACCACATAAATTTAACTTTTGGTGGGATAAATAATAGTTTAACCACATAAATTTAACTTTTGGTGGGAACGCTAGCAGTTTAGCCACGTGCACATTCTTTGGTGGTTACCGTACGCAGTTTATACTCATGCGGGCCAGGAGTTGTCTTCATATCTTCTCCTTTCAAGGATAATAACGCTTCAAGAACTTCCCATTTATCGGGCCAATTCTTACGTTCTCTTCAGAGATCAATTTGTAGGCACCATTTGTGTAGATTTCTTTAACAACATATGGACCATCCCATCTTGACACAAGCTTATTTCCGACACGATGAGTGGTGATAATTGGTCTTCTCACAGCAAGAACCAGATCTCCAACTTGGAAAGAACGTGATCGCACTTTTTTATTGAAAGCTTTTGAGAGCCGAGCTTGATAGCATTCCAACCTTTGTTGTGCCTCCAATTGCTTTTCATCCAAAGATTCCAACTCTTGAAGACGTAGGTGTGCATTTTCTTCTTCAGTTAATCCTTCTTGGATAGCAATTCTGAGAGATGGAATTTGTTGCTCAAGCGGGATGACAGCTTCCACTCCATATACCAGTGAATAGAGAGTTGCTTGTGTGGGCGTTCTATGAGTTGTTCTGTACGCCCATAATGCTTCACCAATTCGCTCATGCCAATCACGCTTTGATTTTGCAACTACCTTCTTCAATAAGTTGCACAACGTCTTGTTAAAAGCTTCAGGTAGTCCATTTGCATCTGCATTATACATAGATGATTTTCTTTGCTTGAAGTTGAATTTCTCACAAAGTTTATCTATCAATGCATTACTAAAGGGCTTCCTATTATCAGTGATGATGTATCGAGGGACCCCGTAGCGATAGATAATATTGGACTTGATGAAGTCGGCCACATTCTCCTTCTTCACTTCTTTCAAAGGTACTGCTTCAGCCCATTTTGAGAAATAATCTGTTACAGCTAAGATGTATAAGTGCCCTCTAGAAGATTTTATCATGGGCCCCACAACGTCCATGCCCCAAGCATCAAAAGGCCAAGAAGCGACTGTTGGATGTAATGGCTCGGGTGGTTGATGGATAAGGTTTGCATGGAATTGACAAGGTTGACATCTCTGCGCATAATCCAAACAATCTTTCACCATGGTCGGCCAGTAGGAACCCATTCTTTTAATTCGGAAGTGCAGTTTTGGACCGGATTGGTGAGCACCACAAACACCAGAGTGTGCTTCTTCTATAGCTTTTGCGGCTTCTTCATCATCCAAACATCTTATAAAGACACCATCAAAAGACCGTCTATATAGTGTGCATTTGAAGTATATGAAGTGAGCAGCACGATGGCGAACATCAATTCTTCGACGTGGATCATCTGGTAATCTTTCATACTTCAAGTAATCAATAAACATTTGTCTCCAGTCTTCTTGTTCAATTTCAAACACTTCCACGACATCATTCTCATCTTCTTCACACTCTTCGTCTTCGAAGATAGGTGGTATAACCCAACTCTTACAAATGGGTATGTGAATTTTACTGTCAGGCATGGCTATCGTAGATGCAAGCTTAGCCAATGCGTCTGCTTGTCTATTTTATTTTCTTGGCACATGTTCAATTTCTCCATTCCCAAGCCATCCAATCATTCGTTGGGCATACTTGACGTATGGTAGTAACTCGGGCTTCTTTACTTCATATTCTCCGTTGATTTAATTGATCACCAACTTAGAATCTCCATACACTTTCATGTGGAACCTTTTCGTATCTACTGCCATTTCCAATCCGAGGATGAGCGCTTGATACTCAGCTACATTGTTGGAGCAATTCTTTGTCAAGGTAAAGGAATAAGGCAATACTTCTCCATCAGGTGTTACGAACACAACTCCGGCACCAGCTCCTTCTATATGGGATGCACCATCAAAATACATAAGCCAAGGATGAGAGATTTCAACTGCAAGTGCATCTTCATCTGGGAGATCGTCGGTGAGTTCCCACTCGGCGGGGATTGGATGATCAGCTAGAAAATCCGCCAGAACTTGTCCCTTCACAGCCTTTTAGGAAATGTATATGATCTCAAACTGTTGCAGTTAGAGATACCACCGTGCAAGCCTATCTGACAGAACGGGTCTCGACATTACATACTTTAAGGGATTTGCTTTAGAGATGAGGTGGACAGTATGAGCTTGGAAGTAATGTTTCAATTTCTGGATGGAGAATATCAAAGTTAAACATAACTTCTCAATTGGAGAGTACTTTAATTCATTTGGCGTCATCATTCTACTGAGATAGTATAGAGCACTCTCTTTGCCGTTCTCATTTTCTTGGGCTAGTAATGCTCCCATGGATCTCTCTTGAGCAACAATGTATAAAATCAACGGGCGACCTGTCACTGGTGCCACCAACACAGGAGATCTCATAAGATAGTCTTTAATGCTTTTGAAAGCATTACTGCATGACTCATCTCATTCGAAAGGCACACCCTTTTTCATGATTCGGCTGAATGGTTGACACCGACCAACTAGATTTGAGATAAATCTTCAAAGATATGGTAACTTTCCTTATAGACTCTTTAACTCGTGAAGGTTACGAGGCTCAGACATCTTCATTATTGCATCGATCTTGGCTTGTTCAATTTCTATTCCTTGGTGGCGAAAAATAAATCCAAGGAATTTTCCAGACTTCACTCCAAATGCGCACTTTAGAGGATTCATCTTTAGTTGATATTTTCTGAGTCGCTCAAAGATCATCCTCAAGTCTTCTAAATGGTCAATTCGCCGTTTTGACTTCACTACCACATCATCCACATAACATTCGATGTTTTTGTGAAGTATATCATCAAAAATCTTCTGCATAGCCCTTTGATAAGTAGCACCAGCATTCTTCAATCCAAATGGCATGACTGTGTAGCAGTATATCCCTTTAGGGGTACGAAATGCTGTGAGCTCTTCATCTTCTGGAGACATACGAATTTGGTTATAACCAGAAGATCCATCCATGAAAGACAATGCTTCATGTCCAGTGGTAGCATCGATCATCAGTTCGGCGATCGGCAATGGGAAGTCGTATTTTGGGCATGCTTCATTTAAATCTCTAAAATCAACACAAACTCGAATTTGCCCATTTTTCTTTCTCACAGGGACGATGTTGGATATCCAAGTCGGATATTTAACTTCTCTGATGAATCCAACTTCAATGAGTTTGTTTACTTCAGCTTCAATGAGTGGGATCAAGTCTGGATGAAACCGCCGTTGGGCTTGCTTGACAGGTCGTATCTCCTTCTTCACTGCTAGATGATGTACAGCTATCTTTAGATTTAATCCAGGCATCTCTTTGTATGACCAAGCGAATACATCTTTGAACTCTTTTAGCAGTTCAATATATGAGTGTTCTTCATCGGCAGTTAAAAGTGCACTTATGTAGGTGGGCCTTGGGTCATTTTCATCGCCCAAATTGATTTCTTTCAATTTGTCGATAGTGGACTTGACACCTTCTTCGAACTGAGGAGGGGCTATCTCTGCATCTTCTTCTTCGACAGTCACTTCTTCACTTGAGGTAATGTGGTATGATGAGGCAATCTCTTCATTCATTTCTTCGGGACTTTTGAACTCTATGCATTTTCTCATTGTTCCGTCCCTTCGTCTCACCCAAATTATGTGTGCCACATTATTTATCTTGATCATACCCCTTCTAACCAGGCGGGAGATGTCTCAATGCAACTGGTTTTGAACATCACGAGGGATCGTGTTTTGAACACCACTTGCAGCATAGTAAGATGAAGCTACGCTTTCTCTGTCGGTTTCATCTTCAAAGTGTTGCGTAAAGATGACCGTCTTCATCTTGGCTTTTAGCTCTCTTCCACATGACACAGTCAATGTAGTGTATCTCTTCATACGGGAAGGGATCAAACTCCTCACCTTTTGAGTTACTCGAGGTTTATCAAATCCATCTGAACTTTCAACTTTTGTGATCTTGCCATCACGTTTTCTACCAAGCCTCTTAAAGACATATACCCTCGGAGACTTACCAAGTCTCTTGAAAATAGATGTTCTTGGAGTTTTCTTTTTGTATTTGCTAACTGCATCTTCTTTTGACGAAAATTCTCCTTCAAAGACATAGTTTGTTGTAGCCCTTTTGATGGTGATGCGAACGGGATTTTGTGGGATGAATCCCAAACCTGCCTTAGTTCTTGGAACAGCATGGCCATTCTTCTTCAACATTCTTTGTGTGGCATTAAGTCCATAGTTCTGTTGATCTACAACTTTTGAATGGGACTCCGTCACAGGGCTTTCTTGTGGACTATATCCAGCTTTAACAAGAAGTTTAAATGCTTTTGGGCCGAAATGCTGAGTGCCATCACCATTAATACTTTTTCCATGTTCAATAGCATTGTCTTGTGTTGGTCGAACGAATCCTTTGAGTGGTGGTGGGATCGGCATCTTTGCATCAATTTTGGTGAGAGGCATGGTAAGTCCTTCCAGTGATTCTGTTCCAGATGCTTCTTTCTTAATCTTTTGGCCACTTCCAAGTTCTTTCTGATGAACTTTTGCCCCTTTTGTTGCCTTTGTGTTAGATAAATAGTACTTTGAATCAGCAAAGTATGATCCAGCTTCTGTGAAAGGCTTGTGGTCACCAATTACTGGCTTTACAACTCCATCCCGACAATACTTGAAGCATTGATGCCATGTTGAGGGGATAACTCCATTCTCATGTAGCCATGGTCGTCTAAGAAGCATGTTATATGAAGTTTTGGCATCAATCACATGGAACATTGCGGTTGATTTCATATCATCCATTAGTAAATCCAACCTTATGGCACCAAGAGCTCTTTGTCCTTCATGCTTGAATCCTTGAATCATCAACCGGCTACCTGAAAGATCCTCCGTAGGAATTTCCAATTCTTTCAATGTTCTCAAAGGCAAGATATTTACTGCAGATCCTCCATCAATGAGTATTCTATTAACTCATTTTTCACATGCATAGCCATTCATGAACAAAGAGCTATTGTGAGGATCAGATCTAAGCTGCAAATCTTCATCGGTAAATGTTATTACAGATACGCAGTCATTATCAGCCACATGAGTCTCTTGCTTATCATCTTCTTCATCATTCACAACATTACTAGACTCAGTGATGATAATATTTGCAGTGACATCATCTTCTTCAAGTGATATTTTCCCTTGACGAGCTAGTTGTATAATCTTATCTTTAAATATAAAGCAGTCATGAATGGCATGTCCAACCAATCGATGATATTTGCAGTACTTCGGGTCATCAGTTCTCCCTGCTTCATTGGGACGCTTCATTTCTGGTAATTCAATGAGTCCTTCGATGAGTAAGTCATCGAAAATCCCCGAGACATCTGAATCCAGGAATGGATATTATTTTTGTTGCATCTCTTTCAGAGTCATCCTCTTTTCTTGCTGATCATTCTACTTTGTATCTTTGTCAGCATCCTTTCTGATGAACTTGACGGATGTCGCTTTTGTTTCCATAGACTCTTTCTTTGGTGCTTTGTCGAAGGATTTGGTACTCCTCTTGAAATCTTGCCTTTCTTTGAACTTGCGAGGTTCTTGCATTGGTGGTCCATCAATTCCGCTTGCTGCCATACTTAGCTCCATGTCATGAGCTCTGGTGGCTAGTTCTTCAAAAGTTCTTGGTTGAATTCCTCGTAGGATGTATTGAAGGCCCCAATGCATTCCTTGAATACACATTTCTATGGCAGATACTTCAGACAAATGATCTTTGCAGTTGAGACAAAGATTTCTCCATCGATTGATATAATCAATCACAGGCTCTTCTTTCCATTGGCGAGAACTTGTGAGTTCCACCATACTGACTGTTCTTCTGGTACTGTAAAAGTGATTGAGAAACTCATGCTCGAGCTGCTCCCAATTGTCAATTGAGTTAGGCTCCAAGTCCGTATACCAGTTGAATGCATTTCCTTTCAGAGAGCGAACAAACTGCTTGACCAAATAATCTCCATAGGTTCCAGCATTATTACACGTTTTAACAAAATGGGCTACATGTTGTCTTGGATTGCCCTTTCTATCGAACTGTTGAAACTTTAGGGGTTGATAACCTATAGGCATCTTCAAGTTATCGATCCTTCGAGTGTAAGGCTTAGAATAGACCGCCATTGACTTAGAAATTTCACCGAAGCTATCTTTTATGGTTCCTTCAATGAACTCCTTGAGTTGGTTGATTGGAATAGAACCATCAGTTGAAACATTCAACTCTTTAGCAGATGATTTTGCATCATCATTCATTTTCGGCTTCTCAGGTGTTTCGTTGCCATTATTTTCACCATTTTCTTCATGATTCTCTTGACTTACGACTTCTTTCCCTTTCAAGAGCCTCGCAATTTGGTCGTCTTGCCTTCTTATATGGGCATACATTTGCTCCATCATCTTTGTCAAATTTGCAATTTGTTCATCAGTAGTCGATCCATCTGCCATCATGACAGACTCCTCAAGTGGGTAACTTGCAGATGAATGAGTGTTCGATGGTGCAGCACCAGTCTCTGCTTCATCACTTTTTTTGTTCTTGTCAACAAGCTGTAGTTCCTTTTTTGCAGGATTAATTGACTGAGAAGTCTCTCTTGCTTGTTTAGCCATTCTCCGTGTAATGACACCGACACTCTTTAAAGACCTATCTGGAACAGCCGTGGATGAAATTTTTGTTTTCATCGCACTCTTTTCAGTAGTTGAGGTTTTTGAAGTAGGTGCAGTTGAAGATTTTGTTTTCATTGCACTACTTTGAGTAGACATCGTTCACGAATTTGGTAGAGTGAAAAGATGAGAGGTAGAGATGGTCCCACCGGGCGTGCCAAAATTTGTAACACAAATTTTTGTATTTAATTTAATAAAACACAGAACAGTGTACAAATAAAATATTTTCGGATCAAGTTTGTATTTTTCAGATCCAATCTCTATTTCTCCTTTGATTAATCACTCTATCAACGATCTTCAAATGGTCTTCGAAGTTTTCGGAGAAGATTTATTTCCTCGATATTTTTTGACTTGGTTTTTGGTTTTTGACAACGTTAATTTGAAGGGTCGATGCCTTGTTTCCGGATCAAACGCCGATTTCTTGGGTTGAATTTGGTGTGGAACGCTTTACTGTCTTGCTTGTGGATCAAACGCCGTCTTCGAGATGATTTTGGTGAAGAACGTCGTTGAATATCGCTTGAATTTGGGGCATAACGTTTTAAACCGTCTCGCTTGTGGATCAAACGTCGTCTTCGAGATGATTTTGGTGAAAAACGCCTTTGAATGCCGCAAGAACGCCTTGAATATCTGAGAGAACTTCACTTGTGGAACTTCTTCTCAAATTCTTGAACTCTTCAAATGAATTCTGGTGTGTTTTTCATTCTCCATATGGTCTCTATTTATAGGTATAAGGAGAGAGAAATAAGGTTGAGGTGGCGCGATTTGATTGGTTCCTCAATATTTTGGACTTATCTTCATCAAATCATTGATTTCTGCACAGATTTGACACGTGTCGACTCCTGATTGGTCGGGATTATCCACCTATTTAAATATCAACATTTATTTATTTAATTTAGGAATTAATTCATGTAAATTCCTAAAATATAAATAAATGACATACTTTGATATTTAAATATTTATCTCCATCTATTAAATATCAATATCTATTTATTTCATTTAGGAATTAATTTAATTAAATTCCTAAAATATAAATAAAATGATACAATTTGATATTTAATTATTTTTATGGCATAATTTAATTTAGCCATAAAAATTTATCCGTCTACAGTGTGATTTTTGTGTAGGAGGATTCAACTATTTATACTAGAAATTGGGGACTAATCATGGAAAGTTTGAAATTTGATTGATTTCTTTCCAAAACTCAATATACTTGGATAAGGAAATTAGGTTTAGGGTTTGATGTAATGGGCTCAACTAAAGGGTTTATAAATTGGGCTTAGAAAAATAAATTAATTATTATGACATTGGCCCAAAATAAAATATGCATAAAATATAACTTAAATTATTTGGTATGACTTATATGATTCGATAATATAATATTTCAGAATCAGTTAAAACTAGTAAAATGCTTTAAAATTTACGGGGCGCTACAACTGATAAAACTATACACCTATGACATAGTATCAAGAAAAGAAAACTAAATATATACAGATTAAAAAAAAAATCATGCATGGAGATCGATCACAAAAATATCTAATGATATAACAGTATTAGAATAAATCGATTTTCAATTATGGAGGTCCCTCTAATTTATTAGGCAGGACCATAGTGATATGTTACTTCAATTTGTAGGGGTCCATTATAATTTATAACAAGCGAGCATGCCATGTATTTAAGAAATGGAAATTAAAGAGTGAGACATTAATTAATGTATAGAGGGAAAGCAATTGTAATCATCTTTAATATTCATCATCTTTGTAGTGCTCCAAATCATCAATACCTCCTGCGCGCATACACACCATATGACATATATGCATGTGTAACTCTTAATTTATTGCCATTTTGAAATTTTATTAATTCTAAAATATATTGTTTCTAAGTGTGAACACTATATATAGACGATTAAATAGTATATTTTTAAATTGCACATATAAATATATTGGAATTATCAGAATCTGTGAAAAGACTCCAATTAGGAGAAGCGTTTTAGAAAAATAGGGCCATAATTATTGATGAAGTTTGCACACAATATATTGTGTTTTTCATGAAAGGATGATGTAATTTAATTTAAACTTCTTGATCGCATCAAATTATAAAATAAATCGCACACATTACACATATATATTAGTCCGCAAATCACATCTAAAAAAAATAAAATATAATAGGCGCAGAGACTCGCGCCTATTACTATTATTAGATTTCAATATATATATAATGTATTTAAAATTTTAATTATTAATTTAACATCAAAAGAATTTCTGTTTTTAAAAAATAATATATTACTGGAGTGTCGTCTAAGAAACAATTAGGACAATAGTAACATTTAGAATCATTAACTGATTATAATGAGAATGAGACCACATCATAATTCATAAGTGGAAATTTAATAGACATGACTGTGTTTGATGTGAATTTATTCAAATGATGCTACATCTCATTGTGCGTCAAGACAACCAAACCCACCCTCAATTAATGACTGGCCCTTTAGGTTTTTTTTTTAACCACCTGAAATTTATTCAATGCGAGTAATTAATTATTGTCCCAATAATTTGAATGTATTTTCATGTTCTAAAATCGTGTTTCTGAATGTTGTTGCACGACTTTTCATTGAACCGAATGCGGGCAGTCTTCTTCAATCTTTATACTGAAATATGTTATTCTTGTGATTGATTGTTAAAAGCTGAAATAAATCTACCTTCTTCAAAGTTCAAAGAGCGCAATTGATTATTTTTTGAATGAATCTAAAAGTTACATTTCAACCCCTTACCTTTTTTTTTTGTCAACATTTAACTATATTGAAGAAAGACAAAAGAGTATGATGTGTCAGCATAAAATGAAATGAGTGTGTGAATTTCTGACAAAAATAACTCTCAACATTTTAAAAATACAAAATGTAGTGAAAACACCAATAGTATTTTAATTGTACATTTCTATACTCACTAATCAGTAATCACACATATAACATATTTACGTCTTATGTGTATGGGTCGGTGGATACCCACAATTAACAAATGACGGGATCAAGTCATCAAACTATTAACTAGAAGGTTTTTTTTAGCAGAACTATCAATCTAGAAGTTAGCATCAAATCTAGGGTTGATTTTTTATTTTTATTTTAACTTTTGGGCGTTTAAGTATCAAAATTGTGATTGGATAGCTGCACGTTTAATTTTTATTTCGTGAATTTGGTTGTAGTTTTCATAAATCTAACCCAATATTGAAACATTTAAAGAGTCAATTCATAGGGAAAAGAAGGGTAATACCAAACACAATGAAATAATTTCATGAAAATTTTACTTTTTGAGTCCTGATTCATCATCTTTATGAATTATGCTTGGCTTATTTCTCTTCTTACTCTTATTGTAGCTTTTCCATTTCCCTTTGCAAAAGACACGACAAACAAAGATACGGAAATCACTTGTACAAAATCTACAAACCGAAAGCTACTTATTGACCACACATACCTTTAATTTTGTCTCCAAAAAAATCATAGATGATTATGAAACTTTTAAATAACGTTACCTTAAGTAAAAAAGAAAATATTATTCAAATACCTTCGGGTGAAATAGTTGGCCTTCAATTTCAAAGGACAACCGCAGGCGAGATTCGTGGGTTGTGCCAATCAAATCCCAAATTCAACTTTTATTTGAATGTTGATACTTTGTTCTCTTGGATGAACTTCATCCAGAAAGACTCATGCTCGGTTCTTAGGGTTTAGAAGATGAGGTAAATCGTGGTACGTATCAGGGTGGGTGTCAAAAATTTATTTGCACACTAGGTGTCAACAAGAAATTCAAAGGCTCGGTTCTTAGGGTCTAGTGCGAGTAGAGGAGGTAAATCGCGGTATGTATCTAAGTGGATGAGTGCTAAAAGTTTGCTTGTACACTAGGTGTCAACAAGAAATTCAAAAGATCTAGTAGATGAGGTAAATCGCGATAAATGCCTCAGTGAGTGGGTAAGTGTCAAGAAATTCAATCCAAATTGTTATCAAGAGGACAAGAATAGCCCCGTGACAAGTTAGAGAAGTTCCTCACCTCTTTATGTTGGTTGGTGTAATGATGTTGATCTTAATTAAACTAAATTAATGAAGTGCCCATATACAAATGTACAATAGGTTTTCAATTTAAAATTCTCTTATCTACTCCGGTAACTTTTAAAATAAGTTACACAGATTGGTCCTTTCAATCACAAAAATAAAAAAATACCAAACATCAAATTTGGAACTAAATGATCACAAATATAAGTATGAAATTATGAATTATGGACATGCAGATGAGCAGATGACAAGTAGTTTGTAGTTTAGCACCCAACTATCCAGCTGGAGTTGGGTGGTACCTGGCTGTCTTTCCATGAATTCCATATAATTTTTTTTATTATATTTTGGAAAGAAAGAAAAATAAGAAAATTGAAATCATATTTAATTTAATTAAAATTTGGATCAAGTTTCCAACAATTGGTCATCAAATGTAAATTTATCTTTCCTAACAAGCCAGCAAGGTACCCCAATATGCAAATAACTCCATAGCATTAAAATTATAGTAATTGCAAAGAAATTGTTCATCAGCATTCAGCAATTAATTATATGGTTTGACTAAAAGCGATAAAAATAGTGATTGAAGACACAAAATCAGTAAAAGTGAATTATTATTCACAAAAATAAAATAAAATTATACAGATAATTGAGCATTAATAGACAATAATAAACAGCACAAACAGCAATATCTTCCTCAGTTAATTTCTAGTATACCATACACTCTCTCCAAAAATCAAATGAGTAGTAATCTCAAACTAAAAAAAAAAACATAATTTGATATAATTATTGATTAGCATCACCGGGGAAATGGATTTTCCTCTTCTTCAGTTCCGGCAACGAGTGACGGCGCTGCAGCCGCGCTGGTACGGATTAGCCTGCGCGCCGGGGCGGCAGTTGTAGTACGATGCGCCGCGCCGCGAGCAGGGGACGTTGTTCCTCTGCAGCGCTCCATAGCTGATGTAGCGTCTTGTCGCTAGTATGCGCCGGCTGGACTCCGAATCGAGCTCAAATTCGTCGTCTTCGTCGGCCAGGCACTCGGCAATGGTCCCGCGGCAGCCGGATCTCACCGCCGGCATCATCCACCCCGCGGCGGAGGCGTCGTGGTCCCCACCTGCCGACGCTTGCGAGAGTAGAATTGATGCGATTAAGCAGAGTGCTAGTAGCAATTTGCAGGCACCTGCCATTTCGAAGTCGATTCTGAGCGCTGATTTCCGCGGAATTCTAGTTGATTGGAGTATTCGCAAGGGGGTTTCTCTCTCTTGCTTCTTTGGGGTTGGAGGAGAGAGAGCGGAAACGAACAGCGAAAGAAAATGAATGTAGATCGTTGAATTTTTATATATGGCGAATTATAACAAAAGAGGTCTTAATAATTGAGGCGAATTCCCCTTTTCTGTATATGGCCATTTTTATTTTCCTTTTCATTTTTTCGAAGCCCACAATTACGTATTTGAATGTTATATTGGTAAAAGTTAGATTAGATACTGAGTTTATTGTGTCGTAATTAGATTTGATGTAGATTTTATGTATATAGCTTCTATGCCAGATTGGGAAAATGGACATTAGTCGATATAAATATTATGGTTATTTGTTTTAAAAACTATAACATTTACATCATTTTACAATTACAATATGTTATTGTAATTGTTGTGAATAAAGCATCAATAATTAATAATTTTTGCAATTGCAATATGCTCAAATATTTTTTTTTTCAATTCAATACCCAAATTTAAATTCATATGAGGGTATTTTTGTATTTTTTAACATGGTGCATATATGGAGTGTAGACATATAAATTTTGGTCAAACACGTTGGATTGAATTGGTCGATTTTTTTAACGCGTTTTAATTGCAAAAGTAATTACATATGGTGTTTAGTTGCAATAATTAAAAGATTATATTGTAATTATAAAAGAATTTTATTGTCGTGATTATTAATTTAAATAACCCTAAATGTAATGAAAGTAAACTTAAAAAAAATATTCACATAAGATACAATCGGTTAGTAAAATAAGGAAATATATTTATGAATGGTGGAGGGAGAGAGCGCTTGCATTTAAAAACTATGAAAAGTGAAAGTGACCGTTGAGGGGGTCAGCAACCAGTAGGCCTTAAGTTTTGTAAGCTCCACCTCGCTTTCATATTAAATTATTTTACTTCAACTCTCTGGATATATATATATGTTTATTTTGGTACAATTCAAAAGACTCAAATAAATTATTTTACTTCAAAATTATTTAAATAATCTTATACGCTTCTTTTTTATTGAATCTTAATATCTAACTTTTATATATGGCTTCAGTAATATTTCACTACAAGAAATTATAAATCGGCCGACGGAAATGATCAAGGAATCCATTTTATTATCACGGGCAACGAAACGGCAGCGGATTAAATTAGCGACGAACATGGCGACGGATTTTTTTGTTGTTACTTTTATTTTATAATTTTTTAATTTTATTATTATTTTTTTATTTTTTCAATTACTACTAATTACGAATTTGAAATTATTCTTTTTAATATTTTATTTTTATTTCATTCTTTCTAATTTTTTTTATTTTTTTAATATTTTATATTATTTTTTAATTATTTTTAAATTTTTATAATTTTTTATTTTTCAACTATTACTAATTACGAATTTGAAATTAATCTTTTTAATATTCTATCTTTTTCTTGTGGATTTTTTTAATATTTTATATTATTATTATTTTTAAGTTTTTTTAATACTATAATATTTTAAAATATTTTTTAAAATATAATTATATTAAATCATTTATTTAATACTTTTAATTTTTTTTGTATATGTTATGAATATATAATATTTGAGAAAATTAATTAAAATAATCTAATATTAAATAATGATTAATTAAAAAATAAATAATAGATAGAAAATAATATTTATATTCGTTTAATTATTATTATTATTATTTTCATTTATAATATTAATGTATTTTGAAAAGAAAAATATACACAAAAAGACATGTATTATTATAAACATATAGTATTCTATACATTTCAAATGTAAGGACTTTGACTTGATGGTTTAACGGTCGGTTGATCAACCAGGAACGTTGGTGTTCAAAACCTTCACAGATTATTTTTTTTAGCGACAGAAGTCGCTAATTTTTTATTTATTTTTTTATATTCTGTAGAGTGAATTTTTGGTGAGGATTTAGCGACGGATCCATCGACTCAGTTCGCATCGGAAAATTATGTCGCCTGTGTTATTAGCGATTGGAAATGGGTGATGGGCACATTCCGTTGTCAATTCATCGCTCGTATTATTAGCGACGAAATTTTAAATTCGGATGACAGATTTTTCCGTCGCCTGAACGTTATTTTCTTGTAGTGTTTTAAAGTAATGGTATTGCGTTTTATATTTTACTCCCATGTGATAGTATATAGTATAGACTATTACTTGCATCATCTAAATTTATTTTAACATAATCTTCAAGTACTCTTTTTAAATTTCAGTGTATTTACAAAAATATTTAGAAGTTTGATCCCTAAAAACACCATATATAACTGCTTTCTTATGTTGGAAAATATTAGCGTGAAGGAAATTTTATCTAGAATATACTAAAGCCTTAGATATCAAAGGTCTCCACTAATTGCAACCTTTCATTTTGTGAAGGTTAACTTGTGTTTTAATGGTGGATCAAGTGTAAAGCTTCACTTTAGAGCCTATAAAAAGGGCTCTAATTCCTCATTTGTTAACACACGAAAAATCATTCTCCATCTTTTCTCTCTAGTTTCTTGTTCTCTCTAGTCCAAGTTCTATTTTCTTAAGTTCTAGCTTTCGTTGATCAAGTTCGAGCATAGTGTTCAGTTCGTCGAAGAAAGTTCTGATCTATCCGTTGTATCCTGGGAATCAAACGTTCATACGGGACGAATTTGAGTTAAGAAAACTGTGATCTTCACAAGCCTCGTGTTTCCTATAAATTTGTTCATGTTATTTCGATCTTTAATTTATTTCAAATGTTTATTTTGATCTACAACTCTTGTTGTTACGTTATTTTATTATTTTGTTCAGCTAGAATCAACACCTTATCCACCACGAATACAGTTTAATATGTCAACAATAAAGTGACAATGTCAGCGTAGAAGGAGTCAACTCTCTCGACTCTCGGCCACATCTATATTTTTTTTTCTCTCAGCTCCTATTCTACTGAGTTTTTTCGTTGCAAACCCGTTCATATTTATGCGAAATCCCATCTTTAATTAGACTATATAAGTATTTAATGTATAAACTACATCGAATTCAAACAATATTGTGAATCAATATATTGAGACTATTTGTATAATCTGCTGTGTTTTTCTCTTATAAGTATGTCAATCTTAAGGGCGCTTTTACTCACACTATTCTTAATGTTTCTTTCTTTTTTTTGGTAATTACAACACTCCAAAATTTACCGACAAAATTAACTTGTCCCACCTCTTAAGTGTCCCACGTTGTTTAATTGTAAACTAAAATTCAAAAATAATTGTGAATCAATATATTGAGACAATTTGTACAATTTTGCTACTGCATTTTTCTTTTATAAGTTTGTTAACTTTTTACTCACACTATTTCTAACGTTTTTGTAATTACAAACACCCCTACAATTTATTGACAAAGCTTGTCCTACACTCTCACGTGTGACGTGTCTGCCATTTTTTTTTTCATGTGTACACTCCATGTGTATAAATAAAACTAAGTCGTTCGACAAATGCATTTCAGTATTCCACACTAAAATGACATCGTTTTGAAGAAGAATGTTCCCAGATCAGTGATGTCATTGTAGCGTATTGAGTGTACGTATTTGTCCAACAACAGATGAAAGATAATATTGAACATGCATGTAGTGCGTACGAGCTTTGCCGGAAAAAATAAAAATAAAAAATTGATGGATTGTGATTACAAGAAAAAAGGAACAAAAAAAGGTCGTGTTGAAAATCGTGTTATAATTTCAAACTGTCGTATAGATTAATGTGTTATTGAATGCAATATTTAACCTTTAATATAAATACAGTATATAGAAAGAAAAAAAATATATGCATTTTAAACAGGTCTTCAAGTCTTATATATAGGATAAAAGCCCCCTTAATTAGCGACACAGATTTTGCCGTTGATTGTTCCTGCGTTCTTCGCATGCACATTCATTTTCCCACATATTTATGATTGTATCTTCGTTAATAAAACTATCCTAATATTTATAAAAATAAGAAATTATACAAAAAATAGTAACCCAGTTTCCCGCCTAAACCACATACTATTTTTAGTAATTATTCATTTTAATATTAATATTAATAGATCAAGATTGTATTAATTGTATTAGTGTTATGATTAATTAATCGTATAATCTTATCTTGATATGATATAATATAATATATAATGCTTTATATATATATATTAAGATAATTGATAATTAATATTATTTAATTAATTGATATATATATATATATATTATACAATATATTAAGTACATAATATAATAGATCTATATACAAGTATACATCAATATACATATGATATATAATATAATAATTATAACTACATTTGTTGTGACAATTATATAATATGTATATTAATTAATAATACGATATAATATATAGCAGTTTATATATATATATATATATATTATACTTATATGCATATAATATTTTCTTTGAATACCATTGAAATTGCACTTATTGTCATTGATTACAATAAATTTTGATTAACAAATTTGTGCATATTTAATTAATTGTCATATGTTTGTGCAAGTTCATTTCAACACGTGTGCCTTGAGAGGATTTTGAGGTCTATAAATACCAATTTCTTATATCACAACTTCCTAACTTCAATTTGTGTGTTCAAAATTTAGATGATATACTTTACTTATTTGTTCTAATATTCTTATTTCTTAATTTGATTTTTCATTTCAAATTTTTAAATTAATACTATGTTGTAGAGGATAATACAATTACTTCAAATTATAGAGGAGATGTCAATTTTTATTCTTACTTGAGAACTTTGAAGTTCATTCATCAAGATCTATCATCTATCCGCATATCGATACAAAGAAAGACAATTTAATTTTGAGTTGTAAAAATTAAATAGCATTGTATTCATCTAACCATTTTGTAGTTAAAACGATTATATTTGTAATCATCTTTGTAGATATTTTCAGTAGTGTTTTATATTCTTTGTTTGTTATTTTAGTTTCAATCATTTGTCTTGTCTCGATTCTCATCAACCACCAGAACCAATGAATATATTGTTTATTTTTTCCATTTCATTATGAAAGAGTGTATGTATTCACGTTGTGTAAAGAAAACCTACAAAAGGAGTGAAAATTGAAGAAGAAAATGTTGTCTTCACAAGCTTCTATGTTGCTAGGCTTTAAATTTTCTTTATTTTTTTAGCTAATTGTACGCGGTAGGATTTTGTTTATTTCTTTATTTCATTATTATAAGCATTGTTGTATAATATGGAATACTTCAATGGAAATTTATAAGGGTTTGGTGATTTGGTTGGAAAAAAACTCTTAAATTATCAAAACGTATGTTGTTTGGCAATGATCTCTTAATAAATAGTATTCATTAAATTTATTGTCCTTTCGATTGCGTCAATGAAATTTAATAAGTTTCACTCATTATTACTATCTCTAATATCCCTACTTGATAGTCTATTACCACTCATTGCGTCCATATATTCGATTCATTTTTTTCCTCGAATCTTGAATTTTACATCATTTTAAGCTAAAATGCCACACATTATTTTAATTTAAATACCAAATTATTCTCATATTAGTTTTTTCTCAACGTTACAGTTGGGAATACAATGTATGTACAACGATTTAATGCAAATTATTCTCATCGATCGGATTCTAAATATAAATGTTCATATCAAATATTAAATCATGATTCATATATTAAATTAATTATCTCAATGTGTAGACATTTAATCTTTAATTGACCAAGTAATTCCTTGCAAAGAAAAGTCGTCTAACTATCAAATTTTAACCATTCATTGAACAATCAATTATTTATTCAAATAGAAACGTTTTTATTTAATATAAGATATGTTAACCCTTAAATCCAATAATTTCATTTTTGCGTCCATGAGGAATTTACAAAATAATAAACCCTTAAATCCGGCATATATAATTTAAGATACGTTTTCTTCAAAATCGATGTGTAAATAATTACATACTTTATATTTTGATCAATTAATTAAATTTATATCTACAAAAAAATATGCATCTATCTATATCTATATAATATATAATAACGACACCGCATCCGTAAATAGAAAGTATTGATTTTCCGGCCTAAATGACATTTTTATATCTAGAATTAAATTTATAAATAATCTACATATATGAAATGTATATTATATTCTTAAATTAGTTTATATTTTGTCTTAATTAAGCACACTAATTAATACAAGGATATAATATACTGTAATATTGTATATCATTGCAATAGACCATATATAAATATACTATTATTTAGTATGTATACATATTTTAGGTTGATACCCGAAAACGTGCTATCCACCAATTAAATCAAGTAAATATATTTTAAATAGTTAAGACTTTTAATTTTTGAAACAAAATTTATCTCACATCGAATAACTAACAAATATTGTTGTGAATGAACAAATTATAAATTGTGAGGCCCAACAATAATCTTCCACCTTTCTCGCCCTTTCAATTGAGATCAAGTGCAAAATTTTGATATTTAATTTTCTCAGTTTAATATTAAATATATTTTAAATTTACAGAATTTAAATATTTTAAAATTAAAAATTTTAGTTAAATCAATTATAACTTACTAATAAATTTTTTAAAATATATTAAATTAAAATATTTTTAGTTTTTAAGTTAACTAGATATATTTAAAAATCAAGATCCACATCACAAAATTTAAATTAAATATATTTAAAATTTTGAATTAATTATATTAATTGATGTAGATCCGAAAATCTTTAATTAATTATTTCAGTCCGGAGCAGCGGTCAATTTGTGAAATATAAACTAGAAAATACCGTAAGAGTCAAAGAACGTCAAGGGTTGACGATCATTGGGCCTTCGACGCTCAAGTCAGGAAAAGGAATGAAAGTAGAAAGAGATAAATTACAGAATAATTGAATAATTAAAGAGCTTAATAACAGTAATCTCTAGCCAATATGTGACTAGAAATCAGGGGGAACGTCGTTTAATCTTAGAAGAATGTAAGAAAGATGCCCGGATATTAAATCGCCAGTGTGGAATTAACTCAGAAAATAGTAAACTCGGTGTTCTTAGGGTATGATATAAAGCTTGTGGGTATTTCAGCGTAGTCATCAAATGAGGAGGAAGGCATCCTTTTATAGGCAGAGGTAGCGGCTAGGGTTTATGCAGATTACGGGAGTGATTGAGGCATGATTTGATTCTTCTAATCATGTCAATCCTTCCAGATAATGCGGACGGTTAATTTAAAATAATTCAAATTACCCGATCTTTATGAGGCTGCTTCATTAAACGGTAACGTTTAACCTTGATGGATCAACATAGCAGGCTGACGAAAAATGGCCACTACAATTGATATTATTAATTTAGTGTGAAATATTAATATAGAGTTAATTGTCTAAAAATTCACCATCTTTGAATGAAATTGCAATTTAATTAAGCACACCTTTCAAATCATTGCAACAATAACATAACTTTTTTATTTTAGTAAAATAGACACCCCAAAAAATTCGACAATTGAAAAACTTACGTTGCATAATAAAGGTGTATCTAAATTATAAATTCATTCAAAGATAGTGATTTTTTTTAGAAATTAACCCTTAAATATATTTTAAAAAGATAGATCTTAGATATTTTATTTTTCATACAAAATTCGTCCCATATCAAATAACTTACAAATATTGGTGTGAATAAACAAACTATAAATTGTGAAGCTCAATAATGATTTTTCCACCTTTTTCGGTTTTTCGATTAAGATCAATTGTAATATTTGAATATATAGAATTTAAATATTTTAAAATTAAAATTTTGAATTATTATTATTAAAAAGTCCAAATAAAATATTTTAAATATATTAAATTATTAATTTAAGAAAAGTAATTATGTTAATTCAATGTATTTAAAAAATCAAGGTAGACATAAAATTTTAAATTAAATATATTTAAAATTTCAAAATAAATGTATTAATTGATTTTATAAATCTATTATTAAATAGTTTTAAACTTTTGAAGCTAAAATATTTAAGTTATCATTTTTAAATATATTTTAAATAGTTAAAATTTATATATTTTAATTTTTAAAATAAAATATAATATTATTGTACATGAACAAATTATAAATTGTGAGACCCAACAATGCTCTTTTCTACCTTTCTTGGTCTTTCAATTGAGATCGAGTGTAATATTTTGATATTTGAATTTATCAATTAAATAGTAAATATATTTTTAAATTAAAATATTGTATTAAATATATTAAAAAGTTGGAATAAAAAAAATTAAATACATTTAGTTAACTAAAGAAGGGATTCAATTTTTTTTTTCAGGCCTAAAGAAAGAGGCTCGAACTATAAAATTCTAACGAGGGTCGAAGTTTTCAGAATTTTTGTGGGAGGGGAGTTTATCCAGGGTTGTCGTAGTTTGCAGATCATCTATTTTTTTTGCCTTTTTTTGCTTTCGATGAATGGTTGATGATCGTGTTTAGTTTTCTTCAATTTTATGTTGGATTCATGGTTGCATGGATGTGCTGTGGAGGGGATATAAGAGAGACATTAGTTGCATCTCTGCGAGATGGAGAAGAAGGGGATGGGTGAGCGCCGAGCAATGGAGAAGGAGACATATTTTTACTTCCTTTTTTGTTTCTCTACAGTTGGATTCATAAAGTTATATGTAATAGCATATAACAATCCGTTTAGAAAATTGAAAATAAAATTACATTCCATCTTATATGAGTTGATGGTCTTTTCTTTTATAAAGTTAGAAAATGTTATTGATGCATATTCTATCAAAAAGTACACATGTAATTTATAATTCAGTCGATAAAATTCATATATTTACTATTATACATAAATAATTTTTTTTAAT
The DNA here is from genome assembly GCA_026008535.1 of Perilla frutescens. Lineage (NCBI taxonomy): Eukaryota > Viridiplantae > Streptophyta > Magnoliopsida > Lamiales > Lamiaceae > Perilla > Perilla frutescens. The sequence goes on along the minus strand of BRKX01000017.1, from coordinate 33,025,821 downwards.
AATATTCACTGTGCATCGCACAGGTGTTATGCTAGTAACAATACATGATAACCACTGAGTTAGTTCGCCAACTTAAATTAATGACAAAAATTTGTGTGAGATAGTTTCTGGGAGGTCAAAATTCGGATCTATACCCATATTTATTGATGCATTTGTACTTTTATTGATATTTAATTGTTTTTGGATTCAAATTTTAATTCCTAAGATAATCTTACACAATACTTCCTATAAATAATAAATACAATCTCAGATTCTCAGTGTGAATTATAAAATCACATTGTGTGAAATAAATTAAACATGCAGGGATTACAATATATATATACATATATATATATATATATATTAATCTATATATATGATGGTTTAGCACTAATTTCACACAACATGTTTAATTATATAAAAACTAACATAATATATATATACGCAAATAGACAATAGTTAGTGATGCTCTATTTGCAGTTTCGCACTGATAATATAAAATAAGAGAGTCCCACCAACACTACTAGGTGTGAGCCTGTCACATTTGGCTTGCCAAGTGTGGTTTACTTCCCATGTGTGGTTTGCAGGCTATTACACAGGGGCGGAATTTACCCAGTGCGCATCTCGGTAGCGGCTGCGGGTTACCTTCGACGAAAAAAAAAAAGAGAGAGTAATATAATGCTACAGAGAATATTGGAATCAAAATTTGTCGTTGATTGATAGGTCTCACAACAAATAAATAATACCACTAATAATAATAATAATAATAATAATAATAATAATAATAACAAAAAGGAAATCAGCATATTTCAAAAAGAAAACGACAGTAAAATAAGTTGTCTTAAACGCGCGCGATAATAGAAAAACCCGTGACTGATAACGACTCCATTAATTCTGGGCACTTCATATAGCAATTAATTAACTTCAGTTTTAGCCGCGAACACTGTATCCTTTTCTTTTCTAAAGTCTTTAACTATTTCATAACCAAAGAGTGTTGGGTTAGATCACGAGTAAATTTCACTTTTGAACACATTAAAATTGGGCCAAAACACTTTTAATTTCAATTGTTATTTTTTTGGGATAATTTCATTTTTAGTCATACTAGAATGGAGTCAAAACATTTTTGGTCCCATATTTTTCGTTTTTTGTCATAGTTTATTAGCTCGACACTTTTGGTCCCAAGTGTTTTTTTTTTCGACACTTTTAGTCCCAAGTATTTTTTTTCGACACTTTTGGTCCCAAGTTTTTTTTTTCTACATTTTTAGTCCTAAAACTAACAGTATATATTTTCTTATATTTTTTTTCAACGTTTTTTTCGTATATTTTGTCGAGAATTTTAATGAACAAAAACCGTATATTGGCAAGAAGTTGAAATGATTTTGTTAGGCATTTGCCATTAACAATTAATTTTTTTTATTTTTATTGTAATCTAATTAATAATAATTATAAACTATTTTGACTAACAACACAAATAGTTATTGTTTGTAATTAATAATTAATATTTATTAATTATTATTTATTTTATTTATTTATTAACAAAATGAAATCAAGAAAAAATATCTAGTAAAAATTGTCCTTTTAGTTTTGTAATTACCTATACATGAAAATAAATAATAGGCCTAATAGTATAAAACAAAACAAAACAAAGCTTTGTATTTTTATTTTATTTTTTGAATTTTACCTATTTCTTTTAATATTGTCAATTTAACCATGTATTAGTCAATTGAGTAAAATTAAGGATAAATTATTGTTTTGATCAAAATTAAGTAATTAAATTTTTGTGAAATTTTTAGGCCAGATCAACAAAACATTAATAGGGCAAAAGATTTTTTGCTAGATATTTTCCTCTTTTTTTCTTAATAATTTGTTGGAAAAATGAAGCCAACAGGTCCTTTGAATAAATACACACACACACACACACACACACACACACACACACACACTATACTTGGGACTAAAAATGTAGAAAAAAAACATTTGGGACCAAAAGTGTCGGAAAAAAAAACACTTGGGACCAAAAATGTCGAGCTAATAAACTATAGGACTAAAAACGAAAGATATGGGACCAAAAGTGTTTTGACCCTATTCTAGTGGGACTAAAAGTGTAATTATCCCTACTTTTTTGGTTCCAATAAATTTTTCCCGGACATTTTTTATCTCAAATGATATGTGTTCAATGTTTTTGGTTCCAAAACTAACTAGACACTTAACGGCCGTTAAATTTTGGACTAAAAATATCAAAACATATATCATTTGGGGTCCAAAAATGTCGCGAAATTTATTTTGGAACATAAGAACTTATGGTTGGAACCAAAAATATATATTTTAATTTTTTCTATCATTTCAATTTCTTGTAATTACTTTAATTTATAAATGTTATTCAGGATTCGTCCTACACATTTAATGATTCATTATATTTTTTTTTCACATAATCAATTAATTTTTTCAAAATTTACCAAATATAATATTTAAAAATAAAAATTAAGGGGAACTTTAGTAGTGGCTAAATTAATTTTTCAAATCATCAATTAATAATTAAAAGCTAATATTAGATACTTAAAAATACAACAAATCATAATTTGGTAGGATGAACGCTAATATAACAACTGAAAAAACTAACTTAAAGCAATAAAAATTGAAATTGAAGAAAAAAAACATTATAGCGTAATAGAGAAATGCATTAGACGATTTCATCATATCCAACTAAAAATGTTGGGATAGAAGATGTTTGAAAAATCAATAACACCCCAAAATTTGTGTATTTTAAGGCAAATGACACTCATTATCATCAAACTCGAGTAATTTAATTCAAATTAAACACATTTTATTATTATCAAACAAATTATTTTAGCCACTAGTACTAAAATACTCATTTGTCATTATTTTTAAACATTTTATTTGGTATATTTTGAAAAATTAAAAATAAAGAAAACAACAAAAATTTTAATTGATTATTTGAAAATTAAATCTAAAAGTTAATAATAAATTGTAATTAGGTAAAATGAACCCTAAATATCAAATATAAAATTAAAACAAAGCATAAGTTGAAATCAAAAAAAAAAATTAAAAATAAACTAAAAAAATTGATATGTACTTTTTTGTCTCGATCCTAACATTTTTGGTCTCGAATTTAAATCTTTCTGACGTTCTTGGTCCCAAGTAATATGTTTCAACGGTTTTAGTTCCAAAATTTAACAATCGTTTAGTATCTGGTTAGTTTTGGGACCAAAAATGTCAAAACATATCATTTGGGACATAAAATGTCGGGAAAAATTCTCTTAGGACTAAAAAAATAACAATTGGGACTAAGAGTGTCTTGACCTTATTCTGATGGGACAAAAAGTGGAATTAACTAATTCGATCATTTTGACGGTACAAAATCAGCATCCAAATATCAATAAAATTACAATTGCATGTGATATTGAATATGGTCTCAAATCTGAATTTTGACCAGTAAAATGATCTCACACATATTTTTAATGATGCCATTTTATATTTTCAAACTATAATATAGTACTAACACAAAAATTTATGTGAAGCCATGTGACAAGTCAAAATCTGTAGAACTAGTCAATATCCGGATCTAAATCAATATCCAATTACATATTTGTACTTTTATTAGTATTTGATCGTGTTTGAATTGAATTGTGTTGGGCTTCCTGGCCCATTTGGTTTGGCCCAAACACTAAAAGCCCACTTCTCTTTTAATATTGCTGTTGACCCGGCTCCTTGACTGTTCCCTATGCGACCCTTCATTCTCTAGATCTTTCTATTAATGAAGGGGGCTCGAGCACTGTTCAATCATCACTCACATTCAATCTCTCTCTCTCTCTCTACTCTCTGAGTGCTTTCTCTCTCTGCCTCTTGCGATCCTTAATTCAAGCTTCTGTGCTTGAGGAGCTGAGTGCTCCACTGAACCTAGCTTACGATCCAGTTCGTTTGGATTCATCTTGGCCTCCTCGTGCTAGTAGCCTGGATAGCTAGGGTTCAGTCTTGGCTCGCCGGAGGTTTGAGCTTGTTCTTGAGAGATTCTTTGTGTTTGGTCACCGTCTCTTCACCTTCTTCTGGTCTTGGTGTGCTCCTGGTCACTGTGTCGTTAGAGTTTCGGGTTCAAGGAACCCTAAGCCTTCGTTGCTTCTCCGGCCACACTCTCTGTCCCTTGAGGGATGAACGACACTCTCTGTGTGGTTGTCATGGGTTCTTCATATCATACTGCTCCTTTTGATAGTAAGAGTGATTTTCAAATTGTATTCTTATCAAAGAAAAAGTTTATAATGCTGTCTTGCTGGGTTGTGACAAAATTGAAGTTTATGAAAAAAGGCTTGAAATGAATGCCAGTGCAAGGTCTTCATTTTTGTTGAGTCTGCATGATTCTGTGATGAGACAGGTAGTTGGTATTACTTGTGCTAAAGAATTATGGTCTAAATTGAATGAATTGTACACCCAAACATCTTTTTAGTCTCTGTCATTTTTGCAAGAATTTTTTTTAAATTCAGGCTTGATATGACTAAAGACATTGATACAAACCTAGATGATTTTAACAAATTAATTCAGGCTATGAAATTGGGAGGGATGACACCGGCCATTGACAAATATTCTGCTATTGTGCTTCTAAATGCTATACCTGATAAATTTAATGATGTCAAATCTGCTATTAGGTATGGCAGGGATGTTGTGACCTATGATATTGTGGCTAATGGAAGAACTTGACATGAAACATGGGTCTGGAAGTAATAGCAAGAATTCTGGTGAAATTATGCATGTTAGGGGAAGAACATCTGAAAGAACTAAACCTAATAATGCATCTGATAAAATAAAGCCTAGATCTAAGTCTAGGAATGGTAACAGAAAGTGTTACAACTGTAATGAATCAGGTCATTATGCAAACAAATTAAATGTGATAAGCCTAAAAGTTCAAGAAAAAGGATGAAAACTCCAGTGAAAATCATGCAAACTTGGTTGTTGGGTCTGAGAATTATGGTGATGTTCTTATGGTCTCTGATTTGTTCTCTGAGCCTTTTGTGAACTCTGTGTCTAATTCTCTATCTGAAACTGAGTAGCTAATTGATTCTAGATGTACTTTCCATATGTCACCTTGTAAGAACATGTTTTTTAATCTAAAACTTGTTGAAAATGGCTCTGTGTCTATGGCTAATGAAAAGAAGAGTCCTGTAATTGGAATTGGTGAAATTTGTTTAAAGTTTGATTCTGGTTCCTCCCTTACTCTGAAAGATGGGAGATATGTGTCTGATTTGAGATATAACTTAATCTCTGTTGTTTTCCTAACTGATGATGGCTTGCTTGCTAAAATTGAGAAAGATGGTATGAAATTCCTTAAGGGTGCTATGGTGGTGTTTAAGGTACCTAGGTAACATAACTTGTATGTTTGCAATGCTAGTCCCCTTAACTTGATTCCTTCTGTGGCAAATTCTGTGCAAGGTGATAAAACCATGTTATGGCATACAAGGTTAGGGCACATGAGTAAAAAAGGATTAAAAATGCTACATAAAAATGGCGTTTTTGATTCTGATCACATCTCTGAAATGCCTTTCTGTGAGAATTGTGTAATGGGTAAACAACATAGGGTTCATTTCCTTGTTCTGGATCTGATAAATCTCATGCTAGTTCTGAATACTTGCATGTTGATGTCTGGGGTCCTGCAAAAGAGTCTACTCATGGTGGTAACTGGTATTTCTTGTCCATTATTGATGATTTTTCCAGAAAAGTTTGGGTTTTCTTAATGAAAAACAAGTCTGATGTTTTTGATAAATTTTCTACATGGAAACCTCAAATTGAAAACCAAACTGGGAAAAAGATGAAAACATTAAGAACTGATAATGGGCTTGAGTTTTGTAATGCTCAGATTGATGAATTATGTGTGGAATATGGTATTAGGAGACATAAAACTGTCCCTCCTATACCCCTCAGCAAAATGGCATTGCTGAGAGGATGAACAGATCCCTCCTTGAAAGGGTTAGAAGTTTACTTGCATCCTCTGGTCTATCAAAAAAGTTTTGGGATGAAGCAGTTGCTACTGCTACCTATTTAATAAATAGGTCCCCTTCTATGCCTTTGCTTGGAAAAATTCCTGAATCTATCTTTACAAACAAAGAAATTGACTACTCAAATCTTAAAATTTTTGGATGTGCTGCTTATGTTCACCAAAAGTATGACAAATTAGATCCTAGGTCTAGGAAATATGTTTTCCTTGGCTTTCCAGATGGTGTTAAGGGATATAGGCTCTGGGATAGAAGTGTTCCTGGTTTTAAAACCTCGATTAGCAGGGATGTAATCTTTAATGAAAATGATTTTCCTTGCTTATCTGATTCTATGCCTATGATTGCTCCAAGTGAGGTGGAGCATTTGTCTGTCTTAAGTGAATTTGATAAGCATGCCTCTGTACCTGAAACTGATATTGTGCATGAAAATGATAACTCTGATCATCCTGAAGATGGCAGGGATCTAAATGATCTTCAAGATAATCAGGCTGATAACTCTGACAATTCTGAAGAAGGGATAGATTCCAATAGTCTTCAGAATTATCAGTTGACTAGAGATAGAGTTAAGAGAAATGTAAGGCAACCTCAAAGGTTCCTTGGGTTTGCTGACTCTGGTCTATCCATGCATGCTTTCTCAGTGTTTAATAATCTTGATGCATGTGAACCAATCTCTTATAAAGCTGCCTTAAAATCTAAAGATTCTGATAAATGGGTTGATGCTATGAAAAAAGAAATGAAGTCTTTGCATGATAACAAAACTTGGATTCTTGTTCCAAAACCTACTAAGTGCTCTGTGGTTCAATGCAAATAGCTTTATAAAATTAAGCATGAATCTGATTTTGTGAGGTATAAGGCCAAGTTGGTTGCAAAAGGTTTTACTCAAAAAGAGGGGATTGATTATAATGACATATTTGCCCCTGTTGTGAAATTTACTACAGTGAGAATAATGTTATCTTTGGTTGCTCATTTTGATTGAGAGTTAAAACAAATGGATGTTACAACTGCATTCTTGTATGGTGACCTTGAAAATGATATCTTTATGAAACAACCTGGAGGCTTTTGTGATAAAAACAAATCTGATCATATATGTTTGTTGAAGAAATCTTTGTATGGTCTTAAGCAGTCTCCCAGACAATGGAACAAAAAGTTTGATGCCTGCATGCTATCCCTAAAGTTCAAAAAGAGCAATTTTGATCACTGTTTATATTTCAAGCATGATTTTGTCCTTGTATTCCTTCTGCTCTATGTTGATGATATGCTTCTTATCAGTCCATGTCTTAAAACTGTAAAGCATATTCAAAAGTGTCTATGTGATAATTTTAACATGAAAGACTTGGGTGATGCTAAAAAGATACTTGGTATGCATATTCAAAGAGACGGAAAGAATTTTTCTCTTGTCTTGAATCAAAACTCATTTGTTGAGAAGGTTTTGAGTAAAGTCTCTATGCAAAAGGCTAAACCTGTTAGTGTGCTCATTTTGTGCTAAGTAAGGATCAGTCCCCTAGGACTGATTCTGAAATAAATGATACATCTAAAGTGCCATACTCCAATGTCATTGGGTCTGTGATGTATCCCATGATCAGTACCAGGCCAGATATTGCTTACTCTGTCTCATGTCTAAGCAGATATATGTCAAACCCTGGAATGCCACATTGGGAAGCCCTGAAATGGCTTCTCAGATACTTGAAGTCTACTTCAAACTATGGCTTGACTTTCTCTAAGTCTCCTGATGGGGTGAAATTAGTGGGTTATGTTGACTCCAACTATGCAAATGACATGGTTAATAGAAAGTCCACCACTTCCTATGTATTCACTTTGTGTGGATCATGCATTTGTTGGAAGTCACAGCTTCAACATATTGTAGCCCTTTCTACTACTGAGGCTGAATATGTTGCAGCAACTGAGGCTATTAAAGAAGCCATCTGGTTGAATGGCTTGTTATTTGAAATTGGTTTTGCTAACTCTTCTCCTACTTTATTTTCAGATAGCCAATCAGCAATACAGTTATGCAAAAACCTTGTATTTCATGACAGAACAAAACACATTGATGTGAGGTTTCACTTCATTAGAGATGTGGTGGAAAAGGGTGAAATACATCTAGAGAAAATCTCCACTGAGTTCAATCCAGCTGATATAGGAACTAAGTGTCTCCCTTCTGACAAACTCCTCTCATGCCAGAGAATTTTAAACTATGATCTTGGTGAACTCTTTCCAAAACTCTGCTCTTTGTGCTTTATGTTTATGTTTCTTTGTACAGTTTGCTTATTCTCTTTATACTTTACTTTGGTTATGTGTTAACCCTTCCTAACTGTGTGTTATGTTTCTCTCCTGTCTTTGTGACTTTGCAGGGAGAAACAAAAGGCAATGATGAGTCATTTCCAAGCTCTTAACGAAGACCAGTGCACATCAAAGGGCCAAAAGGTGGAGAATGTTGGGCTTCCTGGCCCATTTGGTTTGGCCAAAACACTGAAGACCCACTTCTCTTTTAATGTTCTTGTTGACCCGGCTCCTTGACTATTCCCTATTCTACCCTTCATTCTCTAGATCCTTCTATTAATAAAGGGGGCTCGAGCACTATTCAATCATCACTCACATTCTCTCTCTCTCTCTCTTTCTCTCTCTCTCTCTCTCTCTCTCTATTCTCTGAGTGCTTTCTCTCTCTGCCTCTTGTGATCCTTGATTCAAGCTTCTGTGCTTGAAGAGCTGAGTGCTCCACTGAACCTAGCTTACAGTCCAGTTCGTCTGGATTCATCTTGGTCTCCTCGTGCAAGTAGCCTGGATAGCTAGGGTTCAGTCTTGGCTCGCCGGAGGTTTGAGCTTGTTCTTGAGAGGTTATGTGTGTTTGGTCACCGTCTCTTCACCTTCTTCTGGTCTCGGTGTGCTCCCGGTCACTGTATCGTTAGAGATTTGGGTTCAAGGAACCCTGAGCCTTCGTTGCTTCTCCGGTCATGCTCTCTGTCCCTTGAGGGACGAACGGCACGACTGCCGGCGACGGAAAACAAGTAGTGTAACTTCCGAGAGCCTTGATACCCTACAAATTGGAATACCCATATATCTTACAAATATTGAAGGAGTTGTGACTATTTGTTAGTTTAATTATTTTTTGCAAAGTGATTACAGATGTGAAATATTTGTTAGCGTAGTTCGTTTTACATTTGTATTTCTATTGGACTTCCATCCGATTCCCAATGGTGTTACAAAAATAAGGTCAAACCACCCCCGATGGCACTATCTATTGTGAAAGATTGTAATGTTCCAAATTACTTCTATATAGAAATTAGAATATGTTAAAAGGTTTATGAATGAGTTTCAATGTTCATAGCAAATTCAAGAAAATTGAGGTAACAATGTTAGTAATAGTAACTAAGATATATACCGATTGATATTCGAGTTGATGTAGCGAGATACTGAGATTGCACTTTATACTTGGTGATAAGATTTTATTGAATGAAATTGGTTAGTGGCCACCAAAAGCTTACAAAAATAAAAATAAAGCACTCGAGCTCACTGCTCAATTGCTGGTAAAAATTTAGATTGAATTTCTTATGAATGCCTAGTGTAAAATTAAACTGTTGACATCTACACTTACACTAACAAACTCTTGACATTCACATATTGAGACACATTCGGTAATATAACTCTTCTCTTCTACTGGGCCCACAACAATTTAGATTGAATGCTTAGTGTAAAAATAAACTCGTGACATTCACTTGTTAAGCCATATGCTTTCCATATAACACCTCTACTTATAAGCCCTAGAGACAAGGTAGTATGAATCATCCTAGAGACAAGGTGGTATGAATCATCTTGAACTTGTTTTGCCAAAAAAAATAATAATAAATAAATAAAAAGAAAAAGAGGAAACGCTTGATCCACTAACAAACGCCAACTCCACTTTTATTGTGGTCACGGGCATAACCCAAAGTCCACGTCATCGCGTCTAATCGCCAACTACAAAAGTTAGACGCATTTCATTCAACTTATTTTAAGGAGCATATCAAAATTATCTTTCCTCAAAAATATATATTGTATATCAAAATTTATGTACACAGCTCTATTTTATAACTCAACTAATTTCGAATATACGTTTGATTTTGCCTTCTCAAAATTGGTCTTCAATAGCAATATACCAAATTAAACCTACTACAATATTACTAATGCTAGAAGTTTTAGAGTTTTCCAAATATCATCAATCTAAATGACATTTGATGTTTACAAAAAAAAAAAAATGAGAAAAAGATCACCTATGTAACATATTGCGACTATGTTTCATATTCAAGTATTGAAACACATGATTATCATAGTGTTACGAGCATCAACCACTTTCTCTTTTGCGTTAAATATGGGGTGCTATGTTTATTATAAAATATTTTTCTAATATAAACAATTAAAAAATGAAAGGAGAGATTATGGATTATGAAAAAAAAAGCTTTCAACGGAATTAAGCAAGATATTGGGTGGGGCACTGAATTCGGTGTAAGCGCGTAGTCGACTACAACTTTCCCAACAACAGCTGTATTTTCCTCTATGTGATCATGACCTGTCGATATTCTTAACCACCTCATTTTATTTATATTAAAAAAAAATACTTATTTACACTTCTATTTATTTGTTTTTGACAAATTTTATAAATTATCTGTCTTTTTCAATAAACAAACTTGATATTATTTTGAGCAACAAATGAAAAAAAAAATGGTGTCTTCCTGTAATTACTAATCTTCTAGATCGTTAATTCGATGAGTTATTTTATCAACTTGGTGTTTGTAATTTTGATTAGAAGCAACACAAAAATAAAACTATATTAGCGATTTTTTTTTCTTTCTACATTTATGGGCTCATGGCTGGAAAAATAATCATCAATATAGTGGATTGTATCAGGTGAACCCCGAAAATTCTACCCTATTGGTTGGGGTACTATTATATTCCAACCTCTATTATATTTTAATATTTTTCCCTTTAGTACTATTTTACTCTATCCATTTCTGAATAAATGTCATTCTAGCATTTTAATTTTGTTTCAAAAAAAGTGTCATTCTACAAATTCGAGATAGAATTCATATTTTTCAAACATTTGCCCTCATTTAATGCAGATCTTTAACTTAATTATTTAATGTATTCGCGCAAGGATGTATTAGGTGACTCAATTAATTTATTAATTTGTATGTATTCATCCAAAATGACACTTGATTAGAAACGGATATGTTATTTTTCAAATGATGTACAGTATTAATGATTGGGTAGTATCCCAACCACTTGGGGAAATTTATGCTTGAGTTAAATTACAAGTTGAAATATAATTAAATGCACGTAGAACTATGTAATTACTGAAACACATCTTACGTCGGGCATAATTAAAAATCAGTTCAAATCCAACAACAACAATAATAACTTCAAACTCCATTCTAAATATATTTGGAGAGTTTTCACATGGAATTTCATATTACACCATGTTTACATTTTCAAATTACGAGTTTTTCTTGTATTTTTTCTTCAATTTTTTTTATGATTTAGTTTAATTTTATGATTTTTTTAAAATTCACTTCATCCAACTAGGTTTTATAATTATTTTTAATATTTCGATTAATAATTTATTATTATGGTTGTTGTTTTTTTCAAAATTACGTTTTATAATTTTTAATTCATTTTTTTCTGTTGATAAACGTTTGCTATGATTATTTATGCTATAATTAATTTTTGTTTCATAATAAATATTATTAAAATCATAAATTTGATAATGAAACACGGAGTGAAATACGAAAAAGTGTAACAGGAAATTTCAACCCGTGAGTTTTTTCGATTTAGGGCCAGAAATATAAGTTATCTATCAATTCAGGATCTGAAAGATAAAAACTAGCAATCAAGAACCTAAAAGATGATAAATAGTCAGCTTAGGACTCGAAAGATCATATATTTTTGTTATTTATTTTTTAATTATTTTTATAGTAATTTTCCACAAACAATCCTTCATTAATTATCTATAAATTTTTTGCTCAAAAAAAAATTATCTATAAATTTAATAAATAATTATATTACAAAATAAAATTTAAAGCAATCAAAATACATTTGGGGTTCTAAATTGATAGTTTCCATCTTTCAAATCCTGAATATATATATACTTTTCACTTTTAAGATCCTAGATTGATAGAAAACTTATGTTTCATGTTCTAAATATAATAGTTTGTTAAATATAAGTTTGTGTTTTGTTACAAGACCTATGGTATATTGCTTATTATGTCAAATACGTCACTTCTGTTTAGATCAATTTCAACCGATTCTTTCTTTATTATTTTGGGTCCAACAACTAATTGTTATAAAATACAGTGTGCGCTTAAAGAACCCTTCAAATTAAATTGTGTGCAGCAGCCACAGAAAAAGAAAAAAGGTAGATAGATTTTTGTAGAGATTTATTTATTATGGTATACGTTTTTGGCAGTTTGTAAATGGATTTAATGAAATAATTTAAATCATGGGTATTTCCTGGTATGCCCGTGATACAATATTTTAGCGAGTGTTGAAGAAAATTATGTGCGACCGACACCGACGTATTTTATAAGACATGACATTATATTGGAGGAATTCGAAAGTAGAGTTGCACAAGCTAGAAAACATACACTATATCTATATGTTATAGTCAAAAAGGTTGGAAATATTAGAATATTACAACAGCAGTAGTGCAGTACTAGTCTCCTCCGCTGCTAATGCTTTTAACTATAAATAGTAGAAACAATTTCTGTTTCATTACAATTACATATTTACATTACATGCATAAAATAAAATTAATAAGAGATCATATCGATATATGGATACCAAAATAATAAGCTACACCATCATTTGTCTACTCACAGTTTCTTCTTGCCTGCATGCAGAGGCCACAAACACCTCAGTCGTCGTAGATGTGGACGGCAATCCACTCCAAACCAACACTAAATATTACATAATTACCCCTCCCGGCGGAGGCGGAGTTGGCGGCGGTCTTGCCCTCTCGATCAGGGACCGCCGCGACCCCTGCCCTCCCAACGCAATGCAAGAAAACGACGGAGCTTCCGTCGGTCTCTCTTTGAAGATTTTTCCGGCCGACGGAAAACGGGAGATAGGTTTGCACACTGATGTGAACTTGGTGTTCATGGCAGCCACCATCTGCGTGCAAAGAACCGTGTGGCAGCTCGGTGGTTTGGACCGGAGCACGGGGAGGCGCTACGTGAGGAGTGACGGCGTGGTGGGGCGGCCGGGGGCGGAGACGGTGAGGAACTGGTTCAAGATTGAGAGATTTAATGGGCGGGAGGGTTACAAAATTGTGTACTGCCCGAGTGTGTGCAGCGCATGCAGAGTTGAGTGTGGGGATGTGGGGGTTTATTTGGAGAATGGGAGGAGGTGGCTTGGTGTAGGACCTCAACCCCTACCCCTTTTAATTGCCTTCAAACTTCAATTCTAATTATTCTATTTTTCAATTCTTAATTAATTTCCCCCACTTTTGACTTTTATTTATTTAATCTCTTAATTCATGTGCCACAAATTGATGTTGCTTTCTTTGGAGCATCTCAAGTGCTGTGGACATGTCGAGGCCGCACCTCATATATGATATATCATTTCTAATGCTCATTTAATATTGAAAAAGTGTCACTTTTAATACTTAAAAAGTAATATTATAATCACGAAAAATATCACATTTATTTTATTGGAAAGGATTGCTAAAAAATATTAAGAAAAGACGGTAATATTTTTTTAATTATTACTATATTTTTTTATTTATAAAAGTATCACTTATAATGCTAAAAAGTTTCACTTCTAATATGCATTGAAAAGTACTCGTTTTATATAAGATTTATGTACAATCGTTGTACATAAGAATATGCTATTATATTTCAAACACATGTTCATTTATTTTTATGATTTTATTTGTATAAAATTATTCACTCTAAACAAAAGTTGAAATATCTCATAACATAAATATAGGAACATAATTTCCCTCCAAATATACATATATATATATATATAGGAACAAAATAAAATATATACATATATAGAATAAATATGAAAAAATAGGTAAAGAAACTTACCAAAACCATTTATTGCCAAAAAGAAAATGAAAAGAATTGAACAACTAAAAGTTAAGTAGTGTTGTTCCTCAAATAAGTAAATAAATTAAGTAGTGTTTTTTCTTGCACAAAAAAATTTAAAACAACAAAAAATGTGGTGGCGGTAGGGTGCAGGCCTGCAGACCCATGTTCGTATTGACCTAGGAATGACAATGTGTATGATACTATAGTACCCATTTTCATATCAAGTAAAAAAAATATTTGCAATTGCCACTATATCCGCATGGGTCCAAGTTCTAAATCCGTCTCCACGCATATCCTTATATAGGATACTTAACTACCCATTAGCCACACTTTAACTAATTAGTATTTGCCTCATGCGATGCAAAAGAAATATTTATAATATTTAATGATTTTTAAAATGTATTTATAAGTTTAAATAAAAATAAATTCACAATTAAATATATATTTTGCATGTATATTTTAAATATATAAAAATAATACTCCCTCCGTCCCGTTTGCAAGGTCCTGTTTCTTTTGGGCACGGAGATTAAGGAGAAATTGATTAAGATGTTAAGTAGTGGGTGGAAAAAGTGGGGTTCATTTAATTAAGGAGTAGTGGGTGAAAAAAGTGGAGTATTTTATTGTTATGTGGACCCACTCCACTTACCTTTTTTCCTCTTTCTTTGCCACATTTTTGATTCTATATTTTATCGAGCAATATTTTTACGAGCGATTTTTTGTCGAACAATTTCTTTACGAGCTATTTTTATCGATCAATTTTTTTGAGAATTGAAACTAATTGTTTGCATAATTAAAAATTGGAAATGAATTGAATGAAGAAGCAATGCAAATTGAACATGAAAGGGCGCTGCCAATGTTCAATATTGAAATTTCTGTTAACTTAAAAAATTTTGGAGTACATTAGCAAAAATTTTGCCACCAAAAAATTTCCCACCATAATTCAAATCTAATCCTATAAATACAATAACCAAGGACTACCATTTCCACTACAACACAACTTAAAAAACAAAATCCCCAAAGATGAAGAAGTTGAGCTTCACAGATTCTCAAAAAAATCAAGCTTTAGAATGGCTTCTTCAATGCAGCCGCGACGGGAAAATACCGAAGGGCAAAATTAGTGAAGTCGCGGCCAAATTCCAGGTATGCACCCGCACTATAAGTCGATTGTGGGCTGCAGCAAAAAAAAAGAGAGAAAATAATAAGCCAATGCATATTCAACCACAACCAATTTTCAATAGAACTAAGAGAGTTACTCTTGATTTAGAAAGAGTATCCAGTCTGCCACTTAAGAAAAGAAGCAGTATAAGAACATTAGCCAAGGGGATAAACTGTAAAAAATCCACAGTTGGGAGGTGGATTAGACAAGGGGCTGATCAGAGCTCACACATCAGCTATTAGGCCTGACCTAACAGCTTCTAATAAGCTGTTGAGGCTGAGATTTACACTTGAGGCCTTGGAACTAGACAGGAATGCAAATATTCTAACCTTTAAAAGCATGTACAACACAGTTCACATAGATGAGAAGTGATTTTACATGAAGAAAGAGACACACAGATTCTACTTGACTCCAGAAGAGGCTGAACCACACAGATCTTGCAAGAGCAAGAAGTTCATCTCAAAGATAATGTTCATGTGTGCAGTGAGTAGGCCTCTCTTGGCAGCAGATGGTAGTGTGTTATTTGATGGGAAAATTGGAGTGTTTCCTTTCACTCACAAGGTCCCAGCAAAAAGGGCAAGTAAAAACAGAAGTAGAGGCACACTAGAGACAAAACCAATTGAGTCAATTACACAAGAAGTGATCAAAGATTGTCTGATCAATCAGGTAAAATGAAACAGTGTTTCTGTTTCATTAAATGATCATTGTAATAAATGATCTCTGTTGCAGGTTTTGCCAGCTATAAAGGCAAAATGGCCCGCAGAAGCAAGCAAAGTGATTTATATACAACAAGACAATGCCAAACCACACATCAAGGACTCAGATATAAATTTTAGAGAGGCATCAAGTGCAGATGACTTTGTATTCACACTGATACAGCAGCCAACTAACTCACCAGACCTAAATGTGAATGATTTAGGTTGGTTTAGGAGTATTCAGTCACTGCAGACTGAAACATAGACAAATACTGTTGATGAGTTAGTGAATGCAGTGGTTACATCCTTTGAAAATCTATGCCCTACAAAATTAAACAAGATTTTCTTAACTCTACAGAGTTGTATGCTTGAGATTATGAAAGTCAAAGGGCACAATGGCTATAAGATCCCACACATGGGGAAAGATGCTCTTAGTAGGCAAGCAAGCTTACCTCTGAACTTGGAAGTCCCACCAGAATTGGTGAGACAGAGCATAGATCATTTGATTGAAGCTGGAGTGGGGACTGATATAGAAGAATTGAAGAATTCCCTAGGTGTTGACAGGCTAGAGGGGAATTAACAATCACACACAACCATTTTTTTGCAGGTTGAAGTGATTATGTGCAGATTGAAGACAAATTTTTCTGCAGATTGAAGACAATTTTTTGTGAAGAAACTTTTTGTGCAGATTGAAGACAGTGCAACTGAACATCTTTGTGCAGACAAGTTTAGATTTAGGCACTTGATTTTGTTGTAAACATGCAACTGAACATGTCATATGTTCAATTTTTTTGTAAAAATGCACAAGATATGAAGTGAAACACATAAATGCAATCCTAATCTAGGATCCAAGGCATGACATCTCATATCATTGATATCATTGGCCAATAACACTTTGTGTGAGCACATTTTACAATCATTTCAGCCCAACAATCCCAATATTCAACAATTAACCTCCAATATTCAACACAGCCAACAATCCCACAATATTCAACAATTAACCTCCAATATTCAACACAGCCAACAATCCCACAATTAACCTCCAATTTTCAACAGAACCAACATCAATCAACCAGCAGAACCAACATAATCAAGTCTCAACAGAAGCAACATAAATTGACCAACAGAATCAATCAAGCCTCAACAGAATCAACATAAATTGACCAACAGAATCAAGCCTCAACAGAATCAATTAAGCCTCAACAGAATCAACATAAATTGACTAACAGAATCAAGCCTCAACAACATCAACATAAATTGACCAACGGAATCAAGCCTCAACAGCATCAACATCAATCAACTAAAGGGACAGAGCCAGAACACACAGAGAAGGTTAGATCTCACCAGAACAGACCCAAAGGGACAGATCTCACCGATTCGAAGTACAGAGGGAGGAGTATTTGGAGCATCGCAGTGACAACCTCAGCTCTCCAATCTGCGCCGGCCACTTCAACCACCGCCGCCACACCCGCCGCCGCCGTCACCAGGTCACCCGCCGAAGCCTCAGCCGTCTCAGCAACAAACTCCTCCATCAATAGGTATTCCGGAGTCTCCGGTACCATTTCCTCGGAATCGGGAGCCTCCTCCACCGGCGGCCGGCAGAGGGAGATGTGAAGCCGCATGTTTACAGCGTGCAAGGTCGAGGACTGCAACAAGTCAGAAACGTCACAGAGATTAGGGCTTTCGCCCGAATCAAGCCGCATCGGGGCCGAAACATCACAGAGCTCCGATTTACGGTGGGAATCGTCACCGCTCTCATACATGGCGGCGGAATCGCGAAGGGTTAGGATTAGGGATAGGGTGGACCTTGCAGTTTGGGACAGAGAGTAAGTGAGAGGGAGAAAAGACTGTCACAGGCGGTGACAGGGAGTCAGTGAGAGGGAGCCCGGCGGTGGTGTTGCAGGTAGAGAGAGGGCGGTGGAGAGAACGAGAGAAGGAGGCGGAGAGAGCGAGAGGAGATATTGAAATGAAAGACCAAAATGCACAGTGAATCGAGAGAGGGGGTTAGGGTTAGGGATTTCATATGGACCCACATTTTTAATTAACCTAATTAACCCTTATTAAACCCTTATCTTTTTGCTAATTTTTGCCAAAAATGGAAGTGGACTTTGGTATTGGGACAGCCAAAAATGGCATTGTGGACCTTGCTATTGGGACGGAGGGAGTATTAAATAAGAAAATGTAATTTATGTAGATGATGGAGCAAATTTAACCATTCATAATTTAACAAATGAAAAAAAAAAACTAAATTCAGTTTATAACTACTCACTTTTTTTTTAGTACAGATCATTTTTATATAATATATATGTGCATACATATATAATAAACAAATATATATTTATGAACATCTTATTAATCATATATAGTAAGTAGAAAATTAGTAATATCTAACTTTTTTGAAAAATATAATGATATTTTTTTTCTATAATCATTCAAATATATCTATATTAGTAGTTTTTGTTGCATACTCATATAAGCTGATTTGCGTTTGCTACATAAGAACGCAAAGAAAAAGAGAATAATACCATTTTGGGTTCGGTTGGAGTGACTTCCTTGCTGCAAATTTTTATCAATGTTGACAAGCGAGTAACTATCCTCACATGCTACACGTGTCCATCTTATTTTGCTTAAACATAAATTCACACACACACACACACAGATCGAAAGCACGCTTATACTACAACATCAAGTATCTGAAAATATTAAACCCGCAATCAAACACACACCATATACATATATATACATAGATGCCAATAACACTAATATTTCAATCATGGTTTATTTAGCTCTCGAATAAAGGCTCTGGCTATTTTCCCGTTTCCTCCGTGCGGGAAGAAGCCGCCGGGAACGTGCTCGTCGCCAGTGGCGTAGACAGTCCTGAGTATCTCCGGCGGAGTTCTGCTGTAGGAGAGAGAGTTATAGTCAGCAGAGAGCACGTTAGTCTCCGTCCGATTCTCTGCCCCGAAAGATGAAGGCACAACGAGGCCTTCATCTTTTATTCCGCAGGCAGCCAATCTGTTCCTCAGCGCAGATATACGCACCGTGAACTCCGCCACCGTGTGGTTATAGGGATGCACCACCTCCGCTGCCCGTTGGTACAGATACTCTCTTATCACCGCGTCCTGCCCTGCTTCCACCCCTAACAGCCCCGCCAAAAGCTGGGATACACACGTCACTAATTTATTAAGATTGCATGCATGATCAATTATGGGATTATAAGTTGTGTGTGAAGAACAAGATCCTACGCGTTTGGTGACATATCCGACGAGGTTAGGATTGGTGCCAACGTACCCCACCAAAGCCCACGTACGGAACCACATAAGACCCGATCATGTAGCTGAGGCTGTCTCGGTAAGGATCGAACGCCGGCTCCAGTTCATAACCGAACGCTGAGTCCATCAGCTTTGCGAAGTTCATCGCTCCAAGATCCATCAAAGGCCTCGGAAACCCACCTACCGTTGTTTTAAGTGCCCTGAGTCATGATATTCCGGTATAACTAGCTAGCATGAGTTCAATTTTTTTAGTGAGGAATGAAACTCATAAAGTAACTAAATAAATATATAGTTGCTTCAAAAATCAAAACCTGAGGTGGGCGACTTCTTGTAGGCCGAATTCTTGGATGATGTTTGTGGTGATAGGATCAAGATTTGCTTTCTGGACGCCGATGGGCGGAGGGCCGCCCATGACGAGCTGAGGGGCTACTTGGTCGAGTCCGTAGCCGAGGGCACCCCACAAGAAATATTCTGCTTCCAAGTGCTCCAGATTCTCTGCAAACTGCAACAAATCGATATCTCCCTCGTCTATTGGAATCCCCTGCTCCGGATAACCGGCCGGGCATACCAAAGATTCGGAGTTACTCCTACTTGAAACCAAGATAACAGATACAATTAGCATAGCAATGGGGGTTGAAGCTGAAAGAATCGTCATCTTTAATTTAATTAAATTCTCTTTTTTTTACGTCTATTTCTTGAATATATATATAAGGATATAATTAATTAGGCTAATTAGCTCGCAGCCATTTTCAACATTCTCAACCACACCACCTACATGACACTCAGGAAATATATAGGGAAAGAAAGAAAGCGAGCCTAGAATGGGGTTTTAGTATCTAGCTTGAACACGTAATTCTACATAAAGATGGTTGATGTTATATATATATGATGTAGTAGTGTTTTTCAATTACTACTCTTGCAGTTTTAAGCACCGTTTGGCTGGTGTCATTTCGACATCACTACATGACCTTTTCTTTATAAAAAAAAAACACAAGCAGGAGTGATAAAGCTCTTTGGACTATAAATCTGACATTTACTTACTATTCATCCTCAGCTGCAGCTTTCCTCCTCTAACCACATAAGAAAACACAACAGCAACAGGATAATAAGGCACTGCTCATGACTTTTGTCTTCTGCCAACCTACAAGTTGATTAATTTTAAACACTTATTAACATTTAAGTAATCATGATCAAAGCTTTTGCTTATAGTATGCTTAACTAGATATGAAAATAATAAATAAATGAATCAAGCTTTAGTCAAGATACCTTTATGTTCGTCGCCCAGGATATCCGAGCATCACCAAGTTCTTATGCCTAATCAACTAACTACTTAGCTTGTGTCTATCCAATTAACAAATTCTCCACTCCATTTCAGTCGTTCTGGAAGCTCTAGAAACACCACGATCACATTACTATATCCGATGAATAAGTTCCCCCTTCAATTTAGTTGTCGCAACTACATTAGCTTCAACATCATTGGCCCAACACCAGATCACTGACAAGATAACATGTTTCACTCAGCTTCATATGCTCCTCTTGTGATCCTATCCGTGGGAACGAAACAGCCTCTAGTCCATTGAGCTGAAACCATTCCGAGTGCTCTTTTGAAGAGTTTTTCTGCGTCTTCAAAAATATGAAATGGCAGTGAAGGGACCACCATGGAGGTTCACTAGTTACTAGACCGACTAAATAGTTCCTGAAAATGAGAATAAAGAGAAAAATACACCAAAAGAAAAGGTTGTGTGTTATAGGTTTACTAGAGGACATGCAGATTGAGAACAGAATACCAGACAAGTCAATACAGAGTTAAAAAAGAAACTGAAAGGGAAAAAATAGCATACTATTCCTAGATGTTAGTTGAGAAAATACTCGGACTACATGTACCAGTTCTCTATGCACAGTAACAGTATTATGGTTTGGTTTTCATCATTTATGACGCTACTATAGCTATTCCTGTAATTTCAGAGCAATAATAACATCATTAATTACTAACCTTTAAATCCCAGTGTTCGCTTGAGAAAAGTGGCGGAGATTTGAGGTAAAAGATACCACACTGACCCTATTTAGATTTTAGAACATCAATGTTTGACACAAAGATACAACACAAAACCACTCAACCTCACTGAGTATTAGCACGCCATTATGTTCCAAGAGTTGAGAACATAACCAGTGAAAGAACTGCAGATTAGGACTACATATAGAGGTATAAGATTTATCACAGGACACTACCAACAATCTTCAAAAGCAATTAACATTAAGCAGAACAGCAAAATAATATTGTGATATGGTAGAAAGAAAAAGTTAGTTGCACCAGTGGAACGTATATCACCGCCCAAGTGAATGCTTTTTTGTTTTTCAGAATCAGCAAAGCACTATATCGCTGGTTCACGAAGCACTATGTAAAACAAATCAACTGATATAAAAGTACGATACAAAAAAGGTCATAGGTATTAACATTAGAAAATCATAATCTGGAAAAGGGGCTTACTTTGATGCTGGAAATTTGAACTTCCATACAAGGACATGCTTGCCCCTTGAAAACTGTTGTCTTCTCCAATAAGTTCTTTACACTTGCTTTTCCAAACTATCTCTTTGTTTTATATAGTTTATCTAATAGTCTTTGTGCCTCAGCCACTTTGCCTGGTTTTGCAAGGACGGGACTTAGTTTGCTTATAGTGGTTTCACTCGGAATAAAACCTTTATCATTCATCTCTGTAAACAACTTTCTAGCCTCAGCTTCGCACAATTTCTTCATCGACCTTTCCTGATAAGCGTGGTTGCACCATCCAGTTATCAGAATGTCATAGGTCGAGGAATTAGAGGGCACTCCTCTAGCTTTCATTTCATTCTGAAGCTCCATTGCCTGTTTCATCTTTCCCATCTTGGCAAAATTACTGATAAGTAAGTTGTAAGTGCTAGTTCGAGGAACAAAACCTCTGGTGATCATTTCACAATAAAGTCTTATTGATTCCTTCATATTCCCAATTTTCCCATGGCCACAAACTAAAATGTCAAATGTGGTACCATTTGGAGCAAAGCCAATTTCTTCCATTTCAGAATGGAGCTTAGCTACCTCATGCACCAACCCAGCTGCTGCAAAACCCCCAAGAAGAATGTTATATGTTGTAATATTTGGAGAAACTTCTTCAGCTATCATCTGGGAGTATACAGCAGAAGCCTTTTCTAAATGAGAGCTTTTGCAATGTCCTTGAATCAGAGCATTGTAAATGGCAGTGTCTGCATGAAAACCAGCTTTTCTCATTTCCTCTAGTACAGATGCTGCTTTCCTAGTCATCCTAAGCCCACATAAAACGGTTATTAGATTACTATACACAGTTAGATTCAAGTTAAGTCCCATTGCAACAAGCTTCTTGTGCATCATGAAGATGATATCAGCCCTTTTAGTCTCTGAAGCAGCTGTAAGGACAAGTTTGTGAGTAAATGTTGTTGGACATAGCCCTGCAACAAATAATTCATTTAACAAATCCATTGCCGCGTTAATTTTACCAGACTTACAAAGCCCTTCCACCAAAACATTGCAGGTTATTGCATTGGGCTTTAACCCATGAACTTTCATTTCATCCAAGAGTCGAACTGAATGATCAAATTTCCCTTCTCTGCAGTACGCCTTGATTAATGTGTTAAATGTGGCATGATCGGGAGTTAATCCAAACTGCTGCATTCCAGTATAAATAGATTGCATATCATAGTGGCCAACCCTAAGCAATCCATTAAGCAAAACATTATACGTGATTATATCAAACCCTATATTTTTAGCCATGATCTCCTCAGCAACTTCAAGGGCAGAGGACTCTTTTCCTGATTTGAACAGTCCATCCATCAGGGTCGTGTAATTAACACGGTCAGGTAACAATCCCCTTAACATTGAATCTTTAAACAGTGTCTCTGCCTCCTCCATCCGTCCATCCTTCTTCAGATTGTTTATAAAAGCATCTAGTATAAAAATGTTATCTTCCAAGCCTCGCATTTTCATATCTTCATAGAGACCTTCAACCATGTCCTTCCTACCAGCTTTGAAACAGCCATCTATTAGGGAACCATAGGTGAAAGCATTCGGCAAAATGTTTTGGCGAACCATATCTTGCAGTATATTAATGGCTGCTTGAAGCATTCCGCATTTCATGTAGCCATTAATTACTGATGAATAAGTTACCACATTTGGCAGCACATTATGCTCCTCCATTAGCTGCATTACACATTCCACACCCTTCATGTCACGTATTTTACAGAGACCATTAATCAACACAGAATAAGTAATGCAATTCGGCACATTATTATACTCCAAAATATTCTGAAACACATCCTCAGCTTCTCTAACCCATCCAGCCTTAATAAGACCATCCATAAATGTAGTGAACACCACCACATCAAACGTGATACCACGAACTATCATTTGACCTTTCAAGCCAAATGCAGTCATCACATCACTATTTTTCAAGAAAAAATCAACTAAATTCGAGTAGGTAACATGGTTTGGGTTCACACCTACCTTTATCATCTCATTGAATAGGTACTTGGCATCAGCAAACCTCCCACTCTTAAGAAGTAGGTTGATAACACAACTGAAGGTAACCACATCAGGTTCAATTCCCTTTCCTAGCATTTCCTTATATACTGTCAATGCTTCTTCTATCTGGTGCTGCTTGCTATATCCAACAATCAAATTAGTATATGTAATATGATCTGCTCTCTGACGTACTCCAGCAACTATCCCACATTTTTCCAACCCATCATCAACGTTAGATACATTGCAGTCTAAGAGTTTATCCACGAGACACTTCGCAGAAGCAAATTGCCCTGTCTCACAAAACCCATCTATCAAAGTATTATAGGTAACAATATCAGGCAACACGCCCTCTTTTGTCATACGCCCCATCAACTGAAGACCAGCGCTGACCTCACCAGCCTTGCAATAGCCATTAATCAAGGTGTTAAAACCCACAACATCTCTAGGAATAACTGTTCTGTCTGTATTTACGCCACTACACATAATGTCCATAACCAAATTAGCATTTTCCAGCATACCCTTATCACAAAATCCTTTCACCAATATATTACAAGTGAAACTATCACAATCTACACCCCTTTTAACCATCTCCGACGCCAACCCAAGCCCCATTTCTACACACCCGAATTTACAAAACCCCCAAATTACAGTATTATAAGTAACTACATCACTAATAAAACTATAATCCTCGTTATCTCTCAAAAAGTAAAGCGCTCTATCAAAGTCTCCAACTTTACAGAGAGTGTGAACGACAATATTCTTAGTAGCAACATCGGGTCTTACACCAGAAATGATCATTTCTTGATACATAAGCGTTACCTGATGGACTAATCCAGTACAGTTGAAGTGGTGCAAGAGGCCGTTCCAATCGTGGAGCTCCGGCGTTAATTTGCAATCCCTCATGGCGGAGAAAGCGGAAATGGCTTTGGAGAGGCGGCGACAGCGGAGGAAGAGGTGGATGAGAGTGCAGAATAGCGAGGTGCAGAGTCGATGTGGGTTTCTGATCATTAAGCTCTGGGGTGAAGAAGCGGGGGCGAATGAGCGGGAGAGGAGGGGCTTCGAAGTGTGTGCGAAGTGTTTGATGAAATGCCGCAGTGAGCCTACCAGCATTTTGGGGTCCGGTGCGGACATGATGGTCGGTGGACTTGGACTGGAAGACCGGTGAGATCAACTTCATCAGCACTTGTACGGTGTCATGAATAATACACTCACACTCCAACAACAAAAATCAAATCTTTTTCGACCTTCATTCCAAAAATGGACAGCCACGCAGCCGTCTCATTTATTTTAGTTTTTTTCCTTGATAAAATATATACTTCAATTTGGGCTACAAAATCAAAATCATCAATTTCAAATTCCATTGCCGTTCATACCCTCACATACATATAACATAATTCATATACAGGGCCTAGAACATCATTTTCACATCAAAATGGACTCGCATTTTTGCCTCTGAATTTCTAATATTCGTCTCTTTTTAAATTTAATAATATTCATTGCCTTTATAAATGTGAGTGATTGAGTTCAATCCTCCACTCCATTTTAAAATTAAATACAATAGTCGTGTATGATTTTTTATTCCAGTTATATAATGATATCGTATCAAAGTGATCATTTTTAGATATTTTTTTATCATTTTTTTGTATAAATACAATTTTGTTATAAAAAAAATGTTATACAAGTCCATCACGCTTATAAAATAAAAATATCAGGTTTAATGTAATTAAATTTAGTATTTTTTTTTATATTTATCATACGGGAATATTAAATAAATACATAATATTTAAAATTAAATATTCGATGATGCTACGAAAGATACGTTATAACTATATAATAATCTTAATGCATGATTCATAATGGCTCTATGCGTGTTTATATTTGACTGGCCCGCTTAATCATGATTTAATAAAAGGAAAAATATGCAAATTGCTCCCGACTATTACATGGTACGATGGGTAGGGTACTACAGTATCCGTTCTTATACTCGTGCTTTAAAAAATGACCATTCCCCGTTCACATACCCACACAGATAGGCTATACCCAACTCTTATGCTCATTCTCATACCCTTTAGGTACATAAATATACATACCCGTATTCATTATCCGCATTTTAACTAAGTAGTACCTCCCATATACGACGCACGATAAATGTTTTATGATATTTAATTAATTTTAAAATATATTTATCAATTCAAATAAAAAAAATCCACACACACGCACAAATATATATATATATATATATATATATATTATGTGTATATTTTAAATACATGAAAAATATATTGATTACGAAAATGTAATTTAAAAAATTAGTAATATCTAACTTTTCTGCAAAGTCAATGATAGTTTTTCTCTAATTATACAAATATACTTGTATTAGTATATTTTTGGTGTATACTTTAAATATATATATATATATATATATATGTAATATATATATTTTTTATAAGCATGTATTTATCAAGTTTGCAAAATAGAAATAAATTATAACATAAGTTATAATTTAATACTTCATGTACTCCAAATTTTACTCATATTCAATTATCACTTTATTCGTAAATAAATATTTTTTTTAGATAATAACAGAGGTTATATTTTTTAAAAAAATATATAAATATATAAATTTATTTACTATAACTATTTATTTAATATTTAATTTAGTAATCATTGTTTGCAGTAAATAATTACAAAATAAGATTAAAAAATATTAATTAAAACTAAATCATAGTTCAAAAAAAATATAATACAAAAATCATTCATGAAAAGCGCAAAACATAGCAACGGTATGAAATCTTCCAAAAAATACCATATTACAATACAATTAAACACCACCACCACCACCAACAACAACAACAACGATGATGATGATGATGATGATGATGAGGCGGGTTGGATACTAAGGTACTCGTACTCACACCCGTCTCCATCAAAATTTATGGATAATTACTCATATTCGTGTTCGTACCTATTAAGTGGTATGGCATGTTAGCCATTGCCGTCCATATTACATGGTGAGCATTATTGTCTTTTTATTGATTATTTGATTCAAATAAGCCATTTGCATTAAAAGTTGGACTACGTAGACCTTTTTTGATGATTAGTTAATGGTGTTAGAAAATACACACTAATACACATTTTTCCACACACACCTATATTTTTTCACATATAACACAATATATATATATATATTTACACATTGATGAACATTAATTTTATTATATAGTTTATCAAATTTAACTTCTTCCGATTTTTATAAATGTAGTTAAACTTTTATTTTATTTTCCCGTAATGTGTTGTTAGAATTTTATTTCTCATGTATATCTTATTCTATTAAAATTGAGATTTCAATGTAAATTAAACTAGACTTTCTTATGTGCATTGTATGAGTATAAATTATTTATAAATACAAATGCATAATTTCAAGACTTTTGAGATTGAGTAATAATAACAAAAAATATATACATAAAACACTATAGTGAAAGCAAAGTACATATAAATATTTGACATGTAATATAACAAATTTTTGGATATAAGCCAACCTGAATCGAATAACGGGTTTTTTATATCAGACCTGTAAGAGTAAATATACGGTGTGTGTGCAGTTAATTGGGGTATAATATTTTTTTCTTATAATACTTATAACATAATTATGTCATATTTATTTATATGATGACACTACTAAATCTATATGTATATAATAACACACTTGTGCATCAATATTTTTCCCGCCCATTGCAAAGGGCAATTTAGTTATTAGACGCAAATGATCTATCTGGAAAAATTTAATTCAAACTCACTAAAATTAATGTCATAAAGTAGAATTGACATTTCTCATCAATAATAAACGATATCAATTAATGTCATAAAGTAGAATTAACAATTCTTATCAATTAGAATGCATTGTAATTTTTAAATTTTAATTATTAATTGATTATTTAAAAAATTAAGTACTAAAAGGTATATTAAACCTTGATTAGATTGGATGAACCATAAATAACAAGTGCAAAATTAAATTAAAGCATATTAAATTGAAATCGAATGAAAAAAAATTAAAAAATCAAGTGTGCAATAGACGATTTCAAATGTAGTTAATGGTACAATGTTATACATATATAAAATATAGACTAGTTCATCATCAATATTATACATGTATATATATAATATAAAAAAATCGAGACTATATATATAAATCGAGACAGAATGATGTCAATCAAATTTATATATGTCTCAATTTTATCATGTTAGTGTGCCTTAATTATGGTAATCGACCCCGTTATTATAGGCCACTAATAGTATCTTAATCACATTATTCATCTATGTTAATTACGGTGATTACATTCAATTATAAATCATGTGTTGAATCATTTTTATTTCAGAAAAGACATTTCCTCTATAAATAGGAATATGATTGTGATCGTGGCATTGTAGTTTTTACATTTACTTTAAGAGTTTTTTTTTTGTGCATTACATAAAACACATATTGTTGTTTGTTGATATCATTCTCTTTTATTTCACAATGATCCAAAACGTTTCAACTTGCAATCACAAAATCAAATGTCTGAGAAAAAGGTAATGTATTTTTAATGGCATTGCTTCAATCATTTATATATATATTTTTAATATTTTATAATTATAAACAAACTTTATCTATTATGATTCATCTTCGATCACAACATCTAATATAACACCCCTAAAGATTCATTCAAAGATTTGAAAGATTTAGTTGAAGTATTTGAATATTACATGTTCATATGTTAATGACGAGTTTTCTTCTACAGTCCTATCAAAGGAGACGACGATAGTCTAAGAAGAGGACCGGAAACAATCTTATTAGTATGTATTTTTTATCATTCATGCACTTAGTGTATATGTGTTCACTTTATCCAAGAAATCAATTATGCATATTTGTATAGAAAAATCGTGTGTTCATGAACTTACATAACCTGGTGGTGGTGATTGAATTGGTAGAAAACCCATGCTAAATTAATGGAAAATAAAATGGGAGAATAACTAAACAGAACTTTAGGTTGCATCCTAATGGCGGAAGAGGACGATTGGATATGAAATTAGCAGAAAATAATGGATGGATGAATTAGTAAAATGAAAAATAGATTGGATGATGAGGATTAAGAGAACACAGTGATGTTGGTCGCCGGGAAATGAGAAAAAAATAGAAGATTTAACTTTGACACTTCAAAATAATCGCTTGAGCCCAAATGTAATTTTCCATATTATACAAGATATTTTTGTAATTTTTGTATTTTACATTATTCTTATTTGTAGTTAGTATGTAATTTGTTGTAGATTGTATTGTACTTTAAAGTAGCAACAATTAGATAACCAACATGCCCGCACTTAATTTTTATTGTGTATATTTAGATAATTTATTGTTTTATTTTATTTTGAATGGCTGGATATGGTTTATTTTTGTAAGAAATTAGTTTGTGTCTTTTTTAAATTGGAGGAGTAATTATTTGTATGAGTTATTTGCTATTTTTAGCAATGCTGTATTTTGGCCGGTATGGAATTTTCATTATTGTGTCTAATTAATATTCATTTTTTTAATTCGTGACAATGTTCTGATTGATTATATATAATGTTTTGACTATATAAATTGACCATTGATTATTAAAATTAAATTTAAAAGCACACCATTAATTTTATCATTTTTATGCATTTTTTCATGTAAATCATATTTGAATATAAAAACACTTATATGGATGGCAATACAAATACAATATATGTATTATTATACAATAAGGTAGAGGAAAACTATCGTTGTAATGTACTAATGTCTTTTTAATTATTCATCATATAATTTATAATAATGTTTACTTGGGGCCAATAATTTTATATATTACACATCTCATGACTCGAATACTAATCAAAATGTGTACCTATAATTTATAATTTACGATAAATTTACATAATCAATGGTATATGAAATTTTTTAAATTATTACATTTCACGACTTTTAATGACCATCATAAAAATGTGTTATAATTTTGATCGACAGGTAAATTTGATAAAAATATTTATGTAATTATTTATGTATTATATTTTACAATACCGATTTATATGCATTTATTATATTTAATAATGAATAATTTACCAAACATATTATGAATATGAATTAATTTTTCAGTAGAATATATATTTGCACATTTTATAATTAAAATAAGGTGTCTTCGTCATAAATGATGCATATACAGAAGTAATTAAAACTTACAATATAATGGAATTCATACTTTTTAGTCATTCTTCTATAATATTTTGATGCATGCATAACTTTTATTTTTATTTAATAAAATACTTAAAGGGTTAAACTTATACATAAATTGATCGTGCATCGCACGTGGGTAAAATCTAGTAATATTACAAACACATGTAAATAAAAAACAAAATGAATGAAATATTATGAGAAACACATCTGAATTGCTAAATAATTAAAAATGAAAAAAAAAATAAAATATTTAGTTTTTTTATAAAAAAAAATTATGAACTTATAATATATTTATTTTTAAAAATATTTACATTTTTTAAATATAAAATATTTAGTGTGAGTAAAGAATGTGTTACTATGTGAAAAAATCTAAATGTATGTGAAAAATACGTGTTAGTGTGTGTTTTTTAATACTATTAATTTTTTCATCCAAAAAAGAATCTGGTCCAACTTTTAACACAAATGACACGGACTCAAATAATCAAGAAAGGCATGCAATAGTTCAAAGCAGATCATCTGTTGCATTTTGTGTTACATTTAGTGTTGCATAATTATTTTTTAATATAGTCTAATTGGGGGATGGATGAACCCTAAATAAAAAATTTAAATTAAAATAAATTATAATAAATTAAAAAAATAAAAAATATATATTTTTAAAAAAATTATTGAAGAATTGCAATAGGAATGCAATAGGTGTTTGCACCTTTTTCTCTAATAAAATTTAAAATTAAATTTGCAATATTAAACTGATGCGTTAAAAAAAAATAAAAAAAATCTGATGCGTTTGACTGGATTGGGGTTTGCTGCCCAACTATAAATGAATAATTATGAGGCTTCCCGTGATAGAATAAAATTTAAATCCTATATATTTGGACGGAATAATCTTTGTTATACTTATATCGGAATACGAACTTGAATCTTTAATCCAATAGAAACTGAGTTGACTCCGGCAAACCGTTGTATCTGCGCGTTCTCACTCACTTCCCATTTTGTAAGTAATACTCATACTATTCCAGTTTCTATGTTGTAATGACGCTTCTCCCTCTCTTTTTTAATGTGTGATGTCGCTGATATAAACCCATTTCTTAATTGTCACAGAAAAACCCATAGCATTTTGTTATTTAAGAATCTTGAGTTTTCAAAATTTTGATGCTTTATGTATTTGCTCGCTATTCTGAGAGGAGGTTTTAAGATGATTAGTTGTGATTCTCTAATGGGGTTTCTGCTGATTTTTTTATTTTATTTTTTTAGTAATTTTGAAGTGGGTTTTTGTTCTCGATAATTGTAAATTGTAATCATGGGATGTATTGCTTGTTCTTCAATTATTCTCCCCCCGCCCCGTCTTTTCTAGTATCCGTGTGAAAAGTTTAGGATGTGAAGATTTTAATGGAAGATAGAATTTGAGATGAGTTTCTTAAAAGCAAGCACAACCTCACTATGCCTATGGTTTCCTCATTCATTTCTGTTGGGGCTCATTTTCTAAAGGAGCTGAAAATTGTAAATGGCTCTTTATTTCTATAATTATTATATATTTTTCATGCCTAATCAATGTAAAGATGGTTTATAAGTAACCAAGAGTGGCATTTAATGATTATTTTTATTAGTTAAAAAATACTTCATTTAGATAGCTTACTGGTAAGCTCTATATCCTGGTTTTACATGAACATAAATTGGGAGAAGGTGATATTTATTATTGATTTCTGATCTTCGTTAACTCGACATTTCGTTTGAAATTACTCATGATTCATTGACTGAATTATGTTCAATCTGTGAAGTTCAAAGGTGATTAAATGGAAGGAAAGGGTCAAGCATTCAGTGATAAGTATGCTGCTGATATTTCATCGATAAAAGCAGCACAAGATCGCATCAGCTCTTACGTGCACAAAACTCCGGTTTTGTCTTCTGAAACTCTAAATTCTCTTTCTGGAAGAAAGCTTTACTTTAAATGTGAATGTTTTCAGAAAGGGTGAGATGCATATCTGTTTTTGACTTTTCAGAATTATCTCAAATATCTTCCAACACAATAGTTAGGCGTGTATGCTATATTTTAAATTTGTAAATGCAATTAAGACAGTTCGTTGTTTCTTGTGACATCAGTGGAGCTTTCAAATTTAGAGGCGCCTGCAATGCTGTCTTTTCGCTTACAGATGATCAGGCAGCTAAAGGGGTCGTAACACATAGCAGGTTTGTTATGTGTTCACTGTTATCTTCTTCTTAGTTTTTTTGGATTACTTGTCTAAATGCTGCCTGATTCTTTCTACAAACAATTAGTGGTAATCATGCTGCAGCGCTTTCTTTGGCTGCAAAACTACGAGGAATACCAGCACATATAGTCATTCCAAAAAATGCTCCAAAATGCAAAGTTGAGAATGTCATTCGTTACGATGGTCAGGTTATCTGGAGTGAGGCCACGCTACAATCTAGGGAGGAAGTTGCTGCAAAGGTTTTACAAGATACTGGTGCTGTTCTCATTCATCCGTACAATGATGGGCGTATCATAAGGTAGGGTTCTTTTACTGTCACCCCATGAGTGACATTCTTTCTCGTTTTAATCACACTTGATACTTAACTTAGAACTTCTTTTAATCAGTACAAAAATATTTATTTCTGTTGAAAGTGGTAACTTGCACTTTTCCTTGAATGAAGAATTGGCATATCTAAATGTTATTTAGTTAAATTATAGAAAGTTATTGGGAAAAAAGGGAACTTAGACCTAGCAATAAGAATCGCTTAAGTACTTATGCTGTTCTTTTGATTATCTTTGGACTATGCCATTTATTTTTCCATGTTTGCTGGTTTCATATAATCCATCATCAAACTCTCCACAATAATTAACATGCCTTTGCTATAATGTTATGGGATATGCAAATAGCATAAGAATGAGTTGAATGCTTAATACAAACAAAAAAGTAAGCGTATTAAGAGACGATTTGCTTCCAGTGGACAGGGAACCATATCTCTGGAGCTATTGGAACAGATTCCTCAAATTGACACTATAATAGTTCCAATAAGTGGTATGCTCTCTCCTTCTGGAGTCCATTTATTACCTGCTGTCACACATTTTATTTACAGGCTTACATATATGTATAAGTTTGGAATGTAGGAGGTGGTTTGATTTCAGGGGTGGCATTAGCTGCCAAGTCAATTAATCCTGCAGTTCGAGTACTGGCTGCTGAACCGAAGGGAGCTGATGATGCTGCTCAATCCAAAAAAGCAGGCACTATAGTCACTTTACCTGAGACAAAGACCATAGCTGATGGTCTTCGAGCTTTTCTTGGAAGTCACACGTGGTAAATGGCTGAGTCTTTTATAAGAAGCCTTGCATGCATGCTTGCAAATCCTTCCAGTTGACCGATATCTTACCTCCCGTTCAATGACAGGCCCGTTGTCCGAGATTTGGTGGATGACATCATTGTTGTGGATGATAAAGAGATCATAGAAGCCATGCGACTGTGTTATGAGATTCTGAAGGTGGCGGTGGAGCCAAGCGGAGCAATCGGGCTTGCTGCTGTTCTATCGGAGAGTTTCAGGAGTAACCCCAGTTGGAAAGACTGCAAGAATGTGGGCATTATAATTTCAGGAGGCAATGTTGATTTGGATGTCATGTTTGAATCCTTAAACGAACGAGTATGAGTTGCATGAGCACCTCTTTCAAAACGGTTGGTTTGTGATCAACTTAATTGCGATTTGCGACATATATTGTTTAAACTCATTTTTAGATAAAATGATATTAATAATAATCAGTTAGAGGTGTCAAATTAGCCCGACTTCATGTATTGAGCTGGTGGATTTACCATTCGGCCAGATGGGCCAGCCCAGTCTCAACACCCGCCCCAAAATCGTCCGATTCCATAAAATGAAAACTATTAGTACTTTTTTTCAAAAAAAAAAAAAACCCCCTTAAAAAGCCTTGCATTTTTTCAAAATAAAGTAAAATATTGTGTGAGCTTTTAGTAAAAAAGTTTTTTTCTTAGAAAGTATTATTTTATTAAAAATCACATAATTCTGTGCATTTAATAACACCATTGATAAATTAAAACGGAATAAAAAAAAAAATCAAAATCCGTATTCAACAGTTAATGTAAATGACGAAAATGTTTCTTTCTGTGGAAACTGAAAGTCTGAAACAATAAAATAGTCATTTAATTCTAAGAGTTTTAACATCTCGACCTATCAATAAGTTTTCTCAAAAAAAATAAAAAAAGAAGCAGCTTATACTATAAATAGTGATATTTCATTGTAAATTATTGCCCGTTCTGGTGTGGTTCGATCGAGGCTAACACATTGATTTTTTTCATTAATGCATTAATATCATACTGCCTCGCTAGGCTCCTTGGTAGATAGATATCATATCACATACTAATAATGTATTATACTCATTATTTAGGATTTAAATTAGACTTCATCTTCTTCTTCTCTCTTTTTCTTTTTTGACAGCAAATGAGGCTTGATTATACTTATACGAGAATCAAATATCCTTTTATTTTCATTCTTTTTTCAAATATCATTGTTATACTAGATCGAACTGGTGAAATTTTCATTTTCCTTTTGTTATACTTCGATCACTCACCTTCAAACTTATGAGAGAGAAATGCTACTGAGTACAAGACTTAATTGTGGGTACATCTCGACCGTACCACAACTTATTTATTCAATTCTGAATATTTTTTTGTTGATTTTTTTGGATGAAAGTCGAAACAGAAGCTCTTTAATTAGAAATTATAAGCAAAAAAAAAAAAAGTACAGCTGATTTATACAACTAAATAATCCAACAAGATTGCCAAAAATGTTGCAGAGATACACATGGATGAAAACAAACATTAGCAAGAAAAAACATTACTACTATTACCACTATGTCGGCGCAGCGTAGGCAAATTAACATGAATCGCATAATGTAAAGTGGATATATATATAAAGAACGATTTTCCGATGTATGTAGTTCATTCATGTACGATCTATGTATAGTATATGATATATTAATATTGTCATGTATATACTTAGCATTTCATTTATGGACAAATTAAAATGAACATTAACTAAATTAAAAGAGAGAGTGAGATGAAAGGAGCAGCAATGCAATGTTATGTGGTCAACACTCACCAGCCAAATTACACATGTAGATGCATCGTGAGAGAGAGTTAGATGTCATTGCATGAGTTTTAATTTAATTTCCAAGTAGCGGCTAAGCCAAGCCAGTTCGTTAAATACATTGTCGGTTACTCTCTCTCTCTCTCTCATGTGGTTTGGCAGGAAACTCGGTAGAGATTATTTGCAATAGAACTTAGCGCTCTTGACAGCAATCAAACAAAAATATAATCAACAGAAATATGCTTCACTTTCTACTAAGTGGAAAAAAAGTCCGCGAAAGAGACACGACCACCCTGCATAATTTATCCTCATAATCTCGCTCTTACCCTTGCATACATATATTATATATATTAATCTAAAAGTGGGAGTATCACATGAGAAAGTGATGGACAAATTTATGTCTTTTTCATATTAAAATAATATTTGCTGAGGTTGGAGAAATTACACTGTCAAACGCTTGTGAACTCTAAGGAAGCCCCCCCCCCCCCCCCCCCAACAAATGAATACCCCACCACGAACAGCACTTTTAGATTGAAACACTACATAATTACATGTCCCATGAATCTTAGTTTGCATTATACCTGTCTTTTAAATTTGAGCCCCCAGAAAAGTTTAAATCTTGCCTCAATCAAACAACTAAATCAGTCTAGCTATATATGACATTGATTAAAAAACATGCATAAGGGTAAAATCATTTTTGTTAGATGTGGGACCAAAGAAAGGAAGCTAAGAAGATGTAGCTAATTGGTAGTATTAAGGGAGAATTAATGGAGGAGAGAGATGCAAATGAAATAAAGAAGCAGCAGTACAACTACAACTGCCAAAGCTCAGGGGTTCCTTGGAGTAGCATTAAAGACTTACTTGTGCATTTTACTCCCATCTTCTTCTCTACTGTTTTCATGCCCATGTTTCTCCACCATCCATAAACTAACTTCTACATTTTCTTTCAGATATATACATTTAGATTTATACCCCAAAAAAGTTGAGCATAAATCTCTCTCTCTCTCTCTCTCTCTCTCTCTCTCTCTCTCCATGATTGTACATTGTAGATTGTAGCTTCAACAAAATGAAAATGGGGCACACTTGTCATCTTCTCCACATGATTTTCATCATCATTTTCTTCCTCATTTCTTTTCACTGCACCCACACTTTGATCTCAAAAGCTTCAATCGATTACACCAATCATGGCATTCAGAAAAGTTTCCACAATCTACACTCAAAAAGGGTCTATTTGTTCGAAAAATTCAGAGTTTTGCTAGGACAATCTAGAAAGAGAGACTTCTTCTATTTCTCCGCATCGCCGTCGCCGGCTCCGGGGCCCGGCATTGCCCCGGGCGTCGCTCCGGCTCCTTCTCCGGCACCTCCGCGAGCTCACCGCCATGTGCATCCGCCGCTGCGGCACCGCCACCCGCTCCCACAAGCCCACAAGGTGCAGAACAAGGATCGAGGGAGAGGCGCGAGAGTTTTGACGGCAGTTCTCGCATCCGTCGGAGTCACCACGGCGTTGTGCGCGGCCGCGCTGTTTTTCGGGTGCCGGAAAATCAAGAAACGGCGGAGGAGAGAGAGGAGAAGTGTGTCGGGATTCAGAAGTGAAGGGGGAAGCAGAGGTTTATCCAAGTTTATGAGCTCACAAAGCTCAGCTAAAAAGGTAACTTCTGATCCGGGACCTGATCTTTTCTACCTCGATTCATTAGAATCTGCTTTAGAACCAGAAAAATGTTGTCTGAAACTCAACTCTACCGCTGAGAAAATCTACTCCGATGATGTGAGAGAAGGACCGCATTGTGCTCTTGACGAGAGAGAAGGCTCGAACAAGAAACTCATCGATTCAGAGAGAGAGAGTGACAGGTTTTCTTCGTTTGGAGAGATTACTACTGTGCATGAGATTTCGGAGTGTGTGAATGATGATGGCTCTAATTCTTCTTGCGGCGAACGAATTATTCCCGAGGAAATTCAGAAATTTGATGATAAAATTGTTCGTGTTGAAGAAAATATTTCATCTGATGATGATGATGAATCTTTCCATTCCTTTTGTGAATCACATTCATCACAAACGAGGCTTTCAAATGCTTCAGCTTCTAGCGTAGCCGAAACCTTGGAAAATATATCACACAATGAAGTTAAGGAAACACATTCTTCAATGGCTGCATCAAAGATTCCACCACCACCACCACCACCACCACCTCCGCCGCCTGCATCCAAGTCTCTTAGCTCATCCGCATTGTTAAATGTATCAAAAAGTAGTTTTCCGGTGTCATCCCCTGGTCGTCCTCCTCCACCTCCTCCACCAGTAGGTCCGCCTCCACTTTCTAACAGCCATGTAAGCTTTCTGAAGGCGCCGCCGCCACCGCCTTCACTTGCCAAGCAACAAGTACCGTTGGGCAAAGATGGCTCTCCATTGCCGAAGCTCAAGCCACTCCATTGGGACAAAGTTAGAGCTGCCCCAAATCGTACGACGGTGTGGGATAAGATGCGGTCTAGTTCATTTGAGTAAGACGCTGCATTTTAGTCTATCATAACAAGTAATAATTAAAATTCACACATAGCTTGATTAAGTTGTTTGTGTTTCTGAAATATGTTGCAGATTCGATGAGGAAATGATCGAGTCATTATTTGGTTACAACCTGCAAAATTCTATGAAGAATGATGAAGTGAAGAGCAAAACTCCATCTCCAAGCAAGCACGTTCTCGAGCCGAAGAGACTGCATAACATAACTATACTATCTAAGGCCTTGAATGTGACAGCAGAACAAGTTTGTGGGGCGTTGATCCGAGGTTTGAAATCGAAATTCATAGCTACAAATATTATGTCTAGCTAGTTCTATCTCATATAATTAACTAATTAATTAATAAATAGATCCCATTTGATTATACATCCATTTAAACAGTGTGTGTGTGTGTATACTATATAGGAAAAGAGATGAGTATGTTGATGGCATTAATTAATACATTTGATGCTGTGTAACAGGGGAAGGCTTGTCGTTGCAAGATTTAGAAGCATTATCAAAGATGGTGCCAACGAAAGAAGAAGAGGCGAAGCTGGCAAATTACAAAGGTGACATATTAGAATTGGGGTCAGCAGAGAAGTTAGTCAAAGCGATGCTTCAAATACCATTTGCATTTTCAAGAATCGAAGCAATGCTATATAGGGAAACATTTGAAGATGAGGTTCTTCATCTCAAGAAATCATTCTCGATACTCGAGGTAATTAATTACATTAATATTCTATCTCAACAACTCAACCATGTATTCAATTCATTCTGTTTTTATAGGAGGCATGTAAGGAATTGAGATCAAGCCGACTATTCCTAAAGCTGCTCGAGGCAGTGCTCAAGACCGGGAACAGAATGAACGTAGGCACAATAAGAGGAGGAGCAAAAGCATTCAAGCTGGATGCCCTCCTCAAGCTTGCTGATGTGAAGGGAACGGATGGGAAGACGACACTCCTCCATTTTGTCGTCCAAGAAATCATCCGGTCTGAGGGCATTAGGGTGTCGGAGAGCATCATGGGCAAGATAAGCCAGAAAGGCAAAACTGGGAGCCTTCAAGATAAGGAAGAAAGCTACAGGAAGATGGGGCTAGACCTTGTCTGTGGCTTAAGCACTGAGCTATGCAATGCCAAGAAAACTGCTACCATAGACTTGGACGTTCTTGCAAGCTCGGTAGCTAATCTATCAGAGGGCATGTGTAGGCTGCAGAGCCTTGTGCACAAGGGGATGATCGCGGAGGAGAGGAACAGCGGCTTTGTCAACTCGATGAGGTTGTTCCTTGCAGACGGGGAGACTAAGCTGAAGGAGCTGCAGAGTGATGAGAATAGAGTGCTGCTGCATGTGAGAGAGATCACTGAGTATTTTCATGGAGATGTGAGCAAAGATGAGTCCAACCCTCTGAGAATTTTTGTGATCGTGAGGGATTTTATGAGCATGTTAGACAATGTTTGTAAGGAGCTACGCAGCTCCAAAGCACCGCGTAGCCCAAATCCCCTGGCTCCCTTCAGCTAGATTAGAATTGGGTTAATTAAGTTGGTTTGTTTATAGTGTTTTCTGCTGTGTTCATTTTGTGGATGAGATATTTGTGTAACATAATCAAAACTACCCTAATCACAAGTACAAAAGATTTCTTCCAATGTTTTTTTCACCTTGTTTCTTTAACCTGGGATAATGTTCAAACTTCGTCCAACTAATTTTGAGAGATGTTGACAATCTTTCTTTCTTAAATTTTCTATCTGTAATCTAGCATGCTCATGAACATTCACCACCGCACCTAATATTTCAAGTACATTACATGTTTTATTAAGAGAGTCTCGTAACTAAGGTAGGCATACTCTAATTTTCCCTCTCAAGTTTTACACAAGGAAAAATGTGAAGGAAAATTGAACCTAAATCTTTCACTCTAATTAATGTTTTATGTTATGAATCGTATAAAAGATGGTGATATTAAATTGCAACAAAAAGGATTAATAAAAGGGAAAAGGCACATAAAAAGATTTTGAGGTTATGTTATTGCAGGTGCACTACATTACTAGTGCGTTAATTTTGACTTTTATAGTATAAAATAATACTGTGCCGCAAGTGTATAGCGTAGAATAAGGTATTAGTCTTTGACTTTTCATTACTTTTTCATCCCATCCCCTACTGAATTACTAATTCTCATCATTGATGTGCATTTATTTATCCATTGCATGTCCATATTAAATATCACAGCTGTAACTTTATTCACCATCACACTATTTAATGCTTGTAAGCTCCTTCAGTTATTCTGATAATTCATCCCAAATGTGCCTTTTAATTGTTTGTTTATTTTAAATCCAAATACTCAAACTTCACATTAGTTTTAAGATAATTGAATATTGCAATCTGTTAATTCTTCATGTATATAGATGCTTATGTTTAAACCAGCCGATTACTTTGTGATACTCATATTGATTTTTAAAACTATATACCGTAATTTTGGAATAATCAACCGCATTAATCAATTATATTAACTAAAAATATATATATAAATCCTAGTTGGGTGGAATGAACCCTATATAATAATTATAAAATTAAACTAAATTAAAATAAATTGAAATTGAAGAAAATAAATAAATTAAAATCTAATAAAAATAAAATGAAAACTAAGTGGGACAAATGACTTTATTTATTATTTTATCGGTCCACTGGTGACTAGGACTGCATAAATATCTCATTATTCATATTTAACCCCACCCCCCAGATCGATACAAAATAATGAAATGTAATTAGTATTTCACCCGTGCGATGCACGGTGAGTAATTTAATTATATTAGAGATATAATTATGATATAAAATTATGCTAACACAATATAAATAATTAATATCCATTTATGTGAAACAAAATTTAATTGCTAATAATAATGACTAACAAAAATATTAATATTTATTAATAAAAAATTACAAATTTTGAAACACTTCCTTGTAGACAACATTTGTTGTTGAATTACAATTTTTGCCATTTTTGTCGCATTTTCAAACCAGCACGACTTCTAACTCTTGAAATAGCAACATATAACTGTACATGACTAAAAACAGGCGTTTTCAGAAAAAGGCCAACATGAGATCGATACAAAATAATGAAATGTAATTTGTAAATACTTGATCAATTTACAAGGCTTCAGGTCCATGGATGGGATCATGTAGTGATATAATATAATGAATAATGTTAGGGCAATATATTTATCGTAAGCACCTAGCGTATATAATGAGGTATATTTGTGTGAGATTATTTAACGAGTCTCTTACCTTAGACGAATCTCTATTTGATTCATTAGGTGATCCTTTATTTTATTTTTATTTTTCAGTGATTCTTCTTTCCATTTCTCTCTCCTTTCCCTTTTTCTTTTCTTTTTTAGTTTTTTTTTCACTTTTTAATTTCTTCATTTATTTATTATTTATAAATATATATTTAATTTTTTGAATTGGTTTATTATTTTATCTGATGTCTCAGGCAGTGCACTCGTCAAACGCTAACTCGTCGGTTCCTGCACTGTGCTCGATATTTTTTAAAATAAATATATATCATAAAATGTAATTAGTGAACAAAAATTAAATTGACTTAATTTAATTTTTTGAATTAATTTAATTTTTATCCGACATCTCGTGCAGTGCATTCATCTGATACTAAAGCGTGGGCTTATGCACTGAGTTAATTTTTTTGTAATAAATATATACTTTAAAATGGAAACGTGAACCTTAAAATTAAATTGAATTAATTTATTTTTTTTATCCGACATTTCGCGCAGTGCACTTGATCAATGCTAATGCGTGGGCTCTTGCACTGTGCTCGATATAAAATAATAATTTTTAAAATTATATAAAAGACAAAGAAGAAATGAAAAGAATTAAAGAAAGAAAGAAATAAGAGATGAAAAGGAAAGAAAAAAGAAAAGAACGAAAGCAAGCAAGCAGCAGCCAAAACAAGAGAGGAAAAAAGAAAGAAAGAGGAGGAGGTTGGCCCATGCGCACGTTGGCGCGCGTGAACTCTCACGCCTGGGTGAAAAGGCGTATATGAATATGTATCGTATATTATATTCATCTGATTCATCACATCAAAGTCAAAATTCATATACATTGTGTAGGCTAATATAGTAATATGCTTCATTGTATTTTTACTTTGTTGTAATTCATACGTGAATATATTTACGATGAATAATAAAAAAGATGCTCCTTTGGGAGGTGCAGATATCACGTGAAAGTCAAACTAGAGAAGAAAACAAACATAATAATGTAATGATAATAAAAATGGAACACACACAAACAAGCGTATATATATATTCCTCATATCCTCTGAAATTCTATCGTCAGCTCGCCTGTATAATTGCACTTGTCTCTGTGTGTGAAAACTGTTCCAAAGCGAATAATAACTCTGATTTTTATGCATCAATCCGAATCGAGTGGTGCTCATTTTTGTACTATACTTTTTTTGGAATTTTCCCACTTGATTTCTCGAGGAAGAATATTGTCTAATGATTACATAATAGCACTATCAGTATGGAAAAAATTATACCACTTTCTTTTTTTCTGTATGTTTTCCTATGAAATATATTCAACAAATTAAGCTTCGGTTAATACACATGCATGTCTCGTATTAATTTTTTTGGGTAATAAATTTTCATTGCCTAAAATCCTGTACATATTGGCATATTGCGCATACATTGCAAATAATTAGTCTTCGGGGGAAATAATTGTTTTTGTAGGTAGATTTTTTACTGTTTTTGTAGGTGGAGTTGATAGTATACAAATATAAGTGGAGACCTTCATGTAAAATATAATAGTGAGATCTCGAATTCTGGACGGTAAGCTCACATTTTCCCAAATAAAAAGGAAAAAGAAGAAGATAATTTATTGAGTGCCCTATTCTGGGCCACTTGGTTTTATTTGTTGGCCCATGACTTTATGGGCCCGTTATGCCTCTCTCCTCTCCTCTCTATTAAGCTTACACACTATGAGGTGCTCTAAGCCTTCGTTTAACAATTAAAACTACTTTCATACTTGAATGTTTCTACATGAACTTGGCATGATTTTTTGTTTTTAACGTAAATTTTAAATTATTATATTAAAAATACAAACTCGACACATTGTGCAAATTTATCATGGATTCCAATTTCGGTTAAATTAAAACTGACGTTTATTTATTAAAAACGACGTCATTTAATCACTAATAGAAACCTCTTAAAATTATATCGTATTTAGTGACCGGGCCACTAATCTACATATATTTTCTGACATCCAAATCAGCCAATTACGTTGGAATTGAAATTGATGTTTAAATTACAAAATGAGTATTTCTAAATACACCAATATTTTTCTTTATATAACACTAAATAAAATAATTGAAAAGTAATCATTTATAAAAATTTTTAAATGTCCCAACTAATAAAAAGTAAATATAATTAGAATACAAAACAAAAGAAAAAATAATTAGAATACGAAACAAAACAAAAAATAAAAAAATTATGCAGCAACACACAATTAACCGCCAGCCATAGTTCTCACAAACTCCTCGGCCATCATCTTCTTCCCCAACACACAACACATAACTATGACTTTTGACTCATTACACAGCAATTTGTCACCCATTTTTAGTGTGTTGTAATTGACAGACTGAACTTTGTCGTTTCCCCTTGACGATGTTTCTAGATGGAGAAGGAAGAAGAAGAGGGCAACGGCGTTTTCCACCCTCGTTCAGCTGCTACTCTGGTGCTTGCATGCGGTGGTTCTTTGCCGACGAGAAAATAAATAGATGAGGAAAAATGGATTGCTGGATTTGTTGTTGCTTCGTCGTTGATAAACTGTACACTTTTTCGTACATTTGCATGCTGTGTTTTACACGGTTCATGTGTGATTTTATCTCAGTTTAATCGATGTGCACTTGATTTTAGAGTTTGGTCTAGTTT
The DNA here is from genome assembly GCA_026008535.1 of Perilla frutescens. Lineage (NCBI taxonomy): Eukaryota > Viridiplantae > Streptophyta > Magnoliopsida > Lamiales > Lamiaceae > Perilla > Perilla frutescens. The sequence goes on along the minus strand of BRKX01000017.1, from coordinate 32,982,408 downwards.
GTTAATTTGTGTAGGTTTGTCCTCATTTTTTGATATTTTGGAGAAAATAAATGGTGATGAAGCCCCAAGATGTTGGTTTGAAGGAATTCAATCGAAAACAAGAAGAAACGAGTCAGAGAAAAACCCGCGACCTCGAGCCGCAAGTGTGCTCGCAGGTGAGGTGACGGGTCAGCACAAGCGGGGCCACTGCCCACTCGCGACAGAGGAAAGGTCCGAAAGAAGAAAATTCACGACCTCGGTCGCAGGTAATCAACCAGGTTGCGGGTATTGTGCCAAGTGGAGCCGCGAGTGAGGTCTCGGCTCGGTCGCGTTTGTCCGGTTTTTGATTCATTTTTTAGCTTTTCTCTACTAGGTATTTAAGGATTTTAGTACATGAAAATTATACACTTTGGAACATACCCTAAGATTGATATCAAAGAGAAACAGTAGGGGAAAAGCATCGGGAAGAACAAGACCAGGGGATTCAAGTACTTCAAGATTAGAGGCAGATATAATCTTTCGGATTTTATTTTCTTTAATTCTTGTCACACTATGAACACCTTGTGGACTATTTTCTTTGTTTATTTTAGTATGAACAACTAAACTCTAGTATTCTATGGTTGATTTATGATTCAATTATGAAGTTTATTTAATTAATTCTGTTTTTGTGATATATTTTTAATGTGTTAATTCATAAATTGAAAGAAGAGTCTTGACACTAAAGTTGGAATAATTAACTTGATAGTCAATATCACTCAAGAGGGTTGAGATTATTTGAGAGAGCAATAAACCCCCGATGATCACTTGGGAATTGCATGCTAGATAACTGATTGACACATTGTTATTTAATATGAAATCAACACTCTAGATACTTCGAGAGGAGGTTTAGAATGCAGTAGTGGTTGCTCTAGTGTAAATAAAATCCCAACATAAGTATAAGAGACGGAATTAGTTGGATGAATGGATTAATTGGTGATTATTCAATCCTAGAATACGTCTGTTACCCATTATTATTTTTGCCTATGCATTTAATCTGCAATTAATTTTAGTGTTTTAATTTCAGTTATTTTAGTTTTAGTTAGTTAAATTCAACCACTTCATCATTTTGAGTGATCTATATAACATGGATAGAATAATTCAGATAATTAGTAGCTTAAAATATTAAATCTCTGTGGATTTGACATTGTTCACCACTATATTAGAAGTCTCATTGTACACTTGCAGTTTAGGTGAAATAAAATACCGAACAGTCGTCAATGATTTGTGCAATATATTTTTTTTACTATTATCTTTTTTATTAATATTTAAAATCTTTTTTTAAATAAAGGAGGTATAAAAGACTTAGAAAAAATAAAAAAAAATATATGGTGTATAATGTAAAAGTGGTGTATAAAGAAAAAAAATAGTGATATATTTAGAAACATCATTGCAAAATACGTTAAGTTTGTGTTTTTTTTTTTTGTGTAATAATTTTAGATTTATGTTAAAAATAAAAAAAATGATATGAATTCCTTTATTTTAAAAATATTTAACCCAATTATGAATGATTCCACGTCAATAACAACTCAACTAGTCTATATCTATATCTATATATATATATATATATATATATATGTATATAAACACAGTTTTCATTGCATTCAAAATTTGCGCCAATTTTTCTCCAATTCTGTAATTTTAATATTAAAAAATTTCAGCTATATTAATAGCTTAGATTAACAAATAACTGACCCCTCTCCCCCCAGCCACTATCACATTTTAGTTTAGTTGGCAGTCTAATCTATATTATATTTAAAAGTAAGATAGTCAATGCAAATAGAAAAATAAGTTTTTCCGCCTAAATCAATTTTCTAATAATAGTGATATAATTATACATATAAATAATTATGCAATTAAGTAATAAAAATTATGAAATCAATTAATTACATTACATAAATAATAAAAATTCACTAGAATAATTTGGCGGAAATCACCTCTCCTAAATCCTAATCCGTAAGTTATTTTATTTTAGTTCCATAAATTATGTGATTGAATATTCTGAGGAATAATTACCTAATTAATATATTTGTAAAATACATATACGTGTATAGATACATCAATTAGAAATCGTAAAGTCAAGATACCTAATTTTGGTAAAAATGCATATCCAAAAATCAAAATTTTACTAAAATACGCATATAAAAGTATATTAATGATATTTATGATAACATGTCTTATATATATATTTTCTAAAATTTAAATAGGTTACAAGGAAATTTATCAATGAAATCTATGGTCATTAATGAAAAAATCACTATATAAATATATAATTATCATATGTATGTTAGTCAATGTATAACCATATATACAAAATAAATAACGTATTTATCATAGATATTGATTATTTTATTTGAGTCCAATTATTTTTAATTTGTCTAACTTGCAATCAATTATAAATATATTTTCAAAGATAAAGCCATCGACTTTCTATAAAAAAATTCTATCATGTTACAATGTAAGAATGATTTTCGATTCTTTAATGTAATAAAGTTGTTCTATAATTCCACAAATATTTTGTACCATTATTATATATACTAAATCTCATGATTGATGATTGATATGTATAATTTTACATATTTAGTTGATATTTTCGTGGGGTTATAAATATGAGGTGTTCAAAACTTTGTTGATCATACTCTCACTAGAAATGTTGTAGAATTACTTTCTCTTTATTTATTCTTGCTGAAATGGTCGGTCCCCAAGAAGAAATATAAGAAGTCAACATAAAAAAGGAGATATATGCATCGAACATCTCGAGAGTTTATGGATTATTTAATTTGTAATTTGTGCACACTTGCAAATTTTGCATTGAGCACAGATCAATGGATGTCTTACTTTCCCATACTTTTTTTTTGTAGGTAAAACATATATTGACATAGAATTATAGGTGATTTCAATTTATCGATCTTATTCATTCTCATACATTTTTTTTCATTTTGTTGTCAGTCTACCAAAACATAATCCTCACACTTTGTAGGATGAAGAAATATGATAAAAAAACTACTATAAGCCAGCCATGGAGAAGACGTAAGGTGAAGAGAAGAATTATTGTCTACCCCTTTTGACCGATGACTTTCGAAAAATCTTTGGAGAGACTGGGGAAGAGAGATTTGGAATGGTACTTCTAGAAGATGGCCAATAGTTTTTTTTTAATTATAATTTTTTGTATATATATTGGGATTATTGTATGTATGTTATTAATGAGTCATGAATTTGACCAATATGTTATTTATTGGGGCTCCTATATTTATTCTTTAGTATGTGTTCTCAATATTATAAATTTAAAATGGACTTTTAATTAATTATTTCGATATATTAATATAATTAGTTCATTTGTCCGAAAATGTAAATTTATTGTATAAATATTGTATCAATAATAGTTCTTAATGATAGCAACCAAACCTTATGGTTCGGTAAATTGTTCATACTTCTTAATTTTAAAAAATATTTCGCCGTTCGTTTTGGATTCACAATGTCAATTATCTAAAAGATATGATATGATGTTTTTAGACGATACAGTTTTTTATGTTAAATTTTTTATGTTATGTATTTATTTTTATTTTCCACAATATTTAGAAAATGTTTTTTTTTGTGCAATATATTATTCTATAGCATTAATTATAGAAATAGATTTAATTAGTTGACTTAAACTTACTCATCCAGTTAATCGTAGAAATATATTTGATTTGATTCGGTAAATAATATTTAATGGAGTTTGTTGTCGATCTTGATCTAATAAGCATTTTACTTTTTTACTTTTTTGCTGAAACAACTACATTTTTAGTCCTGAAACTATATTTTTCGGACTATGAATATCAGTTTAAGAAATTTGGGATAAAAAAAGTCAAAAATTAAAATTTGCGACCGCATATTTGGACCCTATTTTTATGGGATCAAATGTGAAATTATCTCTTATTATTTTACATGGAAAACCCAAATTTTAAATCACTCATTCAAATTTTAGAAAAAAACTACTCTATGTTTAATGTGGATTGTAAAGTTTGAAAAATATATCAGATGTTTGCATCAAACATAAAAAAATATTATGATCATAAAATAAATAATGAACAATAAACTAATCTTTAAGATCTGTACTTCAAAGATTGTGTCAGTCGGTGGAAGTACTTTATATCCACAAAATATGAATATATTTGTCAATGATTTAAAAGTATAATCTACTATGCATTAATTACAAATAAATTACGATAAAAATTATGAAATGTATTTTTGAATGAAAACCATTTTTTAAGGTTTTAGGGGTGAGAGATTTTGGGATTGAACATGGCGTCTCACCATTAATACTACAAAGTTATAAAGCTCATGATACAAAAATAATTTTAACGGAGATTGCGTTTGGAAATTGCACACGCGTGTTAGTTGTGTTGTTTCCGTTGTTAAATAGTTAGGGTATGGATTCCGTACCCATGACTCATGAGTGATAATTTTTTAGATTATTGGGATTTAATTTTATGAGTGATACATCATATTTGATTTAATATTTTTTCCTTACATTTGACATGAGTATTGATTATTTTTATAATAAATAAATAATTTTAATTTTGATACTTCAGTATACGTATGTTATCCGTGCATGGCACGGGTGCAATACTAATTTCATTCATTCATAAACAGTTTTGTCCATTTAACTTCACACACACGCACTTGACAGTTTTCTGGAGTAGTTTTTTATGCTTTTTTTCAGGGTTATTAATCATCTACAACCGGCGACTAATCTAGAGTAGTTTTTCCAACTTTTGTAACATTATCATCACTTTTCTTCAATTGTTTACAAGCGCAAATGGTATAATTATCTCTCTCCCTTCTTCCCCTTTTCTATAGATTACTCACCTCCTCTCCCAAACCCCTGTTTCGCACCTCCTCCTTACCAAATTATATGGTGAATAAAAGCAAAGAAGATAGGCATGCTGCGAACCTTCTCAATCGGAGTCATCGATCCACATCGCGACTTAATTCAAATCTTCCAATTTCAAAATTATCATCCAATTACTAACTGTATTCAACCACAGAGTCTAATTTCATACTATATTAATTTTGAATTTTGGGCTTCACGTTCTACAGGAATCCCGGCTGGCATGCTTCTTATCTAGAAACGATGGAATTCATAATTGTGGTGATCCAGGTTGATATGTTTTTTATCGCAAAACGATGAAATTTTGGAGTTCATATTCTACAGGAATCCCGGCTGAATATGTGTGTCTTGGTGCAGCGTAGTAAGTTGATCAAATTATTTCATCCCTAACCCTATTTTGATCTGTATTTTTTCTTTTGTTATGGTTCTCTCTCTAGGTAGGTAAAATTGGCAAAGAGGAATTCAAAATTGTGTCAAATGAGAAATCATCTAATCGTGTGCTTCTGTTTGGGAAGTGTTGAGATACTTTGAAATGATATTTTGTAATTTCAATTTAATTTTAACTTAATCATTCAGTTCTCTTCATCTTAATTGTATTTGTATTGTTGTTGTGGTTCTCTCTCTAGGCAGAAGATAATTTCGATAGGGAGAACACAGTTGATATTTTGTGAAATCCAATCACCTATTTATTGTCTTCTTTGTTTACTGATCTCAATTGAAACTAAGATTCAGAAATGTTGCTTCTAATTTGAATCTTATATATTACATGCCAACTTTTCTGAATAAACACATTGATTGTTTGTTGTGTTTTGAGTCTGCGTGTATGACAGTTATTTTACAATTTGGCCCATGTTTATGGTGGTAGAGTATGTTAAGCCGTTGGAGTAAAATTTACAGCATTAACTTTGAATAAATTATGCTTTTTGCTTTCAATTCTTGACAATTAAAAATGCACGATATCATGTGAGGATTGGAAACTATGGTACCTTACTTCAATAATGTAGAAGATATGCTTCTGATAGGAATGTATATCACTTTAGAGGCTTTTGTATAGAACTCTTAACTTGGTGAGAAACATTTTGTGTTTTTTAGAAATTTTGCCTATCAATTTGGTCAAAAGTACAGTTTAGTTGCAACTTATGTTGTTATGTATAATTATATTTTAACCATTCATCGAGTACAGTTGGAATTTTTATTGATAAACAATAATATTAATAAAATAAGTTTATTTCTTTATTGGAAAAAACTATAGTTTAATTGAAAGTTTGTTTGATATGTTTTTGAAATTTTCCATTTGATGATTCGAATTCGTGAGGTGTGTTAAGAAGAGATTTTGGATAGGATTATTAAGTTTAGACAAATATGGTGTATCTCGAATCATAAAGTGTTTTAAACCATCACACACCAGATTTAATTCGAGTTGGAAGTTTATGTTTATATATTAGGACTTAGGATTGTCTTCAATATAAGGTTTTATCTATTTAATAAAATTTTGTATTTTTTTATAAAACAATATATTGAATTTACTGCATGTGAATTAAGTTTGGAGTGGGCATATGGTGTCAAACAAACTCTGATTTTCAATTGTGGTGAATTATTTCACTCTCTATATTCAACAAAATTATAATTGCTTCAATCTTATTGCGTTTGTTGGAAAGGTGCAATTACATTCTCGACTGTTTATGCCTCTATTTAGTCTCTAATTTCCTAGATAATGCTTAAATTTAATAATGATTTTTTTAATGAAGTTAGTTACAAATATTTAGGTCTTAAAATGTAGTTCATAGATTATGGTGTTAGCATATATGCAAAATTGATCCGCTTGGCGACAAAAAGGTGTTTGATGAGATAGATGGAAAAATTGGGGTTTGGTGCCCGCAAATCTTCCTTTGGGTACTGTAGTGGTTATTTTTCGTCAGCCCATTATGCTGGTCCATCAGGATTAAACATTGTCGTTTAACCGAGCAGCCTCACAAAGATCGGGTATTTTGAATTAAATTGAACTAGTCGTCCGCATTACCTGGAAGGGTTGACGTGATCAAACGAATGAGATCGTGCCTCAACCGCTCCCATAATCTATGCGAACCCTAGCACTGCCTCTCTCTATAAAAGGAGACTTCCCTCCTCATTTGAGGGGTACGCTGAAATACCCACAAGCTTCACATCACACCCTAAGAATACTGAGCTCACAATTTTCTAGGTTAATTCCACCCCGGCGATTTAACATCCGGCCTTCTTCCTACATTCTTCCAGGATCGAACGGCATTTCCCTAGATTTCCAGTCACGTTCTGGATAAAGATTATCGTCATTAAGCGCCTTAATCATTTAATTATTCCGTATTTTGTTTCTTTCTACACTTCTTCTTTTCCTGACTTGAGCGTCGGAGGCCCAACGATCGTCAACCCCCCGACGGTCTTTGGCTCTTACGGTGTTTTCTGTTTTTGTTTCACAGATTGGCCGCTGCTCCGGACTGAATCAATTAATTGCAGATTTCCGGATCTACAGGTACGCTGTCGAGGAATGTGGTTTCTTTTTTTTCTTTTTTCTTTTCTTTTGAGAAGAAGGAATGTGATTTATTGGACGACTTTAATATTGGAGTATTCAGACCATTAATCTAATGTGTATTGACAAACTTATGCTATAAACGTTAAACCTAAAGAATTATTCCAAAATTTATGATGGAATTTATCATTTATGTTACTTTTTATTATAAATTCACTTTGTATATAATTTAATTAGTATGCCACTACCATTAAATTTAAAGTCATAGTCATTCAATTGCTATTTTATTTTTATTTTTTTAATGTCTTACTACTATGTAAGAGTATAATAAGAAAAGTCTAAATTAATATTTTAAAATGAAAAGGTCTTCCATAGTATTCTATATTTTTTTTATATCTCACTTATATTCAATTCTGTAATTTTTTATTTAACTTATTTGTTTATCATATTAATTTATAGTATTGAATGTCTTTAATTGAAACTGATAATTACCGTGCATCGCACGGGTGCAAAACTAGTTGCTCGTAATAGGACAGTTTTTGCACTCATTCCATTATTTTCTCGAGTTATCTCAATATATATAAAAACAATAACTTATATCGTTAATATAAACCTAGCATTTTCCCGCCAAAATACTTTCTACATTTAGTAATTTAGTTAATTTTATATTAAAACTGAAATTGTATTAATGTTTTAATAATCATATCATATCACTTAATATAATATGTAATAGTTTATATATATATATATATATATCAATTACATATAATAAATAACAATTTAATTTTATATTGAGATAGGTAATTGTTGTGATCACGGATATTTTTACCATTTCTTTGTTAAATTATATTGGATCTATAATAAAACTCAATTTTGGGAACTATTTATTGAATAAAGATTTAATCTTGGAAATCAGAAATGGGGGAATATCAGAAGAAAATAAGATGCAGAAGATATAGGTGTGAGAGAGAATAGAGTTGATATTACTTTTTTCTGCCTTTCATTTCAAGAACTTACCCTATTAAAAAGAGTTACAATTGGGGACCACTTAGGGAAAATAACATAGCATAAGCTAATGTATTAAAATGTTGTCCATTACAAAAGCCCAATTACTCAACACACCTAGGTGGCCCAACTACTAAAATACTTGAGTGAATTCCAAAAGCTTGCTCCGCCAATTAGAACCGGCCCGAGTCCAAGCCTTCCAAATGCCCATTTCTTCTGTATACGAGCCCAGCCGAGCCGAGTACCACCGAGCTCTTGCTCAACTTGTTTAGGTATTTATGAGCTCGAGCTCAAGCTCGGCTTGACAGGAAAAAATCGAGCTCGAATTAAGGCTCGGCTCGAGCTCGAGGTCGTTTACATGCACAATTATACTATAAGTCATAAGTCATATCATATTGCAATATATTAAGACAATTTATAAATTAATCATTTTATATTATTTAAGAGACTACTAATTCTTAATTTGTTTAATTATTATTCTTAGTTTGACTTATTTAATGTTAGACTTAATTTTTGTTAATTTTTTTATTAACTAATATAAATTATAGTTATATAAACTATATACTATAATACAAATAGTATAAATACTAGAAATCTAATATTAACTATATAATATTTGTGTTAACTACTAAGAAATAAGAATATTTTTAATCTTGAATATTTGATTTCTTAATTTTGATAACAATTTTTTGAAAAATTATTATGTTTTCAATATCATTTATTTCATTTAATGGATTGAGAATGATTATTTTGTCAATATTAGTCTTAATTTTTTTGTTAATTTTCTTTTCCCTTTTATTGCTATGTACATTTTAACTAATATCAACTATATACTATAATAGACGTTAGTTTATATAACTAAGAGTTTAAGATTAACTATATAACATTGGTGCTAAGAATACTCTTACTATTGAACATTTGATTAGTTTTAATTTGTGTTAATTTCATTTTTTTTCTTTATTACTTTGTTACTTTTGATAATATTCACCTAATATCATTGATTTAATTTCATGTATTAATATTTAATGTTGAGTATTATTTGTCAGGTTGTCAATATTAATCTTAATTTTTTAATTTCATTTTTCCTTTATTACTTTACACAAATTATAAATTTATAATTTATAACTTATATTCTTATAAGTTATAACTAATAATCTAAGATGGACTATAATCTATTTTTTCCACATGTTATATATATTATTATAAGTCAATGACTATATACTAGAATACTAATCGATTGAAGATAGTATATATAACTATGGTTGCAGAATTCGGGCTAGGCGACCCCTAGCCGTGCCGAAAACAACCTAATCGGCTGAGAAATCGGGGTGGCCGATCTATTTTTTCCACATGTTATATATATTATTATAAGTCAATGACTCTATATACTAGAATACTAATCGATTGAAGATAGTATATATAAGCATATAATTAAGAGTTTAAGATTAACTATATAACATTATTGCTAAGAATATTATTACTCTTGAACATTTGATTAGTTATAATTTTTGTTAATTTTTCTTTTTATTTATCATTTTACTTCCGATAATATTAGTTTAATATTATTCATAATTTCTCTTATTACTTATTATTTATCATTGAGCGTTCAATTTCTTAATTTGATAATATTAATATAATATCATTTTACATTTCATATTATCATTATTTATTATACTAATATACTATGTAAAATTGTAAATAAGATAACTATATTATATATAAATATATAATATGCATATATATATATAGTTCATTAGTTTGTCTGTTTGTGTATATAATTGTTATTCTTGAACATTAATTTCTTAACTTTAATAATATTAGTTCAATAGTTAATACCATTAGTTTCATTTTATTTTAAATGAGAAGTATTAATTTGACAAAAGTTACAATATAAATAACTAATATTTTAAAAATTACAAAAATAGTATGTGTCTCGAGTTCTAAATTGAATAGCTCGCTAGTCCGGCTCGAGCTCAACTCATTTAAGTACTCACGAGTTAGGCTCATGAGACAGCTCGCGAGCCAGGCTCGAGCTCGACTCGTTTAACTACTCGTGAGCCTGCTCACGAGACAGTTCGTGAGACAGCCCGTTAAAAAAACTCGAGAACCTCACGAGCCGAGTTAGCTCGTGAGCTCGGCTCGTTTAATAAATGAGCCAATATCAAACGAATTTTTTCGAACCGATACCCGAGCATCTCGCGAATAGTTTGGCTTATATCCAACTCTCATTCCTAATTTGAGAATGAGCAATCCTTAAAAATCCTTTCTTGCCTCCGACAACTACTGTCGCCATTTCCACTCCAATCTCTAGCTCACAATCCACAACATTAGACCCCAATGTTGTGTTCATAAATCATAACAGTAATGTAATACAATCCATACAATGAAAAATATTTATTTTATGCCTTAATTAAAACATAAATTTATAATATAAAATCAAAATAGAAAATTAGCAATTAGTGAATAAATTATTAATTAATGTAATATATATACTACCTTAATTATTTGCAATTATATATTTAATCATGCAGATTTATTAAATTCATAAATCATGCAATCTATTTTAAGGGATATATTAATCACCTGAAATGAATCCCAAAATTTAGGTGGTGTTAGGGACCTGAATATGTCTTTTACCAATACACTATCCAAATATACACGAATTATGCGTGTGTGCCTATATATATATAGTCATCAATGAGATAGTCATCAATAATGCTATATTATTAGAATATATATATTTTTAAGAGATCAGATTAGATATTAGAATGTTATATAATATATAGAGTTCTTAATTATTATTATTATTATTATTATTATTATTATTATTATTATTATTATTATTATTTGTTTGAAATGAGCCTAGATTAAAATGGAGCGTGTAAATATCTAATTTGAATCATCCGCAGTGTTGGAGGGTACAACGTGGGATGATGTGCAATTAATCAATTATTAGATGTCCAAATGAACGCCTATAAATTTTTACAATCTCCTAATTAGATGTTTTCATTTATACTTTAATATATAATACTAAATAATAATTTTTTTTTACTCAACTAACATGCCAAGAAAAAAATATACAAGGCAGAAGCATACTATCATTATTTTTTTGACAACAAAATCAAAGCAAAAAATGACAATGACATCTCGAGTCCATTCTCTAATTTAAATATTTAATATAAATAATAAAGGTGAAATTTAAGTTGGAGAATAACTTAGTTTTGTAATCAATCTTCTTTAGAATTTTCGTTCATCCTTTTAAAATTTGCACGTAAATTTGATGCATGCTTGCCTATTTTTGGATTATGCTAAGAGGAATTGAGAACTAAACATAATTTTTAGGTGAAAAAAATTAAGTGAAATTTGATTATTGGAAAATAATTTTTTTAATAGAAACACAGATGTACAGTACATACAACTTATATCCAACATATCAAACTCAAAAAATTAGCGACCTTAAAGTTTGTGAAATCGATTATATGTTGCACACATTTTACACAATCGATATGAGATTTTGCCCTTTTTTTTGTAGAAACACACACACACACACAATATCAAACTCAAAAGGCAAATTATTATCTTTTAATATCAAACTTCTAGTTGGACGACAAATTATATAGGAGGAACTAGAAAATCAATTACCTTTGTATATTTTTTTACAGCAAAACAAATCATAACTTCATCACCATAAGCATTATATATATACTTTTATATAGATCTCTCTCATATTTTTTGTTTAGCCTATATTTTTCATAAATATATCTCATTATAAATGTTTGTATAATAAAGTACTTCAAAATTTAGAATTAAATATTATTTGACATTTTTGGTTCAAATTGTTACTATATTACTAACAAAATAAATTGAATATCATTTGAATTTATTTTATGGTTATTTCTATGAATTGTTATTAAAATATTACTATCGCATAATATTTTTATATTTATAGGTAATATTAGTATAATGTAATGGCAATATAATTCACATGTTACGTTCCTCTTACGTATAATTGTGTATAATACTCGATTTCACTCCATGTGGTGTGGATCAAGTCGTGAACCCGTAAATACATTAATTTTGACATAATTTACAATATAAAGATAAATTTTAAAATGTCACCATTTGACATAAAATTTCACAATTGCAAAATAGACACAACATTGCAATAATAATAAATGAGTAATACAACATTTCGAATTGATAATTTACTGTGTTAGTAAAAATATTCAAATAATCACAATTTATGTATTGCTTAGTAAATTATAAATATAGTCAGAATACAACTAACAACCTCGTTCATGGAATTAAAAATAAAATAACAGTAAATTAAAAGAAATAATATACGTACAAATATGGCGAGGTGTCTCTCCATATTTATTTGGTGGAAAACTATCAACAAGCGCATGTGATAATCAAACCTAGGAGAATTGGAACATTACGGTATCAATGCGGATGTAATCTTTTATTACACATTTGTTATTTCAATTCGTGTTCCACAATTAAATTTATGAATTTTTCTTCCATTTTTTTTTTGTTAATTTTAATTTATTATGTTTTAGTTTAATTGTATGATTGTTTTTTAGGATTCACCCCACCCAACTAGGGTTTATTATTATTTTTTAGCATTTAATTTTCAAAGAAATGATAATCATTGTTGAGTATTTTAAAAATATGATTTATCATTTTTTAAATTTCAATATTTTGTTGATAAATGTGATTACGTCGATTATGTTATAATTAATTTTTATTTTTATAATATCTATTATTAAACTTGTAAATTCGATCGTGGAATACGGATTGAAACACTAAAGATGGAAGAGATGTTCGGTATCAACGACCCCACATTTATTACTAGCTAGGCTAATTTTTCACTATTTGTACGAAATTTTAACTTCAAATCATGTTAAATTTTACTAAATTATAACACCAAAGTTTGGCTAATAAACCTAATCCGAACAACATGAAATCATCACGTTGCTCATACATGTTTTTAAACATATAATTGAATAGATCGGTGACTCTATTTAATTAATATAATTAACCTGTTGAAATGATATTATGATTTAAGCCTTCTCAGCCAATCCATACGTACAATTATGCCATCTTCAATAAAAACAATACCAATTAATAAATGGATATTATCTAGTTTTAGCCTGACCTTTTAAGAAATTTATAAAAATGTCCTGACTTATTATAAATAACAATTTAATACCTAACCTTTTGATTTTTTAACAAATCTAGTCTGAAATTAATTTTCGGACTTTTAGTTGCTGACGTGTATTATTTGGCCTGAATTTCTTGATGATGTGGACAATACCTATGCCATGTCAATTAATGAAAATAAGATTAAAACAAAAATTTCACTCCACACCATCTCTTTTCTGAACGCTAGTTCTCTTCTTCAAATCACAACATTCGAATTATTTCAGAAAAAGAAGGTCCCCATTTCTTTCTCTGTAAGCGTGAAGTCGACAGGAAGTGGTCCGCACTTCACAGTCTTGAAGTTTGGAGAGAGAAAGATCGACGACGATGGCATTAGAGCTTAGGAAGCGATCGACCGCAGATCAAGAAACGACCTTTAACAGAGAGAAAGATCGACGTCGATCGACTGCATGGTCAGAAAGAGGCCCTCTTGCTCTTTCCGGCAGCGCTTCTCTCTTTCATGTGGGTGTTTTGATGGCTATCCAATGCTCGTGAGCTGTGGAATTTTTTTGAACAGTATGAATATGGGAAATATTTTGTCGCACATTCTTCTTTATTTGGTGAATGAATCATTTCATGTGCGTGCAGATGCAGTGGTGACAAGTGATTTAAAAATGGAGTGTTGATTAGCTAATGATAGTAAGTTTAATTAGATGTGCGTATGCAGAAAATGAGAGAAATGTATGAGGAGAGAGAAAATGCGATGAACTACCTGGGTCTGTTTACTCTTTTCAGCGGTGCTTCTACTCTGTTTTGTTTTATTTGAAAAGAAAAGAATAGATTTTGGTAGAGAGATGTGTTTGTGTGTGAGTTGATATTTACACATACAGAGAAAGAAATGGGGACCTTCTTTATCTGAAATATTTCGGAGTGTTGTGATTTGAAGAAGAGAACTATGGTTCACAAAAGAGATGGTGTGGAGTGAAAATTTTATTTTAATTTTGTTTCCATCAATTGACGTGGCATAGGTATTGTCCACATCATCACGAAATTCGGGCCAAATAATACACGTCAGCAACTAAAAGCCTAAAAATTAATTTCAGGCTAGATTTGTTAAAAATTCAAAAGACCAGATATTAAATTGTTATTTATAAAAGATCAAGACATTTTTGTGAATTTCTTAAAAGTTGAGGCTAAAACTAGATAATACCCCTTAATAAATTGATATACTATTTTAAATTCACGATAATTAAGAAATCTCAGGATTTCGAAATAAAGTACATAAATAAAACTCTAAAATTTATAAATAATGCTCCTAATTTGTTGGGGGAAAAATATATGCAGATTTTTTGAACTTTAGCTACTAGCATAACTGCAACCAACCAAACGCCCCCCACCTATAATTTTTGAAATCTTCCCGCCTCAAAGCAAATGCCAGGTGTAATATACTTATTGGTTAAGTTAGAATCACGCGGATTGCCAAATTTACCAACACTCTTGGCCGTTGGATCAGCCTCAAATCTCTATCCATTTCGCAAATCACTGCAATCTGATTGGTCGATACACCGAAAACCGGATCGGCAGCATGCCCTGCGCACTAGTATATATACTCATCTCATTGGATCAAATTTTTCATCATCACATCCCGCAATTTCACAAAGCTTAACTAAGATATCAAAGCACAGATCAGGAATGGAGGCTGAGAATACAACCGTAATCAAGGGCACCGGCGGTAGGCGAGGCGGAGAAAGGAAGAAGTCGATACCGAAATCCGTGAGAGCGGGGCTCCAGTTTCCGGTGGGTCGCGTTGCCCGTTTTCTGAAGAAGGGGAGGTATGCCCAGCGCACGGGCACTGGAGCTCCCGTCTATTTGGCTGCTGTTCTAGAATACCTCGCCGCTGAGGTAATCTTATTTTTAATTTCGTTGTGTTTTCCGCTAATTGAAAGGTGTTTTGATTAGAAGTTTGTTTGAGTTGCAGGTTCTGGAATTGGCCGGAAACGCGGCGAGGGACAATAAGAAGAGCAGGATTATTCCGAGGCATGTGCAGTTGGCCATACGGAATGACGAAGAATTGGGGAAACTGCTTAGCGGCGTCACCATTGCTAATGGTGGAGTTTTGCCCAACATTAATCCGGTGCTTTTGCCGAAGAAGTCTGCGGCGGCGGAGGAGAAGGTCTCTCAGACCAAATCTGCTAAGAAGGCTTAAATTTTCTGGATTTGGTTTTTAATATTTCATTTAGCCCCAATATATGTAACGTGGTTAGGTAGGGAATTTATGTTAAAAGTAAATAAGTTCATTTACCACTCTTTTTATTGTTTTATTTCGCATCATTATAGCCGCAGATATGTTTTCCTCACATAAGCATTTGCATTATTTGTTCTATATTGAAACAAGCATGAATTTGAAGGAGAGAAAAAAATGGTCGATGAATAAAATATGGAAATTTGATTTTTAAATATAAATCACTAACAAAATAAATTAATCTTCAGAACTGGGAATGAATCACCTTATTTTCTTCAAAATGGCACTTTCAAAGTTGGGAAATATTCTTGAGAAATTCCTCACTGTTGAGCAAGCCAAGCAAATCCACTGCCAAATCGTAGTTAACGATCTTCACAATCTCGAAGCGCTATTGATCCGCCAAATTCTAAAATGCGCCGCTGATTATTCTGCCCGAACATCCTATTACGTGAGATCGATCCTACGGCATACACGAAACCGCGATGCTTTCTCAGCGTCGTGCACAATCCGTTATCTCTCTCAAAACGGGCAGTTTGAAGAAGCTCTTGCTTTATATTCTGAGTCGCACGCTTCTGGTATTTATCCCAACTCGTTTGCTATATCTTCAGCTCTCAAGTCTTGCGCGAGGATTCTGTGTAAAATGGGCGGGTTAATGATTCATGGGCAAGTGCAGAAGTTGGCACTTTGCGAGGTTGTTTTCGTGCAGACTTCGCTTTTGGATTTCTACTCGAAATTGGGTGATATGGTGGTTGCGCGTAAGGTGTTTGATGAAATTCGTGAGAAAAATGTGGTTTCTTGGAACTCCTTGTTGGGCGGATACGTGAAGCAAGGGGATCTTGCTATGGCGCAGAGCGTGTTTGATGAAATGCCCGTGAGAGATGTCGTGTCGTGGAATTCCATGGTTTCAGGGTACACGAGGGGGAAGGATATGGAGCAGGCATACGAATTGTTTTGTCGAATGCCAGAGAGGAGTTTTGCTTCTTGGAATGCCATGGTTAGTGGATACATAGAATGTGGGAAGATAGAGGTAGCTCGTAGGTTTTTTGATGCGATGCCAGAGAAGAATATTGTTTCGTATATCACCATGATTTCTGCCTACTCAAAGCGTGGGAATGTAGAGTCCGCGAAAGAGCTGTATGATGAGCAGAGTGAGAATGGTCTGCTTCTGTGTAACGCCATGATCGCATGCTATGCTCAGAATAACAGAGCAAAAGAGGCGCTGCAGTTGTTTGATGAGATGGTGAAGCCGAATGCAAGATTTCAGCCTGATAAAAGGACGTTGTCTAGTGCTATTTCGGCCTGTTCTCAACTAGGAGATTCGGAATATGGGAGTCGGATTGAATCGTGCATGAAAGAATTCGGGATTAGAATGGATGATCATTTAGCCACCTCTTTCATCGACTTGTACGCTAAGTGTGGAAACATGGATAAAGCTTATGAGCTGTTCAACGCCTTGCAAAGGAGGGATTTAGTTGCTTATACTGCAATGATTATAGGGTGTGGTATAAATGGTAAGGCGAGGGAGGCCATCAAGCTATTTGACGAGATGATTGATAGCGGTATTGTTCCGAACATGGTTACCTTTACAGGAATACTGAGTGCTTACTGCCATGTTGGTTTGGTGGAAGAAGGGTATGATTGCTTCGCTTTGATGCAGAGGCATGGATTCGTCCCGACACAGGATCACTACTCGATCATGGTTGATCTTTTGGGGAAGGCGGGGAGAGTAGACGAGGCGTATGGGTTGATCAAGAGCATGCCTAGTGAGCCACATGCTGGAGTATGGGGTGCATTGCTTCTTGGTTGCAGCTTGAACAACAATGTACAAGTTGCAGAGATAGCTGCCAGGAATTGTTTGGAGCTTGACCCTGATAGTAGCGGTTATCACTCTCTTCTTGCCAATATTTATGCCGCTGCAGGGAGGTGGGAAGATGCTAATAGATTGAGGGGAGCTATTCATGTTAAGATACCAGGATCTAGTTGGATCTAATATGGATATCAATTATCTTTCTCCATTTTTTTTTAAAAATGTTATACTTATTTCAATATTATATATACTAATATACCTTTTATTATATTCTACATATTATATTATTTATATGTAGTAATTGCAATATTGATGTTGGACCTTCAAAAATATTATATAATTGAACCATTTTTTTAATATATACTATAACAATGCTTTTTTGACCGGAAATAATTTCGAATTTTTGGTACATCAAACTTTGGAATTTACTATTCAAAATTATTATAATTTTTAATTTCTACAAAGCAAAACAAAAAAGTTCTTCATAGCTGTAAAATTAGGCCTGAGAATTCATGTTATCATTTAGTGTTTCGTGCCGACACGATAATGATACGATACGATAAGGCCAAACAAATACGACATGATAAGAATATGTCCAACACGATAATTATGTCACGATATAACACAATATTTTGTCGTGTTGACACGACATGATAATAACGCGACACAACAATAATTAAAAACCAAATAATAAATATAATTCATAAATAACTAATTAAAATATATAAACAAATAAAAATCAGAATAATAAATATATAGTTTTTCTTGTAACAGGTTATCGAGTTCTTATAGCGCTAGCAAGTTAACAGGTTCTTATCGGGTTGACTGATTATTGAGTTGTTATCTGGTTATCATGTAACCCATTAATTGTTATCGTATCCAGCATGTTGATACGAAACACAACATGAAATGACACCATAATTTCGAATCATTATCGTGTCGATATGATATCAACACGAACATGATAATGTCAAACATTAACCCGTTATTTTCGTGTCGTGTTAATGTGTCTGTGCCAAAAATTATCAACCATCTTTATCTATTTAATAACAATGTGCCAAAAATTATCAATCATCTTTATCTATTTAATAACAAAATTGTTGTTAACAATAGTTTTCCTCCAAGTCATTTCTAATTTTGGAAACTAATTTTTTATTACTAATATCAATTTACTAAATAATATTTTATTATTATTTATTAATCAATTTAACAAAAACTTCACATGTACGCTTTGAAAACAAAAAATATTGACGCATAATGTAGCAATTTATGAATTTTCTTCGTATTTCGAGTCTACTTTGAATTTCAAAATTAGGTTTAAGTTATCATTTTTTCCTTTTTTGTTGGGCTTAACTTCAATGACCATTTCTCTCAAAAAAATAAAATAAAAATTCAATGACCATTAATACAATTGTAAAAATTTATATAATTCACAATAGTTGTAAATTAATTTTGTTTTCTTATGATAATTTTCTTATAACAAATAAAATTATACACATCTCTCATTTGTGCATCACACCACACGTAGAGCTGACAATTTAGGCTCGATCTGAGTTCGGGCCGGACCGAGCCAATAAAATATAGGCCCAAAAATATTTTGGGCCGTCCCGACCCGAAGAATCAAAAAACCTAAATGGGCCGAGCTATTTAGCCCAAAATCTGAAATTTTACACTAAAGCTCTGGACGGCCCCAGCTTGACCCGAAAATAGGGTCAGGTTGGGCCTCTAAAATATCGACTCAAATTGATTCTATATTTTTCAAAACTAGTAATTTACTAATCTATACATATAGTTTTCACTGTTAGGTTTTTTCGAGACAACAAACCTTCAAATTTATTTTTATATTTACTTATTATTTAATTGACAAATTTTAAAATCCTTAATATTTTTTATTATTTTATAGACAAATTTTAAATACCTTAAAAAGTATTGCAAAAGGAAAAATACATGAACATGATAAATCTATTTGAAGATAGAGGGACAATATTTTCTCATTAATTGGCAATAGGCACATTTAAAATTTAAAATGCTAATTTATAAAAATTAAAATTCGTACTAGAACAAAATAGAACACCAAGAAAACATATTCCATTTATATATACAAATTGAGAATATTATTTGAAATATTCAACCCAGAGAGCAGCACCAAAAATTACAAAAATAGCACTGCCGTCCGTCCGATCTTTAACCCAACATGGAACTAATGAATTTATGATTTGGGCCCATAGTTCTCTACTTCTCTCGAGTCTTTTCTTGAACACCAAGGAAACCAAAGGAATTCGCAAAAGAGACAAGACACAAGAACAATAATTTCACCAAAAAACTACCAATTTTGTGATAATCTACTTGGGTTCTTCATACAAACATTCTTTCTCAAGATGATTCGTTTCGTGGTATGCGTTTTTTCCGTTGATCAACTTTATTTTCTGCATTTCTTGGGTTATTTTATTAATAAACTGGAAAATTTGGCTTGTTCGCAAAGTGTTTGATAAATTGCTTGTAAGAATGTTGTATTTGTTTGCTTTGGTCTACAACAGGGTTCTTTTTTTGTGTGTTTGCAGAGAAAGTTCTCGAACAAAACCACTCTAATTCGTGCAGCGGCTTTGGCTGCAGCTGGTTCAGGGATATTGTGTTTCAACACTTCTTCAGATCACAGTGAGGACTATTATTTTGGAATGTTTATGTTATTTAATGTTTATAAACGTGAAACCTTGAAGCTGCGTTTTTGCATGTTTCCTGTAAGATCAAAACATAAAAAGCATCATTTCTTAATGTAGTTAACTCCTGTTTTACTAACTATTGTTTTGATCGTAAATAGATGCATCAATAGTGGTTTCAATGCCTCTGCCCTTTCGGGATTCCTTAGCATGGCCATGGACTGTGGAGGGGAGCAGCCTCTTTCCTTCATATATGCGCTCAAACCATTCACAATATGGTATATTTGTATTTCTTTATGTTTTCTCACTGTTTTTTTTTTGTGTGCGTGTGTGTGTGTTTGTGTGTGTTTATGTTCTTTTTTATTTACCCTTATCTGTTTCTTTCCTTTTTAATCAATTGATAACATTCTATTGCAGGTCTTCTGCCGCTATCTTTTTCAAGACCAGATGTTGCCCCAGATCCTAGCATGAGCAAAGCTGCAGGGGATGTGGGAGACAATCCAAAACACTCCTGCAACTGTCTTGGCCGTGATACTATTGCAAATGCAGCTGCTAAGATAGGCCCTGCTGTTGTGAATTTGTCGATACCCAAAGGTTTACATTTTATTTCTCCTTTTTTTTGTGATTTTGTCAGTTTTTAGAGAGAAAATTACATCCTAGGTAGTTCAGAGCTCAACAGTGATGCTCTTTTTGTAGGTTTTCTTGGAGTAGTAATAGGTAAAAGCATTGGATCAGGAACTATTATAGATGAAGATGGTACTATCTTGACTTGTGCTCATGCGGTGGTTGATTTACAAGGTTCATCCAAAGGAAGGGTATGCCTTTTGAAATTGTTTATATCCTTTGAGATGAATGTTGGAGCAGTTTGCTTAGGCAGAAAATAACTCTACTTAAAAGGATTTCACGAATCTTATCAATCCACTTATGAATACTCTTTGGAATTGTTCCTGAATCTTGAAATGGAATCTATCTAACATATTTCCTTGTCTAAGTTTTGAGTTTCAATTGAATATATCTTAGCCACATGGAAGTTTAAACCCTTGTGTAATTACCATGTAAATCTTCGGACTGATGCTAGAGTATTAACGTTCTGTGCAATGCATGAATTCATTCTTTCAGTGAGCTATGGAAATTGGAAAACGTCTTTGTGCTTTGTCCATTAAAATTTTTGTATCTGGTATACTGAATTTCTATTTGAATTTATTACATCATGGCCCTGGACTTTTTAGGAATCTTTTAATCACATGGGACTATCAATATTTTGTTGTTCCTTTACCAATGCTGCAGGTTGAAGTGACTTTGCAAGATGGTCGGTCATTTGAGGGTACGGTAGTGAATGCTGATGTGCATGCAGATATTGCAGTAGTGAAGATCAAGTCTAAAACACCACTTCCAACAGCAAAACTTGGAAGTTCGAGTAAGCTTCGCCCTGGGGATTGGGTGGTGGCTATGGGCTGTCCCCTTACCCTTCAGAATACTGTTACTGCAGGTATTGTAAGGTAATTTATCTTTGCCATCTCTTCAATCTACGCAGTGCTCATGAAAACATGTCAAAGAGGTCTTGGAGTTTAGTACTCAGGAACATATTTTCTCTAATGCCTTTTTGTTGCTTCCCCTGTTGCATCTAGTTGTGTTGATCGTAAAGCTAGTGACTTGGGTCTTGGAGGCATGCACAGGGAATATTTGCAAACTGATTGTGCTATAAATCCGGTAATTTTCTCTGTTTTCCTTTACCTTCTTTTGAAGAACTTTCTGCACTATTTATCACCAATCTTTTTCTTTTTTGGATTTTGTCATTTTTTGCTTCGGGAGACACTTGGAAGGAAAAGTTGTTCATCATGTGTATGTAGAGCGCCTCAAGGCAACTCTTGCTTGTTAAGATGATTTAGGATTCCTCGGCTTTGTTCCATTTTATCCTTTATCTATGTATACAAAATAAGTATCTGGCAGCTCACAGGTGCATTCGAGATTTTTGGATTCTTTTTTAGGTTGGGATGGGATGGCAGTTGTCAGAATACAGATGTACGTTGATATGACAAGTTTGTGGTGATTTATTATTGCCTTGTGGAACATGTATGCATGGAAAACATTACTTGAATTACATAGATTTTCAATCTCTCTTATTGGTGTTCATTGCTCGCCTTAGTCATTTATATATTGACATCGTTTACTGCAAAAGGGGTTGGACATGATGCTTTTATTTCATTATTCCTTTAAAACTACAGATATTGAAAGACTAGAAGATGTCACTATCAACTCTGTTGTTCTTCTTGGCATCTGTTGTCTAACACTAAAACTTAAGTTATTGTGTATTGTTAATTATAGGGTCTTTTTGTAGGGTAATTCCGGGGGACCTCTTGTGAATGTTGATGGAGAAGTTATAGGTGTTAACATCATGAAAGTGTCGGGGGCTGATGGATTGAATTTTGCTGTCCCAGTTGATTCAGTTGCAAGAATAATAGAGCACTTTAAAAGGAATGGGTATGTTGTTCGTTTCAAAACTCTGTGTGTGTGTGTGTGTGAACACGCGCACATGTTCGTGTCTATGTGTCAAAAGAGTTGTAAGAACCCAAAGTTACTATTGCATGAGCGAGGGGTACCTTTAGTTGCTGCCACCGTTGATATGTTTCATACCTTTTTTCTCTTCCTTATTTCACATTTCAGTACATGTTTACACACACACACACACACACGTACATATATATTTGGTTTCCTTTGTCTTGGGAAAACTAAGTTCTACTAAAAAATATGCCGATGCTTTACTTTCATGACACTTCTTTTTAGCGATCATGGTTTCTTAGAACTTAGGTGGAATTCTGTTATTTGGTAGGTTTTGTAACGTACAATGAACATGTAGAATCAGAAAACCATGTTAGTTGAAGACATGGAAGAAACAATGGAATGAGGAAAGCCAATGTAAGCAAGCAAACAAATGAGTGTCCTGAAGTTCTAAAAGTTCTAAAGGCTTGGCTAGTAAGAATCAGTGTCCTAATTGAAAATAGGTTAAACCATCTACCCTTCACGTTAATAGTTAATTACCTGACTCCTTGTATTTAGTTTTGAGATAAGGAATTTAGCTCCTATGCATTCTAGTGTTATACCCCATATGAGAGCTTATGTTTCAACCAATGTTAGAAATATTGTAAATATCTCACATTTTCGGATACTGATATCAAGATCAATATCAGCCAGTTTATTTTTTCAAATTGTAAATATTGTAAAGAAGTTCAAAATATCATAAAATATCGAGGAACATTGGTATCAAGATCAATATCGGCGAGTTTATATTTTGAATTGGACAAATATCGAAATAATATTGCAGTTTTATCAGAAATAATACAGAAATTTTGGTAATTTTAATTTTTACAATCTGTATTACATAAAAATACAAATTATATATAATCAAATTACAAATGCAAAAAGTATCATTGTGTAAGTAAAGACGACGTCAATATTTCCTAAATAATTGTTGGTAACCTGGCATCAATATTGTCACCATAAAAGTAGGATTTCATCTCATATATTGAACCTCTTAGGACATCATTTTCGTACTACATACTTTTCTAGCAAATAATTATGGTTCTTATTGTAATATTTGACAATGTATGTGGTTTATTATCCTTTTAATATCATAAGCATGTCATTTTTTATTTTATTTTTACAGTGAATTTTGTGTATTCAAGTTTGTTGTGACATTCACATTATTCATATCGATTAATCCAAAATGTTGATGTATTCGTAAACTGCAACATTTTCAATTTTTGAAATCTATAATGTTCTCTTCTTTGACCCCATATTTGGTCGAGGAGGAGGTTGTGGCTCCACTTCTTCTACCCACAAGCTTTGTCGGTTGTCTTGCTTGACATTGAGCTTTGATTTTTTGTCTTATCTATTTATTTGCTTTAGTTTTATTTTCATGTCCTCCAAAATCTTTTAGATACTTATAACATGGTAGTGATATAAATAGGTTCTAATGCAGGAGAGTTGTCCGACCTTGGCTTGGTTTGAAAATGATTGATCTCAATGACATGATTGTTGCACATCTTAAAGAAACAAATACATCCTTCCCAGATGTCAGGAGAGGAGTTCTTATACCTATGGTCAGATTATTTGCTGATTTATCATATATATATATATATATACACCTTGATTTTTTCTGCATAAATTATGATTGGCCAAAGGTGCAAATTGGACCCTAAAGTAAGAAATATTTCTTAGTGTTTTTGACGCAGATGTTTTTCACATGGACCTTAAACTCTAAAATATTGTTCAAAGTGAACTGTCACTTAAAGATATGTATGCTTTTCAGCATTGTGTGATATGGTTACTAACTTACTGTTTGTGCTTGCCATGAGCTATTTAATTGCATTGGTTTTCCCAATAACTAATTCTAGCATTCCATTAGTCTATATAATACACAGAGCTCCTGATGTGGCTTGCTTAGTTTAGGGCCTTGTTTACTTTGATAGATAAGGGTGGATTGATAAAACTAACCAACTCTATCCTATGTTTATTTTGCTTGATATTATATGAAGGATAACCCAAGGCCCGTGATAAATTTGCTTTGGGGTGCTTATGGGGATGATATATATCCCACCTAAGAGGTGGGATGTGATTTATCCACCCTCTCATCCTCTAAACTATCTATCCACCCAATTATAAATCCTTGAAGTAAACAAGCCATAATGGGATGATGATGGAATGACTTTTGGCTTCATATGGAACAATGTTAAATATAAACCATCACGAGCAACAATGAGAAATATAACGTTAAAAAACTTTTCCTTGCAGAAAATAACCTTAACGGTCATACTCATAGTCTCATACAT
Organism: Perilla frutescens; assembly: GCA_026008535.1. Classification (NCBI taxonomy): domain Eukaryota; kingdom Viridiplantae; phylum Streptophyta; class Magnoliopsida; order Lamiales; family Lamiaceae; genus Perilla; species Perilla frutescens. The sequence goes on along the minus strand of BRKX01000017.1, from coordinate 32,957,335 downwards.
GTTTGAGCTTCTGAGGTATCCAAAACGCTATTGTTCATTTTCATATCTGTTGCAGTGAAGCAATATTAATGAAAGTAGTGTATTTTTGTTGATTGGGTCATTGCTAATAAGACCTTTTCACTGATTTAAAGACAAGAGTCGAAGCTATCTTTGCATTGGCAACTTGAATCATTTTCATGTGCTCAGGAGTAGCACTATAAGCAAAGTCCTCTCCAATTCTTTTAAACGAGAAATATAATATTTCCTGAGAAGTACTGATGAAATTGTTTTCTTTAACAGGTATCACCAGGTTCCCCAGCTGATCGTGCTGGGTTTTGTCCTGGAGATGTTTTAGTTGAATTTGGAGGAAGGTCTGTTGAAAGCATTAAGGAGGTATAATATTTCCTATAGATTAGCATCTCACTTTGTAAAAGTGAAGTTAACTGATCCTAGCGGTTCTGTCGTTGATTTGAATAAGGCCTTCTTATGCTTTATGTGTGCTGTTGTTGTTGATTGTCTGTTGATCTATTTGAAAGCCATTAAAATATGTTGATAGCATGTTCCATCAATTATCATTGTGATCTGAGTTCTGATTTTCTCTCTGTTTTTACCTGCCGAATTATGGCTATGGCTTGCACTTGCTGTATCATTAAACGGGGCGTTATGTTTTTCACTCAGGTGATTGATATCATGAGTGATGAAGTTGGCAAACCTTTCAAGGCTGTTGTGAAGAGAGCAAACAATGTTACCGAAACTTTAACTGTGACTCCTGAAGAAGTAAATCCAGACATGTGAAGGACGGGTTCCTCCTCTTCATCGCTTTTTCATGATGTGAGGTATCAGTTTGTGTTGAATGGAGTAAGACGACTAGTATTCGTTAAGAAATTTCTGAGTTCGGATTTGGTATTGATCTTGTAACACCCATGCAAATGATGAGTAATCATACTATTACCCGAACTTTAGCTGCTGAATACGCTCAAAGGGATTTTCCATTTTCAAATTTCTTTTTGTGGTGCCTCACTTGGAATTTCTAGTTATAGACTTGAGAGATGAAAAATAATATATAAGCGGTGGGTCTCAATGAAATGATGATATATGAATGATTGAATATTACCCTCCCTAAATGGGTATTACTTGCAGACCCAGGTCAGTAATTTTTTTTTTAAAACATAGTGGTTGTGCGGATAGTACCGAGAATTTTCCTAAATATTGATAGTGAATGATCGATAAGGATTTTAAATAAGTTGGACACCAAAGTTCTTAACAAAAAAAAAAATTACATCATCGAAATTTCAATGCTCTGTTATAACAAACGTATTAAGAAGCAATTTGGTTCTAAATTTCTAAATAACGAAACCACAGAATAAATGAGAACGTCTATTAGATAAAACTGAGGAATCGATTCCTCAAGTATATCCTCGTATGAACAAAAACATATTGTACATTTCCTTGGATCAATGAAACTTTACATTTACCGATAGCAAAAATAAAATAAAAATAAAAATAAAAATAAAAATAAAAATTTAACAGTTAGATGCTAGGATGAAGATACAATCAGCATTCAGCTCATCTTGTAGACAGAGTAGCCAAGCCAACTATAACACCAGATGCTGGAAATATTTGTGTAACTATTTCTATTGTATTTTCCCTTTTTTTTGAAAATATATTCACAATTGAATGAAATTAAATCTTGGTGACGATTAAGCCTATACAGATATAAACCGCAGTGAAAAAAGGAGGCAAGACTCAGAAGTTCGATTCTGGCCAAAGGAAGTTGTGGGACTCCAGTTGGGTCATCTCCCCACCCACCACTGGATCAAACTTGCATCTGTAAAATCTGTATGAAAAATAAGATAAATTGATATAAATTCATGCATTCATACAAGGAAAGGAAAACACGAGGCAACAACAGTCTCGACTTAACAGCAAACTAATACCTTCCATCAGTGCCTATAATGACAACTGTGTTCTCCTGGTGGCCAAAAGCCACAATGTGCTTCAAGCCTTCTTTTAGGTGGAATTGAGCCACTGACCATTCAGAGCTAAAATACCTGGGCAGAACACCTGCATGTTTGAAATCAGAATACAAACTATCATGTTATGATATCATTAGAAGGAAGCAGAGGGGGTATCGAGCAACTTGAACTGGACTTCCACTGAGTTCTTGTGTTGCATTGAAGCTTATATAGTCCGTTTCTGTAATCAGGTGAGTAATGTAGTGTTGTAGTACATTTTCCCTTTTTCTTCTTTTTTTGTGACAAGTAGGAAGTTGTGAGTACATCCACCACATAAAAATGTCACAGTAGAAGGAGTTGAAAATTATTATAGATATACTTCTCAATTATGGGAAATTAGACACCTTTGTGGTATAGTTCTAATAAAGCGAAACTTTATATGACCCACCAAATGTATATGGCCAATGAATTCTTCATGCATATTTCCTGATTCCTCAAGAGTACAAAAAAACTTTTTTTATATGTTGAATTTCACATTGGGTAAAACCACTAGAGACAAAGACTCCCAAACCTCTTAGTGCACGACCATGTGGTCAAATCTACTTCATACTAAGTTCTAAATTACCTAGAATCACCTTGCTCATCTTAACAAAATAAATACGTAATAGCATAAAACATTTTTTTTAAATGATGAAGTACCTTTAATGAAGGAAAGGCGTGATGTGGAAAGTGGAGCAACTTTATCTGTTTCTGCTACTTGTGAACCATATGTCCTTAAAGGTCTTGAGTCAACCTTTAAGCTGAAAACATGGACGGTTCCTTTATCACTTGAAACAGCCAGCCATTGGGCAGTTGAAGAGAAAGAAAGGCTGCAAATCACTGCTCTTTCAGAACCCCTTCTCAGCTGCATTTGTTGAGGGAACTTTTTAGTGACAGATTAAAGTAAAGCCACAGGCATAATATAGAAGTACCACAGGAAATAGATAACCAGACTGCACAGTTCATAAACAGTTTGTCACCTTACTTTTGCCTCAATTGCTTCATTTTTTAACTAATTCATAGGAAGCAACACCAATCTCACTGGAGATGCCAATAGAGATAGTTTACATTCCAGTTAGATATTTAAGATACAGTTTACGTTCTAGCAGGATAAATCACGCTACAAGTACTAGATGGAATAACAGGATTCCAACCATAAATCTAGAGAAAGATGGCAAACAATAATTCATTTCAAGAATTTACATCAGTTACAATCTGTCTGTGAAATAAGCATAAAGGCATGGTAAAGTAAGAAAGCATAGTTATGAATATAGTAGCCACACACGAAACTTAAGCAAGTTTAACAGATTTGCAGATTATGCTAATTATGGATATAAGTTTAATGGCAATTATGGTACGCATATTTTCCAGTTTTTCTTATAAAACTAGTAGTAATCCAGCTCCTGTGACTCGGATATCATGATGAATAATCTACTGACTATATTTATCAGTTGCAAACTGATGTGAAACAGTCGCTGGAGAGCATTGCTAGTACATTGATTCTCCCCAAACAGTCGCGATAATGATCTAGTCTTTGATATGATTGTTCGTATTCATTCCCTAAAACGAATATACACTACAACATGTTCATGATAAACATATAAGCAAACACATAAAAGGCAATCAAATACAACATAGTACGTCCAGTGTCCAAGAAATTAACAAAAACTCTACATATTGATTTCTAGTTGTGTCATAATATCATAACGTCTCAACATTAATCTTGGTTCATGATAGTGGGAATGTGATGATCCACATGTTTAAGTCTCCCCATCAATCTCTATAGCATTTCTGAAACTATCTGCAGCATTAGAAGCAATTAATCACCACAACAATCCTTCTGTACGAATCACACTCACCAACCAGTCTTTCACTCTACAATCTTATAAGAGGTGAATCAATATCTCCAAGCACAGAAGCTTAAAACATTGAATAAAGAATCCAAACACTCTGCATAGACAGAATCAACCATAACATTGAACAGGCAGAGAGAGAGAGAGAGAGAGAGAGAGAGAGAGCCTACCTCCTTAAGCAACGATCCATCCATGGTGTTAAATACGCGAACCAGCGTCCCCCTACTACTTGCAGTGGCCATCAGCTTACCATCATTCATCAAAGCAATAAAAGCTACACCCGAATTGTGCGCCATTATATGCTTACACTTCCACGTCCCGTATCGCTCCACCCTCACATACCCCCTCTGTAATCCCAAGCAAACTAGCACCGGCGGCCCCATTTGAGAAATCTCACACAGCCCCTGCGGATTTTCCAACGTCTCAATCTGGTGTATCAATTTCAAGTCGGATAAATTATACACGTATATCTTCTGCATCATCACGACGACAATGCGGTCCGGTCTGAGGCGGACGGCCTTCACCTCCGACCGGAACAACAGCTCGCCGATGCAGCGGTTGAGATGATCGTCCCAAATCATGACCTTCTTGCGGGAAGATTTAGGGGCACCGACTAATGCGAGGATGTTACAGCGGAAGAGCATCTGAACGACGCCAATGCCGCCGGCGCCGGAGAAGTTGCGTCGGATGGTTTCGCCATAAGAGTCGACGGTGAACACGATGAAGCCGTCGGTGGTGGCAACGGAAAAGCAGTCGGCGTCCTGGTTGAAGACGAGGTGGAGGATGGACGGTGGTTGCATAGAATTGGGGTTTGGTGTGACGGCGGCGGCGGCGGATGGCGGCGAGGAGCAGGGAGAGACGCAGAGGGAGGAGTTCATTGAGTTTGTGGAGATTACTGTGCTAGTAGCATCATTGTTCATTGTGGATGGAGGAATATATATTTTGGAGAGAGAGAGAGAGTCTTCGAGATAGAGGAGGAGAAGAAGACTTGAGTTTCAGAGTGACAGGAGTCAAGGACTGGAGTCAGTTTTTTAAAACTAAAATAGTATTTCTTATGAATTACGGATAAACACGTAAAAAAGTTTCATTAATTTGTTAGGAAGATTATTTTATTAGATTGCGACCAATTACGTGCTATCAATTATTTTATGATCACGGTATTTAGTTATATATATCATTCAAAAAGTCTCTAATGTACATATGGAAAACTTACATGATCAATAAAAGTGTTACTATTGAATGTGTAGCGCCCGAATCCGGAGGCTCAGTGCGATAACAGGAACACACATGATGAAATAAAATCATAATAAAATTTTCACAAATTAATATAAATTATTTTTTCGGATTATAAAAATTCGGACAACATTTCGTTTAAAATATTAATAAATCTCACGCTCATAGGCGTTTACCATTTAACAACCAATCATATGAGATGACTTTTCAACAAACCTATCATTTTAAAATCACACATTTCGAACCACCAATTAAAAATATGTTCAACCTTAACTAGTCAAACATCCAATATTCAACATTCAAACTATGCTAACAAGGCCACGACGATCACACGTGTCCATAAAATATTTAAATAATCCATAAACATACAGCGGAAGTATAATTAATCATATTTGTTGACCAAAACTAAATAGAGTCAATATTTCAAAAACTAGAATATGGTCAACCATACAAAATGTCCACATTAGTCCACGTCCGTCACCTGCCGTCATCAATTACCTGAAAACATTTTTAAATAGTGGGGTTGAGTGCCAGAAAACACTCCGTGGGAATACTCATACATTCGTCCAATAATTTACAATAAGAATATCAATAAATTCATATTTGACATGTCATAAATCATACGCTCAATAGACATAGTGGAGACCGACCCTAATGTGATCACATACAAACTATAACATATTCATAAGTAATTGCACCGGAGTGCCATATTCCGAATTCCTCATATGAGTCGTGTCAATCCACATTGAGCAACATAAGCATAAATCATTTTTCATAGTGGACGAAAGTTTAAATATATTTTCGAAAGCATTTTAGTAAGTAAACCCACCTTATAGCTAAATTAGTTGAAGCTTTATTCATGACTTCTCGTCCTAAGCCAGCTGTCGCGGATTAGAATCTTATGCTTAAATATAGGAATAACCCTAATCGTCGTCCTAAACGGGTCTCGGATTATAACCTATACATAAGAACTATGTCTTAATAACATATTAATCTTCTAAACATATACCATAATGTAAATAAGGATCTAGGGAACGAGTCCCTAAAGTAAGAGCGTACCCTGACGTCGCCTAAGAGTTGAACGGGATCCTAGCTTAAAATATATCGGAGTCCTTGATCGTATAAGTAGATGCCTTAAATTCATAGGAAAATTATAAAATCTAATTTAAGATTTAAAGGATCGTAGAATATTAATATGAAAATATTGATTTATTATATCATATACTTAATTTCGAATTTAATCTAAATTAAACAAAATAGACCAAATAAAAATAAAGAACAAGTAGAATACGATTATGTAGTTAAGAAGGCTTGAATGCTTGACCAAAAATATAAGTGAAATTATAAGCACTTAACCACTAGACTAAGAGAATTTATTTTAACATTAACTAAACTGCTTTAATTAAATAGCTTCATAAATGCATACACAAAATAAGAATTAATTGAATTTATTTAACATTAACTAAACTGCTTTAATTAAATAGCTTCATAAATGCATACACAAAATAAGAATTAATTAAAACAGTATCAAGGGGGGTTTGAACCCTGGACCCCTAAAAACAAGAATTAATTGAATTTATTTAACATTAACTAAACTGCTTTAATTAAATAGCTTCATAAATACATCCACAAAATAATAGGGTTCGAATTAAACGCCAACCATTAAACTATAGGCTATTTTCAAGAATTAGAGGATGTTGATAATTATATAAGGTTTAAAATCATCTTAGATAAAAATGAAATAAAATTGCATTAATAAGATTCAAACCCTTACCCTTTTATTTAAGAAATCTGAACATATCCATTAAGCTAGATATGATTTTTGAAATTTAGAACATGACTTTAATTAATTAAATTTGAAACATAAGCCATTAGATATGATTTTTGAAATTTAGAACATGACTTTAATTAATTAAATTTGAAACAGAAGCCATTAATTGCAATAAAAGATATTTAAAAATGTATGTAAGAAGATTCGAATCTTAGACTTTTTAGTATTAAATCAAGACCCCTATCATTAAGCAAGATATGATTTTCTAAATTTACAACATGTTTTAAATTTAATAACTTAGAAAATACATGAATTAATTAAAAATAATAAACTACTTCAAGTATATTTGAACCTTAGACTCATAATATAAAAATAAGAATTTGACCATTTAGGCTATACTTGAACTTTGAAATATATTCCAAGATTTATAATTAATATGCGTCAAAAACATATACCTCAAGAAAAATAAATAAATTGTTACTAATAAAGATAAATTCATAGCGCTTGAAATTTCATTGTAGAAACATATTCATTAGAACAAGATCAATTCTTGATAAATATTCCAAAACTTTTTAATTATATTTTTCTAAATTATGAGTAGAATTAAATAAATAGCATTAACTAAAAAAACTTAATAATAATAATAATAATAATAATAATAATAATAATAATAATAATAATAAAAGGCAAAACTCACGCACACCCATACAACACACAAGCACACACATCAACACACACTGGACGCACACACAAACACACGCTACAAAATCAATCTTCACTTATCTTCTTTTCTTCATCAACCGGTGTTCAAGGATACTAAGAACATTAAAAATTAAGATTAAAATTATATTTAAAAATATGTAAGCAAAACAACCCGTAAATCCACTATGAAATACATAAAATCGAAAATAAAATGCAATAACATAGAAAGAAATGAGATTTTTCAAGGCTAGTGTTTAACCCTTTATTAGATCCAAAAATAGGAAGCCTAAATCTCCAAATCTCTTAAAAATAATCATAGAAAATGAAAGAGGGGAGGAAGGGGAATCCAAAAATGTAATTGCATGTTGAAAAGGAGGTTGCCGGAAAAATTCCAGCGTCGGCGGCGGTAGCTCCGGCGGGGTTTCCGGCGAAAAAGATGGGAGGTGAGAGGGGAGAGAAGAGAGGGGAAGGAGGCAAGGGGCCTGCTCAAAAAATGATCCCCCAACTAATGACCTAGAATAGAAATAAGGGGGTATTTATATCATTCTCTAACCTAACCTAAAATAAAATAGATTATAGAAATTAAATCATATATTGGTTAATTGAATTCCTATAATAATGAAACCAAGTTCTATGGATTCGTATCGACGAGCACTATCGTCTAACACATTCGTTCATCTCGATCAGATAATAATTGGGGCGTAAAGAATTAAAATCATAATTGGACTAGAAAGCCCATCATTTGGGTCTTTTATTAAAAATGGATACAACTTAAACATTTGAACTCTAGAAAATTCATTGGGCCTCTATTATTGGATTTGGGGTGTTACATAATGGATAATGGACATTAATTATATCGTACGTAAAAGATAAAAGAGAATCAATATCTTATTTATGTCAAATAATATATAGACTAATTATTGATGAAGTCGTGATACAAGCATCTGTATACGTGGGATTTACTCATCAAATTTTCATAAAAATATAATCACGCAAGGGGAAAATACTTGATATTTATTGGGTATTAATCGCATCCCGAAAACATTCGGGGTTGAAATAGAAATTTTAAATTATGTTCATCCGTTTCGTATTATTTGAATGTTAGACTTTTAATCTTATTTCAAATTATTTGATATTTTTCACACACATTTTCTCCTAATTTTACTCCTTTCAAAATGAGAGAGAAATAATTTATCACATTTTTTACATCTTAAATTTTATGAAAAAATCTAAAATATCAAATAATATGAAACGAGTGGAGTATAATGAATAGGTAGCAGCTCCACAAATAGAATATAATCTTGCACATTTTCGTATAAATATACACTCAGCTGCACATTAGCAAAAATAAATGAACGAAATTAGAGTAAAATTTACATTTCCTTCCAAAGGGAACATAATTGTACGATGCACTTTTTCAAATTGACCCTCTTTTCTAGATTAGATTTTATTAAATTAGGGAAATTCTAAAAACAGCCCCATTTTTTTATTCATAGGCTCCATTATTTTATAAAATATAAATATTATTATGAAAATACTTTTTTAACCCTATACTTAAAAACCTAGCATAGCTCTCAATATAGCCCATTCCTACATATAATTACAACACTTAAAAACCTAACATAGCTCCCTTACTATATATCTCCCGCTCATGTTTTATAGCTAAAATTAAAATATAAAGAGATCTCTGCAATTTTTCAATTCGTACAAAATTTGACACCCTTCTCCCTAAAAAAAAGTTAGACGCCGCTCAAAAGTTACACAAATGGTTGCAAATGATTGAAGTCCATTCTAGAACTTGCAGCAAATACTGCCAAATTGAAAAGGTGTGATTTCAAAATTAAATCTCAAGAATCCACACAAATAGCTAAAACAATTCTTGCTTTTGTGTTTTCAATCCAAATCTTCGTCACCCAATTGATCATCCACATCGTCTCTTCGCGGCCTCACCACCAAATTAAAACTCGTTTCTTTATTTAAAAATCTAACATGCACTCTCATCATAATTTAGTAATTCATGTATAACAATGTACAAAGGACTCTACCGGTAAATCCAAATTTGTGAAATAATCTATATATATTTTGAATTAGAAATATCAATGGACTTCACTATTGGCTCTTTCCCTTCTATAATTGTCAGTGCCCATTCTCCTTCGTTGCCTTCATATGATCCAACTTGGCTGGCGAAGGAACTTATCGTTGCTCTTCTTGACAAGGTACTCCTACTCCTTGTTTCTTACTGACTTTGAGAGGCATACGTGTGCTTTGGTTTGAAGGTCTACCATGCTCCACCCCAACATTTAATTTATCTCTCTTCAGTCCTGGGACATTCACTCACTCAACACAAACAATGTGTACGGTGGTTTCATTAATGAAGACTTAATAATTGTGGTAACACTCGATATTTTTGTTGAAGAAATTGGTTGAAGGATCGATGTGGTGATTTTACGTGTACTGGTGAGTTCGAGAGTTATAGAGTTGGGCAACCTCACCGCCACCACCAATCGGGAGCCATCCACCCTGCATATAACATTCATGCATCCGTCTTGAAAGAGATGTGTAGGGGGCTATGCTAGATTTTTTTTAGACATATGTTGAATTTTAAGTGTTGGAGGCTAAGGGCAAAAAGATCTTTTTATATTAATATTTAAATTATATAAAGTAGTGGGGGCTACGAAGAGTAAAACGGGGCTGTGTTTAGAATTTCCCTTAAATTAAATCAACTTAAATGTCAATAATATACGTAACTGGTGCCTGGTGGGCTTGGATCCAAGTCCAACAGAGAAGAGAACATGTCTATTCAATTTACGCTTTTAAGTGCGAGAGATGAAAAATCTACAAAATGCACAAATATTATTTGTTTGTTGGGCAATTGAAAATCCAAGCACAATTCAAAAGTAAATAAATAAACAGAAAAGGAAGGTCATGTCGTGGCTTATTGCGGTTTTAATGAACTTGGCAATGTAAAAAAGAACATAGTATAGCAGTATTTTTTTTTTCCACTAATATTAAGACTTAGAGACAATTCTCGTCATGAAAGCAACATATATTATGTAAATAAAAGGGGGGGGGGGGGGGGGGGAAACATCACCGGCATCACTGATGAATAAAATGGTCAAAAATTGATCTCATGTGGATGCTCCATTTCAGAGTGTATCGATGCTGGGTGTTTCAGTTTTTGGTCTGTCAACTCGGAATCCATGCATCTCACCATCGGTTAGAGGCTGATTTTCATGTTCAGTTTCTTAACGACTAAAGCGAGTGGTAAGGCACATAGCCAAATGCCCCCGTGAGATTATTTACCACATCCCTGCACCTAGTTAGTAGATTCAGAAGCTGTTGCGAAATGTCATTTTTAGGTAATAGCTCAGCAGCAGGCATATTAACTGGAATTTTTTGCAACTGATGAGTGGAAGGGGAAGGCATAGGCATAGGCATTGGCATTGGCAAAGGAGGAGTAACGATTGAAGACTCTGGTGTAAATTTAGGCAAATTCTTACTAGTAACATGATCTGTCGAATGTGTATAAGATGATTCACCCTCGGCATTACTAGAAGCTTGTTCAGCATTGCTACCTCCCTCCCCACCCAAAACAAATGTTACACGAGTACCTCTACCATTGCCATTACCAACTTCTTCGTTCGACGGCTTCTTCAGGCACGATTTTATTTTCACCTGCTGATGTGACTGCGCAGGAATTCTAGCCGCTGCTGATGTCCTCTGCTCAGTACCACCTGTCATCTCTTCCTTCTGAAACTTCACTGCTTCCACTTCCGCTGCTGCTTTATCTCGAACTTCCCTTATGTAGGATCTCACGTTCCTGCTCCCAAACAAGTTGCCACTTCCAACAGCGAATTCCAGAGCAGCTTCTGCATCCGCCTTACGCTGATACACCAAGCGGCATGTATATGTTTCCCAAAACACTCGAGTAGCAGAATGGTCCAGAGGACCAAAACGAGCAAATTTTGCTCTCAAATGAGCACCGGACGGAAGCGCAGCACCAGGTGGAAACTTCATAACCAGCATAGTTGGATCAGCAGCCACTCTTACTGGCTGCTGCATTCTCTTGCCAGATTCTAGTTTGGCTACCTTTGTTGATGCTGGAAATACATTTTTAGCACGTATTTCCTTCACATCACCTCGCTGGGGTTCATTGGACCTCTGCACAGTCTTCTTTTCCACAGACGACAACTTCGAGTCATCTATCATCTTCTTCTTTTTCTTAATGTCTTTATTGCCTTCTGAGTCAATAAGTTTCTTCCTTTTGTTAATATCCTCTGAATCATCAAGCTTCCTCTTTTTCTTAGGGACATCTGGACGAATGGATGGACCACGTTTTCTACCACCTTTCGTTGGATCATCAGGCCTGATGAGAGTTCTCTTGAGCTTCATGGTCAACTTATCACTAGTTCTCTCAGCAGGCACGCGCAAGGCAGTAGTAGAAGGTGCTTTGCTGGAGTTAGCCTCACACTTCTCAATCTCACCTGGTGGCAATAAAACCAAGCTCTTCTGATACACAAGAGAGCGATACTTCAAGAACAACGGCACAACAGTTGCTTGACAGCTCCTCTCCACTCCATGTAAGGGATTGATGGCAAGAGCATGCAGGTCTTTCAGTAGCACTGGAAGATCTTCTTTCCCAAGGTCAATGGCTCGCTTTGATTCCGAAGATGAGGATAGGGCTACCAAATCATCATTCTTCTGATTGTCCAGCTGATTATCAGCAGCACTAAGTGGAATATCAAGTGGCATTCCTGAAACTTTTTCCACTGCTTCTCCAATGTTACTGTCGGCAGGGGGCAACTTCACTACATCCATACTAGCTTCATTTGTTATTTCTTTCTTTCTCTTCTTCTGTTTCACAATTACATTCTCAGAACTCAATTCCCCAGCTGGTTGCTCAGTCATTGTTTCTTTCTTCCTCTTCTTCTTCTTCTTCATAACCAGGGTTGCATCTTCAGCGCTCAATTCCCCAGCATGCCGCTTCAGTAACTTCGGTTTTTTCATCTCACCTTCCAAAATTTTCTCAGAACCTTCCATAGGTTTGATATCACCCACCACTGATGCCTGGTTTGTAGATTGACACTGGCCATCACTGATGTCAGATACAGAAGCACATTTTTTAGGTGTTCCAGATAACCCTGATCCATCTACCAAAAGTGGATAGGCAGAGCCTGATTGACCCAGACTTGTTTTCTTAGTCCTAACACGGACTGGTTCATCTCTCCGTTTAAATATATATTTGTCCTTTTCTACTTGATCCTTCGTTTTAGTAGGCTTTATAGAGTACTTCTTCTTACCAAGGGCTTCAGCAATCACCAGTCGGCCACTCAAAGGAGCTGAGCAACATAAATCAGAAAGATTAGAAGAAAACCAAAACAAAGAACATGACAGCTCACAAATACAAAAGATATAAAAAATAGCGCAGTTGATAATTTGACATGAGAGAAATACTGCACTTCAATACCAAAAAAAAGTAGATTGGAGGTGCATAAGTTTAACAAAACTCCCAAACGTGTCAAATTGAAAATCAGTCTTAAGGGCACACTTGATCCGAGTTGTGATTGAGTACAATTAAATGGCAATCAAGAGCGTCCAATAGAAACTGACAGCAACCACAAATAGGTGGAACAATCTAGAAAATAAAGGAAAATAAAGTAATAAACAACTTAATCAAATAACATCTCAATTCTCAAGATACAGAGACAGACTGGACTACTGCAGAATTTCCGCATCTGGCACAACAATTAGTACAGAGAATGATAGACAGAGTAGCAAAATATGTAAAGTTTTCTTATTCAGATATGAAGCATACACATAATCAATCGCAAAAGAGTCTAATGCCCTTGCACCATATAACAAATGAGCAAGTCAAGGAGACAGGTTCCCAAATGCATACGGTTATGTCGAATTCATTCTACAAGAGACGATAAAGCTATCAGACTAGATTTTGACTAAATATTTCTCGACCTGTTAAATCATCAATCTTGACAGACAGAACATTCCCAATGTTTGTCACAGGGTTAGCATACCAAATGGAAAAAAATTCAAGAATAATCATTCGAAAACTAATTACAAACATAAGAACATAATGTAACTCACTAAAGAAGTACAGCAGGCAAAACATCTGCTTGCACAATTTAACACCCACAAAATCAAGAATGCATTTAACAAACTTTGTGAACTTTCAGAATGTCGTGTCCAGAGTCAGGGATACATGAATAGTAAAAATGACAACTTCATTAATGTGGCGTAAATAATATAAATAAAAAAATTCTCTATTTGCATATTGGATATAATTATATAAAAATTTTCAAGTGAATGAAGATACAATATTTAGCTACCTCCCTTCATTCATTTCATCCTTAAAAGTCTAACGAAAAACTAGTCCAAGTGCCCGTGTAGTATGTTTCATGTTTTTATGCACTAGAATGGACAAAAATCACATTTCCCTCGGATGAAATCCTTCAATTTTTTTAGTACCGTATCCTGTCTTATCAACTGAGTTAGTTACATGTCTTGTGATATTTTGTTGTTAACAAAAACAGCTTAACATATATTTACGGCTTCTTTTTAGCTTGAAAATAACGTAAGAGTAAATATTGATAGGCATGCAATCTTATACAGAGTGGACACCAAATATTCCAAATATCATGCAACAATACCTCTAGATGGATTCACCGACACTGGTGCAGTAGGCCGGGGAGGGCGTACTGGTACAGTTCCAAAGGCCTGTGCATATGTCTCATCAAACTCCTCAAACAGTGCCCTCCTGCATGCCAAAGCTGTGGCCTTGTTCTTGATAAACTCAATGGTTCGATGCTGGTGCGTCATTGGTGTCAAAGCCATTTCTTTGACAAAAGAAAGCATCTCGTTTGGATGAAAATCTGTTCTTGCCTTATTTATCAGACTCATTGAGTAAACAACTGGCTCAAAATCCCCCACATCAACAACAAAGTAGTCCTCGACACTGGACGGCCAAAAATTGAACTCGTTTCGACATCTGCATGCCAAACCCAAGCCCCGTCTTCTGGACAACTCATCTACAGCTTCTCCAACCGCCTTCAGAAAAGGCCGTGAGGAAGTCTGCAGTGATTTCTCCGCAAAGTTCTCTTCAAAGGGGACTAACTCTGCCGGATCGTACCACCCGTAGCTACTGTCACCAAAAAATGCTACCAACACATGGCCCTCGCGCTTGCTTCTCTGAACAGAAGGAGAAGCATGTGCCTCATTGTAAATATGACCGGGCCACCACGGGTGTGATTTCACCTTCCCCCACACCATATCTCCAATTTCATATCCATATCCAACAGCTTCATTTGCTCCTTTCGCGGCGAAATGATCAAATTCCGATAGCATCGAATCATAATCATCCACAGAACCTTTTACTTTCTTCTTCTTAGTCTTCTTCAATTCTTTATTCTGAAATCTCGAAATAGAAGAAATAGGTTGATTCCTTTTGGCATCTCCTCCGCTTGCATCACTAATCCCAATCTCTGTCTCTTCTGGCCTCGAGACTGTAGACTCGTTAAAATCCTCGGGAAACCTCGCTTCAACTGGTTTATCTTCACCAGCAGGTGAAACCCTGGCTGCTTCTGCAATAGAACCAGCTGCATCGAATCCTGAACGTCCGGCAGAATCACCGCCGCTGGTTGAAGGGGCGGTGGATTCTTCTCTTACGGCGTCGTTTTCCCGGCTTGACGGCGACCCGGGACCGCCGTTGCTGCTAGTGCTCATCGCGGATATCGTGCCATACAACGAGAGTCGATCTCTTTCAGCCAGAAGCACTGAACGGCAATTCAAATAAGGAAAATTGGATTATTTTCCCTGATCTTGGACGAAGGATAATTATAATCAGAATTTTGGGGGAAACTAGAACCCTAGGAGATGAGGAGTGCGTTGCAAAACGATGGAAAAAGTATGAGTGGATTAGCACAATAATTCATAAACTAATTACCGTCGCCTTTTTTTTTTTTTTTTTTGGTCTTAGAGGGCAAATGGGCGTATGCTCTTTAATAATATTTTATATTTTTTTAGCCCCAAATTTTTCAACAAATGAAAAAGGATATATAATATGAAATACAATTATAATATTATATAGATGTATAGTATGATAAATTTTTGAATTTCATTAATACAATAAAGATCACGGTATAAATATTATGTTTGATTTTCATACTATTGCAAATTGAGCCTATTTTACAAAAAATAAAAATAAAAAAATATAAGATTGTGTTTTAATTGCAGCATTACAAAATTCGTATCTAAATTATAAATTTTGTCAAAATTCGTATATTTAATCGTTTATATCAAATAGTTACTATTCTGGTGAGTAAATAGTTAAGTTGAAAACTAATAAAATAAATAATTGATTCATTACATACACATACATATGTATATACGTACATATTATGTTATAATATATTTCAAATAATTAATAAATTGCTACATTCAAAATATTATATTATAACTTATGCAAACACTTGTGTGTATACAACGTATGTAGTAATATTTATTACACTATCATCATCTTTATAAATAAAAATTTTGAAACCAACACGACTTGTGACTTGTGAAACAACTACGTGCAATTGACCGTGACAAGAAACTTATAAAAATATATGAGAAAAATATTATAACAATAGCTCACGTTTCATTTTAAAGTTTCTTTGGGGTTGTATATGAGTATATTTATATAGATTTGTTAGATTTAACTCTTAAGAAATTGATAATTATGTTATATTTAAAATAAATATAGTCAAAATAATGTTAATAAATATATATTGAAACATAAAATTTTTAATTTAAGAAACTATAATAATGAATATTGCATGTCTTCATGATATATCAATCTTCGTTTTATTTGCACTAAAATATGGTTTATTACAATTTAGTATTCAACGTTGAGCGCTTTCACACTTGTGTCCGAAAGTTTCAAAATTTACATATTGAGAGCGAATGTTTGTACAAGTTAACGCTTATAGCGCTAGAGCAATTTTACAGTCTCACAAATATTAACATGTACTGCTGAAAATTGTGAAATGTATCCACATCATCCAATATTTGTACAAATTGAATAAGCTGGATATTGAGTTTGAAGGATTTTCAGCAATCTGAGTTAACATTTGTGAGCCTGAAAGATTGCTCCAGTTCTATAAGTGTTAATTTGCGTTAACATTAGGTGTTAATGAGTAATTTTTTAAAACTTTGGAATAAAATTAAAGTATAGAAGCATCCAACATTCGGGTAGTAAAGTGTAATGAACTTTATTAAATATGCTAACTATGATTGTATATCCAATAACCTCAAGACTACATTTTCTAAAAAACAATATAATACACTATACTATATGAATCTATAAATATCAATTTTTATTTGATTTAGATATTCATTTAATTATAATGTTAAATTGTTAACTATTTAATGTTCGATATAATTAAAAAATATTATATCTACGCATAAAGTATAATAAAATATGCTACCAATTATGATGTTTTATCAAATAATTTACTTGATTATTTTTTTTAATTTATTTAATACATCTTGGTAATTCTTTAAAATGATAAAAGCTAAATTTCGCAAAATCTACTAAACTTCACCAATCACTACTTAATATGCGAAAATTCATATATTTATTCATTCATACAAATAAATTATGAATGTCATCATGTACATATAACGAAATATGCTATTGAATATAGTATAAATAAATTATATAATAAACACGTGTGTGTGCGCGCGCGCGAGAGAGAAGCTAGAGATACATTAAAAAAAATACTGTAGATGATTTGATATTTTTGGGAGGAAATTTTTTTAGAAGAAACTCTATTTTATTACATAGATAGATAGATACGACCTATTGTACTTTAATGAAAGGATATATTTTTAAAAAAATTGTGCAAATAAATGTTGAGCAATATTTTATGGGAAAATATACTAATGTCTTGAACTTTCGTCAATTTTTAAGAATGCCCTAACTTCAAAAAATGCCAAAAAAATCCCATACTTTACATAATTTTTCCAAAAATATGTTCTAATTTAATTTTCAGTGTCAGATTGCTGACAAATCACATTCGAGTCCAATATTTAAAAAGACATAAAAATTTATATTTCACGTTGAGATTAAATTGATTCTCCACACACACACACACACACACTTTCACGTACATGATGTATATAAGCCTTATTTCAAACGGCTCAACCAAATTTATGGGTCAACCCTCTTTGACACGGGACAATACAGGTCAATCGAAAAAAACCCGCCAAAATCAGTATAAATCGAAATACTAAAACTTACCACTCAAAATTCGAAAAGTATCACGTGTATCCTTAAAAATAAGGGGTCTGCTAGTTATCTAATAATAGTTCATTTAATTCAAATTGTGATTTTTTTATTCCAATTAATATTTAGAGTTTTTTTAGGGTTCATTGTTTTTTAGGAGGTTTTTCAGATTTTTTAGGGGTTTATTTTGTATTTTTTAGGGTTTATGATTTTTTTTAAGTTTCATTAATCTCAATTAGGAGTTATATTTAAGTTGGAAAAATAAATTATCGAGCGCAATGCACGAGCGCAATGCACGAGCTCATGCGTTAGTGTCAGGCGAATACATTGCGCGAGTCGCCGTGTTTCACAAAAATCAAATTAATTCATTTTTATTTTAGGAGCCACTAATTCCATATTAGGTATATATATTTATTTCAAAATTAGGATTTTTATATTTCAATTATCGTTTGTATTTGTTTGAAAAAATATATATTAATTATCGAACGTAATGCACAAGTACGATGCTAGTACATTGCGAGAATCCTCGGATTTAAAAAAAAATTAATTCACTTTTATTTTAGGGTTTAAAATTTTCGGGAAAAAACAAAAAAAAATAGAAAATTGAAAAAATAAATAAAAAATCTCCCAAAAAAAAAAAAAGGGGGCGCTTGGGCGCCACGTGCATGTCACATTTAGCCACATATATGGATTGTGTGGAGCTCTTTTCCATATCATTTTACACACTAGTTAGATTGGACGTGCTTAATTAACCATTCGACACTACAAATTAAATCATATGACATCTTTACACTAATGTGGAAAATCTGGGTATTTTTGCCATTTTTTTTAATATTCATAACAGTTTTATAGAACATATGAAAATCCAGGACGTAAATATATATTTAGTCTATTTATGGGTTTAAAATATGGGTATATTTAGTCAATTTTAAATGATTGCGAAAACTGATTTTTTCTATCAATTACTTTAAAATTGTGCAAAATATTGCACTCTTAATCAAATACAAATTTCAAATTACATATTGGACGAACGTGAATGGTATTAATTATTTAAACTAAGAGTTTTATCGATTCAAAACTCATAAATTAGTTAATATCATTTATAATCTGAAAGAGAAAATTATCAATTCAAGATTTAAAAGATGAAAAATTATAAATTCAGGACCTCATAAATAATATATTTTGATTATTTTTATTTTTATATTATTTTCAATCAAATTCATTTAATAATTATTCATTAAAGTTAATAAATAATTTGTTTAAAATAATACAAAAGGAAACCAAAATTCATGATTTTTGAGGTATTTGAATTTAGATTGGTCTCTTGTACATGGGTAATTCTATTCACAACCCCATATTTCTCCTCACAACCTCCATTTTAAATTAAATTATAAATATTATTTTAATAGACTTTTTTACCCTTAAATCTATACTATTAAAATCCAATAAAATAAAATAAAACGCCCCATAAACTTCCATAATTAAAAGGAAAAAAAGGGCTCGTATAGTTCATACTCCAAGTTTGCTTCGTCAAAATCAATTTCCAAATTCAGGAATCAAAACCCCCATCCAAAACCTCGATTTATCATAATATTATTACTGCACGGTGATCAAACCTAGGTCAGATTTAGAATTTTTGATTAATTATTGTTAAGATTAATTAAGTTCTTAGTCATGATTATTCAATTGATAGAGAAAGATTAATATCACTAACTTGATAATTCTGGCAATGTTGCATTCTTGGTTTTTTATTTGTTATAATTCTTTTATTTTCTTTTATATATGTAAGTGTGTTTCTCTTTTTCTTGAAATCTTAAAATTTTGTCTTAATAGTGAATTATGTGATAGGGTAATAAAAGAAAACTTCGTTTCTGCATTTATTTTAATTACAAGCAGAGGGAAAAAAGAAAGCGGAAAAAAAATAATCAAATTGAGCAACTTATTTAGTTAATTTTGTTAAAACTTGATTTTAATTGGAGTTGGTGTACTGAAAAAGATAATCTGCTTTAACGAAGTACGATGAGGAGGCTGTGATGAAATGTTTTTGTTAACTAAGAAGAAATAGGGGTTATAACTTACAAGGGCAAAAAAGTCAATCAAAGTTATATCTATATTTAAATTTAAATAGGGGGTTATAGAGAGAAAAAAAGGGGTTGTGAATAGAATCACCCCTTGTGCATAAAACTGATGGGTCTGACCCATTAGACGGGCTGGCCCATTAGGCCCATAAGGAGCTAGCCCAAACAAACAACCATCCCTAACAAAAAAAAAAACTAGAAAATTGGGAAAAAGGGGAAAGAAAGAAACCAAACCCTACAGCTCACGATTCACCGTAGATCTATGTTGTCCAACATGAAGTCGCCGCCACCGTCGTCGGCGAAACACAATCACGACATCGCCACCACTGGCGACATCGGAACTTCGCAATGACGATGCACACGAGTCCAACATTAACAATTCGACCTCTTTAGCTGCAGCTCTCGGATTTTTGAAGATATGTCTTCAAGCTAAGCTTTTTAGTTATGTACATTTGAGTTCAAAAATTAATTTTGTATATTCCAACATTTGCACATTAAATTTTTAGGGAACTTTTGTTCGAATGTCAACGATTTCAATTAGTCGAACACATTACTTATCATAGTTGAAATTGAGGAGAATTTGGATGATAATACCAGTACGAGTATAATACGGGGGTAAAATTTTCAAATACAATCTTAAAAGTTAATCAGTGGTTAATACTTCCTAATATTGTCATTGATACTTTAATGTATATTAGGTGATACTTTGAGTTCATCTCGATCTTTGATGGGTGTTCAGAGATCAGATTTTAATGATTTTCAGGATGAGTTTCTGAATTCTATATTATCAATCACCAACATAGTGGGTGAACAATTGGAAGTAAATGTATATGATGTCTGGAACCATGATACTTGGATTGCTCATAAAGATGATACATTTCAATACTTGGAGGCATAAAATGTCTATGAATTACCACACTATACTTCACAAAGCCAGGCTAATGAAAAAGCAAGAAGGATTGTAGAAGATGGATTTAAGTGCATATTTGAGGGGTGTTGAGGCAATAACAACCACACTTAATTTAATCGAGGACACGGATGTATCCACATCATCCGTAAACGTACTCAATCCTGCAAAAACAACAACCAAGGGTTGGCTCCAAAACTCCCAACCCTCGTTTGTTTTAGATAAATATCAGGTTGATATTCGTCTTCAATATAAGCGATGGTTTTATGCTTAATATATGATATGTTTTCTATTTGTGTGGCTGACATCTTCAATTTACTTTACAGATTCTTGGATTGAATATTCTTTATTTTTTAATATATTTTGGGATATTTTATTATGTTTGAATTTTTTTGTTTTGGAATATTATTATGATTTAATTTCATTTCTTAGACATTCATTTATGAATTTTTTTTATTTAGTTTTTTCAATGTGGAAATAAATATCTATTCATTCGGGAGAATATGATACGTTCTTATGATTCTTGGAATGAAAATACATTTGTTCTTCAATGATACGTTTTTGCATGCCATCTGTTACTTTTAGGCCGAATAAATGATACTTTTCTAGACACAGTGTTACTTTTTTTTTGAACATGTGATACTTTATAGCTTAACAAATGATACTAATATTATTTTTGAAAACAAATTCGTTTTCTTTAAATGTAGGTTATGAATGTTCTTGAATGAACATGATTACAACTGAAACAATGAGTGTTTTTGGTAATAAAGACTGATTAATTTATAAGAAATTTATTCCACAAAATCACATTTAAAATGATACAAAATATAACATTCAATGATACTATGACGCCCAAGGCCGAAGCATGGAGTGATCGCCAGATCGTTACAGATACAAACCACCATTTCATATTATATTCATTTCCATCAATAAACCAAAACAAAACACGTCAACAATTCTTTAACTCTAGCAAGTATCCAACAACATTTCAAATATTCAAATAGAAAGTCACACTCTACATAATTTCTTCTTTCTATTCATTAATGCAAGAACACACTTATGCTCAAATCTCAAGTCATTCATGCCTGCAAGAGCAGTACGAGCACTATATAATGCTCGTAGCCTTTTTTGACAACGAGATTGCAAAATAAGAAATAAAGTTACAAATCAGTTAGGATAAACAAGGAAAAAAATTGAAGGAAAAAATATACATAAAAAAAGTCACACGTTTCCTAAGTCGGGGCACGAATAAGTCTTGCCATCAAGTCTCTGCATGTGATTCATCACATATACCACGCAATCATGCCCACCAGTTTGCTTATTTCATTCAAACACCATATTCATCAACTCATGGTTTTTAAATTCTAGCCAGTATCTGACAACATTTCAAATATTCAAATAGAAATTCACACTCTAACACTACAAGAAATGCGCTCATACACCACGGTTTTTAACCGTGGTGTATGCCAATCCAAAACCGTGGTGTGAAAAGGCGTCGTGATTGAGCACACTCAAAGACCATGGTTTTTAACCGTGGGCAATTAACCACGTTTTTGGTAAAACCGTGGTCAAATTACCACGGTTTTAGTAAAACCGTGGTCAAATAACCATGGTTCTAAGCAAAATCGTGGTTACAGAATCACGGTTTTTAACAAAACCGTGGTGAATTTACCACGGTTTTAATAAAACTGTGGTGAATTAACCACGGTTTGGTACAAACCGTGGTAAATTCACCACCGTTTTAAGATTAACCGTGGTTAATTTACCACAGTTTTAATAAAACCGTGGTAAATTAACCACGGTTTAGACAAACTGTGGTAATTTTTTTTAAATTTTTTTATATATATTTTTTTATTTTTATGCCCTTTTTTTTTTTTTTTATGCCGTTACTTAATAATCTAGTTATATAATCACAACCATCCAAAAGACAAAGATTTATTCAAAAACATTTTATATTAAATCAATATCCAAAATACATAGTCAACCAAAATATGTAAAATTCACTATTACAAATATTCGATTACTTGTTTTAAACTACTCCATAATAATTCCAAAGCTCTATTACATAAATCTTACTAATTTCAATAAGTAGCACCAATGACGTTGGAGAGACAAAGGAGCCAGGTAGTGCCCATAACAACCTGCCACATGCTATAAGAAAATTAACTAATTCCAAACATTGAAAATGGTAACACATTAATTACAACATGTGTGAACTGACATTAGGTTGATATCTCTATAATTAAGATTATTATTAGTTAAATTAATCTATACTTGAGTTCGGTTAAAGTAACAGGACAATTTATATAAATCTTTTGAAAGATATAATGACTATAAAATCAAAAACTACCTTGTATGCATAACTATCTTATATATGTTGAAGAACGCAATTTGCCCACTCCTTGTATAATTTTCTAACCAAAAACACACATTTTAGAGCAAGATAATACAACACAATTTTACTGTCGAATAATTTCAGTTAGCTGTTTTCCTCTATCATAATATTCAATCATTTTGCTTATATTATGTCCTCTAGATATGATATAAAATTCCATGCAACTTAACATATCCATGTTAATTCTTCTTCTTCTTCTTTTTTTTTAAGGAAACTAGGAAGAAAATTACAGGTTAGACTCAAAAAAACGACATTATAAATCTGTCTTTTGTAAAAACTCACCTTGAAGCCTATCCTAAAAAATCAGATGAATCAATGAAAAAATCTCTACAAATTCTGATTTTACTTCTGTGATTTCAAATTAAAAGAACAAAGAATATTTCACCTTGTTGATCAAATTATGTAGGGCACTCACACTTCTGATAAGGGATGATAGATATATGACCAGCATCATATCATTTGCTTTGACTGTAGAGAGGCAGATAATATTTATCAAGAAAATTCCTAAACTCACATAGCAACTGACTAATGAAGCAAATAACATACAAATATGAAACAACAGCTAACTTATTTACCCACAAAAGCTTTGACAAGTTCAGCTACATTTAGATTTGGGAGTAGGTTGAACACATCATGCACAAGTCAGGTTACGTTTCAAAATGAGATGCAATTCCAGAATTATCTGTCCATATCACAACCGCAAGAAAACAGATAGAATTCCAATTATATGTGCCGTTTACAGATTAACATTAACAAAATGTGAAAATGATACCTAGAGATGTTAAAGGATTTTGTGGCTCAAAGGGAGCTTTCCTTCTATAACTAGGTTAAGATAACTTCTAATCTCTTTCAATCATGCATCCAATCCCTTCAGAGCAGCGAGTTTCTCTATCACCTGAGAAAGGTCAAAAACATAAATTTCTCCTCTTCCATTTTTATTAAAATCCAGCACTTTCAGATCATGCTTACACAGGAATATAGGTGGAGTGTAAGAATCTGAAGAGACACTAATCATGAGTAGGCAGAAAGGAGGGAAGAAGAGAATCGAAACCTCAGTTGTAAGGGTGCTGATAGTTGTGTCCTTTATATCCCTTAGCAAGTGTTCAACTCGTGTGAGGAAGTGGCAAGGGGTTTGCATGTGGCATCCATATTATACCAGTACAATAAAGATTATATCGAAAGATAGTATTCCAAAGAAGATGAACATTTCTTATGCAGCAACATACCAATTTCTTCAACTTCATGTGCATCAATTTCAGAAGGAACATGCACAAATACCTTATGGCTTTTCTGAGTGGCATTCTGCAAGATTTCAAGACATTACCAAAAATCCTCCAGTTAAGGTTTCTGCTAAATGAAGGCATATCTTATTCACAATTGTCCTCTTCACATTACATTCTATCTTTGCATTACATTCTAAGTGTTTGTTTTGTTCCTAGAGAAGGAAAAAAATTGAAATACATGGAACATAAAAAAGTGCAGGCTACATACATAAGGAATGAAACAACAGTATTTTTTAGATACCTCTTTAACCTCTTCAACAACATAATAGGCTTTAGTGGGAATCCCAAGTTCTTTTGGTTAGACATCAATAATGACCAACACTACAGTGAGGACATAGCTGCAATATGAATTAGCATTGAATTAGTACAGTGATACTAAATACATTCTTTACACAAATCTACTGCGCTTTGGAACATAATACATATTATTCTTAGTTTCTTACTATTGTGGACAGACAATTAACTATCCTACATCATGATACCTCTCATAATCTTTAAACCTCAAATGTAGCAAATGGTGCTCGTAATACCATAATCGAATCTGTTGAGAAACTTTTTATAATGGTAGACTGGGTAATTCTTAACAGTTACAATTATGATCTCCTAAGTAATACTACAAGCAGAGAAGTGAAAGATCTTCAAGGAAATTGAGCAAACAAAAGAACGTTTTTGGTTCTCCATTTCAGCTAGTATTATGAGGGGGCTTCCACTGACATAATTTCCAAATTTAAGGGAGAAACTAATCTACCAAATAATAGATAAAAATAATACCTTCCATAAAAAGGAACTTCAGCTTTTGTGGCATTCTGTTTCAACTAATGAAAAACATCAACTCTAAATGTATCTGTACAAACGAGAGACGATTTATAGCTTTTGCTCCTTACAGGATTGTACAAACATCTCTCAGTAATCATTTTAATTGTCATGATTTACTTTAGATGCAGATTAAAAACACAAAGGAAGTGCAAGATCAATAAGATTCTCTCTCTCTCTCTCTCTCTCTCTCTCTCTCTCTCTCTCTCTCTCTCTCTCTCTTGCAAGAACTCTTATTCTACCATCTGCAGCAACTCAAATTTACTAGAAAAGCTAATTCCACTACCATAAATGAAGCAAGACATAGAAATAATAAAAATAGAAAATTGATACAATGCAAATGGATCGACAAGTTTAACACTGGACAAAATCTTCTCACCAATGAGAGACTGAAAACAGTGAAGAACAGTATCAGTAGAAAAAAAAAGAGATTAACAACTACGATTTTATCCCCCTTTGCCCATCGTCTGGGCGCTGGGCTCATTTCCTCCCCCAAAATTTTTCCACACTCTAATTTTTTTCAGACTCAACTGCGAAAATTAGAAAAAAGAATGAATTTTTCTGTAAAATGGAAAAACAACCCCAAATCGCTTTCCAGGTTCGATTTTATTTTTCCTAATTATCGATTATTTTCAACAAAATTTGTTATTACCATTGAATGTTCTATCGATTTATTTCCAGAAATCACAACCATCAACTGTGGTACCTTACTCTGGAGAAACGCCCGAACCGCCGTCGTTCATGTCCTCAAGACGACCAAAGAGATTTCTTCATTTCTCAGTCACGGCGATAGCGAGGAAGACATTACATAGAGACGGCAACAACAACAAAGATGGTGATGGGAACGATAAGTTTAGGGTGAGGGAGAATTTCAGATTGGTTGAAGTGAGAGAAAAGAGAGAAACGGCGGAGGGGAATTTTAGCTATTCTGATTTGATTTTTTGATTTCCCCCTCATCCATCAGCTCTCTTTTTTTACATTTAATTAATTAATTTAATATTTAAAAATATGAAATAAGTGTAATTTTATTCTACCACAGTTTCATTTAAAACCGTAGTGATTGACACCTTAAGCACAAACACCACAGATTTAAATGACTGTGGTCATTAAAAACACACACATACACCACTGTTAGGGAATGTCGGTGGTGTATTCATGAATACACATGACAGAAACTCCAAAACCGTGGTGCTATAATTGTGAAGAATACGCTCATACACCATGATTTTCATGAAAACCGTGGTTATTAGCTAAATTACCACAGTTTTATACCAAAACTGTGGTTATTCAAGCGTGGTGGATGAGCAGATTTCTTGTAGTGTGAGTAATTTATTCCTTCTATTCATGAATGCAAGAACACATTTATACACTTCAAATATCAAGTTATTCGTGCCTGCAAGAGCAATACGAGCACAATAAAGTGCTCATAGCTTTTTTCGACCATAAGATTGCGAAACAAGAAACAAAGTTACAAATAAGTTAGGATAAACAAGGAAAAAAATTAAAGGAAAAAATATATATATAAAAAGAATTCAGAATATTCCCCCACTTTTCTGAAAAGTGTCTTACACATCTGTACTTTACATGCAAAAAGAATAAAAGATTTCATTTGAAAAATCTCTCTTGGTCTCTCGTGAACTTAATCTTAGTTTGAAAAAAAAAACTGACTTGTGGAATCAATTCCTTTATTATCGATATTGAATTGTTTGTAACTACCATCTTTACTCTCTCTCTCTCTCTCACACACATACACACACACATCTCCTCTTCTTCTCTTCTCTCTCTCTCTCTCTCTCTCTCTCTCTCTCTCAAGTTCTATGAAAAAAAGAGATTCATTCACCGGAGGACAAAGACCATGGAAGAATGATGTGAAGATGAACGCCGACCATCTGAATCGGGAGATGTTAGACTTGCTATCGTTCTAGTTAACGTTATGATTGTGTAAATTAGTGTATAACGATTGGCATAAATATATAACAATAGTTGAACGATAGACCGAGATCTTTCATAACGATAGGTTAGTTCAAGAACTAAACGTTAGTTTATTAATCTATAACTATAGTGCATAAATATATAACAATAGTTGAACGATAGGCCCAGATCTTCCATAACGATAGATTGGTTCAAGACGTAACGGCAGTTTATTAAGTTATAACGATAGTTCATGAATATATAACAATAGTTGATTTATCGTTAGTTGAATTATCTTTATGCATAATAGTTATCGTTATGCATATTATATATTATCATTATACCTTTTTAACTATCGTTATAGCATTTTTATATTCAATATGAATGTTATGCTATTTTTGAAGTATTGTTATGTTTTTTCTATTTTCGTTATGCTATTTTTTAAGTATCGTTATGCATTTTTAAGTATCGTTATGCCTTGTTTTAAGTATCGTTGTGCCTTTTTTTAAAGTATCTTTATGTCTTTATTTAAAGTATCGTTATGTTATTTTTTAAGTATCATTTTACCTTTTCTTCATTATCTTTATGCATTATTTGACATTATCATTATGCCTTTTTCATTCTTTTTTTATGTATATCGTTATGCTATCTTTAACATTATCGTTATGCCTTAGTCGTTATGCTTTAATCTTTATGACAAGGGCATTAACATTGTCATTATGCCTTAATTATACCTTAGTTTGATTATATGCAATCATTAATGATAATCGTAATCGTTGTGCCTTATTTTAATATAGCATTATCGTTATGCCTTAATTATAATTTAATTTTATTAGAAATTATCATTAACGATAACTTTAATCATTATACTTTATTTTATTATAGATATATCGTTATGCCCTAATTATAATTAAATTTAATTTTAATTAAGGCCTAACGATAACCTCAATCGTTATGCCTTATTTTATTATAGATATCGTTATCACAAGGTGATTAATATTATCATTATTCCCAAAAATAATTAAATATCTTAACGATAAGTTTAATTTAATCATAATTGAACGATAACTTTAATTTAATTAGCATTGACATAATCATGCTCAACCAAAGCATAACGATAACTTTAATTTAATTGTAATTGATATAATCATTATGCTCAACCAAAACATGACAATAACTTTAATGTAATGATAAATTACACTATTTATCATAAATAAATGTATTAATGAACCGAATTAAATTAAATTAGTTTATTTTAGTATAATTTATTCTAGTCAAGTAAAAAAAACTTAATATACTATTATTCTAAATAATACTATTAGTAAAATATAATAATTATCTAATTTTCTATTGTAAATTTTAGAGTGAGTGGACTAGACGTTCTCTCTAGAGACTGAAGTCGAATGTGATGACGTATGCGAAGATGGAATTACTTGAAAAAATTAGAGAGGTGTTACATGATTTTGGGGGTGAGGATACGATCCAGATGTTTAGATCTGGATGCTTTGGATATTTTCTGGATTTCAGGGGGGGTAGTATAGCACGCAAGGCGTTGCATGCCTTGATCTGTTGTGAGGTGCGCGCACAGGATCCTACACGCGAGGGTAGTGAGTGCTGGTTCTATCTCAATGGATCCATGATGCGCTTTGGGCCCTCTGAGTATGCATTGGTGTCAAGCTTACAGTTTAGCACGTCGAGTTTCGATCTGAATGTGGCCTATCCCATTCCGCCCAGAGACGTCGATTACCGATTATTTGAGGAGAATAAGACGATTATAGGACAAATGTATGAGAAGTTCAATGATAGGAGGCTAGCAAATCACCCTCTAGATTATATGATGATTTCGAACATCTTGTTTGTATATCGGATCTTGTTTTACCTCGACTCGGGACGGGTGATCGATAACTGGTGCTGATCTGACATGATGAGGAGGTCTTCAGTCTCTCCCAAAATGATATCCAATAGACTCAGGAGCCAATTCCAAGATTCATCATTCTCGATCGGACTAAGACCAATTGCAATAGGTAATATTTGTTTGTTGCTGTCCTTTGTCGCAACAACAAACAAAATTCCCTTGTTCTTCCCTTTCAAATGTGTCCCATCAATCACGACCAGTGGTTGTGAACCCTCCTAAAAAGCATTGATGCACGGTTCGAGTGCCAAAAACATATACTTGAACTGATCTTCAGAGGTCGTTTGAAATTCATACAATGTCCCGGGATTCAGCAACTATAACATGTGTAGAAATGCAGGTAATCTGTATCATCTTTTAATAAAGTCTTGATCTGTCTGCTACTGTTGATGCTAAGTATTGAGCTCTTTCACATCGGCCACTATGTCGTACAATAATACGACGTCTAATCATCTGCATAACGATATTATACCAAAATTTTAAATCAATTTGCCTTTTAAAAATAAAGCATAACGATATTAAATCAATTTGCCTTTTTAAGCATAACGATATTATTAGGCATTATCGTTATTCTATTTTAATTATCGTTATTTTTTTTTACTTATCGTTATTTTTTTAATTATCGTTATTCTTTTTTTTAATTATCGTTATTTTATTTAAATTATCATTATTCATTTTTTTTACTTATCGTTATGGATTTAATTAATTATCGTTATGGACTTTTAATTATCGTTATGTATTTATTTTAATTATAATTATGCATTTATCTTAATTATAGTTATGACTTTATTTCTAATTATCGTTATTGCTTTAATTAAATTATCGTTATGGCTAATTAAATTATCGTTATGTATTTATTTATAATTATTATCAGGCTTTTATTTTATTTAATGTTATGGTTTTCAATTATTGTTATGGCTTTAAATAAATTATCGTTATGGCTTTATTTTAATTATCATCACGTAGTTATTTATAATTATCGTTATGCATTTTATTTCATCGTTATAAACATTATTAACTAATGTTATGCATTATCGTTATGCTTATTTTAAATTAGTGTCATCACTTCTATTTAATCGTTATAGACATTATCAACTAACATTATGCCTTATCGTTTAAGCTATCATCATAAAGATTTTAACCTATCGTTATGTAATATAGTCATGCTATTTTTTTATGCTATTTTTTTAATTATCGTTATTCTCTCTTTATTATTGTTATGCTTCTATTTAATCAAACATTTCTATTTAATCGTTATCATTATGCTTTCTATCATTATCAGTGTACCCTAACATTACACAATTAAAATCAATAAACCATAACACTAGTTCATAACTTCAGATAATTAAGAACGTAGAAACCATAACAATAGATAGTCTAACTTAAGAACAATTTTCGACGTTTTCAACAAAAATGAACTCGAAACGTATATTCAAAATTTAGGAACTTTTAGAGAAAAATGCATCGGGTAGTGTTTTGTTGATGAAGATGATGTTGTTTTCTTCAATAATCTTCCGGATCAAACTCTCAATATATTTCTTTCCTTTTATTTGAGGGAATTCGATATTTTTTGTGTTTTTCATTTTGGGTGTTTTGGATCAAATCCTCAATATATGCACATTACACCAAACTCTCTTACATAAAATTAAATGCATTAAATTTTATTTAATTTAGGTCAACTAATACATACCTATACAAATACATATTTATGCATTTTACCTACCTCATTTTGATCGAAAAGAAAGAAAGAATAATGCCTTGATGTTCTTTTAATGTTGGTCAACTAACAATGTAATCGTTATGTCATTTAATAATGACAATCGTTATTTATATCATTTTCATTATGCATTATTAAATGCATAACGTTAGTTTTTTAAAAAATTTTGTTATGCATTATTAAATGCATAACATTAGTTTTAATAATGGCAATCCTTATTTATTACTTCATCCGTCCTAATAGCAAGATCCACATTGCCTTTTTTAGCTGTCCCAATAGCAAAGTCCACTACCATATATGGAAATAATTATGGAATAATTAGGGAAAGATTAAGGAATAATTAGGGCTAATGTTAATTGTGGGCCCAAATTAAAATCCTAACCCTCCTGCCCTCTCTCGATTCACTGTGCTCGCCTCTCTTTCAATTCTCTCTCTCTCTAGCTCTCTCCGCCTGCAACACCACCACCGGGCTCCCTCTCACTTATTCTCTCTTACCGCCTGTAACACTCCTTCCTCCCTCCTCTCTTTCACTATCGTCATGCGACGACAACTCTCTCCATCCCAAACAGCAAGGTCCCCCACCCCAAACCCTCGTGATTCCGCGCCATGTCTGACGATTCCAGTAAGAAATCGGAGCTCTGTGATGTTTCGGCCAGAAGCCCTCTGACTTGTTACGATTACGGTCGGATTTCAAATCTGTCGTCTTCAACCGCCTTGCACGTCATGAATATGCGTGCTCACATCTCCCTCTGCCTCGATCTTTGTCGATCGGCCGCCGGTGAAGGAGGCTTCAGATTCCGATGAAATCATACCGGAGACTCCAGAATCCTTCTCGGTGGAGGAGTTTGTACCTTAGATGACTGAGTCTTTGATGGGGACGGTGGATGGTGCGTCGGCTCACCTGGTGACGACGGTGGAGATTGGAGAGCTGAGGTGGTCACTTCGATGCTCCGAATACTCCTCCCTTGGTACTTCGAACTGGTGAGATCTAACCCTTAGATCTGTTCTGGTGAGATCCAACCCTTGGCTCTGTTGTATTTTTATTACTGTGAGTCTTTGAAAATTAATGGCTCTGTTGGGAGGCTCTGTTCTTGTGAGCTTTGTTGGATTTGTTGGGAGTCTCTGATTGAAATGAGTGTTGGAGTCTTTGTATCAATTGTGTATCTGTTTGGAGGCTCTGTTCTTGTGAGCTTTGTTGGATTGTGAAGTTACATAAACTGTGTGGTCATGTTCATCATTATGTACTCAAACATTGTTGTGAACATGTAAGTTCAGAATGTAAAAACTTAAGCAAATAAAGAACACGAGGTTGGTAACCCTGTTCGATCAATTGATCTACGTCAGGGGGACTTATCAAGTCCGTGAGAAATAATTTACTACTCCGTTGAATGGTTACAAAGGTTATTACATGAAGACTCCCGTCACTCGACCCCTTTTCCTACCCGATTCAACCTCTTTCACTAAACTAAATTGTGAGCTCCTCTCACAACCTAGAATCCCTCTAGTTCCTACAGGAAATCTCTCCCGAGACTCCTCTAAGTGTGTATGAAAGTGAGTTTCAAACACAGACTAGAAACACAATGATCTAACCGATCAAACCTAGTCTACCCGAATACTATATGCTTCGAATGTGAAGTCTTTTAACTCTTAGTCCGTTAGTGTATTCGTAAAAATTCATGTCATCTAATCTAGTCTGATTTCCAGGCTATTTATAAACAACAACTATAGCCTTAACAAGGTAATCAGAAGTCCTATTTTGACTAGGATTCAACAAGGAAATAATTTCCTTATTTAAATAAGACTTTTCTAGTTTAGATGTCATCCTTGAATAGAACTCCTTATTTCCTTCTTGATCTTCATCACGAACAAGGCAGCTTCTATTCTGAAATGTACATCTTGAATCTGCAGCACTAGCTCTTTGATTCCAGCATGATACGCTTCTTGTAAACTCTCTCGTCAACCATGTACATGATCATGTTCCTGTACATGACTAAGTACATGTTTTGATCTTCAATCAGATTGGCAGCGGAATGTTCACATTAATGTCCAAAACATGGTATTCGAACATGAATAACCAAAACCTTTTTGTGTTCTTTTGAAATTGTCATATTGCCATACAGATTATGACAATCCGAACACTTAAGTGCAGATGGAACTAATAGATTGTTGGTTCTGGATCCATGTGAATGGCTCTGTTGGGAGGTTAAATGTGTGCTGAAATGATCTTTGTTGCCTTGTTAGTTCTGGCTGCATGTGTATGATTATAGGAGGTTAATTGTGTGCTGAAATTGAAGTTTGTTGCCTTGTTGGTTATGGCTGCATGTTTATGATTATGGGAGGTTAATTGTGTGCTGAAATGATTGTAAAAATGTGCTCACACTGTATACTATTGGCCAATGACATCAATGAGATGGGATGTCATGCTTTGGATACTAGTTTAGGTCTGCATTTATGTGTTTCAGTGCTGTGTATGTGCTGTAATGAGTGGGAAATTGTGCTCACAAAAACTATGCATATTGTTTCATATGAAATGTTCAGTTGAACATCTTTACAAAAACCTGAACATATGAAATGTTCAGTTGCAATTATGGAGTATAATTGCATCTTTACAAAAACTTTACAAAAACTGTATCTTCACAAAAACTTGTCTTCAACCTGTACATAATCACTTCAACCTGCAAAAAATGGTTGTGTGTGGTAGTTAATTCCCCTCCAGCCTTTCAACACCTAGGGAATTCATTAATTCTTCTATCTCATTCCCCCCTCCAGCTTCCATTAAATGTGTGAGACTCTGTCTCACCAATTCTGATGGCACTTCCAAGTTCAAAGGTAAAATTTCTCGCCTACTAAGAGCATCTTTCCCCATGTGTGGGATCTTATAGCAATTGTGTCCTTTAACTTTCATAATATCAATCATACAGCTCTGCAGAGTCAAGAAAATCTTGTTTAATTTTGTAGGACATAGATTTTCAAATGAAGTAACCACTGCATTCACTAACTCATCAACATTATATGTCTCTAGCTCTGTCTGCAACAAGGACTGAATACTCCTAAACCACCCTAAATCATTCACATTTAGATTTGGTGAGTTGGGTGGTTGTTGTATGAGAGTGAACTCAAAGCCATTTGAACTTGATGCCTCTCTGAAAATTAGATCTGAATCCTTGATGTGTGGTTTAGCATTGTCCTGTTGTATGTATATAACTTTGCTTGCTTCTGGTGGCCATTTTGCCTTTATAACTGGCAAAACCTGCAACAAAGATCATTTATTACAATGATCATTAAATGAAACAGACACATTGTTCCATTACCTGATTGATCAGACAGTCTCTAATCACTTCCTGTGTTATTGACTCAATTGCTTTAGTCTCTAATGTGCCACTGCTTTTGTTTTTTACTTGACCTTTTTGCTGGAACCTTGTGAGTGAAAGGAAACACTCCAATCTTACCATCAAATAATACACTACCATCTGCTGCCAAGAGAGGTCTGCATACTGCACACATGAACATTATTTTTGAGATGAACTTCTTGCTCTTGCATGTTTTGTGTGGTTCAGCCTCTTCTGGAGTCATGTAGAATCTGTGCGTCTCTTTCTTCATAAAAAACCACTTTTCATCGATGTGAACTGTGTTGTGCATGCTTTTAAAAGTTAGAATATTTGCATTCCTATCTAGTTCTAAGTCATCAAGTGCAAATCTCAACCTCAACAGCTTATTACAAGCTGTTATAGGTCAGGCCTAATAGCTGATATGTGAGCTCTGATCAGCCCTTGTTTAATCCACCTCCCAACTGTGGACTTTTTGCAGTTTATTCCCTTTGGTAATGTTTTTATGCTGCTTCTCTTCTTAAGTGGCAGCATGGATACTTTGTCTAAATCAAGAGTAACTCTCTTAGTTCTAGTGAATTTTGGTTTTGCTTCAATGTGCATTTGCTCATTATTTTCTGTCTTCTTCTTTGCTGCAGCCCATATTCGACTGGTAGATCGGTTGCATACCTGGAATTTGGCTGCAACTTCAGTCATTTTGCCCTTCAGTATTTTCTCGTCACTGCTGCATTGAAGAAGGAAATCTAATGCTTGATTTTTTTGAGACTCAGTAAAGCTGAGCTTCTTCATCCTTTTGGATTTTGTTTGTGATGTTGAATTCTGGTGGGAAATTTAATCCTTGGTTAATGTACTTATAGGATTAGATTTGAATTTTGGTGGGAGATGTTTTGGTGGCAAAATTTTTGGTTTTGCCCTTTTCGGTCATTGTACTTAATCTAATTTTAATTGTATCCAAAATTTGTAAGTGAACTCATTTTATATTCTATTCAATGGCAGCCTCTCCCTTTTTTTATTTTGATTGCTTCAGTTTTCGTTTATTATTCAAACAATCAGAATCGATCATTAAAAAAAATTGCTGCTTAAAAATCGCTCGTAAAAAATTGCTCGACAAAAAATCACTCATAAAAATATTGCTCGACAAAACGTAAAATAAAAAATGAGGCCAAAGAAAAGGGAAAAAAAGTCAAGGCAAATGGGTTAAAATAACAATAAAATATACCACTCCTTAATCAAATGGACCTCACTTTTTATACCCACTACTTAACACCTTAATTAATTTCTCCTTAATCTCCGTGCCCAATAGCAAGTGGACCTTGCTATTGGGACGGAGGGAGTATCAATTTTCGTTATGCTTTACGTCAAAATTTATGCAGGGATCGATAGAGATGTCAATGGGTAGGGTAGGGTACGAGTATGCCTCCCCCATACCCTACCCTAATATAAAATGTCCTATCCATACCCTACCCTATTACCCCTTTTTTATAGAGGGTAGGGTACGGATATTACCCTAAGGGTAATCGGATACCCGCGGGTAAAACGAGTTACCCGTTTAGATTTATTTAATAATATATCACAATAAAAAAAATCTAAAAAATACGAAAAAAAACATTAATACATGAGTTCTTTTGTCAAAATATAACCGATTTTTTGTTTCAAATCCCGGATGAAAACTATTAAAAATAAAAAGTAAAAAGTTTATAAATATATATATATATATATATATAATATATATATACTAATTATTTATTTAATATGTTAGGGTAATCGGGTAAAACCTTAATCCCATACCCTATTCTTACCCTAACAAAATTTAGCGGGTACGGGTAGTACCCTACCCGTTACCTGAATCTACGGGTACTATCCGTCCCTATAACTCGTTTACTCGCGGGCAATTTTACCCTGACATAGCGATCCTCTTTTTTATTTTATGTGTTAGGTGTGTGCAGTTATGGTATAGTTATTAATTTTTTTTAAAAAATATACTTACACAATGATTAGGGTGTGGAGACAAGTGTGTCATAAGGGTATTTTAGACCTTTACATTCCAAATTACTTAAATAACTCCCTATTCTTATATCTTGTTTTTTTTTTTTCCAATTATTATTTTATTTTGCCTATTTGTATACATTTACACTTTATGAATTATAATGATCATGCAGTACCAATTTGTTTGTTTTTTAATTCATATAATTTTAATGTAATTAGTTGTATGATAAATGCCATTTTAATTAGTCAATTTACACGAACTAGCATTGCCATAACGTTGTATGAGTGTGTATTAATTTTGAACGACAGCTTAGAGAAAACAAATAATAATTATATAAAAGTTACATACACAGTGCAATTATGTATTAAATTCATATGGCTTCATATTATGTACTGATGTTTAAATTATAATGTGCCTTGAGTCTTTCGTAAGAAAAATAATATAAATAACAATTTGAGATCTTCATCTAAGTAGTTATAGCAAATATAACTCTATCATTTACCAGAACGTGTAAATCCCCCCAAAATAGATTTATAGTGCAAAAATACTCTTTTATAAACACAAGTTCACGAACTTTTTATCCTTTACAGTATAGTTTTTATTTAATTATAAACCTAATTAAAATCATATCTACATGCATAAATTTATGATTATTTTACATAATTGAACTTGTACTGTTGTGAATAGAAATTGTTAAAAGTCTTACATTTATCTTTCAAGCATCTTTATAATAAATATAAATATATTTACAAAAGTATGTTCAATAATGTAGAACATCCTTTTTCTTCAACATATTTTTCACTCTTAATTTTATGTATATATGTATGATTTTAGGTTTATAATTAAAAGAAAATTATACAAAAAATAATAAAATATTTGTGATGAAAAAATATGAAAAATTAATTCGGTGATTTTATTGCTCTAAAATAAGAACAATTAATTTATTAATGCGGTAAGAGTTTCGATATTGATACACACTATAATATAAAATAAACTAAATAAGGACAAAGTTGATTAAATATTCGTTTTGAAGATGATAATAGTAAATAAGTTATTTTTTTATTCCATAATTTTGTTTATAGGGACTGAAAATTTCAGTTATAAAATTTTGTAGCGAAAAATACAGTTAGATTTACAATAACTTTAAAAGTTGAGAGATTATTTTATCAACGGTATTGATTTATAATTATAACACTTTAAATAGAGACCAAAATGTATTTACCCAAAATATTACAATGGTCAACTCCTGAAAATAATCAGAGTGGTGAGTGGTCAGATTATATTTACAGTAATATCTCGTTTTTATTACATGATCCGTGAGTTGTAACATGCAAGAAGCCAGCACTTGAAATTTTATGAAGAGAAAGGGGGTGGTTGTGTGAATTATGAGAAATACATGGGTTAGACCTCTGAATATCATAAACCCAAATATAAAAAATATATATAGCATTCTACCCTCTCGGCCCCAAATATTTAGTTAAAATACCTCTGTTTAATTTCAACATATTTACGACTCTTCCTTAACTCTCAATTCTCGCCGATCTGAGATTTCCAATTCTGATCGGAGAAATCTCAAATGACGGCGGTGGCGGCGATGGCGAGAGGAGGCTCCAGCCTTGCTTATCCGGAGCGGTTCTACGCTGCGGCCTCATACGTTGGCTTCGGCGGATCTCCTAGCTCCGCTGCCAAAGGCGTCGCATCTAAGTTCTCAAATGATGCAGCATTGCTTCTCTACGCGCTCTATCAGCAGGTTTTAGCTATACTGATTCGGTCTCTTCTTAGTCGCACTTTTGGATGCGCCAGTTTTTGCTCACTTAATTGATGCAATTTCGTTTGATCCACTTGTGTTGATTGTTGCCATCCCTAATTCTGGCTGGTTTCTTGGAAAATCGTCGCCCAATTTTATATTTTCATGCTGAATTTCGTGTATTCGAGTGTTAGGAGTTATTCTGGCTGATCTGTTAGCAATTGTTCTGCAAAATTTGTGATTTGCCCCCCAAATTTTGGATATCTGACCGACTAGTCATTTGTAAAATCGGCTTTATGTTCACATTTCAGCCAATCAGCATGCATGATTTGTTCAATTTGCTTGATCTACCTCTGTAGTCAGCCTTTTTCTTGTTTCAGCATCTTAGTTCAATTCTTGACTGCCATAGTAACAAATTGTAGTTGTTATTGTAAAACTAAAGAGCATCCTACCTTAGCAAATACTCATAGATTCGGATCTATTTTCATGCTATTGTCTCAACATTTTATGTTGTTGTGCAAATTGAAATAGACCTCACATTTTCTCTATTTCACCATCATGGAGATTGTTCACTTAGTGCTCAAAATTGATTTATCAATGCAATTTGTCTAAGTCACGCTTGTTTCTCGTTGAATATTGCACGTGGTTTCATTCCAACTTTTTTTTTTTTGGTAAGTCAGCGTGTAAAATGTTGGATTTAGTCCAAATCTTGGCTCATTTGACCCAAGATTAGTTTATAAGACTGGTTTTAATCTCTGATATCATTGGTTATAGAATCAGATGCTGAATTGCTATTACTTGTTGTTCACTTGTTCCATGGAAATTTAAGTTATCTACAATTCTTATGTTCAGTTTTGTACTATTAGAGCATCTCCAATGGTGAGGGAGATATCATTGTGGGAGAGGGAAGAAGAGAGAGGGAGATGCAATTCTACCTGTGAAGATTGAGGGAGAGGAGAGTGGGAGAACGAGAGAATGGGGGGAGGCAGGCGCGTGCACACCACATGCGAGTGGGCGTGCACACTTGCATCATGCCCCCACTCACTTTTTTTCTTCTTATTATTTTGTTTTAATTGTATTTTATTATGTGTATGTTGTGTGTATGTATACGTGTTGTGTTGTGTGTGTGTGCGTGTATTGTGGGGTATTTACTTTTGAGGTGGGGATGATGTAACAATAATACCTGGAAATGGGAAAGGATTGTTGGAGATGCTCTTAGTTGCAACGAAGTGGTTTTTTTGATTGGTCTAATCATTTCAATTGGGAACAATTGTTTCTAAATATATTGAGTATCTAATCATTCTGGAATATTTGGTTTATCTTGTCATTTCTGCAGAATCTTTACTTTTGCATTTTTTGTTAGATTTAAATCCCAATTTCATTTATTTGCATTTTTTTTGTATGCACAGGCTGATTTTACTGTAGGGAGTCTTGTACAACATTGAATCATGTTTTTGTAATTACAAATCATTCAAAGAGATGCGTGAACTTCTAAATTTAACTGGTGAAAGAGTCTTGGCTTTAGATGGTTACCCTTTCAGTTTTCTTATTCACCTAAAGAACTGTGAAGATGATAAATGACATTTGCTGTTATAAGTTTGTAATGCACTTGATCCTTTGCTAACTCCTGGTTGTTAAATACTGTCATTTGATGGTCTCAGGCAACTGTAGGGCCTTGCAACATTCCTAAGCCTAGAGTTTGGAATCCCGTTGAGCAAAGCAAATGGACAAGGTTTGCCGTAATTATTGATTAATATGATTCTAAAGCCATGCTGTAGTAATTTACTTTTTTGATTAATATCAATAAACGCTGGTGTTTTGCATTACATATCACATTGTTAGTATGAGAGTTGGTTCATAGTTTTGCTCGAAACTTGAAGGTAATGCAAGCTTCTACCTGGCCCCAATGCAAGACATCTCAGTGTTTCTGGAGTCAATAGTATTATTTATAAACTTGACTCCACACACAAACATCAATATTTACCTCTTTTTGCTGCATATGAGTGTTCAGCTTAGATCTAGATAGAATTAAATTGCAATTTATTTTCATGTTGGATCAGTTATATTGGTATCTTCTCTGAAAATATAAAATTTGATTGTTCTTAGTCTGCTCCAAAAAAATGTGTATCTTTGCTTTCTTGTAGCTGGAATGGGCTTGGAAACATGGCTTCCACAGAGGCAATGCGCCTCTTTGTCAAAATATTAGAGGTTTGTGTAAACTTGATCTAGTAATTCTCATATGGGAACTTTGTAGGATATTAAAATGTACCAACCCCCCTGAACAGGAAGAAGATCCGGGATGGTATTCTAGAGTAGCGGACTTTGTTGCTGAGCCTGTTATAGATGTAGAAATGAATGTGAGTTTTTACAATTGCTGCATATCTTTCTTATACTCCTCATGCTATCATGGCTTCTGCAATCTAAATTCTTTCTCTGAATTTTCATTTGTTCATTCTGGTTGCTCAGCATAAAACAGAAGTTGTGGCAGTCTCTGGTAATGGAAATGCCATCATAGAGGCAAAGACTATTCCTACAGAAAATGGCAGTCTTTCCGAAACCCAGGATAAAGATGTTGTCTTTGAAGGACTTGGAGCAGTTAGTGTATATGACCAGTGGATTTCACCTCCAATATCTGGTACACTTCCAAAAGCCCGATATGAGGTATTGTAGTTCAATTTTGTATCACTTTTCTTAGCATGTATCTGTTTTACATATGTAGTACAGACACACATTTCTTTAGATGTTAATATTTCTTGATGGATTCTCAGCATGGGGCAGCAGTCATCGATGATAAGATGTATATATTTGGTGGGAACCACAATGGTCGCTACCTAAGTGATCTC
This sequence comes from Perilla frutescens, assembly GCA_026008535.1. NCBI lineage: Eukaryota > Viridiplantae > Streptophyta > Magnoliopsida > Lamiales > Lamiaceae > Perilla > Perilla frutescens. The sequence goes on along the minus strand of BRKX01000017.1, from coordinate 32,916,602 downwards.
CAGGTACTGAAATAAGGGTGTTTGTGGCTGTATGTTATATGTCCTGTGATCTTTGTTTTTTTTTTCCTACTAATTAAGTTACCAAATACTGGAAGCTTTATACAGCTGGATCTCTACTGTGGGGTTGTTCTTTTTTTGGGGGGGGGGGTATCGAGTGTTGAGTGTTTTACAGCATCAACTCTGCAAGTTCCTTAAATGCTCTATACACGTTGTATCTGAGGTCTTGTATTCTCCCTTTTAACTTTCTTGGATTGCTGCCTTATTAGCATGCCATTGCCACCAATGATACTATACAGTTTTGGCTCTCTATTGTTGAGCTTGCTGAAGACATGATTTTTGTAATCTCTCTGCTGGAATTAGGTTTTGAATATGAGAAGCTGGACTTGGTCGAGAGTCGAAATTCAAGCAGGGACAGGGGGCACAACTCCATGTGCTGGTCATTCGTTGGTTTGTAACAAAACTTGCGGTTTACCTATCATATAAAAAGCCTAATTTACATAAGAACATAAATAAGTTGTATGGAAATAGTTGAATATGACGTGCTTGCATTCTCCTTTTAGATTCCATGGGATGGGAAGCTTCTTTCAGTAGCTGGACATACCAAGGATCCTTCTGAAACTTTACAAGGTATTATTGCGCTACATGCTAGTTTATACCCGTGTGATTTTGTCCTGTTTTAATGATTTAGCCTATTTGAGAATTTATGGAATTTTCTAACTGTTTCACTTTGCTGACACATTGTATTGGTAATAGTTCATTATGCTCTTTAATACCAAAGATGCTATTGTTCTACTCAAGAGTATTAGAAACAAATTTCGAACATTCATTTCATTGTGAACTGTTCTTGCCTTTCAAGTTTGTCATTTAAGTATTAATTTACGTTAAACCTTTTGATTCTGAATCCTTGATTAAATATTCAATACACCTTAATGTTAACTGTCTCATGTTTGTAAGCATAAGTTTATTGTCTGCCATACTGTTTTTCTCTATATTACTACCGTGGTGGGTTTTCCTACTAAATTTGTCTTCCCAACTTCAGTTTTTAGATTATTTTTATCCACTCAATGCCTTATTGATTTTTTATGACAGTAAAGGTTTTTGATCTGCAAACTTGTACATGGTCAACCTTGAAGACTTATGGAAAGCCTCCGGTATATTTCCTTTGTACCTAGATAATTTCATTGAATAATGCTTTGAAGTTTGAACGTATGCGTTATTTTAAAGTTCCTGTTTTTGTTGTTCCAACTTTCTAAATATTTCCTGTGGGAGTTTCATCTCCTTTTTTATGATCAATTAATAGCTTTCTGTTGCAAGGTGATTACCTTTACAGTGTGTGGCTTGATTAAAGTAATAAATATCTTTTTAATAGTTCAAATGTGAATGCTATGCTCTCTCCTTAAGTTATCATCTGCCAGTGCTTCTGTTCTTGTAGTATTCACAACTTAGTTGGAAACAGTTTTAGAGGTGATAATTGGTAGAAATTAAGTTTGCTATAATTATGAAAATCTTCTCATTTTTGTCCTTGATTTATAGGTATCTCGTGGAGGGCAGTCAGTGACTCTTGTGGGAATGACTCTAGTCATATTTGGTGGGCAGGATGCGAAGAGATCTCTTTTGAATGACCTGCACATTCTAGACTTAGAAACTATGACCTGGGATGAAATGGATACAGTGTAAGATTTTTCTTTTCTACGATAACATTAAACAGATGATTTGCTTCCAGACCTTTTGCGCATTTAGAGATGATTATGGAATGGTGATGAATCTATGAAGCCTTCAAAATATGGAGATTCCTCAGGATGATTTGCATCATTAGTCCACATTTATGTTCTGAGCTGTTATTTGAGAAAATGACTTGCTTATTTGCTATATGATAGTTTTTCATACTCACTATGCTGTTGTTTCAGTCCTGAAAGACACATTTTAACAGATTAGCATCTTGATATGTAATTCTAATTAGATGAAGTAGAGTTTAGCCTGTAATATAATATCCCTGTAGGTAAAGCATGTATTTGCTTCTAATTGTTGCCAGTCTTTTGACAGTTCTTGAGCTACTGTTTGAGGGACTGTATTTTGCTGTGTAATTTTTTATTATTATTGTTCATGTCTGGCAATCTTAGAAGGCTTTCACTGTAAAATCTTAGTTTCCTGATGTTCTTTTTGTTGCTTTTTTGGGTGCCTACTTAGAGTTTGCTTTTAACTGTAGAGCTTGTTTATTTCAAGGCCTCTTTAGTTTCAGTTATTGCTAGAGATTGTAGTTGTGTGTGTGGTTAGGGTGACTTCACCTTTTGGGGATTACTCATCCCTTTGTAACTGCTTAACTCATCGATTTCTTAATAAATTTTTGTTTCTTATATAAAAAAGAAAGTTTATGCATCTCTAGGACGATTTTCAATGTGCTTGGAGAGCCTGTTTATAATTTAGGTCCTGTAGATAGTCTCATTGACTCTAACTGCCACCAATTTTGTAGGGGCATCTCGCCTTCTCCAAGGTCTGATCATGCTGCTGCAGTGCATGCAGATCGCTACCTTCTTATCTTTGGTGGGGGCTCACATGCAACTTGTTTTAATGATCTTCACGTTCTCGATCTTCAAACTGTGAGATAAATGACTTTACTTCATCTCTTTGGTTCTGAAGTTCCAAAATAATTTTCTAACACAAATTTCCATTATATGTTCTCCTATATGGAATATGATGCTATAGATGGAATGGTCGAGACCAACACAGCAGGGTGAGATACCTAGCCCTCGTGCTGGCCATGCAGGTGTCACAGTTGGAGAGAGTTGGTTCATTGTTGGTGGAGGTGACAACAAGAGTGGTATGGATGGGGTGAATAATTTAATTATGCCGTTGATAATTTGGGATGATTGTTGTTGACTTGTTGATATTTTACGAGCATGGGCTTTATCATCAAGTGTTCATGTGTATTTCAGTAAATATGGAATTAATATGTATGGAGAACCCAGGTCGTTTCCAATTGTGTGGATGCATATCTGGGTTTTTAATTTAAACTATTAGATTGACTAGTTGGTGGTTGTTAATATGTTTGGACTGATCTGAATTTCCCACTCACTGCAAAAATAGTTTTTGCAATACAACTTCTGGCAGAAAGATATCAACATTGTTACGATTTCCTTGCTTTCAGTATCATGTTATGATTATCTAACTTATACCATAAGATAATGTGAGATTATCGCAGCGCAAAATATTCATGTTTGGAAAGGTAGAAAGTCAAGATGGACAGTCAGGAAATGAATATTAAAATGACTGTGCATGTGGCTTCGTGTATTACACCTAGCGTCTAAAGCATGCTATATAGAATCATTATGATAAACATAATTTAGCCCGTTAAGTTTTATGCCAATATCTTTCCAGTCCAAGAACCAGGGAAAAGCAATATTTTCTTTCTTTCACACTACTCTGTAATGATTTCAATTTCTCCCCATTTTGGGTAAACACTCTTTTTTGTCTATGGCCACAAGTTGTTTTCTTGTCATTATGATTTTCTGATGTTCTCAATGAGCTATCTTGTTAAAAATGTTTATTATTTCAATACCATATTCCACTTACTTTTTCCCAGAAAGATTATGATTCTATGGCGTGCTTGATTCACAACCTTGATATTCAGATATTCATTTGTTTGATTATTTTATTATCTTCTGAACTTGTCCCAAGTCTGAAGTATCTTTTCCTTACATGCATTTTCATTGTCTGTTAAATCTCATAGTGCTTTCCTCCTAGTGATGACTCCTATTATGGAAAATAATTCTGATATATTGTTAAGGAAGCTTTCCCATCTCTTATTTATGCATGCAGGAGTCTCTGAGACTGTTGTCCTCAACATGTCCACATTGGTCTGGTCAGTTGTCACTACTGTCCAAGGACGTGTTCCTCTTGCAAGTGAGGTATTTACATCCTTGAAGAATGCTCTACCTAATAGATTTCTCATATTCTAATGGAAACCATACCAATGATGCCACATTTACTTGGAACTCAAATGCTCTATCTATTGAGATGGATTAGTTAAAAAGTAGCCATGAGTAGTTACAGAAAGGGTTTTATTGTTGCATATGCCATCACATATGATTTACTGTAGCTACTTTCATGAGACTTTGGCAATTTTAGATATAACATTACTGAATACATCATTGATGTGCAAAATTGGAGTTCTTTAATTTTCGATAATGAAATTCCATTTGAAGCTGCCAGTCTCAGTAGTCTTCATTTTGTCTTTGAGTTTCTAATTGCTGCTCTATACTTCTGAGTATAGATCATCATTTATTTTCTCACACATAGATTAGTTTTGTTAATTTTTCACAAATACCTGGAAACAAAATACTTATCAAACCTTATATATAAACATATTTCGAAGCCATAAACCTCAAATTTATGATGCCTGCAGAACAAATTGCAACTCTCTAATAAGTAATAACTTGTGTGGGGAGGTCACCTTCTACCAGAATTTCATGTTAGGAACACTCGAAAATAATTTTTGTGTTGTTTGATACATGTGATGAGTTGACACTTATAAGAATTAATACATTACATAAAATCATCTTTTCCGGTGCATGGAACAAAATTTGTTCCATTTTTCTGTCAATTTCAACTGAGTCAATAATAAACACTTTTTTTAGGGTTCAAGCTTGATCCTTAGTTCGTATGGCGGTGAAGACATCCTGGTTTCATTTGGAGGATACAATGGGAGGTACACCAATGAGGTCCGAAGCACTGTTTTCTTCCTCCCTTTTTGACTATGAAGTTCTATTGTACATTCAATGCCTCAATGGGCTGCAATTATCTGCCATCAGGTCCATGTACTTAAACCAAGTCATAAATCAACCCTGCAATCAAAGATGATTGAGACACAAGTACCTGATAGTGTAACAGCTGTTCAAAACTTTACAAATGCTACCAGAGATGTGGAGTCAGAGTTTGAAACAGGCCATGAAGGAAAAATAAGGGAAATTGTTATGGACAATAATGACGTCGAAACAAAGGTTAGCATAATTGCATTTTTTTTCACCCTTATCACTGTCCTATTAACCAATTACCATGATAATCCTGACTTATGAACAAGTTCATCTTGTTAACTCTTGAAACAGGAACCAATTGATGAACATGTATTTTCTAGGTTCCTATGATTTTTACTAACTTCTTATACGTAAACTCAATGTTATAGAATCTTAATGGTTATTTGACTTTGGGCGCATTAGCCATAGAACATAATATCAAGATAATTGCTACATGGTTTTACTTGATAAGTATTCTGTTTATTATATGAGAATGATGAACAATTATTTATCTTGCAGTATTTTTCTCGCTTATCCCGATCACCTGCTGAGATTGTTAACCTTTGAATATCTATTCAAATTCATTTTTTTATGGAGGCACAATCACTCGTCCTGAATAATTTCTATATTGTATTGCTATGCCTATGTTTCATCCAGATCACCAAAGTTGAAGAGACAAATGATCGTCTTTTAGCAGCCCTTAAGGCGGAGAAAGAAGAACTAGAGTTGTCGCTCAATAAGGAGAAATTGCAGACACTCAAACTAAAGCAAGAATTAACAGAGGGTGAAACTCGGAACACAGACTTGTACAAGGTAATTCTTCTACTATTTTGAATTATATGGTCAAGTATTTAATCTGATTTCAGTTGCTCCAACTTTGCACAAACATAGAGATGATTCAATTTGATTGATAGTATGCTTCTCAGCAGGGGTTCCTCGTCGCTTTAGTCGGATGAGTTTTAGAGCAGAATACTGTCTTATGTTTATATGTTAGTTTTGACATGTACTACAACTACATGTCTACATGTTTTTTGAGGTTTAGCAATTTCATAAAATTCAGTCTGCCTGAATGATAACTTCCGAAAAGAGCAAGACGGACTGTATATCATGGCATTACCAGTTAGCTACCAAAGAGCAATATAATAACTGGTGTTTTAAGTAATGCTCCTGAGGTATAGAACATGTATCTATTGATTTGATGGAAATGAACTGCAGAAATAAGTTATAAACATTAAGCAGGACTCTTGTATTAAATGTAGGACCATTTTTTGAGCAAGTTATCGATCTAGCTAGATTTTTTACTCTCACGCTCGAAGAATGGATGGCACTTGACTGGGAAGTTAAAGGCACAAACTAGGAAAACACTTGCTGACTTGCATAGAGTTTCAGATATGCAAATCATGACTGTTCTTTCCCTTAAGGACGTGCACAAATATCATGCATGTGTGGCCATTTTTAACCTTTTTTTATCTGTTTAACTTTTGGTGAAGAAGGCTATATGATTTTGCAGGAACTCCAATCTGTTCGAGGGCAGCTTTTAGCTGAACAATCAAGATGCTTCAAACTTGAGGTCAGTATCATGTGAGAAATTAATCCTTATTTTGTGGTGAATGTGGTATATAAAAAGGGAACTATCTATTCAGTGTATTAGGCTCTTCAGGGAAGGTAAACTAACCCTGACTTTGGTAGGTGTAACATTTCCATACACAAAGCTTCCCTGCTTTACCTGAAACTTGGGTTTCCATAAGATTGCCTTTGCAGAAACACTGGTTAATCATATATTTTCTCATCACATTTGCTTTATGCTTGGATCATATATGAAATTTCCCTAATATCTTTAACATGGTTCGTCAGGGCACCTCTTGGGTTCATGTCTTATTGAAATGAAGTAACATATAGGCACTTCTGAAAAATGTTATGCTACATTGCTACTTGAGAATGATATAGCAGCACCTCTAAATTGCTTGGACTAACAGGTGGATGTTGCGGAACTAAGACAGAAGCTACAGATGATGGACGCCTTACAAAAGGAACTCGAAATCCTCCAGCGACAAAAGGCTGCTTCAGAACAAGCTGCACTGGATGCGAAACAGAGGCAGGGCTCTGGTGGCGTATGGGGTTGGCTTGCCGGAACACCCCCGGATGAAAGTAATGGTGCATGATCTTGATTTTTATACTCAACACATATTTAAGACTCATTCTTTCGTTTTTCCTTTAATTACAAGTCTTGTAGTCCATTTCTTTTTTGGGGCAAATAAGATCGTATCAGGATTCTCAGCCACAGAAGAAAATATATTTATATATATATATATATGCATGTCGGAATGTTGAGGTCAGTAGAGGCTTAGGAGGTTGTCAGTGCCATATTTTACTTGATAGTGTGATTTTTGAATTCAACTTATGTATACCTAGAAATGGATTATATGAGTGAAAATATAGATGTTGATGATTGTTGGAAGTATCAATTATTTTTGGAACTTTTAACTGGCTAGGCTTTATTCATATCTGCATCGACTTCTTCCCGGTTTAGTTTAATTGCAAATCCGGTAGTCAATCATGTTTTATTATCATTAAAATTTTTGATTATTTTGAATTCCTCAATAGTAAATATTATAATCTGATTTGAAATTTAAAAACACAAAAAGAAAACCAAGTTTACAAGTGAAATAACATGAAGAAAAGCAGTAGTAAAAAAATCAGAGTAAATTAAAAGAGTGAGCAATTGTATATAGGTGTGATTTAAAGTGAGGCCAAGCAGATTCGGGCGCCTGTGCATTGAGAGTAAACAATCATCCTTTGCGGGCGCAACAGACAGCAAGATTATGGCGGCGGAAAAGGGGGGTCTCAACTCCGAATTCAAGCTCATAATAGTTGAGCTTTGTGAGTGAATCCTCTCTTAAACTGGATTCTATCAATCTTCCCTTAACGTCCGATCTAGTGATGGTTCGGACCACAGCTTCTCCTACATCGTCAGCTCCTCCAAATGCCTCAATCCTGCCCAACCCCAACATCTTCAAACTTGCTTCTTTATTACATAAAATAAAATAATAATATATCAATATGATTCAACTACTCTAGTCTAGTTAATTATGCTTACGACTTACGACAAATCAATGGGGACAGCCGACACAATAACGCTGACATTGATCTCTCCGGTGGATCCCGGCGGCCCAAACGCCACCACCGGCTCATTCCGCCGCCCTCCACCACCACTCAACGGAGGAGGATCCAGCGACCTTTCCGCCTTCCCAGCTGCTCTGTACAACAATGTCTGGTCCCCCAACCACGTCTCCGGGTATACGAATTCTGTCACACCAATCAATTCCTAATTTCAGAACCTACTAAACAAATATAGCCTTTTAAATTGTAATAACTAAATATGAAAATTATAAACCATTTTTTAGAGCAGCACCACTTACTGACCAAATCCTTCATCGCTATCTATATACCGGCTGTAGCCGCCGACGGGATAGAGGGCGTCGAGCTTTAGGCTCCGACCAGCCTCCGGCGAGAACCCCAAGAGGAAGCTCGTCACTCCGCCGAAATTGGCGCCTACAGCCAGCAGAGAAGCACCGCCGATTCCCGTCAGAAGCCGCCGGCGGAACACGGACTGAAGCGGCCTGAACTGGTCGGCCGGCGTCCGTTTGCCGTCGTCGGAAGATTGCGTCATGCAAATCCGGCACCGGGAATTGATGAAGGCATGTTGCACTCCCAGCATTTTCCGTTTTCAGCTATGAGTTTATGATTTGAATACGGGGGAGGGAGTTCATTGAATCCATGGCGGATTTTTGTAATCCATTTCTTGTGGTTCATATTTCTCCAGTAGATTAATTGAATTTCTTCCTCTTAATTTCACATTCTAAACTACTGTAAATCCATTTTATACGATTTATTTTCTTCTTTTAAAACAACGCAAAATCCAATAATCGAGTGAGTTTCTATTTGCACAATTAAAATTACTTTTTACATCACAAAATAAAAAAAGAAAAAATAAAATAAATTTAAAATTACTTAAATATCCTTTACATAAAAAGAAAAAAATCAAGTGTGGTTCGAAAATGAAATTTTGAACTCACCATATTTATTCGAATTTTTATTTTCGAACATGTATGATTTTTAAAATAAGTCTCGTTCGAAAATGAATTTTCGAAAACATCATGTTTGTTCGAAATGAATTCGAACACGCGACTTCGAACATATCCACCATGTTCGAACACAAAACTTCGACCATATTAAGAAAGTTCGAACAGACGACTTCGAACGGAACGCGAATTTATTTATTTGTTTATTAGTAAGGACTTTTAGGTAAATTAATAACTAATAAAAAAAATGAAAAATTATTTGTGGTGCAAAGAGTAAAAATAGTTGTGCAAATAGAAACTCCCAATAATCAATTCACCATTATAGTCAATAGTCCCTTACGATACACATAATAATAATAATAATAATAATAATAATAATAATAATAATAAAGAAATCACTTTTTTTTTACTATAAAATATATTCCATCCATCCCAATAGCAAGGTCCACAATGTCTTATTTGGTTGTCCCAATAGCAAAGTCCACTTCTATATATGGAAATAATTAATGTCAACATCAAAGTGGACCCACTTACTTTATATTACTTTTTATTATAATACTCCTTAAAGAAATGGACCCCACCCACTTTACCCACTACTTTAACAACTAATCTATTTTTTCTCAATCTCCATGCCCAATAGCAAGTGGACATTGCTATTGGGACGGAGGGAGTAGTATAAAAAAAAAAGTTACTTTAAGGATTTTATTTGAAGGTAAATTCTATCGGACGCTTCTTCTCCTGCTGACAAGTGTCGCGGGCCCACTAATTTTTTGTTATTTGCAGTTTTTTTTTATTTTGTTCAAAAATAAAAATTTCAGTTAAAATTTTCGATTGGTCGAAAAAATCTATCGTTACATTTCAACTAACATATTGTGACACTTCAATTACCCATTGTGACACTTAATTATCTATTGTGACAGTTCAAAATTGAAAAATTATTTTGTGAGTCAACCGATAAAAATTGAAAGTTAAAAAATCGACTATAAATAGTAAGGGGATGTATTTTACCTTTATTTGAACTTATAAGGAGAAATATGTGCTTAAAAATACTTGAAAGCTTTTTAGAACTTTGAAAGAAACAGAGTTCATTTGACCCGTTCGCCTAAAGAAGTCCACATAAATTCAAATTGCCGTACAATTGTGTATTTTTTTTTTTTGTTTTGGAGAAAAAATGTTCAATCTTGCTTTGAACTCAACTAATAGATGAAGTTCCTTTACTTCAAAATTCAAAATTAGACATTGCTTTTCTGGAGCCAACCCGCCACTTAAATATATATCCCTAGTCAAAGCCAACCATAATCCCAACAAATTAAGAATCACATTTCTCTTCAGTCCACCAAACACCTAAGACAGGATACATATGGGTGATGGCACCGCATCAGCCAAAAAAAAGATGGAAAAAATAGTGAAATCGAAAAAGGGGCGGTCGACTATGGTTCATGTGTGACCTGTCATGGTGTCAATGCAACCATCCCTCCCACCAATGGAATAGTGACCCTTATCTTCATCCTATCAGTCAATTAATTTTATTTAAATACATATATATATATTTATTTAGGAAGTGAAAATTAATAATATTATATATAATATTTTTATTAATTTTTATATATTTATATAGTTTTGAAATCTTATGAAAAAATCCAAGATTACATAAAATATTTAAATAATAAAGATATTATTATATGATAAACATCAAGTGTCTTTGACAATAAGTAAATATCTTTTAAGATATGTATCAATTTCCAATAACCAATGAGATCGCGTCACGTTAACACTAGATACTTCTACCTACAACTAGCTTCCATATCAATTGAAAATCACACCGGAATTCATTTGAAGAGTTCAAGAATTTGAGAAGAAATTCCATAAGTGAAATTCTCTCAAATATTCAAGGTGTTCTTGCAGAAGTCAAATGCGTTCATCACCAAATTCATCCCGAAGACGACGTTTGATCCATAAAGTAAGGCGGTCAAAAGCGTTCTTCATCAAATTCAACCTAAAATTGACGTTTGATCTGAAAATAAGGTGTCGGCTCTCCGAATTAACGCTTTCAAAGATCAAAGATCAAAGACCAAGTTAAAGAAGATCGAGGATCCAAAGCTTCCCCGAAAACTTCGAAGACTGTTTAAAGATCGTTCCTGGAGTGATTAATCAGACGATAAATCCATAAATTTATATTTTGATCCGAAAATATTTTATTTGTACACTATTTTGTGTTTTACTAAATTAAATACAAAAATTTGTGTTACAAATTTTGGCATGCTTAGTGGGACCATCTCTATCTCTCATTTCTTCTCTTCTTCAAATTTCATCAAGCATCAAGATGTCTGCATTCCTGGAAGAGTATATTGTAAATTTGATGAAGCTTGCTGAAGGACTCGCAAAACGGATACAAGAACGAGATGCTCAAATCTTAAAGCTAAAAAAGAAATGATTGTTGATACTTGTGGCAAGCAAGTGGATGAAGATAATGAAGGTGAGATATCTACAAAGCTACATGCCAAGAAAAGTAAAAAATCTACAGCCAAAGAAATTAAAGTATTGTCTGATGGCTCAATACAAGTCTCTCAACTCAAAAATTTCATACTGAAAACAATCAAAGATAAGTCTGGAGAGAGTCGAAAATCACTATGGACTTACAACAAGTCATATACTCCAATAATTGACAACTTGAAGATGCCAAATGTCAAAATTTCAACAATTTGATGGCAAAAGTAATCCAAGACAACACGTGGCTCACTTTGTAGAGAGCTGCAATGATGTTGGAACATACAAAAATTACTTGGTGAAGCAATTCGTTTGCTTTTTAAAAGATAACACGTTTAATTGGTATGCCGATTTGGAACCAAATTCAATTGATAGTTGGGAGCAACTAAAGAAAGAATTCCTTAACCGCTTCTACAACATTTGAAGGATAGTTAGCTTGGTTGAGCTCACAAATACATAACAACAAAAAGAAGAGTATGGCATCGACTACGTCAACCGTTGCAGAAGCTTGAGCCTAAATTGTAAAGATCGGTTGTCAGAAACTTTAGCAATTGAGATGTGCATCCAAGGCATGAATTGAGGTCTTCAATATATTTTGAAATGGATTCAACCAAAGACCTTTGAGGGATTGGCTACTAAAGCTCACCACATGGACTTGAGCATGGTTGTAAATGGAATTGAAGAGCTACCAAGGAAAGAGCCCAACAACTTTGAAGAAGAGTAAGAAACAAATGATGGAGGCAAACCTTTTGAGGAATCTCCAAGTAAGAAGAAGATGATGATGAAGATGAAGATGAAGAAACAACTACAAATCTCACTGTGGGCCTATTCAAGTCTTTCAATACATGTCACAATCTATGAAAAGAAAAAGGGCAATGCTCCTTGATAAGAGTCTAAACTATCTTCCAAAGCTCCTTAATAAGAGCCAAAACTCTCTAAACTCTTCACGAAATACTAAGACTCCTTGACACGAGTATAAAATGTCTACAAAGTCAAATTCAAATCAAAGGCTCATTGACATGAGTATAAAAGGTCTACAAATTCAAATTCAAGACTCCTTGACATGAGTATAAAATGTCTACATATTCAAATTCAAATCTAAGACTCCTTGACACGAGTATAAAATGTCTACATATTCAAATTCAAATCTAAGACTCAATGACAAGAGTATAAAATGTCCACAAATTCAAATTCAAATCCAAGTACTCACGGACACGAGTATAAAAGGTCTACAAAGTCCAAATTTAAGTTGAAGGCTCCTTGATATGAGCATAAACTATCCAAGTTCAAGAAAGCTCCCTGATACGAGCATAAACTATCCAAGTCAAAAATATTGAAGGTTCCCTGATACGAGCATAAACTATCTAAATTAAAATTAAAATTGAATGCTCCTTGATATGACTATAAACTATCTAATAAATTCAAATTGAAGAACTTTTAAATATGAGTATAAACTATTCACAAGTTGAAATTCAAGAACTCTTTGATACAAGTATAAACTATCTAATAAATTCAAGTTCAAGACACCTTGATACGAGTTTAAACTATCTAAATAGTTTTCGAGACTCATTCATTTCAAACGACAAGTCGTCAATGAACAAGTCTCGAGGGGGCATTTGTAGGAAGCAAAAATTAACAATATTATATATAATATTTTTATTCATTTTTATATATTTATTTAGTTTTGGAATCTTATGAAATCTTATGAAATCCAAGATTAGATAAAATATTTAAATAATAAAGATATCACTATATGATAAATATCAAGTGTCTTTGACAACAAGTAAATATATTTTAAGATATGGATCAATTTTCAATAGCCAATGAGATCACGCCACGTCAACTCTAGATACTCCTACCTACAACTAGCCTCCATATCAGTTGAAAATCACACTGAAATTCATTTGAAGAGTTTAAGAATTTGAGAAGAAATTCCATAAGTGAAATTCTCTCAAATATTCAAGGCATTCTTGTAGAAGTCAAAGGCGTTCATCACCAAGTTCATCCCGAAGACGGCGTTTGGTCCATAAAGTAAGACGGTCAAAAGCGTTCTTCATCAAATTCAACCTAAAATTAACGTTTAATCCGGAAACAAGGCGTCGGCCCTCCAAATTAACGTTTCAAAGATCAAAGACTAAGTTAAAGGAGATCGAGGATCCAAAGCTTCCCTGAAAACTTCGAAGACTGTTTGAAGATCAATTAATCAGAGGATAAATAGAGATTGGATCCATAAATTTATATTTTGATCCGAAATATTTTATTTGTACATTATTTTGTGTTTTACTAAATTAAAATACAAAAATTTGTGTTACAATATAGATAAAATTATTATATCTTTTATATAATATAATAAAAATAAATAAAAAAATACCAAAATTCACATATTCATTCTCTATAAATAGACATCAATTTTACTATATTTCAACACTCTTTAAAATTATCTATTTTTTTCTCTAGTTTTCTATATATCCAAATAATAAATTATTATTTTATGTAATTTTAAAAACTGGCATTTAATGTACGTGATTTTATTTTATGTAATTTTAGGAAATGTTGATTAATTGGTGTGATTTTATTTTTTGTAATTTTAGTTTGTAATATTTTTGGTATTGATTATTTTATCTATTCTTTACTCTAGTTTTCTATGTATCCAAATAATAAACCCCAATCATTCATAAAAAGCACAATTCATGTCAATTTGATCTTCACCATTCATCACAAAAGCAATAAATCTCAGCCATTCGTGAAAAACATAATCCATGTCAATTTGATCTCCACCATTCATCACAAAAATAATAAATCTTAGTCATTCATCAAAAACATAATCCATGTCAATAATTTTTTATTTTTTTCCTCTATAAATAAAGGTTTCATTTGCTATATATATTTTTGCATACATAAAAATCATCTCCTTTTTATTTCTTATTTCACCCATTTTCATTATTAAAATTCCATCTAAGTTCACACACCACTAGATTTTTGAAAGGACCATGCATCACCATCCGAAGTGGGAATCGAAGTTGGGCGTCGAGCGTCATCGTACCGTAGAGTATGCTAATGATGCTGATGTTGAAAAAGATCATGGAAGTTTCAAATTAAAAATCAAGAACCACCGAAGAAGAAGATGATCAAAACTAGGGGTGTCAAGGTACGACATATCTTACTTTTTTTTGTCATATCTTATACCTTACCTTAATTTATGGTATGACAAAAATCATACCATTGTCGTACATTTACCTCCGATATATCTTAGTTCGGTATACTTTAAGTTCAGTATGACACAAAAGCATACATTTACCATACCTTTATTTCGGTATACCTTCCGTACCTTAGTTCGATATATCTTACTTCGGTATACCTTACTGTAACTATATTCGGTCCGTAGCATACCGGCATTTCACGGTATATCAAAATTGTCGTTATATTAAATATTTATGATGAACATATACTAAGTATCATAGTATTGTATATCATATCTCATTTTATTTTTAATTTTCTCAATATATAATTCATCATAACTTTAAGATTAAAGAAGAATATAAGATTATTATTTATTACATTAGATCTCACATTGTTCAGTTTTTAGTTAGAAATTTTATATTAATTACATGTAAATGGGTACTATTCACTCCATTAGAAAACAGGTAAAGGAGATGGTGGGTTGGAGAGCAAAACGCAGCGACAGACTAAAAGGAAGAGGAGAGTTGTATTTCAGAGATGCTATTAGTCTAACATGCTGAACCTCAATAAAAGAAAAGGAAAAAAAAAGACACCTAATATGCCAGAATTCGGACTGAAAATAATTAAAAATAAATATAGAGTATTTTTCTCTCTCAAAATTTGGAATAGTGCGGTACACAAGGTATCCAAATTTAAAAAAAAAAAAGGAAATTCAAATTTTTACAAAATTTATATTACATAGAGTTTTTAGAGTTGATAAAATACAAATGATAATCACAAACATTTAGAATAAAACAAAAACTTGTATGAGACCGACTAACGGATTCCTTACGTTAGACGGGTCAAATAATATCCAAATCCACTCCAAAACCCGCCCATCCGCCCATTTCGAGACAGGCCCTAGCGCATCCCAAGTCCATATGGCATGTGTGATGTGCTGTGGTGGTTTAAAAAAAAAATTGGGCCACACCCACAACCAGGCCCAAATTTATGTGTTGTGTTAACCAGGCCCAGCTTTTTTGCTCTCTCTTTTTCTTTATTCTCTTTCTTCCTTCATTCTTTTCTTCTCGTTTTGTTCATTTCTTTTTTTCTTTTTCTTTTTTTTTTCCTTTTTTGTTTTAATAATTATTGTATATCGAATAAAAAATTAAACGAATTCAATTTAATTTTAGGTTATATATTTATTTTTAAAAACATAATTATCGAGAGAGTGCACTACGCGAAATGTCGGATAAAAAAATAAAATTTATTTTTAAAAAATAAATTTATTCAATTCAATTTTAAGGTTCACTAATTCCATTTTAGGATATACATTTATTTTTAAAAATATTTTATTTTTTCTGGCGGTTGACTAATTATTAAGCAAAAAAAAAAAAGAAGTATTATTAATTATATGGTAAAGTATCATTATCTATGATATGAAGTATGAGTAGCTCGTTAATTAAACATTAATTATCAAACCAATAACAAGATGTACCGGTAACATTAGCTATGAAATGAAGTATCATTAACTATGAAGTTAAGTATCATTAGATATAAATTTGACAAAATACCATTAACTATTAAGTGAAGTAGCATTAGGTATATATATATATATATCTGGTGAAATATCATTAACTATGTGTGAAGCATCATTAATTAGGAATGAAGTATCATTAACTCGGAAGTGGAGTATAATATGATATTATTGATGATTAAATATTAATTATCAAATCAAGAATAGATAAATGTCATTAACTATGAGTGGAGTATATCATTAACTCAAGCATCATTATTTATGAGGTGAAGTATCATTAACTCACATAAGAGTATCATTATTTATGTGGCGAAGTATCATTACCTTTGAAGTGGAGTCTCATCACTATGGAAAAAAGTACCACTAATTGCAGAAGAAAGTATCACTAATTGAAGAAACGTATCACTAATTGCATAAGAAAGTATCACTAATATGAAAGGAAAGTATCACTAATTGCAGAAGAAAGTATTACTAATTAGAAGAAAAGTATCACTAATCGCAGAAGAAAGTATCACTAATTAGAAAGAAAAGTACCATTAATTGCGAAGAAAGTATCGTTAATTAGAAAGAAAAATATATCACTAATTGTAGAAGAAAGTATTACTAATCGCAGAAGAAAGTATCACTAATTAGAAAGAAAAGTACCACTAATTGCAGAAGAAAATATCACTAATTAGAAAGAAAAGTATCACTAATTGCAGAAGAAAGTATCACTAATTACAAAAGAAAGTATTACTAATTAGAAAAAAAAACGTCAGTTTAAAACATAATCTCAAATTGAGAATTGGGTCTATGAATACAATAAAAACTCATTCTTGAGTTAAAAAAATTATTTCATTAGCATAGAGAAAAATATTATTGGTTACAAAATAAAGTATCACTAATTACAAAAGCAAGTAACACTAATTACAAATAAAAGTATCACTAAAAATCTTCAACAGGATCTCGATCTTGTACTGCTGCATGTACCTTTGCACACAATTCAAATCCCCAATTTCAGATAAAAAAAATCAAAATTAGATTGACATAGAAGAAGAGCGGCTTTTTAGTGTTAGAGACCTAGATTCGATTCTTCTTCTGCTAAATCTGTCTGCTCCTTCGAGAAAGAGAAAAGAAGATGACTTTTTAGTGTTGGAGACCTATATTCGATTCTTCTTCTACTTTCCCAATTATCGATTCTTCTTCAACAAAAATCAGCAAACAACATACAACGCACCAATTACAAAAATATAATTAACTTCTGCAATCAATTAAACACCATGATGTTTACTTTTCGTAATACTTTCACCACCTTTGCTTATAAGTGTAAGCACTTGAGCAGATTGCAATAAAGTGAATAGAATTAGATACTTCAAAATGCTCTATTGTATTACAAATATTTGAAAAAAAAACTCACGCACTTCTATACCCTGTCATAAATCTTTAAATTCTAGCAAAATCAGACATAATATTTAATCTTTAGAAGCTTCCTTTCATCTTAGTATTCATGTATTCCATAAGAAATTTGCTATGCATATCACCATTTGTCTCGAATGCAAAAAAAACATGAGGTTTCAACATCGAAGCAGCTCCGTTATAGAGGTGGATAAGGTCATCCATACCATTAGGTCCACCATCAAGGGCAAGTCTGGGTTCATGTCTAGAAACCTCAGCTTGCAGGTCGTCAATGTCGTCGCTCGAGATGTACGGTGGATCGCTAACGAGCCCGCTTAGTTCTCCTCGGAGATCCTCGAGAGGATCAAACCACGACCCCAGCCTCACACTAACTCTCTTCTGCAGATTATATCTCTGCACATTGTAGGAAGCAACAACAACATCAATAGGGCTCAAGTCCACAGCAGCCACTTTCCCTCCTCCTCCACCGCCGTCGTCGCCCAAAACCCTAGCAATCGCAATCGCCAGCGCCCCGCTACCAGTCCCCAAATCAGCCCAACAACCACCTCTCAACTCCTCATTCGTAGTGGCACCCAAAAGAAATCAGACCGGCGGTTTGTAACCGTCGGTTACACGGTTTGCCGCCGGTTCCGGTTGGTACGAACGGTTACGGTTTGTAAACCGTAACCGTCAACCGTAAAATGAAGGTTCGGCTCCGGTTTGGGATGGCGGTTTTGCACAAACCGCCAGTTTCGGCTGTTAATCGGCGGTTTGTATATATTTTTTACTTTTTATTTTTTTTAACGGCCCAGATCACGATCTGCGTGATCTCGATCAATGGCTAGGAACGCACAGAGGCAGATTGATGACGTGGAACTGCCGGTTTTGGAGTCCAAACCGGTGGTTTGGCCGGAAACCAGCGGTTTGGGCTCCAAAACCGGCTGTTTCGGCCCTTGGTTTTCAAAACATTTCAAATTCAAATTTTAAAATTTTTCCCCCCACTCCTCAATTTTCACCTATAAATACCCCATCTCCTCCACCATTTTCACTCACACCAAACTCTCAATCTCTCTCTCTATGCTCTAATTCTCTCTATTCTAGCAATATCATTTTCTTATTCAAGTTTTCTTACAAGTTACAATCTTACGAAGTTACTCTCTCAATTCTCAATCTCAAGTTCTCAAGTCTCAACTCTCTCAACTCTCATATCTCGATTTCTTCATTTTCTATCATCCATAATCATCATGTCTAGCCGAGGTAGCCGAGCCGATAAGGGTAAAGGCAAAGCTATTGCTGATAGTTCCGAAGCTCCACGTCGTCGTCGTCGTACTCATTCTGGAGTATATATTTCTGATGATGCTGATACGACGCCGCCTCAATTTCAACAACAACAACCTGAAGAATACGTGAATCCCTGTGGCGGAGCCGATAGCGGTTTCTACAACGATCCAAGTGGTGGCGATTTCTACAACGATCCAAGTGGTGGCGGTTTTTACAACAATCCTACTACTCAAATGGAAGTTGATGAAGACGTGGCAAGATAGATCCAGTTTGAAGAATTACAACGATCTTAAGAATCTTGTGCTTTCAGCAGAAATCCATCCATCGATCTCGACACAAAGGAGACGGAAGAAGAGGCGGAGGTTCCCGTTCCAACAAGAAATACGGCACTGAAATCCGCTCTCTTCACTATTCATTTCCGAAAGGTGGCAAGGAAGAATGAACAAGGTGTGTTTGATTTGTATTGCAAATATTGTCCGAAGTAATAAAAATTTCGCACTGGAGGAGGCTATGGGACGTACTGGTCACACATCACCAACAATCATCAAGTCAAACTTGGGCGTGCTCAAGTTCAATAACAACTCAACTTCTATGATACCCCGATCCTTTTTGCTAAATTATAATTTATAATTCTAGTAAAATGATTTCGAATTGATATTGTTGAATTATAATCATGTGGTATGTTTGTATATTGTGCCATTGTTTTGTTGCAGGTTGTCTCACTTGAGCCGATACGTCATAGCACGGTGGTATTATACTAAGTGTATAATATATGATAACATTTAATATTAAAATTTGTCGAGTTATATGATGATGAAGTGGGGGTGATTATATTTGATTATGTGTTTTGCCATACCTTGAACACCCTAACGCTGAGTTGATTGGGGGAGTTAAAATCTAAGTCGTTTTAAAAAATAGAGTTAAAAATGTCCGGGAGTCGTTTGAGATAAGGGGGACGATTTTGGCACGCCGCGCGCCCGCGGGGGCTGCGCGCTCGCGGGGAGCGTTGGCCGAGAGAGGGGTTCCGCGGTCGCGGGGGCTGCGCGGTCGCGCGGGTCTGGGGATTTTCTACCTATAAATACAACACTTGTTCATTTCCTTCTCACTTTCTTTTCATTTGGGCGATTCTCCTCTCCATTTCTCTCTACAAATCCTTCATCTTTTTGGAGTAGATTCTTCCATCATCCTCCATCAACAAAGGTAACCTCTACACCTCTCCTTCATGGGGATTAAACACCATTTTCTTGTTGTTTTGGAAACTAGGGTTTGTATCCAAATTTGAGGATTCTCGATTTTGTTGATTTCCTTGCTTTGATATCTTGAACATATGGTTTATTTATCTCCTTGAAGCTATATGTGAAGTTATATCAAATTCCTGTGGTTCTTTGATGCTAGGGTTTAGAGTTTTTGCCCTAATTTCCCCTTATTTTGATGATGTGGTTTGGAGGTGTTGTGATTTTTGTTTGGGGTTGAATTCCAAGTATGTTAGAGCCCTAGGGTGAAGGTGTTTGTATTTGAAATGTTGGGTCTAAAGGATTTAAAATGAGTTATGAGCATGTGGTATAAATGTGTGCCCGTAACATGTTCGATCAAATGCTTCAAAGAGTTTTAATGCGTATTTTGAGTCCAAAATCGTAGTATGAGCTTGTATATCCATGATTGTGTATATGGATATGTTTGAAGACCTTAAAGTAAAGTATAGCATGAGTTTACTCAAAGTTATGATTTATTTGTATAACTCGACATCTAAATTGAAAAGAGAATAAAAGGTGCTAGGTGACGTGTTGGAGCTCGAGGAGGACAACTTGTGCACGGCCAAGAAGTATTTCAAGGTTGAGAATTTGTGAAAGCGTCTCATAAGGTGGGGTAACTCTAAACTGTGAACACGTGTAATGTTATAGTTATTGTTGTGCTTTGATTGTATAAATATGAAGGGTCTTCGGACCGGTGAATGAAAGAGATCATTCAGGGTCGACAAAGAGACCCTTCGGGGCAGAGATCCTTGTGATCGAATATAGACCTGTTAATGTCCTCCCTGGGGGGTAGTATGTCTGCGGGCATCCCTACAGGGCCAAAGATGTTCATTAACGGGGGCATCATGATGTTTAGACCATGCGGGGTTGAGACTAGTCTCCACAAAGTAAAGAAAAGTCCATATGTTATATTTTCACTTGTGCAATTAGCTATAACTGTTTTCAGTGTTCCCCACTGAGTATGTTGTTAAATACTCACCCTATTCATTCAATGAATTTCAGGTTGAGGAGTCGGAGCCCGAGTAGGAGCATTGTGAACACAAGAGAACCCCATAAGCTTGTGTTATCTTTTGCATGCTCTCCTTTTGAAAATACTCATTATTATTATCATTACATTGATCACTATTTTTGCTTTAAGATCAATGATTATTGGGGATGGAAATAGCCCGATCTTTTGTAGGTTATCATGTATATAACTTGATATTGTGCAACAATTTAAAGGCGGGTAGTTCGACCTTGGAGCCTATTACGTATGAAGTATGTTGTCGACCCTATACTTCGCATGTTGATTTAGGATGTTAGACGGGCGGGTTATGACAACCTATGAGCACGATAAGTTAGACGATTGCATGCTAATTCGCGAAAAATTTTAAGTTTAAAATTATGACGTCATGCCTAGTCGTGCTTTTTGACCTAAGCTTCCGCTTATTTTATTATAAGCACACAAAAATATATAAGTAAATTGTATGTTAAGTGACGTGGCCAAACGGAGTAGTTTGGGGCGTTACAACTTCCAATCGATAAGCAGTCAAAATGTCGAAAGCCAAGGTGAATGTACGTCGTACTCATCTCAACTCTTTAGGTTTGACCTTCTAGTTGTTAGGGAAAAAATGTGTTATTTTATTTGTGAAGAATCTTTAGCACTTCAATTTGCCGATAACATGAATTTTGAACGTCGTATGAAAGCTGCTTATAATCCTGGTGCTCAAAGAATACCTAGAATGACCATGACTGGGACCCTTGAAAGATTGCATATAAGATATAAGTCGAAATTGAAAAGTGTTGTTAGTAAAATTCCTTATAGGGTAGCTTTGTTCTGATAAATTTATCCGTCGTCATTATATTGCTGTTAGATTGCATTGGATTGATTATTCATGGAATTTGAATAAACGTTTAATTGCTTTTCGTAGATTTAACTGTCAACATAGTGCTGCTAATATTGCTAAGGCTATTATTAAAATTTACAATCAATTTAAAATGCTTGATAAAATTTTTCTATTGGTTTTGATAATGCGAGTGCTAATACGGCTAGTATTAGAGAATTAATTCAAGCATGTAATCCAACCTTGCATGGTAAATATTTTCATACTCGATGTATTGCGCATATTTTAAATTTATGTGTTCAAGATGACCTTAGAATATTAAATAACTCAATTTAACCTATTCATGATACTGTTGATTATATTCATGGCAGAGTTAGAGTTAGACGTAGGTGGGAAAAATTCTGTAGGGAAAATGGTGCGCATGCTAAAATTTTTAACTTAGATATACCTAATAGGTGGAACTCTACTTATGAAATGCCTTTTGCAACTTTGGAATATCGTGAATTATTATGTTCTTTTTTTGCAACGCATATTGAATCATTTATTTTATTATCTTCGTATTGGGATGATTGTATTGAACTAATAGAGCTTTTACAAGTTTTCCAATATGCAACAAAAGATTTATCCGGTGTGTATTACCCTACTGTCTGTAAATTTATGTATCATTATTGTTTAATTGCTGCGAAATTTAATTCTTGTAGTCATAAGCCCGATTTGCAAGAGATGATTCTAGCCATGGTAAAAAAATGGCTTAAATATTTTGATCATGTGCCTAATATTTTTTTGGTTGCAAAAATATTGGATCCTACTTTTAAACTCAGTGGTACTAACGAGATGATTAATATGTATTATAGATTTTTATCTACTATGAGTTTTACAAGATCCGACGATCCCGACGGCGGATGTATGAATATATATGTGCCACCTGCTGAAGAAATTAAAAAGGATATTTATGAGTCTATACATTCACTTTATAGAGAATATGAGATAAAATATGGTGATAGTATAACTTGTCAAACAAGTCGTTCTTTAAGTTCTAGTAGTGCTTTTTCGTTAGGATTAAATACTTCATCTTCACGTGGTAGTGCTTTACAAGAATTCCAAATTTTTTTCCAAAGTAGAGGAAGTGTTAGGCGTAGTCAAAATGAATTAGAAATGTATTTGCAAGACCCTATTGTGCCCCGGATGATGAAAATGTAGGTCCCAACAATTTTGATGTTCTCAAGTGATGGTCCCGAAATCAAGAGCGGTATCCTTTGCTTGCAATTATGGCAAGGGAGATTTTTGGAGTTCCGACATCAACGGTTGCAGTCGAACAAGCTTTTAGTGAATCCGGTTACATGTTGGACGAAAATAGATCAAATTTGACACCAGATCACCTTGAAGCTCAAATGATGTTAAAGGACGAGTCCAAAGTCGACCTAAGAGAGCAAGAGAACCTTTGGGATGACTTGATGGATGGCCCGCTCATTGAGGTTGGCTCGGAGAGTGAAGCCGAAGGAGGGAGCCAAACCGGGGATGATTGGGACGACGACTTCGAATTCTAGATTCGCCAAGGAAAAAAGGTAAAATGAACTACGAGGGCTTTGATTCCAAGGTAAGGGATACGTAGGCAGCTTCATATGAAGTGCAAGCCCAAATTTCAATTATTTCTTCCCCCCCTAATTCCTAAAATCTAAATTAGCTCAAATTTTTAAATGTTAATTCTAATTTGTAAATTGTAATTTAGTATTTTAATGTTAAATTGTAAGTTTGTAATTTGTAAATTTGTAATTAGTAATTTCACATTTTCATAATTTGATTAATTTACAATTTGTAACTTGTAATTTGTAAATTTGTAAATTGTAATTTCATATTTACATAGTTTTATTAATTTACAATTTGTAACTTGTAATTTGTAAATTTGTAAATTGCAATTTCATATTTTAATAGTTTGATTAATTTACAATTTGAAATTTGATAAATTAAATTGTATTCTCATTTCTCAATATTCTTGTAAGTTGTAACATGTAAATTGTAAGATATAAATTATAAAGTTACATAATAATTTCAAAATTCAAATAAATTTGTGTTTTGTCATACTTCTTAGTTTTTAACTTGTAAATTAGTAATTTTATCGATTTAGTACTTAGTAGTTCGTCCAATCGTCCGTTTGAGTTCGAAAAAAAAAACACAAAATCGGAAATCGGCGGTTAACCGGGTAACCGCCGGAAACTGACACAAACCACCGTTGTTCCAAACCGGCGGTTCCGATTACAAAACCGTAACCGGAACCCGTGGGAGCACGATGCGGTTCCGGCCATCTAGAACCGTGTAACCGCCGGTTACAAATCGGAGCCAGTCGGAACCGGAACTGTGGGCACCTCTACTCATCCGCCTTCACCGCCGCATCAACCAAATCCACAATCGCCTCCGTCTCCGGCCGAGGAATCAGAACCCCTTCTTCAACGCTCAACACCGGATCGCGCCAGTGCTCGCACCCCACGACGTACTGAAATGGTCGCCTCTCCTCAACCTCTCCTTCTACATCTCGTATAGCTCCTCCAAGCGCGCCCTCATCGCCACCTCCCCCGCCTTTCTCACTCGTTTCCTCCCAAACCACTCCCGGCTCTGCTCTACCGCGTCTTCCACCAGCTATCTCAACTCCCGTCGGAGGAGACCGGAGTCCGCGCCGTCAATACTTTCACCACCAATACATTTACAAGACACAATTTCCACCAACAAACCAAAACATATCACAACTAAAATTCGAGTTGGGGAACAACAAATGACGTGGTGAGACAATCGCGACAGGGCTTCACCAGTGTGATGTGGAGAAAGGCGGCGAACGATGGACTGCAAATCGAATGAGAGTGAGGGGTAAGAGAGAGAGAATGAGTATCGGTGCTAGAAGCGGAGAGGGAGAGGGAGAGAGAAAGAGAGCGGCGCTGTACACAGAGGGAGAGAGAAAGAAGCAACATTAATTTTACATTTAAATTTGATCCGGATCGGATGGAGATCCGTCTAACGTAAGAGACCCGTTAGACGGTCTCACACAAATATGCCCCATAAAATAATTTATAAATAAATTTACAACATCTAAATCGATTGAAAATTATACCGAACAAGTAAACAACCTCGATTGTGACCGCATATATATCTCTCATCCTGGGGGTGGGGAGAGAGAGAGAGAGTCCAAAGTCCGAAGTGATGGATTTTTGTGTGAAAATCTCAAGTAAGAGAGCATCAAAATTCAAAGGAGATAGGGGGTCGTAAATTTATTTATTGGCTATTGTAATAATTTGTAAACAATTGTGAGTTGGCGTGAGTCAACACAGCAATCATGATTTATTATTAAATGTGGAAGGAAAAATGCATGTGAAGCTGCTACAAAATGTATAAAATACAGTCCAACTTGTCCGGTTTGGAGCTTATTCTTTTGTTTTTTCAACGAGATTAACATCTTGAGACTTTCCTTGTTTGCTGCTCTTAGCCTTACAATTTACGGATTTCCAGCTCTAAAGCCAATTAGCAAGCACCCTTCTTCACTTTAATTCTTTAGTAAAAGTTTGACCCACTCTTCATCAATCTCATTTCTAAATCACTACTAGCTAGCTAGTTTCCCCGGTTGGTTTGATTGAAGAAAAGAAGCATGACGAAATCATGCTTCTCCAAATGCAGGTTAGGAAGAATTATGGGATGGCTTCAAATCGTGTTAGGAGGTCTGGTTATAATTGTGAGCATATCCACTCTCTCTAGATTCTACTCTGCTGGATTCTTCTTGCAAAATGAGGACATATGCCGCCATTTTTACAGCTCCAACGTTAATCTGTACCAAGGCGTTGACATGGCCGCCTTGACAGCCAGAGTCAACGAAGTGCTCGACAAGATGGAGAGCCTGCAGGAAAAGCTGGAATCCACCGTGAAACTGAAACGGATGGACAAGAACATTTCGAAATTCTTGGAGGAGGAGGTGATTAGGCCAGTCTACGCCGCCCACATCGCTCTCCGACAGATTCGACTGCCTAGAATGGAGGCGAAGGAGATGAAGGAGGATCCGTTGATCAATGCCTTCGTGGTGGAGGAGATCAGGAAGTATATAACTCCCAAGGAGAACAGAGTGGGGAAGATGAACATTTTTGGGACGGAGAGAGTATATAACTCGATAGGCCACGCGTGTGCGGCCATGAAGGAGGAGTTGGAGGAGTACATGGACTATGATGTTGGATCTTACTGCAAGGATGATTGGACGTTGGGGCAGAAGCTCATGATCCGCGGCTGCGACCCCTTGCCAAGGAGAAGGTGCTTAACTAGAGCGTCCAAGCTCTACTTAAGGCCTTACCCGATCAACGAGTCTCTTTGGAGACTACCCGATGGGAGAAATGTCAGGTGGAGCAACTATCAGTGTCGGAATTTTGAGTGCTTATCTAGCAAGAATCCCAAAAGGGGTTACACCAAGTGCACGGGATGCTTCGAAATGGAGAAGGAGAAACTGAAATGGGTTGGGAATTCCTCTCTTCCTATAGATTTTATGATCGTAGATGTGTTGGCGATCAAGCCGGGGGAGATGAGGGTCGGGCTAGACTTTGGCGTGGGGACGGGGACGTTTGCTGCCCGAATGAGGGAGCAGAACGTCACCGTCGTCTCCACGGCCTTCAACTTAGGGGCGCCATTCAGTGAGATGATCGCACTGAGAGGGTTGATCCCTCTGTACACCACGTTGAACCAACGCCTCCCATTTTTTGATAACACCATGGATATAATTCACACCACCGGGTTGATGGATGGATGGATAGATCTGCAGTTGCTCGACTTCATATTGTTCGACTGGGATCGAGTGTTGAGGCCAGGGGGATTGCTGTGGATCGATCGTTTCTTCTGTAAGAGGAAGGATTTGGATGATTACATGTATATGTTTTTGCAGTTTAGGTACAAAAAACATAAGTGGGCTATTGCTTCCAAGTCTAAGGATGAAGTCTTTCTCTCTGCATTGCTAGAGAAGCCTCCTAGATCTTTGTAATAATTTAATTAATACTTCTTCATCTATCCTTTTTCTTTTTTCTTTTTTGCATTAAGAATCATCATCGTAAGTTTATAGTTTGCTGTTGCATTTACATCCAGTTAGGAAATCTTGAATTTATTTCGTGTCATTTTGCAAAGATGAGAAAGCACATATAGTCTATAGATTGTACTTCTTGTTAATTGATGAAGTGATTGTTTATACTTTTTTTTAATCTAGAAATAGTCTGTTTTCCAGAATTTGCTAAAATTGCATACATTCTGTTGGTAAGACAGAGAAATGGAAGAGTAATTGAAAAAAAAAAAGAGTTAAAATCATCTATTTCATTTGGATCTGCGACAGGGTGAAAATGGGAAAAAAGGAAAATGCAGGGAGGAAACAGCAATAGAAAGTCGTGGCTGAAAGCCCAATTGAATATGGGCTTAATTGGTGGTTGGAATTGGACTTAAGAAGAACGTTAAACTGGGCTACTCCAAGCTAATTTATCGGGCGTAATTCTAAACACACCTCAATTATATACATTGGGCAAGTCGTTTTCACATAATAACTTATTATTGTGCTAATAGATTTTTGTAATTAAAACGAGATATCAAAATGTTTTTTTTTTTTTTTGTTTTTTTTTGTTTTTTGTTTTTAGCAAAGACGACCCTCTTATAATAATATCCTTAATGAGTTCAACTTTTCTAAAAACTCATTATAATAAAAGTTGCTAGAAAAATATTTTATTACTTTACATTTTGACTACTTTAATATTTAAACGAAACAAAAATTAATTGGAGATGAGGGGAGTCAAACCCCTAAAAACTTTGAATTGAACATTTCAATAGCTTTACCATTTGAGCTACATCTCCTACTTGATGTTAAGCCCCTAAAATATTTAACTAATAGCATTGCCAAATAAAAATTGTTAAAATAAAAAAGGTGTTTAGAGATGAGGGGAGTGTTGAACCCCTGAACTTTTGAATTGAATATTCCAAGAGTTTTACCATTAGAGATACATCTCCTTTTTTATACTAACTCCCTAAAATATTTATTTAATAGCAATTTCATCAAATAAAAATTATTTACACAAGAAGAGTTTGGAGATAAGGGAGTTGAACCCCTAAACTTTGAATTGAATATTTCAAGAGTTTTACCATTAAAGCTACATCTCATTTTTGATACTACACCCCTAAAATATTTATTTAATTGCATTGCTAAATACAAAGATTTTGGATATGAGGGTACTGTCGAACCCTAAACTTTGTATTAAACTTTTCAAGTGTTTTACCCTTAAAAATTATTTAAGCAAAAAAGATTAAGGAGATGAGGGGGAGTCAAGCCCTTAAATTTTGAATATATGAAGCTTTTCGATAGTTCACCATTAGAGCTACATCCCCTTTTTACAAATAATCCCCTAGAATATATTTTAATGTTAACCTTATGATTAATAATTATTTTGAACTTATATATGATCCGGTTGAATTGTATTGAACCCCCAGAATTATTTCCCCGAGGACCAGTATTTTCAAGAGTCATATATGATAATATATGAACTCACACACACACATATGTATGTATATGTCTCAGTTATAGTTACATGAAAGCTATGCACATCTATATATATAATATGTTCAACACCTTAAGTCACAAACTTTTAATCTACAGCGATTTATGTCAAATTAAGTGCTAAAATTAATACATTTATATATTAGTATAAAACATTAATTCTTATTTTTGACATTTAATCAGATGTTAGTTTTTATTTTAAAAATAAATGTCGAAATATCGTGATGAATTAAATAGGCTGGCCTTCAACATGTTTATTTTTTCAGAAAAACATCATAAAAATTTATGAGGTCAACCAAAAACCAAGTAAATAAAATTTGATATGCATACATCCAACTCATCCTAAAATTTAATTAAATTTGTTGGATTGAGTACTGAGAAGCTAGGCCTAAGGTGTAGCTAGGTCCACAATTCTAGATATAGAGGTTGTTGATCACTTCAAGAATGATCTAAATTATCTTCTCCATATCCAAATTACGTACTCTCTGATCTTAGCTATAGCCTTGCTTAAAGGGAGCACACACACACATACATATAGGGCACAAACCTCCTTCATGCATCAACCTCCATTAATTCGCTATATATACAGGAGACCAACTTTATGGGAATATTACACTTTTTTTTTAATTCTTTTTGTTTGGTCACTTACTAATTTTGGTCTCAATTTATTGTCTGGAATACCTTATTTTTCTGCAGCTAGTTAATTAAATATATATGATTCAAAGTTTTAATCAATTTGAGACATTTCTATAATTGTTATTATAAAATTGATGGGACCAAAATAAAATTAATTACAAAAATTTTACATGAATATTTTGAATTATTTAGAAGAAAATTCATACAAAAGAGGGACTTGGGGTAGTTTTTGCCGGACAAATTCTGCCGAAATTAAAGTGGCGACAAGAATACAAGAGTTGATTAGGAGAAAGATGAAGGTCATGTGCCGAGACCACAACTGAAGCATCGCGAGAGGAGGTAGCATATTGGCCGCGGATGCCGGGGTGGGGGCGCGCAGCTTCTCGATCGAATTCCGGCGTTTCCAACTATGTATGGAGCTATTAGACAGAATAAGATGTCTTGCAATTTGACGGTGCTTTCAATTCGTGGATTACTTAACAATAATTGAATACTGACTTAATGGTGGAGTAGTATAAGTTTAATTTGAAGTCAAATATTTCAAGTTCACATTCTACTATAGTTAAGTATTCGTCAGTCATGCTTGATTTTTCAAAAAAAGAATAATTGAATATTGCACTTTCCATCGAAGTTTCAGTGTACTAAACATTACTCCTACAAAACTGGATATTTATTGAGATATAATATTTTTTCCTGTCTATTTTGATAAGTATATTAGTATAAAATTTGATATATATATATATATATACACATATATATTTTAAAATCAAGGCTCACGTTAATTTTATTGAAACATAATCAAATCACCCATCAACATAAACTAGCTAGATTTTTTTTTTTTTTTGAAATCAAGACTAAAAGATTTTATTACGTAATCAAGTCCCTCAACCAATGAGGGAAATCAGAATTCCAAATACACAAGGTATTAATCTCAATATCCAATTTTATTTAAATTTTTTATATGTTATTATATTATGAGATTTTGATTAAAAAAATACTCCTAAATATAATTAAATAATTAGTAGTGACGTCACTGTTTATTTTGGTTTTGCATAAATATATAACCTCGTAACACGTCAAAATTTAATTCATATTAATTTATTTATCTAAAAACTTAGTTTGTGTAAGATAATACACTATTAGATATATATTTTTAATCGAACATGTTAAACATTGAATAATAATTATATTAAATTATATCATTCGATTTCATCGATCTCTCATCTTCATTTCAATTTTCATATGTATAGATTCATGTACAATTTCATTTTTTATTACCAATTAATCTCCTGGCAAGTTATATTATAACCAATTAATTGGTAGAATGTAGAAAGGATGTGCATAATTATCATTTTTTTTATTAGAAAAGGTAATGGTTAGATACAATGATGAAGCATAATAAAATAAAGTGGTGATTAATTAAGTATTACATGGCTCAAGATTTTGATTTTTGAGTATTGTACGTAATGGAAATAAAAGCAGGGTCTAATTTGCGCCAATTTGAAGGGCAGAAACCCAAGCAATCAGAAACTAGCTAGGGTTTCTAATTAATTAAGAAGCAAACGTGCATCAACCTAGTCCACTCATTTTCAAACTGTAGATACAATTTTATAATCATGCACTTTAAATTCTTTGAAAACACATCGGATGCAGCGTTGATGCATTAATTAATTCAGATTATATATAGAGGGACCACATTTAAATCTACGATTATCAACTTAACATTTATAGGGGTAGTTTCTATTTGTCCCCAAACTATTTCCTTTCCCAGAAATTAAACAGGGTGCTATATAATAATAATAATAATAATAATAATAATAATAATAATAATAATAATAATTGGAGTTGCGATTAATTAAAAGGAGATAGATTTTTGTTTGGATATATAAAAAAGTGGTCTAATTAAATTATGGCATCAATAATTAGGTGTAAGTTTAGTGGCATATTTAAGTGGATTGGATTTGTAATATATAGTTTGGTCCTGAACAGAAATGGATATATGCATGTATATAATAGTTAATTAAGGCAAAATTAACAGATTAAGTTAAATTTGTGGGTACTATATATATATATGAAGAAAGGGCACTTCACATAAAGGGCTGCAATGACATGACATAAATATAGGCTAATGCTTCAACCACCAAGTTATGCCTCCCAGCAATCCATCATAGTGTTTTTGCAACCCTCATATATATAGATGTAGCTAAATATATATATATATATATTAGTATATCTAGTAATTGTAACTTGTGTATATCTCACAAACACAGTGAGACTTAAGATGCGTGATTACTACGTCGAATGTATAAAGGTACCACTATAAAAAGATTCAGTGAGAAACACATACGTGTCTATCTCTGAGCGAACCAGGTCGTCCGATATTCTAAAAAATGAGCGACGAGCATGATAAATTGCTCCCAATCGCCAACGTGGGGAGGATCATGAAGAAGATCCTCCCCCCAAACGCCAAGATCTCCAAAGAGGCCAAGGAAACAATGCAAGAATGTGCATCGGAGTTCATATGCTTCGTGACCAGCGAGGCGTCAGACCGCTGCCACAAGGAGAACCGGAAGACGGTGAACGGCGACGATATCTGCTGGGCTCTGAGTTCCCTAGGTTTCGACAACTACTCAGACGTGATGTTAAGGTATTTGCAAAGATTCAGAGAGTATGAGAGACAGAGGGCTATAAATAGCAACAAGGGGAGTACTAGCAGTGATGAGAGAGAAGAAGAGAGAATTCGAAGCAGCTGTGGATGTTCACAACAAAACGATAACAATACTACTACTAGTAATAATACTACGTCTTCATCAGCACCGTCGTTCGATTTTCGGATTCTAGAGAGAGGAGGGACTTCTTCTTCTTCTTCTTCAGCAAAGCCCTATTGAATTTATTACACAATTAATCTGGTACTATACAGCTGGCAAGATCAGACAAGAACACATGTATTTTGAGGAAAATTACTTAATACAGGTATTTTTCCTGTCCGAAATATGCAGGATCTCAACTCGGAAAAAGGAAACATTTAGGGCTTTACATTTCATGGGAATTAAATTATAAACCTCTTGTTTAATTAGTTGCATAAATTATGGGATCGATGCTTTAATTGATTTGAACTTGCTTTACCCATTTAATTAGTCTTGAAATTAAAACTATAACTACTAGCTAGCTTTAATTTGCTTCTGCAGAGTATATAGTCGTCCATCCATTTCATTCATTTAATTTCTTTTCCCATGGGAAATAAAATAACAATGATTCTTGCTTGATGCTGACACAATTAGGGCAATTTAACTTTATCTCGTTCTTGAATTATAAATTGAATCAAGGTCTTAAAATTAAAAATATATAATATAATTAATAATGATTTGGAATCTTATCTTATGTAATCTTCTTCGCTGGACACATGAATTACTGTTTTAGCATCTTATTATCCACCCAGTTTCTGTATATGAACTGCAATTCTTTTGCTCAATCTTAACTAAATATATAATCAATTAGTTTAATTGACCTTATGCATCAACAACACCATATATATATATATATATATATATATAGTTACTTTGGCACCAGAATCAACTTTTTCTTTAATTTGAGAAATAATTAGCATGTCACTCTGTGTGTGTGTGTGTGTGTGTGTATACATATATGTGCTTCATATTTACAGGAAAAACGTAAGATGCGATTAATTAAACATGTACTTAATTAACGAGTTCAAGCTAGCTGAACTCGTCATATGCTCAATTTAAGTTGAAAAAATGAGTAGCTGATTAACTATAATATTGTACAATCTAATGAGACTAAACGAGCTAGCTAGCTCATTAAAAGCAAACGAGTTAATTAAACTCGAGTTCGAGCTCGTGAACAGGATAGAAATGATACACACACACACTCTTTCAGGTTGAAGCTCACCTCAAAATTTTTTGAGCTTGAGACTGAGGCTTGATCAGTTCGCTAAACGAGTTTTTTTTTTTTTCAATTAAAATGTGAATAATTTGCCTTATTTAGAACAGTGAAAGTTATATATGTACAGCTGATGAATTTTTTTTCCCCTTTAAGTATCGAGATCGCATTAATTAATTAATTAACGAATCTCTCTTCATTGTTGGATTAATAAGTGATTTTGTACCTTCCTATATATCTTTGGAAATACATGTTTACAACTAGCTAAAGAAGTACATATATGAGGTTTTTTATATCAAAAAATTAAGTTTCAATTGTACTCCATTAACTCAATAGAATTCATGTTGAACGGTTAAAGTATAAATATATTCTTAACCAGTAAATGGGAGTTATTTGAGTGAGTTCATATTTATTTAGAATACATATATTTGGTTGAGTATTTGAAAGATTATATGATCCAATAAATTCATATAATGTTCAATCCAATAAAATATTGTAAGAAAGAATTACACCTTTTGGAATTCGTTACACTCTGAATTATAAAGAACACGAAAGGAGTAGAAGAGTAGAAACAAGTACAATAAACTGAATTAAATAATTTAGAACAAACTGGAACTTGAAGCAAGTTCCGGCAAGCCGAGTCAAAGGGACCTCTCTCCGCAAGACAAATACGCCCCGGCTAGTGCTCACGGTTAGGCGGATTGTGGATTGTCTTTACACACATATCGGACTGCATTATTATACCTCTCTCCGCAAGACAAATACGCCCCGACTAGTGCTCACGGTTAGGCGGATTGTGGATTGTCTTTACACACATATCGGACTGCATTATTATACCGTTCCACAAACCGATCATGACAATGTGATACTAAGTCCGCTGCATCCGATCATGACAATGTCGACTGATCGTGACAATATGATACTAAGTGAATTATATGCAGACAATATGATACTAAGCCGGGTACGGGCGGGCGCGCACGTGTGTGCGCGTGTAGGCTCAGGCCCATATCCTTGTGCACTTAGTTATTACACTTAAGTGTTAACACACTTAAATACACCTCTTAACTAAGTTAAGAAATCAATGTGGGATCCTTAAATGTGTTTTAAACATACACATTATCCTACACACCATAAATGCACAATCGTGTGACCGACTTCAACCACTTATTTCTCACTCACCGAAAATCGAATTTGAGAAAATATTATGATTATCTACTACAAACATAGATCAATCATACGCTATTTAATTCCTTTAAAATTAAATAACCAGGTCACCAAAAATCGAATAAAATGAGTCACGGCTCACTTTATTAATCCAATTTTCCAACAAATATATATGCGATGAATTAACATATGTATATTAATGAAAAAAATACATCTTATGCCCCAAACTATTAATATTATATATAATAAAATATCATGAACTATGCCTATTTATGCCCTATGTCCCAAACAATTAAAGTTTCCACGAAAGAATTATGAACTATGACTAATTACACCCTATATTTCAACCTATTGATAAATTAACAAAATTGTCCAGAAGAGCTTAAATTTGAGCAATTGAAAAACTATGAAAATTGATGTGGCTTGGAATTAATTTGTTAATTTGTCAAGTAGTTCTGGACATTGAGTGTAAAATGTGTATTATATTAGTCATATTTCAGAACATTAATTTTTGTAAAAATCTTAATAGTTTGAGATATATGATATATATTCAATCATAGTTTATGACATTTGTGTTA
The DNA here is from genome assembly GCA_026008535.1 of Perilla frutescens. Classification (NCBI taxonomy): domain Eukaryota; kingdom Viridiplantae; phylum Streptophyta; class Magnoliopsida; order Lamiales; family Lamiaceae; genus Perilla; species Perilla frutescens. The sequence goes on along the minus strand of BRKX01000017.1, from coordinate 32,881,991 downwards.
CAACCTTAATAATTTAGGATATAAAATGTAATTTTCTCTATTTTAATATATTGAAGTTATCATCTAAAGTAAACATCCCCTGAGTAAATACTTTTTTTTCTCAAATTGCGTAGCATGCACAATATAATGTTTTATTTTGTTTCAAACTAAATATCATTTTAATGTGATGTAAGAGATTATTGAACACCAATATAACCATATATTTTTTTAATCAAGTAATATTAAAATAAAGTAAATAAAAAAAATTTTAAGGCCCGTAAAGTCTAAATAATATTTCACATAAAGAATATATATCATTTTCATGTACATATATATAATTAAATTTAATAAATAATTATTAAGATTGGGAGTGAAACTAATAGAATGATATGTAAACAAGCAATTATTTATTATTTACAACTAAAAAAGAGTAAATTTATTATTTAATTAAGTGACGGATTAATATAATATATATATATAGGTCATGTACAGATTTATTTCTTTATTTTTTGACAAGATAAATGTGCAGTTATTTATCTTGAGAAAATAATTGTCATAATAAATAAAAAAAATTCTTAAATATAAAAGAAATTAACATCTTTTCTTTTTGTGAGAAAACAAAAGCCGGTTAATTGTAAGTGAAATCAGTTATTATATTTAATGTAATTTTCCTCTGATAAAAAAAAGTTAGTTATTTAATAAATAAGTATAAGTAATTGACATTTTCAGTTAATTTGCATGATAAAGTGTTAGTATTTTTATTAATTATTTCATTTTGTGCCTTGATCATTTGAATGCAAATTCCGTTTGTGTGTGTGTGTACATATAGAATTTTAATTAAATTTATTTTTATTTAATTTTTTACGTAAAAATTCAATTTGTATTTATTTTTTATTAATTATTTTTTCAATTTTTATTTGTTTATTTTTTTAAAAATGAATTTTTATTTTTATTTTCGAACCCTAGGGGACTTGATTTTAATCAAATTTCAGGGATTTGATTTTATCTAAATTGATAACACAAGGACCTCATTTTAACCAAATAAAGTAGAGGACCCAATCCGAAATTTTTTAAAAATACAAGGACCCAAAACAGTGTTTTGACCTATTAAATAACTAAAAACATAGATCGAGTAGGTCACGGGGAGAATAACACGGCAATTTAGATACAAAGAGTGATGATAAAATTCGATCTAGTACTTCTCTCAGTAAACTCCAGCATATATAGTCTAAAATTAAGGAATTTTAAAATCAACCCTTAAGCTTGTGGCTTCTCTCTCTCTCTCTCTCTCTCTCTCTCTCTCTCTCTCATTAAGAATAAGAAGGGAAAGTTAGGGTTTGTGTGGTACCCTTGAAGGGGGTGCTAGTGAAGGTATAATTAGATGAACAAGTACAACGCATGTTACTCTTTTTACGAGTTTTAGAGATGCAGCGCGATATTTTTTACTCATCATTTTTATTTTTATTTAAAGTCTGATTTTTTTGCGTCAAAGTTAGGGTTTTGAAGCATCAAATCTAGGGTTTCCACCTTCATTTTGGGACCACTTCTCCAATATCTTCCTTTTACAAAAATGTTGCGCTTGCTGAATGCATATCTCAATAATTGTAATTAACTAATGATACTCTTCAAACATTAATATTTCTGCACATCCATCATCAACGGACATAAAATATGCTTCTGTTTATGATTTTCATAAATAATATTGTCAGCAAAAAATATACAGCATACAGCATATATATATATATATATATATCGCTATTGAAACTTGCTGACTGTACTAGCTGATCAGAGTTCTGTGTTGATTATTTTTATTTATTGTTTTTAACAGAAAGAGTTCTGTGTTAACTAATAAAACCAATAATTAAAGTTACTGGCGTTGGTCTAAATTAGTAAACACCTGTTATGCTTATGCATATCAAGTATGATTTTACCTGGGTTTGGTTAATTATTTGACCAGACCAATACGTACCCCTTCGATTTCAACAAGTTAAATTATTCTTACCTGGCCTTAAAAATTTATTTAACTTTCTTTTTTAAATCTCATTAATTAAATAAAAACATAATATATACGGACCCACGATGTCATTACTAATTGCCTCTCACACCATTTTAGCAGTAATTTTAATAGGGTTAATTGCTTTACAAATCATGAATTTTGAACATTGTTACAAATTTGAGAGTAAACAATTAAAACATCAATTTTTAACTTGGGTGCATATTCAACATCCTTATTTTTTTGTAAAATAAATTAACCTCCGATTTAGCCCCCAACTTAGCTCGTCTCTTCAAACACATCACGATTCAACCATTAATTTTTTTAAAAAAAGTATGTCAGTGTGGCCTAATTTAATAATCCTCATTTTTCCCCCATTCATGTGAGTGTGAAATTTGGCTTGACGTCATTTTTCAAAAATTGATGGTCAGGCCACAACGGACTTGAAGAGACGAGCAAGTTGTCAACTAAACTGGGGTCAATTTATTTTACAAAAAATTGGAGATGTTGAATAATATCCAAGTTCAAAATTGGTGTAAAATTGTCTACTTTTAAAGTTCATATTAAAATTTGTAACTATGCTCAAAGTTCATGACTTTTAAGGCAATTAATCCATTTTAATATTTATCATTTTGTGAGAGTTGAGGGAAAGGATGAGCGGTAGCTTTCAAATCTAAGACATCTCCATAGAATTTTTAACCATTTGGATGTCGAGATGTTCTCGAGAGAACTACTTGATCAGCAGTAATTTAATTAAATAAACTATAAAATTTGAAGAAGAAGCAGCCGCCAATTGGAGGCTGTGTTGCCATTTGCTAGAGAAAAAAAAAACCATGTGCTTGTGAAATCTTCAGAAAATTTCACCTTAATTATCGGCGCAATTATCATGTCATGGTGGGCAGTTACATGTTTAGGAGGATGTGCTTAATTAGCTAAACCTATTTATAAGGCTGGGTTTAAATGTAATTATAAGGGATAATTTCACTTTTAGTCCCACTAAAATATGGTCAAACTACTTTTGGTCTCATATTTTTCATTTTTGATCTCATAGTTTATTAGCTCGACACTTTTGGTTTTATATCTTACGTTTTTGGTCCCATATATAGTTTATTAGTTCAACACTTTTGGTCCTAAGTATTTTTTTTCAACATTTTTAGTCCTAAAACTAACAGTATATTTTTTCTTATATTTTTTTCGATAGTTTTTTTCCGTATATTTTGTCGAGAATTTTGCTGAACAAAAACCTTATATTGGCAAGAAGTTGAAATGGTTTTGTTAAGCATTTTGCTGGATATTTGTTGGGCATTTTGCTTGATATTTTGTTGAAATTTTTTGAGATATTATGTTATTTTGTTGGGTGTTATGCTGAATTTTTCGCTAGATATTTTTCTCTTTTTTCTAATGATTTACTGAAAAAATGAAGCCAAAATGCCATTTGAATAAATACACACACACTTGGGACTAAAAATGTCGGAAAAAAATATTTGGGACCAAAAGTGTCGAGCTAATAAACTGTGGGACAAAAAATGAAAGATATGGGACCAAAAGTATTTTGACCCTATTCTAGTGGGACTAAAAGTGAAATTATCCCGTATGTTTTAAATTAAAAAATGCTAATTGTATTTTAGAAATAAGTTGTCAAGTGTTTAGAATTTAGATGATTGAGTTGTTAAGGCATTAATTAATATAAACAAAGTTAATATATGTAGAGTAAATAATTATATATCTTAATTATCCCCACTAATTATAACGGCAATTTAATTAGTATCGGCATGGGTCTACAATTTATTTATTCTTCGTACGTACAAACATGAAACAAAAATAAACTTATAACATTTACGATCTATAATTGAAAATGTTTCTTAAGATACATGACACAAATTTGTAGACTAATTTTAATATTGATGTATTCTCTAATCATGATATCCTAACATCTTAGTTAATTAATTAAAGCAAACATGTTAGTAACCAGACAGAAGTTTCTAAGAGAACTTAATAGAGGTCAATTGGTATATATATACATGTATCCCACACACACACAGTTTTTTTTTTTTTTTTATCACATTTTATAGACACGTATGCGTATGTGTCAAATATATGGTGGAATCCAACCAAATGTATTACATGTAGAATCCAAGTCATGTATTATAAAATATCAGATCATCAAGTCTAAGCATGCAAAAGAGCTTTTTGCATTTCCCAACTTCAACACAAAAGATGTACCCTAAATTCACACTCTCATCAAAACATAAATTTGGACTGACAAAATTTTAATATCAACCACAACTGTCTTGCAATTAAGTGGACATCATTCCCATGTTAATTATAATTTATAACGGTGAGGTTAGGAGTTGAATTTCCTTAAAAAGGAAAAAAAAATCTCAGTCAAAAGAAAAAATTTTAAAAAAATATTTAAGAGGGGAAGAGTAGAAATGAGATCCAGACCGGAGAAAATTCAAAAAAATTTATCATGTTGTTTTTAGTGTAGCTATGCATATCCGTATTAATAAATTTTAATACTGATAAATATTATAGTACATTTAAAGGTGTTCGGAAAAGAGTAGCACTAGACCATTTCTTTACACCAATAGATTATTTTTTCATAGGCTTTTTCCGCAAGTGCTTTCAATTTTATATGGTGAGCTCGATTTAACCTTCAATTTTAGTTTTGAAATCAAACTCAAGACATAATTTTTAGAACTTTGAAAGATCAGGTACCCAATTATAAATAGTTAAAGATCGGTACATTTTCATTAGAAATCTCAAAGGTCATGATGACACACAATGTAATTTATATCCTACAGTATATAATAAGATACTAAGATTAAGATATGTACCTTATTCAAAAGAACAAAAAAAGGATCAAACTACATATGTACATAAACAATTTGGGTGTTTCATGGGAGCAAATAATGATAATATATGTTCTCTTGGGGATGACCTAGTGGTGGATTGATATTATTTTGAGGTCAAAGGTCTTAAATTCGAATCACATCATCAACACTATTAGGTGTGAACACTTGGCCTGTGTGGTTTACAGACTATTACACGGGCGGAATTTACCCAGTGCGCACCTGGCCTGTGTGGTTTACAGACTATTACACAGGGGCGGAATTTACCCAGTGTGCACCTCGGTAGTGGCTACGGGTTACCTCGACAAAAAAAAAATGATAATATATTTTTCAGAAATTTTAAATTGTAAATATACACTGTCAATTTATTTTGTTACGGTTAAAATATCTTCAACTTCAAATATTATGTTGATGTGTCTTATTCAATGATTGAAATATCGCGAAATATCGCGGATATATCGCAGATATTGACATTGCGATACGGATATTAGGGAGAATATCTTTTTTCCCGAGTATCGGCGAAATATCGCAATATATCGCAAATTATCGCAATATATCGTGATTTTTTTATATTTCTATAATATATTTTGATTTTTATTTAATACTATATATTTTTGTGGTCTTCAATGTAATTATTTAAATTGTAATATTCTTTGCTTTATAAAGACACTCACTTTGTAAAAAACTATAAGAGAAAGAAGACCGGAAAATCAACTGATGTCTTAGAAAGAAAAGTGAGATGCACCGGCTTTATTTTTTCAGTTAGGGGACATGATGGACAAATCACTAAAGTTTTTCTCCCCATATATCATACGAAATTGAAATCTAAGAAATCAAGAAATATATCAAGTGCATGTGCATAATTATATCCATAATTACTCTAATGTGATGAGTTGATACCAATATTGTTTAGAACAAGATGACATTCTCATAGATCCTCATTTTAATATTAATTGTACTTTATAATGTTTATTTAGTTATTTTATGTTGTATTATGTCATTTTGATATTAATTGTACTTTATAATGTTTATTTAGTTATTTTATATTGTATTATGTATTTTTGTCAAATGTATTATTTCAGGCAGTATTTATATAATATATTATTCATATGTTTGCTTTCAAAATACAATTCTATCAAAAATTTTAGCAGAATATATGCATAATAATATGTCATAATAGTGCCTAAAATTTCTTGCTAAATTTTCAAGATTTTAATATGATTTCCGTTATTTTTTTCAATTTTCTGCGATATCGATATATCCAGCGATGTATCCGTAAAATTGAAGTTACGATATATATTGCAATAGCGATATTTTCATCTTTGATCTTATTATGGCCAGTTTGGTTCCACAACAGTCAATAGAGGGTTAAATTCTTTAAATATTTGAACAAATTAATAATTGATATGGAGAAATAAAATGAAAATTTCAGCGCCACCTAGGAAATTTTTCGTATGAGAGTAGAAGAAACGTGAAGTCAAATTAAAAAGGGAACAAACTCGAGAAAAGAAAAGAAAAAAACATTACAAAGAGAGGGAAGTGCAACATGATATCCCTTCGGGGACATCTCATAAAATTGGAACGATACACAAAAGATTAGCATAGCCCTGCCCAGCTGCACAAGAATGACACATAAATCGAGAAATGGCGTAACATGTTAATCACCCTGCAAAATCCCATATGAACTATAATAGATGAAAAGAGTCAATTTTCCATTAGACCAACAAACAATGAAAAGTCTTTCTGCAAATCCTAATCGTTATTTTGGAGGTGGAGTAGGAACCGACAATGTTAAATTACAGGCGTACAAGGTTGTAGCTTCTTTACATGGAGCTTTGTTAGGAACAATAGCCCAGAACCTGGGGAGATTGGGGGAGACACATTTAGCAGCAAAATAGAAGCAATTCTTGAAGTCCAAACTGCTGCTGAACTATTTCTAACTACCTCATACGTCAGATTCATCTACATTAGAAGAAGTGAGTATCAATATATACGATGTACAGATGCTTCTACGAAACCACATCCATCTTCTACTATATCTGGCCCCATCCAAAATCCTAATATTTGGACATGGACACTAGAATATGCACCAGTATCACACAAAACGGGCTGGAAACACTTTCTTGATTGAGGATAGATGTAGCAGTGATGGCTCCCATTCAATGAAATCATGCCTCCACCAGCATACTTGGGCGATAGATGCTTTTTCACTGTGGTTTCAAGTTGTTAAGTCATTAAGTCATTCAAGAATGGTCTAATCAGATACCAAATGACAGTCTCACAAACTTCACTGGGCATATATAATTATATCGTTTATACTTCCTAACAAGATTCCAACATCTAATTGATGCCCTCGTTCCATTTTCATGAAAGTATAAATCTCCAGAAAACAATGTCTACTTACTGTTTCCCCTCATATGTACTATATTAGAGTAATATGTGTTTAGATAAGCTATATTATATCACAATCAACCAGGGCAGAGCCAAGTTAGGGGGGAGTGGCCCACACAGCCCCTCCCTCAGCTTCACCTATGTAATAACTAAATGCTTCTGCTAATACTTCAGATTTTTGCTTTTAGCCTTGGTGTAAATTCATACTAGTTCACAGCATTCCAGCATTACATATTGGATAGTTCATTTACATAAGGAATATCTGAGCAACCTAAAGGAGAAAAGGAGAATTCATATAGGGACAACAGGGCTGTTGCATAAGCAATATTCCTTTTTTCCCTTTCTAATTGAATATCAATCTAGTAAGAATAGTCATATCATTTGAGCACACTAGAAATATGAAGTAGGAATGTAGGAATAATGAAAAGGCAAAGAGACTACAGAAAGGGAAAAGTAGGAACTCATCAATTCTGAGTGACCTTTTACACCACTAAAACAATTCAATGCCTATAGGGAGCATTAAGAAAGAATGCATCTCATCCTATCTGATCACAGAGAGTCAGATATCAATCCAAGTGACAAAATGATCGAGAAAAAACCTTGTTTGCACCCAGTCAACAATTTATCATAAAGCAAAAATATTGGAAAAGAACCTGTTCTGCTGGTGAGTGGATTTAAAGGCCTTCCACCAGTTAATCTCCTTGTGTAAGAACCCTACAGCAAGAGCAAGCTATAAAATTATAAGAACAAATCAAATATTATGGACATACAGTCATATAAACATCATACAAAAACAAAAATACAGCAAATAATATTAATAATTGAGATACACGTGGACACTAGTCACGAGATAGCATCACAAAAGAGAAGTGCAAACGCCCACTGACTTGTACTGAAAAATCAGAAAATATTTCATCACCTGTCAAGTCTAAAACATTCTTAGGTACACAAGCAGGTTCAAACATGTAACAGAACGCAAATGCATATGTATCCCAAATGCCAGATTTTTAGTAGTTAATTATATATACATATATGTGTGTGTGTGTTTGAGGCGTCCTTCATGCAGCAACTAAAATCCTGACAATGTAACACCATATCTAATGACAATGTATAATCTGATGAACATAGATGATGAGAAAGCAGAGACAGGAGAAGTTTCGGAGTAAGCAACAATGTAATGACCTAAATCCTTAGTTCCACAGTTTTGATAAACCTCATTTTAAAACCAAACACTTGCTGAGAAACCATAATAAGTGAACCGAATTTCATAAAATATATAATTTCTGAAACAAACAATATTAATCAACAAACGACAATATCTACAGTTTCACCATTTGTAATACTTCACAATAGCAGCAACGCCCCAAACAGAAGCACGGGAAGCATAGATAGAACAGCAAGAAATTCAAAATACGAACTCATTCGCAGAAATCAAATAGGGTTTTTTTTCCTTTTCTTTTCTTCTCATTCCCTGTCCTAGTTATTCAAAAAAAGAAAAACAGAAAAAGAAAAGGCTGAGTTGAAATAGGATTGCGGTCACCTGAAATAGGGTTTGGCGGTGGCGGAGCGGCATCGAGAAGGTGACGGAGAGTGAGTACGCCATGGCCGGAGGAGGAGAACCTAAAATAATCCTATTCCTCGCTAATGAAAAAAAAAAAACAACAAAAAACGTTCTAGACTCTGCTAGGCATATTGTTTTCTTTTTATATAGTACCAATTAAGCTAAGTGATAGTGATGACAGATGACTGATATATTTTCATTTGACTAATGATGGGCAAGTCGAAAATTAATAAATTATTTTCATGCCAAAATTTAAATTGAAAAAAATTGGATGTTGATGTTATGATGTACAAGATTGGTTGATATAATAATTGATGTTGGAGATATATTTATTTATTTAACTACAGCAGTCGTATGCACACTTATTTAGTTCAATGTAACTTGAATTCCCTTCCCAATTTGTTCCAAGTCATTGATATTATTATTCCATGGAATAATCAACCGTTGAGGAATTTCTAATTATCTTTGATATTTTAGCCTGCTTGAATCTTTTTAAGGTTTTTTTTACTAAGAATATAAACAATTTTTTAGGCTAACCATACGACGTCGGATTAACTCAAAATAAAACTGAAAGATTCTTTAAGCAGCAAAATCTGGGCAACATTTGAAAAAGACTACATGACAATGACAGTGTTATTCCTCAGCAGCAAAACAAGCAAAAATAAAAGAATGCCAGCATGAGATTTTACTATATTTTCTGCAGTAGAAAGCAGGGAATTACTTCCATGGTGGTCGTCCACATCAATATCCGAGTCCGAACGAAGAGGGCAACCCTGTCTTGACTGCACTGAGCCCTTTTCATACGCGGTGGCCCTCTGCTTTCGTAGAAATAAGTTGCATCTGTCCGACTCTATTCTATGGATCATCTCACATTTACCCTTGGTCTCCGCTGGCTTTCATCATCTCCATAACTGTCTGCCCGATCATCAAAACTGTTGTCGCGTCTTCCTCCTCTCCTGCCAAATGACCCCCCTCGTCTGTTGCTTTGGAACTTTGATGAGTTACTATCTCTGGTATTCCTTCCTCGCCCGCCATAGGAATCCTCTCTACTACTGCTTCTATTAAAGCTCTTCGGACCTGAAGATCTATTAAAATCACCACCCCTAGAGCCTTTCCTGTCACCCATCATGCCACCACGGCCCCGGGATGCTTTTCCTCTCAGACCTCCTCGTTTATCTCCTTGCCTGTCACTCCTATAGCTCCGGTCATCATCAGAATCTCTTTCAGAAAACGACTCATCAAAATTGGATCTTCCTCCTCTTGTATAGTCCATTCTGTTAGAGCCCCGCCCCCTGGATGCTTTTCCGGGGCCATTTACACCTTGTTTATCTCTTTGCCATTCACTCTTATAGCTCTGGTCATCATCAGAATCTCTTTCACTAAAATTGGATCTTCCTCCTCTTGAATAATCCAATCTGTTAGAGCCCCGTCCCCGAGATGTTTTTCCTGGGCGATTTACACCTCGTTTATCTCTTTGCCAGTCACTCTTATGGCTCTGGTCATCATCAGAATCTCTTTCAGAAAATGACCCGTGAAAATTGGATCTTCTTCCTCCTCTTGTATAGTCCATTCTGTTAGAGCCCCCTCTATTTCCTCTGTTGTTGGACCTTATTTTTTCATCTTCAGAGTCATCATCAGAACCAAAAGTCAAGGTGTTTTGACCTCTATTCTGTTGTTTTAGGTCGGCAACATGACTTGATTTCCAGTTAGGGTGAATGGGAAGGTCATCATCAGTATCAAAATCTACTTCAGCAGAATCAGAGAATGCTTGGCGATTTGTTTGCTTCCTGCCACGTGTCTGGGATTTAGCTTTCCCACGGATGTTCCAGTTACCTCCACTGTTCTCTAGATCTTCAGACTCTGAATCAGCTTCAAGCTCTGAAAAATCTACTCGAGAAGTCTTAGGCAATTCGTTCTGGGAAACTACCTCATAACTGTCAACATCATCATCGTCTTCATCAAAATCATTGAACCCTACACCAGGCCTCGTGGAAGCAGAATCAGAATGCTCCATTTCAAACCCCCTTGGAGGTCTGCTCCTTTCTGAACCATTTTCACGTTCTCTAGAACTTTCATGAAGAGTCTGCTGGCTATGGGGAAAATCCTCATCCAGTTTCTGAGAATCTGCATACTCAAAAGCTGCAACATCTGCTCCATCAGATTCATTATCATCAAAATCAAAATTCCATGCATTAGAAACATCAGCCCTGGGAGATTTTTTGTCCATCCTGACATGAGAGCCACGTTGCTTTTCCGCAAATTGATTCTCAGGATAAGTATCAGGTGGGCGCCTGTGTTCACAATGAAAACAATCTGTGTTTCTCCGATAATTTAAGAAATTGCACCTGCAAAAGCATCACATCAACCAATACATCAAACTGTATAATTTTAAAGCTTTCTCCCTTCAAAAGCAACTGCTACTAACAGCATGTTAGCATATCAACTGAAAATGAAAAAAGTCACAAATATCAAGACAATTTTCGTCTAACTAGAGCCAAGCATGTGTGTGTTGTGTTGTGTTGTGTTGTGTGTGTGTGTGTGTGTGTGTGTGTGTGAGAGAGAGAGAGAGAGAGAGAGAGAAATACTGGGGGCATTCCCATTCTCCTGGAAGCAACTGTCTTTTTGGACGCTTCGCATCACATTGCAGGCACACTGTATTCTTCGCAAAGTTCATGAATTCACACCTGAGAAAAAAAATATTTAGCTAAGTGAAATAAAAAAGTAGTTTTCCAAGTATCTTTAAAAAAAGGAAGTGCAGCCAGCAATTCAAGAGTTTCAGGTTAGCTCCAAATAATACCCTAGCTCTACTCAATCACATGCACATAATTGCCAGCATCCGGACAGGGTACTGAAAGCAAACTCGATTAAATTGCACCACAGTTGAACAGCAATCGTGTGCCAAAGACAGATGAATCCATGTTAAATATAGCCTAACGTGTTAATATTAGTGGACTTCAAGAGGCAAGAAATCTGAGGGATTAAGATCACATAGGACCAGTTATAGCCTTATGGTACTGCTCCTTTACAGCCTACACTATCTCCACTTCCCTTAGCTGCGGTATTACACCTATGAACAGTACTTGAGCTCATTTATTGTAGGATGGCGTGCCGAGGTACTTACATGGGGAAGATACATAACACAGATATATTATGAGTGTATATAAAATTTAGATAGATGATAATTCACAAAGATAAATAGAACAAAAGGTTGCCAAACCTACTTTGGACAGAGCCAATCACCCTTTTTCATTTCAATATCATCACGCCCGACTCTTTTCTTTGGAGGGGGGGGTGGTTGCTTCACCTTGGGGGGTGGCCTTTTAAAAACAGGAGGGGGAAGATTCGGATCTATCGGAACTGCACTCAGCTTGACTACCTCATGGAGCAATTTTCGAACAACAGTCTTCACAGGCTTCATCTTCAATAGGGATTTATTTGCTACTGATCCATCTATTGGATCAAAACCATATGCAAATAGAATACGCATGAGATCGATTGTCCGCACTTCATCCTCTTTATTAGTCAGCAAGTATGCTTTTTCACAAGATCCCCTCAGACTGCAGGAACTGCAAACCTGATACATGAAATGGAAGAAACAGACAAACAGTTAATAACCTTATATTCTTCACATCTCTAAAAATCAATGATAAAATGCTTCAATTATATAAGCTACAGTCCCCAAGAGAACATGCATTTCGGAAATAACATGTCCCCTTAAGATGTATGACACCACTCTGGAAAGGCACAATTATATTACGCCATTTTTTGTGGATATTTTTATTAAATTAATATATAACAAAACTCCAACTAATTAATATTTAATCACATAATAGCCTGTTTTCTGGCAGTTTCAGAAATGTCGAGGGATGAATCAAGTAAGCACACTGGCTGCATGTCCTAATTAAATATTAGGGGCTCTAAGACAAGCTACAAATATTTACTAAAATGAAAAGTGTTCTCTGATTGCAAAGAACCATTCCGACTAATGCTACAAGAGCGACTGATCCTTTTTCGTTTACAATGTAACATTCTAATTCTTTGCATAAGCTATTGAGTTACGACAGTATGAACCCTACATCTTCTAAGAACATGAACAAACAATAATTTCCTGAAACATACTGCCCTTGGTAACAGGACAGATGTAGATTCTGTTTCACAGTTCTTCTTCACCGATTTTGAAAATACCATCCTTTTTGTTGATTTTACAGTCATTATTCTGTCCTAAAAATGTCACATACTCCATAAAATTATTGAAAATCATAATGTCTCTTACACAAAAATAAATAAATTAATGCAAATAAGCAAGGTTCTATAAGCTTACATCTCCTTCATCCAGATGGACATATTTCCTTAACAATTTTCCAGAATAAGACACCTTCTTGTCTGGACTCGGGCATCCATAACCAACTAACAGTTGAAGATCCTGTCTCGACAATGACCTGAAATAATTCAATCCTAAGCAGGTTAAGAAAAGAGGCGGGTCTGTTATGAAGAAGTTAGTGAAATTGCATTTTGAAGCAAGCAATAACACCTTAAATCCCAACCCTCCCCCCAAAAAACAGCAGCCAAAGTGTATTCATAGGAACAAGGAACAGAAACAGAGACTTCATCAAAACAAGTACACAAGTGTATGGGAAAATAACAGTATGATATCCTGAGTTGTGCAGTCTTGTGCTTCATATTCAACTCCAGATATCCTAATAATCATACTTGCTATTTTTCCTCAATAGATTGTCTGGCATGAATGAGATGACAACATAATGGTGCAAAGCAGCATGATGGCAGGCTATAAAATGTTATATTCATATTTGAGTATTTATGAAAAGCAATTGCAAGCCTTAACCCAAATTGGTCATAATAATAAGAGATATAAAACAATCAATGAATCCAAATAAATTCATACTGCTCAAATCTTTGTCTCACACTGACTTGAACTACACTATATACTATAAAAATGGGATGCAAATACCTTAAACTAAGGCCCCCCCCTACTCCCAGCTTGTAATTTGATTCAAACCGTGACTCCAAATCATATGAGCTCGGATATTTGCTTCCATTTTCCCGGTATAATTGGACATTTATCATAAAACAAACTTTCCTAAAAAATATATAGATATAAACACAATTAACTCATTGTCTCCAATCATACAATCAATAAAAGTTTTTGACGTTAGCATTTCTCATAAGACATTTCATCAAGCATGTATAAGCACCAAAAACCGGAGTGTCCTTTGCACATCAAGTTACTACAAATTCCACCAGCCAAGTAGAAACATATATGAAATGCATCACGACACGTTATTACTATGTAAAACAGAACCTTAAGATGTCAAAGCGATCGCGACCAAAATTGACCACAGCAGCCTGCACAGTCCTGAAATCCCGCGCAAAATCTAGCCGTTTATGCTCCTCCGCGGCAGCCTCCGACACATCAAAGCCGAGGCCTCGCATCATACCGTCCTCGTCCTTCCTCCTATGATCAAAGTAATTCTGCTGCAGCAGCCTCTCCATCAACTCTATCCACTCCGGCCACGGGTGCACCAACTCCACCTCCTTATTCCCATCACTACTCCCCAAAAATGCTTCGCTTTTTACTAATTCCGACTTCAATTCATCCGTCATCGGATCGCCCGGCGGAGGGTCCGGCGCCGCTTCGGCAATCGGAGCATCTTTTTGCTTCTTGGACTCGCGCCAGGCCCGGATTCGCTGGAGGGTTTGATCTTTCTCTTCGCGGTTTTTATCAATTTCATCAATTTGTTCGAAAATGAAGTTCATGCGAGCAGAGAGCGAAGTGGGTTTGGCGGCGGACGAAGATTGGGGAATGGAGTCGGGCGCGGCGGAAACCGAAAAAAAGTGCAGTGAATTCGGAATTTGAGAGAGGAGATGAATGGAGAGAGATTTTGAGCAGTTGAGGCGCCGCAGAAGAAGTTGAGAGAGCGCCATTTCTTCTGTTTGGAGTTGAGAAACTAAAGGCCCGTCATGGAGAGAAAGAGAGAGAGAGAGAGAGAGCTTAAAGCCTTAAACCCTGCTGTGACGGTGCGATGTACAAACGTGCAACCTTAAAAAGGCTACTATACCTCTCAACTCTCAGTCTCAGTTGATCAAAATAAGGAAAAACACGCTACATGTTTTTCTTTACACACACTATATATATATATATATGTATATATATATATATATATATATATATATATATATATACAGGGGTTGGTTATAATAAGAACAGTGCTTCATGTGAGAACGTGAGAACGGGCTTGTTTAGTGTAATTTCAGTGCTTTTCTTATTTTATTTTGGTGCTAAATCATCTAGCACTAAAATACAATAAGAAAAGCATTAAAAAAAAAATTAAAAAATTACATTAAAATACAGTAAGAAAAGCACTAAAATTACACTAAACAAGCCCGTTCTCACGTTCTCACATGAAGCACTGTTCTCATTTGAACCAAATCCTATATATATATATATATATATATATATATATATATATATTTATTATTATTATTATTTTTCACACTATAAATTTTTCTATTTTTATTCTTCATCCTAAAAATCAATTTTATTGATTTAAAATAATAAACAATATTAAAATAGAAAATAAAAAAACATTCTAAATACATTTATCTAGCTCGACACAAGTAAGAGAAATCAAGAAACATATAAAAAAAAATTTGCTAAACGTGTTTGTCAGTGTTTGAGAGCTTTTTTTTTTATTTGAGAGGCAGAAATTGAAATTGAAGGGAGAAGTGTTCTTCGAAGTGAGCATTCTTCGACCTAACTCGAATTGAAGTTCATGGAAGATATTCATAAGTTCAATTTTTCATTGTTAATTTTTTGATTTTTCATTGTTGATTTTTTTAATTTTATTGTTGATTTTTTTACTTCTTTATGTTCGTAAGTTAATTTTTTGAAGGGGAAATGTTTGATTTTTTTTATTTTATTGTTATGTGATAATATATGATAATGTAATTATTCATTTCTTTGTTTCTTCATTCTTTGAGAAAAAATGGTATTCGTTCTTCGTTTATGATTGATTTTTGAAAACCAAAACCAATTTGACGACCCTAATTTTCTCCCATCAACAAAAAAATCAGTTTTATTCAACTTGAGTCGAAGATAATGAAAATAAAGAACTTGAAAAATTGAGAAAAAAGATATTTTATAGTTGTAAAATCAGGAAAATGTATATTTTATTTCGTTTACTTTTTTTTTACCTGTTAATTTTATTCTCTATGTTTTCTTCCCACAATATATTTATTTATAATTTTTTGCTTCTATCTTTTTCTTTTTTACTTTTGTCCTTATAGTTTTATTTATACATCTTGCTTATGAATTTCTTAATGAAATGAAAAAAAATATCTTATATAAAAATAAGATATGAAATGAACTTATTTTCCCGGCAACAATATAAACTAAAGATTTGGAGATAATTAATTACTAGTATTTCTCATGTGTGATGCATAAATAATAATTATTTTTTTATATCTGTAATACTATGATTATTTTTTAATTCTATATGTTGTGCTTAATTTTTAAAAATTAAGAAAATGATATGTACTTGCATTAATTAATTGGATAAAAAGATTAATTTTGTGTAATTATGACAAACCAAAAGAAAAATTAATTTAGGAACTAAATAAAAATCTGTTTTAGAAAGATCGAATTGGAATATTTCAAATGTCACGATTTTATAAATAACAATGTATAATTGTCCACGATTAAAGAACATTTGATTTCTTTAAATATATGACAATTTTAAAAGTATAATTATTTAAATATTTTAAATGATGAAATTGAAATAGAAAAATAATAAATTATTATTATTATTATTATTATTATTATTATTATTATTATTATTATTATTGTACAACACAAATGATAACTTTTTTTAGGTGACAAATGTAGAGTACTATAAATCCTTCACCTATGCATAAATAAAATAAAATAAAAAATCTTATAAATCTCAAATGTCTAAGGAAAAAAATAATAAATAAAATTGCAAAAATTTGTTAAAATACTAACGATTGTAATCTAAACAGTCATGAAAAATACAAAAAAAATTACAATAATAAATGTCTCTATTGTTGTTTATTAAATAAAAATAGTTATCTATTATACAAAAACTGTTGTTTAAAATAATTATTAAATTATGTGATAGACAACGGTTATAGTTATGTGTATGATTAAAAAAGTAACATTTTTTACTATACTGCAATTTTCCCTGGTGGAATACGCGTGTTTAAAAAAAACAGATCAAATGTAGCAAATAATTGGTTTATTATAATGATGAGTAAATTTGGGTTTATTGGAATGTGAATATCCAATTTAAGTGCGGAAAGTTCACAGTAAAAAATAGTGACAATTGGGGGGAGATTGGATGATTTTATTTTATTTAAAACTACAAGTAATTTACATGTGATAATAAGGGAAGATTCAAGCGAATGTAAAAATGGAGAGATCCTGATTCGAGACAACCATTCCCTTTCCCTAACTCCAAAAAAATGTAATTATAATTGAAGACGTCAAATTTTCACATCAAATTTCAAGAACTACACTGATATTCCCTGAGCCCTTCTCTACAAAAGGCAAATCTAATCTAACAGTAGTATACATATGTGCCAATTACTTTGTAATTGTATACAATATATACATATAAAGGTAGGTACATACATCTGTATAAAACTGTAAGAAAAAAAACAGTACAAGTAAAAGTTGAGTTAGAACCACTCTACCATGCATTTTGGGTAGAAACCAGTTGTTGTAGCTACTTCAGACAGCGACTGCAATTCTTTCTGGACTTTCCTTCTCTCATAGAAAACTGAGCACGCCAGTGAAGTGCATTTCACTCCACTCTCAACAAGCCAATCCCCACCCCCACAATGACGACATATCTGCATGTTGTTTATAAACAGAATTGAGAGAGAGAGAGAGAGAGAGGACATAGGAATTCTATCAGATAAGAAATATGCAATACTCACTGCAGCAAGATGTTGGATATCCTTTTCAAGTTTTGAAGTTCTTCCCGTCAAGGCTATAGCAACAGTTGTTTCATTATTACAACAGTTAGAACACAGATGAGCTGATCCCTGAACCAAGTCACCACAGAGTACGCAGTGTTTCGATGCATAATAATAATCGATTCTCGTCCTATGTGGGTTCTGTACGAGGGCCTGGCGTTTCCCAGCAGCTTCGCGCACTGGGCGAGGCATGTCAAGAAACCACTGATTCAGATCAGCTCCGATCAGTCCAAATACTCTCTGTAAAGCTGGCATAATTTGCTTCCTAATGTAATAAATATCATTTAATCTAAAAGGGGAATTGATGGCTAGAAGTTCGAATGGATCGACCACCATATCCACTAAACGAGCGCCAGGTTCACCATGAATCACTACGTAAGGTATCCGCTCTGCATATCGCGGTTCTGCCCGAGGGTCATTACGCAGTGATTTAGTGGCCACAATTGCAGCTGGCGGAACTGAATAAGCACGTTCAGCATAAGTACCCAAGCGAACCTCCTTCGCGAAAACAAAGTCCTGAATGGAGACCCTGCCAGATAATATTTTTGTCCACTGACGCAGCACATAAGTTCTGACCTGAACCAGGAAAATAGAAAAGCAAATGTGCTTTTAGATCTTTACAAAAATATCAAGCTGCATAAAAAAGTCAGTTCACCAGGCTGCAAGTTTCGAAGAACAAACATGTGAAAGAACAGAAGAAGATTTGTCACCTACAATGTTGATGCCATGATCATAAATTCATAATAAAGGTACAGTCTTCTCAATCAACAGATATGTAACCAGATAAATGCTATCGGATATTTCTTGCCTATTGGCCATGCAAATCAAATAAAGGATGGCTTTTTAAGTAGATTCATCACAGATAATACAGATATTGGATTGGCTGAAAAGCTAAAAGTGAAGCCATTGCATTCCTGTTACATACAGCCAATAGCTGAAATGAAATACTAATATACTCAAATCTCCCATCTGGTGGGAAAGCTCATACGAACTGTTTAGATAGTCAAGTTATTCAAACAAGATGCTGAGGAGAACAGAGAATTCACTCCTTACCTTATCGATATCCTGACTTTCAAAATAGATCCTTAATGACTGCTCCATGGTTTTAGATACAGCTACACATGTATCTCTTCGAATTGTCTCAATTCCCTTAGCATCAAAGATAGGCTCGCTCTGATCAGGACTCTCGTAACTGTAACCAACATATCGCTTCTTTGTAAGGAGGAAGCAGGGGTAATAAACTTTTTCCATTTTCAATGTGACAGGACTGGGATTCATTTCAGTTATCGCTGATGCAATTTCTCGTCCAACTGTGAATGCTTCTTGAAGAGATCGCCCTTCAAGGAGTACAAACATGCTGCACCAGATAATAGCAAAAGTATCTCAGCCAGAAAAAAAGACATATATATCCAAATATGATTAGACTTTTCTTAAAATAATGCGTGATGATGTGGCCACACAAGCAAAAAACAATGCCAATAACTTCTCTTTCAATTTCTAATGGACTCATTAAAATGTTATCGATGAGTAAAATGTACAAACCTATCTGTATCACCATAAATAACTTTGGCTTTCCACTTGTCATTTGAGTTTACGAAAGAAATTGCAGCTTCCAAAGTTCGACGGCCACACTGCACAATACTGTCTGCAAGTTCAGCACAAGGCATACGTCCACTAAACCCAGCAGCTGTATAGCCATAAGTAACATTTGCTATAAGCTTTAAAGCAAGTTGTCGAGCATTTAATATCCTGTGACGAACTAGCTGAGATGGAGCTAACTTTTTCATTGTTTGTTTCACCATGATTCTGGTTGATAATATCTCTTCTAACAGCCTAGGGAGTATCCCTTGCCGGACTTTTGAAGGAACATAGGCAACGCCATTCGGAGCTACCAGTAATTCATGTTTCAAATTGCGCAATGTATTTAAATCTGGTGAATATGAGCTGACGCCAAGTCCACCTGTCTTTGGATGTGTAATCTTTCCCAGGCATGTACAAAAGCAAAGGTTATATGCAATTACCATTGATGGATAAAGAGACTGAAAATCCAAAACAACAACAGGATCTGCATAAAAGTTAGATTCCGGCTCCATAACAAGCGGTAAACATTCCATTGCTGGTTGGTTGGCAACCTGTTGGGCTCCAGGGGAAATAGCAAGATAGTTCTGCGTGTGTGCTAAACGCAAAAACATTGATTCAACTCGATACTGTGAACCTCGAGATAGTACTGAAAAAAAGTCAATACCAAATACTCGAGCAAGTTCTGATGTTCGGTTTATCATATCGAGCTGATTCAGAATTTGTAAATTCAGCTTTGCTCTCTCACTTGTATAGTCAATAGATCTATACCTTGCTCGTCCAGGGCCACTCAAAAACCATTTCGTTAGTACTTTCCAAGGGATGTATGGAATTTTTCGCCTCAGCACTGTCTCAGCAACGGCTTCAACTGTGTACATATTAAGTTTAACTTCATTACGCATCAGTCTCCATATATTAAGCACAATTCTACCACCTACATGAACGCCACTGGCATGTGTTCGGCCCCACTCATCCTCAATTACAGAGTTCTCGAGATGGGCTATTTCAGCAGTTACTGATTTAGCAAATATTTCTTTTTTAGAATCCCTAGAATCTGCAGAAGCTATATGGATTTTAGATGGTGTTCTTGATATATTATTCAGCAAACCAACACCAAGATGTGCAGCCCTTTCAGCCAAAAACCCAAGGGAACCGCTTTGGACATCCCA
This sequence comes from Perilla frutescens, assembly GCA_026008535.1. NCBI lineage: Eukaryota > Viridiplantae > Streptophyta > Magnoliopsida > Lamiales > Lamiaceae > Perilla > Perilla frutescens. The sequence goes on along the minus strand of BRKX01000017.1, from coordinate 32,861,453 downwards.
GCCCATTAGAATGTCCGGGTCAAAAGCATGGATGAGCTTTGTAAAATGATTAAACAATTGTAATTCTTCAGGGAAAACAAATATCTTGGACTCTGAAACTGCATCCAGGTCCTTTTCTACGTAAGCAGAATCACAGCGCAGAAGCACATAAATATCAAACAAAGATTTATCATCTTCCTGAAGAACAAGAACAATGACATTGATGGCATCAAATTGAGGGTCAGGTCTTAAATCCCCTCTAGAATCAGCATGTACCTCTACGCTAAGCAATGTTAACTGCTGACCTTGACCCACACTTGCTGGATCTCGAAAACCAATCTGACTCAATGGAGTCAGCCTCATCTTTTTATCAGGACCAGATATCTGAGAGATATCTGGCAAGCAGCCAGTTTCTAGTTTCCTCTTAGTCTCAGCAAAATCCTTACCTTCCATGTTGCTGTTCTCTTGATTGTGCTCTGGTAGTTGATTAAGCTTTGGCTTTTTGTCACACATGGACACAGAAGCAGACTCAGGCAGGATGGAATTGCTGTCATAAGCCTGAGAATCCTGTGAATCCACCATATCACCAGATAATCGCTCGGATATCGGAAGAAATCGTGATGGTGAGTCTATCTTGTGACTGTCAGAGCATTCGGATGACAGCCATCTATCAATAGATTGCCTCAATGGAGGTGACATTACGGGAGTCAGCATATATAAACATGATCCATCATTCTGGTAAAGAACAGGAACACCCATTGCTGTTTCATGGTTACTGACAAGCCCACGTTTTCTAGGGCTAACACATGGAAGTCGTTCGTCTTCCAGGAAATTCCTCTCAAAAAAGGGCAGCAAATCATCTTTAGATCTTCCCTGAAGAGACATTCCTATGCTACTACCCCTGTTTCTAAGCAACACGGGAGCTTCATTCTTGCCCTCATCTTTCCAATCTATAGTTGGAGGTTTCATGGGAATGGTCATAGCAACTAGTTTCACAGTTTCAGCTTCCATCACATTTTTTGATGAGTCATAAGCTTCATATCTACCATGATTTCTTCCACAATATGGTGAATTATCAACCTGCATGTGTGTTGTTTCACTTTCCATGCCCTTCAAATACTCAGCTGGAACGTCATGCAACTTGTGCATAGAGATTGATGTTGGATACCACCTTTCACTTGTGTAGTCAGTGTTGGATGCAAAGGCACCTGCAGCTGAATTTGAAGCCACCATACATGATTCCACAATACCTGTTTGCAGCATCCTGCAACCAAAAACTTCACCGAAATTCTCCGTGTTTGAAACATGAGGTTGTTCAGATTTGCAAGAGCTGACAGCAACACTCATATTACAATCAACAGCGCTGTGCAAATATGCACCAGTACAGCTATCATTATGATCAACACACTCTGTGTTTCCATTTTTTGGCAGATTTTCTGCATCTATGCCATCCTCATAAGATGATAGATGCAATTCCCCTGAAATAGGGAAATGAGATGGTTTAATATGAATAGCCTCATTGCAAACCTCAACAGTAAAATTTATGTTCCTTTCTTGGGATTTTGTCACCTCATCTTTAACTGGTGGTTTATCTGTCAGTGAAGTAAGAGCACATTTATTTTTACTATAACTACACAATCTTGAGTCAAGATATATATCCCCCCTCTCACGCTCAGCATCAGAGCATAATTCTGCATCCCAAACTTCCACTGGGATCCTATAATCAGAGAGTTCAACTAGACAAGACCGTTTTCTCCTCATCAAATCCCGTGTAGAGCATTCAACTACTACACTAGATTGCCCTGTGAGACTCACATCTTTCTTCTTATCAATGTTTACAAGTGGAAGTTTATCTGATTCATTTCCAGTCCAAGAAGTTCCCAAACCTTCTTTTATCTTACCAGTGTACTCATCCAAACTGCAAAATGCATTGGGAGGTGAAAATTCACTCACTTTCTGACAACAAACAGGTAAAGAACCCCATTGAGGTCCTTTACTTAGATGCTTATTGCTCAAGTTTGAGACTATTCCAGGCAATGATTGTGCTTCCACATTTGATTTTGCTTTACTATATTCTGTTTTGAGTGACTCACCTGAGTAGGGAGTTGATGGTAGATCATCACTGGAGCCATCCACTTGTGGTATAACCCTACTCGACAAACATTTGTTAGGATCATTGTATTCGACAGGCTGGAGGGGTTTGCTGTTCGATTCTTCAATAGTAAGCATATCAATGGAATCAAGAATGTCTTGACACTCTTTCTGAGATTCACTCTCATAATCTACATTGGCTCTCTCTAACACTTTGTCAATGTCTTTTGAAGGTAGCAAGGGACTCAAAATTGTCTCGTGAGCGAGTTCATCATCAGAGTTGATATCTTCTGCAGCTTGAGAAGATGCGAGCCACTTTAAAAGCCTCAAGGCATCTTCATCCTAATGAACATGATCCATAAATACAATAAATATTATAGAAGTACCCCAAATAACAAGCATTAAAAGAAAAGCACAAAGAAAAATAATAAATCTGAGAACAATCCATAACCTCAGAGTTAGAGCTATGATATTTTTGCAAAGATTTACTTCTTTACAGAATGACAGATATACTTTGAATATTACAGTAACCTGATACTCTAAAGAAGAATCTTTAGAGGAGGTGCGAGAGTTAAGTTTAAAGTAATCACAAAGATCTTAAGGCTTTTTTTATGTTAGATTTTGCTAGGAGTTGCATTTGCAGTTAGGTTCACTTCACCTTTGGGGATTTCTCATTCCTTTGACATTACCTTTTCTTTGCTATTTTCCGGTTCTTAAAAATAAAGAAATAAAAACTGATATGATAAACCAACCAAAAAAAAAGAAGCTCTTCCTTCTTTTCCCAGTCTATGTAACACAAGAAAGGCATCATTTCACAAATTCACTACCGGAAATAAGCATATGTGATATAACTAAAGATATGCTTAGATGTTAACTTTTTTTTCTCAGATAAGAATTTAAAATAAATTTTGTGTTCAGTAGAAAATGCATTGAAAAATATAAATATCAATTTCATGTTTCAAGAGAAATTCGGTATGAAGAAAACACAACTAATAATAACAAACTAATGGCGGCAAAAGTGGAAAGCTAAAACTTTAGAAAATAAAAAATATCAGAAGGCAAACTTAATCAGCATGATGCCTGAACTGCAAGTTTTGCTTCCCCAATATGTCCAACTTAGAGCTCTCAGTTCCTTAGCCGAAGCCCAACCCATCAGCCACACTGTACTAATCATTCTGCGTTCAGAGAAGAGCTTAAGTGCATTTCGAACCTAGTGCCTCTAGTCACCGGCTTCACTCAATAGAACTCGCAGCTGAGTATCTACCCTGAGCAAAACTCTGGAGGGTACACATACTAGATAATTCAACTAGTCTTTTGCCCATATACCATGAACTTAGTGACCCCAACAAGGAACCATTCCATTCATAATCTGTTGAAAGTTCAGTTTTATGGTTGTCAACTTCGGTACAATAGTGACAATTAAGTATTAAAGACAAGTTCATGGCATAATCCTGCTGAAAACCTTCAAGGGCGAGGTACGTTAAATAAATGGCATAATGGATTATGGAAGAACTTAATCTGCAAGGACCATCAGGAGCAGGGAGCTTCAAAGTGTGAGCTCTGTCTAGACTGTATGACTAGCATGTTCCTCGTTTATCAAGAAGCATTAGTGAAATACATGGATTGGAATTTTGGTATGGCATCATACTAAGAAACAAATCAGAATTCTAAGTCAGTGAGGAATAGGGGCATATCTTCTCCATATTCATGTTTAGTTTTATGACAAGAGGCATTTTGAGCCATGAAATATTGAGAACTACCTTTGCAGTTGATGGTTCCACATTGCCGGATATTTGCAGTTGATCAGCTGCATCAAACTCATCAGTTTCTGCTGCATCAACTTTCTGAAGTGGTGAGCTTAATGATATTGAAGGTCCAACTTTTTCACTTGCCTTTAGATAATTGGAAGGCAAATAATTGCTTTCTTCAAGGTTAGCAGCCGCAGGGTTGAGAAAATCTCCACAGACTGCTGAAGACCACACTGAATCTGGAGTCAAAAGTGGCCAGGTATCCGAATCGTCTCTCACTTCCATTAATTTTTCAAATTCACCCCCACCTAACAGATTCCTTAAAACATCCTGTGGTTGTGGTTTCTCAGGATCAAGAAGCATGAAGCCAGCTACCCCATTCCCATCATATTCTTCCTAGTATAAAAAAAAAGAAGAAGAAAGAAACAGTCATCACTCGCAAACGTTAAATCAAAATATGCACCCAGTGGAAAATATGTTGATTGGAAACTTACCTCCCATATTGGTATTAGTGACTGAACCATTTTCATGGAATGGGTTTGAGACATAGAGACGTATGATATAAACTGCTGATTTACAATATCTGCAAATCAATGTGTGTGAAAAGGTTTATATTAGTTAAAGACCATGGAAAGGACCACATCAGCCTTTAGACAACTATGAAGCAACAACCATGTGCTACTGCATCTGCTTCCAGCTCAGAGGTACTCTGGCGCCTGAACAATGGATTATCTTCACCGGCTGAAGAACTGGTTTGACGCGAAAATTGCCATATCCATTCATCGGGAATCGTAGAAGATATCCATATTGGTGTATCCACGGATAAATCACCACCTAAATCTGCCTAGATAAGATATCACAGAACAGTCTGCATCAAATCCCAAATTCAGAAATCCATTAACTAAACTCCGCAAAAGGAACACCGTGGAAACCTGAAAATCCATGCACGTGGAGTCATCTTCCAATGTTCTCAGTTTATGATTATACTTGACTTTCTGATGAGTGTAAACATCTGGAACAGGATGGCGAAACTTCATCTTTGAAACGTGTAAATGGCCCATTCCATACAAATTGTAGTCAATCTGAAAATTATGAAATGTAGAATAAGTTTTTAGGGGTGCATTACAGTCTGGGCAGCACCCAAGAAAGTTTCGGTACTACTAGAGAATGATCAATTGCACAATTTTTACTGATTCATAAACACCGCTTATGCTGTTGCAGATGAGAAACCAAGTAAAGTATCAGATGGAAATATAGAATTTCAGTAATCTATGATACTCGCATGATTCAGGCCATGAAATGGATAATAGAAATTATCCTTTTGGCACTATCTAAATATTTATCTAAAAATTTATAAAATATAAAATAAAAATAAATAAATGAAAACCTCATAACTTTTAGTGACAGACTAAATTTTGGGGAAGACGGCTTTTTTCTAAATTCAATGTGTTTCCTTTTCACCAACGAGCAGAAAAAAGTTATTTAAATCTCCATCGATTAGTTAGTTGCTACCGCTATATTGTAAGAAAATGAATCTAGGCAAACAATCCAAGTTATCCAAGGCATGTAAAGAAATTGTCATTGAAGGAACACGAATAAAAGTGGAGATCACTGAAATCTTGTACATCAATAGGCAAGAGATATGAATAGAAGGCACTCCACTAACACCACAAGGATCTAAAGGGAAATTAGCATGCTATGATAGCAAGAATCTTAATCATATGATAATTAACAGACTAGCGAGAACCATAACTGTGAGCCAAGATGGAGAACTTAATAACTTAAAAAGAATATGCATGCAAAGATAATCATACCAAAAACTGGAGAAGATAAGGTATATGCGATTCATATGGCTGTAAAATCTTATCCAGAACAGCGCCTGCCTACACGGAACAGAAAAGGTTACATCCTGCAGGCTCACAAAATTAATGAGGGGGAGGGGAAGAATTGAGACAATAATTTTATTTGATAACCACCAAAGGAGTATCATACAGCATCTTGCAATACAATATAAATTTCAAGTTATCTAAAAATAATGTATTGAGGAAATGTTTTCCACTCAATAATCAATCTAACAGTAATGTATTGAGGAAATGCTTTCCATTCGAATATCATCAAAAAGAAAGAGACACCATAATGTACACATGTGCGGAAAGCCGGAAACACACACCCTTCCCACCCACCCATACAAACATACAGAGAGGAAAAAATAGATAAAAAAAAGGAACGAAAAGGGACCACATATAATAAAAACTTTGTATTATCCAATTATCATGCCAAACTTGGGACAATTTGCTAAGCTTCATCAGCTATAATACATATCCAGATAACTTACAGACGCAATACATAAAAAAGAAAAAATCACAGAAATAGAAAGGTTATTGAATTAAGACGGATGCTGAAAATTAATAAAAATGGTTAGTACCAGAAGAAGATTTGCAGCACGAGAAACATCCTGTGGATAGAAGCTGATCTTTATGTCAAGGTCTTTCACATGGAATACTTGCAGTAGGAGCAAAATATAAAGAGAAAATGATGGTTGATTTCCATTGTTGTGTTAATCTAAGGTGCAAATTGTGGAATCTGATATGCATTAGCGACATCCTCAAAATAGTAGAAATAGAATAAATGACAAAAACCACTTAAATTACTAACAGAGAAGGCTATGCTAACATTACAAAATAATAATAAATGACAGAAATGTATTAGAACTCTGTCAATAGCAAACATTTATGCATAATAGTCCACCACACTGATAAACACTATCTTTAAGTGTGATATGTTGACGCTTTCTTTTGCTCCACCATATTCTGTAGAGGAAGAGTATCGAGACCAAGCAAAGGGCAAGGGCCTAAAGTCTCGAAGTGGATCAATTACAGAAAAAATATTTTGATTGAAAATTGTCATGTAGACCATACTAAAGCATACAAGATTATGAAACTATGGTGAGACCAAGAAAATTATCCCCCTTAACAATTGGATGAAAGGATGAATTCAAAAGGAACAAATGTTTATTCCAATAATTGCGATATCAGGCTTCAAAAGTTAAAGAGAAAAACTTCAATACTTCCGATAATACATGAACAAGGCAGGTTCGGAATAAGGATAATTTACAAGCCCTAAGCTTGAGAAGCTAAAAGACGCTTCACCGTGTTCATGCTACCCAGTTGATTGAAATTTTTAGAACAATGATAATCCAACTGGACACATACATACACACATACACACAAATAAATGCTCAAATATCAGGATACAAATATATCTTCACAAATAGCTCATCTGAAGAATGATAGCCGTAAAACTTCCTTGCACGAACAAGATTGCAACCATGCACATGCTGACGTTTTGAGCCAGCATTCCCTTTAAGCTGTAAAAATTAAAATCATATTTTTATTTATACTAGTGTGCTAAGTATAGAATGAAAAAGCAAGAAGGCGTGAGATTCAATTAAAACCTTCAGAGCCTTCTCAAGGGCTAGAGATACAGAATGCATGCGTGAATCAACTGTTCAATCACAGGAAATGAATAAATAAAGATTAGATTACCAATTTAAAACTACCTTCAGTTCAAAAAATCTTAGTGAAAAGGGTAACATGACGAAAACGATAAGTGGAAGATGACTACTGCATGATGCCTAGGCAATAAACAATAGTACTCCCTCCGTCCCATTCATATAGGTTGATTGGATTTTTCACTAGGATTAAGAAAATTATTGGAAAATATAATTTAATAAATAAACTTTCTAATATGCCCATATTTATTTATTTGACAATGAATTAATGCTTAATGTAAAGATATTAAATAGGGGTATATATTAGTAAATGAGCTAAATAAATATAGAAACCAACCTATATATTGGGAGTTGGGACATCCAAAAAAGGAAAACAAAGCCTGTATGAATGGGACGGAGAGAGTACGTAATTCTAAAAAATATCATTCGTGTCACAAATTTAATTTTTGTTCTCTAACATAGATATTAGAAAATTTACCGCATAATTAGAAAAACTTAAAAAGGAAAGAAAATGGTCAAGTTCTATATTTCCTCATAGCACTAACAAGGAAGGTGAAGGTTGGAAATGGTGACAAAGAAAACCCATTTGACCAAAGCTTAACGATAAGAATAGAATGGGACAAAACCATAAAGGACTTCTAAGCTGCGAAATACCTCTTCCCCAAGTGACATATTTTTCTAGAATATTGCAGCTTCCAATGTTCTAGCACCTAAATGTTTGAAACTGATAATGCTAGGGAATACTTTGATGGCTTCCTTTATAATTATCCCATACCTCATGGAATTGTCTGTTTGAGTTCTTGTGTTGACACACCACAACAAAATGGGGTGGGGACTGGGGTGTGGCTGAAAGAAAAAATAGATATTTGCTTGAAGCATCCAGATCTCTCATGTTCACTACTTATGTCCCTACACAATTCTGGGAAGAATATAATCTTATTGTGACTGCCTTATCAATGGAATTACTTCTCGTGTTCTAAATTTCAGAAAAAACAGTGAGTACCCTTTTGGAAGTATAACCATATTCCAGAATATGTTTGGAATGATTCTTCAGTTTTTTCTAAAATCTTTACCTCCCTATTATGAGATTATGTTAGAAAATAGATTCAGATACAAGGATCATTCCCCCTCCAAAAGAATGCAAGGATAATTGTTTTCTACATCATCAATGAAGTTTCAGCTGATGGATACCTTCATCATTTGTCATACAGCCCAGATCAGAAATAGGAACATACAGATAAGGTAAAACCTGAAAAAAAGACAAAGGGGGCTTAAGTAATAGTCCATGAATGCTAACCATCGACTATTTAATTCATGAAATTAAAAATATATATATATTCAAACAACACAGTTTTTTGCCCATTCCAGTTGAGCTTTGAGTAATTGTCACTAATAACTATATAAAATCATAACTAAATAGGATGGCAGAAAGATATGAAAATTGATAAATGAGAAGTGAAATAAGCTAATGAATATAATTTCCTTTCATACTAGAAGCTTGTTTCCACTTGGACCCGTTTGTAGAGAAGTCCATAGCACATTCATAAAGAATAAACTAATAGGATGAGAACTTAAGATATAGAGAAGAAAGGAGAACTATGGAGATCTTAGGAAAATAAGGAGAAGGAGATCAAGTAGAAAAACACCACACAACCACTTGAAATCATCTTTACACTGGAAGTAGTTGACAGGTAAGTGCAAATAGATACTGATTCTCTCAGATTATGTATGTGACAACTGTTTTGAGAAAAAACAACCTCACGACTCACATTAGATCTCTTTGTTTTCCTCTAACCACAAAAAATAATCCCAGCAACTGCGTTTACATGCCAAACCTCTTCCTAAGATAATGAATAGAAATTTGCTGTTACCAGCAAAAAATAACCTTCACAGCAGCCTGCCTTGCCTTCATGAGACTTGTGAATATAAAATGATATCAAGATTCAAAACAACATTCTAGTTAACAAATTCTACAGAAGAATGGGCATCTGTCTTTTCCTTTACTAGACTTCCTATAACAAAATCTCAGAAGCTGCTCCAGAATCTGTACCGATCACCAACACCCTATAAAAGTAACAACCCTGTATCCCTCCATGATTCGTCCATTTCTGCAGTTGCCACAGACAAGTATTCTATCATCTCTCACCTCGCCAGAAATTGACCAGCCTAAATCTCTCCCTAATGTGATTTTCCTCCTAACGAGTAACAGTAATTCCAAGTGCCTGCCTACAGACTTGCGTGTTAATTAAACACAATCATACAAACAAACAAGAATTTTGAGCATCAAATGAGCATACTTGATGAACGTGCAGGCAAGTCTTCTGACCAGCCGGAGTGGAACCGTATATTCTTATCACTGGAACCTCGTTCACCTTCCCACCTAAACACGGTGATTTCACACAACGTCAAACTACTAAAAATAATAAAAAAGAAAAAGCGAAGCAAAGAGGAGAAAAAAAAAAGGGGAACGGCATTGAGAGGCAGAGAGTGTTCAATATAAAAGGCAAAAGAAAAAAAAAAGGAAAAATCAGAGATATTCACCGTGGAAAGAGCTGTAAGAAATGTCGAAGCCAGGAATTGGAGGCGCCATGTGGTAGTCGATTGAAACTATTCTAACGCTGAACACCTGGGGCTGCGGACTCCCCATTTCGCTTCTTAATTTCTGCTTCCTTTCTCTACGACGAAACGTTTACAGCTAATTTCCGCCGTTTGTACATTGCGAGAGAGAGAGAGAGAGAGAGAGAGAGAGATTTGGCGCCGAACAATGGTGCCGATGGGGTATGTAATATTAATACTTGAGTACTTTACAATACAGTAATAGAGGAACCGTGACTTGAAAGCTTTGAATAACTCCGCATATCAAAAGTTCAATTTAAGGTGTTTTATTAATATGATTAAATAAGCTTTAAAACATAACAGCATCATCAAATAAAAATTATCTAAACATACCAAAAATATTTCGGAGATGAGGGGAGTCAAACCCCTAAAAATTTGAAATAAATCTCTCAAGTATTTACCATTTGAGCTACATTTTCTTATCAAAATTAAAACCCTAAAATATGTGTTTATAAGTATCATCAAAAAATATTAAAATAAAATATCATCAAATTAAACCCCAAAAAAATTAAAATTAAAACCCTAAAATATGTATTCAATAGCATCGTCAAATTAAACCAAAAAAAAAATGGAGAGATGAGGGGGATTCAAACCCCTGAAGTATTGTAGAGGTCGTATTTCTGCATAGGCCCAGAAACTAGGCTCACGCCTATTTAAAAGGTCTAAAGAACCAAAAAAGATCAACGTCTCGCGATCGAACCCCTCGAGGCTCATACCTCGAAGTCCACCCCTCGAGATCCAAGCCTCAAGGTCGAAGCATTAAGCCTCGAAGGCCAGAGTTCTAAAAACAAAAGTCCACGATTGAGCAAACTCAAGGTGAAGACTCGGTCAAAGTATTCGTTGATGATAAGTCTTGACCCCGTCAAAAACCCTAAAAGGGATAAGAGAGGATCCCTAAGTTAACGGGGCTTAGTTAGGTATCTAATCAGTATATATATATGCTCTTCATAAACGGAGAAGGGAAAAAAAAACAGGCAATGCTTACAACTTCAATCAAATCATAGACACTCGTCGCATAGCTCCGCAAGCAAGCCATACTCAAGGCTCCATAGCAACAAAGCTCGACCCCCCTTTCAAATTAATATAATAACTTTATTATCCGTAATTTACTCGCTTTTTCCTTGATTTATTCGATTCTGACTTGAGCATCGGAGTCCATTCGATCGTCAACCCCCCGACGATTCTTCGGCTTCACGTGTTTTCTTTGTCTTGTAGATCGCCGGAGCCCAAACTCGAAGAACGATTAATTATTGAGATTTTTTACCTCTACAAGTATTATTATTATTATTATTATTATTATTGAAACTAAACCCCTAAAATGTGTGTTTAATAGTATCATCAAATTTGAATTATTTAAACAAAAAAAAATGATCCGAACAAAAAAAAAAGTTTTGCCATTTGGGCTACATCTCCTCTTTTTAAACTAAAGCCCTAAAATATATATTTAATGGTATCATGAAATTTAAAAAAACTATACGTATTAATAGTATCATAAAATTAAAAAAATCAACATCTCCTCTTTTTAAACTAAAGCCCTAAAATATATATTTAATGGTATCATGAAATTTAAAAAAAACTACATGTATTAATAGTATCATAAAATTAAAAAAATGGAAATGAGGGGATTTGAACCACTAAACTTTGAAATAAACCGTTCAAGAGTTTTACCATTTGAGCTACATCTCCTTTCTAAAACTAAACCCCTAAAATTTTATTTAATAATATCATTAAAATAAAATTATTTAAAAAAAATGATCCGAACAAACAAACAAACAAAAATGAAGATGAGGGTATATGGACCCCCTAAACTTGGAAAGAAGTTTTTCAAGAGTTTAACCATTTGAGCTACATCTCCATTTTGAAACTAAACCCCTAAAATATGTATTTAATAGCATCATCAAATTAAATTTTTTAAACAAAAAATAACCCCTAAACTTTGGAATAAATTGTTCAAGAGTTTTACCATTTGAGCTTCATCTCCTTTCTTAAACTAAACCCCTAAAATATGTATTTAAATAATTTAATAATATCATCAAATTAAAATTTATAGATCTGAACAAACAAACAAACAAACAATACATAAATAAGCTTTAAACATCATCAAATTAAACCTACACTAATATAATATAATGGAGTCATGAGCCTTATAATTCCCGCTCATAAATCCCGCAAACAATAAGTTCTCTTATTTCAATTTCATAAACGTGGTAAGTTCCCGCTCATCACAACGTAAATCTTGCAGTGCAAAAAAATAAAAAATTAGTTGGAAACCAAATTACATTTATTCTATATATACTCTTTCCTTTCATCACCATCAACATCTTCTTTGACTCCATCGGTGGAGCTGAGCGAGAACATATGCTTCACATACCTCAGATCCGTCAGCATAAATTTCCTCATGTGGGGATTCGACCACAACATAAATTGCTCAATACCGACTTCCTAAGTTGCCAAGTTGGAAAATGCCGTTAGGATACATATGACTACAGATTCCGGTGTTGTGTGTGCAGTGGGTTCCACTTCCTGGTGGTGTAATTGTAGGATAAGTGCTAATTTTATTTTAAATTTCAAATTTTCTATATATGATCAAATTTTGATTCTTTACTGTATAAAAAAATAGGTAAATAAGATTGGTGCCATAAATGTGCTTCTCTATTGGGCTAACTACGCGCGCGTGTGTGTGTGTGTGAGAGAGAGAGAGAGAGAATTTTAGTTTTAATTTATAGGTGGGGATGTGATGAGCTAAACATAGATGTACTTGATAATTCTTCTACTTCTTCAATGAAAGTTGCTCCATTTCATAACATCAATCATGTGATAAGAGTTTATTAATTACTATATATATGATCGATTTCTTATTCATTCAAACTTTAGATATGTGTTTGGATTCAAATTTTAACCCATTTTATTAATTTTATGCTAAAGTTTTGGAATTACCTATATTGAATATAAGATGTTTTCTGTGCAATTAATTTCTAATCGTAGCATAATCTCATACAAGTTTTTGTATTCTTTTCATTATGCTTAAGTTTTGGAATTACATATATTGAACATGAGACGTTTTCCGTGGAATAAGTATTGGAATAAAATGGAGATGAGGGGATTTAAACACCTAAACTTTGAAATAAACTTTTCAATAGTTTTACTATTTGAGCTACATTTCCTTTTTAAAGTAAATGCCTAAAATATGTATTTAATAGTATCATCAAATTAAAATTATTTAAACAAAAAAAATGATCTGAAGAAACAAAATAAAAAAAAACGTTTTGAAACTAACCTTAAAATATGTATTTAATAACATCATCAAATTAAATTATTAAAAAATGGAGATGAGGGGATTTGAACCCCTAAACTTTGAAATAAATTTTTTCTAGAGTTTTACCATTTAAGCTGCATCTCCATTTTGAAACTAAACTCCTAAAATATACCTCCGTTTCAAAATGTTTGTTGTTTTATTTTTTTTATTTGGAATTAAGAATTAATTTTGCGGACAAATATACTCATCTCTCATATATGCCATAAAATCTAATTCATCTATATTTTCCTAAAAAATAATAATATTTTCTCTCTATATATATTTTTCTCTCTTCATATATTATAGGTAAGTTAGAATCAAGAAATCTTTTAGCATTTGAGAGGGTTAAAATTGGGAGAGAGGATGTCAAATTATATAAAACAACAAACATTTTGAAACAAAAAAAAAACCTAAAATAACAAACATTATGAAACGGAGGTAGTATTTAATAGCATCATCAAATTAAATTATTTAAACAAAAAAATAAAATAAAAAATGGAGATGAGGGAATTTGAACCCCTAAATTTTGAAATAAACTGTTCAAGAGTTTTACCATTTGAACTACACATCCTTTGAGTGAGTTTTTTCAAGTTTTTTAGTATTTGAGCTACATTTTATTTTCAAAGTAAAACTTTAAAATATGTTTCCTAAAAAAATTGTATTTGATAGCAATTATAAACTTAAAATTATATAACAGTAAAAAGTGGATTTTGTTGCAGCACAAAGGATCTGGTGCACGAGCATGAGCAAGAGCTGGAGCATGCGTACGTGGCAGTCACCTAGAACACTTGCTAGGACCACAATAATCCTCACCATAGATATATGATCAGATGATCATAGCCGTAAATAAATAACTGAATTGCTTAAGCTCCAAGCTTAGCTTGTAGAGCATGTATAAATAGAAGAATGTTGTATTCTCATTTTAGTTTTTTGATGAAATAAAATTCCTTTGCAGTTTTTCCCAAATGTTCTTCATTTCTTCCATTTGTTCTACTTGATCTTAACATGGTATCTAGAGCGAAGTTAATCGATTGTGATTATTACTCCATTAATATTCTTCTCCTATTTCACAATGATGAAAGGCAATCGGAGATTTTCATGGCAGAATGCTCGCGAAGAAGAAATTGGATTTCATTTTGAGCATGGTGATAGCAGTCAACAGTTCTATCAAGATCAAGCTGGAACACCAATACTACAATCTGATTCACGAGACCGAATCATTGGCAAAGGTATGGACATTCAAAACTTTGCTAGATCAGAGATGCATAATACTAAGATGTTGGCAAATGATGAGTTATATGTAGCTCCGAATGAGCATCCTGGAATGGTATTAACAACAGATCTATTCAATGGAAAGAACTTCCATAGTTGGTGTCGTGCGGTTAGACGAGGTCTTTTTGCTAGAAATAAGCTAGGTTTCATTGATGGTAGTGTGAAAGAACCTAGCACTGATTCTGTAGACCACAAGCAATGGATCAAGGCTGACTACCTTGTTTTTAATTGATTGAGCAACTCAGTTGTGAAAGAATTATCACGAGGTCTGCAGAATTTTGATACATCGAAGCAGCTATGGGATGAGCTACACAAGCGATTTGGCAGGAGAAATGGCCCTAGACTGTACAATTACGATGAGAAATAGCTACATATTCACAACATAATCAGTCTGTGATGCTTTATTTCAACAATTTAAGCGGATTATGGGATGAATTAGAGCTATTAAGGACAACAATAAGTTGCAATTATGAAGCTGCTACAGACATAAAGGCAGAAATTGAGGAAGAATGAATGATGCAATTTTTTATGGGATTAAACAATGTTTATGAATCCATTCGGTAGCAGATATTAATCTTGAACCCCTTACCTGCAGTTAGCCAAGCTTACTCCATGGTCCTACAGGTTGAGTAACAAATGCAAGTATCTTTGCAATATGCAGAAGGACAAGAACAAAGTGCTTTATATATAGCACATAAAACTGGATATAAGAATGATGGGTTTAAGAAGAAGCTTACAAAGGGAGAAAAGATGAAGCTAAAATGCGACTACTGTGGCAGAACAAGTCATGAGAAGAATGACTGCTTTGAAGTTATTAGGGTGCCATGCAAAAGGTTTAAGGAAGAGAAAGGAAATGGAATAGTTAACTCTGTGAGTGATAGACCAGTTCATCAGGTACCTCACACCAATCCAATGGTTGATAACTCTGTTTCTGATATAGGGAAAGTTATTCAATCCAAAATAGCAAAGCATTTTGCTAGTTACATTCAATTTGGAAAGAAGATGGAAGGATTGGAACTGGGAATACACAATCTGCCAATCTGGTGGTGAAGGTTCTGCAAGCCTAGCAGACCATTATGCTTTTGGGATTTCCACTGATATTAAGAATGATGAGTGGATCATAGACTCCGGGGCTAGCAACCACATGTGTTGCCATGCAAGTTTGCTGTTAAATATCAGACCATTGAAGAGTCCCATTAGAATTTTCTTACCTGATGGTAGTAGTTTAATGGCCACTATGACAGGAGATGTTCATCTTACTGATTACATTCAGTTGCAGAATGTGTTATATGCTCCAAATTTCACTCATAATCTGATTTATATTGGTCAAATGACCAAAGACTTGAGAAGATGAGTAGTTTTCTTGGAAACACACTGTGTTGTTCAAAGGAAAACAAGTGATGCCATCCTAGGCATAGGGAAATTGAAGCGGAACTTGTATATTTTTAAACATAAATTTCAGTTCATTGTTACTGTTAATACAACCACCTTGCCTATCTTGGGAGATCTACATGCATCATTAGGCCATCCATCCATTAGCACTATGAAACACATGGATTATTTTAAGAAGAGATTTAGAGAAGAAGACTTGGCAGCCTTGGAAAGTTGTGATGTTTGTCATAAGGCTAAGCAGTAGAGAAATCATTTTCCCACTCTTGCTAAAAGGAATACTGATGCACTATTTATTATGCAATTAACTGCAACTAACATAGATCATGCAATATAGCAAGTGAATCGAGTATCGTATCCATAGAGATTGAATTATTGACGACACTGAGTACTAAGCTAACAATTTTCTATTATCCAGGCTACCTATTTTTGGGTTGACTAATCCTAGACACAAATTCAAATTTAAATTATTAAACTCAATTATAAAATAAAATGTAAATTGAACAACTTTAAGAACGTAAACTATCAAATAAATAAAATAATTAATCATAGGGAATGCATACATGTGAATTCATCATATATTAATATAATTCCAGCAACTTCCAATTCAATCCAATCATCGGTTGAGGATCACAATTCTAATTACCTATCTCTGCCAGATCTCAAGGTAAAAGTAGATTAATAATTCATCTATTACTTTTGTCTCTAGATTAATTGTTAACTCCTGATAGATCAACAGATTTAAAACCCCATACTATTCATAAGTACGTGTATCAAATCATTCAATTAATCCCACTAATTAATTATCTCCGCCAGGACTCAAATTAATTAACTAGCATACAATGATTATGGCCTTAATCATGCACGAGAAATATAAACTTGAATGTTTGAACCATATAATTGGAAGGAAAATTGATGAAGAATTAAATCAATACATAATTTCATACATCCTACAAACCCTAGAAATAATTATACAGACTACTCACACATAATGAAATCTAAAAGAAAGAAAGAATAAAGAAATATAATTAAATAATAAAGGTTAAAAAAACCATAGAAAAATTCGTTGCATAAAACTTCAATCTTCAAAGTTGAATTCCACAGGTGTATCTCGACTAACAAGTAAAAAAGAGAACTCTAAAATAATGAATAATGTGTGTAAATTTCGTCCATACTAAACACATATATACTAGGTATCAAAAACCCGGCCCAAAAGGTAAGTTCGCGGGCCGAAAATGGATCCAGAGAAGAAAACCGGCGAAAACCGGCAACCTATAAGCAGAAACCTACCGACCGACGGCCAAATCACCGAGCCGCGGATGGCTCGGTGGATTCCTCTATATAGAACCGCCGAGCCGCCCCTGGAAACCGCCGATCGCCGGTTAAATCCGCCGGTCGGCGGATGTCTCGGCAGCTATCGGGACCCTCCACTATTTTGCTCCGTTCTCGCTCGTTTCTCGTCCGATTAATCCGATTCAAGTTGCAAAATGACCCCAAATCAATCCTCTATGTTTCTAGATTATCTCTCAACTGAATTGGATCTTGAAAGTATCCTCTTTTTTTGCTCCAACTTCAACAAAAACAACAAAACGTGAAAACTCATGAGAAAAGCCGAAACAACAACCAAAACATCAACTCAAGCATGCATTTTATCTTTAAATATCATCCGAACAACCACCCAAATGCATTAAATCCATGTTTATCAAGTGCCAGGATATTTCATCTCATACGTGTGGATGTGTTGGGGCTGAGATATATTATTACTCTCACACCATACTTTCTGACAATCATTGATGACTTTTCCAGAGCAACTTGGACATTTATGTTCAAAGGTAAGAGCCAAGTCTGGACCATCTCCGCAGCTATATTTTAATGATTAAAACTTAGTTTCAAGCTTCCATTCATATCTCTTGTGATCAGACAATGGAAGTGAGTTTGTTTGCAAACTCAAGATTTATTGACAAAATTTGGAATTCATCATCAGCGCACTTGTGTGTATTCTCCCCAACAGAATGGGATTGTGAAGAGAAAACACAGGCACCTGTTACAAGTGGCTCGAGCATTGATGTTTCAGAGTAATTTACCTACGTCTTTCTGGCCTTACTCTGTCTTATTTGCCACTTATTTGATCAATCACATACCTTATGCAGTCTTACAGTGGAAGGCTCCTCATGAGTTGTTGTTTGGGTAGCTTATTAATCTTGTTGACATCCAGCCGTTTGGGTGCTTAGTTTATAAGGTAAACACATTGCCTTCTAAATCTAAGTTTTCTGCCAGAAGCTCTAAATGTATTTTTTTAGGACCTGTCTCACATAATAAGGGACATTTACTCTATGACATTGATGCACAACTGATCGGGCCAATTCTACTTAATATTTTGGGCCATTTTGGTATGATTTAATTGTATTGATTGCCGTGTTATGATGTCGTTTTGGGAGAATGTTATGCCTTGAGGGTTTTGCAGGTAATCTACACAAAGTTAGGGAAAATGGCATGCTTTTGGTGAGAAAATTGGCTGTGCAAGGAAAGCTGAAATTGGAAGATCTGAAAAAAACCACGCCGTATGGGCATACGGCAAGATAACATGGTCGAGAACCTGAAGACTGGGCCTGAGCGCGCAGATTTAGGCTGGAGTGCGGAATTTACTTAGGCCCATGGCCTGGGCACGCGCGAGAGAATTTCCACCGCCTCTAAGGAGTCCTCATCTTGGCAATTACCTAGTTGAGATAGACTAGGATTTTATTTCCATGTTTAATTATTTTAATTAAGGATAATATAGATAGAATATGATTTATCCATCCATATTAACGCATAGCAGAGGGGGGACGATTATTCCAGCAACTTTTATTTCATCTTCTTCGCTGAATTCATGTACTGCTCGACAATATTTTGGAGGTTTGATTTAATTATGCAATCAAGCTAAGTTCTTTTTATTTCGGTGACAACTAACGAAGCCCCGATCTAGCTAAACTGTGAGATCTAATTGCTCATTTATCATTCAATTAATTCGCATGCATTTGTTATTCTTTGTATTTCGAGTCGTTAATTGTTTCGATATTGCTAGGTAGTCGCGAATATTTAGTGAATCAGAATTAATTAGTAGCCAATTAAACCGGCCATCCGTAATTGTGGTTTAAGTTTAATTAGTGGTAAAACAGTTCTTCAGAACCAGGGAGAATAGCAATCTTAATTTAACGGTCCTGCGTCAGAGTCCGTTAATTATGAATCGGTTCCTCTAGACTTTAAGGCTGTCGGCTCATTAAACCTATAGAACGTCTCTTACGGTTGTCAGTCGATTAGATAAATAATTGGTGAAGCGTCTTTCTGATTATCGAGAAACTACGGAGGAATTAGGTTGCGTCAGTAAGCGTCTTCGGTAGCTATAACTGATTTGTATGTGTTAATTGAATTTATCTTTGCGTCAAGGATCAGTTTAGGTAAGCTAGGGTGGAGTTAATTGGAATCCGGAATATTTCTTCTAGTATTTTAAATCTGTTCGTTTTGTTAAATTGTGCATCTTTTTATTTATTTATTAATTTCATTTATTTTGTTAAAATCACAAAACCCCCTTGAAGGTTTGGTTCTACAGATTGGAAGTATAGAGTAATTCTCGCCGGTCCTTTGGGAGACGATCTTGCTCATCGTTGTACACGTGCAGTAAGGGCATACCGACTGCTGTCGGATTATTTATTTTTGGTGTAAAACGACGCGCCAACAACAGATTTGTATCGCTAGAGATGTTGAGTTTCATCCTAAAATATTCTCTTTACAATCTGTTGTTTCACCCACTCTTTTATCTTTCCATACTTTTGATGATGTTATTCTACCTGATCATGATAAAGTAGCTGGTTTAGAGCCTACTTTACCTTGTTCACCAGCCCATATGGATCGTATTTCTTCAGAATCAGACATCTCTTATGTTCCTCATTCTGCAAATACAGCTTCTGCCGTTACACCTTATTCTCCCTCTCTATTCAATGCTCTAGACCCTCCCGATCTTTTTTCCAAATTTCCTCTATCTTGCAAAAAGAGCACTCGGGTCTCTCGTCCCCCTGCTTATCTTAATGATTATGTCTATCATTCTATTACTCTTGCCCTAGATCTCTCATCACACACAAATAGTCTAACCATATCTACTTTTACCTATATTGTATCTCCTGCCTTTACTAATACCTACACAGCTTTTTTGCTCACTGTTGTTGCAGGCTTGTGTTTATATGGCTTGAAACTAGCCCCATGCGAGTGGAACTTGGAATTTTGTAAGCTTCTATTCTCTCTTGGTTTTATTCAAGCAGAATTTGATCATTGCATGTTTACCAAAGGAGTTGGTGACTGTTTTGTGGCTTTGTTGGTGTATGTTGATGATATTCTTCTATTAGGACCGTCCTTAGACATTCTGGTCCAAGTAAAAACAGCTCTAAATGATGTTTACCATCAAAGATTTAGGTGAAGCAAAGTACTTCTTAGGAATGGAAATTGTCCGCTCCCCCACTGGAACATTTTTATGCCAGCGCAAATATGTCTTAGATTTGCTTACTACAGTTAGTTTAGAGGGGTGCGAGTCAGCTACTATACCACTGCCACCTAGTGTTTTCTTGAATCAGGATGGAGAGTCTATGTCCAATGCTGAATCTTATAGACGAGTTGTAGAAAAACAATTATACTTGAACCTTACACGGCCTGATATCTCATATGCCGTGCAACAGTTGAGTCAGTATTTTAATAAACCTATTCTTCATCATTGGGCAGCAGCTCTACATGTCTTGAGATATTTGAAGGGATGTCCCTCCATTGGCTTATGGTATAGTGTTAGTCCCACAATTGATGTCCGAGCGTCTTGCGATGCTGACTGGGGATCCTGTGTGGATACATGACGTTCTTTAACAAGATATTGTATTTTTCTTGGCAATAATCTCATCTCTTGGAAGTGTAAGAAGCAAATAATTGTGTCTCTCTCATCTACCGAAGCAGAATATCGCAGTTTAAGTTTTACAGGTAGGGTGCTGCTTTGGATCTCTTACATGCTAGATGTCTTTCACATTGCTTACACTAAACCTATTCCAGTCTTTTGTGATAACAAGGCCACAATCCAGATTACTCAGCATCAAGTCTTCCACGAACATACTAAACACCTGGATCTAGACTGCCACTTTGCGTGGTTCCATTTCAAGAATGGTTTTATTATTCCCTCTTTTGTTTCTACTGTGGTGCAACTTGCAGATTTGTTCACAAAGTCATTACCTGGTTCTAGATTTCGAGAACTCCTCTCCAAACTACATCTTGGTGACCTGCACCAAGCTTCGTTTGCGGGGGATGTTGCAGCACAAAGGATCTGGTGCACGTGTATGAACAAGAGTTGGAGCATGCATACGTGGCAGTCACCTAGAACACTTGCTGGGACCACAATAATCCTCACCGTAAATATATGATCAGATGATCATAGCCGTAAATAAATAACTGAATTGCTTAAGCTCCAAGCTTAGCTTGTAGAGCATGTATAAATAGAAGAATGTTATATTCTCATTTTAGTTTTTTGATGAAATAAAATTCCTTTGCAGTTTTTCCCAAATGTTCTTCATTTCTTCCATTTGTCCTACTTGATCTTAACAGACTTAAACCCATAAATTTTGAAGGAAAACTTTCAAAAGTTTTACCATTTGATCTACACAAATCCTTCATAACATTATATATTTAATAGCTCAAACTAAAATTATTCAAACAAAAAAGATTTTAGAGATAAGGGGATAGAACTCGTGATTTTCAATTAGTTTACCATTTCATTTGAGGCTTTGAGCTACATTTTAGCATAATTAAAAAGGTTTGGAGATGAGGGTAGCGAACCCCCAATCATCGAAACAATTTTTTTTAATTGCATTAAAAGTTTCTTTAGATGTTGCTCAAAAAAAAGTTCTTTAGATGAGCTACATTTTGAAATAATTAAAAATTGTTTGGAGATGTGGCAGTCCGCAGTCGACCCGCTAGTCATTGAGTAACTTTTCCATGCCTTTGTTATTCAAGCTATATATTCTTTTTTATACTAACCCCCTATAATATTTATTTAATAGCCTATTAAATTAAAATAAGCTCCATCAAATCAAAATAATTTAAAATATATATACTTTAGAGATAATAGTAGTTGAAATATTAAATAAACTACTTTAATTTCACTCTAAGAGAGAATCATGAGTTTCAAACTCAATACGTCTTTTTTCCACATGAAGATATATACCGATTGAGTTATTTAATAATTAGCTAATAGCATCATTTAAAAAAAAGTAATTTTTATAAAACTTTTAATTTGGACGCACAAACTCTGAAACGTTGCAATTATTCAATGTTATAGATCAACTTCTTGTTTATATAAAAAATTTATGATGTCTATCTTACAATAAATTGCAAGACTATATATGTTATAATTACACAATTTCAAAATTTGTGTATTAATAATATCAAAGTTCATATATTTTTCCGTCATTAACTCAAATTAGTATTTCTCATGTACGATACATTAATTTTATTTATTTATTTATAAATCGTGTTATTTATATATTTATTGCATAATCTCATTACAAAAATAATTTGTTAACTTTAGCTTCGTAACGAATAATGCATTCAAATTAAGTTTTCAATGCAAAATAAAGAAAATGAATCCCAAAATATAGTCACAGCAGGCATCTAGACAAAAAAAAATCTTAACAATGATCTAAAAATTATCAAATAATTAATAACTGTTATAAATATATTTATTATATATGGACATTACTTGTTCCCTAATCTAGGGTTTTGTTTCTAACCCTATATATATATATATATATATATATATATATATATCTTGTAATCTCGTGTAGATCAATACATCAATGAATAAAATATACCGATGAATAAAATCATCTTTCTTTCCCCCAATATTCTCTGTTCTTCTACTTTCTGTTATTTACTTCTTGAGTATGATTTTGGAGTTCGATTTACAACACGTTATCAACACGAGTCCATAGGAAATAATCGTGTCTTTCCTGCAAGGTAACTTTTAAATCAAAATTATGAAATTAAGTTTGATGGGAATGAAAATTATATTGTGAATTCTATTATTTGCCAGTCGTTTCATATTACATAATTAGTTAAAATCTTGATTATGCTAAATTAGATCATTTATATTCATCTGTTGGTATTTCATGCCTGAATTTGGAATGCGGCGTGAATTATGCAATATACCTATCGTATTTTTATTGCCTACCTATTTTCACAAGCTATATTCCATGTATATAATAGCAATTAACTAGATGTAGTTGATTTCAAGAATTTGATGAAATGTGATTTATATTCTGTGAATTAAATGGTCCTATTATGAATTACATAGACTTTTCGGGAAGCAACAAGCAGGCTTTGATATTTGTGCCTAATTTTTTTTTTTGAAATGTTAACATTAGATTAATTGTTGTCTTTATATAATTTGTAAATCAATATTGATCAGAATGACAGGTTTTGGATTTTTGTAATTTATACAATGGGCAAAGCAAATATATCTTGAGTAGATATCTTATCATTCATCACAAATTTACTTCTGAACATTTACTGATTCGTAGAAAGAATTGTGAATATATTTGATTTATTATGAAATTAAGAATTTTACCGAAGTTTACGATAATATTAATTGTTCTTCTCGTAGAACTTTTGATTCTGTAACATAAGTTATCATGGTATTATTTGGACAATATATGATCTATATGTGTTAGCACTTACTCAAATTAATTTCTTGATATATATTGAATTGTACTTTACTTTCTCCACTTTTAGTAAAATATTTTAAACTCTCTCTTTACCTAGAGAGAAAATCATTAGTCTTTTATCATCACTGTGTAAAACAAAAGTTATATTTCTTCAAAATCCCTGTTGGATCTTTTAACTATGCAATCCCTGAAGGATCATTTAATTCGATTATTTACAATAATTATATTACCCAGAATAATATTTTTGAGGGGAGACTAATGCCTTATAAAATTTCCCTAGAAGTTTTGAAGTTGAATTTTATGATACTATTTTATTAGTTTCAAACTTATGAAACATAACTCGTCAATTTGCTAGTAGAAAATAAGACTAAATGATGATGTCAATCGTTCGATGTATTTGATGATATTTTTAAATTAATATTTATTAAATATTATATGTTCATTTGAATATTACTCCGGTTGAGTTTTCAAAAATTATCAAGGTTGTATTATACCTTTATTTAACCAAATGATTTATGTTGCGATAAATACATAAAAATTTAAAGACCCAAA
The DNA here is from genome assembly GCA_026008535.1 of Perilla frutescens. Lineage (NCBI taxonomy): Eukaryota > Viridiplantae > Streptophyta > Magnoliopsida > Lamiales > Lamiaceae > Perilla > Perilla frutescens. The sequence goes on along the minus strand of BRKX01000017.1, from coordinate 32,837,273 downwards.
AATTTGAATTATGACATGAGTGTTCAGGTCATCCGCTTTATATTAGTGTGTGAATAACAAAAGAAACATTTCCCATCTGTGAATTCTTTTTATCACCACCAAAACGTACCTATATTGACTTTCTTTAATTAAAGAAAAACAAATAGTACTCTATCATATTTGACCTATTTAGAGCCAATAATTGGGGATCAATTTATTGGTACGTAGATTTTGTGATCATTTATCGGCATTAGGGGGGAGATATGACTGAAATAATGCCGCAAAATTCTCATTGAATTAAATATTTTCACGCACTACATGAACTAAAAGTTCATAACTGTCAAAAATTATCATAATGGAGTTATTATTAAATATATTTGCATTACAAACTGTGGAAGTTCCACATATATAGATTCGAGTTCAAATTACTCAACGCCATAAGCGAAAGAGTTCATTGACGCTAGAAGCGAAAAAGTATTTGAAATGTAAAATCCGTGGAAAATAAAAATCAAAGACATGTAATAACTCCTAGAACCTCCTGAAGAGGATCGTCTTGAAGACGAAAATCTCAGTATATTTGCACGTGCACCAAATAATCTTAATACTGAGATTGCGGAACAATCAGATCGAAATATTATGGGAAATGACAATGATCTGGTTAATTTTAATATTAAAGGTACCATATATTTTATAAATATGGGAGAAATATATAGCATAAATAACGCAGTTGTCGACAACATATATTGTCTACACAATTGCTTTTATAATTTGGATCCAAAATTTAAGATGAAAACAGATTGCCAGAAGCATTCTGATTATGTAAAATGAAAAATAGCAATTGAGGCATTCTGATTATATAAAATGAAAAATAGCAATTGAGGTAAAGGCATAAAGCTCAACCCGCGAAACAATTATTGTCCCAGTAGGACACAAATGAGCATTTCTATGAATGAGAAATGACAAAATTAATAAGGTGGTGAGACATACAAAGAGGTTGTAGCTTATGGGTTTACGCAGAGACCCATATTCCATAAATTATATTCTCCTATTAACAATAACATTATGTTCCGCTACATAAAATAAATGGCAGTAATTTTAGCATTCGATATACAATTAATGGACGTTGTGACCACATACTTATGGGTCATTGAATGATAATATTTATATGAAAATCCTGATGGATTTAAAATTTCTTGTATAACATCGCAACATTTATTGTGAGAAAAGTTAACTCATGCCTAAAGACAGAGTATTTGAAATAAAAGACTTGGATAGCACCAAGTATTGTCTCGGCTTGCAGATCGAGAATCACCTTATGTGATTTTATATATACACCAGCCAATCTATTTCAAAATTTATGGAGATTCTATCTATGAATAGCTTCATCCATTTAACACACCAATAATTGTTAGATCACTTGAAGTGAATGAGTATTTATTTAAACTCAAAGATGATAATGAGGATATTTTAGGACCAGCAGTTCCTTACAATATTTTATCTTGCAAGATTACCTGGCCAGGTACCATATTTATAAATAACTTGCAAGCAAGATTTAATGTTTTTCTACAATGAGACACTAGTATGTCAATTACTATATCCTCCATTATTTTCAAATTATAGATATTATTTATTGAAATAAGCCATGGCATGACATTGGTGGACTATTCAAATGTTGGCTATATTATGATCCTCGTATTGTCATATTTGAGACTGGTTTTATTTTTTATGTTATTTTTATGTGTAGGGCGATGAATGATATTATCTCCTATTGTCTATTTAAAGACAATGTATTTGTGTTGCACAAATGAATAGTGGGTGAGTTAAAAGGTTACTTGACGTAACACATATTATTTTCTTTTACCCACATATAAACTCTAGAAGAGTTGTGAAATTTAAAAAATTCGCTCTAATGATTGTAGTTTTGAGGGGGAGCGATAATTTTCAGAATAATCTAGAAGATTAGGCCCTGAAGGTCAGACTCTGTAAGTCTACATTATGCTCTGAAGGCTCAATGGTTGTACTCTTTTTTCCTTACTAAGTTTTTTCCACGGGGTTTTCTTAGTGAAGGTTTTTAATGAGGCAATTAATGCAACACATATAAACGTATAACATGTACTCTTTTTCTCGACTGATTTTTTCCCACGAGGTTTTTCAGCGAGGTTTTTAACGAGGCATGAACATCACGTTGTAATGTCCAAGGGAGAGTGTTATAAATATATTTATTATATATGGACATTACTTGTTCCCTAATCTAGGGTTTTGTTTCTAGCCCTATATATATATCTTGTAATCTCGTGTAGATCAATACATCAATGAATAAAATATACCGATGAATAAAATTATCTTTCTTCCCCCAATATTCTCTATTCTTCTACTTTCTGTTATTTACTTCTTGAGTATGATTTTGGAGTTCGATTTACAACATAACTATATTGAATTTAAGTAAATATTATTTCATCAAACATATTTAGAATTATTTATGAATAGATAACTGTTTTTTTAATGATAACATATTACATATATATATATATATGATTATTTTTTCTAAAAGGAAAAGGTAGTAACCGGCACCCTGCAATAGGTTGCAACCGCCCTCCCCCAAACACATAAACCAAAGCTTTTCTGAATGGGATCATCTATTGTAAATTATGTTGCATTCCCTGTTACAACTCTTCAATATTAAAAAAAAAAATATATATTTTTAATTTATTATGATTTATTTTAATTTAAATTTTATATTTAGAGTTCATCCATCCCCAATTAGGGTATATTAAAAAAGAGGTGGACTTGCATGCAACATCAGTTATTTCCACCTATTTCAGGCGGCCACGTGGCACATGGTACTTTTTATTGTAGTTGGAATGATGATAGTATTAATCTCAGGTTGATACCTTTCTTTATCGTACTTGATACTTTTCTGCTTACCACATAGTACTTTTTATTTTACCGAACTCGTATTTTACTTTCCTTTGCAAATTCTTGGAATGATGATTGTTTTAGATTAATCTCAACACATACAATATAAAAATTGAAAAAAAAAATCAGAATTTGAACTAAATAAACTTATATAAAATAACTAGCAGACCCCTTACTTTTTAATGATACAGATGGTACTTTTCGAATGTTTTGTGATACTTTTTAATAGGAAGGTTGGTACTCACTTTGGACAGTTTTTTTTATGGGTTGACCCGCGTTGACCGGGTCAAAAGCGGGTTTGACTGACCCGTCTAATATAGTGTTATTTGTATCATGATGCATGCAAGTGTTTGCCTTAAAAAAAATAAAAAAAAACTTAGTTATGCAACACCAAATGTAACACAAATGGCAACAGAGAATCTGCTCTGCAACTAGCCACATCTGAAAGCGTAGTGTCGTTGAGATTTGAATATCACATCAAATCACTTGGCAAAAAAGATAAGTCATTCTAGTTAAAAAAAAAGTACATTATAATTAAATATACAAATTTTGACACAATTTACAATTTAGACATAAATCTTAAAAGTTTGCAATCAAAATACAAATCTGTATCTTTCTGCAAAATAGATACCCCATTTTTTCGACAAACGGAAATTGATGTGACACAAAATCACGTCGTTTTGTATCTAAACCAAGAACTAAATGGAAAAATATATAATTTTGAATTTTATTTTTTAATTTTTTTATGATGTGGTTTTGTAAAAAATATTTTCCACCAAAGTACAACACATCCTTATATTTTTGTCAAGTTAATTTTCTATTCATCAGAATAAAATTAGAGGTGTCTAGTTTACAAAAAAAAAAGTGTTAATGTATGTTTCTAACCAATTTTAACTTGTAAAATTCTTTTCTAACCAAACACTGCAAGCTATTCTTTTCTAACCAAACAAATTTGTTGTACCCATATTACCCTTAATAAATTGTGGGCCCGGCTGACTAAATAATAAGAAATTGAATTATACACTCCCACAAACAAACATTGTACACGGCTTGAATTGTATAATTTAAGAAATTGAATTATACACTCCCACAAATAATAAGAAATTGAAATATACACAGCCTCCATTCACACAATATACACGACCTCTTCATAAATTTATACACGGCCACATCCAAAGAAATCTACACGGCTTTCCCCCAAAAATTATACACGGCCTCCTCCCAAAATTATACCTGGATTTGCTCCCAAAATTATACACGGCACCTTCAAACGGAGAGAGGAGACGGCGAGGGAGACGGCTGTGCCGACGAACGGAGCCGCCGCTGTGCAGATTCGCCGCCGCCGTGCAGATTCGAAAAAATGGCTGAACACATAAATTCTCTAATTTCTTGTTAATTACGTTATTTTGTTCAATTAATTAATGAATTGATGATGGTATTTGTATTGGGAATTTTGGACTGTGAATTGGGTTGGATTTTGTTGGACGATGCTGTTGTTTTGCAAATCTGAAAGAAGAAAAAAAAGGGTTTAGGACCGTGTACTACACGGTGAGACATGGTGACCGTGTAGTACACGGTGACCGTGTACTACACGGTGAGACACGATCACCGTGTACTACACGGTGGGCTTTAATTTTTTTTTTCTTTTTGGTATGCATTTGGTATGTCTTTGTGTATGTATTTTTTTTATATAGTGAATTCTATTCAAATCTTCTTCATGAGGCATGTAAAGTAATTTATTCAATTTATGAAAATTATAAATGCAAATTGTTCGCCGTGTAGAAATAAGCAATAACAATAACAATTTCTGAAAATTTGTTTCATTGAAATCCAACTACCCAAGACATTGAGCTTTGAAATTAATTAATTTATTGCATGTACGAAATTTTAGACCGTGTACAAAATGTTTGGCCATCTACTTCAAATTTTTTTCGGCCGTGTACAAAACAAAATTGGCCGTGTACAAAAAGTTTTGTGGCCCGTGTACAAATTTTATAGTGGCCGTGTACAAATTCTCATGGCCGTGTACATAGAATTTTGGGTCGTGTACAAGATTGTTGGGCCGTGTACTTCAATATAAATTAAATTTGCCCTCTATAATTTTAACCGTGTACAAAAAATTAGGCTTCAAGAATTGCTCGACCGTGTATAACTTTTTTTTGTATCAATTCTCACCGTGTATACATTTTAGCCGTGTATTATTTTTTTCCTCAATATCGTGTACATTCTTTATTTTTGGACTCACGCATGACATTTTTGACTTTTCAAACATTTAGAAAGGGCAAATTAGACTTTTGCCTATTTGTTTGGTTAGAAAAGAAGATTTCAAAATTCTAGGTTAGAAAAGAATATCACAACTTCATTTTAGTTACTTTAAAATTTCTCCCAAAAAAAAAAGAGAGAGAGAGAAGACAAATTTGTATTTTAATTGTAAACTTTTAAAATTTATATAAATCATTTCAAAGTTTTGTCTTTTTTTTTTAATACCATTTCTCGATTTATGCATGTCATCCAAAGTTTTGTATTTGATCATATTTAACCTCGTAAAAACCTACGCAAGTGTAAGATAGACTCACGACTAACCATATTGCTAGGATTTGAAATCAAAACATTGACTTTTTTTCCTCAAAAAATAAACAAATTGAGTTCTAAGATAGAACTCATAGATAGACAACAGTTGTTTAGGCCAAATTATTTATAAAAAAAAAAAAAAGCGAGGCGGCGCTGCCGCCGCCGCCGCCGCGAGAGGGCGGGCTCTAGCAGTTGTAAGCGACAACGCTCTCTCCACATCAAAACCGAGATGGTTTCAACGACTATGGGTACAATGAAGGAAGCCCTTTCCCTCTTACTCCAGAGAACAAGTTACCTAACAAGTAATGAATCCAGTCATCAAGTTTTTGCCGATGTTCTTAAATCATGTGCGGCAATATCAGATATCAAATTGGGGCAATCTTTACATGCTCATGTTATCAAACAAGGGCATAATTCTCGCCTGTTGATTTCGAATGCTTTGCTCAACACGTATGCGAAATGCAGAGCTCTTGATGATTGCCGCAAGCTGTTCGATGAAATTACTGGCCGAGATACCGTCACTTGGAACACTCTCTTGTCCGGGTTTGCGGGTTCTGGGCGTCACGATCACACGGTTATGAGGTTGTTTAATACGCTTCGTGCAGCGGGAGATCCTAAACCGAGTGACGTCACTCTTGCCATTGTTATTCCTGTCTGCACGCGCTCCAGCACTCACAATGCTCGAAGGAGTGTTCATACGTATGCGATGAAGTCCGGAATGGAATCGCAGACTCTGGTAGGAAATGCTTTAGTGTCGATGTATGCAAAATCTGGACTTGTTTTGGATGCATCTGCTGTTTTTCGCGAAATTTCTGATAAAGATGCGGTTTCGTATAATGCAGCAATTGCAGGTTTATCCGAGAATAAGCTTGTGGAAGATGCGTTTCAACTGTTCACTGAGATGATTAAAGGGCCAGTGATGCCTAACTATGCCACCATTGCAAATGTTCTGCCTATCTGTGCTGCTTTGGGGAATGCTGGTAGTGACATATTGGGGAAAGAGATACATTGTTATGTGTTGCGACGTGTTGATTTGGAAAACGAAATAATTGTAAATAATGCTGTTTTAAGCTTCTATTTGAAAGTTGGGAGAATACAACAAGCAGAATCTTTATTTGAGCGCATGAAATTCAAAGATTCAGTTTCCTGGAATTCAATGATTGCTGGGTGTGCTTCAAATGGTCAGTGGTTGAAAGCATTGGAGACATTTCGTCAGTTTGTTAGCATGAAGATGATTGGAGTTGATTCTATCACTGTTATCAGCATTCTTCCTGTTTGTGCCCAGTTAAGTAATCTGCAAGTGGGAAAGGAGATACATGGGTATGTTTTCCGGCGTCCTGCATTGTACGACGATACATCCATTGGAAATGCTTTGATAAAATTTTATGCAAAATGTTGCGGCCCAGAAACAGCATTCAGAACATTTTCACTTATCCATCGTAAGGATTTGATATCATGGAATACTATGCTTGATGCGCTTGGACAAAATCTACTTGGAACTCAGTTCGCTGATCTCTTATGTTTGATGTTTGTGCAAGGAGTAAAACCCGATGCCATTACTATCTTAACTGTGGTACAGCTCTGTGCTTGTATTTCCAGAATTTATAATGTCAAAGAAACTCATGGGTATTCATTGAGATCCAGTATTTTGCATGGTGATGCAGAACCCACTCTCGGAAATGCACTGCTTGATGCATATGCCAAATGTGGAAATATGGAATACGCATCAAAACTATTTGATTACTTATCCAGAAAGAGGAATGTGGTTACCTGCAATTCGATGATTTCGGGATACTTGGAACATGGTTCACATGATGATGCAAATACTATTTTCAAGAGTATGCCTGAAAGGGATATTACTACTTGGAATCTTATGATCCGAGGCTATGCCCAAAATGAATGTCCTGTTGAAGCTCTCAATTTGTTTCATGAGTTACAGCATCATGGGTTAAGGCCTGATCCCATGACTATTATGAGTATTCTTCCTGTTTGTGGTCAAATGGCTTCAGTGCATTTGCTGAGACAGTGTCATGGTTACATAATTAGAGCCTGCTTTGAGGATGTTCATTTAAAGGCAGCTCTTCTAGATGTGTACTCAAAATGTGGAAGCATAAACACTGCATATAAGATCTATCAATCAACTCCCCAGAAAGACCTTGTTTTGTTCACTGCTATGGTTGGAGGATTTGCTATGCATGGAATGGGCAAGGAAGCAATTAGGGTCTTTGACTTTATGCTCGAGTGTGGTACCAAACCAGATCATGTTGTAATAACTGCCGTTTTATCTGCTTGCCGCCATGCTGGTCTTATTAATGAAGGATTGTTAATTTTTAATTCAATAGATCAGGTGCATCACATGAAACCAAGCATGGAGCAGTATGCATGTGTGGTAGATCTCCTTGGTCGAGGTGGTCAAATTAAGGAAGCATTATCCTTTCTAAATTACACGCCTATTGCATCAAATGCCAATTTATGGGGTACTCTTCTTGGTGCCTGTAGAACCCATCATGATGTGGATATGGGTCATGTTGTAGCTGATCACCTTTTAAAAACTGAAACCACTGACATAGGAAATTATGTGGTTTTATCAAATCTTTATGCTGCTGATGCTAGATGGGATGGAGTGTTGGAGATGAGAAGGTTGATGAAAATGAGAGACCTGAAAAAGCCAGCTGGTTGTAGTTGGATTGAAGTGGGAAGGAGTAAAAATATATTTGTAGCTGGAGACTATTCTCACCCCGAAAGAAGCCTCATTTACAGCACATTGTGTCACTTGGATAAACAAATCAAAGAGCAGTATACTTCTCATCATACTTGAAGACAAGGGCAATCAAGTAAAATTATTTAAATTGCATTTTGAAATTATGAACCCTTGGCAAAAACATCTTGCAGTTTGCTTACCCATTCTCTGTACTGACTAGGACATGCTTCTTTGCTACCCCAATTTTGTGGTCCTTCAATTCAGTCTATGAAGTATAAAGTATTTGGCACCACATCTTCATTTATCTGGCCTATCTGACTATTTATGTATTTGCATTTACCCTGAAAGATTGGCATTTCAAATACTCAAATGCTTGTAATGTCTTTTGGAATTTATCTCCTTATTTCTCAGATGATTAAAGATTTTACCATAGTCATCCCATCCACAGTTCTCCACAACTTATAATAAATCAAGTATCAGATAGTATCATGTCTTAGGATATCTCTTGGTTGCTTAAGAAATAATAGATAGGATAAGGAATCCTCCCCTTAGCATCGTCTGTGCAATTGGACAACTTGTGTAGCTATAGTCTTATCTATGAACAGTTTCCTCTCTTTCATAGATTTGCTTTGCATTGACACCTCTGATTAGGTTACGAATTCTTATATTGCTCATTCTTCGTCAACCTCAGTATTTGCTTGCAAGTTTGATAGTCGGAGACTGAGGTATAGTTAGTTTCTGACTTGATGAAGGACTGCACGTTTCAAAAGCATATTTTTTTTATTAAACATCTAGTGAAACCCTTTTATCTAATGCTTGAATTTCAAATTCTCTTCTAATGACTCATGCGTTTACCTTTAGATGGAGAAATAATCATTCCTTAAACCTCAGAAGTCAAAAGCTTTAATTTATGAACACCGAGAATTGCCTTTTTAGATGAAACATTGTAAAGAATGATAACATTTAACAGCAAAATCCTTTCAGCTCAGATATTATGGACTTGGATCTTCTGAATATAAATGTGACTTTTGGGTCTATTTACAGTGTTTGCATGTAGAAGAGCATTTAAATGATTTCTTATTCTCTCCCTCTTTTTTTTTTGGTGGCATGTGTAGGACATAACCACAACATTACAACTTGAGTGTTCACCATATAGTTTGACAGGAGTTTTTCAGATTACATGTGTAATCTTATTGGCAAATCCTAGCAAGACTAAGGGAATGAAATACTGCTAACAGTTGGTTGGAGAATTTTTACATTGAGATGCTATTGGGAATTCCTCTGCCCGTGAGTCCAATCTCACTGCTGGGGTATAGCAAAGTGTAAGGCATCTTCACCGGCCCCGATCTATTCTTCAATCTCCCATCATTGTTCATATCAATGATCAGTTGCTCTATCTCTGTTAACCTGTTCCCGAACCTTTCAAATGCTTTCTGTGCCTCTGTATCTGCTGTCCAATCAGGAGAATCTCTCTGTCCAAGATAAACTTCATCAGAAGAATGCCTGGATAAAATTTCTACAAGGGAGATGCCGAGCACACTTTGCATCTGGGAAGTGATGGTTTTCAAGTAAGCCTTTTCAGGATTCAACTTTAGTTCTTCATACTCAGGGGTGCCAATTTCTGGAATGAGTCTTCGGCTAGTAGATGGACGATTTGGCAGGTAGCCTCCATAAGGGTACTGTCCAAAATTTACTGCTGCATGAAGGGCGGACGCCACCCATATGATAGTGGTGCAGGACTCTATCAGCTCTCTGAGTGACTGCATTTTTGGCCACCAGTGCTCATCTTTCTTGTCTCCATGGCCCTTTTCTCGTATTTCAGTCCACCAGGCCTGAAGCTCAACATCTTCCTGGACCATTTCATCAGTCTTATAGTAAAGAGTGCAGTAGTCCTGAACCCATGTTTTGATTGCTGCCCATATCTCAAGTCCATCAACAGCATAAGGATAGTCCTCTATCAGTAAGCGCACACCATGTGGGGAGCTAGAGTCTTCAATTGCTACCCCTCTAAAAACACGTAGGTAGAGTTAGCAAGAGATGTAAGTCCAACCTTTGAGAAAGCTTTAGGTTTATTTTAGAAAGTTCTATTGCAGGGTTATTAAAGGGACTGATTTGACACCTGGCAATGCCTTATGTGAAAGTAATTTTTATATGATGGGTGGTCAATTATTTGCAATTTTACAACAATAGTATCATAATGTAGAGCTCAACGTGCATATACCTCTTCACAAGGTCTGCTGGAAGTGCCTGCTCCGGGAAAACCCAGTTCTTATAAATGGTAGATGACATCTCCAATGAATATTTTCCTGGAAAAACTGTGATTTCAAGAAACCCTCCAGCATTTATGAGGGTTTGACGAGCCAGAGCATTTATGTTCATTGTATCTTTGAAGTGAGGCTGCAAAAGCTTATGAATTGGGTGAAGTACGCTCAGCTGCCTGTTGGTGGCAATAATAAATGGCTCAATTGATGCATGAGTGTTTAACCTGCATCGAAAAGAGGGAAAACGTTCTAAATTTTGTCGAGGAAAAGATTAAGATGTGCCTAAATTCTTGTTTCGGCAGCTGTGTTTTTTTACGGGGTTTTACCAGTGACATATGAGTTGATGATAGCCAGAGTCATCTATTGCCACATAAGCCTTCGCCAACTGCCAGATAGTAGCTTCAACTCCATCTTCTGCTGGGGTGCATACAGAACTTACTGCACCATGATGATCCCCCTCTGGATGTGGCAAACTTAATTCAATTGCTAATGGCTTCAGTGTTCCATCTCCTTTCAAGAAGAGAATTGTTCTTGTTGCATAAGTCTTTGCTGCTGTAGTGTTTATCTTTCTCAGGTATGGCATCAGGCTGTCGTGGTGATCTAATATGAACAGCTTATTGTTCTGGATTGCCTATATAATCACCCCAATTACTTCAGTTATGCTTCACTCAAATTTTTATAATAGTCATCCATGCGTTCAAGTTTGATTCAGTTTTACCTCAGTTATAGTCAAGCCTTCTAGGCTGCTTATTATATGCTCTTCTGATATTTTGCTGGATTGCTTTCCATATAGCTCGGGATCTAGCTTGCTTGCTGGAGGGAACTCCTGTGAGTTTAGAAGTATTAACAGTTGAACTTGTGACTTTTTAACCTCACAGTAGAAACAAATAAGATGAACAGCATAACCTTGTTATCCTTTGTTTTTCATTTTCATTTTCTAGAGCATCAGCATATGGAAGTTATTCAGCAAAGTTCTGTGTTTTGTATTTGATTCTGTTTGTTTACTCAGAGCCAAATTATCAGCTTCACATCTAATACTTCCTTTCTGAAGGAAAAAAGAGATTAAGAGAAGAAAACATTGCTTACTTGGAGGCGGCGGATAACAACAGGATTGATTCCAGCCAACATTTCTCTAGCAAATTCTTCATCAGTTCGCCAAGCATCTTTATCCTCTGCTTCATGAAATAGATAAGAAATAAGTTGAATAAAAGCTTAGCTCTCCTCACTTTTTTGATTGATAAATGTCAAGTCTATAAATTGAACATATAGTTCCACTAATATTACCTTTAATGACCTGTGGCAGCGGGAAATTGAATGACCTCTCTCCATCTGATCTAAGTAACTCCTTTATCATCTCCATGGGTATGTGTGCTCTAATTTTCTCCAACAAAGATCCATTAGATACTTCATTTCTACCTTCATAGAGCTGTAGCACGTCGTCAAATGAGTCAAACTCATCGGGAGTTTTATCAAACAGATCCTTAAACTCAGGCGCAAGGAACTGAAATATCGACTTCAGTGCATATGCTACAAAATCTGACATCTTCAGATGGCTAAACCTTTCATCCCTCGGGACGTAGATACTCAAGCTGTTATATAGTGGTATCCTGCTTTCGTTTCTGGGATCTACAAAAATGTAAGTGATTAAATACTTGTGGTTTGTATACAGATGCTTAAGTGCATAGCATCTTTCAGTGTTAGAATGCATAGCATCTTTCAATTTTAGAATGCATCTATACACGGTAATCTCCTGTTAGTTTCATGTCTAACATCTTTACCTGATGAAGCCACAGGTCGGCCTGTTCTTCCTCTGCGAGGATATGGAAATTCAGTTGAACCCCCAAGAATTTGACGGACGTGCTCTGAACCTTTATCAGGATCACCTAAATCATGGTAGATATCGTAGTCATAGACCCTATCCCATTCCTCAAGCTTTCCAGTTCCAGTTCCTCTCAGGTTCTCCAATTCTTCTTCTCTGTAAGCACGAAGTGGTGGTGGCGTTTGGCTTGGGAGATATGGCTACAACAAAAAAATATTTTCTTCTTTATAGATCGCATATCATCTGGAAGCTATTGCAGAAGTAGCTATATTATTCTTGGAAACTTTTTGGTACATGGAAGTGAGGGCAAAAACACGACTGTGGACTTGAGAATTCATACTGAAACAAAATATGGCATTTGATGCACCTTCATCTATGATTCATGTTAATGACAAGGAAAAAAGATTTACCTGATTAGCAAAGAAGACACGGTCTTTGTTGTAGTGTTCAGCATGGTAAATCCAAGAATTGCAGAGGAAATGGACGCGGCCATGACCAGGGACGTCTTCAAGAATGAGTGTCTTGAGGTAGAACTCACTGTGGTGAAAATTTGCTATTGTGAATGCCCCAGGAAAGCCCATCTCCTTGCTCCACTCGAAGGTGACATTATACGTCGTTGCCCCTGCTGTCAAAGGGGCAATTGTTGTGATCCAGTCTTCTAGATATGCTTTCTTTCCAAGTTTGCCTCTGTATATTTCTGCTGTAAAAGCAAACTGGAGTCAAGTTTTATCTTTGTATTTGAATTTGGCATTGTTGCATGCAGGTTTTGTAAATAGCAGATATAAAGTTGACTTCCGATTGATCAGTTTGCTGCCCTGCATATTTGTAAAGATCAGTAATTCAAGAATGGATGTTGAGACTATTTTACTGATTGCTGACAGACAAGTCTCTTTCTCTCTCTCTCTACACCACGCCGTTTTTCAGAATCGGAGGAGACTTGCTTATACACAGAATTTGCCTTCAACTACCAAAACAATCAAACTGCATCTCTGACCAATTACAGTCAAGATCAAAAATTTCTGATACCCATGATTTCTAAATAGATATAGAAAGTAAACAACAAATAAAGTCTTAAAAGAAAAGAAAAAACATTAAAAAAAAGAAGAATATATCCAGTCATGTTTTTTTTTTTAGTTTGTATTCTTTGAGATCCAGCCATGATTGAAGTATGATGAAAATAAAATTAAAAAGCAGCAACGAAGAGGTTACATCTAAGCCGTGGACTCATCAATCTGTCGATGTGGACTAGTTAGTAGTAGCCACTAGATTAGCATGAATTAAATAAATAAAGGTTAGGTGGTCCATAATTACATACGAGCAGAGTGTTGATCGACAGCAGTGCTGCTTATGAGCTGCAGAGCAACCTTCCTCCCCAAGATTTCGTCGTAGCGATCGACCACCGACGCCACCAAGTTTTTTATTCCGAGCACGTTCTTCTTCATCAGAACCACCACTCCTCTGATCTTGCAGCCGTCGCCATTGCTGCTCATCTCCTCATCGTACTTGGATTTCTTGCTCGGATTCCGATCGTCCATGGCCAAACACGTACCTAGCCTTAGTTTCTCTCTCTAAAAGTTGTTTCGAATGAGAGAGAGAGAGAGAGAGAGAGAGAGAGAGAGAGATTGATCAAACAAGTGCAAGTGATCGAGAGTAGAAGGTACTGAGTTTATATTAGAAGAATATGGTTTACTTGGTTGACTTGTATTATTTCAAGGAAAATTCCAAAGTGTGAACGATAATATTAAAATTCATTTGGGCAAATTACTGAATTTATTAGAACCAAATTCCATGTAGGTGGAGTTGGAAAACACTGTTCATGTCTCGGAATAAACATTATGATAAGTATGTAGGGAAAGGAATAAGCATGAGACGACCAGATTCTTCTTACTTTTTCAAACAAAATAACAAACAAACATTAACCATACTAGTTATCAATAATAATTCATAATTCATACAGAAAAAATAAAGTACAAATAAAAAATTATGTGTGATAAGTTAATACATACTAGTATTTGATCATATTTTAACTCCAAATTTTCAATCACCAACTATCCCATTATGTCACTCAGGCATTCTGAATGGGTTTTGTCCATGCTACAACCAATGTATGTGTATATTCTGTCACAATAGGTCTATTGAGATACTCTTAAATATAATTATTTATGAATATGCATTTTTTTTTCCTCTATACCTCTCCCTCCTCATATCATTTGAGTTGGAACACACTGATCAAGTCTTTGTTTGTTACTTCCCACATCCTATTTTGATAAATTTGTTTGTTTTTTGACTTTTTCAATATATAGACATGTTTATATATGCATTTAGCTAATTTACCACTCCCTCCGTTTGTCATTCTAATTTTTTAATTTTGTTTCAAAAAAAATATCATTTTCACAAATTCAAGACACAAAATTCACATTTTTCAGACATTAGTCCTCATTTAATGCATTCAAACATCTCTATTAAACTCATTTAATGTATTCACACAAATGTGTATTAGGTAATTTAATTAATTTATTAATTTGTGTGCATTCATCCAAAATGATATTTATATTGAAACGGAGGGAGTAATATACATACTTATTTAATATGTTTACATTAAACATTAATTCACTGTCATACATATTAGAAAGTTTATTAATTAACTGCATTTCCCAAATTTTTTTGTTAATCCCTATGAAGAATTTCAATCAATTTATCAAAATGGGTCCGAGAGCTAGAATTATATATTCTTTCAGTTAACCATCAATCAAAATTGTGTGTTTTTTTTTAAAAACGACGGGTCATAGTTTAATTCGATTTTGTGATAACAAATCTTCTAATTAAAATAAGTGGGGTTATTTTAAAAACATACTGTATGCAGAAACGGAAATAGTTTTTATTTTATTTTTTGGTTTTAAGTGGATATGAATATTTATTACTATCTAAATGTATGCATCACTGCATCGGTTAAATCACGTGAAGGAGACAAATCACACAAAACAAAATTCAATGGGACTGGAGCTAGTGATTCAGTTGTAGGAATTCAAATTTAATACATGAACCTAAATCAAATCACTGTTAAAAGTTAAAACACTGCATGCCATAGCTAACAAGTGATTTTAAATATAAGTGTGAAAATGTTATTATTTTATGGTTTTACACGGTCTCAAAAAAATATTAGTATCTAATTAACATGTATATATTCCACTTGAAATTCAATTTAATTTTTTAGTAAGAAATTCAAATATTGTTAGGTGAGTATTGTTGACTGAATGGTCGTCGTGCTCGTGCTACGAAGCTAGTTTTCCAATGGAAAATTTCGTGTTCAAATATGAGTGTGTGAATGGAAATATTAATTTCTAAGTTTCCCCTTTTAAATTTTCCTACGACGATTAAGAAAGTTGAATTTGTTTGACGATGACCATTTATGACGGGATAAGGAAATGCTGAGATTAATAAGTGTTAGAATTAATCAAGGAACACAATTACAAATCTATTGCATAGTTGATAGATTGTATAAGAACAGAGTTTATCAAATCAATAAAAAATAAATATGGTCTTACTAGATTGATTTTTCCAACAAAGAAAATATTTTTTTCTTTCTCACTAGATTAGACACAAAACGAGAAGTTTTGTGGTTGCTTTACAGCGGATTATATATATATATATATATATATATATATATATATATAAGGAGTGGTTCTAGAGAGAACCATACCCTATGTGAGAAGTGAAAATTAGGAATCAATCTTTATCATCCAATCTTCTTATATCAACGGCCCAAATTTAAAATTTGACACAGTGGCATTATCGTAATAATATCAAAATTTGCTGTCCCTGAATCTTACTAAGGGTATAATCGAAAATTTTGAAAATATATGAATACTCAGAATTTAGGGTTTTAGCATTGTCATGACTTTTTTTAACATTGTCATGACTTATTTTAGCATGACTCTTTTTTAGCATTAACATAAAAAATGTTATCGTCATTGTAAAAAAACCATGAACAAACAATGTTACATGTTGTTGAATTATCGGTACAGTGTAACCACTATTAGCACTGCAATCTATCGTTTTTAGCATTAACATAATCATTTATTAGCATTGTGATAAAAAACTTATCATATATGGTCATTAAACCAACAAATGTGATTTGTGGTACTAGCATTATTATTAATTGTATTTGCATCATCATATCTCATTTTAGCATTATCATTAAATTATAAAACACAATCATTAACAAATGTCATTACAGTTTTATTGAATTAACAATGTCATAAATCCCACCTTAGCATTATTTTATGATGATTTAGTAGCTTCCTTTTTTATTTTTATTTTTAGGTAAACCTACAACTATTGCCAATCTGTGATTTATCTACACATTTTCTTATTTTTTAGCACTATCATTTTAGAGTTTTAACACTGTCATCTCTTATTTTAGCATTACGATAACACTTTATTTATCATTAACATAAATTATCTTAGAATTATCTTTGACACTATTGTTCATTATTTTTATCATGTTAATAACTAAATTTAATGCATTATCATTAAAGTAAAGGACTTATTAGCAGTATAAAGAACTATATTAGCAGTACAAACACTCTTATTAGCTTTATCAAACTCTTTATTAGCAATGCAAAAAAGAATATCAACTATGTGTATAGCATTACAGAAAAGAATATTAGTAGCTTTAATAAAAAAATGAGTATGAGAAGTACAAAAAAAAATTGTATCTACTTCTTCCCGCAATTCCTAGAATCATGACTGCATTTTTTGTTACACTTCATGCAGGTCCTTAAAGGTTTCTTTTTGCATTCAATTCGGTGTTTGCATCTTCTTTTGATTTTATACAACTTCCACTACCTTTAGTCTTCACACAGTCAAGTGGAAGCACCTCAACTTTACTAGGTGTAGACAACCCATAAAATTCAGAAAATAATCCATACAGTTCTTGAATTTATGAAGAACCCATGAATAAGATTCAACATCCTCACCCGATATTAAAACAGCCCCAAAGGTAACAAGCATCACATGATTGTCCTTTCCAGTAAATAGTGCAAAAATCATTGAATACCTGTCAACATATAAAAGATCACAAATATCTGTTATTATAATATCTTTCTCATCATGAACAAAAGACTACAAATGCTAATATTGTCACCTACCAAATATTCAAATATCAACTACCAATGCTAAAAAAAGGAAATTGAAATGCTAAAACTTCGTATGGAAATAGTAAAATCACAGAATGACAATCTAAATAATAAGTAAACTAACATATTAGTCCTATATGTTGCATCAAACGACACAACATACCCAAATAACGAAAAGTTCCTTCTTGACATTGGATCAGCCCAAAACAGACATCTCAACTGATTATTCTTGTTAACTTCATAATCGAATGTAAAAGCAGAGCACAGTTCAGAATAAAACTTTGATGTGAAGGGTCTATATTCCTATTCAAATTCATAAATTCTGTGTGTATCCAAAACAAGAGAATGTGAATGTCTTTCTTCAAATAGTCCAACAGTGTACCCATCAGAAATAATATACTTCAACCATATTCTAGCCACACAGCAAGTCCTCTTAGACACGCGATGTCTCTTTTTCTTCGATGTTTCACCAAAATCAACTGATATGTTCTTAAGTCCCTCAAAGTTGCACACAACATACTTTCAAACTATAGTACTATCTTTAGACCTCTTTGTAGTAGACAAACGAATATCAAATCCATATGATGAAGCATAAACCTTGTAAAAGGTTATATCAGCATCCAAAGTAAGAAATTTGTTGCCCAATGCAGACTTCAAAGATGGTTCACAGTTAGATGTGTAAAATTCAGAAAATCCAGGAGAAAACTCCAAAATGGAGCCAACACAATTTGAACATTAAAAAATATACAACTAATCACGTTAATGCTAAAAAAAATATTCTTCAATCATGCTACAAATGGTCATAGTAGTGCTAAAACTAATCTACAATAGTGCTAAAACTTGTAATAGCAGTGCTAATATAGCGTTCATCATGCAAATACTCTGTTAACAACATATTTTTATAATACTCATTTGTTTTTACAATGCTAATAACTAGTTTTATAGTGCTAATAATAATGTCTCTAATGCTAATGAGACATCTTGTAATGCTAACAAATGCTGAATTAACATTTGCAGAAATACACATATATAGTAATAAGAAAACATAATCTGCATACCTGAAAACATCTGTTTATCGTGAAAATTCAAAAATTCATTTAAATATGGAAAAAAAATTCATTCAAATTAATCAACTTCCAAAAATATAGTACATTACATGAATGAACATGAACGAACACATCTATCATTTAAATCTGGAAAAAAATAAAATAAAAAATTAAATGGAATGAACCTTTATGCTAATACCTGAAGTCTCCATAAAGAATTAAATTGAACTCTGAATCTCCACCGGTATTTAGAAAGCAATGAACTAAAAAACTAATCAAATGAATTTCTGATAATCTAATCTACAACGGTATTCAAAAAATAATGATTTCAAAACTAAACGAATTTGAGCTACACCGAAATTGAAAAAACACCTATCTGATTATGAGAAAATCAATGCCCTAGCGATGAGCATGAATGATTTGTATGATATCGTATATGAGAGAAAGAAATTGTGAGAAACGAATATTGAAAATCTAATAAGGAAAACTACCGCAAATCTAATAAGGAAATAGAAGAATTATTAAATTGTTGTTATACTCCCGCAGTACTTAAAATTGCCATAAATATCAAAATTGTGACCGCATTACTTAAGAGAAACAGCTGATCTGCACCGTCCAAATGAAAAAGATTGATGGATGAGATTGGTTCGTTGTTCTCATATGGGGCTTTGGTTCTCACTTGATCCATTCACTATATATATATATATATATATATATATATATATATTATCTAGCATCAAATTGTAAAACAATGAGTTCATAGATCACCACTAATTAATACTTATGAAATTATATCCATGAGATATTTGATATATCAACAAAGAGGATAAGAAGGTTATATCAAAAGAAATACATTATATAGAGAAAGATTTATTTATCATTCGTTTATATATATATATATATACACACTTGTATTACTGCATAATAAGTTCATGATGGGTACACCACTACATATCTAACAAGATATGACATTCACAATACCAATTTTAGCTATTATACCTTATTTTTGAGCCCTTCATACTGTTTGGAAAAGAGATAAAACTTTGCAATACACAATGGTCACAACTTTTAGTTAATTTCCTTTTAAAAATAAATAATTATTTCTACGTAACTAAAAGAGAAGAAAAAATAATAAATTAAATAATAATTGTCTCTGTTGAATTATTCTATTTTCCAAGCACAGGTCCACAGCCCGGGGGAAAGCTACTCACCAACTACTGCAATAAATATACTATCTCAAATAATTAGCCATATATCATCATCTACTCTAGTGGGAATATTTGTTTAATTTATCTTTGATAGCAATATATACTGAATAATTTCACATTACAAATTTTACAGTTTAGATATTATCTCTGTTTATGAACTACTCTTGACTCTTGTTATTCGTTACTTTACATGTACGTATAATTTGATAGAGAACGCAGAATCTCATATGAGATCTTTCGAATACCATTTATAAGCCATTTCTTGACATGATATCTCTAATTATATAGGAACGTTTTGAAGTTATTCCTTGAAATTTCCACCTCAAACTTATACGGTTAATTTAGTGGCAATTTACAAGTTAAATTAAATCTTTCATTTTTACAATTTCATTCAATGACTTTGCAAAAATTGAAAGTTAATTGATTACACTTAGCGATTGTGTGTGTTTAATCGGCCTCTAGAGACTAGAGGGGCCTGATTGGCGGCAACGAGTAGCTCTTTACTATATTATTTTGAAATGAGTTTTTGGTGTGTGTGTGTGTGTGTGTGTGAGAGAGAGAGAGAGCTATGAAAAGAATAATTTACTGTTACATTCATTTAAGTAATTATCAATTTCACAATCAGTGAATTCAGTTATTCTCACAAAATGTAGTTTGTGGGAAATTTGGGAATGAGTAACAATAATACTGCTAGGCCTTGTTTACTTTGATGGATAATTGTGAATTATGTTTATTTTGAATGATATTAAAATGGTGGATAATCCAAGGCCCGTGATAAAATGAGTTTTGAGTGCCTATTTGTAGGATATGTATCCCGCTTAAAGAGGTGGGATATGATTTGTCCATCCCATCATCCCCTAAACTGTCTATCCACCAAATAGTAAATCCTTGAAGTTAACCAAAGTTACACTCAAGGAGTCAAGGGTGATCACCGTAGATTTCATTAGCTTAGAGATCAAGCTTCCTTTTGTGTATAAATATAAGAATAACACTCTTGTAGAAGTGATCTTCCTCTTCTGTAACATAATTGTTCCACATAATAGAATTCTTCGTTCTTCTTTAAATGAATATAAAATTGATCAAGTAACATTCTCTCTCTAATATCACATTGATGAAAACAAACTCAAAAGGCAACATTTATTATTTAGGCAAGAAAAAGTAGTAACTTAAAGCTCCAAACACAAAATTATGATTAATAAATAAACGATCAAGAAACATTAAGGTCTCCACAATCAAAAGTAGCCTTGTTCAACAGAACTCCAGCCAAGAACTTAGCCATCAACTTATCCCTCAAAAAGCGCATCACACCGCCCTCGCTTTGCTGCATGAAACCAACAATGTATGCTGTAGCAATGAGATCAAAGCTTCTCCATCTCCTCTCCCTTGCAAATCTCTCCTGTGCCTTTTGTATTCTCCGATGCTCCTCGTTGTCTTCCCCATTTCCCTTGAAGGTCTCAGCCAAGAGTCTGCCCAAGACGACACTCTCTTCTAGAGCAGAACAGCCGCCTTGGCCTAAATCGGGTGTCATAGGATGCAGTGCGTCGCCAAGGACACAAACGTTGTCTCTGCTTATGTTTCCCCGTAGCAATTCCCACGGACACCTGTACCTCAATGGTGCACACACCATGTTTTCTACTTCACTTCTCTCAAAAACCTGCCTGATCATATCAGGGACTTTGCCAAGTTTGCTTAGTACAAGGTTCTTCAACTTGGTCGGATCCTCCAACATCTCTTTCTCTTCACAATTTTCGGAGATATATGTAACTTAATTCAGAGTTGAACACAGATAAACAATACAAGAAAGAAGTAATCAAGAGAATTATGTATATATATATATATAGTTATATATACCTTGGGATGAAGGAGTAAAGGTGAAACCCCAGTAAACTCCATAATCATCACAAGGGACTATGCCAAATCTAACACCCTTTCCAAAGAATTGCATGAACTTGGTCTCAAAATCATGTCCATCCTCAAAAATTAGGAAGCCTCTAACAGCTGATCGGCCAGCATAAGACGGCTTACTGAAGCCTAGGAACCTGGACACCACAGAGTTCACTCCATCACATCCAATCAAAACCTATTAAAACAGAGTTTTTATGACCCTACTGTCAAATGCATTGTTACACTTTACACACAACGTTTACAAATTGAGTAAGCATTTTTGTTTGTGCATTACCTTAGTTTTGAGGACAGTTCCATCAGCAAGATGGACAGATTTGACACGACCCTCGCTTTCAATATGGACAGATTTGACTACCTCTTGGAAGTTCATTTTCCAGTGTCTCCAGCAGCACTCTCCGATTCACAAACCGAAACTCCAGATTATCCCTGTATGTTCAACGCTTACTGTCTATGTATGGCTCTAAAAGGTAGTTCTGAAGTGTTAATCCCAGAATCAACTGATGTAGTCACAATTCTGCGCAACCAGACCAGATTAAGCCAAGGAAGGCACTTCAGAAACTTGAATGAATTGTAAGAAATATATATATATATATATATCGAAAACCCGAATATCTAACATGTACGATTAAATAAAATTAAAAATAAAAAAGTAAAGATAATCGGAGTTGATAATTACCCAGTAAGTTTGTGGTGTTTTTGACGAAGTAAGTCGCCTATGCCAATAGCATCTAGAGCCCTCCAACCATTTTTCCAGATTCCTAAAGCATATCCTGAACTTCTCAAGCTATCTGCTGATTCCACAACTAAACTTCGAATTCCTGATCTGTGAATTATCGAAGGGAAAAAAAAATCTTAGCTTAAAACTGATGCTGATGATCAGCAAGACAGAACAGTTTGAACATTAATGGATACCTCATACCTGTGTAGTCCTAAAGACGTTGCGAGACCAGCAATTCCAGCGCCGACAATCACTACTTCTTCTTCATCTCCCATGCCGCTTTTAATCTACTCAAAACCAAAACCAAAATCACTCAATTTAAACAGTAGATGATGATAAGGATTAAATTTATGACGAAGCCCAATAAGCGAATACATGCATATTGATAATATTCATGAGTTGCATTCTTGCTCAACACTCGACAGTCAAACACACAAAGCTTTTGTTGGAAAAATATCAAATAATTTGAGGGAAATTAGTATCTAGATGATTCTAATCCCTAGAGTTCAAAGGTTTGCACTAATTGCAACCTTTCATCTTTGTGGAGTTACACCATTTGATTTAATGGTGATCAAGTGAAAAGTCTCACTTTGGAGGCTATAAAAGGGTGCCTCACTTCACTTCTTCAAACACACAAAACAAAGATCATTTCTTATCTTCTCTAGTTCTCCATTCTTTCTTTTGAGCAAGCTCGAGTTCTAGATTTAGTTTGTGTTTTGGAGATTGTGCTCCAAGTTTCAAGTTGTAGCTCCGTTTGATCAAGTTCGAGCATATATAGTGTTCAGGTTTTGGAGATTGTGCTCCAAGTTTCAAGTTGTAGCTCCGTTTGATCAAGTTCGAGCATATATAGTGTTCAGTTCGCCGGAGGAAGTTCCGGTTCATCCGTTATATCCTGGAAATCAAACGTCCATACGGGACGAATTTGGTTTAAGAAAACTGTGGAGATCACAGGCCTCGAGTTTCTATAAATTTGGTTATATCATTTCAATATTTAAATTATTTCAAGTTGTTGATATTTTGATCTTCAACTGTTATTGTTATTACGTTGATATTTTGATCTTCAACTGTTATTGTTATTACGTTGATATATTATTTTGTTCAGCTAGATTCAACAGCTTTTTCCTGGAGTAGGATAGTTTTGACCAATGAGAATTATTTTTTTCTGCAAGCTGACAGTGCTAAAAAGTAGCGCAGCAATTAGTACATTGTTGACAAAAAAAAAAGAAAATAAAAAAAAATTACATGGTTGAAAAAATGATTTTTTATCATTTTTTTTAATTTCTTAAGTTACGTATTCATTTAATCATATACAAATTAACATTCACACTCAATAAATTTGCATATTAGAAATAATGTCCACCCAAAACTTCATTTGAAAACTTTGTCATGAAATTGTAACACAAATTTTTGTATTTAATTTAATAAAACACAAAACAGTGTACAAATAAAATATTTTCGGATCAAGTTTGTATTTTCGAATCCAATCTCTATTTCTCCTCTGATTAATCACTCTATGAACGATCTTTAAACAGTCTTCGAAGTTTTTGGGGAAGATTTATTTCCTCGATCTTCTTTGACTTGGTTTTTGATTTTTGACAACGTTAATTCGAAGGGTCGATGCCTTGTTTCCGGATCAAACGCCGATCTTTTGGGTTGAATTAGGTGTGGAACGCTTTACTGTCTTGCTGGTGGATCAAACGCCGTCGAAGACGATTTTGGTGAAGAACGTCGTTGAATACCGCTTGAATTTGGGGCAGAACGTTTTAAACCGTCTCGCTTGTGGATCAAACGCCGTCTTCGGGATAACTTTGGTGAAGAATGCATTTGAATGCCGCAAGAACGCCTCGAATATCTGAGAGAACTTCACTTGTGGAACTTCTTCTTCAAATTCTTGAACTCTTCAAATGAATTCTAGTGTGTTTTTGAACTGATATGGAGGCCCCTATTTATAGTTGCAGGGAGAGAGAAATAGGGCTGATGTGGCGCGATTTGATTGGCTCCTCAATATTTTGGACTTATCTCTATCAAATCCTTGATTTATGCACAGATTTGACACGTGTCGACTCCTGATTGGTCGAGATTATCCACATATTTAAATATCAACATTTATTTATTTAATTTAGGAATTAATTCATGTAAATCCCCAAAATATAAATAAATGATATATTTTGATATTTAAATCTTTATCTCCAAATATTAAATATCAATATCTTTTTATTTAATTTAGGAATTAATTTAATTAAATTCCTAAAATATAAATAAATGATATAATTTGATATTTAATTATTTATATGGCATAATTTAATTTAGCCATTAAAATTTATCCGTCTACAGAAATAACTAGAAGTCTAGGGTCATAGTTGAACTTTATCTAATAAATAAAACGTGTCTTTAAAATATGTACTTAATTTTATTGTAAACTACTTAATAGTTTGTGACCTTAAAAACTGATTCTTTAACTCTTAGAGACCTTAAAATTTTACAACACATTTTTTTTTCTATCATAATATCTTATTTTAAATGAAAATTCTAAAATTAGATTTTTCCATGAGTTATATCTAGTCTAGTCTAGTCTAGAGTGAATCTTCAGAACGTTGGCTCTTTGGGAATGTTTTCATGTTGTGGAACTTGGGCTTCCTCAAAA
This sequence comes from Perilla frutescens, assembly GCA_026008535.1. Lineage (NCBI taxonomy): Eukaryota > Viridiplantae > Streptophyta > Magnoliopsida > Lamiales > Lamiaceae > Perilla > Perilla frutescens. Next base: position 32,812,367 of record BRKX01000017.1, on the reverse strand, counting down.
TATATTTTAAACTCAATTTTTTACAGAATTTGGACTTCCTCAGTTTATCTTTCAACACTAATATAATAATATGGGTAATTCTATACAAAGCCTTATTTCTTCTCAATGTAGCCTCTTATTTTTAAAAATAGTAAAAATATTAAATAATTTACTTATTTATCCTTATAGATTTTTAACTTCAAAACCCTAATTAAGAATAAAACCTTATAGCCCCCAACTCATTTACAAGATCTTAAAATGAAAAGTGAAAAAATACACCAAGAACAACTGATGCATTTCATCAGCCGAAAAGATAAAAAAATAAATAAATAAATAAACTGATTGAGCTGCTGTTTTTTATGTTAAATCTGTATGTTTCAAGATATGAGTTTGAGATTGTATTAATAAATCTGTCTGATGACTCTCCAGTGATTACAAGTTCTTCTACTTTTTTAATGGGGAAAATTGAAAACAATTTCATCAAATTAAAATAGCTTGCTTGATGAAATAACAAAGCTTCCTTGATGAAAGGTCACCACAAGATTATTGATGAATTCATATAACAAACAATTCGCTTTCGATTTTTATTTATTGGTGAAAATTCGACTCATTTTTTTCGATTTTTTTCTACTTTCCAAAAATATATACAAGAAGTTTCGCCCAGCAATATTACATAAGTTGTCGGGGAACAAAAGCAAGAAAAAATTCCAAGAACAAAAATACGTTGAAATTCTAAGGAAGAAAAATTTTCTCCGCTATCTGCCAGTGACCATCATGTTTTTTGTTGGACTATTGGAATTTTAAATTTGGGGGCTACAGGGGTAAAGTGGTATATAAAATTATTTTTTTAATATATTTTTTAAATATGGGTTATAAAGAGAAAAATAGGGACTATGTATAGAATTACCCAAATAATATTTATGTTCTTTCATTGTTCGCAATGATACGGATGAGTGTAATATTTAATTTATAAGAATCCTCACCTTAACCTTAAACTTCAATTTTGAAAACAATAAGATACTAGCAAGCAAAGTCCAAGGGGTCGTCTAGCAATTATTAAATAATAATAATAAAGAATAGTTATTGTCATGAAATATGTAAAATATAATTGTCTGAATGGAATGAGATTCACAAATAATAAAGCCCAACCCCTTAATTAAAAGCTAAGCCAACAACTTCAAAATAAAACAGCCCAACAATTTAAATCGTAAAAATCAGCATGCTGCATGCCCTCTAAATTATTTCAAGAAATATCTAACTAAAGTTTGTTTCAATCAGAACCCGAACTCCGCAACTCGTACTAGTTCGTCCTCTCCGTTAATGGCATGAGCTGTTGGAAACTATTGTTCTAACACACTAAGAGACAATTTTTACAGTGTGTGTGAATCATTTCACACGCTTTTTAGTTTTTAAACACATGATTCAACGTAGACTTTTTCGAAAATTTACCACAAAATTATTGAAAGCCATCCCCCAAACCCTCAAACTGCTCAATTTTAAGAGAGTGTACCTGCAAGCAATTCACCAAAAAAATAAATAAAAAATTGGTCACCAGCTACATCGAGAAGCTCAAGATCAGAGCATTCAACAAGATTTTCAGGCATAGTGCATGTCAAATTGTTTACAGACAATCCCAACTTCACAAGGGCTGTGCAAATGAGTTTGACAATTTGCAAGATCCCAATTGGAAGCTTTAGGAACTAATTGGGTTGTTGGTGGCGAGATTAAGGAAACTCAGTTACGCCTGTAATCGTCGATGTTGAAGGATTTGGAGGGTGGCTTTAATCCCTTTGGAGAATTGGAGTATGACATGGCCTTGCCTGGGGGTACCAAGATGTGATCTCTAAATTTAGAGGACAAAAAAGGGTCAAAATGTAGAGTAGGGCTTAATTCAATGTACAAATCGATGTAAAGCAACGAGAAAGGCACAACTTTACATGAGACAACAAAGATGCCTGAGAACAGGGAATAGCAGCAATACACAAACACAGCTCTCAGAAATTTCCCCACACTTCTTAGTTAGGCTCACACAGAGAAAATTATTTCTTTGAGCCCCGGTAAATGAGATTTTATGTACACTGAAATGCTAACGAATCCAGAAATGCAAAGTTTATCATTGTCAGCATAAACAGGATCGTGCGGCTTTGCATTACAGATTATGCCATACCTACCTGCCTCTCCCAGCGCAGATCTTCAGAGAACCGTGTAAGAGCAGCTCTAGGATCACCGTTTGATAATGATAGGTAGTATTGAGCAGTGCTATCATCGACATGCATGCTTCTCTTCAACGAGTCTATCACCCTTCTTTTGCCTCGTTCACTCGTCAGCCTAGTCAGAAGGGCATTCAGATTTCTGTCAGGAGCACCCTCAAGATACAACACTGCAACCTCTCTCTTTGCGTGGGCATCCACTTCTATGTAGCATGTGGAATCTACAAGCATTTTCGGGTTGTTAATGGGGATCAGCAGACGCTCCCTGGAGTATATCCCATGTTCACTCATCATGTTGTTTAAGCGCTTTATGTCCATAACCTGTCATAGTTGGACAATCACCAATGCACAATACATTGTAAAGCACCAATCACCGTTGATATGGGAACAACACAAAATTCTATCAACAAAAACATGCCAGTTGCCATTAATAAGAATGACAGAAACTTTGGTATCTCAATTCTCAGGAAACAAATTAAGATTAACAATACAAGCCAAACAGAGCGGGACTAGTTTTAAAGAAAACAGCAGGCAAACTTTTAATAGATCACTTGTTTTTTAGCATATCATTGATTAATTCATATTAGACAAATTCAGCCCACATCATGTCTGATGACACAGCATAATATGAACTCAGAATGATATATATTTGATCAATGTTATATGCTGAACTTTGAGAATTGACATTTTCACCAATGTTCTTCATTTCACACATAAAACACGAGGAATTTTCAAAGTTCAAAATCATTTCACAGCTACTGTTTTTATTGGCAAGAAGCCTGAATTATGCACTCTTTGACGTTTTACAGCTATTTTCAAACATTGCCGATAAGGTTAGTTTCAATCATGGAGATAAAAAAAATGTCGAAAGAGAAGTGCCCTACATTTGCTCAATCTGATGAGCAGGTTAAATTCAAATTCTTAGGAGTTCAAACTAATGATAAACCACGAATTCTCAGGAATATGAGTTCAACCTCAAATACATCAAGTATTTCACGAGTAAATAGTTTACAGTCCTGCGCGAAAAGCAAACAGAACAAAATTCTTTGTATACACCAGCCATTACGTAATAAAATAAATCACCGGAAAAAAAAAATCCAACGCACATACACCGACACTGCACATCATCACAATTCGCGAAAAAAATACTCTAAATATTTAGTAATCATAGAGTACCTGAACGGAATACTTAACAGCGAGGCTAGCAATGGAGTCGCTGCGGGAGAGGCGGTGAGAGACGGCGAATTTCGAAAGGGAATTATCCCTCCAGAATCCGCTAGAGCTAGGTTTTCCGACGATATCTCGGAGCTTCCACGGCGAAATGAAAGCGCGAATCTGCATCTCACCATCGGAGGCCACCGACCGCCATAGACGACTGACGCAAGCGGCACGAGAAAGGTCGGAGAGAGAAAGCTTCTGGAGGATGGTGTGGAGAGTGTCCTTGCAGAGGAGAGCCGAGAAATTGGAATTCATCGGCGAGATTGTGGTGTCGGCGGCGGATGATGAGGGTGAAGTCGAGGAATAGAGCGGCTGGAGAAGGTCAGACGGAGGCGAGATCAATAGTGGCAGTGGTTGTGGTGGTGCCTCGTCGTCGTCGTCGTCGCCGCAGCAGCCCATCGTTAATTCTGGTGTGGATGAGGAATTTGCGTGTGTTTGTTTCTACGCCATTGGTTTAGTTTTCTAATGGGGGTTACGTACGGTGTGACCTCACTTCACTCTATACAGTGTTTTTTTCTTATTCTTTCGGAAGTAATAAATTATTAATTGCTAATTTCAATGATTAAAATATTCATTTATTTGCAAAAATAGCATCATTTTTTTATTAGTATGTGGTATTTTTCAAACTCAATAAAACAGCAGCCTATAATATACTGTAGTAAAAATAATTCAAATACTCGAGTTTTGTTGAATATTGACTACTATTTAATATACCATTTAATATTTATTGCTTATATAGATTATAGAGCTGTAATAATTTACAGTATTCAATTTTAAGCTGCACTTATTCTTACGACGCACACAATAAATTCCATTGCGTGAAATAGAATATTACAAATCTACCAACATTTTTTATTTATTAAACTTCTCTAAATCCCCCAAAAAATGATATGACTGGCTGAAATACTGAAAATGGAAATATCCCTCTCAAATAAACACAACAAAAAGCCTCATATATATTCCTAAAAAAAGCATCATATATATGGTTGTTAAAAATAAACTTGTAATAACTTATAGTAATTTTTAGTTACATGATTATAAAATTTAGCCATGTATTAAACTATCTAAGCCAGTCGCTCATGCCTATATGTATGAGTATATCATAATCAAATTGCTCATTTTTTCAATGAACCCATTAATGCCAATTTCATATAGAAAATTATTGCAACGGAATGAAAATGAAAAACCACTTAAACAAAACCTATACACATTATTGTAGTGTTATGCGATGGTGGTGGTCATCGTTATGGAGTATGTTTAAAAAAACACATAATAATAATAATAATAAATAAATAAATAAAAACCAAAGTTTAACATACAATGGGCACCCAAACTGCCTTTTTTTTAAGGTATAGAATTTACATACTTGTAGCTTTCACAAGTCTAAATTACAAAGTTGCACTGTTTATAAATCAGCATTTTGATTGTGTTTTTTTTTTTATAAAGACAATTTTATTCGTAAAATTATCCTCCACTCACAAGTCACAACCAACATTATTTGTAAAAGTGAATTAGTATATCTAAAATGTGTTATCACACACAAATTTAAGTTATAGCACAATAAAAAAACATGATGACGGATTATAGAGCATATTCAACAGCACATGATTGAATACATATGCTTTATTTGGCCTGGCCAACATAAGACTGACAAAATGTAATTATTCAATTAATTAGAACTTAACAATTACATGTCAGTTGTTTTTGGGTCAAACGAATTCAACTAACAATATTCCCACAATTCCACAAACCACAAAGAAAGAGAAAGGAAAAATATAAAAATTGTTTGGATTTGTTTTGCATTTAATAACTGTATATATATTGGTATATTAATTAAGTAGATTAATGTGTATTTTAAGAATAGATTAATGTTAATTTGAAAATAGTATATATGAAAAATGACTGGCGCAAAGGCAATGCCACAGTTGCGCGTCTCCCTCTCCCGTTGCGTGTCTTGTCTTCAACTCTCAAAAGTAACGTAGCAGAAAACAACACCCCCTTATCCTCTCTCTCTCTCTCTCTCACACACCCACAGCAGGAATTCAAGTTTCATGGAGTCTGCCCTATCTCTCTCCACCGCTAGAATGCTTGCTTGGCGCCCCTTTCAACTTCACGGCCGCAGCCGCTTCGGTTTCCTCTCCATTTACCCCCAATTTCGCCGCAATATCAATTATTACCTCCCCAAATTTCCCCTCAAATCACACGGACGTCACAGCCTCGAGGTTTCCGCCTCCATATCTGCCAAGCCATCATCCCAGCTGCGGAAGAAGCCGCAAAACCCCGAGCCCGACGACAAGCTCGCCGCGCTACGCGAGCTTTTTATCAGGCCCGATGTCAACGTTGATGCCTATATCATTCCCTCCCAGGATGCTCATCAGGTTTGCCGCATTTTTTTTTTTATAAAATTGGGGAATGAAAAAACAGAGTTCTTATTGATTAAGCAACACTTTCTGGGTACAAGATATTTGAATATGCAAAAACTTATGGATATAGTCACTGTCAATCCCAAATGAAGGAAAAACTCTATTATGGAACATTAAACTCCAGATTCTAATAGTGTCATTTACGAAAAAAACAACTATAAATTATCCATTATTACGTCCACAATGCTACTCTAATATTCAGCATGTTTAAAGATTATCTTATTTGTTTCCAACTAAATGGACCAGAAAAAGGATCGGACATGATCATCTCAATAATGTGCTCTCTATTATTAACATCATAACCCAAGTCCGGCGAATATAACATGAGCTTGGTAGCCCAGAATATGCCCAGCTCCTTAAACACTCTACCTCGCAAATGATAAGTAAATGAGCAGTGTAGGAATATGCGGTCTTGATCCTTAGAACATCCTAACCTAGTTAGACATCTACTCTTTCATCAAGCATATTAATTTTTTGAAATTGTGGTTGTAGTTGCAACTTATCATTGTCATGTTTAATTTCAGAGCGAATTTATTGCTGAGTGTTATACAAGGAGAGCATACATATCAGGTTTTACTGGTAGTGCAGGCACTGCTGTTGTCACAAAAGATAAAGCAGCTCTTTGGACAGATGGTCGGTACTTCCTCCAGGTCTGGCATGTGGATGATTAACATCTCACTCTTTCACTTTGACCATCTGTGCTAGCACTTTTTTATGTTGGCATGTTGCTACTTGCTAATAATGGCTTCTTGTTTTAATAGGCAGAGCAGCAGTTATCCTCTAGTTGGATTCTCATGAGGGCTGGCAATCTAGGAGTACCTTCGACGAGTGAATGGCTGAATGGAGTTCTGGCTCCTGGAAGCAGAGTTGGGATAGACCCTGTGAGTAAAATTTTTGTTCTCGTAACATGTCTGTCACTCTATCATATGATTATTTCAATTTCCATAACTTCTTAGACAGAGTAGTGGCTTTCTGGAATTGGGTAAACTAGTTGAGAATATGTAACCGGATAGTGTAATCTATGAAACTCTGTTGGGATGAGAATTTACCATTTTATTCCGCTGGTTTGTTGTGCGCCTGATATGGGTGGGTGAATTACGTATGGACTATAATGCAACCTTGGAACCTTAGTATTGTAAAATTTTGTGGATTTCATATGCTTCTTGATGCAGGTTGGTTTGGGCTAATACTGTGTTTCGTATGGGGTGGTTATGTCTGAAATTACTTTTGATGCCCACACCCTTCACAGCCTGACCACATTTTGTGGCCTTCTTAGGTTAGGGTAAGCTGGGTGGTTTTGTGACCTCAGTTTCCTCAGTCATGGTTCCCACATGTTCTGGTTTCCTCAGTACTTATATTGAGGATAGTGGAGATTCTGAGTTTTGCCAATTGACCAGATCTAGAATTCTTCTGTAGCTGTCACAACTTGACTTTTCTGATTGGTAGACCTGGGTACTTTATCCTCTCTGGGCAAAGAAGCTTTCTCAAATAATTTATAAGAATCCTACTTGCTAATTGCTATAAATGTTTTTCTGTGAATTTCTTGTACTTGATATTCGTCTTCTCTTATAATGAAATTTCTTGTGCTTCCTTTTTTTCTTCATTTTGACATCTGTACACTTTGGTTCAGGTTTTCTTCAGTTACATCTATCTGATCCCAGTTTTCCATCTTCACCTTGGTTTTTGTGAAGGGTTCAGTTCCTATTTTCTTCCGATTCTGCAGAAGAACTGAAAGAGGCCATATCTCAGAAGAATCATGAGTTGGTGTACTTGTATGATGTGAATCTCGTGGATGAGATATGGAAAGAATCCAGACCAAAGCCTCCTAACAGACATATCAGAGTTCATGACCTGAAATATGCTGGTGTAGATGTGTCATCTAAGCTGTCTTCACTGAGATCTGAACTAAGTGATGCCGATTCATCTGCAATTGTTATCTCGATGCTGGATGAGATTGCATGGCTGTTGAACTTGGTAATTTTTTTCAGCCATGTATTTTTGTGCCCTTTAGTAAATCTAACCTTGTTAGCCAGAAGTATACAATGAGTACCTGCTCTGCTGCCCTACCTAAAAAAATAAGGATTAGAGAAAAAAAATGACCCCAGAAATTCCAGCAGGTGCATGGCCTCTTTGTTGTGGGTGGGAATTTTTAACCTATAAGATTGATAAATTAACCTTAGAAAGGAGGATTGACTGCTGTTATGGCAGTTGCTTTGTTTGAAATTATCAGAACGGTCTATCTAATAAGCAGGTGTGGTCATAGAGAGTATAGTGGCATCAATACTTGTAATCCCAGATATTTTTCAGTTACAGGTGAGAAAGTTTTATTTATGTCTATATACTTGGCATTGGCATTTAGATTAAAAACCATACTAGGTTCCATTGCTCTTTTTGGCTAAATGAAAAATCAGTTTTTGGAATTGTTGGATCCTATCTCAATTAGCTTCCCTCTTGGGCGTAATATCAAATAGTGGACCTGTTCCAGGGAAAAAAAATTGAGTGGCAGCCAAAAATCATTGACTTGTGACTGCTACTTCTCAATCTTATGTTTATACTCTGTTGTGGTTTCCTCTGGTCTTTGAAAGTTTATTTGAATTTATGTCTCACTATTGTCTCCTTTTCACTGTTGACATGTGAGTTCTATTTTCAGAGAGGTAGCGATGTACCACATTCACCAGTCATGTATGCTTATTTAATTGTGGAGGTTGATGGAGCAAAATTGTTTATAAATGATGCCAAAATCAACCCTGATGTGATGCATTATTTGAAGACTGCCGGGATTGAGTTGAGACCATACGAGTCCATTCTTTCTGAAATTGAAAGGTGCTGCCTCTTTTCCTCTTGTTTGTTTGATTTCCATTTCCCCTGTCTTCCTGCAAACAGATAAATCTCATAGAACTCTACTCTATGGTTTTCTGGTTCAGAAAACTTACATGAATATATTCACCACAAAGATGAATGTTAATATAAGCATCAAAGCAGAAAATTATTTGACTAAAGGAATTCTGCCAAAAATGCTATTGATTAGTAATTACTGTTACTAATCAATTTATTTAATGGCCTCCAGACAAGCCTAAACTGTTCTAATGATATCCCCCAGGGCTTTATATCAATTGGAGCGACGTCACATGGTCCACGAATATTGTCATTTGTGTTTCTGAGTCTTCAATTTTACTGCATATCCATATTTCTTTCAGTCATAATCTGAATTACTCAATTGACCAGCATTCTGCCCTATCTAACATTGCACGTGTTTTAGCAGTTCTATTACAATTTTATTTTACTTGTTGAAAATTTGCAATTTGGGATTAATTTGGAGGCACCCTTTCGTAGAGCAATTTGAATGTAATTTGCAGATTCATTTCATCTCTTGTAGAGCAGATCTGTTGACTTGACCATAATGTCTTCTTGCAGTTTGGCTGCAAAAGGAGCATGCCTTTGGTTGGACACATCATCTGTTAGTGTTGCAATTGTGAATACTTACAAATCTGCCTGTGATAAGTACTCTAGCATTGCTGGAATTGTTAATAAAAAAAACAAAAGGACTGTGGCAAATGGTCCAGGCAACAAATCATTTGGACCTGCTGCAGTGTATAAGAGCTCACCTATTTCTCTTGGTAAAGCCATAAAAAATGAAGCTGAGTTAGAAGGAATGCGTAATTCTCATCTGAGGTAACTGCACCTGCTAATTTCTCCTTTATGAAAACTGTCTGCATTCCACCTCTGTAATTATACACTTTCAATTGTGCATGCCTTTTTATACCCCAACCCTACAAGTATGGGCCACAAGTGAAATCCGACATGAGATGGTCTTCATATCACACTAGAGGTGTCTATGTAGACACTTGCAAATCATTCTAAAATTACTGGTGTAACCTGTATGCATTATTATGGTATTTGTCATGCCCTTGGCCTATTGGCGGGAGGCCAGGAGCTAGACACTTGAGACAAGGGCTCCACTAGAAGCTAGTTTGCACTCATCAATTCTTACAAAAACAATTAGTGTAACTTGATAGAGGAGACCATTGTAGGCACAACAGACCATCCTAATATCCCCCAACCAACACATATCTCACACTCAAATGGTGAGATGTCATATTTTTATTGTCTATATTGGAGCCTGGAGGGTTCTTAGTAAAAAATGATCCAAGCACATCTAAATTATGGTGTATATTTTTTATGTTTCTTTGTAAGAAACCTTAAATGTTTTAAATGTCTTCTGATATGGAACCTTTTTGAAATGCAATTAGATACCTTTCTATTTGTCATTTGATGCATATGCCTTTGCTAGTTAAAAACATGGATGACTTGTTCTTTCTAATATTAATTGTGTAATTCCATTGTGTTTTGACCATTTGTTCAATTTGGTGCTGGCAAATCCTACTTACCCAGTTGCCTTTACGTAAATTGTATTATGTTTTCTTGTGTTTGAAAATTAGCGGGATGCTTATCTTATTTGTAAACTAAACTATAAGAAGACTAACAGACCATGAGCCATTATGAAACTTCTTAATGGCACTAAACCTTTAAAATAAGTGGATCGTCTTCTTAGAGGAAAGAGTATTTAAAAAATATTGGATACTTTTGTCACATTTGGTATGCTGCTAATCAATTCATTTTCATAATCTAGCACATGTGTTAACTGGCTTCTATCTTCAAGCTTGGAATTTTCTTGTTTCAGCTTACTTCTCTCCTTAATAACATCTATACCTAGCTTGAAAGATCTGTTTCGTCTATGACATTTTAGTTAAATTAATTTGCTAGTACACCTCCATTTTATGGTAGAGAAAACCATTATGCATGATTGAAAATACTTCTTCTGTTTCTTTTTCTATTTCCATCTGTCATTACAAATATCTTTTATGTCTTGTTCACAAGCATCAGATGGCAATTTTTGTGTATCAATGTTAAAAAATGACAATTTGGATCTAGTTAAGTGTGCCTGACCTTTTGCAGGGATGCAGCTGCTCTAGCCCAATTCTGGGCATGGCTGGAGGACGAAATCGGTAATGGTGTCATTTTGACAGAAGTAGATGTCGCAGAGAAACTTCTTGAGTTCCGATCTAGGCAAGATGGTTTTCTGGATACAAGTTTTGATACTATAAGTGGTACACAATCTTGTACTATATTCCTCGTTTTTCTATTTTGGGGCACTGTGGTAGGACTGCAAATACTTTCCTCTTCAATTGTCTGCAAATTTCTGTAAGCATGAGGATACTAAGTCAAACTATTTTTATCTGACTCTGAAATATCTGTTAGTGATAGTTCAGTAACTAAGAAACTGTGGACAATTGCTTCAAATTAGTTGATGATTGTGTGCAACATATCACCTTGGGCTAGCAATATGTTGACACCAATTCACCAAATAGTATCTCATGAACTAAATGGAGGTACCGAGGTAGTTGGAATAAATAATGTTTGTATTCAGGAATGCTGGATTTCTACAACTCCAGTGGATTTTTTTTTTGTAGTCTGTAAATCCTTTTAAGAGGAATCTGTTGAAGATATAAACAAAAGTAAACGACACTCCTGTGTAATAGAATGAGAAGGTTATTTAACATGGTATCAGAGCCACAGGCCAAACAGAATTTTCTAAATTCAAATTTCAGTTTCACCACCATCCATATATAAAAAAAATTCAATGTGAAAGGCTTTCAATATAAAGTAAGTATGTTGAAGATACTAAGGTGATCTTTTGCTTCTGAAAAGGTTCTCATTTTCTAAAAATTGTGGAGAAGCAGTAATGTAGTAAAAGTTGAAAGTGTTTGGAATAAAGAAGTAAAAGTTTAAAAAAGTTATCATTCTCAATGGCCATAGAGGTTTAATAAGTATTTATGTCAAGTGATTTACAAAGACAAGCAGAGTTTAATTTGTTAAGCCTTATTGAATTACTTCTTGTCTATTTCAAAATAAAGCCCAACATCAATCAAGTCCTTGAAATGAAGAGACGGTTTGAGCGAATGAGGCCTGACCTGTTGCATGAAGAAATGGATTTGTTAAACATGAAATATTCAGCCTGCTTTAATGTCTTAAGAGATACTTTTACGAATGATTGCGTCAATTAAATCCCTATTGAAATGTAAACATGATTACTTTCTACTGCACTGGTTGTGTTATGAACCTCAGTTTCTCTTCTCAGAATAGGCCATGAGTTGTACATGTCCCATGCTTTACTCATTTGTGCAGAATTATTTACTTACTAATATGTTTTCCTAAATGGGAGGATGCAACTGACTATTCCAAAATGTTTGTTTATAGGTTCTGGTGCAAATGGTGCAATCATACATTACAAACCAGAGCCTCACAATTGTAGCACAGTAGATCCTGATAAACTTTTCCTACTGGATAGTGGAGCTCAATATATTGATGGAACAACTGACATTACTCGGACAGTACATTTTGGCCAGCCTTCTTCTTGGCAAAAAGAATGTTTTACCAGAGTTCTTCAGGTATTGTTCTTTTATCTGGTGTTTGTTCACTTTATTACCTTTGCACTTCCCAGTAAGAAAAATGATTTCCGTATTGATGTAAGATCAAATACTATGTTTCTCTTCAACAATGGGTCATGGGCAATCATGCATGAAATTTAGTTTTTCCATTTTTTAACATTTTAAGAGACATTGACTTCTGTCTTTCCCATACTATGTTGTAAATGGGTGAAATTGAGAAGAGACAGCAGCTAGGTTTTGCCTTTACATAGGAAAATCCTGTGGTAAACCACCCAATAAGCTTTTGAATCCTTAAACATTGGGATGGATTTATAATTTACAGATAGTACAATTAACAAAAACTTGGATAGCTGATGATAGCATGAAGATGGAGCACACCTAGTTGCCCATGCCTTGAAGACATGTATAGTATCTGAGTACCAGTTTGCAGTTATCTGTTCAGTGTTGTTGTCATGCTAGATGTAGGTTATGTAGCCTTTTATAATCTTGTTTTCACTTAGCAATCTGTGCTACTTAATTATATTCCTATATAGAGACTGAGGGTATGGGAATATAAACTAACACTGATCCATGATTTTGCCAGGGTCATATTGCACTTGATCAGGCTATTTTTCCTGAAAATTACCCTGGTTTTGTGTTAGATTCCTTTGCAAGATCATCACTATGGAAAATTGGCCTTGATTACCGCCATGGTATTCTCATTCACTCCTTGTACACTTGTTCATTATCTTCGACAGTTTGTTTTGATTAGAGATGATCTGCTAATTTATTACTTTCCATGCAAACTTTAGGTACTGGTCACGGTGTGGGAGCTGCACTGAATGTTCATGAAGGACCCCAAAGTATCAGCTTTCGCTTTGGAAATATGACCCCATTACTGAAGGGCATGGTTGTCAGCAATGAACCTGGTTACTATGAAGACCATGCATTTGGCATTAGGATTGAAGTAAGTTCATCTGTTTCTAGGTCCATACTAAGGCTCAAATAGCATTAGTGTCGGTGCATTACTTGCTAAGCTGTTAGTTAAAACTTAAAACTGTGAATCTCCTTTCCTAACATGTTTCTGCAAATTATTTTCCCTATCCCCATCCTTCAGAATCTCCTTTATGTGAAAGAGGCACACACACCAAATCGCTTTGGAGGAGTGGAGTATTTGGGATTTGAAAAGCTCACATTTTTTCCTATTCAGGTATTTTGACTTGCAATTAGAATGAATTTTTATTCTTGCATCATGATTACCTGTTTTACAAGCTTTCAGAAAATGTAATAAATTTGACCAATCATGGATTTGGACAATATCTGAAAAGTTGAACATTTATCTAAGGTTTGTGGTTGAGAAACCCCATCATCGTTTTCCTAGTTGTTCAAGTAGAACATGGACTTCCGTTTTATTTACTCTATATATTTTTTCTTAGTGTAATGCGATCTTCAGCCATGCCATTATTTAATAATCCTTGATATCTCGTTGTCCTTCACATCATGCAGACCAAATTGGTTGACTTATCACTACTCTCTAACACTGAGATAGATTGGCTCAATGATTACCACAAGCAAGTCTGGGAGAAGGTAAATATATTTTTAACTCTACTATTGTGTTCGTCTTTTTAACACGCATATATGTTTTATAGCTCAAGTCATCATTTCTTCTTTGTTTTGTTTGAGTAAAAAGGGAATGGGGTGGCATTAATCAAGAATTTGTGGTGGTAAAGGGGTTGGAGTGTATTAGAGCCTAAGGCAGAGATATAAGGAGAACATGAAGATGGGGAGGGTAGCTTGGACAGAAGAGGGAAAGGAGGATGGCCATAGTTCAAGGGAGAGCTGGGAGGTTCAGAAGAAGGTTATGTTAGTACGGGACTTTTAAAAATGAAGAGGCAGAGGTGGTGGCAGGGTAGGGCACTTTTTTGTTTTTTTAAATGTAGGGGTGTGGGGAGTGTGGATGGTTAAGATAGATCTGGATGAGTCAGGAAATGAGAGGACATAACGAGCTGTTGTGGGGAGAAGCAGGAGAGTCTACAAGGCTTTCAATGGTCCAATCTCAAAACTGGGGTTAAGGCTGTTAGAACATCTAATTCTATGTTCTAAGCATTCTCTAGATATTAATGCACTGCTTTTAGATATAATCTTTTGGGGAAAATAATAATCTCATGACAAAAAACATCATTTCACTTTTCGTTTCTTAATGGAATAAACTTAGTAGTATCTTGAATCAAGAAAGGCTGGGATAGGCGGGAAGGAGAAGGCTATTGATTGCATGAATGTCCAGATGCAGACCTGTTTTCGAAAGTTGAACATACATATGATGTTTTCGAAACTCATTTCATCTTGCAGGTTTCTCCATTGCTGGAAGGTTCCGCTCTGCAGTGGCTCAAGGATAATACGAGACCACTTGTGAAGCCTTAATGCACATAATCCGCGTTGTCAAAGTGTATGTATATATAAAAGTTTGAACTGGCTGTTTGCTGTCGAAGGCTATGACTTGCCCGATGATGTATTCTGTTAACCGTCTAGCTGCTTTCGTGTATAATTTGTGTTGATGATTGAAAGAATGAAGGGATATCCAGCTTGATTCCTATAATGATTAAAGCAGTCATCAGATTATGTTTGTTGTATGTAACTGACTTGGAGACTGCAATCGCAGATAGCAGAAACGGAATAGTGATAGAATCTGCAGTAGAAAGTGAAATCTGGTTAGCAATTTTAGTGTCGTGTATCTCATGTTCTGTTGTATCTTTTCACCGTTATGTATTGCAAGTATTTCCCATGTCCATTTGCACATATTTTAATTTATTAAAAAACCTAATGCTTAAATAGAGAACATAACCAATAAAAATTAAATATTATATTTATTTTTCTAATTATAGTTGTTTTTAGGTCGACACAATTATTACTAAATGAAAAGTCAACAAAATTATTAAACACGACTAATCATTTTCATTTATAAAAATATCTCATCATACACAAATTAAATAAAATACGTTTAGCTTAAAAAAATTATTCAGATTATACAATATAAAATATGTAACGAAAAACAAGTATCTTAAAGATTACAAAAGTTAATTAATATAAACATGACTTATTTAATTTTGTTACATATGATGTAATTAAAATTAACATAAATAAAAAATATGAGAAAATAGAAAATCTCAAGTACACTGAATATAATATATCGTTAATACACTCAAAAGTCAAAACCTAGCACATATATGTATAACTTTCTAGTTATACATAGTGAAAATTAGGAAATATAAACAAAGTGAAATTAATCACAACTTAGATCAGATATAATAATAATGGGCTAACCATTTAATTTGTCATATTATAAACAAAAATCTAGTCTATAATATTCACGGCCAAAAGAGAGAGAATAGTTTTCCACACTACCATTGTTGTAGTTGCAACCCAACTTGGTAATATTTCCAGCTTCTTTCTCTAGAATTATCTTCATCATCTGATTCATTTCTTCTCAAATCTCTTCATTTCAAGAATCTTATTTATGTCTTCTTATTCACTCACTAATATCTTTTGTCGAAATTTAGTATGGATAATCGATCCTTATAGAAGATAGCATATTTTTGTCAACGATGCATTGATCTTTATGTTGCCACGTGTCATTCTTCTACAACTGCACAATGCATGAGAACCGCTAGATCGATGCATATTTTCTTCCATAGCCGTAGATTCTATCCTAACTTAGCTTGCACGCTACTTTGTAATATAAATAGCTTCACTCTTCATTGTAAAAGGTCGACGATTGCTGAAATAATATCTGAGCATTTTAGAAAAATATCTTTCATGATTTCTATCGATTTCCATCCTTTCTACACAATGCCAAAAATTTCTCGATGTTGGTAGATCTTGAATTAAAAGTAGAATTTGAGATGATATTTTCTCCGAATTGAAGAAAGAAATTTATAGACAAATTTCTACGAGCATTAGAGAGAAAAGGTAAAGTAATTGAAAGGTAACAATATATAGAAATTAAAGAAGAATGTTGAATTTGGGCGTAAAATTTGTCTGCATAATTAATTGGCTATTAATTGAAAATCATACGTAACATCCCATAATTGCGGCCATCATAGTACATTTATAATTGGTGATACTGTAATACATTAATAAAATCTGGATTGCTTTGAAAGATAATTGCGTATTAGCTATTTTAATTGTGTGTTTGATTATTAAGATAAATATACTAAGATTGTTTCACACATGTGTTTGGTACATTGTTTTATTTGGTAGACTAAGTTCTGGAATGAGTAAATTAGTTTAGGCAATATTTGGTAGCCTAGATAAAGGCATATATACTAAGATTGCTACGCCAGAAACTGTATCCGAGGGGGGGCGTCGGATACATTATCCAACCGAATCAGTAAATTACACCCCGGGCCTCGCGTGAACGAATAATGGCTACCAAACACACGGTTCTTGCTGGATACCTATACTAATATGCCTTTATCCAGACTACCAAACATTGCCTAAAGATTATACACAATGACGGTTAAAATTATGGATAGTTTCAACTTTCAAGGACAGAATAGAATTCTATTCAATTGAATAAAAAATATTCAAGCAACAACAAAAAGAACAAATACTATTTACATTCTTTTCTTGTTATAGTTTACCCGAACTAAAAAAGAAACTATCGATATCTAACTTCTTTCAATAAAAGAGAAAACTTGTGAGTTATTTAACTTAAATTTAATTTAAATTAAATATTAAATAACTAAATGGAGCCTCTTTTACGAATTTCATTAAATTTCTACTCGTGAAAAAGTGCAGCACTCTCATTTCGATGATTCTTTGGTAATCCTATCTTGATCATGCTCAATTATCTTGCTGGACAAAAGGTCCATTTGTATACAATAATCATATTGTAGCGGGTATAGTTTAGTGGGACTCTTGGGATGGTCTAGTGGTAGAGTGGTGTTATCTTGAGGTCAAAGGTCTCAAGTTTGAATCCCACCACTAACACTATTAGGTGTGAACCTTTTACCCAGTGTTTTTAAAGTTTGCGATGGGACTTTCATGTTGAGTACATATTTATGTTTTATATTTATTTCATTTTGAATATTAATTCATTTGGGAGTTGGGATCCATCTTAAATTGTTTTTATTTGAAATTATGTCTCCAAATTGTTCAACTCAAAGCAGCCCTATGCGCAGGGATGAGATCCTCTAGATTAATTTTCGTATCCTATTTTCGTGTGCTATAGTCCAATTCACTATTTTAATAATGTTTATTATAAAAATAAAAAATATTATAATATAATTAATCATAATTAATATTTATGGATAAAAATTATGCACTTTAATTATTGAATAATCAATTCTAATAATCAATTATTAACTAAAAATGGAAAAAAAATAGTAAAAAAATAATTATAAATCCTAATTGAATGGAATAAATTTTAATCAATAGTTTTAAAATTAAACTAAACCACAAAAAAAAAATTGAAGAAAAATTAATAAATTCAAAGTAGGTAGTATTACTTATATTGAACGAGTTTTTTTATTATAATTTTAAAATTCATGTGTTGTAGGACACGTGTGGTGGAGGCATGTGAACGTCTATGTGTGCCCTTGAATTTACGGGGGGATCTCTAATTAGAGCATATTCAATGCTAAGCACCCATTTAGTGCAGATTCTGCAATCTGCACTAAATAGGTGCGATTTCAGCATCAAATTTTTTTTACAGCTTCAATGCTCTATACCAAATTTTACACCAAATAAGAATATTCTCTTAAAGATTTTATTTTGTTTTATAATTGAAATATGAATATGCTTAATGATTTAGTATTTTTCTAAATATGATAATTATCCAAAACTAATAACTTTTAATTATATACTTTCAAAAAAATATACTATTAAAAAATTATAACATATAATATGTTTGGAATAATAAAAATACTTTAAATGATCATCAAACGCTTACAATTAGTGAAAATATTACAAGACTACAACACATGAAAATGCATATATTTTGGACTCAATACTTAGAATTAGTATATATTCCATTAATGCATTTTCAAGCGCAACTAGTATTACATCCCGTGCAATGCACGGCGAAAGCGTTATAGTAAATAATTTGTACACATACAATTAATAATTAAATTATGGTTAAGTAATTAATAGAAGTAATTATAAAATGTACATATAAATAATGTAATGTTATATATACTAGGATGCCACCTGTGCGATGCACAATGAATATTATTAAAAATATATACGCACATTAATAATTAAATTATATTTACTCATAAATTTAATAATATATTATGAATATAATCATATCTAATTTCATAATATATAAACGTAAAAATGCAAAAAAAAAAGAAAAAAAAATAAATGAATAAGTATGAAAAAAGATAAATAAACATGTAGGAAGTTCGAGAAATTTTTGAAGTACAAAATATAATTAAGGGTTAATTAATTTAAATATCACGATCTCTAGCTACACAAATTTTATTTTTCAACACGAACTTGAAAATTTTATATCTCTACAACACAAACTTACACGTATTTTTGGAATTACAACATAACTTTACAATTGTTGTCAGAGATATGATCTTGTCATAAATATTAAGAAAAAACTTTATTTTTTAGGAACGTGTACAAAATGTAACCAATATATATTTTGGCGATTTAGATTAATATATTGTGGTAAGTTATTATATCCAAGTTCGAGTTGATGTTGTAATTGAAATATATATATATATATATATATATTCAAATTTATTCACTATTTTATCGACAAACAATTCATATTAATGAACAAATTTATAATTTCCATTCATTTTTTTCTAATAAACACAAATAACATAATTGATTCGCCTGAAATCTATTACAAACATAATTGAAATCATTTATAATTAAGTACAATGAGAAACATTAAGAAAATAATATAACACCGTAAAATACATTTAAGAAAATTATAATACATCATCGTCATCCCTTCATACTATGTGAAGTGAATATTTGGGACATTATTGAGGGACAATTGTCACGACTTGAGCAGTTCTTCCACAATTTGATTAATGCTTCATCATCATCATCATCATCATCATCATCATCATCATCATCATCATCATCATCTCTTTTATTGTAGAGAACACCTCAAACTTTATCTTTAACATCATATCATTTCATGTCTCATTAGACACGAATATATGAATGTATTAAATTATATTATTGTAAAATATTGGTCTATATATATGTATTGTCAAATTAAACATTTGTCATTTTTATGAATGATATGTAAAATATACATGTGATATCTAACTATTAAAGAGAAATGTTAAATAATTTGAAATGTGTTATATAAATAATTTTATGGATCGAATAATGTAGCACACATATATATATATAAATATATTCAAACACGAGGTTTCGCATATTTAAAACTCATTATAATTTAAATCTTCTAACTAAAAAGATTATTCATTTTTCACATAATTTAGCATAATTTGACCGCTCACCAATCAAAATTCTAAAAATAGGCTTGAAATCTCGCATATAACTGAAACTCAATTATGATTTGAGAGCCACAAACCATTTCACGAAACAATATTAATAAGAGAAATTATTTATTTGAAATGAATCATTATTATATGATAATATAAATAATAATAAAAAATAAATAAGAAATTAATTACTTATGCTAAATAAAATCATTGAGAATTTTCTATACAAACATAAAATTAATCACATTAGCTTCACCAATGAAAAAAAAATTATTTGTTCAATGGATCAAAAATTAATTCAAAAATATATTTACTTCAACATTGTGATGCGTAGGATACATTAAAATAAATTTGAATGTACCTAATAAATTTAAATTTTTTTAAAAAAATAATACAGTAATGAATTTATATCCAAGTATAAAAAATTTCAACCCATAAAGTATACCGGACCAGATTATATTTCGTGTTACATCTCATGTTCCATTATCATTAATGGATGACACGTGTAATAACTTTCACACTTATGTATTTGATGACATCATAAATGTACATTTGATCTCAAATAAATTAAAATATATTTGATATTAAATTAATAATTTAAAATATCAAATGTTACATTTGATTTCAATTGAAAGACTGAGAAAGGTGAAAATTAATTATTGGGTATGTTGCTTTATAGTTAATTCATGCACAATAATATTTGTTAGTTTCTCATTGTGCATAAATTTTGCTTCATGTATTAAATATATTTAAATTTTATAACTTAAATATATTAACATCAAATTTAATAAGAACAATTAATATATTTAATCCAAAATTTTGAATATATTTAATTCAATTTTTTTATATACTTAATTCAGAATTTTAATTTTCAAATTTATATATTCGATAAATATAAAATATATTTAATATTGGTATTTAAACTTATATAAATTTAATATTTATAAATTATTTGATGCTAGATAAATATTTTTGGAAAAAATTAAAATATATATGTTTTATCTCTATTATATATATAATTGATAACTTAAATATTTTAGCTTCAAGATTTTATAAATATTTAGCATTAAGTTGATAAAACCAATCAATTCATTTAATTCAAAAGTTTAAATATATTTAATTTTAATTTTTGGACATGGCTTGATTTTTTTAATAGTTTTAATTAACTAAAAAATAAAAAATAAGTTTAATTAACTTATTTAATATATTTATTGAACTTTTTAATATATTCAATTGAAAAATTAAAATTTAAAATATTTAAATTCTATAAACTTAAAATATATTTAATATTCAATATTAAATTACATAAAATCAAATATTACTATTGATCTCAATTGAAAGACTAAGAAGATTGGTAGACCATTTTCAGGTTTCACAATTTATAGTTTACTTATAAAAAATAGTATATGTAATTTCTTCGATGTGGATTTAATAGAGTTTAAAAAATTAAAGCATGTAAGTTTTAATTATTTAAAACATATTTAAACTTGAGAACATAAATATGTTAACTTCAAAAAATTTAAAATATTTAAAATTAAATTGATAAGATTAATTATTAAACATTAAATTATTAAACTTAAGTATATTTAATTTAAATTTTTGGATATGGATCTTGATTTTTTAATAGATTTAATTAACTAATTAAAAAATTAAAGTAATATATAATTAAGTTATTTTACTTGAAAATTTTATTATATTTAATTAAATATTATATTATCAAATATTTAAATTTTATAATTTTAAAATTTATTTAATATTTCATATTAAATTAATAAAATAAAATATCAAAATATTACATTTATCTCAATTGAAAAACCCATAAAGATAAAAAATCATTGTTGTGGTTCATAATTTATAGTTTGTTCGTTTATACAAATATTTTTTTTTTAATTTTCAATGCAGGATAAATATTATTTAAAAAATTAAACATATTTAAAGTTGATAGTTAAGTATGTTCACATCAAAATATTAAAAATATTTAACATTAAATTGGTAAAATTAATTAATACATTTAATTAAAAAATTGAATATATTTAATTCAAACTTCGTAATATATTTTTTTCAAAATTTTAATTTTATTGAATTTAAATTTTACAAATTTAAAACATATTTAATATTTGTTAGTTCTTCGATGTATATTAAATTTTGTTTCTAATTTTAAAACATATAAGTTTCAACTATTTACAATTAATAACTTAAATGTTCTAGATTCCAAATTTAAAAAAATATTCAAGTTAATATTTTGGACATCAGTATTTAAATTTAGGTATATTTAATTTAATATTTTGGATGTCCATAATGAGTTTTTAATATATATATAATTCTTTATTTTTTTATCTGACTCTTTAAGTTAACCAAATATATTTTAAAAAATTCAATTATCGACATCCAAAATTAAAAGTTTAAAGATAACATATTTAAAGAATTACAAATAGTTATATTAATTATTATATACTGAATAAATATTGAACAAATTCCATTTAGAATCATTCAAATATTATATTTTTATTTCTATAACATTAAATCTCCATTGGGTATGAAAATGGATATTAGCTTCTACATTACTTTGAACACAAATATCAAATTAGAGAAACAACAAATAAATAAATTACAAAAAATAATAATTAATAGAACTTATAACTACTATATGATAAACACAATGTGTACATACGATTTCAATAATTAAAATGTAACTCTTTTAAACAAACATGTTGTGAATTAAATTGGACAAACACTTCATTTCCATCCGCAGTTAGACGAATTAGAACTCTAAAACCTCCACAATAATGCATCAAAGTGTTGACATATCTCATTGATGCAACATAATGAAATCATAATATATCTCTGCATCAAATTAAAATTACAAATAATAAATTATTGTATTAGGGAAATATATTTAAAATTTAAAAAAAAAATCAATGAAATAAAATAAAAAAATGGAATACGGACAATTTGAAAATATAAGTTGATAAAGCAAACAAATTATTTATAACCGAGAGCTATCCGCCAAGATATCACTACAAATAACAAATAACAAATAGAAAAAAATACTAAAAATAGATACAATAGTGATTACGATACAATCGTTCTGTCTACAAAATTTTTAGATGAATACAATGCTATTTTACTTTTACAAAAATTCAGAATTAAATTGTCTCCTTTTGTATCGATGTGCGGATAGATGATAGATCTTGATGAAATGAACTTCAAAAGTCTCAATCAAGAATGGATAGTGACATATCCTCAAGAACTTAAAGTAATTGTGATATTCTCTACAACATAGTATTACTTAAAAAATAAAAAAATTACAAAATAACAATATTGGAACAAATAAATAAAGTAGATCATGAAAATTATGAACACACAAATCGGAGTTAAGAAATTGTGAAATAACAATCGATATTTATAGACCTCAACTCAAAGATCCATCTCAAGACACATTTTGAAATGAACGTGGAAAAAACTATGACAATTAATTAAATATACACAAATTTGTTAATCAAAATTTATTGTAATCAATAACCATAAGTGGAATTCATAATTGAAAAATGTTTGATGGAACTGCAAAGTGATTCAATATTTTTTTATAATATAAAACAACACATGATATTTTTATAAAGAAATATATATATACAAGCATGTATGTTTAAATAATGAAGGTAATATGCTAGCTATTTTATGATTATAAATATCCACCAATCTTCTAATAATGAAATGTGAAATGGAGCCATTGATTCATTTCTTCCTTTGACCGATGCAAGTCCTTGATGTGGATTCAAGCAAGACAAAGCAATTGAAAATTTTCTTCAATTTATATCACGACGTTAAAAGTATTCGATTCATTACCTTCAAATTTTGAATATTTCTAAATTTAAATGATATAATTATAGGCAATTTACATTAATTAATTATCATTTGGTTAATTTGAGCACATGCCATTCAACTTAAAATACTTGTAACGTTTGCTTAATTGCTTATTTAATTATAAAAAATGCATGACTAAATATAGAAATACGACCGATTGATTACATTTATATAAAACATTATGATATCTTAATCTTAATTTGAATAGAATAAAATATACATTAAGCATACCTTAAAAAGTATATTTATAATCATAGTTATCTATAAAGTAGAATTTTATTTACGTAAAATTATATGCAACTATATATGATAATTATTTAATAATTAAATATGAGAAATATGGAACCAATTGTAGGGTAATCTTAATATTAATTTGGATGTACATGTCAATATCTTGATAATATAATTCTAGACCGATTTTTTCACTAATTAATATTATAGCCGGATTATTGATTACCGTTTTTTTATTCCGTAATAACTTTGCATTGATTCTTGATTACCAATTTTTTTGTTTATTCCATAGTAAGTGGGCATGTTATATATTAATGATTGATGATTATCCTTGATCGCCCTTTTTTATTGTTCATCCATTTATTTTTTTCGTTTTCCATTTTTTATTATTTTAATAAGTAGGATAGTTTTGGTGGGAAAAAAAAAGCCTAAATTATCCTACTTTTAGATATAGTAGGATGTGAGCAAACGTCGAAACTTATTCAGTTGAATAACAAATTGGTCGCAACATTGAGGGAAGGAAATGTGTGTTGCGTTGAGGGAAGAAAATAGGATTTTATTCAAAAATTTAGATTCTATCTCCGATCTCATTACACGTGAATACATTCGTGATGAACAAGTTAGAATTATACAAAAAAATAAATCAAGCTCGTGAATCTCAATTGTCTCCTCGTCAAGGAGAATTTTCACGATTCAATCAATCTAGAGGTGAAGAACGTGGGTTTGAGGATTCTTCAAACCATTTCGATCAATGTTATAATTATCTTAGAGGATCTAGAAATTATTGTAATCAATGTATTTTTTCAAATAGTTGTAGTTATTTGTAGTATGTTTTTAACTTATTGTGTATTAATTTGTAATATGTGCGACTTCATTATATCCATTACGTTTAATTAATTATACTTTTATTGAAATTATTTATTTATTTATTTAGATGATTTATAATTTAAATTAAGTGAATATATACTTATAAATTAAATTAAATTGATTAGATAATCTATTTAATAATGATTTAAAATAATAAAATAATTCATTAAATTCTTTGGGATCCATTAGCACCAATTTGAGATAGAATTTAGTACAGTATTGGAGTGAATTTCTAGACCAAATTGGTGTTTTAGTCGAGCATTGGAGATGCTCTTAGAGAAAGAAATGCATTGCTGATTTTTCTAATTTTGCTTTTGTGAGTTATATCAAATACGTTCCTTCATTTCAGTTTCTAACCATATTATCCGAATGAGAGTTTCTATTTGCACCACTAAAATTACCCTTTGCACTTCACTTACTCCATGCACTACTATTTTTGCACCACGTACATTTACATTAATGCCCTTCGGTCTAAAAAAATATGTTCAGAAACACAATTTCAAACACGTCCAATTTGTTCGAGAATATTAATTCGAACGACACTTGATTTGAAAAATATGGACTTGGTTTGAAAATTGGAGTTCGAACATCCTTGCTGTGTTCGAACTTCAATTTTCGAACACTGCTTTAAAAAAAATCTTGTTCGGAAAAATAATTTTGGACAAGTTCAAGTTCTTCGACAATATTAATTCGAACGACTCTTATACTTAGATAAATACGGAGATGGTTCGAAAATTGAAGTTCGAACATCCTCATTATGTTCAAACTTCAACATTCGAACACATCTACTTAATTTTATTAAAGGGTATTTAAGTAATTTCATTTTTTTTTGCGTGGTGCAAGAGTAAAATTAATGGTGCAAATAAAATCTCCCTATCCTAATAGGATGTTCAATTTTAGATAATAATATCTTAATCCCATTAACTTTTAATATTGATATTTTTAGAATCGTATTACTAAACCATTCACAAAATCTAAAATTATATATTAATTTGGTTTTAAGTCAATGCAGTGATACTTCAACAAGGGAGTTGCAAGTTGGAAAAAATTGAACTCATAAAAAAAATCAATATTTAACCAAAACACCCCGCAAGGATACAAATCAATCCCAGGCTATCTGATTTGGACCGTAATTTTTAGCCTATAATTTTCCAACCCTATCTCATTTTGTTTTAGTTTTCCTAGTCTTATAATTTGGACAACGAAATTCTAGTTGGATGGACATTCCTATATCCAATAATACACCAAGTCACTACTCTCCCCTACAAACTCATGTAACACCACCCTAAATTTGATTATTTGAATTTTGAAGGCACAACATTCCTAAACTCTGTCGTCGTTCCTCACCTATAAAATTCAATTTGCGTAGATAAATAATCTCATAACAAATTTTCACTTACGAAATGCTCAGAAATCAAGATTGAATCCCAACAAATTGGAACTGATTATTCTATAGAATAAAGCTCTACACAATCAAGTGGAAGAACAAAATTACTGGATATTAGGATATTTTGGTGTAAGAAAGAGACGTCTTCTCGTGGTTCAGGTCGCCATCATAGCATCTTTTGCGGAGCCCCAGCTGGATCAGACGTAGAAAGCTCCGTATACATGTGAGCAATTGCTTGCGCAAAATAAGCCTTGGCTTGAGGTCTCTTTATCTGAGATTCCACAATAACAAACTGTAATTCAACACAATGTGTAACACAAATATATTCAAACATCATAATATGTTCAATGTATTTCATCGAGTGTAGCATGCTATTAAATAAAATACACCTCAGTCTCAGCTCATAGTTGTCAGACATGGAAATTTTATGAAGTACAGACAGCCTAGGCATTGGAACGACGACTTAAATATTCATTAAGGCTTAAAACGCCATTACAATCGAACTTCTTCAAATTTCTGAAGATGATTCAAGTAAAACACTCCCTCATTTTCCAGAATATCTTATGAGAACGACCTTTCAAAATTTTCATTGATAAATCAAGCTATTTGTTTATTTCATTCCCTCAATAAGAGTACAATCTTTTCCTATTTCTATTAATGCATATATATGAATTTACTCGATAATATGATTTCACAGTTTTAACATGAATTTATCACTTGATATGTTTAGACAACTTTCCCTATCAATGCACAGTAAGAATTTTATCACGAACTTTGTCATGACTTGTGATTTTTTTCAATATATCTTTGATTTCACCAAAAATAATAATTCCAAATAAGTATCGAACTTGTTATTGTGCATAGAGCTTGAGAGCTGATTTACCTTAAATGTTGGAGTCAACAAGCCATTCGCCTCGGTGAATGGCTCAAGCACTAAGGTTACAGCTTTCACAAATTCAAAACCCCTCAACTGAAACCATGAACAACATTAATGAATAAATCCAAAGGTGAAGTCTGAATAAGATTTAGTAATGTTAAATACTTGATCGCCCAACCTCTATAGCTTTGAAAGGACAACATTACCTGAGCTTCTCTTCCGACAGCATCCATATCAGCAAGTACAGCAGCCCTTGCTCTTGGATCAGCACAAAGTTGTCCTAAATCTTCATACTACACGGAAAGAACAAAGTGATTGACATGGAAGTTACTAAGGAGTAAGGTCTAAGGAAGAATGATAACCCTATTGACTAAAGTACATTTTCCAAATGAAGGAGATTTTATTCAGATAATAGAGAAGCAATAACGCCAATGAAAAGGGATAACGGCGTGTGTATCAAGAGGTTCCTCATTATATAGCAGAACTCACAGAAGAAAAATACTGTTGAATCAAATATAAGCTTTTAGTTTCAGAAAATCATGGGGAACAAAGAAGTTTTATTGACAGTTACCAGTGAAAGTGTCTACTTACCTTGATATTTTCTGATGCTGCCCAATCCTTCATTACATCGGGATCCACACAGATGACAGCAACTAAATAGGAGTTCAAGCTATCACCTACAAACATGAGGCTCGTCAGCTGAATGGATAAGAATAAGTGAGATCTTGACTGATATTATTTTCTTACCGTAAACAAAACACTGTGCAACAAATTTACACTTTGCATACACATTCTCAATTTTCTCAGGTGCTATGTATTCGCCCTGTGCCAGCTTGAAAATGTTCTTTTTCCTGTCGAAAGTGAACAATAACTATTTGACCCCTGGTGGTGTTGTACAAGATCTCAAAAGACTTTGCTTCTCTTTCTTTTGTGAAGGTATTAACAGATGATAACTTACCTATCAATAATCTTAAGGCGCCCACCTGGTAGCCATAATCCGATATCTCCTGTATGCAGCCAACCTTCATCATCGACCACTTCTCTCCTGTAATTTTAATCAAGATCAAGTAACAATTTAACATCCCAGTATGATCCTAACAATTCAAATTCCAACATCAGTTAGGTAAGTACGTCTGAACATCATCTTTGTAGTAGCCTTGGAAAACAATATGTCCTCTGACACAGATCTCCCCACGAGGATGCGGTTGATCCTCTGAAGTATAATTCATCTCAGGAACATCAACAAGCTTTATTTCTGAAGGCATGAAAAACCAGTTTGATGCATCAGTGTCAAATTCTAGAGTAAATTATAAATCATAATACCAAAGGATGATAAAAACCCTTGACGTTATATCATGGCAAACACGCATTATTATGCGATAAATATACCAAAACAATTAGCGACTTACCACATGCAGGATTGGGAGAACCAACATGACCAGTTAAGTTGTCACCCTCATCCATAGAGCTGATGACACAGGACGTTTCTGTCATTCCATAACCTTCAATTACTTGGCAGCCAAAGCACCTGGATATAAATTCCATGTTTTAGAAGAGTGCATACTGAAAGTTATCTCGGGTCATACTGAATACTGTAGTGTATATATGAGCCAACTTACACCCTCAAGAACTCCATCACATCAGGAGACAGTGGTGAAGCACCTGAGGTCAAGTAACGAACACGGCCTCCAAGTTTGTCCTTTATCTTATTGAATACCAATCTATCCCACATAGGTGATGGTTTTCGGCCTGACAAACAGGAAACAACAGCAAAATATAAATAAATAAATAAATAAGAATTTAGAAGCAGATTGTAAAGAAGAAAGAAGTAATCCAATGGCATCCTCTGGACGATATAAGGTAATTTAGAAATTTGAGAAGCGAGATGTAGATTGCAAAGTAACACAAGAACACAGGAGAATGATAGTGGAAAAAGATGAAAAACAGTCCCAAGAATAAAAATGTTAAGACCATTCAACTGAAATGAGAAAGGATAAGTGACACAGATATCAAATAACGTATCCACTGAAATTAGGTACTGGTGCAAAAGATTGGCACTTAGTCCCTGTTATGTTGATTTATCATAACAATGGTTCCGACAGACATGCATAGCAGTAAGTAAAAGCACAGGGACAAATCGACTGAGAAAAATATAATGACAAGCACAGTAGGTTGCCGAAATACATAGTAAACTGCTGAATTTCAAAGGGTAGCATACAGCTGCTGCAGAAAATTGAGATGATGAATGGGATTGGTTGTGGCTACTGCAGAATCTATGAAGATTTCCCTTCAATACCAAGAAAAGTCCAAATACATAATATTGTCTTATTTAAATAACAGATAATGGAACATGATATGTAAGATTGTTCAAGGAAAAAGATATTACACTGCAGATAGCCAAAAATAAATGCAAGCTGGTCAAATCATTTGTCCATATGACTACAATTAAATCATGACTAACTTTTAAGAGGCCTGCATATTTATTCTTACCAATGAGCACATGAACAATCTTTGGTACTTGTTTTTCAGCTTTAAAACTACAGTTAGAAATTAACTTTACAGAATTGCCTTTTACTATCAACATCTCTTAAATATGCCCATGAATTGCTTAAATAATGAGAGCCAATCCTTTCTGTTTGGGTGAATGGTTCCTTGACAATGGAATTATGACAGATATATTACTTCCTCCTGATTATTAGGTAAATCACAATTGAAATGAAATCCACAAAGCTTCAAATTTCAATTCTTCAGTTCGTCAAATAAAGGAAAACAAAGGCAACGAGTTTCAGTCTGTAGTAAATCATACCATTCATTACAGCTTGCCTCTTGGAATTGTAGGCTGCATTAAATAACCTCTCTTTCAGAACACCAGAAGTCTTAACAGCATTAGTTATTCTGCAAAAAACAAAAAACATTAGAAAACCATTACACCTCGAAACTTGACTGGAAGGGTTCAAACAATCATTTCCGGAACACTTAAAAGTTGTACCCTGCATATATTCTGTTGTATAGGCGAGGAACACTAGAAAATATAGTGGGCCTTAGAGCAGCTAAGTCATCCATCAATTTCATGTTATCCTGCAGATTAGGGAACAACTTCACATGTAAAGCTCCCAAATGCTAAAAACAATTATACAAGTGCAAACAAGCTTATATCACCCATTGGAAATCATTTATGTAATGGAAAAAGTCCAAAATCCTGTGAAATAAGAGCATCAAACATCACATTGTGGTCCTGGTTTTTGTTTCCCTTCTTAAATTTTGTTAGCCTATAGCTTGTAATCTCAACTTATTTTTCGTCCCTGGTATTGACTCATGGGCAGTAAGCATTGCCAAACTGTAAATATAAGATTAACTAATTGGAAAAATGCTAACAAAATTCGTGTCAATGCACTCATCAGAAGTTTCAGAGGTTGCAAATAAAAGTTATTCTCATTTCAAACAAATATTTAAAAAAAAAAAAAAAACTTAGTCTTCATAAATACCCAAATGCAGACAAATTTGCACATCAGGTGCATAATAATGCAAGAACATCCTGGTCATACCCCCCTTCTATCACCCATCCATCTCAGAAAAATCAAATTTCCTCACAGGCGTACCTGGAATATCCTACTATGCAGTGGGAATGTGACAGGGTTTCTTGGAGTGCAATAGAAAAAAATTATATTTCTAACAAGAATATTTGGTCTTTTGAATGTAAGGTGAAATTAGAAGAGCAGACAGCACTGCATTTTACAAACAGAACCAAGAATTGAAGCAAAATCTTCCATTTAGGAATCACATACCCCCTGGTAGAAGCCTACAGCAACGCCGTAATATGCTGACATGATTTGATTAGCTCGTTCGTAGATGTGTGCCAAGGGAAGATAGGATATGTAACTGCTTAAAAAGTATTGTCAGCCATAATTTTGGATGAGAGAAAATAACTCATCATGTTCCAAGACAAAACTCACACATCCGAGGAATAAAATTTGACAGCAATGGTCATGCCAGCTACACTTGATATCAAGTTTCCATGTGATAGAACAACTCCCTATTGGAAGAAAAAAAAGTAAAAAGAAAAGATATATTATATTTTACAAAACATTTTAATAGGTCTTAAACTATAACTATGAAGGCTGAAACTGAGAGAGCTACCTTTGGTGTCCCAGTGGTACCACTTGTATAGCATATGGTGGCTACATCTTCAGGTTTGGGAGGGCAAAATGGATGCATGTTACTGCGACCCTGAAATTAACAATGTTGGCAAATTATTCTTGACCTTTACCCACTAACCATCACTTCTCAGGAAACAGAAAAATCCATTGTTCGAAAAAATTATCCGGTATTAGAATCAATGGCAGTGAGGTCGCTGTAAAGAAGCTATCAGCCAGAAGTAAAGCCTAACATTAAAAACATATGCTGTTTCATGCGTTTTGTATCATAGCTACCAGGTTTGTTAACAGACACCATTCAAAAAAGAAGTGAGCGTAAAGACGTAGCTTCTCAATGAGAAATACTAGAACATTCCTAAATAACTAGTCAAATCAAATACCTATTTGGGGTTGACTTATTAAGCATAACAATGCAATTTAAACAAATATAACTGTTAGAGACGTTAAATTAGAAGTTATAATGATGCTCCCTCTTTCGTGGTCACCTAACATGGTATGAAAGCTAGGCTAAATGAGAGGTTATGCATTTGAATCTTATTACTACCCATTTATAAAAAAAATTCACATGCAAGGCTTTAATAAAAAAACAACACGCCTGCATGTGTGGTGGCCGTAACAATAATGTTAAATAAAGTCAGCAGTTAAAGATCTCCATATGTTTTAACAGATACCAATGAAGTGATGAACTCAGTGCACATATATCATGAATTGAGATTATATCACGAGAGAAAGATCTCTTCTCCAACAAAATGTTTTGCGATTTAGTTTAATTAAATTGCATTTTATTAGGGCACTGATTAAAGAATTTAAGACTATGTTCAGAAGACTTTATTCAAGTATCAAACTAATCTTCAGAAAAAATACCTCCCCCAAATTGTGAAAACAAAGGAGACCATTATTGACTAGTAGCAAATCTCCACTGACACTTTCTACCTTGAGAAGTGATTTATTTAACCACTTTTTCATTAGCTCAAAAATTTCCTTACTCATTCACACACTTCATCAAATAAAGGCCATCTTATCTAGTTAATTGGAAATATCTCAAAATCATCTAAGCAAACATAGTAGTCTAAAATCCCTCGGCCACCATTCAAGAGCAGAATGCCATTCAACCAATCCTCCAGCCTATGCTGTATGCACTTCATAGGCTCTCATCCATCACATTTCCAGCACCATCATTCTAGACATAGAACAAATCACCACCACCACCTCCTCCCTTTCTTGCAGCTCCCAATGACCCAAACTCATCCCCGCAGGCCCACCTAGCATGCAAGCAATTAGTGTGCCCACATTTTCCCCAGAATAATATATTACATCCAAGTGCTAATACTCTATATATGTGAGTGTCACAGTTCCTCACTTCCTCCTAGAATCATGTGAACTGAAGCACTGTGAAGTATAGGATATATCAGAATTTCAAAAGGTAAGGAAACAGGACTCTGATAATGTTTTTGTAATTGAAGCTAAATTTCATTCAATAAATAGAAAATCTGAGGTTATTTATCTGACCAATAAATGTGAAATGGGCACACATATAATATGCTTCAACAAATGAGTAATCTGACCACTATCTGCGGTATATACTCCAAAAAATTTACATCACAAAAATAAATTTAAAAAAATAGACGTGGTAACACATAGAATTAGGAAAAGAAAAACATAAGATATTACATATACCTGACTAAGTAACCTTGTGTATGACAAAAGCTTGACTCCTGAAGCGGAGGGTAGAGATGGTAGATGTTCATCTATCCCTCCAACTACCTATGCCATTCACGAATAAAGTGGAACATGTCAAAATAACATGAAAAAGTGGAATAATGTCCTACAAGAATATAACCCAATAAAAGTTAGAGCACAAGATGTATATGGGCATACCACTATTACTCGTACAGAAGGAATCTCTGACAGAAAGCTCAGTAGCTGCAATTTTTAGGCAAAAACATTTAAAATCAGGACACTCCTGAAAAGAGCTACATTTAATTTGATCTTATATGCTACTTATTTTCTTACTGAAGCATAATAAAAAAATTTAAACTTACCGTAAACTTTTATGAACTGCACATGACATGCAAACTCGTATCATTTTCGATTCAACATATTAATACGTAAAATGATATGGCATATTCAAATACGTAAAATGATTTGGCGGACATAGATACAATACAGGGCTGCATACTCGACATAGATAAAACTAGAAAGAAGTGTTTAGCAATTTGCATAGTGGTTTGTCATAACACTCCTCCAACCAATCAACCCAAAAAGATCTAAAACTGAAATGGGATGTTAAGAAACGACTCACGGTGTTCAAGGTACTTGGCACACAAAAAATGGCCTGTATCTCAGCATGATTCACAATATACTTAACAGCATCAGGACCTACAGATGCATCAGAAGATTACATAATCAATGGACTAGACTAGACTAGAGAAGGCTCAATTGACTTACAACTACACACCAAGGGTGTCATATAAAGGAACTGATATGTACGAAAATGCTGAACAGGCGTGATCCACAATCAACCATTCTGGCCTATTGATAAAGAAAAGTCCAACGCAAGCTCCCTGCTCCAGGAAAAATACATGTCATTGTCTTAAAGAAAACAAGATTTCTTGTATTTAAAAAAAAAAAAAAAAAAAAAAAAAAAAAAAAAAAAAAAAAAACACTAAAATTCAGGTAAACTTTTTTCATACAAGAAAAAACTGGGTGAATATTATAAAATTGCATATGCTTAAAAAGAAGGGTCCCTAGGATATTAAAAAAAAAAACTAAAATTCAGGTAAACTTTTTTCATACACGAAAAACTCGGTGAATATTATAAAATTGCATATGCTTATAATGAAGGGTCCCTAGGATTTGTTGTTATCTTTTCAAAACTGAGTCTAGCCACTACTTATTTTCATTTCTCTTACTTTAAAGTATTTCAATATTGAAATTGTTAGATTTGATGAATACAGGTACTGATTAGTACCTAAATGAGAGAAATTATAGAGCATGGAAAAGAAAGTGACAAAGTTGGCTTACTGATTGTAACCCATGATGGCGAAGTCCTGAACCTATTGCTG
This sequence comes from Perilla frutescens, assembly GCA_026008535.1. Taxonomy (NCBI): domain Eukaryota; kingdom Viridiplantae; phylum Streptophyta; class Magnoliopsida; order Lamiales; family Lamiaceae; genus Perilla; species Perilla frutescens. The sequence goes on along the minus strand of BRKX01000017.1, from coordinate 32,778,186 downwards.
ATCGAGCAGTACCTGCCTCTCCATACGTCATCCATTTGTAACTGCACATCGTGAAGAAGGATAATATACATATGTTCTTTTTTCTAAAAGAAAGTCAATAGCCCAAGTTTTTCAATAAACTTACTCCCCAACAGTCCCATCAATCCGTATACGCGTACCCAAATATTTGTAGTCTTGGAAACTTTCAACTGAATGTCTGAAAGAACCAACACCGTTATAAAGGTAAAATATATCATGCCAATCTAATTAATTGAAAAGGTATATATTTTAGAGGATGAGTGTCGGAATTTGGAAAAGGTGGAGACGTGAAACGGAGCGCATGTGTATAAGTATTTAGTCAATGAAAATGAAGATGAATATCAAGGGGTAGAAATCTGTTGCAGTGTAATGCATGGAAAAAGGGCAAACATTCTCACACAAAGTTATCATGCAATGTGCCAATCTCCGGATGATCAGGGAATCTATCAACAAGCTTCAACGGAGAGTGGGCAGATCTGTATGTAAGAAACAATGAATGTATATCAAGTACAGATTGGCAATTTGGCAAGGAGAGAAACTCCTAAATCTGCCAAAAAAAGATCAGATATGAAGCATGCACAAGTAAAGAGTAAATCTTCCACCTGTACACATTCCATTTCCCCGTTTGCAGTTTCTCAGGAAGGACTACACTATATCTCTGGCCTGTACAATATTAAATTGTCATGGTCTTGAACTAAACTGAATCGAATATGCAGGCAATAAAAACTCCTTAGCATAAAAGGTTGCTAGAAATACAGTATAAGAACTTTCCAGCACACCCATCAGGTTTTAACTCCAAGGGAAAAAGTTGTGTCAATCAGGTAACCCTATTTTCCTCATGCCAGAAATTGATTGGATAAAAGCCTGCTTTGCAGTTCAGTTACTTCATGTTTTAATGCAATAAATTCATTGGTTCAACCAAAAAATACACAGCATGTCAGCATTTTGAGTTATTAACTTTAATGTGGAAAAATATTACCAAATTTTGGCCGATGAAAGTTCACAAAAATATTTTCTCAATGAATTGCTAAGAAAGAGGAGATGAAAGCAGACCCGCTTCGGAGTCAACTTCCCTCCTCATTACCTGTTATTTAGGTGATAAAAGAAATGAAAACTTTTCATTTAGTACAAAGTGAGGTGAGTAATCTTTCATATAATTTAACAAGCACAAACCTCACAAGGATTTGTTAAAAATCTATTTCTGGATAAGTTAAATTCTTACAATGCCTGTTGAAGAAGAGAAGATGAACCATTTGGGTCTATTTTGTTTGTGGGAGCTATTCACTGACTAAAAACAAGTTAGTAAGAAGAGCAGGCTTCTAAGAACTCCTTTATAATTATCTGGTGACATGACTTCGAGCTGAAGGACAACTTAGAACCTTATAATAAAGTCCACCTTCCATAGGATGTTACAGCCAGAATTGAACATAGTAACTTATATCCCATAATTAAAAGCTGAGCAATTTTGTACAACAGGCAGATAATGCAGGTTCGAGATCCCCACAGTATCAGCCCTTCAATATTTTCCAATTTAGAGCATTGTTAGACAAAAACATACAAAGGAATATCTAATACAAGTCTAGCAACAACTTGGTGCAGGTGACAGGAGTCATCACCTGAGAACACAGCTTGTTTCTATAGCTAATACATAGGACACTTACTATTAGAGATGACAGCAAGTTGGAAACATTCTGATTCAGGATTTCCTTACCAATGTCTAGATGAAAATATAAAATCCTCAATGAAAAAAGAGATTAACATGAAGAATATATTAATGTAGCGAGTCTAGCATACACGCTCCCAATCAATATCTTTCGTCCATCACTAACCTCCAAATAAAAGTTACTGTAGCATATTGGCTTATTCTTGTAAGATGTGACTTGATACAATTAAAAAAGTTCATGTAGTTACAAACACTATATATTAACAATCAAAGACCCGGTACTCTGATTATATGGAGTCCCTCGTATTCAACAAATCAAAAGAAACACATAAAAGATGTGCAATTACTACTCCACTATCCTAGTCACCCGATAACATAGAAACAAACCAAAAAAGCTAAAATCCCAGAATCAGACCACCACTATCTTTCCAAGACGATCAAAAACAATTGATTCTGAATGGTGAATTCCATAAAGCTAAAATCCCAGAATCATGACCACTGACTTTCCGAGAAAAGAAACATTTGCCGCAGTAGAAGAAGGGCCCATTAGAGGAAAAGAAAACGGGAAAAAGCCAAGCATGAAAGGGAAAAACACTACAGCAAATAATGCCTAAAACAATCATAATATCCAATGATGCACGAAAACAACACAATATCGAGAATGAAAATAAAAACAGTTACCGTGAAAGAATTCACCAGCCGTGGGGTTGGCAGTAATCGGCAATAACAAATCATCGGCCGCGGGAATCAAGTGAGCCTGAATCAATCTCAGGCGCCGTTCAGCGCTCGACTCCATTCGACTATTCAGTGATTCAGACTTGTATTTTTCTTTTTTGTTATTTTTTCTTCGGAAACACGTGTGCAGTCTCGCGTTTTCTGGATTTGGTAATGTGAAAGGTGTGCAATAATAATAGCAATTAGCAAATGGCAATGAGAGAGAGAGAGAGAGAGAGAGAGAGAGAGAGATTTTAATCAAAAGTTTTATGTAATTTATAAAAAAAAATGAAATGGTAATAATGTAGGTGGGCACGCTATTCAAAGGAGGTGACAAATTTGAAGATAAAGAGCAAGTAGAGTATAGGATAAGGGTCGTTATTTTGGCTGCAATGCAATTGTTTTTTTTTTTTTTAAAATTCTATTATTACTATTCTTATCTGCGCCATTGGAGTGATATAGGTGGTTTTCTGGTCCGTCGTTCGCTGGCGTGCGGCGCCTTCCTTTCTCTCTCTTCTGGAGAGAGAGAGAGAGAGAGATAGTTGCGTCAACTCTTTTTTTAGATTCCATAAAAAAATGTATACTTTTTTATATGTGGTTAGATTATTGTTCTAAAGTTTTCAGAAATTTGTGATCCAGCTTTTTGAGATTTGGTGAAATAATCTCATCCGTGTAAATCAAAGAAATAAAAAATTGAAAATTGTAATTGCCAAAACTTATTTGGTGGCAGACATAAAACATTAATCCCTTGGAAGGGCAAGCAAATCAAAACATGCCATAAAAACGCATTAAACACGTGTAAGAAATAATCATGTGGTGATTTTTTATGGAAAGGGCAATCATATTTGCACAGCATCATATACTCATTGCACCACAAAATAAATTAATTCAATAATAATTTATTATAAATTATCTAAATATTTTTATTATATAAAAAATAAAAATAATTAATAAATTAATTAAGAAAAAAGAAAAAGGAAAGAAAAGAAGAATAGTAGTTTGTTGTTGTTTCTTGTCTGGCAGGCAATGGTTGCGCCTTCTTCTCCGGTAAAAGCCCTCATCATGGACGATAATTTTACACAGCCTCGACGAAGATGACTCCTTACTCGCAACTTCTCGTCACCATCAAACTCACAGAAAAAATTGAATATAAAATGTGTAGCGCTCCGTAAATTTTAAAGCATTTTACTGGTTTTAATTGATTTTTAAATATTATATTATCAAATCCTATAAGTCGCGCCAAATAATTAAAGTTATATTTTACGTATATTTTTATTTTGGGCCAATGTCATAATAATTATTTTATTTTTCTAAGCCCAGTTTGTAAGCCCTTTAGTTGAGCCCATTACACCACAAACCCTAAACCTGATTTCCATATCCAAGTAATTCGAGTTTTGGAAAGAAATTAAATCCAAATTTCAAACTTTCCATGATTAATCTCCAATTTCTAGTATAAATAAAGGAGCTCTTGAAGAAAAGAATGAGAAGAATATTTATTATCATTCTCGTTATATTAAACAGAGGGAAAACACCCTCTTAATATACACCAGGAACCCTAAATAAACTCAATAAGAAAAGGGAAACTAAATCAAAACAAATTGATCCTTACCTAAATTATATCACAATATATATCCTAACTACAATTGAGCAAATCATAAAATATTCTAACTAATATAGAGTAAATATACACTCCCCCTCAAGTTGGGTTGTATATGGTATGCAATCCAAGCTTGGAGTTAAGATCTTCGAACTGTGCTCTTGGAAGAGCTTTTGTTAGGATGTCTGTAGTCTGAAGGTAAGATGGTACATAACTCAATTCCACTTTCCCAGAGTTGACCTTTTCAAAAATGAAATGTCTATCAATTTCAATATGTTTAGTCCTATCATAATGAACTGGGTTTTTTGCAATGTTGATGGTTGTTAAACTGTCACTTAGCATGCTTATTGCCCATCCAACTCAACCTTAAGCTCCTTCAATAGTATTTGAATCCATATGCTTTCACACATTTCTAAAGCCAAAGCATGATATTCTGATTTCGCACTACTTCTTGACACCACATCTTGCTTTTTGCTTCTCCAAGTCACCAAGATCCCCCATACAAATGAACAATACCCAGTAACTGATCTGTTAGTTCTCCTGCCCAACTGGCATCAGTGTACACCTCCAATTTTCGGCTTGAAGATCTCTTAAATACTAATCCGTGACATGGGGTCAACTTCAAGTACCTTAGGATTTTTGTTTACCGCCTCTAAGTGATCTTCATATGCACTATCTGGTCTGGCGTGAGAGAGATAAATTAGTTTTCCCACCAGCCTTTGATATCTTTCTTTGTCAACATGAATTGTTTCTTCATCTTTATTCACCCGAGCCTTAGAATCCATAGGTGTATCCGATGGTTTGTATCCAAGCATTCCAGTTTCCTTCAACAAGTCATGAATGTACTTCCTTTAAGATATAAATATTCCTTCCTTTGATCTTGCAACCTCCATGCCAAGAAAGTATTTGAGGATTCCCGGATCTTTAATCTCAAATTATTTAGCAAGCATTCATTTGAGACCAAAAATTTCTTCACTGTCATCACCAGTCAAAATAATGTCATCAACATAGACTATCAAAATAGCAATTTTACCTCTGGCCGAAAACTTCACAAACAAAGTGTAATCCGATTGGCATTGATTGTAGCCATTTTCCTTCATTGCCTTAGCAAATCTATCAAACCAAGCACAAGAGGATTGCTTGATGCCATAGAGAGACTTTTGTAATTTGCAAACTAACTTTCTGTTGAAAGTAGTTTCCATTCCTAGAGGAATTTCCATATAGACTGCCTTGTCAAGATTCCCATTTAAAAAGGCATTCTTAACATCTAGTTGGTAAAGAGGCCAATCTAGATTAACAGCTAGTGAAAGCAATAGTCTTACTGTGTTTAACTTAGCCATTGGGGCAAATGTCTCTTGGTAATCAATACCATAGGATTGAGTGAACCCCTTTGCTATAAGTCTGGCTTTAAATCTTTCTATACTCCCGTCTGGCTTTAAATCTTTCTATACTCCCATCTGCCTTATATTTAACTGTGAAGATCCACTTACATCCCACTGGTTTCTTTTCACTTTGTAATTTTGTGAGTGTCCATGTACTATTATTTTATAGTGCTTGAATTTCTTCTTCTACAGCTTGCTTCCAAGGTGGATCATTAAGGGCATCATGAATAGATTAAGGAATTTTCACACTGTCAAGTTGCGAAATGAATGTTTTGTGGGTAGGCAATAATTTTCCATAGACCACATATTTGTTGATAGGATGGTTGGTGCAACTTCTGACACCTTTCCTTTGAGCTATAGGCAAAGCAGAATGATCAATACTAGGCATAAATAAATTCATACATTCATGATTTGGGGATAGTGAATTAGGAGTAGTTGCTAGGCTTGTTTGGAGTTGCGTGTTGGCCTCAATGTGCTCATTAGATCATCTTCTTCTTGTATAGACAATGATTTCAGGATTTTGACTTTGGGATGAGGAATCAACAGTTTCAATACTAGGTGAGGACTCATGAATAGGGTCAGGCATACGCATAGATTGGTGATGGAATGAAGGAGTAGTATCATCCAAATTTTGAAGAATATTCCAAATCTGAAATTCCTTCGAAGTTGTTTCCTCCTGAATTAGAGATTTGGAAAAATAGGGTTGAGTTTCAAAGAATGTTACAGCCATAGAGTTATAGGATTTTTGAGTGGGTGGGGAATAACACTTGTAGTCCTTTTGATTGGAAGAATAACCAAGGAACACACACTTGAGAGATCTAGGGTCAAGTTTAGAACGATTCTGAGTATGGATATGAACAAAACATGTGCAGCCAAAAACCTTTAGAGGAAGGTCAGATGAGAAGGATTGAAGATGAGGATGTGTACCTAGAAGAATTTGACGAGGAGTTTGAAATGCTAGGACTCGGCTGGGCATCCGATTAATTAGATATGTAGCTGTGAGAAGTGTTTCCCCCTAAAAATATTTAGGGACATGATTGGTGAACATGAAAGATCGAGCCACTTCAAGTAAGTGTCTATTTTTTCTCTCAGAAACTCCATTTTGTTGTGGAGTATCAACACAAGAACTTATGTGAATAATACATTGGTTGGCCAAATATGAGTCAAGATGAGAATTGAAATAATCCCTAGCATTATCAATTTTGAGAACTTGAATTTGGCTTTGGAATTGAGTGGAAATCATGGAATGAAAATTTTTAAAAATGATGGACACTTCAGATTCTTTCATTAAAAAGGTACATGTTGTTCTTGTGTGATCATCGATGAGAGAAATGAACCGTCTAGCTCCATTTATGTTTTTACACATGAAGGCCCCCATATGTCACTGTGAATAAGTGAGAAAGGATGTGAGGGTTTGTATTTAAGGCTAGGATATATATGTTAAGTGTGTTTAGAGAATTAACAAACCTCACATTGATAAAGACTCTATTTTTTTATTGATGAATAAATGAGGGAACATCTTCTCAAGATACATGAAGTTTGGATGTCATAGGCGATAATGTCATAACATGACTTGACTCTCAACAGAATTTGAAATAACTGAATTTGAAGGACTAAAATAGGAAACAAAACCAACTAAACTAGAATTAAAACTGAGACAAGAAGATGACAGTTGATTTTCTTGGAGTACATATAGGCCACTATGCTCTTTATCATTGTTAATCACCTTCCCCGAATCCTCCACCTGAAATTCACAAAGGTTAGAAGAAAACGTAGCTAAGCATTTCTGCTCACATGTGAGTTTGCTAATAGAAAGCAAATTGCAGTCTAGATTATGAACATAGAGAACATTAGATCAGTAAAGCTCTGGGGTCAATTGTATGGACCCAGTTCCTGTTACTGCTGAGAATGTCCCATTTGCTATTCAGACTAATGCTTGGCGGATGCATGGTTTAAAGTTGTGGAGAATAGTGAGATCACCAGTCATGCGGTCTGAGGCCCCAGAGTCAATGATCCATGCTTTGTGTTTTCTGTTATGGACAAAATAGGCAGAAGACAAACTATATTGATGAGCCAATAAGCTTGTTGGAGAGTCAGCTGTAGTGGAAGATGAGGAAGATGGTTGAGGTGTTAGGGATGTCGAGATCTAACCAAAGAGTTGCTACAACGTTTCAATCTGTTCCTTAGTGAACGGAATATTACCAGCCCCATTTGCAGTCATAGAAACTGTATTGGCCTGACTTCCATGATCATATGAGCGGGCTGATTTCTAATTTTTTGGTTTACCAAGCAATTTCCAGCAAGAGTTCTTCAGATGTCCCACCTTTTTGCAGTAGTCACACCATGGACGGTCACCTTTGTGATACTTGGGGTCTTGAGAAGGGTTGTGAGTGAGCATTGCAGATCCTTCAGTAAGGAGAGTGGGTTGATTGTTAACCATCATCAATTCCTACTATCTTCCCTGCACACCTCAGCAAGTGCTTCATGAGGACTTGGTAAAGGTTTGATGCCCATAACCCCCCCTTACTTCATCTAGATCCTTATTTAGGCCAAGGAAAAACCTTAAAGTTTTCTTTTGTTTAATGATTTTCTTAGATAGTGCTGCATCATTCGGGCACTTCAAAGAATGGACTTCATACATGTCTAGTTGTAACCAATACCTTGTAAGAAAATTGAAGTATTGGGTTACACTAAGCTCACCTTGACGGAATTCATATAGCCAAGTTTCAATATCCAAGAGGGCTGAATAGTTTCCAGTGCTAGAATATGTATGACGAGCAGTCTACCATATGTCTTTTACTGTCTTAAAGAGCAGAAAGTTTTCTCCAACTTCAGTTGTCATTGAGGAGATTAACCAAGACATGACCAAGTGATCATCGGTTTTTCAGGCCCTGTGTTTTGGATCAGTCACCTCTGGTGCCACAATCTCCCCAGAGAGATGACCATCTTTCCCTCTGCCACAAACGAACATGGAGACAGATTGGGACCATTGAAGGAAATTGTGTCCATGTAGCTTGTGATTAGTGGCAAATTGTAAAGATGAATCGAGGGTTAGAGTTGGGATATCAGAGACAGAAGAATTAGTGGCCATGCCGTAATTTTCCATGAAGAGAATGATGACAGGGAGGAGAGAAAAGAAAAAGAAACAGATGCTGTTAGAAGGAGATGGCGTCTAGGGTTCAGAAACATATGGCTTTGATACCATGAAGAAAATAATGAGAAGAATATTTATTATCATTCTAATTATATTAAACAGAGGGAAAAACGCCCTCTTAATATACAACAGGAACCCTAAATAAACTCAATAAGAAAAAGGAAACTAAATCAAAACAAATTGATCTTTACCTAAATTATATCATAATGTATCCTAACTAATATTGAGCAAATCATAAAATATTCTAACTAATATAGAGTAAATCTACAACTCTCATTCACAAAAATCACACCAAACATTCAAAGGTCATCTCAAAGTATTTATTTTTGCGTCCTCTCTTCATCTAGGATCGTCGAGACAGCGCACGTGGATCTAATTATTAATTTCCAAGTCAAGGTTAATGTGGGATTTTATGTTGAAAATTGTATTACTATCATCTCTATATGTTCGTAAAGGAATTATGTGAAATTTCAATATAGACTTTTCTAGACTATAAAATACAGAGTCTTCTAGGCTATAAAGTACAGAGTCTTATGGACTATAAATTACGGAGTCTTTTCGACTATAAAATACCGAGCCTGAGGGCTGAAGCAAAAGTACAGGTTATATGAATCAAGTCTTTTCACATGCTTCTCTTTTAAATTTATAGTTTGGATGACATTCACTCTCTACTGAGTTTAAAGGAACTCACCCCAAATCTTTTATTTTCTTTTAGGCAAGAGTTCGGGCGGTGTGTGAGCGGACAAGATGTGATGGTGGTGGTCAAATGGTCAAGCATGATAAAATGAGAACATTTATTTTATTTTATTTTTTTACTTTATTTTATGTAATAAACGTCAATTTATAGTTGAAACTTCCGCTGTATTTTTTCAATAAATGATTTTATTAATGAAAAACATGAGTAACGTGACATTTTCTATTAAAAGTGAAATTTGGAACGTTACAAAATGAAATACAAACTAAAAAAAACAGCAGACTATTTTAATCTTATAAATCGCGCATTAGTTATTATTAAAAACGTGCATATTGAAATTTTTTTTCATGTTATGAACATTAGTAGTTAAATTATAGTTTATTTATTAATATTTATTTTAGCCAAAAATATAAGTTAGTAGTAAGGCCCAAATAAGTTTAATATTTTTATTTTTATTTTTATAAATTCAACCATTTTAAAGCATATATTTTGATACAAAATTGGTTCTTCTTCACATGTAGAATCAATGCATATTTTTTTTTTAAATCATTTAACCAATTTATGCAAATTATTAATCTATTTCATAAAATTTGGGATTTGATTCAAATCAATCCCTTACAATTATGTTGCTTCCTTTTTCTTACCAAAATCTAATATAAATATACGCCTTTTCATTATCCAAAATACACCAAAACCATTCAAAGTAAATTCTTTATTTTTGTCTAGTTTTCGAAAGTCATGAACTCATTTTATGATTTTCTTTCATATATATATATATATATATTCTAAAATTTATGTTATTTTTTGTTATTATTAGGCAGTGCGCGTGAACATATTTATTACGTTATATTTTTCAAGTCAGGTAAAGGTGGGGAATCCACCGTAGATTATTTATGCAATATTCATTTATCTTTATTATGCATTTTATGCAATTTATATATGGAAATTATATGTTCGCTACGAGCTGCAGGAAAAGTTACTCAACCTACAGGTTGCATGCTCGGTCGACGGGTTGCAGGAAAAGTTACTCAACCTACGGGTTGTAGGAAATGATACGCTATGATGTGTATTTATTGTTCATATTGTGTATAATCTGGATGAATGCAGTAACCCACTGAGTTAATAGCACTCAGCTCAAAGTTATTTATTTTTCAAGCTAGGGAAGCTCGGGCGGTGACGTGAAGACGGGGTGATGGTCAAGATTAATAAAATGTTGTTTTATTTTAAATAGTGCTTCCCTTGTATTAAACATTTTTTATTGAATAAAACAGATATTTCCTATTTATGAAATTTTGGTACGTCACAACATCCACGCTCGAGTCGAGAGTCATCTTCGTCAGGGTGAGTGTAGTTGTCGTTCAAGCGCGGCCATCGCGGAAGAAGAAGATGCAGGAAATTCCTCCGAGGAAGAAACAACAATAACGATAACCGTTCCTTTTTATTTTCTTTTGTATATTCATTTTTTTAATTTGTTTATTATTTATTTTATTTTTTATATAATAAGGACATTTAAGTAATTTTATAATTAATTATTATTAAATTAATTTATTTTGTGGTGCAAATAGTATATTTTGTAGTACAAATAGTAACTCCCTTATAAAAATGTAAGTACTATATTTTAGTCCGACTTTCGAATTTTGATATGATTAAAAAAAATGCACGATGTTCTAAAAATTATAAAAATATCGTTACCTTTGAAGTGCTCAATAAAAATGCCATGATCTTTAGAAAATTATAAAGATGTGTGGATTTTTTAATATTTTCACAAATCTAACGGCTAAATAAATTTTTAGTGTCTGCAATATGGTGTTACTTACTTAGATCATGCATGAAAAATTGGCTCAAAATCAGAAAATGTCGTTAAAAATGACACGGTCCACATTTAACGTAGTCCACTCAAAATCCCAATTGGCCATGTCAAAATGTCAGACACGATAAATTTATTATGGTGTTAGATTTATAAAATTGCTAAAAGGTTACAACATTCTTGTAATTTTTTAAAGATAATGAAATTTTGTAAATCAATCCAAAATTTGGGCTAAAACATAATATTTATTGGGGTTATTTGCACCTAAAATCACAATCTTATCAATTTTTTTATTTTAAGTGTGAATTTTAAATCTTAACAATAACATCAAACGTTTATATATTTTTGCAATTAAACACAACAGTTACTATGTTGATGAACTAAAACTAATGTAGCATTAAACATTACATGTATATATATGACGTGTTTATTCCGTGTATGCAACTAAAACGTCAACATTTAATGAGCTCTAAGTACAAATGTGAAAACAACAATATTGTTTTATTTGATTTTAATTAATTAGAAAAGTCGTTGATGTTATAATTATAAAAATATGTAAAGTTTTTGAGTTATTAATAAGATTAAAAGCCATGTATAAGATTTTTGAAAAAAAAAGTGATAAAAAATTGTAATTTTAGGTGCAATTAATCTCATCAAATAAAAAAAAAAGCATTTACACGCACATTAAAAGTCAAACGGCTAGAGAGATACGAGACATTCTTTAGTAAGCTGTAACACGGTGTAAACTTTTGACTTGTCAAAGGATATAATTTCATACAAATTATAAGTTAATTAATTTTGTGCGGAGTGTGTATATTATTCCAGTATGCGGCAAGGCATGCATGATTTTATAAAAATAGAAGGAGATACGATATTGGATGGTCAGCAATTTGATATGCCATATTTTGTACGTGTAAGATATAATATCGGGTCCATTATATTTAACAATTTTATTTTTTGTTTTTTAGGATAGGTCCATTTAATAATTTTGTTCCCAACAATAATTCACTCATATACGTAGAAAGTAAATGAACTTCATATGTTCATCCGGAAAGAAAAAAAAAACACTTACGTTAGTAACATAATCCCAAAACTCCACGTGTTACAAAATTCACACTTTTAAATATTTTAATTGAATTGTTTACCTCTTCCATCCGAATATTTTTTTTTGTAAAACAAGATAAATTTAGTAGTGGTAATTACATCCATCATATTAGGCTTTACTAATTTATAGAGGCGCTTTAATAATTAAAAAAGTATCATTCTATTTTTTTATATAAATAATGTTATTGTAGACATTAGATCAAGCATGCAAGCAAAGAAATATAGATCACATTGATTTTTGACGTGTATGGGAATTTTTTTTAATTTTTTGCCTGATTCTTAGTATGTTAAAAAATCAGGAAACAATGTTCTCTATATAGGTGAACAATTCTTGAAACTAAGTGTTAATCATTGCAAGTTTACTCTCTTACGTTTTCAAATTTGCATTAAATATTGATGCGGATGAGAGCGTATTCGAAATACTGTATATAGAAACTCAATTTATTTCAAAAGTACCGGGAATGCACGTAAAAATCATAAGTTTTTTCAACTTCAAAAATTCACGAAACTAAATGTTTGAGGACAGATAAATACTATATAAACTAGAGTCTTAAATCAACTAATAAATGCAACAAATATTGAACTTCCTAAATCCTAACAAAAGCGTAAGTTTACGTAAATAATACAAATATTAATTAAATCATAACTTTTTATTAGAGGGAGTTAATTAAATCACAACTTAAACATTGAGATAAACAGCGAAGCCTAGAGTTAATCAACGGTGAAATATTCTGATCGCCATCAAATATCCCAAGTATCATTATCAATGAAATATTTATGTTAATACTTCTAATAAACTATTAGGAATTGATGAATACTTCGATAAATTTATTTTATTTTTAATTTTGAATTTGTAGTAAATTGAGTAATTTTAATGGTACGCTCAAGTAATAAAAGGGTATTGAAGTAACTTCATAATTATTTTATTTTATTTTTATTTTTTTTACGGTGTAAATAATAAAATTTGTAGTATCATATTTGATACTCAATGCTCCCCATTACTAAAAAAAAATATATGATGCCAGTCTTTATTATTGGCAAATGGGCTGGGCCGATCCAAGAGCAAAACTAAGGAAAATTCTAAATATAACCCCTATTTTTCTCCTTACAATTCCCATTATTGTATTTTATAATATATAAATATTAATAACATAAACTATTTTACCTTCGTAACCCATCTCTTAAAACCCTAAATATATTATAGCCCCTACACCATCATCCCCCATTATTCCTCTTCTTCTCCGAAACTTTTAAAATAAAAAAATTGATTGTTGAAAATAATATCAATTATGAATTTTGAATTAATATTCTTAATTTAACGTTAAGAGAAAAAATTCAGTTGTATCACGTTGACATTTATATTAAATGATCGATTGTGATGAAATTAATTTTCACAAACAAAAATTGTATGAAGAATATCCAAAATTTAATTATTCTTTTGTATTATTAGATTTTCCAAATGCTCGTTCTCCCACTTATTTTTGGGTTTGCAGATTCCACAACATTGGCAAATTTCAATTTTTTTCACTCTTCTTTCGCTAGTGTTCAAATTGAATTTTTTATTTCAATTTTGATTTCTCCATGAATTTCGAACTTTCATTTTTTTTTTCTAGGAATTTGGAATGAATGCGTCTGTGAACTTGCCTACAGCCACGCTTCCAGGAAACTGCAAAAAAAATGTCATAGTGCAATTAAACCATTTTTCAAAGAAAAAATCATTGTTGTGATGTAGTTTTTATCTATTTTTTGATAAATTATGTATCTATATGATGAAAATTTATTGTTCTCAACTAAGATTAATAATAAAAAAAGACACATGTTCTAGATTGAAGAATCAACCGAGAACAACAAGAAATTGCATTTGATGGAAATTATGATATGTTGATATAAAATGGAGGAATAATTTTTTTGGTAGTTGGAATCTAGAAAAAAAAAAAAAAAAAAAACATCTCCAGAGATTTAAGTTGGATTGGGGATTTGATAATTCTTTGTAGATTTTAATTGATGTGGCTACAAGGACAAAAAAGTCTATCATATTAATGTTTATATTTAAAAAATTAATAGGGGCTACAAAGAAAAAAATGGGGGTTGTGAATAGAATTGCACCCCCACAAGTTGATTGATAGAAAAATTCAAAGCTTGTCCCAAGCCACATAAAACTAATAGGAAAATGTTAAGAATCTCAAATTTAGAATAGGGCAAATATACTTATATCTCGAATTTTGACCATTTTTTTAAAAATGTCCCGAACTTTAAATAATACTAAAATATATCCTGAACTTTGATATTTTTCCTAAAAATGTCTTGAATTTCAAATAATAACAAAAATGTTCTGAAATTTCCACTTTTTTTTTGTAAAAATGTCATAGAATTTAATTTCCTGCGTCGGATTAATGACGAGGCGTACCGGAGTTCAACGTGTCAAAGTAAAATATATATTTTTTAAATCTCAATTTGAAGGATATACATTTTTTTCCCCAGCAAATTGGGTTGATTCTGTTTGGATTGGGATTTTGGGAGGAATGAGAATAAATCGTTTAATTTGTTTTTCCCATTAGATTGAGAATTTCGAAATGAATGGAAAGAATAATTTTTTCTCTTCAAATTGGATTGGTATGAGACATTTGTTGGAATGAAAAATTACGATTTTGGAGATGAAAGCGGAAAACAATGTTGTCATTATTTATTTATTTTTTTAAAAAATTACGAATTCCACGTCACTTTGACATGCTAGACTTCGGTATGCCTCGTCACTAATCCGTCGCCGAAAATTGAATCTCATGACATTTTTGCAAAAAAATTGGAAAGTTCAGGGCATTTTTTTGAATTTTTTAAAGTTCGAGTCATTTTTAGACAAAAGTCAAAGTTCATGACATATTTTGATATTATTTAAAATTCAGGATATTTTTAGAAAAAAAGCCAAAGTTCAGGATATAAGTATACATTTGGCCTTTAGAATATTCTCCCTTCCAAAATGAATTAAAATATTTACTATACATTTTGTCCTATCCACTACTTAAATTTTATAGTCAAAGGTCACGAGTTCGAATTTTCTCAATACCACAGGTCGGATGTGTGAGTTAAAAAAATGTTGATAGCAAAATAAAATCAACTCCCG
The DNA here is from genome assembly GCA_026008535.1 of Perilla frutescens. Classification (NCBI taxonomy): domain Eukaryota; kingdom Viridiplantae; phylum Streptophyta; class Magnoliopsida; order Lamiales; family Lamiaceae; genus Perilla; species Perilla frutescens. The sequence goes on along the minus strand of BRKX01000017.1, from coordinate 32,762,935 downwards.
AAGTATTTTCATATAGTAGTAGTATTAATATACGACCACAACTCCATGTAAAAACATTATTTCTCGATTTCTGTCTCACTTTCTTTGGTGGAATTTATATTCTCGTGGTTTTCCAATGATGCCCAGACTCACCACAATTCCCTTCACAATAATAAAATTTGATTCCTAAAATAAGTTGATTGAAACTTGATTTAATATTATGAAGAACAATTGGTTTTAGATCTCATTAACTGAGCAGTTTAATTAATAAAGTTGATTGAATATTTTAAATTTGTGCATATAATCATCGTCTGGACATAATTTAGTAAAATAGTTATAATTTTATGTCAAAATATTATTTTGAGCTCTATTTATTTTTGGTTGAAAACTATGTTCATGTGATTTTTCAGTGGTATATAACTTGAATGATCATAATCCACCACTATTAATAAAAGCAAATTTATTTAACTTGACTGAAAATTTAGAGAACTTCATTTTATTTAGATAAATATTATCAGTAACAAGAGATTTTAAAAGTAAAAAAAAATTAATATAATAAATATTTGTATTTAATTAATTTTATAAGCTACTAAGAGGGAAAAAAACTCACAAATAAAATTAATTAGGTCAAGTCCGAATCTATCCTTCAACGCACTAGTCTAAATTTGAAAGAAAAATAAACTGAAATTGTAAAAGTGATGATGAATGAACTAAGAAAAATTATCTTGTTAGACTTCAATTTAATCGTCAGACGGCAGCGTTCTGCCTGAGATCCGCCGCCCGGACCAACAAAAAAGAAAAATCATCTAAAAACGTATCATTCACAACACTGGAAAATACCAATCTGCTACTAGATTCAGTATGAATGAAAATGAATGTTCTGTATTTTCGTGGAAACATGCAAATACACATCTCAAATAAAAAGATTATGAAATGATATTTAGTTTGAGACTATATTTGTTTGGGGTGGTCTCCTGTGAGACGGTCTAACGGGTTGCTTCCGTTAGACAGATCATAACCTGACTCACCAATAAATGTATCACCCAATAATAAACAAGTATCACCAAATATGAAGCGAAGTATCACCAAGTATAAAGTGAAGTATCACTCGATATGAAGCAGTATAAATTAACAGATTAAACATTAATTATATATTTAATAAAACTATAATAAGGACTTAATTAAATTTATATTTTTAATATATGAGAATTATTTATTACAAAGTTCACAAATGTTCATGAATAAAAAAAAATAAAAAAATCACATTGAATTATTGAAGTAAAAAAACAAAGAAGTGTCATCCGATATTAAGCGATATATCACCAATTATAAAGTGAAGTGTCATTCGATATGAAGTGAAGTATCACCAGATATGAAAAAAACAAAGAAATGTCACTCGATATTAAACAAGGTATCACCAGATATGAAACGATGTATCACCAATTATGAAGTGAAGTATCACCCGATATGAATTAGACATTAATTATATATTTAATAAAACTATAATAAAAATTTAAATATTAATTATATATTTTTAATATAAGAAACTTATTTATTACAAAGTTCATAAATGTTCATGAATAAAAACTAAAAAAAATTATCACATTGATTTATTGAAGCAAAAAAAGAAGAAGTGGCACCCGATAATAAACAAGGTATCACCAAATATGAAGCGAGGTATCATCAACTATGAAGTGAAGTGTCACCCAATATGAGGCAGTATAAATTAATAGATTAAACATTAATTATATCTTTAATAAAACTATAATAAAGACTTAAATATTAAATTTATATTTTTAATATACGAGAATTATTTATTACAAAGTTCATAAATGTTTCATGAATAAAAACTAAAAAAAAACAATCATATTGAATTATTGAAGCAAAATAAAACAAAGAAGTATCACCCGATATTAAGCTATGTATCACCAATTATAAAGTGAAGTATCATTCAATATGAAGTGAAGTATTACCAGATATAAATTAATTGGATCGGGTAGGGTCGGGTTATAAGATCCGTCTAACGGTTTATGACCGTTAGACAGTCTAATACAAGTCTTTGTCTATTTGTTTACGTAAATGAAATAAAAAATAAGAAGAGATATGATCATCTAAAGCAGGGCATATAATTCTTGATTAGTCATGTTAATGAAATAATTAGGGCTGAAAATCAAATAAAATAGCTCGATACTCGATTCGTGGTCGTTCGTTAAAAACTCATTCGAACTTGATTCGATAAGCATATCAAACAAGCTTGAACATAATTTTATGTTCGATAAAATTTAAAACTCGGTTTGAACTCGAGCTCGATAAGTAAAAAATGAGCAATTATGTGTAAAAATATCAAACTACTCGAGCTCGACTCGTGTTCGGCTTGATTAAAGCTCGTTTGAGCTTGACTCGATGGATAATCAAACAAATTCAAACATAAATTCTAAGAGAGTTTCTGTTTGCACCCCCATATTTACTCTTTGCACCATAACTTTTCTAGCACCTTTTTTTTTTACTCTTTGCACCCCTAAAATTGACTATAATGCTCTTATTTAAAAAAACATAAAATCTAGAAATTAAAAGCATAAAAAAATCGCGTTTTGTTCGAAATTGTGTATTCGAACATTCTGAATATGTTCGAAGTTTTATGTTCGAGTATAATGGATATGTTCGAAGTCTTGTGTTCGAACAAACATGGTGTGTTCGAAAATTAATTTTCGAACGTGACTTATTTTAAAAATTATGTATGTTCGAAAATAAAATTTCGAACAAACACGATGAGTTCGAAATTTCATTTTCGAACCACGCTTAATTTTTTCTTTTTGAACAAAGAGCATTTAAGTAACTTCAAAAATATTTTATTTTTTCTTTTTTTCTTTTGAGGTGCAAAGAGTAAATATGGGGTGTAAATAGAAACTCCCAACTTCTAAATCTCCATATCATTTCAAACAAGTTTGAACATACATATATTCGTACTCGACTCGACTCATTTAACTTGTAGAAACAATCTTCCCTCTCTCAAGTCTTAACATTTATAATTGTTGCTCCTCCTTAATCGCATCGCCGAGCGGACAAAAATCAATTCCACCAATTCTCTTTTTTGTCTCTACTACTTGATCACTGTAGCCTGTCTCCCAAAACGAAAAACAGAAAAAAGATAATTAGTATGATCTATTGATCTCTATCATGAATTACGTTTGACAAACCAAGTATCCCTTATCCCAAATTCCATTTCTTGAAATCTCTCTCCACTAATCCAGCAGCTTCTTCACATGGCGGAGGAGACAGGGAAGAGAGTTCTGGATAAAGGGTGGCTGGCGGCGAGGTCCACGGAGGTCCACCTCACCGGAGTTGAGCTGACCACCACCCACCCTCCCACCTCGGATCACCCCCCATGGATGGAAGCCGTTGTTCCTGGAACGTAATTGTGTTTTTTCCCTTTTTCCTTTTTTCTACTCAAATTCCATTTCTTATGTTTTTCTTCAATCCTGTCATGTGCTAGAAAACACAGAGTAAAAAAATACTGATTTTTTCTGGTTTGATTGATGATAATTATGTGAATGGGTAAATGGGTTTTGTATTGATCGAGAACTGGACCTCGCTGCTAGTGTACTTGCGGTACCTGTTGAAGAATTGCGTGATTTTATTTGATCATTAAATGTAGATAGTTGCGGGCTAGTTTTTATTTTATAATGCAATCTAAAAGAAAAGGGCATTCCCAAGTAAATTAGGGTGGTTTTGATTTTCAGTGTTTTGGCTACCCTTGTGAAGAACAAGCTTGTGCCTGATCCATTCTACGGCTTGGAGAATCAGGCAATCTTGGATATTGGCGACTCTGGGAGGGAATATTACACCTTCTGGTTTTTCACGACGTTCGAATGCAAGTTGGTATGTAGCTCTTTGACCCAAAACATGTGTTAGTTTGATATATGTATCTATATTGCTTACGCATTCTGCAAAAATTGGCCTTCTACATATCATGTTGATCTTTAGTGCATGCTTTGCACTTTGTTATAAATTTATGGGTGAAGAATCTTGGGGCACAATTCATGTCATTCATCTCCTCATCATCTTGATGGAGCAAGTCTATGACCCGGTGCCCTAATCAAATAAAACAACAGTGTGAATAAATGAGGTGAATGACAAAGCCACAAATTATTTTGTCCTTTTGAAGCAGTAGATGACATGATATCATTCGAGATGCATAAAATTGTTTAAGCTGCAAAAATAGTGACTTCAGCAATTTGGGGTTCGATAGAAAATGTTAATATTTTGTATGCACTCATATAGAGGTATTAGGTATATATAATGCTGTATAAGCCCCTTAAATATCTGCTAGTGAGTAAGTGCATGCCTTCATGCATCCTTAATATCTTTACTTTGCTAAGATGAAAACTATTTTTTTTTTTCTCATTTGCAAATTTGATGATACTGTGTCCAAAGCTCATTCCAATCCCACCTTATCCAGGAATAATGTGAGATTTGAGTCCCATTTTAATCTCCTTGATGTATTGTATGATAGCATAGCTTTTATACTCGAATTACCTATTTTCTGTAAAACCCAATCACATTAATAAGTTCTCTGAAGTGTTAACTCTAATAGAGGAGCATAACATAACTTCTTCAATCATAAGTGGTTCTAGTTTGTTATAGTTGAGTCATTTTGGATGGTCCTAATAGTTTTGGCTGAAAGTTCAGTGTGCTGATTACATAATATTTCAAATATGTTTAGGGCTGCTTGATAGGTTTCAATACATTCCTTGTATCTGGCATATTTAAAAATTGAAGTACTGTGCTGTAGTATGTCCTTATTTTTCTTCTGGCAACCCTTCTCCCATCCTACCTTCTTATTTTATTAATGCTATATTCTTGAAGTTGTTGAATCTCATGCCTTCTGGTTCTTTCTGATTCTTGATCTTGTAAATTGATTTCAGTCAATGAATCAGCACGCGGATCTAAACTTTCGTGCTATAAATTATTCTGGTGAAGTTTATTTAAATGGCCATAATGTGGTGCTGCCTAAGGGGATGTTCCGACGACATTCTATTGATATAACCAATATTCTGAATCCAAATAGTGAAAATCTGCTGGCTGTCCTGATTTACCCTCCTGATCATCCTGGAAAAATTCCCCCTGAAGGTGGTCAAGGTGGTGATCACGAGGTATGCCTTGATTTCACCAGAAGTAGCAATTATTCAAGGTCATTTCTTTTTCATAGCTGTGATGAATATAATGGGAAGTTGATGTCTCATTATAAGTAATGAGAAGATAGGAAATGGATTTTAATTTCCTTAGAAGCGTTATCTTACTATTTGACAAGAACAAGCATTTCTTTCAGTTTCTTTTTTTTTCCTGCTATTCTATTGATTTTCTACTTATTCTTATCTCACTATTTTTGATGTGAAGTATAGATTGGGAAAGATGTTGCTGCTCAATATGTCGAGGGTTGGGATTGGATGGCTCCTATAAGGTGATTGCTAATTTCTGCTAAGCTTAGTTTGTCTAGTTTTCAGATGTCAAATCAACTTATAAGCTCAACTAATCAAGTTTTCAACTCAAGTAATCCAAACACATTTTCTTCTTCACACAAGAACAGAAGACATGTAACTCCTCAGCTTTTGAAGAACAGAATGTTATAATGTAATGAAAATGATAGTAAGCAGGTGCTTGTCTTTCCACCATTTAACTGCCGCAAACAAAGAAGATGAATTTACTTTTCTGCCGGTTCTTTATCAAAGATGGTCAAACTAGGTAGATTCTGTTCTATAAAGCTTGTAACCTCTATGATGACAGTTTCAGATCCTTTTGATCCTTTGTCTGAGTTGGAAGATTAATTTATTGATCAATGAACAATATGGTATGATAATTTCTGTCAGTGCTTGATATACAAAAGCTTAGATTTCCCATTTAATATTTTCAGAGATAGGAACACTGGCATATGGGATGAGGTGTCTCTTTCTGTTACTGGGGTAAGCTATCCAGTTAAATACAACTAGTTTTTTCTGTAAATTCATCAAGTTAATATTGATTCACCTATCTTATACTAGATTTGAAAAGAATCATTTAGTAAGGTTATGTGTCTTTGGCTGGAATTAGAAGTTGAATATTTTCTTTCCGAATAAAATCTAATGAAGAATCAATATCATAAACCTCTTGATCCTGTTCAAATTTTATAATTCTTAATTCTCAACTCATGCTGTGCTTTCATGCAGCCAGTGAAAATCGTAGATCCTCACTTAGTCTCAACATTCTTTGACAATTACACGAGGGCCTACCTTCATACAACGGTGGAGTTGGTGAATAAGAGCAACTCGGTTGTTGATTGCTCTGTGAAAATCCAAGTAGGAACTGAACTTGAAGGGGATATATTCCTGGTAGAGCATCTTCAGACTCAGCATCTGTCCATTCCTGCTGGATCTAACGTTCTATATACATTACCTGAGGTTGGTTTATATCCTTGTGGCAACCAGGTTTGCCTTGAATAATCTTCATTCTTTTTTTGAACTTTCCATCTTTTAGTGCGTTCATTTTTGTTTCCTTTTGGTCTAGTGATTTTTGAAATTACATTAATAATAAAAGGATAAATATGCTATAAAGTATGCGATTAAAATTGGAACATTGAATCTTATGAAGCTCAAGAGATAAAATCTCATATATTCTTTCTACCACTCTTCCTTGTCTTGCCACGGACAGAAAGCCATATGGCATAACCATTTCTGCTGCTCTTGCTTTACTCATGAATTATATTATTTGAAGTGATATAAGTTCTTATAATGTCCAATTATTTCTTTTATAGCTGTTCTTCTACAAACCGAACCTTTGGTGGCCCAATGGAATGGGAAAACAATCTCTTTATAACGTAGAGATAACCATTGATGTGGAAGATCATGGAGAGTCTGATTCCTGGAGTCAGCATTTTGGGTTCCGTAAGATTGAAAGTCACATAGATATTGATACTGGTGGAAGGTATCATAACTTCCCAGGCTGAGGTAGATTTTATTTTTGCCCTTATATCAGTTATATGACCTTTGTTTATTGCTTTCAGACTGTTTAAGGTCAATGGGGAGCCAATATTTATCCGAGGTGGTAATTGGATACTATCAGATGGATTGCTACGGCTTTCAAAGAAACGCTACAAGGCAGATATTAAGTTTCATGCTGACATGAACTTCAACATGATGCGCTGTTGGGGTGGTGGAATCGCTGAGAGGCCCGATTTCTATCATTATTGTGACATTTATGGTCTTCTGGTCAGCTCCCCCCCCAAGTATTTCCATTTGTATATATGTGCATGCCTGTGTGCATAATGTAATGAACATGCTTAAATCAAGAGGGGCTTCTATCTTATTTTTCATTATCATATTTGACTGATTTTATGCAGGAGTCTAAAACTTGAATCGAGTCCAAACAGGGCAATGCAGAGCCATTATCTAAGCACTACAATTGTGAAAGAATCTACGTGATCAAGAAATCTAAGTTTTAACTATAAGCAAGCAAAAAAGGGAAACACAATCCTTCAATTTTCTTTTTCTAAGAAGAACTTGCCTCCGTGGGGCTTGAACAAAAATATGAAAAACACAACATTATTGTCCGTCTTTAGTTCTTTTTTGTCAATGATATGTTATGCATATTTTGTGATTGTTACAATCACATGACAAGAACATGTGCTGCATGAACTCATTTCATATTATGGTGAAGGGCCTGCAGTTCTCACCGGTTTAGTTTTGAAAAATAGTAAAATGGTTTTGTAGTATAATAGTCCAAAAAATAGTACAGTATGCTGATAATATTTGATTGTGTGTGTACTGATTTTACCAGTATGTTGGTATGTGCATACAATAAACATGCCTGAAACTACTGTCCTTGAAATGAAGTTTAACTGATGTCCTGAGCTCACGAGACCATGTGCAGTTAAAGTTTTAATTAGTTTTTTCACTGAGTACATCGCTTTTTTACTGATGTTATATACTCTCAGTTTGCACTGTACTTTTCATAAACTAATTAACTGTCGTTTGCTACCCAAGTTAAGTAGTCAGAAAGTTTTAATAGAAGTAGGGTGACATGACAGCGATTTTCTTGTAGGTTTGGCAAGAATTCTGGATAACTGGAGATGTCGACGGACGAGGCGTTCCAGTATCGAATCCAAATGGTCCTTTGGATCATGACCTTTTCTTGCTATGTGCTAGAGACACTGTGAAGCTGTTAAGAAATCATCCTAGTCTTGCTCTATGGGTTGGAGGTAATGAGCAAGTTCCCCCAGATGATATCAATACGGCTTTGAAAAACGATCTACAACTTCATCCATATTTTGAAAGGCCTGCCAACTGTAAGCATTCAGTGAAAGAGATTTTCCCAATTTTTAGGGACCCTAGCGAGTATCTTGATGGGACGCGTATTTATATCCAAGGATCTATGTGGGATGGCTTTGCTAATGGGAAGGGGGATTTTACCGACGGTCCCTATGAAATTCAGTATCCTGAGAACTTTTTCAAGGATGACTTCTACAACTATGGTTTCAATCCTGAGGTTGGTTCAGTAGGAATGCCTGTCGCGGCTACTATCAGAGCCACGATGCCTCGAGAGGGTCGGCAGATTCCTCTATTCAACACATTGCCAAATGGTTATGTTGAGGAAGTCCCCAATCCTATTTGGGAGTACCATACATACATTCCATATTCAAAACCAGGCAAGGTTCATGATCAGATTTTACCATACGGAACACCTAAGGATCTTGATGACTTTTGTCTCAAGGTATACACTATTTTGTTATTCCTCAAGTTCATAATCTGCTGTCCTGATTTTGCCCTCTGACAACTTAAACGATCTGTTTCAGGCGCAATTGGTTAATTATATCCAATATAGAGCACTCTTAGAAGGTTGGACCTCCCGTATGTGGAGCAAATACACAGGTGTTTTGATCTGGAAAACCCAAAACCCCTGGACGGGTCTACGGGGCCAGTTCTACGACCATCTCCATGAGCAAACTGCAGGGTTCTATGGCTGTCGTTGTGCTGCAGAACCAATTCATGTCCAGCTAAATCTCATGACATATTTGATAGAGGTAAGCATGAACATTGAAATAATTAGGATTAGGAAAGGAAAATTAGACCTTGCAAACTAGATATGCTTCCACTTGGCACTTTTATCAAAGGAGTCATGCATGTATACTAATGGATGATTATTGTGATGCCTGCCTAGTAACCATGCATTGATGCCTATTTTCATTGATCAATACTCGATTTACTGAAAGATAATATAGCTTACGGGGGATCTATATACAGGTAGTGAACACTACGTCGGAGGATCTATCCGACGTGGCTATAGAAGTCTCAGTTTGGGATCTCGAAGGAGCATGTCAGTATTACGAAGTCTTTGACAAGCTCACCGTACCATCCAAAAGAACAACGCCTACTTTTGAGATGAAATATCCCAAGTCTGAGAATCCTAAACCAGTTTATTTTCTTCTCCTGAAGCTCTACAAAACGTTGGACTACGAGATACTATCCAGGAACTTCTATTGGTTGCATCTGCCGGGTGGTGATTACAAGCTCCTGGAGCCATACAAAAAGAGACAAATCCCCCTCAAAATTACTTCTCTAACTTTCATCCGAGGATCCAGCTACGAGGTCAGGATGCACATAGAGAATACATCGAAGAAACCAGATTCAAGAAGTCTACTCCAGAGTAACAATAATTCTGACGTGCCACTGTGGCCCGTCAGAGAAAAAAAGCAGAAGCAGAGCTTGTTTCAGAAGGTGCTAAAAAACTTCTCACCTAAATCCAACGGTGTGAGAGTTGCTGAAATCGATGGAACAGAAACTGGGGTCGCTTTCTTTCTTCAGCTCTCCGTTCATGCTTCGAAGAAAGACAAGAAAGATGGTGAAGACACTCGAATCTTGCCAGTTCATTACTCCGACAACTACTTCTCACTGGTTCCTGGAGAGGTAATGACTGTGACCCTTAACTTTGAGGTTTCTGAGGGCATTACGCCCCGTGTTATGATCAACGGTTGGAATTACCAAAGTGGGTATACCGTTGTCTAGCTGCTGTTGAAGCACATACTAATCTTGAATGCTGTTTTTTGAGTAATTGCTAATGCAACTTCACTGCAACAGACAGCGGCATCCTTAAAACTGTGATCACTATGGAGAGTCGGGTGTATAATTGTGTATGTACTGTTGTCTATGCATATATTAGTCTCTATAGATATGTTTGTATTGTATGTCTGTAATATTTATTTATCAATATGTTTTTGAGGATTCCACGGTATTTTATGATGATTTTCGGCTACTTTTTATTCGGTCTACTTGACTACTTGCTTTAATTTACTCATCATTTTTTTATTAAAAAATAATAATGAAGAAGAGGGAAAATGTATGGTTTCGAATATTTTTTAATTGGAAAATTACATTTTAATACTTGAACTTGGTGACTTTTAATAAAAAAAATTCCACCTTCAACTATTTATAATTCGCAAATTCTGCTATGCAGCTAGTGCATGGGTCGGTACATCATACGCTCCGACCCGGAACTCGCAATCCGGTATTTAAATACATATCTTGATCCATCTAATTCTTTTTCCCCATTTTGATCTAAAGACTGACCCTAGCCATCCCTCTCCCGATTTGTCTCTCTCTCTCTCGATCTATCATCTTCTTCGATTCATCCGCCTGATGTCACTTATTGTCCATTTCATCGTTGGCGATTTAACCTTCTCTCTCTGCTTAGTTACGTGATAGCGTCAGTCGCTTATTGTCCATTTCGTCGCTGGCGATTCAACCTTCTCTCTCTGCTTAGTTACGTGATAGCGTGTAATTTTTGTAAATCCTAGCCTCTGGCCGCCTCTCGCTCCCTCTCTCTCTATCTCTCTTGATCTCTCATTAGTTTTTCTGATTTCATCAGCTCGACGTCACTAATTCAACGCGGCGTCGGTGGAGCTTCAATGTTTCCTTGATTCGTATTTCTTCTCTCTCGATTCAGTCAGGTAATAAGTGATTTTCTTATTTCTTTTGTGTTCGGTTTCTGTAAGAAATAGTTGTTATGGTTTTGTGATTTTTTTTTTCATTTTTTTGATGTTATTGGTTTTTTCTTCTGTATTTGTTGGTATGCCTATATTTAAGTGATTTCATGTAAAACTATATGATTATTGTTTTGTATTCGGTTGAGAATAAAAACCTCTTTATGTGTGCCACTGAAATTGAAAATAAGTATCAAATTGCAGTTGATTTTGCATCTGTTTCATATTCTATTGAGTATCAGTTCTTAGTTTTATGTTCTTAAATCATAAATGATGTTTGTATCATTATTGTAGTCAGATATATGCTAGTAAATTTATTGAACATGAATATATATTTATGTGTATCACTAGAATTAAAAATAACTATCAAATTGCATATATTTTGTATCTAATGTGGTTTTTATGTGATTTTTTGTGTTTTGTGTTTTCTTTCACTGTTCAGAGATGTTAAATATTTGTTATTATGTTAAGTATTATGAGTACCACTTGACGTAGAAACATGTATCACATTTTTAAGTCATATGTTTATGTCTTTAGGGTTCAACCATTTTTCATATTTTGTTTAAGTTCTTATTTATTTTTTGTATTCATAGAATGTCCAGATATATATGTTCATATAAATCTTTTGATTGAAAATCATATTAGTAATATTGAGTATATTTTCTTTAGAATGATTTTTTATTTTGATTTTTGAAATCATAAATGATATTTTTATATGTGGTTTAGTCAGATATTTACTATGAATTATATTGAATAAGAATATCTCTTTATGTGTATCAGTGCAATTGGAAATAAGTATCAAATTGTAGTTCATTTTGCATCTGATTTGTTTTTTATTTCGTTTATTGTGTTTTCTATGTTCAATAAGTGTTCAGAGATGCTCATTTGAGTACTTGATTTAAAAATCTATACAAGTAATATGAGTTATTATGTTAAGTATCAGTTAGCATGAATATGAGTATCACCTGAAGTAGAATCAAGTATCACATTGTTCATAATTTTTGCTTCTTATATTTTTTTAATGTGGTATGTTTATGTCTTTAGGATTCCGTCAATTTTCATATTTTGTTTGGGTTCTTTTTTGTGGAAATATATAAAAATACCCATATTTCTTAACTTAAAACCCCCTTTACCCACTTCCTTACCCACATCCAACAATTACACAACTTCAATGTAAAGTCCCTAAAATACCCTCAAAAAGGTGTTACTTACACATCTCTTACACAAGTGTACTTGATTGTGCTAAAAACCAAGGCAAATCTACTTAGAAATGTTACAGAGACATGTGACAATGAAGACTTCTCATTGGCTGAAAAATCATTGCACAGATCCCGAATGAAAAATTCCTGTCGGTATTCCAGCGGTATAATATCATACCGCCAGTACTCGGGCGGTATTTTAGGGACCGACCGGTATGCGAGCGGTATATTTGATACCGCTGGACTACAGGATCAATACCGGCCGGTATTCCAGTGGTATTACATAATACTGACCGATATTCACGCAGTATACATAATAACGGGCGGTAGTCAAGCGGTATTACATAATACCGGTCGGTATGCGAGTGGTATATTTGATACCGCTGGATTACAGTATTAATATCGGCCGGTATTCAAAGGTATTACATAATACCGGTCGGTATTCACGTGGTATTATATAACAACGGCCGGTATTACATAATACCGACCAGGATCTGTGCAATGATTTGATACTGCTGGATTACAGGATCAATACCGGCCTGTATTCTAGTGGTATTACATAATACCGACCGGTATTCAAGCGGTATTACATAATACCGGCCGGTATTACATAATACGCGAACGGTATCAATGTAGCCCGGCGGTATGTGAGTGATATTCGTACGGTATTCGATTTTCCTCACTTTTGAAGATTGTCTTGTTCACATGTCTTGTTCAGAACTTTGATTGTACTTTGATTCATAACAAAGTACTCTGTTTCTTACACGAATGTACTTTGATTTATAACAAAACAATTGAAGAAGTACATGGATGTAAAAGGGGTAGGTGAGATTGAAGACATGTCATATTTACACCATAGGATATCAATAAAATCCAGCGGTATTCGACCGGTATCACATGGTAGACTGAATAGTTTGTACATTGAAAACGACATATCATATTGCCTTATACTTTTACACACATGCTGGATGTAAGAGAACGGTGAGATTCTTTTCATATTCAAGCATTAATATACAGGATATACTACACACATCAATTTCAAACAAACACAAAACACAACACAACACAACAATATCTAGCAAAAAGAAAAACAATCCTCGTGCAGTCTAACACAAATTCATCAGGTATATTTTGAATCTTTCATGCAGAATATATACCGCTCGAATACCGTTCAGAACCCTATCTAAAAGGTATTCGAGCGGTAATAGCGCTACCGAGCGGTATCGTCATTGTAATAGCGATAACGAGCGGTAGCTTACGTGAGTAATGTTTTCATTGACATTATATTTTGTTGGGTGTACAGATGGATCATTGGCAAAGTATCATTGTACAATATGGTGGGCGATGGCAAAATTCCGACTATGAAGGCGGTGATGAGCAACTTGTACACATTCCTGCTCAACCTATATCTTTGGGTGAGTTAATCCAGCGCATCAATTACATCATGCGATCCAATTCACTGGGTGCAGATTATCTTCTCTATTATTTATCGCGTACTCGAAATGGTAGATTATTGAGGTCTCTCTTGAGTACTGATCAAGATCTGCAGGGATTGTGCATTCGAGAAGGTGAACCGACAGTGTATGTTGTTCACAATATACAAAATGACATCAGGACAAGCCATCAGCAAGATCCATATTGTACCATCAGTGGATTACTCAAGTCCTTTATTTGATAATTATGGCACACAATATTCACAGTTTGATAATTGTGGCACACAATATTCACAGTTCGATAATTGTGGGACACAATATTCACAGTTTGATAATTGTGGCACACAATATTCACAATTTGATTGGTTTAGTGACCCGCATTGTAGTGTTAGCCGCAGTATGCCAACTACCACATCAAATCATGAACCAGTAGGCTCACATGAGTACGCGGGTGATTTTGGAGGCAATGGTGAGGAAGATGACGCTGGAGGTAACCCCTCACAGAATATACATGGTGACGGGAGAGGCAATGGTGAGGACGATGATGATGAAGATAAAGACGAATATGAGGCTGAGGCTGAGCGACCGGAAGATGATGATGATGATGATGATGATGATGAAGATTATGATGAATATGAGGATGAGGATGAGGATGATGAGGAAGATGATGAGGAAGATGAAGAAGCTGATTTTGCCAATAGGTTTACACAGTCTACATTTGTAGAGTTTGCTGCATGGATTCGCAGAGAGGGTGGCATAAACAAACTGTTGTCTATGTTAGGGATTAGCAACCCTTCATCAATACCCGAAGAGTCAAACCCAACTGAAGAGCTAAATGAAAATTGGTTAATACCGATGATTCCCATTGATGTTTCAGATTCACTTCTGATATCTGATTTGGAGGGGGTACCAGACGACCAACTCTGTAAAGGGTCCACCTTTTGGACCAAAGATGCTTTGTCAATCGCGGTGGGATTATGGAATATTCATCATCATGCTGAATATAAAGTGGCTCGTTCAGATTCAAAGCGTCTGATTATCGTATGCAAACATGAAGATCGTTGTCCTTTTGAGGTGCGCGCCACATTGAGAGAAACATTTTGGATTGTATATAAGTTCACGGAAGAACATACATGCATGAATGACTTGAGTCGTGTCGCTCCGAGACAAGTCCATGCAAAAGTGATTGCAGCGTATTTTGCCAAAAAAATGCGCGGTGAAGGCCAGATAATGAAACTAAAAGACATCAGGGCGAAGATGTTGGAAGAGTTTGGTATCCGAACCAGTTACAGCGTTGCACTTCGTGCCAGAAATGCTGCGATCGAGATGATTTATGGTGGGCATGAAGATTCTTTTAAGATGCTCCCTAGCTACCTATACATGTTGGAACAAGTCAATCCTGGTACGTTTACTGACTTAGAAGTTGGGCCTGATAACTAATTCCAACACGTGTTTGTTGCTCTTAATGTTTGTCGCACTGCATATGCCATGTTTCTAAGACCGGTGATAGTTGTAGACGGAACACATTTGAAGGGAAAGAACAAGGACATTTTATTTCTTGCAGTAACGAAAGACGGAAATGAGCAGTGCTTTCCGTTAGCAATTGGTATTGGAGCAATCGAAAATGATCGGTCATGGACATGGTTTCTGAACAGGATGAGACTAGCATTTGGATGCAATCCCGAGACATTGATTGTCTCTGATGCTCACATCAGTATAAGTAATGCCGTTCAAGAAGTGTTTCCCGGCACACCCCACGGACTTTGCTACTATCACCTGTTAAACAAGTTCACGCGGTATGGCAAAGGAGTTACAAGCATGTTCTACAAGGCTGCATACAGTTATCGCCGAACAGTATATGACAAGGCAATGGCGGCTATACATGCTCTAAGCCCAAATGGAGCTTATACAAAGTTGATGGACATTGGACCAGAGCGATGGGCACGATCAAAATGCCCAGTTCGCCGTTATGGTTTTCTTACGTCCAATGCAGCGGAAGTTTTGAATGCACGTTTGTTATGGGCAAGGCGTCTTCCAATCTGCTCATTAATTGAGTGCATCAGGCATGTGATCGAGCAGTGGTTCGATTCTAGACGAGCACGTGCAAATGCACGTGATAATGCTTTGACTGAAGAAGCCTTAAATAAACTGAGTGTGGAAGTGGAAAAATCTCGGGCGTATACCGTTGTCCCAACCTTAAATTCAACATTCAAAGTTCATGATGGCAGGCAAACATTCATTGTTGATCTTCATCAGAAATCATGCAAATGTCGCGAGTTTCAGCTAGATTTGATGCCATGCTCTCATGCAGTTGCTGCTATTATGTACATATTATATATTTATTATGCATCGGTACATCGAATATTTACATTGTAACGATGTTTAATTTTTTATTATTATTTATGCAGGAAAAACGGTGAATCAATTCTTGACTATGTCTCTTCATACTACACGACGGATAATTGGCGTGAAACATACAAAGGGTCAGTAAGGTCCCTGCCTCATCAAGACGAGTGGGTGGTACCAAATCACATTGCACAGCAAAAGGTGACGCCACTTATAGTGACCCGTCAAGCTGGTCGTCCCCCAGGACGTCGCCATCCATCTGGGGCGGAAGCAGCTAATCGCAGACGTCGAGGACCGAGAAAGTGCAGCATATGTCGCGATCCAAATCACACTAGAAATAATTGCACTAATAGAGATAGATGAACCACATGTCGTATTTATTTCTTGCAAAAACGGTAGACATTATTAGTTAATTTGGTAATCAGTTGTATGAGAAGTATTAATTATTGTTTGCTTTGTATTGAAATTTCTTTTTTGTTTAGCAAAATTTAATGATTTTCTAAATAAATAAATATCACAAAAGAAATAGTCAATATGGAAAGTGAAAAGAAATTGCAAGTTATATATAATAACTAAAGAAATAGTCAAAATGGATCCACACGACCGGTACACATCTCGAATATCAACTGTGCAATGTACCGCCGATATATGGTTAGATTTTCGACCACATTTCCCCAAGGTATAGCTGGTCTACCACTGATTAGGCGCTCAACGTACATACACGAATATGGGCCACAACTATGTTCGTCGACTTGCCAAAATTGCTCTGAATCATTTCCCATATTAATTCCCAACATTTTCCGAGGTCGCTTAAACGACCAATGGTTGATGTCCCAATATAGACTCACCTCCAGAAGTCGTTCCAGCAATCGAAGTAATGGCATCAACTGAGCTTTCCTTATCTTGAGAGCCGACTGCTCCAGTGTATGTGCAAGCGAGTCATATACTACCACACGCCACTCACTCAAAATAATGTGCACCGTTACAAAATGCCGACCAATGAGACACACGGTGATAACCTAAGTAAAATAAAAAAGTTATTAAAACAAATAGAAGAAACCAAATTGGGAGGTAGCGGACTCGGTACCAAGTGGTATCCGACCGGTACTGGCCGGTATCACTTCGGTATTCGACCGGTACCCGGTGGTATTCTGGCGGTATCCGAGCGGTACCTGACCGGTATTCCTGCGGTATCCAATATTTTCAATATAGTGTTGAAAAACCTTACATTAGTTGCACCCCACCAAGGTTGTGAGGTAGCGGACTCGGATCCTTGGATAACTTGCACCAGCGATTCCGTCAGACTCCATTCTGTAATTTTTAATTTGCCGGTTCTCAGATCTTTAACTTTGCGTAGCCATTCAGATTCTAAATTGATCTGTAATTTGAATTTGAAATCTAGTAATAAACATATTCATCAAATAGAGATTTAGACAAAAAAAAAATATACTAGTGACTTACAAAGAATGTTGGGCTAACGATAATTGTGTTAGTGGCATTCACATTTGGCAAGATATGGTCCCCATCTACCAATTTCTTCTTCATCACCTCCATCATGATAGCAACCGTCTGTATAGAAATTTTTTTAGAAAAATTAGATGAGAAAAACATTTGGTTGAGATTTGAGAAAAACTTACATCTAACTCCATATCGGTGTTATAGTCTTCCAACCGGGCGAAAAACACTTGTCTGAGTGGGTGACCACTGTATTTCAGATTGACCGACACTCTTCCTCCAAGTTTACGGAACTCAATATATGCAATCCGGCGTTCGATAGGGAGCATCAGAGGCGCGACATTAGCGAAAGATATGGTCGGGATATCATAATGGAAATGAGCAGACTCAACCACTTTTTGTTTTCCTTTTGCTCCCTCCTTTTTGACCTTAGTCCGACGTGTGAATCGTGGCGGTGGGCTATTTTCCTCAACCTCAATCACCTCAATATCCTGAAACAATGATATAAATTAAATTAACAATTTGCAAAATTCGGACGGTATCCGGTTGGTAGCGCAACGGTACCCAACGGTAGGGGAGCGGTACCCGACCGGTATCTTAACGGTATTACTTAATACCGGTCGGTATTACGAGAGTGGTATTACGGTATACCGCTGGAATACCGTTCATGATACACGCAGAAATCCAGCGGTATTATAGTACACCGACCGGTATTCCTGCGGTATTATAAAATACCGTCCGGTATTCAAACGGTATTACAATATACTGACGGTATCAGTTATAACTTATGAGGTTCCTCCACCTCAATTACTGTGTGAGGCGCATGATCCGTCTCCTGTTCAGAACCAAATACTACATCCTGACACAATGATATAAATTAAAATAAGAAATTGCATAATTGAATTAATTAAATGGGCGATAGCCGAGCGGTATTGCATAATTAAATTAATGAAAATAGAATCTATACCTTATGACCATGATCTTGTATATCTCTAGAGAATGTATCAACACCAGGCTCGTATTGTGGCTCGAGGTCTGGACAGAATGATATAACCTGGTAACATGTAAAATAATTTAAAATGAGCGATTCTTAAATTAATCAATCGTAAAAATAAAATATCACGTGTTAGAATAGTGCCTGCAACGGCTGCGCTGTCGTCAAAAACTCATCTATATCCATAGGTGTCAGCATTACTTCAATCTGTAGAGAACTCCTCCCAGGGATATCTTGCTTTGGAGATTGGCGGCCAGAAACATATGACGAGGCACGAGCGGGGATGTGGACGGAGGGGGGTGATCGAGCTCTTGGGGATGTGCGGTGAGTATGATGACCGCGATGCGACTTTGATCGTCTCGAACCAGGCCAGATAGCTCTGATCATGTCCTTCATCTCAACCTTTATAAAGTCCTTCAAGTCGGGTAAAAACTCATTCTTAACTCTTGAGATGAAACGAGCCTCGCGTTTCTCCCATCTGTGTGAAGACGAGAATGTTTTCTCTTGATGACGATTTTCATTATCCTCTCTTCTCTTGCGTCGAACTTCGACATTTTCATTATCCTCTCTTCTCCCATCATTTTTTTTATTTTTCTCCTGCATGCACTCTAGCCGCCATCTTCCTGGATCGAATCACCGGGGGCTGGAAACGAACACTAAGTGCATTTGGGCTCTGAATGCTGATCCAGTAGTCGCTTTGTTCTTCATCGGGTTCTACCTGTAATGTTTGCTGACACGGATGCGCGAGCTGTAATGATAGGAAAAACTATTCAGTAATTATACGTACAAAAAAATTTGAATTTTTAAAGGTACTTGTTTTTACCCCGGCCTTGAAAAACGCATCAAAGTCATCAATGGAAGACTGCACTAAAAGCCATCTCAAACACCTAGGCAAAGCATGCGGGTCAACGCATTGTGCAATCTCACCGGCAAGATCTGGAATGGCCTCGCAGGCCCAAATCTACAAAATATATGAGAAAATTGTAAATAATATTGTTATTATTTACTTTGCGATTTAAAAACACTAAATAATTGTAAAGTACCTGTAGAGCCCACACTGGTCCATAAAAATGATACTTCGAGCCACACTCGATAGTTGTGTTCGGCAATAGAGACATACAGTTTATTAAAGTGGGGTATATGTAGGCCGCCCAAGGGAATCTGTCCCACTCTCGTAGGTTGTCGACCAAAACCCAAACAAAGCTCTCAACTTGCCGGTGAGGGTCATATCCCAAAGCAAACATATATAAGGCCAACACATTAGCAACTTTCAAATAATCATCTTCTGTTTCATTAGCCACATCGCTTTCAAATTTGGTCAATAAATCTTGAACTCTTATCGACTTCCCACCACAAAATCTCATAAAAACGCCGATATTAGAACAGTCGTGATAAGCATTTAGATCAAAATTAGATGTTCCAAATCTAAATCCGGACACGAGCGCAAACTCGGGGTATGAAAATCTAATATTATTCCCACTAATACGGAACCATACCTCATACTTCGAAGCATCTCCAAGATTTATTTCCCGCGAAATCAAAGCATGTAGTGCTTTGCCGCAACTCCAACTCTCCCTCCATCTCAAGAGATGGCCGAAACAACCTTCCTCAAACCTTGGTAGTAGGCCCAAACGACCAACTTTTAATAATCGTGTTCTAATTTTGTTCAAAATCTTTCCTTTGCAGTAAAGATTAATGACGGGATCTATTAATTGCGTTTCAGATCTCTTCCATGTCCAAGAAGGCTACAAAACAAGCGAAAGACAATTGAAAAATGAAAAATAAATAGAAAAATCGGAAGAAATAAAACATACCGTCGGTACTGCCCGGCGGTATTCAAACGGTATCGTCTAGTACCGTCGTCAAACCGCCGGCGGTTTCCGAATGATATCGGTAACTACCGCTCGCAAGAGTCCGGCGGTATCCGATAAATCGCAAAAAAAAATTAAAAAATAGAATTTTATTTCACAAATACCTCAACAGAATCATCTCGACTACTTGTACTTCCCTCGCTCGACATTGCCGCTGGGTGAAAATCGAATAGATAGTCCAAGCAATTACCGTTTTGGAATGGGATTCGAAAAAAAATGTTTTTTTTGGATGTGAAGGAGGGAGTTGAAGAGAGGGTGATTTATTTGGGCTTTGAAAGGGACCCTAATATTCTCGCGAGGGACCCACATGTCAAATCTTTGACCTTATAAAAAAAGACTATGATTGGACAATTAAATACCGCTACAAGCCGGTGAATCACGATTGGATACCGTCGGGCGGTATCCGGCGGTATCCGGGCGGTACTGGGCCTCCTCAGCGGTATTGTGAATTCTAGAACCAATTATGGCCGGGTTGGATTCGATTATCCATCATATATGAATTGAGTATCAAACTACAATGTAATCTTTCAACATATTATGGATTTCGCACTTGTGAGGATCAAGCCACTATGCACTCGAGGCATTAGCAATACAACTAGGGACATTAGTGTAGTATTGCAAGTGATCATTGGCAATGTGATCGAAATCTTGAATTATACACTCGTGAGTCAAATGCTTTTATAATTATGCGAAAAGAGGTTGAGAATGATTAATTACTTTGTAAATTACATAGTACTTCCTTTCCAGGTGTTCCTTGGACTGAATTTACACTTAAACTATGTAGGGACAATTAAATACCGCTACAAGCCGGTGAATCACGATTGGATACCATCGAGCGGTATCCGGCGGTATCCGGGCGGTACTGGGCCTCCTCAGCGGTATTGTGAATTCTAGAACCAATTATGGCCGGGTTGGATTCGATTATCCATCATATATGAATTGAGTATCAAACTACAATGTAATCTTTCAACATATTATGGATTTCGCACTTGTGAGGATCAAGCCACTATGCACTCGAGGCATTAGCAATACACACTAGGGACATTAGTGTAGTATTGCAAGTGATCATTGGCAATGTGTTCGAAATCTTGAATTGTACACTCGTGAGTCAAATGCTTTTATAATTATGCGAAAAGAGGTTGAGAATGATTAATTACTTTGTAAATTACATAGTACTTCCTTTCCAGGTGTTCCTTGGACTGAATTTACACTTAAACTATGTAGGGATAATTAAATACCGCTACAAGCCGGTGAATCACGATTGGATACCACCGGGCGGTATCCGGCAGTATACGGGCGGTATTGGGCCTCCTCAGCGGTATTGTGAATTCTAGAGCCAATTATGGCCGCGTTAGATTTGATTATCCATCATATATGAATTGAGTATCAAACTACAATGTAATCTTTCAACATATTATGGATTTCGCACTTGTGAGGATCAAGCCACTATGCACTCGAGGCATTAGCAATACACACTAGGGACATTAGTGTAGTATTGCAAGTGATCATTGGCAATGTGATCGAAATCTTGAATTGTACACTCGTGAGTCAAATGTTTTTATAATTATGCGAAATATATTCATTTTACAAGACTGTCAAATTACAATATAATCTTTCAATTGAAAGCTTGAATTATACACTCGTGACCCCACTACTTTCGGAAAACTGCTCGTTGTTTCTCTAGCCATATGCCTTGGTCTCTCCTAGATCGAAAAACTTCTTCTCCAATTTTCTCTACCCCGAAGAACTTCTTCTCCAATCCGGGCGGTATACGGGCGGTACCCTCGTGAGTCCCCTACTTTTATAGTAAAATATAAAAGGGAGACGGGGAAATGACGAGGTTGGGAAATGATCTTCTCCCTCGTCTCTCATTGCCCTTATCTTCGGAAACTGCTCGTTGCTTCTCACTGTTACAACAAGCCAGGTTTCCGGAGAGAGAGATTTGGTGTGCAGGGCGGAATCCGGGCGGTATATGGGCGGTATTCGCCAACTTCTTCTCCAATTTTCTCTACCCCGAAAAACTTCTTCTCCAATTTCTTTACCCCGAAAGCTTCACACAATCAATAAACCTTGACAGTCATCAGCTTTCGGGATAAAGAAAATTGGAGAATATGTTTACCAAACTCGGAATAAGGTTTTCAATTCTTATTTATATGTGAAGAAAATTGTACACTTGAAGCGGAGTTCGTAAATTTCTTCACCAATTTCTTAACACCGAAAGCTTGATCAATAAACCTTGACGTTCATCCGCTTTCGGGATTAAGAATATTGGTGAAGATATTTACTAAGCTCGAAATAAGGTTTACGATATGAGGACTCTTATTTATATTGTGAAGAAATACATGTCATTACATTATTTTCTAATGTGGACAACAAATATGAGGACAAATAGTAAACTATTTAAGATTCCACACTATTTATCACATAAAAAAATAAAACTATATTAGTTATGATTGGAAATGACAATTCAATATAGATTCTCCATTAATTCTATAAAGTACATAAGAATACCGTTCGATACACGAGCGGTATGCAGCGGTATAGATCAGTATTGCATGTCTTTATGTGACCGGTACCGAGCGGTATCTTCCGGTACATAAGATTCCACTCTTTATGTCACATAAAAAAACAAACTATATGAATTGTGATTGGACATAACATTTCAATAGTGAAACCACTATATTGCACGTCTTTATATGTTGTCTCGCAAGAAAACAAGGTGTTGAAGAGACAATTCAATGAATAAAGTCACTATGAGTACTATTCAATGTATAATGACTTTATTTATTTAATGTTCGGATATTGTTTTGCATATTTAATTGTAAACGGTAGAGCATTACTGCGCGGTACCGCCCGGTATCGGGCGGTATTGACCGGTACCGAGCGGTATTTCCCGTACCGGGCGGTACTGAACAGATACCTGCTACATGAAAATCAAAATTTTGATTTAAATATTTATGGAAATATATAGTCATATATTTCGGATTCCACTATGCATGTCACATAAAAAAAACAAACTATATGAATTGTGATTGGACATGACATTTCAATAGTGAAATAGTGTTGCACGTCTTTATATGTTGTCTTTATATGAATTGTGATGTTGAAGAGACAATTCAATTTTCAAAGTCATCATGAATATTATTGAATGTACAAAGTCATTATTAATACCATTCAATTAATTATTTAAACGGTACAGTTGTACCGAGCGGTACCGCTAGGTATCCGACCGGTATTGACCGATAACGAGCGGTACCGAGCAGATACCGAGATACCGCGATTTGAAAATAAAAATTTTAATATAAATATTTATGGAAATACATAGTCATATATTTGGAATATAATAATATTCAATAAATTGAAGAACGAGAATGAAAATTAGTTTGATTCTAAAAAAAATGTCTCAAAGTACGTTTCTACTGAGAACACAAATCAAATATTCTAACTGCCATCTGAAAACGATAATCTCTTACGTTAGCAATTTTGTTCCCCCATTTAAGCTTTGGCGAACCTGTGATTAGTCGATCAATATACATGCACGCATAAGGCCCGCAACTGACATCATCGCTTTGCTTGAAATTGTCGGTCATGATCCGGCAGGGCAAGGAAGGTGTTCGGGGTCTCCTAATCTCATGTACATTCTGCACAAACCAACCAGCATAGTGCAAGACTTGCTTCATCAACTTTGTCAGTGGCCTCACTTGAAGTCCTTGAATTTTGTTGTCATCTGGGTCCAGTCTATGAAACATGGAGTCGTATACGTCGACTCTCCATTCGATCAAGTTAAGCAACACGGTGATCCAATGTGAACTAACGTTGCACACGAAGATTATCTACATTGAAAAAAAAATACATTATATATCAAAATATAAAAATATAGCGGTATTTTGATTGTCGAGCGTTATTTACCTGTTTAGCATCTCACCACGGTTGAGCCCCCAGAACATCTCGCCCTTGAACCATTTGAACCATACTGGAGAGAGGCATCCACCAATAAACGTCTGCATGTTCACCTCTCCAATGCCCAGAGTAAGGTTGGTCGACAGTCTTCTGCCATTCTTTTTGTAACTGTAATTGTTGAATACTTGGAAATTAGATTACTAGTATGGTAACGATATATTAAACAAAAAATTCAAAATCAAACGGTATAGGGATATCACTGGACGATACCGCTCGAATTTATCGAACGGTATAATACTACGGACAGACGGTATAGCAGAATACCGTTCAATACCGCCCATTGTTCGAGCGGTATTCGATGATAATATCGAACGGTATAAATAAATACCGTTTACTACCGCTTGAACGGTATTAAACGGTATGAGCAATATTTTAATGAAAATCGAACGGTATTTTAATGAAAATCGAACGGTATTTTAATAAAAATCGAACGGTATTATTAATATAAATAAATACCGTTTAATACCGACAGTATTATTATCTTTACCAAAAAAAGTTGGATACTCACAAAGAATGAAGGTCCCACGATGCGTGTACTCCCTGCATCTACTCCATCTAATAGTTGTTTGCCCCTCTCCAATTTGGCAACCATAGGTTTGCATAATAGATCAATTATCTGTAACGTTATGTTTAATTAAAAAGTTAATTCAATTCGACATAGTTCCCATATTTGGCACGGAATAATAATTACATAAAAAATATATAAAGATTTACTGTGGCATCCATGGTGGACTTGACGTTCTCCACTCGATCAAAAAATGCATGATCCAACTCAAAATTAGTCGCGCGGGTACGGACAAATGGAGTTGGTCTTTTCTTTCGCCAATTTATGTAAGCAGTACGAGCTGCAGCTTTGATTGGAGTCGACATCGTGCTTACGTATGGCGAGCGAAGCGCGGCGGATTGCTTTTTCACTCGACGTGGAGGATTATCGATTTCTACAATTTGTTTCCCTTTATCCGCACGAGTGAAACGAAGTGGACTACCCTCATCCGAGTCAACACCTACGTCTTGAGCGGGATAATCAATTTGAATTTCCTGAAACAAATAAAAATTAAACCAAAAATTAGAATAAAAATTAATGTTAACACTAATTTAACAAGTAATAACAATAATAAACAAATTAAACTATAATTTTGAAAAAATTCAATACTTTACCTCGTTATCCTGATTCAGGAAAGCAGAGGCGGTAGGCACCGCAGTAGGATGTACCCCCACCATAGACCTCCAAAATGATTCCATGTCAATTAGCTCACGGGGGTCTATCTGCATCTGTAGTGATCTCCGAGTAAGTCCTCCATCTACAGATGTGCGATCTGCCTCTTGCATGTAAGACGAGGCACGATGACCAGTGTACTGATAGTTCTGATCGAACTGATCCCACTGATATGAATAATGGGGCTGATCTGCAGAATGATCCTCTGGCTCTGTATGATGAGAGTGGTGAGACTTATGGGGATGATGAGAGTGGTGAGACTGATGGGATTGATGGGAGTGATGGGACGGCTCTGGTTGACGAGATTGATGGGGATGACGAGCCTGATGGGATGGCTGGGCAGAATGATGCGAATGATGACTGTGCCCTGATCGTGATCGACGGTCTCCATGGTAAAGTGATTGCATCCAACTCTTCAGATCAGGAAGCAACTCATACCTCATGTAATCTTTCAAATCTGGCAGTACTGCTTCCTTCAACTTTGAAATAAGACCGCGTTCACGTCTCTCCCAAACATGACTCCCTGAAGAAGACGAGCTCAATTCCCTAGCCCGTTTTCCCGAAGTTGGTGGAGGAGTATGCTTCTTCCTTGCCTCACTCACATCACCATCAGTCTCAGTCTCCGGATCCGATTCTGGCAGAGTAGCCTGCTTCTGCTTTTTCCGGGGCTGTCGTTTCGGTGCACTTGCTGAAACTGAAGCTGCAGAGCGACATGATATATTTCGCACCCGTGCTGCAGTCCTCACGACGCGCTGCACGACATCATCGCCGCCGCGTTGTGCCTTCACAGGGTTTACCAGTGCACGGTAAACAACACCCAGTGCATCGGGGACCAGAACGCTGATCCAGTAGTCACGTACTTCTTCATCCGCGCCCGCATGAAGCGTTTCTAGGCACTCACCCTACAAAATAATCGATGAAATATTAATTATTAAATTGAGCGGTATCGAGCAGTACACGGCGGTACTAGGCGGACCGGGCGGTACTAGGCAGACCAGGAGGTACACGGTGGTACTAGGCAGACCAGGCAGTACACTGCAGTCTTGCGCCGGTACCGGGCGGTACACAGCGGTATTGGGGCGGTACCGGGCGGTATTGCATATTTAGTTAATTAAAATAAAAAATTAATATTTTTATCGTTAAACTACATTACCGCATCATTCAATAGTGTATGAAAATCTTGCACATTTGAAGGAGTAAAAAACCACTTCAAGCAATGAGGCAACGCCACTGGTTCCGCAACCTCCGCAACCTCTCTTCCAAGGGCCGGTATAGCTTCATATGCCCAAATCTGTAAAAGTGATATTAAAATCAACCTAATCAGTATAATTAATACTAGTATTATTCTCAATATTTTTTCATCAAATTATGCATACCTGTAGAGCCCACACAGGGCCATAGAAATGATACTTTCTAGGAGTCGACCTCGGCAATCGACCAATGTAATGGAGTAAAATAGGATAGGTGTAGGCACCCCATGGAAATCTGTTCCACGCCTCAAGGTCATCGACCAACACCCACGCAAAACTATCAACCTTTCTTGGAGTGTCGTACCCACAAGCAAAAAAATAAAGGGCTAAAATATTAGCCATTTTCAAATAATCATCTGGGGTAGCCTTCTTCGAAAGTCTGCGATCCTTTCCATCAAAAATATTCCACAGCTCCAGAATGCTGACATCCTTGCCACCACAGAATCTCCTAAACACTCCCACGTTGGAATGATCGTGTTCAGCATTCAGATCAAAAGCCGATGATCCGAATCGAAACCCGGTCACCAGAGCGTACT
Organism: Perilla frutescens; assembly: GCA_026008535.1. NCBI lineage: Eukaryota > Viridiplantae > Streptophyta > Magnoliopsida > Lamiales > Lamiaceae > Perilla > Perilla frutescens. The sequence continues at coordinate 32,735,688 of BRKX01000017.1, read as the reverse complement.
CGGGGAACGAAAATCTGATATGGCTCTCATTAATACGGAACCATACTTCATGAGCCGGAGCACCGGGAATAGTGATCTCATGAGAGATCAAAGCATGCAAGGCTCTACCGTTGCTCGACTTGCTTTTCCATCTTATGAGGTGACCGAAGCACCCCTCCTCGAATCTCCCCATGAGTTCTTGCCCACCAACTCTCATCAGTCTTGTCCATATCGACGTTAATACCTTGGGCCTGTAGTAGAGATTCACAATTTGGTAATAATTTTGCATCTCTACTCTCTTCCAACTCCAAGGCACCTGAGAAGGAGATAAACACTTAATACACGGTACCGTTGTTGATAGACGGTATACCGTCATTCAAGTACAATACCGTACGGTATTGTTTAAAAAACTTTGAATACCGCATGTTATTGGTTCAAACCCATGTAATTCAATGTTTTATACCATTTAAGCAGTAAAAATAATGAGAAAAATAATCAAATGAGGACGGTATACCGTCATGCAAGTACAATACCGTTCGTATACCGCTCGTCGACGGTATACGAAATTGATTTGCCATTGCCGACGGTATTCGATGTTTTTAACCAACTAATCATAGCATCAAGGTCCAAAAATTAAATTAAAACTTGAACAAGTAAATTACAACATCCTAATTGACGGACGATATACTATCGGTACAATACCGATCGTATACCGCTCGTCAATATTAAGCGGTATTCATACGGCATTTGCCATTGCCGACAGTATTCAATGTTTTTAACCAACTAATCAGAACATCAAGGTCCAAACATTAAATTAAAACTTGAGCAAGTTAATTACAGCATCCTAATTGATGAGCGGTGTACTATCGGTAATACCGGTCGTCGCAAGATATAATACCGTTCATATATCGCAGGAAACAAAACTAACTACGGTATTTTTCGTATACTATTCCTAATCTAGCAGGAAACAAAACTAACTACAACTAAAAACTTAAAGACACCCATAATCCATCAATTATCAACAAAATTTTGGATACCGTAGACTAGAAAAAAACTTATACCGCCGACGGTATTCACGTATTTTAGGAGAGAGATGTAATAACTAACCTGCTTATTGTCAGATTGATGAGCACCACTTCCTTCGCCGAACTCCATTGATGTTCTTCGAGAGAAAAAAAGTAGTATATTTGGGGATTTTGGCTTTTGGTTTGATTTTAGGGCTCGTGTATTTAGGGATCTCTATTTGGGGACGGTATTTGAAATTGATTTGATTTCTTTTGACTTAAGGAGTGGTGGGATTATTAATTTGAAATTTACCATAAATAACTGCCACCATGGGACCCACGGTTTTCGATTTAAAATGGATACCGCCTATGAATGTGGGACGGTAAACTAACGGTATTCGATTTAAAAGGGATACCGCTGTTGAATGTTTGACAGTCTTTGTTCGGTATTCTATATAAAATGGATACCGTTCGTTATACTTGTTGAAGGTATTAAAATAGGACGGTATTGAACATTTTTGCAACGGTATTCTATTTAAAAGGGAAACCGCCCGTTGAATGTGTAACGGTAGTCGAACGGTATTCTATTTAAAATGAATACCGCCCATTGATTGTGAGACGGGATTCAAACGGTATTCTATGTAAAATAGATACCGCCCGTTGAATGTGTAACTACAGTCGAACGGTATTCTATTTAAAATGGATACCGCCCGATAATTCTTGAATATCGCCCTATATATTCTAATAATGTTCGGCTCCCTTCAAATACCGTTTGAATACCGCCCATAATATAATTACGGTATTGGAGCGGTATTGAAATATTTCAACTATATTTCAGTTCCCATGCAATACCGCTCGGATACCGTCAATCTCAAAATTATGGGTTTCGAACGGTATTGCATTTTCCGAGATTTGAGCGCACACGTAAAAAATAACTTTACGTATTTATGAGTCTGATTTGAGACAGAAAATGAGTACTTTGTCTTACAATTTCTGAAAAATGAGAGGGCCCACGTCTGATTACATTGAAAAATGAAAAAGTAGGGATATAATAGACAAAGTGGGTATTTCTTGAATGTGTGTAAGAAAGTGGGTAAAGGGGGTTTTTAGTTAAGGGATGTGGGTAGTTTAATTTTTCTCTCTTCTTTTTTTTTCATTAATTGTCCAGATATATTCGTTTTAAGTGTTTGGTTGAGGATAGTATTTACTCACAGTTGTCATGCTTGCTGGTAAGTGTTTTTCAATTACTTGTTTTATGTTTCTTTCAGTTTTTCATTGTTAATATCTTTACTTGTATTATGACTTGTGTATTTTTCCTTGCATATCATGATGAATTTGCTATTTATCTCGATGAGATTTGACATTCAAAAGGCCTCGGAGTTAAGGTCATATGAGTTGGTGAATGTGGAGTTTGAATGAAATAAGCAAACTAGTGGACATGATTGGGGGTATATATGACGAGTCACATGCATAGATTTGATGGCCAGACTTATTCGTGCCTCGACTTAGTTAAGGTTTGAATTGTTTATATATATATATATATATATATATATATATATATATATATATATATATATATATATATATTTCCTTTCAATTTTTTTTCCTTATTTTCCTAACTGATTTCTAACTTTGTTTCTCGATTTGCAGTCTTATGGTTGAAAGAAACTACGGGCACTATATTGTGCTCATATTGCTATTGCAGGCACAAATGACTTGAGATTTGAAGTCCATAAGTGTGTCCTTGGATTCGTAAATCAAAAGAAGAAATTACTGAGATTTGTGAATTTATATTTGGATATTTGGAATATTGTGATTTCTTTTGGATATTAGATAGAGTTGAAGAATTGTTGGTGTTTTTTCTTGTGGTGTATGATGAATTATATGTTAGGTTTTCGATATGTCATTATTTTGCTAAAACATGAACTTTTTTTTATCTTGGAGATGGTTGTATGGGACAAATACTCTAGTTGTTTATATGTGATTTTTGTAATGTTGAATCGATTGGGTTTATTGATAGTAATGAATGAATTGGTGGTTTGTATCATTGAATTTTAAATTTTGTATTATTTCCGATATGATTTTGTGGAATAAATTTCTTTGTCTTTATTACTGAAGAATAGTAATTGCTTCAGAATTAGCTGGAATTATGTTCATTCAAGAACATCCAAAACCCGCATTTAAAGAAAAAGGATTTATTTTTAGAAATAATGTTAGTATCATTTGTTAAGCTATAAAGTATCACATGTTCAAAAAAAAAGTAACATTTGTATCTGGAAAAACATCATTTATTCTGTCTAAAAGTATCAAATGACATGTAAAAATGTATCATATAAGAAATAAATGTATTTTCAGTCACTTTAATATCATTGAAATGTCATATTCTCCCCAATGAATAGATATTTATTTCCATATTGAAAAAATAAAAAAAAATCATAAATGAATGTATAAGAAATGAAATTACATCATAACAGTATTCCAAAATTATAAAATTCCAACATAATAAATTCCCATCAATTTTTTGTTCCAATATAACTCTTAAAATTTCCCAAAATATATTTAAAAAATGAAGAATCTTCAATCCAAGAATCTTCAAAGGGAATTGAAGATGTGTGTCGGAGAAATAGAAAAATGTATCATATATGAAGTATAAAAATATCACTTATATTGAAGACATGTATCAACCTAATATCCATCTAAAACAAACGAGGGATGCGAGTTTGGGCCAAACTCATTCAACCGAGTTGAGTTTGATGCACCACTGTGCTTCTTCTTTCTGTCTTTCTCAAGTTGTCCCTTAATTTTTTTTTCCTTTCCTTAGTTGTTGCTTTTACAAGATCGAGTATGCTTAGGGGTGGGACGGTAAGGTATACCTTACTTTTTCCACCATACCTTTACCTTACCTTACTTGTACGGTATGGAGAAAATTCATACCGTTATCTTACCTTAACATTCGGTATACCTTCTAACGGTATACCTTGAGTTCAGTATGAAAAAATAGCATACTTCTACCGTATCTTTATTTCGGTATATCTTACCGACATCGGTATACCTTACCAATATCGGTATACCTTACCGACATCGATATACCTTATCCTACTATCTTACGATATATATCATATATTTATCAAATATATGAAACACCCCAATAACGATCAAAATTCAACAAAATAAAATAAATATCACGATAATTAAACTCCAATAAAATAAAAGATTAATTATATCAATCATATAAAATTGTATAAACTCCAATAACATATTTACTAAGCATTATATATCAATCATGTTCTTATAATTAATATAAATTGTATAAAATATTATAAACTAATTATATATTATAAATTTTAAATCGTTTACTTAGAAATCGTAATAATTATTTACTAAGTATTAATTAAGAACATATTTAGAATTACTATACATTAAGTATAACATAAGATTACTTATAAGTGTTAGATATTGTAAATTTACCAGATATTTATAAATATATAGCATATTTACTAAGTATTATATATCAATCACGTTTTTTATAATTAATATAAATTGTATAAATGATTATAAACTTACTATATATTACAAATTTTAAATCGTCATTTACTTAGAAATCGTAAGAATTATTTACTAAGTAATATTTAGAATTACTATACATTAAGTATAACATAAGATTAATTATAAATGTAAGATATTGTAAATTTAATTACTAGATATGTATAAATGTATAACATATTTACTAAGTATTATATATCAAGTTCAAATATCTATAATTTACACACACATACATATATTTATATAATATCACAAATATACCGGTATATACCGTTGGTGTGGTATATACCGTACCAACGGTATATGCCGAATTAACAGTATTCGGTATACCGTCAGTATCGGTATACGCCGGTATACCTCGATTTTTTAAATTCTATACCGTTACCTTACTGAAAAATCTCGGTACGGTATCATACTGTACCAAAAATACCGGTATACCTTAAAGTTCGGTATTTCGGTATTTTTCCGGTACGATATGGTATGACGATATATTTTTCCATCCCTAAGTATGCTTGATGTGGAGACATTCATGTCCTCGATGAAATTAAGCGTAGTTGTTATTGCCTCAACACCCTCAAATATGCACTTAGATCCATTTTTTACAATCTTTCTTGCGCGCTTCTTCATTAGCTTGAGCTCTTGAAATGTATCATCATATCAGAAATTAAGTATAACTGTAACTAAAATGTATCATTAGAGAGAGAGAGATACCAACTCCTTAGATGAGAGTAAGACCCACCATAAGAGCATTGGTAGGAGAGGAAATATCAGCAACTCCATAAATAAATTCCAAAAACTTTCCCTACATTTAACCTATTGGTCATTGATCATTTCTCAATGTCAATGTGATTAAATTTTAATTATAGTTAATTAATTGGTGACAAAAAATTAAATATTTTGGTTGATAATATGTGAGTTACCCGAGCTCATTGAAAAAACCATCCTATATTTGTAAACACGATGCTTTTTCTTGAAAGCTGATTTAGTGAACAACAAACACGCCGTAACCACCCCATCTCCACTATTTTTCCAAGCACAACATCTATTATCTTCTCCGTATTCCATCATGTCCCTACACTCAATCAAAATTCACAATTATTTTAATCCCAATTTTTGAATTTCGCACAAAAATCCCCCAAAGTGTTGTAATACACAAAATTAATCTTAGAATTCAAATCTACATAACTAAAAAGTTTGGATTGAATTTTCGAAACACTTTCAAATTTCGAGAGCTGCAGCAAAAGGAATTGGATTTGTTGATTTGGATCTTGTGTTTTTCTTTGTCGTGATGTCGACGATGGTGTTGGCATTTCGCCGACGAATGGTTTTCGCCATGGCAGTGGCGGTTGCTTCACCTTCGACTGCAATGAATGGAGTCGAAATCACGAGCTGCAATGTGCGGGTTCTTTCCGTTAAATTTTGCCCCCTCCTTTTTTATTGGGGTTGGCTGCTTAACGGGCTGGCTCCTGATGGGCCTAATGAGTAGACCCATCTGATGGGCCGGCCCATCAATTTTGTGTACAAGAGATCACCTTTATAATTTGATGCCTAGTGTTTAAATTTTTTATCAAAGCTATCTCAAAGTTCGATTTTCAGTACTGAAAACATATATGTGTCGTCGAATTTTGATACTCCCTCCGTTCCATTTATATAGTTCATTTTATCATTGCACGTAGATTAAAAATATTTATAAAAATAAGATATTAAAGCTTAACTTCCATTATTATCCTTACTTAAAATTAATGACTCTAAAAAATTTAAGTGGTTAAATTTTAATTTCCAATACATACCAAGGGCATATTGGTATATTACCATGATAATTAATACTATTTATAATTATGAAACTATATAATTTAAACACCTCAAAATAGTAATAAAGACTATATAATGGGATGGAGGTGTAAACTTAATTAAATTGCACGGATCTTAGAACTTCATAATTTCCACATTCAATGAATAAATCAGAGTACTAACCTAGATAAGCCATAACTTATTTTGATGATGAAGAAATTGCTTTTCTCCCTTCACCGTTTTTCCTTAAGTACAGAACGCCTTTAGATGATAGAGAAAATATAATTATGTGTATTCTTTTATCGGTAGGTGAGAGGACTAGTTTCAGATACAGTTAGATATATATACACGTTCTATCAACGTGATAAATATCGTGAAATCACCTTCAGATAAATATGAACAATTTATCAGATAAACATCAAGATATTTAAACCATATAATTAAGATACTTAAATTCATATAAATATCTTAATCACTTAATTATTAATGACACGTGACCATTAATAAATCTTACATTCTCCCACTTGGCCAGAGTGACAGAAATAATTATGATGGTTTAAATAACATCATAATGTGCACGTCATCAGATAAATTCATTGGTCAAATCATTATGTCAATATTAAATATATACTAATACGAGTCATGGCGGTTCTACATCAGTCTATCGATATAGTTCCTTCCATGTACTACAATATTAGTAATCTACTTAATACGACTCATAATAAAGGATAATAATGGTCCACATTAGTGTCTCTTTTCAAGACTAAAATATTTCCAGTTAATGTCAAACATTATGTATACCATACTGACATAACAAGATATCAATAAATATCAGAAACACTATATAATGAGCTCAAAGTGTCAAATAACCATAAGTCTATTATAATTTTCCAGCAATACCCATTCTTTTGACATGTTCAATAAATGTCTTTGGAGATAATCTTTTCGTTAATGGGTCAGCTATCATGAGATCGGTGCTAATATGTTCAATTGACACCTTTTGTTTCTGAGCTTCTTCTTTAACAGCAAGATACTTCAATTCCATATGTTTAGCACCTTTGAAATACTTGTCGGTTTTAGAGAAGAATACGGCGGCATAATTATCACAGTAAAATTTCAGCGGCTTGGCAATACTGTCGACTATTCCAAGTCATGAAATAAAGTTCCGCAACCAATTTCCATGAATTGTGGCCTCAAAACATGCCACAAATTCAGCTTCCATAGTGGATGCAGCAATTACAGTCTGCTTCGACTCTTCCATGAAATTGCTCCACCAGCTAAAAGGAACAAATAGCTGAATATTGATTTTATTGTGTCAACGCATCTAGCAAAGTCTGAATCTGAGTATCCAATCACATTTAGGTGATCGGATCTTCGATAAGTAAGCATATACTCTTTTGTTCCTTGCAGATACCTCAGTACCTTCTTTGCAGATTTCCAATGATCAATTCTAGGATTGCTTTGGTAACGACCAAGCATGCCAACAACAAAGCTGATGTCAGGCCTAGTACAAGTCTGTGCATATATCAAGCTACCAACAATTGATGCATAAGGAATATCTTTCATTTGTTCACGTTCCAATTCATTCTTTGGACATTGCATAAGGCTGAACTTGTCTCCCTTCTGGATTGGAACGATGCTTGATGAGCACTTATCCATCCGAAATCTCTCACGAACTTTATTAATGTAAGCTTTATGAGACAAACCCAACATTCCTTGTGATCTATCACGGAATATTTCTATTCCAATCACATAAGTTGCCTCTCCCATATCTTTCATTTCAAAATTTTTTGAGAGAAATTTCTTGGTTTCATACAATAATCCAAGATCATTAGTTGCAAGCAAGATGTCATCAACATACAGGATTAAGAAAATTAACTTGCTCCCACTGACTTTTAGATATATACACCGATCAACAATGTTTTCCTTAAATCCAAAAGACGTAATGGTATCATTAAACTTAAGATACCACTGGCGGGAAGCTTGTTTAAGCCTGTATATTGATTTCTTGAGTTTACACACCATATGTTCTTTTCCTTCAATGGAAAAACCTTCAGGTTGATCCATATAAACATTTTCCACTAAATCTTCATTCAGAAAAGTAGTTTTAACATCCATTTGGTGTAACTCCATATCATAATGAGCCACCAAAGCCATAATAATTCTAAGAGAATCTTTCTTAGATACGGGTGAAAATGTCTCCTTATAATCAATGCCATCTCTCTGGGTAAAACCCTTAGCAACAAGTCTAGCCTTGTATCGTTCGATATTGCCATTAGAGTCACGTTTGGTCTTAAAGACCCATTTACAACCAACTCTTTTACAATTTTCTGGCAATTCTACAAGGTCCCAGACTTCATTGTGAGCCATTGATTTAATTTCTTCTTTCATCGCATCTAACCATTTTGTAGAATTATTACTTTCCATGGCTTGAGGGAAGGAAACTGGATCACTATCATCAATTCCAATGTCAAAATTCTGACATTTGTAGATAAACCATATAATCATTAGAAATAGCAGGCCTTCTTTGTCTTTCTGACCTTCTTAAGGCTATTTGATTTGGTTCACCTATATCATGTTCATTGATAATGGGTTCATTATTGGGAGGTTGATCATTTATTTGTTGTTCTTGTACAACAACTGTAGGAACAACAACATGAGAAGAAGTTTTGGGCAAATGTATCTCCACCCTAACTTCTTGAATGTCCATATTTCGTGGTTGTTCACTCCCACTGATTTCACAATTTTCAATGAATCTAGCATTTCCAGTTTCAACAATTCTCGTACTATGGTTAGGACAGTAAAATCTATACCCTTTAGACTTTTCCGGATAACCAATAAAGAAATCACTTATGGTTCTTGGATCCAATTTCTTTTCTTGTGGATTGTAAACCCTTAATTCTGCCGGACAACCCCAAACATGCAGGTGTCTTAAACTGGGTTTCCTACCCGTCCACAGTTCAAAAGGCATTTTAGGAATTGCTTTGCTAGGAACCCTGTTTAACAGATACATGGCAGTTTTAAGTGCATACATCCACAATGAGATGGATAAAGAAGAGTTACTTAACATGCTCCTAACCATATCCATAAGAATATGATTACGCCTTTCTGCTACACCATTTTGTTGTGGTGTACCTGGCATAGTGTATTGAGCACATATACCATGCTTTTCAAGGAATTTAGCAAATGGGCCTGGGCATTGCCCATATTCATCATATCTGCCATAATATTCACCACCTCTGTCAGACCTAATGATTTTCACTTTTCTATCTAATTTCCTTTCAACCTCATTAATAAACACTTCTAAAGCATTTATAGACTGAGATTTTTCTTGTAGTAGATAGATATAATTGTAACGTGAAAAATTATCAATAAAGGTGATGAATTTTTTTTTCCTTCCCAAAAGAAGGAACATCAAAAGGCTCACAAATATCAGTGTGTATTATTTCAAGAAGTTGTGTGCTTCTTGTGGCTCATTTCTTTGTGTGTTTTGTCTGCTTTCCTTTAATGCAATCCACACAAATACCAAGATCAGTAAAATCTAAGTTGGGAAGAATTTCATTCTTTACTAATCTTTGTAATCTTTCTTTGGAGATGTGCCCCAAACATTTATGCCACAAGTAAGCAGAATTTTCATTAGCTAAACCACATTTAGTTCCAACATTATGATGTAGGGTTAAGAGAGTCTCAGCAAAAAGATGATCAAGTTTCAATTTATATAAGCCATCATGCAGAATAACAGAACCGATAAAAAGATTTTGCTTGAACAAACTGAAACATCCATTACCAAATTTAAAGGAATATCCAACAGAATTAAGTTTGTATAAAGAAACTAAGTTACGAGAAACAGAAAGGACATAAAGAGTTTCAAGCAAATCTAAGTGATGTCCAGTATCTAGAATCAAACGAAAGGTTCCAATGGTTTCAACAGGAGCTTTGACTCGATTTCCCATATAAATGAAGTTTTCATTTGGATCTATGATTCGGGTCTTAAGGAATCCCTGCATTGTATTTGAAATGTGAGTGGTACAGCCTGAATCAAGCCACCAAGTGTTATTAGGAACTTCAACCAAATTAGATTCGAAACATACAAAAACATTATGTATACCTTTCTTTTCGAACCATGCTTTATGTTTCAGACAATCTCATTGAAAATGTCCAGGCTTTCTACAAAATCGGCACTTAAGATTGTCAAGTTCCTTTTTCTGGATTTGGGCAGATGACTCATTCACTTTATGTAGTCTTTGCTTGCCCTTTCCTTTCTTTCTGATGACTTTCTTACCAGCTCCTTGATTAATTGCGAGATGAACAGAATGAGTTCCTTTCCTTTCTTTCTGATGACTTTCTTACCAGCTCCTTGATTAATTGTGAGATGAACAGAATGAGTTCCTTGATTCTTAAGCCTCGTTTCCTCCTGAACTAACATTCCCTGAAGTTCATTCACATTCCACTTATCTTTCATGGTGTTATAGTTCATTTGGAATGGACTGTACTCAGAGGGAAGCGAGTTTATGATAAACTGCACAATGAAATTCTCATCCATGCTCATCCCTAATGACTTAAGTCTTGCTGCAGGGTTTGTCATTTCAATGACATGTTCATGCATGCTACGAGAACTATCAAATTTCATGGTGGTTAAAGTAGCCATTAAGGTCCCAGCAACAAATTTATCAGCAGTTTGGGAACGTTCTTTCACAAATTTCAGAAATTCCTTAGCATTTTCAGTGTTAGGAATGGTAGACTTGATATTGTCTGCTACACTCATTCGCATAAACATAAGACTTTGTTTGATTTCACCCAAGTATCATGGATAGACTTTTCAGCAGCACTGCTAGTGTCAGTAATAGCAGGCTTTTCAACATCAAGTGATGAATCAAGATCCAAAACACCAAGGTGAAATCGGATTTGTTCACACCAATTAGAAAAGTTCAATCCATTAAACATTGGAACAGACGAAGCATGCGAATGAAGAACGACGGGAGTAGGCACTGCAAGGATAATATAATTTTTACACATTAATGTTTTGAGTTACTTAAACAGATTCAGGATCGATAAACAATAAATGTCCATTGATGATCTCCTTTGGGCGATACAACAATATACAATCATAATCATAATCATAATCATAATGATGCTTGCAAATTTACCATAATTTGATAATTGAACATGACAACTTTAAACCATTTTGTTATATTTGGATATCCAAAATAGTTAGAACATGATGTAACAATTATCACATTCATATTCATAAATTATAAGAACATATAATCAATCTTTGGGTGATTTTTAAATGTCTTATAATTATGAAAATTCAATTATCCATAATTTAGAAAGATAAAACTTTAATCAAGCATCACATTATTATAGATAATTAAAAATAATTATATGATTAAAATTTATTAAACATTCAGGTCAGACCACTTTGGTAATTAACAGACCAACATTAAATAAATTCAAGTCATATAATAAATTAATAGAATTGAAACCGATAAAATTCCATCATAATCAAACAGATAATATAATTATGTAATTTGCCATAAATTATATGTAAAACTTTTAACATATACAGATCACAAATTTTATTCCAAAACTATCTCCATACTATGCCACATTAATCGGACACATGAAAACGTCAAACATGGAGAAAAAAAAAATCTGACTCAAATAAGAAAATCAATCTCATTATCTTATCAAGCACATCGTTAATGATTTACGGCAGTGACTGTATATCTCAAATCTAGCTTGATTTTTATATAATTATCAAGAAATCTCGTGAGAATTCATTCGGTAACGACAATTTCGATTTAATTCAAATAACATACATTAATACATGCCTCGACATTCACACGTAAACTTTTGATTAAAACTAAAATCAATTAGCAAAATAATCATAAAAGTATTCGTCCCCAGCTTTTCTGTTCACGAGAATCACAATTAATGACAATTATCAAATATAAATTTGTAAAACATAATTAAGCAGCGGATCATCATTAAATAATTATAACATAATACAATCTTGATAATATTAACCAGATTGCATTTCAATACATAGATAACCATGAAAATAAATTTTAGGGTTCATAAAACAGTTATGAATGAAAAATCATGAGTTCCAAAACCTGGCTCACATACCACATGTAAATTTAATTAAATTACACGGATCTTAGAACTTTATGATTTTCACATTCAATGAATAAATTAGAGTACTAACTTTGATGATGAAGAAATTGGTTTCTCTCCCTTCACCCTTTTTCCTTAAGCACAGAACGTCTTTAGATGATAGAGAAAATATAATTATGTGTATTCTTTTATCGGTAGATGAGAGGACCAATTTCAGATATAGTTAGATATATATACACGTTCTATCAACGTAAGATATTTAAACCATATAATTAAGATACTTAAATTCATATAAATATCTTAATCACTTAATTATTAATGATACGTGGCCATTAATAAATCTGGAGGGAGCATCTAAGTTCCACCATATGGAATGGAATGGGAATGAGATCACATTCCCACGTTCATTCCCATTCCTATGGTTGATATAATTTTTTCAATTGGGAATGGTCATTCCCGAAGGATGAATATATGATTAGCCATTACCCCCACTCCCATGGTATTATGTACTTCCGATTATCAGAATAAATTTTATTTTTTATTTTGTAAAACTATACTTTATTTTTTGTATTGACAAGTGAAATCTCATATTTTTATAAAATATTTTATTAAAAACAAATTTATGATTTTTTTAAAAAAAACTCATTGACAATTTATTAACGATTCATAAAATTTTGTAATATTTCACAAAAGTACTAATGATATTATAGGATTACATAAAATATACAAACCCGCTAATAGTGAAATACTTTTTAAAAGTATACTCAATTGTTTCACAAATGTTAATTGAATAAAAAAAATAGCATAATATTCAACAATATGTTATTAAAATATAATAGTAGCTTCGAAAGAATAGTAATTTGTTATTTAGAACTAAATAAGCCAATTTGTATATTTTATTTATTAATTAGATATGTTATAATAAAATCAATTCAAAAACGTAAGTTCATTCCTATCTTTATACTTGTGATACCAGCCAAAGGAATGCAATAGTCATTCCATTACATTACATTCCATTCTCATCACCATTTCGTTAATAACTAGTTAAAAGGTCAGAATATTTTTGTTAAAAATAAAAAAGTTTAGGTATCAAAATGTATGTTTTTGTTTTAAGATTTGAAGTTAAACTCGTATAAAATTCCCGATCGAAGATTTTTTGTTGACACTGCATTACTTTGATGGATGAATTCCATCAGATGCGTCTTCACAAAGCTCCGGCCTTCTCTTCCACCACCTCAGCTTCATCAATGGCGCCACTGCTCAACATTCTCTCCCTACATTTCTCCTCAAACCTGCGACGATACTTTCACTTCCATCACAGAATCCAACCTCGGGGAACTCCTCTATTCTTGCGGAAGACAAGTCAATTTCCGCCTAGGTTCTCACTTCCACGCCTACGTCATCAAGAGCCCTCCATTCACTCGCAGAAATGCTCAGGTGATTTACAACTGTTTACTCAATGTGTACTGCAAATGCGGTCAACTTCGCGATGCAGTTAAGATGTTCGACGATATGCCGCTGAGAGACACTGTCTCGTGGAACTCACTCATTTCGGGATTCCTGAAAGTGGGAAAGATGGAAATCGGATTTGGGTATTTCAAATTGTTGTTGGGTTCTATGGAATATATGCTCGATCATGCGAGTTTAACTACGATGCTATCGGCTTGTGGTGGAAAGGAGTTGCTTGATATTGTGAAGATGATACACGCGTTGGCGATTTTAAGTGGTTATGAGAAGGATGTGACCGTCGGGAATGCCTTAACGACGTCGTATTTTAGATGCCGGTCTCTGGAGTCAGGTATTTCTGTTTTTGATGAGATGGCGGAGAGAAATGTTGTTACTTGGACGGCTGCTATTTCAGGAATGGCGCAGAATGAGTTTTATGGTGGAAGTTTGAAGCTATTTGTGGAAATGTACCACAGTTTGGTGTCTCTGAATTGTTTAACGTATTTGGCTGTGCTTTCGGCTTGCTCCGGACTGCAAGCGCTCAAGGAGGGTGCTCAAATTCATGGTGTTGTTTGTAAGTTGGGGTATCAATCGGATTTGTGCATCGAGAGTGCATTGATGGATATGTATTCGAAATGTGGTTGTGTGGAGGAGGCGTGGCGGATATTTGAGTCTGCTGAGGTTCTTGATGAGGTGTCTATGACTGTTATACTCGCAGGTTTTGCACAGAATGGATATGAGGAAGAGGCTATACGGTTGTTTGTGAAGATGGTGAAGGCGGGAGCCAATCTTGATCCCAGCATGGTTTCGGCCGTTCTTGGGGTATTTGACATTGGTACTTCTCAAGGTCTTGGCTCACAGATTCACTCTATGGTTATCAAGATGGGATTTGCTTCGAATGTCTTTGTTAGCAATGGCTTAATCAACATGTATTCCAAATGTGGGGAGTTGAAAGAGTCGATCAAGGTTTTTTACTCGATGTCTCAGAAGAATCAAGTTTCATGGAACTCCATGATTGCAGCTTTTGCTCGTCATGGGGATGGGTTGAGAGCGCTGAAATTATATGACGAAATGAAATCAAATGGTGTGGAACCAACGGATGTTACATTTCTGTCTCTACTTCATGCTTGTAGTCATGTAAGATTACTGCATAAGGGTATGGAGTTCTTAGAATCTATGGAGAAAACATATGGAATGAGTCCAAGAATGGAGCATTACGCTTGTGTAGTAGACATGCTTGGCAGAGCAGGGCTTTTGAAAGAAGCCAGGGAGTTCATAGAGGGGTTACGAGTAAAACCAGATGCATTTGTTTGGCAAGCATTGCTCGGCGCATGTAGTATTTATGGCAATATTGATATGGGGAAGTATGCGGCTGACCAGCTAGCTGAGGCGACGCCTGATAGTCCAGTGCCGTTTATTTCCATGGCCAACATTTACTCTTCTAGGGGGCGGTGGAAAGAACGAGCAAGAACAATCAAGAAAATGAAGGAGAAAGGAATTGCGAAAGAGACTGGGGCAAGCTGGATTGAGATTGAGAAAAAGACACACAGTTTTGTTGTTGCTGATCAAATGCATTCACGAGGTGACCATGTTTACGCTGTACTAACCATGTTGTTTGGACACATGAGAGACGATGACCTAATTTCTTCCAACTCCAGTGCACATTTTGCATTGGATTACTAGATTGTTGTTGTTGTTTTTTTAGTTGAGTTAGGCTTTGTTTTAATTTGGTATGTTTAAATGAGATTTTTGCTTTTGATGGATTTTATTTGTTGATCTTGTATTCTTGTTGGATAAAATGCGAACTTGCATTTCAGTTTTTAAGAATGAATCAAAATTAGAGTTATTGATGTAAAATATATCTTTGTAAAGATCGAGGCTTGTGTTTCAAAAACCATTGCGCTCTCTCGTCCCAAGAGAGAGAGAGAGAGAGAGAGAGAGAGACTCGTTTTGTCAAAAATTAAATTTTCCTGAAATTGAACTTCTACAAACTCTAAAATTGCTCCATCTTACGAATTATCATGCATGGAACTTTTGGTTTTAGGATTAGAATTGAGTCATGCAGTCAATGCAACATACAAACGAATGTGTCGTTTAAGAAATAAATGAGTATATAAAATTAAATTAGAGTTTAAAAGTATATAATTATCATTACAAGAAAGCTATAAGAAAAATTAATTGTGTGATCATCAATTACGGTACTATGCAATTTTATTAATTTATTTTAATAATAATAATAATAATAATAATAATTATTATTATTATTATGCCGATATGGCACTACATTAATTGATACGTCTAGTGTCTGCTTATAGTAGATGCCAATTTAGCCCGAATCCGATGGGTTGGCCCAAATAGACCGAGAAAAATATAGGGTTAGGGCCGAAAAATTTCGGTCCGAAAAAAAAATTAACCGAACAAGCCAGACCGGTCGTGGCAGCCTTCGTTGTTTTGGTCGTAAATTTTTAAAGAAAAATCCGATTCACGAATGGTCGGAAGCGTTGGAAAGCTAACTCAATTATCTTTCCATCCATATATTATGCATTTACAGATTCCAAGTATGCTAAAAGTTATGAGTTTTTAAAGTTATAACTAATAGTAAATGAGTTTTATTCAATGATGCAATTTTTCATTAAATGTTATATTTTCATTTATGACATACATTATTGCATTTATCAATGTTATAACTTATAAGCGCTATACGTGCTTAGTATGATGTATAAAACATGTTGTTTATTTGTTTGTTGCCAAGACCTTTCACTTTAATTTTATTATTATTTTATTTTATATTTGTTGAGAAAATTATCTTTCACTCGTTATCCATTTATTATTATATATTATTGATGTTTTAAAGTATTAAATTATATTATTTATCATGTTTTCAATAATTTAATTTTATATACATTCTAATGTTATCGTTTGTTTAATGTATGAGAAAGAATACAAAGATAAATGAAATAAATAATGAAGACTTTAAAAATGAAATATGAACATAAAGTTGAAAGATCTTCAAATATTATTGTTGAAGTAGAAGAAGATCGTACTTCCAATTAGATCGGAGATTGAGCTATAATTAGATTTATGATTTAGTTTGAAATTATTATTTTTGAAAGAACAAATTATGATTGAAAATTATTATAATTTATCATTTCATGTACCGTTGATTTCTTTACTTGATGCACTATGATATTAATGAAATTTTATATTCGCCATATTTTTTTTTTCATTTTATGTTATTTTCGTGTATTTATTTATTTTAAGAGTAAGAGATGGTGATCATTTTTTAGAATTATCAAAATATAATTTATACATATAAAAAAATTCGTTAACATGTTGGCCCAACGGGCTAGCCCGAAAACCGAAGGGGTTAGGGTTAGGACCAAGAATTTTTGGCTCAATTTTTTTTAAACGATTCAGCCTGAACCGAATTGGCTCGAAATCGAAACGGGTTGACCCGAAATCGAACGAGTTAGCCCGATTGATATCTCTAGTATTACTTTTTGCATTTTGTATATTGTTGAAAATTTGAAATTCTACAAAATGAAATTTAATATTAGTAATCCAAAGGCGAAAAAAAGTGTATTTAACATTTTAAAACCCAAAAAGTTACCGCTCAATCACTAACGCTCCAGCCCGGCCCGGCCCAACCTCACGCTCTGAAATTATAGCCGTTATAGATGCTATCTACGATTGAACGGCTCAGATCACTCCAATTTCAAAACTCGTTTTCAAAAAACAAAAGAAACACCCCTTTCCCGACCGTTTCAATATTTCTCTCACCACTCCTCTTTTCTCTTCCTCCTCCTTTCTCTCTCTCTCTCTCTCAGCTTTCAGTATCCGTGTTCTACTTCTTTCAGCAGACGATATTTTCTCTCGACTGCAATCATGGACGGTACTCTCTCTCTCACACACACACACACAGATACACACATTTGATCTCTTTTTTGTATATTAATTGGCTTTGAATTTTCTTTTACAGATCGAGCCCTAGAAATTCTATGTTCGAGTTTTGATCACGCTGTCACTCTATCCCCTATTGATGCTGGTATGTTTTAAATTCTTTGTTGTATATAGATGTTTTCACTATATATTAGCAACTAATTAGTGAATTCGAAGTTGATTTTGATCTGTTTTTTTTTTTTTTGTCACAGATCAAACCGTTGAGACTCCAGAGGAAAATTCAGGTTTTTTTTCGTTTTCTTCTCTTTTTTTTCCTACATAGGGTTTCAAAATTTGCTCAGTTCTTGTATGTAATCTTGACCAGATTTTAGGTAATTCTGCGTCTTCTTTTCTTTGGAAAATGACCGCAGATATATAATTATGTGGGTCCATTGTTTTCCAAGAATATCTAAATGCTTTAATTTGCATCAGTTTAGACTGATGTAAATTGTGAAAAAAATATTGATTTTTTTGTTGAATAGTGGACATAATTTTAGTCAAATTTGTTTGTTTGGATAAAAAAATTATTGTCTGGAAACGTATCTTGATTTGGGGGTTTCATTCAGGAAAATGTGAAGGAAATAGTGATTTAGTAGATACCAGTGTTGCTTCTGATGATACTCAAGAAGTATCTTCCCAGACTCTTCCGATTTTTCTGAAAATCGAAGATCTTAGCTGCAAATTACAGGTATATAATTATGGCAGGATCATTTTCATTTTAACTTTTTTTTCAGTGTTTAACTCTCTAGTCAGTTACGCTTGCAGATTATCAGAAAAGAGCATGCACGTCTGTGCGATGAAGTAAAGGGCATCTCTATTGATTCTTTACTTGGTTCTGAAACTTTCACTGCTCTTCAGAATTTGAGTGCGTCATCCTTCTCAATTATCTCATGTCTCCTGGGAAAACCTTTTGGCATGTAATTGACCTTTTGTGTGTTGTGTTTTATTTTGATTTTAGGTGTGGAACACGAACTTCTGAAAAATAAGTACCATGAAGAGTGTGAGTTGCTGAGAAAGAAGTATTTCGAAGAATGCTCAGAAAGAAAAAAGCTTTACAATGAAGTAATTGAACTGAAAGGAAATATTAGGGTCTTCTGTAGGTGCAGGCCACTGAAACAAGATGAGATTGAGAAAGGCTCCACCTCAGTTGTTGATTTTGACTCGTCTCAGGAAAATGAGCTGCAAATCATTTCCTCTGATTCTTCCAAGAAACAATTCAAGTTTGATCATGTGTTCAGACCTGAGGACAACCAAGGTATCATAATAGTGACGTACATATTCCCAAACCAGACTTCACTACTTTAAGCAGGCATATCCTTATTCTTCTTATAATAATTTCTTTGTTAACTCCATGTCATTACACTTATGCAGAGGCTATCTTTGTTCAAACTATGCCTATAGTAACCTCTGTCTTGGATGGTTACAATGTTTGCATATTTGCCTACGGACAAACTGGCACTGGAAAGACGTACACAATGGAAGGAACATTAGAAAATAGAGGAGTAAACTATCGGACTCTGGAAGAGCTCTTCAGGATGTCCAGGGAAAGGAGCAGTATTATGAGATATGAATTGCTTGTTAGCATGTTGGAGGTATACAATGAAAAGATAAGGGACCTTCTGGTTGAGAACTCGAACCATCCACCAAAGAAGTAAGCTTCTACTGGTCTTTAGTAGTTTCCAGTTTCTTGTATTATAATCATTTTGTGATGGAAGCTTATGCTGAAAAAATAGACATCGATATACCTAGATATTATTGGTATTCTAGATATTATTCTTCATCTCAAATTGTTGGCAAAGGAAACAATTGAATGATATTCCATGATAAAGAAAAAAAGGAAAGCTACCAGGACGGAATAATTTATGCTCTGCCACCAAGAATACCGAATTTTCACATTACAGAAGTTATTATCCTTTTGCGTTGTATCACTAAATTCAATTTGTAAGGGTCAAGTTACAAAATTCAATTTGTCTGACAAGATCTCAGTGCTCAATCTGTAGGATGATTTTATATGCGCACTATTTTGGAAGTTAATGATGTCTTCCCCTATTGAACTTGTGGTAACTACTGGGATTGAGCTTGAGTTCTCAACAAAACAAACTTGGTTGAGCTAAACATGAGTTTCCAAACAATTTATGGAAGAGTCATCTTGAAAAGACAACTCAGTACCTAGTCTGTTAGCTTCTTTCACATAATTTGAGTTCTACTTGCAGTGACGTACAATGTGCTAGGATGCTTTTCAAATAAAGACTTTTGTTACTATTACTTCCTGCTTAAGCTCGACGCCTCTCTTTTCTCATATATTAAAGAAAACTAGAAACAAGGTTTTGTGGAATTTTTTTTCTTGATGTGGTGTGTGCTGGTCTTCAAACTGCCTCATTTTTTTTTTTGCACACTTGTTAGTCTTTCTGAAATGGAGAATGTGTCATCACAAAGAATAAAAAAAAAAAAGAAATACAGAAAATTTCAAGGGGTGATCTTGCTTGCTGGATATTTATACATGAAATGCTTTCTTCCAATTTCATAAAATAAACAATAGAACTTTCTAAATCTCTGGCAAAGAATAACATTGACTTAATAGGCAATGGATGATGATTATCTACCTAAATTCAGACGGGGTGTCTATCTATGTAGAGGCTAATACTCTGCAAATGCAGGTTGGACATAAAACAATCAGCTGAGGGTACTCAGGAAGTCCCTGGACTGGTTGAAGCTCGTGTTTATGATACAGATGAAGTTTGGAACTTGCTCAAATTGGGAAGTCAAGTAAGATCTGTTGGATCAACCAATGCTAATGAGTTCAGTAGCCGGTCTCACTGGTAATATTATAAGCTTCATCTGCTATCTGCATTGCTCTCTTTCTTGGTTATTCAGCTGTTTAGAACTATAAGATAGCCTAAATGGACATACTTGCGGGAAAATGGGGAAGCCACTTTGACTACAAAATCATTTAATTTGCTTACTATAAGGGAACTGATTGTTTTCCTTTCAATATTACTGTAGCTTGTTGCGGGTAACCGTTGTTGGAGAAAATTTAATAAATGGGCAAAGGACAAGAAGCCACTTATGGCTGGTTGATCTGGCAGGAAGTGAGCGTGTTGGTAGGATTGAAGTTGAAGGTGAAAGGCTGAAGGAGTCTCAGTTCATAAATAAATCCTTATCGGCACTGGGAGATGTTATCTCAGCACTTGCCTCCAAAAATTCTCATGTTCCTTACAGGCATGCCATCATTTCCTGCTTCCCTCCTTAAATGTGTGTGTGCACGCGCAATATTCCATATTTGTTTCCTGATCAATTTATTTTTTGGATAAACAGGAATTCCAAGCTTACTCATATGCTGCAAAGTTCTCTAGGTGACTTACCAGACTGTTTCTTTTATCCGACAAAACAAACTTATTTAGTTGGACTTTTTATTTTATTGGACCATAGAACGTAGTCATGGCAACTCATTACTCCATGACGAGAAATGCTCCCTTGACTGGGCTGTGTAAGGGAGAAAAAAAAGGGTTCCTTCCTAATAATGCTAAGTTGAACTCTAATGCAGGAGGAGATTGTAAAACATTGATGTTTGTTCAAATCAGCCCAAACATGTCTGACCTCGGAGAAACTATTTGCTCCTTGAATTTCGCAAGTCGTGTCCGAGGAGTTGAACATGGGCCTGCTCGGAGACAGACAGATCATGCAGAGCTTTTGAAGTACAAGCAGCTTGTATGGTGCAAATGCAATAATTCTAAATTGATAAATTTTGTATATGGATGAAGTAACAAGTCTTCCAACTAATCTTCTTTGTGCTTTGTAATGCATAAACAGGTAGAAAAGGCAAAACAAGATGATAAGGAAACCAAGAAGTTGCAGGATAGTGTACAGGCTTTGCAGTTGAGGCTTGCTGCTAGAGAACATATTTGCAAAAATCTTCAAGAGAAGGTACAGATATTTGTAGAAGATAATATGTTCTTTTAGTGACTGAGAATAAATTGGTGAATTTGGATAAGTTTGCATATAATTTGTCTGTAGTTTTTATTAAGTGATTCAGTTGGTCTCTATTACAGGTTCGGGATCTTGAAAATCAATTAGCAGAGGAAAGGAAAGCAAGGTTAAAATTGGAAAACAGAGCTCTGGCCTCACTTGCTACAACTCAGTCAGCTTTAACATCATCAAACCAAGCGCAGCAGAAGACTTGGACAGATAATAAGAAACCACCATTGGGCCCATCAAAATTAAGGCTGCCACTTCGAAGAATTACAAACTTCATGCCCGCGTCGTCACCTGCTGCTTCAAACAAAAAGAATATGTCGTATCTTCCAGTTGTAAGAGAAGACAAAGAGAATGTCTCCAACAAGGCAAGGCCAGTTTTGAAAGCAAGACGTGGTTCCATTGCTGTAAGACCATCTCCAGCAACAACGGGTCAAGTTTTCCAGCCTAAGAGACGGGCTTCAATAGCAACTTTCCGGCCTGAATCCATGGCAACTCCACTTGAGAATTCTTCTGCTAGACTGAGGCCTGAACGTACCATGGGCCGCCAATCTTTTGTCTGGGATCCACAAAGAGTGTGGCGAACTTCAAGAGTGTCTTCTCCAGTGCCACAGTCGAGGGAAGTGCCAGCAACGCCTGTTGGCCCGGGAGTGTGGCGAACTTCAAGGGTGTCTTCTCCAATGCCACAGTCGAGGGAAGCACCTGCAACGCCTGTTGGCCCGAGAGGAAGTAGTAAATTTAGAGGAAGTCCTCCTTCGCAGCAGGTGGGATCATGGAAGCCCAAGCATCCAACAGTGGTGGCACTGCAAAAGAAACACTTGGTTTGGAGTCCGTTGAAGCTGAGAGGCATGAAAAATAAG
Organism: Perilla frutescens; assembly: GCA_026008535.1. Taxonomy (NCBI): domain Eukaryota; kingdom Viridiplantae; phylum Streptophyta; class Magnoliopsida; order Lamiales; family Lamiaceae; genus Perilla; species Perilla frutescens. The sequence continues at coordinate 32,713,034 of BRKX01000017.1, read as the reverse complement.
AGGAATTCCCACATCTCTTAAGAAGCAAGCAGAGGTTTTTACCAGTGTCTATGTATGCTTCTTGCTTACTCGTACTGGATCCTTCATTACTTGGCACACAGTTTAGAGTTAGAAATGCATGCCTGACTGCTTTTTGTTTACTCTTCTTTCACATGCATATAATATATAGGACATTCGTGTATCGATGGGACTCAGAATTTATGTGTTCATATAAATTGATGCATTTCAATGTCAATGATGTGCATTCAAAACTTTTAGAATTATGTCTTTTTTTGTTTGGGGCTATTCTCATATCAATTTTTCATCCCTTGTCTCTCAAAATTTGAAATGTTCTGACAATCCACAGATATGTTGCCAAAAATGAGGTCATGAGATATAATTAGAAACAAATCAAAAGCTTTAGGTATTAAATCAAAATTTGTTGAACGTTGGGATAGAATGAAAATTTGTTAATTGTTCGGGATATAATTTGACATTAACTTTATTATAAAGCTTCTGAGGGGTTTTAATTTATATTTTTTTTTAGTCATTTTGCTAACTAGTTTTCTCTTTTTCTCTTGTTTCTTAATTTTACATATATTTTAATCATTTTGAAATGTAATGCAGCTTTTTTGTAACGGTAATTACAAAATGCAGTCAAAAATGTTGGGGTAATTTGCTTTCTACTTTTTTAGAAGGCTAATTAAAAGCTTAAAGGTATAAACTTTTCACAGTAGGGCCTATATACAAAAAGGTCGTTCGATTTTTCTGTTAGTGAAAGAGTGTGTGGTGTAGTACATCATTTATGTTAAAATCATAAAATGTTCTTTTTAGGCATTCTGTTTAAATTAGAGAGAACGTCCAAACATCCTCATTTCTAATCATTTTGATGGGATTGATGCAAGCAAACGTGAGACAAATTTCAAGATGAAGAGACAAAATCTCAAAGATGATTTTCAGTTATGCAAAAATCAACATTTTGAGCATCGGATTGATTGTCAACACTTAAAAAAATATGAAAGAATATATTTTTAAAAAGTTATATAAAGATGAGAGAATACACATTGCCATGCTGACATTGAGAATATATCTGTAACACAAATAATAGAGAGAGAAAAGCAAACAAGAAAAAACAGACTTCAGATTCTCCGAGGTGAGAATCTCACTGAAAAAGATGTGGGACGCTGTTTGAGTCCGCTCATATTCTTCATCCCCTCAATATTCTTTTGCATGGATTTCTTGCTTTTCAGTGGTGACACCAACTTGCTTGCGAGCCTCGATGGTGAAAATGATCTCCGCAGCCTGGCTGCAGCCGATGATGCCCTCGGTGGTGATGCTTTCTTGCTCAAACTAATTGCTCGTGTCGGGCTTCTGATCTTCACTTGGAACTTTGAGGCAGCAGGAGGAGGAGTGGGGGACTTGATCAAGAACTTATGTGGAGTCTGTCGACTTCTTGCAGTCACGGGTGACTTGGTCTTGCAAAACTTCTGATGATGTGATGATGTTGGAGATGAATGAAACAAAGGGTTGGGAAATAGGACTGTTTTCCTCACCCACGGCCTATTCCTTGGTGAAACTCTGTTAGCTATATACCGGCAGTTTTCCTTGTCGTTCTGCACGGGGGAGACCTTGAAGTTGATTTTAGATTTAGCTCTTCGTACAATTGGCACGTTGGATTCTGTTCGTATGGCCTGCAGTACGATCTCTTTCTCCTTCCTTCTTCGTGCAAGCAGCCCCGAGTTCTCCAGCGATGATGATGATGATGATGATGGTTTTGGCTTTGTGAGTGGAGTTTTTGGATCATCTCGAGTCTTGGAAGACACTGCTTCCACTACGTTTCTTGCAAACTGACTTGCTTGTAGGATTTCCCCCACTGTTTCTCCTAATAGCATTGCTGGCAATGACATCTTTCTCCATTCATCTGCATATACTCAAATTAGATGTTATAAGTAAATTAATATACAAGAAAATGACCAAATTAAATGAACAAGTTTTTGGTGGAGAAGATAAAGGGTAAACAACCTTTACTTACTGGCAGCTTTCCAGTAGGAGATCTTCTAGTATTGGAACATTTCAACCTTCAAAATCACAAGTAACGCGGGTTCATTAAGAAATCACAAAAGAAAGTTCCTCAAAATTTCATCCAACAACATCAAGAAATTAAAATGACAATTTAACTTGATCAGTTCAAGGAATGCTCCGACAAAACACCAAAGATACATAGTAACACTACTTATCTCGTTACATTAGATACACAAAGATCTGAAATTAGAAGCTATTTTACTTTTACATGGAAAGAGAAGTGAATCTAGAGAGAGAGAGAGAGTAAGAGTAGTTAGTACCTTAAAGACTCCTGTTTGCAGCGAAGGCTCGTTCGTAAATAGTTTCTACCACTGCGAGGACTCAGACTCAAACTAACTAGTTTAGTCCCACCTGTTACTGTGTGTTGAAGTTCTTGCAGTCGAGCCATACACCGATCCACCTTCAAAACCAAAATCCCACATCAATGGATTGACGTTCTTCCAAATGCTTACAATTTCAAGTTTTAAACAAGGAATTCAAGATTTATTGGGAAATTCAAATTTTGGACTTTGTCGTCTCGTATAAACCAAATTACAAATTTTAAGTTTAAAATACTTCAAGATTTTCTCCACTTCAAATTTGGATTTAGCATCTATTTTACTCTACCATTTGTTCCTCCCCCATTTATACTAAAAAAAATTAAATTTCCCTAAAAAAGGAAGAGGAAATATTCCAGAAATGGAAAAGGGTGATTAAATGTCACCTTGTTAACGGTTTCTCGGAGGAGAGTGGGACTGATGGGCGGCGCCACCACCACCATTTTCTGATGCTGCTTTGGTGGGGTTCTTGCGACCATTTCTCCAATGAAATGTGGGGTGGTTTTTTTTCTTCCTTCCTTCCTTCCTTTTGTATAAAATATAAATCCCTCTCTCCCTCTCTCTCTCTCTCTGGAACTGATCGAGATGGTTTGCTTGGTGGAAATTTGTATGATTGGGGAAACACTTTGTTGTAACGGATAGTAGTAGTAGTAGTATCGTATGTTGTTCCAACGGTCGAATTCATTGGCGGAAAGAGAGAACGTATGTAAAACGGCTACTCTCATTTATTATTTTTTTATTATTACTACAATTTAATTAAACCCGCTTTGACCCGTTACCTCCTAAGCTTGTGCTGTATTTTAGATGATTTCTTTCATCATGTAAATGTAAATGTAAATGTAAATATTTTAATGGATGATAAATAAAATAATAAAACTTTTTGTGATTTTTATATATATTTTTTTATAAATTTGAAATATATTTTACGCTACAGGACAAAATAGTAATTACATAAACATCCTCCGTATGCAAATTTTTCCTCAGGTATATAATAATGATAATGATTATTATTTCATTAATGCTATTCTTGAACTTTTATAGACAATCTCTTTATGCCTTTCTAAATTTTTAAAGGTAAAGTTAAAAAAATAAATAAAAAGTTCATGGTATTTTAGACCAAACAATTAAAGTACCTAAAATAATTAAAAATATACTCCCCGTCCCAAAATTGTAGTCCTCCTCACTATTTTACACATATTAAGAAAAAAAATATTTAATGTACTTGGAAAAGTAAAATTGAATAATTTTTTTTACTATATCTTTATTTATTGATTCAAAAGAGAATACATATTAATTTCAAAGAACATTAAGGAAAATGAGAATTTAATGCACGTATGTAAGAAAACTACAGTATACTATAACTTTTGGATAGATGAAAAAGAAATAAGAGACTATAATTATAAAATGGATTGAGTATTTGTTATATTTTTGTAATTTTTTTTTTGGCATTAACATCATAAAACTTTAATATTTATATATGAATTATAAATTAATAGTTTTAAATAAAAGTGCGAGGGGCTGGGCCGGCCGTCTCAACCATTGACCCATGTGTAGGCTATAAATCTCCAAAGAGAACAAAAGACGATAGGAATTTAATCTCTAGTGTAAATCATAATTAGTGAGGGTGATTTGAATTTATTAATATGATAAATAAAATGAGTTCTAAAAATTAAATGTTTTGAGTTTTTATTTTATTTTATTTTATTAAATTAAATAGATAACTCGTTAAAAAAATTCGTTCAAAATTAATAAAAAAAATTAAACAAGAATTAAAATACATTCCCATCAATATTTTTGGTGTGGTTTGCAGTTAATTTTTTAAGAAATTTACTTATTGTGTGTGAGCGACTCGTACATCTTTGGTATGGTTTGAAGATACAATAGCGATTAATAATAATAATAATAATAATAATAATAATAATAATAATAATAATAAGTTTCTTGTCTTTGCAAATTGCCCCCGTCTGTGAAGTTCGGAACTTCGGATTCATGAAAATGAGCCGCGGCGGCGGTGGCGGAAGCAGCAGTGTCAGTTCAGTATTCTACGCGGATGCATACCATCCTATTCAAGTCGGAAGCATCGACGGAACCGACATTCTCCCCCACGACAACGGCGTCTACAGAGCTCTCCTTTGCTCCAAAGCCTCCCTTTGTAATCTATTTCTTCTTCATATTCCATTCATCCTCATCATTAGGGTTTCTTTCTCTCTCCAACTCAATTCGTCTTCCGCAGATGACCCCTTCGGCGACCCCAAAGTTACCGCCGACCCTTATTGCACTCTCTTTGTCGGCCGTCTCTCTCATCTCACCACCGAAGACACCCTCCGCAAGGTATACAACGTCGATTATGTTCGTTTTGGAATTCGAAATTAATATGTTGTTGTTCCTCTTGTCAGGCTATGAACGAATATGGGCGGGTCAAGAACTTGCGGCTGGTTAGGCACATAGGTAAAGTTGTTCTCTTCATTAATAATTATAGTTTTGGTCGATTTTTCTAGTAGGAGCGATCGAATCTCAGCCTAAGCTGAATCACTTTTCAATTTTACTAGGTATGTATGCAAAAATTGATGATTGCACTGTACCTCTGATAATTTATATTCCATTTTTTTTTTTGTATTTGTAATGTTGGCATGTGAAACTGCATCTCTCTCTCTCTCTCTCTCTCTCATAGAGAAGAACAAAGAAATTAGCATTACTGGCTTTACCATGTGTTGGCTCAAGTCTTCTTTCGTTAGCAATTCAACGCATAAGACTGAATAATCAGGCCTTTTTGCTTGTTTAAACGTCAAAAGCCTTATCAAGTCCGCCGGTCGTTTCCCCACTAGGGAATAATTTTTTGGTAACAATGCAAACTACTTATGTAATGGTGAATGTATCTTGTTTATCCTCAATAACCGACAGAATGATGGTGTTATCTTTAGAGGACTTGTAGAGTCAGCTATTGTCACTTACAAAAATCATCTCTCTTTTCACCCCAAAGAGAGAAATCGAAAGAAAGAAAAATGAACAATTGGTATTTAGTGAAGAAATTTACTAGGCTGGAGATCCCTGATTGCTTATAATCAAAGGCTGGGGCATATAATAGAAGCAATATTTAGAAGGTGTGGAACAGGCTTAAGTTTAAAGTAGCTTGGAGGATGTCAAATCATGATGAGTTTAAAGGTTATGCTGTTTCAGATCTAATTAGGAACCTGGAATTATATGTTCTAGTTAGGATTACCTCTCTATACTTGAGGGATGAGCTGTACTGTTTTTTTTCTTTATTAATAAAAGACGGTTTCTGTTTCATTCATAAAAGTGTAAAACAAGCTCACTGTAGATTGTTATGCAGTGACAGGTGCCTCACGTGGTTATGCATTTGTCGAGTTTGAAACAGAGAAGGAGATGCGTCGAGCATACAAGGTGCTTCACTTTTGCTCTTTATCCATCCTGGTCTTTTATAATATCTTAAATTATGATACGGATATTGTTTATTACTAGCCCCTTAAGGTGTTTTGGACATGTTGCACATAATATGCTTAAGTCCAGCTCCACCTTTTTCAGACACCTTCCTTCACTGTATTCTACTCAGTCAAGGGAACTTATATCTAGATCTCATGATTACTCGTAGTAAATGAGTATTCCTTACATTCTTTCAATTTTTAATATCAAAGAGTGAGCTAAAATTTTAATATGTAGATTTATGTGTGGAATTGATTTATTCTCGTGACTCGTGAGTCGTGTAAGATTGTGGATCTTAGTGGTCATGCTATTCAGGGGTTGAGACATGATATTATGTTGGCCATTGAACTTCATTTGAGAATTAGTGATGCTTACTTTCTTTCTATTTTTATTCATAGGATGCTCATCATACTTCTATTGACGATTCTGAAATCATAGTAGATTACAATAGGCAGCAATTGATGCCAGGGTGGATTCCTAGAAGGCTAGGTAAGCCAAACTCTTCCCTTCATTATGTTTTCGTACTCCGCGGAGCTTAACTGTACCTTGTTTGACAGGTGGTGGTCTGGGTGGCAAGAAAGAATCAGGGCAACTTCGATTTGGAGGACGAGAAAGACCATTTAGAGCTCCATTGTACGTTTATTTTTACTTGTTTTATCATAATTTAGTCATTGTCAAATAAGGGTTATAAACTTGTACCTATCATCAATTTAGAGCAATTGTTGCAGTGCTGTCAGATATTGATAATATGCTACTACTGATTTTCACATTATATTTATTTTATAAATCACTAAAAGAATTTTAAAGCCTATGAATACAAGATGAAAACAATTTGTTGATGTATAATTCTGCATGTAAAATAGGCTTAGCTGCTACCATCTCCATTTCTTTTAATTCCTTACTAAGTTACTATATCTGATATCTCTTATGTACTTAATGCAATGCTGAAGTCTAAATGGGCCTGCAAACTTTCTCACTCTTTCCTTGAGGCGAAAGAATCTATATATGTTTTTGAAAAGATTCAATGAACAAACATCTTTCTTTTGGAACATTGTGGGATGTGACATGGGAATTTGTTGCCTCCATAAGATTGATGAAATTTAAATCTAATCTCCATATATACTTTTGTTGTGAGAACAGGAGACAAATTCCATTCGACGACTTAAAGAGGCTTGGCATATCACCTCCTCCAGAAGGAAGATACTTGTCACGCTTTCAGGTGAGCAAAATAAGCCTGATCAATATGTTTTGTTAGATGAGCTCATTAGCCCCGGTGGGATCTTTGCATAATGAACTTGTTCTTGTAATGAGTCAACTGAAAAGTATAGCCATATGGAATGTGTGCATTTTCATTCCAGATTGTAGCACTTCGCTTAGCTTGGAGTCTTCTATGTTTGTGCGTTTTGGTAAATCCTTGTTTACTTTTTGAATTAGATCCCATCTCCACCCAGAAGGAAAAGAAGTAGTTCCGAGATTGAAGACTCGGATGAGAAAGGGAAACGGAACGTGTCCTCTCGCTGGCACGAGAGATCATCTAGTCCAGATCCCTTGTACGGTGGAGGTAGGTCTGAGTACAGTGAAGACCGTCATCAGAAACACCGTAGGCATCATTCTTCAAGGCATGATAAGAGGCCATCCCATGCTGATACATCAGAACCAACACACAGGCGACATGATAGGCAAACTCCTCGTCGAGACGACTTCCACAATGACTACTAGGCATAAGGTTCGTGTTTCCGCCATTTTCCTTTAAATTGTGCTTCTGAAGGGATGGAAAGATTCAACAATGTGGTTGGATCCATAGCTGTCTTGTCTGTTTTTTGCATTCTAATCAGCTGCCTCATAAAAAAAGGATGACAGGATAGAAACACACTATTTTAATATGGGATTTACCTGTTTGTACAATTGTATTGTACCAATTTGTTTTGTACAAATCAAGTGAAAAAGTATAGGCATGATTTTTGTGTGTTATATATGGGGGGAAATGCAATGAATTTTAAGATCAACTTTTTTCGTTTTTCCTATTGAGCTAGCTGTATTGATTTCTTAAATTTTTATTTTGTTTTGTTTGCATTGAATCATTTTGTAGTCAATAATTTTATTTTCGGATCCATGGACTTTTATTATGAAAACTAATAAATTGTCACATGTATTTAAGATCTCAGTAAAATACAACAGAAGTTAAAAGCTCAATAACATGAAAGGGCTAAAATTGCATTTTTTTTGCCCCTCTTAAATTACCTGGTTGGTTCAATTACTATTTATATAATATGTCTATTTTAGAATTTCATGTGAATTTGTAATCCCAAAAGCTGTGTATGGATAATGATAGTCATTCCTTTTTACGATATAACTTTTTTCATATATACAGTAATTATCTCTTATGTTATTTCTTATGGTGTTTAATATAATTATTTTATAACTACGTTAAATCAACTATTATTATTTTTTGGTAAGCTAATTTGATATTATAATTGTATCCAAAATAGAATAATGAAATTCGAATTAGAAACACGATTCAATATCATTTGCATAAAAATTAAAGCGGGTATACCAAAATAGAATTCGAATATAAATATATGTTTATCCAAAATCTCACATTGTTACTAAATTTTTCTTTACCCAAAAGCTTGATTTTAATTTTGGCGTATTATATCATAGCAAGTAAATTTTATCCATTGTTATCTTGTGTATAAGATTTTATTTCGTTACTTATAATTCCTGTACATTTTAATGTTAAATTTCCGTTACTTGGAGCGTGTGGAATGAGATTCTTGTACTTAAGAAATACTATTTAATTATTCATTTTTTTGTTGTCAAATGCATGAAGCTTGCTGTATGTACAAGTAAGGTTTATTGATAATTAATTTGTATTATTAATAAATATAAGATATATGAATTTTGCAATATATAGAATATATTAGATAAAGTTAAGAATCGACGTGTGAGTACGTGAAGAGGAAGGTTGAGGTGTGTAGTTTGCATGGCTGCAACGTGTTGAATCAATTCTATTAACACTCTGCCTCAGCTCCTGCCTTTTCTCATTTCACGTTCCCAAAACTGATCTCACTATTTTTACTTCACAATATTCACAATTTCAATCTACCTTCTTCATCTATTTTCTGTATATTCATCAGAAAGAATCTTTTGACAGGAATTGAACAAATTAAATGGAATGTTTTGGGTCTCGTCTTGCTCTTCCTCTGCTGCTACTGCTGCATGCCTTCCTCTTGCTCTCGTCGCTGCCTGCAGTTCGATCTGATGGTAATTAATTAATATCATCCATGCACATTAATCGATCTTCACCTCATTGCCAGCACACCACTGCATGCGTATCTCTCTTCCATGCATTCAGAATTAAATCTTGAACATATATAATGCTATCTATCTATGCAAATTAATTAATATATCTCTCTTCAAATTTCAATTCACTCAGTAATTATGTTAAACATGAAATTAGATGAGGCAGATCTACTCCAAGGAATGAACAGCTTCAGGCAGTCAGCAAATGCTCCTGCTCTAACAAAGCACGATAAGGCGGAATGCGTGGCAGATGAAATAGCAGACAAACTAGAGGGCAAAAGCTGCGCCTCCAACACTGCATCGTCGGTGCAATCGCAGCTTGTCTCCGACTACCCAGCTGTACTCAGCAAGTGCAAGGTAGACGTCAACACCACCACAGACGGGATGATACTTCCCGTCTGCGTGCCCCACCGGGTGCCCACGCTCGTCCTCACCAACTACACGCAGTCTCAGAATGCAAGGTACTTGAACGACTCCAGGTTCACCGGAGCCGGTGTAGGGACTGAAGACGACTGGACTGTCTTGGTCTTGACTACCAACACTCCAGGAGGTAGCTTTGCAAGCACAGCTCATCGTTATTATGCACCATCTCTTCTCTTCATGCTATCTCTTCTCTTTCTATATTGAACCTTAATTAGTGCATGTGTGTCTTTGTAATTTATAGCTACTTTTGTTTATCGTTTACTTCCATTTCTAACATGTAACAAGTAAAGCCTTTTTTTTTTTTTTCGATGGGTGTTTTAATTAGTAAAGCTTTAATTTGCATGTCTTGTGTTTGCATATATATCATATCCGAAATGGTGCACTTCTAATAATCTTAAATTAATCATTTAAGATTTTAATGATTTAAACTATCAATTTAAGATTGAAAATGTTATGTATTTCTGTTACCTTTTTTTTCTTATATTAATTTTCAATGAAAATTACTACGTCAGTGATATGTAGAAATCTAATAAGAATTTTATCGAAAATAAATGAATCGAATTGAAGCATACGATTTTTTTTGACTGTATAAATTTACATTCAGGTTTTGATCTCTTAAATAATTTTTATTTTTCAGTCCTAAATTGATATATAAATTTTATTTCATATACTAGAAACCAATAAAATTCTTACATTAAATAATATTGTATTATACTATTAATTTAATGATACGCGCTATGTGCCTATGTTGAGAGTTATTATATATTTGCATTAAAAATAATTATCTTTATGTCATTTTGTAATCACATTGTACTTGTTATAAATAAAAGGTTGAACTTTTTTTAAGCCATTTAAACTTTTAAAAATTTATTTCAGCCACTAATTTTTAAAACTATTTATATAGTCATTTTAGATCAAAATACTCTTTTACCTATAAGAAAATTGAAAAACAAAAATTGAATCAAAGTAACCCACCCCAGCAACCTTTTTCCCCTTCTCCACCTCCGACCAGCTCCTCCCCACGTCAAACTATTCTCTGCATCGTTCCCTCCACTCTTCTTTAACCCCGTCCCACCACTCTCTCCATGGGCATGCTGGCTTCTTCGTTCGACCACTCTCATTGTGCATGCGCTCGTCGAACTGGCAAGTGGGTCGCAAAAAGAGCAACCATATACAGACGAAAGGTGAGGAAGAGAGCCGTTTCCGATAATGGCGTGGGGCTGGGGAGGGGGCGGACGGCAACAGTGCAGCTGCGCACCCAACGACGGGAGGGTGGGCGTCCACGAATCTATGCGCCTGGAACTGTGCGTAAGGATGAACTCAACACCATTTTCTTCGATTACGTTTTAAACTCTTTTAATTATTCTCTGGTGGCCCCTACCCCTGATTTCAATATTCTGTATATCTTCTTCTTCCCCACCCCACCTGTAGAAAAGACACAGCAAATTAGACTTTCATAGACTCGCCGCCACCACTTTTCTCTAATTATTTCCTTCTTCTTACACTTAGTCCCTAGAATTACTTTTGAACTCTAACTCCAACCATAAGCTGGACACTAAAATGTGACAATATGATAAAGTAGTCACTCAAAAAAAGAAAAAAAATAATTTTAGCCACTTTTTAAAAATATTATTATTTTATCCAACTTTACCATAATACCCTTGCGCGGTGCACACTGAGTCCAACGCGCGGGTGCGCGCAGGTGTGGGGCTGCTGCTACACCCGCGCACCTGCGCGCTGGATTCAGCGCCCGTGTAAGTGCGGGGTATTTTTATCCAAAATAACTAAAATTTATATATTTCAAATCAAGTGACTAAAATAAATTTTTTAAAATTGTAAGTGACTAAAAAAAAGTTGACCCACACTAAATTGCAGAAAGTCAATATTCCTCTAGCCATTTCAAATTTTTAAAAACTTCTTTTAGCCACAAATTTGTAAAATTATTTATTTTATCCACCTTTAATTTACCAAAATACACTTCAATTAATATATATATATATTTTTTTTTTTATCATTTTCAATTGTTTTTAATTTAAAATAAAACATCACTCCTCTCTCTCCTCTCTTTTTTTTTCTCTCTCCTCTCTCTTCCTTCTTCTCTTTCCCGGTAAAGACAGAAGAACTCTCCTGCACAATTTCAGTAACCACTACAATCTTTGCTTAATGAAGAAGCCCACTCCACAATTTCAGCACCCACTACAATCATAAGTTAGAGTTGCTTTAATTGAGAGCAGCTTCCTACTTCCTCTCAAACCCTTCACCAACACAACTTAGAAGGACCACAACAATGATCTGCAGTGTCACCGCCAGGACTCAATCGTAGTCCCCATCTTCATCTCGCCCTCCTCTTTCTCTTCGTGTTGCATTCCCTTCACATCTCGTCTATCTCTATTATCTAGACAGCGAACCTTAAGTCGCTGGAAAAAATGGTGACGAGCAAGCCCCTGCGCACAACCCCGATGTGCATGCTCCTAACGCACAACCCTGACGAGTAGCTCCTGCACACAGCCTGACACAAAGCCCCTATGTGCATGCTCTCGAGGTGCAGCCACCTGCGCAACCCCGACATGCAGTCGTCCCGTCGTCCACAACTCCATCTCTAGCTTTCTCTCCCCCTCTAGCTAGCCATGCGCGGTCGCTGTAAACGGCAACCCGCTTGCCATTGTTGGAGTCCGACGAGAACTTTGCCCTTCTCGAGAATGCAATGTTGTAGAAGAGTTGTTCGTTTGATGGTTTGTCGTTGCTCAACAAATGACTGAGGAAAGAAGGGGGGAGAGGCGGGGGCTTGGTCGAACATGGGTGAGTTGGAGAAGAGGTTAACGAAGAAGAGGAAGACAGAATTGGTAATTTTATTTTTTTTCAACTTTTCTAATTTTTTATTTTATTTTTTTAATCCAGAGGCATTTTACTTCAAAGTGGGTAAAATAAATATGTTTATAAATAAGTATTTAAAATAAATTTTTTAAAATTCTAAGTACCTAAAAAAAAGTTGACTCATTATAGAATTGCGAGAAGAGATTGCTGTTTCAGGAAGATGACGAGAATGTGAGAGGAGAGAAGTCTTATATATTTTAAAAAGTTATTTTATTTTTATGTTTTTTTTAATTTTTTAAAATACTAATGTCAGGGTATTAAGTAAAGAGTCAACTTCTTTTTTGGCCATTTAAATTTAAAAAAAAAATTATTTTATCCACTAATTTTAAAACTATTTATTATGATCATTTTGGACCAAAATACTTTTATTTATAAAAAAAATTGAAAAACAAAAATAAAAAAGAAATTAAAAACAAAAATAAGAAAATGAAAAATGAATCAAATTAAATTAGCTTGTCTTTTTCTTCACGGCCTTTTCCCCACCCCACCCTAACCCACCCTTTTCCTATTCTGAATTCTCTCCATCTCCGACCAGCCCCTCCCCACGTCCCACTATGCTCTTCATCGCCCCCTCCCCCTTCTTCCTTTACCACGTCCGACCAATCTCTTCTCAGGCAAGGCAGAGTTCTCTTCTGAGTTTGACAACTGGAAAGCGTGCTGCAAATGAACAACCTATATATTGCAGATGATGAGGAAAAGAGCTGTTTCAGGTAACAGTGCGGCTGCACTCAGGAGAAGAGAATGCCAGCGAAGGGAGAGTGCGCGTCGGGGATGCGCGCCGATGCTATGGTCAGCGCTGGTGCTGCGGTGTACGTCGGGGCTGCGCTGTTGGTGCTGCACTCCCGACTTGGTTGCTGATGCGCCGGGGGCTGCGTGCACGGATGAACTCAGCACCATTTTTAAAAAATAGCGGGCTGTAGTGAGCAACCACCAAAGGGGTGTGGGAGGGCTGTTTCTGACGGCAGTGAGGCTGGGGGGAGGAGAGAGAGGTCGGGGGAGGGAGTTGGCGGTGAGAGGGCGGTTGCGCAGCAGCATGCGCATCGGAGCTTCGTTTAAATTGTACAGTCGTCCCCTCCCATCTGCATCCGCCACCTTCAATTGAAAAAGTTTTTGCCCATTGTCGGAAATTGGTTTGTGTGTGTCGCTTAAAAAAAATGGAGTAGAAGATGAGAGAAGAAGGTGGAATGTATTATGTTGCCTAGATCTATTTTTTGGAGACCACAAGAAATGAGGGAGATTAATTGGAAGAAAGGGATTTAGTGCAAATGCATAAAAATAAAAATATAAAAGATACAAAAATTGTTAATTGAAGCCTTGCAAACAGATGAGATGAATGGGGAAGATTAGAGGAGGGCTGGTGCCTGGTGAAGACGACAAAAGAGAGTGGGTTCTATTTTTCTTGAAATTGAAAATACATAAAATAAAATAATTAAAAATAAAAATTTAGGGGTATTTTAGTAAATGTGGACAAAATAAATAATTTTAGAAAAATACTTGCTGAAATAAGTTTTTTTTTTTAATTTTTGACTCTCTAATTTGCCACATTTATTATACAGTAAATGTGGATAAAATAAATATTTTTAAAAAATATTGGTTAATTATCTAATATTTTTTAAAAAAGTTCAAGTGAATAATTTCCCATATAAACACTAAATAAAATATAATTTATATAGCTGTTTTTGTAATTATAACTTGTCTAATTTTTTTCAACCAATTCAATCCAACATGTTTGATTAAATTTATATTATTACATTTTACGTTTGCAATCATAATAAAAAAATAGGAACATGACTCATTAGAATTTAGATTTGAATTTGGATGTTGAATTGGTGGGAGAAAAAAAAAGAATGTTTATTTGTAATTTAGATGAGAAGGTTTCCTAAAAGTATTGGTGGCATCAACACTTGTCTTGATGCAATCTTAGTTACGTGCGACGGTGCCGACGTGTCCGCTGCCCCCGCCCCCGCCCCCGCCCCCGCCCCCGCCCTGCCACTTATCTCTCTCACCTCCGCCACTGCCACCACCATGCATTAATTTCTATTTCTTCTACATATAAATCAGCATGCTCCTCCTCTCATCTCGTCTTCTTCCTAAATCCACACTACTCCTCAATTGGCTTTCGACCACTCACAAATTCCACAACACTCATTCACACTCTGCAAATCGCACTAAGTTTCTCATAAGATCAATGGCGTCGGGTGGCAACCAATTCCCCCCACAGAAGCAGAATGACCAGCCCGGCAAAGAGCACGTCATGGACCCCACCTCCCGCGCCACCTCCCAAGATTACAACCCGGCCAACAAGCTTGTCGTACGTAACTGTCGCTGTTTTACATATATTATGATCGATGATTCTCGAAAATTGAAATGGTTTTAATTTTGTACGTGTAGGGTAAGGTGGCGCTGGTGACCGGAGGCGACTCCGGGATCGGGCGAGCGGTGGCTCACTGTTTCGCCCTGGAGGGCGCCACCGTGGCTTTTACGTATACGTGAAGGCACAGGAGGACAAGGACGCGAGAGATACCCTGAACATGCTGACCAAGGCCAAGCACGGCGGCGCCAAGGATCCCACCGCCATTCCGACGGATCTCGGCTACGACGAAAACTGCAAGCGTGTGGTGGAGGAAGTGGTTAATAAATACGGAGGGATCGATGTTCTGGTGAACAACGCGGCGGAGCAGTACGAGTGCAGCTCCGTGGAGGAGATCGACGAGGCGAGGCTGGAGAGGGTGTTCAGGACTAACATATATTCCTACTTCTTCACAACGAGGCATGCTTTGAAGCACATGAAGGAGGGGAGCTCCATCATCAACACTACGTCGGTGAACGCCTACAAGGGCAACGCAAAGCTACTCGACTACACGTCCACCAAGGGGGCGATCGTGGCTTTCACACGAGGGCTGGCGCTGCAGCTCGCCCAGAAGGGGATAAGGGTCAACGGCCCCATCTGGACTCCACTCATTCCGGCGTCTTTCAACCAAGACAAAACCTCCAGCTTTGGGGAACAAGTGCCCATGGGGAGGGCGGGCCAGCCCATTGAGGTGGCGCCGTCCTTCGTGTTCCTCGCTTCCAACGTCGACTCCTCCTATATGACGGGGCAGGTCCTCCACCCCAACGGAGGAACAATTGTCAATGGCTGATCATCACTTTGCTCCTCAAACATCATGCACCACTTTTTTGCTACTACCTAGCTCTACTTATAATGTAATGGCGGTACGCACGTGCACAGCTATTGTACTCTTTTAAGTTCTTTGTGAACAAGTCTCCACCTTTAGATGCATGTATGTAAAATGTAATGCAACAAGTTAGAAGTGGTTTGTAAACAAGACTCTTTTGCCTGCGTATTTTTTTCTGGCAATGTATCATACATTACATGAACACAGAGAACAACTTACAAGAGAGAATTTTACATCCGGTAAAGTTGTAAGAGTTGTTTTTCATATTCTTCTTAGTTGAGAAAATTAACACAAAACAATCTCTGTTATTGTCGAAAGTAGTTGCGACACGAGTCAAGATAAATACAACGAATGATACATTCAACATCTCCAATATTGGGCAGAATTTACATGCCCCCCTGAGGGAAAAACTTCCATTCACAGACAAAACTTATCAATTCACTCGCTTTCTTTAGGTCTAATCTCAATCCCTTGAATAAACAGACCACTCTTCCAGTTGCCGCCGTTGACCTCCATGACGCTCACCTCCAACTCGGCGTCTTCTCCTGCCTCCACAAACCACTCTCCCAACTCAACCTCCATCCATCCATCATTTCTCTGCTTCGGGTATTCTGTACTATTCTCCGGGAACATGTCTTCGGCTCGTTGCATGTGAGCTAACCGATGGAAGAACCACCCTACCCGTCTCGGTACAATCTGATACCTATGCCTCTGCGCTCCTTCTGGATCTAAACAGATTATGCGTTTTTCGCTGCTATCATGCCCGCTCACTCCCACATGACCATCAACAGGTTGGTGATCAAACCCACACAACCTTGACTTGCAGGTGAACACCAGGTATGCTGCATAATTAGTGCCTTTGGATAGCATCTTCAGGTTTATCTTACCCCGTATTTCGAACCAGCACACCTCAAGCAGCTCTGCCACCTCCGAGAACCTAAGATGAATGAGAGTGAGGAAACATCATATCATTATCGCGGCCACCAGGAGAAGAGGCCAATTCAAGTTCACTCACTATCGCGGGGTTAACTACCTGGATTCAGGGAGACTGACCCATCTCCAATATTGAGGAGTATCTCCCCACACTATATCGAGGTCCCTTGCAGCTAGCATGTAACATTTCTTACCGCTCAATTTATCCAATGAAAAACTCTGTTCAGTGATTCAAAAAGCATATCAGATGCAAGGACCTTACTATACAAGACAAGGGCCAAAGAGTCAAACAAAGCATACAATAATTGTAGAAACAGGACAAGCCAAAGCTCTCTTCACTCAATTCCACATTGTAGAACAACTACTATTTTATATGTTCCTCTAAACACCAATTTATAAATGCTTTCAATGGCACGCATACGTTCATCCGGAAGCAGCCAACACCAAACACATCGCACCGACTAGAAACTTACTTTACTCCATTAGTTCATTACCAATGATTTATATCTTAGCCTAAAGAAAAAGATTCTGATAAGGCTAAATCCAAAGCAATTATATCAAAACTGCGCAACGAAGAAAGATCGGAACAGCACACAATAGAATCCAGTAAATGATCATAGAAATCATCGAATCGACTACAATCACATAGACCTAAATTTACCGTTATCTTGTAAAGAGCGATCTCGTCCAGATTCAATCCGGCAACACGAGAAAAACCTCAAGAGTCGATGCGATAAAATTGAAGAGCAAATCGACATACCTTGCGGCCACCATCGATGACAATCGGATGATCACAGAGGTGGAGATAGAGGTCCTTCTTTGAATGAAATTTAGCAAGCCGTGAATCGCTGCCGTCGACAGCGCGGGAAATTATGTCGCGATAATCAGAGGGCAAGAAGCGGTCCCAAACGGCGTCGGATTGGGAAGCGGATCGAAATGTGGCGGCGACCGCCGACAGCCGGCAAGCGTCCTTAGGGCTGGTGAGCGACAGTGCGGTGGCTATGCAGTCCTCTGGAAGCGCGTAGATGTCACCTGAATTCTCCACCGCCATATCTCTCTTCTCTTTCTCTATCCAAATTTGGATTTGTAGAAATCGTTACGAATATCTTCGTGGAGTTCCTTAGCGAGGCCAGCGCTGCATATATATACATGTGGGTGTGGATGGGGGCGGATAAGTTTAAGACAATTTTTTCTTCTTCTTTTTTTTTTTATTGAGAATTTTAGATAATCTTTTTCTATTTATTTATCAAAATGTAATAATAATTGATAATTAATGAAATCGAGTATGGGATAAAGTAATATGAGTTTGAGAATTCTGTTTTGGAATATTATGATCTAAAATAATATATAATCAATTTGACAAGTTAATTTCAAAAATAATTTTTAATCTAGACAACTATCTTCGAAATTAAGAAAAAAATCTTAGTTTTGAAGATAGTGGTCTAAAAGGATGAAGACCGAACTGTAAATTTCTTAATTTCGAAGATAGTGATACTAATCCGATTAATTATTGAATGGATTTGTTGATTAATAATTAGTTTTTATTTTTATAATCTCAATCTGTATTTTATGGAGTATTAGTTCTGAAAAAACATTTATAATAATGAGAAGATTTTGTATAAAAATATGGAGAAAAAAATGGTAGTAGCGATTTTTTTGTTCTTTTGCAAATGGATAAAATAGGGGCACAGACACTTCGGAGGTCAATTTTAGTTGTAGCTTAAAATTATATATATATAAAAACTACTATAAATGGATTACGAAGTAGTAAAGTAAACATAGCACCATTTAATTAGGTAATATATAATTTTTGAAATGTTCATTGCGTTTGCATGTTCAAATTTATAATAGATAATTGAAGTATTTAAATTAATATCTGTATTTTTTATTATTTTAGAAAAAAGTCTGAATGTGCACATTAAATCCGTAGGTAAGTGTAAGTTGCGGCCATTTATGATAACTTAGCGATGAAGGCTGCGACTTGATGCAAATAGGCAATAAAATCACTCCATATCCACACACTGTATAAAAGAGAATCAGAATACTAGTGATAAAGAGAATCAATAAAAAGCTCTTACTTTTTTGCTTAACTGGAGTACTACTTTTTTATTTAACTTAAATCATACTTATTAAATTAAAATACCATGAAACTCAATCAATAAATAAGCTAGATAAACTATATGTATTCCCTTTCGATGATATTCAAATTATACAATACAATATACTACCTCCGTTTCGAACTGTTTGTTGTTTTGTTTTTTTTATCTGAAATTAAGAATTAATTTTATGGACAAATATACACATCCCTCATATATGCCATAAAATCTATATTTTTCTAAAAAATAACAATATTTTCTCTCTCCATATATTTTTCTTTCTTCATATATTATAGGTAAGTTAGAATCAAGAAATCTTGTAGGATTTGAGAGGATTAAAATTGAGAGAGAGGATATCAAATTATATAAAACAACAAACATTTTGAAACAAAAAAAAAAAACATAAAACAACAAACATTTCAAAACGGAAATAGTATATAGGAGCTTTAATAATAATTTTTCGAAATAGATTGTGAAAATATTTTGTCGGGATATTGTGAGTAAAAAGGCACCAAAAAGTAGAGACGATATAAAGAATTATGTTCCCCAATTCAAACAGTGTTACTATGTATATAATTGTGCGTTACTTAATTTGTTAATGAGGTGCCCAACTTTTCCAATTGAATCTGAATCCTACTAACTTTTTTTTAGAATGGAATCCTACTAACTTATATTGATATGTGATGCATTGTCAAAAAAGAAAAACGAAAAAAGAAAAAAAAAAGTGATGATGTTGATATAATTTTATACAGTATTATTTTTTGTGAGAAGGATGCTCATATATACAATGTTAATTAAATGGATATCATGTGAAAGTAATGTCAAAACGATTAATTTTAAAGCCCCCCGCCCCCGGGCAAAAAAAGGTACTTTTATTTTGTAATAATATGGTATGTATGTTTTTCTAGTGTAATAAATAAGAATATTAGATAAAAAATAAATAAATTCAATAATATGATTTATTAATAAAGTTGATTATTATGTCATTTAAAATTTTAAAATAAAATAAAATATAAGAAACACAAATAAATTCAACAATATATTTTATTTTTATAAACTTGTTTATTATATGATTCAATATTTTAAAATAAAATTAAAAAAATAAGAATATAAGAAAACTTTCAATTTTAAAATAATAAGTCAACTCCTTTATAAAATGAGTCAAGGTTATAAGAGTAAACAAACATTAATCAATGATTAAAATCTTAATTGGTTACTTATCAAATAGTAAAATCTTACTTTAATTAAGTATTATGGCCGGCTACATGTATGGCCAAATAGCATTACTCTTCTATATAAATGTGATTCTAACATTTTAATTTTGTTTCAAAAAAAAAAGTATCATTCTACAAATTCAAGACATAAAATTCACACTTTTTCGCATTTGCTCTCATTTAATGCATTCAAACATCTATATTTAACTCATTTAATGTATTCACACAAGGATGTATTAGGTAATTCAATTTATTTATTAATTTGTATACATTCTCCCAAACTGACATTTAAATGGAGGGAGTATTCCCTTAATCTATTTATTCATTTTTGAGAGATAACATTTAAAAATAATATTAATCTCCGGCATAAATGCACTCGACATATCTCTTTCAATCAGATGCTTTTGTTAAGGTCATTGTCACCACAATTAAACTAACAACCACAATAGATCTATTGTGACACTACAAAACACCTATTGTGACATTTGGGTAATATCCTGGGGGTAGCATATAATTTTCCCCTAAAATCTGAAAAATAAAATTTGCAGTTTGCAATCTAGTCTAGTGGAAATTATCAGCCTTCGAATTCTCAATATTTTAAAAAAGGCATACTCGTAGTAACATGCTTTGATTTTCTCCTCTTCTTTTTTTTTTTTCAAAATAAAAAAATCGTAAACAAACAAAATCATGTGCGAGACTTAAAAGGGAGTGTTGTAATTTCATCTATTTGTTTTTTTTTTTTTTTTTAATTTGAATAGATATAGATACTGGAGTGGTATGGGTTCTCTTACGAGCTAAGTTGTGCATAAATGAAAGCTTCGCAGTTAAGGAATTTTTTAAAAGTTAGACTGAATTTCTTTAAGGTTGGCTTTTTCCAAATATTGATTATTACTTATTAATAAACAATATAAAGAAGCGTTTGTTTAAGCGTAAAAGCCAATGGAAAAGCAGAAGCTGCGTCAAATCCCATATGGATTGATTGCGCAGAGTTAACTCCCTTCCATGTTGGATCAACTATTAACACTTTATTATTAGAGTTTTAAGAAAAAGGCAATCTATTTCGAAGTTCGATATGATACCAAGAGATTTTCCTAACTTTTGTTCTTTTAGTAAATTGAATCGGAACCTCACCCAAAAAGTAAATCATACTAGGTCATTTAATAGAGTTCCTCAAACATAATTAATTTGAGGAGTCTTGTGTATCGGACATATATGGATCATGATACACCAGACGATCAAGAGATATGTCACCAAATATGGGATGAATTTGCAAATTGATACTGGCTAACTGATCAACATCCATCAGACAATCTTGCATAAATTTTAGACATTTATAAATGAGGTGGTTTTTAGTGCAGCGTGGAATCTGATGGAACTGATGATCATTTGGATGTGTGTTGATTGAATAAAATATTTTGGTCAAAACGATCCCACATCCCATTGCATACTAAAATTGAATCTAAATCTCATGCACAACAGAAAACTAAGATTATCGATTACCTTGCAATCGGAGAGACACCGTTGAGAAGATGTAGATATAAAATATAAAAATCCTCTATTCTTCATGTTATCCACTCCATGATCTTTTGTTGTATGACTCAACCTCGATCCAGACGTCGTATGGGCGACGATCCTCTAGACCTTGTAGAAGCTTGGAGACGAAGAACCCTCATAATAAAATTTTCGATTACCTTCTTTATTTTTGGGGAGAGGAATTTCGAATTTTTGATGTCTTGGTGGCTAGGGTTTTCTTC
Organism: Perilla frutescens; assembly: GCA_026008535.1. Lineage (NCBI taxonomy): Eukaryota > Viridiplantae > Streptophyta > Magnoliopsida > Lamiales > Lamiaceae > Perilla > Perilla frutescens. Next base: position 32,691,442 of record BRKX01000017.1, on the reverse strand, counting down.
TCCCTTCATAAGGTATATATAGGGCTACAACAGAGATTTAGAAGAAAATTAGGGTTAGGCCTTCAACAGGCCTTAAGTTCTCGTGTCTAGCCTAGACATAACTTAAGCCCATCAATATTAATTCAATCCACTAAAGAATTAATATTGCACATTTGCACTACCACCCTAATTCCATATTTATGGATATAACTTCTTCAACTCAATTAGTTTCCCATGTTTAAGATATCGAATGTCCATTAATTAAATCGAGTATACTGACAACTCAATTTAATTAATTTTATTTATCCTTGAGTCGTACAACTCAACCTTTATTATCATGTTAGATTAAAAATAATCCACTTGCAAGATTTAACATGATAATTCTTTTTTAGCTCCTTAAGGGACATCATCAACTCGGCGCACCGAGACACCGTTTTCTTCTATAATTAATAACTCATCATATATAAAAATGTCACTACCCAATCTATCGAGTTTATTGATTCTTTAATTAGAATCTCACTCATTGATAGGTCAAAGTAATGTACATTAAAATATACATGTTTACTATTATATAAGGATTAAGAATTATGAGAATCTGAGATTTATTATTACGTGCTGTCAGTCCATAAGAATTATCTCACTGCGATCCAATTCAACACACTACAAAAGTGCACTAGTATGATTCCCTAGCCAAGATAGACTAATCACAAATCATACTACAACTATATCAATGGTTCGTCTAACTCCATCTAGGTTGTAACCACTTCTCATACTTTATAAGGAACCAATAATATGATCTTCTGTGTGCATTCCACACACCATAGTATCTTCAATATTAAGTATAGGATGATTTGAATTATTTATTAAATAAAATAAATGCAATATATGTGAATGTTATTCTCATTCATAATTCAAGAGAAATAATTATATATATAAAAGACATGTTTTTAGTATGCAATCCCAACAATCTCCCACTTATACTCAAAGCATTGCTTTTAAGTATATCAATGTCTATCAATTCTCCCACTTATACTTAAAGCTTTGCGTTGCTTTCCAGGTGTCCGACTCTCATTTCCTCATCTGCTCGAATAACATGAATATGTGGCCCATAATTCATTTATTTTATGAGAAAATTTACTGGACAATCATACTTGAAGCATTGCCTTATTTTACCATGCATTCAACTTCCACTACCTCAATAATCCAAACGATATGGATATGCAATCCATTCATTTTATGAGGATTTTAATTAGGAAGTCTACAAATTCAATCTTGGTAATTACAAAAACCTCTATATATATGATTACTCATATAATGCGGTACTTCCCTTATGTTTACTTGACTTATGAACTCGTGGTCCTTTGAATTTGCAACTGCGCAAGTGTTTGCACAATAAATTGTACCAAACACTTTACGCAAATCAGGTACTACTTCTTAAGCTCATCAGAAAGTTACTGAGTCGTATAACCTTTACGGTTACAACTCTAACTCCTAAGAAAAATATATAACTAGAGGTCAACTTGTTCTTCTCTCTTTCTGCTTTGGAAATTTAGCATAATCCACAGGATTCTAACTGTCTATCTGGTAAACCCACATATAATCTTTAACCCTTTTCCGGTACTATGAAATATGTTTTACCATAGACAAGTATCCCATACAGGGTTAGACTAAAATATGTTTCCTTTGCTAAATGACAAATTAAATGACTATTTACGTTTGCAGGATAACATGTGAAATGAAAAATTACATTTAATATACATAGGGTATCAAAGTTAAGCATAATATCATTTTCTTACGATCGTTAGATCCCAAAAATATATATAGCTTTTCTCAAATCCTTTGTATCTAATTGTTTGGATAACAATACCCCTACGTCTGGTAATATTTTCTCATTATTCCCAATGATATAGATAGTATCTACGTACAGTACTTTAGATTTCCACCACGTTTTCGTCATACTTCTTATACACATTTTCTCATCCAAACATTGATCAAATCCATATGATGGATTTCTTGATCAAAATATGATTGATTTTGAATTTATAAGCTTACTTGAGTCACATAAATATAAGCTACGTAGGTGGACGTTTACAATTAAAACTCTTAAGCTTGTAAATTATATGTTTTTGGGATCTTTCAATAAATCCCATTGGTTGCTTTGTGTAGATGTTTTCCATTTAAGGAAAACTGTCTTGACATCTATCTTCCAATCTCATAAAACTTAAGATATGATTTAGACAAAATAATTTGGATAAAACAGCTTGAAAGTTCTCACTTTCCAGTTTAATCCTTCATTTTGTCTACCGATCCACATTCATCCACGATTTTACTCCATTGGTGGATCTGCAAGCTCCCAAATATTTAAATTTACCAAAATACTATCTGATTTGCTTTATTTTAGTACTAGGAATTAAATTATAGTTCGCCAGAGACTGAATTCCAGAGATTCTCCCATGAACAATAAACTGCCTCTAGAATAAAGTTATTCATATACTTGTGTATTCTTTATGACACGTTTGTGCAGTTACTGGTAGTTCTATCTCTTGTACACTTGGTACTGAAAACAAAATTTCTCCTCTTATTTCCTTTAGAATAAAACTATTCATGGGTTCGTAATTTATTACATAGTCTTTCTATGAGATACAAGTAGTTGTGTAAACAACGATCCTCCAATCTCTTAGAACTATGTAATTCATCTCTCGTTTATCTAGAATATCTTACAAACAAACGTATTTCTAAAAAGAACATACATAGCAGTTGCCAAAATACATTCATAAACGAATTGAATGACTCATTATCGATCTAATTATCTATAAAAGAACTTCACTCTTTCACACCGTTAAACCATTCCATTTAGGAATTTCTAGGTGTAGTCACATGGGATTTAATCCTAACATCTGATAAATAATCCATTATTATCTCAAAATATATGCAACACTCTTTTCAACTGAAGTGTTGAGATACATGCACCATGATGTTTCTTCTTTTAAACTTTGTACTCTTTGAAACCTTAAAGTACTCAGTTTTAACGATACATCAAAATGTATCAAAAATTTGAAATAAAAATGTCTTATAAATAAGACAAGATTCGAACTAATTCTCTTGTAATGGATTCTTATAAATCAAATTTGAACCATCTCTAACTTTTCTTTTAGCTTTAATTTACCTTGGTCTTAAAAAACCGCATTGGTCATTTACTCTCCAAGCATAATTCATTGATTGAAAAGGACTTAACTTGTAATGACCCCAAAGGTCCATCTTTTACCAATATTTGAATTATACTAAAGTAAAATTCCAACAAATCTTTTTAAGCTAAATGTATGCTTGGTTCATTTGTGAAGTTTACCTTTTAGAATTAGACAATGAATTATTTATTGCACTGTGGATGAATAAATAAGATTCTAAGGTTCATAAGTTATCAACTAATGTGCCACCACAGATAAAACAGTTCATCTTTTCTTGATAACAAACTTGTTATCAAAAGAAACTGAATATCTAATAATACACGATTTAGAAAATGCATTTTCTAAATCCCGACACATAAGGACAATTTTCCAAAACCAAATCATATTTCTACCATTAAAACTCCCACTGCAATAGCTGCTATTTTCTTTACATTTCCCATGAAGACTTGTAATCCATCACTTAGTCAATTGGTTTTCCCGAAACCACTGCATATTAATGCGTTCGTGATTAGTGGTCTCAATATCTACCACTCAGGAACTGGTAGTATACTCCATTAAACATGTATTGACTATTAGTGAATAAGGTATACAACCAATATTCTTCTTTTTGAGAAGAGACAGTATGTCTTCCAATTGTTCTTAGTTGATTGCACTTTTAAAAGCTTTTGCCGTTTAGGCTTTTTTCACATCTACTTGATGTTTCATGTCATACTTGCCAAACTTTAATGTTTCCGTTGAAGACCTCATTTGTCTTCTTACCATCCCTTGGTCCAAGATAAAATAATTTCAACAACATAAGTAATCACACTATGTTAATTAAGACATTTAACTGCTCCGAGTAAAGAAATCAAATAGGATTTCCCCATTTGATTTCAACTCCAAAGATCTCTCACTCACTTAGATATTAATCTCTTTGAGTGTATGATCTTTTACAAGAGTCTCCACAGTAGTAATGATTTCCTACTAAGTTTTAGATGACAAATCGTCTAGCCACTACTAGAAAAATGTTCATACACCACTCTCAATTCACCACGGTTTTGGCAAGAAACCGTGGTGATTATGAAAATTACCACGGTTTTCATTAAAACAGTGGTGTATGAGCGTGCTTTTCCAGAAAATCACCACGGTTTTAAATATATTGGTGGTGTATATTTATGAATACATGACTGGTATTGTCTATCCGTGGTGTATGTGCGTATTTTTAACAACTACAGTTATTTAAATAGGTGGTGTATGTTATAAAACTATGTCACCACAGTTCAAATTAAAAACCGTGGTAAGAACAATTCTCAAAAAATTTAGGGGAAAATCAAAAAAATTGAAATCACAAAGTCGTAAAAACTACTCTCGCCATCTCTCTCCCCCTCTCTCTCTCACACACCCGCTATTTCTGCGCTCACACTAAAGTAGTCGAACCGCCGTCTAGATTAATTGTTGCTCGCCGTCGATTGTTGCTGCTGCCACCGCCGGTGTCACTCAACTTGACAACAACTAGTTCTTCTCAATTTTCACCTCTACATACAGATTTATGTATGTATAGTTCGTGTATTTTTGTCCCAAATCTCAAATCCCTGAAATTAACCTAAGTCATGATTTCAATCTACAATCTCTTCTCCCTATCATTTTTTTGTCATCGCCACTCACCATTAACTGCTGCCAGTGGGTTGTCGCAGCTACCACTTTATATTATTGTTGAAGTTGTTGTTCGTCGATCGTCGCCGATAATTGCTACTGCATCGCCGGTCACTCATCATCGGCTACTCATCGCAAAATCTTCAGGTGCAAGTGTGCAGCTCTTGCTAATGGGGAAGATAAGGCAACTGGATCTAATTCTTACAATCTAAGAAAGGGATCAACATTATTTAGGTACAGGTCTACTAACCCATTTGTGTCGCCTTACAATTTCCAGGATCTAATTCTTACAATCTAAGAAAGGGATCAACATTATTTAGGTATAGGCTATACGATCTGCTATCTTCAGGCGATAATTCACCCATTTTGTATCATTCGACTGGAAACATGAAGTGACTTGTGCCGGTATATTTTTTTAGAAATTGGAAATTTTTTATGTCTAATGTGTTGATATATTTTAAGCTTATTTTACATTGCCTGAGATGACTTCGTGTTTGTTTAGTGAATTTTACTGCCATAACTCCAGCCTTTAAGGACTTAATTTTGGCAAATGCCAGGACCTTATCTGACTTGCTTATCTCTCCCCCCCCCCCCCCCCCCTATAGATTGGTCTCCAAGAAGCCCTTGCACATGCCAGAAGCCTGGCTCGGTATGCTGCAAATCTTGGCCCCGCAACTTGGAAAATGGCATCAAAGAAGATAGAAGCCATCTTACCTGCAGGGGTGCAATATGGTCCTGGCTGGGTGGGTGAAAATGGAGTACCTTCCCAGCCATTGCCTATCTCAATCGAGAAGCAGAAATCATCAGTGGTGATTATAGTTCAAGCAAAATTGCCAAACCCTCAACTTGTGGTTTGAATTCTTCCGCTGCGCTTGGGCCCTCCGAAGGTATGCTTATATTTTAAAATATGTATAAGTCCTTATAAGCAACAGGATTGAAGCAGATAGAGAAGTTATTAAGAAGATTACTCATTATCTCCACGGAAAATAAAGTGTTTAGTTGAGAGGATGTACAGATTGTAATTTTTGCTCATTCATGTTCTTTCATTTTGTTTATTTATTCTTTATTGTATCTAGATTCCACACTTTATACATGTACAGATACATAGATCAATTTTTTGTTATATACGTCCAACATTTTTCCTATATTTCTGTATTGAATAAAGTAATGGGTGGTCTTATATTATGCATATCATATCTAATCCAGATTGAACCCATTCACAATTGCAGAGATGCAACTCTGAAGAAGAGAGGGACAAATCTAAGAAGCTGAGAAGGAAAAAGTGAGTTTCTCATGTCAATGAGATATAGTAATTTGCAAAAATAATATTTCAAGATGCTAATGTGTTGAATTTTTCCTTGCAGAAGAAACGATGATTCAGAGAACACTAGTAAGTAATAACCTTTTGGGAATGGAATAATTTTCAAGTGAATTATTAGATTATAAGTGGATTGAAAATTTAGCCAATTTCCTGATCGAGAATTTGAAACTTTCATTTGGGTGAGGACTCGGAATGTAGTATTACTGTCTTACTTTTTGATTTCCTGATAAGTATTTATCTAGCTTTGTAACTTAGTTAAGCAGAAACATGCTTTGGACTCCAATGGAGATTGGTCAGGTGCTTTGGGTGCTTTTAGAGAGGGTTAGAGATAGTTATTTCCAATATACATTCCCTATTTCCGTTTTGAAATTAAGTTTGCAAACTAATTCAATGGAGGTTTGTGCTTTTGATACACTCTCATTTTCATTTTGGTGGATGTTCTCAATATAATTACTTAGCATTGTTTTGTAGGAATTGGTTATGTGCTTGAGATAATTATTTAGCATTGTGTAAAGGTATGTGCTGAATTTATTCATGAGATTATTATATTAAGTCTCATTGATCTATAATTGCATTGAAAACACGTGTATGGGTTCTTTCAAGGCTTACAATCTTATAGCTGAGTAATATTGCAGATTCACTTTTAGAAGTGTCTTTCTCTTATGGTCAGAAAATAGTTGATACATGCTTGCTTAATTTCTTCAATAGTATACACTATATACTATATATATGTGCTTATTTAAATTTCTCTTCATAATTTCAGCTCAGATGCTATAATAGTGCATTATGAATTATAGCATTAAGTGATTCAATTAACTTTTGGTTCAAATTCTCTTTAGTTACAGCCGCTTTGGGAAATTTGTGGAGATTCAGTTTAATAATAGAGGTGGAATATCTGGTGCTGCTATCAGAACTTATTTGCTGGAAAGATCACGGTTTGCCAAGCTTCAGATCCTGAAAGAAACTATCACTGCTTTTATATGCTCTTATCTGTGCCGGCAGAGGTAATATATTGTAGTTACTGTTTGTAATTATTTATCTCAGTGATGAAGAGTGCATGGATTAAAGTTTCTCAGTGATGAAGAGTGCATGCAGAAGTGTTTCATTTTACATCAGACAAAGTGATTTGGAGATGCAATAAAAGATGAATAAAATAATAGCTCAGTGCCGGCAGAAATGTGAATTAATGTAAGCAGGCCTTATGATTCGTCTGTCTCATTTTCAATTTGTCGCGGTTAGAACTAAATTCCCCAATCTTTATTTTTGCATACAGAGGACTCTTGAATTAAAGGACAAGCATCTCACAGGTAAAGTTGTATTTTCTATTTCTTTTTATAATTCTGGTTAATCTTCTCTGGTAGTTATGGTGGATTGGCACATCTTTAACTCATTACTTAGTCACTAGGAATAAATCTTTATTTAGATAAATGCTAATTATAGCATAATTCTGCTTGGTCATAGATTTAGCTTAGATAAATTTATTAACTAATATTTATGTCTGTGAATTTGCGATTTTAAATTTGCATAGGATGATTGATTTTTCTCTTAATTCAAATTAATTGAGATTATTTGTAGGAATGGAAGAACTCTGTTTTATTAGGATACAACTATTTTGATTTGCAGAATTGATTTATGTTGGCCATTACTCTTTGTATGATGTGCAGATGCTACCTTAATGAGATAGAAGATGAATCAGTGCTTAATGATGATGTTGGCAAAAGGCTGGATCAGATGGTTCCAAATCCTATAAGTTAATGTCTATGATATTTTTTCTTGCACGTAATTTTCAGTTTTATAACCATTATATCATTTTTTTATATTTTAGCTCGAAAAGACTAATTAATCACCTACTATATGATCAATTGATTTTTTTTAGATCTCAGCACGAGAAGACTTCCACAAGTATGATTCAAGGCTTTTAGTAAGATCAAATTGTAATAGAAATTTTGGATGGTCGATATTGTAGTAGTTTTTAACAAATAATCGGGAGCTTTGACAGATTAATATTATATTTTTTGGACGTTGTATTGTAATGATGTTTTGTATTTTGAATGATATTTAAATTTGTATTTTGAATGATATTTTGTATTTTTTTAAGATTATCAATTATATTATTTTTTAATTTGGGATTTATACATGATAAAAATAATATATTTAAATAAAAAATAAAAATATACCACGGTTTTAATGGTGAACCGTGGTAAATTTACCACGGTTTTATTGAAACCGTGGTAATTTTACCACGGTTTTTTAAGAAAATCGTTGTAATTTTACCATGATTTTAATAAATCTGTGGTAAACTTACCACGATTATACTTAAACCGTGGTAAAATTACCACGGTTTTTTTGTAACTGTCGTAAATTTACCACGGGTTTTTAAAAACCGTGGTAAAATTACCACGGTGAATAACCGTGGTGTATGCGATTGTCGTAAATTAACCACGGTTTTTTTAAAACCGTGATAAAATTACCACGGTGATTACCCGTGGTGTATGAGCGTGTGCATAGACGACGCCCACCTAGACCACGATTGGGATTTGTCATACACCACGGTTATTACCCGTGGTGTATGAGCGATTTTCTTGTAGTGAGCTATTCTACTTTACTATCTGAAGAATTCTAAAGATTTATTTTCTCGTCAAAATAGTGGTCGTGGCCTAACGTTGATGATGCGGAACATTTTTACATAGAAGTTAAAATGTGACACTGCGTCATCTCATTTGCCTTAACTTCTTTTATGACTATATATCTTATCTTTACTAAAGTTAGCATTTTAAGACGATGACATTTAATAACTGTGTATTTAAATACTCCTTAGCAATCCGAACAATTATCCAAATCTTTTCCAATTATTGTTAGGATATAAAAGTTATCATTAAGTAATAGAACAAGTGAATTGAAAGAACATTATGAAAACAGAGAATAATAAAATGTAAACATACATTCAATCACATTCTTGATGACATGAATATATTATAACCTCAAACAATATATAAATGCATTCTCCAACACCTTGAATCACATAAATGTAAGCCCACGATAGTGTGGACGTTTACACTTACATTTTTCAAGTAGGTTCTAAATCTTAATTTCACCATCTAGTCAACTTAACCTTATAACAAGTGAAATTAATAGTTGACTCCCTTTAAATTGCTCCTACAATTAATTAAACAACTCATTTTGATTGGAAACTTGTTTATTAATTGCATCTAAGTGTATACCATAACTTGATAAATTAGGACTAGTGAACTTGTAATACAACACATTCGATATGGAGGTTGGCACATTACAAACGCGCATGTTGATTACTTCACATATCTAATTTATATATCCTATGTAAATTTGATCTTGTGAACTTATAATTAACACATCCGATATGGAGATTGTCACATTACCAACGCGCATGTCAATTACTTCACATTCAAATCAGTTATGGAGACCATCTAGATATTTATAATTTTAAAATTAAATCTCATTTTTCATTTAGTTTAATCTAGTGAACTCGTAACTGACACATCCGATATAGAGGTTGGCATATTACCAACGCGCATGCCAATTACTTCACATATGAACTAATTAATACGAGATTTTTAAGGCATCACCGACGTACTCAAAACAAAATTAAATCATCCATAGCATGCTAGACGAACAAAAAACATAACCACGAAAAATAATGCAAAGTTCCAACTACCATGGTAATGATTTTTCCTGTTTGTCCTCTGCATCCACATAGATCTTTCAAAGACCTTTGATTTGAGTGGTTGTGGGCCCTGTGGTTCATCCCGAGTCAAAAGTTATGACCTCTACAAAGAAAGCGTCAAAAACAGTTTTTGGCGAAAAACTGCTATCGGGAATTTCCGAAAATTCCATCTTTTGAGTGATTTCCTTCCTTGTTTAGGACTCCTAGTTGCCATCTGCTTTGTACCTCTTCCATATGGACGAAAATCCTCTTCCATAACAAGATTACAATAAAAATAAATCTAAAACTAGATCTAAACTATGGATACAACTCAAAACAACAGACTATATATAATTTTGACATAAAATTAAACCTAATCTATCCATGAATTTTCTCATGAAGTAAAAACCTGATCAAACCGATCAAAAATCAACCATGCACCATAAAAATAAAAAAATTAAACATACATGCACACCATGATACTGGGAATAATTACTCTGCAAAACCAAGTTATGCAATTCTATATTTCCAACCACAAAGAATGTAAATTTTCGAAAAATACGCATGAGAATTTGATCACCACACAGAACCAAAATCCAGCTCTGATACCAATTGATGGAACTGAGGATCATTTGGATGTGTGTTGATTGAATAAAATATTTTGATCAAAATGATCCCACATCCCATTGCATGCTAAAACCAAATTTAAATCGCATGCGCAGCGAAAAACTGCGATTATCGATTACCTTGTAATCGGAGAGACACCGTTGAGAATATATGTATATAAAGTATAAAAATCCTTCATTCTTCATGTTATCCACTCCATAATCTTTTGTTGTATGATCAAACCTCGATTCAGACGTCGTGTGGGCGATGATCCTCTAGACCTTCTGGAAGCTTGGAGACGAAGAACCCTTACAATAAAATTTTTGATTACCTTCTTTCTTTTTGGGGAGAGGAATTTCAAAATTTTCATGTCTTGGTGGCTAGGGTTTTTCTTCACCCTTCATAAGGTATATATAGGGCTACAACATGGATTTAGAAGAAAATTAAGGTTGTGCTTCCAACAGGCCTTAAGTTCTCATGTCTAGCCCAGACAAAACTTAAGTCCATTAATATTAATTCAATCCACTAAAGAATTAATATTGCACTATCACCCTAATTCCATATTTATGGATATGGCTTCTTCAACTCAATTAATTCACCATGTTTAAGATATCGAATGTCCATTAATTAAATCGAGTATACTGAAAACTTAATTTAATTAATTGCTTATACTTGAGTCGTACCACTCAACCTTTATTATCATGTTGGATTAAAAATAATCCACTTGCAAGATTTAACATGATAATCCTTTTTGAGCTTCTTATGGGACATCAACAACTCGGCGCACCAAGACACTGTTTCCTTTTATAATTAGTAACCCATCATATATAGAAATATCAGTACCTAATCTATCGGGCTTATTGATTCTTTAATTAGAATCTCACCCATTAATAGGTCAAAGTAATGTACATTAAAATATACATGTCTACTATTATATAAGGATTAAGAATTATGAGTATCTGAGATTTATATTCTTACGTGCTGCCAGTCCATAAGAATTATCTCGCTGCGATCCAGTTTAATACACAATAAAAGTGCACTAGTATGATTTCATAGCCAAGATAGACTAATCTCAAACCATACTACAACTATACCAATGGTTCGTCTAACTCTATCTAGGTTGTGAACACTTCTCATACTTTATAATGAACCGATAATATGATCTTCTGTATGCATTCCACACACCATATTATCTTCAATATTAAGTATAAGTTGATTTTATTTATTTATTAAATAAAATTAATGCAAAAATATGTGAATGTTATTCTCATTCATAATTCAAGAGAAATAATTATATACATAAACGACATGTTTTTAGTATGCAATCCCAACAGGATCCATGAAACACAAATTAGAAGGGCGTGTGTCTCCACGTGCGTGGCCCATAAACACCCTCACGTGTGCGCATGGGGGACACACACCCATCACTTTTTCTTTCTTTCTTTCGGTTGCTTCCCTTTTCAGATTTTTCTCTCTCCAAAACTATATCTCCTAAAATGAAAGTGATTTAATCATTTTTATCCGACGACTCGCGCAGTACACTCGTCCGATTCTAATGCATGGGCTCGTCCACTATGTTCAATAATTATTTTTTACAAAATAATTATATTCCCTAAAATAGAATTAGTAAAATTAAAATTAATTAATTACTTTTTTTTTAATTCGGCGACTCTTAGAGTGCATTCGCCCGACGCTAATGCGTGGGCTCGTGCACTGCGCTCAAAAATTAATTTTTTTGAATTATATATAAACCTAATTGGAATTAATAAACCAAAAAAATAAAAACAAAACAAAACTAAACACACACCCCCAACAAAAAACTAATAAAAAAAAAATCTAAAATCCCCCAAAAAATTCTAAACTATAAACCTCTAAACTCTAAATATTAATTGTAATAGAATAAACTCTAATTTGAATTAAATAAACTCATTAAAGACAATAAACATATCTAAAATTTTTAAAGCTAAGAGTGATACTTTTTTCTGCCATTTTTTTAAAATGGGGCGGTTCAACCCTCAATAATAAATAATAATATGAATTATGAAATATGAAATGATATTATATATTAATATTATCAAAATTAAGAAATTGAACACTCAATAATAAATACTCTCTCCGTCCCAATAGTAAGGTCCACCTTTTTATTATTTACTCTCTCTATTTTAATAGAAAGTGGACCTTGCAAATGGGACGGAGGGAGTACTAAGTAATAAGAGAAAGTAAGACTAATATTTACAAAATAATATTTCTCAATTCATTAAATAATAAATATGAAATGAAATCAATAATATTAATTTAATATCACTGAAATTAAGAAATATGATGTTTAACTCAAGAGTAGTTCAGTAATAAAAGAAATTAAAGAAAAAAGAGAACCAATAATATATATATATATATATATATATTTAGTGAGCTGGATTTGATTATAAGATTCGTCTAATGGAAGAGACCTGTCAGACGGTCTCATACAAATCTCGCTGACTGTTGAAGAGAGAAGAGGTTACATGTCTGTTTGTTAAAAGAAAACAACAAGAAGTTCTACCACTACTACCACCACCTCTTAACTACCACCTCCGGACCTCCTAAGCCTAAAGGTCTCGTTCGTGAGTCCCCCCGGGCCTCACTCTCTGTTGGATGGTTCAGAAATTCCTTAAGTGATCACTGAACCCCCTGTTAAGCCCAGTTGACCATTGGTTAGTTCGGGTAAGCTGCAAGTGGCAACGACTGAAGACACTGGCAGGGGACGAGACGGCAGTGATTGGTGTATACCGGTGTGAACTAAAACCCGAAGCCGGTCAACTACACCGGATATAGCGACAGCCTCGTTAGAGGTATCCTATATCTATGCCGACCGAAGCGACGATGGATTTTGGTTTTAAGTTAAATCCAAATTTTATTAAATACAGTGACAATAAATGGAATGGGCTTAAATTTTATCTGTTGAAACTTCAAAGTGTTTAATCCGGGTGATTCTATTCACAACCCTCAATTTTTTCTTTACAACCTACATATTTAACTAAAATATAAACAATATTTCTATTGAGTGTTTTATCCTTATCACCCCACACTTTAAAACTTTCCCACCCTTATTTTGAACACCTCCTAGACTAGACCATATCATCTCCTTATAGACGTTGTAATTAGAGATGCAATAACTAAAGTTTTCATGAGAAAATCTACATGTTTTGTAAACATTAATGAGTGTGTAACTATGGAATCTAAAAGCAATTATAGGCGGATAGAACAAGCTAGAAGATTAATACGCTTGCAAAGGATGTCTAAAAATTGTCGTTCTTACAAATGATGAACTAATCTTTTGGGACCCATTAATTAGACTTTTCATCCACCATCACCTTCCTTATAGTTGCATATTGTGGTGCCAACAAACTTCTTGTAATATTCAGAAACATGTGATTTAATTATTTATCTTTGAAGAAAAAAAAAAGAACAAAAATGAAAAAAATATTGCTAGCCATCTGTTCTACAAAATCATCAAGTACAAATTCTGCAGTAAGAAATTATTGTATGAGTTAATCATCTCTACTCTAAATGTATTATTTGATATTTTACATTCCCGTAACTTCAATCAAATTAATATGAATCTGCTACATGACTATGGGCGATGGGGTGTTTTAATATCTTTTTAAAATTTTCTAAATAATGGGGCTATAACGATAAAATTGTCAATTTAAAAAATATTTACATTTTAAATAAAAATAAGGGGTGGTTGTAGGAAAAAAATTAGGAGTTGTGAATAGAATTAGCCATTTAATCCCTACAACACGATTATGGGCTGGTCTTCTTGCCCCGGCCACTCCATTTTCTATTCCAATCATCAATTGTTAAAAATTTAACAATTATTCATTAAAAATAAATAAATATATAGAGTAAACATCTTGAAATAGATAATCATTATTTGAATAGAAAAACATAGAAACAGCTTCCAAATTCTGTTATATTTATTTTGAGAGAAAATTCAAAAAGTAAGTAGAAAATCCTTCAAGACATGAGAAAAAGTGTGAGCAAAGGAATCATCATAGAACTCAATTCCATGAGACGCTCCCTCTCTAAAATCTTGGACCACAACCACACCCTTCTCCCTCAACATTTTCACCACCTCAATTTGTCGGTCTATCAGCGGGTCACCTTCATAGCCGGTCACCAAAACCTTCCACCCTTCAGTCTTCACCTTGTCCACTTCCACTCCTCTCTTCATCGGATTCGAATACTCGTGGTCCCGATCACTGCCAACCGGCAACGCCAAATCCCATGCTAAATCAGTCATATGAAGTGGAATCACCGAATTATTCGCCAATCTAATCTCCGACGGGGTCCGCTGTGCCCCACCGAAGAGCGGCTGGTGCAATACCACCCCTTGGATCTTCACCGGCAACACTTGATCCGCGCGGAACGCCACGTGGAACGCTAGATTCCCTCCCGCGCTGTTCCCCATGAGGAAGCACTTGGAGAAATCGGCGTGCTCAGTCAGCCACTCGTCGTCGGTGGTCTTGATCCACTGCAGCGCCTCCATGCCGTCGTCGTAGGCGGCGGGGAGGCGGTGCTCCGGCGCGAGGCGGTACTCCACCGACACCATCACCGCCGGGATTTCTTGGACGATGTTGCAGCAGAAGTTCTGGAATAGGGTTGTGGCGGGGCTGGCCACGATGAAGCCGCCGCCGTGGTAGAAAACTATGAGGGGAAGTTTGGCGGCGGCGGCGGCGGCGGCGGAGGATTCGCGGCGGGGGATATAGATACGAGCCCATGTGTTGTTGTGGGGGTTGATGGGGACATCCTTGGTGAGAACGGGATTAGATAGATCAGAGGAGGCGGCAGTGGAGGGAATGAATTCGGGAATGCGTGTGAAGGAGCCGTCGGAGTTTTTGATGAGTCCGACTTTGGCAAAATCGGATGAAGACATATTATTGTTGCATTTGTGAAAAATCCACGACCAATAAAATAGATATAGACACCCAAAGTTGTGGGTTGTGCCACTGAGCTGAGAACTAATACTTGGCAACCAAGTCAAATTCTTTCCTTTGTGGCAATTTGTCCACAAAGTTAGTGTGTGCGCGGCACGGCACGACTTCATCTTCTTCTTTTTTTTTTTCTTTTTTTTTTTTTGTTTGTTGATGGCAACTTACATCCGTGACCAAGACGCTACCGAGATGTGCGTATTGGGTAAATCTCGTTCCTGTGTAATAGTCTGCAAATCACACACGGATATTAAACAGGCTCACACCTAATTTGTGATAACAAATGTTGCTTTTCTAATTTTAGATACTGATACTTTGTAATGCTTTTTTTTTTTGGTTCAGAAGTCAAAGTTTTTGCTTATTTTTTTTTGGCCTTATAACATGTGAACTAAATCTTCATATGCTATTTTTTCTATTTCAATTGCTAAAATTGAGACTTTGTGATGCTATTTATGTATTCACATGTTAGCACACTAGAATTTATACACACCCAAACCCTCTCATATCCTTAATAACAAAATTAAAATACACCCAGCTTCGCATACAGGTACCAAATCAAAAAAAAAACATTTATCATTTAATAAATAATAATTACATTGCAAAAAATACAACTCTTCATCTAACCACAACCTCCATAACAAGCCCAATCAGTTCATAGCATTACAAACAATAAAATAAGCATCATGTATCGATAAAATAGCATGACGTATTTTAAACAATTTGCATGACCGAACCTAAATCAATGTCTAGAATTAATAAAAATAACTAATAACAAATTATAAAATAAACAAAAAATATATATCATGGAAAACTAAAATATACAGCCCATCGTTTTCGTAAAATTAAACTTCAAAATTAGAAAAACTAAAAAAGAAATAAAAAATACAGAAAAGAGATTTGACAACTTAATAAAAACAAAAAAACCATATGAATCAAATTGAGGGTCGATTTATTTACAACACCTATTTTGTCTTGAATTCATCCTCTTGATCATGTTTTTAATTGTTGTCATTTAGTTTTTGGATGATTCGCAGAGTAAGAAAAAAAAAGTCAAATATTGCCTAAAAATAGAATGAATGAGCAAAATATGAATCAAGAAAGTTTGGGGTTAATGAATTATCCACGATCGATTCCTGAGTTGTTGTCTTTTGCTAATTGATTCAATTACCAAAACAAATAGCGAGAATCATGGTTCCATAAAGATAAATAAAATACTCCATATAATTTTACAAAATTACCCATTAATGTTAATTATTAATTCAATAACAACATTAATCCTTTTACAATCAAATAAATTTTATACTGTCTAAGGAGATTAACGGATTAGCTTAATTCCTAAATTACACACTAGGACTAGGGTTGTGTACGTGCATAATAACCCTCCATTTATATATATAGGGAGTGATTTCAGAGAGAACCAACCTTGATGCGAGAACTAAAAATCAATTCACACCCTTTAATTTTAAGATTTGATGGTCTAGATTTGATTAAAAAATACGGTGGCATAACTGTAAATAAAAAGAACATAAGAAAAACGTGATGATATTTTTTTAATTTTGTCAATATCAAGGTCAAAATTAAAAAATGGATTTTCTGGGCGCGTTCTAATAGAAACAGAATCATATGCAAAAGAAGACATTCGATGCTAATATAAACATTGATAATGCTAATATTAACATTGATGATGCTAACGTTATGAGACTATTGTCATATGCATTATGAAAAAATATGTAACTTTGAAGGCAAAACTGTTTTTATTAGTAAATAATTAAATAACACACTTTATATGGTCGGAAAGCTAATGTACTCTAGTTTTCAATTAAAAAAAGAATTTCAAAAAAATATTAACCGTGGTCGAAATTATATGAGTTTGATTAAAGGTAGCGTTGTATATGAATATATTTCAAATTTGGCACTACTGTAAATAAAAGGAGCATAAGAAAAACGTGGTGACATCTTCATAATTTTGTCAATGTCAAGGTAAAAAAAAATGACTTCTTGGGCGCGTGCTAACAGAAACAGAATAATATGCTAAAGACATTGGTAATGTTAATATAAGCATTAATAATGTTAATATTAACATTGATGATGCTAACGTTATGAGACTATTATCATATGAATTACGAAAAAATATCTAATATTCAAAAAAAAATTTAGCGTTCTTTCATGATGATTTAGCAGTTTATTTTGTTCTGTTAGTTTAACAATACTTGATGGAAATATAAAACCAAATCAAGAACGAATATTGTCAGCATTGTTTCATGTTGAATTAGCATTTTCATTTTGTTTTGTTAGTATCAAGAAATTTCCAAGCACGTGTAAAACTTAGCCCATGAACAACGATGTTGGCACTGCCTGATTTAGTTGTACATTTTGAATTATTAGTATTATTGTTCACCAGTCTTAACTTTATCATATCTCATTTTAGCATTATCATAACTAATGTTAGCACTAACAGAAAAAACTTGCCAGGAACATTATAAATAATCAACCATGAATAATGTTGTTAGAATTTAATTATATTAACATTATCATTCAATAGTGTTAGCATTATCATTACTTATTTTAACATTATCATAACTAATGTTACCATTAGCAGAAAATTTACCAGGAACATTATAAACCAACAATAAACAACGATGTTAGAATTTTTGTTGTATTAGTATTATTATTCGATATTGTTAACATTATCATTGCTCTTGTTAGCAATAGAAACATATGATACACATAAGGTGGAAATAATAGCATGGGTGAAATTATGATTAGCATTGACATATGCAAACTTTAGCAATCGGATTTTTAAGTGTTATCATATCTTATCATTTATACACTGCTAAAGTAAAGCATAAAAAACATTCACTTTGTGTCGTGCTAACATAACCAGATGATATTGCTAACTTATCAATTAACAATGCTAACATCACATAATTGCTTTCTATATATATGCATCTACTTTTAAAAAAAATACAATAACACTTCATTATAAATCATGCTAAAAAGTACAATGGCACTACTAATATATCAATTAGCGAAGCTAAAACAATAAACAACGATGTTAGAATTTTTGTTGTATTAGTATTATTATTCGATATTGTTAACATTATCATTGCTCTTGTTAGCAATAGAAACATATGATACACATAAGGTGGAAATAATAGCATGGGTGAAATTATGATTAGCATTGACATATGCAAACTTTAGCAATCGGATTTTTAAGTGTTATCATATCTTATCATTTATACACTGCTAAAGTAAAGCATAAAAAACATTCACTTTGTGTCGTGCTAACATAACCAGATGATATTGCTAACTTATCAATTAACAATGCTAACATCACATAATTGCTTTCTATATATATGCATCTACTTTTAAAAAAAATACAATAACACTTCATTATAAATCATGCTAAAAAGTACAATGGCACTACTAATATATCAATTAGCGAAGCTAAAACAATAAACAACGATGTTAGAATTTTTGTTGTATTAGTATTATTATTCGATATTGTTAACATTATCATTGCTCTTGTTAGCAATAGAAACATATGATACACATAAGGTGGAAATAATAGCATGGGTGAAATTATGATTAGCATTGACATATGCAAACTTTAGCAATCGGATTTTTAAGTGTTATCATATCTTATCATTTATACACTGCTAAAGTAAAGCATAAAAAACATTCACTTTGTGTCGTGCTAACATAACCAGATGATATTGCTAACTTATCAATTAACAATGCTAACATCACATAATTGCTTTCTATATATATGCATCTACTTTTAAAAAAAATACAATAACACTTCATTATAAATCATGCTAAAAAGTACAATGGCACTACTAATATATCAATTAGCGAAGCTAAAACTATAATAACATAATGCTAACATGACTCAACTACGATGCTAACAAAATCCGATAAAAATGTTAACAAATACATTCAATAAAAGAGAATGCAATTAAAAAAATACAATAACACTTCATTATAAATCATGCTAAAGAATACAATGACACTGCTAATATGTCAATTAGCGATGCTAAAATCATAATAACATCAGGCTAACATAACCTAATTACGATGCTAACGAAATCCGATAATAATATTAATAAATACGCTCAATAAAAGAGATTGCAATTAAAAAAGATATAATAACAATCAATTATAAATCATGCTAAAAAATATAATGACACTGCTAATATATTTGATAAACTGGGTTTTTGCACCTATTAACATATTCCCTACATATGTGCAAAAGTGGGCATCACACCTGTGAAAAACGGCATTCCCCAAGCTTTCACCAGGAATTTGGAGATTGTGCTTGAAGCAAACACCCCACAATAGGCCAATGGGTTTGATTATGGTGTTATGGCCATGCAATGCATCATTAAGAACTGTGACATGTCTTCCATTATTCTTTCTATATACGCTGGATGTGCTTCGGTCAAGATCCATGGTTGGGAGATGGAGTTGAATTGTGTAACCTTGCAAATATTATAATTACTTATCTTCTACGTGACTAGTCCCTAGAACAACAAACTCAGAAATGGTTCATTTTTGTATTGTAATATAGGTTCTATGGATGTCAGCAGTTCATGCATAGCTTTGGTAGGTACAACGCCGTTTTGGGTTGTATATTTTGGTTGCCTACCTGCAACCCTTTTTTTCATGCTTAGGTCTGTCTTTTTGTATAGTCTACTGGTGATATGTATGGATTGTCCGTAGTTTCCTACTATAAACTAGTTTGTATATGCTCTTTCCATCGAATGCTGAATCGGGTACTCTTAACTAGGGGTGTAATCAAGTCGACTCGAATTGAGTAATAGCCTTATTGAACTCAAGCTCGATAAGAAAAACTGAAGCTCGACTCGACCCGAGTTCGGTCGAATTTTAATTTTTCGAGCTTGAGCTCGACTCGATAGCAAACTCGACAAGCTCGAGCTCGACTCGACTCGACTCAATTACATATATATATTAAATAAAAAATTATATTTATTTAATTTTAAATAAATATAATTTAATTATTAATGATATATATGTAAATAATTAAATTATTATGGGTAAATTTGTAATTGCACTAAGCTCGATAAGGCTCGTGAGCCTGTCGAGCTCACTATTATGGAGCTCGAGCTTGAGCTCGGTAACTACTTGAGTAGCTTGAACTCGAGCTCGACTCGACAAACCTCGAGTAGATTTCGAGTTTTCATTAAGTTGATCCCGAGTAGCTCACGAGTAGACTCGACTAACTTACACCCCTACTCTTAACTGAAATATGACTCTGGGAAAATTGCAAAAGCCATCCTCCCGCATTGATATCCTTTTTCAGTGCTAGTTGGCAATGCAGAATTTTCCACTTTTGAATTTAGAAATTGTCCTTGTCAAGTGTTTTGTATAGAGGGAACTGAGTTTCCCATTAGTTGCATCATTAGTTTTACGGCGTTGTATGAAAGGAATTATCAGTTGAATCACATTATTTAATATTCGAATTAGGGTTTTGGTTTTTTTTCAGTTCATAAACCATCACATATGGTTGTTTTTAGGGTTTAGTTTTCTTCACTCCATTTATCCCAGGACGGCCCACATAGAAATGTTGTTTTGCATGCACTTAAATAACGAATTCCATGCAAGTAGGGTTGTAAATGAGTCAAACTACTCGTGAGATACTCGAGTATCAGCTCGAAAAAAGTTCGCTCGAGACTGGCTCGTTTGTTAAATGAGCTGAGCTCGAGCCTACTAAACGACGTCGCCATTTTTTCAAGCCAAGCTCGAGCTTGGCTCGTCAAGCTCGCGAGCTAACTCGACCCGTGAGGTTCTCGAGCTTTTTATCGAGCTGTCTCACGAATTATCTCGCGAGCCGGCTCGTGAGTAGTTAAACGAGCCGAGCTCGAGCCTGGCTCGCGAGCTGTCTCACGAGCTTGGCTCGCGGGTACTTAAACGAGTCTGTCTCACGAGCCTGACTCGCGAGTACTTAAAGAGCCGAGTTCGAGCCGGGTTGGCGAGTACTATTTTTGTAATTTTTAAAATATTATTTATTTACATTGTAACTATTATCAATTAATGATCAAGAAAAACAATTATATACACAAACAAACAAACTAATGAACTATATATATATATATATATATATATATAATATAGATATCTTATTTACGATTCTACATAGTATATTAGTATAATAAATAATAATATGAATTATGAAATATGAAATATGAAATGATATTATATATTAATATTATCAAAATTTAGAAATTGAACACTCAATAATAAATACTCTCTCCGTCCCAATAGCAAGGTCCACCTTTTTATTATTTACTCTCTCTATTTTAATAGAAAGTGGACCTTGCAAACGGGACGGAGGGAGTACTAAGTAATAAGAGAAAGTAAGACTAATATTTACAAAATAATATTTCTCAATTCATTAAATAATAAATATGAAATGAAATCAATAATATTAATTTAATATCACTGAAATTAAGAAATATGATGTTTAACTCAAGAGTAGTTCAGTAATAAAAGAAATTAAAGAAAAAAGAGAACCAATAATATATATATATATATATATATATATTAGTTCATCTTAGATTATTAGTTAAAACTTACAAGAATATAAGTTATAAGTTATAAATTATAAATTTATAATACATGTAAAGTAATAATGAAAAAAAGAAATTAAAAAAAATATGAGTAATATTGACAATTTGAGAAAACAATACTCATTATTAAATATTAATACATGAAATGTAATCAATGATATTAAACTAATATTATCGAAAGTAACAAAATAATAAAGAAAAGGAAAATTAACTAAAAATTAAATTAATCAAATGTTCAAGAGTAATAATATTCTTAGCACCAATGTTATATAGGTAATCTTAAACTCTGAGACATATATACTATCGTCCATAAATTAGTATTCTAGTATTTAGTCAATATTAGTTAAACTGTAATGTCAATAAATGAAAAAAAGAAAATTAACAAAAATTAAGAATAATATTGATAAAATAATTAATCTCAATTCATTAAATAAGAAATATGAGATGAAATAAATGATATTGGAAACATAATAATTTCTTAAAAATTTCTTATCAAAATTAATAAATCAAGTTCAATAGTAACAATATTCTTATTTCTTATCAATTAGTACCAACACTGTTTAGTTAATCTTAAATTTTTAGTTATATATACTATTTGTATTATAGTATATAGTTTATATATATAACTATATATAGTTTATATTAGTTAATATGCATATAACAATAAAATAAATTAACAAAAATTAAGATTAACATTTAATTAGCTAAACTAAGAATAATAATTAAAAAAGTTAAGAATTAATAGTCTCTTAAATAATATAGAATTATTAATTTATAAATTATCTTAATATATGGTGATATGATATAACTTATGGGTTGTGATTCATTATTTATGAATCTTACGACACACACTTGATAACTAATATACATACATACATAATATATATATATAACACTAATAGACATATAGCATAAATTTATAAATATACAAAAAACAGAGAAATAAAAAAAATATTAATATTGACAAATAAATAAACGAGCCGAGCCCGAGCTCGATTTCGGGCTCGAATTTTAAATAAACAAGTTGAGCCCGAGCCAAGCTCGAGTTTTTCTTGTCGATACGAGCTCAAGCTCGAGTCGAGCTTGAGCTCACGAGTACTTAAACGAGCTGAGCTTGAGATCGGTGGTACTCACCTCGGTTCGTTAACACCCCTATATGTAAGAATATGAAATTTTTTATGCGAAGGTACGTTTGGTCGTTTGAAATATTGTGAAGGGAGTACAAGTGAAAGATTTAGAGCCGCAAACTTTTGGCTATTAAATATATTTGTGAACCAACATGCCAATAAGTTACACATCTTTTAATTATTTTGTGCAACATGGAGTTCTTGCCAAAATGGCAGTCTGAATACACACAAAATAGCACATCTTCCGAATATGTTTTTACCATAGTCCTAAACCATGAGAAACACTACTTATGGCATGAGTCCCCCTCTTTCTACCTGAGTCCCCAAAAAATCCTAAAAAATACAAAATAAAATCCTAAAAATACCCTCAAAAAACCCTAAAAACACTCCCAAAAAAATAAAATAAACCCCTAAAAGCACCCCTAAAAAAACCCTAAAACACACAAAATAAATCCCTAAAAACACCCATTTATATTTTTCTTTTACTAATATATCCCGATCAATATAATTTTTTTTAGGCACCACTATTTATGTATAAGAATTATAAATAAGAATAAATTAAATAATTATTTACTGGACTTTTTCACTAACATTTTCAATCTATGTAAAAAGAAGTTAACTCCTATATATTTGCATGGTGAAAGTAAGCTTGCAATCATGCACAGTTTGCTTTAATAAATGCTCTAATGCCGGAAAAAATCCCGAGTCATGCAATTTTCTTAGCTTGGTCAATGCTATTAAAATTATCACGTCTTGCGGCCTTGGGGGAATTTTTGCTAATTTATCAGATTGGTCAAATAGGAAAATTCTATCATATGCAGAGATCAGGTCATATCTGAAATTTTTTAATACAGATGTAACACAATTTCAATAGTGCTTCACCATGAGGTATAGTGGATTTCTCTAGTCAATTAATAGATAACATGTGCATGATGTTAAATACACGTCAAGGCAAGTTCTCATCAATAACTATTACATTAGGTACCCAAATTTAAAATCATCATGACTGATTAGCAACTTGAGACGGCACACGAATTGTAAGAATTCAAATGGATAGAAGTAGAAAATATCTTTTTACAATTCTTTCGAGTGATACATGTGCAAAATAATAATTGGCCAAAGTCTTAACAACAATGAAAAAGTTCATACAAGAGAAAGGAACTAGCATGACTAAATAAACGCACAGACACAGAAACAGAGAGGATAAAATGATAAAAGTGATTACATCTGCCAATGATTATTTGAAGATTAAGGTACAGATCTTACATGTGGGTGGTGTTGCTTCTGGGCTATGTTATGAAAAACCACTAAAGCTGACCTCCATGCCTCTTCCACCTATTCCGGCGATCAAACATTGGAACCCACATTCTTCTAGGTCTGCGATTACTTTATCAACCACTGTTCCTGCTAATACTAGGTCATCTAGTTAAGGAAATCAACTTTTTTTTTTCTTTTAAGATATCAAATGAAAGAGGACAAAGATCTTGATTGTATAGAAGAATAAGATCTCGAACTAAACAAATGATCAAGCAACAAACAAAAAATATGCATTAGACTGTATGGTAGCAAAAACCATAGAAGCACAAACAAAAAGGATACGTGTAGGTAGTAGTGTCAGAACGCAGCCTCCTCCACCAGCTCCTGTTAGTTTAGTGGATAGCTTGTATTTTAATGTAGTTCTGATCACCGTCTCGATGGAAGCGTGGTTGACCCCCATGCACTGGAGTAATCCCTGATTCATCTCCATCAGTTCCCCTAGTTTTTCCTCTTTCTCAGTTATAGCAAGATCATCAGAAACTGGTGATTGGATGATGGCAGCCACCTCATTGCTGATTGAATCGACAGCATTAAACACAGAAGTCATTGCACTACCGTGTCTCATTGCCCTTTCTGACACACCAGCCACCAATGCCTTTGTATTCCTTCCAACTTTCGTGTTAGTTACGAGCATCTTCAAAGGCATATTAGTCTTTATACATGTGAGTTCGCCAGACCTAAATTTTATCATGTTCCCTGAAATAGATTTAGTTAGCTGAAATAGCCTATGTAACTTTTCCCCAGTACTTTGTCATGCTCAACCAATAAAGTAAGTTATTCACTGTACTTCAAAATCATTAAGACGCTTTGTACAATGTTTAGCTTGGAAAACTCACCTTGTTAGGATGTCCACCTAGTAAATAACAGGGAACACAGCATATCGAAGCATTTCTCATGTACAATCAGATACCGTGATGCATTATTAATATATTGAGATTATTCTCTTATTTTGTGAGCCCTGGTAACATGTAACAGATATAACCCTCCATTCATTTAACTCTTATGTATATTCAATCCCTTTAAGGTTCAACTATTTAACATACTATCACAGCACCGTCTTTAAGAAATAATTCATGTACCGGCTTACCTATTTACTATAAAAAAAAAATCATAACAAAAGTTTCTGGAATATCATTTCATACAATCTGAAATACTACATGGCCATTCATCAGACTGAGCACCTAAGACTGCAGTCAATCAATTGGTTCCAGAATTAAATCTTAATTTTTTATTATATCAATCATATAGGACTTCCTTTTATTCTCATAATTTATTCTTCACACTTTCCTTTCTTGCTGCTAGAGTTATGGAGGTCAAGGATATGGAAGGATAATGTTAACGTACCGTAGGTGCTGACTGTATTGTCTATCCCAGATGGCCTCCCATGGATAATCTTTTCACCTTCAAAAGCCCATTTGTTTACCAAGTCTAGTTCACTGTCCCCAAATACTTGCCAACCTTGATGGCTAAAATCAAGTTTCGAAAAATCAGTTAGTGCAAGGAGGGCAGCAGAGAGTGCAACACATAAGGCAGCAGATGAACCCAAGCCAGAGCCTAATGGCAGCTCCGAAGTCACAACAGCTTTAGCCGGCTTATCACTGACAAAGGAAGAAATGCAACTAAATCAGATGTGCCAAATTCACGCTTAGAAGAAGTAACAGAAGCATGTATAAAGTTCAATTGCACACCCATGAATTGACGTGTACAGCCAAAGGAAAGCTGAAATTCCAGAAGCAAGTCCAGTGTTAGCCTCAGGTAAATTTAGCTCTTCAACTAAAGAAGCAATTGCTTTTGTGGTCTCTAATGAACATGATGAAGGAGAGGATCCAGAAGTGCTGCCCAGTTGAGGCAAAACTTCCTTAATCTTTCCAACTGGCCAAGAAAATTCCAAGTCCATATCCTTGAGCTGGAGTTTCAGTGCATCATCATTATCTATTACCCCAAAGAATTATTAGAAAGGTAAGAAATAGAAATATAGGAATTAGCAGAATTTTATAAAAACACAAGCTGGCATCTCCAAGAAAGAAAAATAATCGAACTGCTAATATACTATATAGAGAGCTGTGCATTCAATTTGATGGTGATAGAATATCAATATTGTTCTGTCTCTATGAATCAATATTTTCATATGGACAAACAAATGACTTTGACATGCTCCTTCAATGCCTTTCACTTCTACCAGAAAATAAAAAGGGTCTGAAAACATTTTTTAATTTGCAAGGATACTAATGTTAACTGTAAGAACAGACTTAACTCAAATCCTTCAGATTTGACAGTTCATCGACTTTGCTGATCATGCTTTATTTGTTATAATATAATCAGGCATCAGATTTGAATCATATATAATTCCACATATCTACTTCATAATTGACACTCTCCATAGGGAAAATATTTAAAGACAATTAACCACTTCTTAAGATACCACTTGACAGGTTAAAGCTAAATGATTAATACATCATTCTACTTCTTAAAGGTCCAACAAAGGAGTATCTTATAAATTTGGACTCTAAAGTGTGAATACTCACTTTCAAAAGGAAAATAAGTTAAATCACTTAGCATAAACATAATATGGACTACTTCACTAAATTTAGAGTTGACAAGAAAATATCAGTTATTTACTGAGTTAAGAACTGATAAACTTCACAATATGAACAAGAGAATTCATAATTGTTTTTGTAAAGTTTTTATAATTCAACTGCAAAAGTTGGTTACCCTGAAGCTCTTTACATACAAGGAGAGAAACCATTTTTTTTATCTGTAAGTCCACGCGACACAATCTGCAACCCTTTGCTTAACTAATTAACTTACTTTTAGTTATGTAGCAAGCACTAACTAACACTTCACATATTCATCTAACAGAAACTAACAATCCTCATTATTAGCATTTCCAGTTCCAAGCGAAAGAAAGTTTGTGTGCAGCCAAACACAGACTGAAAAGTTTAACTGCAAATCCTGGAGCAGCAGAAGTTAATTTAATACAAACACCAATCATTTATCCATCAAATGTCATGTAGCAAAGAATAAAATTGTCATGTTACAAGTTTTAACACAAAGCTCACTAAATGCTTCAATGATACATTCAGAGCTATCAAATCCCTTTCTCTAATTTTTTGACCTATTATGTGACAACCTTTTCCCAAGATAAACAAAGCTCAGATCAAGATTCGAAAGCATTCACTATCGAACAGGAACAGAGCTTTCTAGATTTTATTCATATATTAATCATTCTAAAACTTTCACCACGGCCATTTCATCAGTAGCATAGCATCTAGTAAAATTAGTTGCACATATCACTCAAGCATGGACCTCAATGCATACACATAATTATGTCACACGGTTCCAATCAATAGCAGCTATGCAAGCTACTTACTGAAATTATGATTCAATTCTGGACTAAAACCTCAATATTTTGAAAAAAGCGCATCGCGAGACTCAACACAGAAGGTTATTGTGCAGCTACTTCAACTTTTTAAAGGAGGCTAAATGTTATTAGAGTGGAAGCTCCAAACAAGCTTAACGTAGATTGTGAAATCGATCATAGGTAGCTACTAACACAATCAACTAATTTCCCCAATCACTCCATCATAATCCCCCAGCAAGTATAATATGCTAGTTCAAATACCTAATCAAACCAAAACGAACATTCTGATCAATCGTACAACATCAGAAAGAGTTAACCAGTAGAGTACCTTCGGGAGTGGGGAAGCGGAGAGAGACATAAGTGTAGAGATCGATTGCGGCGGCGACGGCGGTGGATCCGTGAACGACGGCGTGCTCGCCGGAGAGTATGATTTTTCCCGGAGCTCTGGCTCTTACCTCCATGCTGTTCCGCTTGGTATAGGATCGATCGATCGATCGCTCGCTTCGAGATTATTTGGCAGTAATGTGTATAAATATGCTTGTTTGTGTGAGTGGGTGTGGTGTGTGTGAATGGCGGGCTGACAATGGCGGAGAATTTCAGGAGCGGTGTGTCAACTTTGAATGATACCCGTTTTTGGTAGGTGGGGTTTCGGATCAACTTAATTAATACTCCTAAATATATTAAATTAAGACGGAGTCTTTGTTAGATCGTTTTATACTAATAAAATTATAAGATAATCAAACACCATCAAATATTAATAAAATTTAAAATAAATTATAAATTTTTATTTTAAAAAACACAAAAATTAAAATTAAATAAAATAATGAATGAAATATAAATATATATATATATATATATAATTAAACTAAAGTACAGCAAATTAAAATTGAATAAAAAATTTAAATAAAAACTATAAAAAAAAAGCTAACTGTGGAGAATATACATACTGGGTTTGTGCCACATAAATCTCATGGTCCGCTGGGGTTTTGCTTATATACATTTCTTCCCTGGTCGCACCACCCGCGCCTGGTCACAACTCACACGCACTCTGGTTTTTTAACTTTTATGGCATCATTGAGACATGAGAACATCATTTTGCTAACTTTGATTTCGAAATTCTTGGATGATCAATTGGTCAGGACTCATGAGAACATATTTATGAAAGGGTTAATTGTCAAAAAATGCACCACCTTTCAACGAATTTGCAAATTAGACATCACTTTTCAAACGTTTCAATAAAGACACGACCTTTCATTTTGTAGCAAAATAGACACCCCCTTTCTTTTCCGGTCACCGGTAAAATGACGTGGCTTTATTTATTTCCTACGTGGACTATGATTCCTACGTGTACTTGTCACGTCAATATTTATTTTTTAGTTAATTGCCAAAAAATGCACCACCTTTCAACGAATTTGCAAATTAGACACCACTTTTCAAAACGTTTCAATAATGACACAACCTTTCATTTTGTAGCAAAATAAACACCCCTAATTTATCACAAGACGTGGCTGCAGTTGAGGGTATTGACATGCTGATGTACAAAAAGCTCATGACAAATTAAATTACATCAAGTCAAATTACAATAGATTTTACGCAAGATCGTAATTGGAGACACTCAGAATTGCTCTTGAATTAGAAGAGAAGGAGACATTCTGAATGTCTCCAATTAAGGGTGTTTCTATTTGCACCACTAAATTATATAAGTCAAAAATAAATAATTATAAAATTACATAAATATCCTTATTAAATAAAAATATAATAAAATCAATAAATAAAATAAAATAAAATAAAATAAAATATTAAAAAGAAAAAAAAACATCTCTCCCCCTCCACGTTTCCTCCCGCTGTCGGCAATTCGGTGTCTCAGGCCTCATGGCCGCCTTCGGAGACAGTGCTGCTGCGCGGCGGTGCCAGTGGCGACAGCAGCGAGGTTGGTGCATCCACCTCTCTCCCTAGCAGTGGTGTCGACGATTTCGAGAAGAGTTGCGGCGGAGGCGGCGGCAAAAACCAGTGGCCGAGGTTGGCGAAAACCAGTGGCGGCGGCGGAAAACAGTGGCGGTAGCAGCAAGGTTGGCGGCATCCACCTCTCCTTCTCTTCTAATTCAAGCAATTTTGAATGTCTCTAATTAATTCGATCTTACGTAAAATCTATTGAATTTGACTTATGAAATTTAATTTGTCATGGGCTTTTTATACATCAGCATGCCAATACCCTCAATTGCAGCCACGTCTCGTCATAAATTAGGGATGTCTATTTTGCTACAAAATGAAAGATTGTGTCATTATTGAAACGTTTTGAAAAGAGGTGTCTAATTTGCAAATTTGTTGAAAGGTGGTGCATTTTTTGGCAATTAACTAAAAACTAAATATTGACGTGGCAAGTACACGTAGAAATCATAGTCCACGTAGGAAATAAATAAAGCCACGTCATTTTACCGGTGGCTGGAAAAGAAAGGGGGTGTCTATTTTGCTACAAAATGAAAGGTCGCGTCTTTATTGAAACGTTTGAAAAGTGGTGTCTAATTTGCAAATTTGTTGAAAGGTGGTGCATTTTTTGGCAATTAACCCATAAAATATACCTTATGGTGGTTTAATAAGGATAATTATTAATTTATGGCCGGAAAAATAGACAAGTTATATTTGATGCAAACTATCAGTTCATAATCTCAAATATGAAAATTATCAATCTATAATCATATATTTTGATTTCTTTTATTTTGAAATTATTTTCAGTAAATTTTTTATTAAATTTAATAGATAGTTCGTGAATGGGTTTTTATGTCTGAAATAATATGAAAATTATTATAAATTATAATGCATCAAAATATATGATTTTTTTTAAGTTGATATATATATATATATATATATATATATAATTTTAAACTAATAAAACTCCATTAACCATTACAATTAAACTTGGCATAGGTCATAGTTAAATTGCCAAACCCATTGCTCTCTCTCTCTCTCTCTCTCTCTCTATATATATATATATATATATATATATATATATTAGATCAAGTTATTCAGAACGTATTTATAGTATCAATGTAGGTAGTTTCTAAAAAAAAAAGTTCATATCATATGTCATACCAAAATTGAAGCATATTATACATTGATGAGATACATTGAGTTATGATGCAGGACGCCTTAATTATCTATGTGAAATATGAAATGTAAATATGGTGTGTTGAATAATGTAACTATACTCCATAGTTTTATTAAAAAAATAAAACAAAAAAAAGGTTAATTACTATAAAATACACAAACTTTGACAAGATTCGTGAATTAGATACAAACTTTAAAAATTTGCAATTAAAACACAAACTTTCAATTTTTTGCAAAATAGACAAACTCATTATTTTCTGGTTAATGAAAAATGATGTGGCATAAAAAAAATCGAAGTGAACAAAAGTATCTGATGTGGAAATAAAAAAAACATCTGTCTTCTGACAATAAGAGCAACCATGTGTTTCTCAACAAAACACGCTTAACATGACACAAGAAATTGAACTGCATAAATCAATCCAGAATTATCAATGCAGGAGGATTCCTTCTAAATAACACTCAATTCAAATAAAATAAAATCAAAATAAATCCTCCAAATCCAACGATCCTCAGAAAATCAAACCTCAAACTTGTTGATTGCAAATACATAAACAGAAAGAAACCTGAGGAAGGTGCGGACGAGAAGTTCCGCGAATAATTTATGAAAATCGGGTTAAAAGCAGCAGCATTACCAGGGGCAACAGTGGAAACAAAAAGTGGGGGCACCATCGTCAACAAGAGAGTACGAAGCGGCGGTGGCGACGGAAGACACAATGAGATTGTCACTGATTGAAGACGACCAAGAAGCGATGCACGGCGCTCGACGGCCTACAAAACGACGTAGGATAGCGCTCGTTCCTCTCATTCCTCTGTCCACTTGGATTATTTTTATGCCACGTCATTTTCCATTAACCAGAAAATAATGAGTTTGTCTATTTTGCAAAAAATTGAAAGTTTGTGTTTTAATTATAAATTTTTAAAGTTTGTGTCTAATTTGCAAATCTTGTCAAAGTTTGTGTATTTTATAGTAACTAACCCAAAAAAAAACACTGATAGTCCATAAGTTGTGTGCATAAATAGTAGAGCGCGTGATTCTAAATTGGGCTAACGTTGGGGTGATTCTAAATACAACCTTCATTTTACTCTAAATAGCCCTCAATATTATTATTTAATTAAAAACAATTTAAAATCTCTATTTTAACCTTTTATATACACGGTCTTCTTCTTCTTTCACAACCCCCTATCCCCTGGCCCCTATCACCCTTCTTTAATACAGTTGATATTTTCCCCTATCTTTCCCTTTTTTTTTTCATTTATTCCAGAACCCCTCATTTTATAACAAAAAAAACAAAACGTGTTCAAACATGAAAGATTTCCTATCGAAAATTTCAGTCTACTTTCTCATCAACAAGTCAGTCATACAAATTTTTAAGTTTTGTCCATTTCTACAAATGACATAATTTTTTAGAAGGTAAATTATGGAAATAGTCTTCCAACTTCTTCACCAATCATTGAAATAAAAATTGGCAGGATAGAATCAATTACAGAGGCTCAAAACTACAAAAAATAAAAATAAAAAAAAAAGTTATGAATCTACAAGAACGTGAGAAATATTACTGGACACTTTTTAGAGGAAGGCAGAGTACGGAAGTTGACATTGATGGTCTTGAGAACCGGTGGAGAGAAGATGCAACATCCGCGACTTGGCTGGAAACGGACGGTTGGATAGAATTAAAGGCTGTGGTAACTCATATAAGTTGATAGAGTGGAAGGAGGGGGCTGCATAAATTTTTTTCACTTGTGTATGCATTGAGGATATAAAAGACATTTTGAATGTTTATTTTTATTATATTTAAAATAAGGGGCTGTTATAAGTAAAATGGAGGTTGTGTATAGAATTGCCCTAAAGTTGAATATCACAAGTTGGGCTGATGCAGTGGCCCGTTAATATTTTTTTTTTAGTTATCTTTTACCAAATTAATCACAGGTAGCCACTGTTCAACTAAATTTGTAAAATAACTTAAAAAACAAAAACATACTAATGCAAACGGTTAATTTAATTGATAAAAAAAATAACAAAATTCGAACTTATAATCATTTAGGAATAAATTCATCCTTTCCACAGTCAGCCACACTAATAGTACACTTTAGTTGACTTGAATCTGGATTATTGAGTGAGTGCCCAAACTTGAATTAATTTTTATTTAATAGAGGTAACAACTTTGCCGGCTTCACCAAACTTTCCTCTTGCGTTAACTGTTACAACGATTTTTGCATTTTTTTTTTCCAAATTTGTTTGTGAATTGTGACTCAACTTCAAGGAAGATATTAATTTATTTATATTTTTAATTTCATCAATCAACGTACGGTCAATGATTGCTAAATTGCCATCTCGTAGTTATTTTTAATTAAATTAAAATCAAAATAGTAAAGTCAAATTTGTGAAGCTATATTCTCTCATTTTAATATATAAACCTCAAGAAAAATGAAATTACAATGTCTTGATGTAATATAATAATATTAAATATTAAGATTATCTTTAACACATTGTTAGATCATTGATAGTTTTTTCCCAATAACGCACTGTCTTCTATTCTAACGGGATAGCGTAAAACATTTAGAACTTTCTTATGCTAACTGCAACTTGGGGGGGTGTATGCAGTGGCGGAGTCAGGAATATTGCTCAAGAGGGTCCAAATTTATAATGTAAAAATTCATAAATACAATGATACAAAATGAAAATTTCAAATATATAATGTAAAAATTCATAAATACAACGATACAAAATAAAACTAGTACAAGTCAAATATTCTTAAAATAACATCACAATGTCTGAAAATAAAAAGATAAACATGGCAATCTCATAACATTTTCTCTTCTATTCTTCATATTCTGAAATCGTTGCATGATAGTTTCATTAGTAACATTCAAAATGATTTTGGTAAAGATGTTTAACAAGTAGTATTCCAAATTGTAAGATGATTTTTAGTGGAGGCAATAGCACCACAACCATCAGCAGAAAAAAAAATACTAAAACACAAACTTTTACAAAAGATTCGACCCAACTGTTCATAAACTTTCGTCCATAATTACGGGTTTAAAAAAATCAAAACACTCAAAAACAACAATGGTAGGAAAAATTAAAAAATAAAGACAAAAACTTGTATGAGACCGTCTAACGGGTCGCTTACATTAGACGGGTCAAATAAAATCCAAACCCATCCAAAACCCGCCCCCAAGCCCAATTTCGCGCGCAGACCCGTGTCTTACCCGCGCTCCCACGCGCAGCTACTGGAGTATCACTAGGTATAAGTAAAGTATCACTAGGTATAAAGTAAAGTATCACTATGTGTAAAGTATCACTAATAGTGAAGTAAAGTATCATTAACTATGAAGCGAAGTATTATTATATATAAATTTGGCAAAATACATTAATTATTAAGTTAGGAATCATTAGATATTATATATAAATTTGGCAAAAATATCATTAACTATTAATTGAAGTATCATTAGATATATATCTAGTGAGTATCATTAATTGTCTGTGAAGTATCATTAATTATGGATGAAGTATCATTAACTCGGAAGTGGAGTATAATATGATATTATTGATGATTATACATTAATTATCAAATCCACCATAGATAAATGTTATTAACTATGAGTAGAGTATCATTAGTTAATATCATTATTTATGGGTGAAGTATCATTAAGTTACATGTGAGTATTATTATTTATGGATGAAGTATCATTAACTGATATATGAGTATCATTATTTATGGGTGAAGTATCATCAGAGTCTTATTACTATGGAAAAAAGTATCACTAATTACAAAAGAAAGTATCAATAATTATAAAAAAAGTATCACTAATTAGAAAGAAAAGAGCCAGTTTAAAACATGAGAATCGGGTCTATGAATACAATAAAAACTCATTCTTGAGTAAAAAAAAAATATTTCATTATCATAGAGAAAAATATTATTGATTACAAAATAAAGTATCACTAATTACAAAAACAAGTAACACTAATTATAAATAAAGTATCACTAATTACAATAGAAAGTAACAGTAATTACAAATAAAAATATCACAAATTTATACTTCAAAATTGACTTAGACATATTAGCAAACACTTGGAGGGCAACATGATACAACTTTTGATGAATCAAAATCCATTTCAGCAACAATATTCAGAAGAAGAACAATTTCTTATTTTTCAAACATCATCAACAACTTGCTATCTTGCTATCCATCAATTTCTTCATCAACCAATCTCCAAATCAATATTACACAACAACCAAATTAATAGCTAACACCCAAATTATTCTTAAAGAATTAGCACATAACAAATAGAACACCGATGATTCTACTCAACAAAGCTTCTTCCTAAAACAATCACCCATATCCAATAATTTATCCGAAAATTCATAATTAACACCCGTGCGCCGTATATTTCCGCAATATTTTCACCTCTGATATGCTTTCAAGACAATCTCCACCAACAAATCAAAACTTATCGCGACACAAAACTTAATTGAGAGATGATAAATATGAAAACTAGCCACCGCAAAGACACTTTGACAAGGCGGTGCAGTGGTCGCCACACCTATGAATTCACGGTGGAGAAAGACAGTAGATTGATAGAACTCCAAATAGCATGAGAGGGGCAGATCTGGGTGCGCGAGAGCATGATAGAGAAGAGAGAGAAAATACATCACATGAGAGAGAAGAGAGAACATAGAACAGATTGAGTGAAAGAGAGAATGATTTCGCTATTTGTTCTTTTTAATTTCTGGTTTTATATTTTTATTTGACCCGGATCCAATTTGAGATCCGTCTAACGGTCATGATCCGTTAGACCGTCTCACAGGAGAGTCCCTCAAAAATAAAATGTGAATTTTTTTTAAAAAATTTTAATACTAAATTTAATATTAGTATTAAATTTTAAATTTTAATATTAATACTAGATTTAATAATACTAATACTGAATTTTTTAAATTTTAAAATGTGAAGAGTACAGTTTTTAAATTTTTTAATACTAAATTGAATATTAATATTATATTTTTTTTTAAATTCCAGGGGGGCCCACTGTCCCTCCGCCCCTGGGTGTATGTGAGTCGAGCCTACTCGTGAGCTTTGACTTGAAATTTGTTAAATCGAGCTCGAGTTTGAACTACTCGAGTAGCTACCATGCTCGAGCTCAATAATAGTTAGCTCGACAGGCTTGCGAGCATAATCGAGCTTTATGATAATTATAATTTTACCCTTAATAACTTAATTATTTACGCATATATATATTTATATATCATTAATAATGATAAGTCCATTTATTTCATATTTTTCTGGGCATTTTAGCCATTCTAAATATCCTTTTAGTGTCTTTTGAGTCGGAAAGAATCAGGGACGCAAAATGGGCATGACGAGAGTCGAATCTGGCGAAAGAGTCATTTTGCCTAAATCTTTCTCGAATATCTCAATGCTATCAAAGCTTAAAAGGGCCCTTGGAAACTTCTTCAGTGAGATTTATACAAAATGAAAGCAGATCGAATGAGTGTATCAGAAAAGGATCAAACTGACTAGATGATGATGTGCCCACAGTGCTCATACATATTCGACCATGGTGGTGAAGAGGGAACATGCAGAAAAATCGAAATTATGTTGAAAGAAGATAAGGCTGGACAACCTGATCGAGTTGAAGGGATGCTGGAGTAGATAAACATTGCTGGAGAGACAACAAGTGCAGATTGGATGGAAAATCCCTAAAATATCAGGATTAATCCAACAGACTGGATGATAAGACTTATCCAGAAAAGTTAAAGCAGGGCACAACAAATCTGGAGTAGTTGAAGACCTCCCTCTCGCCTATGGAGGGAATTTGAATTTGAAATATTGTCTATTTAAATATATTCTGAAAGGATGAATAAGAAGACTTTGCAATTTACATTTTCTGCACTTACATTCTGCATTTTAGTTTTTGGTTTTCAAGCTGCTTCAGCAGCAAGAACAATCTCGGGCCTTATGCCTGCAGGAAGTAGGAATGTTGTTTGATGTTCAACGTTGGAGTTGAACCAATTACCTATTTAATTCAGTAAGTTTTATTTCTACATTATGTCTTTAATTTCTACATTTTTAATATCATCTAGCATGAGTAGCTAGATCTTTAATTTCGGAATTTGAACGACAGATAAAGGTTTAGACACATTTAAATACTCGTGATGTCGTGTGGGCATATTACTGCATGAATAAGTTTCTGCCCATTTTTATCTTTATTCCAAGTGAGTGTGAGCTTAATATGGCTAATGTGGCTGATCACTCTTTAGTTGTAATGGACACACTAGGGTTAAACGAATTAATGAATCATGGCTGTGTGTTAATTCAATAGTAACTGGGAAATCTGTGGGTGTTGTGGGTACACGAGGGATCAGAAAACACAGCAAACTTGAGTTTGTCTAAGGCACAAGGTTGTCTGTTCAATTACATCTCTTAGGGAAACTAGGAGATGAGTGAGAGGTTATGAGTTTAATCGAAGATGAATCACTTTTAAATATTTTCTAAAAGGATGAATAAGGAGACGTAGCGAGGAATCCGATCTCCATAACTGGGTGACTTAATCATGCAGGAATATCGGTGTATCAATGATTGAGTGAATGTAGTCTAAACTGGATTCTAGTTCAAATTCTGGAAACTTTTGTTATTTGATATCATTCTTATTTACTTTTGCAGATTTAAATTCCAGTAAAGTGACAACACAATCTGAACCCCCTTTGTGATTGGTGATCGGTGACCTAAAATTGAAATCTCATCAGCTATGTGGGATCGACCCCTTACTCATAGCTACCTACGTTCGTTGTGGGCACATGAGAACAAATTTATTTTGATCGCAAAATGACTACATACCAATAATTAAATTATTTTCATTTAAAATTAAATAAATATAATTTTTTATTTAATATTTATGCATAATCGAGTCGAGCTCGGGTTTGTCGAGTTTGCTATCTAGTCAAGCTCGAGCTTTAAAAATTAAAGCTCAATCGAGCTTGAATCGAGTTGAGTTTCGAGGATTTTTTTATTGAGCTTGAACTGGATAAGACTATTACTCGACTTATTACACCCTTAACTGCAACCGAAAATAATAAATGACTCTCATTTTTTTACTTGCCCTTTTCACATTTTTTTTCCTCACTGAAGTTAAAGAAGAAAAGCTTTTTTTTTTTGGGAAATATGTCTTCAACGGAGGAATAACCAAACATATTGGAATATTAAAAAAATAAAATAATTATATACTGATTTGTATCTTCATTATTCATAGGTCGAATGAATTTTTCTACTACTTAAAATACAAAGTCTCTTAAAAATGAACAAGAATTAGAAATCAAGATATCTAAATTGAAAATCTATGTACCACGGACCACTTTTATTTTAAGAGAAATTCTAAACACAATCCTCATTTTACTTTTCATAGCCCCACTATTTTATAAATTATAAATATGATGTGACCCCCTACACATTATATCCCCCACTTATGCTCTATGTGAAATGACCCGTTAATTCCATGTGACATCTTCTTAATCATTCTCACATAAAGCTTCGCTCTCACACACACACTACTGAACCTAGTCCAATACAATCAGACTGTGGAGACTGAAAAGACTCCGCCCCTCTGTCGTAGTATACTCACCACCAAAGACGAGTATGATAATATTGATAGCAGTACCGATGAAAAACCCGGCAACTCTCTAGGCATCCTATGCGTGCATGCCAAAATATTTTGAGAGTGATAACAACTTCTTGGGTTGCCTACTATTTTTCATTCTAGGACATGCAGATTTATAGCTTAAGAGATGCTTGGTAATATAGAATATGGTATAATAGGTTTAATTAGTTGGTGATTCTAGAATTCCATTTGCCAATATAGTTTATGAGTATTAGAGAACTATTTTAATTTGCCTTCAAATCTAATTTCATGTTTCTCTGCAAATAGTCATAGTTTGTCGCCTTCAATGTGCAACTACATGTAAACAAGGATGAACATTTATCAATTTAACAAATAAGTGATATATGTGGGATCATGTTCCTTTTAATAGTGTGTTGTGGCAAGCATGCTATAATTTATTTATTTGTTTCTTTATAGTAATCAATAATGATTGATCTCGATTTCTCTTCTCCTATCTAAATTTTATGGATTTGCTATTTTATGGTACTGTTTTACTTGGTGTTAGCTATGAGGTAAACTCTAAAGCACGAGCCCTCTGGTATTCCATTAATTTTGTCAACATGTCGTATATTAAGATAGATTATGGCAGTAGAGGGACTGCAATCTTTCTGGTAGCCACAGACACAGAAAGTGTGTGAAGGAGGCAACCTTTCTAGTCACTACAGTCTGGTTACAATGTGGAATGTTGGCCTACTTGCTCTTTTTTCTGGCCTAATTTGCTTCTCACCTCCTTTCCTTTTATTTCTGGCCCAACATCTTCAGAAGCCCAATAACTAACCCTAGCCCACTTCCCGGTTCCTTCTATATATATACTCAACCCTAATTTTCCTAATTAGGCTTTTCTTTCTCTTATTTAGCTGTGTTGCTTCTCTCTTTTCTCTTCAAGCCTCACACAAACAACCCTACTCCAGATCAGCTTCCTTGAGATATCTCGGCTGATCTCTCTGTGTCTTGGCCGGATTTCTGTCTGTGGTTTCCTGATTGGTCGTGAGTTTGAGAGTACTGAGTGTTTTAAGAGTTTTGTGTGTCTGTGAGAGCTTCTGGGTTGTAGTTCCTCCTCTCCTTTGTGGTCTGGGTCTGATATTATCGTCGGGAGTGCCGTTTTGATGTCGTTTGTGGAAAAACCTAAGTCGATCTCTGTCCCCATGACACATTTTCCCATTTTCAAACTCTCTGATTTTCTTATCTTTTTGCTTTACTATTTCCTTTCTTTATGTTACTGTTCTTGGCTATTAATTAGCTTGCTTATGTTAAAATCGACTATAACTCCCTATTTTCTACAGATCTGTCACATCTATTTGAAAAGAAGGAGTCTATGAAGATTCAATCACAGAGACCCCTCCGAGATACTAACCCTCTGAGTTAGCCTGTGAAGAAGAATACTCAAAGAGATACTCTAAGGCATTTAGGCTGCCTGAGCGGCCGTGAGGTGAATCGAATGGGCTGAAAAATAAGCGGTAAACCCCCGGCTAGGCTGATATACAACAGTAGTATCAGAGCCAGGTTCCCTAGCCAGGGGCACCCTCCTGCCCCCATTCATCTCACCCCACCACCGGTAAGGGCTGCGCCACTTCCCCCCCAACGGGCTTAAACAAGAAGGGGTAAGTCTGGCCTCTCCCCTACCTGGCAGAGTCGGCTCTGGTATTAATCTAACACCCTAGCTCCTAAGTGTGGTATCTAGCGATCCTGCTATTTTTTACTTTCGCGTGTTTTCTGTG
The DNA here is from genome assembly GCA_026008535.1 of Perilla frutescens. NCBI lineage: Eukaryota > Viridiplantae > Streptophyta > Magnoliopsida > Lamiales > Lamiaceae > Perilla > Perilla frutescens. The sequence continues at coordinate 32,651,195 of BRKX01000017.1, read as the reverse complement.
CTATCTCTAGTAACTCTTTGGCATTCCACGCCATTTCTTAACACCGGCTTACGGTCTAGATCGTCTGGATTCCCCTTTGGGTCTCCTCGTGCGAGTTGCCTGGATAGCTGGGTTAGATAAGAGGTTATTGAGAGCTTTTTACTGGGTATTTTATGTGCTTCTGAGTGATTTTTTGTATATGAGATTTGTTAGCCTGGTGTTTTCTTGTTCATTCTATGATCTGTGAGTGTTTGGTGGTGAAAAACCTGTTGAAACTTCCTGTTGGTGAAGTTTCTAAGGAACTAACTCTGTAAATTGAGTCAGTTAGTGGCTGAATCAAATGTGGGATTGTCCTGAGTGACCCCTTGCTTCACAGATAAATTTGTGCTGAGAACTAGGCTAGCCTCAGCACTATATTCCCCGGAGAACTTGTTTTAGTGCTTTGGAGTTTAATCTCCTGAGTTTGTGAGTGTTATGTTGTGTTTTTTTACCTTTTGGGCACTTCTGAGATCTTCCTACTATGTTCTCTGGTGCTGCAGGTATTTTGTTATCTTTCTTGGTGTGTTTCAGCATTTGTACTTGCTCTGCATCATGAATAACCTTCATATGGTTCCCTTTAATGGTAAAGATGATTTTTAGGATTGTAAAACAAAAATTGAGTGCATTTTGGTCAAAGAAAAGGTTAATAAAGCTATTTTGACTAAAATAAATGAATCTGTGGATGATGAGAAATTGCATGAGATAAATGATAGTGCTATGGCCACTATTTTGTTAAATTTGAGCAGTACTGTGGTCAGAAAAGTGTCTCACCATAATTGTGCAAAAGATTTATGAGATAATTTGAATTTTCTATACACTGCTACCTCTGAAGAGTCTGCATATTCTCTGCAAAATCAACTTATGGCTTTTCAAATGGACACTTCAAAAGATGTTGATACTAATATGGAAGAATTCAATAAATTACTTCAAGATTTGAAACTTACTGGTGATCACACTCTTGAAAAATATGCCCCTCAAATTTTGCTTGGTGCTATTCCTGAGTCATTTTCTGAAGTCAAATCTGCATTAAAATATGGTGGTTTCAAGGTCACTTGTGATATGATTGTGACAGGCTTGAAAGCTAAGGAAAATGAGCTTAAAATGTTAAAATCAAAACATCTGCATGGTGAGATAATGTATGTCAATAGAAATAACAATAGACAGCCTCATCATCATTTTAACAAATCTCTGAATCCTGAAAATCCCAGTGTTTTGGCTGCTGAAAGGCATAGAAACGAAATGCATGCAGATTCTTCTCAAAATCAGAACCAAAAGCATTTTCAAACTCAAAATTTTGATCAAAAGCCCAGAAAGACTTGTTGGAATTGTGGAAAGCCTGGACACTTTTCAAATAGGTGTAAACAACCAAAAAGGAATAAATTTGTGAACTATAATCACCATGCTAATAATGTCTATGAAGAAGATGGTATATATATGGTGCATGACACTTATGATTTTCAGTTCATAAATTATACTAATGTTGTGTCCAAAAATGTGCTTAGTAATAAATGGTTAATTGATTCTGGTTGCACATTCCATGTTACTCCCTTTAAACACATGTTTTACAATCTGCATTACGTGAACTTTGGTCATGTTGCCTTAGCTGATGGCCAAAACTGTGAGATACAAGGAAGAGGAGATATATGTCTTAAATTTGAAAATGGAAGCATGCTCACCTTAAGTGATGTAAGATATGTGCCAAAACTGAAATTTAGCTTGCTCTCTGTGTCTAAAATGGCAGACAAAATGCTTGATGGCTCTGTGAACTACTTGAGATTCAAATTTGAAAAAGATTTCATGCTTTATTTCAATGCTCCTAGAAAATGGGATCTTTAAGCTGTACAAGCTAAGTATGTTCATTTATCTGTTGCTAATGTTGTGCATGAAGATAAGACTGCATTATGGCATGCTAGATTATGGCACATGAGTAATAAAGGGCTTGAAATCTTACATAAAACTGGTGCATTTGGAAATGATAAAGTGACAAGCATGCAATTTTGTGAACCTTGTGTGATGGGAAAACATCATAAAGTGCCTCTACCTGTGTCTACTCCTTATCTTAGAAAACTTGTTAGCTTTGACATTCTTGAATACTTGCATGTTGATGTTTGGGGCCCTTCTAAGGAGCCCACTCATGGTGGAAACATGTATTTCTTATCTGTGATTGATGATTTTTCAAGAAAAACTTGGGTTTTTCCCATGAAAAATAAATCTGAAGTTTTTCAAAAGTTTTCTAAATGGGCTATTGAAGTTCAAAACCAGACTAAGAAGAAAATCAAGTATTTAAGAACTGATAATGGTCTTGAGTTTTGTAATTTTGCTATGGATAATTGGTGTTCTGATAGAGGCATAAAGAGGCATAAGTCTGTACCCTATACTCCACAACAAAATGGGGTTGCAGAAAGAATGAATAGGACTCTCCTTGAGAGAGTTAGGAGTCTTCTTGTCTCTTCTAGTCTTGATAAACAATTCTGGGATAAAGCTCTAATGACTGCTTGCTACTTGATAAATAGATCTCCCTCTGTCCCCTTACTTGGAAAATTGCCTCAATTTGTGTCCTGGAATAAACATGTTTGCTTATTAAATCTAAGAATATTTGGTTGTGTTGCTTATGTGCATAAAAAAATTAAGTAAAATTGAACCTAGAGCAAGAAAATGTATCTTCCTTGGATATCCTGAAGGTGTTAAGGGTTATAGACTTTGGGATAAGGGTGTGCCTGAGTTTAAGACTTGCATAAATACAGATGTTTCCTTTAATGAGCAAGATTTTCCATGTTTATCTGAATCCTCACAATCTGTAACTCCAAGTGAGGTGGAGAACTTGAATAATATGAACCAAAACATGCCTGACTTCATGTTTTCTTCTACTATCCCAAGTGAGGTAGATATTCAGACCCCTATGTTGCCAAACTCTGATGCTCCTGTTATAGAAAATGAAAATGAACATCTGCCTGACAATAATAATGTGAATGATTTTGCATCAAATCATGAATCTAGTGATGAACATTCTAATAACATGATTGTATCAGACTCTGAAACAAGTTCAAATTCTGAAAATGAGCATGAAACATTGTCTGAGCATGATAACCTGAATAATTATCAACTTGCTAGAGATAGGCCAAGAAGAAACATGAGACTGCCTGCAAGATATGATGATTATAACTTGTCTCTGTATGCATTCAATGTGTTTAGCAATGTTGATAAGGTTGAACCCACTTCTTATGCTGAAGCTGTGAACTCTCATGAATCTAATAAGTGGGTTGAAGCAATGAAAAGTAAAATTAAATCTTTGCATGATAATAATACATGGATTCTTGTTGAAAAACATGACAACTGTTCCATTGTTGAATGTAAATGGTTATTCAAAATAAAACAAGAACTTGATCATGTAAGATACAAAGCCAGATTAGTTGCCAAAGACTTTACTCAGAAAAAAAGCATTGACTGTAATGAAATCTTTGCTCCAGTAGTTAAATTTACTATTGTTAGAATCATGCTTGCTTTGGTTTCTCACTTTGATTGGGAACTTAAACAAATGGATGTAACAACAACTTTCTTGCATGGTGAACTTGAGAACAACATATACATGCATCAACCTGAGGGTTTCATTGATAAAACTGTTCCTAATCATATTTGTCTGCTTAAAAAATCCCTCTATGGTCTGAAACAATCTCCTAGGCAATGGAGTATCAAGTTTGACCTATGCATGAAAAGCATAAGTTTTACCAGAAGTAAATTTGATCATTGTCTTTATTACATGCAATCTGAGGTGCCTATGTTCCTTCTTCTTTATGTTGATGACATGCTATTGATTAGTCCTTGTCTGAAAACTATCAAGCATGTGCAAAAGTATTTATGTGCAAACTTTGACATGAAAGATCTTGAGGATGCAAAGAAAATTCTTGGCATGAACATTGACAGAAATGGGAATAACCATACTCTTGTGCTACATCAAACTACTTATATTGACCAAGTATTGAAAAAGTTTAATATGGAGCAATGTAAACCTGTTTCTGTTCCTCTTGCATCTCATTTCATTCTAAGTAAAGACCAATCTCCTAAAAATGAATTTGAATTGAATGAAATGCAAGGTGTCCCTTATGTTAATGCCATGGGATCTGTCATGTACTTAATGATTAGTATCAGACCTGATATTGCCTATGTTGTGTCTTGCTTGAGTAGATACATGGCTAATCCTAGCATGCCTCACTAGGAAGCATTGAAATGGCTTTTCAGATACTTGAAATCCACTATGAATAGTGGTCTGACCTTTGCCAAGTCTGCTGATGGAATAAAATGTGTTGGATATATACTCTAATTATGCAAATGATAGAGATCAAAGGAAGTCTACAACCTCATATGTGTTAACATTATGTGGTGCTTGCATTAGTTGGAAATCTCAGTTGCAAAGTATTGTTGCCTTATCCTCTACTGAATCTGAATACATTGCTGCTACTGAGGCTATGAAAGAAGCCATATAGCTTAATGGTGTACTGTCTGAAATAAAATTCATTAATGATATTCATTTGATTTATTCTGATAGTCAATCTGCAATACAACTATGCAAAAACTCAGTGTTTCATGACAGGACAAAACACATAGATGTGAGATTCCACTTCATCAGAGACATTGTGGAAAAAGGAGATGTGCTGCTTGACAAGATCCCTTCAGAGTTCAACCCTGCAGACATGGGCACTAAGTGTCTTCCAGTTGCAAAGCTGGAGGCCTGCAAGAGATCCTTGAACATGGATCTGGGTTGAACTATGAGGAGTAAATGGTATTCCAGGCCTAGTGCTTGAATACCTAATCTAAATCTGAGGGCAATCTGATTAATGGTTATTTCCTTTTTGCTGGTATTATGCTAGGTTGTGACTTGTTCGAGGAAAGCCGGTGAATGACTGGAGACTTGTTACTGAATTGGGTTGGTCTCTTGTATTGAGACTGAGATTAATGCGCATAGCATTTCTCTTCCCTACTCTTGCCCTGTCTGATTGATAGGTAAACAGTAAAAATAAGGCAATGACGTTAAACTCAATAGCTGGTAGGTGCTCCCTTGGTGACATAAAAGACCAAATGGGCCAAAGGTGGATATGTGGAATGTTGGCCCACTTGCTCTTTTTTCTAGCCCAATTTGCTTCTCACCTCATTTCTTTTTATTTCTAGCCAACATCTTCAGAAGCCCAATAACTAACCCTAGCCCACTTCCCGGTTCCTTCTATATATATACTGAACCCTAATTTTTCTAATTAGGCTTTTCTTTCTCTTATTTAGCTGCACTGCTTCTCTCTTCAAGCCTCACACAAACAACCCTACTCCCGATCAGCTTCCTTGAGATATCTCGGCTGATCTCTCTGTGTCTTGGTCGGATTCCTATCAGTGGTTTCCTGATTGGCCATGAGTTTGAGAGTACTGAGTGTTCTAAGAGTTGTGTGTGTCTGTGAGAGCTTCTGGGCTGTAGTTCCTCCTCCCCTTTGTGGTCTGGATCTGATATTGTCACCGAGAGTGCCGTTTTGCTGTCATTTGTGGGAAAATATGAGCCGATCTGTGTCCTCAGGACACATTTTCCCATTTTCAAACTATCTGATTTTCTTATCTTTTTTGCTTTACTATTTCCTTTCTTTATGTTACTGTTCTTGGCTATTAATTAGCTTGCTTAAGTTAAAATCGACTCTAACTCCCTATTTTCTACAGATTTGTCACATCTATTTGAGAAGAAGGAGTCTGTAAAGATTCAATCACAGAGACCCCTCCGAGATACTAACCATCTGAGTTAGCCTGTGAAGAAGAATACTCAAAGAGATACTCTGAGGCTTTCAGGCTGTCTGAACAGCCGTGAGGTGAACCGAAGGGGCCGAAAAATAAGCGGTGAACCCCCGGCTAGGCTAATACCCAACACACTAGACCAGGTCCGGCACCGCATGTGTGAGAGAGCAGAGCTCCATGCAAGAATGATAAGTTATTGCAAAGAATTGACAGACACTTTCGCAGAAAATATGAGCAGGTGGGGGCTATAATGTGCAGGGGTTATGTTAGATTTTAAGTGTTATGATTAAAGGATAAAAAAATATTATCATAATAATATTTATAATTTACATAATAATGGGAGTTATAAAAAGTAAAACGGGGCTATCTTTAGCATTTTCTTTATTTTTATTGATTTAGTATGCCAATTTACTTATTGGGACATGTCGATCTCTTTCTTGGCCCAATAATTAAAACCAATAAAAGGCCACAGAAGTACGGATGGCCCATAAGCCATTTGATGATAATAGAACTGGCCCATTAGTCACACAATAAACCACACGAGGGAGAGAGAGAGACCCGTAAAATGTTGAGGGTTGGAGTGAAACTGTTTTATGAATTAAAATTTATAAGAGTGATCAAAATTATGATTTAAATACAATTAAATAAAAACTAAATATAAACATGACAAGGACTATGAATTTTGATCCAAATCTTAATCAATAAAATGGCCGATCTTACACAATTTTTTTTTTGTCAAAAGTGTCTGATGAGAAAATTCTCACCCAAATATGTGTTGTTTTACTATAAATTTTTCCCCAGCCAAAGAAAAGGTAGAAATGTAATTTCCTTGTATCCATGAGTTGTTTGATATAATTATATGTGTGTGTAGTTTATTTGCTAATTAGGCTTAATTAATACACTTCAATGATTATGATTGTAGTTACATTATATTGTATTAATAATAAAGTAAAAAAAAAATGAGACGCAAGCATTTCTAAATGAATTTTTGAGATATTAAAAGTTGATAGATCTTATTTATTAAACTGTCGATTTTATTTACATCAACACACGTAACATAGAAATCCCACACAATATCTAACAAAATCACAATAATTTGATTATATGCCTAATAATGTATATACCGCATGCACATCTACTGTACATGCTATATATGAACACCTTGATGTTTGATGTTCAGGCATTTAATTATTAATTCCGCTTAAAATGTAAACTATTCTCAATTCAAAGTCTCCCAATATGAATAACTTTTTTTTACTCACACAAAACATAAACTTTTATAAATTAAATGAATCATTTTTTATTTGGAAAAGAATGAGCTGTGAATCTTGAACTTGAAACATTTTCTTTTTAACCAGAGAGTGAATATTTCCACCGCTTAAATGTTTTCGAAAAAAAAATAAATGAACATGATTACATATAGAGATTGACAAGTGGGAAAGTAGTGAGACGCGTTTTTGAACATGAAATGGACAAAAATACATGCGTAAAGTCAACTATATTATTACTAAATGAACAATATTTTTTCAAAGTAAACCACAGGAAATTTCAAGCTTAGCTGCTTCATTAAACACGAATTCCTACTCCTTCCACACATGCACACACAAGAAAGAGAAGAAGTCATTAAAAAATGATTACTTCAGCTTCAAACGGACAATATAATTAATAAAAAAAAGTTCATTAAAGTATAATATCATTGTTGTTCTATTAACTATTATTAAGTGGGAATAAGAACTATAACCTAGTCCTACATTAAGTGGGGGTGATGAGAAATCATGTTTTGATAAATTAATACTATATGATTGTCACTTAACATATCAGTTTGCATGATTAAGTAGTTTAGTTATATACATCTCATGTTCAGCTGTACAAGAAAACAATAAATTTATTTTAATAAATCATGAATATATCTAACTAGCTAGAGAGCTTATTTTGGACCGGAGGAGGTAAAATTAAGAGTTGAGAGACCACGATGAAACATTATTTAGTAAAATCATCTTATACAATTAATTAATTAATTAATTTTTTTTACAGTACGGGGCTATAGATATACATTAGAGTCATTGGTAAAAAAATAATCATATTATTTATTTATTGAAAATTTAAATTTTATTACATTGGTCCAAGTTGATATCAAGAAAAAAGAAAATCTTAAATAGATTATCTATTTAATTTCATATTAATTTATGAATTAAAATTGTAGTTCACCCCATTCTAATTATATAGTTGATTTTGACCTCTCACATAAATTAACATTAATTACTTTTTAATAGAAAGTTATTTAATTAAACGACATATACTACACTTGTTTAGTTAAACTCGAGACATACAACAATTTAATGCAGTATATATGTTAATTAATTTATAGTTCCACAAAGAACGTATTTTTAAATGGCTTTGAAAATAGTAACATTAAACATAGTGATAAAATTGAACTATATATGTGATTGGAACACTTCAAGATATATAGAATAGTAAACCATGCATATATTTGAGACAATGAAATATAATTGTGATATTATGATAAGATCAAAACAACAATTAACTACCATGTATAAGCATCATATATAGTTCAGTGATATTTTCTCACATTTATAAATTACAAATTAAATGACAGTTGACTGGGTCGTTAACTGCCAGAATAGCTAAAAGCCTAAAACCTCATAGGAGAAAATGAAGCATCACGAGTCATCACTCATGCTATTTATGCTGAACGTTTATTTTTATCAAATAAGTTCATAACGTTACTTTTTCGCAATATATATATATTTTTTGTCGATTAATTATGTACTTTAACGTGTTATGGTCGTTTCTATTTAATTAGCTTCAAAATTACAAAATGCTTTGGGGCCGCTAACTCCCAATTATGCATAAGCAATTAATTATAAAGACCAATAATTATTTTTTTCTTTTTTTAAGAAAAGTTAATAAAATTAATACTTGAATAACGTAAGCAACTCAAAGATCATTAGCATACTTAACGGATTCCAAACAACTTGATTCGAGTTTAGTTAATCTATACGTACGTGTCCAATGGGCTAAAATTTATGGTGCATCTTGATGCAATGCACTTTGGACTTATTGATATGCTTAAGTATCACATTAGTTATTTATTGTGACACAAAATGTATTGCATGAGGTTGCACAGTGTGAAGAGGTGATGCAAGGTCAATATTGTTCGTTAATTAAGGTCCAATCAATTAATAGTAATATCTAAGTTTGAATTGGCAAACTCCTCGATATTGACTTGACTTAGATCGTCCAAAGGTTGAGCGACCTACTTGATCAAAGGTTAGAGAGCCGTTTAAATTCATTTTCGTAATTAAGTTAATTAAATTGGAAGGTATAGCGTGTTGGATTGCTGGCCTATGAATAATTGTCACCTATATATTAATGATGGTTATTTCATTAAAAATATATTATTGGCCCTTCAATTATTCAGTCTTCTTCTATCGAGTCTTTTAATTTTTATTGTTTCACTTGAAACATATCGTTTTTAATTTTATTTGTTATTTCTTTTAGGTAAAAACTTCCATGCAACAGCTGTAAATAACACTATTTCAAGTGGATCGGGTCAAACTCGCGCTTTGACCCGGTCAACGCGGGTCAACCTGCATTGACCGGGTCAAGCCGCCAAAAAGTGGAAAAAACGGTTAAATTAGTATCAACAGTCTCACTAAAAAGTATCATCAAAAATTCGAAAAGTATCATCTGCATCATTAAAAAGTAAGGGGTCTGCTAGTTATTTCATACTTATTTATTTAGTTCAAATCGTGATTTTTTCTATTCGAATTAATCTTTAGAGCTTAGTAGTTTAGAATTTTATTAGTGTTCATGATTTTTTAAAGGGTTCATGTTTTTTAGGGGTTTTTTTAGGGTTCATGGTTTTTTAGGGGTTTTTTTTTATTTTTTTGGGGGTTTTTTTAGGGTATATTTTGTGTTTTTTAGGGTTTTTGGGGTGTTTTTAGGGGTTTATTTTATTTTTTAGGGTTTTTTTGGGGTGTTTTTAGGGATTTATTTTGTATTTTTTAGGGTTTCTTAATTCTATTTAATACTCATTTCAAACAAATTAAATCAATTTATTTTAATTTTAGGGTTCACTAATATTTTTTTGGGTATATATTTTTGGGGAACAAATAAAATTGCTAAAAAAAAGACAACAACAAGTACAAAAAAATGCCAAAAAAAACTGGAAAAAAAGAGAAAAAAATCAACAGAAAAAAAAAAAAAAGACGGGCGCGTGGGCCCCACGCGCCCGTCTGAAATAGCACAATTTCAGGCGGCAAATGGGCTGCCGCACTGAATACCATCTCTTTCTTTTAATATTTTCTTTTGTATTCAACTTCCAAACAAACCTTTTTATATAAATTAATTGTTTTTTAGGGTGTAAAATAATAGTTATTATCACCTCTAGTTGATGAATTTACCTTTTTATTCGCCATTAACGATATTAATTCATGAACTATGTAAGTGCTAAAAATCATTAAAAGGTGGCAAAAAAATCACTACGAAGATGCACGAGAATGGAGCACGCTTCCTCGACATCCAAACAATTGAAGTTCACGTGTATAAATTGGATGATATGTAAGATTCGAAATTCACTACTTCCCTGAAAAAATGCAAAAATCATAAGTATGCTGCTATATGGATGAATATCCTCTTTATATATATATATATATATATATATATATATATATAGTTTATTTATTAAATAATATTAGATAGAGGTTATATATTCGATAGCAGATAAATTATTCCGGTGATAGTCATTAATTTGCAAGTGCATTCCTATTGCAGACACCGCTATTAAATGAGGTCATGACTAATAATTAGGGTTGAAAAGGTACGGTAATACCTTACATTTTTTTCTCATATTTTATACCTTATTTTAATTTACGATATGACAAAAATCATACCGTTCTGTATTTTACCTTAAGCTCGGTATGACACATAATACATGCTTTTATTATGCCCATTTTTTTAGTTCTTCAATTATCATTTAGGTAATAAAATAAATTAGCTATATATTTTATGTTAACCTTACTAAATATTATATTATTACATTGCATTATTCTAATATCTCATAATTTAAACATGTCTCATTTTTTTTAAGTTTAACGATTATTCATGTTAACTTTTAATTTTAAAGATTGAAAAAGAATAAAAGATAATTATTTATTACATTTACTTTCATTTTTTAGGTATCATTTAGGTAATAAATTCGATTAAATATCATATTTTTGTTTTAACATTTTTATATCTAAGTTATAACAGATAGTAAATGATTATTATTTATTATATTTACTTTCAATAGCGATTTACTAAGTAATATAATTAAATCGGAATAATTTTATATCTCATAATTCAAGTATATCTCATTTTATTTTAATTTTTTTCGATTATTCATCTTAACTTTTGTAAGATTATAAAATTATGATTTATTACATCTAATTTCAATTGTTCATTTTTTAGTTATAATTTAGGTATTAAATTAGATTAAATATCATTTTTTGCTAAATTTTTATGATAAACTTAATAAATATTATATCATTACATTGTATTATGGATGTGCAAAATATATTAAAATTCGGTATGTAATACTGGTATGACATTATACCTTAAGTTTTTGAAAATTCATACATTTGTCATATCGTAAAATTCTGATACCTTACCGAAAAATCCGTATACCGTAAATTTTGATATTTTCAATATGGTATGAGTGATATTCCGATATGATGTTATTTTTCTCCACCCCTACTAATAATCAGATGTTAATTTCTTTGCTTGGAACTTAATTAATTCCCTACTTATGTAGTTTTATACTTAAGGGGTACATTAACGTACATGTGAACAACGTCTTCTGTGTACATTGTTAATGAATCATGTCAATTAATTTGTTAAGATCAATGACCCTTATTAGTTTGAAGAAATTAAGGAAATGTTATTATTTTCATTGTATATGCACTTCAGGTCAAATATATTAAATCACTATTTTTATTTTCTATGAGCATCTTCAATGTGGAAATAACCATTAAAAAATAACAAATTAAGCATTTTGAAATATAAAAATAATATAACAATATATTATGTCATTCTTCTCTCCAAATTAAATTAGAAACATTGCATATGTGAAAAAATATTATGAAATAACAACTTAATTAAGCATACTGAAACGTAAAAATAATATAAATAAAATAACTATAAAAGAACAATAAAATAAAATTAATCATAATCATCTATCTAACAAATCTAATGGATATAATTTATCAACAAATTACACACTAGACTAATATTCATAAATGAATAATTCCCATATACTTAAATATGGTACGTGTTACTTCCCTTTGATCTAGTACTATTTTCAACCCCTACAAATCTCTCATAAATTAAAGCTTCAGCAATATTTTACAGAGAGACCATCCACTCTCAATAAATCTCAACTTAATTAATTACTGATATTAGTAACAAATTTAACTATTAATATGATTACAATCATTGTTACTTCTTTTTTTTTTTTGACAAATAATTATTGTAACAATTAAATAACATAATCCACAATATATAGATTCTTCATAGCATGCACAAAAATATAATTGACTCTAACTCCTGGAATCAAAGTTGGCCTAATTCGGCGAATATGAATCGGTGCTAAGCTGTTCTTATTTTATTTTCTAAATTTTGTGACTTGCGCCGAATATATATTATATATATTTATTTAACTATATATGTTTATCCTAATTCCTAACAAGCATTGACGAATTCCTCAAGAAAAAAAAAACATTGACGAAGATTAAGTCAACTGTATCATGAATTATTCCCTAGATCGTGTAAGTGAGTGAGTGTATTCTAATTTGTAAGACCATTTATTTATATAAAATTAATTTGAACATTAGTAAATGATAAATATCTATCAATCTATTTATACATATATTAAGGCAAAATTATGTTATAGACAACGGTTATCATATAAACCGTTATCTATCACACGATTTAATAATTATATTTTAGACAACAGTGTTTGTACACTAGACAACAGTTTTGAGTTAATAGACAACAGTAATGACATTTATTGTTGTAAATTTTCTTCTTCTTTTTCACATTTTCCACGGCGGTTTAGATTACAACCTTTGTATTTTAGTAAATTTTTACAATCTTATTTATTATTGTTTTACTTGAAAATTTGAGATTTGTAACATTTTTTATTTTATTTTTTTATGCATAGGTGGAGGATTTGTTAGTTTTCATTTGTGTTGCACTATAATAATAATAATAATAATAATAATAATAATAGTAGTAGTAGTAGTAGTAGTAGTAGTAATTTACAATAATTTATTATTTTTCTATTTCAATTTCATCATTTAAAATAATTAAATAATTATATTTTTTTATAGTTGTCATGCATGTATTCAAAAAAATCAAATGTTCTTTAACCGTGGACAATTATACATTGCTATTTATATAATCGTGATGTTTGAGATATTTTAATTCTATCTTTCTAACATTGATTTTCATTAATTTCCTAAAATTTAATTTTCTTTTTATTTGTCTTAATTACATAAAATTGATCTTATTAACTAATTAATTTACGCAGGTATATACCATTTTATTATTTTTTATTGATAAAGATAACCCAATATTTGTGTTTGGCCGATATATGCTGAATTAAAAGAAATTGTCTGCTACCATTAATTGACTTCCATGCATGTGTTTGATGAAACAAAGAGCATAAATGGTAAGATCAACTTCAATAAAGAAACATCAGAAGCAAATATATAGTACATATATTTTTCGCATATATAATTAAATTCGGCAGTTCTAAAAAAATATATTTTTTGTTATGATTTAAACACGCATGAATATGATTGATTCGAAGTTCGAACTACCTTTGACATTTATACTCGACAAATTAAGTTTCTCTAACAATATGTCGGAATCAAGTACAAATAGATGAAAAGGTAAAACTTCAGCTCACAAAAAGATAAGGGAAAATTAAATAAATTAATAAAGAGCTTAAAAACTATTTAATTTTACAGACAAGATTGTATTAAAATAATATATAAAAATTAGGTAATGAGGGTCGAGGATTACATGTCCAACTGCGAATATAATGAATGAGATAATCCCTGCAGGTGGAGGAGGTAATTCTTTTATTCGATCTATTTAATAATTTGTTTATTTGTTGGAGCTGGGAATATTTTTAGTGCCAATTAAGTAGATTGTATGCACTAAGATTTGTACAACAAATTAATTTATATTATATGTGTACCATGTTCCAACATCAACTTTTTAATCAAAATTTTCCAACGAAAATGAAAAAAAAAAAAAAAAAAGTTCAATATTGTAGCTAGAACTAAAATTGGGGGAAATGCACAAACAAAGAGCAATTTGGAAATGAAATGACGTTAATCGTTTTAAAATATGCAAGGTTAATTAATAAAGACAAGCACCGGCCATTGAAATCCAAAAGAAAAATTAGTAAACAAAAATTGACTTTTTTGTTATTTACATCTGTAGTTCTCCAAACCCAACAGCTATCCCGTTCTTGCTTTGCTTGATTGCCGTCTGATTAACAGTCATAATTAACAGAATATTAATTATGATTGATTATATTATAATAATTTTTATTTCTATAAGCAACATTAGTAAAATACTCCATTTGACAGTGACACAGGATTGAGTAAAAAAAAAAAAAAAACTAGTTTTTTTTTCTTCTCACAAGTGACAACATGCGTCTTTGTTTAAAAATTGTGAAGCGTGAAATGCAAAAGTTAAAGCGGGTAGAGTAAATGGAGGGAAGTTTGTTGCAACAATTAGAATTAGAAGACGCTGCCTACATTTGTACCAACTGTTTAAACTAAACGAACCAGATCATCGACGACTTTTTTCTTTTCTTTTTTTATTCATCATAACGTATTTTCGATGATGATGACTGCGTTCCCTTCTTCCTCTATACTCTGTATTTGACTTGTCCAACTCTCTACTTTCTCTCTCCAATCAAAGGACCTATATATATATAAATATATGTTGAGCATTTCTCATTCTATCTCCACTGACCCACTATTCAATTCGTTCCGTTCTTCATTAATTGGGCCAGCCAGGGGTAATTCTTGATTGCATTTGTCAGAAAGAAACAGGAAATAACTAACCAACCATGGTTTTTAAGGATTCAGTCGTTGTTTTGCTGATTCTTGCTGTGTGTTGGATTAGTTTCCAGAGCAGCGAGGGGTACGGGAGTTTCGGTTTCGATGTCCACCACAGATATTCCGACACCGTTAAGGATTTCTTGGACGTGAAGGGGCTGCCGGAAAAAGATAGTCTCGACTACTTCGCGGCCATGGCCCACCGTGATCATCTCTTCAAAGCCCGCCGCCTCGCCACCACCCCCGCCTCCAGCCCCTTCCTCACTTTCTTTGGCGGCAACGAAACTTACCAGCTCGCTTCTCTCGGATTGTACGTTCAATTCCTTCATTATCTCCCTCCCTCGATTTTAATTTATTTTATTTATGCGGCTGCTTGTGTGATTGCAATTCATTTCTTTTTCTATCTCGGATAATTACTACCTGCTGCCCCTAAAGGAGAGAGGTCAACTGTCTCTGTGTATGGACTATGGATTATTGATTATTGATTTAGATTTTGAAAAACACAGTACGAAACTAAATTTAGTTTTAGGCACACCCTTGGACTTCCTACAGAAACTAAATTTGTACCAATTTAGTTATGCCAATTGTAATCATTTTGATTTTTTAGTAGATTAAACTGATTGCCTAACTGATACTAGGCCATAGAGAAACCAGAAAAAGATAAGATGATGTGTGTTTCTTGATATTTTCTTAATTCCCCCGTCTTAAATGATTTTGGTTTTTTAAATTTTCCCTTCTCATACTAAATGCTGCACAAATGTGTTACCTAAACAGTAAGTGCATCTCCTTCTAACTCTTTATCTTTCAAATATCATATTTGCTTCTTGTATATATATATATGCAGCTTGCACTATTCAGTTGTTTCTGTGGGTACCCCGCCTTCGACATACCTTGTGGCACTCGACACGGGGAGTGACCTATTTTGGTTACCATGTGACTGCACGACCTGTGTACGTAGCTTGAACACGACTTCGGGGAAGGTATGCCAATCTAACTCTTCAGAAATGTCTATATGAACATAATAAGTCCTTGGGTCCAATGTTGAATAGTTTGAGTGAATTTTAGTTTGTATGATCTTGATCGTTGTATTGAAAACCACCCACTGTCATCGAAGTTGTGATGTTATTTGACTAGTATAGAATAGTAGTTAAGCTTCATACATTGGCGTTCTCTTGGTTTGCATGCATCTCTAGTACTTATTGTTATTAAACTTCTATGAAACAGCCTTTAGAGCTGAGCATATACAGCCCTAATGCATCATCAACTGCTACACCAGTTCCCTGCAATAGCACTATGTGTGGACGGAGAAGAGCATGTGCGCTTAGGCGTAATGCTTGTGCTTATCAAGAAGTGTACCTCTCCAGCAACACCTCAAGTACAGGGATATTAGTGGACGATGTTTTGGTCTTGGCTACAGATGAAAATCCAAAACAACGTGTTAACGCCCCCATTACATTAGGGTATGTGTTTCCTTTTCTCTAGCGTTGCTCATAATTCAAAATATTTCCTAATAATTGAGAATAATATGTAAATGCTCCTGGTGGATCTACCGAACTATTTTTCTATTCTATGGGGACCATAACACTGTGGAAGATGAGCTTATTATGCTAAAAAGTATAGAGATTGCCTATTTCTTTGATTATTCTCTTGCATATTCTCTTTGATTATTTAGCTCAAAAAGTATTATTTTCCACTGTTTATTATGTGTTAAAGCGTTTGCACATATCCTTCGTTTCAGATGTGGAATAATACAAACCGGTGATTTTATTGATGGTGCTGCTATTAATGGTCTATTTGGACTTGGTTTGGACAATATATCTGTCCCTAGCACCTTAGCCAGCAAAGGACTCGCAGCAAATTCTTTCTCGATGTGTTTTGGACCTGAAGGAATTGGAAGAATTGAATTTGGTGATAAAGGAACTCCCGACCAAAAAACAACTCCGATCAATGTTGAATCTTCACAGTAAGCAGTCGGATTTGTTTATGCAAAAAACGTGTATTCATACATCCTGTTTTGGGGGGCCTAATCATTTTCTGATTCTTTTTTTTTTCAGTCCCACCTATAATGTGACTGTGACACAAATAGTTGTGGGGAAAAATGCCAGTGATGTTGAGTTCACAGCAATCTTCGACTCTGGCACCTCCTTTACGTACTTGAACGACCCGGCTTATTCTGTCATTGCAAAGAGTGTAAGTTATACAATACTATCATCTCTCCATAAACCTTATTTTTTGGACAGTCTGAAATTGATTCTTTCTTTGCAGTTCGATTCTCAAGTAACCGAGCCACGTTATCAACCTACGAGGAAGATTATCTTTGACTACTGCTATTCACTCAGGTCAGTTGAATTTGTCAACAACTTTTTGAGCCCTGGCATGTTTGATATCACATCATCCTTTCCTCATTGTTTCCGTTTCCTCATTGTTTCCATTTCCTGCAGTTCAACTCAAGACAGCTATTTTGCTCCAGACTTGAACTTGACATTTAAAGGTGGAGACCTATTTTATGTTAATATGCCGACAATTGTGATTCCACGACAGGTGAGAGATCTTCAGTAGATTAATTTCTGATTATTATTATTATTATTATTATTGTTAAAAAACATGTGTTTAAAAAAATTGTATTCATTTGCAGGGTGGTGGATATGCATTTTGTTTAGCTATTGTCAAAAGCGAGGATATTGACATCATTGGACGTAAGTAATGAAAGTTATCTACTCCATGTTAGTCAGTCACATCATTCGATTTATTTTGATTTTGTGATGTTCAACCAAGAATTTGCCCTTCAAGTGACAGAAAAGAAAGAATAAAACATCGAAATTTTGTTTCATAATATTCACTTTGCTTACTCTTGAATAGTTTTCTTTTGAATTTTAGCCCTCCAAATGAAAGCACATGATCACCATAGCTCATCTCTATTTATTTTCAATTATTTCCAGAAAATTTCATGACTGGCTATCGAATGGTCTTTGATCGTGAGGAGATGGTTTTGGGTTGGTCAAACTCCAACTGTAAGTTGGTTTTATCCTTCTCTTTTGCTTGCTATTCATTCTTGCAATAGTATGGTCTGATGAGGCTGTGCTTCTATTTCTTCGAAAATGCATTAATCGACTCTTCGTCTCAGGCTATGACACTGCTGGTGGATCCAACACTCTACCCGTAAACAAGGGCAACAACTCGAGCGATGCTCCTCCACCTTCCATTTTGGACCCGGTGGCCACGCCCGGGAGCAGAAATCGTTCTTCTGTTTCATCTCCGCCACCACCACCACCACTGCCTTTGCGTCCGCCTTTTGGAAGTGGTGCTGCTCGATTCAGCTCCACGACGACTAACGGGCTTCTGATGGTCGTAGTTGCCATATTTTTCCAACACTTCATCATTCTTTCTTCATGAAATTTGCCATCCCTTTTTAACATACATACATACCACAGGTTAGTTTGAAAGATTTTGAAAATTATTTTTTTGTATATGAAATGATTTGATAAATTATGTATAGAGAAAAGGGATTGGACTTCAATAATATTACACACACAGCGGATTCCGGAACGCTCTCTTAGAGCATTTTGGGTTATCAATTCAAATATTCTTGTAAAATAAATATGTGGAACGTGGCGTTTTTTGTTTTACACAAGTATTCTATATATACAGCTTGGTTCTTATTGTTACACAATGCTTTACTGCTTTGGTCGATTGGTTATATTACCAAGATTTTTCTATAATTTTTCTATTTAATTACATGGATACAATCTTAATGCCCCCAAATGAATTATATAAACTCTCCAAATTCTCCCAAAATGTTGAATTTTAAATTATGTTTAATCTTTACTGTTTCTACCTTATTCTTTGTCGATCAGTTTTCATTTATGCGTGTATTGTGTTAGTTATTATAAAAATAACAACTAATTGTAATTTAATTGACACTAATCAATATTTATCAACAAATAATTGAAATGAAAAATTATACATCCTAATTATAAAATAATCAACCATAATAATAGTAGTAATAATAATAATAATCAATTATTAACTAAAAATTAAAAATTAAATTCTAAAAAATAATTATAAACCTATAATCAATCTTAGTTAACAATTGTAAATTTAAACTAAAATACAAGAAAATAAAATTGAAGAAAAAATGAAAAAAAAAACTAATAAATTTGATGGTGGAATACATAAACATCGAGTGGACTAGAGAATCTCATGTACCCAAAAACTCAAACAAACAATTGTTACAAAAAAAATCGATTACCTGAATTTGTTTAACTCATAATTATAGTAATTTCTTCAGAGGAAAAAAATCCATTAACAAGTGCTAAAATACTCAGTTTTCATCAGAATC
Source organism: Perilla frutescens (assembly GCA_026008535.1). Taxonomy (NCBI): domain Eukaryota; kingdom Viridiplantae; phylum Streptophyta; class Magnoliopsida; order Lamiales; family Lamiaceae; genus Perilla; species Perilla frutescens. The sequence continues at coordinate 32,631,935 of BRKX01000017.1, read as the reverse complement.
TTCATCAAATATGTACAAGTAGGGTACAGCAGGTGTAGGTTCATGAGGCTCATCGTAATCCTTCTCACTCTCTCTCTCTACAGATTTTTTCCAACCAAAATGCTTAATGTACAGATTATCAAAAGCATCCATGTTTAGGCCTGAGCCCAGAAACAGTTCCAACTCTTCTACAAACCTCTCTGTTCTACCTGTTAAAAATGGCCTCACTGAATCCGACACTGCTGCTCTGAACTCATCTTGCGCTGTTTCTGTAGAAACTCTCCTCTTTTTTAACCAATCCCTGCATCATCACATGAATTGAAATCCTTTCACATAGAATTGAGTGCTTATCGGAGTTGCTCTGCAGATCACATTAGAAGAATATTATGTGGATATAATAAAGATGCACGATACCTTCTTAATGAGTCAATCACACCAAGTACGTGATGCATTATAATGTCCACATCCTCTTCCTGCATATAAAAGCGAACAGTATATGTGAGCAATAATACGCTGGCAAGAAACACAGGACAGCAGCAGATCTAAGATGAAGGTGATTCATGTTTCTTTCTCACCTCCTACAAATATAACTTCTAGGTAAATCCACCCAATCAATCATCACTACTCAAATCAAGTGGAAGAAGGATATCAACCAGACAGTATTAGCAAGAAAACTAGAAACATTGATGAGGTACCTACTCATGGTAGAAAGTCTTGTGTAGGGTTGATGGGGAAATTAATGTCGACCGGATTTATATAATTTTTTGGTGCTGTGGTTGATTTAATGGTTGTATTTTTTTATTTGTAATCTTTTCTACCAAACAACAATTCATATATCAAAACCTACAAGAACAGTCCTGGCAGAGTTTTTTTCGAAATTTAACCAAGTGAAATAGGAAATGGTGAATTATGCCAATTCAGTTATCATGGATATTGAAGAAGAAGCAACACATGAGAAATGGCGAATTTGAAAACCTGCATTACTGCCTGAATTTCCCTTCTCAACCAATCAGCCAGGAAATGATTTTCCTGTAGATACTTTCGAAACTTCCAGTAAAGTGAAGCATGTAATTTATCAGCAATATCACCTGCCACGACATACCACAAAAGAGGGAGGAGAAAATTGTTCATTAAAGCTACTTTACCATATTGAATAGAGCAATTTAAATCACAAAGAAATAAATATAAAAGGTAAAAATAAAACCTGGATCAGTGTAGTAGCATTTCAACCTATATCTATGAGCTTCTGAAAAGAATTCACTGAAGAAAAAAGAAAACTCAAAAAAATTGAATAATTTGCACTCGAGAAACTAAGAGAAATGGTAAGATGAAAATTTCATTGATATAGCCTCAAACTAAAGCAACTCTATAGTACCTATTCCCCAAACTCTTGCCAACATAATGCCGTTGAAAAGAAATTCCATCATATCCACAGATAATGGAGAAGTTCTCTCTCTGAAAAGAGATATAAAAGAATGTTAATACAACAGAAAAACTGAAGTGTTCAAAAGAGGAATAGAGCAGCTATGAATTAGTCATTGTTAACAGTTAACAAATAATGAAATAACATGCTAACACAAGAAAAAGGCTCACATCCGTTGTTCATTTTTTCCAAACACAATTGCATCTATAAGGATTATTCTTTACAAAGAGAGTATCACAGTCAATTACATCAAAATGGACAAGTGTCAAGGGAGATATAATTTGTTACAGAAAGATTAAAGGCATTGTCAAAAATAATCACATCAATGAATTTACAAAGGCATAAAATATAAATTAATATCCTTGATCAACTAACTATATATTAGTATATGAAAGCTAACCTTGCACAAAGGACAACTCAATGATGAAGATGCACAAGCTTGCCCACGTGCAACTATATTGATCCATTTTACTATGCAGTGATAGCAAAATTTATCTGAAACATTTTAGCTCAAACATCAATGGAGAACAGTTGAAGACCACAAATATGAATATATTTTTTTAACTTTTATTTTCTTCATTTTCCACTTTTGCTAGCTTTATCAATTGAGTATAAATATTGCAATTCAAAATGATTCACCACCTCATCCAATTCAACATACTACAAGTACTAATTTGATCGAACTTCACCACTCACAGATCAGCACTATTCAGAGAATTTAATTTCAAGAAGCAGTATCAAATTCTTCACTAAAATTATTGCAAATAAATTCAAGGAAATAAAATGTTGAAAAATACAAAAAGAAATTTCGCTCAAGATACCGGTCTGACAAATAAACTGCAACGAGAAGGTGAAAATCGAGTCAGAAAAGCTGAGAAAATAAATAAACTGAATCGAAACAAGAATAAAATCAAAGAAGAGAAAAGGCAAGGAGACTTACGAAAACATTGATCCAAATAGGATTCTTGAGTGATTGGAGCGAGACAAATGGGACACGGGCCCGGGTTCGGATTCTGGGTCGGGTTGGGACCGGAAGAGGAGCCCGTGAAGCTGTCTTCGTTTTCTGCCATATCGCTCACTTAATAGAGCTCCTTCGCCCACTCCAGACATACCAATTCAACTACTGTACTTCCATTTTTTTTTATTTTTTTTTTCAGAATAGATCGACTTAGGGTTTTAGGCGTTATCAAAATTTGAATTCACAGTATTTTAAATATGGACTCGACTGATGGGTCATCTATATAATTTTTTATTTTTATTTTTATTTTGAGTTTGAGAATTTAAATTTATGACATTTTAATTCTAGATAGCTTAGTCTTATGATTTTAATTTTTAATTGGCTCACCCTGCCACCCGAATGGAAGTATTTGAATTTGTTACGATCGAGCACCGTTTGTTCTAGTGGAACCAATTCTATGATTCCCTATAATAAAATATAATTATAAATATAAAATAATTATATTTTACTAATCAAACATTAAATTAATAATTTTCAAAAAAAAAACATAATATATTATATATGCTCGAATACATGTTCATAATCCCATTTACAATATTTACCAGGTGTTTAAACTTTATTAAATGTCTCATATTGGTTGGGTAAAAAGGCACGTGCACTTTATTAAAATGAGAACAACCTCTTTATAGGATGAGTTAGACTTAATATCTAATTCTAACATGTCATTTTATCCGATCAATGTGGAACATTTTACTTTTAATAAACTTTAAATTCACTTTGATTTCTTTACTATATTTCGTAATTATTTAAGATAACATATATACTCAGATATTATCAATATATATTGAATATAAAACAGTTAAATAGTAAGCACCAATTTTCCAGAAGCTTTTACTTTATTTTTTAATAATGAGAATAATCCGCAACCATAAAAGAAGAAAATCAAGACCTCGGGTGTCGAAACTTATACTATTCCACCACTACTATGTCATCCTAAAGGAAGAATATTTCAGATTGTAAGCTAAATAAATAAATAAATAAAATAAAATAAAAAATCGACAGACATATCTTAATTGATGATCACTCCCGCAGCGGAGTGAAACCCCTTTTAACATACTGCAAACAAGAAAATGGGATGTTAACTAGTTTCTCTACTTCAAGAGCTTTAGACATGAGAGTGTTCAAAATCACATTCCACTCTGTACTCTCCTTAGGCCGGCCGAGACCTCTACATACAACAAGAGTTGTATTATACACCCAAGGTACAGAAACAGTGTAAGCAAAACCATTACCACGGCTATGATTCTCTAACAACATGTCTCTGTATGCGTCGCACACTTGAGAGACATGCTTTCCCATTGTCAAAAATGAGACTTGAGGTAGATTTGGTGCATCAAAATCCAACTCCACATCAGCGTGTAGGTTCACCACAACTGTACCATGATCTGGGTGAAGCCGGCTCCCCAGAGCTTGGAGAAATGGGGAATTGGGCTCCCACAGTTTGTGTGGAAAAATGTCTTCCCCGTCATAGGCATCAATAAAGATGATGTCATAAACATTGGTGCTCTCGAGAATGAACTTCTCCGCATCTGAATTAAACAATAGCATCCTTTCATGAGTGCCTTTCCACAGAACCTCATCCAGAGGATCTGGTTTTGCACGAGCACGCTTACCAGAGGGAGACATAACTGTGAAAGCAGGAAATCCCATTGCTCGAATTGAAGCTGAGACTACTGTGGGATCAATTTCAACTGTGTGAACCACAGCACCTGAAGAAGTACCAGAGATGAGCTATTCAGCGACATCAGCAAGAGTTAATAGCAGTCATGCAAAACTTTGTGACAAAGCACATAAATCTTGCGGAAAAAAATATCAGAAATGCAAATCCATAGCCAATATAATGCACCAATTCAGTTCAGTCTCAAGGCCTACCAAACTCAAAAAAAATAGACTAGAGAAATATACTGAAGAGTCATTGAAGACATATAAGCAAAATGATGCAATTATTTGGTCATGTCTATTTTATGAACTATATATTACGGTTAGTATTAGTACTCCAACAAAATGTACCAAAGGAAGCATGCATTCCTTTAGCAATGTCAACTTCAGAGAAGTAATTGGAGTACTACCCTTATATGGAGACTATAGTATTAGTACTCCAACAAAATGTACCAAAGGAAATAGACCATTGATAAGAAAAGAGATTCTGAATGTGAATTTCACAGCATATAAACTAAATATTGCATTTCATATAACAGGGAAAGTTAAGTATATCGTATAAAACTAAGATCCAACTACAACTGCCTCCTTATGCTAACAAGCACCTAAAAATGACATGCCATAGAGATTCAAAACAAAGGTTGTCGACTTATCGGATCACTGAATGCAAAAGGGAAATAAGTTTTGGTAACCTTTTATTTCACTAGCCAAAAACAAAGGTATACTTCCTCCACCATGGCCGATACAAAGAACATTCAGATTCTGCTTCCCAAGTATAGCATTCTTCATGAGCTCATAATTACTCGATGCGATGGTAGCCAATCCAGCAGATATCATGCTCTTCACATCTGCAAACAAGGGCATAAATGAGCAGCATATAGAGAAGGAAAGATTTGCATAGATTATCAAGGGGAAGGTATCAAAATACAATTACATTCATATCTTGCAGATGCAATTCTTTTCTCAGTTTACTTTTTGAATCTCATACGTTTTTCACACTCTCCAATGCAAATTGAGGTCAATGTGCCGATTTGAAATGAAACAATTACAAACAGAAATAGAGGTGCAAAATCAAGTGAAGCACAAGAATCATATGGAAATCGAAAAAGGAAATATTTTTCGGCAGAAATTACATGGCACAGCCAGACAACGTGGCTGCTGCATAACGCACAGAGGGGCAGCTTCTTCTTCCCTTTGCGCAACCAAAACTTTGACGGTGCTTTCGCGAGTAAAATCATTAAAGTGAAGCGTTCTCCATTCATAACCACTAACTTTGAATTTTCCGCCATTTTTTGAACCCGGAAGTATCCGATCACACCTCTGCTCAAGCCATTTCTCAGTTCTTCCCCAGTCAAATCTGTCCTGCATCAATGATATTCATGAATGGCTATATATCTACACCACACGCACAAATATATACAATGTATACGAACGTACTGGTTTGGAACAAGGGTGAGCTAGAACAGAGACAACACCGTTTCCATGGCGGGAAACTTCTCGGAAAACGGTGCGTCTGGAGGAGGAATCGCCGTCCCACCACTCGGAGGAGTAAAGCCAGTCACCTTCGTCGTCGATAGGGCGGCGATTAATCGCCGTTGAGAAGCGCCGGCGGCTCGATTTCAGGTTACACCTCACTAAACTAAACATTTTTCACGGTATCCGAAATTGACCGACGACGACGTGAGAGCCCTAGCTCAACATAAAACAAGTGTAGCAACTAGCAATCGATGGATTTTTACGTTTGACTAATTTTTACTCTTTGGTCCTTCAACTGTTAAACTTTATCTTGTTAAGGTTCATCATCTTTCGAAATTTGACTTATTAAAGTGTGATTCTATTTACACCACCAATTTTTCTTTTCACACCATAATTTTTTTACACACCATAAAAATTATAATTTTTTTTTTCATTTTTTCATTACACACCATATCAAAATACTATTTTATCCTTTAATTTAAAAAAACCTAAAAAACAATAATTTTAATATGAATAATTTAAAAAGAAAATGAAAAAAAGAAGAAGAAGAAAGAGAAAGGCAGAAAACTGTCGTCCCCGCCATCCTCCTCCGACACAGCATCAACCACCATTCTTCCTCCTTCCTCCTTGACCACCAGCCACCCTTCTTCTCATTGCTTCTCACTTTTCCTTCCTCCTTCACCACAATTATTGATTCTTACACCCACCACCACCACATTCTACCTATCTTCTCCGACAACATAAAAAAAAATGGCAAATTATACTTCAAAATATACAGTTCGAACCTCCATCTTTGGGTTCGAAAATTACTTTTCGTATCTAAGGAAGGTGGTTCGAAATCATATCCAAATCGAACATGTATTAAGAGGTTTGGAAAATATTTTCCGAACCCGAATGAGGAGATTCGAAAAACATTTTTCGAACCTGTAGAAGGGAGCTCGAACTATAAATTTCGAACGAGGGTTGAAAAAGGTGAATCTCGCCATAGTCGCCGGAATTTATGCAACTCAAATCTGCCATTTTTTTTTTTCCTTTGATTTTTATGTTGGATGAATGGTTCATGGTTGTGGGTTTGTAAATATAGAGGAAGAAAGAGAGAGAGAAATGATTGTGAGATGGAGAAGGAAGGCTCGGGCGGCGGCGACTGGAGTCGGGAGAAGCGGGCGGCAGGGCTGGACTGGAGAAGAAGACAGTTCTTTTTTCTTTTTCATTTTTATTGTTTTTTTTAAATTTATTTTTAAATAAAATTTTTTTAATTAAAAAGGATATTTAAGTAAATTAATAATTATTTAATTTTTGAATTAAATTTATTATTGGTGTGTAAAGAAAATTCATTGGTGTATTTAGAATCACCCTTTATTAAATCCTTTTGCATTTATTTTCCTTTTACTAGGTTTTACTACCTTCTAGAGTTCCTTTTTGTTATCCAAGGATCTACTAAGACAAAGTTATGTAAAAAGGTTTGGTGAAACAAAATCTAAATGTTTAGGAATTTAATAAAATAAAATAAAACTTGAATATTCTAGAGCTAGAATCTACTCTTGGCTATGTATTTCATTAAATATTAGGAGAGTGCAAAAATTAACAAATCAGACTAAACCAAAATAAACTATAGTAGTTTAGTTTGTTTTATGGAAGACAGGTTCTGAAAATTTTATATTATCGAATTCTTAGTTTGATTTTGAATTAAGAAAATGAAAAATCAATGATACCAAAGCGAATCAATAATCTCTGAAGTATGTTTTAAATTTCTCGAAATGAAAATTATAAGTTAAATCTTTATATTTTAAATAAATAGTATGATCTTACGGAAGTTTACCCTATACACACTGCAATTCATTGTCCGCAATGAGCTAAAAATTTACAGTTTTGAAAATCAAACCTAACTTTGATTTCCATTGTGGGGTTTGATAATCAAATCAAATTAAAACTAGCTTTGACGGTTTAAAGTTGGTTTAATTCAAAAAGTAATCAGCTCCATTTTTTTTTATTTCTCTCTTTTCTCGCATTCTCTCTCCCTTCTCTCTCTTTTTCTTTCTACTCCATCCATTCTCTCTCTCTCTCTTGGACTCTCACTCCTATCTCTCACATTTGCTCTTTCACTCTCTTCTCTCTTCCTTTTTGTTCCTTTTTTTTTCCAGTTGAACACACATGCGTGCACACGCACGCGCACACACATATATAATATATACAAATTAAATTATAATTAATATGAAATTAAATTGCTCTTTATGAAATATAAATTAAGAATATTGTAAATACATAAAAATAGTATATGAAATATTTATATATATGAAAATGATATGTAGTAGTGGAATCCAACACAAGGTTGCTGTTTGAGTTTATGATTATGAATATTAATTTGAAAAAAATGATGGTTTAAACTTTTGATATGACGCTAATGCGGTAAGATTAAACTTATTTTTCTGAGTATATGACTGCACCCACCCTTAACAGCAAATTAAACATTGTAGGATACTTACAATGGCTGAAAAAAATTTTAAATTTAAAAATCAAAACTAACTCTAAAACCATTGCAAGTAAGGACATGGTTTAACATTAAAAGCCAAGTTCAATCAAAAAAGGTGGTGTGACTGGCCACTTCTCTCTCTCTTTCACACTCCGCACTCTTCTCTCTCACATTTTCTTTTCATCTCTCCTCCCTCTTTCCTTTTTCTTCTCTTTTTTTTTTCCAGTAGAACACACACATATATAATAAAATATTTATTCAATTAAATTAAACAAATTAAATTCTAAATATTATAAAATTAAAATGTTTTTTTATTATGAAACATAAATTAAGAATATTGTAAATAAATAAAAAATAGTATATAAATATATATACATATATATAAAGGGTTAATTGCCTTAAAATACATAAATTTTGAAGTGTTTTTTATTTTTCACACGTTGTAAGAAACGTAGTTTTAATAACATGAACCTAGTACTTGTTTAATTTGATGTCCACATAAATGTACACATGTAAATCTTCAACAGTCACATCACTCCAGTTGAGTGAAATTTATAAATCATGTGAAAAATCAAACAAGTTATAAGTTCATGTTATTAAAACCATGTTTTTTAAAACGTGTGAAAAATAAAAAAAATACCTTAAAATGTATGTATTTTAAGGCAATTAACCGGTATAAAAATGATATGTAGTAGTGGGACCCAACGTAGAGTTGCCTTTTGAGTTTATGATTATGGAGATTAGTTTGAAAAAATTAGTGAGTTTAAACTTTTGATATGACGCTCATATAATAAGATTATAATTGTTTTTTTTTGTTTTTTTTTTACTCACACACCCGACATGTGATATTAAGAAGATTCAAACTCGTGACATTTGGTCTCCAAGCAACCTCACTTCACTACTAGGCCATCCTCACCGGGACACAAGATTATAATTATTTTTCTGGGTATATAACTGCAACCTTAAAAAATATTGAAGCCGTTAAATGTGTGTAATTACTTTATACAATGGAAGCTGAACAATAACCAAATAAAATGGGTCAAAAGGAGAGATAGCGATGGTAAAAGAAATGAGCTTATGGAAATAGTTGAAATTGGTGAAATTACACACTTCAAGTCTTCAACTTTTAAAAAAATTATTTTACCCATAAAATTTTAAATATAATTTTTTACACTCAATTACCAAATATCCTTATATTCATTTTTTTTTTTTAAAAAAAACCCTACTCTATCTCTACATTAACCGTCAAACCACATTTGCAAAAATTCAGATTTTTAAATTTTTTTCTCTTCCACAAACCCATTGGTCATCACCCATAGATCACATATCTGCAAAATCTGAATATTTTGATAATTTATCAAGAATTCTCTCTCATATCGTCGAACTACACAAATTGAAGAGAGTAAATTCAAATTTCTCCACAAACCATAGCTCGTGGACCTTCACAAATTCAAGAGAAGAAATAAAAAATCATGAAATAACCTCTCAAATTGAAGAGAAGAAATCCAAAGTTCTTCTGATTTGCTTTCGGATCTGATTATTAATATTGTTAGATTGTTGGGTGTTATTTGATTTTGAAGTTTAATTTAGGGAAAAAAAAAGGATCAAGTATGAAAGAAGTTTTTAGGCATAGTAGACATGCTTTGACATTAGACATACTTAAAAATCATCCATAATGTAGTTTATTTATGCATATCTGGAAAAAAAAATGGTATTTCTCCAATCTGAAAAATAAAGTCCTTAACTTCGTGCACTGGAACTTGCGGACTGAGGCTCGCGCAGTTATCAGTGTATGTTGTATTGCATGGTTATTGTGCGTGTGCCGAAGTGTTTGCCGATTTTTGTGTGCATGCCTTGTGCGAGCGCACACAACCTCGTGCACACATCCGATACCAAATTGTCGTGTCGATGTTTGCGCCAATGTTAGTTGTTGGCTCTGTGCGCGCATCCGATGCTAAATTGTTGAGTTGATGTTCTACTGATATCTTCTGCCGATGTTTATTGTTATGTGCGGATCACAAGGCGGGTGCACATGCCTTGCATGCGCATCTGATGCCAAATTATCGTGTCAATGTTTGTGCCAATATTCTGTCGATGTATTTGCACGGGTTGATGCCAAATTGTCATGTTGATGTCTTAAAACTTTAAGTTGGTAAAAAAAAAAGATGGCCCTATTGAATATCTATGTTTTTTATAATAATTTATTATGAACATTTGTATTTATATTTTGTTTATATAAATTCCAGTTATTGTTAGAATATTTGTTAGTCGAATGCATGAAGGATTAGAATACCTTTTCTTGATTTAATTTATGTGATGCAAATGCAATGCTGTATTGAAGTTGGGTTCTAGGGAGGATGTATTAGTCTAGCTCCAGCTGCGAATAATATAAAATGTCAAGAGGCATATAACTAAAACTATATAATATGGTTTGCGACATAACAAACGTGCCTCAATTTGACCTTATTTTGCCTCAATTTATAGTTTTGTCCATAATCTAATAACCTGCATGACATAGCAGATAGCTGTAAGTTAAATGCTGCATTCCAACATTCCTACGTCTTTAACATGTGCACAACTCCATCAGGATTCTCTCAAGTTAGAGATACGAGAAATATTACCTAGTAATACACAAAATACAATTTCAAAGGTTAACCCATCCCTTTTTTTTCCCCTCTTAAAAGAAACGATGAGGGCTGAACAAGCTACCTATTAGAGCTCTAGCTGAGGTTAAGGTAAAAAAATCTCGGATTTATACAGGCCAACAAAATTAAGCAGAAAGTAGGATTAGCAGCACACTGCAATATTTAAGTTGAGGAATATAAGCCATCAGGCATTGCCTACATGTTTCACTCATACTATACAAGAGAAAAGAAAGTAAACGAACGAGCAGACCCTCTAGATAGTGAAGGGAAAAGAAACATATGGCCGAGCTCCAATGTACCATTGGTAAATCAGTTATGATGCCTACTGTCAACCATGCTTTGTTTGAGTTTTCTTAAGACCATCCACGGCAGATAGTTTTAACACTACTACAATGTTGGTTCAATGTTAAAAGCCTATATTGAACACGCACATAAATCAACTCAATTAATAAACTCCTATCACAACCACCAACATTTGAAAACAAATATAAAAGAGAGACATCAAAACTTTCAAGAAAGAAAATATACATAAAAAGGCATATTGACACCTAACCCGGTTAAGTTTGTATAAGCAATCTCAAAACACTCCTCTTTCTCTTCTCACTCTCACATCCTTCTTGGTTCAAACACGCCTGAATATCATCCTTTTGGCTCTTACAGCTTCAGCCTCTGTTTCTTTACAAAAATTAGCATACACAGATTACTTTATATATTTGACGAAAGAAAATGATCTAAAAGTGAACAAATGCAAATCATCACATGGCTGAGCTGCAATGCACCTTAAGTAAATCAGTTACAATGTTCATCATAACAGACACATCAAAAATATCTCAACCACGCCCCAAAACTGTTTCATTTTGCAAGAAATCCTGAAAATAGGTTTCTTTTTCTTCTTCCTCTCCCCTTCTTGAAGCTCCCAAAAGTCCTCAACAAGGCTCGAAAATCTCCCTTGGTGGAAACCAAAGCCATCAGAAAAGCACAGCAGCAAAACCCCAAAACCCAATCTTTAGCCCCTCTTCTCCATACCTCCGCAGAGAGCCCAAACAGCACTAACCCTAAACCCCCCAAGCAAGCATCAGAATCCAATACCAGTTCTTTACCCACAATCCACCACAACCCCACCGCCCCCATGATTACGAAAATGCCCACCATTCCCAATATCATGCTCTTCCTCCTCCTCCTCCTCCAACCGCCGGACCCGCCCCACCCGAACCCGCTCCAGAAGCCGTCTCGGCCTCCTCCGTTTCCCGCTCCGAATTCTCTCAGAATTAACTCCACGGGCTCCGGTAGGATCCGGAGATGCGACGCGACCATGTAGGCTGATTCCAGCATCAGCTTGCCGGATTTGGCGATCCCGTGTCTCTTTCTCCTGTTTGCCGCGCACACAATTGTCGCTTTCTGCCCTAGCAAAATGCGGTTGTGAATCGGAGACGGCAATTTTGTGAGGTTTGGAGGAATTCTGAGATTGACATTTGACGCGAAGAGGAAAAATGGATCGGAGACGAGATGCATAATTGCGCCGGCAACTCGGAGAAAGCAGACCGTTGTTGTTACATTTGATTAATTTTGAAATTTGAGAGAATTGGAATAATTTTTTTCACAAAGCAGAGAGCCTCCAATTATTTCGCTGTCCACATACATTAAGTTTTAGTCTATGTTTTATGTGGACAGGTTTTGAGGTGGGCCTCTCCCATTTCTTTACGGGGGCCCAACTTCTTTTCTAACCTCCAACAATCTTTTTTCTTTTTCTTTTTCTTTTTTTTTTTAGGGGATTATCTCTCTCTATCACATGTCAACCTTTTTAACCATTATAGTCCACTCCTATATTTCACAATTTTAATTAAGCTATTTAGCAAATATTTACACATAATTTATAAATTGAGTTTCCTCAATTTAGAACCAAAGATACATTATCAACCCAAAACTTGAAAAATAAAAATTATCAATTCAGAACTTGAAAGATGATATGGTATTAATTTAAGATATCAACTGTTTTTAAAATTATTTTTATATTAATTTTCAAAAAAAATTCATTTATTAATCATGTATTCAATTTATACATAATTTATTAAAAATAATTAAAAAATCAATCGAAATAATTGATTATTCAGGTCCTGAATTAATAGAGGTTATCTTTCATTTTCAAGTTCTAAGTTGACGGATAACTGTAGAGGTTTAATTTATCGAAAGCCCAGCATATAAAGCTCATATCCGTTCAAGGGTCTTGGGGCTTAAAAGCTGCATATCGAGGCCTAGCGGTCAGAGGTCGAAAGATTGGCGGTAGACAAGGGACGAAGGTCATATCATGTTAGAGCTCGTAGATAGGAGACCAAGTCAAAAAGAAAACGTTTAGAGATAAACGAGACTCGGTCAAAACCCTATTGGAGATAAGTAACGGACCCTGGAAAGAAAGGAGAATCCCTTATTTTTAGGAAAAGAGGTTAAACAACTCGTCTTATATAGTTGAAGCAAGGGAGTGAAGAGGGGGACAATTTTGATCAATCAAGCTATCATCTCACTCGAGTTCTCACATATGTAAAAACTCGTCATATCTCAGATTCTTTTCTTCGGCCTCGAGAGATCAAATAGGTTGCCAGAGCTCGAACGTTACATCGAAATTAATTGTAAGGATCGATCGATTACAATTTGGCGCCCACCGTGGGGCTCTGATCAACCATAATTAGGATGACAGTCGATGGCCGAAGCAATACGACCCCGAATCCTCAAGACAATCGAAGGGATTCGCCATCAACAACCTCCCCCGCAGGAGGAAACACAGATATTACCCAGGCGCTGCGAGCGATCCAACAACGACTCGACTCCACCGTTGTGGAACTCGCGGCCATTCGAACAGAAAACTCAGCTCTCAAAGCTCGGATGGAAACATTCAGTTCGTCAAAACAATCCCCTAACGGATTTCATCGACAACCTCCTCGAACTCGAAAAATCAGTCAACTACGCGAACAGGTACTTTTAAATTCAGCTAATGAAACTGCTAACCAAAATATTGCATGAACCAGCGAAGGTCAACAAAACAAGGAGGATGCTGGCGACCCGTATCTGGGACCTCCCCCAGGGTTCGAATACATCGAAATTTAACCCGAAATAGAGTTCGAGAACAAGCTGAAATGGTTGGAGGAAATGCTCACACGAATTCCCGGAGTTCCCATCCCCATTCGCAAAACGGCCCCGACAAGCTTTGCAGATCGCCTTTTACAGAAGAAATCAGCCTTGTGGAGATGCCTCCGAAGTTTACCTTCCCATCTATGAAACTGTTCGATGGCACTGCCGATCCCGACGACCACATAGCACAATATAAACAAAGGATGTTCACAACTCCAATCCCACGACAAAGCAGAGAAGCCAGGATGTGTAAGGGATTTGGAAGCAGCTTATCCGGACCAGCACTCCAATGGTTTACAAATCTACCAAATTCTTCGATATCCACCTTCGCTCAACTCAACGACCTGCTCGTCGAACAGTTCGCTAGTAGTCGGAAGATCGAGAAGCACGCCGACGATCTCTATACAGTAATCCAGAGACCGGAAGAAACCTTACGAAGCTTTGTAGGTCGATTCAATAGAGAAAAAGTATCCATCCCGGGATGCAACATCGATACCGCCGTGTCGGCCTTCAGAAAAGGCCTTAAAAGAAATTCAAATCTTTACAAAGAATTAACAAAATACCCGTGCAAGACAATGGAAGACGTCCTCGCCAAAGCATGGGCACAGATCAAATGGGAAGAAGACGAAGCAAACTCATTCAAATTCAAACCCCGGAATGATCAACCTCGCAAGGAACACAGACCTCATATCAGAAACGAAAGATTTCGATCAGACCCATATCCTCGCAACCCCAGATTCGACCCTAGAGACAGAAGATTACCCGAGCGCCCGAACAAGAGACTATCCGAATATAACCTTTATATAACACCCTCGAAAGCCGTAAATGCATTAAAGGGACTCGGCCAAAACGTCAAATGGCCCCCAAAGATGAGAACACCTGACAATGAGCGAGACAGGAATAAATTCTACGACTTCCACAATGACCATGGGCATAGAACATACGACTGCATCGCTTTTCGACTAGAGGTGATCGAGCTCCTTAAAAGAGGTCACTTGGCTGACCTTCTGACCCCTAAAGGAAGAGAAAATTGGAACAAGAGAGACAATACTACAGGAACTCAGCCTGTCGAACCCCCGAGGATCGACCGGACGTTAAATTGCATAACAGGCAGTTCAGAGATCAGCGGCATCTCCCAATCATCAGCGAAGAGACATTGCCGATCCCTCAAATATACGACAAACATACCTAAAGAAGCAAAACCTGATGATCAGACGACTCTCAGCTTCTCTAGTAGTGAAGTATCTGAACTCTCACTCCCACACCACGATGTACTAGTTATTTCACTTTTAATATCTAACTGTCTAATCAAGCGAACTCTCATCGATAACGGGAGCTCCTCTAACGTGATCTTCCTTAGCACTTTAAAAGAAATACAGGTGAAAGAAACAGATATCGTGAAGAAATCTACAACGCTGATCGGCTTCAGCGGAGAACATAAAACAACATTAGGAGAGATCACGCTCCCCACCTACATCGAATGGCTCAACCTCTTCACAAAATTTCAGGTAATAGACGCGCCATCAGCATACAACGTGATTATGGGACGACCATGGATCCACGAACTTCGAGCAGTACCCTCAACATATCACCAAATCATGAAGTTCCCTACTCCATGGGGAGTCCGATCAGTACGAGGAGAACAAATCTCGTCAAGAGAATGCTACGTCACTACATTCAAATAGAAAGTCATCATCGAGGCTAACCAAATAGAGGTCGGCTCAACCTCTTCAAACCCTGAAGATCGAGGTTACGAAGAACCAAAAGTCGAAGACCTTGATGAAATACAAATTCACCCCGAACACCCTGATCATAAAGTATCCATTGGGTCCAGATTGACCTCAGACATCAGGAAACCACTGATCGAATTCCTCAAAGAACATCACGACTGCTTCGCATGGTCGTTTGAGGATATGACAGATATCGACCCCTCCATTATAACTCACAAATTGCAGGTAGACCCAGAAAAAATTCCAGTCAAACAGAAAAGACGCAAATTCGCCTTGGAAAGAAACAAAATCGTGGATGAAGAAGTCAACAAACTATTAAAGAACGGGCATATCCGCGAAGTTCATTTCCCTGAATGGCTAGCCAACGTCGTAGTGGTAAAAAAAAAGAACGGAAAGAACCGCTTATGCATAGACTTCACCGACCTCAACCAGGCGTGCTCCAAAGATTCCTTCCCCTACCACACATAGACGCACTAGTCGATGCGACGGCAGGCCACGAGCTCATGAGCTTTATGGACGCATTCTCAGGATACAATCAAATTCTAATGCACCTCGAAGACCAAGAAAAAACAGCATTCATTACACATCGAGGTATGTTCTGTTATAAAGTTATGCCTTTCGGATTAAAAAATGCAGGTGCAACATATCAAAGGCTCGTAAATCGAATGTTCGAAGAGCTCATCGGGATAACAATGGAAGTATATATCGATGACATGTTAGTCAAATCAGTACGAGCTCAAGACCATGTTATGCATCTACGACGAACCTTTGAAGTCCTACGACGATATAACATGAAATTGAACCCCACCAAATGCGCCTTTGGAGTAACTTCTGGGAAATTCCTAGGATACCTAGTAACAAAAAGAGGAATCGAAGCCGACCCCAGCCAAATCAGAGCAATCCGAAATATCCAACATCCCAAAAATATTAAAGACGTCCAAAAACTGACCGGTCGATTAGCAGCTCTCAGCCGCTTCATATCCAAATATTCAGAAAAAAGCCGAATGTTTTTTTAGACTCTACGAAAAAACAAAGACTTCGAATGGACTCCGGAATGCGCCAAAGCCCTCGAAGACCTTAAGGAATATCTCGCGAGTCCACCACTTCTAGCCAAACCAATCGATGGAGAGGTACTCCTTGTTTATTTATCTGTTTCTACTAACTCGATCAGTGCAGTACTTGTCAGAGAAGACGAGGGGAGACAATATCCCGTATACTATGCCAGCCGATCATTGCTAGATGCAGAAACCAGATACCCACAGCTCGAAAAATTGGCCTTAGCACTTCTAATGACTTCCAGGAAAATGAAACCCTACTTCCAAAGTCATTCAATAAAAGTGGTCACAGAGTTCCCCTTAAGAGCAGTATTGAGAAAAACCAGACCTCGCAGGGAGATTATCAAAATGGGCCATCGAACTCGGGGAGTACGATATCGACTTCGTTCCACGAACATCAATCAAATCACAAGTCCTATCAGACTTCATCGCCGACTTCTCCCATGACCCAGACAGAAGAATATTAACGAGTCTCGAAGATAATAATTCTAAGTACTGGACCCTCCAGGTCGATGGATCCAGCACTTCGAAGGGGAGTGGAATGGGCTTAGTACTAACTGATCCAGAAGGAATAATCACAGAAAAATCTATTCAATGCAAATTCAAAGCCACAAATAACGAGGCTGAATATGAGGCCCTCATAGCAGGATTAAATTTGGCAGCCGACTTAGGGGCTAAAAAGCTACGAGTCATGAGCGATTCGCAATTGATAATAAATCAGTTTGAAGGAGAATTCCAGGCAAAAGATCCAAGGATGGTATCGTACCTCGCGGTCGTAAAACAAGCAGCAACCAAGTTCGAAAAAATTGAAGCCCGACACATCACCAGGGAGGAAAACCGCCACGCCGACGCATTAGCTAATCTAGGATCTACCGTACAAACGAACCAGGATAAAAACATCCAAATCCTTTTCGCCAAATGGCCCGCCGTATGGAAATGTGACGACTCCGAAGTCCTCCCGATAGACGTCGAGGTAAATTGGATGACCCCTTTATGCAGATTCCTAACAGAAAATGAACTACCCGAAGAGTCTATCGAAGCAAGACGAATACAAGTAAAAGCCCCAAAATTTGCCATGATCTCCGGATCCCTATACAGAAGGTCATTTTCAGGACCATACTTGAAATGTCTAAGCCCGATCCAAGCAAAGTATGTCCTAGCCGAGCTCCACGATGGCGAATTCGGAAACCATTCAGGCCATAGAAGCCTGGCTAACCGAGCATTGACAGCCGGCTTTTATTGGCCAACTATGAGGGAAGACGCCAAAAACTATACCAAAAAATGTGACGGATGTCAAAGGTTCGCCCAAACGAACCATATGCCACCAGAACCCCTACATACCGCATCTATACCTTGGCCATTCATGAAATGGGGAATGGATATCATAGGACAATTACCGAAGGGATCAAATTAGAAATGCTTCATTTTGGTCGTGACCGATTACTTCACCAAATGGGCCGAGGCAGAAGCCTTCGCACGAATAAGGGATACCGAGGTATGTAATTTTTTATGGAAACATGTTATTTGCAGGTTCGGAGTCCCCAAAGAAATAGTCACCGACAACGGCTCTCAATTCATAAGTTCGAAATTCCAAGATTTCTGTCACCATTGGAACATCAAACTCTCTTTCTCTACACCAAGGCATCCGGCCTCGAACGGTCAAGCCGAAGCTACCAACAAAACAATAATGAATACCTTGAAAAAGAAACTCCCCGAACACAAAGGGAAATGGGTCGATAATGAATACCGCACGAGCCGCTACGGGAGAAACTCCTTATGCTCTCACCTACGGTTCGGAAGCAATCCTCCCGGCAGAAGCAGAAATAGGGTCAGCAAGGACTCAGTGGTCGAGCAGAAGCAACGACTCCGATCTCGAAGTCAACCTCGACACCATAGATGAACTCAGAGATAGGGCCGCGATAAAAATATCCGCACCAACAGAAAATAAAGAGACACTTCGATAAGAACACAAGACTAAGAATGTTCAAGGCAGGAGATTGAGTGTTAAGGAAGGTATTCCAAAACACAAAAGAAGTCGGAGCCGGAAAACTAGCCCCGAATTGGGAAGGCCCCTATGAGATCGAGAAAGTCATAGGAAATGGAGCATACAAACTGCGATCTAAAGAAGGGCGTTCAATAGCCAACAGCTGGAACGCC
Organism: Perilla frutescens; assembly: GCA_026008535.1. Classification (NCBI taxonomy): domain Eukaryota; kingdom Viridiplantae; phylum Streptophyta; class Magnoliopsida; order Lamiales; family Lamiaceae; genus Perilla; species Perilla frutescens. The sequence goes on along the minus strand of BRKX01000017.1, from coordinate 32,613,200 downwards.
ATCCATTTAAAACAATATCATTTCTAAACTCTTCGACCCCTCATTTTCTCTTTCAGAATTTTTTAATGTTTTGTGTACTGACTTGAGCGTCGGAGTAACTAACAGAACCCGAAGCACAGGGTTCCCAACACGCAAAAAGTCAAGAGAATATCGACCTCGAAGCCAAACTCACGGACGAAGAGTAATGTATCCGGTCCTTATTTTTTGTTCTTTCTATTTGTTAATGTTTTGATTACTGACTTGAGCATCAGAGTAACTAACAGAACCCGAAGCACAGGGTTCCCAACACGCAAAAAGTCAAGAGGATATCGACCTCGAAGCCAAACTCACGGACGAAGATTAATGTATCTGGTCCTCATTTTTTGTTCTTTCTATTTGTTAATGTTTTGATTACTGACTTGAGCGTCGGAGTAACTAACAGAACCCGAAGCACAGGGTTCCCAACACGCAAAAAGTCAAGAGGGTATCGACCTCGAAGCCAAACTCACGAATGAAGAGTAATGTATCCGATCCTCATTTTTTGTTCTTTTTATTTGTTAACGTTTTGATTACTGACTTGAGCGTCGGAGCAACTAACAGAACCTGAAGCACAGGATCCCCCATTTCACGAAATTCATCGGCTTTAAAATCAGTTTTGTGATTAAGTAAACCCGAAAGTTCAGGGATCTTCCCCATGGCTACTTTTAAAATGAAGTCGAGAGGATTAAGCATAAGACAAGACCTAACCTTTTTGGTTTAATTTCAGGACGAATTCTTAGAAGAAAAACAAGGATATTCATAATCGCAAAAGACAGTCAAATATAAAAACATCACACAAAGTTCCCATCCAGGAAAGAAAATTGTGCAAAAGAAGGTCAACCAACATTCGAAATTAGTTCGTTAAACCTTTACAAAAAAAAAAGATTTAAAGGATCTACAGAGGATCCTCTACTCCTTTCTCAGCGGCCGCAACACCCTCTTCGTCCTCGACCCTCTTCTCTCCGACAACCCCATCTGTAGAGTCCTTGGCCGCCTCAGTCTCCGCCTCGTCATCGACCTCAAGGAAGGAAAGATCAAGATCAGGCATCTTTTCCTTGATAGCCTCGACCGCAGCGGAACCCCCCTCTTGGTAAAAGAGTTCTTTGTATGGTTCGAACTCAGCAGAATCTACCAGCGAAGAGAAGTCCAGGGTCGTGTGACGTGCCTCGAGCTCCCCTATTCGCGCTTCTGCAGCAGCTAGCTTCGACTCAAGTGAAGCTTTCGAGATTTCAAGATGAGCTTGGTGGTCCAGAGCCCGATCGAGCTACGTCTGAGCCCCGGCCGCCAACGCGCGAGCTGAGTCCCGCTCCACGAGTAGGGCTGACTTCTCGGCAGTAAAGTCTCGCCTCTCCTTAGCGATTCTCTCTTGCTCCTCAGAAAGCTCCATCAGCCTCTTCTCGAGGCCCTCGACATGCCCCGAGACCTGGCTTCGGAGCTGGTATTGACAAAAGAGGGCCTATAACATGGTAGATTACTTTAAGTCGGAAAACCCTTTTTGAGCACAAAGTATATATATAAAAATATATACACATATATATATATATAAAGCAGATAAAAATGAACCTTTGACAGCATCTGGAAGGCAAGTCGAGTTTGCTCCTCCAAACCTTCCCTTTCGAACTCCAGAGGAGAGCAGCTGTCTGCAATCGCGGATTGCACATCCAGAAGGAAAGGTCTCAGAGGCACCTTCAGACTGTTCGACCCTTTCGAAGCCTTCTTCGGAGCCAAGGCTTCAACATTGATGACAGAGGGGGGCACTGTCGAAGGATTAGAAACCTCTAAGTCGAACTGTTCCTTACGCTTCTTCGAAGGTGGCGAGGTCGAGGGAGAGACCCCGACAATCATTTTTATGCTAGAAGACGAGGGGCTTAAAACCTTAGAAGCAGCCAAGGCTTTGACTTTGTCATCGGAAGGGCGAATTTTCAGTTTTCCCATATCGAATAGAGTGCGTCCGCGGTGAACAACTTCAAATTGACGATCTTTTTCGGAAAGGGAACAGGCGGCTTCGATTCTTTTCGCCTCAGTACCTGATACCTCTTTTCGTTTATGAAGGCCTACAAAGAAACACGAAGCATAAAAATCAAATGAACTAATTCATGCAAAGAAAAAGAAATAAAGGGAGACAGGCTTCGAGGACCCACGAGCTTCAGCGAATGACGATGGCGAGATCCTATCGCTCGAAGTCTCCGCAGGAACAAAAACAAATTTTGGCTTCCAGTCCCCCGACGAAGATGGAAGAGTGTTTATCAAGGGGGCTCTTTCCCCGACCCACTTGGTAAAATAATAAAAACCTTTTTGGTTTGGGGTAGCCACAATTCGGTATGAGGAATGCCACTCCCCGACACTGGGCTCGGGAAATCCTAAGTTCCCCCAAAGGTAAAACATACCTAGCATATGATACCACCCTATTGGTGATATTTGGGCAGGGCTACTCCGTAAAAATGGGAAATCTTGGCAAAGATTTAGGGCTATACCCTTGTCGATGATTATGGTGTAGAAGGCGGTGAAACCAGGAGGGGGTCTGTTGGCTCTATCAGAAGGCCTGGGCACTTGGACTTCTACCCCAGTCCCTGAATATTCCGGAGAAGTAATTTTCCTAACTATTTCATCCCCGACGTGAGGGACGACCTCGGCAGCCTTAAAGTCTATGTCTAAAGGAGGAGAACCCTTGGCCTCGTCTTTTCGCTTCTTCAGTTTACCCTTATATTTCTTGGTGGCCACCTTCGAAGCTTTGAGGCGGCTCACCACACTTCCTTCCCCAATACGAGGAATAACAGTGGGCTGTGACGAAGGGCTAACAAACCCACTAGACTCAGAAACCGAGCCAGAGGATTGCTCCAACTCGGCTGACCTAACTCCACCGCCCCAACTTCGAGTTCTCTCATCAGAATCATCACTGTTTGACATACTCATGATCTTAACAAGAAAATAAACCTACAAGAATGCGCTAAGAATACCCAGAAACGCTGAAAAACTTCTCCCCTATTTTCAACCCAACTTCGTCAGAAAACAAAATTCATCGACATCGCCACCCAGTCTATTCACACAAAACCCATATAAATTCAAGCTTAAAATCTTCTAAATCTCTAAACTATTATCAAACAAAACCCTAGTTTGGAAAATTCCTCGAGAAAATGAAGAGGGAATCGAGGAGTAACCTGGAGATTTGGAATCCGCAATTAAAGCGAGAAATCTTGAGCGGCAGATGGAAACGTTCGGCAATCAGAAAGGATTTGGGCAAAATTTTCAAGGAGAATTATGGTTTCCGTGTGTTTGAATGAGAAAGAGGAGGGAATAAATTGGGCGAAATTCTATTTTAAGACTGTGAAGTATTCTGAGCCGTGTATCCCGCTTCTGGACGGTTGAGATTGATAAGAAGTTGAAAAGTCGGCGAAAATAAGTTTAAAAGACTATTTTACCCTTATCTCAAAACTTCCCAGGACCTTTACTCAGGTCTGGAGTCTATCGAGGTCTGCTCTCACGACCTCTCTCAAAACTCCCCAGGACCTTTACTCAGGTCTGGAGTTTATCGAGGTCTACTCTCACGGCCTCTCTCAAAACTCCCCAGGGCCTTTATTCAGGTCTGGAGTCTATCGAGGTCTGCTCTCACGACCTCTCTCAAAACTCCCCAGGGCCTTTATTCAGGTCTGGAGTCTATCGAGGTCTGCTCTCACGACCCTTCTCTAAACTCCCCGGGACCTTTATTCAGGTCTGGAGTTTAACAAGGTCTGCTCTCACGACCCTTTTCTAAACACCCCAGGATCCTTATATACGTCTGAAGTCTAAAGAAATCCTTTTTTAATATTAAAATCAAAGATTAGATTGAGGCTTTAGTACTTCTCGGGAGTTCGTTACGATTTTTTCCCTTGGCATTACAAGGATGTTCATTACGTGATCCTCATTCTTCGAGCATCAAGTAATGAGGGGCTAATTGTAGAGGTCTAATTTATCGAAAGCCCAGCATATAAAGCCCATATCCGTTCAAGGGTCTTAGGGCTTAAAAGCTGCATATCGAGGCCTAGCGGTCAGAGGTCGAAAGATTGGCGATAGACAAGGGACGAAGGTCATATCATGTTAGAGCTCGTAGATAGGAGACCAAGTCAAAAAGAAAACGTTTAGAGATAAACGAGACTCGGTCAAAACCCTATTGGAGATAAGTAACGGACCCCGGAAAGAAAGGAGAATCCCTTATTTTTAGGAAAAGAGGTTAAACAACTCGTCTTATATAGTTGAAGCAAGGGAGTGAAGAGGGGGATAATTCTGATCAATCAAGCTATCACCTCACTCGAGTTCTCACATACGTAAAAACTCGCCATATCTCAGATTCTTTTCTTCGGCCTCGAGAGATCAAATAGGTTGCCAGAGCTCGAACGTTACATCGAAATTAATTGTAAGGATCGATCGATTACAATAACCTATCTCTTAGGTCTTAAATTGACTATACTCGCTTAAAAATTTAACAAATATAAATATATCCTACAATTTACTAAAAAAGAGCTATTTATTTAAAAAAAGGTATGGTATATTACTATACTTGATAAAATTATAATTGTATTCTAACAAGTAAATGTGTAAATTATAACTTTGAAGGGCAAATGAAAGTTTAAAATCCAACGAACAAACTCAGGTCAAAATATTTTTGAGAAAAAAGCCGTCAGACGAATTGTTTAGTAAAGAGATAAGGGTGGAGAGGAGCAATGCAAGAAAACAGATCCCCAAGTTTGCTATCAAAAGAAGCACATTTGTATTCAAAATCATTTGTAGGTAGGTTATGTACTACTCGTATATAAGGCTGTCAAAATTGGCCCAACCCACATGATATTTGGGCTTGATTAGCCTAAAAATTAAAGACCCAAAAAAAATGGGCTAAAATGGGTTAGCCCAATTGGGCTTTGGGCTTGATTGGGCTACCAAAATTTGCAATACTACTCTAGGGGAAACACACCCAAAAAGTTGCCATTTCATTCTCTATCTACAATACCACAGCTGCGCCGTGCTCCACCACAGCTGCACCAGTGGCCGATCCATTTTGCAGGTCTCTCTCTCTCTCTCTCTCTGGAGAGCTTAATCATTTTAAAAACGAAAGTGCCTAGCTAGCTCATGGGTAATTATATTATTGATTATATATGTTAATTAAGAATATTGTAAGTGAGTTTTTGGCAAATGATCTCTATCGAGTTGCGTGTGGAGTAGCCTGATTTTATTTTTCAACTTTAGCAATAACATTAATAAAGTCAATAAGTAGACGAGAAAAAATATATATTAAATTATTAAGGTTTGGCTTTTGAAAATTGGTGGCTAGTATATATATTAATTTTGTGAAACTTGCTCTTGTGGGTCTGAGTAGGTTGGAAATTTACGATCACGTATAGCGTTTCCTGTAGCACGTCTAGTTTCCATTAATTAATTAGTTAGAAACTTGGAAGAATGACTCGTAATACAGATATTAATTAATTAACCACTATTATTTTGAAGGTTATGGAGATTATGGAGGATATGAATGATGAATTGAATGATGATTTGCAAATGTTGGGATCGTTTCCTACTCCTCAAGGGACTAAAGGTACTCATGCTAACACTGATTGTGGTAGTTCTACATTTAATGTATCTAAGAGCAAGAGTACTAGGGATGAAGTTGAAGATGTTGATGATAGAGATCCTAAAAAGGGTAGAGCTGATAGATCTGATGTGTGGAAACATTTTATAAGGGTCGGCATTCTAGATGGGGTAGAGAAATGTCAGTGCAAGTATTGTGACAAATTATATTCTTGCAAAGCTAAGTCTGGAACCACTTCTTTAAAACGTCATCTTGAAGCGTGTATTAAATTTCCCAAGTCTGAGGATGTGAAGAAATGGAAATTTGATACTAAAGATTATAGAGATGCATTGGCTAGATGTATTATTAAACATGATCTTCCATTTAGCTATGCTGAGTATGATGGGGTTAATGATTTGAATACGATTTTGAATCCTGAATTTAAGCCCGTTAGTAGAAACACAACAAAAAGTGATTGTATGAATGTGTTTCTAGTTGAAAAACAAAAACTGAAGAGTTTGTTAGCTACTATTCCTGGGAGAATTTGTTTGACATCTAATTGTTGGACTGCTCTGACTACTCAAGGTTATATGACTGTCACTGCACATTATGTTGATGAAAATTGGAAGTTGAATAGTAAATTGCTTTCATTTTGTGAGTTAACTAGTCCACATTCAGGGTATGAATTGTCGAGAAAATTGTTGGGAGTGCTTAAAGATTGGGGTATAGAATCAAAAATATTTACACTCACATTGGATAATGCCACTTCTTGTGATAACATGGTAAGAATTTTAAAAGATAGGCTTAATTTACAAAATGGTTTGTTATGCCAAGGCGAGTTCTTCCATATTAGGTGTTGTGCACATATTTTGAACTTGATTGTTCAAGAAGGTTTAAAGGTGGCTGATGATGCCTTGAGAAAAATTAGAGGAAGTGTTAAGTATGTGAAGGCATCAGATGGGAGGTTGAGGCAATTTCATAAATGTATTGAAGAGGTGGGCTTAAGTGATGTTGGAGGGAGTTTCTTAAGGTTGGATGTGTCGACTAGGTGGAATTCTACGTACTTGATGCTCGAAAGTGCAATTAAGTATCGTCTTGCATTCACTAGTTTGAGCTACTATGATACAAATTACAAGCACTGTCCGACTGATGAAGAGTGGGAAAGAGTTGATAAGATGCATGCTTTCTTGGAACCATTTTATGAGATTACTAAGTTGTTATCTGGGTCATCCTATCCTACCTCAAATTTATATTTCAAGCAGATTGCAATCATTGAAGGTCAATTGGTTGAGCTTATGGATTCTAAGGATGATGTGATCAAGGATATGGCCTCAAGAATGAAAGTCAAATTTGACAAGTATTGGGATGAATATTGTGGTATTCTTGCATTTGGATGTATTCTTGACCCAAGGTCGAAATTGAAAATGATGAGTTTTTGCTATGAGGTACTTTACCCACAAGATTATGAAGAGAAGGTGCATAAGCTAAAGAAATCTTTGTATAAGCTCTTCAGTCAATATGAACGAGTTGAGGTTGCATCAATCTCATTTCCTAGCTCAACATCGGCAAATCCACCACCTAAGCGTAACATGTTTGATGTAAGTAAGATCTTTTATTGTGTGTGTTTGTGTGTATTTATCCAATTTAACTTTTGGTATTGTTTTGTTTGTTTAATTCTAGGCATTTGAGCACAAATTGATTGAAATGAATTCAAATGAATCTGAACTTAATACATACTTAGAAGAAGCTTGCATTGTTGGAAATACCATTGATATTTTAGAATATTGGAGTATGAACAAGAAGCGATTCCCCCGACTTTCAAAGATGGCTTGTGATGTTTTAAGTATTCCAGTCACAACTGTTGCTTCTGAATCTACATTTAGCATTGGTGGACGTATCTTGAACAACTATAGGAATTGTTTGCTTCCTGAAACCGTACAAGCTCTCATTTGTACTCGTAATTGGTTACATGGTTTCAAGAAAACTGAAGATTCAGGTGATAATTTATTAATTTTAATTTTATTACTTCCAATTTTTACATTTGATTATAGTTATTTATTCTTTATTATATTTTCATTAATTTTAAAATACAGATCGAGAGGTGGAAGTGGAAGAGATAGAGTTGTTGGAGAAAGATTTGAATGTGCTCGAGTCTGAAGAATGATGAGTGATGAGCTTATGAAGACATGGGAGAATGAGTTGCTTATATTTGTATTTTGGATTTATGTCTAGTGAGACTTATAAATTTGTGTATTGAATTTAAAGACATTTTAAGTATTTCAAAAAAGTTGGGTATGATGTTTATTTAGTTGGTTAATTTAGTTATATTTGTGTATTGAATTTAAAGACATTTTAATTGTTTAAAAAAATATTTTTTATTTATTTGCGTATAATGTTTATTTAGTTTAATTTGTGTATTGAATTTAAAAACATTTTAATTGTTTAAAAAAATATTTTTTTATGTATTTGCGTATAATGTTTATTTAGTTGGTTAATTTAGTTTAATTTGTATATTGAATGTAAAGACATTTTAATTGTTTAAAAAAATATTTTTTTATGTATTTGCGTATAATGTTTATTTAGTTGGTTAATTTAGTTTAATTTGTATATTGAATACATAAGAAGTTTTATAATATTAAATTTGAACTTTCAATTTTTAAAAATGAAATGAGATTATATTAGGATTTATGATTAATGCATGGGTTACAAATGTGTTGCCAGCCCATTGGGCTAGAAAAAGCAACCCACCCTTTTTTGGGCTGAATTGGGTTGGGTCAATGTGTGGTGTTTAATCCATTGAGTTGGTGTGGGTTGAGTTGGGTGTTCATTTTGACACCCTTACTCGTATAGAACCAACCTACAATATCTTTCTAACATTCTCATAGAATTCATTTAGAAATAGAGTTGTTACTTAGTCATTTTAGAATCAAGTCATCAATAATGCTTCATGCGCGCGCGCGCATATATATATATAGAGAGAGATAGAGAAAGAGAGATCAACATATACAAAGCTAAAATACAGCTCCCACCCATGAGGTAATCATTCGTATCCTTGCCAGCAACTACTCACTTATTTCCCAAAAATTAATAAGAGAAGGCTGCAATGACAAGGCTTACAACAATGAAAATAATGTAAAGGCCAACAAGGCAGAATCCCCAGAATCTAGGAACTCGAAATCGGTTCCAAGTTACGACCAACAAAGATCCCATCAAGCTCAGTAACAAGAACACAAATGCAACTACTATACTTGTGTGGAAATGAAGCTTATACGCTTCCGGGAAAACATCAGCGGTCTCTATCACTAAACCTGTTCCCAGTCCAAAAAGCATGTTGAACATAGGACAAGCGAAGCACCCGGCCATAGCCATTGCCGGCTGCCCGGCTTTAGCAACAGCTACGTCAGCAACGAGATCCCCTATCGAATTTCCCCATGCAAGCACAGTCAATCCAAGAAGTGCAGACGGCAACTTCAAAATAATGCCAAGTGCCACGAGGCAGTTCAGCAGTTCACCAGCCACGGTGGAAATCCAGAACACACTCATGATGAATGCAAATATTACAGCAGTTATCTGTTCACTCTTGGGTGGCTCTTTTTCTAGTATGTAATGAAGAATAGCTAAAGAACTGCTTCCAAGAAATACCACTAACCAAAGAGGAAACTGGGTGTTTGAAAGAAGAAATTTAATGGGATGGTCTAAAGACATGAATGATTTGCACGAGTATAAGAGGGCCACTGGGCAAAGAGCAATGTTGGCAGATTGATAAAATCTGCTCCATTTGGATGGTGAAATTTCAGGAACAGTGAGGTTTAGAAGTGTTGAGACTGGAACTTCCCATATTCTTGAAATCTACAAGAAAACAACGTCAAGTCAAATGACCAAAAATCAGAAGAAAAACCTGTAATATCAGAAATCTTCATTATGTAACTCTACCTATTATGTGTACCACTGAAGTCAAAATTATCAACTTCAATAACTACGCAAACCAGCAAGAGAAATCATCAGCACTCATATGGGCGATTCTATTACAATTTTTTTTAAGAAGGAAAAGTCTACCAATCAAACTAAAACTTAGTCCTCAATAATTCTGTAAGAGATGTTTCACAATGTAATTTGTAATTAGATCACTGATCCATTGAGAAACTAGAATAGAAGAGCGTTCTTATTTATTTTTATTTAATATAGCAGAACCCATTAATATTAACAAGGTGGAACAAAATCAAAATGACCAATCATGCATTGTCAAAGGGTAAGCGGATACATAAGTTCTCTTCTTTTCCATGAAAAGTTTCTCCTAATTCATTGCTCCTTTCATTTTAAAAAACGTGATGTTTTAGCTTCTTTTTTTTCCTGTTTCATAACAGTTATGTTTTAGAATTCAAGAGAAAATTCATGCTTAATCTTCCATTACCTTTAATTTAAGAGAGATTATCAATGGAAAAAAAAGGAATGAACAGAGAGAGTTTAGCATTAGTTGTTCACATGAAGAAGCTGAAGCTGAAACTTGGAGCTGTTGGCAATGTGATTAATGCATATTAAATCTTAGCCATGATGCTTGTCAGAAAAAGAAAAAAATTCATTTTCGTTTCTCATTCATATAAAGTAAGCACCTTTTACTAACTAAAATAGTCCTATGATAGATTCTCTTCTTCAGGAAAAAGAACAACATGTGCAACCAATGTTAGAAATTCCTAGAAAAATGCCCTTTGAGGTTGAGGTGTTATGTATACAACAATAACTCGGACTTGTTCGGCAGCCTAGAGTAAGAAGTTAGCGCTCATTGGTAAACTGCAGTCACGACCAAAATGTTTGCCTTACTGTCAACAGAATGGTTTTATCAAATAACATTGCAGGTCTGTTCTCATTATTAAACAGATGCCTACAGAAGAAAATGATAGTGAAAAGTCAAAGTTAACGTAAATCCTTGAAGCTTGGATTAATCATAGTGACCCTTAAATTGAAATTGACTACTCAAGTACCGAAATACCCCCTAAAAAAGACATTCTTTTGATAAGTGAACATGGGAACTTAAGGACTCAAAATGGATGCTAGATTAACAGGAAATCATAAATTATTGTCTTGCCGGCTGGCGGCTGGTGAGTATATTTCTCTTCCTCAGTGAAGAAGAGCATATATTCTACCATGAGAGTAATAGCCTAGCAATACCAAACAGGTACGGCACAGAGTGCATCAAAAGCATCTACGAAACACAAAATGTGTATCCTAACAACTCATGGAAAGATAATTGTGTTTGGTGTAAGCTACTTGCATACAACTTAATCAGCAAGCTATATTAGATTACATTTTTTTTCTTTAAACATCACCAATTGACAATCCAACCATACATAAGTCCAAAACTTATAAGAATGCTCAGAAAGAAAATCGATCATATAGTTACTTCTCCAATAATAAAAAAATAATAAGCCATGACACTGGAGAAACCACATATGAAGGCAAATAGAATCAGTATGCAATCACAAGCATCGCATAAATAAAGATTGGATCATGATAGCACACCTTCTCGTAGGCTTTCCAGAACCCGAAACTCCTGCTCCTGTCAACCTCGAATCGACCTATAGACTCACCACCTTCACAATCCACCACCTCCAGCCCTCTATCCACATGTTTTTCTCGATTCTCAACCAACCCCAACTCTCCACCATCCCGGGAACTTCTAATCTTCTCTCCGCCAATACCATTATACCCCGAATCCATAGAAAACACAATCCCAACAAAGAACAGATAAAAACCAACAAAACCAACCGCCTGCCACAAGAAGATCTCAGCACTCAAGTAAACATAGAACAGAAAAAACGCAGCAGTCAAATAGAACAGCACATCCCTAACAAATGGAGCTGGATCAACCGCAAACGGTGCTGCATACAACGCAACGAAGCCAACAACAAAAGCCGAAACAAACGTCCCAGCAGAAAGAATCGCGCCGAACCCAGTCCTCGGCTCTCCCCCTCTAACAGCGGCCACCGACGCAAACACATCGGGAGCGCCATTGCCGAGAGCTAGCAGCGTCACGGCGCCCATCGACGGCGAGAGTTTCAGATGGGCAGCGAGCTTGGTCACCACCACGGAGAAGCGATCTTGGGCGGTTTTAACTAAGATGTAGAACTGCAGGAGGAGAATGAGGGTTAGGAAAGGGACTGAGAGAAATGGGTTTCCGCCGAAGAAGCATAAATGGAGAGATGAATAATTGAGTAGGCCGCCTTCGGCGGTGGGGTCGGAGGGCGAGCATTTGGGTGTCGGAGGGCTGAGTAGGGACCTGTGGGGAAATAGCTGGGATTTTGAGGGGTAGTTAGGAATAATGGGGCGGGGAAGGAGGAGGAAGAAGAGGAGAGTGGTGAGGAGGAGGAGTGAGATTACGGTGATATTGAAAATACGGCAGCCGGTGGCGGAGGCGGCAGCGACGGTGAAGTTGAAGGCCATGCCATTCCAAATCTGTGTGTTGTGCACTTATTATGTTTGTGTTTATGTTTGAGTAGATACTTAGACTACTGAATCTTTTGACTTTTGAGGACGCTACGAATTTTTTACTCTCTCTCTCTCTCTCTCCTCATCGCAGTCCCTTCTTTAACGCGGTTTTGTTTCCGGATCATCGGATCTGCCGTCTCAAACTATGATGTAAAATAGTTTTCTTTCCCGCTATTTTTTATTTCATTCAGATAAAAATCAGTAAAAAATATATACTGGTTAATACACGTACAAGTAATAAGAATATAATTGAATTATTTTGGACAAAAATACAATCCATTTTGGAAGTATCGTGTACGTGTTCCATATTTTCTTTAGATTGTACAAAATATATTTTACAAGTATTTTGCACATTAATTTATAGTTATAATAATTTGATGAAAACAAATCAGGATAAATTACATGCTATAAATTTTCTATTTAAAAACACGGTGTTGATTGAATATATCTAATGGACTGGATATTATTACCAAACTAAAAGCAAAAAGAAAACCACAAAATATCGATACAAATCAGAAATTAAAATTCATCAACAGACGATGGAAAAACAACCAACAAAATTAATCTAAGAGAAACAAAAATCAATCCTTATCAGTAAGTTTAAAGTATCCATGACCAAAAAAAATCAATGTCCACCAATGGCTTTATATCCGGCAAAATATAAGAAAATGATGCTAGCTTATCTGCCATTTGGTTGCCTTCACGATATCATAAATATGTGAGACTTTGAACTGTACCTCGTACAACAACCTAAATAATCTTAATGTACACGTCTTCACATGTCATGGAATAGTACCAATCTGCTCCGTAAAAATCCAACTACTAATGTAGAATCAATCTCAAGCCAAATGTGAGTCATCCCTTGAGAAATCACAAATTCCAACTCGAAAATTGCTCCCCACAACTCAGCCTTATAAGAAAAATTTAGGGTGAAAAATTAAAGTAGTCAAATTCAAGATAGCAAATGTTTTTCTAGCCAAGATTGATAGATCGTGCTTTTCTATTCAAAAAGTGATGTAAAAGTCCTATCTGCCCTTTTTGTCTCATTTGAACAATTTCCATTTCTTTTCTCATTAGTTAAAAGAAGCATGTGTGGTAATTTAAAAAAAATGAAAAATCTGAGAATTAATTAAATTTGGTAGGTGCATTATTGTTGCATGCATTTAATTCCAAGAAATAAGAAAACATATTCAACCAAATACTCACGACATTTTCAAACAAAACTCACGCCCATTTTACAAAATATTGTTGGAGAAACAACAACACATATCCAAGAAATTTGAGGTTAGTTTTTTAATTTTTATAACCGTCAAGTTGTTAGAATTAGTCGGGTTTAAAGTCCTTTTAAAATTTTAAGTAATTTATCCACAATTTATGTTAATTTCATAATAGATATGTTTAATAGTTATTCAAGTTATAAGATGTTTGTTTTTGTAATTTTTAATGATCCTATATGCATATGTTGTTGTAGATTAGGATATTTTATGGTAGATTAACATGAAGTTGAAGATTTGTAAAGATTAATAGCATCAAAATTTCTTTCGGATATACAGTGTTCTCGTGACAATATTATCACAGTTCATATATTTCGTGACAATATAGTCACGAAATCTATGAACTGTGACAATATTGTTACGAGAAGAAAACATATCGTGGCTAAAAAATTATTGTCACGAAAAGAAAACATTTCGTGATGATATATTCTCACGAAATGTATTCATTTTGTGACAATAATTTTTTTTAAATTGTTAAGAGTCTTCATTTCGTGACAATAATTGTCACGAGATCATAGAATTCATGACAATATTATCACGAGATCACCTGAATCGTGACAATATTATCACGAATTCTATGCTTCTGTGACAATATTGCCACGAGATTATTTATTTTTTAAATTACTTTAATTATTGTTTATTGTTGATTTGCAAATGGCTTGGCAACGTATTGTTGTCCGACATAGCGATAGATGGGAGAGATCTGAGTATGTGGATGGTGAAGATCAGCTCTTGCACCTCTCATTTGATTATTTATCTCGTGATAAATTGGTTGAAGAAATTCACGATTTTATGGAAACATCTCCAACAAGTATTAGTTATACACTGAGTTATTTGACGAGGTCATTGACAGGGAGGACACTAAAAGGACTCCTTAAAATGAATGTTGATTTAGCTCGTTTAGTCCATGAGCAAGATGAGCCGCAGTTGTATACGTTACTGAGAAATCAATTCTGCAAACTCTAAGTGGAGTGCCATCAAATGATGATAATGACGAACCAATTGGTGATGATAGTGTTGATGATTTGTCTTGGGATGATAATGATGATGGTGATGATGACGACGACGACAAGAATTATGAGAGTGAAGTTAGGCGTAAGCAAATTGCTGAATTTTGTGAATGGATTCACGAGCCAGGGCGTCTCGATGAGTTTGTCAATATTCTCCAGCATGGTGGACCTCACAACTTCTCAACTTTCATGACAATTATTGTCACAAGATCCTGTTTTCGTGACAATAATTGTCACGAAATCAGATTTCGTGACAATTATTGTCACGAAAACAGGATCTTGTGACAATTATTGTCACAGGATCAGATTTCGTAACAATAATTGTCATGAGATTTTTTGAGCATTTTCGTTGTATCGAATACAATAATTGCCACGAAAACATCAATTATCACGAAAACATTAATATTAATCAAATTCTAGTACAAAATCAACAAAAACAACCCATAAGTCAAAGCTCTACTCATGCTATCCTCTAATAATGACCGAATATCCTAACAGCTAAAAGCTTCTGATATTTGTCCAAGTCATCCAGAGTAGGATCCATGTTGAATGTCTTCGACGAAATCAATCGATCGGCTTGCATGGCAGAAAAAATACTACAACCCACTCCATCTGTCTGCCTGAACTGATACGTGAGTGGCGTTCTATAATACTCCAACGGTCTGCAGATTTCAGTGCGCCCAGCTCTCTTCCAATATCTGCAATGCCGCAGCAGTCCTGGAATCAAGTACATCAATGGCCAGAGCTGGTGCTCACGCATCGAATACGTGGGCTCATCCGTCGGATCCATGATATTGTGCAACAACAAATCATACAACTCAACTCGCCATACGTCTAGACGAATCCGAACAGTCACCCAATGTCCATCTACATGGCAAGCGGTGATGATCTGCAAACACAAATAGATACAAAATAGTCATAAAAGATACATGTTTCGTAATTGGAATTTAAGGATGTTTACTTACATTCTTCGTCTGCCACCAAGGACCCGACAATAACTGCTCTCCTCTGACTATTTGGACCAGCTCATCATCCCAACCCCACCATGCGTAGTCAAAATGGGGGTATGTCTGTGTGAATTCCTCATCATCCGGATGAATGAGATGATACTCTTGCACCAACTTATACTGTAACAAATAATATTAACGTCATTATAAAATCAATTGACTTGTTAGATTAAAATAACCATTGAAAACTTATGAAGAATGATGATTGCAAGACCACTGTGCTATGTGAATTCACCCCTGACTTCAACCCACGACCCTCGATAATCCTGATCTAAAGCCAATACAATATTAGATCCATACATTGTGAGGATGTGTCTCTGTTGGTGTCGAGCAGCTCATCAAAGAAGGCCTGACCCAGGTCAAACTCGATAAGAGTCACTCTTAAGCTCGCACCCGGCCCACTTAATCGAAATTAAGCAAATTCTCTCTTTTGTGTCTTCGACACACCATCTCATGCTCACTCGACTGTAAATATATGAAGCATAATTGCTGTAAATGGTAAAGAATTGATTAGAAACACTTCAAATGATCAATAAAACACACATTTTTTAAAATAAATGTTTACCTCATCAGAAACTAATACGCCCAGACGCGCAATCTTCATCTTAAAGGCCCACTTCAAACACATGGGCAATGCGGCTGGTGATGAAACATGTGTACAATGTGCACCAAGTCGAGGTAAAGCCTCATATGCCCACACCTGTAAAATAAAATATTGATCAAATTATATTCAATAAAATAAGATTACAGTCATGATCGTGATAAAATTGAGACCATACTAGTAGAGTCCACACTGGTCCATAGAAATGATAAGAAAATCTTATTTTTTCCTCCGTCTTCTTGAATTTTCTTCTCAGCTCTACCTCAGTAGACGATACCAAACCCATATAATGCTGCAAGAGACTGAATGCATAAGCTCCCCATGGAAATAAGTTCCATCTATCCTGATCCTCGATTAAGACCCATACCCAGTCATCTATCATGTGTGTCTGATCATATCCAAATATCATGGTGTGCAGGAACAACATATTGGCGACCATGACGTAATCCATGACATCATCTCCTAGTGAATAGGTCCTAAACCTCTCAATTAGGTCCTTCACTCGAAGAGGTGTCTTCTTCAACTTACGAGAATAAAATGAGCTCCTAGGAATCTCATATGATGCAGACAGATCAAAATTGGATCCCCCAAACTGCAATCCAGTCACCAGAGCAAACTCATTCGGAGAAAATCTAATATTGATTTCTCCAACCCGAAACCCAATATCATGCTCCCATGCACTGTCAATGATCACCTCCCTGCTCAACAATGTGTGTAAAGCATTATTACAACTATTTTCACCCTCAAAATCTATCAAATGCCCAAAACACTACTCTCTCCTAAACTGTTCGAATAGTTCGGACCCACTACTGATCACGTGTAATACTTCCCTAATTACACTTATATTGTCCTTCCAGTATAAATTGATCCCGCATGTGATGTTCTGTAAAGCCTCTCTTCTCCACACCCATTCACGCTATTTTTTAAAGAATAAACAAATATAATTAAATTAAAACTAATTTGACATGATATAGAAATCTACATGCTGAAAATTCACCAAAGATTGAGAAGAATAATTAATTATGACATAAAAAATGTAAGCACAAACGATTATACAAAAATAAATAAATCGTGAGAATATATTTACACGAAATATGTTCTCGTGTAAATATATTGTCACGAGATGAATTCTCGTGATAATATATTAACACGATATCTTATTTCGTGTTAATATATTTACACAAAAACTATTGCTTCATTTTTTATTAATAGATATCTCGTGATAATAATTTATACGATAACAAATCTCGTGAGCATATTTAGACACGAAATATAATTTCGTGTATATATTTTGTCCCGAGAAGGTTTTCGTGAGAAAATTATCTCACGATAACTGTCAAAATTCCAAATTCACACCAACAATTCATGAATTCAAATCCACATTATTCCATCGATTTCCCAACATACGAACATATTACAAATTTAAATTCGTAAAAATCGACAACACAATACAAATACAATAAAATTCACCATATTACCACATTGAAATTGATAAAAATCGATAAATTTAGAACATGAAAAATCCGCACCATAGATCATGAAATCGTTAAAGCTTAGAACCTTAGCCTGTTGAAACTCGACGGCCCAAGACTCCAAATTCTCCATCGATCGAGATGGAGCTTGCTGCGTTATTGTCGTGAGATCGCTGGTGTTGTCGTGAAAAAAAATTGGGATATGTCTTCTCGTGAGTTTGTTGTTCTTGTGCGGATTATTTCGTGATAAAAAAATTGATTTTTGGTGAAGAAATTTCGTGAAAAAAACTGAAAAGGGGTCGGCACTTTGCTCTTGCTTTCGTGTTGATTTTGTTCCCCTCGTGAGCAAGTTTGAATTTTTGGGGAAAAAGAAAATCAATCAAAAAGGTAGTAAAAAAGGAATGGAGATAAAATTGTTGACTGGGCCCACATTTAGTAAGGGTATTTTAGAGAATGACAAAAAGTTTGAATAAAAAAGCATGAGTTATACAAGTTGGCTAAAAAAGCATTTGCTATTTTGATTTTGAATAGATATATCCATTAACACAAAAAATTTATGCCCAAATTCCCATGGAAGCACGCCAGCATCGAACCCATATGATTCCTTCAAACTCCACCACAAGCAAGCAAACTCGGTGCTCCCATAGTCGAACCATCTGTATTAATCTTGATCTAACCCCGAGTAGGCGGTCTTCATATTACCGAAATATTAATTTTTGGCCAAAGAATCTGATGTGTGAAATTTAGTTTTCCGTATCAAAGTGCAAGTGTATACAAATGTAATCTAGCAATGAAACGAGTCGATTCCACAGGGAAAAAATAGATTTAAATATGTACATACCATGACATCAATTTCTATTTGTTATCTAGAATTTGGAATGGAGATTTGATTTATTTAAACTAAATAAACAATACAATAAAATAATAAATGCAAAATATAATGGGTTGAGCAATTGCTAGAAGAAATACTCTTGAGGTTGATCTATTTAGACTACTTAACACAAAATCCGATTATTATGGACGATTGAGTCTCGATTCAAGCTTACCAAGACGATCACTAAAGCATCCTAAACGTCCTTTCGAAGCATTTAGAAAGTGGGAGCACACACGATTAGGATTATTGTCTCCAATTAATGTAAAACTAAATTCCAACCAATAATAAACATGATTTCAACTAAGAAAAAGAAACAAAGGAACCCGATGGGGAATTTGATCTTCAATTTGGCTTCAAACTTGTTTGTTTTGATCCTCCTTTAATTGCTCCTTTTCTCTCATCTTCTCTCAATATTTCTCTCCTTTAATTGCTCCTTTTCTCTCATCTTCTCTCAATATTTCTCTTTTAAGTGTGGCTACAAAATGGGAGACTTGTCCTAATTTTGAAATGGTGTGTGTTTATATAATGGGGAACATTAAAAATAATAGAAAAATAGGAGAAAAAGTCAAAACATCCGGAATTCAGGTCTGGGGCTCGAGACAGGCTCAGTCGCGCCCCCAAGTAGCACCGTTTGGCGCGTGCACCATGGTCGCGCCAAAAATGAAGAAAACACAGCCCCTGAATCGGAGCGTCACTCGTGCCTGACACATGTCAGGTCTATCGGTGCGCGCGTTGGTCGCGCCTCCATCGCTACTCCGACATCTTTCATGATTTTACTCCGTTCTTCTTGGTTTCTTGTCCGATTGAGGTGATTCAACTTGCAGTGCGCTCCTAATTCGATCTTATATCTTCCCATAGCATTGATTTCCTTAAAATGTCTTTGATTTATCTTTCATTTTATGTGTATAACTCAAATAAAAAACAAAACTTCCAAGCGGGGGAGGTTAAAAGTACAATTTAGGTTAAAAAACATATAGAACTCTAAAATGAAGGAAGTCAAACAAATCCAACACCTTCTCCAAGAAGTCCCATCTTAACATATCAAAGGCTTTACGAATATCCACTTTAAGAGCCAAATTATTAGCCTTACTTGTTTTATTCAAACAGTTAACCCCCTCCGAAGCCAAAAGAATCGCATCATGGATTTGTCTCCCTTTAATGATACCAAATTGATTAGCCGAAATGATTTTGGAAGCCACTCGATTAAGGCTATTAATCAAAATCTTCGCAGAGATCTTATAGAGGAAGTTTCCAAGAACAATCGGCCTAAAATCCTCCACTTTGCTTGCGTTCTACCCCTTAGGAATAAGCACCACAAAATTTGAGTTCAATCCGGACAGAAAATGCCCATATATAAAAAACTCCCCACCGACTGCTCGATAAATGTCCTCACCAACCACACTCCATGCACTCTAGAAAAATTTCACGTTAAAATATCCAAGCCGGCAACACTATTCACATCCATTGAAAAAACCACCAATCTCACTTCGTCAACAGATGGAAATGAAAGCAGCTCCACCGACTCATGCGAACTATACTTGGGAAAACATTATCTAACCAAGTAAGGTCTGAAAGTTGTGAACTTTGCAAAGAAAATAAATCTTTGTAATAATCCACCACATGCCGAGCAATTCTCTCCCTATCCACCACCAACTTATTATCGATATATAAATGAGTTAAGTTTGCCCGAGCTTGCGAAACTTGCAACGCTCTGTGGAAATATGATGAATTTCGATCCCCATCATTACGCTACCCCACCCTACTTTTTTGTTGAAGGATTCTCGATTGAGCAGCAAGCTTCTCCGTCATATTGACTTGAATGTCAATCTCCTGTTCCAGTAACTCATTAGAATATCCCTTCTTAGCAATCTGATCTTGAACCTCATACAACTCCTCTCGCAAAGCCTTGAGATCTTTCTACACCTGTCCAAAAGAATTAAAATTCCAATTCTTGAGAGTTGGCTTTAATCATTTGAGCTTATTCATTACTTTACAAATGCGACTGCGTGAATCCTCCGGCTCACTCCAAGAACACCTAACCACCTCAAGAAAAGATTCATGCTCAATCCACATTGAGAGAAAACGGAAGGGACAAGGCCCCGGCACACCTCTAATCTCACACTGTACCACAAGAGGCGAATGATCGGAACTAACTGTGGGAAGCAAGGTAGCCGCCATCGAATCCCAACAATCTTTGAAAGAAGAAGACATAAGAGATCTATCAAGCTTGCTTTCCACAAGCTTGGGAAGAAGACATCTACGAGAACCATGTAAAAAATAACCCCGAAGAAGGCACCTCCAACAACCCTGCCCCATCAATAAAATTTTGAAAATCTTCACAAGTAATTTTATTCAAAGGCTTCGAACAAGAGCGTTCACTCGTTTCTCTTATCGTGTTAAAATTCCCAATGAATAGAATATGGCCCTAAAACTGAGACAAATCAAGCCACAACTACCTACTAATCAAGTAATAGTTACTAGCATGAATAAACGCCACAATTCCCGAATACTCCTGCTTACCAACTTTAATCACCACACACTGCTCAGAAGGAACAATCCGCAACTCTTTCTAGAAAGTATCAAAACGCTTAGTAAACTTAGTCTCAGGCTCCAGAATACCCAACAAATATGGCCTAAACTTTTTACAATAAACTTTCAGCATATCACGGGACGACTTATTACTAACCCCACATATATTCCAAGAAATACAATTCATAGATTAAAATGAAGTAGACAGAGAACCAGAGTTCCCCGATTCCTCTATCTGAGAGTCAGCAACCTCGTCCTCTACTAGACCCCATTTAGAAGTAACTCTTGCCATATTTTTAAGTGCCTCCAAAGAGAAAGCAACTTTAAAATTCGCAATAGTTTTGTCTCTTAAAATTCGCAATAGTTTCGTCTGCCTCACGAGCTAAAGTAGATTTGGATAGCAACTCATCGATTTTCCCGTCTATAGCAGACTTCAAAAACTCTTCTCCCTCCTGACACTTCGGAGAATTTTCAGAATCCTGTAGAAAAGGAGCACTCTTATCCTTGGCCACCAGTCGTGAAGATTTTTGCACTGGTTGCAAAGGCTGTGTTTTATAGGTTCTCTTTTTTGTTCTCCTCTGGACCATCGACTGAGAGACCTCACCATCAGCAATAGGTCTTTGCAACCCTTCCTCGGAGTCAGACACCACTTTCTCTTCCCACTGCACCATCTCCGGAACCACCCTCACCACATATGTCTTAGCTGACTCCTGCTCTGCCTCGCTTTCAAAAGCCTCTTCCACCACCACTACAGCCTGACTATCAACCACCTTTGTGATGCCCTGATCCCAAAATGAGAAGAGTTCGTCACTAAATAATTTTAACTAGTATTTCTTATTATTATAAAATAAAATAAATAGCTAAACAATTCACAGCATTTTCTTTTCCAAAGAAACGAGCTACATTTAACTGCAAAATAACCCTACCAACACACCAACCTAATGCAAATGCTCACAAATGCATTTTAAGCAGTTAAATTAAATTAGCATTTCAAATTTCAAAACAATTATTAAAGACTTCAACCTGATAAAAGAAAGGTTTTAAAGGTCTCAATCATATATATTTTTAAAATAACATAATCTCTAAACATCTTAATTTGAATTCCAAAGAAATCGACGTGTTTTAAAAATTAAAACTAATTACATTTCTAACTTACAAAAGAGTTGAGAGTAATTTTAAGAGCACTATGAGCGTGACCGTTTAGAAAACAAAGATACAGCATAAGCAAGTTAAATAACTTAGAAACTTTTCACCTAAATTCCTTTAAATAAACTTTACTAAATTGATAAAATGAATAACAAATAGTCCGGCTCCAACTGTCATTGTCCATCAGCCAGTCCCAAACTCCATCAACTGAAATCATTTGAAAATATTTGAGTTTGAGTGCCAGAAAACACTCAGTGGGTATAACATATTTAAAATAAGTTAAAACACATATAACCCACATAAAACTGTAGTCTAACATGTAGCGTAGTGAATTGCATGGACTTGAGACATATGCCATATAGATCTACGTAGGATGTGACAACACAACTGTAGGGTGGGATTAACCACAACTGTAGGGTAGAATTAGCCACAATTGTAGGTACGATTCGTATATTAGCTCTTTCAGCCTTGAATACTAATCGTAAACTGTAGGGTGTTCACATAACAATAGGGTGGTGTAAAACCACATCTAAACTATAGGCAAGTAACATTGCAATTCACATTTGCATCATAGCACATAGATTCACAAATTGTGAATAATATAATCATTTATATATACTTTATAACTTCAATATTTAACTCACATAAATAGTAACATTTCTTAGAACGCTTGTATGAAACATATGTAAAACATTTAAATACATATAAGAAATATTTATAAGCTTGAAAGTTTAAATAATTAAACCACATAAGTGAAGACATTAATTTCATAAATAATTTGAGATGAGTTTAGTGATATCCCACCTTTACGATCTCAGTGCTCATGAGGTGCTTCACTGATATCCCTAAATTGTGCTTAAGATGCTTCTTGGCCTACATATTAAATGAGATTCCAACCTTAAGAACTTTTTTGAGTACCATTAACTAATTAATAGCTAAGGGCTACAAATAGAAAATAAGTCTGTTTCTAAATTTAGATTATTAATTGTGCTCCAATAAAAGCTAAACTAGAATGGAAATACATTGATTCAAAATGATAATATTCAAGCTTTCACGTTTAGTTTTAGTAGATTTTGGATCTTAAATGAAAGGTAGCACTGGAAGATATGTTTATTACAGTATATTTCGAACGACATAAAAACTTTGAGAAATTTGGGAGGTCAAATTCCATAATTTCAAAAATATTAATTAACCAGAAAACTACCTCTAATTTTTCTAAAGGCAGCCCTCAACATTTGTACAATTCGAAGAACGTCCCCAATATTTTTAGATAAAGTATCACAACCTCACTTGAATTAATACTTCACAACAATCACCAACATAGATTTCATCTCTTCTCTAAACTCTTATATCGGACTCCTAATTTATATACAGCTAAATTAAATAATTTAGGAACACATCAACTACACACTGAAAGAAATTCATGTCTATTGGATTAATTTTTAGAAATTTAGAAATCAATGTCATCAACTTTGACACACATCTTAATGGTCGATCATTAATAAATTAATAACAATTGAATACATGAAATTGTAGCTGATGAAGACAAGAGGCTCTAACCATATATTATGTGAAAAAAATATCAATTTATATAAGTGGTGGAAACTCGCAGTTCAAAACGGCCGCAACAACAACTCATTTAACTCGGCGTTCAAAGGTAGTTTTCCATCAACTTTCGATACAAAAATGACAGACCAAAGAACGTTCGAATTAACATCTGGTACTATATATTGATAGCTCAAGGGAAGAGGTTTCTAACCATGTGTGGGATGATGTGAGAAAATTTCACTTTTAGTCCCATAGGACACGCCTCACTTCCCTTTTGGTCCCACAGCTAGTGAGGCGTGTCCTGAAAGGTTGTAGAAGGGTCGTCGAAGGAGCAACAGCTGCAGACTTTTACATTTGACAGCAGTTCCATGCCGAATTTGGACGTGATTTCGGTGTACAAAATGACATCTGATTTATAATCGGAAACTAGATATACGTAACCCATAAGAAGAGCTTCGAAACGGTATAAAGTTGGGGTGAATCGGATGGTTAGATCGGCCGGAAATTGCGCCGCAAGATGGCTGCGGCACATGGTGGCGGGGCAGCAGCTCTCGACGATTCCTTGCTTTCGTTTTCATATTTCTAGACATTTATTTGAGCGAAATCTTTCACAGCTGCTACAAGACCAACAAGAGGAGGATCATAGTATATTTTTCGTAATTTTTGATTATGGTTTGGCGATGGAAACTAGAGAACAAATTGAGGCTGTCTGCGGTGGCTCTCAAAAAAAATATGAAGAAATGAAGCTTTGTTTTTCTTTTTATCTATCTGCTAGCTGTAGAAATAGGTACACGTATACACCAATTTGATTACATACGTGTAAGCCTATCAAGAGCATTAGGTGGAATAAAAATTGATTTATTTGTTTTAAACTCATCAATGTCATTTTTGAAAATATGTGGTTGCTTCATTTGGTATTTTTTTTTTCCTATGGCCAAGGCTATGTGTGATAAAATTTAAATATATAGTTACATACGGGCATCTCCTGAGGATTAGGTGAAGTAATATAATGGCTGAAATAAATTTAAATTTTCCGATTTACAACATAATATTGGGTACATAATTACGAATAATATATATATATATATATATGTATTTTGGGTGATCAAACTAATTTTGATTTGAGTGATTTAGTTGCTGGAACGATCCTTGTAATGTCTTCTTTCATATTACGGGTCTACATTTGTACTATATATCTACTATTAAATAAAATTATTAAATAAATTCTTATTATACAATTTTCGGGGTGTTACAACCTTGCTCCCACCATCTCCCTCATCGTGCTGCAGAATGTCAAATTTATTCGATGTCTCCAGGCACATGTTCTCTGCCAGTATGCTTCGGAACATCCACTGATTGATGACCCTTATGCCTCTTTTCTGAGACTCATCCAATTCATTAACCTTCATTATGGATTTGAAAATAATACTACCTTCCCCCCACAACCTTGTTCTTATATTTCTTCACCTTCCCGCACTTCGACACTTCATAAGCCCCACCACTTGGCATACCACGCAGAAAGAAGGCAAGTTCTCGAAGTCAAGATCAACAAAAAATGATGTGTCACTCTATGAGAAAATTTCACTTTTGATCCCATAGGACACGCCTTGCTCTCCTTTTGGTCCCAAAGCTGTCTGTTTTGGTCCCAAATTTTTTTTACTGTCAATTTTGACCATTCCGTTACGGAAAGCGTTAAAATTAGTGTCGATTTTGATCGCATAGGACTTTTAATTTCAGTCCCAAATTAAAAATTAACCAACTAATGTAACATTATTTAGATAAACTTTCAACAGATTTTTTAGGGACATTCCACATTATTTTTACAGGGATAATTGCTACCAAAATACATCAATATTCCCACAAAACCAACAAAACCAAATCAAGCAAACTGAAATTGAACTTAACAAATACCAAAGACCAAACTGAAATTGAACTCATCAAATAACAAAGCCAAATTAACATAAAGTGGAGCTTCATCAAACTGAAAGAAGATCAAATTACTGATAGAGGCAGATGGTTCTCCTTTTTTTACCTCTACTGCTATACACAATAGCAAATTCTTCCTAATAAATGTTTAACTACAAATGTACACTTATCTACCCAAACTTAAACCAAGACAAAGTGACAAGGAGGCCTATCTTATGCCTTGAAGGTTACCAAATTAGATATGACATGAACTGAACTCAACAAATACCAAAGACAAGATATGAACTTTAATATAAAACAGAAGCTCACACTTCACAACAAGAGTTTGGAAATAATGGCCATTAATCAGATCTATGTAGCATGACAAAATGTAACATACCTAGAATCTAGCATGATAAATGACTCAATCATTGCCATTGTTGTAGTTATATGGTTACAATCACAGCTACCAATCAGAATTCCTCAATTGCTCCAAATAAGAATTCAACTTAAGCTCCAAAAAAACACAAAAGAAACTGGCAAAAATAGCGTTCCATTCCAGCAAAAAACCTGTCAAAAAAACAATTCAACATTCAGATTCAGACTCCAGCTATGTCCCAGATATTACAGCAAATTCAAAAAAATAAAAAAAAAACCAAAAAACCCGTCCAAGCCCGCTTCGTCTACAGCCTCCCTTCCAGCAGCTAAGGCTGCATCTGAAACCCCACAGAACCAAAAAAATCCACATCTCCCTGCCCAACTTCAACCTGAACCCACCCGCCAAACCCCAGCTGTTCATACACAGCCTGCTTTCACCAGAAACCCCGCTGGAATCAAAACAAGATCCCAGCTTCAAAAAAATTATGTCCAGCCTTTTCCCCTATTCCCCCCATCTGCAGACCCCCAACACGCTGCTGTAGCCTCATTGGCATCAGACAGCTCATCCCCCTCTTATTCCACCCCAATCTCACGAATGTTCCCCAAACCCAAAAGCCCAACCTCTATTTGAACCTCCAACAATATTCTCAACATCCCCCCTCTCCAGAAGCTCAAACATCTCCAAACACCAACAATCATGCCCCAGCCTCTCAAAAAACCAAAAATAAAAAAATCAAGGCCCCATTCACCTCAGCTTCAGAGATAGAAGAAGAAGAAGTTTCAATTTCAGAAATGGGTAAAGAGGAGGAGGGAGACTCATATTCAGAGCAAGAGGGTGACGGATTACCTACGATAGTCTCGCCGGACTAGCTATCTTCAACGTCTGCCTCCTTTGAAGACTCGTCGGACGAGGATGCCATTCCGATCTCGAGATCGTGTCGACAGCAGCCCCCAGACTCCCTCTCGGTTTCCCGATCTCAGACGAGTGGGCTAGTATGGTCGGATTCCGACCCTTCATCGATCTCCGCCTTTGACGCGGTCGCTGCCCTCATCGCAGGCTCATCAACAGCGCCGGAGGCCCCTCGTCCCTCGGCCGTTGCTGCAGAGACGGCGAGAGTCGCCCTCGACTCCCAACTGCAAGCTTCTCACCGTCTCCTGTCTTCTCCTCAACGAAACGAGCGCCGGAGGTCTTAAGGGTCATGATTAGGAAATTAGAGCTTTAGATCCATTTTAGGGTGAAATCCTGCTCAAATAGGCCACCCGTGTTGCGCGTGCCAAGGTGGTTCCGTCTCTCAGCCGTTTAATTTAAAGGAACTAATCCTATGGGATTAAAAGTGAGTAAAAATTTAGAAAAATGACTAAAATAAACAGCTCTCGAATAAAAAAGGGAGCAAGGCGTGTCCTATGGGACAAAACAAAAGTGAAATTTTCTCGTCCCCCTATCAATCATGACAGAATTTTGTGGCTGCTGCGACATTTCTATCTGCACCAAGATTCGAGCAAAGTGTCCCACAGTACCATGGACCGAATTCCCATCAATTTTAAGGGGTGTACCAACCGCTCTCAAACGGTAAGTTGTAAACCCTAGCCCACACTTGCGCCAACGAAGATTGAATCTTATATGGTGTAAAATCGGGAACCCATTCCTGAATTCGTATGATCCCTGGATTCACATTCCATGTTAGCGATATCTTCACATTTCTCTGATTAGATTTGCTTGAAAACTGCAACGTAAAAAAAGCATTTTCCAACGAAATGAGGCGCCATGGCTCCATCGTTCCCTAAACTTTGACGAGAGCTACATAACAGTTCTTCTTTCAATGGCCAGGGTTTTATCCCCTTTCGACAACATCACTCTTCCAATCAACGCAAACTGAAACTTCTCCAATTGATTTTTGGTACAAATCTTCCGGAATAGCGATCGAACAGAAATCACCTCTTTTAATAGGTTGAATACGTGCAATCGATGTCGTGAATACATCTGGATATGTAGGAGTGATATTCTTATTTACCATAGAGGCATAGGAGCAACCATGCAGAGGAGAAACTTCTTTTGAAGGTAAAACTCTAGCCGAAGAATTAGGGTTTTGCGGCGGAATTCCCCCAGCTTGTGAGGAGTCCTGGGTTGTGTTTCCTAACGTTCGTGAGGAATCATTAGGGGGGTTGCTAGCATTGAGACGAGAGTCCTGAACGCCGGAAATAGCTTGTGCGGCGGCGGAAAATCCACTAGCTGAAGCAAACTTTAGGAGAGAGAAGAGAGCGAATTTAGAGAACGGCATTTTTTTCTAGTTGTTTATGTCAAGTTAACCATATTTAAGTGATATCATAATTGTCTAAGATAACGAAGATTTTGTAAGTGGCCATAATATTTGCTTGTATTCATGCAATTCCTATTCAAGGCTCGCATGTGATTTTTATTTCATTTATATAAGTTTCAAATTTTAGGT
Organism: Perilla frutescens; assembly: GCA_026008535.1. Taxonomy (NCBI): domain Eukaryota; kingdom Viridiplantae; phylum Streptophyta; class Magnoliopsida; order Lamiales; family Lamiaceae; genus Perilla; species Perilla frutescens. The sequence goes on along the minus strand of BRKX01000017.1, from coordinate 32,584,972 downwards.
AGTTTTAAATTTTTAAAAACTATTGATTTATGATTTATAGACGACTGTTTTGATATTACATGAAACCTTTTATGCATAAAATATAGATTAACTAATTTTTAAAGTTTTTAAACGTTAATTTACTTCTTTGTTAGAACCAAGTATTAATGAGCAAGTATTTTACTAAAAAAATCATCACGTAGTTGAGCAGCATACACAATTTAAACCGAACGCGATATTGGCCTACCATGCTGCTGTAAGGGGTCGACCCCAAACGAGATGTCAAATTTTTAACTCAGAAAAAAAAATGATATTCTCATGCGTCAACTTAGGGTGAGGGTCAAAATGGATAACAAACTTAAATTTGGAATCTTAAATTACAAGTTGTAAAAATAGAGAAATCCGGTAAATGAAATGTAACTGGACTTATCTTCTTCCTCAACTTAAAAGTTAGAATGGATTTGTTGTTCATCTGTAGGCATCGGGCAAGCGGAAGCCGCTCATCACTATTTTGTCAGCAAACATCTTCCCAGTCTTGGGCATAACATGCCAATGCAATGTTAAGTTGAACTTTCTACCTCGTAGATTGCTTCCCTAAATCAAAAATTGAGCAAATTCAGGTTAATGTAAACTACGCTTAACCAAAACTAACATAAATAACCGCCACCCACTTGATCGATAAATCGATATTTGTTAGTAGTGTGGATCCAGAATTTTGCGTGCTCTTTCGAAGGAATAATGCCATCCCACAAAGATACCTGCCAAAAAGGAGAGATTTATATGAAAAACAAAAGATCTCAAGTGTGATCTTGCACAATCATGCTCCAGAGACATATTTACAACCGGGAAAGATAAAAGTGAAACATGTAAAACCAATGACACAGACAAATCAAAGTAATTGGAAGGATGCATATAGCCAATATTTTTGCTCAGCTCAATAAATTTACAGGTAATTAATATGAAGCAACAGCAGGAGACTTCCAATGGGGAACTGACATTCCATTAACTCAATTAAAAAGCATAATGCAAAATATAGGACTTTCTAAATGTCATCAAACTACAACCACCATATTCTATAATACACATTGATCACAAATTAAAAGTCAGCTAAACAATGGCCTCACAATCTCGCTTACCTGGTTAAGCGCATTTTTTGGGGTTCCATATTCAGCGGCTAAAAATACAAAGACCTACAAAAGCCAAGATGAATAGTTCATCACATCTGAATTAAATTTTAACAGCAAAAACTAAATGGAATTTCAGAAGGACATATAGTTAAGGAGCTAGAACATACTGTTGTGCTTTTCTTCCTATTCCTAACTAACCAAATTTGAAACTATGAAGACGAGAGAAGCCGAGGATACATAATATGATCATGAGTTTGAAGTAAAAAACAACAATTTGACGTTAATTCTAGACAGCCCTTATGCTCTTGTACTGCATTTACATAGTCTATAATCAATCAACAGCATAAGTGAAGCAAAAAAGCTGCCATACCAACTGAGCTTTACCCATGAATACGAGATAAATAGTACTATTATACCAATATTCAGGAGTTACAGAGGACAAAAAATCAGATAACAAACCAACAAAAGCTCACAGGTTCACGTAGAGAGATTCAGAGATTAGAAGGTAAACCCCCCAACTGAAACTGCAAATGAAAACTAGAGGCTAGTCAAAATGCAAGGTTGAAAACGGACCAACCTGCTTTGTATTCCACGTAAACAGTGACTCTAAGTTTGATGATATATTCAGTGTCAAGCTAACCTGCATAATGTAGAAATCCTCATTAAACAAAAATGTAAGCCACCAACTCTTTAATTGTTACTCAAAATGATAACAAGTAGCTGAGACAACTTTGCTTTCTGTCATTAGCACAGAGCAGAAAACAATGCACTTGTTTATTCAAATCATATACCAACAGATCAATTACCAGTTCACAAAAGGGGTGGTGTCATTGGCAGCTGACAGCAATACCTCAACCAAATTTTTCTATGCATGAGAAATATATACTCTAAATCATTAAATTACAGGTTTACCATAAGTGCAATTCTTCTTACCCGGGAAATTAGGACCATAAATTTGAACAATTAATGTATGTACTATCATAATTCATTGGAAACCATGAAAAAGGAATACAACATTGAAGAAGATTAAGATCATTAGAAACTCTGAACACCAAGAAGATAATACCGAGATGTCAAGAGAAGAAGGACAAACAAAAATGGAGAAGTAAGCACTACGAAGAGGTACATCTTAGAATTACTCGCCTGGAGTTTATGGTGAAAAATCAGTTGCCTCGTTTAAAGGAAAAAAAGGAATTCAAAAGAAATCACCATAATATAGCTATTACAATTCTCAAACCTTTGGTGGAAGACAATAAAAATGAAACCTTGCAGAAAAAAGTCTCCATAGGTAAGAGGCTCTCCTCAAGTCAAAGATTATATAAATCATTTATTAATCGATGATCATTTTTCACGGCTGCCTACATGCATTGTCTTTAGAGACTAAAAGATGGGTAAGCTTTAAGATGATATACAATCATTTGGATGGTAAATTTAATTGTGATCGAAAATAACGGGCAATATACAGGGATAAATAGAGCATTTGCTCATGCTGTAGTAGGCCGTTGTAGAAGAATAGATGCAGGGTCTGGAGAAGCCAGTTGACATTGCAGAATTTAAGCAATTTGGCTTCATTAAAAGACTAATCTCTACTAAACTTGCGGCCAAATCTACAGAGAAATACGGCGAAAGGAAAGAATTACCTCATCATCACCGTCCGGTTTCTTCTGGAACCAATTAATGTTCAACACCTAAAACCCACACAGAAAAACCCAAAACCACAACCAAATTAGGGCTGAAAGAAACACAAACACAATCAACTAATCAAATCACAACACATGCATCCACGAAAAATAAAATAAAAAAAGTTTACTTGAACTTCGGAGGTGGGCGACTGCGAATTGAAGTTGTCGGAGACAGAGGCCATGGCGCACATTAGCGCGAGGATGGTGATGGCGAATGTTAGCAGAGCGTTAGCTCTGTAGCCAAACGAATGCATATCTTTCTGCTTCAAATTTCCCCTTCTTCAATTCTGCAGAATAAACAAAAGTGAAGAGCAAATCTGGAGCAGAAGGTGTCGATTGAACAAGATTTGTGCGAGTGATGGGGGGTTATGACTTTACATTTAGACCTCTTTTTCTTTGCATTTATTCTCCAAATCTGATTATCGGCGTCATAATTATATTTATTTTATTTTACCTTTATATAATGTAAAAATGTAATTAATTATATGGACTCAATTTCCTAAATTTCAGTGTAGGAGTTACGACAGAGGTCTCTGAAAATGAAAAAAAAAAAAAAAAAAAGATTTTGCTTCTGAAATCTCGGAATTTGGATTCAATTCTTCCGTGCTAGATTTGTTGTTATGAATGCTAAATCATACTGTAGTAATTCAATATCAAATATTGTCTGTGGGTTTTGTGCATATTGCATTTCTTGCTGATTTTTTTTTAAATTTATTATAGATTTTTTTAATGTCTTCCTTATCCAAAATATAATAATTTGGCGTTTGGATTTTTTTCATTATCTATTTCTTCTTCCTACATTTGAAACCTGTCAATAAATTGTAAGTTAACCGTTTAAAAGATTACTTTAAGATTAATTAATTGATTTTCTTGAAATCTATTGGAGTATTTCTTTTAATATAGATAGAGCCACGTGCGATACATGGATCATTTTATATTTGAATAGTTTTTATTTTAGATGGTTTGAGAGGTTAAAATTCATTAGAGAATTCTTATCTTATAATTTGTTTGAAGTTAACTTTATTTTTTCCAAACACATAAATATAAATTAATTTTATTTCAGAAGAATAATGTAAAATGTAAATTTATCATAACATAGACATTAAAGATAAATTATATTTTTAATTATATAATTAATGTAATTAATTACGGTGTTCCAAATTCCAATCAATAAAATAGTATTGTTAAACATTATATCGAAATTGCATTTATAAAAGTTTTGTTAGACTACAAAATTTTAAAATAAAGTATTAGTAGTTTTGATTTTCTTCTTGAGATGTTTTAAATGTTGCATACTATCAATAATTTATAAAATATGTGTAAACTATGAATTTTGTTCCGTAAAAATACCCCTCATCTTGATGAATCCTACATGGACATACAAAAATGAAAATGAAAATGGGGCTGTGATCCATTTGATGGGTTTTTTGTATGAAGTTTTTGTAGACATTGCTCAAAATTTCTGAAGCCTATTGGTCGGTGGGAAAATTATAGCCGCAGGAAATAGGAAATTAGACCTTATTAACAGAAATGGACCTTCTTCCATGCTATATTAAACTGAGATAATTAAATATAAGCATCACTAATAAAAGTAATACTTTTTCCCCAAGGTTTGAAAAGGTTTATTACAACTGCCAAATCTACAACTCAATTCCAAGCTTCTGCGGAAAAACTAATGCATACTATTCGACTTGAACTCGAACTTAATATGATTTTACAAATTTATATTAAAATGTAACGTTGCATATTTAAATTTTATTATACTTAAAGTATAACATAAAATGAACTGGACAAAAAGTAAACACAATACTGACTCCACAGATCATATTGCCACAAAATAGATGTGATACATATATAATTCAGCATATTTCCTGTAAATAACATTAAGATGAAGCACAAAGTGCCAAAGTTTCACCATCAAGCAGAAAATGTGGGAAGCAAAACAAAATTACTATAGCAAAGTAAAATATACAAACTTTAGTGAAGGATAAAAATGTTGTAAGCGACCAAAAAAGAAAGAAAAACAGAAATAAAATATAGTATGGGCTGTACAGATCCTGATGAGAATTCTTACAAGTGCAATTTGTGTGTAGTTAACATTCAACTGAAATTTGTGTGTAGCATGTGGTACTTAGACCCTACCATGCCCCTGGTTCTGAAGGTGCAGCACACATGAGGGATCAAACGACAAATTGATGACGCGAAAAAACCATATGTATTCATGAAGGAAGATAGCAGTACACTAAATATGTGTGGAATTGCTCCCTTCATCAACCTTGATCTCCAGAAGCTCCTCAATGGGCTGCCGACATACTGGACACTTATTTGATTGGAGCCTCAACTCTTTGGCACAGTCACTGCACAAGCACTGCAAAGCAGCAAACATGGATTTTGTGAGAGAGAGAGAGAGAGAGAGCACGAGCCCTTTGCACAAACATACAGAGCCGAGTTTTTTTCATCAAGTCTTCTAGTTCCCAATGGTGTTTGGAACTAGTTTTCATGATTGCACCTAAAGCCAAAATTGCGCCCAAGTTTTGGCACTGAACACTTTTTTATCTTTGGTTTGTTCCTACACTTCTCCTACATGGGCAACAACAATTCTTGGAGGTTTTCCCAGCTTGATTGATTCATTTTGAAGAATGTCAAGTTGGTACAAAACACTTTCAATACTCTGCATGCATCAAGCAAGGACCCCAGATAGTAGAAAAGGTGGAAAACAATGAAAACATTTCTTACTACTAGAGTAGCAAAAAAATAGATACATTATAAAATTTTGCCTCAGAGCTTGCCTATAAAATCTTGTTAGACACAGTAACAGCAGTAGCTTCTATAAAAAGCAAAATGTTAGGGTCAGTTTTCTGTAATTAATTCCTTTTGGTTTTATTACTTGATCACCAGTCTTTCATCAGTTACTCTCCAAGCAAGCAAATGATATGAACAAAATCAGTATTCTTCTCTCTATATTCTGGCAAGCATCTTTAGACCATATAACAGAAAGGGCAAAAAATTTAGGCTAATTACATTAACATTTCCTCTAGTTTAGATTACCAACTCCTGTCATCTATTTCATTATTTTAAAAATCTCAGATTTTTATGTTTTACCACACATTACCTGGATTCCTCTAGCACTAAGATTTTAACCAAGAAATAACAACTAAAGGAAAAACTGACCCCAAATTACCTAAGTAAATATGAAATAGAGGCAGGCCTGAAAGAAATAAATATATGTCTGGTTCAACATCAGAGCCAAGGTAAATTGCAAGCATTTTCCTTCCCCTTTTTTTTATTATTTTTTTATTTTTTGAGTACGGTAGAAGAGTTTGAGGAAACCCCTCAACTATAAAAGATTCCAAGATACAAAAAACATCTAATTTTCAATCCAACTAAAAGAAAAGATATGGAAAGAACTGGAAGCCCGGAGTGCTGATATTTCAAGCAGCCAAGAGACGAGACTTTCAGAGTTGTTCAAACAAGGAACTTGAATTATCAACATTAACTAGATCAAATTTAATTTAGATAAATTTCCAGCATCCACAGGATAATTTTTACTTGTTTCATTGCACAGTCACACTGTTCCCATTATATGCACATCCGCTATCTATGACCAAACAGAAAGAATGAAGTTGAGGAAATTACCATGTGCCTACAAGGCAAGACAGCCGTGTTCTTGGCCTCAGTCAAGCAAATAATACATTCTTTGCCTGATTCCACGTCACTGATGGCAGATTCATCTGAATCACTAATCCCAAAAATCTCACGCAACTCATAACGGGCACCATCAATTGATAAAATCTGCTTTATTACTTTCACTTGAAAATTCCCATCACCCTTCTTTTCTAAGACAGCCTCAGTGATCTGAGCATGAGGAGCATGAGCAGATGCATTTAGCACTTCCTCTTTCAAAACCCCATCCATAGGTGTAGATTCTAGACATGACTCTGCTAATATTACAAGTGGATAAATATCATCTCCTGGAGCAGGCTTTGACAGATCATCAGTATCAAAGAAGCCTAAGTCCACACCGGTTCCTGAAGGCTGGCAGAATTTCTGTCCTGGTCCTTTCTGAAATGGGATTTTAACTGGCACAATCTCTGGATAAACTGGAGTGAATCTACAGTTTTCCCCCTCCTTGGCAAAATAAAGAATAGTGATCCTGCAGTAGAAGTGCAAAACTATATCAGGCAGGGCCAGCCCATCTAGTCTAGAATTACAAATAAAATCTAATGCATTCCTAAAATGCAGAAAGCACGTCTAAAGTTGAGACAACAACCACATATAATTATATATCAGTAGAGCATCAATATGCTCACCTTTTGTGTTATGTAGAATAAACTCTATTATGTTATTTACAGATTAAAGGGTTTCGCAAGGTGAATGATAGATACGCTAAACAGTATGAGCTTATTATCAACTATATTTATATTTTATAGTAGCCATGGCCATGGGTAAGTGATTGGGATATCTAGATAGTAAATTCAGGCCCACATAGCATATCAATTTGAAATGAGCAATTCATTACATGCAAAGGAAAGTTAACTACACTCTGGTTCAGTTATATTTTAATGAACTCCAAATCACTTTAAATTTAACATTAATTTCATAATAGTTTGACCTTCTAAGCAAAAGAATGACATTCTAATATGTTATAAATAAATCACCTGATGACACCATCTTAAAACCATCAAAGGCCAATTCGGATCTTGGGAAAAGCAAGGTTTAATCAAAGATGGCATCCACCAATGCATCTTTAGCATGTTAAAAGCGTATAATAGTGGGCATAAACACTATAATTTAAAATTGTGCTGAATCATATTTCACAATTACAAGAAATAAAATGCACAAGAGTCATCAACACAACTACTGATCAAAATAGCAATGACTATAAAATCATCAGCTGACAAACATTTGATTTCAAATGATGACCAAATATTTGCAATGATAATCTTAAGTCAATCAGTCAATCCTACTGTGCAACAGATAGGTTTTGAATGCCAACAACCACAAGTGATCCCAATGGACAATAATCAACTTCTACAACTACAAGCCACCGTGATCAACTTCTTTAGTCTGTTTCCCCTGTAGAGTATACAAATTGATTATGTCGAGCAACGTCCCATTAATAAATGTAGATCCCATCCCATCTTCCCAGAAACGGGCTAAAGACAAAAAATTGTTATCAAAATTTAGGGCAAATCAAAGAGACATTACAACGATCATTTTCAACACAAACACGCATAAAGAATCCACCAACAACACAATTCCAAATTAAAGTAAATCCAAAACCATAAAAATGGAGTTTCCCAAAACGAAACTAACTCGAAACGCTTTGAATACCTTCCGTCAACCAAGGCATCAAAAGTGAAGGTAACCAAATGGCAATCAGGATTCAAGTCATCCAATTGAAGCTTGATTGTGTCTTTATGAACATTCACATCGTTCTTGATCTTCTTAGCACTCTGGTGATCCACATAGGGAGCGAGCTGCGCCGGCGGCGCCGGCGGGAGAGGCGCGGCGGAGGGGCCCCACCCGCTGATCTGAGGAACATAATAGGGGCGGTAGTTGTAATAACCCATCATATTGACTGGCCTCGAGTAGTATCCGGAGAAGTTGTAACTGTAGTTGTATGGGGGTGGAAGAGGAGGCGGCGGCGGGGCCGGAGGCCGGGGAGGGGTGTAAGGGGGGAGCGCGGGATAAGGATGTTGCGCCGGGGGTTGGGCGGTTGAATGAGGGGCGTTGGCCGCAAAAGCATAGCTCGGTGGTTGCGGGGGCAGGTTGTAACCGTGCGGCGGCGATGGTGGTTGTGGCGGCGATGGAGTTGGTGGGGGGAGGGTGAGGGTAGAAGGGGGGTTTGCGGAGGAGGTGGGTGGGGGTTGGGGGTGCTGCTGCTGAGGCTGAGGCTGAGGCTGATGCTCGTGGCGGTGCCTTTTACTCCATGAGAGGCCCATGTTGAGTACGGAGGCGGCGGCGGTGGCGGAAAAGGAATAAAAGTTGACGTTTAGAAAGAGAAGTAAGTTGATTCCCACCACGGTGAACACAAGGACATTTGCGAAGACAAATAAGTTGACGTTCTACGCATTTCCTTCCCTTGGACGATGTTTTGATCAACCCACTTTTTTTCTTTTCTTTTTTTCAAAGGAACAAAACCATGTACATTCACTTTTTTTTTTTTAGATATATATTATGATTCTATTTACACCACCAAATTTTCTTTTCACACCACTAATAAAATTAAATATAAAAATAAATGATTTTGAGATTACTAAATTACCCTTTTCTTACTTCAACACACTACAACTTTTTCTTTCCACACCACCAAAATAAAATAATTTAATAAATTAAAAATATTTCAAATTTCAGCACAAAAAATTAAAGAAACTCTCAAATTCTCAGAACAGAAACAACGTTCATCTCTCTCAAATGACCAAACCCTATCTTCCCAAACTTTGAATTCAAGAATATTGCGTTTAAATCCATCATGAAAGGTGCAAATGATGAAGAAACGAGTAATATAAGTGATTTCCTATTGTTTTAACCGTAATTTTTAAGTTTTTTGAGAGTTCCATTGAGTTCTCACGTTCAAATCGTCGAACATGATTCGAAAAATACAGTCTGAATGTTGTAAAAGCGATTTGAAAATTTGTTTCCGACCTTATATGACTAAGTTCAAAAATAAGTTTCTGATTAGATCATTATGTGGTTGGAAAGTTGTTTCTGAATATCTCTCATTCTGTTCAGAAACTTGTTTCCGAAGCCACCTGTTTGCAACCAAAAACTTATTTATGAACCTCTATTGTGTTGTTCAAAAATAAATTTCCGAGCCTTTTTCTGATGAATATTTTAACACCCTTTCTCTACACCATCAACTAATCCAAGAACCATTTGCATGGCATTGGTGAAATATGGTGAATCCAAATGTCTGAATCACTTTGTTCGAGTATGTTTTTTATATTCCTAAATGAAAATAATGTATCATCATATACATTTTACTCATTATTATTTTGTTCATTTAATTTCAGGTTTGCCTAACTTCTGGACACCCATTTCCACCAATTAGTCTTCAGTGGAGAGAGAATCGAAATGATTGCGCAATTGGGTGGGAAAACTTTGTTACTTGAACAACTTTTTATATTTTAATGAAATATGTGTATTTTGGTTAATTGCAGAACTTTGTTGTGTTGTAATAGACTATTCGTATTTAGTTGTATTGTAATAGACTACTTGATGTTTGTTAACTTGTACGAAGGAGCATACAAGTATATGACCTGTATATGAATCATATTTTTAGGTTCAGAAATATTTTTGCGAATCGGCCGTTATAGATTCAGAAAAATCTTCTTGAGTCAACCTTTATAAATTCAGAAACATTTTTGCAAATCAACCAAAATATCCATAATATACCATGCATACTGCCTGAACACTTCGGGTCCTCAAGCAATCTCAAATAATGAGTGCTCGAACTCTTGGTTATCATTGTCATTGCCATCTTCATTGGGATTATGATCTTGGTTATCATTATCATTGCCACCTTCATTGGGATTATGATCTTGGTCATCATTATCGTTGGGACCTTCATTGGGATTATACTTTTGGCCATTATTATCATTGCCACCATTGAGTTCATGATCTTGGTCATCATTAAAGACCGATCGTGACACGATTGTAGTTCCGCTCACAAATCCTAGTTTTTTTTCATTCTAGTTTGAAATTGCACTAGTGTTGGATTTTATTTGATGATTAAGTCTTTACATCTATACGTCTACTCTTCTACAAAATACCTCCATATATTAGTTCAAGGATGATATTCATTCTAGTTTGGATCTAGACGCATGTGTTGCCTTAGATTGGGCACTTGGATGGTTTTTAATGTTTCCTAAGTTATAATGAGATGTGCAAGTTGACATCTTTACTAATTGAAGTTGGAAATTAGCACAATCCTAATTTTTGCAACATTTTTGATTTTGTAGTCGGGATCCCGAAGTCCGACCCGATCGGTTCACGATCGGAAACCCGATCGCAAATGCGATCGGTCACTAGATCGGGATCCCGGTCGTGTTTGCATTTTATCAAAATCTTTTTGTTCTTTTTTATTTTTTACACTCTAATGCTCAATGTTTTATATGTGATCCTCGAATAAAAATGGTTAAATACATTGAAATTGCACAAGTGTTGGATTTTATTTGATGATTAAGTCTTTACATCTATACGTCTGGATCGGTATACATGATCGGTGAAATAACGGGATTCCATCGGTCACTTGATCGGGATCCCGACATGAGAACCATTGAGTTCACGATGTGATTACCGATCGTAAATCACGATCGAAAAAAACATACAATGAACATTATATCTTAAATATATTTTGCAGCCATTATGGGAGTGGAAAAGGTTCAGAGTGCAGAGGACGGTGTCCAACATCAATCTTTACTACAAGCCTAGTATATGGATGACAATACGAAAGACGTTACTGAGAATCGGTCAGGACCCGTTGCTCGATAGGTTCAAAGCCGAGTGCTTTGGACATTTTATGAGATGGAGAGAAGGCCCCAACTGTTGCAAAGCATTGCACGCATTGATGGCTCGTGAGATCAGCATTCCTGGTAAATCGCAACATGAGGTATGGTTTCGTATTGGTGGGAATCATATTAGGTTCTCCTTTCCAGAATATGCCCTCGTCACCGGACTAGAGTTTGGGTCATCCACATTTGATACGAATTCAGAGTATGACTTGTCCGAAGTTGGTGTGTTTGGAAGATTCTGTGGGGGCAGACCAATTGCTATAAAAGACTTGTTTGATATCTTCGAAGAAGGACATGTAAATGGTGCTGATGAAAATGATTACCTAAAAGTGGCAAATATTTTAGCATTGTATTGTTTCGGGTTAGGATTTGATGTATCAAGAAAGGTTGAGAGCTTTGCTTGGGCTTTGGTAGAGGATTTGGATGCGTGGAACAACTTTCCATGGGGTGCCTACACCTACACATCATTGCTACACTACATTTCAATATTACCAAAGACAAGGAAGGGATGTGGGACGAAGTACCATTTCTATGGTCCAGTGTGGGCTCTTCAGGTATATTATTTATTAATTTTTTTTCAAATTCATAACATATTTTAATGAATTATTAACTATATGTACGTTTAAAAAATAATATAATGGTAATTCTACACTCCTTTTCGAGATTTGGGCATATGAGGCCATCCCAAAATTTGGGACACCTGTTGCTAGAAGGGACAAGCCGGATAGGTTGCCTCGATGTTTGAGATGGTTTTTTGTGAGGGCAAGAGCAACCGATTTCTACGTATTGCTTAATCAAGAGGTATTCTATATGTATATATATAATTTTTGTTTTAATTTTTAGTAAATCGTGGAGGTAATTGTGGGATTTTTGTTTTAATTATTTATATTAATATATAAAAATATGATCCCACTCATTTAGTATTAAAAAAATGTGCAGATTGGGTGCTATGAGACGTTGACGGTAGAGGATGTTGAACAAGAGCGTCCTTATTGGTGTAGCATTCATCGTGCTGAACCAATGGAGGCTTCATTCCATACCCCATTCAATCCGGTTGCCCCACGTCATGATCCTGATCAGAAGCGGGTTAAACACAAGAGACCGCGTCAGACACAATCGGGCTCTTCAAGCAGTGGTGATTCCGATAGACGTCGTAGTTCTCTTATTGCATCAATTAAGGAGGTGTTGATGCCCGATATCATTCGTTACTTGAAGAATGATCTGATTGCCGATGTGAAAGATTCACTGCTACCAGACTTGAAGGAGTTTATTCAATCACTCAAGTGTGGTTCTAGAGGATCAGCCTCTCATCACAGCACTCACCGCATATCACCTGTTCGACCATCATCTTGTAGACATGATGAGGGCAGTCATGTTAGTCATCACCCTGAGATGGCTAGGAGATCTTTGCATGTAGATGGTGACAACACTCGTACACCTGGGATGGTGAAGGATACTCTGAGAAGATCTCTACAGATGGACACTCGGACGAAGCCTCGAGAGAGGCCCCGTGATCGGTGTTCTCTACAAGTGGAGGATTTTTTGAGGCAAGATGTAACCTTATCCACTCGTGAAATAGGTGTGGATGAGGAGGTTGATCAAGTGGAGCTGCATGCAGAGCCAAACGCACCAAATTTCACCGAAAAACGGCCTCAAAGGATGAAGAAGACTTCGGCCCACTTGTCCTCACCTTTTCTCAGTCAGGCACCGCCCACTCTTAGTTTGAGATTAAAAACAGCCTATATTGAGTTCAGAAAACACGGACCTCGTGTCGGAGTTAATTTTCAAACTGGGATGCTACTAAAGATGTCGTTTTTCCAAAGGATTGAAGATTATAACACGGACATGCGACAAGAGGTAAGTTTTTTTCCATTTTAATCTATATCTAAATAATGTTCACGATCATATTTTCAATCGGGATCCCGATCTTCAAATAAAACAAATCCCGGACAATCATGCTCATAATATCGATCAGTACCCGATGATATCTCGACCGTGACCGTTATCCCGATCACGCTCCCGATCGTGATCCCGATAGAGATTAGCATAACGATCCCGATCGCGATTTTGATCCCGGACGTGATCCCGATAGAGTTCAAGATCACGATCCCGATCGCGATCCTGATCGAAACCCGATCAATAAATTGATTAATATTTTCATTTTTTAGGAGATTGAAATCTATACGGCAGTGTTGAACCGTAGATTGTTGACCGGCCAGCACATACTCCCGATGGTCACCGTAGACAATACACGATTAGTTAGCCCGAATTTCTTCGTAAGTTAATTATGTAGCACATTCTTAAGAATATAGTACTCCTTATATAATAATATAATCGATTATGTTGATGCCTTTTTGTTTATTTTGGTTGTATATCACAGATTGTCTTGGCGGAGGAATTCAATAACATTTTTAATCCATCCACCTTGAAATACAATGTTGGAGATTGGGAACCTCCAGCTGGATTAAAGTGGGAGATCACACGGGCGGGAGATGATGAATCAAGAGCTTGGTGGAATGCAACACATGTAAGATATGAATTATTTATTATTTAACTTCTTGGTTAATTAAAAAATTAAACATAGCGAATAACATTTTTTCTTTAAATTAGATCATCACCGTATGCCTCATCAATGCGCATTGGGTCACAGTGCGAATTAGTTTGAGTGAGTGGCGGGTTGTTCTATACGACTCATTGGCATTCAATTTGGATAGCTCGACTCGTGAATTCAGAAAGACCCAAATGATGCCACTGACTCGCTTGTTGGATCGGCTCCTTACTACTTGCGAATATTGGGAAAGAAACATATTTGGGTTGCAGCGTCGTAAGGGCTTTGCTCGAAACCTTAAGCTTGATTTCGCAGATCCTTTGGAGCAGTTCCACCAAATGGATAGTAACAGTTGTGGCCCCTTTGCATGCATGTATATGGAGCGCCTGCTAAGTGGTATGCCTGCTATAAGTTGGGGAAACAAGGAGGGTGGTGTCGTGCGATATCGTGAATATATGGCTAAAATGATATATGATATGTGCCACCCGAAAGTCATTCCTCTATTTCAACCTTAATTTGTCTTTCATCTTCATAACATGGAAACTTTATTTTCTCTTTTTATTTTTGTTAATATTGTTATGCACAATGACCTCTTTATGTTTTAAGTACAAACCTATCTGTACTTTATTATTATTCAAACAATGACTTGTTTACGTTTTCTCTTGAAAAGACATAGGAAGCTTTTTAGAGTTCCCAATTGTCCTTGATAGATTCGAATTTGGACTGGTGCAGTTTGGACTCATTAAGATCTCTTCAATTAATTTGAAATAGTGAATTCCTCACCTACTAGTCACGAGATTCCTAGATCATGATTACGATGCAATGACAGAAATAAGGATAATATTTAAAATTGAATTCAATTCACTGAACGTCTATTACATAAAAAGATATTTATCTAGCTTCCTCTCATCGGGCAAGACCGTTTACTGTGTCCGGGATCACGACATATGCTACACTTCTTTGGACCGCGACGTCTACTACTAGATGACTCTATCCCAGATAGACGCCGCCTTTCCGTACTTGGACGACCGGCTTGCCGATTCACGTGAATTGGTAACACTTTCATGTCTGCAATGTATTGCGGTACCACCCACTCATCTCGACGAGGGAAAGGATTGACTGAACCTGCATATGTCTCTCGCCAAGCATCCGTCTTGTAGTATGAATAGATGTGATCATGTATGGATTCACCATTTTGCCTATGAATAGAATAATCAAGAATCGATTACTGTTGCAAGAAAGAGTAATAATAAATTAAATAAATAGATAAATACGTACATAATGGCAGCAACTGCATGCGCACATGGCATCAAATCCAACTCAAACATCCGACATTGGCATGACCTCCGACGAAGATCAACGAGGAACGTTCTTTTCCCATCATTCACTTTGAATGTAGAGCTTGAGGTGGACACAACACTATATGAACGAGATTTCTCAACTTCAACTACGAGCTTACTTACAGTCTCTTCAGTTAATACATTCTCACGGGCATTTGCGCGTGCTCGCCTAGAGTCGAACCATTGTTCAATAACATGTCTGATAGCCTCTATTAATGAACATATGGGAAGACGTCTAGCAAATAGTAATCTTGCATTGAAGCTTTCAGCTGCATTTGACGTTAGGAAACTGTAGCGCCGAACAGGGCATTTTGAGCGAGCCCACCTCTCAGGTCCATCATTAAGCAGCTTACGGTAAGCTCCATCCGGGCTAATTTTTCTAATACTTTCCATTGCTTTATTGTATACAGATTCTCGGTAAGCATATGCTGCCTTGTGGAACATTTTTGTGACACCAGCACCCCAATGCGTGAGCCTCCTCAACATATGGAAGTAGCAAAGGCCGTGGGCTGTGTCTCGGAAAACTTCCTTGATAGCATTAGATATGCTGATGTGTTGATCTGAGACAATCAACGTTTCTGGATTGCATCCGAAGGCATCCCTTACATGTCTTAGAAACCAAGTCCATGAACGATCATTTTCTATGGGGCCAATACCAATCGCCAACGGGAAGCACTGCTCGTTGCCATCTTTAGTCACTGCTACGAATAAGATGCCCTTGCTATTCCCCTTTAGATGGGTTCCATCCACAACAATCACGGGTCTAAGAAACATAGCATACGATGCAATACACGCTCCGAGAGCAACAAACAAATATTGGAATTCTCCGTTAGGACCAAGCTCTAAATCAGTCACTGTTCCAGGATTGCTCTCTCGTAGCAAGTACAAATAGCTAGGAAGCATATTAAATGAATCTTTGTACCCACCATAAATCATCTCGATTGCAGAATTCCGTGCTCGCAGTGCAACACTATAACTTATTCTAACACCAAACTCTTGCTGCATTTCTGCCCTCATTTCTTTTGGTTTCATGATGGTTCCGAGAGTACGCATTTTTTTTTACAAAATAAGCAGCAATCACCTTTGCATGGACGTTTCTCGGTGCGACACGACCTAGGTCGAAATGACACGCATGTTGGGCTACGAACTTATGGACAATCTAAAAATCACCTTTGCGGGCTGCACGCACCTCAAAAGGACAACAATCGTCATGCTTACATACGATGACCAAACGATCTGCATCAGAACGAGACACCTTGTATTCAGTACGATGCTCAATACTCCACAATCCGACAGCAATCGACAAAGCATCTTTATCCCAGAACGTAGCTCCCAAAGATATTTTTCCCTCTCTTATCCTCTCCAGATCAGTAACCACAAGAGAATCAGATACATCAAGAGGAATCATTGGTATTAACCAATTATTCATATCTTCAGTCGGGATTGCATCTTTTTCAGATATTGGCATAGGATTGTTAGACCGTAACATGGATAATAATTTGTTCACACCACCCTCCCTATGTATCCATGAGACAAACTCTGCAAATGTGGAATGTTCAAAGGTGTCATGACCCAAGACGCTGTCTTCTTCTTCTTCTTTTTCTTCTTCGTCCTCGTACTCATCATCCTCATCAGCATCGTTCTCTGCATAATCTCCGTCTTCATCTTCATCTTCATCTTCATATCCATCACCATCTCCATTCCGATCTCCATTCTCGCCTTTGGCATCTCCATCTCCAGCTCCATCTCTATCTCTATTTTCATCTTCAGCATCTCCATCAGTACCCTTTTCGTGCTCAGCATCTCCATCTCTAATTTCATCTTCACCATCGGATTCATCAATATCTCGACCCTCATTCCTATAAAGATATGAGCTTGTTGGATCATTATTTATGCCATCAGTGGGTAGACTTCCATTACCACAAGAATACGGATCTCTAAACCAGTCCGAAGACACGAACCGCTCAATATCTGCGAATGAAGTATTGAACATCGATTGTTGTGTCTCAGGGGGGGGCGGTAGAGAAAGTACCGGAGTAATCAAATGACGGTACATATGGTTCTTGCTGGCAAATTGTCACAGTAGCATTCTGTGTGGTATGAACAACGTATACTGTTGGCTCCTCTTCTCGATCACACAACCCATGAAGATCTTGATCAGTACTTAGGAGAGACTTCAACATTCTACTAGTGCGAGTACGTGATAAATAATATAAAAGGTAGTTTACACCCAAAGAATTTGCGGACATAATGTAGTTGATTCTCTGGATTAACGATGCCAACGACATTGATTGAGCTGGAATGTGTGCAAGATGTTCATCACCACCTACATATTCTGCATTAATCCATTGCCCACCATATCTTATAATTATACTTTGCCAAGCCATCTGCAATTAAAAATAAAAATACACTATTGAAAAAACCGATGAAAATATCTTGAATCAAATGTTGTAGATGCTGGAAATTAGGATCCCGATCGGTATCCCGATATCAATCACGATCGGATCACGATCATGTTCCGATAAGAAAATCGATCTTATCCCGATCATTTCACGATCTAACAATGTGGAACCAAATAGAATCCCGATAAAGAGTCAAATTTTATAAAATCAAACAACGCACATACCTCTATACCTCTTTATCGTGGAAATGTTGTAGTCTGTCGTGCACAAAGAAATCCAACTCCTATAAAACAATATTACACTCTATAAATGAATCCAACAGTGTTGTCGAACTCTCTCATCTTTTCAATGCAATTGGGGGACACAGTTTGTTTATGAAGACCACTTTCACGTGAATTGAGATGTCTTAAATCCCACCTACGTCCACCACCTACCTCTAATGTATTGCACATGTGAACTTAAAGTAAAACGGACAAAAATGTCATTCAACAGTACTATTCATGAGTCACGTCGTGTGCAGAAGAAACCCTAATTCACAGTCTGGATCCCGATAGAATATATCCAACGAATCGCGATTTTTCACGATCGTAACATTATCGTAATCATGAATTTACACCGATCGTGATATATCAATTTTTCTTAATTTCGTGCAGTTGTTCAACGTCTCACAATTCCTTCTCAAATATGAACACAATCACACAATAAAATAAAATAAAATAAAATAATTTAAGAGCATTTAATAAATTTTAATTCACTCGATAACATCCCGAACGTAACAATTCAGAAATTTCATACTTAAATAAATAATTAAACATCTAAAAACTTGGAAAATAAAATATCACAAACCATAGTTAAAAAACTATTTAAACCCTAGATACACTACTCATCATCTTCATCAGAATCAACCGCTGGTGTCACGGTATCTTCCTCACCCACATCATTGTCCAAGACTCCTAGGTCGCCTACTTCAAAGAGTCTTTTCAGAAATTCCCATTCATCCTCCGCTTGATTCATGTAAACCAATACTTCGTTACGGCGCTGAAGAATATTAAAAATAAATTAGTTTGGGAATAATGCTCATAATAAAAATAAATCGCCCACTAACCTGTGC
The DNA here is from genome assembly GCA_026008535.1 of Perilla frutescens. Taxonomy (NCBI): domain Eukaryota; kingdom Viridiplantae; phylum Streptophyta; class Magnoliopsida; order Lamiales; family Lamiaceae; genus Perilla; species Perilla frutescens. The sequence goes on along the minus strand of BRKX01000017.1, from coordinate 32,566,267 downwards.
AATTTCAGTCCACTGGGCAACATCGGCATCGATGAGTCTGGTATACAAATGAAGATGCTCTTCCCCTACATACTTATTAACCAAGAGAACATCTGGTACCTATGACGCCAATGATCGACGCGGCTGACAAATTCTGACAACGGTATATCTACTCCAAAACGGTTAAGGATCATCACTTTAATATGAGGAAGACAGTTGAGGTTCCGTTGGTCATCACCGGGAACCCATCTTTTCCCGACGCAGTAATAGTAGAGCAATTGATCGAGACACGCACGGTCGATTTCTCGAGTCTAAGGTGCCGTGTAGAAAATCAAATCTTGTGAGATAGGTACTGGTAAAGCCATTGCTTTTTTTTGGAATGAACGTATGTTTTTTTGGGCTACGGAGGGTTCTCAGAAGACCTCTTTTTTTCGATATCGATATTTATAGCTCAAATACAAACCCTAACGCACACAACTCGAATCCCGATACTGCACTGACATATTTTGTGTATATCCCGATCGTTTCACGATCACACCCCGATAACTAATAATATTCAAGATAATGAAAATTGCCCGATGTAATCCCGATCGTTGAAAATATAGCCGTGAAAGTATATATCCCGACTCTGTCACGGTCGATTCACGATGAATCCCGATCGGCGCAAAAGTTAGCATTAAAGTATATATCCCGAATGTGTCACGATCCATCCCGATATATAAAACCCGATGCAATACCGATGGTTTAACGATCAAAGTTACGAAAGGATTCCAAGAATCCCGAGAGATAAAACTCGACGAAACCCCGATCAGTTAACGATCAAATTACGATAGGATTCCAGCAATCCCGATAAATAAAACCCGTTGACATCCCGATCGGTTACCGATCAAAATACGATGGATAAGGAAGAAACCCGATATATAAAACTCGATCGTGATTTTATAGAATCACGATCGACTTTAATACACGTGAGTTGGGTTGTTGGAATATTACTTTTGAAATTAAATGCTTCTAACTCCCTTGAAAATCTGCAAAAAGCCTTCCACACTTCTTACATGTATGGGGTCCACGTCCTTTCACATTGGAAAATGAAAAAGCAGGGTTATAAGAGTAAAATTGGGTATTTATTGGATACTTTCCTTATAGTGGGTAAAAGGGGATTTTGGGTGATAAAAATGGGTAGTTTTATGTGTTTTGCGTTTAGTTTTTATAACAAAACAACAAAAAAAGAAAAAAAAAGAATATCCCATTCAATAATCAATATTACGTAAGGCAAAAACAAAAATCAAATTAACTCAACAGATAGAAAGAAAAGAACAGAGCAGCGCAGCTAGAAAAAAAAGAACAGAGGCAGCGAGAGAAAGGGAAAGGCGGAAGGCAAAATTTGATCCAATCGAAGGTGCTTCGGACTTCAATCTTCGAAACTCCGAAAACCCATCAACTATCGAGCCTCATGTCCATTAATGGTAAGTTTTTCCTACTTACTTCAAGGGTTTAAATTAGGTTTATGGTTTTTCCCCATGTGCAAAATTAGGGTTTGTTAATGTTAGTTTAAATCGCTATAATATGCTTTGAAATCTAAATACTCCATTGAAATTGTATGTGAAAGATGGTATGAATGTCATTGGAATTGTATTGAAATATTGGGTCTCGATTTTATGTTGCTCTGTTTCGATGGCGTCAAGGTCATTCGAACTGTATTTTTTGTATCACAAGTTGTTAGTACAGAAATAAGTTTATGTGTGTATTATTAATCATTCAAAAAATTATTTCTGAACATTACTGAGTTGATCCGAAAACAATAGTTGGAACGACAGTATGATTATTCAAAAATAATAATTTGAACCTATTGAAGAGGCTTCAAATTATTGTCTTCGAACTGCTTGAAGTTCATTCATAAATTTTTTTTTGCTCACAGTTGGGATTGTAACGATACTTATTAAATCTTTGTTATTTAGTGTATCGAAGGAGGCCTACAGCCTCTGCAAGGAGAGCAAGACAATGAGCCATCGAATATTATGAAAGAGTTACAGTTGCGGAAGAAGAATTGGAAACGGGATCCAGATCCAAACAAAAAAAAAGAAATAAAATAAAAAAAAAGAAAGAAAAAAGAGAATTACATTCCATACTTAGACATCCTTCTTGAAAATCAAGCAATTTTAATAATTAAATTGAGGCTAACCTCTTCGTTATATTGTTGTTGCAGACTTGTAGACGCCATACTTGTAGTAATTTCGCCTGGCTCACGATCGGCCCCTTCGTCGGGATGGCAGGAAACCCTAAAAAATAATTTTTTTAAGAAAGTGATTGATGATTGTTCACGTGTGTTTTTGTGTTTAAAAGGAGTTAAAAAAAGAAAAATTATGATTCTTTCGCAAAAGGATAAGAAGAAGAGAATCACGTTGAAAATACAAAAGGCTGACAAAGGGACCCACATCCGAATCAGCGTGCCCATGTAATCTAAATTTTTCTCGAAAATATTCAAAAATTCTAAACGCCTACAATCAAGGCGCACGTTGATAATTACAAAATTAATTAATTCTATATAATTTAGGAAATGAAATTCGGCCATATCCCGAACGTGAACATGTCGGCGTTTCAGAACCGATCGGGATCTCGAACGTGATGTCAAAGGAATTACCCTAAATTCGGCCATATCCCGAACATTAACACGTCGGCATTTATGAACCGATCGGAATATCGATCGTCATATCAATGGGATACCCTAAACTATGAAATGTTATGGTATATATGTATAATAATAATTATTATTATGTGAAGTCTTTCAAAAGGTAGGGAATATATTCCATTTAGTATGCATTTATTTGTCCATATGCGCGATCTTATATCGGCAGTTACTCCATTAAAGCTCAAATTAAAGCTCTAATTCGCTCCCAACAATTTTATCCCTTTCTCAAGTTCACCCACAAATGGCGCCACCTCAAGAAGCATATTTCTACGACTCACAATGGACGAAGAGGCTTGAAGCCCGTGTGGTGAACGAGCTACTCCAACAAAAGGAGGCTGGAGTGTGGGTGGTCGGCTTCGAGGACAATAACACGGCCATTTCCAATGTTCGTACGATCATCAATGAAGAATTCTCTAAAGAATATGGTATCGAGTGGTACACGGCGCATGTTGAAATGCTCGCGACACGATATGAGACTTTGAAGTTTTTGTGGGACTACACTCCGACCGAGTTTCATTGGAGTCGCAAGAACAACAAGTTCTATGCGCCGGAAGATACATGGATACGTTTTGAAAAGGTTCACTACCTATAATGATTTTGCTCTCCAGTTAATCGCAAAGAGGTTAAATATCACAATAATTTTTCGTTGACTATGCAGATGAATCCGTTGATGACCGTCTATCGAGACAACGGTGAGCCGCACTACCTGGCCTTGACGAACTTGTTTGATACCGGCGAGACACCCATCATTCCCGACGATGACCTCAATCCTTTTCAGGCAAGCGAGAACGACACTGATTGAAGCGATGTATTTGAATTAAATGTGTATGTTCTTGCGATGGCTTTTAATGTAATAATGTTTATGTTCTTAATTTTTTCAGGTTTTTCAGAATGAGTTGTGCACTAATATGTAGTTTATAATGTTAATTCTAATATTGGGTGTGAGTGACTGCTACGTTTCAATCCAGTGTTAATTGCTATTCAGATCAGCATATTCTAAATTATAATTAAGCGTAGAATTTAGTAAGGAGAGAGTAGTAATATTAATACATATCATTCAAGTTAAATATTAATTTCTCTTTTATAATTGTCATGTACTGCGGCGATTCATGCCAACCATCCAAGTATTTGTATATATGTAGACATATAATTAGGTTTTACTATTTGATCTAATTTCTTGAAATAAACACCCAAAATTTCGTCCAATCTACATAAATTTGATCCAACCCAAAGTTAGAGATGAAATTTGAATTAGAGTAGTTCACCCATCTCCCATTTTTATCGGGAAATATCATTACTATTACTAAAACAAGCATGAAAGGTATGCTTGTATATTCGTCGATAGGTCAAATCGATTCAATTGTTTTTTTAAAATTTGTTGTCGTTTTCTAGTAAATCACATAGAGGGTGTGTACAGAAATATAAAAAGTTGATGTGAATGCGCATGGTGTGTTGACTCAACAAGTACAAATTTATTGGTAATAAAAAAGAGACTTGCAAATGGGGCCCACAGCTGATTAGCAAGGACAAACGTATCGAATATGATCTTCAACGTGATCGGACGACGATCGGTAGACGATCGTTAATGAATATCGAAGTTATCGGGATTTACTCTAGACTTGTTGGGTTTTGGGGCCCATATCTGATTAGCAGGACAATAATCAGAACGAAAGTATCGAAAAATGATCTCCAACGGGATTGTAGAAGATCGGGATTCGATCGTGAAGCGATCAGAATTTAAGTTAATTTTTTAGGTCTTCGTCCCTTTTTGTGTAATTATTTGTCTATATAAATGTCTCTTTCTGTAAAGTTGGCTCACATATCTTCAATTCCTTCTTCATCTTGTATTTTCATAGAACATATCTGCAATTCTTTCTTCATCTTGTATTCTTGCAAGAAACTGCTAAAAAAACAATGGAGCCAGTAAATGATCCAACTTCATACAGAGGTCCCCGATTTCCTGGAGGTATGAAATATCGAATTGATGGATTTGAATGTAATGCGAAATATTTTTTAACGAAGCTTACTTTTTTTTTTCAAATTTCAGTTTATGGGCGTTATGTTGAAGTAGAGTGCCACTCGAGTGAATATCGTAGGCGAGTGGTAAATTCACCAACTATAATTTAGTAATCGGGTATTTGATGATTACCTAACTGTGTTGATTATCTTTCTTTATACTTTGTAGTATTTGCCCACGAATGCTAGGGAGATATTTGGAGTGGAGTCAAGATCGATTAAAATGAGAACTTGGAAGGGATTCCAAGAATGGGACGTTGAATACGAACACCGCCTGATTGAATCAAAGAAAAAAGAGGTGCCAACTACCCTGATTCGACTTAATAAAGGGTGGGATGATATTGTTGAGTTTCTACAAATTAAGCGCGGAGATGTTCTCAGATTTGAAAAATACCACGGAATAACAACTAGTCAAGATGTTTACATTGTTCGTGTTACTCCAATGGTTAAGATTGAGGATTGAATCGCTTGTCTTGTAAAACTATTGTAATTATGTTATTAAATTAATGTTATTATGCATTTAAAGTTTGCGATTGTGTGTAATCAGGATTTAATTTACTATCAGGTATCGTTTCTTTTTATAATCGCGGTTCAATTACAAAAAAATCAAGTTTTCATATACATAAGGATCGTGATATACCTTTATCGGGTTTCATATCTATCATCAGGAAACCGATAGTGAAACTGATTGTGAAACCGAACGTGACTACCAATATCGGGTTTCACTTTTTTTGATAGGGATTCAAACTCCGATCGGGATCCCGTTCGTAAAAAATTATAAACAGTGAAAAAACTTCAAATCACCGAATTAACAGCATAATGTAATTAATAAAATATTTTAAAACAAACATTAACAAAAATTATGCCTTCTCACGACATAACTCAAATGCCCTAACTGCTATCTGATGTCGATATGCCTTAACATTGGCTGCTTTATTGCCCCATTCAATAGAAGGTGTGTCAGTGATAAGTCGATCAACATACATACATGCATAGGGCCCACAACTATTGCTGTCCTTTTGCTTAAATTGATCTTGGGAGGCGGCGAAGGTAAGTCTGAAATTTGCATGCAAGGGTGTTCGCACATTAAAAACATTTCGCTCCCAATACTTACCCGAGATAAGCAGTCGGGGCAACAGCTTAAGAAATGGTCTGAGTTGAATCTCCCTTAGGTCAATATCTTCCTTGCTTAGCTTGTGTAACATTGAGTCGTACACCTCAAACCGCCAGCTGGTAGGACGGACAAATACCGTCACCCAATGTGCATTGATATTGCAAACAAATATCAGCTACATTGAACAAAAAATACACGATTGATTAGAATATTTTAAAATAATTAATATTTCATTTTACAATCAAATTCTTACATTTCTGGCATCCCACCAGGATCGACCCCCTTCTCGATCTTTTCCTACCATCGTAGCAAGTAAACCAAATGGAGGTTCCCACCAGTAATAATCCTCTTGCCCACGGTGGTGCCTAGGAGAATCTGGCTTATCAAACCTACCCGAACGCCATTCTGTCTGGAGAGCAATCTATTGAATACAATATAAATAAATAAAGAGTTAGAGTTGATTATACTTCATAGAATAAAAATTAAAAGTTAACAAGCTACAATAAAACTTACGAAGAATCCAGTATCCATAATGCGCGTGTTCTCTGCAGTGACTCCATGGAGTAATGAATCTCCTTTTTCCAATTGGTTTCTCATAGAATCCAAAAACATATCAACCCCCTGTATTCAAAGCTTTTAAGTAATAAAAAATAAAAATATTGTAAATAATCAATATTTACTTACCTGGGCAGTCATATCACACTTCATGGATTCAAGGCGCTCGAAAAACTGTTGTGCTATTGGGAAGTCACTCTTGCGATGGTAGACCTGGGAACTTTTCGGACCCTTACGCCAATCCTTGTAAGCAGCGAGAGTTGCTTCCTTCGAACGGGATTCTACAAATGCAGAACTCTCTTCAACTTGTTTCCCTTTTGAACTGCACGGCATTACAGGTGGACTTGTCTGGACCTCTTCAAAAACCACTCCAGAGCCAAAACATACACCCTGAGCAAATAAGAAAGATAATAAATCCCGATCGTTAGTAATCTTGAATACCCGATCGTGTTTTTGGATCAGGATACAGATCATTATTTTGGATCGGGATCCCGATCATGATTTGGATCGGGATCCCGATCGTGCTTTGGTATCGTGATTTTCGATCGGGAATCCAATCGTGATTTGGGTTCGGGATCCCGATCATGATTTCGGATCGGGATTCAGATCGTGATTTGGTATCGTGATTTTGAATCGGGAACCCAATCGTGATTTTGGATCGTGATTTTGTATCGGGATCACGATCGTGATTTTGGATCGGGATTCACAAATGTGAAAGATAAGAAATAGATAATTCAAATTTAACATAAATACCTGGTCAGGTTCTAGATGTGGGAATTCTAGATGCTCGGAAAATTGCGAGCCATAAGCATGGTAAGGTTCTAGATGCTCGGTAAATTGCGGCACATATGCATGGTCAAGTTCTTGATGTGGGATTCCTACATGCTGGGATAATTGCGGGCCATAGGCATGGCTGTGTGGAGACCCAATTATTCCCTGAAGCTCAACATCCTTTCGAGGTGCATCTCTAGGTCGAGACCCTCGACTACCCTCAATCTGTCCAGACCCTCGACTTCCCTCCACCTGTAGAGACCTTCTAGGGAGGTCTTTTTCTCGATGACTGCCTTCTACATGCACAGACCTTCGACAGGGCTGAGAGCATTCCTCCTGATCATGTTCCGGCGGTGGACCCTCATTACTTCTTGATCGTTGTGAACGTGGATGCTTCGAACCATGCCAAAGGGATTTAATGTACTCTTTAATGTTTGGCAGCAATGCATCCTTAAGGCCAGGTACAAACTCGCATTTCATCGCGACCAATATATCGGGAAGCAAGGCCTCTTTGAGCTTGGACACTAGACCTTGGTGACGATCACGTCTACTCCGATGATGATCACTTCTACCACTCGAAGAGGATGATCTAGTCTCTCGAGTGCGCTTTTTCTTTTCCCGCCTCGACTCTCTGACATCCTCACACTCGTGCTCTTCAGAATCATGCTGAGACTCAGGCTCAGGCGCACGCTGAGGAGCTTGTTTTTTTATCTTTCGAGATTCGGAGCGTGGACGTGAAGGTCCCTCGCCTGTCAAAGATTTCTTCAGGTTAAACGGGGCAGGGAATCTAACACCAAGGGCGTTAGATCCTTGAGTGCTAATCCAATAATCACGTTCATCTTCATCATCCTCCAACGCCAACGTTTCCTGACACTCGTGCTGCAATCCATTTAAATTTGTGTGATGGCCATAATCAATTTAAAAGCATAAAATGATAACTCTTTAATCATGTTTACCTCCTCAGCTAGAAAACCATGAAAATCATCGATCTTTGGCGTACACATGAGCCACCGCGCCAGTCGAGGCAATGCATTCGGATTAATCTTTACAGCAGCATTCCTAGCTAGATCTGGTATGGCCTCAAACGCCCAAACCTGTAATAATAATGATTATGCAATTAAGTGTATTGAGAAATTTAGAACCTAAATAAACATAAATATAACAAAATAAGAGCTATATATACCTGTAAAGCCCACACAGGGCCGTAAAAATGATAACTCTTTTTCAGCTTGCTCCTTGTGGAAGGCAATAGTGAGACGTAGTGCCTTAGTGCTGTGTAGGTGTAGGACCCCCAAGGAAATCTATTCCACTCGTCCAGATTATCCACTAACACCCAAGCAAAGGACTCCATGACTCTATGATCGTCGTATCCAAGTGCAAAATAATAGAGGACTAATATATTAGCCATCTTCAGATAGTCATCATGATTGGCATCCACAACTCCGTCGTTGAACCTCTTCAACAAATCCATGATCCTTGGCTTCTCATTTCTAGGACAAAATCGTGTGAATACCCCAATTTCACTCGTGTCATATTCCACGTTTGGATCAAAATGTGAAGACCCGAACTGTAATCCCGTTACTAGAGCATACTCGGGATATGAAAAACGAATAGTGTTTCCACCAATATTAAACCACAACTCATGGTTCGGAGCACCAACCAACCTGATCTCACGAGCCATCAATGCATGGAGTGCTCGTCCGCTAGTCCGTGAATCCTTCCAACTCAAAAATTGGGCAAAACACCCCGACTGAAACCTATTCCGTAGATCGACTCCCCCGATTGTCGACAACCGTTCTCTTATTTTCTGTACATATTTAGCCTTGTAGTAAAGGCTAATCGTCCTATAGGAGGACTGTAGCTCTACCCTCACCCAATCATAACTAAGCTGCACGAAAAAAAAAGAAGAAAGAATTTCAGAACTTATTTCAAAATGTTTGCCTATATCCGGAAGATTTTTAATCGCAATCGGTACACGACGGCGATATAATAATTACCCTAACGGGAATTATTCACGCATTCACGATAAAGTATTATTACATCGATAATGCATTCCATCGGGATTCATCGATTTTTCTACTAATTAGCATGAACAATGAGTAATTAAAAATAAAACACAACATTGATGTATCATTTATCCAGATAATAATAATTCACTGTTTTCCGCATTCACGTTCAATAAACCGAAAATTCAGAAATAACATAAAAATTACGATTCAATAGTTTGCGATCGGAATACGATCGAGAAGATATCGGGATTTAGACATATCGTGATTCTAGCGTTAATCCATCATCCGCTAGGGGTATCGGGATTCGTCGAAATTTCACCTTATGGAAGGCAATTAATTAAAACTAATTAGGCCTATCGGGATTCTATCTAATTAGCAGAGTTATTCTCTATACAATTAAACAATAATCCAATCAACAATTACACAAAATTTCACATCCTAACTATCGGCATTCACAGAAAATTCAACTTCTACTACAGAGGAAATAAATTGTCAAAAACCAGATCGGTATCGAGTACTAACCTCTTCACTACCGTGGGACTCTTCACTACTGTGGGACGCCATTGTTGGCAACGTGGAGCTTTAGACCGCCGATCGTTGCCCCGACGAGAATTGAAACCCGATAGAGCGCAGAAAATGCTATTCCGACCGTTTTGGGTTGAGAACTAGTAAATTTTAGGGATTTAGACGGATAGGGATTTAGATGGATATGATTGAGTGAAGGAGTTGGAGGGAGAGTAATAAATGGGTAATTAATTAGATTTAGGTATTTTTATGAGAGATATAAAAATAAAATAGTGGAGATAATGGGTCAAAACACGTCGTACGTGATCTTGGAAGTTGAAAAAGTACCTTCCAGATTCCCACGCTATCTCCCGCTCGCACGTAAGGAAAATCACGAAATATCTATTCAATGGATATTCATGCAGTGTGAATCCCGATGAAAAATCCGAATTAAATCACGACTGAATCACGGTCGAATATAGAAACCCGACTGTATTTTAGGTATGAATAAATCCCTACACATGAATCACGATCGATTATCGATCGAAATTACGCTAGGATTTCAAGAATCCCGATATATAAAACCCGATGCAATACCGATGGTTTAACGATGAAAATTGCGAAAGGATTCCAAGAATCTCGATAGATAAAACTCGAGGAAACCCCGATCAGTTAACGATCAAATTACGATAGGATTCCAGAAATCCCGATAAAAAAACCCGTTGAAATCCCATTTGTTTACCGATCAAATTACTATAGATAAGCAGAAAACCCGATATACAAAACTCGATCGTGGTTTTATAGAATCACGATCGACTTTAATGCACGTGTGCTGTGTTGTTGAGATATTACTTTTGAAATTAAATGCTTCCTACTCCCTTGGAAATATGCAAAAAGCCTTCCACAATTCTTACATGTATGGGGTCCACGTCCTTTCACATTGGAAAACGAAAAAGCAGGGGTATAAGAGTAAAATTGGGTATTTATTGGATGCTTTCCTTATAGTGGGTAAAAGGGGATTTTGGGTGATAAAAATGGGTATTTTAATTTCCAACTCAAAACTAAATACAAAATTCTGATTTTTCAATTTTTTTAAGTTGAGGGGTATTTTGGTCTTTTAGTGTGGTGTGTAAAGAAAAAATTAAAAAAAAATAAAAATTTTTATGGTGTGTAAAGTAAAAGTGGTGTGAAAAGAAAATTTGATGGTGTAAATAGAATCACCCTTTAAAATAATCTACGGATTGCAAGAAAAATTTACTCATTTTTTCACTCAGTAAAAATAAATTACCACCACAGATGATTGTGCTTATTTTTCTTTTCTCCATGTTTGTAATGCTAATTATGCAGTTAAATATTGAAAATGCAAGGAATTTTAGATGTTTGAAATTGGAGATTGAAGGAGTTCGAATTGGGTAAAGTGGCATGGAATATTTCCATAAATTACATTAATAAGTGGCGAAAAATGGAATGGGTACGACGACGAGATCTTTTCCCTTGATTTCAAATGAATCAATTGTCTTTATTTGTATTCTAGTATTGGAGGAAGCCACAACAACCAAGCTATGTAGGATAAAATTACAAGTGAGATTTTAAGTTATACCATAACTGGTTATCCATGAATGTTCGCTCACAGCACAGTTTACCAGTGAGTACGTCCATGGCCGCCAACACGAGCTATCGCAACTACAAAGATTGGTTTCCCACTCTTCAGGTTGTCCTCAACTCAACCAGACCACCTACACTAGGCCGTCACCTGCTCTTGTCCTTCCCACAGCACCTTCAAATATCAAATAAAGCTAATCAGTCAACCCAATATATTTACATTATATGTTTCAGAAGGGAAAAAAAATGCATAGTAAGGTCTTCCATATTATTATAAGTACGAGACAGGAAGGAAACCAGGAGAGCAGATATTGCATAGATAGGCAGTCAAACGAGTTATTAAGCCGTTCAACTACAGATTTTCACATGCACAAAATGGAGTGTGGCAATGGACAGTCATTAAGCTCGAGTGATGACTGCTGACAACAACAACAATAACAACAACAACAACAACCACCAAAGATAGAATTTTGAATTATTTTATATGGGGTGTGCATGATACAGGTTATCAATTACAAATTCGCAGATGTGGCAAAGGGGTCAGCTGAACAAAAATTGCATGAATAAAGGGACGTAAATGAAGGGATGTCAAACAGTTCATTGAACCTACATTCTGCCAGAGTTAACAGCACAATCAAACCAAGAAAGAATTTATAATCATTTAGCCCAAAAGATCCGCTAGCTGCTAAAATACTTTATGAACTTTAAGCTCATCCAAGCTAGCTCAAGAGATCCCCCCCCCCCCCAAATCACTCTTGTTTGTTACATCAGAGTAGCACTTTTATTCAATTAAATTAAATTCAGTCTCAAAACTCAAAAGGCTCAAGTTGCAAGCCAAATGAATCGTACAACCAAGCTGGTTTTAAGCACAAAAAACAAGGATTTCGAGCCTTTAGTCTAGTTTGAGGTTCATGTTTTTAGAACATTTGAGGCACTTGGGATCAAGAATCAAATTATCTACTAATCAATTTGGCTCGGTGTATCTGCAATCAGTAACCACCATGAAATTGCTATGATGTCACTAAGAGCCGAGAGATTATGAGAATGAGTATCAAACTGAAGTAATTGTTAATTCAGATGCTACATATAGGGTCCCCAAAACATCTTGTTATTGAGAATAATTGGAATCTACTAGAGAGATCCAAATTCCTTTAAATTCCTGCTTCTCACTTGCCAAAGGAAGTGAGCTTTAGAGGGGGGGAATAAATGCCTTGATACTCTATTTAACTTCAGAACTGAACGCCCCTTCCCCCTGCAGACCCCCCTACCGCCCCATCCCCACCCCAAAGGGAAGGAGAAAAAAAAAGGAACAAGGAACTCGATATTACAACATGGGGATTGAATATTCCAATTTGGTAAATTCAGGTTTTTATACCGGCAAATGCCCCAGATTATTCCAGACAAAGAAAATAAGATAAGATCACAAGATTCAATCATAATGAACCAGCCCAATGTCTTATTCTATGAACAGGAAGCAACACAATTTCACATTATTATTTTATTAAAAAAAAACATTTTCCTTAACTTAAATAAGTGAGGCAATGAAAGTAGCTATAACATCCATCACTCTAAGCTACCAAACTAATTCAGACATAGTAAGTATTTGCATCCAAAAACCAAGTCCAAAAACCAAATTGAGCAATTCAACGTAAGAGATGAAGAAACTCAGAATGGCTTGATCTGAAACAACTCTGCATCATCTAACATCAGATATTAGAAACAAATATTACCCTAACAAAAAATCAATTAAGAGAAAGAATTCACCAATATCACTGTCAACTAGTTTAGAGATAGAAACCTTTATGCTTGAATTCCAATAATTGGTGGTGAAAATTGGACCTTGGATTTCTGTAGCTGTGTAGCATATATATCAAGTTGCATATTAACATTGTCTAATACATTATATATTAGCATGAAACCTAGATTCCAACTCATTTATCTTTCTCCTATACAAATTAAGAAGTACCTCTTATACAACTTCTTAGAACCACAGGGGCAGGGTGCATTCCTACTTATTTGCCCACTTTTGGCCAAGTTTGATCTTGCAACATCCATCGGAGACGTTCCCATCATTTTCTGAATCTGCAATTGTTTAAACCTTCACAAATGAATAAGTCATGACATAAGATATTACCAAAGGACATATAAAAAATTTATTTCTATCATCCTTCTCTCATAAAGTGGCAGTCAGAGAACCTTAGTGCACATTCGATGATAAAAGAAAAGAAGCAATAGGGAAAGGAGAGAAAACGACGACAATTGACACCTTGCCCCTGCACTTCATAGAAGAAGGCATACCAAATTAATAAGGTTCTTCAGATATGCGTGCACAGTCAGTGTTGCAGAAATCACTAAGCACATGTAGTACAACCAACTGGTGCCCAGCGCCTGTTTTCCCACTACTAACATTCTTTATCCATATTTTAAACTGTTTTTCATGTTTTAAAGCACAAAGCTTCTTGAAATGTAAATTAATCAAAATGATTTTATGATTCTAGAATTTGTTTCAAACATAAAGAGAGAAAAGGTTATGATTTGATCTTTTCATTTCAGAACAAATAAAAAAATGGGCCACCTAGGCACAACCTAACGGCTGCCTTGTTCAGGTGCTGCATAGCATGGCTGATCATGGTAAATGCAGGTCAACTAAGCTCCAACTAGGTGGATTTTTGCAACAATGAGCATAGTTTGCCATTTGTTATTCAATAATTTATTTATTTTCCTGTACCCTCGTATGTAATTCACATGTGTTACTCTGTATGATTTATTTGTATCTTCTTCTAGTTAAATTGCAAGATTGGGTTTTGCTTTGCTATTTGCCAGTTTGCCTTTCTTCTTAGTTATCTCAGAAAAAAGAAACAGAAACCCAGGATACAAAAATCCATACGACTTGACTCTTTATTCATAGTTAAACCCTAAATCCTGAAACCAAGGCAATTAGTCCAAGTTCTACAGAAAGCGTTCACGTCCTTATCTCAGACCCTTTTATATTTGGCATGACTGAACGATGATTACTCTTTTTTTTTCATCATGAAATCATGCTTAAACCAGCATGCTATGTTCACAATTATTTTTTCTGCAGTCAGCCAAAAGAAACAAGGAAAGTTCTGAATTTTTTTATTGACAGTTGAATGAATGGAAGAGAATAAAATTAAAAATTGCCAGAATAACGAAATTTTGAACTTAAAAAATCAAACACTAACAGATTTTGACAAATTAATCCTTTTCAAAAGTAATAAAGTCCAAGTTTGTTAGTCAAACTAAATGCAGATCTAAGAATGGATTTAGAGCATTATTTCTTTTCCACACCTGCCGTTATCGTATGGGAGTGGCTAAATTCATCTGCTGTCGTCTAAAAATCATTAAATCAGATTTAGGTGTAAGATAGAAACAAACAACAGCAAAGGTGGATTTAATTGTAGAAACTTGAAAAGATCTACATGTATGTATATCTAACCCCATAGGACTTCTATTAATGACATCAAGCAATTAGAATAAATCATCAAATTTTCATTGAATTTTCATCAATGAAAAATTCAGCAGCACCAAATAAAAAGAGAGGAAGATTGGGCACTAGGATGAGTACCTCTGCCATGCTCTTTGGCATAGGTTTGCCTTCTGCTTGAAGTTGTTCAAGCTTAACCTGGGCTGCTTTTGCCCATGTAAACTTTGCTAGGGTGTTCTCAACTTCTGCCACTGTACAATTACACTGTTTTGCTGCATCGTTCTTGTGACTAGTCTGGATGTTCTACAGAAAATAAAAGGCAGACGGAAAGTCACACACCACTAAAGCACTCCCAATATATATCCTTCTCAAACAGCCTTCAGAGATGACCTCTTGCTACCTAATTTATGACCAGAAGTGGACAACATCTAAGAATGTCAATAAATAACTTCAACTCTTAAGCTTCTTGATAATTTGTAAAGATGAGGGAAGAAGATTATAAAATAACTAACAAAAATTTAGTGGAATTCCCAAGTAAACCTAAGGCTTCCGTGATTACATTCATTGGGAACCTGTATAGAAACAAGAGAAGAATTGCTGAACCAGCTGAAGTTATCAACTTAGCCAAGACTGAAACTCATACAGATTTTCTACACTAACCAAGTAAGTAAAAAGAGAACTAAACAGATGTTTCCATGAACAGAAGGCAAAGGAAATCAGTACCTAAAATTATAACAAAATGCAGAAAGGCATTTCTCTTCATGGTAAGCCTTCAGAACTAGATTTAGGAAAGCACTAAAGTTTCAATTGAAGGATGATTTGCCGATTCTAATTAGAACAACGTCATGTTCCAGCAGAAATTCAGAAACACTAGAACGTAACATAAAAATTAAAACATGAACTAATTAGAGTCGGACCTCCCCAGTAGGATCAACGCCGCCTAGATATCGAATTATGGCCTCCTGCTTCTCAAACGCATCGGCAAAAGTCGCCTCACTACTTCTCCCCACTACGAACTGCTTCAAAGTCCCCAATTTCCTGGCCTTCCTCATCTCCTCCGCAAATCCTGTGTCAGTGTCGCGTCTCACGAATAAAGAAGAAGATCGTCATTTTACGTAAATATATTGGGGAAAAATGACTCACGTAGAAGGGTAAATGATTGGGCCGTTCCTGACGATTCGGTCTTCTGGCCGGTAAAAACTCCTTTCACCTTGTCCACCCATGACGCACCGAGATGCGGCGTCGTACAGATGCACCGGATGGTTGACGGATTCAGATTCCGGCGATGGGGAGATGAGAGGATTGATCGGAGCATTATATATTATATTAGTGCAGTGTTGCCAACTTCTCTTTCTTGAATGTTGGATTGGAAGTATCAAGTAAGTGAGCAACAACACTCTAAACCCCCAAAGCTGCCAGGGTTTTAGAATTTGTTTTGTTTTTTCTTTAAAAATCGAGAATAGTCTTACAATATAAATTTTCATTTTTTTTAGATTATTGAATTATTGATTTAAAAAACTATAATTTTGTAGTAGGGTTGGTCTTGGAGTTGGTAGATTGCTAATTGAAATTACATTTTCCGAGGAGGCTTTTTTCTTTTTTGTTTTCCTAAAAAATTTTGGAGCCAAATTTAATACAGTATATGTATTGATGATAATGTTATAATATAGAAAAAATAATATTTTTTAGGTTATTTTTATTGACAAGACTAGAGAACTATTGTTGAAAACATGTATAACGAATTGACGATGATTTTGTTACTTCCCACTTTGATGTTTCACAAGATTATAATATCCGACTAATCCTACTTGCCTCGTTGAAATGTTTGAAAGGAAAACGATGAATTAGCCGAGCAGATATCCTGCCACATGAACAATTTTTTATTGAAAAAAAAGGTGCTTTCCTTGAGAGAAAATTTGTTAGTATAGATATGAGTAGATGAATAATTGTCAAAAGAAATAGCAAATAATTGTGTGATTGGTGACTGTGGGGAACCATGAGATTGAATTCTGAATTGGCAGGCCCACAAACTACACTGCACAGAGATGTATAAAGATTAAGTTGTGCATATGACTGAACATTGCTGTGACAGTGAACGAATGTCTGTTCATCCACGATCAACATAATCAGAAGCGACGATTTATGATAAAAAAACGTCCCACACAATCCTAATGCTTAAAGATTCATCCTGCATTTTGTACTCATAAACAAACTGCATCAAGTTTTAGATCACAATGAATTCACAGTAGTAGATTATAGTTAACACTTATCTTTCTAACTATCAACACTCTAGTGTTTACAAACACGAATAAACATCTCTCTCTCTCTCTCTCTCTCTCTCTCTCGCCATATCCTCTGTGACTGTACTTCTCTAGGCTAAGCAACGCTAACCAATTATCCATCATCCCTCCCTGAAAATTTCACAATTCGATGAAGAAAAGAATATACAAATTTAGTTATCAACTAGTTATCATTCATTCATGTGCAGAAACAAGCAAAATGCAAGAACATGATCATTATTCATCAATCATTCATAATCTAAGCAGGAGCAGCAGTTCCACACTTATCAACAACCATCCATCCAAATCCAATAATCTACATATAAAGGAGTTACGAAAAAAAATAATACGAAAACAGAGGAAATACTACTTACTGCCCCCAAGGAAGTAATAATCAATCAATTCCCCATGGACCTAAGCTCCAGCAGTTGCTCTCTAATCTGATCCTGCACCAGCTCCAATCGCTTTGAAAACACTTCCAACTCCAGTATTTGCTGCTTCCTCCACCGTTCGTTCGTCCCTTTATCTCCCCCAATCGCTGTCCCGAAACAGAACGGTATGGGGCTTCGTCCCAATCCAAACCCATTTCCACAGCACGACCCACCACCGTTGGAATTCAGATTGGGGCTCATCGAATTGCACAATAGCTCCTTGAATATGGGCGACAAGCAGCTCTTCACAGTCTCTTCGATCACATTGGACAACGATCCTGTTATCCCCACGTTCATCCCCGGAGGCGCTACGGCCGCCACCGGCTGAGCGTGACTGATGTTAACATTACCGGCGGTGTTGTGTTGCTTCTCCTCCAATTTCACCGCTCCGGTTCTGTTCCTCTTTCTGGACTGCGGAGTTTTGGAGTTCATATCAATGCCGTTCGGGTTAGGGCTCTGGCAATCGACAAAATTGTTGAAATTAGGGTTGTTGAGGCCGTCGTCGTCCTCGTCGATCGGAGCAGGAGCCGCACGGTAGGCGGAGGCGCCGTTGACGGCGGCGTTGCCCCAAATTTTGGAAGAGATTTCGAAGGTAGCCTGCTCGTGAGGGCTCTTGAACGTATATTCCTTGCCGGTGCTGAATTTATTGATGACGTTACGGTACTTCTTCTTCAGGCGGCGCAGCTTCTCGACGAGCTGATTCTTATTGAAATCCAACTGGAATTTGCTCCTGATCTGGTCATAGAACGCCGTGGTGTCGTGGTGGTGCTGCGACGAGCTGTGGGGACCGCAGCGCTGGGTGGTGTAGTCGAGGAACCCCTGCAGCAGCTCAATCTCGTCCTCGTCGGTCCAAAGGCGCTGGAACAGCTTGCGCGATTCGTCGGGCGGCGCCGGCTTCTTCGCGGCGACGGCAATTTCGGGCTGAATTTGCTGCTGCTGATGGGCTAGGTGGGGATCGGGGACGCCGGGGACGGCGATCGTGACTTGGGCGGCGGAAACGGGCGGGGGAAGGCGATCGACAGCGACAGGGGCGGAGGAGGCGGAATCGTCGTCGTAGTGGTCGAAGCTTTCGTCGTCGTCGTCATCGTCGAGGAGGTCTTCGTCTTCGTTGAAGATGCCGGGTGCAGCGGCGGAGGCGGGCTCGTCGGCGGAAGCCATCGGTTAGGTTTTGGAGGGTTGGGTTATGGAAATTGGGGTGGGGGGGGAGGGGTTCACGGCGAGGGTGGCATGGCCTAATTGGTGGGTTTGGTTTGGTATGAAGACCCAAGTGGGTTTGAACGCTTCACCACACGCCACCTACGCTACTCTACACCTAATGTTCGGTAAAAACCCACGATTTTTACCAAAACGCACCGCACGTATCTCTCTCTCTCTGCCTACTTAGTCCAAGCGCCTCTTGCCCTCTTAACTTCTTTTAATGTTTTTTTGGGTTCCAATCATTTTATTTTTTATTTATTTTAAATGTTATTGGGTGAAATGTTCGACAGAAGCAAATAAATAAGGGGAAAAAAAATAAGATTTAAAAGGTAGTAGTTTTGTAGGCAATGTGTACTTATTTTAATTCCAACTCCTATCAATGGTCCCATCAAATCAGATTGTGCACTTCAATTCTGCAAAAAGTGGTTTGTAACTGCCAAAATTGGAATATTAATTATAAGACTATCCACATCAGTGACATTCATCCAACTCAACCTTCAAATAAAATATTAATTTCTCTCTCCTACACACCCACAACCCCCAACATTTTAAAATTTACACTCCATCAGTGACACTCATCCAACCCGACATTCAACTAAAATATTAATTTCTCTTTCTTCCAATCTACATAAAATATTTATCATTCTATTTTTTAAATAAAATATCATTAATAATAATTTTTACTATATTTAAAAAATCGTAATTAATATATTATATATATTTTTTAAATTCATAATTAAAAAAAAATACCCGTACAATTATAAATTCATAATTTACTTGACAACAAAATGAAAATTACAAGAGTTAAAACAAAATAAAATATAATTAAATAAATTACAATGAGAAAATTAGATATTCTAAATTACGAGTACATAAGATGTAAATTACATATTCAATTAGTGTCAAATTGAGAATTTTGATAATATTGAGAACTTTGTTGATTTTCTGAATTTCGAAAATTTTGTGGGTGAAAGTAAGTTCCAAAATTTGAAAAATTTTGGGAATCATGATAATAATTTGGGTGATTTGGATGCATATTGAGAATTTGGTGAAATAAAATATGTGAGAAAAGGAGAGTTTAGTTATTTGTAAAAATATACCAATATTGGCTCTATTTATAGAAAAAAAACACTATGAATATTGATTTTTTTATAATTATATATATTATTTAAATTTTAAATTAATATATATATATAAAATTAAGTGGCACCCAATCAGAGGGTGCCACGTGTACAAGAAATTGAGGGAACTTTAGGTTGGATGATCGATCCGATCGTGAGTTTTGATGATATTTTCCTTTTTTTTAAAAAAAAAATTCTTTTGTCTTTTGTGGTGACACCCACTCGGGTGTCACCGATGAGGGCAATCTAATAGGGTTTGAATTTAATTTTACCCCAACCACCACTGCTTCTTCTTCCCTCTTTCACTCTCGCATCCCCTTCCACTCACTGTGGCCGATTCATTGCAAAAAAAAAAAATTGTTCAAAGCTTTGCTTCGCCTTGGCCTCACCGTCTTCGTCTTCTCGACAAGCACACACCGGAGATGGAAGCACCGCCGGACACGTCTTCGTCTTCTCAAGTACGTTTCTAATTTTTTCTCGCTTTTGATTAATTTTGAAGATAATCATGGCTACTTAATATCATGAATCGATGCTAGTTAATCGAGTGTATGTTTGAATTATTGGAGGGTTTGTTTAGATATTAATTGAGAATTTTGCTATGGTTGGTTTTGTGTTATAAATTAATCGATTGTATGTTTAAATTAATCGAGGCTATGTTTAGAAATAATCGTGGCTCTGTGTATTAATCGAGACTAATTGTATATTAATCGAGGCCTGTTTGGAAATAATCGTGGGTCTTTATAAAATTAATCATGACTTTGTTTAAATGAATTGAGGCTTAATGGAGGATAAATTAGAATTAATCGAGGTTAATTTTATATTAATCAATGCTTGTTTAGAAATATTTGTGACTTTGTTAAAATTAATCAATCGAGCATTAATCGAGGTTAATTTAGAATTAATCGAGGCTTATTTAGAAATAATCGTGACCTTGTTTAAAATAATCGAGGCTTAATTGAGAAGAGCCTCGATTAATTTTTAAAAGCCTCGATTAAATTTTCAAGAGCCTCCATTATTGTTTGAAGCCTCGATTATTTTTTGAAGAGCCTCGATTGTTTCTCAAGGCCTCGATTGATTTTTTTCAAAAGCCTAGATTAATAAAATAAGAGCCTCGATTAAATTTTCAAGAGCCTAGATTATTGTTTGAAGCCTCGATTATTTTTTGAAGAGCCTCGATTGTTTCTCAAGATCTCGATTGATTTTTCAAGATCCTCGATTAATTATGGATTATCCACGATTAATATTGAATAGTCCACGATTAATTTAAATATTATTATATTAGTCGAGGCTCCTTTTAAATTAATCGTGGCCATTTGGAAGTAATCGAGGCTCCTTTTTAAATTAATCGAGGCCCATTTAAAAATTAATCGAAACTCATTTAATTTAATTTAAATGAGCCTCGATTAATTTAAAAGAAACCCACGATTAATTTAAAATAAGTCTCGATTACTTTCAAATTTAAATTTTATAAATTTTCAATTTATATGAAATATTAAAAATATTTAATTTAATTATAATTTTGTAATTGTTGCTAGATTGATTGAGTTAGAGAGTCGTTACAGCACGTGAGGCTTTCGTTCATAGTGTACGTCATACCGAAGGTACTTGACACGATCAGAGCCACACTGCACACGATAGGTGGTGATGCAGTCCTGCAGTCATTCAGATGCAGATGTTTCGGCCATTTTCTGGACTACAGGGTTGGTGAGGTCCAGAAGAAGGCGATTCGCGCTTTGATGAGCCGTGAGGTGCGCGTGTCGGATCGTGCACTGGAGGGACGGGAGACATGGTTTCGAATTCATCGCTCCTAGCTGCGCTTTGGTCCGACTGGGTAAAACCCTGGTGTCAGGTTTATGGTTCAGCGGCACGAGCTTCGATCCGAATTCCGTGCTGCATGTTGTTTAGCAGAGATCCATCTTCCATCGCCTATTACAAGGGAAGCGTACGACCGTGAATTGATGCTAGTTGAGATCACGATTAAAAGATACATGTATCGATTAAGTTAAAATAGCATCGATTAATTATATTAATTCAAATAGCCACGATTAAGTTAAATAATTATCCTCGATTAAATAGCCATCGATT
Organism: Perilla frutescens; assembly: GCA_026008535.1. Taxonomy (NCBI): domain Eukaryota; kingdom Viridiplantae; phylum Streptophyta; class Magnoliopsida; order Lamiales; family Lamiaceae; genus Perilla; species Perilla frutescens. The sequence continues at coordinate 32,544,470 of BRKX01000017.1, read as the reverse complement.
AATTATTATAGGTTAAAATAGCCACAATTAAGTTAAAAATTAAAATTGATTATCATCGATTAATAGTTCAAATAGCCACTATTATTTCTAAAACAAGCCTCGATTAATTTGAAGGAACCTCGATTAAATTTAAAATTACCTCAATTAATAAAATAGCCTCGATTAATTCTAAAAAATGTCTCGATTAATTCTAAAAAATACCTCGATTAAATTTAAAATAGCCTCGATTAATCGATGCAAAATTCAATTAATCGAGGCCTCCTTTAAATTAATCGATGCAAATTTCAATTAACTAGGCATCGATTAATATTAAATTGATTAATATTAAAAATAGCCCTCAATTAACTATGCCTCGATTAATTTTATTAATTGTCATCGATTTATACTAAAAATATACATCGATTAATATTAAAAATAGCCACGATTATACCTAAATTGGCTATATTAACTATGCCTTGATTAATTTAGAAAATTGCCACGATTAATACTAAAAATAACCATTGATTAATAGTGAAATGAGCCATGGTTAACAATAAATTGCCTTGATTAATTTAAAAATCCTCAATTAACAATAAAGTGTCTCGATTAATGTTATTAATTTTATTTAATGAAGTTCAATAACTACCTTACTTACACAAGAAATAAATGCTTTCTCAACACACGCAAGAGACTGTCTAATTGAGATTCAGAGAGGTACGCAGAAACTATTACCGGTTTCCTTTCATTCTCGCCCAAGAAAGCATATTTGAGATGGGCTGGCAATGGCTTCAACTCCAGCTTTTTGGGCAACTGAGGCTCTCCATCTTTAACCTTCTCGCTTTCATCCCTCAGTCGTAGAAACTTGGATCCTCGCCTTGGAATCTCCTGCAATGAATTTAATTAAGCAATTGTATAAGTTAATTCTAAATTATCAAACTTAAATTCATTTGTGGCAAAATATGAATGGAGCAAACTTTGCTCCAAAGAATCCATTGGATCCATAAAGTCGGCCACATCTATGCAGGTATCCATTACTTTGAGAACTTTGCACTCTTCATTTTGCTGGGCATCCTCTTTGTCATGAAACTGCATAGCTCTGAAGAGAGAGAAAGTGACACTCTCGTCATTGACACGAAGTGTTAATTCTCCTTTAGCTACATCTATCAATACCTTCCCCGTATTGAGAAACGGGCGTCCTAGAATGAGAGGAACTTCAGCATCTGCCTCCATGTCCAACACCACGAAATCAACGGGAAAAATGAATTCATTGACCTTGACTAAGACGTCTTCAACTATCCTCCGCGGATGTGTCACCGATCTATCTGCCATCTGAAGACATATGGTAGTGGGCTTGATCTTCCCGATGTTCGGCTTTTGGAAGAAGGACAATGGCATCAGGTTGATACTAGCCCCCAAGTCGCATAAGGCTTTACCGGTATGATCGCCTCCTATGGTGATGGAGATGGTAAAACTCCCAGGATCCTTAAACTTAGCTGGAAGCTTCTTTTGAATCAGAGCACTGCAATTCTCTGAAAGGTTCACGGTGGCATAATCGCCCAATCTTCTCTTCTTAGACATGACATCCTTAAGGAATTTGGCATAGCTTGGCATTTGTTGTAGGGCCTCCACCAGAGGAATGTTAATCTGCACTTTTCTAAATATCTCCAAAAATTTTGAGAACTGCTCATCTACTTTCTTCTTCTGAAACCTCTGAGGATAAGGAATGGGTACCGTAGATGATGCAGGAATGGGCTGAGTTGGCACTGGCAATGATGCAGGACTGACGACGGCTGGAACGAGACTGTCTGGATCATCTTCTATCTTCTCAGATTCCTCATCAGGAGTCGGTGCAAGTCTTGGATTTTTCGGTCCTTCATAAGAAGTCCCACTTCTCAGCTGTATCGCCTTGTATTGTTCCTTGGGATTGATAGTTGTATTGCTAGGAAACTGACCCTGCTGATGCTGATTTCCGACTACTGTGGCTAACTGTCCCAGCTGCTTCTCAAACATCTTCATTTGAGTTCCCATGGCTCCAACGACATTCTCAAGCTTCTCAACTCGAGATTGAGACTCTCCCATATATTTTTCCATCTTACCCATGAAAGCCATCAGAAGCTCATCCACCTTCGGCTTTTTGTCTTTATCAATCACGCCATTGGTAACTGAGAAGCTTGTTGGTGGTTACAACGCGGCATTGGGATTCCCATAAGATAGATTGAAACGGTTACCTTGGTAAAATTGATTTCCACCTCGGTAATTGTTATTATTCCCATAGTCCCTCTGATTGACATAATTCACGTCCTCCATTGCATTCCCTACAGAAGTGTCTGCGCCCGACCGTGTCATAACATCGAATCGATTGTTGATGGTGGCATTCAGAGTAGAAAGTTGGGCAGCCAGCTTAGAAATAGGATCTGTATCATCGACTGCTGCAGTCCTTTTCATAATCTTCACTTGACGATCATTAATCCACTGGTAACTGTTGGTAGCCAAGTCTTCAATGATAGACACGGCTTGATCATGTCCTTTGTTAAGCAAGGACCTACCTACCGAAGCATCCAGAAGTCTCTTCACCTCCATGTCGCATTCGTTGTAGAAGATGCAAACCTGATGATCAACCCCAAATCCATGATTGGGGCACTTCCTCAACAACTTTCAAAATCTCTCCCATGCTTCGTATAGATTCTCATCCTCATATTGACGAAATTGAGTGATCTCGCCTTTCAGCTTCAGAGTTAGACCGAGAGGAAAGAATTTGTGGAGGAACTTGTGAGCTAAACACTCTCAGCTATCCACTGTACTAAGATCCAGTGAATAATACCAATCCTTGGCGGCATCATTCAGAGAGAATGAAAACAGACTGAGTCGAATAGTGTCATCCGAAACCCCGTTCATCTTAATGGTGCTGCAAATCTCTAAGAACTGTTGTAGATGTGCATTCGGTTTTTCAGTCTTGAGCCCTCCATACTGGTGTTGTTGAACCATGCCTACCAATCCTGTCTTCAGTTTAAAGTTGTTGGCATTGATTCCGGGACCGGGAATATGACCATGATTAAGCACCGACATACACATCTGATTTATGGGTATTGGAACCGCCTCTCTTGCAGCTTCTTGCTTTTGCATTCGACGCTGCATTTCCTCCAACTGTCTCTGCAGTTGCTGCATTTGCTCAACTGTAACAGGTGCTCCCTGTTGATCTGCCATTTCTCTCATTCTCCTTCTAGCGTTATTGTGCCGAGCAGTAGCTTCAATTACAGGATCAAAATTCTGTAGTGGCTCTCCTTTTGATCTTGTGCTCATACACAACCTGTGAAAATAGAAGAAAGAAAATGATATTTAAACAGGAAAAGAAAATAAAATAAAGAAACAATGTCTAGAGTAGCAATATAAAATAAATTCGAATAATAGTAAACAAAGAAATAAGTCCTCGACAACGGCACCAAAAACTTGTTCAGTATTTTAATTCCACCTAAACTGCAAGTGTACAGCGAGGTTTCTAGTATAATGGCGAACAAGGTCGAATCCACAGAAACTTAAATTCTGGTTACTAGTTATTTTATCTATCCTAACGCTGTTATCTAGACTATCCAAGGTTTAGGGATTTTAAACAAATGAAAGAAAACAAATAAATAACTCGCAAAACTAAATTCACAGTAGATAAAGTTACAGAGAAGAATTATCAAGAAGAAATACGTATTCTAGGATTGAACATTCATCAAATACTCCATCTTATTTACTAATCCAATAACTATGCCTATGTTGGGATTTCAATCACACTATAGCAACCACTTAGCTATTCAGAACCCCTTATCAGAGAATTAAGAACGTTGATTACATTATAAATAACAATGTCTCCAAAAGCTGACTTGGCTATGATACCAAAAACTATGATACGACCAAAATAATGCGGAAGCAACGAATCGAACAACGCCAACTATATGGAAAGATTCAACCCAAGATACCTACTGTAATGAATCTTAAATTTGAACTAATAAACTGACCTAAATCCCCAATTAACAATATAATTCGAATTGAACAAGAAATAGCTCAAATCGTCCTGAAAACCTTAAATAAAGATGCGAACAGAAAACTATGCAAATGACCTCGGATTAAGCTCAAATTTTAGGACAAGGTACAATCTGAAAACATGCAAAATATATACAAAAATCAGCCAAAATGCATGAGTGATTTGGGAGATGGCTCGGTGGTCAATTTCAGATATCTAGGGCTCGTATTTTTAGACCAAGGGGTTATAAACCTAAAATCTGGACTTGGGGTGAAGTATAGATGATGGTGATGAAGTTATGGATGGTATGGGTGTTGAGTTGTGGAGCCTGAGAAGGAAACATGAGCAGATGGCAAATAAGGCATGGCCACGCCTTATCTGCCGGGCTGGGGGTGAGAATTTGAAGGCCCTTTTGTTTAGGCCCATATTTATTTTAGGGTTCTTCTATTATAAATAGCCTCTCAATGTAATTGTAACCCTAATCCAAAAATATATCTCTAGAGAATAACCTGGCTTGGCAGCGCCCCCAGAGTAGTCATATCTGACGAACTGGGTAAACAACTTTTGTGTGTTCTTATTGTTTTTCAATTATTTTCTATCTAAATCTTAACAATGGGGTATGTGCAGAGGCGTGGTGGTGGCTGGAACGAAGGTACATGCGATGGCGATGATAAAAATGAAAGATAAATTGTGAATCTTACCCGAGAACGAACCTCGAACTTACAAGGATCCAAAACGTGCTTATGGAGTAATCTTCGTGGCTGTCTAACCCGGATACTACTGGATATAATGAATGAGACGGTTGATTTCAAGTTTGAATTTGCCAAAATCAAAATCTACGAAGAACAATCAATTTTTGAGACAAGTTGAAAAGCTTTGCGCTGTATTTTTCATTCAAACGAGTCTGAGCAATATAGTGAATGAAAATACCCTAAATAATTACTCTAGGAATGAAAATCTCATGTGTCTTGGGCTTTGAATTCGAACTGGGTTAATTAAAACTACTGGGTCCAATATCACTTAAACTAGCTGTGATAATTGGGCCTACTAATCAAATAAAATCCACAACTGAAATAATAGTCCAATTAAATAAAATAACTAATTTAAAATGGCAAGGACACACGTCCAAGCCTAGCATAGGCTGCGGCTTCACTCTTTGATGCTCAGACAGTCACCAACTTGTACTATCTGGAACTGACTCCATCATCTTCCAGCTTCTTTCTAACATAGCACTGTAAATATCCTTGCAGCTTCTTGGCACGTAAGCGCATCACTGGACCTCAACTGCAACTCCGAGTTTAGTTCCTCAGTGCTCATCCCGGTCTCATCACTATATGTTTACTGATTCCAATCCTTTATCTATTAACTCTGGTGACTCTGTGTCTGATTCTTTATGTGAATATGAATGGCTCCTAGATTCTGGCTGCACATACCATATTACCCTATTTAAGAATTTATTTTCTTCTTTAAAAGAATTTGAAAATGATTTTGTGTCTATGGCTAATGAAAAGAAATGCAAAGTTGTTGGAATTGGAGATGTATGCCTAAAATTTGAAAATGGGTCTACTATTACTCTAAGAAATGTCAAATATGTGTCTGAATTATGCTATAAATTGCTATCATGTGCTGTATTGGAAAATAATAGGCTTGAGAGAAGATGGGAAAATGGTCAAATGAAAATTTTGAAAGGGTCCTTAGTGATTTTCAAAGCTATAAAGAAAAATAATTTATATATTTGCAAAACCTTACCTCTTGTGTCTGCTGCATGCTCTGTGAATGTTCAGCAAAATGATAAGACTGTGTTATGGCATAATAAGCTTGGACATATAAGTAATAAAGGCCTTGAAATTCTGAAAAAGAACGATGTGTTTGGATCTGATGTGATCACTAGCATGCTTGATGCTTGTGTTTTAGGCAAACAACATAAGGTTTAATTTCCTGTATCTACAACTCCCAACACTACTAAATGCATTGAAGTTCTTGAGTACTTGCATGTTGATGTCTGGGGTCCTGCTATTGTTCCTACTCATGGTGGGAATAGATTTTTCTTGTCTATTATTGATGATTTCTCTTGGAAAAGTTTGGGTGTTTTGAATGAAACATAAATCTGAAGTGTTAGATGAATTCAAAAATTGGAAATTACAGATTGAGAACCAAACTAACAAGAAAATTAAAACCCTTAGAACTGATAATGGTCTAGAATTCTGCAATGCTCAAGTTGATGATTTATGTGTTAAATCTGGAATTAAGAGACACAAATATGTTCCTTATAACCCCCGGCAAAATGGGTTGTTGAAAGGATGAATAGGACTCTTTGAGATACGGTGAATAGAATGTGTGCTCTCTCTGGTATGTCTAAAAAGTTATGGGGTGAGGCAGTGTGTACTACACTACTTCTGCTTGCCTGATTAATAGGTCTCTTTCTATTCCTTTGAAGGGGAAGTGTCCTGAAAATGTGTTTACTGGAAAGCCTATTGATCTGTCTAATTTGAGCGTATTTGGTTGTGCTACTTATACTCTTGTTAAAGATGATAAGCTTGAACCAAGATCTAAAAGATGTATTTTTTTGGGTTACCTTGAGGGAGTAAAAATGTATAGGCTTTGGGCTAAAGATGTGTCTGGGCTTAAAACTACTGTTAGTAGAAATGTTATGTTTAATGAAGCTAACTTTCCTTACTTGACTGAACCTAAGCCTATTGCCTATGTGGATGATGTTGCCCCAATTGTTCTTTTTGAGGTAGAGCCTTTACATGTTTATGAAAATGTTCAGCATGATATTGTGCAAAATGATAATGATAATAATAATTATGAGCATGAAACTGAGCAAAAATATGATGCTGAAGTTGAATATAATGATAATGTTATTCAAAACAGTGAGCTTAAAAACTTGAATGATTATCAACTTGCTAGAGACAGGGTGAGAAGAACCATTAATAAGCCTGATAGATATGTTGATGATGAGTGCAATTTTCTTGATTTGGCTTTTAATGTGTTTGAGTCTCTAGATAGCAATGGAACAAAACTTTTAAAGAAGCTCTGAAGTCTAAAGATGGTAATAAGTGGTTAATTGCTATGCAAACTGAGACGAAATCATTGCATGTTAATAAAACATTGGAGCTTGCTCCTAAATCTGCTCATTACTCTATTGTTTATTGAAAGTGGTTGTTTAAAATAAAAAATAAGTTAACAATATCATATTTAAGACCATATTAGTTGCTAAAGTTTTACACAAAAAGATGGGGTAGATTATACTGAAGTCTTTGCTTCTATGGTCAAGTTCACTACTGTAAGAATTATGTTAGCCTTAGTTGCTCAAATTAATTAGGAATTAAAGCAAATGGATGTGCATGACTACTGCATTCTTGCATGGTGACCTTGATGTTCCTATCTATATGCATTGGCATGAGGGCTTTATTGACTATGATACACTTAATCATGTATGTTTACTCATAAAATCTTTGTATGGTTTAAAACAGTCTCCCAAGCAGTGGACTTCAAATTTGATAAATGCATGAGATCTTTAAAGTTAAACATAAGTAAGTTTGATAATTATTTATACTTTAAAGAAACCTCTGTTGTTCCTATGTTCCTATTGATCTATGTAAATTATATGATATTGATTAGCCTATGCTCGAAGTCTTTGAAACATGTTCAAAAATGTCTAAGTGAACATTTGAAATGAAAAACTTAGGTGATGCTAAGAAAATTCTTGGCATGAACATTATTAGAGACAAAAAGAATGATACTCTTGTGATCAGACTTCATATGTTGAAAAGATTTTGAGTAAGTTATTTATGTCCAATGCTAAAGTTGTGAATGTGCCTTTAGTTGCTCACTTTTGTGTTGAGTAAGGAGCAGTCTCCTAAGACTGCTTCTGAGATTAATGCTATGAAAAAGGTACCCTACTGCAATGCTATTGGCTTTGTAATGTATCTCTTATGGTAAGCATCAGACCTGTTATTGCCTATTATGTGAGTTGCTTGAGCATGTACATGTCAAATCCTAGTGTTACTCACTAGGAAGCCTTGAAGTGACTGCAGCTAAGATACCTTAACTCTTCTTTGCATGTGGGGTTAAATTTTTCTAAATGTGTAAAGAGTCTTCAATTGTGTAGCTATGTTGATTCCAACTATACTAATGGCAAAGATAATAAAAGGTCAACTACATCTTATGTGTTTACTTAGTGTGGGTCATGCATTAGTTGGAAGTCTCAATTGCAACATATTATTGCACTTTCAACCACTGAGGCAAAGTATGTTGCTATAATTGAAGCTATGAAGGAAGCCTTGTGGTTGAAAGATGTTTTATCTGAAATTTATTATTTAAAGGAAAATGTTATGCAAGAATCATGTTTTTCATGATAGAATCAAGCATATAGATGTGAAGTTCCATTTTATTAGGGATGTTGTTGAGAGCAAATGTGTTTTGCTTGAAAAGATTCATTCTATTTTAACCCTGCTGATATGGGTACAAAATCTTTGCCTCTTGAAAAACATGCTACATGCATAAAAATTTTGAATTTTGATCCAGGTTAATCTCCAGCTGTTAAATGTTTTAGGTCTTATGAGATTGATTTTATGTGTTGATTTTGTTCTCATAAGGCTGCAGCCTGGTAATTTCTTATCGGTTTGCCCCTGGTGATTACTTGGTTATTTCCCTAAAATCTTTGTGATTTGATTCAGACTTTGTGTCTGAAACTATCTCATCTATAGTTTTGTTGTGTGACCTATGTAGGTGAGATGTATGGCAATGATGATATCTACTGTGTCTCTTCTGGTTCCAGTCTTCCAGAATGGGCACAAGGTGGAAATTGTTGAGAAATAGGCCCAGTATGTGTGGCCCAACACTAGTGATAAGGCCCAGATGTAAATACAGCTCGAACCAATCCCCAAGCCCATCTACCCGATGCCATTATATTTATATGGCAACAGTTGCTATTCTCTCACACACTCTTCATTCTATTGTGTGTTCTCTAGAGAGTTATGCGAGAGAGAAAAAAAAGGTCATGTGAGAGAGATCTGGTAAGCTGAGTGCTTTCCTCTTCAATCTTCTTCTTCTTATTTTTCTTCTTTTCCGGGGTATATTCACCATCTTGGTGGAAATACTGTAGTTGTGTGAACAGTGGAAATACTGTAGCTGTGTGAGTATGTGTTGAGTCTAGGGTTTGGGCCTGAGGGGGCTTTGTGTCTGCGGTGATATTCTACTGTGAATCCTACCTGAGTAGTGCTTGATCTTGCGAATATTTGTGACTGGAGGTTAAATAAAAGGTGTAGAAGATTCTGAGCCATATAAAGTTCTGTGTGCAAAGCTTGAATCCATCCAAATCAGAAACTGCTGGTAAATACAAGAGAATGTGTGAGATCAACGGAGGTGATACCCAACAAATTAGTATTAAATTTTGAAACAAATCTATAATTTTCCGAATGCTTAGCTTTCAAGTTTGGGTGGTGAATCAATATTAATTGTTCGCAAAATTATACGCATCTTTTTCCCCGAGGTTTCAAGAATTTTATACGCATGTCAGAAAATTATTAAGGCACACAAGCACACGTTCATCGTTCGTCCGCAGAAAAAAATTTGTTTTGAATTTCTTCCGCTGCCTGCAATACCCTCCTAAAAGCCTTCATCGGCTCCTAACTTTTGTCAATTTTTTTTTAAAAAAAATCACTTCCCAAAAAATGTGTAAGAAATGGACTTTGATATCGCATAATCACTATAAATTTTTTTTAAAGCTGAAATTACGAGTACAAAGTCCATGTAAGCAAATAGAATTTTATGATAACTAACCGAACCTAGCATGAACAACACTGACAATAAAATATTCCAAAAACCACGTATACTAGTTCAAACAAACTACAAATGAATTAGAATCATAGCATGTCAAAATGACTTAAAATTAATGTTGTAAAACCTCTTTCTTTCTTTTTTAGGTTGAAGTGCTTTATGAGAAAATAGATTGTTGAGATTCTTTCCGTTTAATGTATTTCATTGGTGAGCTACGCTATTTGTCTTTGCGCATTTTTTTTTCTTCACTTTTTCTTTGTTTTTTAAAATTTGATCTTTTGATTTGAGTTTATGTAAATGTTGGTTTTCTGTATAGCTATAATAACATACTTGTCAAAATATTTTGAATCTACAGGCTTTTGATTTAGTTCCACTTGTGGATGTTGGCCCAATGATCTTTTAATGAGCTTATGAATTATTTTTTGATAGCCCAAATCCCTAATTAGCCCATACCCCTAATTAGCCCTAATTAACCTCTCTTCTCCATGATAAAAACAATTGCTGCGCCACCTCTGTTTCTCGAAGCTTGAGAGAAATATTGATTGTGAGGGCTCTGCTATTCCCGTTCACAATTCATCACCGGATTCCTGTCCATAGGTCTCCTGATTGGCGTTAAGATTGCAAGCTTCGTGAGAGAGAAATAACACCATTGATTTCAGCCCTCCATCTCTTGGTTACAGCCCATTCGTGACCTGCTATTGTAGCCCGCTTGATCGTTCTTGTTGCCGGAAGAGAACGCCGCCGCCGCCTTTGGATCCTGAGCCAACCAATCTTCTTCAATCCTCTTATATTTTTCTATTATCATATATATATATATATTGGGTCTTTGTGTTTGTTTACTTACAGTCATATAGATACATATATATTGCTGTGGATATCGATATATATATATATATACATTCATGAATTGGGAGTCTGTTGTTGCTGTGTTCTTCCATTGATAAAGCATTAAGTTTATTGCATGGTTGCAGCCGTATAGCAGCTCACTGGAGCCTCACGACGCCTGCAACGAGGCCTATCTTGCTGCTGCATCTCCAGACGCCGGAGAAGTCACCTGGATTTGCGCTTGAATCTGCTGGAGAAAGCATTGACGAAACATCGCCGTTCTCTGCTGCTGCTCTACCATCACCATCCTTATCTCTCCTCTTCTTTTTCATTTCTGTTTTTCATCTCATTTGCTGATTAGTAGTCTCAAATCTGATCCTACTGTTGTGATTTGCAGTTGCTGGGTTAGACGTCAATTCCCCTCCCTAGTTGTTGTAGTGTGCAGAGATATCTAGAGGTCCTTATCCACAGCAAGTCTTGACATTGACGCCGCTGCTGTTCCAAGAACAGTGAAGAGCCGTGTGACTGTTGCAGACGATTTCCTTTCCTATTGATATTACTCAACATCGCTGCAGTGCTCTACTTATTGCTAGAGTAGGACTGTGAAGGAGAATTAACTAACAGTTGCTGCCACCAAATTTACCAAAGTTAGGCGATTGTGCGGCTGACTCAGACGAGTCGGAAAACAAGACGGTGAACCCCGACAGGGCAAGGATACCCAACAGTGGTATCAGAGCCACAGGGACCCTTGCCGGGGCACCCTCTGACTCGCACCAGCGCACCCCGCCGCCATTGGCTGCGCCGTTTCGCTCCCGACGAGCAAGGAACACGGTAGGTCAGATTTCTCCCCTTCCCGGGAGGATCTGCTCTGGTATAGTGGCGAAACTCTAAGCTCCCTAGAACTTAGGCTTGGTATTGTGGAGTTTTGGAGATTATTGGCGTTTTGGTGGTGTTGTGGGAGAGTTTTTTGGAGTTTTGTGTTATTTGCTGGAATTTTTTTTTGAGATATTGTGTTTTTTGAAAATTTATTGTTGATTTATCTTTTCTTTTTGTTCGGTATCTTGCGATCCTATACCTTGCTTCCGCGTTCTTTTATTTTTGCTGTGATATCTCTGTGAGTATTTTGGTTGTGTTTGGTGGTATAAACCTGGTGAAACTCCAAGTTTTGTGACTTTCTGAGAAACTGACTTCGGTATTTGAGTCAGTTGCTAGTGAAACAAGTTTTGGGGTTGTCCTGAGTGAATCCTTGCTCCACAGATAAATCTATGCTGAGAACTGGGCTAGCCTCAGCACTTTATCCCCCGTGTGTACTTGTTTCTGTGTATTGGAGGTGTTCCCTCCCGATTTTGTGATTGTTCTGTTGTGTTCTCTGATATTCTGGTGATTATTTGCCTTCCTGTTGCTTTTGTGACTTCTGTGTCTGCATATAATCATGAATAACCTTCATATGGCGCCTTTTGATGGTAGAAATGATTTTCAGGATTGGAAAACTAGAATTGAGTGCAATTTGACAAAAGAAAAGATTCATAAAGCAATTTTCACTAAAATTGATAAATCTGTGGATGATGAGAAATTGCATGATATGAATGATAGTGCTAGGGCTACCATTTTATTGAATTTGAGTAGTACTGTTCTTAGGAAAGTGTCTCATCATCGATGTGCTAAGGATTTGTGGGATGATTTGAATTCTCTATATACTGCTACTTCTGAAGAGTCTGTATATGCTTTACAAGATCAATTTATGAATTATCAAATGGATGCTTCAAAAGATGTTGATGCCAATATGGATGAATTCAAGAAATTGCTTCAAGACTTGAAACTTGCTGGTGATGACACGCATGAAAAATATGCTGCGCAAATTCTATTAGGTGCTATTCCTGAGTCATTTTCTGAGGTCAAATCTGCTTTGAAATATGGTGGGTCAAAAGTTACTTGCAATATGATTGTAACAGGCTTGAAAGCTAAAGAAAATGAGCTTAAAAAGTTAAAATCCAAACCTTTGCATAATGAGATCATGTATGTGAATAGGAATAATAATAGAAATCCCCCACATGGCTTTGATAAACCTCCTAACCCTGAAAATCCTAGTGTTCTTGCTGCAGAAAGACATAGGAGAGAAATGAACATTGCTCACAATCTTTCCCCTCATACTAGACACCATAATCGTGCTCAAATTTATTCCCAAAGCTCTACTCAACATGCCGGCAGAAACCAAGATTTTACCCATCAACCCCAAAACCAAAATTCTGATATGAGACCTAGGAAAACTTGCTGGAATTGTGGTAAACCTGGTCATTTTTCTAACAGATGCAAAATGCCTAAAAAGAATAAAGTCTTTGGGAATTATGATCATCGTGCTAATCATGTTTATGAAGGTGCAAATAATGTGCATGAAGATACTGTGAATTATGACTATTATGAGGGAGATGGCATTTATATGGTCTACACTGCATATGATTTTCAATTTATCAATTACTCCAATGCAGTTTCTAAAGATATGCATGAAAATGAATGGTTAATTGATTCTGGATGCACTTTCCATGTCATTCCTCACAAGCACATGTTTCACAACTTACAATATCTGAATTCTGGTCATGTGGCTTTGGCTGATGGGCAACAATGTGAAATTATTGGTAAAGGAGATATATGTTTGAAATTTGAAAATGGGAGCATGCTTATATTAAGTGATGTCAGATATGTGCCTCAATTGAAATTCAATTTGTTATCTGTGTCCAAAATTGCTGATAATATGCTTGATGGTTCTGTGAATTCTTTGAGATTCAAATTTGAGAAAGATTCGGTACTTTATTTCATTGCTCCCCGAAAGGGTGATCTGTATGCTGTCCAAGCTGAGTCTGTGCCTCTGCCTGTTGCTAATGTGATTCAAGAAGATAAGACTGCATTATGGCATGCTAGACTAGGACATATGAGCAATAAAGGTCTTTCAATTTTGCATAAAAATGGTGCATTTGGCAAAGATAAAGTGTCTGCTATACCTTTCTGTGAACCGTGTGTAATGGGCAAGCATCATAAAGTTCCTTTACCTGTCACTATGCCTTATCCTAGGAAGCATGTTAGTTCTGAAATTCTTGAATACTTGCATACGGATGTTTGGGGCCCAGCAAAAGAGCCCACCCATGGTGGAAACAGTTTTTTCTTGTCTATTATTGATGATTTTTCGAGAAAAATATGGGTGTTTTTAATGAAAAACAAATCTGATGTGTTCATGCATTTTTCTAAATGGGCTACTGAAATTCAAAATCAAACAAAAAAGAAAATTAGATGCATCAGAACTGACAATGGGCTTGAATTCTGTAATAATGCTATGGATAATTGGTGTTTTGATCAAGGTATTAAAAGGCATAAAACTGTGCCTTACACTCCACAGCAAAATGGAGTGGCAGAGAGAATGAATAGAACTCTCCTTGAGAGAGTTAGGAGCTTGCTTGTTGCATCTGGTATGTCTAAATGTTTTTGGGGTGAAGCTCTCATGACTGTGACTTATTTGATTAATAGATCTCCAGCTGTGCCCCTGCTTGGTAAAATGCCTGAATCTGTCTTCTTGAATAAGCCTGTTTATTTGTCTAATTTGAGAGTATTTGGGTGTGCTGTATATGTTCATCAAAAGTTGAGCAAACTTGATTCTAGAGCAAGGAAGTGTGTGTTTCTAGGATACCCTGAAGGTGTGAAAGGGTATAGATTATGGGATAGAAGTGTGCCTGGATTTAAAACATGTGTTAGTCGTGATGTTACATTCAATGAGCATGATTTTCCCTGTTTACCTGAATCCTCACCTTATGTTGCTCCAAGTGAGGTGGAAAATTTGAAAAAATTAGATAATAATGTGTTTGAGTTTATGTTTGCTCCTCCTGTTGCTCCAAGTGAGGTGGAGGATAAGGTGGAGAATAGGACTCCTATGCCGTCTGAATCTGAAAATGTGTCTAATGATTTACCTGTCACTGGGCATGAGTCTGATAATCATAATGTGGATGAGTCTGAGCAGGAGGCTAATGATGAGCCTATTAATAATATGCATGTGTCTGATTCTGAATCTAGTTCTAGCCCCGAAAATGAAACTGAGACTATTCCTGAACCTGAGAACTTGAACAATTATCAACTTGCTAGAGATAGGGTAAGAAGGAATGTGAGATTACCTGCTAAATATGATGATTATAATCTGTCTTTATATGCATTTAATGTATTTAGCAATGTTGATCAATTTGAGCTTAGAACCTATAGTGAAGCTGTCAAATCTAATGAATCTGATAAATGGCTTGCTGCAATGAATAGTGAAATGAAATCTTTGCATGACAACAATACTTGGATACTTGTTCAAAAACCTGATGATTGTTCTATTGTTGAATGCAAATGGTTATTTAAAATCAAGCATGAAATTGATAATGTGAGGTATAAAGCAAGATTGGTAGCAAAAGGTTATACCCAAAAGGAAGGTGTTGATTATAATGAGATATTTGCTCCTGTTGTTAAGTTCACTACTGTGCGAATAATGCTTGCTCTTGTTGCTCACTTTAACTGGGAACTTAAGCAAATGGACGTTACTACCGCGTTCTTGCATGGTGAACTTGAGAACAATATTTATATGAAACAGCCCGAGGGCTTCGTTGATAAAAACAAACCGGAGCATGTGTGTCTGCTAAAGAAGTCTCTATATGGCTTGAGACAATCCCCTAGGCAGTGGAATATCAAGTTTGATCAATGCATGAAAAGCATGAACTTCACTCGTTCCAAATTTGATCATTGTTTATATTTTATGGAGACTGATACTCCCATGTTCTTGCTTTTATATGTGGATGATATGTTGCTCATTAGTCCTTGCATTCAAACTGTGAAATATGTTCAAAAATGCCTTTGTGATAATTTCGATATGAAAGACCTAGGTGATGCTAGGAAAATTCTTGGCATGAACATTGATAGGAATAGAGCAAAATCCACTCTTGTGTTGCATCAAACTACTTATGTGGAACAAGTTCTTAAGAAATTTAATATGGAAGATTGTAAACCTGTTAATGTGCCTCTTGCTTCTCATTTTGTGTTAAGTAAGGATCAGTCCCCAAAGACTGACTCTGAAATGCTTGAAATGGAAAATGTGTCTTATGCCAATGCTATTAGTTCTGTGATGTACTTGATGATTAGCACGAGGCCTGATATTGCATATGATGTGTCTTGTTTGAGTAGATACATGGCCAATCCGGGATTACCACACTGGGAAGCACTTAAGTGGCTTCTCCGGTATTTAAAATCCACTATGAAGAGTGGTCTGACTTTTGGCAAGTCAGCAAATGGTGTGAAATGTGTTGGTTATGTGGATTCAAACTATGCGAATGATAGAGATAATAGGAAATCCACAACATCTTATGTGTTTACTTTGTGCGATTCATGCATTAGTTAGAAATCTCAGCTTCAATCAATCGTTGATTTATCTACAACTGAATCAGAATATATTGCTGCAACTGAAGCTATGAAAGAGGCTATATGGTTAAATGGTGTGTTGTCTGAGATTAAATTTATTGAAGATAAGCCTATGCTCTATTCTGATAGTCAATCTGCTATTCAACTGTGCAAAAATCCTGTATTTCATGATCCAACTAAGCATATTGATGTGAGATTCCATTTTATTCGTGATGTTGTTGAAAAAGGGGAAGTGTTGCTTGATAAGATCCCCTCTGAATTTAACCCTGCGGATATGGGCACTAAGTGCCTTCCAGTTGCAAAGCTATTATCCTGCAAGAGATCTTTGAACTTTGATCTTGGTTAAATTCTTCTATGTGAGCTTTATGTGATGGTATTCTAGTCTTTTGGCTGGATACCTTATTTGTTTTTTGTGTTTTTTCTCTACTTGTTTTTTGTGTGTTGGTTAGTTTTTCCCGTTGGTACTATGCTAGGTTGCATCTCGATCAAGGATAGTCATCAAGTGACTTGAGATGATTTGCAAAAGGGTTGGTCTCTAGTGTTGAGATTGAGTTCAAATACGCATAGTATTGTTCTCTCCCGCTCTTGTCTTGTCTTCGTGATAGACGTGAGTAAAAATAGGCGATGATGTTATCCATGTTAAGGTGTACGGTGTTTTTTCTTCCTTGGCGACTTAATGATCAATAGGCCAAAGGTGGAAATGTGGATGTTGGCCCAATGATCCTTTAATGGGCTTATGAATTATTTTTTGATAGCCCAAATCCCTAATTAGCCCATACCCCTAATTAGCCCTAATTAACCTCTCTTCTCCATGATAAAAACAATTGTTGCGCCACCTCTGTTTCTCGAAGCTTGAGAGAAATATTGATTGTGAGGGCTCTGCTATTCCCGTTCACAATTCATCGCCGGATTCCTGTCCATAGGTCTCCTGATTGGCGTTGAGATTGCAAGCTTCGTGAGAGAGAAATAACACCATTGATTTCAGCCCTCCATCTCTTGGTTACAGCCCATTCGTGACCTGCTATTGTAGCCCGCTTGATCGTTCTTGTTGCCGGAAGAGAACGCCGCCGCCGCCTTTGGATCCTGAGCCAACCAATCTTCTTCAATCCTCTTATATTTTTCTATTATCATATATATATATATATATATATATATTGGGTCTTTGTGTTTGTTTACTTACAGTCATATAGATACATATATATTGCTATGGATATCGATATATATATACACATTCATGAATTGGGAGTCTGTTGTTGCTGTGTTCTTCCATTGATAAAGCATTAAGTTTATTGCATGGTTGCAGCCGTATAGCAGCTCACTGGATCCTCACGACGCCTGCAACGAGGCCTATCTTGCTGCTGCATCTCCAGACGCCGGAGAAGTCACCTGGATTTGCGCTTGAATCTGCTGGAGAAAGCATTGACGAAACATCGTCGTTCTTTGCTGCTGCTCTACCATCACCATCCTTATCTCTCCTCTTCTTTTTCATTTCTGTTTTTCATCTCATTTGCTGATTAGTAGTCTCAAATTTGATCCTACTATTGTGATTTGCAGTTGCTGGGTTAGACGCCAATTCTCCTCCCTAGTTGTTGTAGTGTGCAGAGATATCTAGAGGTGCTTATCCACAGCAAGTCTTGACATTGACGCCGCTGCTGTTCCAAGAACAGTGAAGAGCCGTGTGACTGTTGCAGATGATTTCCTTTCCTATTGATATTACTCAACATCGCTGCAGTGCTCTACTTGTTGCTAGAGTAGGACTGTGAAGGAGAATTAACTAACAGTTGCTGCCACCAAATTTACCAAAGTTAGGCGATTGTGCGGCTGACTCAGACGAGTCGGAAAACAAGACGGTGAACCCCGGCAGGGCAAGGATACCCAACACCACTCTCTCTTTTTTATGTGTGTTATTATTGGGACATGAATGCTCTTGGAGGCAGTGATATAAGTTTATAGTTTTTACAAGATTTGATTGTTTGGGGGTATATTTTAACTATTGTTTATTTGATAAATATTCATTA
This sequence comes from Perilla frutescens, assembly GCA_026008535.1. Lineage (NCBI taxonomy): Eukaryota > Viridiplantae > Streptophyta > Magnoliopsida > Lamiales > Lamiaceae > Perilla > Perilla frutescens. The sequence goes on along the minus strand of BRKX01000017.1, from coordinate 32,526,428 downwards.
ATATTAAGTGCATTTATTCATTCTAGATGTCTCGCCATGATAAAGGATCTAATCATGTGTGGACTATTGAGGAAGATGCTAAATTGGTAGAATCAATGGATGAGGTTAAAAGAAGGGTAAATTGGGATGGCGCTAGTATAGATGTGTTGTGTGATAACTTGAAGGTACACTATTATTATAATTTTGTATTTAATTTATTTAAATTTGACGACATTGTTATGATCTTATGCGTGGCTGTACATTTTGCAGAGTCATCAAGATTGCACTTTTATGAAAAATAAGTCTTCTCCTTACCATGACCAATTAGCCCTTGTCTGGGACAAAGATAGAGCTACTAGGATAAATGCGGAAACGCCAAAAGATGTGGTGCAGGAATTAGAAAGAGAACAAAATTTAAATGAAAAGGATAAAGAATTTGATGAAGACGGTGATCATAATATACAACCAACTACTAAATCTCGAGGTGAATGATCTTCAAAAAAGTCTAAACGGAAGAGGAGGAAAAGTAAAGATGATTTAGTATTAAGTTTGGAGCGCATGGTCAATGCATTCACTGCTCATATGGATAAATCCAATGAGCAAATGGCCAAGTTTGTGGAAAGTTTGGTTGGAGTTGAGAAAAAGAGAAAGGACAATCGTCATAAGCTCAACGAGGAATTACAAAAAGTGGAAGCTTTGATAAATGCCAGTAGATAAAAGGTTGCTATAAAATTTGTTCGAGATCCAAATTTATTTGATGACTTTTTTATTCTTGAGGATGATGGTGAGAAAGAAATATTTTTAGCAGAACTGCTACGAGAAACTTAGCTTTCGACTATTTGTAGTTTAAATTTCTTCAATTCACTTGATGTCATGAACTGCGTACACTGCTTGCATATTTTATTTTATTTTCTATTAATGAAAATGGAATTTTCTTTTTGTTTAATCAAATATGGTTCTTGATTGTATTTTACATGGGTTTTTCATTATGCTATATAATCTATTTGTCTTACTAAATTTAGATTGGGTTTGTATGGTTGTGCATAGGGATTGTATCTAAAAAATTATAATTACTCTTGGCAATATGAAAGTGTTAAGTTAGTTAGGTTTTAGTCTAATAATAACTATATTATTATTTTACATTCTCAGATTTGATTAAATTAACCGAACATTCAAATTTGAATCACAACAGTTTCCTCCTATTTTCCAATTAAATGTATGCATTTTTAACGTTTGCGATTCATATTACGAGTTGCATTTATTAAGTTTCAATTCGATTCGTGTTCATTTGAGCTCAATTTGATAAACACATCAAGTAAGTTTGAATATAATTTTATGTTTAATAAGACTTAAAACTCGACCTGAACTCTAGATCTGTAAATAAAAATACAGCAACACATCAATAAAAATATCAAACTACTCGAGTTTGACTCGTGTTTGGTTCGATATGATAAATAATCAAACAAATTCAAATATAATTTTTAAAGTTCGTTATTATTTCAAAAAAACTTGAATAAATATATCTTCGAGCTTGACTCAGCTCTATTTAGGGTCCTAGATTAAACTAAAAAAACATTTATTAATTATATTTTCGTTCTTAAACTACTATTAAGTCATTTTAGTGTTAATGTGAAACACCAAAATAGTTCATAAACGTATCAGACTATCCATGAACTTAAAAAAAATTTGGCCAAATATATACTTATGTCCCGAACTTTGACCTTTTTTCTAAAAATGTCCCGAACTTCAAATAATACTAAAATATGTCCTAAACTTTGACATTTTTTCTAAAAATGTCTTGAACTTCAAATAATAACAAAAATATCCTGAACTTTCCACTTTTTTACAATGTCATATGATTTAATTTTCAACGTCGGATTAATGACAAGGCATACCAGAGCCCAGCGTGTCAAAGTGAAATAGATTTTTTTTTTTAATCTCAATTTGAAGGGTATACAATTTTTTCTGCGAATTGGGTTGATTCTGTTTAGATTGAGATTTTGAAAAGAAATAAGAAGAAATCATTTAATTTTCTTTTTCCATTAGGATTGAGAATTTCGAAATGAATGAAAATAAATTATTTTTTTCTCTTTAAATTGGATTGGTACGAGGCATTTGTTGGAATGAAAAGTTACAGTTTAGGAGATGAAAGCGAAAAATAATATCGTCATTATTTATTTATTTAAAAAAATATGAATTCCACGTCACTTTGGCATGCTAGATTTCGGTATGCCTCGTCACTAATCCACCGCCGAAAATTGAATCTCATGACATTTTTGCAAAAAAAAAAGGGTAAATTGGTTTAAAAATAAAATACACAAACTTTGGGGTCATTTTGGTTTTTCACACGATTTTAAAAATGTAGTTTCAATAACACGAACTTAACTTCTGTTTGGTTTTTCACATGATTTTCAAATTCCGGCAAGTGGAATCTGACGTGACAGTCGGAACTGCCAAGTGGCAGTCGGAGATGCCACGTGGCAGTCAGAGATGCCATGCGTACATCTACGTGGATATCAAATTGCCTTAAAATACACAAACTTTCGACTGATTTTGGTTTTTCACACAAATTAAAAATATCAATTTTAGTTTTTTTTTTTTGCTTTTTTTGTGTAATATAGAAAATTCATCGATTATTACTATAGAGTTGTTGTAGTAGACATTGTGAAATATTTTGAATTTTCTTAGTTGATGCAATATATAAAATTTAGGTTCGAAAAAATAAATAAAATAACTATCGGACCTTTTTAGTTTTCAATTTGAAGAAAAATTTAAATAATATGACTTAAGCTAGTGTAATGGTATACATAATTAAATTCTGAATACAACAATCATAAAGTCATAAAAAGTGGTCAATGACGTATCGTATATGTTGCTGAATAATATTATACAATTAATTAATTGAGTTTACTAATAAATTGATCACGTAGTAACTACATATTAATTTTTCATATATGTATAATAGCATCTTCTGATATAATTTGAGATTATCTAACATATAAAGTTATATCAAAATATGCTATTAAACATATATGAAAAATTAATATGTAGTTACTACGTGATCAATTTATTTGTAAACTTAACTAATACATTGTGTAATATTATTCATCAATATATACGATATGTCATTGACCACTTTTTATGATTTGATGGTTGTTGTATTCAGAATTCAATTATGTATACCATTACACTAGCTTAAGTCATATTTTTTAAATTTTTCTTCAAATAGAGAACTAAAAAGGTCCGATAGTTATTTTATACAATTTCTTCGAACCTAAATTTTATATATTGCATCAACTAAGAAAATTCAAAATATTTCACAATGTCTACTACGACAACTCTATAGTAATAATCGATGAATTTTCTGTATTACACAAAAAAAGAGTAAAATTGATATTTTTTAATTTGTGTGAAAAACCAAAATCAGTCGAAAGTTTGTGTATTTTAAGGCAATTTGATATCCACGTAGATGCACACGTGGCATCTCTGACTGCCACGTGGCAGTTCCGGCTGCCACGTCAGATTCAACTTGTCGGAATTTAAAAATCATGTGAAAAACCAAAAAGAGGTTAAGTTCATGTTATTGAAACTATGTTTTTAAAATCGTGTGAAAAACCAAAATGACCCCAAAGTTCGTGTATTTTAAGTCAATTTACCCAAAAAAAAAAAAAGATGAAAGTTCAAGACATTCTTTTTTTACTTTTTTTTTAAGTTCAGGTCATTTTTAGACAAAGGTCAAAATTCATGATATTTTTAGAAAAAATATCAAAGTTCAGGACATATTTTAATATTGTTTAAAATTCGGGACATTTTTTAAAAAAGAGTCAAAGTTCAGGACATAACTATACATTTGGCCAAAAAAATTTAAAAAATATGACTCTAAATTGTAATTGTAATGCTTCGCTCCAAAAGAAGCTTTCAAGTTTTTTTTTTTTTTAATCTCACACACTGCACTCTCAATTTGTGGTATTGAGCTGGTTCGAAATTGACTTTGAGGAAGCTTTCAAGTTTTAACCTAGAAAATTCGAAAATTCGAAGCTGAAACACATCAGCCATGGCGGCGACGGCATTGGCTTATTGAATGTCGAATCGAAGAGTGAAGAAAAAGCTGTGTTTCTTTGGCAAGTGATTTCCTCCTCTAAACCCTAATGATTTACACTCTCAGTTGTGATTTATTGCAGAGATGATTGCATTTGTACGCAAAAATGTCAGCTGTTTGATTTTGAATCCCAATTCAAACCATGTGCGCAAATCCTCTGTTTATTTCTCTCTATATTTCCAAAATATATCTACTTGGATCGAAAGCGAAGCATGTATTAACCATAAATTTTCCAATATCTTGGTGCGTGAACACAATTTTGCTCCAGAATTTGCTTCACGAGTTGCCTCAAAGTTGAGTCGTGTTAAAAATCCGGAAAATGCTGGTTTAATACTGTCATTCTTGAAGGGAAGTGGGTTTTCGGATTCTCGGTTTGAGAAACTGCTGAGGCATGAGCCTCGGTTTCTCTCTGCTAGTCTCGAGGATAACATTAAACCCAAAATCAAGTTTTTTCAAGAAATAGGAATTTCTTCCAACGACATTTGGAAGATAATCTCGGATAATCCGGGAATTTTGGACCTGAGCTTGACTGATAACATCATTCCTTCACTGTCTTTGTTGAAACGCTTGTTGGGATCCGACGATGAAGCGGCTAGAGTTGTATGTTTGGCTCCGAGGATCCTGCCATCGAATTTGGAAAATACCTTGTTGCCCAATGTTGAATTCTTCAAGAGTTGTGGTCTGCCTATGGAGCGTATCCGAATACTCCTCACTAATTTTCCGCTTTGTCTCTTAATGAAGCCAGAAGCTGTGAGGAAATCTGTGGAAAAGGCAAACGAAATGGGGCTCCATGCAAGTTCCAAAACTTTCATTTATGCTGTTCCAACTATTGCTGCCATGAGCAATGAGGCATGGGAACTCAAGTTGCATGCTTTCCGGAGTTTGGGGTTTTCAGATACTGATGTTCTGACTATGTTTAGGAATGCACCCACAGTATTTGCTGTATCAGCGGAGAAGATCAAGAAGATAAAAGAGCTTTTGCTTGATACCGGGAAATACACCGTGTCCAGTATTGTGAAGTACCCTAAGTCACTTCAATCCAGCATTGAGAAGAGGTACATGCCGCGACTCAAAATTTTAGCAACTCTGGAAAGTAGGAGTCTCATTAAAGATTGGCCTTCTCTTGCTGAAGTTAGTGTGTTACGAGATGACCAGTTTTATAAGAGATTTGTGTTCCCTTATTCAGACAAAATTAGCAATGTTTGCACCATAAAGAGTTCTGCTTAAGCATTTATCTAAAACTACCAAGATGAGGTACTGGTTAGTGTTTCATGGTTTATTTACATTTATATAACCTGTATCTCACTGCCTCGCCTCTAAATATGCTCCATTTATTTTACTTCCATGTCTCCCTATTGAAGCATGTTCATACCTGGTTTTGATTGCTCATATCACGTAATTAAAAGCCATCAGTCTGGCCACCTAAGCTATTCCTTTAATCCTAACATCAATCTTGGATGTAAGGTTTAGAGTGATTGCTGTCTTAGCTTCGCAATTCTATTATAAAGACTGATTACGCCCTTTTCTTTTATTAACAATCGGGTGAAGCAAGATGTGCCGTGAGTTCTTTTTGACAGATTTGGTTGATTTAGTGAAATAGACTGTGTAATATGAGGTTTTTTAGCCATTGAAAAGGAAGGGAATTGAAATAATTGTGCAGTTCTATTGTTTCTAGTAGTTTACTTGAATGATCTGATGATGCATAGATTTTTCTGGGAATTACTACTGATATATTTGGTAGAGAAAGTAAAGTTAGAAGATACCTTTTTTTTTCTTCTCTCGTTTTATTCTATCGTTGTATGGTTACAATTTCACTGGGGAATCAATGTGATGAAATTGTAATTGCGAAAAGTTTAAAATGACTGGTCTGGGTCAGGTTTGTAAGAATTGATTTGTTGCTGTCAATGCCCACCTTAAAATTACGTATAAAATAAAGGTCGTCAATTTGAAAGAAAAAACACCAGAATTGATTTATTATTGTTTAAATTATGTTCAGAAATATTTATTCTCATATATAATTAAAACAAAAAAAGGCTAAAAACCTGTATGAACTGCAGATCCACGAGACAAATGAAAATAAGTTTGTTGGTTGCAGGAGTTACCTTACTAATATATTTTACTTCAAACATGAGTTTCAGTGTTTGTTCGAATGAATTTCTTCTACTACATGTACTATTTAAAAAAAGCAGTCATGCAGGTGCATTTTCAACCATCAATCTTTCCATCTCAAATCCAAACACAAAAAATTCGTTGCTTTAAAACTAGTTCTTCTCATCATTCTCTTTGAAATTACATTGGGCAAACAAAAAAGAAGGCGGCAGCTAATCGTATCATATCTTATAACCAGTATTAGCTTATTCGGGCATAAGCTGGAAAAAAAATCCAAAATTGTACACACACTCCGCAGTCAAGGGAAAAGAAAAGGCAAATGGTATCAGCAACAGCATCCACCGCCATCATCTGATCGCATCCATTTCAGCATATATCATGCACATATTTGGATCAAATCAACTCGAAAACTACTGCTTTTATCTTAAGGAACTGACTTACTCGATTTTCTCAAGTGTGCTAACATAAGTGCAGCTTGAAAATGTCACAAAGAGTTTCCGGAACCTGCAATAGCAAGTAAAACCAGACGCAAGAATTAGTGATTATGTTCTTATGCATTCACAACTAATCCATAATGATGCCGATATAAGTTAGTGTTAAAAGAACAAGGCAGACGAACCAAACCCATTGGCTAGAGTGTTGTGCCATTGCTGCATAACTTTTACGGGGATCTAAGTTGAGCAAGCAATATGATTGTCCATCTTTTTTGAGTCTGCTAAACAAGATGGATAACCAAATATCTACTGGTCCAATGTACTTGCGCACTATGTTAGGGCTTACCTGAAAAATGGTGAAAAACTATCACAAATATAGAAATGGGGAGCCATATCTTTTATCCTTAAAAGGACTTGAAAAAATGTGTAACAAATAATTTGGGACTTTCAGATATTGCATACAGTCAAATTTACAAATGTTGAACTGAAACATTTAAAGTGAATATAGTATAGAATAAAAGTGACAAGGGGCAGCTCACAATCTCCCAGGCTTGGAGATGTCTCCCAGAAGCATCCTGCAATAATTTCCTGATTTACAAAGAAAAAGAACCTTATCAGTTTCAAGTTCTTTGCTTCATGTCTCCAACATAATTGCAGTTAATTTTCGAGGATATGTACTTATTGCTTAAAATTAAAGAGTTTGCATTTCAATACAATCATTTTGAGATCAAGGAGAAACTAAGAGACAGAATTATCTCAGGGAAGCAATCTCACAGCCTGACAAGTTGATCAAGGAAAACATAATTTCCTTATCCTCCAATCTAAACATATCAACACAACCCTGAAACTTCTTTCAAACAACATATGGACCGACAGAGCATAACTTATGACTTGTGCGTTCAACTTATTCTTAGTCTTACCTTACTCCTTGATGAACATCACAGTGGTTGCAATGCCCAGAGATACCGTAATTGTCAAATGTAATGATCTAGAAAAGAAACTACAATAGATTAACGGAATATTGTATCGATAAATTGAAGAATGAGCACAAATGCATACATTAGCTCGAATGCTACCAAATGGTGATCGCTCCAGCACAAACAACTCAAAATATCAACAGAAGTGTCCGGTAAGTGGAGTAGTTAAAGAGATAATTGACCAATGATAACTAAAATAAATCTTACTAAGTCAACAGAATAGGTACGTGTTTCCTCTTCAATGATGCTAGCCAACAAATTCCAGTTCCATGCTTTGCCAAAACCATCCTAGATACAACCTAACATTATGTTATCATTTTTGACATTCATGCCACATGAATAACACAGGCTAACTTAGGAGATAATTTAAAAAGAAACCTGCAAATCAGGATGGTCCAGAGTCTTCACTTGCTGTGCTGGAATCTGCATATAACGCAACAGGAATGATTTTTTTGGAAAGACAATAATCAGGAACTATGTATTGGGTATAGAAAGTGTCCATGATAAAAATAGTGATATAGGAGGAATATCCCAAATCCTATCCCAAAACGCAAAGCATTGCATACAGATAAATAGACCATAAACCTAAATCAAATGCAGAACCTTGAGAACCGCAGAGGCCAGGTATAACTCTTCTTTTCTAATACTTCCCATGCCATCTGCATTGCCTACAGTAACACCAAGTGTCGTAAAAAGTCTTGAGAAAATTCATAAAACCAAAGAGAAAAATGTTCTAAACTCATCATCATCTTTACAAACAATAACTTGGTTAGCTAAAAAAAAAGGTGCTGATTTATTCATGGTGAAGAATGCAACATACAGATGGAAATCCTTTCTGGAAATATGAAACATTTAAGATGTGTTTGAATATCAAGAATTCTAAAAGCCAAAAGTTAGATGATCTTATATCCTCTGATTTTAAAATGAATTGATGTAGGAGTGCTATTAGGCTACTAAGGTTAGTGTTTTGATTTCTGTCAATTCAATATTATGGTAGTCCTTAGATAACTTCAACAACACTTCTTGAATCCCTTTTTCCTTGAAGCAATTCTCATCAGTCATCAGAGTTTAACTAATTTCAAAAAATAAGTTATATGATAGAACTAAAAGTTGACTGGGACCAATAGTAGCATAAACAGAAAAATGTAGATGAAGTTACTTTTGGGTAACAATAAATACGTGTAGCAGCATTACCAGTTGAAATGCACAGTATGTGTAGATTATGATCCCTGGAAATCAAGTAATTAATCACAGGAGCAAAGAACCTGCAGACACGGAACAATAAGTTATACATTAATCCCAAATGGATCGAGCAAGAGTGCAAGATAAAGATTAGAACATGTTTTCAAGAAATCATCAGTGGTACTGACAAGGGTATTATTTTGGCCTATTCAGTTCAAAATTGACTCTCTATATGGCTATAGATACATTGACCATTCATGATGTTTTTTTTATCTTTATTTCATCCTTATAAAACTACTAACTGGCACAGGAAAATTGTAATGTAGTAAGGTCCTGAAGTTAACTGTAACTTCACAACATGTTATACAAGTCAGATTCATTTTTCATGCAATGTATTTACTTATGAGACAAACGCTAGCCCAACTAAGTTTAAGGACTCTTGCATCAAGAATTTAGTGAAACGTACTTGCTATAAAGTACAGGTCAAATTCATTTTTCAAGTCCCTTATTTACTTTGAACTTAAAATGTGTGATCTCCACAACAAGAGAAATTAAACTTTGGTAATAGATTGTCAATCAATGGACTATAATGCCACCACTATATCTACTGGGAAACACAAATCAGTATGTAGACAAATGTAATCATGCCAAATGTGGTTAAAGTATAATTAATGACCCTGCAACAATTGCTTGAAATCAAATTGCGCTACTGAAATCCCAATCTTACATAGATTCATCGTCAGGATGCGCAATAACCAGCAAGACATTTCTCCTTCGAGGATGCGCACCTGCCATTCAAGAAACCATCAAGAAACATTTATGTCTTTATAAATGTATGTGTGTGCATATATACGTGTGTATGTGTGTCTGTAAAACAAATACATAGCACATTTATGGATGGCCCGTTAGCAGACAAAGTGGAGAGTGAAGAAAATGATAATTAAGAAGCATATTTTAAAATGTTGCAGTTTAGCATGGAAAAAACCCCTGAATTACCATCATTTAAGAATGCTGCTTTTGAGGAAGACAAAGATTCATGAAAAACTTTGCAGAGAGAAGCAAACCAGAGCACAAGCACTGATGATATTATTGCTGTCCAAGCCATGTCAAATTCTTCTCCGGAAAAAAGGATAAATTGTAGCCGAAACTGGTCACTGAGACATTTCACCAAGCAACTTCACCAAAATCATAACAGTAGATTTCAACATCCGATAATCAATTGAGTTAGGAACGATATCAACTTATCAATAAATGGTGACAGGTGAATGAGCTATTCACGACATTCCAACTACTTTTTATGATTAATCAGGTTAGCACTGACCGCAGACCTGAGGAGGAGGCGGAAAAAATTATTCAGGCGGCGGTAATTGGTAAGCCCGCCGTGATTGGACTGAGAGAAGGTGGCTTGCGGCGGCGGACGGAGCCTGTTGGGAAATTGGAGACGGATCCGTTGTTTCCAGAGGTGAGTTGCACCTAGCCCGACCAAACATCTTGTGGGCCGCCGGGGGGCTTTCGTTTTACTCCCATATATATATATATATATATATATATATAGGATATGGCTCAAATAGGGTATACGTATTGGTGTAAGAAATAGGAACAAATATCAACCCTGGATTTAGATATATAGTTTTGACTATTCTGAAGGGATATGGGTAATCTAGACTTTTTGATAAATTCTGAATATATTTATTTATATCTAATTATTATATTTTGCATACATTAAGAGATTTAATTAGGTAAAGATCTGTTCCCCCCTCACACGGAATCCACTAACCTGTCAGTTTCTTTTCGTAAGTGTTGGAGCAAAGTTTTTCGAATCAACGACGTTTTTCCGGAATTCACGATGGAAGATTAAGGTTTTGTATCATGTTCATCTATAATATGTATGTGTTTGGAGGTTAAAATAATTAATTAAGCACGATAATAAATTTAAAATATTATTATTTTGATATCTTTGTAGATTTTTACAAGTCCTTTTTCAGATGTTGGATATGTTTTGCAGTAGTTTACTTTAATGGTCGCTGGAACAATTCTCTTTGACAAAATCGTGTTTTTGTCATCATTATGTATTTTCAACATAAAAGGCATTTGTTGTTTGGTTACGAAGCATTAGATGTAAACCACGTTTAGCATCAGTCCACTGGAATATGTCGATATATCGTCAATATAAAAACGTTTATGATTTTGATGTTTATTTGTTGTTTGTTAAGTTTTTGTTTGAGTGTCTGAATAAATTTGTAGTAATTAGTTTACGAATAATAACACTCACTATAACAATAATCTATTTTGTGTGGATAAATTTGTATTGCAAAGTTGTTTGTCGCCGTATTGAAATGACGGTTTTTTTATTATTACCAATTTTGTATGTCATATTTAAGCTCTGTATTTTATATATATTTTCACAGGAAGTATTCACTCTAGTGATTGCGTGGTTGATTTTTCATCCGGTGGCACGATGAAATTTTATATTCCCCAATGTGACAGTTCATTAAAACCATTTGTCAATCAAAAATTTTATAATCTCGAGGATGGTTCAACAAGGAAGTCGCACGATGGAAAGCGCTTTATTTGGAGATACATTCTTTTGGAATTGATATTACATTTCTTATAATCATTACTTAACATGTTGATGTGCCTATCTAGGATTGAGCAAGTCACAATATTTACAGTGATTAATTCAATGTAAATTTTGCGGATATTGTAGCTTTAGAAAATCATTACGAAAGCACTAAGTTTGATATTAGGTAGCATTTACAGTTATTAATTCAAAGTAAATTTTGCGGATATTGTAGCTTTAGAAAATCATTACGAAAGCACTAAGTTTGATATTAGGTAGCACTTTTTAATACAATAATCACTCGTTACCATTTACTGTTTTCATTCATTAATATATTAATATGAAAGCATCGGCATGCTTGTTTCAAAGCATTAATCCTCAACTCAAACCAGTCCATTGAACCAGAACAATAAAAAGTACGATTTCTCACATACTAAATCATTAACATATCTCTACTAAATAAACAAAAAAAAAAATGAAGGGGTTAGTTATGATAGGATTGGACTTCATATGAGCACTCGTGGGGGGTGATTGTTTAATTTAGTCATATTTATGTTCGTATGGTATTTTGGTTCTAAACCTATTAGCACTAAAATACAAGAAGAAAATCATCACAACAATCCATACATAAATAGCATCAAAACCCTGTAAGTCAAGCCCTAGCAGGTCAGTTAAAAAGCTTTCAATAATACAGCGCGGCTAATGAATACGTCCATGACATCATAAGTTTTCATAATTTAGCCAGTATTCTTTGACAAAAAGACATCGTCAACTAGCAACAAAAACTACATGTCCATAAATCTCCCATAAGCGTCTACTGATAATACGAACCAAATAGTAAATATCAAAAGATTTGCATCAGGTGTTTACCCACAATCTTTCAAAACAATAAAACTTTCACATATTCACTTCTCACTACACATCCTTCAACAACTTATTCAAGAGAATATCTTTCTGTGCACAGGCCATCACGTAGGTAGAGCGAGCGTCATTGGAAATATTCCCTGCATGAACATTAATCTCGGAGGTTAGGATGGCTGCACAGTATTTGATGCAGAGGCGCTTCATTCTTCTGACATTCCCCTTCTCAAGGCCGCAATTCCAAAATTTTATGGCTTGTCCCATATATGTCTCCATGTGGCGCATAGCATATGCGCCACAGTCATTGTTGTTAGCCCCATCCCTCCATGGCATTTGCAACCTATCAATGCATGCTCGTCTCACAGTTGTAGCTTTTACCTTGATTCCCTCCGCCTCCAAATAATTTCCAAAGACTCTTTGCTAAATCATTTTCCAAATAAATTTGTTACACAAAACATCCACCACATCATAAACGTAGGATTACTATACATGATACACATTGAAAATTTTAATATGTTTCACTTATTCTCATTCGGTGCTTTCATTATAATGCGTTGATGCTTCCTAAATAATTATATATTTATTTTGTCCATGTTCTTTCATTATATTAAATTAGTGCTTCTCACTCTATATATTGATGTTTCATAAGTTAAAGATGCAATCTGATGCTTCTTATTGAATTCATTGATGCTTGCAATATATGATATTGATGTTGCATATCTTAATTACATAACATAATATCTAATTTTGTCTATGTTCTTTCATTATATTAAATTAGTGCTTCTAACTCTACATGTTGATGCTTAATAAGTTAAAAATGCAATCCGACGCTTCTTAATGAATTCGTTGATGCTGCATATCTTGCTTTCATAGCATTAATATAATTTTCTGGTCAAGCACAATTTCTTCATTATCCAAAGCACATTATGTCAACTTACTCCTTACATAATTAATTTTAAACATGTTTTCAACATCTTGCATTGCATTTAACTTATCACATAATTGGCATAAGTATTTAAAATTTCACCATCAACAACCAAATAAGATCAACATATAACATGCACCTTCATCATTTCTCTTTTTACTCCCACGTCCCTCCAATCTTGTATTTTCATTTGGCGATGCCCGTTTCAATGCAGCTTCATAGCAATAGTAATAGTCAACACAATTAAATACTAAAATATTCCCACACAATATATACAATATCAAGCACCAACAATCGTCATACAATGCACTAAATATCAATTCACCCTTTTACTATACAAAAACATGCATTCCCCTGCACACATCAATTGCTCGAAGCAAACCAACAGATTTCACAGAGATACGGCCCTAACTGTCGCAACCTATTATAGAGAAACTCAATCGTTGCACCATCAAAAATGGACAAAAATTGATCTTGCTAAGCACCATTTTATAACAAAAAAGTAGACAATGCTAAAAACAACTAACTATTAAAACCCCCACACCTGCGCGAAAAATTACCCGTCAAGAACCACTCACGAACACATATATAAACAAGCATCAACAAATCCACATTCAGAAATTAACAATCCGTGCAAACAAAAAGGAATAAAACTTAAAACCCCACAATCGCAAAAAAAAAAGAAAAAAAACATCACAACGATTCCAGAAGGAAGCATCAGAAAAAGCTTCTCAAATACGATCGATTCTAGTACCTTGTTTCGATCTCGCCATTTTTCGTCAGTGTTAACACTAATTCAACTTTCCAATCGTCGTCTTCACAGTAAAAAAGCACGAAGCCCCAATCTCTGGTGGATTCGCCGCGGTCTGGTGTGATCGAGAAACAGAGTCGTTCTTGGAGTGTGAGATTGATGCTAGGTTTTAGGGTCAGATTGTCGATTCATATGGGTTAATGATTATGGATAGATATAAATCCCAAAAATGTAGCAATCTATCGCCATTTTTATGGCATGCTTCCATATGAAATGATGTTTCAAATTTACAAAACTACCCCCATTCTACTATAAAATTAGATGTTATTTGATAAATTATTATTTCTTTCCATTTAATCTGAACCATTCAGTCATAACAAATGTAAGGCCTAGATTTGCTCTTATTTCTCACATAGGGACTAGTCCCTAGAATAACCAACCCCTATATATATATATATATATATATATATATATATAGGATATGGATCAAATAGGGACAACCACTTGGTGTGAAAAGTAGGGACTATTTTCATCCATTGGATCTGATCAAATGGACGGATAAGATTATTTATTTTAAGTAGTTTTTTTTTCAATTTTTTTTATTTAAATTAAGTGATAAGGTTAATAATGTAAATTAATAAAAATCCTGTAGAGTCCTATATCTGTGCAAATCTTAACTTCCCTAATTAAACGGTTTTAATTGTGGCAAGTTAATATCTCTATTGATTTGTACGGTTTTTTTTATGAATCTGGAAAAATTATTTAGTTTACGGTTTCTTCTTCTTCTTCTTCTTCTTCTTCTTCTTCTTCTTCTTCTTCTTCTTCTTCCAATTTGACAATTGCAACAACAATGTCTTCCTCCGATTATACTACACAAACCCAACCAATTTTCGAACCTACGCCAACTTCGGACTCATCAAAAACTCCGACGGCTCCTTCACACGCATTCCTGAATTCATTCCCTCCACCGCCGCCTGCTCCGATCAATCTAATCTCGTCCTCACCAAGGATGTCCCCATCAACCCCCAAAACAACACATGGGCTCGTATCTATACCCCCGCCCCCAATCCTCCGCCGCCAAACTTTCCCTCATAGTTTTCTACCATGGCTCCTGGCCAGCGCCGCCACAACCCTATTCCAGAACTTCTGCTGCAACATCGTCCAACAACTCCCAACGGTGATGGTATCGGTGGAGTACCGCCTCGTGCTGGAGCACCGCCTCCCCACCGCCTACGACGACGGCATGGAGGCGCTGCATTGGATGAAGACCTCCTCCGACGAGTAGCTGACTGAGCATGTCGATTTCTCCAAGTGCTTCCTCATGGGGAACAGTGCGGGAGGGAATCTAGCGTTTCACGTGGTGTTCCGCGCGACGGCGTGTGCGAATGAGCTGTTGCCGGTGAGGATCCAAGGAGTGGTATTACACCAGCCGTTCTTCGATGGGGCTCAGCCCTTTTTTATGGTATAGTTAGGGTATTCCATTTTTTTGTTTGGGTAGATTATTTTTGGTACATTACAATTCTTTGATTTATGTTGGTTGATATTACGTAGCACTTATTCGATGAATACATAGCATTAACTGTAACATTCACATAATACTATGCAAATGATCATATGTTTACAAAGTACCAATCACGAAATATGAATATAAAATGTTATTTAGGAAACATTATTCTGAAGTGTACGAAGCACTGTCTTTACATATCTCTCAATGTAACATGAACTAATCATTTACAACATTGCAAACATTCATAAGCAGCATCGATGATATACATATATAGCATAACAGATATGCTTAAATAGCATTAAAGATGTGCATGAGTAGCATATCAAATTTAATTTGGTAAAAGCTCTAGAGATATGCATAGGTAGCATCAACAGGCCTAATTCAAAGCAATAACTCACATAGGATATAGGATATAGATCAAATAGGAACAACCACTATGAAGTACTAATCGGTAACATAAAAAGCACTATGTACAGTTAAATTTTAATTCAAAATAAATGAGATTAATATTAAGTATTATCATTAAACTTATGAAGCATTAAAAATAAGAACAATATGAAGTTAAATAGTAAATTCAGTACAATTTCCTAGTTCTAAACCATTCCCAAGTTTAAAAAATACAAGACTCCAACCCGTTGTATCATTTAAACCAGCAGAAATAAACATAACTAAATATGAGTAGTTCAAAAGATGATAGTATCACAGTTAAATATCTACCAACATTCAATAAAAAATACTAAAACAGTTATTTGGAAAGGAATAGTCACACATCTCCACTCAGAACAGCATTGACAGTTGTATGTTTCTTTTTAGAGTTGGCTACAAAAATCGATTTTGTGTTTCTTTCAATTGAAGAGGCCTTGTCATTCAAACCCGACGAGAGAATAGATGCACAATATTCCATGCACAACACATTCATTTGCGAGACATTTCCCTTCTCTAGATTGTAATTCCAAGCTTTGCTAGATTGACCCATGTATGTCTCCATGTGGCGCATAGTGTACACGCCGCAGTAATTGTTGTTCTCTTTATCCCGCCAATTCATGTCAAGCCTTGCCAAGTATGCACATCTAACCGTTCCCGACCTCGCCTTCAATCCCTCCGTGTACAAGTAGTCAGCGAACACATTTTGTTGAAATACACGACAATGGTTTCATTTAAACAAGACATTGATTAATTACCCAAAAATAGAGAATAAGTGTTAGTACATAAATTGATAAAGCATAGCAGATATGCATAAGTAGAATCGATGATATACATAAATAGCAAAACATATATGCATAAGTAGCATCACAGATATGCATGAGTAACATCTCAAATATAGTTTTAACAAAGCACGACAGATATGCATAAGTAGCACCAACAAGAATAATACAAAGCACTAACTCTCGCAAGTTATTTTATCAACTTAAACACTTAGTAGAACAGATATAGAGGGTAAAACATATATGCTTAAGTAGCATTGAAGTTGTGCTTCACTAGCATCTAACCTATTTCATCCAAAGCAGCAAACTAATGCATACGCAACATCAACAAGCATGATTCGCAGCATCAACGCACACGCCATTTTAAGATGTTGGTACATATTTAGCAAATATATTCTAAAGTATCATCAAATAGAGTCATAAATAGCATTACAAATTTTGTTTAGCGCAGAACACCACCACTATGACTGTCATTAACCAAATGCAGGAAACTTCACAAACATATTGGATGATCACGCCAAAATAAACATACCACACATTAATCCCCAATAACAACACATCTAAAACATAATTTTAACATCATTATTGGAATTTATAGACAAACCCACGAATCTATAAAAACAAAACTTCACTAAATATGCCTTCACGATTACACTTTAATATTGTTCAAATTTGTAAACCGAAAATAGAAAAATAATAGATTATTAATCATCAACATCAATTGATCCCTTCAAAGCACAATCCCCAAATTCATTAAATTGATTTACTCCAAATGGCGAAACCATTCACAAGTTCTCTCATTTTTCAAAATTTTCCACCAAATTCATCCTAAAATTCGATTCAACCCAATAATACGTACCTGATTTCTTGTTCCCCATTTTTCTGGAGCCTAAAAATCCCGTCGCCTTTCTTTATCGTTCAAGCCGCCGCCGCCGCCGCAGTTCTCGACCTTCACCAGAATCGTCGCCACTATTCACGATGTCACAGTCGGTAGGGGTTCTAGGTTTTTGGATTTACACAGTGCGGCGATTTTGATTTGTATGCAAAGCGATTTCATGGCTTCCTTCTTTATCGCTTTACAGGTTCCGGATTTATAGGATTTTGATATCATGTAGATTTTACATAAATAGCCTCCATGTCTAAATAATAATTAAAAAATTATTAATTATCATTTAAAATCTCTCTAATCTCATCTGTTGATTTAATATAATTGTAGGGATCAGATTTGTCCCTATTTTTCACACCAACTCTTATCCTTAGAATAACCAACCCATATATATATATATATATATATATATATATATATATAGGGATTGGATCAAATGTAAACCAATACCTGGTGTGTAAACAGTTAACCAATCTACCACCACACATCCGGAAAAAGGGACGCTCCAGATTTAATTAAATTCGCGGTGGCAATTTTGTTATTTTCGGCATCTTTTCTGGCTGCTGGGGCAATTTCTTAATTTAGAAATTCTAATTTCCTTTTCCGTTGCTGATTTGCTTTCCTTATCGCGATTTCATTCCATAAATCATGGATATTTTCGCTGATTGTCTGGGTGTTAAATTTGTTAAAGCAAAAATCCATAGATTCTGTTAGATGATCGATATCGATTCTTTCTACGGTTCATCACTGAATAATCACCGTTTAATTCAAGGATTTGATGGATTCTACAGGTAATGTTATTTTTTTTAAGTTTTCTGCGTTTTTTTAAGATATGTTTATAGAGTTTTTTTATTAGTTTTTTTATGGAATGCGACTTGTTTTTCATTGACGATGTTTTGTTGATAAAAAGGTGGATTTCAATTTGATGTATGTTGTTAGCTTAATGTTGTTTTTGTTGAGTAGTTATGCGATGATGTTTCTGTATTTTTGATCGATTAAAATTATTTCAGCATCATACTGTCTGTTTGTTAGCATCATGTGTTTTTCTATATTTTTAATAGAATAGCATCATTATATATGTTTGTTAGCATCATGTGTTTCGATTGTTTTAAATATATTAGCATTATACGATTTGTTTGTAGCATCATGTGTTTTGATTATTTTAAGTATATTAGCATTATACGATTTGTTTGTTAGCATCATGTGTTTTCAGTGCATCCTCATGTTTACATTGTGCTAATGAATATCATTATATATGATGAGTAAGATGTGTTTGTATGTTGAAGTTGTAATATTTTGATGACAGGTTCTGACATTTTGGAGACGAGGATAGTTGCATCTCCTGGTTTATCTGAATACTATATATCAGGATGTGAGCCTTCTATGAAGCCATTGGTGGGGATGATGTTCAAGAATCTATCAGATGGTATAGAGTTTTATAAGGTTTATGCAGCGCGCTGTGGTTTTGATATTCGATTAGGTACTGCAAAAAAATATAAGGATGGTACAATTCCTTTGAGGTATGTTTATTGCAATAAATAAGGTTCAAAGAACTCAGCTAAGGAGTATGATGATGCGTCTGGTCATGTTATGAAGAAGAGACGTAGAGTATCAAGGAGGCTGAATTGTATGGCTCGTATAAGTTTTAAGTTTAAGGGTGAGCATGGGTATGTTATTAATTTGTTTGAAGATCGCCACTCACACGGTTTGTTGCCTGATAAATACAAGGAATTTCTAAAAGTGAACAGAAAATTAGATCACGTACATCAGAAATTTGTGTTGAATTGTGTTAGGGCAAACGTTAGTCCAATGAGTTGTTACAAACTTTTCAAGCAAGTAGTTGGGGGGTATTCTAATGTTGGATGCACAAGCTCTGATGTTAAGAACTTTACTCGTGATCTGAGGGCTTACATTGATGGTGCGGATGCTCAAATGATTCTTGACAATCTTTTTAGGAAGAGAGAGCTGTGTCCTGCATTCTTCTTTGACTACTGTGTTAATGCTGATGATCAGTTGACTCGTTTAATGTGGGCAGATCCAATCTGTAGGAGGAACTTTGCTTTATTTGGGGATATTGTTTCATTTGATGCTACTTATTCAACAAACAGGTTGGCAATATGGTTTTATTTGTGTTTGTTCATGATTTAATTATTGTTTGCAATCTTTTTTTTATGTACGATGCTAATGTAGTCTTGACTTTATGCTAACGATAGACTTTTATAATTCTAACTGTTTAAATATCTTTATTGTGATAGGTATGAGATGATATTCACCCCTTTTACTAGGAAGGATAATCATGGGAAATGTGTAACGTTTGGGGCCGCTCTGTTGTCTAGTGAAGACAATGAGGCTTATTCTTGGGTGCTGGATAATTTTAAGGTTTGCATGGGCCGTTCACCTGCTATGTTGATAACTGATCAAGATCCTGGATTGAAGATTGCAGTTCAACGTTCACTTCCTGAAACAAGGCATCGGTTATGCATGTGGCATATTATGTTGAAAGTTCCAGACAAGGTCCCTGCCCATTTAAGGAAGAATGAGTTGTTTAGGGAGAAGTTTAATAATATTGTTTGGTCTGATTTCATAGAGCCAGTTGAATTTGAGAAAAAATGGGAAGAAATTATGGTGGAGTTTGGTTTGACTGAAACATCTTGGTTCAGTTCAATGTTTGATATCCGAAAAGATTGGATATCTGCTTATTTCAGGGATTTCCCATTAAGTGGGTTGTGTTGGACTACGTCGATTTCAGAAAGCGTGAACAACTTTTACTGCACATTTTTATCTCCCAAGTCGAATCTGGTTGAGTTTTTTATGAAGTACGACAGTGCTTTAGATTCTCAGAGGCATACATATGCTGAGATGAATAGTTTGGATGTATCATCTGTCCCTGTGCTGAGGACTCCAATTTTGCTTGAGAAGCATGCTGCAACTGTGTACACTACAAGTATTTTTCATAAGGTTCAAAAGGAAATTTATGCTGCTTGCTTCAAATGTCGTCTTATGAGCATAGTTCATGATGAAAGACAGTTGGTTTATGAAGTGAATGATGGTTGTGATGGGATTTTCCAAGTTCGGTATGACAGAGATGATAACACAGTTGTGTGTAGTTGTGCAAAATTTGATCGGAAGGGTTTTCTGTGCTGTCATATATTCATTATATTGAAGGATTTGAGTTTTGATAGGATTCCTGATAAATATATGCTTTCTCGATGGAGAAGGACTTCTTATTTCGATGCTGGGAATGGGGGTTCTGGTGATTTGGTGAATCATTGTGCTGGGTTGGAGGATAATAAATTAATGATCAATACATGTATTTCTGAATTTTATGCATGCATCAGTTTAGTTGAGGGTGATAATGAAAGGACATCAGAATTACTGCGTGGTGTTCGGGATCTTAAAATCATTATTGGAGAGAATGATGATGTGGAAAATAGTGATGGCAAGGACAAATTATTTTCTGATTTTTACGGTTCTGCTCCTCCAAGCAAAATAGATGTTCTGCCACCAAAGTTTGTGAAAACGAAAGGAAGTTGGAGTCGGTTGAAACCAAGGGAGGAGAAGCAAATCGAGCGTGCTAATAAACCTTTAAGAACATGTCGAAAATGCAAGAAAAAATGTCATCATGATGCCAGAAATTGCGATAAAAAGAGTGAATGATCCTTCTAATGTAGGTATGGTATTGTGCTAGTTATGTTTTGGTTATATTCAATTGGTATGCCTATATATTTCATGGTTTTTATTTTTTGTTTCGCATTTTTTTGCAGGTAGTTGTGGTTATTCTTTTGAAGAGAGTATCGAGATTGACAAAGATCTGAAGCACATGAATTTTTTAGAAGGGACTATATTTTTCTTCACGATTTCTATTTTTTATAGTTCATATGATGAAATAAGTATGGAGCTTTTATATAAAGCATCGAATGCTAATAAGCAATATGTTTAATGCTAACGTACATGTCTTTTAATGAGAAATAAAGAGTTTGGAATTGTTTTTATCATTACGTATGTTTGGAATGAGATTTCCAGTTTGAATTTTCTGTTCACGCGTGTTGGTGCGAATGACTGATTTATGTTTATATGTAAATATTGAATTGTGCAAGTTCTATATTTTCATTAGCATATATTCACTTATTCGTTAGTATTATTTTATTTTATCATTAGCAAGATGGTGTTTAATCATGTATTTACTGTCATACAAAATTTTAAAAATGCAATGCTCATTTAAATGCTAAAATATAAACTCGTCATTGCTAACAAGAGTACAAAAACCAGTGCTTAAATGTTTCAGCAATATTGTTTCAGCAAAAACAAAAAATAAAGACAAACCAATGTTTCAATTGTCGGCGTAGCTAATGTCATAGAAAACAATACAGAAACTAATATCATATTTTAATTCAGATTCAGATTCTTTTTCTCCAATATCAGAGGCTCCACCACAGGTATAGGTCCATTCTCACAAGATAGCCGATAATGCAGATTTGCAGACTTAACATGGGCAGCCTTCAGTGTATTGCTGTCCGAATTGATAATAACAACACAATATTTGGCTCGTAAAAACTTCATCTGTCGTTCATTACCCTTTTTCAGACTGCTTTTCCAATTTTTTAAACCATTCCCCCTATATGTCTCCATATGCCTCATCACATACACAACACAATCAGTCTTATTGTTGTTATCTCTCCAAGGCATCTTCAATCTTTGTATGTTTGTAATTTGGCACTCAATTAACTCTGCCTTTTGTGTGAGACCCTTCTTTTTAAGGAATTGAGAGAGGAAACTTGTCTGCATGAAATATTTTTTTTTCAATCAGGTGTATTCAATTTAACTCTAATTTGAGCAAGATATGTACATGCTATGCTAATCATGTTTGGAGTCCATGCTAATAAAAGTCAGAGTGAATGCTAATTGTGTACAACATAGATGCTCTCTGTCTTATTTTATTTAAGATGGTTAAATTATAATCAAAATGAAACAGAAACAAACAAGAGCATTGATAGTATATTTTTAACATTTAGATAGCTTACCACTTCTGCTGGGACGATGCCATACTTTACTTTTTGACCATCTTTCTCATTCTCCATAGCACTAGAGTTGTCAATTATTTCAACAATGAAATTCTTGACATTAACTACGACCAAGTAGAAGTGATTTGACTGACATATGGGGAAAAAGAACTGCAGAAGTTTCAAAAAATTAAATTCTAATATATGAACTATTTAATACTGAATAATAAAAGTTCATACCAGATCAATATCATTTATGTGGACCCATGGGAATCCTGCAATTTCATGTTCTAATCGATCACAGAAAACAGCACATCTGTGTGATGGTATCCATTTTTGAGGAGCATCGACAACTGTGAAGCTCTGAAAAAAAAAAGAACATATGTTTCTGTTATTCAAATGAAATGTGTTTTTTTTCTGTGTTTTTTAGTTTTTTATACTTACACAGGGTTGTGTAGTAAAGAAGAATATGTTCTTGGAGTGTGGATCTCGAAATTTTTCATTATGGTTAAGTATGGTGCTCCACCCATCCAAAACTGGAGCATGAATATATTCATCTGGGGAAAAAGACTTCATCTCATGCCTTCTTAACTGAACACGTGTATCATCATACATCACTTGTTCCCTAGCATTATATAATGTCAGATTAGTGTTTAAGTTTTTATTTTATTATTTCCTAAAATAAAAATAGCATACCTTTCATCAACAATATTATACATAACCCAGAAATATATTTCCTGCTGAGTCTTATCAATCGTTTCCCTTGCATCAATGTATCTGATTCTGAATGGTGACATCATTTTTTCTGTAGGCTTCAACACTTCCTTTCCTCTTGTTTTCATTCTTCTGCCTTCATCTATTATGTTCTGTATTAAATTCTTCATGTTGTCAGTTAGTAAAGTTCATGCTAATACACTGAGTAAGGAATGCTAACATAGTGAATAAGGAATGCTAAAAAAAGATTATCATAAACCTAGCAAGTATAATCCATGATATTTTTTATGTAGGATGCTAATACAGTGAATTAGAAATGCTAAAAAAACATAATTTTAATGCAAACGAAAGATTAATAATTACCTTTCCTTTGTCTGACACAGTTTGTCCCTCTTTTAATTTTGCATCCTGCATAATATTGATTCAATAAAAATTATATACTATATAAAATAATTGAATGATTTAGGAAATTATTTTTTGAAACAATGACTGAACAAAATTCACCTTTCCTCTCTCTATCACTGATAGATCCCCTTTCAAAGCTGGTTCCTGTATGATATTCATCAAATACATATTTTAAGAATAAACTACATATATAATAATTTATGAACTATTTTAAAAACCTATACCTGATGATTGTTTCTTATACATTTTTCAATCACATTTGCTCCATTAACCACATTATATATTAGATTTTTTTATATGTTGATTTAATAAAATTGAAACTAATATTGTGATCAAGAAATGCTAACAAAGCATATATTATATGCTAACGAAAGATAAATAATTGTTGAAATTATTAATTTTGAAAGAAATACTGTAATATTGTCTGCAAAGGAATCGTTCACACCAGTTGCTTCATCAACATGCTTGCCTTGATGAAATATGTTACCAGAATTAATTTCTTGTGTAACTTTGAGCACATCACGCCATGCATCATTGCATCATCACTAATGCCAAAGCTGAAGCTTGGTATGTCTTCAACTTTCTTCTCAAATTCTGCTCTCTTTGCCAATGCTCTCTCAATCTCTTCTATTGCAGCTATGCGTTCTAGATCACTCCAGAATTCATCATCATCTTGTGTTGTAGGTAGTTCATTTTGAGCATCTTCTACCTCAGTTGTAACAATTGTTGGTTTTCGAAGAAGAAGTTGTTGTGTTGTTTCAAATGACTTTTTAAAAAATAAGTTCTCCAACATATGTTCAGGTACACCTTGCACGGTTTTCATCAGCTTCAATATAATATCTGCCATCATCTTTGACTGCTCAATTATCAAATCTGCATACTCTTTGACTTCATCTTTGTTCATTTCTTGCTTTTGCAGATCAACAGTGCGAGAAGTCTCTAGATCATTGTCGACAGCAATGTTTGAAGTTGCTTTTTCTTCACTCTGATATTTGATCTCATTTGTCTCATGTGGATTGTTTTTTAAAAAATCTTCATATGTGTATGGTTCATACACATGCCCTCCTCCAAACCCTTCTGATTTAAAGCTCTGCAGCCTGCCTTTTGCTTAACAAACCATATGTCCAGCCTTTGAATGCTGGAATTGAACGATCAACTTGTCTCATGTATGGTACAACTCTGTCAACATAGAACACCTGAGGTAAACAAATTTATATTTGGTAAGGATTGTAAAAATAAATAAACCATATTGCAAATTATGAGAATCTGTAAAGATATGTTTTACCATCAAGAACAGGGTAGGTCCATTGAAGTATCTATCTTTGTTTATCTTCCAGAAAACTGCTTGATGCACTAAACATCTCTTTGTGTAATCACACCAATCATAATGATGAATTTTTTCAACATCAGAAAGTACATGCATCAGTTGGGGGTGTACATAGCCATTTCCGGTCAACTCTATGAGGCAATTGATAAGAAGAATCATGAAATGTATCTTGAACCAATAACCTCCATCCGTATGAGATAGCATTACTTTGCAGATGTCAACAGCTAAAATTCTGTTTGGCTCCTTTGTGAAACAATTTCTCCATTGATCAAGCAAAACACATGGTTCAGATCTATGCATTTTTTCTATCCTTCCAGTACCTCTAGGAAACCCCATTATGAGAGACACATCAGTTGAATCTATATGCAGTCTTCGACCTCTCTTTAAGGGCAACTTAGAACTCTCGGGATCAAAATTGTCTAATAACCAGTAGCTTAAAATTTGTGGCATTTCCTTCACACGCAAGTGAAGTATGCTACCAAAACCAATTGATTCAACAACTCTCTTCTGTTCATTTGTGAAAACCTTAATTGCATCACACAAAATGGATGGACTGGTTCTGCTTCTCAGAACAGGGTAATTTTTGGATGGAGGTATTTCTTGCGAGTTGCAATATTGAATCTTGGAATTTGATTTTTCAGCAGGTTCTATACACTGACCTTCTCTTAGTTGGTTAAAGAATGTTAAAGCCAATGTTGTAGATTCAGATTGTGAATCATCATCATCTTTGTGAATCCCTTTCTCTTCATTAGGTACTGGTATGATTGCTTTATTGTCATATTCTTTTGTGGACCTTTTTCTTTTGTTTCTTCATATTATTTTTTTCAATTTATTATTCATAGTGAATATTAGTATAACAAAAAATGTATGCTATTCTAAAACAGAAATCTATACTAATTTGATGATATGTAAATGATTGATCATATATGCATGCTAACTTTAAGTAATATAAGGCTAACAAAATAGAATTCGAATGCTAACATATACATATTTTTAGAATACTATCTATAAGTAACATAAATAATTACAGTCTCATGTATGTACGCTAAGGAATATGCATGTTTATGACAATTTATAGATTTAAGCGAGAAAGAGAAATATCTTCTAACATCCAAATTTATCACAATTTATATTTATATTTTTTTTTATATGATGTAGCAGAGAGAATGCAATTCATAATTCAGAACTTCATATCTATTAAATTTCAGTATAATATGCTAAAATAGAATGTAATTCCGTAAAAAAATCCAGTTAAATGTTAGAATATCTAGAAAATTACTATTTCTATTATTTTTCTTATAATATTTTGCCGTGACTTTTTAGTTAATGAAAACTACAGAAAAAAACTTCTGAGCACTTACTTCATAAATCTGACGAAGTAATAAATCTTCAATATATAATGAAAAATGTTCAGATTCATAAGTATATTACCTTGTTGTTGTGCTGTCTTTTTCATCGATTGGCGTTTTTTAGCAGCATAGTATATATCACTCGTCGTCTTCCTCATTTTTGTATATCTTTCTGCGAAGAACCCTAACAATGGTCGTCGTTTCTCTGAATTTGGTGTTCTGAATTTGCTTTGGTGTGTGAAGTGCTCTGTGAAAATGTTGTGACTCTGAGAAGAATTTTTTTTCGTTGTGCAACTTTTTGGATTTATATTATTTTTATTTTTACAATTTATTTCCGTATTTTTACGTTTTCAGTTCGTGCGTTTTTACAATTATTCTAAATAAATATTAAATAATTATTTTAAAATTATAAAATATTTAATACATTTTTCTCAATTAAAGAAATTTTTATATTCACTGTAAATATTTTTAATTAATGTTTTTTTATTACAAAATTAGATACATATTTTAATATTTTCCACTATTATTCTTTATATATTCATTTTTGTTAATTTATATATGTTTTTATGGAATATGGTTTCTTTGTGGGGTAAAATGATAATATTTTTGACTTTAATATGATTTAATTTAAATTACATTTAATCATTATTATTGATTATTGTATTTGGATTAGTTATTGTTAGTATTTTTAATAGATGTAGTTCTGCATTTTGTTTTGCTAATCACTTAAAATGATAATGATAACGAAGAAAACAAGAATATACTGATAGGAATACTAAATTAATTCTAATGCTAATGGAGGCATATGACAATGCTAATGAAGGTATTATAAATGCTCTTTTTTTAAATAGAAAAATAAATACATATTGTTCAAATTTGCCATATTATAGTTTTTTAATATCTTTTAAAATTTTATTATTTTGTCTTGTTGAGTTGTCGACTTTTTTCGTAATATATATATATATATATATAATGAATATTGTTTTCTTAATTTGGTTAAATGACTATATTTTTTACTTGCATTTTTTTTGGAGTTTGGTTTGTATGTTATTTGCTAATGACTCATAATCATGATGCTAACGAACAATACAACAATACAGTTATAGGAATACTAATAAATATTAATTCTAATGGACATAATATGAGAATGCTAATAAAGGTAGTGTAATAATGCAAAAAAAAAAAAGATTGCAAAAGTAAATACATATTGTTGAAATACTTTTTTTAAAATGTGTATTATTTATTATGTCTTGTTGAGTTTCTGACTTTTTTTGTAATTTATATATATATATATTTAGGAAATATGGTTTCTTAATTGGGTAAAATGACAATATTTTTTCACTTTTTAATATGATTTAATTTCAATTGCATGAATTTGATTTAATTATTGTGAGTAATTTAAACAGAGTTACATTTGAATGTGATATACTGATCACTGAATATCATTATCATAAAGAACAAAACAATAATATAGCGATAGGAACACTAATGAATATGAATGCTAATGGAGCAAATATGATAATGCTAATGAAGGTACTGTAATGATGCAAATGGATTACAATACGATAATAATACTAATAAATACAAGTCATAATAATTAGTCTTACATTACAGGGGAAATAGAAATATTGTTTGGTAATTAAAATAACTACATGCCATCAACATTGTTAATTGTTTTCAAAATGTAAAGACATTCCACAACTTTCTTAATTAGCATTCTTGTTCAGATAATACTGTGCCATGTCGATTGGGCTTTCTTTTGAACGTAGCTGGTAAAAGACATTGGCTTCGGAAATGTTGGTATCTCTATAAATGTTGCTTCTTTTAGAGAGTATGAAAGCGCAATACTTTATCCTGAAGTATTTTAGCAACCTTGATGAGTTTTTCCTCAGTCCACAATTCCATTTTCTGACATCACTATGCATGTAAGTCTCCATATGCCGCATCACATAAATGCCACAATCTGTTTTGTTTGAATTGTTTCTCCATGGCATTTGCATGCGGTCGAGGTGGGTGATCTTTTTCTTAAGATCTTTTGCAACAGCATCAAGGCCCATTTTCTTCAAGAAGAGAATGAAATTAACAAGCTGCAAGGTAGAAATGACAGTAAAAGAATTTGTTAGATATCACATTTTTAAGCTTTTTAAAAAAAAGATGCATTATTGTTAATTTTTTTCCTTGTAACATTACCAGTTTTCCGGGAACATTCCCATACTTCAATCGGATACCATCTTCTTTCCCTTCAAGTGCAGGTGAGTTGTCAATGATGTGAGCAACCATTTCCTTTAAATCAATGCTGATGAGGTAGAAGTGTTGTGCTTCATATATTGGGAACAAAAACTACAAAATTTTATCAGAAGTGCTATTTTATTGTCAAGATATTGAAAAAAATATATATATAAACCATACCATTTTGATTTCGGATATCTTGAACTGTGGAAAGGCATTGAATTCAATCTCCAAGTTCTCATGAAATTTGTTTATTGCATCTTTTTTACTCATTTTAGTAGGGGCAGAGACAATTGAGTATTGTTACAAGAAAACAAGGAAGAAGTAAGTGTATTTTTTCTGTTATATACAATGCTAACGGAACACATTGATAATGCAAAGTAAGGTATAATATTTTGCTAACGGAGGTATAAAAGTTTTTCTTACACAGGCTGTGGTAGTGAAGCAGAATCTTGTAGGCTTTGTCTGTGTGTGGACCTCAGCATGATTTAATATAGTACTCCAAACATCAATGATTGAATAGCTGATGTAGTTGTCCTTATTCAATGTCATCAGCTCAGACCTTCTAATCTGAACTCGATTATCATTGTATAAAACCTTCTCACTGAATTTGATCAGTTATGCATTGTTAGTCAAAATCACAAAATACATATATGTATCTTTTTTATTAATTTGTGTTTACCTTTCATCAGGATCATTATTTTCAATTGCCCAGTAATAGAGTTGAAACTCTATCTCTGTTGGTCTTTCTTTTGCATCAACAAGTAGTTGGAAATTCTGTTCTGGATTGGCCAATTCAGTTTTTGTTGGTTGGACATCTACACTCTCAGCAAGAACCTCCTTGGCAGCTTCATTTTTTTCAGTCTTATCTTCCTCACAATCTCCATCTCCATTCTTCTCTTTGTCAGCTAAATCTATATGCACAGATTGATTCCTTTCAGCTTCGTTCAGTTTATTCTTATCTCCCTGACAATCTTCATCTTTGTTCTTCTCTTCATCAGCGACCTCTATAATCACACCTTCATTTTTTTAGAAAGCTGCAAAAATATATATCACCTATGAGATTACTACTAATTACTTGAATGTGAATTCATATCTAACAATATTTAATATATTGACCTCAATATCTTGCATCTCATATCTTTCTCTTTCTGTCAGTGCATGCAAGATGTCGTCTATTGCTGATCTATAAGACTTGTCCAAAAAGCCTCCATCATCATCACCATCATCATGTTCACAGTTTTTCTTTTTAAACAGTACAAGTTGATGTACTGCCTCAAATGCTTTTCTGAAATCAATATCATTTAACATTTGCAGAGGTACTTCTTTCAACATCTGCATAAGCTTGATCATTGATTCAGTCATGCTCCTGGCATGTTTGAACATTTTTTCTGCATAGTCGATGGGATTTGATGGCAATGGAAAGCTAGGATTTTTTTTTCAGAGATGCTTTGTGGTAAGGTGGTTGCTCCTAGAAAGGAAGACAATTTTAGTGTCGGCTCAGATCCAGATGTTGAATTCTCTCAGATCATTTCTTCTATGGTGTATGGTTGGAAGGGGTATCCTCCACCAAAGTCACCCGACACAAGCTCTGTTGATTGCCTGGCACTTAATAACTGACTGTCCCAACCGTGGAAAGTCGGGATACACCTTGGCACCTCTCTGTTGTAAATTTCAACTCTATCAATATAGAACATCTGTTTCAAAAGAAAAACAAATATGATTTGGATATTTGACATTTGTTAGGTACTGTAAATGCTAACAAGAATAGTTTATTATTGTAATGAATAATTATACCATTACTTCTTACCATCAAGAAGAATATTGGTCCTGTGTAGAGTTTGGATTTATCGATCTTCCATTGAACTGTGTGTTCCACCAAACACCTCAACACGTAGTCACACCAATAATATGTTCTCATATTTTCAAAATTTTCAAGATATTGCATCAGCTGTGGGAAAACATATCCATTGCCACAATTTTCAATCATGCAATTTGTTAGCAGTATCATGAAATGTCGTTTGAACCATTCAACTGCAGACTTGTCTTCAATCATTTTGTTACACACATCACTTGCTAATATCATGTCACTATCTTTACCAATCTGCTTCCGCCATTTAGGGACCAGGTTATGTGGTTCACTGCGTGGCATCTTTGACATTTTCCGCGGTCCTCTAGGGAAATTGTAAACAAGTGACACATCATTAGCTTCTATGCGTAATCTTCTCCCATGCATCAGTTTTAGCTCACGTGAAAGTGGGTCGAAACTCTCTAAAAGCCAATAGGCAATAGCAGTTGGCAAGTATTTGACATTCAAATCCAGTATGCTCTCAAAACCCATTGCAATAACTGCATTTTTTTGGGCTGCATTCATCTTTTTAACACCATTGTATAGAGACGACGAGCAACTTCTGAGCTTTATTTTTGGGTACCTATTTTTAATCTCATCTGCAACACTTGTGTTTTCATCGGAATGCTCTGTTGCGTTCCATGAAGAACCCTGTTTAAGCTTTTTAAAGAAATCTAGTGGATTCATCTATTTTTTTTTGTGAGGCTTGGATGTCATGCCTCGCCTTTGTCCTTTTTTCAATTCTCACAGTATCAATGCTTGTTTCATCTGTTGAGCTTGTTGTTGTCCTTTTCCTTTTTTGAGTTCCTGCATTTTGTAAATGTATGCAAAAATATAAGAAACAATAACGCAAACTAAATTTAGTTATGTGTATGATTGTAATGATAACAGATCTTAATGATAATGATAATGCTAATATTTATTAAAATAGAGTTCTGTATCTGCTAACATTTATGTTGCTAACCAAGCCATATCATGCCAGGAAGTATTGAAATAGAGAATAAAGTTTTGTACAAGCATCCGTTTCATATCTCCCCTGCTAACAGATAACATTTACAATGCTAACAAAATAATATGAAATATACAACATACAATAATTCTTTAATTTTTGTAATGTTGCATGTTTAAAATGATAATGCTAACCAATACTAGTAGTACATGCTAACAGAGATATATGATATTGATAATACTTACTGATCATCCTAACAGAACTCAATGATAATGCTAACCAGTATTACGGTACAAGCTAACAAAGATATATGATATTGATAAGAGTTAGTGATTTCATGCTTACAGAAATTAATGATAAGGTTAACTGGTACTATGGTACAGGCTAACAAAAATATATGATATTGATAAGAGTTACTGATTGCATACTAACAGAACTCAATGATAATGCTAACGAGTGTTACAGTTTAGGCTAACCCAGATGTATGATATTTGATAAGAATTAATGATTTCGGTCTAAACAGATCCAATGACAATGCTAACGAGTGTTACAGTTTAGGCTAACCCATATGTATGATATTGATAAGAATTAATGTGTTCATGCTAACATACCTCAATCATAATGCTAAGCACTATTACTGTTGATGCTAAACTAGATAAATGATATTGATAAGAATAACGAGTTCATGATAATACACAAAAATTGCAATGCTAACATTATAATACAAAATATGCTAAAGAAAATATTACTGTAAGCAACATATATCTGCTTGTTGTTATAAGTTAAGAAAGTATCTTTCCGATGCTAACAAAAATATATAACAAATGCTAACGAAACTTAAATAAATCATACAGATGCTATCAAAAAATGAAACTTCATTCATTATCAGACTATTATCTATTTATTTTCATTACGCAGAATGAGTATGATAAATTTAATCTAATTTTTAGCGAAGTCTCTTGCAGTGAAAATCAAGTAAAATATACTTTGTTGAAGCATGAACTCACCTTTGTTAGCCATTTTTATCCGCGCAGCAGGTGGTATCGGTCGATTTTTTCAGCGATTTTTTGGAAACCCTAGATTGCTTTCTTCTTCCAGATCTTCTTTGAAATGAATGTTCTGCGATTTCGTGAAGCAGTTGTATGAGAAGACGGTTTGCAATGATTTTTGGCGAATCGAAGAACGTGTATAATTTTTTTCCCATAATACCCTTAATGAATTCGCGCCATTCGTCAATTTCAACTTATTTACGAAACTGCCACCGCATCAAGATTAAATTTGGTGCGTCCGTTTTTTTATTGTGTGGTGGTAGATTGGTTTATTGTTTACACACTAAGGGTGGTTTACACCAGAACCACCCCCTATATATATATATATATATATATATATATATATATATATATATATATTGTACACATACGCGTGCCATGCACGAATAAGAGATATGTATAATTTTATTTGTTAAAAATTATACTTATGAAAAAAATAATAATATTATCTCAACAAAACAAAATTAATTACAACTATTGTGAACTATAGAATTTTTTACATATATTTATTATTGTGGTGAACTGTAGAATTTTTTTATCTATTTTATCTTGTCTACAGTTTTTATCCGAGTTCTTCATTTTTTGGTTTCATTCACCAAAATTTTATCATCCACCAACACTACTTATATATTTTTTTTTATCTTTTATGATTCATTTAATATATATTTTTGTATTTTTTTTTGTTGTGCTAAAAATAATGAGTTATTTTTTGTGTTCGAAATTAATTAATTCATTTTTTTTATTTGTTGATTGTTAATTGTTATAAATCATTTAGAAATTGTCATCATATATTATTTATTTTAAAATAAAAAGGTTACACATTATGCAATGAAATGGTATTTGAGAAGCAATAAAAATTATAAAATATCACAATAGAAGCAATAAACTATTTATGGTTTTAAAAAAAATCCCTAATCTATAGGGCTATCGATATGAATTTAGTAATAATTTAGTGTTTTGTAAGCAATGTATTGATTCTACATAAGCATGATTAGATATCTCATCATTATAATTTTTTAAAAATTCTATGGGTAAGTGATGATTTTCTCATAAATAAGTAACAAACAACACTTAACAAAACATCAATTGTCATCATATACTATTTTAAAAAAATTGAATTGTTACGCATCATGCAATGAAATGGTATTTGAGAAGCGATAAAATGTTACAAAACAAGCAATGGATTATTTTTGGCTGAAATTTAAGAAATTATAATATTATAATCATTGAAATGATACATAATAATAAATAGAATTGTTGATAACATGGATTGCAACATCATATAAAATGCAATCAAATTTCTTATTTCGATCAATGTATACCATGAGTTTTCAAATGGTCTTACTAACAATGGGGAATTTGTTATTACGATGTTAAATTTTGTAACTTAGAATGTTTAAATTTGGTGCTATGTTAGTTTTGTTACTTAGACGGTGCTCTGTAGTGGCTCAATAGTGGTCGGCAACTAGCAGAGAAAAAGAGAGAGCACGGGAGGGAGAGAGGGAGAGACGTGTGAGAGAAATATGAAAAGATAGAAAGAGAGAGAAAATGAGTTATGAAGATTTATTTGGATATTTTCATATCGTTATAGATATAATATTACATTAATATTATGTTGCTTATAATTTATTTATTGAATTGATAAATATAACATCTTTCCTAATTTTAATCTCAATCATTCATCCATACAAATTGAAAGGCTATGATTTGTTCATAGTTCTCACATAGAGAGTAGTCTTCATTATAACATATCCCCATATAGTTGGGTTCCAGAAGGAACCATGCCCTAGGTGAAAACTGAGAACCAATCTGAGTCATAGATCCGGTATATTTGGACGGCCTAGGTCTATTCCAGATTTTAAAAAATGCGGTGATAATCTCGTAATAACGTCCAACTTTGCCGCCCATGAATCTTAGTGAGGGTAAAATCGGAAAATATATGAATACTCAGAATTTACATGTGTATTTTTCAATTTAGAGTTTTAGCACTGTCATGACCTTTTTTAGCATTGTCATGACTTATTTTAGCATAACTCTTTTAGAATTAGCATAAAAAAATGTCATCGACATTGTAAAAAAACACGAACAAACACTGTTACATGTTGAATTATCAATATATGAATACTCATAATTTACGTGTATATTTTTCAATTTAGAGTTTTTAGCACTGTCATTTCCTATTTTTGCACTGTCATGGTTTTTTTAGCATTGTCATGACTTATTTTAGCATGACTTTTTTTTTAGCATTAGCATAAAAAAATATCATTGACATTGTAAAAAAACCACGAACAAACACTGTTACATGTTGAATTATCAATATATGAATACTCAGAATTTACGTATATATTTTTCAATTTAGAGTTTTAGCACTGTCATTTCCTATTTTAGCACTGTCATGGCCTTTTTTAGCACTGTCATGGCCTTTTTTAGCATTGTCATGACTTATTTTAGCAGAATTCATAAATTACAAAAATACTCTTAGTTCATTAAAAAGTCGTTAATATTACAAATATGCCATCGCATTTTTTTCAATCTTGGGACAGATCTTGGCCGTCAATATAAGAGCGATTTGTGGCTGAGATTGGTTCTCAGTTCTCACATGGGTGTATGGTTCTCACATGATTCCATCTCTATCCCCACATATATATATATATAGGGATTGGTTATAATGGGTACTAGGTATTCCCGTGAGAACTATAAACCATGCTTATTTAATATAATTTTGTAGGTTATCATGTTGTATTTTAGTGCTATTGTCACTAGCACTAAAATACAACAAGATAAGCTATTTTCTTTAAAAAAAAATTAGCACTAAAATACAATAAAATAAGCTATAAAATTGTACTAAATAAGCATGATTTATAGTTCTCACGCGAATACCTAGTTCTCATTTGAACCAAATCCTATATATATATATATATATCAAGAGAGAGAGAGAGAGAGCAGTTATTCTATTTTGTTTCCTTACTTTAATTAATTGGGGTATTATCTATAGATGTTAATTAGGAAAAATTGAGAGAATTTCTTTTCCTTTTTGATGGGGCGAGAAATGGTGGGTAAGGGGTAGGTTTAGGGTTGAAAATCAAACTAAATAATTTGATATTCGACTCGTATTTGTTCGTTAAAAGCTCGTTTAAACTCGATTTGATAAACATATCAAAGAAGCTTGAACACAATTTTATGTTTGATGAGATTTAAAGCTTGGTTCGAACTCGAGCTCGATAAATAAAATTGAGCAAACATGTATAAAAATATCAAACTACTTGAGCTCGATTCGTGGTGGCTCGATTAAAGCTTGTTTGAGCTCCACTCGATAAGTAATCAAACAGGCTTAAACATAATTTTTAAAACTCGATATCATTTTAAACAAACTTGAACATAAGTATGTTCGGACTCGACTCAACTCATTTACAGTCCTAGGTATATTTGATTTTTGTATTTTGATATATGATTAATGATTAATGGATCAGGTGGGATATTTTAGTTGGGCTAGGTTGGTAATTCAAATGGGCCGAGGGTAAAATTGAAGGTTGGGCTTAATTATCATGCATTCTATTGTCATTTTTTTATATATAAAATTTAAGAATTTATTATTAATTAATTATTTATATTATTAGGCAGTGCGTGGACTTAATTAACTCGTATTATTTTTTTAGGTCAAGTTCAAGTCAAGGTAGTGAATCTAATGTGATGCACATTGGTGCGTCGTTTTTCACCAAAAATAATCTGCCACGCAGTCGATATGCCCACACTACCCAGAATAGTGGCAAGCAAGATCGTCTCCCAAAGGACCGGCAAGAATTATCCAACACTTTAGTCTGCAAGTAACCAAACCTTACGAACGAATTTCTTTGATATAATGTGAAAACGAAAATAAAAGCAATTGAACAGAGAGTAGATTTCTTCACAGATTAAAAGGTATTCCGGCTTCCAATTAACTCCACCCTAGCTTAATTATTCCGATCCTCAATGCAAAGATATTTCCAATTAATGCATGCAAACCAGTTATAGCCACCGAAGACACTTCTGACGCGGCCTAATTTCTCCTTAGTTTCTCGATAATCAGGAAGACACTTCACTAATTATTTCCCTAATCGACTGACAACCGTAAGAGACACTATAGATTTAATGAGCCAACAACATTAGACACTAGAGAAACCCGATTCAAAACCAACATACTCTGATACAGGACTATCGAATTAAGACTAGTCATCCCTCGATTTTGAAGAATCGTTGTACCACTAATTAAACCTAAACTACAATTACGGATGACCGATTTAATTGACTACTAATTAATTTCGATCTACTAAATATTCGCGACTACCTAGTAGAGCCGAAACAATTAACAACTTTAAACACAGAGAATCACAGATACATGCAATTAATTAAAGCAAAAGGAACGATTAGATCTCACCGAATAATTATGACAGGGCTTCGTTAATCTTTACCGGAATAGAACGCGCTTAGCTCGAATTCATAATTGGATTCGCACTTCAGAAATTAATTGAAAAGAAGAACGATGAAGAAAGAATGAAATTGAATAGTGAAAAATTAATCTGCAGAGAATCATTTTTCAGTTTGTGGCGTCTAGAATAATCTCTACTGCAATGGATAGAGTCCTACTCTATCTAGAAGTCTTTTTATATAAATCCTTAATTAATTAATTAAAAAGAAATCTAATCCTAATCCAACTAGGAAAATAATAAAAACAGAGTCCAAGAGTAATAAAAACTGTATAATTTTCATCCATGGCCCACAACTGGTGCAGATCCACTATCTCCAGCCCAATACTCGCATAAACCATCAGTCAATATGCTCATACCGACTTGCTTTCCAAACTCTTCAGCTTTTCTTCAATCAAATTGCGTCCAAACCTTCCAAAACAATGCTATTATCTCAACTTCCATGTCAACCACCTGAAATTAACCACAAGATACAAATTCTTCCACAAAACTTGACCATAGGGTGAGTAATACTGCAAAAATATACCAAAAACGACCCAAAATATATATATAATAATAACATAATCACACATATTATATTTATCATTGTTATGCTTTTATGCAGGTTTACAATTATTAATCTACCGGGTACAACAATTATTATTGGTTGACAAGTTGTATATGTCCCGATATATTAGCCGCGAGCTACCTATATTATAATTTGTTATAATTGTATAATTTGGATAAATGTGGTCACCACTGAGTCAATAGTACTCACCTCAAACTATTATTCATTTTTAGGTTGATGTCGGGCGATGTGCGTGTGCATGTGACGAGATGATGATCGTCAAGAAAATTATTTATAATTTATTTTTAATATTTCCACTGAAAACTCTGAATAAAAATTTTAGTACCCACCTCAAACTACTATTCATTTTCACGTTGATGTCGGGCGATGTGCGTGTGTGACGAGATGATGATCGTCAAGAAAATTAATTAGAATTTATTTTTAATATTTCCACTAAAAACTCTGAATAAAAATTTTACTATTATTAAATAAAGTGACGTGTGATTATAGATTTTAAAGAGCTTTTATTATTTAACTTCTACTGTATTAATGTCAAATATTTTATATTTTAATAAAAGTGGTGTCCCTTCTTTATTATTGTTATTATTTTATTTTATGAAAATTGGGGTGTGGCAATTATTTTTTATTTTCAAAGGATACATGTGAAGTTTTTACTAAAGTGATTCACAATTAATAATAAAATATTATTCGGTGGGGACATTAATAATAAAAAATTAGTTTCCAAAATTAGTAATGATTTTTTATGGAAAAATTATTTTTAGCAACGATTTTGTTATTAAATAGATATAGATATATATATAATATATATAAATTTACTAATATACACTGTGATTAATTTATTTGAACTCCAATCGTTTGTTTGTTTATTTTTTTGCTAAATTAGATCGGTGTACTTTTACATAGATGGCCTAATCTTATGGGTTCAATGTTTCTAGTTTATTATTTTGTTTGATATTAATCGCCGTTTCAGGTCAGTTCTATGGGACTGTCAGACTATTTGATCCGGACCTATTCAGGATATATCTTATTCGAATTGAATTTTTTTTGCCTTCACCCTAATCTTTTGATTTTCGGACTAGCCCATATTTTTGCTCAAGTGCACCTCGAATCGACTCGCAATAGGATGAGGTCGATGTAGGGCGATAAGCTGACCCAAGTCATATTCTCAAGGAAAGCTAAACAGGGTGACTATTCTTTACATTACACACATAAAAGAAATATAGTCTTAAACATTTTAAACCAATTATTTTGATAGGTCAAATGAAGAACAACTTAAATGAAATCAAAGCAATGGTAAATATACAAGTACAATGTAAACAATACAATAAGAGATGGGTATTAAGGTATAGATTCTTCACCTCGATTTCTCACCAAGCTTGTTTCAAGATAATTTCATCAATCCAATTGCATAATCAACTTCAACAGAAGAGATAACTTCAATAGTTTTCGTTTCAATCGGTTAACCTTTAAAACTAAATTATATGAACAAGATTAACAATTAGACATGCGTTTCCGGTCAATCTAATGTTGAGAGAATCCTAGTCAAGTAGTATACTCTTCTATCAATCTCATCTACTACTTAACAATATCAAATATTGGCCAAATATTTAATATGACGGAATTTAATTCAATCAATGAGAAATTAATCACTCAACAAGCAAGGATCGAAACCGATTCGAATTTCTACCCATAATATGAGAAATTAACCACTCATCATGCAATCTATCCAACAATAACAATACAAAGTCATCAACTCAAATACAAAAGATAAATAGAGTTAAATCTTTACAAAAGATCTTGATGATGTTGTGGAATAGTTTCTCCAAAATAGAAATGATTTTAGAGAGAATGAAGAGAGAATTGGAGTGTGTCTTTTTACATATGATATAGGATGGAGGATGATTATCGATAAAAGCCCTAGTTTCTCTTTTATAGTGCCCGTAAATCGGCACATAGTTTTCTCCGTCCAGTGATCATTGGAAGATAATGATGGCTAGAGTCCTTCAATAATCAGCATGCCAGCGCTGGTTCGAAAGCTTAAAAAACGGGATGCCCAACGCCGGCTATGAGTGTTTTGCCAAGACAGCATCCCAGTGGCAGCGTCCACTGGCTACTTCATCAACTGAATGCTCAGTATGTCCAATGTCAACTGAATGCCCTGGGCAGCGCATTCCTATGGCGAGTGGGCGTTGTCTCTCTCAGCGATCGCTATTAACCAGCGTTGGTTGACCTTCTACTCCATTATTTCATCGATTGTCCAAAAACACTACTTTCAACTTAAAAGCTTGACAAGTGACAACATGCGCTTATCACGCACCACACCAAGAATAACAAGAACATAGCAAAAAATGAGCAACATAAACTGAAACAGTATAAACACATAGGGATGTCAATTGGGCCAATCATCTTCGATTTCAGGCATAATCGGTTAAAAAAAATTTAGGCTAGAAATTCTTGACCCTAACCCTAACTCATCGATTTTCATGCTAGCCCATCAGACCAACATATTTATGACGAAATGTCCAAAGATAAAATAAATTAAAGTTTTCCAACAAAGGAATTTCAAAATGGAAGATCTATTAATCTTCATTAAAGAAATTAACTCATCCCTTTGAAGAGCAGAGCAACATATTTCCATAGATGCATACCTATATCTCATTGATAAATGATATATCTCAAAGTAAACCTAATCAAGTTATTCAAAACTATATAAAAATAATACTTGTCGCAACTTTGCTATAGCAATTAGCATCTGCCTACCAAACAAAAGATAAAATCACGTTTCTTCTTTCAAAGAAAAAACTATAGTTACAAAACTGAAAATCCACATTCAAAATTTTGGTACATTTTAATTGAAAAATCAGACCATCACTAGCAAGTAACAAGCTTATTCATTCACTCCAAGCATAAAAAAATAGGAAAAAACAAAAGATCTAATTAATGCGATAATGTCAAAGAGTGTTTAAGTAAGAAAAAGAAATCAATTGTTGGAGAGAATCATATGAGATAATGAGAATCACGAAAATAGAAAGTAGAGTTGCAGCAAACTACACAATCTACATCAATCTAAGATTCTAACAAATTCAAAATACATGAGTTTAAATAGTTAAAGTGCACTCTTCTTCTATATCAACATTTTAAGCTTCTTCAAGATCTTTCTCATCTTCATCATCTATTAAAAAAAAGATAACATTAAAAAGACACAATGAAATTATTTAAAACTTAATAGTAATATAATATTACCTTCTGAAGGAAATCCATGCAACCAGTTACATGTGCAGATTAGAGCTTGCACTTTTATAGGAAAAAGTCTATTTATGTATTTGTTCAAAAATAGAGCTCCAATAATGAAGCTAGATTCTTATGCTACTGTTATAATATGAGTGCCAAGCACATCACAAGCCAATCTAGCAAGGTCCCCAAAGTGAGATTCTTGAACTTTTCAATATTTAAGCACATTTATAGATGCTTATTCATCCGTCTGATCTTCTTCCAAATATATATTTGTCCGAAAAAGACTTTGTATCATCAGTAGAACC
This sequence comes from Perilla frutescens, assembly GCA_026008535.1. Taxonomy (NCBI): domain Eukaryota; kingdom Viridiplantae; phylum Streptophyta; class Magnoliopsida; order Lamiales; family Lamiaceae; genus Perilla; species Perilla frutescens. The sequence goes on along the minus strand of BRKX01000017.1, from coordinate 32,485,512 downwards.
TTTTCGATATTTCTTGTAATCATGCACCATATATTAACAAAAAATAAATATAACTTAAAATATAAACACATACATAAAATCTGAAATTAAAAACCTAACTTGCATTAATCACTAGTGGATCAAAATCTAATCATCTTCCTCTTTTCTTTACTCAACCAAAAATCTTAAATTATCTTGCTTCAGAAGCAGAAGTGAGAGCTCCAGAAGATGAACCAACATCCATCTTTTTGTACTCATCATACAACAAGTACAATTTGTTCTTCAAATTAGCAATTTTATCTTGCCTAGAAGAATGATCAATTTTTGAATAACAATACTCCAAAAATTTTAGTTTTACCCTTGGATCAAAGATGGCTACCATTGCAAGAATTTCACTGTACTCCTCCGAATATTTCTTAAACTTTTTTTTTCATATCTCTCACAACTTCATCTTCACCATTTAAATGTTTTTCCAACAAACATGCAATCTTCCAAACTTTCATAAAATACAAATTAGATGTCGGATGAACATGAGATCAAGGTAGTAACAGTATAAAATGGACATAAGAATTCATAAATATTTTCCCCTCTTGCCCACTCTTCAGTTGACGGGCATTGTTTATAAGCTAAATCATCAAATTCAAGCAAGCTAAAAGCATTATGATATTTAATCTCACCAGCAAGCATTAAATATGTGGAATTCCAACGAGTAGCCACATCCAAGGAAATAGAAGATGTGATTTCAATCTCAGCTTTTTAGCACATCCCAAAACTTAATCATCCTTGCTTCTGATCCTTTTACATATTTGATACGTCCTCTAATTTCATCAAAAGCTTCACTAGCAACTTTCAAGCCTTCTTGAACTATAAGATTCAAAATATGTGCACACATCTCACATGAAAATAATCATCATTGCACAATACAAAGTTTTGTAATAAAAGTCATGACTTTAACATTCTCACCATGCTATTATTGGCTCCAACATTATCCAAAGTTAAAGAAAACACATTTCATTCTATTTCTCAATCTACCAAACAATCATAGATCTTTCGAGCTAACTTGGGACCAAAATGTGGATGATGCATAGCTCAAAATATAAGTATCTTTCTATTCAACCTCCACTACAAGAAAAACGTGATTTAACGATGGTAAATTGTGATTGAGACTTTTAACGACAGATTTTTCTGTCTTTAATGTAGCGACGGAAAAATCCGTCATTAAACATTGAATCTACTATTTTTCATTTTATTTTTTAAGGCAACAACGGACTAACGACGGATTTTTTTGTCGCTACATTAAAAATAGAAAAATCCATCGTTAAAAATTAATTTTTTTAATTTTTAATTTTTTTTAATTTTTTTTAATCTTAGCGACGGACTAATGACGGAATTCCGTAGCTATTTTTTTTATTTTTTAGATTTTTTTATTTTTTTATTTTTTTTAATTTCATAATTAATACTTAATTTATGAATTTGAAATTAATTTTTTTTAAATTTTGATTTTTTATTTATTTTATTTTTCATATTTATTTTATTTTTTAAATATTTTTAATATTTTTAATTTTTCAATTAATAATTAATTATGAATATTTTTAATATAAAAAATTTTGTATTTATTTTATATTTTCAAATTTATTTTATTTTTTCATTTTTGATATTTTATAATTTTTTTAATATTTTTTATTTTTCAATTACAAATTAATTACGAATCTGATTTTTTTAATATTTTTATTTATTTTACTTTTTCAAATTTATTTTATTTTATAATCTTAATTTTTTTTATTATTTTTATTATTTTTAATATTTTATATCTTTTGATATATTTAAATTACTAATTTATGACTTTTTTATAATTTTTTGTTTTAATAATTTTTAGGACTTTATATTATATAATTATTTAATTTGGAAATAAAAAATCAATGAAAATAGATTTCGTGTGTATATATACACACTAGTTGTATATTTTAACGTAAATACCTTCTAGCCTACTTGGTTAGAGCTTCAGGGCATAAGGCCATTGGCCCCTGTTCGAATCTCTTGAAGGGATAATTTCACTGAATTAATTCAGGCTCCACAGGCTCGGCTCTGTTGGCTCGGCTTGTGCCGCGACTACTAATTTATTGCCGAATTCTGTCGTGGGAAATAAAAAAATAATAAATTTAACGACGGATTAGAGACGGATTTTTTATGTCGCTAATTATGTCGCTAAATTTTTTCCGTCTCTAATCCGTCGTTAAAATGATTTAACGACGGATTTTTAATGTTTAGTGACGGATTTTTCCGTCGCTAAAATGTGAATTTTTTGTAATGCTCAATTTTTTATCCACATAATGCATAGTTACATAAATATAACCCATAATAGTACAAATTGTCCAAATATTTGAAGTTAAACACACCATACTAGGAAGGTTTTTCAATGTACTTCTTAATTTATCCTTTTCAAATTCATACATTTTCATAACATCAGAAGCCACTGTGTTTCTAGTTACAAGCTTTATATCTTGGTTCTAATACATCAAAAGGTCCCTCATAGTTTTATATTCAATCCAGTGAAACAAGAAACCGTGTGCAATTGAAACCTTAGCTGTCCATTCACGACATGTTTTTGATTAATATTTTTACCCCTAGTCTTTAATTTTCCTTCGCGGTCAACAAATATACAACTCACATCTCTAAATTTTGGTTTCTTCTTACACTCCTTAGATGATGACTTAAACTTGAAGTTCCATACTTAATACCCTCATATGCATATATTTTTCCACAATGATTACATTTCCCATACCATTTTTTTCACTATCAATTGAAAAATGATCCAAAACCTCCGACGTTATTCCCTTCTTTGAATTAGATTGAGAATCACCTAAAATATCCAAGTCATCATCATAAACACTTTCATCGATAACATTTCGAGATGCACATCTATTTAGAACTAGAATAAAAAATAGTACAATAAATGCAAGATATAATATCATCCAAAATAAGTCAAAATAAATACAAGGTAACAAGATATGTCAAGGTAAATTCAAGATGTAGGAATTGAAAAAATAACTAATTGTCATATATTACTATATTAGTAACTTCATTAATTCGTGTAATATATTAATAACATCATTAGAGAGATTAGCAGATTAATTAATTAAAAATAGCTTAATTATGATTAACAGATTAGCAGAATTTCCTCTTCTTCTTATTTTTTTTACTTCTTTTTAAAGACTCTCTGTTCTAATTAAAAATAGGTTATTCTGTTAATGAGGTGGATCTTTTTGTTGTAGAAAGTATTTTATATTCTAAAATTACCACACATATAACAAATACATATTAGGAAATATGATGATTAACGAGCACTAATAATAAGATATGAAATCATGCATGTTTTCTAGTCTAATGTTGTATATATATTAGAAGTAGAAAAATAAAAAATAAAAAATAAAGTGACAACTCCACTAGTGAATCCTGGATTGAATTCCGCATAATATTTTATTCGTAGACGACTAGACGTAGATAATAAATAGTACACATTCTGTTGCTAATACTGAAAGAGTAGCTACCGTCGCACCAATTAGATTGGTTATTTATACTTTTTAATTTTTTATTAAAAATTTAGATTGATTATTTATACTTTTTAATTTTTTATTATAAATAAATTTTTAATGGATTACATTATATTAATGTATCTTTTTATTTTATGTATTTATTACTTGTCAATTATATGTGCATGTAGATAAAATTCATAGATCTTAATAAGTCACAAACCATGATCATGCATATGATGGTAATTATGAAATATATTTTTTGTCACGTATGATACACACTCATAAGATGAGAATGTTAGGTTCCATTAACATTAGCGTGGTGACGTAAGTGTATTGATCGGGCTTATTCTACTTGTTCTCATTTATGCTATTTCATACCTTAACCACTCGTTCACTGCATGTTTTGGAAAGATTTGATGTGTTTTTAGGAGATGTGCAGGTGGAAGGAATGAAGTGAAGAAATGCTCCATCTTTTGAAGAATGCAAGCAAGCAGCTCGCAATACAGTCGGTTTGGGCATACCGCCAGAGGCATGGGCCGAGAAAATTCCAGAACTGAAGCTGTGCGCGACTTGGGCCTGTTTTGTGCGAAAATCTGATCCAGCCCAAGTTCTAGACGCGGATTTATGATCTTCATAGCCTAAAAGGAGTCCTATCCTTGGAAACTTCCTAGTCTAGATATAGAAGATTTATTTCCTTGTTGGATGCTTAATTTTAGGGATAGCTTTTGATATATTAGGATTTATTTTGACTAGAATAGATTGGATCCATCGAAGAAACGCAGCAACAGCAGCGAGAGACGCTGCTGCAGATTTTATTCATCTTCTTCACTTTTCTATGGTATTCTTCTACACGATATTTTGGTGTTTGAATTTAATTATGAATTCGAGCTAGACTTTCTCCATTCCGGGATCAACTCACGAAGCTCTGGCCAATTAAATCTGTGAGATCTAAACGTTTTTTTTCTCGATTAATTCATGCATGTGTATTTATTATCCTCTGTAAGTCGAGTCGTGATTGTTTCGATTAAATCGAGTAGTCGCGAATATTCGGAGTATAGGAATTAATCACTAGCCAATTAATTCGGCCATACGTAATCGTGGTTTAGGATTAATTAGTGGTAAAATCAGTAGCTAATATCATGGGGATAATAATCTGGTTCGGTGATCCTGTGTCAGAGTTCGCTAGATTAGAATCGGGTTTCTCTCGAGCATAAAGCAATCGGCTAATTAAATCTATAAGAGTGTCTCTTTTGGGTTGTTAGTTGATTAGAGAAAATGTGTGGTGAAGTGTCTTCCTGCCATTCGAGAAAATACGGAGAAATAGGGATGTGTCAGTAAGTGTCTTCGACATCCGCAACTGATTTACATGTGATAATTAATTGTATTCTTGAATCGAGGATCAGTAAAATTGTGCCAGAGTGGAGTAGTTGATATCCGGAATATTTCTAATTATCTGTTTAAACCCGTTGCTCGTGTGTGTATTTTAATTCCTTGTTATTTAATTATTTTCGTGCACTACAGTTTATACCCATAAATTTCCCCCCTTTTAAAGTTGGTTTCTGCAGATTGGAAGTATAGAATAATTCTCGCCGGTCCTTTGGGAGACGATCTCGCTCATCGCTGTACTGTGCAGTGTGGGCAAACCGACTGCTGTCGGAACATTTATTTTTGGTGCAAAACGACACACCAAATTTTGGCGCCGTTGCCGGGGATCGGTTTTAAGCAGTTATTATTCTAATATTTTCAGTTTGCATTTTTTTTTCTTTTCTTGGTTTTTCTTTATTCGCAGGAAACATGGCTGAACCTGCTCCCTTGATCCGAGAGTTGGGCCGTCATCGAAACAATAGGCCTATTTGCATCGTTCTACCTACCATCGCCCACAATGCAGAGATTCGGCCGGAGTTCATACAAGTGCTACCTAAATTCAGTGACGCACCTGGAGAGAGTGCGCACACGCATTTAGCAGAGTTCGACTGGATTTGCTCTACCCTGCGTCCTCAAGGCTTTACAGACGACAACATGCACTTGTTAACTTTCTCACACACATTGCAAAGCCGAGCAAGGGAATGGCTTTTTGATCTCCCACCAGCTTCGATTACTACATGGGATGAGATGGAGGAGCAGTTCCTATGCAAATTTTTCCCAGAGTCACGAGCTGCGAATCTTAGAATGGCCATCAGCAGCATCAAGCAAAAATCTAATGAAAGTCTAGCTAATTATTGGTCGCGATTTCAGCAGTTGTGCCGAAGATGCCCAGACCACGGATTCTCTGATTATCAGTTATTCACTAACTATTTTTACCGTGGTATGTCAACTTTTGATAGGAAGATCGTGGATGCTGCTAGCGGAGGGTCTCTCACCAACAAGACTCTAGCAGAGGTGAAATAGCTCATCATCGACATGGTCTCCGGTGGCCAGCAATATGAGGATGATGATGATGACAGATACTGGTCTGTGAAGGGAGTTGAGAGAGCAGAAAATTCCGGAGTTAATGAGAAGATTGATGCTCTGACTTCTCTTGTCCGAGGTCTAGCTATGGTGCAGACACATAACACATATGATCCAGGTGAGAGGGACCATTCGAACTTCGGCTGGAGGCAGCCGCAGGGCAGTCAGTATGCCCAAACTGACCGATCTACACCGAGCATGACAGATATCATGAAGTGTCTGGAGAAAAGCAGTGCCCTGGTGAACAATTTGGCACAAAGTCAGAAGGCTTTCCAGCAAAAAACACAAGCCGCTCTAGGCAGTATGGGCACACAGATCACTCAGCTTGCCACTCAATTGAACAAGATGCAGGCGAATCAAGGCAAACTCCCTTTCCAAACTGAAATGAATCCAAGAGCACATGTTTGCGCTATCACTTTGAGAAGTGCAGAAGAGTTAGTTGAGTTGGAAGCTAAGAAGGAAAATAACCCGCAGTATGGGCATACTGCACAGACTGAAAACAAATCCAATGCAGAAGAAGAACAACCAGCTGCCGATTCTGTCCTTACTGAGGTGAAATCTAAATCCAAAATTTCTACTCTCTGGTTGCAGCACCTTTTCCATCCAGGTTGATTCGAAACAAGAAAGAGGATGATGAGAAGGAGATCCTCGAGCTATTCAAAAAGGTACCTTTTGGTGGGCTGACTGAAACCGCTGTAATAACAGATGAAGACGAGGAGATTCGAGATGTCATCATGCAGCTGTATACCACCAATGAATTTCCAACTCAGAACCTGACAGGCCGTATGCCCTTACTGACCAACTCGAAGTCGTTTTTACCATCTCATGTGAAGGCCCTCATACTGGAGCTGAAGAGGCAAGAAGCAGGGTTTGTCGAGCTTTTGAAGAAACTAAAAAGAGTGGGGATGGAAACGATTCCTTTTGATAGGGGTAGATCTGCTACCCGTGAAATTGCCTTGTGATCGAGTTATACTTGTGTCGAGCCTCAGACATTAAATAATGGCGCTTCTCGGGAGGCAACCCGAGCTTTTCTTGCTTTATTTCATTTTTCTTATTTCATTTAGTTGCTTATTTGTCTTTAAAAATAAAAAATAAAAAAAATTCTAGTCCAGCTTTTTCGTGCAGGTACCTCTTCTAGCGCTGCCCCTAACCTTGCCGAGCTCATGGAGTTGTTTGACCATTACACACCAAGCTGAGCTACTACACTTAAGCGTCGTCTGTATGCCCTTACTGACCGTCTCCCCCATTGATTGCCAGTTTGCTCTCCTTCTCTCTCCCTTTGTTTTTATTTTCTTTCATTCATGTTGTGTTCATTTTGTTGACTCTCTTCTCTGCACAGTGAGGACACTGTGTTGTCTAAGTGTGGGGGGGAGGAAGTTTCTATTTTGTGTCTGGTTCTTCTCCAAAAAAAATAAAAAAATTATTTTGCTTGTTTTTGTTGAGTATTGGCTGCCTGAGATTGAATTATACAAGGAGGACGGGTTATAGCATGGATTGTCTTGGTTTGTTTGATTGATTCTCTTGTGATTGAATTGTGCTAATGCTCGTATGTATTCTTGGAAGATGAAATATGCAACTTGATCAAATTTTGATGAGCTTCGTAAACGTGAGATTTGAGCCTTTTGAGCATGTTATATATATTGAAAGCTCAATTTCATTCTTTTGATGAGTATGTCGGATTTGAATGCTGAATTTTTGATTTGCCTTGTTGCCATGGTCATACTGCTTGTGAGTTTCCTTTTGCATGAAAATGATAAAGGCATGTAGGATTAACCATTGCTTTGGCCTGAATAAATTATCCATACCCGACACTAACCCTTAGTGAGCTCGTTTGTGCCTGAATGCTCTCTTTCTTGATAGCCACTAAATATTTCAGCCTTAGCTTGTTTTGGCCTGCTCTTGTCCCTTGAAAGCATGTAAGTTATATTGGATTGTGTTGAGATGAGTTCGAAATTTACTTGAAGACAGTTAGTGCTGGAAGATTGAAGAAAAAAAATGTAAAGTCATGTTCTATTCCATAAAAAAAAAGAGTACTCAATAAAAAAAGAAAAAAAAATGGTCCGTTTGCCCATACTGGACGTGGAGGAAATAGGTATACACCTGATTGAAGTTAAATTTTGTGGCCCTGTATAGCTTTGAAGAACAGCACACAACTTGAGAAATATTGCAATATCTGAAGAAGTAGCTGAAGAGCTCTGTGATCGAGTTATAATATGCTTACATGTTTTCACTTATTTGAGCCACTTATCCAAATTATCCTACCTAAGCACCTTAGCCCCATTACAACCCATTTCAAAGACCTTTTAATTTGTGCATAGTCCTTACTTGCTTGGTAGTGGTTTTGACATATGGGCAAATCTATGTTTGAAGGTATCAAGTCGTGACTTGTGTGAATTAAATTATGTCCTTACTTTCTTTTGAGAGAAATTGAGCGAACCTTGGTGAGGCAGGATTGAGTTGCACGTTTTTGACTTGAATGAAGAGCATGTGTTTATTTCATGAAATAAGAGAATGGTTAGTGGACTGTGGATGGTTGTGTTTTGATTCTGACTTTGAGTATTTTTCAGTTTAAGGCATGTGTGAAGTTACATAAACCATGTGGATAGGATCATGTTTACAATTATGTACACGTACATTATTGATAACATGTAAGGTCAGAATGCTAAAACATAAAGCAAATAAATGGCACAAGGTTGGTAACCCTGTTCGATCAACTAATCTACGTCAGGGGGACTTCACAAGTCCATGAGAAATAATCCACTATTCCATTGTAAGGTTACAAAGGCTATTACACAAGGACCTCCCATCACTCGACCCCTTTCCTACACTCTACAACCTCTTTTGATGGACTGAATTGTGAAATCCCCTCACAACCTAGACTCCATCTAATTCCCATAGAAAATTTTTTCCGAGACTCTTTTAAGTGTGTATGAAAGAGTTTCAAACACAGACTAGACACACAATGATCACTAGGATCAAACCTAGTTTACCCCTATACTATATGCTTCAAACTTGAAGTCTTTTTAGATTCTCTAGCTCTTATGTATACGTAAAACCTTAACCTCAAACTAGTCTGATTCATAGGCTATTTATAAGGACAAGTTATAGCCTAAACAAGGTAATCAAATTTGTCCTAAATTGAATCAAACTCTAATTAGGAAACTTTTCTAGTTTTATTCGGACTTCTCTAGTTAGAGTTCTTTTCTTGAATAGAACTCATCTTCTTCCATCTAGAACAAAGCATCTTCTATTCTGAAACGTCCATCTTCAAAAGGAAATTTCAACGCTTTGAATCCAGCTTGGCACGTCTCTTGAAAAATTTCTGGACAACCATGTACATGATCATGTTCACGAGCATGCTCAAGTACATTCTTTGATCTTCAATCAGATTGGCAGTTGAATGTTCATATTATAATGTTCGAAGCATGGTCTTCAAAACTTGAAAAATCAAAATCTTTGTGTTCTTTGAATTGTCATAAAGATCATGACAATCTAAAAACACTTAGTTCAAATGATGGCACTAATAATGTGGGTACTTGTTAGAGAACGAGTTCACTGAACAAACCCATTAGAAATTCTTAAATGGAATTTATCAAAAATATGAATTTCTAAATTACAATAGTACACGGTTAATCATTTGACTTGAGACATCATAGTAATCTTATATTAATTGTATCTCATTTTGATATAGCCTCTGATTACATGACAATCGTAAGAAGATTATGTTCGATGTTATATTAATTAATATGGAGATTAATGGAGTGGTCAATAAAGGATTTATTACTCTATTGTCAAGAGAATCTTCCAATTAATTTTCATAATTTACGATTCAAAAGACCTTGGCCAAGACGTGATGAATATTGATTCATTAATGAATTAATTGAAAATATAAATGAAAATGTAAGTATTCGATTAATTGAGTTGTTCGTGTTATTCTGTAACTTAAGATCCAATCGGAAGATTAGATAATAGAAGGATCGTACGTGTATAACGATTTGTAATTAAATGTGTTTACTCATTATTTCACCTAGTGCCAGGTGATTATGATACTTGCTAGATGTTCCCATGATTTGTGGGTTTCTGAAATTGAAGAGTTAATTTCGAGTATATTAATTTATTGGATAAATTAATAAAATAATATTTTATTCGCTAAGTTGTAAATGTTACAAGCCTACTACTAGTACTAGTTGTGAATCTAAGAGGGTAACACAAATAGATTGGAATTGTATCGGTTGAATTGATTCAATTGTTGAATTCAATTAATTAATGGTGTTAATTAATTGAGACTATTTTTTATTTATTTAGTTAAATCAATAATTCAATCAAAATGTTTAATTGGAATTAATTGGATTAAAAGTCTAATTCAAAATATGAATTAAATCAATTGAATTAATTTAATATATATATATATAAATTTAATTGTATTAATCTATACTATGTAAAATGTTAATTCTATTTTGTTGAATTAATATTTAATTGAGAATCTCTACAATCAAAAGATTAAAGAGGTCTTTAATATGATTAAAGAGGTCATTAATGTGATTAAAGGGAAAAATCAATTACCATTGAATTGGTTTTTGATGATATGCCCGATTGTTTGAAATAATATGGTAGAATGTGATCATTCATATTTTTCTATTTATTTTCGTTCAGAACATTCACTTGTTCTCATTGTTACACAAAGAATTTTTCTTCATATATTGATTACTAGCGAAATTGATATATGAGATATATTCCAATCATGTGGACTTGATAGAAGAGATACGTTTGGATCTCTACGAGTAGATGAGCAACTAATTGCTACACACGCATCATCAATCGGATTGCGAAAAGGTGTGTGTGTGTGTGTGTGTGTAAAATGATTAGATCATTTTATATTACATCCTATTAACGTGAATCCGATGATACGTAGTGATAAGATATAATTGTTATTTCATATTTTAATAAAATTTTGTTTTTCCGCTGCATTTACATTTCTGTTCCCAACAGCTGCTCCTTGTTGTTGGAAAGAAATCCATTAATTAGAGAATATTGGGGAGTTATGTAAAGAAGTGAGACAGAACGAGTGCAACTTACAGACATGGGGGAGTTGCAGACTTGCAGCAGCTGTTCTGGACCTTCTGATGGACGATGCATCGATCTCGGTGGGTGGTGGCTGTGGAGATATCAAACCAAGATGGTGGTGGCTTGGCTAGAGCTTGATTTTAATTCTGGGGTTGTGTTTATAGATGAGAGAGAGAGACATATATCGATTAATTAAAATTGAATTTTCATGCAACAAAACGGTGTCAATTTAGTTTTTTTTTTAAATAATTTCAAGCTGAAAGGCCAACCCGAGGACCGATCGAGCTAGTCCGAAAAGCCCACCAGCCGGATCGATCAAGCCTGATTGGTTAAAAATTAATTCAGGTAAAAAAATCGGCTCTAACCCACAATTTTTTTTGTTTCTTTGGGCCGACCCATCGGTTTTGAGCCCGATTGACATCCCTACACAAACACAACAAAATAAACTCAAGAAAACAACACACAAAAAAATGACTAGACAAACCCCCTCCCACACTTAGCACTTTGTTTGTCCTCAAGCAAAAATAATAATTTGAAATGCGAATCGGGAAGAGATCACTCTTAAGAGGATCATGCATATCAATCACTCCATAAAGTCTTCCCATTAGAACACTAATCATCTTTGGAAATGAAGATAATTATCAGAAAAAGCATGTTGCTCGTTCCATGAGAATCATCAAACATATTTTCAAAGCAAAATATGACAAATGTTCTCTCTAACATCTTATACCACTAGTCTTCATAATCATTTTTTTACACTTAGAACTTAGGGATGAAACATAGGACAATAATTATTAGGTTTAGCCTTCGAAAAATTACCAAGTCTTCTAATATGGTTTTCCGTACTCATCATGCACAATTCGCTTAGAAAAATGACACACGATAGGAATAGAGTCCATCTTACAGCCCCTTTATTTTTAAATATATACTTAAGATGATGTGGATCGAAATTCACAAAGTCAATCCTTAGGAGAAATCCCCAAGTACCTTTATGTGGTTTTCCATGCTCATAGCTCAAACTAAAGGAGCAAATATCCTTATTATTCTATTTTCTTTTTCACCATTTTTTAAAGATATAATTTAGACAGTAGAGGTGATATGATTTGTAAAAGAGAACAAAGGTCCCAAAAGTTAATAGTTAATCTTGTCATCCAATTCTCAAGGAACAAGATCCCACAACACAAATCATCAAACCATAATCATTCTCAAGACAATTCATGTTCTAGAGTAAAACAATGGGAATGAATTCATATAGAATGATCAACAAGAACAACTACTAAAGATTCACAACTCAAATTATATAATTCTACAAGCAGAAAGAAAGTGCTAGCCGTAATAAAACAAGATACAAAAACCAAACAATATACAAAATTCACATAACATCAAGCTCAAACAACATAACAAAACATGAAGTTCAACTAACATCATAGTGACCCCCCCCCCCACACTTAAAACTTGCATTGTCCTCAATGTATAAGTAAAGTAGACAAAGAGCGAAAAGGAAGAGAAAACATCACAGTTTGAAATAACCCGGCAACGGTTAGAACCTCCTACAAAAACAAGATAGACAAAAACAAAAACGACAAAAACAAACCAAATTTGGGAAAAGTACAATGTCCCACAATGCACACAAAAATAAAAACAATACAAGAACTTCACTGCTCATTCGGTTGATATGAGAGTGGTGGTGGTGGTGACGCAGGAGATGTGCTGGATAAGAGGTTAATTGTTCTTGGTGAAGAAGAGCGGCAAAAATGTGTATTGCAAATTTAGGGCACATCAAGCGCTCCTCTTTAATAAGGTAGGAGGAGCAATGCTCGCTAGAACTCAACACTGGTAGGGCCCAAAAATTTTGAAATTTTTCTAGCACTGGTTGGCTTCCAATGCTAGTTGGGTATAGTTCGCCGAGACTATGGTCGAGAGTGCGTTGTGGTCCAGCAGTGGTTGGCTCTGCTTCACTCACAGGATTCAAATTCAATACAAAAAATACCTCATTTTCTCCTTTAAAAAACCACACAAAAATACAAAAACACAAAAACAAAAGTATCAAAGTAAAGAAACGGAAAAATCATCAACACTCATTTTAAAGTCTCGGTCTGGACCAAATGTTAATTATTAGTAAATAACATTGTCTAGCATGATCATCTTGACGCCATGCTTTCGAGGTTGTTCTACAAAATAGGGTTTAACTCTGTGCCCATTGATTTGGAATGAATCTTTCATTCATGGACATAACAGCTCGATGTCCCCATATGGGAACACTTCTTTAACTATAAACGGCTCACTCCTTTGGGATCTTGATTTGCCAAGGAACCACCTCAAGCGAGTGTTAGATATGAGCATTTTCATCCCTAGGGCAAATTCTTTCCTTAGAATGTGTTTGTCAAGAAGCTTCTTCAGTTTGTCTTCCTTAAATTCTTTGAACCCACTCTCGGGGCTATCTTTCTTCAAGAAAACTTTCTCGGGCAAGGTATCAACAGTATCAATGAAAGAACAATTTTCAATCGAGGAAGTAACAATCATATCATTATCATACACAGAGAAAAATACATTTTCCCCCAAAATAGACATTTTCAATGTACCATTTTTCATATCAACGAGGGTATTGGTAGTAGCCATGAAAGGTCTACCCAATAACAAAGTATGCTCTTTTCCCATTTCTTGGATATCCCCGCATCTAAGACCACAAACTCTACATGGATTATCAACCCACCCACTTTCACAAGGATCTATCCGCTAGTTGTAGACACATTTTGGTGGGTTTCAAATCCCCTAACTTTAATTACTTAAATATAGAGTAAGACATCAAATTAATCACAGCCCCCAAGTCTAGCATTCCACATGCTTCTTTACTATTCCCAAAGCAATTTTAAGAGTAAAACTACCTGGATCACCGAGCTTGGGAGGTAACTGATGCTGCAAGATTGCACTCGCAACTTCAAATATCATAATTTTCTCATTTTCAATGAACTTATTCTTCTTTGACACCAACTTTTTGAAAAACTTCACGTAGGCTGGCACATTTCGGATGATGCTAAAGAGAGGGAGATTGACATTCACCTTTTCGAGGAAAGTTTGTAAAACTCTTGGAATTGTTGATCATATTTCTCATTTCTTAGTCTGCTTGGGTATGGAAATGGTTTTCGTAGGGATTCTCGACCCTATGAAGAACATGTATTTTCCTTTAGCTTCTGTTTGCTCGGACTTTCCCTCCCCATGTTGAGAAGTCCTTTTCTCTTCTAAAACATCTCCATTCAAGTTGAATTCTCCAACCTTGTTATCAATTATGTTACTGCTTCTGAGGACAGTTACGACATGCACCTGCTCAGGCTAACTCGACAATTTTTCAGCCTTGTTCTATTTTGACAACTCTCTCACAGTGACAATAATTTGACCCACTTGAGTCTCAATTCACTTCACTGAAGCTTCCACTAACTCAAATCTTTGTTGGCTCACCTAAATAAAAGCTTGCAATTTATCTTCCAAAGACGATCTTGTAAGTTAATTTGCTGATTTGGATACTGTTGGGGTCAGGGGTACTGTGGAGCCTAGCTTTCTCCAGTTTGTTGAGGTGAAGGTGGTTGTTGAGGTGTTGTTGATGTGGTTGCTGAGGTTGCTACCACGAGAAATTAGGATGATTTCTCCACTCCGGATTATAAGTCTAGGAATATGGGTTATACTGTTGTCAAGGTTGAAATCCTCATAGAGCATTAACTTGCTCTTGAAGAGTAAAAAACTGTGTCTCCTCACTGAAGCTCGAATCTACCTACCTCTGACATACATTGGCTCTATGGCCATACTTTCCGCATATTTTGCATGTCTCTACGGATACAGCTTACCAAGGTGGTCCCTCTGATGATCTCAACAATTCCACCTGCCTAGTTAGTTCGTCCAACTATCTCGTGACATCATAACTAGGGTTAGCTTCATTCACTGAAGCGTGTTTTCCCCTAGAACTCTTCTGTTGGGATGTGGTGCCATAGTCTCAAAAATGTTAGAGACTTTCTCTGCAGTATGACCACCAACATCTCCTCCAGCGGCATTATTCACCATGTATTAGAAATTTTGAGACAACCCATCATAGAAAAACTAATTTAATAATTCGGGCGCCAGATGGTGATGCGGGCACTGTTGCTAAAAACTCGTGAAGCGATCTCACGCTTCATGAAATGATTCACCCAGAGATTGGGCGAAAGCAACTATTTGAGCCCTCAAATCTTGAGTTTTCTGATTTGAGTAGTATTTGGCCACAAACTTTTCATACACGACATTCCAGTTCTCCAATGAGTTAGATGAAAGAGACATGAACCATGTTTTAGCACAATTCTTTAGAGTGTAAGGAAATCACCTCATCTTTAATTGATCATCGTTCAAACCTTGCAAAGAAAAGGTATGAACCACGACATAAAACTCTCTAATGAAGTTCAGAGCATCTTCAGCAGGCATCCCATAAAATTATGGTAGTTGATTAAAGTGAATGCCCTTCAACTCATAGTTCTTGACGATCTCTCCCAAGACAATGTAAAAAGTTGCTTCCCCAATCACCGGACGAGCAAAATCTCACATATTTCTAGCATTGTTGGCATTGTTTGTAGCCATATTTGAAGCTTGAGGTTCGTCACTTGAAGAATAAGCTTCACTTGAACCTTCTTCTTCCAGATTAGACGACTCTATGATGTAACCCGGACAATTTATACAGGATACAAAAGGTGCACGGAAGACTTCTAGATCGAACACGTCAACTAAGAAGGATTCAATCCTAACTTAATGACTCAAATAAAATGAATAATCTGAACTAAACAAAAATACAACTTGAATAAATAAATAAACTAATCTACACCTAATTACGACACTTAGATTACGACACAAGAATAGAACAAAAAATCCAATCGAAAAGGGCTGTGAAGGACGAGAATTAGGGCTGGGAATTTTGGGGTATTTGGGGACGTGTGATGTAGTGAAGAATGGCTATGGGTAGATAGGATATGATAGGGCTAGAATGAACTTACGGTTTGGATGAAAAAACTGTCGAATTGATCTGACTTGGACTCGAACGATGGATGATCGACACAAGATCTGAATTTGGTGGCTTGGGAGGATTACGGATGACTTGGTGGTGATGAAGGACGTCAAAGATGGTGGCGTTGAAGGTAGTGTAGTTGAATCGCAACCCGATTAATCCACGGCGTATCTTGTACGACGAAAATGAATCTCTAAGTTGTTCTTCGTAGCGAGTTCACCCTAATTCCTCGTGTGAATTAGAACATTCCCTTGGATTAAGACTTGAAATTTCTAGGCTTCAAGAATGATGATTTTCAACAGAAAATAATCAAAAGCTTTTAACGGTTGAGATACAAATTGAATGCAAAATCAAATCTAATCAATAATGTCTAAAATATCAATGTGACATGGTTCACCAATTTATAGGGATCATTATGCACGAAATTAAGGTGAAAAAAAGGCCTAAAAACTGATCCAAAAAAGATCTCTAACTATACTAGAAAAATACCTAAACTAGAATTCTATTTAAGGTAGAAATATGCCTTAAATATAATTCTAGTCACACCTAAATAAAAAGGCACGAAAATTACATAAGAAATTAAATAAAAACTGATCTAAACTATAGTTTAAATTAATTAAAATAAATACTATAGTCTAGATAAAAGTCAACCCCTAATTAAATAAATCAAGGGCCGATTTCTTCACACTTGCACACGTCCACTTTGGATCTTCATCTTCAACTCTTCAAGTTATATTCTCCATGGTATGATCTTGATCTTCATTAGTTAATAAATTAACTAAAATATGGCTGCACTTTGCATCTTCTAATTTCTCGAACTTTTTGCGAATCAACACTTGGAAATATCCTTGTAATTTCTTTGCTCGAAATCGCGTCATTGGACCTTTGAATTGCAGCTCGGGTTTAAGACCTTCAAGGTCTTGCATGGGTTCATCACTCTATCCTTCTTGGTCTGTGTATGTTATTGACTATTGGGGCTAATCTTCTGTTGAGATGCATCAACCTAACATACAAAAATACAAAACACGAAAATCAGATCACGCGCACTTGGTGAAAAAACTAAGAAACAATAAAGAAAAATAACAAAAATAAACACGAAAAAGCTAGCATGAAAAGAAAAATACGCTTAAAGATTTTCCCAGCAACGACATTAAAATTTGATTTCGCTCGAGTGCACCTCAAATTGACTCACAATAGGATGAGATCAATGTAAGGCGATAAGCTGACCTAAGTCGTATTCTCAAGAAAAGCTAAACATGGCGACTATTCTTTGTATTACACACATAAAAGAAATACAATGCTAAACATTCTAAACAAATTTTTTTGATAGGTCAAATGAATACCAACTTATGAAATCAAAGTAATGGTAAATATGCAAGAGCAAAGAAAATAATACAATGAGAGACGAGTATTATGATATAGATTCTTCTCCTCGATTTCTCACCAAGCTTGTTTCAAGATAATTTCATCAATCCAATCATATAATCAACTTCAACAAAATAGATAAATTCAGTAGTTTTCGTTTCAATCAGTTAAACATTTAAGACTAAATTATACGATTAAGATTAACAATTAAACGTGCATTTTCAATCAATCTAATATTGAGAAAATCCTAATCGAGCAGTAGACTCTTCTATCAATCTCATCTACTACTTAACAATATCAAATATTGGCCAAATATTCAATATGATGGAATTCAATTCAATCAACGAGAAATTAATCAATCAACAAGCAAAGATCAAAATTAATTCGAATATCTACCCATAATATGAGAAATTAGCCTCTCATCATGCAATTCATCCAACAATAACAATAGATAGTCATCAACTTGAATACAAGAGATAAATATAGTTAAATCCTTACAAAAGATCTTGATGTAATCTTGATGATGTGGAATAGTTTCTCCAAAATAGAAATGATTTTAGAGAGAAGAAAGAGAGAATTCGAGCGTGTCTTTTTACATATGATATAGGATGGAGGGATGATCATCGATAAAAGCCCTAGATTCCCTTTTATAGTACCCATAAATTGGCATATAGTTTTCTCTGTCCAGCGATCGTTGGAAGACAACGACGGCTAGAGTCCTTCAATAATCAGAATATTAGCACCGGCTAGAGGCCAATACTGTCTGGAAAGCTTCAAAAGCGGGATACCAAGTGTCGATTGTGAGTGTTTTACCAAGACAGCAGCCCAACGACGGTTGGGCTGCATCGTCCGCTGTCCACTTCCTCAACT
This sequence comes from Perilla frutescens, assembly GCA_026008535.1. Classification (NCBI taxonomy): domain Eukaryota; kingdom Viridiplantae; phylum Streptophyta; class Magnoliopsida; order Lamiales; family Lamiaceae; genus Perilla; species Perilla frutescens. The sequence continues at coordinate 32,467,233 of BRKX01000017.1, read as the reverse complement.
AAATACGTAGTACGCCCAATGTCAACTGAATGTCCAACATCAACTGAATGCCCAGTATTTTGAAAATCGGACCGGACCGGCCGGTTCAAATTGTTTAACCGCAAACCAGCCATTTATCCGATCTAGTTATATGTTTATTCCAGATTCATTGTGACATGTGACTTGAAGGATTCGAACCCAGGATCTCTAAAAATTGAATACCTTTATTCATTATGCTCAACCAACTAGACTTATACACTTTTATGTTATTAATTGAATATTAATAACACACACATATATGTAGCCACAAATTGAAAATAATAAATCTACATTTTAATTAAAATCAATGCTTAGCATATAATTAAAATAAATATTTAAAAATGTCTAATTTAGCATATTTTGAATTAAAATAAATGAATAGAAGAACTAAAATCTAAATTACTGGCTTGTTAGATAATTGATTAACAATGTTTTTAATTGTTATTGTGTAGTATTCTTTGTAGTTAAAATTAATATTTATATATTTTCTCAAAATATAGTATTTGATGTTCAATATTTATTTTTATAAATATTATATTTTTAACTACTTAATTAACTTATGGAATAACTATGAATAAATTAAACACTTTATTTCGTTGCATTGATATAAATTTGGTTATTTTTTAAACTTATTTAATATATTTATCATGATACTAATTTCTATAATTTTAAGATATTTTATTGTGTGTGTATATATCATATAATGGTTTATCCGATTTTTTCAAAACGGTTCAACCGGTTGAACACTGGTTCAATGTCCGGTCCGATTTTAAAAACATGGAGTATGCCCAATGTTAACTGAATGCCTAGCATGCTCAATTGACATTGAATGCCCAGCGCGCTCCTGTGGCGAGCGGATGTTGCCTCTTTCAGCAATTGCTATTGACCAGCCAACGCTGGCCCTCTACTCCGTCTTTCATCGATTATCCAAAAACACCGCTTTCAATTTAAAAGCTTGATAACATGCGCTTATCATGCCCCACACCAAGAATTACAAGAATATAGCAAAAAAGGAGCAACATAAACAGAAACAGTATAAACACACACACACAAACATGATAAAATAAACTCAAGAAAACAACGCACAAATGACTAAATAGCCCATCGGGTAGATAAATTTACAATTTTTTTAATATGTATAAATATATTTACTCATGTCGCCATAACTTATAATTTTAATTAATTAGCACTAAATATAACATAATTTACCAATAGTTAATTGAGTAAATCATTTAATTTTCAACAATTACATCTGTATTGCTTAAATTAAATTGCATCAAGTATAAAAACTTTTAATATTTAACCAAAATATAAAGATACATAATAAAAATTTAGATAAATCCATTAAATTTCGGGTTATCCTCGATCGAGCAGTTGAGTTGTTCAGTTCTGCTCACTTTGGGCTAAATTTCTTTCGGGGAATTTTTTTAAGCCCTAACCCTCTATTTTTTTTTATTGGGCTATTCGGGTCAACCCATCCATTGGTTTCAAGCTGAAGGCAAAGAAATTACAAATTGAATCATGGTTTATTGTGTAAGATTTATTAATGGCCAGGTGTCATTGATAATTAAGATATTAAGATATTTATATTAATTTAAGTATCTTAATTATATGGTTTAAATAACTTGATGTTTCCTTTTCTTTCCTTTTCTGGCAGATGCACTTTCCTTGTATGGACAAATCAACTTTCCTTGTATGGACAGGTCAATTTTCCTTGTAGAGTAGATTCTGATTCTATCTCTTTAGCTCGCGCCCACAGGAGGACAATTTCCTTATGGAAAAGATTGATCTTCTAGAAGCTTCAAGATATCTTCTTTAGATTTGGTAATATCCTCTTTGATATGATTTTCTTTCTTTATTGAACGAAATCTGAAATATCTTGGATGACTTCTGCCAAACTTCTCACGTTGTGCCCACAACAAGTCTGCCAGGTTTAGAATCTCCTCAAGTCTTGTGGGCATAACGATCATTTCTCAGCAACATTGGAATGTGATGGACTCTACAAACTGGCACCTTTCATGGAGATTGGTGCTATGAAAATCTTATCGAGCTTGCATCATTGTATTTCAGCTCTAAAATGCCCACAGTGCGTAAGTTACTCTTTTCATGTCCGTACTCATATTTCTGGCTCTTTCCGACTCTAAAACAACAAAAACAAGGACAAAAGAATGAGAGAAAGACTCCAAAAATACGAGATAAATTGGACTTGTCAGTGCATAAGGGAAATAGTCAAAGAAGAGAAACCATTTTTTCCATTATCATTGAATTAATAAGCTACGGCTTATCAGTGTGTATTCTGATTCTCTAATTGAGTGTGAAAATCATGAAGTTCTAAGATCCGTATAATTTAAGTTTACATGTGGTATCAGAGCATGGTTTTGGAACTCATGATTTTTCAAATGTTTTTATGAATCTTACAATTTAACTCGTAAAGATCTTAAGTAACGTGCGTGTATGAGTTAAAATAATTTTATATCCTGCTGCTCATAGTTCATGAATCTGTTTGAATAGAAGTTCCGAGTTAAACCTTGAAACTCTGGTTTATGTGCTCATCATCTAATTAATATTTATCAATGTATGGAGTTGTGTCCTCATAAATTTGGAAATCATCATCGCACTATCAACATCAATTTTTAATGTTTATTACGATTTAATTATCATTCAAAGTATGCGACTTTGAATCATAAATTTCTATTGGTACATATATATGCGGTGATTTGATAAGTATACATGAAAAGCTTATGATCTCATGTAAAACAGATTCATGATGCTTTGTTTAATTTTTGTTATTCATACTTGAAATTGAAATTTAAAGATTTGTTACCAATGTCATCGGTCGGACATATTGATGTAATGGTTATTATCTAATTTTAATATTAGAGATGGTATTATTACTTGTATGATCTCATGATTGGCTGATTGGTGTACTAATTGATTTCTTTAAATTTTTGTAATGCTTATGCCAAATCACATATCATATTATGTGCTTGATTATGATATTTATGGATGTCAATTTTACCCACGGATAAACGGATTATAGGGTAGGGTACTGCCCGTACCCGCTAATTTTTGTTAGGGTAAGGGTAGGGTATGGGATTAAGGTTTTACCCGATTACCCTACCCGATTACGCTAACATATAATACACACACACATACACACATATATATATATATATTTATATTTATAATTTTTTTACTTTTAATTTTGAATAATTTCTATCTAGGGTTTAAACATAATAGAATAGCCACTTCATTTATTATTTTTCCACTTTCGCCGCGCTTCTTCCTTCTGCTCTGCGTCTCCAATCTCCACCAGGAACACCATCGGACCACCACCAGTGGCAGACGCAGTAAGCAATTCTCCAACTCTCCACACGGCCACACCTGTGAACAGTCGAACACAAGTAAACGGTAAGCCCCATTCTCTCTCTCTCAATGTTGTTCTGCTCTCTTGTTCATGTCTGTGCCGGCAGTCTGCTCCATTTTCCGGAGCAGAACTTTATCTGCTAATTTTTTTGAGTAAGATATAGTTATTCATATATTGAACACTTTCTTTTGTTGTATGAATAGATGATTAATCAATCAATTAAGTAAGACGATTCATCTAAAGAAGGTATTTTATCGCCAGATTCCTTAATTTGAAGATGAACCATAATTGGATAGGATATGAGTGTAACACAGACACCCACACACTATCCCAGTTCTCTGCATCAGAAAGATGCCTCTCACTGTGAAAGAAATCAAGAATAGCATCGTCTAATTCAATTTTTATAATAATTATATATGAGAAAAACCATTTAACCTGCCTACAGTCAAGTTAGGATGCTGGATGCAGGTAACAGAGAGAAACAACATGTGTTAGGTTTGAGTGTTAGTGAGGTAACAGAGAGAATCAAAATCACATTATTTTAGATTATACCAAAAGAAGAACAATTAATAAATAGTGCTTTTAAAGACTTTAATCATGCAATGTCCAATAGTTTAGTAATTGATGATGTGTACAAGACAATTTATATAATGACAGAAAGATAATGAAGAATTGAGGATTTGAATCTATAAGCATTACATATTGACTTTACTCTAGATTCTTACAACTATGAGAGAGAAATAATAGTTGATATCGAGTTAAGAAACAATAGCCATAATATTACAACAGAAACAACAATCATTCTGATACAAGTGCAACACACCAAAACAAGGACAATAATAATAGTATAATACCCAAACTCCCAAAGTACTTACAAAGTTCCTAGTCAGATAGCTTGTACAGATTTGTAGGATGAAATCGTTTGCTGCAACATATTCCATTTCTAGGAAATTGAGATGAACCCATTATCTGAACATGAGCAAAAAGTAATAAATATGCATGATTCCAGTCAAATTGAATTGGAGTTTGCTCAGAATAATTTTATAGTATTTGTTCTTTGTTGAGAAGCTTTTATAGCAGATACTTTATTTTATGCAAATGTATCTTAGTTGCTGCTTTTATAATCTTGCTGAGAGATGGCATGCAAGAAAACTAATGTGCATATGTCTATTTTTTTTCCCTTTCTCTAAAAATCAGTAACTAAAAATAATTTATTATCATTTTTTTAAATAGGCAGATCCGCAGATGTCTACCCCTGAGATCGAGAACTCAACTACATTACCGTCTGAGCATTCTAGTCATCCTGAAAGCATTGGAGGGGATGATAATGTTCAAGTTCTACCATCAAGTGATAGTCAAAATCAGAATAAGAGTAGTACAACTGGTTTTAGTAAGAAGAGGAAAGAAAGATCTAAAGTTTGGGATACTTTTGAGAAGCTTAAAGTTGACGGTGTTAATGATAAAGCAGAATGCAAAAATTGTAAGAGAAAGCTAAGTGCGAATTCTAAAAATGAAACAAAACACTTACTTGAGCATCAGATAAGATGTCCAGCTAGAAAGACAATGGACTTAAAGCAATCTTTGTTGGTTGCAAACATGGCAGCGGATGGGAATATGCAGTTGCAAAATCACAATTTTGATCCGGAGCTTGCTAGACTTAATCTTGCATATATGATCATTATGCATGAGTATCCACTTCGGATGGTTGAACATAAGTGGTTTAAGGTATTTTTGAGTAGTCTATAACCACTTTTTAAGCCAATTTCAAGGAACACTCTACATGTAGATATCATGAAAATATTTTCTGAAGAGAAGAAGAACATAATGAGTGTACTAGAGAGCTGCAAAAGTCGAATTGCAATTTCATCTGACATGTGGACTTCTAGTAATCAAAAGAAGGGACACATGGCGATAACTGCACATTTTATCGATAATAGTTGGAAACTACAGAGTAGAATTGTGAGGTATTTTCTTTCATTTAATTTCATTATTTCATCTTAATTTCATTATTTACTCAATCACTATTAATTTATGTTTCTCTTTCATTTAATTAATACTTGACAAGTTTGCATATGTTCATTGTCCACACACGGCTGAAGTTATTGTCGAGGTGCTCTTTGAATGCTTACTTGATTGGAATATTGATCGTAAGTTATCTACTATCACATTAGATTACTGCACCACTAATGATTCTGTTGCCACTATGTTGTCACTACTAATGAATAGGTTTAGCCCTAATACACTACTTTTGGGTGGGAAAATTTTGCATATGCGTTGTGCGGCTCACATAATAAATTTGATTGTGAAAGATGGTTTAGAAGCTATTGGAGATAGCATTGAGAGAATTCGAGATTCTGTTTATTATTGGACGACAACACCAAAAAGAGTAGAAAGATTTGAAGAAACCGTTCGTCAATTACACATTAAGCATAAGAAAAAACTTGCTCAAGATGTCAAAACTAGATGGAATTCCACGTATTTAATGCTTAATAGTGCACTTCTGTATGCAAGTGTTTTTCCTCGTTTGAAGCAACGTGATCCAGGATATAGGAGTTTGCCTACTGAGCATGATTGGATGCTTGCTCGTGAAATTTGTGAAAGGCTGGAATTTTTTTATGTGTTGACTGAAATGTTCTCTGCTACTTCATGTCCAACAACAAATAAAATTTTCATCTATATTTGTGAGATTAGACTTAAAATAGATGAATGGCATGAGTCTGAGTATGTTGCAATAAAGTTGATGGCTGCGAACATGATTGCAAAGTTCAAAAAATATTAGGAAGACATCCACAATATCTTCTCAATTGCACTTATTCTAGATCCAAGGTTCAAGTTTAGAACCATTGACTATTACTTTGATAAAATTTATAAAGATCAAGCTGAATTTGAGAAGGATAAAGTGCGCACTATTATGCATGAGATTGAAAACGAGTACAATGCTTCTTTTCCAAAGCCAAAGGGTGGAAGTGGAAACTCAACTTCAAGTTGTCTTGTTTCAAATGTGCATGGGTCCAACAATATCTTTGAGGGTATTCAATCTCTTGGAGCATATTTGTCTGGGTCGACTATTGCTCAAGAGAAATCTGAGTTTGATTCGTATATGGAAGAGCCATTGTTACCTAATGATTCAGATTTTGATATATTAACTTGGTGGAAAACACAAGGGGTTAAGCATCCCACATTGCGTTTGATTGCAAGAGATATTTTTGCTATTCCTGTTTCCACAGTTGCTTCAGAGGCGGCCTTTAGCACTAGTGGCAGATTTGTGAACAAACATCGTAGTAGGCTCATTCCGGAAACATTAGAGGCATTGATGTGCTCTCAAGATTGGCTTTGGGAAAGACTAGATGGTTTGATTTTTATTTAAACTTATTTTTTTTTTTTTGTATTTGTTCTATTTGCAAGTTATTTTGCTTACTAATTATTATGTTTAATTTAGTTGAAGGACCATCATCTAAAGTTGCTAATGGTGTTACTTCTTATTCCAGTGATGAAGATGAAGAGGTATGATATAGTTTGATAAATTAAACTTTTTTATTTATTCTCCAATTAACTATTACTTAATTAATTATATATTTAATGATTCTTTTTATTTTTAGGATTCTGTCATCACGGCTTTGTTTTAAGGCATTTCATGAAGTAATAGAGCTATGGAAGATTTCAAACACTTGTTCTTTTTGTTGTATGTTGGAGACTTTTCCAATTAATCTTCTCATTTTGTTGTTGTGGACTTGTGGTTGCATCACAAGAATTGGATTTGTTTGTATTGATTATATTTTGACAAAAGAACTCGTGTAGTTGTGTATTAATTTTTTTCGTAATTTTTGGGTTTTTTATATTGTGATATATTAATATTATTAAATAAATCTTAACGGGTAACCCGTTTTACCCATGGGTACCCGATTACCCGTAGGGTAATACCCGTACCCTACCCTTTATAAAAATAGGGTAATAGGGTAGGGTATGGGTATGACATTTTATATCAGGGTAGGGTATGGGGAAGGCATACCCGTACCCTACCCTACCCATTGACATCTATAATGATATTATCAGTCTTAATTAATGATTATTATATAATTTGAGTTTATTTTATGTTAGTCTTTTAATCACCAAAGTGGTGTGACTGAAAGTTTAATAATTTTTTATTCGTATAATTATTTTCAATTATCCATAATAATATGATACTTGATTTAAGTAATTTTTAATTATGGTATTGAATTTCATAATTATAAGACACTTAAAAATCACCCAAAGGTTGATTATATGTTCTTATAATTTATGAATATAAGTGTGATAGTTGACATATTATGTTAAACTATTCTGGATATCTAAAGATAACAAAAATGGTTTAAAGTTGTCATGTTCAATTATGAAATTATGGTAAATGTGCAAGCATCATTATGATTATGATTGTATATTGTTGTATCGCCCAGATGAGAGCATCAATTTATATTTATTGTTTATCAATCTCGAATCTGTTTAAAGTAACTTAAAGTATTAATGTGTAAAAAAATTACATTATCCTTGCAGTGCCCACTCATGTCGCTCTTCATTCGTTTGTTCCAATGTTCAATGGGTTGAACTTTTCTAATTGTTGTGAACAAATTCGATTTCACCTCCGTTTTTTGGATCTTGATTCATCACTTGAAGTTGAAAAGCCCACCATTACTGACACTAGCAGTGTTGCTGAAAAATATATCCATGATGCTTGGATGAAATCAAACAAACTAAGCCTTATGTCTATGCAAATGGGTGTAGCAGACAATATCAACTCTATAATTCCTAACACTGAAAGTGATAAGGAATTTTTGAATTTTGTGAAAGAACGTTCTCAAATTGCTGATAAATCTATTGTTGGGACCATAATGTCTACTTTAACCACCATGAAATTTGATGGTTCTCGTAGAATGCATGGACACATTATTGAAATGACAAACCTTACAACAAGACTTAAGTCATTGGGGATGAGCGTGGATGAGAATTTCCTTGTGCAGTTTATCATAAACTCACTTTCATTCTAAATAAACTATAACATCATGAAAGATAAGTGGAATATGAATGAACTTCACGGAATGTTAGTTGATAAACTCATATTTTATACATTATTCTATGTATAATATGTGTGATTCGGTGATGATATAGTATATAGTTATCTAAGTTTATATCAGTTTCTTATTCTTTTACGGTTATTGTGTTTGAGATAAATCTTTGTAGAAATGAGCTTTAAATGGACCATTAGATGAAGATAGATGTCAAAATGACTAGGGAAGAAGTTATAACGCACAACGATCGAAGAAAAGTCACGAAATCGAGCTGAAGAGGTCTGCACAAAATTAGCGGTCGGAATTTACGGGTGATTCGACAACCTATTTTCTTGCCATTTTCATGGGTGGAAATCGTGGGTAAGTTGCGACCGTGACTATGGGCGAGACTTTCCTACTTGGAATAGAATTTGTTACCTATTTGGACTTGGTTTTTCCATCTATAAAATGGACTTTTTAGGGATGATTTTATACATCCATACACATCCATATGCATCCATACACATTACAAATCACTTCATACACATAGAAAGAAGCTATGGACACAAGTTAGAAGATTGAAGAGCAAGAAGAGATTCAAGTCAAGTAAGATTAAAGATGATGATTTTTCTGAGTTTTATTTGTCTTTTATTTTGTTAAACATGAATTTCTATTGTTGGCGTTTTGCTACTTGTTTTTCTATTGATAGCTAAACCCTATTATATATTACAGGGTTGAAGATGATTTATTCATGAACCTCTTTTGATTTGTTCAATTAATTGCCTATGATTTTGTTTTGTTTCAATTGCTCTTGAAGTTATCACATGTTGATCACTTGATCACTAATTAGCATGATTTGATATGTTGATTCATAAATTGAGAGATGAGTTTTAGCACAAGATCTGGAGCAATTGACTTATTAATTAATAACACGAGAGGGTTGAGGTTGTTAGTGTAGACATTTATGTCTTAAAAGAATGTCATTATGAAGATGTCATATTGTTTTTGGCTAGGTATTCGACATGATGTACCGACTAGTGCTCAAATTTTCACTGTGCGAATTGACACGATTGAAGATGAAAGATTTCAAAGCTTGGTATTTACACTAGTATCAGTATATCAGACAAAGACGAGAGACTTTGGGTGGTGTACCGAAGGTGTACAACTAGGTATACATCTGCGAGCTTTAGTAACCAGAAGGCAAATCATTCAAGATCGAGTTCTGTGATGAATGCAGACGTGTTGCAGATTGTTGGTTGCTGTCAAGACTTGTCCTATGCAACATTCTAGAAGATTTCAAGTCATTACATAGAAAAAAAAGGATCGAAGATCAACAAGGAATGATTCTAAAAGATGGAGCTCAACAAGGAAAGTCTTGTGTTTCTTGATCTATCATCAACAAGGAAACTAACTTGCTTCCTTGAAGACAAGTCGGTTTAGATCATTTATAAAAGTAGAAGAAGCGGATCGGAATAGTTGTAGTCAAACCAGTGCAAAATTTACAAGAGATTAAAATACTTTTAGAGCTATGTGTTTTGAGCTTTAGGGTTTATCGTAGCTAGAGTTGTTCACTCAGGTATTAACTTTGATGATGAGATATGTGTGCTAGCTCAATATCCAACTCAGCTCTGAATGTTGAAAAAATAAGGTAGAAATCCAAACATGGGTAATGGAAATAGAAGCAAGCCAAAAAAATTACAAAAGTAAGTCAAAGAATAGACGCGGTGGTTTGAATTTTTGGAACTGTGGTAAGTTTGTCCACATAAAAAAGAATTGCAGAGAACAAAAAAAGAATGTTGGAAACAACAATGACAAGAAAAATGATGAGGCAAACATTGCCATTGTTGAAGATTGTGATGCACTGTTGTTGATTGTTGATAATAGTTGTGAGTTTTGGGTTATAGACTCGGGAACATCATTTCACACTACTTGGAAAACTTTGAAAAAATTTATCTTGTTGATGGAGGATCCTTGGATATTGTTGGTGTTGGTGATGTCAAACTGAAAATGCCAAATGGATCCATGTGCGATATTGACAGCTGTGTATTTTACATAACTTTTGAATATGAATTGATGTTCTTTATCATATGAAGTTGTGCATTTTTTACATAGCTTTTGTGCTTGAATTGTTATCATTTGGATTTTTTGATGTGTTTGCTAATTTTGCAGTACTTGTTGTGATTCCATTGCATATTTGAAGCAAAATTAATGAATATGGACAAGAAGAGTTTAATGGGTGTTTAATTAGGCTCTTAGGCTTAATTAAATGCTTAATTGAAGCTTAATGGACCGGATTAAGTTATCAAAATCTAAAGAAATCTGAAGCCTAACTCGAATAAGGGGTGAGTCAACCCGCCTAGTGTATTTTACATATGATTGGGTCGACCTGGATCAGTTTGCCTAGGTCAACCCTATGCAAAAATAGGGCTCTGGATCGACCCTTCCAACTTGGTCGACCCATGTGCACGGGTCCGCAGGGATGCAATTTTCTCACTCTAATTCAGGGTTTCTAACCTGCATATAAAAGCTTCCATTTTGATAGACAAGATATACACGCCCATACACGTTAGAGAGGACGTCCTAGACTGAGAGAACATGTTTTACACAAGAGAAGAGAAAAGGAGTTGTCGTCTACTCAAGAGGAGACAACAAGGTTGTTAGAGAGAGAAAAAGAGTTGTCGTCTACTCAAGAGGAGACAACAAGGTTGTTAGAGACGAAGTGCCACTGCAGAGAAGATGAAACCGTTGGATTACATACTGTTCATCGGTTCCTTTATCTTTTCTGTCATGAACACTGAAACTCTGTTGTTTATTTATTTTATTATGTCTAGTTAATTCTATAACTAGGTTTTAGCCTTTTAGGGATTGGAACTTATGGATTTTAATATATGAGTTGATTACCTTTTTTCTTCCTGATATATCTCGGAGTTTGATTTCTATGATTTATTTCATATCTTGTATGAATGTTTGATCACCATTTATGCATGCTAGTCGTTAATTTGAAGTACTGACAAGAGAAAAATTAATGATGGAAAGATATAAATCAGATTATGTGTGCTTGGAATGATCGACCAAGTGAACAAGTATCACATAGGGTTGAATAGATCTTTGTGTGCTAGATTAGGAGTAATGACATGTGTGAAGAACCGACCGCAGTGAAGTGCATGCTCATTATATCTATGTTATAATATATGCCTTAAACAGTAGTCTGATAACAGACTCGTAATCCCCCACCATTGATAGATTAAAGACAATTAGTCGGGTTGAGAGAATCAATAAATATTGTTAAATGATATAATAAATCCATTTTCCCTAAAGCTTAGTATTTTCTTATATTTGTTTATTTCAGTATTTTATTGTTTTGTGTCTTTATTTGTATGCTTGTTATTTTTATTCCTCTTTATCTATGTGTTTTGTGTCTGGATATTAACTACGTGCCTGTGAATAAGAACTGGTTAATAACGATCTCTGTGAGATACGATACTTTTGCTCACATATATATTATAATAACACCGTGCATTTGCAGTATGATTATTTGTTAATAAATAGCGTGTCAGATATCACTTCATCAGATCAGATCTTTTTTTGAGGATGAAGTTTTGATTCTTAAGAAAAATCTTGGAAGTATTAATCCAGCAGATATGTTAACAAAAAGTGTGTCCATTGAGAAAATGAAGTTGTGCACAACTTCAGTTGGAGTTTCCCGATATGCATTAGGAGGTCGCTATGACTGCAGTGAAGAAGGAGGCATGGAGTTTGATTTGTCTCCAAGTGGGAGATTGTTAAGTTGGTGGAGCCCAAATCAATCGTGGCTTGGGCCTGTATGTGGGCTTCTCATTAAATCCACTAGATAGTTAGGCCCTTTCTTCTTCTTCTTCTTCTTCTTCTTCTTCTTCTTCTAACTGGTGTTAGTGTAGAGAGGAATATTGAAAAATGATATAGAATTTGTTCTATATCGAAGCTTATAGTGGAAGTCTTCTGCTTTTAGCCTTCTGAATTTGTAATTGTAAAACTCTCCTAACAAAATAGTAAAATATCTGCAGCAGTAAGAACAAGACGTAGTCACAATTGTGACGAACCTGTGTAAACTCGGCGTCTCGTGTTTTCTTTTCTTCTCATTTTATTTGTTCTCCCCACACGTGGGTGAATTAGCAGAGGTTCTAATTCCTAACAATGATGTTAGTCAGAATTGTGCATTAGTATTTTCAAGTGCATCTTTTGTGGCGGTGTCTAATTATGGCCTCATTACGTGTTCTCCTATTGTCTAGACTCTCGTATCCATACTTATGTGATTATTGCGAATAAAACTGGCGACAGATATGTAACACTGCATATATGAGATCGTGGCTTTATGCTTCACATCAGAATTGATTCCTTTATTTTGATATCTTCAATCATTTTTTTTTTACTCCGATATATATATATATATACTTTTTTTACTCCGATATAGTATTTTTTTTTTACTCTAATATAGAATTTTTTTCTTCAATATAGTATTTTAGTCATAAATTTTTTTATTCCGATATAAAATTTGTGAAAATGTTAAAAGGCCATGCACATTTTTATAATTTTCTAGAGGTGATAGCATTTTTGTTAATAATTTGTCATACCCAAATATGGCATTTATCATGATTTTTATTTTATTAATAGTTGGTCACGAGAGTTTAGTATGAGTGAGATTTGTAACCATTTGTGGTTTTTAGTTGATAATTTTAATGAATCATAATTAATTATTCAAACTCTTTAGGTTTATGAAGTTTGTAGTTTTTAATGTTTAGTTTTCATTATCCACTGTATGTTTATAATCAGTTTAAATTGTACTGTATTTAATAACTTTTTAAAAACAATTCATTTCATTTAATTGTTATAATAGGGCACTGTCACATTAGCACTAGGCACGATATGTGTGTTGCGCTGCACTGGATAGCTGTGCATTGTAGCAACGCCAACACATGATCTGAAATATAGTATTTTTTCTCACAACGGTGATTATCGATTACTATCGGGAGAGAAAGAGAAGAGAGAGAAAGAGAGAGGAAGAAGGGGGCGGGAGAAATTAAGGCATCAAAGAGGGAAAACGGGGGAGTTTGAAGTCAATGTCGAAGGGTGGACGCAAAGTCAAAAGCTTGATTTCGTTAGAAATAGTTACAATTTACAGAAGCAGATGCTTATAAATTGGTAGTAGATTTTAGATTTTTCTACCAACTTTTTTTGTAAATCTTCTCCTTAAATTACTGTGGAGAGAGGGAGGGAGAAAAGAGGATCCTCTCACCACATTCGTGCTCCACATCGACAAGTATAGAGCCCACACGCCCGAATTCATCAATTCGCCGATTCCAAGTGTTGAAAGAAGCGATAATCACTAAGAATAGCATCCGCCGGAGCTGAAGTTGAGCCGTTCCCGATTGTGAAATCGCCCTTTCCGGCCGACGGAAATCGTAAGTAATAGCTTTCTAAGGAGATGGGGGTTCCGGCTTTTTACCGGTGGCTGGCGGATCGCTACCCGTTGTGTATTGTGGATGTAAAGGAGGAAGAATCCGGACGGGATGAAAGGGGTGTGCACCGGCCTGTCGATGTATCACGGCCAAACCCTAATGGCATTGAGTTTGATAACTTGTATTTGGATATGAATGGTATTATTCACCCTTGTTTTCACCCCGAAGGCAAGGTAGCTTTTTGTTTCCCCTTTGGATTTGTCATATTTTGAACAATTGTTTATTTAGTTTGGTTTACCAAATCATGTGAGGTTGTGGCAATGTTGCGTTTAGTGATTGTTTGGCTAGTTGAACAGATATAACAATAATGATGTGACTTGTAAAATAAAATGCGGTAGAGTAAAAGTTAGTATTTTCAGGTGCATCTCTTGTGGCGGTGCCTGATTAATATTATGGCATCATTACGCTTTCCTCTATTGTCTTGTATCCATACTTATGTGATTATTGTGAATGAAATTTGCTGCAGTTATATAACAGCGCATATATGATATCACGGTTTTAATGCTTCAGAGTTGATTCCTTAATTTTGATATCTTCTCCAGAGATTGCTTAAAACCGTGTTCTGGCAAAGAGTCGGAATGGTTTAATCGTGCTATGTCAATGCCGATATACAGATGGCCATTTGAATTTTTGATGTAGCTGAATCGATTGATAGAGAATGACCATTACTTTGTAGTCTCTAAATTTGAGCTGCTTACGCTACTTGGTTGTGATGGTTTTGAATTGCTTAAAACCGTGTTCTGACAAAGAGTCGGAATGGTTTGGCCGTGTTATGTCAAGGGCGATATACAGATGGCCATTTGAATTTTTGATGTAGGTGAATCAATTGATAGAGAATGACCATTACTTTGTAGTCTCTAAATTTCAGCTGCTTACGCTACTTGGTTGTGATGGTTTTGAATTGTAACATAACGAGGCTGATTGAACAAATTATTCAACTTTTAGTGCTGTTTTCCTCGCCATGATGAAATTAAACAAGAGGCTTGTTATATAAAACTTTATTCTCACCCTACTGCCTGGTACATTGATGACTTGATGTTTTTTTAGTTGTTCTCTCTTCTCCTCCTCCTGTATATAAACATTGCCACCAAATAATATTTATTTCTTCTTAGTGCAGCTTGCACCTGCCACTTATGAAGATGTATTTAAATCTATCTTTGATTACATCGACCACATTGTGTCATTGGTTCGTCCGAGAAAGCTCCTTTATTTGGCAATTGGTAAGCCACTATAATAAGATCTCTACTGAGGATCAAACATGGTACCGATGTTCTTTCCTTTCTACAGATGGTGTGGCTCCTAGAGCTAAAATGAACCAGCAAAGGACTCGTCGTTTCAGGGCTGCTAAGGATGCAGCAGCAGCTGTATGTATCCTGGATATCTGAAAGAATTGAAAGTAGTGCACTTAAGTAAACTTTGATATTCCATATTAGTCTTTGAACACCATATCTACCCTATTATCTCATGTCAGGAAGCTGAAGAAGAAAATTTGAGGAAAGAGTTTGAACTTGAGGGGGAAAAACTATTGCCAAAAGAAAAGACTGAGACATCCGATTCAAATGTTATCACCCCTGGAACCCCATTTATGGCAGTGCTCTCTGTAGCCCTTCAATATTATGTGCAGTCAAGGTTGAACCATGTTCCTGGATGGAACTTTCTCAAGGTTTGGTTGAAACTATCTTACAAGATTTTCTGGCTGTATTTCAAGATTGGATGAATCCTTCTCGTGGAGTGATTCTTCCTATTTGTTTTTAGCCTATATTTTTTGTTTTCCGGATAATTCATCTCTCTTATTTTATATATGAGACTGCATTGGGTGAATTTTGAAGGTTTTGCTTTCTGATGCAAATGTTCCTGGCGAGGGTGAGCACAAAGTTATGTCTTATATTCGTTTACAACGCAATCTACCTGGTTTTGATCCAAATACCAGGCACTGTCTATATGGCCTGGTGAGCATTGAGAAAAAATAGCTCATTCTTTCTTGTTCTTGTCTCTTTTTCCAAATCATTGTTTGGCTTTTGCATTTTGATGAGTAACATTCATTAATATATGTTTTAAGTAGGATGCTGACCTGATCATGCTCTCACTAGCTACTCATGAAGTTCACTTTTCAATACTGAGGGAGGTTAGTTGCTATTGTATCTGAAATGAATAGAAAGCTCCCTTTTCTATTAAAAAAAAACTTTATTTGATCTTTTTCCCTTATGTTGCAGGTAATTACTCTTCCTGGGCAACAGGAAAAATGCTTTCTCTGTGGCCAAGTTGGCCATCTGGCGGCTGAATGTCGTGAGGGAACCAATGGTGGAGATCAAGGTAGTGCGAAGTATGCAGATGACATTCCCATTTATAAGAAGAAGTATCAGGTTGGATAATTGTAAGCTCGATCTGATGATTGGAGCTCGTTAACTCCTACAGTCTTAATGTCTCATTTTTACTTTTGGTTCAGTCTTTATAATTGTTCTTATATTGGTACTTCTACATTTTGTTGACAGTTTCTCAACATCTGGGTTTTGCGAGAATACTTGGGATATGAGATGAATATTCCAAACCCTCCTTTTGAAATTGATTTCGAGAGACTCTTGGATGATTTTGTGTTCTTATGCTTTTTTGTCGGCAATGACTTTCTTCCTCATATGCCCACATTAGAAATTAGAGAGGTATTTTTTGAATATGCTATCAATTGAACATAATGATTTTGTTGCTTTCCTATGGATATCAAGCCTGTCAACTACCAAATATCTTTACTCATACATGAATTGCAGATTCAAGGGATATATGCTCTTTCACATGTTCTACATCATCATTTAACATGTTTACCCAGGATTTATCGATCAGTTCTTTCAAAACCCATTAAGTTTTTGCTTTTTAATTTTTCGATTTGTAGGGTGCCATAAATTTGCTCATGTCTGTATATAGAAGGGAATTTGCTGCAATGGGCGGTTATCTTACTGATGCTGGTGAGGTAATCTTACTGTCTTTTACCACAAATCCACAATTTAAGCTTGTTGCAATAAGACATGCACTTCTGGTGATATATATGTGCATTTACTGTAGTCGATGAATATGCATGGCCTTTTTAATGACATAATTTTTCAGTATTTTGGTATTGAGACATGGTGGGTGACTTGGGGCTGGGTTTGCCACTTCAAGTACAGAGAGAAGGATGCACAATTTAATTATTCTCAAAATTATAATGACGTCTTATCATTATTAGTATTACTAACATTTTGGTAACTTAGTTCTTAATCAAGTGCTGTCCTTTGAAAAATAGAAGTATGAACTTTCTTTGACTCGTTGTTTTCATAGCAACTTTCATTATGTGATCTTCTCTGCAATGCCAAGGACTACTGGACTAGAGTTATAAACCAGTATGTCAGATAAATACCTAATTTTTTCTAATTTCTACAATGCTTTTAGATGATGTGCACTGGTGTCAGATTCAGGAAGTCCATATAGATGATGGAAAAAGAACTTTCCTAGTGTTCTATTCATTGCTCTTGCTTCATTATGTGTGTGTGTGTGTGCGCGCGTGAAGGCGGAACTTTCTCAATGCTCTTGGTATTGATTTCAAATTTCAGGTATTCTTGGACCGGGTTGAAACTTTTGTTCAGGCAGTTGCTGTGCATGAAGATCAAATATTTAAAAAAAGAACTCGTATACAGCAGGTAGTCTGTTCCTTTATTCTTATCCTGATCCCTTTTATGTTTGTTAATATTATCTTCTTTATTACAGAGTTGAAAATGAATTTTGATTCTACAGCCACTAGTGATTTTGCTGTTGTTGAGTACAGCCACAAGTTATTCTACAGCCATCAATGATTGTCCTGATACACTACTACACATTGTGAATCAAGAATTTGTTTCAGTTTATTGTTATGCATGTGCTCAAAGCTTTAGTCTCTTTATTCTGGCTTTACATGTCAGATATGACTAATTAATTTCAGTCTATGGGAATTTTCAATTTCAGTTTCCTGTAATTTGTTGTTGCCTTGTTTGGTGCTCCTGTACTAGTTTATATATGGTGTTTGAACAGCCTTAGAAGCCATAATTTGAGTCTCAGTAAGATTAGCTTATTTTTCCCAATCTAAACTCAAGCTTAGTAAACCAAGAGATATTTGGAAGTTGTTACGGAGTAGTGACTATTAGTCGTCAATACAGTTGAATAGATGTCAGTGTATTGAGTCCCACTATGCTTTTTAAATTTAGTTTTTAATTGTTTGAATTATGTAACATGGTTTAAAATCCTTGGTTTTTGGGCTTTGAGTTCCAGATGCAATGTTGGATGTCTTTTCCTTAACCTATTAATTTTCCTCTATGCTTCTTGACATCTCCATCTTATTCTACCCTTTAGTGTAAACACATTTCATGCTTTATTTTCCTTTCCGTATAAAAACCTAAAAAAACCTTACAACTCTTCAGCACTTTTTAGGGTGCTTATTGAATATCATAAGCAGCATGCATTAAATTCTTATTCTGAAAATATAAGAACTTTGGAACTCTAAACACTGTTTGTTGGTGTTGTTGACTGCCCAATGAGCTCAGCCTATCAATAATCTCCTGCATCATTTTTGTTTATGGCTGATATTCTTCCTCTTTCGTATTTGCAAGATGATATCCCTGGCTGAGTGACATCTTGAGTTTATCATAAAAAAGAAAGTCAAAATTTTCTTTTTGTATTAGCTTTCTTATTTGTCTAGGAAAAGCAATTATTTCATGTGGATCGTAATGCTATAAAGGTGTTCTTTGTAGTTAACGTGGTGCTATTCTAATAGCTTAGATATGATTCTGTGGCTTTTCCCTTGTTTTTTCAGGCATATGAGCATAATGAAGAGATGAAATCCAGAGCAAGAGGAGAGGCTAGTCAAAACCCTAGTCTTTTAGCAGGGGACAAGGTACTTCTTCTATTTGAAGTATTTGCTGAAAATTGATATTCTATTTCAATTCATGACTTACGCTGGTAAGATTCGAGGCATGATGCACCAATTATGATGTCAATGTCAGAATTAACGCATAATGCTCGGTTGGTCTTGTTAACAGTGTGACTCCTTTGATTCTTTGTAGTTGTTGCCCCCCTCCTCTTCAAACTCAAATGACATAGTCGGTGTTTCCATTTAATCAAAATGTGTTTGAATAACATTAGCAAAACAAATACTGCAGTATGAAACATTGAAACTACTATCTATAATACTTGTAATGCAGCACTTCTGCAATTTAAAGACAGACAGAGGGATTTGTATTACTTTACAATTTAAAGAGCAGTCTTTTCTTGATTTGGAAGACAGTGATACACAGCTTCATAACTGTTCGGTTCCTTTGATTATGGGCTAGTACTTATCATTTTGTTAAGAAGAGGTTATGTGATTTTCTTAAATGTTCTTTTGTTTATTATCATGCATTCTCTGCTTGTATCAGGAAAAAGTAGTCATTCTCACATGTGTTGATCAAGGTTTTAAAAGGTGGAGGCTAGCCTCGAGGCATTTCCCATAGCCCCACGAGGCGTAAGCCTCAACAATAAGAATGAAATATTAACAAAATATGATAATCTTAGGGATTTTCTATGATGGAAAGCTGAAGGAGAGGAGAGGAGATGAAAGGCAGTAGCAAAGGAGTTGAGATTTTTTTTTTTTCCTTTTCTGTCTTCGTGCATCGCGGTTGATTTAGTGAGAGGAGAATAGTTTGAGGAGACTATAGGCATGGGCTAGGCTATGAGTTTATACTTTGGGGTTTATAAATTAAATTTATACAAAGTCCAATATAAACAATCCCCAAAAAATTAAATTGACAGAAGCCCAACTGAGGCTATAGCCTCGCCTCGGGTGCCTCAGCTGGAACGAGGCACAAGCCTCAAGTGGAAGCAGCGAGGTTATAGCCTCGAGGCTAGCCTCAAAATTGCCTTTTTAATCATTGGTGTTGATCCATCAATAGGAAATGTATCAAGGTAGTGGCTTTATGTTTGTAATCTGCTGACTTTTTCCTCCCCTCTCAGGTGAAGTTGGGGGAGCCTGGATATAAAGAAAGGTACTATTCTGAGAAATTTGGTATATCTGATCCACAGAAGATTGATGAAGTAAGAATGGATGTGGTAAGTACTAAGTACAGGCGTCAAATATATTACTGTGATCTGTTTATTTTGTACTTGCTTGTGCCTGTGCTTTTTTCCTCTATAACTTTTTACAAGCAGTTTTTATTTTAAATATTGTAATTTTGAATTAAAGCATCAGTTGCTCCATGGTACATGGACAACTTGGTGATTGGCTCATGTGCACTCTATAGATCACCTGCATAAGCTTGGGTATAAATTCTTGTCCAATCGGTCTTAACCTTATTATAAGCTATTATAATGGATCAAATATTCTGTATATTATCTCTCAAGTGTATTTGGTGTATGCTTGTAATTACCTTTTTACCACCAAAACTTCATGTGCTTGCCTTGCAAGAGCTACTTACAACTCTCTTTTCCACAAAAACTGCATGCTCTTGCACAATGAGAGCTTCCTTCATACTTGATCAATGCAGATCAAATAAATGAACTGCACAAACTGAAATAAGTTAGTCAATACCTGGCTCATGCTAAAGCTATAGTTCACCAACATATTTTGGAATGTAAAGCTAACTATTAATTGTTTTTTCAGGTTCTGAAGTATGTGGAAGGGTTGTGTTGGGTTTGCCGCTATTATTACCAAGGTGTCTGTTCATGGCAGTGGTGTGTGCTTATGTCTCTCTCTTACAGGATATATCTAAAAAGAGCGTGTGAGCTTTATTCTTGCATCTAGTGATGCATGTGAATTATGATCCAGATATGTTAGTGAAGATAGTTAAAAAACTAAAAAGGGCTTGCACTCATGCTTCAGTTTGGTAATGATTGATGAAGACAAAGAAGACATTTAAATGCACACATACACGCATTTTCAAGTCTTTTTAAGTCGATTTTTTTTTTAACAATAAGGTAATACACACACACACACATATCAAATCTCCATTTTTTTCAATCCTTAATTCTTGATGGGAGGTAATGGTAAAGTTAATAACTGTCAAATATGTTGCAACCTGGAATACTCTGCCAATGAATTATGTTGAGGAACTTTAAGATTTTAATGTTCAATTCTATATACTTGCATTTCAACGTAACTAATAATTGTATTTTGCTAACCCCAATCATTCATATTTTGACCATTTGATGTTTTTCTTCAGGTACTATCCATATCATTATGCTCCATTTGCATCTGATCTTCAAGGCTTAGCTGATTTAGAGATAACCTTTTTCCCTGGGGAGCCATTTAAACCCTTTGATCAGTTATTGGGAACCCTACCAGCTGCAAGGTACTTCACCTTTTCTACAGTGTGATTATCTATTGACTTGCCTCTGATTGTTCTTGTATCTGTTGTGTTTCTTCTATGTTATTTCCTGTGCACAGTTCTACTGCTCTCCCTGAAAGATACAGGAGGTTGATGTATGATCCCGCATCACCTATTTTTGATTTCTATCCAACTGGTAAAGTCATTTGTCTGTGAGGATTGTTTTTTTTTCTTTAAAAATTTTATATATGTATTTTACTTGTTTTGGTTTTATTTGTATTGCCAGATTTTGAAATTGACATGAATGGAAAACGCTTCGCTTGGCAGGTATTCCACATGCTTAAAATATTGCTTTGCTGACCAATTGTATTTGATTTATTTGACCAGTAAAACCAACATTCTTTCATTTGCCAAAAACTTAGGGTGTTGCCAAATTGCCGTTCATTGATGAGAAGAAATTGCTTGGTGAGACCAAGAAGCTTGAGGATACTTTGACGGTATGTAAGATTTATTCTTGTATGGTCTCTATTTATTATTACCAATTGATATGTTTAAAAAAGATTAATTTGGGAACTGAAAAGCAAATGCAACTTTCAAGTACCTGGTACTTAAAAAGCTCATGGTTTAGCCCAAAATATGCCATGGTGTACCAAAAGGATATTTCCAGACATCTTAGGCAAAAGTTGGCTTCATTCCATGTCCCATTTTAACTAAACCCCCCCTCCTCAAGGCCTGTTCTTGCTCTGCAGTACAATTAAAGGGGCTGAGATGCTGTTGTTGCTATTAGATACAGCTTTAATATTATAACAGGTGGTTAGTCCTACAGTCATTCTTCCCTACTTTCCAAAACATGGTAAGTACTTCCCCTAAAATACCCTAAACATCAATGAAGGATACCATGAATCCATTGTAGTTAGCATAACCATGCCATGTGTTGATACAATGGCTGGAGCTTCATTTGTGCAGAATAAGTGAATTTCTTTATTATTGACATGTGATTAAAGAAATGCTGAGTCGTGTTCTGTCTTTCCATAGGAGGAAGAGCAATTTCGGAATAGTGTCATGTTCGATTTGCTGTATGTTCATCCTTGTCACCCATTGGCAGCTCAAATTACCTTTTACTATCGTCTTTCTGGCATGGAAAAATTCCCATGGCCTATTGACTCTGTTGCGAGGTTAGTTAGTCTCTATTATGATGAAACTTTATTTTTCTGTCATTAAATTTCTGCAACGTGATTTTTTTCTGTTCTGGTTGTTTCAGTGCTGGAATGAATGGATTTTTGTGGTTAAGTAAAAGGAATGGCTTGAAAAAAGTCATTCCGTCACCAGTGTATGGTTTGGAAGACATCACAAATAATCAAGTTCTGTAAGTTATATGAGCCCTTAGATCCAAATTTTCGCAGACTACTGAACCAGAAATTGAGTGAGCTAATCCTTTTTTTTTTCTTTCAGAAATATCACATATCTCAATCCAGCACCACATGCCCACATTCCGAAGCCTCCTGAAGGTGTTACTATTCCTGCAAAGGTCTAAGTCCTCAACTTTTGGCTGCTTGTTATGATAGTGTGCATTTTCTCTTGGTCATAAATGCATAGGAGAGATTTTATAATTCAAATTTTACTGAGGCTTCATTTGGTTCCAAAGAAGATGAGGGAAATGAATATTGGATGGAAACTAGAATTCTGTTTGGTTGCATATTTCTTTGCATGCCAATTCTATGCAGTGAAGAATTTTCTTTAAATACTTCCCCTGCAACTTAAGAAGAGAGTGAGTTCATTGAAGTTAACTTAAATTGCAATTACACTACATCTACTTTTCATGCGCTACCTTTTATTCAGAGTAAAGTCACTTCAGTAATCTCAAATCGCTACCTTTTATTCAGAGTAAAGTCACCTTTTTTGAATTAAAAAGGCAAAAGGTTGACACTATAACTGTAACAAATGAACAACAAAGTTGAATTAAATTGAGAAAGATGTGATCCACATTTCAGAATTTTGACTGGAAAACTATGAATGAATTGTGAACTAGGAATTAAACAGCTGTACAAAATTTTGACCATCGTATGTTTGTAAGATCACATTCGGTTCTGTTCAACTAACTAGTTCAGGAATCTCAATTCGTGTTAAATGTTGATCTTTTTAAAAAATGTAATCGTTTCCAGGAAAATATAGATATTGCCAAACACACAGGTAACTCCTGAAAATTTATTTTCACAAGAACGCTTTTTCTTCATCTGGTTCCCTTTGCCCCCAACTTTTGGGACAAAATTGATCAATGAGTTAGTCTAGCTTCTGGCTGGAACTGCATAGTACTCTTCTTTTGTTATTGCTAAGTGCCAAACATGCAAGTTCTATAAGAAACTGTCAGGTTTCCATAATAAATTTACACTTCCAAGATATCCATAATAATGTTTGTCAAACGCATATTTTAACCTAAGGATGATTTGACAGGAACGAGATTTGTCTTGTCTTTTGCCTATCAGTTGCTGGTACAGTTTTTCATTGAGTAGCACTGGGGTTTGACGAGCCAGTGTGTTTGAACTATTATGCAAGCTTCAGCTATCATGCCAAATATTCATCCTGTTGTTTCTTGTTTGTATCTGTAGTTATTTCTCATGGCATACGTATGATTTGGTTAAAGATGTGTTCTACTCTAGATATATAATGACATTATATTTTCGATATTTTTCATGCTGTAACTAATTGTATATATTTTTATTGCAGATATTGAAAAATATTGACATAAAACCATTGCCAATATTATGGCATGAAGACACTGGTGGAAGGCACCAGCTAGTCAAAGAAAGGTACTAAAATCATGCATGGACAACGAGGAATAGTTTCTTGCTGAATTGTTTTTTTCTGGGCAGCCACATTTCATACATAATATCCAGTTTAATTTAGTGGTTTAAGAATCCCATAGGTTATAAATGAAAATAGCTTTTGGATCTAACATTGGGGACTTGTTTGTGATTTTAGGGTTTTCACTTCGAATGGTTTAGTTTTCCCACATCATATGCTTATATTTATTTTTTGTGTTCCACAGACCACGGGTATCTGGGGCAATATCTGGTCCTGTTTTGGGAGAAGCTGCTCATCGCCTGGTTCACAATACATTGAACATAAAGTCAGAGCGGATGAATTCCCGCAATTTCCATGGGAATCATGTTGCCAATAGGATGAGGCCAGCCGGACCACCTGGGTATGAAATGGGAGTTTCTGAGATCCCAAATTCTTCGAACCTCCATGCACCTTATAGACCAAAAGCAGCTGGGCCATCTGGGTATGGTCGGTATGGTTATAATAACGAACAGGGATACTATGGCGATCCAAATTCTTTTAGCGGACAACACAGCCCTCATGCTCCAATGGGTGGCGCTAGATATGGTGCCCCCCAAAATAATATGCAAATCAACAGGCCAATTTACAACGCGCAAGATAGATATTTGTATCAGGAACAGCATCATGACCTGAGAAGCAGCATGTCTGCATTGACTATAGAAGGTGGTTTCAAAGGCAGGCCATTTGCTGGAACTTCAAGACCGTCAAATTCTGTTCAAACATTGCAGGCCCATACCCAACCGGCACGTAACACAGGTCCACTTCCATCACCGCCTTCTACATGGATCGGTAAACTTCCAGAAACGTATTCTAGACAACAGACTTCAGTGGCAGCAGGGCAAGGGAGACAGGTGAAGCTGGCCACCCGCTACCAGGTAAAAAATAAAGCAGGATCTGAACTCCAGCAGTGATGATGTTGTAAACTGAATGACTTGGAAATATGCCAATGCTTCTTGTCAATCTATAGTGATGAACCCGGATTCAATTGGAGGTGCATATATATTGTTGTTTTGTCGAAAAAGTTCCAAGTAAATTTATCAATTAAGAGTAGAACACAGGTTTAGTCTAGCCTTCTCTAGGTGGGGGTAAGGGTTTTTTGATGCCTTCCCTATTTGTCTTGTTTCTGTTTAGTCTACAGGTTTAGTCTAGCCTTCTCCAACATTGTTTGACATAATCTACTCCTTCACAATTGTAGAATGACGTTCTTGGAGACTATGTAATATGTTCTCTGGAGAGAAGATTCTATTGACTCTTACAGATTGATTATTCAAATTCACACTCTCTTTAAATTTTATTGTCCATTTAAATCCTTTAAATGCGAATGCATTTGCGAGATAAAAAAAAGCTTTGTCAACTGTCAACTAGTTCAAAAGTAGGCATATAATTCTGTTAATCAAATCACAGATTGCACGTTAGTTTGACGTAATATATAGGTAAGTTATAATTTGATAAGAATTACACGAGGAGGATTCTATACATGACATATATAGTTCTCAACACTAGCTAACAAATCCACAATTGCCTACTGGTTATGATGAACAAACTGAACGAGACTACACATTTTGATAAACCACGACATGACACCTTTTCTTCTACATGAGTTTATTACTACAAGCGGCTCCAATGTTAAAGCCTTACTGTTCCTCTTCTGGCTCTTCCTCTTCCTGGAGAAGGTTTTCTCTGTTATCGTGTGCCCAGAAACCCCGAACATCGATAAGCATGCTTGCAACTGTGCCGCCCTGTTTGCAACCAAGTAGATCAGCTAGGGTTATTCTCAACGGGTCGGCTGGTTTCACCATATCCCAGATTTCATCCCTCACATCCTCAATGCAAAGTTCATAGTTGCCACCTTCGATCCATTTCTGGTGAACATCCCTGTTTCATAATGGGGAAAGTTTATCCACATTCAGTTTTACTAGAGAATTAACAACAAATTATTGGGTAAAATCCCAAGTTCGGTGTGCATGTCTCTGGCAACTTGAGACATGTAGATTTTGCTCAAGAGCTACATGCAGGAATTCCAGCATCTTCTTTGTTGGAAGTTTGAATCAGGAAGCATTCGAAGCTCTTGATGCCACCCTTCTTAACTTCCGTATTCATTTTTTTCTTAAAACAAGAAAGCGCAACAAATATATTCCAAACACGTCAGCAATACAAGGAATTACTTTTGAACCAAACCTGAATAAAGTGTGAATATCAGCAGTCGTGAGGAATCCCCTCCCATGAAGATCAAGGCATCTAAACGAATATGTTAATCCTTCTGGAGTGTCTTTGTTCTCCAGAGCCAGAACGAAGTCAAGAAAACTCTCAAAATCCATCTCGCGAGCATTACCACTTCCATTTTTTGCACGTCGGACATGTTCATCAAATACTGCACAAAAAAAAATATTATTATTTTTTATAACAATAACAATTGAAGTTTGAATAATTGAGAGTCATTTCATACAATGACCTATTGTCTTCAAGAATCTAACTCAGTTCCTACCTCTCTCAATGAAAATATCAGTCAATGTCCCATCTGCATAGTCTCGAAGTTCCTGTTTGCTCAGTGATCCACTCATATCTTTATCTAGAGCAAGGAACATATCTGCAAGGACAAATTGTAGCAGTTAATCAGTTATAATATATTAAAGACAAAACGAAAATCTGAAACAGGCCACCAAATTAAATCGCTGCACATAGTCAATATGATTGTTTAAGGATAAGCTCAGCTCTGAAAGAAAGAGGAGAGTAACAGTTGTTATGAATCAACAAAGAAACAGGACCTGACCTAAAGATGGTTTCAATCTCTTTACTCCACACCATCAAATCAAATGTTTGAGAAAAATATGACTCAATATCAGACTTTGCTACTACAGAACTGTGAAATAATACAAGTTTTAATATGCCATGATTGATATAAAATCATTTATTAGTTAATATAAGTTGCCAAGCCTTAATATTCCAGGAATTCTGGCTGGAATGTGAAGGAAAAGAGACAAATGTTAAAAAAAAAATTAATTAATTGAAACCTCAGGATTGAAATAAATTTCTCTTGTAGATAATAAAGTATGATATCACCTTCAAAGACATACATACATATCAAAGTAAGAAAAGCATTCCTAGGAATAAAAAATCAAGTCAAAGAACGAACCGCATATGCGTTGAGCAGATGTCAATGAGAACCAGTTTTCAGCTTGTTCAGTATCCGTAGCTTCTTCCTCACTTTCCTAGTGTACATGAAAGATAAAAATAATGTGATATGCAAAACAAAAGGGGGAAGGAAAAACTTAGCAATGAAATGCCTGAAGAGGTTCCAGCTTTTTTATGCAATGAAGGTGAAAAAATTGGAAGACTGCTATCTAAAATGCTAGAGGTGAATTCCACTCAAATTGGCTAGGTTCAAGGCAGACTTTTCAACTCAGGAATTTAGGCCTCAAAACCAAGATCAAAGTGCATCCCTTTGAACTAGACTACAAACCAAAAGGGGTAATCACAGAGCACATTTCATTCATGGGGTATTAAATTAATTTCAAAATAGTACCAAAATTACCTGATGCAGTTCCATTAGCTCCTGAAGGCAATTACTAAGCAGGACTTTCTTTATGCATGCCTTTCCTGATATCAACCATCAGTATTTATATAAATATTAGAAAAGGCACTACTTTATAAGCAACTGAACTACTAGAACTGAATGTCAACCTCGTTTATGTGGATCACAAAAGAAGAAGAATTTGTGAGCAGCTATGCGACAATACATCTGCATAAAACCAGCAGGCATGTCCCTCAACTGTGCCAAATTGGGAATAAGACCACCTATATAGGACTCCATTTCCTATTTCATAGGGCAAAAAGGGACATTAGCACATTTGAGTTTGTAGTCAAGAAGGAATCCCAATCAAAACCCTTTTTTCAGAATCAAAGCCTCAGAAGTACAATGAACATACATGAGGTTGAAGAAAGCCATCTGAATCCTCATCAAGCTCACTCATATCAATTCTGGCTTGAGTGAGAGAAACCTGGAGCATCAAGAAGAACAAGTAATTTTTAATGAGAGACTCTTTGCATTCAAGCATCTTTGGACATGATCTGATCCTTTTAATCTACACACTGCAGTTATTGATCAATTCCCTAGTCCCTACTGAAAAGAACTCTCAACTGAAACTCTGAAAGGCACCCATAGTAACAGTTCCTATAGATAGTGATAGCACTAGTGGACGGAGAACCAAGAAATATAAAATATGTGTCTTTCAAATGGGAAGTTTAGCAAGAATTATGTGGTGTAAGATTTTAAGGACTAATAAATTATCACAAACCTTTACATTTCTATCTAAAGTTGTCTCCAGACATTCCATAATGAACCATGGCCTGTTACTGATTTGTTATTTTTGTAGAACAGTTCTAGATACCTGGGTCACGTCACCTTCACACATCTTTGAAATGACTAAATAAGATGATCAATGCGACCACTTACATGCATTTCAATAAATCCTGTAACAGGATCACAATCCCTAAACACACATTAGGAGAATAAAATGCCAAACTTTCATCTGATACAAAACATGTTCTAGTTAGGAACAAATATTGACAGTGTTATTCAACTTTACTTGGAAACTTTAACAAGTAAAGTACAAGGGAGAGAACTAAGCTATAAATACAAGGGATTCAAACTGCCAACTTTATTGCTTTAGAAAATATCAAGGTATTAGCAGTTTATGGGCGCTTATGTTTGTGCAACTAAGGCTTTGTAAAATCTGATACATTTTCATATTTTTTAGATCTTTCATTGAATTCTTGATTTATACATATTTTGTTGCTTTTTTTTTTCAATATCAAGACAAATAAAACCAATAAAATTAGGAATACACAATTGACATACTACACATCTAGATGAGATGGGGAGGGATGCAGAGTTAAATTTTCAGAAGTCAAAAGAACAGAAGCTTTTACCGTGCGCATCACATAGAGGTAGAAAGGGAGGATGGATATTCGCCCAGATTCATCTTTCTCAAACTTCATGAAATTTGAGGGACTGAAAAAGCGCCGACATTTAAGGCCTATTTGTTCTGTACATACAGAGGCTATGTGGCAGAAGTCTTCGTAGTTCATCTAAAAATTACAGAAGAACTGTATATTAGTACAACTTGTTTCAACCAACTATACAAGCCTCAGATTATCTATGCAGTGAAGTTAGAAACTGAAAATTCAAAAATAACTGCACAAAAAGATATAAAAGGAACAAAAATGATGAAAAATCCCCAATGAAGACAAACGTACAAAAAAAGATAAGAAATTTCGACACAGCAGCAATTAGGATGCCACTGTGCATACATGCCTAAGATAATGTCATTTACTAACAGCATAAAGTGTTAGAACACGAAATCCTAGGCACTATAAAAGGTATCAGAAGGCCCTTTTGACATACTGCAATCAGGCAAGTTTTATACTGAGTGCATCTCATATTTCCTAAGAAAGTAAATTAAGTAATGATTAAATTTTCAAGCACCTGGCAGTTATGTGATCAAAGTTTATGACTATCTGATACTGGTGCCATTTACTGGGTAGTTGCATAGAAATCAATACACAAGCACTATTGCAAAATAATAATCTATTTGACGTAGTGTAACCTTCGACAATTTTTTTACTATGTACATAAATATTTCAAGAATATATGATAGTGCAGTCTGGTGGATAACTCATGCAGTGTAGAATAAAGTTTTTGCAATATAAGGTACTGTTTACTCTAAATATACCACAACAGACACATTTACAGACTGTTTAAGGAAGAAAGTGAAAGTAAGCAATCACCAACCTTTTCAGCACCAGTGGCATCATCGATTACACAGTTTTCCCTCAGGCAAACCCACATAGCATCCAGGTCATCAGCATTCAACAAAAGATCAGATTGTTTCTGATTATAGGAAGGAATAAATTCGAATTATACATAAAAAAAAAAATCAAAAGTCAAGCAATCCATAAACAAAAAAAGATTGATTATCAGCTGTACAAATAACATAAGAACATCCCTAAAGGTGGAAGCAGGTTCTTGTTTCGAGAAAGAAAAGGAAAGAAAGAAAGGAAGAAGCTAAACAACAAATTTGAACAGCAGCAATATACTAAGCATGTTAATATCGATTTTCATGGGAAAAAAAAAATGCTAATCTACTGAAACAAAATCAGATCTACAAGTAGCAAAACCCAAATTCATACCAAATACCTTGAGAAAACGATACTTGGCCAATCTCTGGACCCTATGACTGATGGAACCTTCTTCAGGTTTCTGAAATCAGAAAGGAAAAACACAATTACAAGTGCTCAAGAGGAAACTAACACAACGCCTCATTTTTTTTAAAGAAAAAAAAATAGAATTAACCTTCTTGTAGAAGCTGGGAATGTTGCCAGCTTCAGCGCTCTTTTGTTGCTTTGCTTTGAATATATCGAGCAAAATTCTTTTGGTCTCTAGTTCTGAATTAAGCAAGTAGAATTCCACATTTTCAGTGTAGGTCGAAATCATGAAGGGAAAATAAAGCAATCGCTAGAAGATACTTACCCATAAGGGCTTCCGATCCGAGTCCGGCACCGGATCCAATGAAGCGGCGGAGATTACGAACCCAAAGCATGGAAGACGCCGCCGGAATTTTCCGCTGCGTCGATGCCTCGCCATCGCTGGACCCACTGTACATTTTAGCGTAATTGCTAAAGCCCTCTCTCTCTCTCTCTCTCTGCTCCCAATCTAACCTATCCAACAATCTCTGCTAAACAACTTGGGGTGACGGGTGGGGTGATAATGCAAACTTCAAAGTTTATTCAGGGATAGACTCCAATTACGACTATTTTACGGTCCTTTTTGTAATTTTATAAACTTCATTCATGCACTATACGAAATTGATAGATTATTTAGTGCGAGCTTTATAGAAGCTGAATCATGCAGCATAGATAGAGATCACATATCTTATGATAATTAATTAATTAATTTGTATGAAAAGGTATAATATTTAGAGATTTCCAACACAATTTGACATGTGTAGCATATATTTGACTCTCGAATAGGAATGCATATATTTTTTCTCTAGCCAAATTAATTACATTTACACTAATTAATATGTCAAAAATGTATAAAATTGAATACGATGTGCCCGTTGTTTCTTATATTTATGGTGACAAAGAAGGATGAGTATAAATAGACGAGATATTATATATTTTGTAAATATTTCTTTCTCTCTCTGTTTGCAATTTTGCATTGTACATTGCAGTTTTCCAAATTTATATGCACAAATGGGCTTTAACCTTTTGGAATTGGATACCAAAAGCAAGGCCTTTAAATCCAACCCAATAATCGAAGAAGGCCCAACCACACGACACTAAATACTCACTTGTGATCAATTCATTTGATTATTTAAATTTGTTGAATAATTGATTATCGCATTTCACAAACTTAGTTCCCGGTTACTTCTCATCTTTAAAGATATGTTAAGATAAAATATTCCAATTCTAAGGAGACAATTAACGACTAAACAACGACCAAAATTTTGTGTCCTAATTCATTTTCAATAGTATCTATACGTATTCGCACACATGTATTTTTAAAATTCAACTAAACAAAATACAATTGAATAAATTAATTTACTCAAATTGAGACCGAAAATCAAATTAATTTTTCATCTAGCTTACAATTTTATTGTTTTTTCAAATACTCAATCTCTCTCTCTCTCTCTCTCTCTCTATATATATATATATATATATATATATATATGTAGACAAAAACTTGTATGAGACCGTCTAACGGGTCACTTACGTTAGACGGGTCAAATAAAATCCAAACCCATCCAAAACCCGCCCCCAAGCCCAATTTCGCGCGCAGACCCGTGTCTTACCCGCGCTCCCACGCGCAGTTACTGGAGTATCACTAAGTATAAGTAAAGTATCACTATGTGTAAAGTATCACTAACAGTGAAGTGAAGTATAATTAACTATGAAGCGAAGTATTATTAGATATAAATTTGGCAAAATACATTAATTATTAAGTTAAGAATCATTAGATATTATATATAAATTTGGCAAAATATCATTAACTATTAATTGAAATATCATTAGATATATATCTAGTGAATATCATTAATTATGGATGAAGTATCATTAACTCGGAAGTGGAGTATAATATGATATTATTGATGATTATACATTAATTATCAAATCCACCATAGATAAATGTTATTAACTATGAGTAGAGTATCATTAGTTAGTATCATTATTTATGGGTGAAGTATCATTAACTTGCATGTGAGTATTATTATTTATGGATGAAGTATCATTAACTGACATGTGAGTATCATTATTTATGGGTGAAGTATCATCAGAGTCTTATTACTATGGACAAAAGTATCACTAATTACAAAAGAAAGTATCAATAATTATAAAAAAAAAGTATCACTAATTAGAAAGAAAAGAGTCAGTTTAAAACATGAGAATCGGGTCTATGAATACAATAAAAACTCATTCTTGAGTAAAAAAAATTATTTCATTATCATAGAGAAAAATATTATTGATTACAAAATAAAGTATCACTAATTACAAAAACAAGTAACACTAATTATAAATAAAGTATCACTAATTACAATAGAAAGTAACAGTAATTACAAATAAAAGTATCACAAATTTATACTTCAAAATTGACTTAGACATATTAGCAAACACTTGGAGGGCAACATGATACAACTTTTGATGAATCAAAATCCATTTCAGCGACAATATTCAGAAAAAGAACAATTTCTTATTTTTCAAACATCATCAACGACTTGCTATCTTGCTATCCATCAATTTCTTCATCAACCAATCTCCAAATCAATATTACACAACAACCAAATTAATAGCTAACACCCAAATTATTCTTAAAGAATTAGCACACAACAAATAGAACACCGATGATTCTACTCAAATAGAACAAAGTGATGTCAAATAGAACAGAGTGAGGTCTTCATTTTGGGGGACATTGTAGGAAAAATGAGTGGCGTTTATGTCAATGTTTCGGAATTGAGAAGGCCACGTGTTGTTGTAGAGATCGGAGCGGGCGAGGTTGAGTGATTTCTGAGCCTGATTGAGCCGGAGGACGCGGTAGGGGACTGAGTTGTGAGTCAACTCGGCGATGGTGTTGTCGCGGCAAGTGAGTGCGAATTCGGGGAGGCCGCAGTAGGAGGGGCGGTCGCCGCCGGTGAAGGGAAATGTTGCGTTGGTTATTGGGCCGCATGAGAGGGTGCGGTCGCAGTTGGCGTAGGAGGCAGGCTGGGAATGCGCCGCCGCGAAGAGGGCGACGGTGAGAATGATGAGAAGGGGCATTGCTGGAGCGACGGGAAGTTGGAGGAGTAGGCGAAATGAGACGTGAGATATTTCAACGTTGAACGGTTAGGTTGCTTTTATGTCGTAGCTGCCTTTTTATTTGACCCGGATCCAATTTGAGATCTGTCTAACAGTCATGACCCGTTAGACCGTCTCACAGGAGAGTCCCTCATATATATATATATATATGGTTGGGTTCCAGAAGGAACCACACCCTAGGTGAGAACCGAGAACCAATATGAGTCATAGATTCGGTATATTTGGACGACCTAGATCTGATCCAGATTTTAAAAAACGCGGTGGCAATCTCGTAATAACGTCCAACTTCGCTGCCCCTGAATCTTAGTAAGGGTAAAATCGGGAAATATATGAATACTCAGAATTTACGTGTATATTTTTCAATTTCGGGTTTTAGCACTATCATTTCTTATTTTAGCATTGTCATGACCTTTTTTAGCACTGTCATTTCTATTTTATACACACACATAAAAGTGTAACACAATAATTTAAACATCCAGCACGTTCTTTTTTCAAATTTTATTTCTGAGGTGAAAACTAAATTTTACATATATTACGAAAAACAAGGTCCATAAAATAATTAGTATTCGAAACACACACACAAATTAATTAATTAATTAATTAACCATCAAATTAAATATGATAGAGCAAGCTGGTATAAAGACACTGAGTTGTTCCCGACAAGGTTCTCAACTGCATCATCCATTTGAAGAGGAAGTTGCTAGCACGTCCAATAATGACTCAATATAGTAAGTTAATCAGCTAGCTAGATTAATTAATGCATGTATCACACACACACACACACACACACACACACATATATATATATATATATATTGATTAGATATTTGAATTGGTTTGTGTGTTCAGGGTTATGTGGTAGGATCTTCCGATCTGGACCGTTGATACCTCAAGGGGGGGGACATGGAACACTTGCTGAAACAACATGAAAGACAGATTCAAGAGGCACTGCGTAAATCACGTCTACCAAAACCTTAATTCCTTTTTTAGCATGGATCTTTTAGGGTTTTAGCACTGTCATTTTCTATTTTAGCATTGTCTTGACTTATTTTAGCATGACTCTTTTTAGGATTTTAGCACCGTCATTTTTTCTATTTTAGTACTGTAAGGGAAAATAATGTTGACAATATTGCTTGATGATATTCCCCTATCATTGCCAAACAACAAATGTCAAATCATGCTAATCACGTATTCATCAAATATAATTTTTCTTATCATATTCAATTTTAATTAAATGTTGATTTCCACCTATTAACTAAATTAATTTTGTTTAGGTTGTGTTAGTATGTTGAGACTTGCTTGTCGCAAGTCATTATCACAAATTCGTGGTTTTCATTCTACTCAAGTGAGTTTGTAATTTTTCAATTATCGATCATTGTTTATTTTGGCAATGAGATTTGGATATATACATGTATATATTTATGCTCTTATCGTTTCTATATTCTTGCAGCCTTTCTTAGGGCCAAGAAGCTTTTTTGGTGTAGACGATTTTCTTGATGATGACAATGGCAGGCCATACACATATCAAAAAGAAAAGAAGTCCAAAAATACGAACAAGCATGTGTCTTTCAAACAACGGACTGTTGCTTATATGGAGCCGTTCACTCTGGATGTCTTATACCCTGCCACATTAGGGTAGATAGGTGGGGGAATATGTGTAGGAGATCGCATTGTCATGGTCTTTTTTAGCACTGTCATGACCTTTTTTAGCATTGTAATGACTTATTTTAGCATGACTCTTTCAGGGTTTTAGCACTGTCATTTTCTATTTTAGCACTGTCATGGCCTTTTTTAGCATGACTCTTTTAGATTTTAACACTATCATTTTCTATTTTAGCACTGTCATGACTTATTTTAGCATGACTCTTTTAGGGTTTTAGCACTATCGTTTTCTATTTTAGCACTGTCATGACCTTTTTTAAGCAAAGTTTCTTATCTTTTCCATTTTAAAATACTTTTGTAAGATTTTTAATTTCCTCTTTTAAGCATCACGTCTACTTGTAACTAGACCGATAATGGCAGGAATTCGAGCAAATCGCGAGGTTCAACATTGCAGATTCAAATGGATCGTAACGTATTTACAGGGATGAATCGATATTTTACAGCAAAACTAGCAGTCAAGTTTGAAGATGTACGACTGACAACAACCGGCGGCGAAAATTTTTACACCTTTCTTCACTGTGCCACAACTCTCTTTCTCTCTCTCTCTCTCTCTCTCTCATCAAGATATTGCATAGCATCATAGTATTAGTGGGTTTTTTGGAGATGATTTGTGTGGATGAACGGACCAATTAAAAATAAAATAAAGGCTTAAGATATACATTACAAATTCTTGTACAAATATCGTAACTTCGATTTAACTAAAACGAATAATATCTTCTGAATAATAATAATAATAATAATAATAATAATAATAATAATAATAATAATAATAATAATAATAATAATAATAAAGGATTTTGATCGTGAAAGTTGCATAATTGAAAATGGATAACTCTATAAACATATATTTTACATCTAAAATTAATGTAGACAGTTGAAGAGATCAGTAACTTATTTGTATTAAATGATGAAATTATATCAAAAAAATAATTTATATAGTCTTTGATCAAGGCTGAGTAACTTGGGATTTAGATCAATTTTTGTGCCAGTTGTGCTCCAACTTTAACATATTTTTAATAGTTGTTTTATATATATATATATATATAGATTTTCAATATTTGATGTAGTAATAGATTACAGTAGTGCTAAAATATATATATATATATAGAGTGTTTTTAACAGTAGTGCTAAAATAGGTTACAACAGTGCTAAAATAGATCACAGTAGTGCTAAAGTATTGATAGTGAAAAATTCAAAATAACAGCTTAATCAGCTTCGTCAACCTAAGTGCTAAAATAGTTCACAGTAGTGCTAAAATAGATTACAATAGTGCTAAAATAGATCACAATAGTGTTAAAGTACATGGCAATGCTAAAATAATTCACAGTAGTGCTAAAATAAGTTACAACAGTGCTGAAATAATGTTAGCTTCATCACAAATGAAGCTAACAATTATGTCAAACCACATAAAGAATTGCTGCTCTCTATCACCTTTTCCCTGGCTGAAGATGTTGGTGTGGAGTGTGTACAGATTTCCACTAGAATTCCCAAGAAATTCAAAATCAATCTCATCATGGTAATCACCGTGTGATGAAAACTGCATATATTATATATGTATTAATTAATTAGGCAATATATATGTGTGTATACACGTCTAATTAATTAAAGTTAGCAGTAGTACTATCTTACATAATAAGTAGTGACTGTGCCTACGGAATTACCAGGGACAAGCTTGATTTGTCGCCGCCGCCATCCACCATGGTTCGTAGCTTTGCCGACTCGCGAGATTTGTTTCCCTAATCGCTCCATCCTTTGGGAAGAACAACTTTATCCAACAGGGTGTATGAAAATATAACTCTAGAATAATCTCCCCACGCTCGTCCCAAATAAATCATTCATTACTTTATCATATCAAATAATGGCCATTGAGCGAAATCCAGAAAAATCTTTACTTGATGCCCTCTATTATGAGGAAGAAAAATGGGGAGATGTTGAAGAAGAAGACGAATCGCAGATGGAAGGAATTTCATTCTAAATATAACAAAATTCCTAAATTACAAAAATACTCTTGCTTCATTAAAAAGTCTCTAATATTACAAATATGCCACCGCATTTTTTTCAATATTGAGACAGATCTTGACCGTCCAAATCAGAGCAATCTGTGGCTGAGATTGGTTCTCGGTTCTCACAGGGGGTGTGGTTCTCACATGATCTCATCTCTCTCTCTACATATATATATATATATATATATATATATATATATATATATATTAGTATTGTAAAAATTGGCTTAGGCGACGCTAGGCGCTCGTCGGCACTATGCCGTCGTGAAAATAGGCAAATCGGGACTGTTAGGCGGATCGGCCGCCTAGGCGGAATTAATCAGCGCCAAGGCGGCCGATTTTCGATTAGGCGGCCGCCTACCATATTAAAAAAAATCTGAAGGGATTTAAATTTAAGTAAGTCTGAATTAGTGAATTCTGAAATCGTGAATTAAAAACCAACTTCATAAATAGAAAAGAAAGAGAAAAAAAATGAAAGAAAAAAACGGACGGAGAGTCGAAGACTGGCTTCGCAGCCTGCTGCTGCTACCCTGCCCAATCGCCGCTGATCGCGGCTGCGCTGCCCGGACGCCGCCGTTGCCGTCGCTTGTTGCCGACACCTGGTGGTAAGTTTTTTTTCTCTCTTCTTCTCTAGCTCTACACTTCTTAATTTAGGAATTAGGGTAGACAATATTTATTTGTTGAATTGGGCAGAATAGAATTTTTCAAAACTCGTTTAGGCTTGTAGATGGGCAGAATATAATTTGGGCAGATTGGCAGAATTTCTTGTAGAACTCACGTCTGTAGGCTTGTGAATTGTGATGTTGAAGATGAAGATGCTTGATAGTGATTGATATATTAAATGCTTGTGAATAGTAATTTGGGCAATTGGACAGAATACTTGATACTGATTGATATATTAAATGGAATTGAAGATGCTTTTAGATATTTTTTAATTACCAAACAGTTTTATGCCTTTTTCTTGATGATTAAAATTCGACTGATAAGAACAGTTTTAATTAAATATATGTTTGTTTTATTTTGAATTTCAGATGATTTAACCTTTAATTGATATTATTTGAAATGTTAAGATTTATGAATTTATATATGAATTTTTTTATATTTGTTAAGAAATATATAAAATAATAAATTAAAAAAAAAACACCTAGAATCCGCATAGGCCCCGCCTAGGTGCTCCAGGCGCTAGGCCCCTATCGGCCGCCCGACTAGCGCCTAGCGCCTTCTGCAATCATGATGAAATAAAAAATAGTTCCAGAGAGAATCAACCTTAGGGCATGGTTCGTATGATGAAATGGAATGAAAATTGAATCACATTCCCACATCCATTCTCATTCCTATGGCTGGTATAATTTTTTCAATTGGGAATGATCATTTCTGAATGAATCACATCTTTGAACATAGGATTAACCATTACTCTCCACTCCCATGGTAAATACATTCTTGATTATTAAAATAAATTTTATTTTTTATTTTGTAAAACTATACTTTATTTTTTTTTTATTGACAAATGAAATATGATATTCTTATAAAATATTTTATTAAAAAATAAAATTATAATAAATATAATAATTTTTGTAGATAAATTTAAATTAAATTAAACTGCAAAAATAACTAAAGAAAATTATATAAAAAATTAAAAGTCATCAATCATTTTTAAAAATTCATACGAAAATTTTGATAAATTTCAAAATTATTTGACGGTAAATATTATAAAATATTTGAAATTTATGATTTAAAAAAAAACTCATTAATAATTTAATAATGATTTATGAAATTTTGTAATATTTTATAAAAAAAACTAATGATATTATAGGATTACATAAAATATACAAACCCGCTAATCATTAGCGAAATACTTATTAAAAGCATACTCAATTTTTGTCACAAATGATTATAAAGTAAAAAAATCGCATAATATTCAACAATATGTTATTAAAATATAATAATATCTTTGAAAGAAGAGTGATTTGTTATTTAGAACTAAATAAGCCAATTAGTGTATTTTATTTATTAATTACGTATTGTTATAATAAAATCAATTCAAAAATGTAAGTTTCATTTCTATATTATTAATTGGGATAGCAGCCAAATTGATGATAATAGTCATTCCATTTTATTTCCATCATCATTCCATTACTAAGTTAATTACATTCCCATTTGATTCCATTCGGACATGACAGCCATCCCCTAGTATGAGAATTATGAACCAATCCACACCCTTTAATTTTTAAGATTGAATGATCTATATTTGGTCAAAAAAGACGGTGGCATAATTGTGAATAAAAGGAATATAAGAAAAATGCGGTGATATTTTTGTAATTTTGTCAATATCAAAATCAAAATTAAAAAAATGAATTTTCTAGGTGTCTGCTAACAGAGATAACAAAATATGCTAATGAAGACATTGGCAATACTGATATAAGCATTAACATTCACGATGCTAACGTTATGAGACTATTGTCGTATGCATACGAAAAAAACATTTAACTTTGAAGGCTAAACTATTTTTATTACTAAATAATTAAATAGTAAACTTTAAATGGTTGGAAAGATAATGAATTCTAATTTTCAATAAAAATAATTTTTATAAAAATATTCTCCGTGGATGAAGTTATATGAGTTTGATTAAATGTAGTCAGTTACATATGAATATATTTCAGATTTGGCATTACTACAAATAAAAGGAGCATGGGAAATCTTCATAATTTTGTCAATGTCAAGGTAAAAAAAAATACTTATTGGGCACGTTTCTAGCATTGATAATACTAATATTAACATTGATGGTGCTAATGTTATGAGACTATTGTTAGTTGCATTATGAAAAAAATTTCTAACGTTCAAAAAAATATTTAGCACTCTTTCATGATTATTTAGCAGTTTATTTTGTTATGTTAATATAATAATACTCGACGGAACATATAAAACATAATCATGAACTAACATTACATTGTCAGCATTGTTTCATATGATAAATTCACAGTTTTATTTTGTTTTGTTAGCATCAAGAAACTTTCAAGAACATGTAAAACTTAGCCCATAAACAAAGATGTTGTCATTGTCCGATTTAGTTGTATATTTTGAATTATTAGCATTATTATTCATCAATTTTAATATTATCATAGCTCATTTTAGCATTATCATTATAACTAAGGTTAGGATTAGCGGAAAAAAAAAACTTGTCAGGAATACTATAAATCAATCATGAACAATGTTGTTAGAATTTTATGGTATTAGCATTATCGTTCAATAGTGTTAGCATTATCATTGCTCATTTTAACATTTGTCATAATTAATGTTATCATTACCATAAAAACTTATCAGGAACATTATAAATAAAAAATGAACAATGATGTTAGAACTTTGTTTGTATTGGCATTATCATTGCCTTGTTAACATTAGAAAAATATGATACACATAAGGTGAAAGTGATAACAGGGGTGAAATTATGGTTAGCATTGACATATGCAAATTTTAATAGTCGGATTTTAAATGGTAGGGTTATCATAGCATATCATTTATACTGCTAAAGTAAAGTATCAAAAGCATTCACTTCTTGTCATGCTAACATAACCAGATAATATTGCTAACTTATCAATTAGCAGTGCTAACATCACATAATTATTTTCTATACATATACATCTTAAAAAAAAATACAATAATACTCCATTATAAATCATGCTAAATAATACAATGACACTATTAATATATCAATTAATAATGCTAAAACCATAATAACATAATGCTAATATGACCCAACTACGATGCTAACGAAATCCGATAATAATGTTAGCAAATACGTTCAATAAAAGAGATTGCAATTAAAAAAAATACAATAACACTCCATTATAAATCATGCTAAAGAATACAATGATACTGTTAATATATCAATTAGTGATGCTAAAATCATAATAATATTATAATGTTAATATGACTCAACTACGATGCTAACGAAATCCGATAATAATGTTATCAAATACACTTAATAAAAGAGATTGCAAAACGAAATAAATCATACGCGTTGATAACAAAATTCAACACAATCTAACAAATACAATGAGGATTGATAAGATAATTTTAATAGATCTTGCAACTACACCAACAACATTGTATAGACTCGTCACGACGAGTCACCTGTTGCAATCGTCGTCGAAAACTATGCATGTGATACTTCAACAAGAAAATTTCACTTTGTATCCACCCATCCTTCATTTCTTAAGAACCTTATCCCAAGTCGTTGCTTCAATCTCAGTTCGTTGAGAAAAAAATCTCAATTTTAATCGGAATCAAATTACATAAAAAAAATTGTGACATTGAAGGTTTTTTAATTTATCATCGAAAATTGAAGTGTTTTATATCAAAGGGAAATATTGGAGCGAATTCACTCTAGAAGCCCCCGTATGGGGATTTCTACAATTTATAAATTATGTTGCAGTTTGGGTAATTAGATCTAATCCAATTCCACCATTATTGAATGTCGAAAGCTTGTAGTTAGTGGTGATGATGTTGATGAAACATAGGCATAGATTCATCATTCATGTACTTTGCTACTCTATAATAGATTGTGCTTTGATTATTCAATCTCTTACCGAGATTCTTATATTTTTTTTCTTTGCAACTGATGGAAGATTGATTTTTTTTTTTCGTGCAGCTTCTATAGGTGATGAAATTATAAATTTCAATTAATTATGCTGAAAAATGACTTGCTTCCTTTTTTTTTCATTCTGATACTACTGTGTCTTTTCTCATTGATGATGACATATAAAAGTGTGTGTGATTATGCAACCATGGAGAAAAGAGTTGAGAAACTGGGTTTCATCAGAGACGATACAAAAAAAAAAGTGCTAATGTGGTATCCACGTCAGCGTCGCGCACAACAATCGCCTGATGTGGACGTCTAGCATAGCAATCCTATATATATATATATACACACACACACACACATACATAGTCTCGATTAATCAAGCCAAACGCGAAACTGGACTTTTTTAAAAAATATCAATTATAGTTACTCTTCTCGCTAAAAATATAGTATAAATATATTGCATACATAAATAATTTATACAAACTACAAAACGTGTTATAACTTAAATATATCCGAATACTTTATATGTACGTAAATATATTATATCTCAAATATTTAATTTAATAATAAAAAGCACAAGTCTGCACCCACTTTGTTACTAACTAAAAACGTGAATGTTGAATCTTTATCCACTTGTAAATAACAAATAATAATAAACAAATAAATATTTCTCCACTTGCCTCGTTAACCAGAGGGCTCGTGAATACTGAATCTGATTTGAAAACAAAAAGGGGAATATTTAAGCCAGAAAGATGGTTAAACACTCATGTGTGTGTATTAAACTAACTCAATTATTTAAATAACGCGTTCAACAAATATGATATTAGAGACCCAAATGATTAGTCACAAAAACTCAAACATTATTCATTTTAAAGTTTTCCACGGTGATATAATATATTTTGAAGAAAATGATACGAGAACCTGCGGTGAAGAATTGAGGAGATATTTCTGTATCAAAATATCAATTGAAAAATTCATAAGAAAATTTATGGATCTTCCGAGTGTGGAGAAGAATCAAAACAATATGCTTCTGAAAATCCAAAACTACAAAATCCTTGAAAAAAAATTCCCAGCACGATGCGTAGATTGCACACACATTGGACGTTAATCTTAAAAATTAAAACCATAGGGAAATTAAAAAATAAATTACAATATTATCACATATACATAATGTAACACAATTTTTTGTATTTAATTTGGTAAAATACAAAATAGCGTACAAATAATACATTTTCGGATTATATTGTATTCATACAGATCCAATCTCTATTTTTCCTCTGATTAATTACTCCATTAATCCAGAAACGATCTTCAAATGGTCTTTGAAGTTTTCGGAGAAAATTTATATCCTCGATCTTTTTTGACTTTGTCTTTGGTCTTGAAAACATTATTCTAGAGTGTTGTTGCCTTGTTTTCGGATCAAATGTTGTATTCGCGTTGAATTTGGTGAAGAACAATTTTGATTGCCTTGCTTATGGATTAAACGATGTCTTCGTGATGGATTTGGTGTCGGATCAAACACCGTATTCAAGTTGAATTTGGTGAAGAACACTTTTGACTGCTCTGTTTATGGATTAAACACCGTCTTCGTGATAAATTTGGCGAAGAACGTCTTTGAATGCTTATGGATCAAACGTCGTCTTCGTGATAGATTTGGTGCCGGATCAAACGTCGTATTCGAGTTAAATTTGGTGAAGAACACTTTTAACTGTCTTGCTTATGGATCAAACGCAGTCTTCGTGATAGATTTGGTGAAGAACGCCTTTGACTATTCGAGAGAATTTCACTTATGAAATTTATTCTCAAATTCCTGAACTCTTAAATGAATTCTGATGTGTTTTTCAACTGATATGTAGGCCCTATTTATAGTTGTAGGTAGAAGTATCTAGGGCTGACGTGGTGCAATTGTTTGGTATTTATTTTCACCTAAACTACAAGTTTACAGTAAGACTTATAATATAGCGGTGAACAAGGTCGGAACCATAGAGACTTAATAAATTAAGCTACTAATTATATATATTGAATTAAGCTACTAAATATATATCTAGACTACTCAATAGTTTGAAAGTGTTAGAATAACTAAAATTAAATTAAATAAAGCATTAAATAAAACCACAGATTAAATGAACAGGAAAAAGTAACAATGAAAGACAGACGTATTCTATGATTGTTTAATCATCAATTATTCCACCATTTTACTAATTTCATTTATGTACCTATGTTGGGGTTTTAATTATGCTAGAGCAACCACTAATGTATCATAAACATCCTCTCAAAGTGTCTAGGGTGTTATCACATATTAAATAACAATGTGTCCATTAGTTATCTAACAAGCAACTCCTAAATGATCATCGGGTTTAATGCTCTCTCAAATAATCTCAATCTCTCGAGTGATATTGACTACCAAGTTGATTGTTCCAAATCTAGTGTTAAAGCTCCTCTTTCGATTTATGAATTAACACATTAAATTACACTATTTAATGGTTATTAGTTAAACAATGCAAATCCAAGCACCAGAACAATTAAAGCATAATAAAATCATAAGCAAACAAACATAATTAATTAAATGAACTTCATAAATTGAATCATAAACAACCCTATAATACTAGGGTTTAGTTGTTCATCATAAAACAAATAACTAAATTCATCCACAAATTATTCATAGTGTGACATGAATTAAAGAATATAAAATCCGGAATATTACATCTGCCTCTAATCTTGAAATACTTGAATTCATTGATCTTGTTTTTCGCGCTCGTTCTTCTTTGCCATATTCTCTCAGTTGACAAATTTAGGGTATGGAGAAAGTGTGCAATTTTCGTCCACGATAACTCTTAAATACATAGCTAGTGAAATCAAGCCTAAAACCCACTAAAAATCGGATTGACCCAGCAGATTCGCGACCTCGCTCGCAACCCAGTCATTCGCAACTCGGGTCGTGAGTCCACATGGCATGACGTGGCAGGCTATTCGTGAGCGCTTCTGATATTTGCGACCAATGTCGCGGATTTTTCTCTTTCGCATCCCCTCGCAATAGCGAGCTCACAATGGCCGATCCCTTTTTGATTCGCGACTCGGCCCGCGATTCCACTCACGAGTCCTCTTCTGGCTATTTCTGTCTCGTCTCGACTCTTCTCTTCATTGTATAATCTCGGG
The DNA here is from genome assembly GCA_026008535.1 of Perilla frutescens. NCBI lineage: Eukaryota > Viridiplantae > Streptophyta > Magnoliopsida > Lamiales > Lamiaceae > Perilla > Perilla frutescens. The sequence continues at coordinate 32,422,442 of BRKX01000017.1, read as the reverse complement.
ACATCATCAATGATTCTTCTCACAAGAATACACCAATAATGGGAATAAGTCTGCAAGAAATAACAACACATACCAAACTTCAAGATCAAGTGTAAATAAACTGAGATTAAAATACACGCAAACCGTATAAAATACAAAGTGAAATAGTACGAAAACTAGTGCAAAATCTTAGTTTATCAGCGATCTCATTAGCTATTGAATATTATACATATATCTTCAAAGATATTTATTTATTGCCAAAAAAAATTGATATTTATTATATAATAATATTTTTATTATTTAAATATTTTATCTAATATTGAAATTCATATGATTTCAAAACTAAATAAATATATAAGAATTAATAAAACTATTATTTATAATTTTATAAAATTTGGGCACCTACAATATACAAATGAAATATGCAACACAAAAGTTTGAAATAATAGATCCCACATGACTAGCAAAGCCGCCATTCAGTCATCGCTCTACTTGGCAATGTGCCCAATTTCACTGTCGAATTTTCCTTCTACATCAACAATTCAAAATCAGATTCATCCCTTAATTCATTTATTTTCCGAATTTCTTAAATTAATTATATATACATCATACTGTAAAATATGCCAACAAATTTTGGGATTTACAAATGTTACGCCATTTGAGCAATGAAACATAGCTTTGGCTACTTTGTAATTGTTAAAATTTCTATCTCTCTCTCACTCTAAGAAATTGGTTAGATTCACATAATCGTAAAATATAAATTATGAATAAACTGAGTAGATTGAGTTAGAAAAGATCGATTGTATTCAAATTAAAATCTTTTAATTACAAAATTGTTTATCAAGTGATTAAATCATATATTCAAGTATAGAATTAACAAGAATAATATTGATTAAAGATTAGTGATCAAGAATGCAGAAGAAAAAAAAAAACTGAAGTGCCGGTCAAATTGGACGACTGAAACCTTTAGAAGGTTCCAAACTCCCAATTTGGCTTAATAGTGTAATATAAATATATAATTATTCTGTGTTTTGGTAATTTGGTCGATAGTTTAATTAATGTAATCTTAATTTAACAAATATGATGAAAATAATACAGTATATCATCTGATAATACCTGAACTTTAGTTCTAAATCAGAAACAGCTCGATTCTGTAAATTAAAATATAGGAGTATATTTTAAAAAAATGGCATATAGAATTGAACTCATTTCATTTTAAATAATTAATACTACTTTTCTCATAGTCGTATGTTTCCCTTCAGTTTCGTCCCCATTGATCTTCACTTCCCCTTATTCCACTCTCTATTTCTCTCTCTAGAATATTTTCATTTTCACCAATCATCATTTATAACTTCACTCTGATTCTCAACCAGAATGCCGTATATATAGAAACGCAGCTACAAAACATTTATAATCAAAATTCTCAAGATAATAACAGAATGAAAACTACAGAGAAACGGAGCCGAATCTTCACTACTTACGACAAACACCATGGCTCATCAGTTTCTTCCTTCGTCTTCTTCCTCCTCCTCTCGACGGCGGCAGCCCAGTCGGCCCCGCCGCAGAGCAACAACAACCCCAACAATATGTACGCAAGATTCAGCCCGTCCATGGCGGTGATCATAGCCGTTCTAGTCGCAGCGCTCTTCTTCATGGGCTTCTTCTCCATCTACATCCGCCACTGCTACGACGCCTCCGGCGTAACAGGCAGCGTCGCCGGCCGAGGGCTGTCCATGCGGGCGCGACGAGCCGCGGCGGCGCGTGGGCTGGACGCCTCCGTCATAGAGACCTTCCCCACCTTCTCCTACTCGGAGGTGAAGGATCACAAGATCGGCAAGGGGGCGTTGGAGTGCGCGGTGTGCCTCAACGAGTTCGAAGACGACGAAACGCTGCGTTTGCTGCCCAAGTGCGATCACGTCTTCCACCCCGAGTGCATCGACGCTTGGCTCGAGTCGCACGTCACCTGCCCGGTCTGCCGAGCCAATCTCGCTCCGCAGCCCGCCGGCGAACCGGATGAGACGATCGCGCCCGACGGCGGCAGCGATCGTCACGATGCCGTGGAAAGAAGTGAATCGAGGAACGAGGAAATAGTAATTCAAGTCGATCCTGTTGAGCCGCAGCCGGAGCGAAACCCGAGTTTCGAGTTGCCGAACCGGCCGGCGAGGTCGTGGTCGATTCGGAGGCCGAAAATGCTCGGGTTCGGTAAGTTCAGGTCGCACTCGACCGGGCACTCATTGGTCCAACCCGGTGAGAATCTCGAGCGGTTCACTTTGAGATTGCCGGAGGGAGTGAGAAAGGAGGTGATGGACCGGGCAAAGTTGAACAGGACTAGAAGCTTTGCGCCCGGGCTACAAAGGGAAGGTAGTTCAAGAAAAGGTTACAGAACCGGTGGAGAAGAAGGCAGTAGCCGGGGCGGGAGATTCTATAGGAGGATCGAGATACCCGGTCGGGGTTCGAACTCGGACCGGTGGGTCTTGTTCACAAGAGGGCTGTCCTTCAGATCGCCAAGGGTGGTGTCAGAAAGCGGCGAAGGGTCCGGTTCAAAGAAGGGCGGCGGAAGCAAGACGCCGGTGAAAATGCCGTCGTTCAAGTGCTTAGAGCCGAAGACGGACGGCGGGGATGAAAACCGGCCGTTCTCGGGTCAGCCTCCGGTTTAGTTAGTCAAGATTGGCGGAAAGTTGTTTGATGGGGAAGGTTGTAGGAAGAGGACTAGGCTAGTGGGACCCAGAATTGGGAAGAAGTCAAATTAGGCTATTCTCCAATTGGAATCCGATTCTAATTTAAGTATATTTTTTGGTTGAATTCTTTCGTCCACACACTTCATATGCATTTATTCTTTTTTGGTTTTAATCATTTTTAATATTCGTCTTGTATAATATAATATTCCCTTTCCTTGTGGGTTGGAATTTGGAGGAGGTACTGGATGCTGTATATTATTTTATGAGCGAGATTTAAATACTTATAAATATTCAAAATCTTATCGGATTGTTGGATATGATTTATTATAAACATATACTATAAAGTAATTTTTAGGTGTATTTGGACATTGAATGTTTAACCAACCAAGAAAAGATGACCGACTAAAATATTAGTACCGGAAAATGACATGAGTCTTATGAAAAGAGCAAAATAATATTAATAATTGTTGTTTCATAAATGTAAGTAACAATTGAATTCGCAAATCTTTATGATAATACATACCTAATCATTCACAAGAAAAGACGAGCTCCCATAAAATGAGTGGTGATTGGTATTCAATACATAAATTTAAACTTTATATATAAATATAATATCTTTTATCAATTTTTTCCCGACGACAACGGAAAAATGTGCTAAATAACCCTGTTGAAACATAATGCATTGTACGTCTCGTAATGAGTCTCCTTCTTCTATACGTTTTCGGAAATGGATAATAAATGTTTTCGGAAATGGATAATATTATTTATAATTATTATTTCAACACGAAATAAGAGTTCGACCTAATGTTTTAGTTATGTCCGATCATGATTTAATTCGACATTAGAAATCTATTCATTTTTTTTCATCTCAATAGCCGAATACTATTATATGTAAATAATGCATATTTGATTCCATTCGTAAATCGATTTTCTTCCCAATATATGAATTAATTATAGTCTCAATAATTAAGTTATTTCCTAGTACTATTCATATATTATTATGATATGAGTAAATTTGGTAAAGTTAACTTAAATAATACCATCTCTTTTGGTTTAGTACCTACTATGTTAGGATGCCAACATTACTTTCATTATACTATGAATTTTGAAAAGTGAATGAGAAATGTCAAAATATTCGAAAATAAAGCTGGATTCCATGCATATACTTTAGATAATCATGAAAAGCGTACTATGTTAATTTTTTTGCAAAAGTGAGATCTTATAGATTGATCATATTTACAAAATGAGACCTTCTGATATAATAAGTACGTTAGTTATTTTATTTATAAACTAAAAAATTATTGCTAGCTATTTATGACAAAAATAAAATAAAATATTTTTTTAATTTTTATGACAATGATAATCGGCAGATGGCAGTCATAATAAATTTTGAACTTGAGACATTCTGTGATTCTATCACCCCCAAGGAACAAAATCAAATACTTTGATATATGTGCAACCTAGCTCTACGAACTGTGGCGTAGATAATAAATTCAATATATAATCGTGAGGGATTAAGCAATTATAACAACCATTCTAGTCAAGGTAGGTATAGTTTTATTTACAAAACGTATTTAATTTAAAATATAAAAAATAAAAACAAGGTTCCATAAATTATTATCTATGCTTGTTGTCACTTTCTGGAGTCAAGCAAGTAGATGGCATGTTCTTAATTTAATAGTCTAGACTTGAAAATAGGTTAATTTATTTTTATGGATAAAATGTCAAATAATTTAGTTATATAAAATAACATTTTTCTAATTAGCTGTCTTACAATTAAAATATACTCCCTTCGTCCCAATAACAAGGTCTCTTTTTTTATTATTTACTCTTTCTATTTTAATAGAAAAAGGACCTTGCTATTGGGACGGAGGTAGTATTTTTTTTATAACAAGTTAGTTATTTAGGCAAAATGCCAAGATCCCCAATACCATAGAAATTGTTCAAATTAATAATAAATAAAATACTTTTCTCAAAGAAAAAAATAACTCCTTTTCATACGGTGTAGAACCGCACCAACTAAATTGTTTGGTGAAGATTTCAGAGTAACGAGCATCCGCCAAGAATGAAATAATTACTTATTTTTGGTCATTTTTAGTGGCTTTAGTTTTCAATTTTTTTATTTTATTTTATTGAATCCAAAGTCAAATCATTAGTGCTGCTCTTTTGCAATTAGGTAGTTTGAAAAAAAAAACCATTCTCTTTTTCTTACATGGAATTGAATATATATGTGTAGGGATGGGAAGTTGGGAACTACCTTTCATGTCGTGAGGTTTTAACAATAATTATTACATACACTCGAAAATGCTTCGAGTTATCTATTTACGAAAAAGAATTAATCGTATCTTGCTTTAAGTATGTTCGAGTTAATTATATATATATGTACGAAAAAAATTAAAATTAGACTTGGAGCGGAGGACCGCACCTATAACTTAATTATAAAATAAATATGTAACCGATTTTCTCAACACCTTCTAAATCGAATATGTTGCGCATAACTTGCATAGTGCAGTTTGGGGAAAATTGCCATTTTGGTACCCTATGTTCGGCCATTTCTCCATTTTGGTACCTTAAATTTTGTGATGGCCAAAATGGTACCCTAATTATGCATAAATATGCTATTTTAGTCTTATGACCTACAATAACAGGTTTTTTGGTCAAAGTATCCAGTTAAAGATAATAGGGGCTATTGTGCAATTTTAAAAATTATTAGGGGTCAAAATTTAATATTTAAAAATTATTTATTTTTAATTTTAATTTTAAAAATAATTTTTAAATTCAATTTTGAACAAACGTTTCACAAATACTGATCATATTTTTTTCATCGTTGTTCCTTCCCTTCCTCGTTGATTTTGACTCGCGGCTCACTGAATCATCTCCAATCTCTCTCTCTCTCTCTCAGCTCAGCTAATCCTCAGTCTTCTTATACATACAGTCTCTGGAACCCTGCTTTCTGCACGATAAGCAGTCTCTATTTCTTGTTTTGTGCACACCACCTGTTCGTCGATATGTGAGTTTCAAAACCGCAACACTTTTCTCTAATTTTTGGTGAAACAAAGCTCCAGAACCAAGATGATGGGTCGATTGCCGTATAGGGGAGGGAGTTTGCGGCCGAAAAATTGCGGCCCAAACGCATTGACCACGATTGCAAGCCTCTGTTTTAGTGTATTTGTAATCGGGGTCTTGATTTTCACCATAATTTTCGTCACCTGCCAGCCCCAAGATCCCTTCTTTCCCTCTTCATCGAAGATGACGAAATTCCTCTTGTCGGATTCAAATCCGACGTTCAAGTCAGACGGTGGCATTGTTCGGACCGGCGAGGATTTGAACAAACGTTTCACAAATACTAATCATATTTTTTTCAAATTAAAAATAAACTATTTTTAAAAATTATTTTTAAAATTGAATTTAAAAATTCTTTGTAAAATTAAAATTTAAAATAAATAATTTTTAAATATTAAATTTTGACCCTAATATTTTTTAAAATTGCACAATAGCCCCTATATTATCTTTGACTGGATACTTTGACAAAAAAAAACCCTGTGATTGTAGGTCATAAGACCAAAATGGCATATTTATGCATAGTTAGGGTATCATTTTAGCCATCACAAAACATAAGGTACCAAAATGGAGAAATGACCAAATATAGGGTACCAAAATGGCAATTTTCCCGTGCAGTTTGTCTATATGACATGTCTGATTTGTGGACGTACGTACGGAAGTGTTTATCTTAAATTTAACTAATAAATCGATTTATCATGAAACACACACACATGCACTTCACCAATCGATTTTTTATTTTTATTTTTTTAATTTACTTCGTCATCTAGAGAGTTGATTATCTACCAAGATTCACCTCATCATGTGCTTGATTTACAAGCGTTCCCTTATAAAATTAGTTAGAAAGATGAAAATATATATCCTTGAAAATAAAGCCTATATATGTATTTGATGAGACATCACTTGGGACCTAAAACTTGGTCATCATTCCATATTCGTTTTAATTAATTAAGATAAAAAACACGAATAAAACTAGCTATTGAGTCATAATTTTGAAACTTAATTACAAGGATAGGCTTCCATATATATGAAAAATCACCACAAAAAAAGAAGAAGTTAATTATGAATTCTTTTGCATTAGTACTCTTTCGGAGTAATTTGGTCATGAATTAATAGAATAAAATATTTGGTAGACATGCATGCATGTATATATTATATATGATATATATATATATATTCTATTTTATAAGGTATAACTCGCATGCAATAGTAAAAAGTAATTTAGTTATTATATCGTACGATGAATACAATAGAGATGGTGCATGCATTAATATTCATAACTCCCCACAAGATATATATGTCACGGATGGAGCAGAGTTGAAATAGGAGATATCCTTATATAGATGAACAAGAGGTCCTTAGTTTTTTCTTTTCTCGTTTTCTGAAATTCCTATATTAATTAAATTACTTAAACGTTTGAAACTTGTTTGAATGAACATCAATGAAACACCCTCAATCATTTTTTCCGTGATTCTAAATTGCAGTCTCGGAAAATAAATATTTATGATGATATAAACAAAAAAAGATGATTGTGGGTCGTTTGTGTTTGGCAGCAAATGTTTCTTCTATGATTAAATGCTTTGAAAAACAAAAATATTATTTTTATATTAACAGTCGGTTTTCTTTCGCCATTCATGGCCGATCTCTTTCAAGATGTCCTTCCTTGCCACCGGTAAGTCGTAATCTTTGATTAGGTCTTTTTTTTCCCCTCTTTGAATCAATTAGTTAATTATTTTCTAAACAAATATTAATTAATTATTTGAGATGTCTTCTATCTTGATGATTCCTCATGTCACCAATTCAATTCGTTATGACATGAAAATTTGAAATTTTGTTTGAGTTCGGTTCGACTCTTTTTTTTTTTTTTTTTTTTTTTGGGATTTGCGTTCTTTATAAATGCTGCGGGCTTCTGTTTTTAGTTGGGAAAACTGAGCTTAGGCTGATATTTAAGTCAATTTAAACAATATACATGTAGAACTATTTTGCCTCCATCTAGAAATAATATTTGTCGTCATCTGATTGTAAATTACGCTAGAATTTTCGTGAAATTGAATTATTATCATCATCATCATTATTATTATTTTATTTTTTTTAATTATTATCATTATTATGATTTTTTGCAGGAAACATGAGAGACGCCCCTCTTTTGGAAAAAAAACATATCGAAAGTTGGCTATGTCATTCCCTTGTTCTTCTTCTGCTCAGGGTAACATGGTCCATTTTATTCTGCGTACTCTCTTAATTTCATTTAAATTTGGGTGAACGTCAATCGTTTATTATCACAATATTTTTTCTTTTCTTTTCTTTTTAAAAAAAATATTTCAAACTAACACTTTTGTCAATAAAATATTTAAACTATTACCGACCGCATCTATGACATGACATTTTTCTAATATTTTGCCACTTTTTAAAATATATTTTGGGCTGGAAAATGCAACTGATTAATTCAATTAGCTCAGGTATTTTATTTTCTAAAATGTTAATTTGAGAAAAAATGAAAATATATAGTTTGTGTTATAAACAGTAATTTACACTAATATTTATATTACACATGGAAATGCCATCAATATATATGTTGAAAAGATAAACTTGGAGATAAAATGATGTTTTGCAATATGTATTATTTTGATTACATTTCAACGCTACCATTTAAATTCACATATATATAGATTGCAAGTCATCCCAAGGCGAGTTTAATTTCCGTTTCACAAAATGCACATTTTACATAGCACACATAATTTTGTAAGGTAGAAACAAATTATCACATGCAATTTGTAATAGGGAATATATTTTTCTTGCAGACTTGAGAGGTTTTGATAAAGAAAATAAAAACACAAGCAATGAAGAAGTGAAACACGAAATAGAAAAAACCCCGAAAATGAAACAGGAGTCGAGCTCGAAGAGCAAGGCACAAATGGCTTCGTGGGGGTGGAGACGATTCGTGAAGCTGTGGAAAAAGAGTCCAATAAAGAAATTACCTCCACTACATGTGCCCAAAGTAGTGACAAAAAGAATGAGCAGGAGTGCTAGACAAATTAATTTGGACATTGATAGATGCCCCCTAAATTATACATGGAAGACTTTTACATATTCACAATTGAAGACTGCAACCAAAAACTTTAGCCATGGTACGTAGTGACATATTATTAGTATATGTATATATGCTCGTTGAATTAATGAACTCTCGTTTTTTTTATAGAAAATTTGATTGGGAAAGGAGGGTATTCAGAAGTATACAAAGGGTGTTTGCCAAATGAACAATATGTTGCAATCAAGAGGCTGAACAAGGGAGTTCCAGAAGAAGATGTATTTAATTTCTTATCTGAAATTGGAATAATTGCACATCTTCGTCATCCAAATACTGCAAAAATGGTTGGCTATGGTGTTGAAGGAGGAGCATTTCTCGTTCTTCAGTTATCATCACTAGGGAGTTTGGGGGAAATGCTTCACAGTAATCACAATTCTCTCTCTTAATTCTTTTAGTTATATATAGATATCTAATTTTGTTACACACTCCAATTAATATTTATTATTAATGTAGATTCAGACACAAAATTGGAGTGGAGTAAGAGGTATAAGATAATGCTTGGTGTAGCAGAAGGCCTACATTATCTGCACGAATGTTGCGAAAGAAGAATCATTCACAGAGATATCAAAGCGGATAACATCCTTCTATCCGAAGATTTCAATCCTCAGGTACCTTTTTAATTTCAAAATAATAGTACTCCTGCATGTTTGAATAATGAAGTTGTTTTTACAAATATATAAATTGAGAATGAGAATATGGAAAAAACATAATAAAACTTAATCTATGTTTTGTGCAAGATTGGGGAGTATTTGTTAGTAGCAAATGTTGGTTGTAGGTTGATGACTACTAATTAGGTTTGCAATGGTGAAATAGATCTGTGATTTTGGGCTCTCAAAATGGTTACCGAAAAATTGGTCCCACCACAATGCCACCAAATTTGAAGGCACATTTGGGTGTGTACGTGTAATTTTCCTTTTTATTATTGTTATTATTATAGACAATAGTGTTTTTTCTTAAATATCTATATCTAATTGAAATTTATTGTATAATGGCAGCTACTTTGCTCCGGAATATTTTATGCATGGAATCGTTGATGAAAAAATCGACATATTTTCATTTGGAGTCCTACTTTTGGAGCTTATAACTGGGCGTCAAGCATTAGATGAGTCAAAGAAAAGCCTCGTGCTTTGGGTATATATATATATATATGTTTAATTTTCCCCTTAATTTTTTAAAAAAATAAAAAGGATGAGACGAATTGAAGCAGCTGGATGGGTAAAATATATATATTATGCAGGCAAAACCTTTGCTTGATAGCAATGCAGTTGAGGAACTTGTGGATCCATGTTTGGAAAGTGAGTTTGCTGAAGATGAAATGGCCTGGGTAATTGCCACTGCCACTTCCTGTATCCAGCAAAATCCTGTTTTAAGGCCTCGAATGAGCCAGGCACGTTTGTTTTCTTCTTCTTCTCTATCCATGCCACACACACACACACACACACACACACACACACACACACACACACACATATATATATATATATTGATTCCATCTTAATTTGCTTGCTAGCTAGCTACATGAATTTAAATTATCCTCAATTTTACTTAATATTTCAATATTATGTTATGAATATATATAGGTTGTTAGACTATTGAGAGGGACGAGTGATAAAAACAAAGAAAACGGCAACGGAAATCGAAAGAAGACGCATCAACGAACTTACTCAGAAGAACTTTCATATGTAGGGGAATACAACTCAACTAAATGTTTGATTGATCGTCCCAAACTTGATATAATCTAATTCCTTTTTTTGTTATACATTTTTTGTAAATATATAAAGATTTTGCAATTTTTTGGACCCATTGCATCTTTCTATATATTGCACTGTGGAGTCTTTGTCACGATATTTCATCAATTAATAGGTAATATCAAAATACTCCATCCGTTTCGTTTTGTTTGTTGTTTAGAATTTTAATCTTGAATTAACAATTAACCTTTTGGACTAATATATCCCTCCCTTTTATATTACATAAAATCTTATTCACTTATATTTTCATATAAAACAACAAACATTTTGACACAAAAGAAAAAACCTAAAACAACAAATAAAACGAAACAAAGAAAGTATATATTATGCATGCAAAAAGTCGACCATTTTAGATCTTTATCTAAATAAAGTTGGAAGACAGATATTGTGTGTTACGATTTTTTAGCTTGTTGGGGGAATTTAATTAGTTCTCGAATTTTATTACATGTATGTGAGTGCTAATTTAGTAGTCCACTCTTTAACAAAGTTCGTTGCATCTGTTAGTGAGGAATTTTTATGGACCTTCGATTTTCCTCGTTGATTGATGTTTGATGTTGGTGAATAATAATATTACTTCTTTTAGCACCCAAAAAATTTAGATGTCAATCTTTATGTTCTATTCATATATTTCTTCCACTCTTAACCGTATCATAAATGTCTTTTTTATAATTCCAAACATGCTACAATTTCTACTGTAAAATGTAACTAAACACAGGTTTCATAATCGAGCCAATACGAATATCATCAAGTTTAAGCTTGACTTGTTTGTTGACGAGTTGAGATCAACTTAATTTACCGAATTCAAAATTCACAAACTTAATTGAGTATAATTAAGATTTTTGAATATATATATTTATATTTTGAATATTTAACTTTTCATTTAAAATAAATTATTATATTAAACAATATAGGTCAAACGACAAATCTCCCATTTGGTAGGGGGAGATAGTATAGTACGAATTTCAATCTACAATACAATATTGACAATAAAAAGTGAAAATATGATATACATATTCAATAGTTTATTTTATTTTGTCTTTGCATAATTATTAGTTGTTGGTTGATTTTTTGAATAAACATTTGATATAATACTATACATTTCATATATTAAAAATAACTATGAGATATGAGGCTATACTAAATTAGAAAAATCAAATTGAATTTAAACACATCTGAAGGTTTTATTGAATGTAATTAAATATACTTTAGCATAAAACAATATATTAATAATACTCTTACCACTAAAAGAAAAACGCGATTCAACAACGGATTATATTTCGTCGTTAAAATACCGACAGATTAACAACGGATTAAGATTGCAATGTTTAATGATGGATTTTCTGTCTCTAACTTAACGACAGAAAAATCCATCGTTGCAAGTCGTATTTTAATTTTTAAAATTTTATTTTTTTATGTTAATGACAGAATAAAGACGGATTTTTCCGCCGTTACGTTAGAGACGGAAAAATATGTCCTTAAACCGTATTTTTTTCTTTCTTTTTTTTTTAATTTTAGCAACATATTAGTTACGGATTAATTCCATAGCTAAAATTAATTTTGATTTATTTTCTAATTTTTAATTATTTTATTTTTATTTTATTTTTCAATTAATACTTAAATACGAATTTGAAATCAATTTTTTTAAAAAAATATTTTCTTTACTTTATTTTTTCAGATTTATCTGACTTTTTAAATATTTTTTAATTTTTTCAATTACTAATTAATTATAAATTTGAAATTAATGTTTTTAATATTATTAATTTTTTTATTTATTTTACATTTTGAAATTTATTTTAATTTTTTAAAATTTTATATACTATTTTTTAATATTTTTTTTATATTTTTCAATTACAAATTAATTATGAATATGAAATTATTTTTTTTTTGAATTTTTAATTATTTTTTATTTTCTAATTACTACATAATGACTAATTTATCACTTTAATTTTATTTTTGTATATGTTATTAATTATAAATATGTAATATTTTAGAAAATTAATTAAAATAATCTAATATTCAATAATTGTTAATGAAAAATAAATAATAGATAGAAAGTAATATTTAAATTCATTTGATTATTATTATTATTATTATTATTATTGTTGTTGTTGTTGTTGTTGTTGTTGTTGTTGTTATTAAAATTAATATATTTAGAAAAAAAGAACGCACCAAAAAAGACATGTATTATTATAAATATATAGTATTCTATAGATTTCACAAATAATTATTTTGGCCCAATGGTTCAATGCTTGGGATTGCCTCGGATCGAATCTTGGCAGGAGCAAAATTTGCTCCCATTTAATGTGGGAGCTCTTGTGGTGCGTGTGGGCTTGGCCACAGAAAGCCACAGAATAGAATATAACATATGCTCCCTCCGTCCCATTTATATAGTCTCATTTCACCTCGTACATAGATTAAAAATATTTATGAAAACAAGATATTAAAGCTGAATTTCTAATAACACCCTCATTGAATATTTATGACTTTCAACTTTTAAGGTGTTATTTTTTTAATTTCCAAGAATCAACAAGGGTTTATTTGTACATTACTATGAAAATTAATGATATTTATAGTAATGGGACTATATAAATGGAACACTTCAAAATAGTAAAAAGGACTATATAATCGGGACAGAGGGAGTATTTCTAGATTAATATTTTTTTTTATTTTTTTTTTTGCGATGAAAAAATCTGTCGCTAAAATTTTATTTTATTTTATGATAACTGAATTTAACGATGGAAAAATTTATCATTAATTCCGTTGTTAAGGTTTTTCCATCATTAATTATGTCGTTAAAATGACTAATGACTAGATTTTTAAGGACGGGTTAGGTCCGTCATTAAATATTTGTAACGACAGGTTTTTGATGTTTATTCCGTTGTTAAAACATGATTTTTTTGTAGTGTAATATTAATAAATAAAATTTTCATTGACTATTTATTCGACTAAAAACTATACCGCAAGTGTACGGTGCAATTATAGTAAATATAGCAAGTAAGAGTATCGTATCCAGGGAGATTAATTAATTCAATCCTAAGTACTATGACATCAACTAACTTATATTATCTAGACGAACCAATTTAAAACAAGTGTTTTATAACTAATTAAATTCAAATCAAACTTAACACGAATTAAATAGAAAGAAAGATAACAAATATCAAAATCGGGAAGAAATCAATAAAATTAACAAAGGAACTCTAGGGAATTGATTTCATTAACTAATTAACACACTTAAAGATCACATTCAATGTTCACGACGACTCGTATTTTATCAAGACGTTCACTGAACTGATCTAAACCTTCTCTCAAAGCGTTCAAATTGTGGATTACAAACTATAATCAACGTCTCCGTTTAATTTCTGATTTGCAACTCTGAAAAGTTATGAAGATCAAATATCATCACTCTTAATCTCAATCTCTTGATTATAATATATAATTAAGGTGTCAATTGTTCTTAATCATGCATTATAACTCATCTCTCAAATTATGGACCAACGCATATGATCAATCCAATTAATGGCCAATTAATTGAAAGCATTTAACACAAGAACAATCAAAATAGAACAAGGTTTGAACATAAAAAGGAAAATCAATTGTGTATCATAGTCAACTACTTTCTAATCCTATAATTCAAGATATTTAGTTATCGATAAACAATGAAAATAACATATAATATCCAAGACAATTTGTGTTCAATCAATAATGAAAACTAAAACAAAACCCGAAAGGTAGAATCCTGACTTGGTCTCGATTTCACTTAAATTCTCTTGCTTGTGCTCTTCTTGATCTTCTCTCCAATTATCACTCCAGGTTATGGGGTGTGTAGAATAGTCCAAAAATTGTCCAATAATGAGCGTTTTTACGTTTTATAGCTTGGAGGAGTTTGAATAGTAACAGACTAACATGACTCGTACAAGGAAAGATGCATTAAATCCGCTAAAATGCACTTTGACACTCACAGTCCGTGCGCTCAGGACATACCACCACACGGTTTGTGCGAGAAGTTCTGGATTTAAATGCTTTAGGTTTTGTGTCAGGCACAGTCCGTGCGCTCGGCTTGCTCCATTGCACGGTCCGTGCGGTACCTTATACTCCCCGTTTGTCTTTGTTCTCATTTCCAACTTTACTCCTCTCGTCTTTTAACTCATTTTCACCCATTTTCTACTTCAAAACTCAACAAACTTGTGAAACAATCAAATAAACGAGAATTAAACTCAAACACACTCATATAGCTCAAAAAATACACAAGATGTAATAAGTTTGACCCCAAAATGCAGTAACATCCTGAGTTTATCAAAGATCGTACATCAACTATAAATTAACTGCTCAAAAAATAATAAGAAAAAACAATAGATTAAAATTTACATACAGTATATTACTACTAAATATAATTATTATAAAAATGTCGTGTAAATGGATAAAAATGGATAAAAGTAAATTGTGATTGGAAAAAAAGCAACTTTTAAGAATAAGGAATTATGTGAGCAATTTGGATTGTAAATGTCTCAAATACCCTTATGACACACTTGATCCCCACACTCAATCATTGGGTAAGTATACTTTGACATTTATTACTCACTACACAACAACTATATAATTCTGTACTACCCGAACCACTAACACACTATTTAAAAAAAATAAAACTGTATTAGATGGATAATAAAAAAATTATTATAATATATTAGTGGTTGGGGTAGTACCCCCAACAAGTATGGTAGAATTTCCCTATATATATATATATATATATATATATATATATTACATTGTATGTGAGTCCAAATCAATTGTATTAATAATGGGTATGATTATTTATAAATTTGAAATACGATTAAAGATAATGATTACAATTATTTATAAATTTGAAATACGATTATATATATAGCTAATGCTTACAACTAAGTGTAATGCCAACGATTATTTATAAAGCTAATGCCTACGATTATTTTTTCAAAAGCGTACGATTAATTTTTATAAGCTACGATTAAGTTTAAACACTAATCGTACATATACGATTGATTTTAAAAATACTACCATTATATTTTAAAAATTACCGATTACTTTAAAAAGTTAATCATATGCTACAATTATTTTTAAAAAAAATAAATATTACTTGAACACATGTGATTAATTTTGAAATTTAATCATATGCTACATGATTATTTTTTAAACATTACTTGAACGCATACGATTATTTTAAAAAATTACTTGAATTAATCGTACATGTACCTTTGTTGAATTTAATCGTAGCATGCATTAATCGTAAATTATTATTTTAAAAATAGCAGCATGCATTAATTGTAGCATGTTGAATTTAAAAATTACTTGAATTAATCTAAGATTATTATTTTAATCATAGAATGCATTAATCATATATTATTATTTTAAACATAGCAGCATGCATTAATAGTAGCATGTTGAATTTAAAATTTACTTGAATTAATCTGATATTATTATTTTAATCGTAGCATGTATTAATGCTAGATTATTATTTTAAAAATAGTAGCATGCATTAATCGTAGCATGTTGAATTTAAAAATTACTTGAATCAATCTAAGATTATTATTTTAATCATAGCATGCATTAATCCTAGATTATTATTTTAAAAATAGTAGCATGCATTAATCGTAGCATGTTGAATTTAAAAATTACTTGAATTAATCTAAGATTATTTTATTAATCGTAGCATGCATTAATCATAGATTGTTATTTTAAAAATAGTAGCGTGCATTAATCGTAGCATGTTGAATTTAAAAATTACTTAAATTAATCTAAGATTATTATTTTAATCATAAACGCATTAACTATGTTTAATGATTTATTTTAATTATTTAATTTCATTTTATGTTATTAATTTAATCGTACTTGTACTTTGTTGAATTAATTGTACCTTTCTTGAATTTGTCGTATACATATTTTTTAAAAAAAGAATTAATCGTACCTTGCTTTAAATTAATCATAAGCTTCTTAAATTTATTTGTATGCTTACATTATATTTTTAAAACTAATTGTATGCTTCTTTAAATTAATCATATACTTCTATAAAATTTTCCTATACTTAACTTTAATTTTGTAAATTAATTATATAATTATCGATTATGAATTCCCGAAACAACCTATACACTATAGTATAATGAGATTGATTCTCACAAGTGAAATCTCGATATAACCTATACACTATAGTATAATCAAATTGGTTATTGATTATGAATTCCCGAAACAACCTATATACTATAGTATAATGAAATTGATTATCGCAAGTAAAATTTTGACACAACCTATACACTATAGTATAATCAAATTGATTATCGATTATGAATTTCCGAAACAACCTATAGATTATAGTATAATGAAATTGATTATCACAAGTGAAATCTCGATAGAGCCTACACACTATAGTATAATCAAATTGTTTATCGATTGTGAATTCCCGAAACAACCTATACACTATAGTATAATCAAATTGATTATCGATTATGAATCCCAAAACAACCTATACACCATAGTATAATGAAATTGATTATTGCAAGTGAAATCTCGATAGATCCTATACACTATAGTATAATCAAATTGATTATCGATTATGAATTCCCGAAACAACCCATACACTACATTATAATCAAATTGATTCGTGCACGTGAAATCTCGATAAAACCTATACACTATAGTATAATCAAATCGATTATCAATTATGAATTCACGAAACAACCTATATATTATAGTATAATAAAATTGAGTATCGATTATGAATTCATGAAATAACGTATACACTATAGTATAATGAAATTGATTATCACAAGTGAAATCTCGATAGATCTTATATGCTATAGTATAATCAAATTGATTATCGATGATGAATTCTCATTGATTATCGCAAGTGAAATATTGATAAAATCTAATACACTATAGTATAATCAAATTGATTATCGATTCTGAATTCCCTAAACAACTTCTCAAATTGATTATCACAAGTGAAATCTCGATAGAACCTATACACTATAGTGTAATCAAATTGATTATCGATTATGAATTCCCAAAACAACCTATACACTATAGTATAATCAAATTGATTATTGGTTATGAATTCCAGAACAACATATACGCTATAGTATAATCAAATTGATTATCGTAAGCATGGTTTAAAAAGGCAGTTTTGAGGCGCGCCTCAATACGAGGCGCTCAAAATAAGACTCAGAGGCACCATCTCTCCCTTAACGATTGAGGCCTAAGCCTCGGCCAGACTAAGGCGGCTGAGGCGTAAGCCTCAAGTTTGTTGTTTTTTTAGGCTGTTGACTATATTTTGGGCTGACTTATGGTTTTTTCAGTTGGACTTAAATAATCAAACCCTAAAGAAAATGGTTGGCAACACTTAATCAATAAAGAAGCGAGAATCATCGAGCAGCACTCTCCCGCACTCTCTCTCACTCTCTTCTCTCTCATCTTTCACCAGCCCACAGCAACCTCTCAATCTCATTCCAGCAACAGAGTAGTAAAAAGAGTGAAGGGTGACTTGGCGCTGCTGCAAGTTAGTAACAAGGCAGACAATTTTTCTTGAATTTTTTCAATTAGTTTTTTCTTGAATTTTTTTAAATTGGAACATGAGATAGATTCAATTTTTTGCTGCCATTGAGATTAATCAATTACATTGCTGTCATTCTGCTGACTACCATGGATACTTTCTGTCTGAATAGTTTTGTTTAGACTTTAGATTAATTATTATTTTTGATGACTTGCTATTTTTTTTACTACATATTAGCTAGGAATTATCATATGTCTGCTGTGTACAATTCATGAAAATCATGATGTCTGATGATGTCTGCAATTCGTGAAGAATTAATTATTTTTGGATTTTGATGACTTCTATTTTTTTGATTAATTATTTGAAGACTTCAATTTTTTTTTCTTGTTGACTATTGAGTTGCTGCCCTTTTTACCTTGTTGTTGACTTGGACACTTAGTGATTAAATTGAACGTAGAATAACTGGTCGAAAAGATCCAGCATGGAAATATGGAACTCAAATTGAAGTGCCTCCATAGGGGGTTGGATTGGGCTACAAATATCTGAGGTGCAAATTTTGCAACAAGGCGGTTAAAGGAGGGGTGACGAATTGAAGGATCATCTTGCTCACAAACACAAAAATGTGTCTACATGTCCCAGTGTGCCAGAAGAAGTCAAGAATGAGATACTTGTCTATTTGAAAAAGTTTCAAAATTTCAAGCATACTGCTCAAATGAACTTTGAAGAAATGGTAGATTCAGGATCTTAGTATGGTGTGGATGGGACTGCGGGTGGGAGTGGGAGTGGGACTGGGACAGATGGTGCCATTGACACTAATATGGAGATGATGTCCAGGAGTTCTAGAGGTGTTAGAGGGCTTATGGATCAGTTTGTGAATGATAAGGGAAATGATGAGGATGCGGATGGAAAAATGACTCATACACATGCTAAAGAACTTCAAAATCAAGTTTGTTTAGACATAGGAAGATTCTTCTATGAGAATGGGATCCCGTTTAATTGTGCAAGAAGTGCGTCATTTACCAATATGTTGCGTTCTATTGATAATTATGGTCGAGGACTTAAAGCTCCAATAATGTATGAGCCGAGGACGTGGATTCTAAATGAAGAAGAGAAGACAACAGTTGCATCTGTGGATGAGATTAAAGCTACATGGAAGAAAACAGACATTTCTTTGTTATCAGATGGTTGGTCTGATATGAGAAATATGAGTCTCATCAATTTTTTGATCAACAATTAGTATGGTACTATTTTTTTCAAAATAATGGATGCATCAGATTATGTAAAAGATGTACAAAATTGTTTGAATTGCTTGATGGTGTGATTAAAGAAGTTGGGGAAGATATTGTAGTGCAAGTGGTAACTGATAATGCAGTTGTATACAAGACGGCTGGACGTCTATTGATGGATAAAAGAAAGAGTTTGTATTGGACTCCATGTGCAGCTCACTACATTGATTTAATGTTGGAAAATATTGGAGAGCTCTCACATCACAAGAATGTTTTGCTCAAAGCAAAGAAAGTCAACAACTTTATCCACAACCATTAATGGGTGTTGAGTCTTGACACACCGTCATTTTGTGTGCAAAATTACACCCATGGACAAAGCCCAGCAGATGCTTAAATGTGCCCTCAGCGGCTAGTATAGTGCCTAGAGGCAGATATCGTCCCACGAGGAGTGTTTAACTTTTCTATCTTTCCTTCTATTCTTTGGAACTTGGGGGAATTGCTGTCACTAATTCATTCCTGCAAAACTAAATATAAACAAAACTAAAGTGTAAACTTGAATCAAATATTAAAACATGCTCAAGTCAAACGTGAATCTGGATTCGACTGACATATGCAATCCCGAGCACATTACTGTAGGTACCTCGATATGACTGTTTGGTTATAAGGAACAGGTACGGTCACCTTACACCCCCCAATTCCTTCTTACTGTGTAAGCTAAGAGTGATACGATCGGTGACTCTTAGTCCCTAACTATCCAAGACCCAATGAAGAGAGTCATGCAGAGGATGACAGCATTCAATCGGAGGAACCCAACCTGGCATATGGAACCCCTTCGTCGGTGTGCCCATATCCACCTATACTTCAATATCCAGGCTTTGTCGCCCGATTTATCACTCAGGGCTCATCAGGGTTCGGTCACCCTTACTTCCACACTGACTTACATAAACAATGATTTAATTACGAGTGATCAGCCACATAACCTCGCCATTGCCATGTCATCGTTTTGCCCAGATTGAAGTTGGGAATCAACTTTAAGGTAAATTAAGCCCGATTAACCTCATACATACTTACCACCTTAATCATTTTCACATTCAACTTGAACACTAATTACTTAGCCAGAAAGCATAATAAACAATAAAATAAAAAAAATGAATGAGTGTAAATAAACAAACTAGATTAAATCTGGACCTAACTCCAGATTTGGGCAAAAACACGTACGTGCACCAGTTGAGGGCAAACCGCCAACTGCTGTGCATAATATTCACAAACTGAAAGACTAAATTACGGAAATGTAAAATAGATTCAAGTGTGTTTGGAAATAAAAATGAAACAAGTATTTATAGTTATTTGATCGACCATATACGACCCAACCCAACCCACGCAGGAGCATACAGTTAGTTGACCTTCATCCACTTTGGCACCAAGATCATGCAGCGGTTTTTAAGGGTAGTGGTTGACAAAGTCTTCTCTCTCTCCTCCATTATTTCTTTTCTTCCCTCTTCTCTTCTCTTTCTTTATTTTCTGGACTGTTGATCCCCACCTTTTGTGGAACTAATACTGACGTGGATCCATTCTGTTAAGTAGAGGAGGTTGCTGAATTTCCGTGTTTAATTCACAACAGACTCTCAAAACTTCAGCGTCCTCTTTATACCCTTAATGTAATATAAGCACCACATTTATGCCCATAATGGATTCAATCGTGCTCATCTCTCCCCTGTTATAGTTAACTCCCTATAGGACTCTAGACTCACTAAAACAAACTAAAAACAAGTAAAAAGATAAGGAACAAATATACGAAATTGAGTCTGTATAGAGTCTATTCAGGAAATTTGCTAAAAATGATCTTCTACGACATGCAGCTACATGATTTGCCACTGCCTATTTGACGTTAGAGAGTATGCTTCAGTTGAAGCAACCATTACAGATGATGGTTGTTTCCTAAGAATGGCCAAGTTGTGCATGGGCTAAGAAAGCTGAAAGGAAAAATGTGAAGAAAATCATGATGAATGATAATACCTTCTGGCCTTTTGTGGTTTATTTAATTAAAAACACAAAGCCACTTGTGCATGTTTTGAGGATAATTGATGGTGAGAAGACTCCAGCAATGAGATTTATTTATGGTGCTATGGATGAGGTGAAAGAAACCATAGCAAAGAACTGTGATGGGGATTTGTCTATCTATAAGGAAATTTGTGATATAATTAACGAGAAGTGGGAAAATCAGCTACACCGTGATCTGCATGCAGCCGCATATTTTTTGAACCCTCGATACAGATGGAGTCCCAACCTGTCTGAGCATGCAGAGATCAAGACCGGCTTGTATAAATGCATGGAAAGACTCGTTAAGGACCAAAACATATTCATGAAGATTGATGAGCAGCTTGATAGCTACAAATACAAGAAAGGGTTGTTTGGCTACAAAGCTTCTATGCAGTCCTTCATGACACGCCCACCAGGTATTCATCTTCTTTTTTTTCTATCGCTATCATAAATTAAATTTTTTATTAGTTTTCTAATTATATTAATCTACAATTAACATTTCTATATAGTTATATGGTGGGATAACTTTGGAGATGAAGTTCCAGAGTTAAAGTCATTTGCAATGAAGATTCTAGGTTTACTTGCTCGTCATCAGCATGTGAACGTAATTGGAGTACGTTCAATCAAGTGCACACAAAGAGAAGGAATCGCTTAAGCACGTATAAGTTGAATTCATTGTTGTACATTATGTACAACCGAAATTTGAAGTATAAGAACTTGAAGAAATAATCATGATGAGAGGAAGTTGATCCTTTGATTGTTAAAGACATGCCTTCTGATGATGATTGGCTATTCAACCCAATGAGGAAGATGATGGAGGAGATGAGATTGTGAAGGAGGAAAGTTCGAGGGCAACTAAGTAAGAGAAAAAAGAAATGACAGCTCAGCTACTGTTACTTCTTTTCTTTTAAAACCTTTCAATTATAATTTTACAAATGGACTTTCATTTAATAATTATATTTACAATGCAGGAAAGGGAGAGAGGGAATTGTTTGATGAGGAAGATGAGTTTGAAGAAGAGAGTGAGAGTGAGAGTGAGAGTGACCATGAAGATGGATCAAATTATGATGATTTTGATTATTGAGAATTATATAAATTCTTGATGATTTGAGTTGGACTTAGAGGTTGGAACTTGGGCTATGAATTTGTTCTTTTGCTTTATTTTATGATTATGTTATAGGATTAATGACTTATCACTTATGTGACTTATTATCGATCATTTGATTGATGTTATGACATTTCTATGTTATTTTAGGCCTTTATTATTGAATATTTGAATTGTATGTTGATTGATATGAATTTGGTGAGTTAAATTGATATTATATATATATATATAGTGGTAATATATAAAACTATCCACTTGAACTTTTAAAAGATTTATTTTAACCACTAACTTTTAAATATATTTATTTTAGCCAGCATGACAATTTTGCCCCTGCGTGTTGCGCGCATTGCTAGTGCGCAATCAACGCGCAGAGGGGCATTTTCGTCCAAAGTGGCTAAAATAAATATGTTTTAAAGTTAGTGACTAAAATAAATCTTTTAAAAGTTCAAGTGACTAAAATAGTTATTGCCTCATATATATATATATATATATATATATTCCTTCTTGTATTGAGGCTTATGCCTCAGTCCACCTTGTGAGGCTACAGGTAAATGCCTCGAGGCTTGAAACCACCTTTTAAACCTTGATCGTAAGTGAAATCTTGATAGAACCTAATATACTATAGTGTAATCAAATTGATTATCGATTATGAATTCCTGAAACAACCTACATACTATAGCTAGTATAATCAAATTGATTATCGATTATGAATTCCAGAACAACCAATACACTATAGTACAATGAAATTGATTCTCGCAAGTGAAATCTCGATAGAACCTATAAACTATAGTATGATCAAATTGATTATCGATTATGAATTTCTGTACAATTTATACACTATAGTATAATCAAATTGATTATTAAGATTTAAGTGTTAGTTAAATCTTCATCATTGTTCAAATCCGGAATAAAAATCCAGTTATTCATAATATTAAAGCTAAAAATGCAGTAACTAAATACATGATAAATGGAAATAACTTAGATAATTATATTTATTTTGATTTTCTTTGACATAGAACAAGAGATATGTAGCTAATCACCTTTGTGATTATAAAGTTTGTGATTAGTTTATTGGATTCATGTTTTAATGATTAATTGATATTTTTCCATTTATTATTTGTACATATTATTTTGATTGATTCATGTATGATTATTAACGTTAGCTTACAGCTAATTGAATTAATATTAGAACATTAATTTAAAATTTCAGAACTAATGTTATTTGAATGATAGAATTTAATGTTAGTTTAATTGAATTAATGTTAGAGCGTTAATTTAAAACAGAATGAAGGAAAATAATTATTAATTTTTATTTTTTTTTGGAAAACTATTTGTAAGCAATTAAATTTTATCACCAATAAAATGGTTCCGCGTAGAAATTGAATAATTGAAATATCCAAATTATATTACTTATTTATATTTTAGGAATTTTAATTCCTAACTTAAATATTTAATATGTGAAAGAAATCTCGACCAATAGAAATGCAACAAATGGCGAGCTCACACAAAGGATCAATACATTGTTGTAGAGAATCATGAAATACAAAGCTCCAATTAACTTGTGCCACACAAGTCCTAGTGATGCACCAATGAAAATATACCACATAAGTCCTGATGAAGGCACCAATGAGATAATGCCATATAAGCCTTAAATACACCCCCATTTGCCTATAAATAGAGGTCTTAGCCTAAGAAAATTGACAACAATTTTGAAGAGCTCAATACTTGGAGGAAGTTTGCTTCAAGAAATTCTCTCTTAACTTTCAAGGTGTTTGTGCAAAATTCAAAGCGTTCTACGTCAAAATCATTCCAAGTTCGAAGTTTGATCCGGAATCAAGTGCTACACCCTTCGATCAACGTTTCCAAACTTTAAATCTTCAAGTTGTTCTTGAAGATTCAAGATGTTCTTCATCAAGATCGTTCAAAATCGTCGTTTGATCCGGAATCAAGGTCTTGACCATCCGAATCAACGTTATACACTCCAAAACATCAAATTCATGAAGATCGAAGAGACAAATCCACCTTGAAGATCTTGAAGAACACAAAAATCAAATTTTTGAAGAGAAGAATCAGAAGATCAAATAAAGAATCGAACTATAATTGTAATTTCAATCCAAAAATATTTATTTATACATTTTTGCGGAATTTATTAATATAAATACACGAAATTTGTGTTACACTGTTATTAGTTTAAAAGGTTAATTTTGAATTAGAGAGAGATATAGTCTGGCCAGCAAGCAAGTTTGAGAGAGAGCGTGTGTTTTCAATTATAGATAGAGAGAGACTAGTTGAGAGAGAGAATTTAATTTAGTGGGGTCCGCTTCATTAAAAAATCAAAACTATTTAATGAGAAAATCACCTTGTTTCAAATAAAACCACTCGTCCAATTAAATTTGTGGACCGAATTCAAAGTTAATATGGTAATTTTAATAAAATTATCCATAAAACTACTACTCCTTCCCTTTCTGAATAAGTGTCATTCTATCATTTTTAATTTTGTTTCACAAAAAATGTCATTCTATAAATTCAAGACATAAAATTCATATTTTTCTCACATTTGTCCTCAGTTAATGCATTTAAACAAATATATTTAACTCATTTAATGTATTCACACAAGAGTGTATTAATTAAGTTAATTAATTTATTAATGGGAGTTTCTATTTTCACTACTGATTTTACTCTTTGTACTTCAGTTACTCAATGCACCACTGATTTTACTCTTTGCACCACACACGTTTACATTAACGCCCTTTTAATTAAATATATTTATTTTAGTAAAAAAATAAAATTAAAAATTATTTTAAGCTTAATTATTAGAAAAAGATTATTCAATTAAAAAAAATTAAAAATTACTTTTCTTCTTCCCCCTCCTCTTCAGCCGCCACACCACCTTTCTTCCTTGCCCTTCATCTTCAGCCGCTGCTCTTCTTCGGCCAACCTTCTACTGCCACTCTTCCCCACCCTCTTCTACTTCTCCAAAGTTACGCTTGATTCCTTTTCACCAACCTTTCTCAATCCCCTTCGTCAATTTAGGAAGAGAGAGATGTTTTGTATATCGATCGAACTGCAAAATTCGAACATCGTGAATGAGTTCGAGAATTGATTTCCGATGACCCTCAAGAAGTTCGAAAATTGATTTTCGGTTGGTGCTTAGAAGGCTCGAATTTCGAATGCCTTAAGGGGTTTCGAAAATTAATTTTTGAATGTTCTTAAGATGTTCGACAATAAATTTTTTCGATCTTTGCTATGGGTTTCGAAAATTGAGTTTTCGAACAGATTTCAGCAATTTTGTCTAAGCGTTATCATTCAAAGTTTTGAAGTTTTTTGTTAGGAAGAAGACGATGGTGGCAGGCGCGAAGAAGAAGATAACCGGTCAAATTTCTTGCTGCCGGAGAAGAAGATGGTCGACGATCGTTTACTTTCTACATTTTTGTCATTCGCATGGTTTTTTTTAGATATTGGGGAGGAAAATATTTATTTATTTATTTGGGTTGTTTGTTGTAGATAATCGTTTACTGTTTTTATTTTTCATCTTCATCTTTGCCTTGTTCTTCCACTTTTTCATTTTTTATTTTCTGGTGAAACATATTGTTTGGGGAAGAAGAAGAAGATCGGAGAATTTCTTTTAATATTTTGTTTTATTTTATTTCTTTAATTTGTAGTGTGAAAAATAATTTATTAAATTTACAAAACTAACTTAAAGGTTATTTAAGTAATTTCAAAAGTATTTCAATTCTATTTTTTTAATTTGTGATGCACAGAGTAAATTTAATAGTGCAAATAGTCATTTCCTTTATTAATTTGTATGCATTCATCCATATATTTAAAATTTAAACAGAAACGTAGGGTGTATATTTTATTTTTTTACCTAACAACCCCAGTTTTACCCAATAATTACCTATATAAATTTTTTACCCTGTCTAAAGTTAAAAAATAGCTTTGCAATTAACCCAACAAAGATTAACTTCATTATTTGGAGGGGAAAGAAAGAGTAAAAACCCCCCAAGAAAGAATGCACAAATTTCAACTGCTTAGGGTTCCAAAATCAGAACATCAGATCACATTTCTAAATCGAAATCTTTGCTCCATTTGATTTTCGATCCGAATTCAACAATCCCATACAGAGGCGCGAAGGGGAGATAGAGAGAGGTGCCGGAAATGGTGAGAGAAGTATCAGAAAGCTGTGTGGAGAGTTTGCTGGCGGAGATAGTGTTGTCGTATTGCTCAGGTTTTTACGCCAACAAGCCGGAACTCGCCGCGCGGAGGATCGAGGCCATCGGATTTCAGGTCGGTCACCAACTAAGTGAAAGGTTAGTTGATATTCTTAAAGGATTCAATTGAAATTGATTAGTTAAACGGGATTTGTTTGATTTCCAGAGCTGTATTGTATATGTGGATATTTAACTTTGAGAAAATTGACTTAAATGTAGCAAACCAATTTTGCCATTATTCTTTTCTTTGAGCTTTTTTTGTATATCTGGAGTGTTTGGTTAGGGCGGCAGCGGATCTTTTTGATAAGCCCATCTTCTTTAAGCACAATGGTTGATACTAGAGGTTGATTCATATGCAGTAAAACAGGGTAACCTATTCTGCTTGAATGTCCTTGTCTGATGCAAGATGAATACCATATGAGGATTTCTTATAAGGATGTGAAATTGAGAAATCGTAGTGGGATTTTGATTTCAAGGTGATAGAGCAAAAGATGTTTAGAGTGGAGGGAATTGTATCGGATTTGAGACATAAAACTATTCCACAGAATTTGAACTTTGCAGTAGGATTGAGATAGAATTGTGAATTGTGATAACTGCAAACATGTATAGAGTGGAAAGTGTTGGAAATTGTATCAGTTTTGAGGTGTATGACTCAAATTTAACATTTTTCGCCAGCATCATAACATTCTTATTTGTCATGCATTCGTATCTGGCTACTTGAGGTTGACAAACCAATACTAAGGGAGAACTTCTCACTTCACAAGCCGTGTTTAGATCACTATATCTTTATCTCAGTATGCATTTCTTTCGATTAGTCATTTTTTCTTAGGTTTTTGTTCTTAATAGGTTGTTTTAAATTCACTATAAACATTTTTTTTAATTTGGAATTAAGTTTTGATCCAAATACAGAATGTTTGTCACATCATATTTTTCATCCCCAGCCTTTTATTTTTCCCTCTCAGGTACACTATGGATCGACCAAGGTTCACGGATAACCTGGAGGCAATCAAGTTTATCTGCAAGGACTTTTGGTCTGAACTCTTCAAGAAACAGATAGATAATTTGAAGACAAATCATAGAGTAGGTGCCAGAATTTGAACACAATTTCATATTACTTTAGTGCAAAATGCTTTTGACTTAACCTTTATATTCATCACAGGGTACTTTTGTATTGCAAGATAATAAATTTCGATGGCTAGCACATATGTCTATTGACCCATCAGTGCAAGCATCTGGCAATATTCAAGATCCTTCAGCAATGGCAGAAAACAAATCAGCTCAGGCTACTGGAATGCACCTATACTTTCCTTGTGGAATTATAAGGGGAGCACTTTCAAACTTGGGAATAGCATGTGCAGTGTCTGCAGATATATCCAACCTCCCAGCTTGTGAGCTTATTACCTTAATTGCATTCAATAGTTGGAGCTATATATAGAGGGAAAAAGTGATAATTACATGAATTTTTGTGCTTAAATCATGAAGTATGCACTTCTTTACCTTAACTTATCAATTATATTCCAAAAGACTCCTGAAGATTTTTTACTTCACTCTTTCCTTAACACGATGAACATTGTCAAGCCCTTACAATGTGATGCACTGCCAGGCCTTTATCTAGCCCCTAAAATCCACCCTTGGCCAAGGGCTAAATATTTTTTCCTTTGTACCCATGTACAATGCTGACCGGGCCTGGCTTCTTATTCAATAGAAGCCTGACCTACTCTTATTTTCTTTATCCTTTTTAATCCAATGACTGAACATTATGTCTGTTTATACTGTCCGAGATAGATCCAGGACTCCTTAGTTGCCCCAGGTTTATTCCTCCTCCAAGATTCTAGATCAATAGGAGATTGAGTATGTTCTTTGTAGATATTGTCTGTCTCTTATGCATATTTGTTAAGAGTTTTTGGAGACTGATCCTTTTGCTTAGTTTTTTTTTTCTTCTTTCCCAGTATTGATACATAGTATATTTAAACTTATCTCGTGGTCCATCCTCGCTAGCTAGTCCTTTATCTGAAGTCCATTCCATTTTGCCCTCGGTTGTTTTTTCCCTTCTTTCTTTTTATGTAGTTCCCTTGAAGAATTACATTATAACTGGTTATAACTAAGAGAATGATATCCCTTGCCTCCCTGACTACTGTAACACAATCCCTTCATATGCCTTGAAGAATTACACTATAACTGGTTATAACTAAGAGAATGATATCCCTTGCCTCCCTGACTACTGTAACACAATCCCTTCATATGTTGCATTTTGCTTTTCGGGAAAGTTATTGCTGAATTGTTTTTTTGCAATCAATAAATGTGATCTTCTATTTCTGAGGGCATACCTAAAGTGAACAAGGTACTTCGACTGCTATATGTTACCATTCATCTTCCTTAAGATTTTAATTCCAAGCTGGAAAGTTTAATGTAGAATTTGATTGTTCATGAAAGATAATGACTAGAATGGTCAAATAAGGAAGCAACATCAAGTCCTATTTTTTCATACTGAGGTTCTGCAGACAGTAGTTAATGATCTGTGTATTTAACTATCATACCTCTTCCTTGGTTAAAGTTGCATGCAAACAACTTGTACTTGGCCGTTGAAAATCACACTCTTGTTGGGATCTTACATAAGCAGACATACTTGACATTTTGATCATTTTCTAAAATGGCTGTTTTCTCTTCGTTCAGGTTCTTTCGTTATCCGGATAAAAGCCTGATAGTCCATATAATGGGGACAGAGATTCTTGTTGATGCTTGCGTGACCTTTTGTCTTTTTTGCAGTTGGAGATCATTATCTCTAGTATACCAACTACCCTATCTTTGTGTTACTTATGCATGACTCGGACTGTCTTGTTTACGCCATTGTTTCCATAAAACTGGTTTACTTCAATTTTCTGTGCCTTTCTCTACGAGACTTGGGTTTTGTAAAGCATTAGTAAAGAAGGTGGAAAATTAGCTGTCCTCTTTCTATGTTTCCCTGTGCAATTAGACTGCTATCCTATCGATTGTGTATGCAAATATACTTTTAAGCATGCAGCATCCATTTAATAATAATAATACATGCCCACGTGTGGTGATTGATCATGATGGCAACTGTAATAAATTTATAATATTTATAGTGGTTGAAATTTACAAGACTAGATCAATATGAAATATTCCGACTGTTATCATACGATCTGATACATTAATAAATATACCTATTAGGATGCTCCTCCATAAAAGTAGAGAGAATTTTAATTTGTACCTTAGGCATTCTCATACTTAAAAAAATAAAATAAAAATTTGTTTATTGATTGTTCTTGATTTTTACCTGGTACCTATTTTCGAAGTAAATTTTAGTATCAAAATATTGCAATTTCATTACACCGAGTGAAACTTAGTGCGATAAACACTTATCATCCTTTTTTTTTTTTTTTGAATTAACGAAGTTGGATAACTTAAATCATGCAAGAAAATAATTCTAGGAGTCGTCGGTTTCCAAAATCAGAAAGTAAACAATTAAGTGTTTTTCAACACTAATTATTCATTGATGCTGTTATCCTGTATAAAATGTTCCTGTGAGTAAACATTCTAAATTTATAAAATGAGAATTCAGCTTCGAGGAGGAGGTTGCTGAGATGAAATTCTGCTATACAGACATGGCCACATATTGCCATGCTCATCGCAAAGGTTTCAACTCCTTAGATTTCTAAACTACATTTTCACTGAAAAATTAATTCTGCTGCTACCAGAGCAACATGAATCAGACATACAATTCAATCACAAGTTGAGTACTAAACCAAAATTAACTTCTTCTACTGCAGAGGCTGGAGCTCCTGCTCTGCTACAACTGAATCCACGGGCTTGTACGGAACATCACATTTGTTCCTCCTCCATATAAGCCATGCCCCAGATGCAAGCAGTCCAATTACGATCACTAATACAGATGCCACGACTAAAGCCAAGTAATGTTGCTGCCACCATGTCCTGGACAAATGCAATCAATCTCAATATTTAACAACAAAGAGAAAATACAATATAATGCAGAACTTCATTAGCCACATCCATAATGAGTGTTTCTTGCCTTTCTTAAGAAAAATATAGAGTACAGATGGAACAAGAAAAGAAATACTTAACAGCACTACCTCTGATATGGTATACAAACAGATAACTAGAAGTCATGCACTTTCTGTTTCTGTTTTGTTCTATAGTCCTTTTGGAAATACAAGTGATAAATTTGAAATGGCAGATATATTATTACATCAAGTCATCAACCACTCTAGGCTAGATCGATATAATTATGTTTCAGCACATTTTTATGAAAATGCTAAAGCTATTAACCACAGACAAAAATTAATCTGTCATTTACAATTTTTAGAAAAGCTCCAATTGCTGGATCCTCATTTTCCAGAAAAGAAATTCCATGCCTTGCATTAAATGGGAAACGACAAAAAAAAAAAAAATTCAATTTACCTCTCAGGTGGTGGCTCGATTCTCCATTCAGACAATTGGTAGCTTCCAAAACTATCAGGGAGATGCAACTCATTTGTACTCAGCCTGGATATAATATTCTAACAAACGAATAAAAATTGTTAATCAAAAAGTGCTAGACCTCACAACCAAAATGTTGAACATCTTCTCCAGCTCAAACAATCTTTACCATGGCAGTAGCGTTAGAGATATAATCATCAGATTGTGCTGGAAAAATAGCCCATCTTAAGAGGGTAGCATCCTCCTCAGAAGTGTAGTTCATCAACCGAACCTGTGATATCACCTCAAAAGTAAGTTGCAATCTGAAGTTGCTGGGTTAAATGCAAGAACTGCAGTAGTACCAATATCCAATTTTAAAAATAAAATAAAATCAAAGATAACAATTATATTTCATATTAAATACTAACAAATCAACAATTTGCATTGCTCTACCTGAGAAGAATTAACATCTAACTCCTTTGCGATGAACTGAGCAAGTTCAGAGATGTGAGGCTTCAACTCTGTGTAATTGTGTGTCAACAACATAGAGAATGTTATTAGACCGATTTTAATTTCCCCTGCAAATTGAAGGATACACAAAACCTCATCAAGAAACCTGTTTTTTCTACATTATTTAAAATCCATCTTTCAATTGGATTCTGATATGTATTAAGATTATGCACAAATATTGAAGAAGCTGGTGACACAACAGAATTGGTAGCCAGTCAAATCCAAGACACAACTAGTAATTATCATAACTATTTCATGTGTCCAGAGATGTATCTAACCAATATTTTCCACATCAATAAGTATTTCAACTGTCCAGAAAGATGGTATATAACCAATATATAGTCATGCACTCTGCCCAAGTGCCTCCAAATTATATCTGAAGACTTCCTCTGATGTCGTTCTATGAAAAAATAAAATCATCATAGATACGATGTTCTGATAATAATAATAATAATAATATTACAAAAAAGGATCACATTTACACTATATCCTAGCTGATAATTGATTTAACCTCCCCCAGAATCAGCCAGCAATGTTCTGAATGGAGGACATTAATAAGGCATGCTGTCGCAAACTAAGAAATTCGCTTTCGAAAGTAAAGAAACTGATGGATTTGATTCCAGCACATTTTTTCTTGTCCATACACACCATGTCAAGTGAAAGATCAAACAAACAAAGAAAAATTAAACCAAAAGGCACGCAGCAAAGGAATACATAATCATTGTTGCCTTACAACAAACATCACAACACACTAAAAAGCAACAGTCCACAGTCTACTACTGCTAGAAAATTAGTTTCATTAGAATCTATTTTAACTACAACCACTAATACTAAGGTTAATACAATTTCCCATGTAAATTTATTATTTTATTATATCTTTCTAATCTTTGCATCCTCTGATCAAAATACACATCTAAGGATCCAAATAACCATGACTTATGTCATCCTCCAGAACCAAAACTGAAAATAGGTTTGACTGAACTTTCTCTCTTACATGTGATAAGTCCTCAAGTTTCATTTATCCAAGTTCTATATGAAATGCTCCCTTAACTGAATAAACATACATAGAAATTGAGTGAAGCTGAAGAGCTCCCCATCGGTAGTTCTAAGAGGTTAAAAACAGAAATATCATTATTAGAGTAGTTTATTTTATTAACCTATGATCCATCTAATTTGGCTCTTACAACCAATATTGGATTCCGCAATAAACCTCCCTTTCCAAAAGTGATTGCTTTGCTAGAGACTAGCATACTAACTTACAAAGCCATTCTGATTCAGCCTCAAACCAATGTGGGATACCACAACCACCCCATTAGACACATGACATCCTTCCCAATTTCCTTTCACACTCTAGGAATGCATATAGCTGGCCAGAACCCATCCTGATAACATCCCCAGGATTGACCAATATATCAATAGTCACCCAGACCCAAAGAGTAAGGGCCCGGAAATGAAACACTAAAGAAACAAGCTTAGCTAGCAACTTTTTTGCCTTCATCCTTGCAATGTGAAAATAGTTAAACCCGAGTTGCCAGAGTAGACCAGTTTACCAAATTATATGTTGTAATCCATTCTAATTTGGCTAATTGGCTCCCATAAACATTGTATATCTTTGGATAAGAGATACTCGAGAGAGAAAATAGTGACATCAAACCTGGAGTTTTGGGTTGAGGGGGTTCAGTTGGTGCAAGCTTTGGAGCCATGCTCGTAGTTGAGTTCACAACTTCCACACGTGAAGGAGCTGGTGGTGGGGCAGGGGTTAAGTGAAGTTTTTCCCATAACTTGGAGCAATTGGTTTTCCAGAAACCAACCTTTTCATGTTCACGGTCATATGTTACAAGTGTATTCCGGACAATTATACCTGCCATGAGAAGAGGTAATAAAACAATATAAAACAGTCCATTCTTCAATTGTAATTTAGATGACATGATAAAGCAGGCAGTACCCCCCAAAAGAGTGGTTGACTCCTTTCCATTCTGGAAGATCCCAAGGCAGTATGCACCATGCACCTTTGAGTGCTGTATGTCAGAAGAACGAGAATTAGTGGCAATAAAGGAAAACTTTAATTTCAATACTAAAAGCAGCATATATATAATATTATTGATCATAGTGCAATACATTACTACATGATGTGGGGATAATGCTTTGAACAATATAAAATGAAGAAAGGGACATACTCTAAACAAATAATTTTCAGGAGTCAACAACAGCTTCTGTCCATTGGCAAATACCATTTCAACGGATGGAAAAGCTTTTGAAAGTTGTGCAGCATCACTGAAGCAACATCAGCATTTAACATCACTGGGTACACAAATAAGTGATGGAAAACTTTTACTAACTAGCCAATTCCACAATGATAATCATATTACCTTCCAGCAGTTGAGAAGCAGATATCATTGTAGTTAGGGTCAGGACCCTGTATTCTTTTGAGGGACTGGGTTTCTTTGAAAACCTACATGCAAAAATGGGGAAATTAGCAAAGAAACAATGCCTGAGGATTTTCAACCAGATAAAAGTAGCATGATCCACAAAATGAATATCTTACAGCTTCTTTAAAGGCTGCAAATGCTGATTCTGGAAGATAAGCATAAGTTGTGCCACTATCAAGAACAGTTCCGTGCTTGCCATCAAAAACCTTGGGATTTAGGGCCAGCTTTTTCCCAGCAACATGAATCTCAGTCAGCTTGATATTGTAATATGGACTGTTGCCATCCCGAAACTAGAGTAAATGTGTGAGATGTATCAAGTGTACTTGTTAGGATAGAGCCTAACAATCTGATGTAATATCACAAAAGTCTACCTAAACTTACCTGCGCACAGGGTCAGAATGGGTAAAAACCATATCATTAGGTGGTGAAATTCCTCCAAGAACCATTGCACCACCACCTACATCCATCCCACCATAGCACAACGAAAATGAATCACTGATTACACCTTTCTCAACAAGTTGATCCACTATACTAAGTTCTCCACGACCCAAACCCATTATCCCATCAGCATGTTGGCTATAAAGATCCCCTGTTTCCATATTCTCACATCCAAAAGTAGCTCGTTGCGGTTGCAGATCACTTAGATTGCCAAATGAAATGGTGTCTACTCCCAAGACCCCACTGCTAGAACTCATTTCAGCATATTGCCTTTCATAGATACATTGTTCTCTGTCACTATCACAAGTGCAATCAATGTTGCACTTTAGAGGTTCATAGGTGCTAGACAGTTCTGGTTGGAACCTTGGATCCTATTTAAAGAGAAAAAAAGAAAGATCATTAAGTACACAATGAGAAGATGGTAGTCCTTACCCATCGTAACAGCAAAAGGAAAATACTGTTCAATAAACTGGAAACACACAGGAAAAAAGCACATCAAATTTAAAGGTCAAACAAAAACATTATACAGATAAATCTAAATGATCCCCAGTTCAGTGAAGCTATGATAATATATTTTTTCCTCACTCTTTACGTCGGGCCGTCGGCTACTCCTTAAAACATAAATCATAGTAAGAACTTCTCTTTCCGCTCCCTAATTTCATTTTGTCTCTTCCTATTTTCGGGCATTATTTTCCAGCGCTGCTAATTATTCAGTATTTCTAAATGATGGAAGTATAATTCAGTTCAGCAGGTGGATCTCAAGGCTATGAAAGTAACAAATCAATGCTGGTTCTTTTACAAAGTCTGAACAGATACAGACTAAATTCGTGACAGGGAATAATAGAATACAGCAACAATATCGTTCTCACTTTAATCTGTAAATAAACATAAATCATTTACCAGCCATACCACCAGCTAAAGTTTTGATCAATAAATCAATTACTCGCCCAATCATCATAAAAATTTAATTACCAGATCCATTTCCCATAATACAATAAAAAAATTGAAACTAGAAAGGTCATAAGAGAAGCAATGCAATCTAGCAAACTTAACGGCAATTTTCAATCGCAAATGTTGCCACCAAACTAAATCGGATAAAAGGCAAACAGACTTGAGAGAGAGAGAGAGAGAGAGAGAGAGAGAGAGAGAGAACCTGATGCTTGCCGCACTGTTCACAAGTCGAGCAAGGAACATAAGTAACAGTACTGCCGGTATCAACTATAAGAGCAAATCGCTGCGGCGGCGTCCCGATCCATAGCCGAGTCGTGTAGTACCTGCACCGCCGCAGCACAATTCAAAATACGAACAAATCATCAGATATTTAAGATCAGATCTCGCGTCGCGCAGTAAAACTGAACAGAAAAGAAGACGCGTACCCGTTGAGGAGGAGATCGTCGTGGAGAGGCATGCGAGCGTTCGGTGTGCTGCGCGCGTGGAGATGGCGGCGGGTGAAAAAGGCATCTTTATGGCGGTGGTTGTCACGCTGCTTGAAAAACAGGGGTAGAATCATGGCGTTGCTTCTACTACTCGTGTTATTGACAAATGTAATTGAATGGTGATGCGGAATATTCGAGCGAGATGCAACGGCGGAGATGGTGGAGGTGAAGAAGAGGATGGCGAGAGACAATACCCAAGCCATAATACCTAAGGCCGGGACGGGGCCACCGTTAATTGGTTGTGCTGCAGCGGTGGTCAGCCGGCGGAGGAAGGGAGGAGAGAGGAGAAGGGGAGAGAAAGCTTCCGGTATAATATGCGTTACTGTTAATGTGGAAGATATTTTTCTTTTTTCTTTTTCCCAAGTTGACTTTGTATGCTTCCCTTTGTTTAAGTCGCATATGGGGAAATTCACTCTTCAATTCCAAAATAAAAAAATAATAATAAAACTACACATATTATTTGGGGACTATATTTTTTTTGCACATCTCTTGAGTCTTTTGTTTTTTTTCTTTAATAAAGTGGATTGATACAATTTTTAATTTATATGGAGAGTCTTAGTAAGTTGGTGTGTTTACCAAATATCACGAGTTCAAATTTTCTCAATACCACGGTCGGGTATGTGAGTAAAAAAAAATAGTTGTGTTTGAGAAAGTGGCTCTAGGGAAATATTTTGTAATGATTATTTTAGTAGTAATAATTACAAGATATATTATCATATTATAATATGAAAGAAACATTATTAATTACAACATATATTTCATATTATATCATAAAATAAATCATGTTCAAGTACCTCAAAAAATATTTTAACAATGTGCTTTATTTAATATTTAAGCGTATAACAATTTTTTAAAAATTTATTTAATTTTATTTTAAATATAATTATTGTGTAAATTTTATATTGTATAATAATTTTCTACAACAAAACATTCAATAATAATAATAATAATAATTTCAATATGTACTCAAGTAAGAAACTGCCATTACCTCGATATAATAACGAGACATCGATGAGATTTTTTTTTATATTCGTTTTTTTTTTTTTGTGTGTGTGTGTGTCTAAAGAAGAGTAAGATATTCAACAATCAGTTGTTACGAACGCGACACAACATGAAACAATATGCAAATATAATTTAAATAAGTTATGTAAAAAATTAATTATATGTGGTAAAGATATTGTAAATTGATAAAACTAATTTATTTTATCAAAAAAAGAAGTTTAGTTTTTTGTTCATGGTATATTAGCGTATATACGAAAAAAAATAGGGAGCGACTATTTGCACCACAAGAAATACTTTTTGCACCACACAAAATGAATTAATTAAAAAATAATTAATTATGAAATTACTTAAATATCCTTATTAAATAAAAAAAATCAAAATAATAACAATTAAAAACTGCATCAGGTGGTGCCGTGCTGCTCATCTATTGTGGCTCTTCTCCTTCTCCGGCGTGCCATGCCGTTAGCCATGGTCGGAGATGTCGGGCAGCTTTCACTCAAAGCACTAAATCATCGTCCCAATTATGATGACCACCTCCTGAATGGCTAAAAGCATCTCCGGGCAATCTCTTCAGTCCGTTCTGAAAGCTCAAAATGCTGCCCTTTTAACGTAGATGGCGGTCTTTTCCTTCTCCAGAAACCTCTCTGGCCGGAACGCCGTCGGGCAATCCCATATTTTATGGTTCCGCCCCATGGACCAGAGGTTGACGAAGAGCAGCGTGTTTGCCGGAATCGTGTAGCCGTCGATGACGCAGTCGAAGATCGATTTCCTCGCCAACATTGGGATTGGAGGGTGGAGCCGGAATGTTTCTTTGATGAGGGCTTGAAGGTATAGCAGATTTGGGGCGTCGGATTCTTGCAGAATTCTGTCGAATCCGACGATGTTGGCGATCTCTTCTTGAGCTTTCTTCAACACGTTTGGAGGAGGAGGTACGCCGGAGAAGAAGAAGAAAGAAGAACAGCAATAGCTGTGCAGAAATTGGAGTTTTTTTTTTTTTTTAATTTTTTATTTAATAAGGATATTTAAGTAATTTTGTAATTAACTATTTTTGAATTAATTCATTTTGTGGTGCAAAGAGTAAAAATTGTGGTGCAAATAGAAACTCCTAAAAAAATAAAAGGAGATCTTGTTTAGTTGTTTGTGATGTGATAATTTTTTTAAAAAATAAAAAATAAAAATCTCCACCACGGTGCCGTGGTTCCAATTGCAACGGTGGCGGATGGCGGCGAAGAAGCAGTTGCCACCGTAGATGGAAACATAAACCCAAGAAGCGAGCAAACACAAACATCCTCTGCAACAATCCACCCCAAAAAAAACAGACCAACTGCTATGCCTTAAACGAAGGAGACATAACGGATAAACAGCAACAACATTTTATTTTTATTTTTCTTTTTTTTTTGGGAAAATTGAACCAAACATAAAAATGTTAAAAGTTACTTTCTCAAGCTAGATTCCTCATGCACCGAACTCCCTACAGAGTTATATGGCTTCATGGTTCCATTGCCACAAAAATAGGTTTGCATTATTAAATATAATAACGAAGCTATCTCAAATTTCAATGTTTAGGTTATTTGCAATTAATTTTAAGGCTAGATAGTCAACTTATCATAATTACCAAAAATTATATTCTTTCTCAATAATAATGATACCTCAAATAAAATTCCAGTTACTAACTTTATTCATTTATATTTTATAGAGGAGCCAGGTGCAATTTGCAACTGCAGAGAAGGCCTATATAAATTGAATTAAAGACCGTTGAAAGCAAGAGTTGCTGCTAAATAATGTCAGTTTGTTAATCTGCTCTAAACATTTTACAACCTTGGTTTCTAACTCGTTGCCATCAAAGCAGTTTCTGGTCTGCTCCACAACCAAAAATTATTCTGTATATGTAAATGTAATAACTCACATCTACTTTTGTTGGGAGTTTCTGAATTCAGACCAATGTTAGCTCATCCGACATTGCAGCTTCTTTCAATTCAGAGGCAGCAATACCCTTCCTTAGCGCCACCAACTCTTCTCCTGCACTGCATATGTAGGCAGACGCTTGTCTACCAGACAGCGTCGCTCCTTCCATGCTGTCTATATAATCCTGTTAGACCCCAAAACGCCATAAAATGAGATCACAACCGTATATAATCATTATCAAGGCTACTACTATAGAAGGAAAAGAGGCCCGACCTGTTTAGTGTAGGAGCCAGCCAGGAAGAAGTTCTGCACTGGCGTCTTCTGGTCGGGTCTGAATGGATCTTTACCAGGTCCTTCTCGATATAGAGATTGTCCAATTTTGACAACAGATGACCAGGTGACCTCCAGACCTTGGGACGATGGAAACAGCTCCAAAACCTGATATCAAGAAGTCATTATCAGCAGCATAAACATGATTGTACAAATTGGTCATGGCTACACAAAACAAAAAAAATATAAAGGGAATTTCTATTTGCACTACTGATTATACTCTTTGCACTTTTGGTTACTCAATGCACTACATATTTTACTCTTTGTACCACACACATTTACATTAATACTCCACTCCAAAAATATTTGTTTTACTTTAAAAAACCAAATAAAATATGTTTGGAAACACAATTTCGAACACGTTCACCTTGTTCGAGAGCATTAATTCGAACGACTCCAATACTCAGAAAAAAGTTAGTTCAAAAACTAAAGTTTGAATAACCCTCATTTGTTCGAAAACTAAAGTTTGAACGACACTTAGAAAATTCCTGGTGCAAGGGTGTTCAAAGTTGATTTTTTGAAAAATCTTTATTTGTTCAAAAAATATTTTCCAAATGAATAATGTTCGAAAATTGAAGTTCGAATCACTCCAATATATTCGAAAACTTAAATTCGAACGCCCTGAACTTTTTTTCTCCAAGTGTTGTATGAAAAATAGAGTTCGAATCACTCCAACATGTTCGAAATTTCCAGTTTGAACGAATCGTGATCTGGACAAAAAAGAAATCTCCACAACATGTTCTAAACTCTATTATTTTCGATCAATACACCCATTCTAGCATCTAATACTTCTAATAAACTATAAGAAGTTGATGAATACTTCTATTAATTTGTTCTTTTTTATTTTATTTTTTAATTTGAATTTGTGGTGCTTTGAGTAATTTTAATGGTATGGACAAGTAATACAAGAGTATTGAAGTAACTTCACAATTATTTTATTTTTTCTTTATTTCTTTTGTGGAGCAAAGAATGAAATTAGTAGTGCAAATAATCGCTCCCAAATATAAATTCAAGAATTTAAAAAACAAATGTAATGCAGGATACTAAAATAATTGTTAGAAACAAGTAATGTTGTTGATAGATGTAAAAGACAATTCTATCCATTCGTACCTAGCAAAAATTCTTAGTGCATCATTGTGTTGTAAAAGCTTAACTGAGTAGAATTAGAGTTTGCAAGTGTACTGTTGGTGACGTACTATCATTTTATAAGTAATAACACACTAACCAACTAAATCAAAGAGCAGCTCCCCGAGAAAGATGTATGAACCCTATTATCTGAATAACATCCTAGGCGATCAGCTCGCCAGAAAATATTTGTTATTTCTGGGAGAGATGAATTCTGATTTGGAGAAGTTGCAGTTAGTTGCCAGTGAAAATCATCACTTCCAAAATTATATAGCTTTTTCCTCCCTATAGTTGAAGGTTTCATCTACTAGACTAGTAGAATCTCTTAAAAGAGCCAAGCAGTGAAAATAAAACTAACCTGCTTTGATACTCTCTCTATGATTTCCTCGTTTGGTAGAGGCATGTAAGGGTCCCCAGGAGTAAGTACGCACCTATTAATAAACACAACATAGTCAGGGCCAAGCAGAAAACCATCAAAATATAAATAAATATTTTACATTGCTCCTCTGCTCATGACAGCAGAAATTGAATAAGTTCAGTTGGCCTCCAATTGTACTAACAAACATAAAACATTGAAAAAACATAAGCAGAATTTTCTTACTGAAGCAATGAGCCTTGGCCCTCAATGTAATAATCTGCCGGGGATGAGAGTGCAAGGTCTGCAAAACAAGAGAAATCTGCATCTGGAGTATACAGTAGATTGTCCAGACCTGCAGCTTGCCTCAATTGCCTGACCATCTAAGAGTTAATAAGTTTGAAAGAAAAATAGATTCTCGATAAACAAAAGAAACTATGACAATTTTAGAAGTAGCTCATGCTCACCGTGCACGTTCCAAGTCCCTTAGCTCCGTAACCCATCCATTATATCGCAATTGCACCGTGACAACAGGTACTCCGACCAGCTCATAAATATTATCAAAGAATTTTGAGTCCCTCCAACCTTGAGGAAGTAATCTTTTAATTCCGGGGACATCACAAGCTGCAATGACAAAAAAAATTCTGGAATTTATCCAGCAAGAGGGAAAAAGCGAAAACACTGGAAAGGTCATGCCACTGACCTGCTACGTAAGCATCGGCTTTTATGGTTTTCTTTTGAGTAGCCTGACCAAGGGAAAGATCATTTTATTAGTCCTCATACCTGGCAAGCACTAGAAACTCACACCGATATTTCATCATTAAGTAAGTAACACAGACTTTAGGTCATAACTTTACAATGAATGCAACATTTCATTGTGATGTGCGGAGTGCCAAAGCATAATTAGCCTTAAAAGTTAAACCTGCCACAAAATTGATTCCAGTTTTGCAAACGAACTACAATAAAATATCTCTTTTAGCAATCTTTTTGTTACCTTATCAAAGATGGCAAGAATATTCACCTTTTTCATAATTTGACCAAGATACATATAAAAAGCATGTAAACTGGAAATCTAGGATGATGCAACATTATCTCTTTCCTCATTTTATTTATTTTCCAACACACAAGCATCCAGTTCAATTGACAAATATATTGTCACTAATGAAGTGATAAATATTAAATGTTATCCCATTGATATTAATATGATTTATTTTTAATGAGATTTATTTTCCTTCAACTCTATGATTGCCAAGGAATTGCGATAAATATACAGAGAATATGCATATGAACATTAATGGCAGCACATATCAAGGCCTTCCTAATTTCATTTTGAAGGGCAATTAAAATGGGAAATACATGATTTTAACAATCTCATTTTTTCCCATCAAATGTAACATCATGAAAAGAGGTGGCATGCCATGAATTCATAAATGCATCCATGATTATGAAGCCAGAGAGCTGTTTGCCACGTAAACCACTTAAAACGACCAGTGAGGACAACGTGAAAATGAAAACCATCTGAGTGAGATGCATGAACCTTGGACATGGCAAGCCCCGTAACATATACACCCCCATCAGCAGATTTATCATAAAGGATTTCTCTGCATCCCCACCTTAAATGGAACCTGGGATAGCAAACAGATATAAGCAATTAATTGATAAACCAACCCAAAAACTGTAAGTTCATATAACTTCCAGAATATATTTGCTGTCACCTGCCACCCTTGTCCATGATATAGTTTCTGATTGGACCACTCAAATAAACATCTGGAGAACCTTTAAGCATGCGAAGTAGGGAGGCCTCGGTTTTAGTAGCAAAAAGTGAAAATATAGTGAGCATGCAGCGTGCACTAATATTATCACAGTCAATGAATCCCAGGGCATAAGCAACAGGATCCCACATCCTCTGGATACTCTTGCGAGTCCCCCCTTTGGACATGAACCAATCAGAAAAGCTTATCTGTTGTAGTATATAGCAAAGTGGTTACTAGAAGCCAATAAATAAAAGAAAAATAGATGCAGTTTAAAATGAAGAACGTGGAAAGAACTCGTTGCACATCCAAATCTTTTTCAATTACGAGGTATTTCAATGCCTTACACATTCAACAATCTTGGAGTAGAAACCAAGGCCGTCATATCATTTTTCAGTAGTACTCTTTTTAGCCTACCTTAGTGAGCAAAATCTCAAGCAACGCTCTCTAGTGACCGAATGATAAAAATTTCATTCTTTTCCACTCGCACCGTCCTTCGTTAAATTCTCATGTATATGTATCTTTCTTTTCCATCTTTTCTTCAGGTCAAGCATTTCTCAACCTAATTCAAATCTAGCTACTTGAAATTGGAAAAGGATAATTAACAATGCAGAGTGAAATAGGCTTTTATTACTCAGAACTCAATGCAATTGGCCAATTGAATGCATCATTCTACTTTATCCATCTGTTGTTCGGCTATTATCCTCTCTTAATAAAAAATTTGCACTCATGTGCTCCTACTTTTGATCCACAACTTACTCACACACTTAACTTAGAAGATAGGAAATACTCCCCTTGGGAACACCCAAGCGGTGGAGACTCCAGTGTAAAAGGAAGACATCTCGGGTTCGAGAGTCACCGCTCCCCTCTTCCCCAACTTAAAAAAAGAAAAAAAAGTAGGAAATAGACCATGAGAGAGAATACAAACATTATCGAGATCCCGTATGTTCCGCATAGCTCCATCTGGATCAACAAGAGCCCTTACAACCGGACTAAGGGCGAGAGCCAGTGCATTTCTTGCTTTATCATAAGGCTGCACATCAGAGAGGAAACACATTACAGAATCTCACTGAATATAATAGAGTTATGCAGGCTTCTGCAACTTCTAAGAAACAATACATAGATTCTGCATCTTCATCATGCCATACAATGCTAAATTACAATATTGTTATTTCTAGAAAACAGACAGATGTGCACTGAACAGTGGGTACCTCAAGCTGATTTGTCGTCAAGAATGCTTGAATTCCATGTAGTGGTGCTCCAATTGGGAAGCGGAAATCAAGTTCTGTAATTAGAGATGCAATTCAATCAAACGTGCAATGTTTTATATGAATGCATGATCCCTCCAATTGCAAGCATGTCTGTGCTCAAAATATGAAAAGACTGAGTATTTATTAAGTAAATGGACCATACCGCCAATTTCACCGCCTTTGTTGACAAAGGTGTGAGTGTGATCCTTCACAAGCAAATTTTTTTCAGCACCAACCTAAGTGACATTAGGAAATAATTAGACCATCATACCAAACATGATGGCTTAACCTATATGTAGGAAAAGTTACCTAAACATATAGATAGCAAATATTTACATCTAATTTAACTTGTTCCACAAAACAATTGAGTACTCATCATGTGTTTGCCAACAAGAAGGAAAAAATTGATTTTACCTTCTTCATCAAACGAAACAGATTATTGTAGCAACCAAAGAAAACATGCAGTCCCATTTCAATGTGATTTCCCTTCTTGTCTACAAAAGAACCAACTTTTCCACCAATGAAAGACCTCGAGTCATATATATCCACCTGCATTCATATCCTGTAGCTTATCAAACAATACAATGAAATCCACTGACAACTCACAACTGTATTACTAAAAACTTGTTACTTTCCCTACTAAATCACAAAAGGCATAGCTCATATACAGACAGACCGAAGACCATTGGTTATGAATCCGACAATTTACCTCATGGCCTTGGTCTAAAAGCTCCACTGCAGTCGACATGCCAGCAAGCCCAGCTCCGATAATCGCCACTTTGAGCTTCGGGCCGCGGTAATGTTCCGGTTCCGGTGGAAATAAACCTTTCGGAGCTGCAAGAAAAATCATCCACGTTCATCACCACAAACAGAATTCCTCCGAGACGAAAATTAGAAAAATAATAATAAAAAAAAAAAAACATCCGAAATGAGATGAACGAAGAGTTGCTTGCAACATCATAAAAAATTACTCAGAAAAAATAGAACCAAGCAAGTCCCATATAACAAAAATCAAAATTGATTCAACCCCCTAATTCATAACCAATTCTCAATTACCAAACCGATCAAACAACTCAATTCCGCGTACCATTAGTGCTCATGTCGGAGACATTTGAGTCCAAATCAGAGCGAATTGTGACCCTACGAAACCTCTTCAGCTGTTTGGCGGAAGACCCAGTTCGGAAATTTGGCCGGTTTCCATTTGCCGGAAAGCAAAGAGAAGCGGAAGCAGCAGCAGAAGCAGCCATGCACCAACACCTTCTTCTTCTGCTGCTGCTGCTGTTTGAAGTTCAATTGACAAATGGGAACCAAGAATTGACAGAGAAA
This sequence comes from Perilla frutescens, assembly GCA_026008535.1. NCBI lineage: Eukaryota > Viridiplantae > Streptophyta > Magnoliopsida > Lamiales > Lamiaceae > Perilla > Perilla frutescens. Next base: position 32,377,500 of record BRKX01000017.1, on the reverse strand, counting down.
TGGAGGAGGGGATTAGGCAAAGGTTCTTTATTGGGGGTATCAGAAGACAAGAAGATGCTGATGGTGAAATTTGTCTGCTTCCAAACCGAATTTTGAGCTGCTGTTTGCTGGCGCCTGATGTGGTGTGTGTGTGTTTTTGTTTTTCTTTTGTTTTTCTTTTTTTCCCCTTGTGCCGGAACTGATTTTTTGGGGTTTTATTTTTATTTTATTTTCTTTTTAAGAAAGAAATAATTAAATGTAGGCAGTAGGTGGTGCCACGCTACAATTCGTGGATGTACACCCAATTAATGTTTTTTTGTTTCCGATTTTATATTTTATGTTTTTATTATTTGCATTAAAAATTACTATTTTTAGATCATTTTACAATTATAGCATGATTTTATAATTATCACGAATAAAACACAATTATTAACAATCTTTACAATTATAACACACTTAAATTTTTCTACTTAATTCAATATCCAAATTCATAAGTGTGTACGTGTAAATTTGTTAATATGGTTGCACACACAAAGTGTGTATATGTAAATTTGGTAGTACACGTCTGGCTAAATTAGTTGGAAAAAAATTAGGCGTGTTATAATTATAAAAATGATTAGAAGTGGTGTTTTATTGACGTCAATTAAAAAATCATGTTATAATTAGAAAATGGCTCAAATGTTGTGATTTTTTAATGCAAATAACATTTTATTTTAGCAATAAAACATATTTAGGTTGCTGCTCTACTTTTAGATTTTCACGAATTGAATTTTTTACTTTTATTTGTAGACATTTGGTCACACACAAAAACCTTTTCTAATTGGGCTCTTAAAATTTCGTAAATAAAAAACTTAGTTCATGTACTTTCAATTTTGCAATTTTTTTTTGGGTATAACTTAACGCCAACTAGGACTTAAGTTTTCCATAAAGATACAATTTTGACATAAATGAAATGAAAGTACACCTACTCAACTTTAAAAATTAAAAACTTTAATTCTCAAATTTTCAATCTTAACAAACTTATCTGGTACTTCGATATCCGACACATGAAACATGGCTTTGACAACTAAAAGTTACATGGAAAATATTTTTTGTTAAAATCCATCCCCAAAAACTCATATTCCCTTGATGGAAAATGTTAATATATAAATTGTAAATAGTTGAATTAAGGTCATTATATTTTTGTTAAAAAAATAAAATTCAAATATGAAAATATAATTTTCCCTAATATATGTTAATCCTATGCCTATATTTCTTGTTGATTTTCCTTGCAAAAGGTTGACGACAGTCGAGGGCAGTTCGGTATTTTGGGTAAAAGGGTAAGGGCACGGAAGTCTTTCATCAAAATAGTAACAGATTCATGAGGCAAGTCGTATCTCTGTTGAATTTGCCTTTCTATTCCATTTCAGTATTCTGTCAACTGTTATTTAGGTTGACTCTATATCTAACCAATTAAGATTCATAATTATTTTTATTTTCTAGTTAATAATATTTATGTATGGGTTTTCCTAGTTTCCACTGCCACTTAATAAATACCTATTAGTTTGAATATTTCAAAAAAAAATTTATTTTATAATAATAATGCATTTGAAGATGATACACAAATGTTATACTATGGGACGTTTAATAATTTTACATGTCTATTGTATGTGTATAAACTTTTAGGTAGTCAATTCTTTTAAAAAAAAGAGTTTTATCTGAGACCGTAATATGTATCAAAATATATAAGACATGCATGTCAATATATAAATTCAATACTAATAAGAGTACAAATATACCCCTAACTATGAAATTTGATCCGAATCTTAACCAGTCTTCACCAATTTGACCGGTAAATAATTTCTCTTACCAGTTTCCGTGTTCTTTCTAAAAATAATGCGCAACGTAGAAAAAAACAATGCATTATAAATTTGTAATGATGTGCCCACTACTCTAGTGTGAGTAGCCACCAACAATGCAAAATTGCTGCACTTTCCGAAAGTAATGCTCCAAACTAAACGGATAATTAAAGAATAATAGCATTTCTCCCCACCAAAATATAAAATATTTTTTAACTCATAAATTTGTCCAACCAAGGTACATATTAATTTTTAATTAATAAGCATAAGAGAATATTATATTTTTCTTCTTTTTTATTTTTTAATTAGTTTTATATTAATTTTCAATAAAAACCCATTTATTAAATATTTATGAAATTTAATAAATAGTTATTAATTAAAAAATTAAAAAAAGAAACAAAAATACATGATTTTTGAGGTTCTTGATTGATAATTTCTATCTTTCAGATCTTGAATTGATCGATATTTTTCATTATTCAAGATATCGATTGATAAATAACTTATCTTTTAGGTTATAAATTGATAAGTATCCTAATTATTTTTAAGGTTTTTAGTCTATATTATCACGACATCAACATAATCTATTTATTTTAAAAGCGTCTTTTTAATTTTGGTAATTACAACATAGTATGACTTTTTTTTTTTGCAAGTATGACATATACCGGCAAAATTTAGTGGAATTAAATCAAGAATATCACCATGTATGATTTTAATTTTCACCACTTATGTAATGTTTATCATGTCTTATAAACGCAAAATCCAAGTGTTGGGTACAGAGGCAGCAGTGAGAAATTCAAAATCTTTAAATTGAACTCATTATTCGAAAAAGTCTATGCTATCTCATGGGGTACTATCCACAACCACAATGATTGTGACATTTGGTAATTGTGGTATTATTTTAATCTAAGTCTTGAAATTAAAAGAACACTCACAATTCTTGTGGTTGTGGGTAGTACCACAGGGTAACATAGAATTTATCCTCATTATTCATTCCACATCACCATAATTCATAATAGATCATGGATCAAACCCCTGATGATCTCATGATCATTTTTCTCACAAATCATTAATCTTGATTATCAACAAACTCGAGATTCAAACTAATCAAATTGATTATAACCGATATGATGTTCTTTCTCTAATACTCCAGTCCTTCAATTTCAGGAGACATCGAGCACTCAATTTATGCCAAACTTGTAGTCCACTAATATTTTTTTGATGGGTATTAAATTATATTTTTTCTTAATATTTAGTGATTTTGGAAATTAATATATATTTTTTTACTTTTAGATGAGTAAACGAGGTCATAGTAGCTAGGGAATTTATGTGCTTATTTTACTTTTTCAAATGCATGAAATACGTACATATTTTTAATCTGAAATGGAATATAATTTTGGGATGGGGAGTGTTTTCTAACAGATCCAAATCATGCCTACATTGTTGTTCAAGTACGTGCGCTGATTGTCTCTAACTTTTTGTTCAATTTCAAGAATGTGCTGTGTATGAAAAAAAAAAAATTAAAAATGTTAAAGTTCCTATGCTTTAGAATGTAGACATTAAAGCTCACGTTACAAACTTTAGTCTCGAGGATATCTAGTATGTATACACTAATTAAAATACTATCAAATAGTTTTATTTCTATAGTATATATTATAATACAGTATCATATTATTGGTTTATATAAGTTTTAAATCATTAGGTATCATATTATTGACAAATGTATCTCCAGCCTCTTTGCACACATATCAAATAAAAAGAGGCAACAACTATTTTAACCACTTGAACTTTAAAACCTACTTATTTTAGCCAGTAATCTTAAAACATACTTATTTTAGCCACTTTGGATGAAAATGCCCCTGTGCGCGCTGGCATTGCGCGCAAAACACTGCGCGCTAGGGTTGCGTGCTGGCAATGCGCGCAACACGCGGGGGTAAAATTATCATTCTGTCTAAAATAAATATATTTAAAAGTTAGTGGCTAAAATAATTTTTTTTAAAGTTTGACTTGCTAGTTTTATATATTACCAGCAAATAAAAATCTAGATTTCCTATTAGTGGTAATATATAAAACTAGCCGGTGAAACTTTAAAAAAATTTATTTTAGCCACTAACTTTTAAACATATTTATTTTAGCCAGAATGATGAATTTACCCTCGCGTGTTGCACGCATCCCTAGCGCGCATGCGTGCAACCCTAGCGCGCAATGCCAGCGCGCATAGGGGTATTTTCGTCCAAAGTGGCTAAAATAATTAATATATTTTAAAGTTAGTGGCTAAAATAAATCTTTTAAAAGTTCAAGTGGCTAAAATAGTTTTTGCCTCTTTCCTATTATGGCATGATTAAGATTTAAGAGAGAGAGAGAGAGAGAGAGAGAGAGAGAGAGAGAGAGTATTAAACTATAATTAATTTGTTACAAACTAAAAATTCTAAAATGATGATTAATTTGATACGGAGGGAGTACTTTTAAATTTTGACCTTACTGAGTTATTTAATTACTTGGAAAATTATCAATTAAGACCTGAAAGATGAAAAATATCAATCAAAGACCTCAAAAATTATGTATTTAGATTTTTTTTAAATAAGTTGTTTATTAAATTTAATTGATATATAGTTAGTTAAAAATATTTTTTATTGAAAATTAATACAGTATTTTTTTGAAAAATAAAATCAAAATATTAAATTTTTAGAGTCCTAGATCAATTATTTTCATATTTCACGTCCTGAATTGATAAATAACCTATCTTTTGAGTTCTAAATTAAATTAATAAAATTGATACCTTTATAATTGGAAGGAGGAGTCGAAATTAAAACTTCTCTCTTTTAATTTATAGAGGGATCTCCACCCAAATACTTGGCTTTTTTCTTTTCTATTTTCTAGTGTGCGAGTCTGACAAAAAAAAAACAATTATTTCCCAGAAAGATCTGTAGTCGTTGGACTCTATAAACACCATCATATGATTGAATTCTCTAAAAAAACACAAAAAGAAACACCTATTTATATATATGCTCTATATTAGTTGTGTTGTTTTTTAGTGATATGTTTTCATATTTTTCACCTTTTCTTGTAAGGTTTATCTTAAAATATAAGAATTTTATCTTTACATGAATGATTTTGACGTACGTATTTGGAGCATAACTGCATAGCCCAAAATCAAATACGAGAAAAACACTATGCATATGTAATAAAATAGTGAGATAATTTCACTTATGTTCATAATAGGGTCAAAATACATTTAGTTTCAATTGTGATTTTTTTGTCCCAAAATTAACAATCCACTTAATAGCCATTTGTGACTGTTAGTTTTGGGACAAAAAAAAAGGTCAAAACTTAAATTTGGTACCAAAAAATCGAAAAAATAAGGCTTGGGATAAAAAAAACGTCCTGATTGGGACTAATGTGTTTTGATCTAATTCTCATGAGATCAAAAGTAAAATTATCTCTAAAATAGTATGTTAAAATACGAAAAATGAAAATGTGATAGGGAATAGAAAATCTCATACAATAAAATAGAAAGAAAATACAATAAGATAAAAGTAGTGAATGAAATGCATTTTATTTTGTGTTTTGATGAAAAATAAGAAAGGTGCATGCATGATTTAGGGGCGAAGACCAAGTCCGAAGATGAATAATTTCCATAGATATTTTGGGGCAATTATATTTCCACCAAAAAAGGGCATTTCTATTGATAGCACATTTAGAGAGTTGGCACCTTTTCCACCTCAAACAAACACCCTAAACAACCAATTAATTAAGCTTGTGCATGCATCCATGCAAATTATATATTGAGAAATATAAATCTCTTAAAATTTAACCCCATGCAAATGCATAAAAAGTAAAAAGTTGAAAATATGAGTCAAGAACAACCAATCAAGCATGTTGATGAAGAAAATGCTCAAGAAACCAAACCTCATGACCCCAACTCTCATAGTAATGTGGTCGCCAGCCAAACTGAACCCGTCGGCGTTCAGGTACGTACGTACGTACCTACAATATTCAATCTATTATTATTATTAAATATATACTATTAAAATGAAGGGGATGAAGGAGATCCAATCAAGCCCCCTAGGGACACGCCTAGAGCACAAAGGGGAAATCACCATCGGTGAAGCACTTGAAGCTACTGCTCTCACGGCGGGTCACAGGCCCGTCGACTACAGCGACGCCGCCGCCATTCAGGCCGCCGAGGTCAGAGCAACCGGCCGTACCAACATTGTTCCCGGCGGCGTTGCCGCTGCTGCTCAATCCGCAGCCACCCGCAACGCTCGTTTGCCCAGAGATGAGGATAAGACCAAGCTTGGAGAAATTCTTTCGGTATGTGTATAGTAATATAATATTAATATTCATGATTTTTTTTTTAATTTAATTATATGATGATAATTATTATGTTGCAGGATGCGAGTTCAAAGCTACCATCGGATAAGCCGGTGACGCGTCGAGACGCCGAGGGAGTCATCGGCGCCGAGCTGAGGAACGATCCCAACCTCTGCACACGGCCAGGAGGCGTAGCCGCCTCCGTCGCAGCCGCCGCCAGGCTCAACCAGACTAATGCTAATAATAATCAAAACAAACTCAACTAATTAATTGCATATTCCTTTATCTCAAAATATTTTTAAAAATTATATTGAAGTTACATATTTCATCTCTTCTTCGATTTCAATTTACTCATTCTGTTGCCATCTATTCAACATAGAATAAACTCTAAATTTTCCAGGTCATCTACAAATTGCTCAAATAATTGGTGGCGTATGCAACAAAGATCTTGGTTTTGCTCAAGGAATTTTTAAATTTTCATTCTTCATTGTATATATCTGCCATCATTAGCTTGTTCTTCTTTCAATTTTCAACACTTTTTTGAAGTTTGTATAATCGAAAACCTTTAATTTATATATATATACTGACTCAGTGATTGTATCCATTAATGTATATAGTGGAATAAGAAATTCTCTCTCTTTTATATTTTGTATATATTCACAACATATTAGATCATCCCTTCGCAGATGTAAATGTTTCTGGACTTTTGTTATTCTAATGTAAGACAGTAAAGAGAAAGCTGGCGGAGATTTGATCCTCTAGTTATAGAGTGTCACACTTTCCATCCAAAATTTCAAATTTTCAAATAAATGAAAAAAAAAAAGAAGTTGAACAATCAGCCACAAATTTCAAATTCCTGTCTGATTCGGCTCACAAGCTTTAGAATAGCTTATAAAACGTTCTTGAATCTTGAGTTTATATATTCCTTCAAAGTATCTAGAAATCATTTTCAAACAAATATATTATTTACTCTCCAAAAACGGACCAAATAAGATGTTAGGGACTTAAAACGTTTTCTTCGAAAAAAAAAAAGAAAAAAAAAGGGGGACCGTACTTTATTTGAGAAAATTATCTTATATAGAAAAACACCTTACGTTGTTTTTTTTTAAAAAAAAAAAAAACTTATGTTTTTAGTTATACATAGTATGATACTAGTTACAACTTTGTTATTATTATAAGTCCAAAATTCAAAATTTAAAAAATTTCCATTATCTCACGAACTGTATGAATTCCCTAGTTGTGTAATACAAAAATCACATACAATAATAAAAGTCTAAATGGATAAATTACCTAAACACGAAAACACGCATCAATTGAATGAGCTCCAACCTTAGATTTAGATTTAAAACTAACTTCGACATAAGTTATACAAATCACTTTTGGAAATTAACAAAAATGGACAGATTGTTATCGCGACTAAAAATAACTGTCCCAATGATTAAAAAGAAAGAAGAATAGAATTAGAACTCAATTACATATGCTCTTCCCCGCAATTGCCATTTACAGAACAAAAGTAAATATCAAGAAGAGTTATAATCAACTTCTTCAGTTGTTATTATTATTATTATACATAAACGTGCCAAACCTCAGTCTGGGATCTACATTTGAATTAATAGACTTTAGATCTATATTTCAATTGATATTTGTTGTTCTGTGCAAATATCAATTCATCAATTTTTCCATATAACAGAACACAATAACCCCCCCCAACAAGCACAAACCACTGTGTTATTTTTCATAGCCGGTACACGGATCAGAAATCCAGTAGGTAGATATTTTATATTAAACAGAAAATAAACAAACTTTCCAAACCAGAATCCAAATGGGAAAGAACCAAACATATGACAAACCAGAAGCTTAATTAAGAAGATTTATGAACGAACCTTCTATCGTGTCTGAAGCCATAAATAAACATAAGCTGTAATTAGGATGCAGTGCCAGAAAGAAGATGAATGATAGAGTCCCAGAAGCAAGAGATGGTTGCCATGACCAATATATACATTACTAGTGACATTAGGCCTTTGGGAAAGACACATGTTACTATACAAGAATGCAGCGGAAATACATGGACAGAACAGGTGACAAAATGATTTTTCACTTAGGATTCTTTGTTTTTCATTTTTATAGCATTTTCGGAGAATTTACACATCAAAATCCCATTCACTGCAATAGGGAACCATTTTGCTATACTTTGATAGTATTCACACTTGCGGAAATGAAACAAGTCTAAGGTGTAGAATTTACTGGGATCTCTTGTGGCAAAGATGCAGTCAGTTGCTCTACATGTGAAGAAATGACAAGCCGCTGCAAAGGTTTTAGCGCCACACAGAGCTGAGCAAAAGATGGTCGCAAATTTGGATCCCTGGCATCAGGCCAGGTGGCAATTAGTACTTATTTTGAGGATTAAGACATAAACATAATGAAACATTAATCACAAATATTTTGAACACATACGTCTGCCAACATTCCCATATTATCCTTGCAACCAGAGGATCAACCTCTTTGGGGATATCAAGACGGCGGTTTTGGAAACCTACTGCACCCACAACTTGCATAGGGTTCATTCCACTCCAAGGCAATTTGAGTGTTGCAAGTTCCCATAGAATAATACCGAAGCTATATACATCACACCTGTAAAGTTCACAACATAATTCAAGATTTTGCTTCAAGATCCTTTGGCGATCTGCACCAAAATCAAGTAAAGCCACAACTAAACAAAGAATTTAATGCACATATTTATCGTACCACTACTCTGATTATATGTTGAGGATAGCATGATTCTAAAATAATGGCTGTTTAATGGTCAACTCAAGATACATTTTAATCTATCCAATAAGTGGGAAAGAAGGAGTTTGTGTATTGCTCAGCTATCAAACAAAGTTTTAAATGGGTGAAGCCATAGAGTTAGATAGTGGAATAAAAAACTAATATAAAGCATAAAAGGGGAATAGAACCAGACCACACCAAAGCAGCATAGGTTTTCACTTTAACGAATATGATTGCAGAAGGAGAAGGTTATAAGCAAGAACTTACTTCTCATTTGACGGCTCATTTCGAAGAACTTCTGGAGCCATCCACTCAGGCTTCCCCCCCAAAAAAAATAAATACATAAACAGAAAAGTGTTAGATGAAGAACATCAAAACTCCAAGATTTACATTGAATGCTAAAAAGTATACGTTAGGTTTTTAATAGCTAATATAAAAGGCTCACCGTTCCTGCAGTTGACTTAGAAGACAGAAATGTATTGTGCTTCAAGCGTGACAATCCAAAATCACCCACCTGCGTCACAATTCATATGCAACTAAAACACCAAGAACTAGAAAAACTGCTGGCAAATAAAGACCTCCAATGGGTTTTGCTTTAATAATTCCTTCATCATTCTCTGTTAATTATTTACCTATACATTTACGTTTGGAACAAAAGGTAGTAGCCATCAAAATGCTAAATTTCATTACCAAGAACTGAATTTATACAATTCAAGCAAAACCCCAGGCACCAAATAGGTAGATGAGTATGTAATCCAAGATATGGTATACCTTGACGTTCCAGTTATTATCCACTAAGAGATTGGGAGATTTTAAATCACGGTGAACAATTGTCGGTATGCTTGTGTGTAAGCAGTTCATCCCTTTTGCCTACAATACAACCCCAAAAGTTTATATCAACAAAAAATAGATAAATAGTGTGAGAAACATATTCTAGTTCGACATCTATACCACATCCAATGCCATTTTAATTCTCCTCTTTTCATCAATTTGACAATGAGGACGATGAATGATCCGATACAAACTTCCCCTGGAAAACAAACAATGACATAGGAAGGATTGAGGTTAATTGAAAAATTACAAGAAAATATGATCCTTAATGGGTTCATTAGTTTAAAGCATAACGTGTGGAATTAGAAAATAAACATTTTTCCATTGATACAAGCTGCTTTAGATATTGGATTTGTATAGTCTCAGTTTGTTAAGTGTTCAGATCTAAAAAGAAAGCCATTCTGCTCCTGGATATTAAATGGTACAAGCAAAAACTAATATAATTAGCAGAACCTCTGAAGATTCTATAAAGAATAAAATGCACAGAAGACAGGAACGGATATATACATCAGAATTACCTTCGTTGAGCTACAGAAAGACGGATCGATTTATTTGGGACTACCTGATTTTTGGAACACCGGTTATTTTCAGGGCCTTACACTTCAGAACTACACTTTTGTCAGTTCCTCTGTGATAATGCATATATAAAACATATATCATTAATAACCAGGCTCAAAACCCACAAAGTGAAGATCTTTATTCCTCAGGAGTTGCTACCAAGAGCATAAAATAGCTGCTGTAGCATTGGGAGGTATGCTCCTTAACATAGTGAAAAAGATCCAAAATTCCAATACCGACTATAGATGACCCAGCAAAGGGCTTTCATTAAAGTCTTTGATGCCTCGCATCGCAGAAGGAGGTGTAAGCCATTGGAAACTAGGGTGAAGGTGTTTACGCAAAACATTTTAGATTTAGGAGTGAATGATAGTATGTGGAAGAAAATGTAATTTGGAGTATAAATATCAGTTTAGTCGTCCCCATTAGTGGTATTGGGCTCTGATGATGCTGTTCTCAGCAACAAGCAAACAACAAATAGGATGTCAGAAAAGTCTCTCAGGAGTGATGTGCTAGCACAATTAAACCATGACATATTGCCAAACATGGAATATACTGCTGCACCTTGGGGACCTTGCTTACTAAGATGAACCATAATGTTAACAGTATAGGAGCCTATACTATAATGTCAAATTCAAAATCAAGCAGGTCAATTAAAAGATGTCTTACACTCAGTAGGTTTACAAGATTTCTAGAAAGCCATATAAGAAGGATGGAAGAACAGCTACAGTTGTGAAGAACTTACCGAGGCAGAAACTCAGTGATGATAGAAAGGTTTGGCGGGCGAGTTACCGCCCCCATAAAAAGAACTACGTTTGGATGGCGTAACCTACGCATTATCCGCACCTGAGATAAGAAATGGTGATTAATCTCTCTGAGGAAAACATAAACTAACATACCAAAGCACATTTACTGAAGTAATATAGCACGAGATTATTATTATATAGAGTTTTAAGCAGAAACTCAGAGGGCACAGCAACAGAAAGGTGAGTGGGTAAGAGTAACATAACCAATTCTTTTTTGAATGACGAGGGAAACCCACAGCGCTACCCGAGGGTGCACTCTAAGTAAACCCCGCTACTGTGTAATATCCCATGAACCACATAGGAGAGGTAAATGATGCACTACTATACAGCTGTCTCTTGACTGGACCAAACATTGAAGTTCATAGGTAAATGAAAGAAAGCAGGTCCTTACTTCTCTCTTGAACTCGTCCAGTGCGGCACCTGAGAAATCTTGGTCAAGAAACTTCTTCACAGCAACTTCCTATTGACCACAAAATCCAGAGGAAAAAAGGGTTTAATGTATCTAAGAAGACCATGTTGTTCACTCCAATAAAAATAAAGGGGTAAGTTGTCACTTTGCATTAATATATCAAAACAAATTAAGCATCTAGCAGCATATTTACAAAGCAGGAAACCATTAATAAAAAGAATCAAAAGGAATGCATGCCCATAAACTCAGCCCCTGCTAAGCTGCTATACCCACACTACAGATAGATCTATAAGATTATATGCCTAAGTGAGGTTTCACAAAACAGTGGAATGTTCAATTATCTCAACCAGGGCCATAAATATATACAATGCTCAGTCAGGTCTTAACAATTTCAATCAAGCAGGGGCTATTTATCATGAAATTAAGGTAACAACTTTAGGTATGGCCAGCAAAAAACCTGTTTGATTTTTATTAGATCTTAATGGGACTATGACCTTAATATACGCCCTGATTAATTGCAAAAAAAATTCAAGAGGATATAGACAACTTACAGTGCCATTCCAATCAGCATGGTAGACCTCTCCATAGGAACCTGAAAAGGTAGTGCACAGTGACTAAAAATAAATTATTACATATGAGAGAAAATTATGGAGGATGCCTACAACAGATAATAAAGAAACAAAAAGGAGAAAAGACTGAAGGAGCACCAGTACTCGAGTCAAGCATGAAGATTGTGATTACAGTTAGAGGAAGTGCAACCAGAGGTCAGATCATGAGCACAAAGAAAGATTGCACAGACATTAAAATTAAGGAAAGTTTCCACAGATGAAACGCGATAAAGAAAGCCCGCGATTTTATTACCCAATCCAATCCTTTCACCAAGGACAAGGTTTTCCCAGACGATTTCACATTCACCAACATCATCAATCTCTGTATCAACATAATTGGCACCTAGATTGAGTGAATTCCTAGCACCTTCACTTTCCATCATTTTCGTATTGGTCGCGCTAAATCTTTCTTGCATAATTTTCTTATCCTCATGCATCCTAGTGATCACATTCCGATCGTCTTCTTGTTTAGGTTCTTCCTTAACGCTGTCCCTATCCTCCCTGAGATACGTTTCACTATTATTCATCCTGAATTCTTTCACGAAAGGCAATTGGCTGGTTACACTTTCACCAGATGCTAACTTGAAATTGTTATTACATGTACCATCAGGTCCATCACGTCTATCTGCAGAATTATTAAATGAATTTTCAGAGAATTTAGAGGCTTTGGCTGGTGGCTTTGAACTCCCGGAAATGACTGATTGCGCATTGCCTTTATTTGTTCCTTGATTGTTCTTCGCAAATGACCCTTCCAGAAAACCAGATTCATTTTCCTTAGGGTCATTCCACGCATGACGATTTTTCCACATCAAAGGTGAAGGAGGACGGCCACTGATAATGCTATTCTTTGAAAATTGCATTTTTCCAGTTTCATTTGAAAGATCATTCTGTACTGCAGTTTTGCCGGATCCTTTTATTTGGAAGGGATTAAGATCAGCAAAAAGGTTTTTTGGGTCTTCAGCAGTTTTTGGGGTGTATGGAACAACATTTACATTTATCCTGACACCATCACCTGCTAAATTGGGTCCACGGCCTCCTTTATATAATGAACTTCCAATTCCCTGTGACAGACCCGACTGATTAGCAGAAGTCACATTGTCATGTAGTCCAGAAGTCCCAACTCCATCATTAGCACTAGCATCTGACAGAAGTTCTTCTGGCTTCCAAGATGTAGCACCCAAAGACAAATTATATCCACCCAAAGAATTATGACCGGGCTGAGCTGATGAATTTCCAGTGTCTGCACCGGGAAGTCTACTTGGCTGTGTACTGTACGACTTCAAAGGTGTATCCCTTCCACTAAGAGCATCAGCAGGGATTAGCGTCCCAGGAGCTCCCATGAGATCAACCAAGCACTCACTGCATCAGAGAAAACGATGTACTTCAAGTAATGCAGAATAGGAAAGTATAGGACAATCGACTCATCAAGTACACAAACCACATAAGCAAGTCTAGAATTGTAGTAAGAGGATAAAACAAATTCCAGGAATGACATGGTAAAATCTATCCAAGCAAGCTTCAAGATGGATATCCAACTATCATCATGATTCTTTAGCTGACAATTAAGAGTAGTAAGTAGTTCTTGACTTCTCACTAATAATCCTCATGTCTGTGTGAATAAAACTAGGAAACTTCTAACATAGAAGTATCACTGGGACTAACACTAACTCCATTAACTGAAGAAACTAAAAATAATTCAGGTAACTTTCCCGTAACATAAGCATAAGTAATTCTACGCCTCAGCACTTCAATGACTGCAACTTAGTATCATTTCATCATCCTAACTTTAACAGGACCACCAACAAGAAATAGAACAGCTATTTCTCCACCCGTAGGAAATTGAGAAAAAACGCAGAGCATCAAACAGAATCTCAAGTCATGCTTCATTTTCTGGAAAGGATTCATGCTTGATGGGAATACCCAAGTGCATGCCCACAGTAACAACACACATCCAACTTCCAGGTACTGGAGCATTATAATTCGAAAGGAAGCAGCCTCCAGGACAGAGAACATAGAAAATATTCCAATCTGAAACTTAATCCAAGGAAGTGTGGTATATTGGTATATACCACACAAAATAAAGTATCACCTTCCTAGACACAATAATTCAACCCACCTTAATGAAGTTAACACTAACTTACAGACAATAAACTGGCCAAGGCTCAATCGGCTAAAAAATATAGGGATTTTCTCAGCCCTTTCATAAAAAAACACATGCTAAGGATGGACCGTTTAGACCGGAATTTGTTATGGCTTTCCAAAACCCAACAATTGGCCTGCTATCGTAGTTAATTGTTTTATAACTGATTACAAGGTTTTATTGATGCATTATGGTTTATTTTCAAATTTGTCTTCAATAATTTAAGTATACGAATAGTTTCTTACTAATTGTTAGTAATTATTCCTATTTTTATTTTTTGGGTTGATCTATATTGATTAGCCTTTCGAGTTGGAAACTTAACAAGTTGAATATTTATGGGTTAATTACACTTCAGTACCCAATGTTGGCAAGTTTTTTCACTTTTGTACCAAATTTTCAAAAGTTACACTTTAATACCCAACGGCCAACGTTTGACAAATTAACACTTAGCACTAATGCAATTTTTTGGTGTTTCAAAGATTGATGTGGAATGCCGGAAATCTTACGTGGAGGTGTGAATGGGGAGGTGTGGAGGCATTTGAAGGTGAGGGGGCATTCCACATCAATATTTGGGACACCAAAAAAATTGCATATATTGGTTAATTTGTCAAACGTTGGGTATCGAAGTGTAACTTTTGAAACTTCGGGAAGAAGGTGAAAAAATGGGCAAACATTGGGTCCTAAAGTGTAATTAACCCAATATTTATTATATTTTTACAATGTTTTAAATTTATAAATTAAAGGGAAAAAATTAAATTGGTTGGCCCAAAGCTTGTTTAGCCTCAAGTAGCTAGGGCTCCCTCATTCTAAATTAAAACGAAAGAGAATGGGCACACCACAATATTCAAGATTTTCGAAGTTGAGGACACAAAGAGGCATCTAATATGGCTTCTCTTCTATACAACTTGGAGATGAGATTGCAAAATTTCAATGATTTGTATTACCACAATGAATACTTTTTTGTTCCATTCCATCTACTGCTCTATAACATAATATCGCAACATATACAATAGTAAATAAATTCTGATCCCCTGACTAATAGTGTAATAAGGGGACACAAATCTATGCATGAAGTTTTGAGGATTTATCTCACTCAATCTAGTTTTGAACAAAAGAACCATTATCTAAAATAAATATATCTCATTCAATTTGAAGTTTTCAATTACCTATCATCCTGTAGCTTTATAATGTTAACAGCATCATCCTCAACACCAGTGTAATGACTACCCTTTACTAATCTGCAAGGTATTCCAACACTATCAGCTAATGCCTGCATCCAAAAAAACAAATAAATAATGGAACAGCTCAATGCAGCATAGTCTGATATCAAGAGCATTTAATAGCATAACAAGGGCCTTGAGCACTTCTTTTCGCCTTTATGGATAGAATAAAGATTTTGAGTTGAGCCTATACATGTCTTCCAACATGAAAAAAGAATCCGTTATTTGAGAGGAAAAAGAAACCTGATCTGTCATAGCTACGTCATTAACAAATAATTCCAGTCAATCACTGGAAGGAAGGACAACCCTTTATACTAATTGCCACACTTTTGGCCCAAGTTGGTATATAAGTGGAAATTGTAGGCATTGACAACGACTGTTCCACATCTTGTTACAAGAGAACATTGGGACATGCTTAGGATTAGAAGCCCAAGGACATAAGATATAGCCATCATTGTTATCCAGAAACAGTAAACTTCATGATAATTACATCATGGATCAAATTTTTAGTTGAATGTGGGAAAGACCCCGGTTTAAAAGAAACATCTACCTCAGAACAGCTGAAAATCAAGGTTGGTTTGCTCCATTTTGTAGTTTATTAATATTTATAGCCTACCTTTGCCTACCCCATGTGGGCTTCTCATTCCCTTTTCTAAAAAATGTTCAGTGAGATTTGTCTTTAAATCTCTAATCTGTCAAACAGAAAATGATAAGAGACTCATGCATGCGAGTCTATACTCGTAAAAGTGGCCGAGTTATTTATTATTATTATTATTATTATCATTATCATTATCATTATTATTATTATTATTATTATTATTATTATTATTATTATTATTATTATTATTTCTGTTAGTTTATGTAGGGGGGGGACTTTTATTTTTGAGCTTAGCTCAGATTTCTATTTAACCTTTTGAGTTAGCATTTTTCTTCTCTGTCCAATGACCAGGAAATTAATAGCGGCTTTTAGCTGGGCAAGCGTTTAGCTTGAGGATTGTTCTTGGTTATTCAATTAATTTGAAAATTCAGTTTATATAATAATATTCTTCAGAGTTTATTTCTCCTGATTTCCCTTAACTCTACCAGAAAACAACCTCAAGTACAATCTCGCAACTCCACACATTAGAAGTTAGAACTCTCTCGCTGAGACATTAGTGAAAGACACATAGGAATAGAGAACTAAGACTACCTGAAAGATAATAGAAAAATTATCTACTAACTTCCATAGAAAAATGACTTTCACACGAGCATCATCCAACCTTAAATCTAACATACTTGATTACTCAGTCTTTAGTGATATCCTTATTTGTTTTAAGAGCAGGCATTATCCTTTTTGACTTTTAGAACAATGTGTCGGGGGCGACCTTTCATAGCTTCCTAATGTATTGTGTTGTTTATGCTAATTCTGTTGTTTAACAACTTCTTTTCTGTAGCAATACTTCACTTTCTATATAACATCAAAGATCAAGAATTATAAGCCACGAATCAGGGTTCAACTTCACCGACAAAGAAGGAAAGGAGACCCCCTTTTTTTAAGGCTATAGAGAGAGCACCTAGAGGATTTTCCTAAAATAATCAATGATACTTCACCCATCTATGCACTGCATATGCACCACATGTCACTTAAGTACTGCCAGGCAGTAACCTGCCATTGGCGCGAAACAGAGACTAAAAGAAAAATAATATTCAAGAACATCATCTTGCCTTGAAAAGCAATGCTCGGTGACGTGAAAGGCCAACTTTTAAGGATCCAATAGGCAGCACGGTGGTGTGGAGAGATGTTCTCAACTCCATACTTCTATCAATCCATTTAGCCAAAATGATATTTGCATCACGTACAGGGCCGCCTAGGTGCTCTATAACAAGTTCAGCTAGTCTCTGTATAAGCAGAGTGATTTCAGATGTAGGGCAGTCTAAAACAATGCAGTGTGCTATCTGCATCAACTCCTCCAATGCAGGGTCTATTTTTCTGTTCACTGTGACAACCTCATAATCAGAGGGCCCAATATCGCTTTCAAGATCTGCAAGAGAAGGCATGTTCCCTCTAGATGCTGGATCTGAAGATAGATTATATACATCATAGAACCCATCCACCACTCTCTCCTCAAAGTCAAGGACACCAAAATTCTGAAAAGGAGATGAAACAAACAAAAGTCCACATAAAATTGAAGTGCAGTTTTTCTCATTTAGGAATAATTTAAGCAGTAAAAGAAATTATATAATATAATTCAAGGGCCAAATATAACAAGACAGCTTATACAGAAGGTAAATTTAACTCCCATGGATCTGGGCAAAGACCTTGGGTAAAGCCACCGATGTCTCCAACTTGAAGCTGAAAAGTCTTATTCAAAGCATAAGTTCTCACATGGCACTATTAAGATGGCACATATTGTTCGAAGAATGTAATATATACTGGAATTTTCACTTATAGCTCAACACAGCAACCCATTTCCATTTTCAATTTGCATCCCATTATACTCGAACATCGCCGGTATAGTTCATGGAGGCTACTATTTGTTACCACGGGCATGTTTTCAAGGTAAAGCATATGCCACAAAAGAGTGGGTGGTTTATTTTCATTTCAAACCCCCCCTTTCAATGTTCTACTACGCTAAACACTCAAAAACACTTATGTTTTATTCATATTCTATTTCTATTAACACTTATTCCAATCCTATATCATCTATCACAAGCATACATCATCATTACAATGAAACCCACCACTTAAATATTCATCTCTTCTTACTAGCCACAAATTCAAAGTGAGTCCCATCATAAATATAAAAAAAAACATGAAACATATTTTCATTTTTTAAAACCTATACTCTTTCACAAAAACCAATACACTATGTAAACTATGCTGAAAATTGGAACTGGTTTTGAAACCAAGCAAGGCCTAAGTTTTGTTTATATCTTTTTATATACAGGATAACATCTTCGTTATCATCATATGAAAAGTACAAGATATGTTTCTTTCATCAGATATACAGTGCCAACAGGTCTATTAACTAATAACCTAATGTTGGCACAGGCGGTGCTAATTTCTTTTTTCCCATAAGAAATATTATTGCAGCTAGTTGAGCTTTGAAACCCGCAATATTTTTATATGAGTTCTCATTGGATGGATATAGGATGACCAATTTGACTCGCTGAGAGTGCCCATGGAGCAAATCATCACACATAGACTTGGGCTTCCTGCTTCTCACACTATGAAGAAGGGAGGCAAGACAAGGTAGGGTAAATTCTGTTACAGGTCGGGGTTAGGTTCTCTATTAATATGTTATATTTTAATTACATTAAACGAGTATTTTTTGTATTTTTAGACGATACTATACGTACTTCAAATGTATATATATTCTTTGATGCTGTTTTAATATTTGAATATTAAAAATATTTTTAATAAAAAAATAGAATATAAATAGAATTTAATGAATGTATATATAAGCTATAACATATGATAAATATATATACATATATATATCAAGTAAATTTTGAAAAAAAAAATCTGAAATCAAGACGAGACAACTAAATTCCAATCCATGTTACATTGTTGCACCAGTATGGGGCTGTGAACTTACTTGGAACAAATTAAATTGTCATTTATATAATGTGTTGTATAAAATTTTAACATAAAATATAATTTAAACAATAATTATACCAAAACAAACTTAAAAATCCAATAATAAAAAACTATATCAGAAATAAATTATTAATGCTTCAAATGTAATGTAAAACACACTCGAAATACTTTTTGGAGGTATTTAAATTTGATTTGATATTATAATATAAATATTTGTTTCTTGCAATTATAGATATATGATGTTTATAAAAATTACTAATACATATACATACATACATACATACATACATACATATATATATTAGATATGATAATACTAAGTACATAAAAACTATATTATTAATATATTTATAATTTATAATATATATTAGATATAATGTGAGTACTTGAGTAGTTGAGTTAATAATAATAGTAAGCAAGGTCTTAAAAGGCGGAAACGGGAACCGACGCGTTTTCCCAAAGCACCGCTCGTAAGCCTCGAGGCGGACCAAGGCGTAAGCCTCTACAATAAGAAGAAAATATATAAAAAAAAATCATAAAAATCATAAATTCATACCACAAAACACATAATTTCATAAAAAACACATAAATCCATAACAAACACAAGATCCAAGTCCAACAAATACAAGAACCAAATCCAACAAACACAAGATGCAAGTCCAACAAACACAGAGCTTTTAAGTCTTAAATCATAAACTCAAATTAGTTTCAACTTCCAAGTCTAAAATTAAAGTTTCAAAGCTCCAAGAAATTTTCAAGGTCCTCTTCTCCATCCTCATCATCTCCAACATCTTCCTCATATTCCTCTTCATCCTCATCCACTAAGCTTTGGATATATTTTCAAGGTCTGCTGCAGCTTGGTCGTCCGCCTCCAGCTGTCGACTGGCAGTCGCTGTGCGCTGCCAAGGAGTTGAGGAGAGATTGGATTGTTGAGGAGGATGGAAGAGATTTCTGATTTTTTTGCTAATCGACAATCGCAACAGATGATTTCTTAACATTTAGCAGTTTAGGATTTCAAATTGTGTTGTGAGCTCTCTAATTTAATGTTCAATTAGTGATGGGCTAGTGGGTCAAAGCCCAAAAGAGCAAACAAAGAGTTTAAAAAAATTGAAAAACACAGCAGAATTAAAATCAATCAGAGGCGCACTGCCTGTTGCGCCTCGGCGATTTTCCCCCTCAAGGCGGCCGCCTCACCGCCTCACCCCCATCCGAGGCGTGGGTTTTAAGCAAATCGCCTGAGGCGAAGCCTCAAAGTCGTTTTTTCGGCGCCTCGCCTCAACCGTTTTTTAAAATGATGATAGTAAGTAGATAATATTTATTAACATCGTAATAATTTATGGCATGACTTCCTGTATTTGCAAAAAAAAAATGGTGGGAAAATGGCTTTTTTGTAATTTTTAAACCCGTTTGTTATTATATATAGAGATTAACCAAGATTTACCTGTTTTCATGATTCCCTGATAATCTTAGTTTTTCAAGTTACTTGCATTTGCCATGATTTCCAGCCATTCACCCTGTCCCGGTTAATTCCCCTACCCTCTGCAATTCAATATTACTGCAGCCAAGGTTTTTTAATTTGGACTTCAGGCATTTAGCATCAAGGTAAAGGCTACTCTAACAACTTCAAACTAGTAAGCTAATAAATCCTAACAAATGTGGATACTTGATAATATAACCAACAAACTAGGTTCCTCTAAATGATTATGAAAACCACCACACTGATTGATACGAGAGATATATTACTCTTAGCAACACATTTTCTTTAACAACTAACCTAAATAATAAGCTTTATGGACTCCAGATGAAATAGGCAGCCCATATCAATTCCGATATGAATGCATATTAGGTAAAATGGTATGTACTAGCAATTTAAGGCATTTATCCACTAATTTCTGAATATCTGTTCTTAGAGACATTGATGCTATTTCAAGAAAATGATCTCTCCTAGTATAGTTAACTACTTAAAGTCAATGTACGTCAACGAATGGCCTCGGGGTGATACAATCTACTCAAGGGGATCTAGTTTACAAGAATCTACTCAACTTGACAACATATCTAGTGAGTGCAAGGGGCTGCTAGTTTTCCAAAGCAACAGCTACTGTACCACCCTCGTATCAGTTGTTACTGTAACAATAAGTTAAGAGAATTCATATTCGGTTAAGATCAATCTTTTCTAGATAAGCTTATAGACACATTTTAAGTGATCATATTCTTGTTGGTTGCCACCAAAGTATCTCCATTTCACTGATGAATCTCTACATCATAACAGGGAGGGTGGAGCTTTACTAATGAAATAGATAGTTAGTTTCTTTACATATATTTTATGCAGTAGTTTGTGTACCTAGGAGAACAAATACATCACTACAGATACAATGTATGTTATTCAGGGGAAAAAATCATGCACACATACACATATATATTAGCAATACTGAAACCTAAACACAGAACTAACAAAATGCAAAAGCAATCACCTACAGAGAAGCAAGCATACTACACTACTACATTATCTTTAAAGCAAACGAAGACGGGATATCATCCAAAAATTCGAGAGTTTATTCTGTAACTTCTTTTGTCATGCTCTAAAAGCACTGAAGCCTTGATGACAAACCTAATATAGAAACTATAGCAATCAAGCAAAAACTCATATTATCTCAAGATTCATCTGTGCTGATGTTGCAGGCTCAAGGTACGGTCCCTAAAATTAGTTGCATGCACTGAAAAAAGTTTCACATAGAGCATGTTCTAGTGAGTAGATAATCTAATCAAAAAAATTCTCGTGATGGAGCTGTCAATCCTGTCATTCACATCTGAATATACATATATTTATTGAACATCTTATTATGGCATGGCATATCAAATTTTCTAATAGAAAATTAGAAATATATATTCATTGAAAAGTGGGAAGAGAACACCGAATGCATACAATAGTTAAGATCAAAACACCTTAGGCTATGACACAAGTTACCATGATAAGGACGCTGCAAATTTCCAAATTTATTTACTCATCGCGTATCCCATTTCACAAGCTTCAATTGGGTCTGAGCTAATTTATAAACAAAGTAGACTAACAAGTTATATCATACACTACAGTTAGCCCTCTTCCAAACTCACTTCATAAAAACAAAAGACGGATCAGACAGACCGCCTTAAACAATGTAAACTAAAACCAAACTAGTCTGTATACATCCAGCACATTCAAAATCATCTACAAAGAAAGAAAAGTTAACAGAACGAATTCCAAACGGAGAAAAATATGCCCCAACTGAAAGCAAAAGGTTGTCAATTAGTTAAATAAATTCGTAGGATGATTAAACAGATTCAATCATTCAAGTATAAGAAAAATTCTATATCCGAATTATCAAGTTGTATACATATGTTTGCACGACGGCAATCAACTAAATAGGGTCAACAACAAATAAAGTGAACTGACCCAGTAGCGGCGAGACAGCAAATCGGCGGCGGCTTCAGCGCTATCCGTGCAGCGGATCGGGGCTTTGTCCGGGTCAATTAGAGCAGAATCCTGACCAGACGACGACACGCTCAGAGCTAGGGCCAATTGAACCTGGTACTCCTCTTCGGAGGCGTAATAATCTTGCTGCGGATGGTGCTGCACGCTATTATTACCCTCACTGGTAGCACTACCATTATGGGTGGCGGAGACCACGGTGGTGCTGGTGGTTGAAGCGGCGGAGGGAGAAGATGAGGCGGTGCGATTGTCAGAGCAGGAAGGAGACTGAGGCGGTGGTGGTTGTTGAGGGGTCTCGTTGGAACGATTGGGGTGGTGATGAAGCTTCTTGAAAATGTGTTTCATCTCTCGGCTCTCTCTTTCTCTCTCTCTAGAAGCTGTACAGACGGCCTTTGCTCTCTCTCTCTCCCTCTCCCTCTCCCTCCCTCTTCTTGTGAATTGATAACATGTAATTTTTTTTCTGTAGCGATGGACTGTGATTTGTCATGAATGGTAGACTTCGTCAATCAGATGGACCATGTAAAAAATTAAATTAAATTGAAATGTGGGGATAATTACTTAATTAGCAATTATAAATTCAAGGTTAATTGTCAAAAAATTCGACACTTTCAGTATATTTACAATTTAATTATGATTTTTAAAATATTTCAAGAATGATTCAATTTTTTAATTCGTAGTAAATTAGTCTCAAATTATTGTGATTGTTGAAGATTGATGTCACAAGTCATTTTGTCTATGTGGACATAGACTCTGACATATAAAAACATCGTCTTAAGGTCTATATTGTGGATCTCATTAAAACTCATATGAAAAACCCAAAATAAATAAAATTATATGGAAAAAAGAGTATTCCTTTAAACAAAACGGAAAAAACCAAAAGTACAAAAATCCTGAGAAACAACATTTACAATACAATGGAATACTAGAGTACTAAAAACCAGAAGAAATAATAGACGATGCTAAAATATCAGCTACTTGGTTCGTCTTAAGGTCCAATATAAAGAGAATAATTAAAATAATCATGATATAATTAGGGTTAAAATGAAAATAAAAATTGAGGCAATAATTAGGGGAATTAGAATCTCGTGTTGTTTCTGTTGTGCTGGTCAGAGTAGGGATGTCAATCGGGTACGGCGGGCACGGATAGCGGCTATCCATGCCCGTACCTATAAGCGAAGGCCGTACCCGCCACCTGACCCGCGACGGGTACCTTCCACCACCCACACCCGCCACCCGGGGACCATAATTTAAATCTAAACTAATGACAAATTTAACACAAATAAAAAATTCACCACAAATCACATTGTTCAAATCCACATATTTCATCAAAGTTCAAATCCATAAATCACAATCACAAAGTTCAAATCCACAGTTAATATCCAAATTCATCAACTAAAATTCAAAGTTTAAATTTAAAATCTAATAAAGTTATATCATTCCAAGTTCACAATTGAAATAGAACAATTTTCGCGGGTAAACGGGTTTCACGGGTACGGATAGTAACTATCCAAACCCATACCCGCGAACTAAATGGATAGTGAATTCTAACCACGAAGCTATCTGTGAATACCAAATACCCCTCAAACCCGCACCTATTAGGATCGAGTACCCGCAGATATCCGTTACCCGCGGGTAATTTGTCATCCCTAGGTCGGAGTTAGTCTAGATTTGTGGCACCCCTTTCCTTGCCGAAAGCCCCCCACCCGTGAATCCAATTAACCCCATCTCCATACCTTGATGTTCAAGTTGACTTATTAAGATTTACAATTTTTCTTTAGCTATAAATCTAATATATTGTATTGTCATCTCCTTCCACCATAGCAAATAGTAAAGCTAGGCAACAAGCCCTGCCACAAAGAAACCCGAAAACAAAACTCAAACAGAAAGCCTAATCCACTTAACTAAGATTCTTTTCATTTGTCTACGCACACAAAATCACTCTAGAAATATAATATTTTATATTCCAAAAATATCATTTTTGTGACCGTGGGGTTTTCCAGTGCCTTGAAAGTTGTTCCATGAAATTTTGTTCAAGTTTCTCAATTTCAAAATCTCCATTTATTAAAGTATAATTTCATTAGTCAACTGATTCGTTGATTCGTCTCATCAGTTGACTGATGAGCTTCAGTTAAGATTCGCCTAAGTTGAAGCTGTGCTTCAGTTAAGCTGGAATTGATTCGTCTAAATTGGAGCTGTGCTTCAGTTAAGCTGGAACTGATTCGCCTAAGTTGGAGTTGTGCTTCAGTTAAGCTGGAACTGATTCACCTAAACTGGAACTCAAGTGGAACTGGAGTTTAAGTGGAGCTCCAGCTGGAGCTGGAGCTAGAGCAAAACTGATCTGCTTCAATCCAAATACCAAAGCTTTACTAATAACTTTTGGTTGACAAGTTGGTAGGCAATAAATTGATGATAGATGTATTAATTATTAGCTGTAGTTGCTAGTTGGTAGGCAATAAATTAATGTTAAAAGTATTAATTATTAGTTGTAGTTGCTAGTTGTAGTTATTGGCTTTATATATGGCTTGTAACCTCACCAAAATTTATCATCAAAAATAAAACTAAAAAAAAAATTCGCAGCCTTGCAACTGCTTTGTTATCCTCTCATCATGATTCAACACTATTCGCTCCCACAAGAACATCAATTTGGGATCGTAATTGAATCATAATGACTCTTTTTCACACTTTCGATCCTTTTCAAGGATGTCCAATTTTTGTGCGTTCAAGAACCTGAAAAAAATCTCCACGCATCCTTAAGGGGTTTTAAGCATATCTATATTTAAGAAATCGTAAAATTGATATAATGATATGAGTGTTAATTTGTACAAATATTGAGTATTAATATATAATGTTTGAATTTTTTAGATAAATTAAAAGTATAACAACCCTTAAACATTGCACGTTAGAGTGTAATTAACCGAAAATATATTATGCAAGATCACCGCAATCATTTTTTGATGAATTGTCTTGGTCCGAAAGTTTATTGCTTCAATTTATGTAAGGCGTATTTTTGTCGACATTTTTTTTTAGGAAAATTTTAAATATTTTATTGATACTAACATTTCCCATCAGGGAAATTCTATCACACACAACTAAAAAAATAAAGTCTCCCATATTTAAGATTATAAACGTACAAAAACACATTAACATTGTCGTTTGAAATATTCAAAACTCAATTTGATTTTTCTAGTGCAATAAAAAAAAATTACTACAAATAATAATACATTAAATTTATAAAATCTAAGTGCGACTATAAATTACATATAATTACTAATTTGATGATGATAACTATTTTGAAAAGGCAAATATTCATGTCAGACTTCGATCCATTTGACTCTCTGTCGACGGATCGTGGGTTGATCTGACCCGTCTCGAAAAGACAATAAAAAAATTAGCATTCATAACACTAAAAAGTATCATTCATAGTTTGAAAATTATAAATCTTCTATGTAGCGTTGGACGAGTGTACCGTCCAAGCTGTTAATGAGTTAATTTAAGTTTCACTAGTTCCATTTTAACGTATATATTTATTTAAAAAAAATAACATATAACCAGCCAGCACGGTGCGCAACAATTCAATGTTAGGGTATATATATTTTGGGGCAAAAAATCACAAAAATAAATAAAATTGGAGCATGCAGACACCGTGGGTATCGAACTCGACACATATTTCTTAAATACGGAGGTCTGTAATGCTTGAGTGTTCCTGATGAAATGTCGTTATTAAACGGTTAAACATGTGTATAGTCACATTTTAATATTGCTCGATTGTTATCTTTCTGGTGACATTCAAGCAGTAGACATCATTGTATAAAAGAAAGGATGTTTGGGTTCGAGACTAACCGTTTATCTTTCCCAATTTTAAAAAAATATATATTACTCGATGGCTTAAATTTGATTTTATATATCAAATATGATATGATGTTGATGAGTGGTGTTTTTTCATGATATTTTGAGGTTGAAATAAAGTGAATTGAAGAGTTGTGCATGTGCTTTAACCCAAATTTCACTTTTAACCTCCCGATTTGGAAGTTTTGTTTGTTGTTTGAGTTTCACAGAAAATGGAGGATGAATCATTGTATTTTTTTAGTGATCCAATGTCATGAGAAGATAGAGAATCGAATGAGGAACGCGCTGCAAGTTGAATCGCCTCAATCGGATAAGAAATGAGGGAGAACGGAGCAAAATCGTGAAAGGTGTCGGTGCAGAACCGGAGGCGCGAGTCGCAGCACGAGTGAAAAGCGCGACCGGCACATCAATTTTAGGTGCGACCGGTCTGTTCGACATAGAGACGTGTTTTTCTTCGATCGGGGCGCGACCGAAGGCACCACCGGGGACGCAACCGAGCTTGTGTTTTTCTCTCCATTTTCTCCATACAATTTACACACAACACGTTTTCTCCACAACCCAAAAATTCTCTCAACACCAAAATCCCTTTCTCTCATCTCACCCTTCAAACCTCATCCATCAACCCACACTCTAGCTAGGATTTCTACCTAGCTACGGTGAATAATGAGTTATGGCTTGAAGACAGAGAAAAGAGGAGACAAGCGGGAGCAAGAGATGGATTCGATGTCCAACTTTCGGGTTGTATCAAGTTTTTATTCTTGTTTTTGTCTTTGATTTTCTCTGAGATAAATTAATACTTGCATTTGTATTGATGTTAGGTTAGATTATCTTATATTTTTGGATTGAGACTATTTGGGTATTTATGCATTTATTTTTCTATTGATTATTTATGACCCAATTTTATTTCTTATACTTATGCTATTTATGAGTATTGATTAATTGATTAATAATTTACATGATTTTATCTATTGATTCATGATTCGAGAAATGAGTCTCAATAAACGAACCCTAGGCACGAGGCACATATATCGATAAATTCGAGAGAATTGAGGCTTAGTGCGAGGGCTAGAAATCTTAGGAGCTTTTGGTAAGTACATATATAAGATTCATTCGGAGACGGTGAACCTAGCGTGTACCCTCCAAACTTAAGTGTCTCGAGAGAGAGCTTAGACAAGATTTCCCTAGTGAAATTTGACACCCAAATAGACATTCAATAGGATCATTAGTGCTACGTACCAGAATAAATCAATTCCGAGAGTACCTCTACCTTCATGTTTCATTCTCCATTTATTTTTCCCGTTTATTTATTGCTTTCTTTAGTTTATATTAGTTAATTATCTTTCCTTTTTTTCTTATCGTCTAGATAGTGATTGAGATCCGATGTTGTAGTACACACAATTAGGTCTAATTAGTCTCTGCGGATACGATACTCTTGCTCGTCATATTTACTATAATTGCACCGTACACTTGTGGTATAGTTTTAGTCAAATAAAAAGTTGATCAGATGGCATACTTTGTTGTTAATAATACATGAAATTCATGAAAAAACTTAATTACTAATCCATGCCATATTAGACACCATAGTATTCAGTATATCTATAAGAGCTGCCTAAGAGAATGCCAAAGGGATGAATTGCACAGGCCCAAAAATTTAAAGGGTAAAAAAAATTTCATATTTTTCATGAAAGAAGAATACTGTTCAAATCATGTTTTCCTAAAAATTCTCATTTGCTTCTGTTTGCCCCCTAAAAAAAAAACTTGGCCGCCTCATCTCTCTTGTTTTGATTTATTATTATTATTATTTATCAATTTTAGTTTGTATATTTCAGTTTGAGTTTTTGAAACATTGTTGTTAGTTTTTAAATTATGTCTCCTAAAACTAGAAAATATGACTCGGGATATAATATGAAGCTTTTCAAAATTAAAGTTGTTGAAATCATATATGCATTTGACAATGTTACAAGAAAAACTTAACAGATTAACTATGATAGCCATTGAAAATGATATTTTAGATAAAATAGAATATGAAGATTTGGTTGATGAATTTGATTCGAAGAGTGCTAGAGGGATGTCACTTTTTAGATAGAAGATTTATATTAATTTGAGGTTGTATTGAAATGATAATAATATAAATAAAGTATTTCTAAAAAATATAATATAAATAAAGTAGTTTGATTTTTTTTGTTATCACTTTTTTTTTTGGCAAAATATAATTATAATATGCTAAATGTTTGAAATTTATAATTAAAATTAAAATCGAGTGTTCTTTTAATATTACGGAACCAATTTTTAAAATTAGCACATGGACTATCAAATTTTTAAGATGGCCCTCTTTACTATATGGTGTGCTATATATAATTACAATATATTTATCATTTGAATGAAAAGTGTACAAATATTAAATATATAACAATAATTATTAAGATAATATTTTATAATATTTGATGATGGTTAGTCGATTTTTTTTAACTCACACACCCGATTTGTGGTATTGAAGAGATTCGAACCCGTGATATTTGGTCTCCAAGTAACCTCACTCCATCACTAGATCATTCCCACTAGAGCAGGTTAGTCGATTTAATATATAACAATTGAGTTTTGTCGGTTCAGGATAGAGAGATACTAGCTATCGATACAAGACATGAAATATGAAAATTATCAAGACAAACAATTGCAACTATCGATCTAAGATACCAATTTTTTTTTATTTTTTTAGTGACTTTTTGTTAACTTTTAAGAAAAGTCATTCAATAATTATTTATTACATTCATTAGATAATTTATTAAAAAATAGTTATTTTATATAGGAAGGGGACAAATAAACACCCGAATTATATGTCAAGTTCTATCTAGACGCATGAACTATTTTTTGTCCAAATACATGTTTAAACTATTTAAAAAGTACAATCGGCCTCCTCAACTATTCAAAATATACCAAATTCACAATTTTCATTTAACACTATTAGTTTTTTTTTTGTTAAATAAAATGCGCACAAATTCTTCAACCTAATTATGATTGCTTTGAATGGTGATACCATGTAATATGGTATGGTTAGAAAGCCCTCATCATGAGCTTTTTAATTATACTTTCAATTTGCCCATCAGGTGTTAAAAGGTAGAATAATTACATGGAGAAATATCAATGACAAGGGTTTATATTACGAATTAGATTTTTAAACCTTGATATCGATTTGATGTTGGAGTTTAAAATTAAATGAAGGGTTTGAAACTCTATATTGTGGATTATTTGACCGTGGTTTCAATTTATGCGATCGGCATTCATAGGTCATAGAATTGAGTTTGACACATTTTAATTAACAGAAAAAACTAACGATGTTAGGGTCAAGTGTTAGTTTGTTCTTTTTTAAATAGTTTAGGGGGTGATTGTACCTTTTCAATAATTAGGTGTGTATTTGGGCTAAAAATAGTCCGTATGTCTAGGTGGAATTGAGCATATAGTTCAGGTGTTTTTAATGCCCTATTATATACATACAAAAATCAAGTTACATTAACTGTGGGGTCTTAAGTTGATAATTTCAATAATTTATATTTTAATTGATAATTGATCATCAATTGATAACTAACATATATTTCAAGTTTAAATTGATAATAATAATAGAAAAATCCAAATTGATAACACGTATGGATATATGATATATTCCTACTCATGTAATATCATCGACAACAACATGATTTACTATATACCTTAATTGTGATATTGTTTAATAATATATATAATATGATTGGTCTTTTGTACATAAGATTGATGAACTTGGCCCATCAAATGTACCGACCCATCAGCATTTAGGAGCCAACCCAACCCATTATTCATCTCCAACCTTAAAAAAATACAAAATAAATGAAACAAAAGAACGGAAGGAGAAAACCTGTCACTCACGACTACAACCGTCACTTAACGCAAAGACACTGACACCACTGTCTGCATCGTATCTTTACCGCGACAACAAAAACAAGATCAAAGTCCATGGTTCGAGCACTTTTCTTGTAGCTGTCGGATTTTTTGAAGGTAATCTCATGAAATTAGGCTTTCAGATTTTTTAGTATGTTAATTCGAGCTCTAAAATTAGATTTGGGTATTCCAATAGTTGAAGAATAAAAGTTTTACGTTATTTGTGTGCCAATTTCAAAAACTTTAATTTGAGAAACAAATTACTTATAATGGTTCAAATTGGGAAGAATTTGGTAGATCAAATTCAATATAATTTGGAAAATATTACACTTACTCTTGTCATAATTGATGAATTTAACAATAAGGCAGAAAGAAGAAGGTCAATAATACAACAAACTCAACTCGGTTGAATAAGTTTGGCTTCAAAACTCTCAACCATTATTCTAGATGAATATCAGTTTGCTACATGTCTGCATAATCCGTGATACTTTTATGCTTAATACATGATACTTTATTTATCTAACACATTTTTAATTTATGTTGCAAATTTATGGAATGAAAATTCTTCATTTTTTAAATATAATTTGGGGTAATGTAACTTTTTTTTTTGCGTATTATTTTAGGATAGTGCAGATGTGGCTGAGCTATGATGAATACTGCTATTGTGAAGAACCTGAAATTGAGGTCATAACAAAAGTGAATGAAAATATGGAAGAGTCAAGGATGGGTCATCGTCAAATTTCTTGGTATGATGCAAATATGAATACACGATTATTGAACTATGGTATAATTTTACGGTTAATGTTACTATTACAATTAGGCTGTCTTCTTGAAG
Organism: Perilla frutescens; assembly: GCA_026008535.1. Taxonomy (NCBI): domain Eukaryota; kingdom Viridiplantae; phylum Streptophyta; class Magnoliopsida; order Lamiales; family Lamiaceae; genus Perilla; species Perilla frutescens. The sequence goes on along the minus strand of BRKX01000017.1, from coordinate 32,346,401 downwards.
AAGCCGATGTTTTATGCTTATGTGCATGAGTTTCATAAGGCTTGAAGCAATGTTCTTGGTCTTGTTATGCATTGTCAATCATAGTAAAATTACATTTTCATAATATAGTTGTGTTGTAATGAGAAAATAGAGTTATACAAGCGTGTTATTCACAATGTTCATATGTTTAGGAAATAGTTTAGAGTCGAAGTCCCTGGGGTCTTTAGGGTTCATGATGCATGAAGGCTTTTTACTGATATGATAAAAAGTTATAAATATCAGGTTGATATGTGATACATGTCTGCATCATACATGATACTTTTATGCTTATAACATAATACTTTTTTATCTAACACATATTTTTGCTTTTCTTTGCAGACTCTTGGAATGAAGATTCTTCATTTTTTAATATATTTTTTGGATAATATTAGAATTGTATTGGAACAAGATGAAGAGACCGCCACTGTCGTTGACATCGGATCTTCGCGGTGACAACGAACACTAGGTCAAAATCCATGATTCAAGCTCTTTTGTTGCATCTCTGGAATTTCCGAAGGTAAACTCCTAAAATTCAAGCTCAGCTTTTTTAGTATGTAGATTTGAGTTCTAAAATTACTTTTGTGTATTCCAACACTTCAGTATTAAAATTTTGGGGAATTTGTGTGTGAATTTTAGAAATTTTAATCAGATGATTGTAGAATATGGATTTAAGTCCATATCTGAAGGCGTTGAAGCAAAAAGAGGAAAGCTAGTAATGCAACAAACTCAATTCACTTGAATGAGTTTGGCTCTAAAACTCCCTACCCTCGATTATGTTAGATGAATACCATGTTGATACATGTCTACATCATTTGTGAGACTATTATGCTTATTACATGATATTTTTTTTCTTATCTAACGCATTTTTAGTTTTCTTTGCAGATTTTTGGTATGAGATCCTTCATTTTTTTAATATATTTTGGATATTTTTAGAGTTGTATTGGAACAAGACATTGATGAGGATTTATTATATTGAGATTTTATTATTTTAAAATTTTATCATGTAATTTTATCTCTTAGATATTCATTTATGAAAAAAATATTTTATTTAATTTTTTTATTATGTAAATAAACACCTCCTAATATCTTTAGATAAAGAACATATTAAGAAGAAGATGACAATTTTATAAAATTAAAGTGCAAAATATGTAAATTTGTTTGTCATATAATATTTTTTTGCATTCCATGTGATACTTTTAGACTCCATGCATACATGATATTGTTGCTACGAAAATCAGTAGTGAGTGATTCGACTAAATGAAGGTCACTTGATTTAATCAGCTCAATCAAATAAGTTCATTTAAATCAAATCAGTCAGATGGTACTAACTAAAATTAAAGAAGTAGCAGACTACTAATTTCAAGATGCAGATGATACTTTTCTGTTAAGTGATACTTTTAGCCAATAGACATGATACTAACATTATATCCAAACTCAAATCTGGTTTTATTTTAATGCAGTTTATGGATGATGTTGAATGGACTAATTGTAACTAATTCTGAAGCAATAATTTTTGTTTAGTTACGAACAAAAACAATGATTTTTCTCTAAAACTTTTATTGTAGCCAAATCAGATCAAAAGTGATATATTTTTTTTAACATTTAATAGTACTTTTATGTATATAATTAGTATGGTTCCAATAAGAACCACAAAAAACCTTTAGAACAACCAAAATCATTCCTAATCAGTAAGCATATAAAGATATAACATAAGAAAATTACATAAAAATAACATAATACATGTTAATATCAAAATATATATATCAATTCATCATCACCAAAAATACACATGAAAACCATTGAGTATGTATTCTCTCATACAAGAATTTAATGGCAAGATGTGTGTTTAATATAAAAATAAGATAAGAAAACAACATAACTAAAACCATCATTATTCCAAATACAACAAAACAAAAAAAATCAAGAGTTTTAACACTCTAACCATCATCCAACAATATTCTAATATCAAAATTTAATTCAACACCCAAATAATCTGTCTTTTATTCGTGAATGCAATAATAGACTTCTGCACATCAAATTTCAAGTCATTTGTGTCTGCAAGAACAATATAAACATAATACAGTGCTCATAGATTCTTTTGGCCATAAGACTGCAATAACAAAAAAAAAAAGTTACAAATCAATCTCAACAAGAAAGAAATGAGTAGATGCAAATATAATAAATCAACCATCATGATACCGCTCAACGAACTCATCTGTCGCAAGCTGTTCCAGCAACTTCTCAACATTCTTCATATGGATTTAAAAGCCTTCAATTTTTTCTCATCAACATTCTCCTTCTTGCCTTCCAACTCATGTTTCAGTTTCAACACATCACCAAGGTAAAATTAATGTGAAAAATAAAATTAAATATTAAAAATAAAAGAACACATAACAACAATACCAATCATATCCAAATACCACACAAAACCTTATCTAAAATGAAACAACTAATATATGATACTTACAAGTATATCAGTTGGTACTAATGCGCATACCAAGTGATACTCAAAACACAAACAAATTAAAATAGACACACACACACACACGCACATTGATACGATCCTAGGTTAGGTGCCGAAGATTGAGTTCGAGAGTTCAAGAAGAAGAGCGTGAGTTGCAGCACAAGCCTGCGTGCGAGTGCGTCAGTCAGGCTGCCAGGCGCAAATTGTAGTGCGAGTAAATCGATCGGGCCAAATGGCGCGATATGCAGCGTGAGTGGAGGCGCGAGTGACCCACACTGATACTTGAGGGGTTTTTTCTTTGGGCCAGTCGCGAGGTGCAGCTCGACCCGGGGCACGAGTAACCCCATGTCGCGCCCAATAGCAGAATTTTTCATTATTTCTAATTTTTAGATTTTTTTATTTCCTTTTTATTATTTAATTCCTACTAGGGTTTTGACCATTTTGCCTACCTATATAAGGGCTTGTACTGGATTATTATTAGGGAGCTTTTGATATTATTATTTTTGAGATTTCTCTGCGTGAGAATTATTTTGAACTGTGTGTTCATCCCGACTTGTCAAACAGTACATCACAACTGTTTGTGGCATCATCGACTTTATTCTGAGGTTCTTATTTCCAATCACAGTAGGGTTATAGGTTTCATATACCTATAGTTGGTCTGCTTTGTGAAGTTTAGGTCGATGATTCGGCCTGTTGTTACCTGATACAGTCCTGCGGTCCCGGATCGCATCACATACAACATAAAACCTTTTCTGAAACAAAATAACTAATATTTGATACTTACAAATATATCAAACTGATATTAATCAGCATGCCAAGTGATACAAAAAATACACACATACACACACACGCATATCACATTAAACTTTATCAGGAGTGAAACAACTAATATCTCATACTTACAAGCATATCAATTGGTATTAATTAATAGGCCAAGTGATACAAAAATACACACAAACCAAATAAACACATACACACCACATAAAATCTTATCTGAAGCAAAATAACTAATATCTGATACATACAAGCGTATGACCTAGTACTAATCAGTATGTCAAATGATACTTATCGTAAAACCAAAAAACCAAAAACTCTAACAAACTAATTTCAAAGCAACCAATGTAACAAATGAGATAACAAGATCTGACAAGGCTAAATAGACAATAAAATACACACAAGAATAACAAATATCGATAAATATAATAGATTTCTAATCAATAATCTAGCAAGATCTAAACACGAGAATTACCACAAAATTTTTCAAATAAATCATACATGAAAAGTTATACATACATAAGATAAATACGATTTCAAAGAAGAAGAAGAAGAAGAAGAAGAAGAAGAAATAACGCACCAACTGTAGATAAGTAAAGTGACTGAAGAATTCTAATTTATGGCTTCGACATCGGATTCACATAAATAAATGGAGCACAATGACGAGCTTCAAACGTCGGCGGAAAAGATGATTCACCAATGACAAATTGGAAAAAATCGTAACAGAGAGACAGAGAGAGTTACGATTTCGAGTAATGGAGCACAAGGACAAGCTTCAACAAGCGGCAGCAAATGGATGAATCACCGATGCCGAAATGGAGCAAATCAGAAAGACAGAAAGAGAGAGAGAGGTGGAGAGACGGCTGCTAGGGTTTGAAGTGGAGATCAAAAATGAAAAAAGTAAATCTGATCGGTCCAGAAATAATTTATATATCGGGTATTTGGTTGGGTCTGTGATAATCCGTCCGTCTGATGGGTTAGGTAGACCGGACTGACCAATTCGACCGGTTTAATCGCGAACTAGCCATTGATCCGGTCCGGTTGCACATTTATTACGGGCTTGGTCCGGTTGAACATTTACTATGGAACATTTTTGACCCGGTGTGAACCGGTCAGAGCCGGTCCATTTTTTTATTTTTGAAATTCTGTGCAAATCTAATTTAATTCTCTCAATGCGAGACTTGAAGGATTCGAACCCAGACCAACAAAAACTAGATAATTTTGTAAAATGTGCTTAACTAACCACACCAATACACTCTTATGTTATTATTTGAATATTAATAACACACACACACACACACACACACATATATGTGCGTGCACAATTTTAAAATAACTAATCTTCATTTTAATTGAAATTAATATTTAACAATATCTAATTTATAGTATTTTTTTAAATTAAAATAGATAGAGAGAAGAACTAAAATCTAAAATAGTGGTTTGTGAAATAATGATTAGCAATGTTTTTAATTGTTATCGTGTATTATTCTTTGTAATTAAAATCAATAATTGATTATTTGACATTTAATTATATATTTTCTCAAAATTTAGTATTTAATGTTCAATATTTATTTTTATAAAATAATATACAGTATATTTTAAACATTTCTTGCATCGATATAAATTCAGTATATTTTTAAACTTATTTAATATATTTGTCATGATACTAGTATATATAATTTTATTATATTTTATTGTGTATATATACATATAATATATATAAATATCATATAACGGGTTATCTGATTTTTTCAAAATGATTCAACTAGTTGAATCAGCAATCCAGTGATCCGATAAATTAACTTATTCGATATGTGATCCAATTTTAAAAATATTAGTTAGGTCCATACACCTTATGCACAGAAGAATTTGTGTATATAATATTGTTTGAAAAAAAAAAGTGTGTTACAACTTACCAATTTACAACGCTTATTAGTTATTATGGTGGGTAATATCTACAAGGTAACCAAGAAATTTCCCAGAAATACTCTTAAAACAATAATATATTATTATTTTAATATTAGTAGAAACTATAAATAATACCGTCTCTTGTTATCAAAGATATCAAGCATATATAAGCCAGCTCTGGAAACTTGCAAATTAAGCAAAACCCAGTTGAATTATGGCGGAAACAAACATGCACGTGATCAAGGCGTTGCATAAAGCCGCGGTGGCTGCCGCGATTGTGGCGCTGCTGTTGATGTGCGGTCCTAATCCGGCATTGGCAGCCTCCGGCGGACGGATGGGCGGAAGTTCATTCCCGTCATCGCAGAGTGACAGCAAGCCAACGACGGCGGAACCCTCGGTGGAACGGAAGGTCGGTAGTTCATTCTCGCCGGCGGCGGCGGCAGAGTCCGATTTCTGGTATTGGTCCCCGCCGTATTATGCGCCTCCCCGACCGTATTATGCGGCGTGTAATGGGGCTTGCGCTGCCCCTGCTGCAGTTGGTATTAACTCCAGCTCGCCGTCATCGCGATCCAAGCTCGATCCTACGGCTGAGGGTCTGCTCATGATTGCTTTAGTTGTTGCAGTAACGGTGATAGCAATTACATTAATTATATTTTGGGATGATGATTCTGAGACATGTCGTAAGGTTCCTAGGGAAAAGACAAGCGTGCTCAAGCTGCAGGTACATTAGATATATGGTTAATTTTTTTAACTCGCAATTTTTGGATGTGCATGTTGCTCCTTTTGGTTTGTGTCAATCTGCTTGTTTAGTTTTCTGCTTGGATTTGTATGCTTGAAATCTGGCATGATTAGATGGTATAGCCGTGTTGTAAAATCTGTAATCTGTGAAATTGAACAGTCATATACATAATACACATGTCTTACAGCAGAATTTATGCGTTTTAGGAGTTGTTATTTTGTGAAATTTACTTTTATCTCTCTGATATTAGGCTTTCTGGATATTGAATGGAATGGGATCTGTTCTGTTTCTTTAGTTCTTGTTACATAGAGTTTCAGAAAAGTTGTTATACCAAAAAAGCATGAGCGTATACAAAAAGCTCGTATCGATCTCTGAAAATTAGATCTAAAATGATAGTAATTGTGTTCTCATATATGCTTATTAGCTGGAAACTTATTTTTTATGGATGCTTTAGATGAGTGATGAATCATATCAGGGTTATTCTACAATTGTCTATGTGTACAACCATGTTCTGTAATAAGTATCACTTAGTGAATTTTTAGACTTTGTCTAATTGTTTTCCATTAATCTTTTATGTAATTATGTTAATTGCAACTTTCATGTTTAATTTGTTCAAGATACTTGGGTTGTTGGGTATAGAAAGGTCGGTCCAAAAGGAACTGAACCAGATCGCTGAAACTGCAGATACATCCACTACCAAGGGTATACACCATGTACTGACAGGTAACACCCCTCTTCAGTTTATTTTCCGCCAATGTCTTTGCTGTCTCGTGTGAAGGAGATAGGCCAGGGTTTATTTTCTTTTTACAGAACACGACATAAATCTTATCATAATGTGAAACTACTAAAATATGAAGTTCTAGTTGCATGATTCATTGGCTTACAGATGGGTATACAATGTGTTAACTTGTTGATAAGTATGCATGCAGCATAAGATTTAATGAGGGCAAAGGGGGTTTGATGGATTTTGCATTCATAATTTAACCTGACTTCAATCATTGCCTGCTATATACACATTATGGTTCTAAGTTATATAATTAAGCATAAAACAAGGCTTGCACAATCGCATTTGATTATGATTTAGGCAAGCACATTGATCTTATGCTTTTAGTGCAGTGGAGTATATTTCTGTTTGAAGAAACTCGAGATACATATATTGTTGAATCTTTTCATATATCATGAGTACCTTAAGAGCTTCGGGAAAGCCCCAGTCTTACATTTTCTCTAGTGGATCAGATGAATAACATCTTCATCTGTGGAAACTACTAAGAATCTGGTGGGATATTTTGGTGATAGGCATAGTTCATTGGTTTATGTTTATTGTTCCCCAATAACTATTTCAGTTTCCGTTAATGGCATCACTCTCATCCATGTTTTGTTTTTGAATAGAAATGGCATCACCCTTAGCTTCATTTTTCTTTTTCATATTTTTCGTCAATGCCTATTTGTTTTTCCTTTTCTGCAAGAATTGCCATGATGGACAATATTAATTTTGGTTGCAGAGACGGTAGTAGCTTTGCTTCGGCATCCTAAATATTTCCTCTCTGCCTATACATCAGTAAGTCATGAAATGCAGATTATTTCCTCAAAAGCCTTTTAAAATCTGTAGTTTTGTGATTTGTAGAGTTGACGCATGCTTAACAAAATTGAGTTTTTGTACAATGGAATTGTATTGCTGGAATATATAATACAAATCTAACTGTAAGCTGGCTTTGACACTTCCTTTTTACCCCAATCCTTAGCAGTTTTTGTGTCATTGAACTTTATACTTTTCATGGAGAATCAGTCTATATTAAAGAATCTAATACGTACGCTGTTTTGTCATAGTATTCCAAATATATAATAGCTGACAGTCAATCTTTGATGTAAATCTGATCCCTTACCACCGTACATACATGGCCATGATGGCCTTGCCATTCCTTTCATCTGATATATAATTTCATCGGACTCTTTTTAGTTGGCGTCACAAAATGCAGGTTGATGTAAAGAGAAGCTCGAAAGAAGGGGAAAGAGGATTTAATGAACAATCTATTAAAGAACGTGTTAAGTTTGACGAGGAGACACTAGTCAACATAAACAACAAGCAAAAACGAAGTCCAAGTGCCCCATGCAACGGTGGATTTGGCAATGGATACATAGTGGTAAGGACTCTTAATTCTGTCTTGTTCCATGCTTGCTTAATTTCTGGACAAAGCTCCAAATCAGTTTAAACAGAAAAAATGTAGTCAATCCATCATTACCTGATGAAAAACTTGCCCTAGCTAATCATATCCAAACTATTTAAATCCTCTTGCTTTAATTTATCCTATTGATATATGAATGCTATCAAATTTATCTGCTTTGGTGAAATTTCATCAGATCACAATCTTGGTGGCTGCTAGAGGTGAACTGATGCTTCCATCCATCAAGAACATCAATGAGTTGAAAGAAGCTTTGCGAAATTTGGCGTCCATCCCATTAGATTCAACACTGGTCAATGTTTATATTGTCATCACTCCCAAATGCAAGTTTTTTTTGCATTGTTCTAAGTTCTAACCTTTGAGCTGTGTTGATCGTGCAGGGTGTTGAGGTGCTATGGACACCTCAAAACGAAGCCAACATGCTATCGGAACAAGAGCTACTACAAGTGTTGTGGTATCGCCTAGCCAGGGCTTGCACTACTTGGTTCCCTTACTCTAGCGGCCTCACACACTTGCTACTCAAGTAGCTGTGGCCCAGAAAAGAAAGTAAGAAAGCTATACTAGCTATTACAGAGATTGAGATTTACAGAGAGAATAGCCTTGGAGAAGGTTCACAGCAGGGGCTTTAACTTTGTTCCTCAACTTGTACAGAGCCTCAGAGGTGTAGATCAGGAGGATCTACAGATCTTCTTCACAGGCTTGGAGCGATGGGACTTCAACTGTGAAAACAAGAAAAAGGAGCAAGTTAGATCCAGACAGATGGTAAGTATTCAAAGCAGAGAGTAGAATAGCCAGAGATAGAGTTAATCAGAGTATCAATCGGTGGGAAAATTGTGCCCTAGGCACAGTTTGACTCAGATTTTCCCACGAACGGCGGCGATGGCAACTCCGGCGACAGGAGGTACCCAGACCAGGGGAAAGGGGAAGGGGAAGCGGCGGCTAGGTTTTGAAGGGGGCGGCGATGATCGATCTTTTCTCCCTCAACAGAAGCTTCTCCCAACACTCATATGCCCAACAGGAATCACAACTCAAGATTCCGGCAAGAGAAACCGTGGGAGCAAGCTGAGGAGATCCAGAAAGAGAGAGAAAGGATGCTAGATAGAACTGTATTGTGTGTTGTATCGAAGGAGGCGGATCCATCTCAGATTATAGAGGCTTCTAGAGCATCGAGAAGCAGCGGCTTCAATTAAGAGTAGTAATGAGGGAGATGGACCGTCGGGTAGGGTTAGGGGTTTAGGGCTTGGGCCGGGTAGGTATTTAATTAGGAACTGGGCCGAGAAATACAATTGGGCCAACTTCAACATTTCCACCTTTGGCCCTATTGGTATTTCTTGTCACCATGGAGCTACCTGCCCAAAACAAAACAAAGGAATATCATCATTGCCTTATGATTTTTACTCTTAAGTTTATCACAAAGACAGACTAAGACAGGGAGGAAGGAATACTATGCGTATTCAGTCCAGTCTCAACACAAGAGACCAACCCAAATCATAGATACAAGTCTCGGGTCTCACAAGATCATTGACCTTCATTTAACTTGTATCAACCTAGCTTTTGCACCAAAAGGAAATAACCATGTATGTACACTGCCCAAGGGGGCTTAGTTGTCACCCTGACTTCAGGTCAGGATAACTCAAAGTATCACCATCATTGGTTCAACCTAAGTCCATATTCAGGGACCTTTTGCAGGCTTCCAGCTTTGCAACTGGTAGGCACTTAGTGCCCATATCTGCTGGGTTGAATTCAGATGGGATCTTATCCAATAATACTTCTCCTTTCTCAACTATGTCTCTTATGAAATGATATCTCACATCAATATGCTTTGTTCTGTCATGAAAGACTGGGTTCTTACAAAGTTGGATAGCAGATTGGCTGTCAGAATAAAGTAATGGTTTATCATCAATGAACTTAATTTCAGTTAACACACCATTCAACCAAATAGCTTCTTTTACAGCTTCTGTAGCTGCAATGTACTCAGACTCTATGGAGGACAAGGCAACTATACTTTGTAACTGTGATTTCCAACTTATACAAGATCCACATAAAGTGAACACATATGATGTTGTAGACTTTCTTTGATCCCTATCATTGGCATAGTTAGAGTCTACATAGCCAATGCATTTGACACCTTCAGAATATTTTGAGAAAATTAGACCTTGAGAAGCTGTGGACTTAAGATACCTAAGCAACCACTTAAGAGCTTCCCAATGGGGCAGCCTAGGGTTTGCCATGTACCTACTTAAACAGGATACAACATAGGTTATATCAGGCCTGGTGCTGATCATGAGGTACATAACAGAACCCAGAGCATTAGCATAGGGAACTCCTGACATATCACTCAGGTCAGTGTCACTTCTGGGACACTGATCTTTACTCAATTGAAAATGGGATGAAAGTGGGACATTCACAGGTTTACACAAATCCATATCAAATCTTTTAAGCACTTGTTCAACATAAGAGGATTGGTGAAGTAGCAGTGTGTGTGTGCGCTTCTGTTTCTGTCAATATTCATACCTAGGATTTTCCTTGCATTCCCCAAATCTTTCATGTTGAAGTTTTCACTCAGGCAGGTTTGGACATGCTTCAATGTTTTCAGGCAGGGGCTTATCAGAAGCATATCATCAACATACAGCAGTAGAAACATAGGCACAGAAGTCTTCATGTAATACAAACAGTGATCAAATTGAGATCTAGAAAAGTTCAAGTTTCTCATGCATATATCAAACTTAATATTCCATTGTCTGGGAGACTGTTTTAATCCATACAAAGACTTTTTAAGCAAACAAACATGATCAGGATGTGATTTATCTTCAAAACCTTCTGGTTGTTTTATGTAGATATTATTTTCCAATTCACCATGCAAGAAAGCAGTTGTCACATCCATTTGTTTCAATTCCCAGTCAAAATGAGCAGTCAAGGCAAGCATTATCCTAACAGTAGTAAATTTAACCACAGGAGCAAAGATTTCTGTATAGTCTATGCCTTCTTTTTGGGTAAAGCCTTTTGCAACAAGCCTTGCCTTGTATCTAACATGATCAACCTCCTGTTTTATTTTAAATAGCCATTTACATTCAACAAGGGAGCATGCATCAGGTTTTTCCACAAGTATCCAAGTTTTGTTATCAAGTAAAGAGTTCATTTCACTTTTCATAGCTTCTTTCCATTTATCAGATTCAGCACATGTGATAGCTTCCTTATACGTTTTAGGCTCAGAGGAATCAACATTATTGAACACATTGAAGGCATACATTGACAAATTACATCCATCATACCTAGTGGGAGCCTTAATTGTTCTCCTAGGCCTATCTCTTGACAGTTTATAGTTATCAAGGTTTACAGGCTCAGGTTCATGCTCAACAGTTTGTTCATGTTCAGATTCAGATTCAAATTCAGAGACATTCACATGCACATGCTTGTCAGATTCAGATTCATGATTAGATGCAGAATCAGAAGGGCTAATATTATCATGCACATGATCATTATGAATATTGCACTCAGGAAATTCTGGAGGTGAAGGGTCCACCTTAGACAAGACAGGGAAAAACACAGGAGACTCAAGTTTCTCCACCTCACATGGAGCAGCAGATAGTGAGGATTCATTTAAGAATGGGAAGTCAGTTTCATTAAATGACACATCCCTACTGATGCAAGTTTTAAATCCAGGTAGAGTTTTATCCCATAGTCTGTAGCCTTTAACACCATCAGGATATCCCAGAAAGATGCATTTCCTAGCCCTTGGTTCAATTTTACTGAGTTTTTGATGAACATAAGCACTGCATCCAAACACTCTCAGATTTGACAGGCAAATAGGTTTATTATAGAACACAGATTCTGGGAGTTTTCCCTGTAAAGGGACTGAGGGAGATCTGTTAACCAGATAACAAGAAGTCATAAGGGCTTCTCCCCAAAATTTCTCCCCAAGGCCTGAACCAGCCAGGAGGCTTCTAACTCTCTCCAGGAGAGTTCTGTTCATCCTCTCAACAACCCCATTTTGCTGGGGGTTGTAAGGCACAGACTTGTGCCTCTTGATCCCAAGATCAGTGCACCAATTGTCCATAAGTTGATTGCAGAATTCTAGACCATTATCAGTTCTTAGACACTTGATGCTTTTATTTGTTTGGTTTTGAATTGCAATGGACCATTTAGAAAAATTTTCAAAAACTTCAGATTTGTGTTTCATTAGGAACACCCAAGTTTTTCTTGAAAAGTCATCAATGATTGATAAGAAAAACACATTACCACCATGAGTTGGGACCTTTGAGGGCCCCCACACATCAGCATGGATATACTCAAGAATATCAGAGCTTAATTGAGCTTTAGGATAAGGACCAGACACAGGGAAGGGCAACTTGTGTTGCTTTCCCATCAGACATGGCTCACAGAATGTCATACTAGTTACTTTATCATGTTTGAATGCACCTGACCTTTTAAGGATTTCTAGGCCCTTATTACTCATATGACCTAATCTTGCATGCCATAAAGATGTTTTATCATGTTGCACCACATTAGCAGTTTGAACAGGCATAGAGTAAGCATGAACAGCATACAAGTCTCCTTTTCTGGGGGCTTCAAAACATACCATTGAATTCATTCTGAATTGAAAACACTTATGATTCATAGAGCCAATAAGTTGTTGATCAGCAAGTTTGGAAACAGATAATAGATTAAATTTCAATTTTGGAACATATCTGACATCATGCAGGGTAATCATGCTTTCATTTTCAAACTTAAGACATACATCACCCCTTCCAATTATTTCACATTGCTGACCATCAGCCAAAGCAACAGCACCAGAATTTATAAGTTGTAGGTTTTGAAAAATGTACTTGTGTGGAGTGACATGAAAGGTACATCCTGAATCTATGAGCCACTCAGATTCATGCACATTATCAGACACAACATTTGTAAAGTTTATGAATTGGACATCAGAATGCACCATGTATAGTTCACCATTTTCATGATTATCATTATGCTCAGGGTGATCATAATACATGACATTATTGGCTTGATTGTTCCCAAATCCCCTGCCCCTTTTTGGTTGTTTACATCTGTTTGAGTAATGCCCAGGCTTCCCACAGTTCCAACAATTCTTTTTAGTTTTGAAGTCTGAGTTTTGAGGAAAGTTTTGGTTTCTGGGAGGGTTAAACTCAGAGGAGATAGGGAAAGGGCCAGAACTTTGTGCTTGGCTGTGATTTCTGAGATGTTGGGAGTAGATCTCACAAAGGTTGTGGGTTCTGGTGTTGCTGGGGAGGTTATGAGCTCGGTTGTATTCCCTCCTGTGCCTCTCAGCAACAATATCACTTGGATTTTCAGGATTAGGTCTAAAAGTTTTGTGATTATTTCTGTTGACATAAAGAATCTCATTTTGTAATGGTTTGGACTAAAGCTTTTTTAACTCATTCTCTTTTGATTTAAGCCCAGAAACAATCATGTCACAAGTAACTTTGGACCCCCCATATTTTAAGGCTGATTTAACTTCTGAAAAAACTTCAGAAATAGCACCAAGAAGGATCTGAGGAGCATATTTTTCAAGTGTATCATCCCCAGCCAGTTTTAGGTCTTTCAGAAGTTTATTAAAATCATGCATGTTTGAATCAATATCTTTAGCTGGGTCCATTTGAAAAGTCATTATTTGGTTTTGTAAAGAATATGCAGATTCTTCAGATTTAGCCACAAAGAAAGCAGTCAAGGCATCCCACAGATCTTTGGCACATCTATGATGAGAAACTTGCCTAACAACAGCACTGCTCAAGTTTAATAGAATTGTAGCTCTTGCACCAGCATTTAATTTAACAAGGGTTTTATCTGCTTCATTTTCATCAATTCTTTCAAATATGGCATCTTGCAGGTTTTCTTTAGTTAAAATACACTCAACCCTAGTTTGCCAATCACCAAAATCATCCTTTCCATTGAAAGGGACAGCACTTAGATTGTTCATTTTCACAGAATTTCACAGAGATCACAGAAATTCACCAAATAGCTAAATTCCACCACAAAGATATCAGGGAAAAAGCACCAAATCACTTCAGAACAGGAGAAAAAACACTCCACAGGCCCAAAGAAGGGTGCACAAGGGGAATCTAGAGCTGAGGCTATCCCAGTTCTCAGCACAGATTGATCTGTGGAGCAGGGGTTCACTCAGGTCAATCCCAAAACCCAACTAGCCCACCAACAAGACTTAGAGACACTAAGTCTAACCACAACAACTCTGTAAACAGAGTTCCAGATCAGATTCTTTCCAGGAATCACAACAACAGCAATACACACTTCCCAACAGGAATGCAGAAAACTTAGAGCAACAAAATGGGTAGACAATTAACACCAAATCAACCCAGAAAACCCCTCTTTTCAACTGAGAATCCCTTACCAAAATTAGCTATCGGGGCAACCCGCTTTGAGGAGACCCACAGGGGAATCCAGACGGTCCCGACCGTAAGCTAAATTTTGGAAAAAAGCTTGGAATGCCAAGGGATCGACAGAGATATGAGCGGAAATAAGAAAACACAGGATCAACAAATACCACACAGAGGAGATTAGGGTTTAGGGTTAATACCAGAGCCGACCCTCCCAGGCAGAGGAGGGGTCGGACTTACTGTTTTTAGGAGCCCGACGGGGGCGAGAGAGGCGCGGCCCTTACCGGCGGCGGGGTGTGTGAGATGGAGATAAGGAGAGTGCCCCCGGCTAGACAAACCAGGCTCTGATACCACTGTTGTGGTATCGCCTAGCCAGGGCTTGCACTACTTGGTTCCCTTACTCTAGCGGCCTCACACACTTGCTACTCAAGTAGCTGTGGCCCAGAAAAGAAAGTAAGAAAGCTATACTAGCTATTACAGAGATTTACAGAGAGAATAGCCTTGGAGAAGGTTCACAGCAGGGGCTTTAACTTTGTTCCTCAACTTGTACAGAGCCTCAGAGGTGTAGATCAGGAGGATCTACAGATCTTCTTCACAGGCTTGGAGCGATGGGACTTCAACTGTGAAAACAAGAAAAAGGAGCAAGTTAGATCCAGACAGATGGCAAGTATTCAAAGCAGAGAGTAGAATAGCCAGAGATAGAGTTAATCAGAGTATCAATCGGTGGGAAAATTGTGCCCTAGGCACAGTTTGACTCAGATTTTCCCACGAACGGCGGCGATGGCAACTCCGGCGACAGGAGGTACCCAGACCAGGGGAAAAGGGAAGGGGAAGCAGCGGCTAGGTTTTGAAGGGGGCGGCGATGATCGATCTTTTCTCCCTCAACAGAAGCTTCTCCCAACACTCATATGCCCAACAGGAATCACAACTCAAGATTCCGGCAAGAGAAACCGTGGGAGCAAGCTGAGGAGATCCAGAAAGAGAGAGAAAGGATGCTAGATAGAACTGTACTGTGTGTTGTATCGAAGGAGGCGGATCCATCTCAGATTATAGAGGCTTCTAGAGCATCGAGAAGCAGCGGCTTCAATTAAGAATAGTAATGAGGGAGATGGACCGTCGGGTAGGGTTAGGGGTTTAGGGCTTGGGCCGGGTAGGTATTTAATTAGGAACTGGGCCGAGAAATACAATTGGGCCAACTTCAACAACAAGATTACCCGTTACTGAAGCATTTATAAGAGATGTGATCGCATGAATTTTTTGTTAGAACTTAGAAGGTTAATTCACGTATTTGTAATTTTGAATTTATGAGATTAGTTCATTAGCGTGTCTTGCACTTTATTGATATCATCGCATCATAGTTGATAGTTTTTCCTACTTTGATCTAGTCTTTTTTTTAAAAAAATTTTTATGTTTAAATCAAAGGAACTATGAAAGTGTCCCCTCAAAAAAAAAAAAAAAAAAGAAAGAAAGAAAGAAAGAACTATGAAAGTGGTGGTTTGACAGAATCCATTTCGTGTATCAGATTCCATGAAAAAGTTACAGTCGAAGCGTTAACATTTTTTCACAAAGTGGTACGTGGTATCATTTTGAAAAATAATATTAAAAAACTAACTTGTCCAAATTAATCCTTATTTTTTTAATAATTATGCTAGTGATATGATGACATTTTCATATTTTCTTTAGTGAAACGTGTCATTTTGATTTTGTTTTCTTCCATTTTCTCCAAATTAAATAGAAAATAATGTTATTTATGAAAATAAACAATTGAAAATAATAACTAGAATAAAGTAGTTTTGAAATTATTTTTTCTAAACTTATTCATTAATTGAAACTAAATTGGTTATGCATAGCAATAAAATTCGTACAAATCATTCGATGTATAAAGTATAATTTGACAATTTTAAGAATGATAAAATAATAAAAAAATAACTTCATAATATATAAATTACATGAATAACATAGATTAATGATTTCAAATAAAAAATAATGAAATTCAATCGCAATTCACTATTAATTTAATTTAGCATAGATTTATCAATGTATTAATAAATGATCTATATTTTAAAATTACATTTTTAACTAGTATAAGATACTAATTTTAATTAATATGCAACATTCATAAATTATAATCCTAAATAAAAAAAAAAACTATATATAGGATATATGTTCGGAATTGGGATTTGGTGGATCGGCCGCTGCCGTGAATAGGATATTTTTGACAATATTACCGTTGGAGAAAGATTAATTAGAAAATCAACAACCAAAATTTCCTTACTTATTCATGCAATTTCCTCACTCTTTATTTTAATTTTTCCGATCGTTACAATTCAGAGCCGGAGTATATTGAGATGGGGCGTGCGAGGCTAAAGATGGAGTATATTGAGAAGAAGAAATCAAGAATTCAGACATTCAAGAAAAGAAAGGGAGGGTTGATGAAGAAACTGCATGAACTCACCGTTCTCTGCGACGTGGGCGCGTGCATGATCATCCATGACCCCACGCAACACCAATCTTCCATCTGGCCCGAGCAGAATCCCGGCGAAGTCCGCCGCCTGATCGACGCCTACAGAGCTGCTTCCGGCATCATCAAGACGTATGGGGTGTCTGATTTCTTGGAGGAGAGGCGGAGGAAAGTGGAGAAGGAGACGATCAAACTGCGCAGGCAAAACTTGGAATCCAATCATCCCTCTTCGGATCATGATTGCTTGGTTTTGATGGATGAATCACAGTTGAGGGAATTGGGTTCTGCACTGAGTTACAAGGCCCAGATTGTGAGATCAAGAATCCAATTCTTGAAGCAGAGAGAAATGGAAACCATCAACAACTACAACATGATGCTGCAGCTAGATTCTGATTCGAGCCAGTTCCACAATCTTGATCAACAAATCATGGATAATCTCTACCAAATCTACAATCTTGATCAAGAAATAATGAAGCCTGCTACTGATATGGATATCATTGGATTTGGTTCACATAATTATTACTATACGCCGCCGATGCCAATGGCAATTCTGCCGCCCCATTACTCTTCAATGGTTCAGAATCCGGAGTGGGCTGATGATGGTGATCACATATCCCATTTTCTTATGCAGTAGTAGACTACATTTATGATTTATTACATTTTTTTTTTTGGATTTTGTAGACATAAATCTCTTTGGTCTGTTTGGTAAATGAGGTTATTGTGAGTTGTAATTAGTAACTAATTTTGACCAATAATTCTAATTTCTAATTTTGTAAAGAAAAAAAAAGGGACCCTAACCCTAAGCAATACCACTAGAAATTCTATAGTCCCAATGCACCAATACTCAAAATTATTACGTTTTCTTTTATTTTTTTTCTTCAATTTTAATTTTTTAGGTTTAACATAATTTTACAATTTTATTTAGGGTTTATTCCAACCAATTATGGTTTATAATTATTTTTTAATATTTAATTTTAACTTTTTAATTAATATAATTGATATTTAAGGGGGTGTATTCAATTAGGATTTTGATGGATTTATTTGGACTTTAAAATGTTCATGGATTTCTATGAATTTTTAAATCCATAGACTCCACATGGAGTCTCCCAACTCCACGCAGAGTCTGGCGGATTTCGTGTATGGATTTCGGACGATTTCAATGGATTTCAAATTCATCTCGCCAGCGCTCGTTGGAACACAACGATCGGTGTATCCGAAAAAAAAAAAAAAAATCCAGCGGCCGCTAGAATCAAGCGGCCTTGATCCCAGCGGCCGCTGGAGTGCCATCATCGGCAAGGCCAGTGGCCGCTGGGGTCGGGTGACGGCTGGGGTGCCCGATTTCAACTCCTCACCGGCCGCTGGGACACAGCGCTCGCCGGGTTTTTCAAATCCATCGAAATCTCATGTCCAGAGGTCGGATTTCATCCTTTGTAATTTTCACGTGAAATCCAACGAAGTCAATGACTTTTTAAAGTCCGTGGATTGTTGAATACTGCAGAATTTTAAAGGACTTTTAAAAGTCTAGATTGAATACACCAAGATTTCGTTGGACTTTAAAAAGTCTGGATTGGATTGAATACACCAAGATTTCGTTGGACTTTTAAAAGTCTGGATTGAATACACAGAATTTCATTGGACTTTTAAAAATCTGGATTGAATACACCCGAATTTTAAAAGTCCAACGAAATCTCAATCGAATACACCCCGTTTAGGATTGATTATTCCAAACTTAAGGTATATAATTTTTTAAAATTTTAATTTCAGCAATAAATATTAATTATGATTAATTATAATATAATGAATTTTATTTTTACAAAATACATTATTAACAATATATAATTTTAATGTTAGAACATGATTGACACATAAAGTTGGAACTAGATGATCCTGATCAAGCAATAGAGTCTATTTTTACAAATAGACCAAAAATAAAATAAAATAAAATTCAAATTAAGCATTTTTACAGTGAATAAATCCCGATTTCCAGAATGTGTGTAATCCACATTAGTGGGTTGGTCGTTTTCCCAGCCGAATCAATTTTTCTGGTTTCCATTGCGCCACTTCGCTTTCTGTCCTGAAACAGTATCTCAATCAACAGCAGCACAATTCTCATCGCCATTCCTTCTCTCTCTACCAATTAATAATTGATAAACCAATTTGCAGCATCCATGGCCTCCGCCCCAACCATTTTCTTGCAAGAACCCATCTTTAAATGGAAAACCTACTCATACCACTCTCCTCAATTACCGCCCCTAAATTCCTTCGCCCAAAGCCATATCAAGATCCGTAAAAATTTGAAAAAACTCAGCATCAATTGCTTGTTCACCAACGATGGTTCGGCTGCCGATCAACGTATTACCAAGATTGGCTTTGGGAAATTGGAAATTAAGCAAAACCTAGTTGAAATTGTGGCCGAAACAATTATGAAGATGCTCAAGGTGTTGCGGAAACCCGCGGTAGCTGCTGTGGTTGTGGGGTTGCTGTTGATGTACAATCCTAATTCGGCATTGGCGGCCTCTGGGGGACGGGTGGGTGGCAGTTCTTTCTCGTCGCGGTCATCAATGTCGTCGTCGCGGAGTTACAGCACGCCGAGGATGGGGGCGGGGTCTGGTTATTCGTATTCGGCGCCTTATTATGCGCCGTCGCCGTTTGGTGGGGTTTACGTTGGCCCTGCAGTTGGTATTGGCTCCAGCTTTTCCCTTATTATGGTTGCCTTTGTTGCATTTGTCTTGGTTTCCGGTTTCTTGTCTGAGGGTTCTCAGGGCAGTGTGCTCACAGCTACTGAGAAAACAAGTGTGCTCAAGCTGCAGGTATATATTGTTTTATCCACCACTTAATTTGCTATGTTTCGTGTTATTTGTTTTGTTTATTGTTTAGTTTGTATTGCCTATAAAGTCTCAGTGCCAGTTTTGTACATGTGTGGAGTTCACTGTTCTGGTTGTGGCTAGAAGCGTTGATGAGCAGTTGTTGTTTTGTTGAATGATTGAGGGGGTTTGACATAATTAGATGGTGTGTGAGATTAAGTCAATCGAGTAGGATTTCGCAATAATGGCCTAATATATATGCTGACTGCAATTCTGTGTGACAAAATGGATTATGAGTAATGTTGTCTGAAAGTAAATGTTATGTGGATCACATATGGTGATGGGGCTTCATGTTATCTGTACACTGAGTGGTCATATAACTGTGTCTTACAGCAGAACTAATATGCCTCGGAAATTGTTATTATGCTCAATACCTTATCTTATGATATTTGGCTGCTTTTATGAAATAAAAAGTAGATTACTCACTCGCACATCCCGTTGGTAGTATTATTTAGTGATTTAGTAACATATCTGCTAGTTTTCTTTCATTTTCGATACAAATAGTTGCAGAAAATGAGCTATAACACAATATACAACTTAGAGGAGCAATAGATTAAGTGGAATCATGTGAATCTAAGATGCTTTGATCCATATACAGACTTGGGTTTTAAGTGATTGTAAATGTTTTCTGAATTATGCTTTGGCTGTCAACTTTTATCCCAGACACTTAAAATAAGTGATAGGCAGGGTTAGTTTATATTAGTTTGTGCTAGTTTATGAGGTTCAATATCACATGTCCTGCCATAGGACAATTAAAGCACTGTTGTAAAACCATTTCCAATAAGTTTTGTCACCTAATAGTTTCACCATGCACTCTCCTTTGCTAAATAATTTATGTTTTCTTGTCTTGTTTTTCATTGTTTTAGACGTTTAGTTTCATTACAACTGCATATCACTGTGTATATACAAGGTTGGACTATTGGGCTTAGGAAGGTCGCTCCAAAAGGATCTGAACCGGATTGCTGAAACTGCAGATACATCCACAGCTGAAGGTCTACACTATGTATTGACAGGTAACACGCCCCATCGGACTTTAATCCCATGCATTGCACCTCACATCCCGGTTTTGGATGGAGAAGATGAAACGTTGATATATTTCTATAAAAGTTAGAACATGCCATAACTGCCATCATTGGTGATGCCTGTACTTGGAAAGAAAAGTTTTCTAATTGCATTTAGGCATCAGGTTATTGATGGATATTAAATATATTTACTTGCTATCATAATGTTATTGACATATGCCATAATATGCAATTAATGACCGAGTTGGATCTATCTAGATGGCCATACCATAAAGCTTTATAACATCTGGAAAAAAGAGCCGGTATAGTTCTTCCCCACATTGCGTTGCTTTTACCTTCTTTCTTGTTCTCCAGTAGATATCTCAGCTGGTATAGTTATCAGAGCGTGCAAAAAAAAAAAAGATTTTCAAGGTACCAAACTTTTTGGACCTCTCACTAAGATTATAATGGGTTAGAATACTTTTAATCCATTACACACTGCATTTGCAACCTTGCCTTTTCATATTCTGACTGGTCATAATTTCACAGTCTATATTTTAAGTTTAGCATCATTCTGACCTTCTCATTGCATTTTTCGTTTCTTTGATTTGTACTTTTTTTCTTTTTTTGTTGGGCAATAACTTCTGTGACTAATAATTAAACTTTGTTACAGAGACAGTACTAGCTTTGCTTCGGCATCCTGATTATTGCATCTCTGCTTATTCATCAGTAAGTTACAACATGCTGATTCCTTGTTTTATTAGATTTTTTTTCGGTTGGAATGTATAGAGCTAAAGCTGGAGATGAATTAAAGTTCTGTCTTGTGTGTTTATATGTGAAATACAGACATATTAAAGCTTTCACTCTGTCATTTGTGATTATATGTGAAATACAGACATATTAAAGCTGTCTCTAGTGATCGAATGCATATTTAAACTGATGATGTGATTCCTGTTTTGCCTCATGCTAAGAAGTAAGAACTGTAAACCGAGATTCAAAATTAAAATGGTATACAATGCTTAAAGTTTTCCTCTTAAGGCTTGGAACTAGTCCGCCTTGAAATTTTGTGGTTCTCCTTTGAATATCTACCAACAATGTTAGTCATATCTGATCCTATGCAAACATAAGTTGTCTTAAATGAATCAGATCCTTATATTAGTTTTGTGGATCCACAACCTTGATGCTGGCGGAATGGATCATTTCAGTTGCTGCTGCATGCTTCGCCGTGTGTACTCCATTTCCATATCTGATCCATTCTCAGGCATATATAGCACACCAATGAAGGGCTCTTCTCTTTTGTGCATTGGAGATTACTTTTCCTGATATATAATTTTATTGGGCTCGTTTTAAGTTGGCATCCTAAAATTCAGGTTGATGTGAAGAGAAGCATGGAAGAAGGGGAAAAAAGATTTAACCAATTATCTATTGAAGAACGCGGCAAATTTGATGAGGAGACACTTGTCAATGTCAACAGCATTAAAAAGCAAAGCTCGACAATCCTGAGAGCAGCTGGATTTAGCAACGAGTACATAGTTGTAAGGACTCCAAACTTTTTCTTCTTGCTTGGTTATTTCTGGAGTGAGGTCTGAATCAATAATATAAATATTATTATCTGTGCATTATATGGATGAGAGAGGTGTATGTAGGACGGACTGAGAAGAGGTTCGTTAATTTTCTGTCTATAGCTTGATGCTTGCTTACTTGGTTTAGGTGATATGATATCAGCTTAACATGTGAAGCTACACTCCTCAGAATCAGTCCTATTGTTCCCTAGTTTTGTTATGCTAAAAGCCTATAATGTTTTTGGCATCGATATTCACTTGTGAAGCAGCCTGTAAAGGCTTTACTAGTATCTTTACACATTGATGAAACTGGTTTTTGCCCCAGCCACGTGTACCCTCTTGATTTTCTCCTACTGATAAATATTGTAGCAGGACTAGTTCTAGCTAGTTTGGTTCCAACTTCCCCCTCTTCCATATCCCTTTTTCGTCTGATCTTCTTATGCATATCATTGAAATAATTCAGATCACAATCTTGGTGGCTGCTGGAGGAGAACACAAGCTGCCGTCTATTAACAACAGTAAAGATTTGAAAGAAGCTCTGCAAAAGCTGGCATCTATTCCATCAAGTAGAACACTGGTAAGAATTTACAAGTCCCTCGTTCCAAACTGCAAGTTTTGCATGCTTTCCTTTGTCTAACTTCGACTGTGTCATGACCCAGGCCATCGAGGTGCTTTGGACCCCTCAAAATGAAGACGACACTCTTTCAGAACGAGAACTACTGGAAGACTACCCATTGCTGCGGCCTCTTTAAGAGATGGAAAATATACTGCATCTTCTTTTTCGATCAAGAACGTGAATGAGCTCGAGCAAGATGTGAAAAAAATCAAATATGTATATATTACTCAAAGCGGCTTCTTGTATAGCCTTTACGCCTCGAATATTTGCTTTAGTTCTTAGAAATCGAATTCTGTACTGAACGGCAGCATGTTAACCATAGATACTGCAAATTACCCATTATTAAAGCCTCTCTAGAATGGAAAGAAATCTATCAGCCTGAAAGATTGGAGAAATGGTAGGAACTGATAAAGAATGTTAACTTTGAACAAAAACAAAGGAGGTTTTTTTTATGAGAAATTTGCACCAACTTTACTCTTTACTCGAACCACAAAATATGTTTACAAGATTCTTGATTCTAGTTTTATATGACATCGACAATATACAATCAAAAGGCTAGCTAAAAGGAACTTGATCGAGACATTTCCCATTGGAATCATATAATACTAATTAACTTCAGTTTTAATTAAATTATATCTCAGATTATATAATTATGATTTCTATTACAAACTCCACGAGATTTTTTGAAACATTCGTTAGTACCAAATTAGTACCCCTATTAGTAAAATAAATTTAAAATATTCTGACAATGTGCTACTCGTAAGAAGCTAAAAAAATATATGATGGGTATGTTTAAATCATTATACACATGCATGACACACCACAACTATAAAATTATGATTAAGTTTTGAATTTGTAATTCTACTTTTTTGAGGAACGAAACAAGTTAATTATATATTATAAAGTTGAATTTGGAAGATAAAGTCCGATTTGTGACCTCAAAACAATAGCAGGAACTTCCATATACAAAAAGAAGAAGAAGAAGAAGAAGATGATGATGATGATGACCGTTATTTATAGTTGATTGGAGGAGGCATAGAATGTCAATGTCCAATCGAGGTTCACTAGATTTTGTTAGGGGTGGGAAAAATATCGAAATACCGCACTTATCGTATTGAAAAAATACTGAAATTGTCGAATTTTGGTATACCGAAATTTTCGGTACGGTATGACACAAAATGGATAATTTTCAGTATGGTACCGGTATGAAATTTCAAAATTACCAGCATACGTATCCCGATATATTGGTATATATCAATATAAACGGTATATCAGTATACCGTACCGTACCAATGGTTTTTTTTTTAAAAATATCAATAAAAGAAAAAAAATAATCAAATGACTATATTTAAATTATGTTGATCTACAACATTGAACAATATCGATATAATAAAGTGAACAATTGAAAGTTTTATCTAATAACTAAATAATAGTAATTCTTATTCCTTTTATTATTAAACACCCAATACTCCTCTCTAATATTAAACACTAAAAGTTTTTTAAAAAAATTATAAGACAAATAAAAAGAAAATTACTAAATAAGAAGATAAAAAATATCTTACGGCATCGTATACCGGAAAAATTGGTACAATATCGATATCTATTATGACATATACCGAAATTTCGGTATACTATACCGAAATTATGAGTATGAGAACGGTATAAAAATTTTCGATATCGATATATCGGTACGGTATATGATACAACGTGAAAAATTTTCGGTGTACCGTACCGATCACCGCTAGATTTTGTTTCCGGACATGAAAGTGTAGAATAAATGCAATAAAAACAAAAGTTGGGAAAATCTATTGAAAACATGGACTCGAAAATAGAATTAATGCAATAAAAACAAATTAAAGTTGGAAAACTATAACATTAAATTATAACTTCCTCAATAAAAACAATCTGAGGTTTGTAAGATCCCACCTTCCTCGAAAGCAGCCCTGGCCTTCTTCTGCATGTCCTTCACCTTCTCCTTCACCCCACTTTCCCCCTCCGCTGCCATCAGCTGCCTCATCGCTGTTGCTATGGCTTCCCATCCAGCAATCTGCGGCTTCTCCCCCTTGAAATCCATCTGGTAGTAGTCGAGCCTCATCATATCCGCCATCCACAAATTCACTGGCCAAAACATTTTTTATCAATTCGAGATGCAAATCATCTTCATTCTGTCCTTCCACTTGATCAATTAGCATCGAAGACGTAGAAGAATCTGCTGAGAATCCCCTTTGATGCATTTCTTCCAAGAATGGTATTGCCTTGTCAAGCTCACTTTTCGTTAACAAACCACGGACAATAACGTTGCATGTCACACTATTGGGTGCACAATTACCAACATTCTCCATCTCTACAAGGAAACGTTTTGCCTCCTTCATAGACCCTTCTTGACAAAGTGAACCAATGATCATAGTATACATACGAACATCAGGTTGCAAACCTCTAGAAGGAAGTTGGTTGAAAAGATCTCTTGCAGCATCAAGTTTTCCGTTTTTGCATCATCCATTAATCAGTGCCATACGTACGTGACTATATCAGGATTAAATCCCTGCTCTTCGATCATGCCCAGTAACAAAAGAGCTCCATCAGTCTCCCCATTCCTGCACAACCCATCCAACATTAATGTATTGTAAGTATATAAGTCGGGAAGTACTCGTTGAGCTTCCATATCCTTGAAAAGCTGTAACCCCTCATCAAATCTATCTGCACTAAATAACCCACGTATCATGGTATTATAAGTATATGTATCACGCTCCAAACCTTTACAAGGAACTTCAAGGAAAAGAAGCCTAGCTTCATCCACTCTTCCCCTATTGCAGTATCCATTTATTAATATCTTATAGCTGATGATGTCTGGCTTAAGATCCCTCTCTACTATGGAATCAAATACTTGTTTTGCTTTATCACTTTCTCCTCGCAAACAATACCCATCTATCAACACATTATAAGCAGGGCCGGTCCTGATAAAAATAAGGCCCTGGGCGAAATTATAAAAATGGGCCCCCAATATATTATCGTACGCAATACATTAAAAAGCAAAAAATATCCATTACTTATAAAAAATGACTTCGTCTAGCATTTTTACTTGTAAAATAATATACAATATTGTTCAAATCTATGTTATCTAAAATCTCTTTTTCTATACATAATATTGTCAAACCATTCAATCTCTCTTGGGACATTAACGATCTCAAATACGTTTTCAACAATTTTAACTTTAAGAAGCTCCTCTTAGTCGACGCTACAGTAACCAGCATGGTCAACATGATTCTGTAAGCAATTGCAGCATTTGGATAACAATCTGCACTTTTTACAAATTCAAAAATTTCAATAGCAGACATTGTCTCATTTGGCAAAGTCATTTGTAATATTTTTAATTCTGTAAATAGATCATCTAAGTTAACATCAGATAGATTATCATGGGTAAGAGCATATTTCAGATTAACACAACAACTTCTCAATTTAGCATTATCCAATGATCTTAGAATTTTTGAATCAAATAAAAAACCAAATATATGTTCAAATGATTTCAATTGTTCAAAAAATAAAATAAAATATTTAATTCAATTACTCTTGCCTGTAAAAAAAATTACAAAATCAATAAAATATATGAATTTACTTACCCGTAAAATAAAATCAACAAGATGCTTCAATGGTTCCACCTTCTGAAATCGGAATTTGAATTTCAGAATTTGCAATGAGATTTTTTTTTGCTCGAACAATTAGGTCGATACTCGATAGTCAAGAAATAAAAATTGGTATAAGAGAATTCATGTGGTTCTTTCTATATTTATATAATCATATTCATGAATATGATTCAACGGTAAGAACAGTAAGTTGAAGAGTTCTTAGTTCTTATTTTTCGGAAAACTGGCCAATGACTTGGAGAAGATGAAGAGTTTTTTTTCATAGAAATAACGTTGGAAGGGGTGATAATTAATTGTGCCGCTGATTAATGAATGATTTAATGGTATTAGACAATAAATTTTGACATCATGGATCGCATTTGCTGGGCCCAAAACCAATAAGTCTAATATTTTTTTTTTAGTATACATAATGCCTATAACTAATGGGCTATATTAAAAATTTTGGGCCCTCCAATTTTTGGGGCCCTGGGCTGTCACCCAGGCCCGTCCACCCTCAGGGCCGGCCCTGATTATAAGTGACAATATTTGGACACGTATTTTGTTGATTCATAATTTCCAACACGTCCACAGCCCCATTCACCTTTCCTTCTTTGCAAAACGCATTGATCAATATATTGAAAGTAACAACATCTAAAGATGTATTAGAATTAGTCATTTCATTCAACAAGTCTTCAACATCTTTTCATCTACCAACATCACACAAACCCTTAACCATCGAACTATACGTAACAACATTAAGTGAAATACCCTTGCGAACCATCTTGGATAGGAGCTGGAAAGCATCATCCACCATTCCACCTTTGCATAACCCGTCAATTAATGTGCTATAAGCCTGAACATTTATTTCAAATTTAAGAAGCAAATCACGGGCTGCAATGATCTCTCCAGCTTTGCAAAGCCCATCTAACACGCTCAAACCGTAACATCATCAGGCTCGCAAATTCCAAAATCCAAAAGCTTTTTGAATAATTTCATGGCGTAACCGTCCTTGAAGATGATGGCCACTGTAGCAAAACCAAAGTCTATACGTTTGAGAAGGCAATAGCAGTTGATCGCGATATTCAACGTGTACTCATCCACAGGGGCACCCATTCGACGCATTTCGTCGAACACATAAAGGGCAAAAGAATACTGTTTCATCTTGACAGTGACGCTCATCAGTTTGTTCTACAAGCGAACAGAAGGCTGTGGCCACATTCTCACCATATCGTGAAACAAGTGAATAGCGTTATCTAATTCTTTAACACAGTTGAAATCGATTGCGGGTGCCTCAGGTGAAAAATGCCCATCTTTTTTCATTCTTTTCTTGAGAAAAGGAAAGGGCCTATCTTTGCGATTGAAATTATGAAAACTCGAACAGAAACAAGAGAATGATCGAACAAAAACAACAACACTGGTCGGGAGGCAACCCGATATTTTACTGTTTTCATTTTAATTTCTTGTTAAGTATTGGTTGTTGTTAATTAACCACACAGGCGCACATTAAGGAAATCTCCTGGATTTGGGCACCTAGAGAAAAGTCAGAATTGAGAAAAAGCTAAGTGTATAGGAGAAACGGCGGTTAGAGCTAATCTCTTGCCGGAGTCAAATCCGAGCACTTCTGCTTTTGACAGGACTGACGAAGCCCCCCAAAGAAGACAACATCCCCGCTGAGGGCTTACAGGAACTGGGCAAGAAAGTTAATAGAATGAAGAAAGCCTTGATGAAGCTGCTGGAAACAAACGGGTTAGAGTGACCATCCTTTCCCTAAATAATTTGTCCATTTTTGTTAGGAATTTATGATTTTTTTGGTCGTTTTAGTCTTGTATTGTCTGTAAATTTATGTTGGTCTTTTTTGTTTTTTTTCTTTTTCTTTGGTTGCGGGCAAATATTATTCACACACTGATTGTGTCCTCAAAGGCATACTGTCAAGCAAGTGTGTGGGTGGATTTGCCCTTGTCTGTTGTTGTATCATAAGCATGATGGTTGGTACTGTTTATGGGCATAATAGGGTCTGATGTGATTAATTGATTTTTGAAGTTAAACCTACATATGAGAATGATAGATACTGATAAGAAAACCATGCGAGTTTTGAGACTGCATTTCATATGCTATTTTTTCTTCTGTGAGACTAAGATTCTGTAATCATAATTAGACCTGTGTTTGCCTTTGCCCTCTGTGAAACTGACCGTTAATTTCAAGCATGCATAGATGATTAAGGCCATTTTCTTTCTCTCCTGGCTGCGACTATGTAAAAATACTTCCATTTGCTGCCATCTTCGAGCTTAATTTATTTGTCTTCTAGCCCTTATGTTTAAAATCTCTCTTTAAAGAGTAATCTGAATATGGGTCTAGAATGTGTGTGTAGCTCTGAAAATGACAGTATGATTAAGGCCACAATAAGAGCATGAGCTGAAAAAGGGCAAATCTGTTGCCTCGCCCATATAAGAAAAGAAATAAAAAGAAAGATCAGCAGAATGAAGGAAAGAAAAAGAAAAATATATTTGATATATTGTCTGCTAGAGAAATTAAAAAAATATATGCTTTGCCTGTTATTGATAATATATATTATGTATATTTTTCTGATTGAATAGGAGCACAATAGGTGCCAGTCTGAATATGCCCATATTTTCTTATCTGAAGTTACGTCCAAATTCTTCCTATCTTTGCACCGTATGCCCCATTACAATTTACAACCTGAACAAGACCTTTTGATGAGCATGTTTGTTGATTAATGTGGTTAGTTAACTTAAGTCTTATGCAAACACTATGGTTTATTATGGATATTGAAATTCTGAGCGTAAACACGTCCCTACACATACACAGAGAGAAAGTGAGCCGAGTGAACCCTACTTGTCGTTTATCTATTGTGACCATGTGCATTTTTAATTCCAAACAATGTTATCATGTATAGACCTCGTTATGCCCATTATCAGACTGCTGCTTGCATGCTGGTTGAGTCTTTTCCTTTTAATTGAGTCTGTAATTTGACTTTTTGAGTTCTGAATTATAGTCATACTTGAGGACAAGTATGGTCCAAGTGTGTGGGTATGATACATACTCAATTTTGCATCTTTTTAGTTTGTCTTTTTTTTTTCATTTTTAGTACTTTCAGTTGTGTCTAGAGTCTAGTTTGGGACAAAGTGTAACAGGGGAGAGAGGAGCACGTTTTGATCCATTATGGGCATAATGAAGTGCCAATTCGATTAAGGGCATAAAGAGGATTAATCGTTGAAGCTTTGACAGTCTGTTGCGGATTTTACGCGAAAGTTCAGCAACAAATTCTTCTCAATTGACATGGGCCCATATGCACAGTGACGCGTGAGAGAGAGTTATCCTTATGCCCACAGCAAGGCGTAGCTAGCTAATGTGAGTAAGGGTTGATTTCACGACGAGCTGCGAATTCTATCTTTCAATGTCACTTTTCCAAAAGGGTTGAGGATTGTTGTGGTCTCCGTACTTTGTATGTAAAGACTGTAAACTAAATAACAAAGCAAAACAAAAGACAAGAAAATATCAATAGTAAAGGTATTCCGGATTAGAACTCAGATTTTGAACTTAACAAACACTAGACCGATCATGGGCACGCTGATTACTTATATGAATCTAATTACCTGGTTATAGGCAACGGATCTCTCACACTTACCCAATCTATCTTTTCAGTTTAGCCTAGAGGTGATCTCTCGTCCCCTAAACCCTAACTTGTCACCCAAGCCTGATCTCTCATATGATTGTAAGCAACAAAGGAACAATATGATCTAGACAGACCCATATTTACTTAGACAAAGATTTCTCTTATGCCCTCAGTACCCGTGATGTCTCCCATCCCTTTATGTCCAACACATAGCTACGATTCATTGACCATTTATAGAGGTAGTGAACACAATTCTAATTAACGAGTGATCAACCACAATTAACTAGCTTAGCTCACTGTCTAATGCAACAAAGAAAATGATTACACGACGGAACCAAATTCACACAGTTTATGCCCATAAGCCTCACGGTTCTTACGTGTTCATTAAGTTCTTATCCTTGTTCAATCCGGAATAACGAGTCTAGCCGCTCATGCTAGACTTAGAACAATAAAAATAATAATTAAAAGAATTATAACAAGACATAATATAAATAAAAAACTTACTTATATTAATTGTAAAAAGAATCCAACTCCAACGCTGGATTGAAGAACACAAAAACTGGAAATCCTAAGTGCCTTCAGGCATAAGGCCCGAGACTAAATGCAGAAAAGTAAAATAAAGCGAAATAAAATAAAAGTGTTATAGTGCGTAGAAAGGTGTTTGTTTGAGTACAAAGAACATAAGGTAAACTCCCCCATAGGCCGGGGGATTTTCAGCCCAGTCCATAGCCGCCGTGCCTAAGACTTTCCATATCTGGCAGATTCTTCCATTATTTAGAAGATTCTGAGTCACAGATTCTGTACTCGTCGTGCCCTAGTATCGCCGACATAGCAACTTTCCTTGTAAAGCCGATCCTCTTTCTAAAAGATCTCACTTTCCTTATGCGGCTCTTCTTTCCTTGGGCGGCTAGGGTGCACTACTCCTACTTCAGCTGATTGCGATTACTCTTGTGCCCAGTCTCCTCTCCTTCACTTCTCAATCACTCTGGGGTTGTTTTGGGCACGATCACGAACTTCTCCTTCAGCTTTTGCTGGAATGGTAGGCGATTTCCACCAGGCTCGAGAGAGAGCTTTCCGCTGAGAAGTTGTTGCATATCTTGGTATCATTAGCACCATTGTGCCCTCCAGAAGTGATTCCTGCCTCCTGCCTACCCTTGTGCCCATTCTGGCTCTTTCCGACTAAAAAAACACAAAAAATAAAGGACAAGGAATGAGAAAAAGACACAAAAAAACACGAGAGAATTTGGACTTGTCACACAGCAGTTCCAAAACTTAGGAAAGTCAGTTAGAGGAGAGAGAAGAAGTAGAGGAAAGAGAAAAGAAGAGATAAATGAGAGAGAAGAGATGTAGCGGCTCATCCCTATAATTTAAGGAACATGGTTGAAGTGGTCTTCTTCAACTAACTTCATGCCTCTACATAGGTTGGGCTGGGCCGAATTGTGGCTTTTCAAATAGCTATAAATACTAGTTATCTTTTATTTTCGTGGGACAACAAGAAAAAACTAGAAACACACCTTTTAGAATCATAAATTATAGTTTAGTTTCTGTATTTAAGTGTTCTGAAAATTCTGCACAGTCGGGGGTGATTTGCCCTCGACTGATGCATGTACTTGTTTTTGCCCAAATCTGGAGTTGGTTCCAGATTTTAATATAGTTTGTTTTCCTTTTATCATGAGTTGTTTTTGCTTTATTTATTAGTATGTTATCTGGCTAAGTATCCAGTGTTCAAGTTAAATGTGTTGAAGGATAAAGGTGATGCGTATGCATGAGGCTAATCGGGCTTAATTTATCTCGAGTTGATTCTCAATTTCAATCTGGGAAGAATGATGACATGGCAATGGCGAGGTTATGTGGCTGGCCACTCGTAGTTAAACCATTGTTATCATAAGTCAGGGTGGAAGTAAGGGCGATCGAACCCTGATGAACCACTAAGTGATAAAACAAGTGATGAAGCCTAGAGACGATGAAGCCTGGAGATTGGAGTATAGGTGGATATGGGCACAACGCCAAAGGGGTCCCATATACCAGCATTGGGTTCCTCTGATTGAATGCTAATCTGCATGGCTCTCTTCGTTGGGTCCTGGATAGTTAGGGACTAAGAGTCGCCGACCGTATCGCTCTTAGCATACACAGTAAGAAGGAATTGAGGGTGTAATTGAAGTGTGCAGAGAAGAATTAGTGACAGTAATCCATACAAATCCCTGAAAAGTTACCTGCTCCCTATAACTAAACGGTCTTATCGAGGTACTTATGTGTTTGTGCCCAGGATTGCATGCATCTACCAAAACTGAATTTATATTTGACTTGAACATTTATTTTATATTTATTTTTGTTTTGTTATTTAATTGTTAGTTTAGTTTGAAGTGTGCAGGGATGGATTAGTGACAGTAATCCATACAAATCCCGAAAGATTACTGAAAAGATAGAAAGGTTAATCACTCCTTGTGGGACGATATCTGCCTTCGGGCGCTATACTAGCCTCTGAGGGTAAATTAAAGCATTTGTCAGTGTAATCTAACTGATCAACTAATTTTCTTTCCTACAAGATTTTATTAACCATACCGGTTACAGTTGCATCAGCTGAAAGATCTTTCTCTAAGTTGAAATTGATCAAGACTTATCTACGATCAACTATGTCGCAGGACATGTTAAATGGATTAGCTATGTTATCGATTGAAAGAAAATTAGTTGATCAGTTAGATTACACTGACTTGATAAATACTTTTACCTCTAAAACTGCAAGACGCATTGTATTTAGATGAAATATCATTTGTCTCTTTTGAACTAGTGAATATTGTTATCTTGCTGAAATATTAGTGTGTATTTTTTTTTCTTGATTCGTACTCTTAAAAAAATCTCTATGAGGGCCCAATTTTTAATATTCACTTAGGGTTCCATATGTTACAGGACCGGCCCTGCAAAGAGCCTGCTGATGTTAGAGGTATGCATGCATGTAACCAAACTGCTCTGCTAGCTCCATGTTTAATTAGCTAGCTTTTTCATTACTTACATTATATATATTTTCAATTTTTTGTGAAATTTGATTACCTAATTATATATTTACTAGTTAGTGTATTATTCATTTTATTTTCTATTTTTAGTTGAGATTGACTACGAAGCAAAAATTGCATGAGTTCTAGCTGTTAATTCTAATTCACCTCGTGTGCTTTCCTTTTACGCGTATTTGTACAGAAAAGCAAACAATTTATCTTACTCTATCATAGATTTGCCATGAAAATGAGAGAATGCAAAAACACATGCATGTAATTTAATTTCTAATATACATGAAAAAAATGATACAAGTTTCGTAAATGGATCTGTTGTAACTTGGATAATATTTTATGGTTTATATATATAATGAATTAATATAATATTCTATTAGAGAATTTGAGTCTTATATTTTAATTGTTATTTGAAATTTTAGCAGGCGGTTCATATTTAATAGAATAAATAAAAATGAATCTGTAAAAAAAAAATTCAAAATAGTTATAAAAAAGACAACACGCATCACACGTTCTCTATGACGTGTTCTCCACGCTGTCTTTATCCGTGCGAGCATTGTCTATGCCAATATAGACGATGCATTTTCCGCGTTGTCTTTAACAATCCCTATAGACTACACTGATATAGACAGTGCTCGATTTCCTAATAGATGATACGGATTCCCCGTCGTCTAAATCCGTTTTAAACAAAAAGATATATATTATTATTACCAGAATTTATTGAAGTTGAACGAAGCTAAGTAAAACTATTGGAAACATTGACTTGAATAGACAACAGTTTTGAGTTAATAGACAATAGTAGTAACATTTTTTGTTGTAAATTTTCTATCTATTTATTTATTTTTTGCATTTTTCATGAAGTTTTAAATTACAGCTGCTGTCTTTTTAACAATTTTTTTTGCAATCTAATGTTCTTATATAATTCAAAAATAATTATAATATTAATTATAAATTAAAAAAAAATAATCATTATTTGCGCATGAGACAGGAAAAATACTAATTAATGAAACAAAAACAAAAGTTTGGAATTGAAAACTAGCTAGATAGAACAAGAAATAATTACCTATACTACTAATTAAGAAATATTTCTGATAACATCCTCAATGAAGACACTGAGAGCTTTGTAAGAAGATCCACCTTCCTGGAATGCAGCCCTGGCCTTCTTCTGCATGTCCTTCACCTTCTCTCTCACCCCACCTCCCCCCTCCGCTGCCATCAGCCGCCGTATCGCTGCGGCTATCTCCTCCCATCCAGCAATCTGCGGCGGCTTCTCCCCCGTGAAATCCATCTGGTAGTCGAGCGTGATCGCCTCCGCCATCCCCAGTTCCGTAACCATGTGAAACGCATTCAGATGCTGCTCTGCAAACAGCGGAAACGCCGCGATCGGCACTCCGTACCACAGGCTCTCGAGAGTTGAGTTCCATCCACAATGCGACACAAACCCTCCCACGGCAGGGTGGGCCAGCACCGCCTGCTGCGGCGCCCATTCAATCAATTTCCCGATCCCTTTAGTCCTCTCCAAGAACCCTTCCGGCAGGACTTGAGACGTCGGCAGCGGCGGAGGCACCCCCGGAATCCCCGGATTTCTCAAGCACCACAAGAATCGATATCCACATTTTTCTAGAGCGAGAGCAATCTCTCTCACCTGGGCTTCGTGCAAACATCCCGCAGTTCCGAAGGTCAAGAAAATAACAGATTTCTCCGGCTGATTGTCCAACCATTTCTTCACTTCATCATCATCGACACTGCTCGAGTTCAAAACCGGGCCGACTGCATAAACTTTGGGGGCCTTAACATCAGACATGAGCGAATCAATGGCGTAGGGCTCGAGGTCGTAGAAAGTGTTCACGACGATTCCTTTCACCTCAGACAATCTCATCAAGCATTTCAAGATACACTTGGTCGTGGGATGGTCCTCACAGTTCCTTCCCGGCAAGACTTTGGACGGAACCGGAACGGAAAAATAGGGGACGGATAGCTCGAAGTCGTCAGAGCGGGAGTCGAGCTC
Organism: Perilla frutescens; assembly: GCA_026008535.1. NCBI lineage: Eukaryota > Viridiplantae > Streptophyta > Magnoliopsida > Lamiales > Lamiaceae > Perilla > Perilla frutescens. Next base: position 32,311,197 of record BRKX01000017.1, on the reverse strand, counting down.
GGGCAGATGGTGTCCACTGATAAGGGAGATGAAATTCCAGGACATGCCGAGGTAGCAGGCTCCGCAGGTGCTGAAAACGTAAGACGGGAGGCCGAATTCTCCGGCGACGTCGATGAAATTTGTGGTGAATAGGTCGAGTACTAGACCGGCCAGTTGAGACGTAGATTTTTCCATCAGTTGGGAGACTATTTCTCGCACGTGCGGTAGTCGAGATTCCATGTAATCGAAAACAAAGGTCGGGGAAGGCGTGGGTGGGCCATCTGGGGTAGGGAGATTTATAATACGTAAACGCGGATTTGAAGAGCTTATTTTTCCTGTGTAGGTATCCACCTTCATGTCTTTGAAGGGCTTCATGATCACTACGGTGATGGATACCCTCTCCGCCTTCTCCAGGAGGAGCTTCGCTGTCTGCACGGCGCCCACGATGTGGCTCAATCCTTCACCCGGGATAAACACCACCTCGATTTGCTTCCTTTTTTTTTTTTTTTTTTAAATTTAAATGATGAATAATGTGTCTGGGATAGTAAATTACTTTATTTATGTATATGCTTCATATCTTGTTCCACAAGAAGTCTTGTGGATTTTTTTTATGCGTGTGTACGGGTGTATCTCATGTTTATCTAGATCAGATATGCACGTATGTTATCTTATAATTAAGATGAGGTCCTCTCGTTCATATTCGTGTCACATTCGTATACCACCATTAAAATTACATAATTTTAATAATATTTTTCATAAAAATTAAATTTATTATATTATAACTAATCCTAATTAGTATTTATTGTTAAAATTTTAAAAATTTATATACCTAATCAAACATAAAAATTAATTATATTAACTGAAAAATGAAACCCAAATACTAAAAACTGAAAATTCAGTTATATTTAACTAAAAAAATAAAATTAAATAGTAAAAAAAATAATTATAAATCCTAATTGGATAGAATAAACCATAAATTATAATGTAAAATTATACAAGCCAAAACAATTAAAATTGAAGAAAATTGGAAGAAAAATATTTGCGACCTGGTTGACTGTAACACCCCAATTCCTAAAATCCGAGGCGCTACAAAAAATATAATAAAGTTCCTAATTTCATAACCATTTTACCTTTAACAAGAAAACACTTTTATGGTAATTTATTTAAAAATAAAATCCACCAATTATCATTTGGAAACACTTTTCAATCAATCAATCTCAAACATATTTGTAAATGACTAGTCAATGTTGAAAGTTTAATATTTGGATGAGTCCAAAATAACGGCGGGACTTGTAAGATTTTAATATTTTTAAATATTTAAAACATTTCACGGAAGCATAATACGACAAAAAAAATTGATCATAGTCAACTTTCAACATTCAAAATATAATTTTCAACATAGTCAAAATTTAAAGAACCCATATGTCCACATCAGCTGTCTGCATCACCTCGTACCTGAAAAATATTTTTAAAAAAAACGTGGGTTGAGTGCCAGAAAACACTCAGTGGGCTTATCGTGTTCGTCCAAACACATGTAATGATTTTTCATATCAAATCCAATAATTCAATATTTAAAACCATGTCCATGCGCTTAAGAATATCTATTCAAAAGCCGATAAACCAATATTCATTCAAATATACATGCGCTTAAGAATAGTTATTCAAAAGCGAGCAATTCAATATCAATTCTCATGTCAATACGCTTAAGAATATATTTATTCAAAAGCCGATGCGCTCAATTAACCATGGGTGGATACAGACCCTATGTGATCACATAACTATATGTCAATATAATTGACCATGCCAGAATTTCTCATGCAGGTCAAATCATATCCACGAAGAGCAAAAACATTCGTAAATCATTTATGGACGAAAACATAGTAAAAACATAAGTTTTTAGTTAGTAAAACCCACCTTATAGCTAAAATAGTCGGAGCTTTATATGTGTCCCGCAAATCCTAATTAATTCCGGGTTTGGGGTTCGAGCTTACAAAAGGTAAACTACTTATTAGCACCATGATAGGCTCTAAAACTATAAAATAAGGTAACTTTGACCTTAAGGGCCGAGCTCTCGAAATTTAACTCTGACGGGCAACTCTCGGAAGCTAGATAGATTTAAATTGGCCCGAAAGGCCCGATTATCGTTTTGATCATTTAAGACATTTAAGAATTAACTCTTAAAATAAATCAAATTCTCATATATATATATATATATATATAAGATAATTGTAACATTCTTCGAAATAAATATGTAATTATTTTATTTATCTTTAAAACCCTTAATCATATAAGACTTAAAATGATGAAAGAAAAATTAAATTAACCATACATCTAATTTAAAAAGACAAGCCACCTTGCAAAACAAGTTTTAGAAAATTAAAATAAATTTCCCTCTTCCCTGAAAATCTCGAGACCTACAATACAGTAGGCATGCTCACTTTTCAAAAATCAAAACATTTGTCTTTTTCCATTCATTTATCATTAAAATAATCAATAGCCAAACTTCTCTCTCTACCTCTCGTTCCACACATACAACCAAAACAAAACAACTAATTTAAAAGTCAAACCCACTTCTTTTCTCTCTCTTCAAAACATAACACATCACTTCTCTCTCTTCCGTACCACAAAATAAATTTATTTCTCCAACAGTTCATATGCACACTTGAAATAATATTTCAAAAATAAACACCTCTCTTTTCTCTTTTCCGAATGCAAAACCCGTCTATGCTCACCCCCTCCCAAACCCCTTCAGTTCATACATTTTAAAACAGAAAATTAAATAGTCCATCCCTCTCTATATAAACTCATCGACATCACCTACACACACCCGCACAAATTCTTTTCAAAATTTTCACCATTTTATATCACATATGCAGTAGCTTCTATACAGTTAATTTTGTATAAAATATTTCTCAATGAAGTAAAAATCTCAATAACATGATGAAAATCACATGACAATGGTGGATTAGAGGGTGATTTCAAATATTAAGGTTCTATGGTTTTAAACTCAAAATGGAACCCTCAAATCTTTACAAATCTCAAAATTAATATGGGGAAAGATAAAGGAAGAAGAGACGAAGAGGATGGTGCCATTACATGTCGGATCCGGCCACCGGAAATTCTCGCCGAAAAAGCACCGATTTGCGGTCATGAAGACCTATTTCCGGCCATTATAGCCTTCATCTCCCCCACCAAACTTATTCCAACATATTTAAAAGGCATAAAGGAGCCTAAAAATGAAATTTTGGGAAAATTTTGACAATAATTAAAATTTCCGGCGACGGCGAACGGGGTGGTCCGGTGGCGACGCTCCACCTCCGGCCACCTCGCCGGAAATCGCCTAAAATAGAAGATGGAGGAGCTCATCTTTGGAATGGAGTAGAATCAGCTCAATATGAGTAAAAATGAAATTTATACTTGTTGATTTTGGGCTTGAAGCCCAGAGACTAAAATTAAAAATGAATTAGGCTTTAATTAATCAATGTGCACCAGGCCCATTAGTTTAAAACATGCTCTAGGTTCATAATTCTAATCATATAATCAATAGGCCCAATTTACTAGTCTTATCCAATGGTAAGGTTTTTGGGATATTACAGTATGTTTGTCCATAAAATTAATTGTTAATTCTAGATAAAAAAAACCTAAAATAACAAACATTTTGAAACGGGGGGAGTAATATATAATAATGACTCCACATCCAAAAATAGAAAAATAAAATTTCCCACTCTTTTGCACCTTCTAAAAACTGAAAACTATTTTTATATTAAAATATATTTTATAATGTGTAAATAATTAATATTTCCATAAATATTAGAATCTCATATGTTGCAAATCTAAAATAATATTGCATTGCACTATTAATTATGTTGTGCATAATTATATAGATATCACCATAAAATATGAACACTATTTTATGTGTTAATAATTAATATTTACATAATATAAAAAAATCTTATATGTTGCCAATCTAAAATATTATTGCTAATTATGGTGTATATAATTATCTAGATATCACCGTAAATTATGTTGTAATAATAATATGGTATATATATATTTTTATATTATAAAACAATTGACTTTTTTAATAATGATAATCCTTCTTTCTAACCCTATCATATTATATCTATATATATATATATAGTATTACATAGCATTACATATGGTACATATACATACGGATCAAATTAAATCCATGCCAAAAATTATGAATTATTATTATATATGAAAACATATAAAATCATGGATTTGCATAGAATATAATAACAAATACGCGTTAAGTATAAAATAAAATAATGTGTATTTTATATACATAAATATATATTATACAACTATATATAATATTGATCCTATTAATATATGTAATTTTCATCCTGATTGCGATAAAAATCAGAATTGATTGTAGGAGAAACGAATTAGTTTTATGATGTTTAATTAATCAATTTACTTTTTTCCATAATTAAAAGCATTCCTTCTAACTCTAGCATATTATATCTATATATTATTACATAGAGATGAAGCATACGTCACAACATTTTTTTTTTATCTATCAACGTTGAAATATACCAAAATTGTGAACTATTATGTTCTCTTTTCTTCTCAAGGCTTCCATTTACAGTTTAATTAATCTTGTCGCTCCCATTTACAGTTTGATTAATTACATTCAAGAGACGGGCACTTCTAAAGCATATTTGATTTCGAAGTTGCGGGTTATTCGTGCATATGAACAACATGTATATGGAAGATTCAAGAATAATTCAACTTATCAATTGGTTTTTCATGATTGCCAAGGCAACCGGATCCACGGGAGCATTCGCATAGAGGACTTTCCACACATAAATACGGACTTCAGAGAAGGTGAATTGTTTGCGCTTTTGTATTTCGAAGTGTAAACCAATACAATGCGCTACAAAATAACGCCCGATGTGTTTAAATTCTCTTTTTCACTTGATAACCGAGTAGTTCATATAACTAATTTTTGTCCTTTCTTCACGCTTATGAACCTGCACAAGTAGATGAAAATATGTAGATTTCTAATCTAAGATACAATGTTGGTGTGATTCAAATTCGAAATCTTTGATTTCGAACTTACACAATTCCACCACTAGATCATTCACAAGGGACAATAATTGTATACGAAATATATTATCCTAGCAATATTGGTAAGATTCAAACTTGAGATCTTTAGTCTCGAACTTACACGATTCCATCACCAGCAGTTGGTGAAGTTCAAACATTTTAAAATTTATGCTAAAATAAAAAATCGCGTAAACTTCATAATTTTATTAGCATATAACCCGGTGAATAATTTTAAAAAATGGTATTTTAATAAAAATAATAATTATATGTGTTTCATTTGTGCATCGCACGGGCAACATGCTAGTTTAATTTATAGTAATTACTTGATTTGCAATCCATTTTTATGGAAAAGTCGCAAATCAATCACTAATCATCATAAACTCATATTTTTTTATGGAAATAATTTAATATACAACTAATATATAGCTATAGTAATCACGGTTCTTTTGTATTATTTATTTGTATAAATAATTTTATGCTATAAACTTAATTATATAAATGATTAAATTATCTAATAAATTACATTTAATAGTTACTTCAAAAAAAATTATATTAAAGGAAAAAATTTCCATTCAGCGGTCTTAAATAGTACTATTTAAGACGGGTCGGGTCAACCCGCGCTTTGACTCAGGTCAACCTGCACTGACCGGGTCAACCCGCAAAAAAATAGGAAAAACCGGTAAAATCAGTATCAACAGTCTCACTAAAAAGTATCACCAAAAATTCGACAAGTATCATCTGTATCATTAAAAAGTAAGAGGTTTGCTAGTTATTTTATACTATTTTATTTAGTTCAAATTGTGATTTTTTCCATTCGAATTAATGTTGAGTTTAGTAGTTTAGGATGTTTTTAGGGTTCATGATTTTTAAATGGTTCATGTTTTTAGGGGTTTCTTTTAGGGTTCATGGTTTTTAGGGGGGTTTTTTTAGTTTTTTTTTGGTATATTTTGTGTTTTTTAGAGTTTTTTTTGGGGGGGGGGGGGGTTTAGGGGTTTATTTTATGTTTTTTAGAATTTTTTTTGGGTGTTTTTAAGAGTTTATTTTGTGTTTTTTTAGGGTTTTTTGGGGGTGTTTTTATGAGTTTATTTTGTGTTTTTTAGGGTTTATTAATTCTATTTTAGGATATAAAGTCATACTCATTTCAAACAAATTAAATCAATTTATTTTAATTTTAGGGTAACTAATGTTATTTTAGAGTTATATATTTTGGGGAACAAAACAAAAAGAACAAAGAAAAAATCAGATAAAAAATAATAAAAAATAGATGGGCGCGTGCGCCCACGCGCCGCGTGTGGACGCCACGCGCCCGCCTTGAATAGCCCTATTTAAGGCCGCCTCACGGAATACCATCTCATATTAAATGGTTGTAAATATAATTGACAAAAATACCTTGCTACAATGGGTGAGAAAATGAATGTTGGAGAAGTGTGTTATTATATATGTAGAGAGATAGATTGTTTTGTAAAAATAACTGAAAGAAATAATTTCCGTATTAAAAAAGAGATTTTCTTTTCCGATTATTTATAATGCAAGATCCAATACTTCATTTTTATGTTAACCAATGGCTTAATGTTAATTAGCCTGTTCAAAATTTAAAAGGACAATACGTATTCAAACTTTATTATGTGGACTAATGATTTTTTAATCATGTAATTTAATTTGTTTGTATTAGTTTAATAATTAAGGGGGATGTATTCAATTAGGATTTTGATGGATTTTGTTGGACTTTAAAATGTCCATTGATTTTTATGGATTTTATAAATCCATAGACTCCACATGGAGTCTCCAAGACTCCATAAAGAGTCTCCCAACTCCACGCAGAGTCTGGCGGATTTCGTGTATGGATTTCAGACGATTTCGGACGATTTCAATGGATTTCAAATCCATCTCGCCAACGCTCATTGGAACACAACGATCGGTGTATCCGAAAAAAAATTAAACCCAGCGGCCGCTAGAATCAAGCGACCTTGATCCCAGCGGCCGCTGGCTGGAGTGCCATCATCGGCAAGACCAGCGGCCGCTGGGGTCAGGTGACGGCTGGGGTGCCCGATTTCAACTCATCACCGGCCGCTGGGACACAGCGCTCGCCGGGTTTTCCAAATCCATCGAAATCTCGTGTCCAGAGGTCGGATTTCATCCTTTGTAATTTTCACGTGAGATCCAGCTGAAATCCAACGAAATCAATGACTTTTTAAAGTCCGTGGATTGTTGAATGCCGCAGAATTTTAAAGGACTTTTAAAAGTCTGGATTGAATACACCAAGATTTCGTTGGACTTTTAAAAGTCTGGATAGAATACACCAGAATTTCGTTGGACTTTTAAAAGTCTGGATTGAATACACCAGGCATGTATCATATAGTTACTATAAGTAGAATTGTAAAAATATTATAATAATATATTATTATCATAGCTTAGTTAGAATGTAATACTAATTTAATAATACATTAGATTATATAGATTAATTAGAATTGCAATATTATTATAATAATATATTACTCCCTCCGTTTGTTTTGATTGTTGTTTTAGGAGTTTTATTTTGTGTCAAAATGTTTGTTGTTTTAGATATTTTCACACAATTTCTCTCAACTTTAACCCTAAAAATATATGGAAAGAGAAAATTTTATCAACTTTTTAGAAAAATATATTTTATTTGATATAGAAGAAAGGGATAATCCCAAAAATTAATTGATAATTTTAGATTAAAATTAAAACAATAAACATTATGAAACGGAAAGAGTATATTATTATATTAATACCTTTAAATAAAATATAAAATAGGATTATAATAGATAACTCAAAATTGTTAGATTAGCCCGCTTTTTATATTGTTAGTATAAACTAGTATTTCACCCGCACATTGCGCGGTGACAATCGACGGTATAACAATATTTAGTCCAATTGATGTCATACCCAGTATCCCATCTTATGTTTGAATTTTTTTATTATAATTATTTTGTATATGATATTTCTTTCTTTGTATTACAATTTTTTTAAAATCAAAATTAGATGCGGATTAATTAAATTCTATCTAATAATAATAACTCAGATGAATATATAAAATTTCTAGTGTCTGACCCGTGCTATGCATGGGAAGAAATTTGAATAATATATATTATAATATTTATTAAGGTTTAGAGAATTATTGTATGTTATTTATTTTATACAATTATTAATAATATTTATATTTAAATTAGACTATTTTTAACTATGCTTATTTGCACACAACATTTACAGTAGATGAGAATATGCATTTGATTCAAAATAAATCAGTAGAGGATTGATTGACCAAAAAATGAATTGAAAGAAACAAATAAAAATTTGTAAAAAATTAGAAAGTATTGAAAAAAATGGGAGACATTTATATATTCATATATGAATTTTATATTTGATTAAAATCCATCAGATTTAACGATATTTAATTTATATTAAAAAAAGAACACAACCAAATTATATGATTCCAATAACTAATTTAAATAAACAATTATAGAAAAAACATTTACTATCCAACTTTATAAAACTTTATAAAAAAAAATAGTGAATGAAATAAATAAATCATAACATATACCATTTGTCATTCTGTTCATAGAAAAATCTCAAAATTTCAACAAAATTGATGCATTTATCTTTTTTCGATTTATAAAATATCATGACCCGTTGAATGCAATGAAGTGCAGTTTATCATGTTGAGTATAAATTTTATTCACTTTAGCATACTGAACAAAAATAACATTTTAATTTAAGAAAAATTAAACCAGGGAGAATATTACACAATTTAACGATCCCATTACGCATTCAAAAATTCAAAAATTATTTTTCCTAATAAATACATAATGATTATTCTCAGCAGCATAAATCCCTCCAATAGCAGCCTTTTCTTAAAATTGTTTTATTTACATTCTATGCACCTCAATACCTCATCAATGGCCTTGACCTTCTATGAAGCGGAAATTCTATGCCGCACCCACAAAAAATTTAATATGACACTTACATGTGTCATAATAGACCTATTGTGACTTTCACGTGTCACATTAGGTCTATTATGGCACATGGCACACTACGTGTGGGTGCGACATAGAATTTCCCCAGTGAAGCATTGCAAACAACATTCTCCTTTTCTCCTTCAAGATTCCGGTGAACGTGGTTCAAATTTCTTTTATCGTTGAGCTTTCTGGTGATGACATATTTCCTGATGTAATAATTTAAGATGGTGAAACTCAGGTTGTTTGGCAAATTCAGGTTGTAATAATTTGATTAGATGACAAAGATTGACCAAAATCTCAATCTTTTCAAATAATGAATAGAATCAGCTACTGAAACCAGCAAAGTAAGATAGTATTTCCCTCTATTATGATCAAAGATAATAATTAATCAAGTAAAACTGATCGACAAAAAACTACAGGGACTTAGGATTAAGATTCAAGAGCAACAACAGAAAGACACGTGATATATACTTTATACAAAAATAATAGATAGTTAACTATTCTAAAGCATAATTTGAAAACTCCAAAAGAAACCAACAGACAAAAACATAACAATACTACCAAGAGGAATGAGTATACAAAACTTCACTATGAGATGAAAGATCCATTTTTTAGGTTCTGAACTACATATGGCAATTTACTTGAATAATATTATACTCTCGTTCAGGCTCTTTTTTTCTTGAGGAACAACAATGTAAGAAACTTAAAACAATATGCCTGGTTGTGCTTCAAAGTTCAAACAAATCATGCAGACTACTCTTCATTACCTAGAAACTTAAATAATATGCAGTTAGATATTCAAGCAAGAAACAATGAAATAATATGCAATGAAATAGGCTTCTCAACATCACTTCTACAACAAATCACTCATAATTGTTTAAGAATATAACCATATTAAAAAATTTGACATGCATCTCTGGATATCACAGGAGATAAAAACTGCATGAAGAAGCAATACTCGAAACATGATATTGTCAAGAAAGTCCCATGGAGGATATAAAATGGCCTCGCAACTGAAGAAGGCTAATATAAAGTCATGATTCTTGTAGATGATAACAAAATATAGCAAAAAATATGCGAAAGAATTCATATATCGAGGTCAATTCTATTATATCCCACCAATTCATATATCAAATCCAAAACAAATACTTATAAGAACTCAAAACAATGATTGTGAATAATAGTGCAGAAAGTGACCTTTGACTCCGAGAGATCTCTTTCCTCAAAAACATTTCTTTAAAAAAATCATGCTACAGATGAGAGTATCAATTCCCTTAAATCAAAAGTTGTGTTTATTCAAATAATTAATTGTGCTTATTTGTAAAATTTTGGCCAAGCATTTGTCAAATTTGCCCGTGCGATGCACAATGTTTACTCATAATAAATATTATACACAAATACTTATAAAATAATATTTTTAACCTTTACAAAATATTTATATTAATACAGGGTACAATATATTTTTTAATTATTTATAATTTCTATGTAATAAATTAAAAAAGTAATGACAATTTTCTTACTCCATCTTCAAACAACAAAGCAGATTCTAAATGGCCCAGCTATTGCACTCCTCTGCATCGTTATGAGTGCTAGCTCTTCCATTCTAGTAGCTTCTTGTAACCTTTGCATTCAAAATTAAGCACCTTTATTTAATATTTCGAAAGATTAGATTATCATGGAAAGAAGCAGCTAAAGCTGCAAGGAAATATACTGTTGTTGCATGTTGAGAAAAGTTTCTTCAAATCTTCCTCGTTTGCTTTACTTAATTCATTTTTTGGTTTAAGCTAAGCGTTTCATGGCTGTTAAAAAAGACATGCGAAGACTCTTCTCCAAGAAAGGAGAGAAAATATATTTAATTATTATATGCATTACAACCACAAACACACTCCAAGAAATGAGATAAAAGTTACTATATTTATCATTGTTACGTATCTCTTTTTTATCGAAAACTTTAGTTAAACATGAAGCATAATATGAAGACAGGGTTACTCTGTCATGTGCCAAAAATCTTATTTAACTGAGTTACTTAGCATGTCAAACAATCTTTTACTTTTAAAATTATATTCACTAACAAAATACATTAAAAAGAAAGAATGAAGCCTCGTTACAGCAATCATATACCACACATACAATCAACTCTTTGCTAAATGCGAAGTTTCTTTTTTGCTAATGCTGATGCTTCTCATATTGAAATCAAATCAGTGTTAAATTTTCTGGACACTCATATTCTTCATGATCAACCATATTATCTAATGCATGTCTTTATCCATCAGTTAATAGACAGTGTACATATCATTAAAAGACATTAATGGCTATGGAAGAAACACAACCGTAAAATAAAAATTTGCATAGTACATGAGGATAAACCAATGCAATAAACACCTAATCAAGAAGATTGCTCATCAAGATTCTTTCCCAAAATTAATTGTCTTTCAAAGATATCAATGTACTTGATCAATTTTTGGCCAATTTAATTATCCGCACCCAAATCCCAAAATGACATGCACATTTTTACACAAGGAACAACTTCTCATAGCAATGACAGTTAGACCGTCACAAAGTAATGTACGTAGAGCATTACCAGTGAACACAATTTCAAAAGTTGTCCACTTTACCTCACCAGAGACCTCTTATCTAGTAAAATACTAAAATATATACAATCAGAAAAAGAACAACTTTAAATCATGCATAAAAGGTGATGTAGCATTATATTTGCATGCATTAAATCAAGCGTCCATGAATACATCTCCTTAATTTCACATTTTTATCAACAACGAAATAATGAAACAAAAATCAAAGAAATCACGTCTTTATTTTTTAATAATAAAACCCTGGTTTATATAATGTGCGGAGTCGTCAACAATGAAATCAAAAATGGAGAAAGCACATCATTATATTTTTCAATAATAGAACCCCAATTTATATAATTCACAAAAATATGGCATCTCAGTTTATGATACCGAAGTTGGGGCAGAAGGAATGTTTGACGACAATGGGTAAGTGGATTAATTCGTCGTAGGCCAATGAGGTGATAAGGTGGCCGCGGTAGCTCTCCATTGTGAGGTATAGTAGTATCCTCATAGCCACCAATCTGTCAGTACCGAACAATGATTTATGCGTCAGATTACAACGTTTTTGCTGCACCAATGGCCTGCCGTTTCAACAATACACCCAAGAGCAAAAACATATAGCCATCCTTGAATCTACATTTACATTTATAAATAACAGGGCAAGATAGGATTAGTCAATTTCAACAATAAAATAAAATAACTCCCGTCTAGTCTTAACAATGGGAGAAAATCAGTTTATCTATGTTCCGATGGAATCGAAATTGTTTTGAAAGAAAATCCGTTGTTGGAGATTATTCTTCTAAAGATGCAAGGAGAATTTTATGAATTCAAATTTGAGTTTTAATTTTTGCAACTGCAGCAGGAAGAATCATAGATTTTGTCGAATATTAGAATGATCTCATTCACGACATCTGTTCGTGTTGTGTGTCGTATCCATTCAATCTTATGTTTTTTTTTTCTTTTTGAAAAATTGTTGGCACAAGCAACGTTTCAGGGGGACGATCTTTTTAATATGCATCCATTGATTGATAAAATTAGGTTAAAGATAAAAAATCTGCACCAATTGAGTGATAAAATTTTGTTAAATATAATTGTAAATTATATTTTAAAAAATTAACTTAATTATGAATTTACTAAAATACCCCCACTATTATGTTTTTATATAGTATATAGATAGATAATATAGAAATGTAGATATAAATGATTAAGATGTATAATATTATACTATAATCAATGTTGTAGAATTCACTAGGCGCTAGGCGTGGGGTCTGATGGGGCCTAGCGCCTAGGTTGTCTAGGCGGAATCTAGGCGGAGCCTAGACGATTTTCTATTTTTTATAATTTAATAATTTAATAATTTATTATTACATGTTGATATTTATGAATTAATTTTTTCACTTACCCTACTTCCCACATCGATTATATAATGAAAATTAAGATGTAGGTTGTTGTATAAACACTCAAATTAGAATTTCAACTTTTTTCAACCTATTCTACATCCCACATTGGTTTTCACATTGAAAACTAAGATAGAATTGTAGTATAAAAGAGAGGCTAATCATAAATGATAACCTCAAATTTATTTTTCAATTTTGTTCCCTTTTCTCTACATCCCATGTTGGTTGTTGATTGAAAAAAAACTTTGTTCCATTTTCTCTACATTCCACATTGGTTGTAGATTGGAAAAATGGAATGCAACTTGATGTATAATAAAAGGTTGGAAAAACCTCAAATTTTTTATTTGATCATATTTTGAATCAAAATATTTAAAAAAAATTAAAAAAATTAATCGGTCGCCTGATAGTTGATTAATTGTCGACCAATTTCTCAGTCGATTAGGGTGTTTTCGGCACGATTAGGGGCCGCCTAGCCCGAATTCTGCAACCATGACTATAATATATATAATTACTTTTAAAATAAAAAAATTAACTAAATATGCACATTTTTTAAAAGAATATTCCTCGCATAAAAAACTATTACAATGAATAGTATGATTCTTTAACAAAATTAAATAGATTGACAATTTTGTATTATCTAAAATATAAAATTTATATATGTGTATATATATATATATATTATAAGTATCCTATTAAATGATGCAGATTTTCTGAGCTCACGATTTTCTGAGTTGATTCCAATCTAGCGATTCAACATCCGGACTTCTTTCCTACGTTCTTCCAGGATCCAACGACGTTCTCCTTGATCTCTAGTCACGTTCTGGCTAGAGATTACCGTCATTAAACTCTTTAATTATTCAATTATTTCGTATTTTATTTCTTTCTATTCTTCTTTTTTTACTGACTTGAGCGTCAGAGGCCCAACGATCGTCACCCCCCCCGACAGTCTTTGGCTCTTACGGTATTTTCTGTTTTTATTTCACAGATTGGCTGCTGCTCCGGACTGATATGATTAATTGCAGATTTTTGAATCTACACATATAAGGTATAAGGGTGGTTGTAATGGTAAACCCCAAAACGCAACTTCAACACTTCCACATAAGCGTCATGTCAAAAGTTAAAACCCACCATCTTTTATAAACATATCCCCAATAACAATAAATCTAAAAAGGTAACTTCAACATGGGTCCCATTAATATACACATCAATATATATTTATATATGTTTTTCTTATACTATAGTTATTAACAATATTCAATTATATATTTAATTTAATTTAATAAAATTCAAAATCCAGTGAAATGATGAAAAAAATTAGAGAAAAAATATTATTTAAATACATCACATTAAAAAAGTACATCAAATAAACACAACATTGCATTAATATTAAAAAGTAAATTAAACCAACATAACTTTAAACTAGGTAAACAAAGAAAATTTGGTACTAATCGCTTCCATAATGTGTCCAGATATGCTCAACCAAATGATTTTGTTAAAGAATTGTAGTGTTGTTACTTAATATTTGTTACACGTAGCAATTGTAGTTGCGCTTTTATTTTTAATTTCATTCAAAAAATAAAAAAATAATTATAACTCCAACTTAAGATTTTTTAAAGAAATAGGAACACAGTCTACACAAATAAAACAACAATTACATAATTAAAACATATTCGGCATAAATAAAACAATTGCTTAATTAATGTAGATAACTAAAATGATAATCACCAATTACGTCTCGCTTTAATTTCATCAACGATCTTCAAGTGACATTGTAGTTGCGAACTCGTCATTCCACTGGTATCCTTCATAATGATGTCATAGTCCTTCTGCATAAGCTCAATTTCTTTTTGCTTGCTTCTCTCCATTTGCAATTGTTGTAGTTTTCCCATCTTTCAGCTCGAAGTTCATTAGAAACTTTAACATTGGGTTTGCTCTGCTTCTTTGCCTTCTATTGTCATGTTGGACGAGATCGAGCTTCACTCTCTGTTGAAATATGACCCTCTGATTCAGATGTCCTCGCCTTCTTGTTAGCATGCTGAGGAGCCCATTTCTCAAACTCTTTCATTACCTTTCATATGTGCATGTACTTATATGTCTTCTTTGGGTAAACAGAGTGCCATTGAGCAATTGTAGCCTGTAAGACATCATCATCACTTTGACCACTTGCTCGATTGCTGTAAAAATTATTGTACCGTCCCGAGAATGTAGTAACATCGGGTATTACATGATAGTGATGTGATTTAATTGCAGCCCCTGATCTGATGTGCGTGCCTGCTGGTCGATGTTCATTATAATATGCAGCAGTTTTTTCTCAAAACTCTTTATTTTTCTGTGAATTGCCAACTATGGAGCAATTGCTGATAGTAGTCCAAGCTTGTGCAAGACACTTTTCCTCTTCATGTGTCCATACCACTTTAACCTTAGAATTTGGATTCTTGGCTTCATTGCTATCTTCAGAATTATTCTCTACGTCGGGTTGTGTAGAGTGTGGTAGAAACTGAGAGGCTATCTCTTTGTCGGATGAAGATCCTCCCAACACTCAAACGTCTGAATTCGTTTGACGCGTGTTATTGCGGTGGATGGAAATACGTTTGAGATGGTGGCATCCCAAACTGGCCACTCATCATTGATCCATAATAATTGGTTGGAGAGATATTCACATTATTTGGAAAATTCTGTGAAAATAGTTGTGTATATGGAACTTGAAAATACGGGGAATTGGGAGTAGGTTGAGGATGAGAATTTTGTGAACTTGGATTTCCTTGAGTATTTGGTGAACCGAAAAAATTTAAAAATAATTTACGATTATTTTCAGCTATTTAAACAAGGAAAATCAAATGGAGAATTGAGAATTGATGAGAAAAATATTTATGTAAATGAAGAAAGAAAAATATTATGTAAATGAAGAATTGAGAAATAGAAGGGGTGGAGAAATAAGAAAAATTATAGTGATATTTATAGACAATTCAAAAACTAGTCGTTCGACTATAAAACTCAATTGAAAAAAAATAGTCGTTCAATAATAAATGCCATAGTTAAGTTTTAATTGCAGGAAAAAAAAACCGCTAAACAACCATTCTCTATAACGGCTAAATGATACAAAATTGATATAAATATATTTATGACATGTATTAAAAGACAATAAAAACAAAATTAAAAAAAAATGGCCGACAACTTCTAAAAGCATGGGCCCACCTCCTCTTCTCTCATTGGTTCTTTCTCCATCCATTCCAATTTCATACAATTGCACCCACACCATCAATCTCAACCTGAACCAAACCTCCTCTAATGGGATGAAGCCAAAAAAGTAGGTTCAATGGGTTGGACGAACCTCCCATTATAACCACCCTAATAATCATATACATATATATAATCATATTTATTTTATGTATCTATATACATACATGTAAAATAATAATCCTCACCCTATAAATAGAATAATACATCTTATATATTTAAGGTAATAAAATCAATCAAACAATAATACAATCAATCTATATATATTAATTGATTTTGCGTTGATTATATATATAAGGGATTGGTTTAGTTGAAAAGTTAAAAAGTGGCGGTACTATATATTTAACTGATAGACGTTCTTCATTATATACATGCATATCTTCTTCGTACTCTTCGTCCTAATGTAACATTTCAAAGTTTTCAAGTCGCATTGTTCGATATGTTCGCCAAACATTATAATTTCTACGAAAATAAATTTATAAGCAAACTTTTTGTCATGTAATTTATGTTTTATTTCTATTTTATGCTTAATATTCATTTGTATTCAATATTCATACTTTATAATCATAGTCAATTTAGACTTGATGTACACACATTTTGTTTTGACTTCTGATTCTTACAAATCTAATTAATTTGTGTGTATAGTTGTGATTAAGTTTATCACTTTATTGCTTATATTTTATTGTATGTTATTCCAATTTTGCAGTAATATATATGTGATTAATTAAAATCAATTAATTACCATTTTTAACATTGGTCCCTATTATTTTTCATCAAATGAAGTGATTGTGCTTCTTCTGTAATGAACGAGTATTGGGTGGTGATCGGTGAATAATGTATTTTGTTAATGATAAAATCATCCAATTCATGACTAAAATCTATAATTTGGTATACAATAAGAAATTTATTTTTTATATTTTACTGTAAATATACTTCAAGTGAAAATAGAATTAAGTATGCTCAGTATTTATAAGTGGAATAATTTTACTTAATTAAATAATTAGTATAAGTATAATTTTTTCTGTTACTTTTGATTTAATTCTCATTGTTTCGATAGATATTTAATTGATAGAAATCACAATCAAACAATATGGAATTTGTGGAGTTGAAGATAGGCAATATTCTAATTTTAGATTCAACATGCTATCCTTTTTAATTTTTACCATATAGATAATTAATGGTGTATCATGACTTAAAATAGGTGATATTCTTGTCATTTCACAAAAAGAGTCATTATGACACTTTGATTTTATTTCATAAAGACTGTCATTCTATATAATTGAGGTGGAAAATTCATATTTGTTACATTTACTCTCATTTATTACATTCAAACATCCATTTTTTTAACCCATTGAATGTATCCGTATAAGATTGTATTAAGTAATTTGATTATTTTATTAATATATGTTCATTTATTGAGAATGACACTGTGGAATGGAGTAAGAAGTTATTTTTTCTATAAAAAATTACTCAAATGAAAGTTGAATATATTTAATTCACGTGAGTGCAAGCCCATTTTTTTTCGTTTACTATGTAAACCAACGTATGAAACTTTCTTTTTTGTCATTTATAACATTCTATTTTAACTTTGACTCTATATATATAAGAGTATCTATCTATTTTTATCCTTTCGAAAACGCAAAATTGTTAACTTACTTATATAGCATCGAAAAAGATCTAGCCTCTGTATCAATAATTTTGGGTTGGTAATATTATGTGTTGTAATTAAAAAGTTTTAAAAAGTTCATTAATTAAATTCTCAAGTTAAAAGTTCACGTTGCAAAAGTTAGCACAAAGGTCATTATGTAATTGACCCTATATTGCATGTCTTTTTCCTCATATGCATATTTTATATGTTGTTTTATAATATTTAATTTCAATTTGAATTTTAAAATAAGAGAGGGGCAACATTATAATGTATTTAATAATATTTATCATAAAATTTATAATAAACGTTCGTATGACCTCTACACTATATATTACATAACGACTTATCAAAATGTGTAGTTTAAACATCTATAATGTATGATATAATTACACGATCAACGATAAATGAAAATATTATAATGATTGCATTTCAATTTTCTTTTATAAATATGTTCGAATGTGTTATATATATATATATATATATAATTTTGCTAAACATATAACTTTCTAGAAATGTATAAACATAATAATTTAAGAATTATATTCTATATAAAATTTTTATATTTAATATTTACCGATATATTTTATTAGTAAAAAAATAACAAATTCCACGTATACAATAAAATGAAACCTGAAGCTTATGCATTAATTTTTTTTTAAAATTTACCTAAAATTTTAAAAATTAAAACTTTGAAATCATCTTTGAATTATTTTTATATATGAAATAGCACATAATAACTTTTTTTATGTCGATGATAACCCGCAACGACTAAGATACTTGGAAAATTAAGTGTAATAAGTTCATGCTTAGCGGTGTTGATGAGATTACTTACACCACTCCACCAATATGTCGGGCCAAGTGGACAACTTATCCTTTTTTTACTTGAGGGATGGTGGTGGGGAACAATAGATTTCGAATCTAAAACATCTCCTTATTACACAAGGTGTTCCCGATAAACTAATATAAAATTATATTTAAGATCTGCAGTATTTGTTTAAATATTTTTGTTATATTTCTTTCATATTCATAATATAATATAATAATAACAATAAATATTTTATATCCGTGCATCGCACAGGCGAAATGCGCTAGTTAAACAAGAAACAAAATCGAAATAGAAGGGTTTTTTTTTTCTTTTGAGGAACGAAACAAGTTATATATTATAAAGTTGAATTTAGAAGATTATATCCGAGTTGTGAGACCTCAAAACAACGGCAGGAAGTTCCACAAAAAAAAAAAAACAAAAAAAAAAAAATTGAAACGATGGCCATTATTTACAGTTGATTGGAGGGGGCTTTTCCCATTAAAATCTCTCCTCATATTGCAATAATTAACGCGAGATCAAAAAATCCAAAAGTTGCAGAAAATAACGTTGGTGAAAGATTAAGAAAATCAAAGCTGCAAGGAAATTTCCTTGAGAAGCATTAATGACATACCATAATAAAAGTCAAGAGATTAAGGAAACATCACACTATTTAATTTATTCATATATCATTCTTTTCCTTTAATTTTATTTATTTTCAGTAGGTCAACACGTCTAGAGAGAGAGAGAGATTAGAGAGAGATGGGGCGTGCGAAACTGAAGATGGAATTGATAGAGAAGCCGAAATCAAGAATTCAGACATTCAAGAAAAGGAAGGAAGGTTTGATGAAAAAACTGCACCAACTCACCACTCTCTGCGACATCGATGCGTGCATGATCATCTACGAACCGACACAAGAACATTCTTCAATCTGGCCGGATCCGGAGCAGGAGGCGGGCCAAATCCGCCGTTTGATCGACGTTTACAAGTCCAAAAGAAAAGATTTAAGCAGCATCAAGTCGTACGGACTGTCGGATTTCTTTGTGGAGAGGAAGAGGAAAGTGGAGGAGGAGCTTCTCAAACTGCGCAAGACCAACTCCGAGGCCAAGTATCCCACTTGGAATGACTCCTTCAATTTCATGAACGAATCCCAGTTGAGAGGATTCGCTTCTGCACTGCACGCCACGGCTCAGTCTGTCAGATCAAGAATTCAGATTATGAAGATGAGAGAGAAGCAAGATTTGCAGATGATCAAGAACATGATGCTGCTCAATTCTACTAATTCCGCTTCTGCTTCTGCTTCTGCACCACAGTTTTACAATCTTGATCATGAATTCATCAACCCTGCACCTATTGATATGCATATACATCCTATTAATATGGTTGCTCCACAGAACTACTACGCGGTCGCGCCGCCTCTGCCGCCACAGCCCTACCCCTACATGGTCTGGCCACCTAACAATATGAACACGAACATGAACATGGCCTACTCTTCAATGGATCAGAATCAGAACTATTGGGGTGATGATGGCGATGGCGATGATTTAACTAGGTATCTATTGCAGTTCAACCCCTAGATTAGATTTTATCTCTTCTACAATCCCATGTTATCTTTTTTAAACATTAGCATGTTTGGCATTTCGTAGGCGAGGGTATTGTCACAATTTCTCCGTTTATTGAAGATATACATATGAATTGGATATTAATGATTATAGATTGTGAAAATTAATAATTTTGTATTTAATGAGTGTGCATGATTGGGTGGGATGCATGTGCATGTCCAAGTATTTGTTGTGTTGAGTTTGTGACTTGTGTTTTATGTGATGTGCATAAGAGGGTGGTGGATATCTAACTGAATGATAATCGCAAAAATAAGTACTCACTTTGGAATTTGGACAGTGAAAAACTTTTAGCCACCAACTTAAAAATATAAATTTTCGTAGCTAAATTATAAAAAAATAAGCAACAGTGCAAAAATTGCAAGCATCGCATGAAGATGAACAGTAGTCGTGCAAGCAACACTGGAGCACTTTTTTGAATGAGATACATTTTTATTAGTTTACACATAAAATTGTGTTTATGCGTGCGAGTAATAAAGGTTTTCACTATTTTGGCTACTTTTCGTGTTGTGTTTATGATCAAACATTTATGTGATACAGGTCGACAATGCTAATTTATCACTCCATCAATTATACTGCTATTTATAATAGACAATATATTATTTTATAAACCGAGTATCCAGCGTTAATAGAAAAGTGTTCAAGGTGTAAACAAAAAATCAGAGCATTAATATTGAGAACTAAAAACCAAGGTAGGTCCAAGCGTAACAAGGGAAAAGATCCAACGCTGAATAAAATAAAATCATTAAAAAAGAAATCAACGAGAACCTTGAAAACAATGCGACTAACAATTAATTTAACCTAACAAAACTGATGAAAAATAATCTCTCTCTCTCTCTCTCTCTCTCTCTCTCATCTATACTATTCCTAACTTTCTCATATACTACTCTGCAGTGGTTGAGCCTCCAGCGATAAGTTTTCAGTTAGACTCACTAGCGATGAAGGATCCGACTCATTCTTCTTTGCTGATTCTCCACTCTCAACCTGCTTCTGTACAATACAACATTTTACACGTCCGTCACAAATATAACATTTTTATCCGAATTCAAACACAACTCAATACCAGCAAATTATGAATAAGCACAAGAATGTATTTAGAAGCTTCACCTCATAATCACCATTTCTATAACCATTGGTGTGAGAAGCTGCTACGCCTCCACCCCTCTTCACTTTAAGAGCTTTCTCACGGTTTTCATAGAAGTTGAAGTCATCCAGCACACAAGTTTTTGCAGAGTAATTCTTGAAAATGCTTAGAATTTCTAAGCCCTGTTTCAGTCCAATCTGCCAGAAGCAATGCAAAGTTAAAAGCATCGGCATAAAATGACCAACTAGCTCCACAAAGTATATGATCTGAATTCCAGAAAGTGAATACTATCACTACCTCTTGAGTGTCCCTGCTATAAGTGACGGCCCTGTTTTCATTGTTTTCAAGGATTATGTGTCGTAATTGCGTGTTGGGGACATCTTTAATTAAATGCCACCTCAACGGAAAGAACCCATTCCATTTGTCGAGCTGCCAAAAGTCCATATTTTTGCTGAAATCAACCGGCCCAATCATCTCAGCAACACCAATAAACTGCCCACTTCCATTCACCTAGAGCACGCAACGCATGAATCTTGAGACTTAACGAATACAAAATAAAATTTGACTTGAGAACATAAAAACATGAATATAAGAAGATAAATGGCATATAACCAATAACAGAGGGAAAAAAGGGCGCACATGCTCACCGAAAAAAATAGGAAGACTGGACACTTTTTGCCTGTCTCTCTCATTTTAGCATCAGCTTCACGAAAAGCAGCATCTAATTTCCTATTGCCATTTGGGGTACTTGACCAAACATCATATTTGATGCATTTGTGGACATCATCTTCACTATACGACTTGATCACGTAGAACTTTGCACTATCATATACCGTCTCAAACTCTTGCAAGTTATATTTATCCCTCTGAATAGCAAAACTAAGTTGTTCAACTTCAGTTGGCAACTTAAAGGAGTTGTTCCTACCGTCAGCCCTAGGGCCACGAGTTAGTTCCGTCATAGCTTTGATTTCTCCACTTTTGCCAAAACTTTCTTTTGGCCTGGGTCTGTAATTGTTATTCCATACTCTAACATTTGATTGATAATTTACGGCACCATATTGCGGAAAAGAACGAGGAGTTCGGCCGGTAAAAGACGAGAAGTTTCCAGCAGGCTGAATTCCTCTCATGAGGCCAGATGACTGGAAACCAGCACCTAACTGCAAGAACATAAAAACCAAGATAAGACATCTAACATGACACAATGATAGGAGTACAAATTAAGCCAGAATCTAAAACCAAATAACATTTGCACAACTCAATGGCATCAAATTATTCTACCCCAAATGAGTTAGTAATAAAAGTCAGAACTTGGGGACAGAAACTCAATGACAAGTTTCTCAAAAAAAAAAAAGGATATTTAGTAGCATTGCACACTTCTCTAACCATGTTTAAACATATGTGAAATAAATCACCAAAACTAGAATCTCAATTTCAAGCAAATACAAGCTTAGTTACATAATTTAGACAAACACAAAAAATCTATAAATATCGATCCTAAGACAAGATACCTTCAGTGGATTAAGAGACTGATTCTGATAGATAGACCTCGAAGAATTTGGCTGCTGGTTTTTTGAATTAAAAGGTAAAGCTGAAGTTTTGCTTGAGAGGTTGCTATTAGTTTTCGCAACAGTAAATCCATTTGACTTCCCAGAGCCACTCGTGCCTGCAGATTTCACAGATCCACTTTTATTGCTAGAAGAGCCATTCCCAGCATAATTCAAATCATATGTATAACATGGAAATGCTTCTGATCCATATGTGCAGGGCTGTTGAACATATTCTGATGATGTATATGCTTGTTTTCCATCAACACCCACAAATCCAGTTGAATATGGACCGTAGCTAGGGACGTAATACATGAGAGAAGTATTATCCTGTTGGATACCCTGGATGATCAGAGAACCATCACATTAGGAGTAAAATTCAAAATAAATATTACAGTGTTGTAGTACAAAATGTACCATAAGACAAAACAGGAATATACAAAATCCAGACAGAGTATAGTAGGGAAGAGCATACCGTATAAGAACCACCAGGCGTGCTAGGAAAACCTTTGTCATCAGACTGGGTAAAGTTCCCATTGTATCCTATAGAACGATGAAAAAAATTTATCAAGTCTGTGACTGATTAAAAGAGCCTTCACTTACAAAAATCTCAAGATATCAAATAGAAGATAGAAACTACTCATCGAACAATAACAGTACCCAATGATCAACCCATTCCAATGGCTGAGAAACAATTGGGCCTTTCATGGTTAAGGTTTACAAAGACTGCAACAAGTTTTAGCTACCAATAAAAACATGTGAGACCATAGATAGGAACCTAATTGCAGACTTGACCTCATAAAGATGCTCTCGCAGGACATAAATAACGTATCTTTAAATGGGGCATTAAGCAACATCATATGGGCTCATAATTACAAATATGTTATAAGATCTGAACGGTTCTAATGCCAGAAGTAGATAAAAACCTTACCTGGATAATAATAATCATAACAGCTGGTAGGTGGATAATATACACCCTGCTCTGAAGTTAATGGTTGATCAGTTGTACCTTTTCCAGAAACAACATTACCCCCAGCAGAAACAGACGGAACAGACTCAGATGGTATTCCATCTTTCCCCTGAAAAAGTGAGACCAAGAGTTATAAAACATAATATTGTGTTCTCAATATAAGAGAGTATAGAATACAATTTTCTTTTTCCCTTTCTGATTCACATGAGGCCATTGTCATCACATCATATGCTGCAAAACTATATGCATCAATCTCAATAATAAGAAGTGCAAGAAAATAAAAAGAATACACACAATTTAAAAGTTTCTTTGCACGATATCAATCTCTGATTTTGTAAAAAGAGTTTAATCTGCATCCCTTCAAACTTATTTCTGAAGTACCACAATCATGGTTAGAGAAACTTTTGTAAGAGCTGCAAATAATGCATTGAAGGACAAAAAGAAAAAGAATAAAATGACAAGACGTAGATGTTTGACAAGCCTCACAAGGGGATTGCATTGCAACATCAACAAATTAAATCATTTAAACACAATCAAGCATGATAGAATAGTAACACATCTCAGTCTAGTCACCCAAAGTGGAACCTACTTTTAATCTTCGACAGGTAACAGGAGGTAACAAAGTAACTCGTGAAGGTTTAACCACTAGTCCATTCTCTTAAAAAAAAGTCGGGCAAGAGAGAGGGAGCAAACATACATACAGAAAGCCTTTACATAGGAAAAACAAAATACTGTACAATAGGATAACTATGTGTTACAAGAATATTACGAAGTATCATGTGACAACAAAGCCATCCCTTAAAAACAAATAACAAATCAGAGAAGCCAAATATTTTAGATAATAACCAACCATGAAAACAAGCTCTTACCATATCTTTCTCTGGAAGTTTGATTGACGACTCAGACTTTGTGGCAGGAGCACTAAGCTGAGCTGCAAGCAAGAAGATGGCATCAGATATAAGCTTCCTTACAAACTATGCATAAACATGTCTTAAATTATATATGTCCAAAGTAAACAGTTTAGATTCATTAAAAGACTATATCATTCAGGTAAACATCTCATTTTGCAGTGAAGGTGAGCCAATCAGTTTTCTCCATGCATCACACCAAGTAAACAATTAAATCATTGAGTGATTAGTTAAGAACATCTCACCAATGCTATGGTGACAGTTTGCATATGAACTCAAAGACAAAACTCAACCATGGAGAGCACAAGGGTATGCCTTAATGTCTACACAATCGATGTCTTATTACATTCCTACAGAAAAGCATTGAACAAAGAGCAAAAAGGACATACATGTCTCTATTTTCTTGTCTCCAGACATTTTAATTCTCTGATATTAGTTGGTTGACCTACAACAAACAAAAATGAATTTGAACACGTAAGAGACGAGCGTATACTCATTTTACAAGGTGAGATACAATCGCATAAACATTTTACAAGGTCAGGAGACAGTCATGTTTACTCAATCACTTCAGTCGACCTTTCCTACAGCCAAAACATGAAGTTATGGTAAAAATCGGAGCATTTGAAGTGTAATGAAACTGAATAGAAATTGAAAAGGCAATGTCCATGCCCCATTGCAAAAGGGGATGCTATTCTTCCCCCATAAAAAAGAAGATCAAGAATCTTATCCCTTTATAAATATCAAGATATATATATTTATATAGAAAAAGAGACTCAACTTTTTCCATGAAAACCAATATATATAGAGAGAGAGAATGGCGTCAGGATTTCTACGTGGCTCAAGTATAAACAAGAAAAAATATATAATTTTTCGGAGGAGAGAGAATGGGGAAGCACATATCCCTTAGAAATTGGATATCTTCGGGGAAAATCTGACTGGGTTGAAGAGACAACCAATCAAATAGTCAAATTTGACTCTCATTGACACAAGGAAAGCTACCTCCTTATCACGTATAGCCATAAATTCATCAGAGCCTAACAATGGCACAAATCCAAATATACCACATTAAATCAGTGACCTCCATTCATAACATGTCAACATAAACATATAAAGGCACATTCATATACAAAATAAGTATCTGCTGCCTGGGAGAAAGTATTCAATAACTTGCATTAGCCCAGAATAGGCAAAGATATGTAAATTTTAATAAGCGCCAAAAGGAAATTGAAGAAGCATAACTGAGATCCCTAAAGTTAAAACCCAAAAGGCAGAGATGAAAATGAAGGAAAAATAAAGCCCTCTTTTCCAATATGCATGAAGCAAGATCATCCTCCATTTATGCAAAAAGACATACACGATAAATTCAAGTTTCAAAAATACAAGGAAATTTAGACAAGCTCGAGATCCATTCTGGCTTCGAAATCTTGAAAACAGGGAGCAAAAAATGCTATTAAAACTTAACAATTGTAGAGCAGGCCCGAACCAAAACTCACCACCACCAAAAAAAAAAAAAAAAAAAAAGACAACAAAAAAGGAGTAAACTTCCAACAAAATTGGAGAAAACGCACCTATTCAGTTTAAATTTCCTCCTCTTCCAAAATTGGGAAACCGCTCAATATACGAATAGCAAGCGGTTTTCCCAGGTGAGATGGTGCGAGAATAAGAAGAGAGGGAGAAGAAGAGAGCGAAAAAAAACTCACAAAAGGAGGCGTGTGTAGTGAGGGGATTGTGACTAAACCCTCAAAAAGATCGGACGGCTGTTATTGCTTTCTTAGTCGCTAGAGAAGTAATGTTAACCGTTGGATCTGCACCTCAATAAATTTCATTAAATTTTGTAAAATAACGTGGACTATGTGACGACTGTACAATGGGTTTGGCTTGTGGCTGGAGACAGGGTTAGAATGGGAATTTCGTCTCGTTTTCTTTTTCTCTCTTTTTGGCGAAATCTATCAATCTATACTGTTGTGTAATTTGGCCATATCTTGAGGTCTAATTGCTTGGCCCATTTCTCTCATTAATAGTGGCCCATTTTGACCGCCCATTACAGTATTTTCAAGGCGACCCTCGATGTCATTTGCTTCATTAAAAGAAGCATGGGGCTTCACTGTTCACTTATCCCTTTCATCTCTCACTCTATGTTCTTCTTCTTCACTTCTTGCAAACTCTATAACAAGCTAAGTGTTTGGAGCTCTGTGCTCATACCCTCCCGACGTCCCAGTTCATCTAGATTTCCTCCGGGGTCTCTTCGTGCGAGTATTCTGGGTCTTGCGACGGGTTAGTCGTGGGTTTTGTGTGAGGTGGAGTTGAATGTGTGAGTTTGGGTTGCGATCTCTACCTTTGTGGTCTTCGGTGTGTGCTTGGTCACTGTTTGAAGGAGTTTATCGAGTTCAGGTTACCCTGAGTCTTGTTGTGCTTGATTTTGCTTCATATCCCTTGAGGGACGAACGGGCCGACTGCCGATGATGAAAAGCAAGCGGTGAACCTTCCAGCGGGACCTGATACCCTACAGTGGTATCAGAGCCACATGGGACTCTCGCCGGAGGCACCCTTCGTCGCCCATCAGCTCCGTCCGACCGTCTTTGTTCTGAGATAGTGTGGTAAGTCAAAAACCCCAGCTGCGGAGGTTTCTGCTCTGGTATTGACCGTTAACCCTTAGTCTATCTAGGGTTTCTGTGAGATCTATGTGATTTCTGTTGGATCTACGTGATTCTCCCTAAATCATTATTTATCTGTGTGATATCTTGTGTTTTGAAATCTCTGTGATTTCTTGGGTATTGTTGGTCCTGACTTTGTGCTTTGTCCCTCTATGCTTCCGCTACATATTTCTGGCTCTCTCTTATTGATAACTTTTGGAGTTGTGTGTTGTGTGTCTCACTGTCACTCATAAAAGGACCCAAGTGAACTCTGTGCAGCAGGTAAACCTGTCTGTAATCTGGGCTCTCCTTGGCTTCCTCACTGCATGTGGGAGTGTCTTTTATTTTTCTATCATCCCTGAGCCTCTTTCTGGCTCTTTGATCTCTATCTTATGTGCCTGTGTATATCCCTGTGATTAAATGGGTTCTTCATATCATACTGCTCCATTTGATGGCAAAACAGATTTCCAGATTTGGAAAACCAAAATGGAATGCATTCTCATTAAAGAAAATGTGTTTAAAGTTGTTCTTGATGGATTTGCTCAAACTAAGGTTGATGAGAAAAATATTGAAATGAATGTCAGTGCTAGATCTTCAATTTTGTTGAGTCTGCATGATTCTGTGATGAGGCAAGTTGTTAGGATTACTTGTGCTAAAGAATTATGGGGAAAATTGAATGAATTATACACTCAAACTTTATTTCAGTCACTGTCTTTTTTGCAATAATTTTTTTTTCAAATTCAGGCTTGATATGACAAATGATATTGATGCTAACTTGGATGATTTCAATAAATTACTCCAAGCTATGAAACTGGGAGTGGATGACATCATTGAGAAATATTCTGCTACTGTGCTTTTGAATATTATTCCTAACAAGTTTAATGATGTGAAATCTCCTATTAGATATGGTAGGGATATTGTGATCACCTATGATATTATTGCTAATGGCTTGAAATCTAAAGAACTTGACATAAAACATGGGCAAAGTAGCAGTAACAAAAACAATGGTGAACTTATGAATGTAAGAGAGAGGCCTACTGAAAAAACTAAACATAATAATGCCTCTGATAAGAAAAAGCATAGGTCTAAATCTAGACCTGGTAATAGAAAATGTTACAATTGTAATGAACCTGGTCACTATGTTAATAAGTGTGATAAACCAAAGAAAAATAAAAAGAAAAATGAGCATTTCAGTGATAATAATCATGCAAATGTGGCTATTGATTCTTAGAATTATGGTGATGTTCTTATGGTTTCTGATCTGTTCTCTGAACCTTTTGTGAACTCTGTTTCCAATTCTCCGTCTGAATCTGAATGGCTTATTAATTCTGGATGCACTTTCCATATGTCTCCATGTAAAAGCATGTTTTCTAAACTTGAAACTGTTGAAAATAGATATGTGACTATGGTAAATGAAAGGAAAAGTCTTCTTGTTGGCATAGGTGAAATTTATTTGAAATTTGGCTTTGGTTGATCACTCACTCTAAAGGATGTTAGATATGGACATAACCTGATCTTTGTTGCATGCTTAACTGATGATGGTTTGCTTGCTAAGATTGAAGTGGATGGAATTAAATTCTTAAAAGGTGCTATGGTGGTGTTAAAGCTCCTAGACAACATAATATGTATGTTTGGAATGCTAGCCCCCTTGAATTTGGTCCCTTCAATTGTGAATTATGTGCAAACTGACAAAACCATGTTATAACATGCTAGATTAGGTCATATAAGTCAAAAAGGTCTGAAAATGCTGCAAAAATCTGGTGCATTTGGAACTGATCACATTTATGACATGTCTTTTTGTGAAAACTGTGCAATGGGGAAAGAACATAGGGTTCAATTTCCTGTTACTAGTCCTAATAAACTTCATACTAGCTCTGAAATTCTTGAATATTTACATGTTGATGTATGGGGGCCTGCAAAGGTTGATACTCATGGTGAAAACTAGTATTTTTTATCTGTTATTAATGATTTTTTCAGAAACTTCTGGGTTTTTCTTATGAAAAACAAGTCTGATGTGTATGATAAATTTTCTACTTGGAAAAATCAGATTGAAAACCAAACTGGAAAAAGGATTAAAACTTTAAGAACTAATAATGGGTTAGAATTTTGCAATGCTTTGATTGATCAACTCTGTGTTGAGTTTGGTATTATGAGACACAGGGCCGTATTAAGAAGTTTAGGGGCCTGAGGCGATGTTTTGAAGAAACTTAAAAGCACAAAAATGCATGTATATTGCATGATTCAATTACTTTTCTTTAATTTTTCATGGCCACTTTTATACTTTCTATTAGACATGATTTTTATTAACCTATTAAACCAATATAGCAATATCACAGAAATTAACATAAAAAACCAAAACTAAAAATACAAAATATGTAATATTATAAAGAGGAGAGATGATTTTTCTAGTGTGTTGGAAATTAAATTGCAATATTGTATTTTTATAATTATTTGCTTATATTAGTAGATGAGCTTATGAGATTTTGCCTTAATTATATTATATAGGATTTTTTTAGGTGTGCGGCTAGATTAGGATCATAATTTTAGGATAATTAAATTTGTCTCGGCTAGATTATGATTATGATTTCAGGATAATTGAATTAGGATATTTGTTTAGATTTGTTTTAGAATTATGATTTTCTATGTGGTATATTTAACAAAAGAAACAAAAAAAAAAACAAATGAGAAGAGTGCAGATAGATTATGATTTTAATTTAGAAACAAAAAAAAATGGTCAAAAAAGAGGCCCAAAAAAAAGATGAAAAAAGAGACCACCAGGAACCGAACCCAAGCCACGTGGGAAACTAAAAACAAAGCATTGCCATTAATTAGACTGAATACTTATTTCACTTACAAATGACGTACATTTTATATATACACATATATAAGAATTTTTCGAGGCGTTAATTTTTTTCGGGGGCCTGAGGCGGCAGCCTCATTTATCACCACACTCCAGCCGGCCCTGATGAGACATAAATTTGTCCTCTATACACCTCAACAAAATGGGGTTGCTGGGAGAATGAAAAGAACTCTCCTTGAAAGGGTGAGAAACATGCTTGCTTCCTCTGGCTTGTCCAAGAAGTTATGGAAAGAGGCAGTCTCTACTGCAACCTATCTCACCAATAGGTCTCCCTCTGTCCCATTGCATGGCAAAACTCCAGAATCTGTGTTTTCAAACAAAGCCATTGATCTTTCTTCTTTGAAAATTTTTTGTTGTGCTGCATATGTTCATCAAAAACATGACAAACTTGATCCTAGATCTACGAAGTGTGTCTTTCTTGGTTATCCTGAGGGTGTAAAGGGCTACAGGCTATGGGACATAAGTGTTCCTGGCTTCAATACCATTATAAGTGGGGATGTTATTTTTAATGAATCTGATTTCCTTGTTTGTCCCATTTTGTGACACCTCCAAGTGAGGTGGAGCACTTGTCTATTTTGAGTCAACTTGATCAAGCTGATGGTGTTGTTCCTGATTATGATAACTTGGATAATCATAAAGATGGGAGGGATCCCAATGATCTTCAGGATTCTCCTGTGCATGATAACTTGGACAATTCTGAAGAAGGAAATGATTCCAATGTTCTTCAGAATTACCAACTCACTAGAGATAGGGTAAGAAGGACTGTGAGACAACCTCAAAGGTTTGCAGATAGTCACTTGTCCATGTTGGATTTCACTGTGTTTAATAATCTTGAAACTCATGAGCCTTAATCTTATAAATGTGCTTTGAACTCTAAAGATTCTGCTAACTGGCTTGATGTTATGAAGAAGGAAATGAAATATTTGCATGATAACAAAACTTGGATCCTTGTTCCAAAACCTGCTAAGTGCTCTGTTGTTCAATGCAAATGGCTTTATAAAATCAAGCATGAATCTGATTCTGTGAGGTACAAAGCTAGATTGGTTGCTAAGGGATTTCATCAAAAGGAGAGGATTGATTATAATGAAATCTTTGCTCCTGTTGTTAAGTTTACTACTGTCAGAATCATATTTGTTGCTCATTTTGACTAGGAACTAAAACAGATGAATGTTATCACTGCCTTCTTGCATGGAGATCTTGAAAATGATATCTTTATGAAACAACCTGAAGGTTTTGTGAATGAAAATAAACCTGAACATGTTTGCATGTTAAAGAAATCATTATATAGTCTGAAACAGTCTCTCAGACAGTGGAACAAAAGGTTTGATGCTTACATACAATCACTTAAATTCAACAAGAGTACCTTTGATCACTGCCTGTACTTTAAGAAAACTGATTCAACTACTGTGTTTCTCCTTCTTTATGCGGATGATATGCTTATTATCAGCCTATGCATTAAATCTATAAAGCATGTTCAGAATTGCCTTTGTGAAAATTTTGATATGAAAAATTTAGGTGATGCTAAGAAAATCTTAGAGATGCATCTTCATAGAGATAGAAAGAATTGCTCTCTTATCTTGAATCAGGTTTCCTATGTTAAAAAGGTTTTGAGTAAATTCTCTATGCTAAGTGTTAAGCCTGTGAGTATGCCTCTTGCTTCTCATTTCTAGTTAAGTAAGGATCAGTCTCTCAAGACTGACTCTGAAATTCATTACATGTCTAAAAGTGTCTTACTCTAATGCAATCGGCTCTGTGATGTACCTCATGATTAGCACTAGACCAGACATTACATATTCTGTTTCATGTCTGAGTAGATACATGTCCAATCCTGGAATACCTCACTGGGAAGCTCTAAAATGGCTTATCGGATACTTGAAATCCACATCCAAATGTGGTCTGACTTTCTCAAAGTCAGTTGATGGTGTGAAACTTGTTGGTTATGTGAATTCAAACTATGCTACAGAGACAATAGAAAATCCACTACATACTATGTGTTTACACTTTGTGGTTCTTGCATTAGTTGGAAATCTCAGCTTCAGCACATTGTAGTACTCTCTAGTACTGAGGCAGAATATGTTGCTGCCACTGAAGCTGTGAAATAAGTTATTTGGCTCAATGGCCTCCTATCTAAAATTGATTTTGCTAACACTTCTCCTACCTTGTTTTCAGATAGTCAATCTGCAATCCAATTATGTAAAAATCATGTGTTCCATGACAGAACTAAACAGATTGATGTCAGGTTCTATTTTATTAGAGACACTGTAGAAAAAGGAGAAATACAACTTGAGAAGATGCCTACTGAATTTAACCCTGCAACATGGGAACTAAGTGTTTACCAGTTGAGAAACTAGTTTCATGTCAGAAAATCCTAAACTATGATCTTGGTTAGATCTCTCTAACTCTATTTCTCTTATGTTCTTTGCAAACACCTGTGATTTTTTGTGAATTTTGTACTCCTATACACTGTCCTAATCATATGTTGATCTGTTCTAACTTTATATTGGTTTTCTCCTCTTGTCTAGGGGTGTAATCGAGTCGAGTTGATTGGTAGGCTTATCGAGCTCAAGATCGATAAGGAAGACTCGAAGCTCGACTCGACTCAAGCTCGGTTGAGCTTTGATTTTTCGAGCTCAAGCTCGACTCGATAGCAAACTCGGCAATCTTGAGCTCGACTCGACTCGACTCGACTCGATTATGTATAAATATTAAATAAAAAATTAATTTTAAATAAAAATGACTTAATTACTAATGATATATATGTAAAATATTAAATTATTAAGGGTAAATTTGTAATTGCATCAAAGCTCGATTAAGCTCGATAAGGCTCACAAGCCTATCGAGCTCACTATTATATAGCTTGAGCTCGAGCTCGGTAACAACTCGAGTAGCTCGAACTCGAGCTCGACTCGACAAATCTCGAGTCGATTTCGAGTTTTCACCGAGTCGATCCCGAGTAGCTCACGAGTAGGCTCGACTCACTTACACTCCTACTCTTGTCTGTGTGACATTGTAGGAGAGTTGAAAAGAAAAGGCAATGATGAGTCATGCGATACTCCTTTTGAAGATCAATGCACACTGTTGGCCCAAATGTGGAGATTTTTTTTTAATTTGGCCCATCTATTGAGGCCCAATTGTCTGGCCCATTTCTCTCATTAATGGTGGCCCATCTTGACCGCCCATTACTGCATTCCCAAGACGACCCTTCGATATCCTTTGCTTCATTAAAAGAAGCATGGGGCTTCACTGTTCACTTATCCCTTTCATCTCCCACTCTATGTTCTTATTCTTTTCTTCACTTCTTACAAACCCTAGAACAAGTTAAGTGCTTGGAGCTCTGTGCTCATACTCTCCCGCCATCCCAATTCATCTAGATTTCCTCCGAGATCTCTTTGTGCGAGTATTCTGGGTCTTGCGGTGGGTTAGTCGTGAGTTTTGTGCGAGGTGGAGTTACCTGTGTGAGTCTGGGTTGTTATCTCTACCTTTGTGGTCTTCGGTGTGTGCTTGATCACTGTTTGAAGGAGCTTATCGAGTTCAGGTTACCTTGAGCCTTGCTATGCTTGATTCTGCTTCATATCCCTTGAGGGATGAATAGGCCGACTGCCGGTGATGAAAAGCAAACGGTGAACCTTCCAGCGGGACCTGATACCCTACATATACACACGTGTATTGAAGCAAAATAGTATGAGTAAAATTGTTATTAAAAAATTTAGTTAAAATTTATTGATAAAAATACTTTTCTACCAAAACTTTTCACATCAGCTTCAGGGGGAAGCATGGAGAACACAAGGAGTCCAAGAAATAGGAGAATCGAGCAGAAAGAAAATGAGCAGTTTCAGGAAGTAAATTAGTAGTTTTAACTACATACTCTTGAAAATTGAAAGTCTGGATATAATATGCTTTAAGTGAATATATAATACATACTGCAACTCTTCAAATATCATGTCTCAAATCAAGTCTTGATTATGTTTACAATGCTCTGATACTTGAAGTTTGAATGCTCTGATACTTGAATGAAAGCATGCCCAAAATGAAAGAATGCTCTGAAATTTGAAGTCTAAATGCTCTAATACTTGAATTTCATGCATATCTTGAATGCTTTGATACTTGAATGAATATCATGAATCAAATTTGCTCTGATTTCAAGAATCTGCTTAAGCAAACTACAGTATGCATATCAAACGTACATTTACAGTTTTTCCATCGTCATCGACAAAGTTTTGACATCATCAAAAAGGGAGAAATTGTTAGGAAAAACTATCGAGGAACCTTTAGATTAGGTTTTGATGAGATGTCAAACTTATTTATGAAAAACTGACTAAAATTCAAGTTGTAGATCTGAGCTGACCAATTCAGAGCATCAAAAAGGAACTCAAGTAAAGCCAAAGTCAACCAATCTGGAGTATGGTCTGCAAGCTGAAGGATACGTCATCCAGTCAGAATTCAACTCAACTGAGGAGTCAAAAAGTCGAACCAGTCGAAACAAACTGACAACTAAGTCAGCTGAGCTGAGGGAGAAAAGAGTCGACTAAGACTGAAGGAACTGATAAGAGACCAGTTTAAACTAAAGACTGGAAGTATCCAACTGATGGTCAAACTGAAGTAAACAAGACAGATCAGCTAAAGGCCAGAGCTGAAGTCAACCAGCTTATGATTAGTCAAGCTGACAAGAAAGGTCAAGAGAAATCAGTCAAGCTGACAAGCTAGCTAAGAACTTGAGATCAGTCGAATTGGAGAAATAAAGCTCAAAACTGCCAACTGGAGCAATGGCCAAATTGAGCTGACAAGCTCAAAACTGCCAACTGAAGCAATGGCCAAACTGAGCTGACAAGCTCAAAACTGCCAACTGAAGCAACGGTCAATCTGGGCGGACAAGCTCAAAACTACCAACTGGAGCAATGGCCGATCTGAACAGAAAAGTTCAGAACTACTAACTAGAACTCAAAACTGCTAAAAACAGAAGGTAGAGAACCCTGAAGTTATTGCTCAAACCGGCGAATCTTGGAATAAATGCTTCAACGGAGATCTTAGAATTAAATATCCAATGAAGATCGATTGGCAAAGTAACGGCTACTTCAACTAAAAGCTCCAGCGATCATTAAAGACCATCTGCCATTGATGAACCAACAGAGCCACTGATCAATGGAACTCAACGGTCATAAAATCACTCATCTATAAAAGACGAGTGAATTAGAATTTTAAAACTCTTCGCCTCCACAACTTTCGCATATACATTCTTGAAATATTCAAGAAAGAGCTTTTCTTTCTCCCTCCCACACAACTCAAGTTCATCATCTGATAAAAATTGCGAGAGTCAAACGGAGAAGAAGAATTCAAAGAGTCAAGATATTCAGCCAGCTGTTGACGATCCAGCCAGGGCAGCCTTCTCAGTTTCAGCTATACAACAATCAACTACCCAGCTCAATTGAAGGAGCAAATCTGTTGATACCCCCTGTTCAAGACTAACCTCTTGAAGATTGAAAGAGATCTAAAACCTTATAAAGACGACAATAGCACCTACATTCCTAGCGAGCAGTTAGGGACTTCAAGTGTGAGTCGTCGACCCGCTGAGGTAGCGAGCAGTTACCAGGTTCAGCCAACTGTCCTTCATTGTGTAATTTGTAAAGAAACTCAAGTTATATAGTGAAGTTGCCTTTTTTGCGGAAGGAGGAGAGGACGTAGAAGTTTGAGACTTCAAATCTCTATAAATCGCTTGTGTGCTGTACTATTTTGATTATTGCATATCTTTAAACTGTACACAAGATCACACAATCTGCACCAAGCAGTCATAACTGATCAACCAGTTTGTGTATAGATAAGTTTCTCTAAGCAAGTCAAAGGGCCCTATTATTCCTCATTTGAAGAAAAAAGTTTTTATCAGTTTATTCACCCCCCCTCTAAACTGATATCGACTTGCTCGGGACCAATAAGTGGTATCAGAGCTAGGTTGATTCTAAGGATCAGCCGTTTCTGTAGATCAACTGAATCAGATCTACTTATCTGTGCTAACATTCCAGCTATGGGAAACCATAAGCTACCTTTGTTTTTCAGTTGAGAATTATGATAACTTGAGCAGAAGAATGAAGGCGCATCTCTGCTCAATTCATGAGAATATGTGGGAAGTCATTGAAGATGGTCTAATCATCATCATGATGGACAATGATTCTCACATAGTTGATATCAATCAACCGGCAAGGATCCCAAAGCCAACTAACCTTCTCACCAGTGAAGAGAAGAAGTTAAAGAATCTAGAATTCGTTGCTCAAGCTGCATTATTTCAAACTCTAGATGAAGACAAAATGAAGGACATAAAGAACTGCAGAACTGCCAAGGAGATATGGGACCTACTAGCAGACCTATGCAAAGAGTCCGAAGCCATCAAAGGAAACGAGCTCCAACTGGCAGTCGACAAATATGAATCCTTCAAAATGCAGCCAAAAGAGTCCATCTCAAGCCTTGAAACCAGATTTCTAGGCATTATCAGTGAGATGACCAACCTCGGGAGAAGTTGTCCCAATTCTGAGATGAATTCCAAAATATTGGATAATCTCCCTGAAGAATGGGACATGAAAGTGATAGCTACAAAAGAATCAAGAAATCTCAACAGCATCACTCCAAGGGAACTGTTTGGCTCTCTCAAAGCTCATGAGTACAGTCTAAACTGAAAGAAAGAAGCATCAACATCGTCAGCTCAAGATGTAGCCTTCTATGGTTAAAGAAACCGGTTTAGAGATACTCGGGGAAGGAACAACTTCCGACCTAGGATCTCACCAGCCAGAGAAAATCAAGGCGGATCTTCATCCGAACGAAAAAGAGAAACAAATGAAAAGAAGGAGAATCTAACTGAAGACATCAATGATCAAATCCAATCAGTTACCAGGTTGCTAGAGAAGTTGAAGAGAGTTCGGGATAAACAATCAGTTCCACCTCAAACTGATGAAATCCCAAAAGATGAGAGAATTCACCAACCAGCTGAACCATTCAGGGGTGGCAACCGAAATCAAGGAGAGTGTTTTTACTGCCACAAACAAGGACATTACAGATATGAATGTCTAGAACTCCCTGAAGATAAGAAAGCCAAAGTGAGGAGAAACTTCTTCAAAAGGGAAGCAATGGTTGCAAATTACGAGAATTCCGTGCTAGACGATTCAGACTATCCATCTGGAATTGATTCTGACGGCTACAGCTCAGATGATGAAGCACTATTTTACCTTATGGCTGACAATGATGAAGATGTTAGTACAGCTGATTCTCAAACCTCCTTCTATCATATTAATGAAGCAACTGTTTCTAGTAATGAACTTGATATGAAACTTATGATGTTAGAAGATCAATTAGCTTCAATATCATGCTTGCATGTTGAACTGAAAGATGAAAATGATGAACTGAGAAATAGAGTTAGAAAACTGAGCATTGATCATAAAAGATTAAATTATCTTGAGTCTCAGTTTATAGAATTTGAAAAATTGAAATTGAGAACTGCTGATCTAGAAGCTGAAAATCAAAAACTCAAGCAAGAGATCCATGGGAGAGAAAAAGTAACTCTGAAGTTCAAAAAGGGATCTCAAACTCTAGATGAGATATTAAATCATCAAAGAACTGGAACTAGCAGCTCAGGGCTAGGATATAGCAAGTTCACTGCCCTAGAGAAAGGAAAAGCAGTTGCTCAACCTAGTGATAAAGGAATCCTAAAAGGATTCACTAGATCTCATGATCAGATAGCTGAGCCAACCAAAGGCAAAGGAATATTGAAAAATCCTCAAACTCAGCCCAGACAATTTGGTCAACTAAAACAAAAACAAAAACCACTGAAGCCTAACTTCCAGCCAAGACCATCAGTTCAATCAAATCAATCCACTCGTTTAAAGCCTCCAGTTCAACAAAGACCACCAGCTCAGTACAGAATGCCGCCAAGGCAAACTGATAGATTAGTCCATTTTAAAAAGAAAGACCAGTTTAGATCTCAAGCCTACCCTGTCAAGCAGTTCAATCAAAACACTTATAGGAGAGATCCAAGAAACTCATTTCAACCCTATCATCACTATAATGAGTACCTGGATTCCAGAAATGAACCTAGAGCTGACCCAAAAGGGTTCAATCCAGCAAACCAGAAACACACAAGGCATTGGCCTGATAGAAGAACTCAAAGATCTCGGGATAACAACATTTTAGTTGAATTGTTTTATCCCACTAACTTTCAACGCAGGTATCATTCAAGTGATTCAACTCAAAATAGAAGAGTTGAAAGAAAGTCAAAATTGATCAAGCGATCCAAATCAGTTGATTCTCTAAGTGATAAAAAGCTAAAAGTTTGGCAAGTTTGGATTCTAAAGAACTTGATGTATCAACAAGGACCCGATATGAAACGGGTCCCTAAATGCTAATCCTTGTTTTTGCAGGACAAGAGCATCCTATCTATGAAGAAAGTTAAAGACATTTGTTATCTAGATAGCGGGTGCTCCAAGCACATGATCGGAGACAGAGAAGATCTCGACAGTTATGAAAAAGTCAAAGGTCCACTTGTCACATTTGGAGACAACTCCAAAAGTCGAACCATTGGAGAAAGGTTCGTGATCAAGGGAAAAGTTGTAGTAAATGGAGTCTCCCACGTGGATGGACTGAAGCACAAACTACTTAGCATCAGTCAGCTGTGCGATAATGGCTACTCAGTTGACTTCACCAAAAACTCCTACAGCATAAGAGACAAGTCAACTGGAGTAATTATTCTCACTGGCATAAGAAGAGGCAACATGTATATTATTGACTAGTCAACCAGCTACTCAGAAGCTTGCTTTCTTTCAAAAGGATCAACTGAAGCAAGTTGGTTATGGCATCGATGACTGAACCACCTCAACTTCAAAACAATCAACTACCTAGTCAAGAAAGAGCTAGTTGAGGGGCTTCCCAAGGAAATATACAAGAAAACAGGAGTATGTGGACCATGCCAAAAATGGAAGCAGGTGAAATCATCCTTCAAGAATAGGAGTCATCCA
Organism: Perilla frutescens; assembly: GCA_026008535.1. NCBI lineage: Eukaryota > Viridiplantae > Streptophyta > Magnoliopsida > Lamiales > Lamiaceae > Perilla > Perilla frutescens. The sequence goes on along the minus strand of BRKX01000017.1, from coordinate 32,271,899 downwards.
TTAGGAACAACTGATTGCCTCCAACTGCTACATATGGATTTGTTTGGTTCAGTTAGACCACAAACCCCAAAAGGCAAAAGATTCACTCTTGTAGTAGTTGATGATTTCTTAAGATATACACGGGTAGAATTCTTGAGAAGCAAAGATGAAACTTACGACAAGCTAATGGCGCTGATCAGAAGGCTACAAACTGAAAAAGAAAGATCAATTCAAAGGATTCGCTCCGACAATGGAACTGAATTTGTAAATCAGCAAATGATCAGCTTTCTCAACCAGCTTGGAATCACTCATGAACACTCAGCTGCAAGAACTCCACAACAAAACGGTGTAGCCGAACGGCGTAACCGGACACTCAAAGAAGCAGCTCGAGCAATGATAGCTGATGCCAACATAGCTGAAGGCTACTGGGCTGAAGCAGTCAACACAGTTTGCCATACTCAAAATCGAAGTGCCATTGTAGCCGCACATGACAAAACACCCTATGAGCTGTATAAGGGTCGTAAGCCTTCTATTTCATATTTTAAAATATTTGGCTGTAAATGTTATATTCACAACAATGGCAAGACTCAATTGAAAGCCTTTAGTGCTAAAGCTGATGAGGGAATATTTCTTGGGTATAACTCTCCTCATACACAAGCTTACAGAGTGTTCAATAAACGAACTCTTGTTATGGAAATAACATGTCATGTGGTATTTGATGAATTTGTTAATGAGTACAGAAACAAAGAAAGAATTGACACATCAGTTCAAGTACTACCTAGTGAAACTGAGAACTCGCAGGACTATGTGGATCACATTGTTCCAGAGCGGCTTGAAGTTTCACTAGAAGAAGGTAATGAAACTGGTACTAAACCAGTTGAGAATAATTTGGCCAATGAAGACACAAATCGTGCTGAGACCATAAACCCCACAACTGAAATAGGGAGAAGAACTGATGAAAATGTCAAACCAACTGATGAAAGGGCGACTGATGACGTCACTACAGAAGAACCAGCTGAAGCTATCTTTCCCAAATGGCTCCGAAGCCACCCAACTGACAAGATAGTTGGAGATCCAAGAAGTCGAGTCCAAACTAGAAGTTCAACTGAGCATGCATTATTCACATGCTTCATATCTCAAATAGAACCAGCAAATGTCAAAGAAGCCTTAGAAGATTCAGACTGGATCATGGCCATGCAAGAAGAACTGAATCAGTTCACAAGAAATGACGTATGGTTTCTTGTTGATAGTCCAAAAACCTAGAAGGTCATTGGTACAAAATGGGTTTTTTCACAACAAACTGGATGAACAATGAGTGATCACAAGGAACAAGGCTAGACTGGTAGCCAAAGGATACTCACAAAGTGAAGGGATTGACTTTGATGAGACATTCGCATCAGTTGCAAGATTGAAAGCCATCAGACTGTTCCTAGCCTATGTAGCTCACTTCAATTTCACAGTCTACCAAATGGATGTCAAGAGTGCTTTTCTTCAAGGAATGCTCAAGGAGGACGTGTATGTCAAGCAACCGTCAGGCTTTGAAATTGGTGATCAAGTCTTCAAACTAAAGAAGGCCCTCTACGGACTAAAACAAGCTCCTAGAGTGTGGTATGAAACTCTTACAACATTCTTGCTGAAAAATGGGTTTCAAAAGGGAGTCATTAATCGAACTCTATTCCAAATAGAACCATCAACTGAGATCTTAATGGTTCAAATTTATGTGGACGACATAATTTTTGGATCAAAAAGCAAAGATCTATGCACACAATTCACTCAACTGATGCAAAGCGAATTTGAGATAAGCATGATGGGAGAAATGACATTCTTCCTAGGACTCCAAGTGAAACAGCTGAAAGATGGGATCTTTATCAGCCAAGCCAAGTATACTAAAGAGCTAGTCAAGAAGTTTGGCGTAAGTAAAGGAAAAATTCTCAAGATTCCTATGAATACATTAGTTCAGCTAACTCTTGATGAAGAAGGAGAAACAGTTAGCCAAACATATTACAGAGGAATCATTGGGTCGCTACTTTACTTAACAGCTAGCCGGCCAGACATCTCTTATTCAGTCGGTCTATGCGCACGTTTCAAGCTAACCCAAAGAAAAGTCATCTTGAAGCAACAAAGAGGATTATCAAATATCTCAAAGGAACCATAAATCTTGGGTTATGGTATCCCAGATATGACAATTTGAGTCTAATTGGGTATTCAGATTCAGACTTTGGTGGATGCAAGCTCGACAGAAAAAGCACAGTGGAACATGTCAGTTTCTGGGAAGCAAACTGATATCCTGGTTTAGCAAGAAGCAGCACTCAGTTGCCACGTCAACAACTGAAGCAGAATATGTAGCTGCGGGAAACTGCTATGCTCAGATACTTTGGATGAAGCAACAGTTGAAGGACTACAAAGTCGAAACTGAAGAAGTACCTATCTACTGTGACAACAATAGTGCAATTGCAATATCTCAAAATCCAGTTCTACATTCAAAAACCAAGCACATTGACATAAGACATCACTTCAGCAGAGATCACATCAAGAAGAAAGACATATGCATCAAATATGTCAACACTGAGAAGCAGATAGCTGACATCTTCACCAAACCATTGCCTGAAGCAAGGTTTATGGAGCTATGCATACAATTGGGACTACTTGAGCTAGCATCACAGGATGAAGATGATCAACTGGAAGAAAAAGACTAAGAATCTATTCCAGCTGAAGAGAGGAACTGAACCAAAAGACTTCAAACTCCTTATGAGTAGTTCATAACTGAAAAAGTCGTTGAACTGATCAGTTGGACACATAAGCCATCAGTTTGAAGTAAAGCAAGAAGCTGTGGAGAGAAAGTAAACTGGAGCTGATCAGTCTACCCTATCAGCTCAACTAAATCATCAGTTTATTTGCTCAAACTGATGATCCAGTCAGTTATGCAGAACATACCAGCTGCAAATTGATCAAACTGATGAAAAAATCATAGGAACTGGAATCAACTCAAAAGGAGGTATCAGTTCAAGAACCAGCTGATGGAAAATAGCTGAACTGAGAAACAGCTGAAGAAGGTCTAAGCAGTCAAGACAAGTCAGGAACTGATGAGAAGACATCTTAGTTGAAGCTGATCAACAGAAAAGATCATCAGTTATAGTCGAAGCCAACTGATGATGTAATCAGTTTCAAGCCAAGGAGAAACTGCTAGAGAGAAAAGATAAGTTCAAAAATTTCAATAGTGGAAACAGTAAAAACACGTTTCACTCAAATATTACCATTGAACTTTCTCCCTCTTTCCTCATTTATCCCCAACGGATAGAAATGAAAGGACAATCGACGTGTCGATTGAATTAATCTGACCGTCGAAATCAAGGCATACGAAGCGACATAACCGTTGGATGAACCCCATCATCTCCTATAAAAGCGATGGTTGAATTTTCATTTTCACTTTTACCGATCCAAAGCTCAGTAAAGAATTAACGCCTTTCTCTCTTCTTCATTGCTTGAAACTGTTCTGCAAAATTACGAAAGTAAAAAAATTCAGTTCTAAAATTCAGTCAAAACCAGATTATCCCTTCTGAACCATTCATCTAAAAACTCCATGGCTGATAGACACACAGTAACTGTTTGATGAAAGTTCAATTTTAAGTGAACTGGTGAATCTTCACAAAGATTCCAAACGAATCTCTACAGAGACAAGTTCCTAGATCTAGTTGCTTATAGAGAAAGGTGCTCAGATTCTTCTCTCTGTAACTCACTGATCAAGAAGATAGAGCAAAATGGATTGAAGAGTTTCACTGAAGATTATCCATCAAAGATCTACCCAGAGGCCGTAGTTGAGTTCTACTTGAACTCAAAAGGTTACGACGACAGAATAGTAACTGAAGTTCGTGGAGTTGAACTGGTAATAACTCCAGAACTGCTCAGAGGATTATTTAAACTTCCCACTACTGGAACACGATTACAAGATATAGAAGTTGATCAAGAGGAAGCCTACCGTCACTGGAAGCGAGTGGAATGTGCAGATCCTTATAAAAGCAGTACACTCATGTCCTGCTTCCAAGAAGAATACAGAGTTCTAGCATCAGTTGTAGCTAGAATGATTACTGGGATGACTGGGAGCCATTCAGAGATGTCGGAGCACAAGTATAAAGTCTGTGCAGCAATCATCAGAAGCATCAACGTAAACTGGGCTCAGTACTTCTTTGAGCAAATAAAGAAGTATGTCGATATTGTTGAAAAACACTGGACAGTAACTGAGTTCCATCAGAAGATGTGCTACCCCTGCAAGATAAGTAGCATATTGGAGAGCACTCTTAACTCCATGTCAGAAGAAACTGACACATTGATGATCGATAAGCTGGATTTTATACCAGCAACTAGCAGAAGGCAACTAGCTGCAAAGTCCATAAACATCAAAAGCAGTCAGCCAACTGTTGCCTTCTCAAAGAAAGCAGAAGAGCCTGCAAAAAGAAAAGACAATAAGATTGCTACTGAAATACCTCAAGAAGACTCTGACTCGGACGACGATGTCCCAATAAGCCAAATGTTGGGAACCACAATTAAAGCTAAGCCTCTGCGACAAGTTCGATGTGGATCAGCTATTGATTCACCTGAAGAAGAGATCTCTACCGGGCTAGTTCAGGCCAATGAAAGAACTGACAGATCAAAGAAGAAGCCCGCAGCATTTCAACCAAAAGGGAAGAAGAAGAAATCAGGGCCTCCACCCCCTCCAAAACTGCCTCCTCACAACATTAAGGTGTTCGATGTTGCACCAGTTAAATGAGATGAAATTGTGCCTCTCAGGGGGATTCCACCACAGGATACACGAGCTGACTTCTTCAGAACTGCGTGCCCCCTAGGGGTGAGCAAAACCGATCTGAAACCGAAAAACCAAACTGAACCGCCTAGTTCGGTTCGGTTTGGTGCAATTTACATAACAATCGGTTCCATTTCGGTTTTAAAATACATGACCGATTTTTTATCGGTTTCGGTTTTGAGGCCCAAAAAACTGAACAAAACCGAACCGACCGATTAAGAATTATTTTAATTAAAAAATATATATCCTTATTTCATTTACATTAATAATAATTCAGAAAGTCTGAAATACCGAATAGTCGAATACGTCTCTCAGTCTCTGTCTCTCACAGTCTAAATCCTTAAATCACTTCTCTCCATTCTCCTGCCGACCTGTCGCGCCGCATCTCTTAAAAGTCCTCCGAGTCTCCGACGCTCGCACCTCCAAGCCTCCGATGTCTTCTAACCTCTTCTCCGGTAGTCCTTCATTTCGAAAAGGTAAGATACGGTAGATGGTGGATGGTAGCGGTTTAAATTTTAATTCTGTTTCTTCATCATGTTTCTTTAATCTGTCTTCTTCGATTCATTTCTTCCTCTGATATCAATTTTAGAGTAGACTAAAATCATACATATTATAAATTTATAATGTATCTTATTTATTTTGCATTTTTGCTTAGTTCGCAAAATAGTTCCGAGCAACTATTTTATATGTAATATACGTCTGCGTCACATCATTTAGGTATGTTTATATTGTTAATGGATTAGTCTATTCCCATTCATGAGAGTGCGCAATTTTTATGTTAAGTTACTGGACGTGGTTTTTGTATTAATTGGCAGTAAACACTATTGAGCCATAGCGGTTAATTCCAAGCATTCGTAGTTATACAATCAATATAATTTGTTGAGGAGAAAAACTTATTATATGGGGAAACGAACTTATTATATGGGGAAATGAACTTTTGAAAGAAAACTGTGAATATAATCTGATGGGAATCATCATAAGTCATAACAAGTTGGGAAAAATCATTTATTAATCCAACCTTTCATTTAAGTTACAAGTTTGAGTTTGTTGCAGAAAATATAAGATGCGAACTCAAATGGTTCTTGGTCTGCTGCACCAATTTCTTTTTTTTTTTCGTCAGCTGCCTTGTTTATATCACTAGTAATTTATAGAAGAAAAGTGGTTCTCTGCTCTGCTTTGTTTATGAGATCACTTATCTTTCTCAAAGTCAATCAATTATAAATATTGTTATAGTTAGTTAATTTATCTTATCTCTGCTTTACTCTATTTTTAGGTTATCTAGTTGCAGATGGAAAACTCTACCGAGAATGACTTGGAAATGGCACCACCGGTCCCGAGACAACAAGATTCTACAACAACTACAAGTGCTAAAGCTAAGAGGAAAAAGGTTATAACTCCAAGGGCAAGAGTGTGGGACCACTTCACTGCATTTTTCGATGAAGAAGGGACAAGGAAGGGAAAATGCAATTATTGTGATAATATTTACTGTTGTGATTCAAGGAAAAATGCAATCAATAGTCACATGGACTCATGTCTTCAAAATCCAGCCCATTCTCATTTGAAACAATCTCAATTGTCTTTACAACCTCAAACTGATGGAAATGAGTCTAAAGGTGTTGGTAGTCTAACTACTTGGAAGTTTGATCAAGAGTTATGTCAGAAGAAACTAGCTCAAATGATCATTATAGATGAACAACCATTTTCTGTTGTGGAGGGGGAAGGGTTTAGGGACTTTGTGACTTACTTGCAACCCAAATTCAAAATTCCATCACGTTGGACAATTTCTAGGGATTGTGCTGCTTTGTTTTTTGATGAAAAGAAGAAATTGGTTGAGTATTTCAAAACATCGGGTCAAACAGTTTGTATTACTACAGATACTTGGACTTCTATTCAGCAATTGAATTATATGTGTGTCACTGCCCACTTCATTGATAATGATTGGAATCTTCATAAAAATATTATCAATTTTTGTACAATTGAAAGTCATCGGGGTGAGGATTTGGGTAAACAACTAGATAGTTGTATCCGTGAGTAGGGGATTGCAAAGGTATTTACTATCACTGTAGACAATGATGGATCAAATGACACATGCCTTTCCTACTTAAAAGGAAAACTTAATTCTTGGGGTTCTTCTTTTTGTAAGGGAAAGTATCTACATATGAGGTGCATTGCTCATATTCTTGATTTAGTTGTTAAGGATGGATTGAAAGATGTAAATGTCTCGGTTGATAGGATTAGAGAAGCTGTCAAGTATATTAGACAATCCCCTGCTAGATTGAGAAGGTTTAGAGATTGTTGTGTGACTGAATCTATTGAGTGCAAGAAGATGTTGTGTCTTGATGTTGTTACTAGATGGAATTCCACTTATTTGATGTTGAGTATTGCTCATCAATATGAGAAGGCATTTGAACGATTTGAACTTGAAGATCCGTATTTTAAGCTTGATCTTGAAGATGGTCCTCCTACAATCTTAGATTGGGACAATGCTAAGAGGATGATTGATCTCTTAAAAATTTCTACACTCTCACTCTTAAGATTTCAGGCTCATTGTATGTTACATCTAATGATTGTTATCAAGAAATAAGCACTTTGAGTTGTTTGTTGAATGCGTGGATAAAAAGTGCTTCTTTAGATGTTAGACGAATGGGCACGATCATGAAGGCAAAATTTGACAAATATTGGGGAGATGCAAAGAAGATGAACAAACTTCTATATGTGGGAGTGGTCTTGGATCCACGTTACAATTTTGAGTTTGTTGAGTATGCACTTATTGAAGAGCATGGAGAAAGTCTTGGGTTGGAACTTGCTAAGGGGGTTAGGGACGCTATAAGTGAGTTGTTTGAGAAGTATAAAAATGCATCTCAACCTCAAAGTCAAAGTGGAGCAAATCAAGAGCAAGTTGAACCTTCTACTTCTAGTGATGTTTCCGGTATAACGGTTGAAAGCATGGGTGAAAGGTTTTAAAAGCGCAAGAAGGAAAGTGGAGTTTTGAATCGAAGTGAATTGGAAATCTACCTTGATAATAATGATGTTATTAAGAAAAAGAAAAATTTCAATGTCTTGTTGTGGTGGAAGGTTAACCAACCTCGATTGCCCATTCTTTTTCGTCTTGCTCGAGATGTCTTGTCGGTGCCGGTTTCTACCGTTGCATCGGAATCGGCCTTTAGCACAAGCAAAAGAGTTCTTGATCCATATAGGAGTTCTTTAACTCCTAAAATGGTTGAGTGTCTTGTGTGTGCCCAAGATTGGTTGAGGAGGTCAAAAAAATACATGACAATAGAAGAGGACTTAGAAAATATTCAAAAATATGAAGAAGGTAATCTAATTGTTGTTTACTTTATTAATTATTATTCTATTTTTTTAGTAATTGTTTACTTTATTATTCTTTTTTTTTGTAGGCATGACAAATGTTGGTGGCACAAGTGAAGCTTAAGAGTTAAAGAGGATTTAGATTTTGGACTTTGGAGTGTTTGTTTTGAACATTTGCCATTTGAAGTTTGGACTTTGTTTATTTTATTATTTGATGATATTGTTTTGAACATTTGGAATTTAGACTTTGTTTATCTTATGATTTGATGACATTGTTTTTGTTTGTTTATCATGTAATTTAATTTTAAGACTTGGTTTGATGCTTGTTGAGTAGAATTATTGATTTGAAAAAAAAGGAATTTATTGGTTTGGGCCGCACTGACCGAACCGAACTGGTTTAATCGGTTTCAGTTTCGGTTCGGTTGAAATATGTAATCGGTTCGGTCTCGGTCCCAAAAAAATAAATTTAGTTTTTATCGGTTTTGGTATTTTAGTTCGGTTCGGTTTGGTTCGGACCGTTTGCTCAGGCCTAGTGCTCCCCGATGGAAGAAACTGAAGAGAACATAAGAGCTTTATCAAGAGCTGAAATTGTCAAGAGCTGGGCTGATGAAAAAGTGCAGAAGTTCATAGTTGAAAACTTTATTGAAGATGTGGTTGGCACGGCTGCTTGTATGCAGCTCTATCAAGGTATGTTTACTGGTACCTTTGGAGACACTGCTTCAACTCTGAAGCCCATTTTCTCCTAACCGCTCTTCACGGGATGAGCTTCTGGAGAAGGGAAGAGAGGTGGAGCATGCAATGGGCAGGACAGGAGACCTCTGAGCAAAATCCAGTCATTACCTTGAAGAGAATGCTTGCCATTCAAAGGAACCACCCACACCCAGAACAACAAACCTTGTTGGACATGATGAATGATTTGCTCAAGGAACTGCTTAATCTCAGACAGCAACAACTTCAAAAGGGGCAGAACCTGTTTAACAAAGAAGCTTAGAGCAGTCAGCAAGGGGCTGAAACTGCTGCAGTTTACAGCACAAGGAAAACTGTCATAGCATCTGTGACTAGGCAGTTAACATTCGAAGAATCCCCCCAAACTGATGACATCATCATCGATCTCCTTGATGATTCCCCTGAGTTGCAAGCTGTTGACGAGTGAACAGCCAGCGATCTGGAGTTTGAAGAAATGCTCAAATCTCCTATTCTACCAGATCTTCCAAGTGATGAAGAGCCACATATGTCGACTGAAAAGACTCAACTGCCTGAGGAGCCAACTGAACCTCAAACTGCTCCTCTCCAAGAGTCAACTCTAGAGCCAACTGAGTCTGACCAGCCAGCTGGACAGATTGCTCAAGCAGATAAACAACCTGCCTATCAAGGTACACTAGCAATAACTGTGTACATTGATCTAATTCAAAGAGCTCTTCAAGCTGCCGCTCAAACTGCTACACCAAAGATCTCATCAGAATCAAGTTATGATGAGACCATCATTATGGAGACGGACGAAATATCTCACACAGTTCCTTGCGAGGAACTAATTGGAACTGAAGCATGAGAGGAAGCTGACTCAAGAACAGTTCAGTTTGATACTCAACCAAGCAGTTCAATAGTCCAGCTCCATCCTTATTATGTGGAACTGATCCACAGCCTGCAGCAACAGGTTAAACTACACACTGAGCAGATCCAGTGGTTGCAAACTCATCCAAGACTCCAGTCAGCTGAAACTGAGTCATCAAGCAGCGATCAGGATGAGGAAGATGACATCACAGAACCGCTTGCCAAAAGGAGAAAAACTGATCACAAGAAGAACTAAGTGGCTGATCAAGTTCAAACTGATTAGAAAGCCCTAAGTTTACTTCTTGTAATTCAGTTTGTAATTATTTTTTTTATATATATAAAAAGATTATCTCTTTGATTTCAAATAAATGTCGAGCTTCACATTTATTTTTGAAAATTTTGACCGTTGCAAGATAATGACACGTGTCAAAGTCATTAAATGCCAACGACCAAAAGAGGCCAAAGGCTAGTACCATTCCAACCATCAGATCTATGAGCCGGTCCAAACACTCATAAAAAGCCCCCCTTTTCAAGCCTCTCAAAAATCCTCCTCCTCCTACAATATCAAAACTCTCTCTCAAAGATCTTGAAATTCCCAAAATCTCAGCCAACCCCAAAAATGGCCGAGTTATCCAGATCTTCAAATTCCTTCAAAGAGCAACTTATGAGAGATAAATTCCTTGATAGGAAGAAATTTCAATTAATTCTAGATGAATCAAACAATCCAATCCTTCTGTCAAATCTTCACAAGACATGAGTTCTTCACTACCTGGAAACACTACCAAAATTCTTTAGACAAAATTTGGTGAGTGAATTTTTGCTTCAAGCAAAATTATCTGCAGATGGGAAGATAATATCATTAGTGATTCAAGGACGACTGCTACAAATCACTGAGAGAACAATTGCAGAAGTATTCGAGCTTTCACAAGAAGGTTCATTAGTTCAAGAACTAAAGGAATCTGCAGAGTCATACTGGAGAGAATGGAAAGCTTCAACCTGCGACAAGTAATTCAGTTTTACAACCGCTAAAACTGACCTGAAGCCCGAGTATGGTGTTCTAGTTAACATAACGAACAAAATGTTGTTCGGGGCCATTGAAAGCCTGAGTCAACTCACCCAAGAGAGATACAAGGTTATGATTCACCTTGTTGAAGGGCGACGAACAAATTGGGCAGAATTTGTCTTTCAACAATTCAAGTATCAAGTCATCAAGGCCTCTGACTTAAAGAAATTTGGCAAATTTGAGTCCAAGGTAGGGCTTGTTCTAAGAATGAGCAAAATGCTTGAAGACCTAATGAAACTTCCAAGTGATGAAGCACTATCAGTTCTCATCTCTGACTGGATTTCCAAGAAAGGAACTGCCCATCTTCAGTCACTAAGGAAAAAGAGAAAAGCTAAGGCCAAGACAAGCAACCACTCTTCGAGCAACTCAACTACCAATGCCGTTCATTCTCCAAAATCAAAGAACGGATCACCAGTTGATTTTCAGGTTCGCTCCAAACTATGGAGTGAACTACTTCAGAAGCACATGCCCTCCTCTCCAGCTGACTGAAGAAAATATTCACACTTTCTACAGTGGTGAATATGCAGTCAAAGGTGCACAAAAGGAAGTAACCAATCTCCTTCTTACTCACTTTGCTTTTGTTGTACAACGTGACCAAGAGTTGTTCAAACAACTCCATCGATATTTCTACTGGTATAACTGGAGACATTCTATGTCCATCCAATCTCACTTTTTGCTAACTGTCTTTCATGACATGAGCTACTGGTAACGTGAAAAAACTTGGAGCATTAAATGGATAGGATCGTCAAATCCATTTCCTCCAACTATTGTGCAAGTCCAGGACATCATGAATCACCGGCTTGTCAACAAGATTCCAGCAACCACCTTATTAGCAGAATTTAAGACCAGCATCATGCCTCAAGGAGTTGGGATTGCAAATCAATCAGTCAACTGCCCAACTGGCTCGCTTTGTCGAAAACTGAACTTTGATAATTTATTAAGTCAGTCAGCTGAGCCATCACGACAAACTCCAACTGTCACCAAAAGGATAGAACCACATCTATCCCATGCTGAAGCAGTGGCGTCTCAGAAGAATCCAAGACATGCTGATGAAAGAGACAGTGATGATGAGGATACTGCCACATCACCAAGTCTCCTATCCAAGAGCTATGTCACTCCACTACTCACATCAAGCTCAAAAGACGTGCAATTGCCTATGAAAAATGATCAGTTTCGATCATCGCCAAAGGGAACTTCACAATCCCTTAGTCAAAGGATGAAAAACTCGTCAGTTGCCATCCAGCTTCACCTTCGCCAAGCCAAGAGAACAGCAAGGCCTGAACTGCCAAAGAACAAAACTACCTCCAAAGGAAGTAGTGCAGCCAGTCCAGCTAGGCCCTTCAAGAAGCGGAAACTGTCTACTGAAAGCCAAGCAACTGATCAAGCCAACTAATCAATTCAGTTCAATTGCAGCTTCAACTTCAGCCAGCTCATCAGCGACAACTGAGAACCAAGACTCAACTGATCATCCAACCGTTGAGCATTCAATCAGTTGGACTGTATCCCAACTGAATCCGGATAAGTTTTTTTTTAATTTTTCAAAGCTTATCATAATTAAATTATTACCGTTGAGATTATGAAATTTCTTATATTATATTCAACGGCTACAATTTGAAAATAGGGCTCTATCTCACAAGTTGCTTTTAATATCTCTGCCTTGATATTAAATCAACTCTTCAAAGATGAAAAGGAAAATATAATTTTCTAATGAGATATAAATAGCAAGATCTGCAGAAAATATTTTGCTATTTATGGCAACTACCCCATTTTCAAAATTGCTTCTTCTCAACCGCAAGATCATAAAGTTACCACACGATCGAACGGCTGGAATGCATGCATCATTAATTCAGCTAATCATCCATCAAATCGGATAGCTGATCAGCTAAGAGAAGCAATCGAGTGTCCTCGATTCCTGCATGCACAACTGAATAAATATGTGCAAGGAGATGAAGGCTCCGATCATCCGCAAACTCTTTCTCACTCTTGCTTTGATCACCTACAAGCCCTCTCTCTCTTCTCAACACACTTGTATATTTAAACAAAAACAACATCTCTTTGCAGATATGAAGCCCCCATTTCAGATGTTAGATGTCAAATCGCTAGAGCGCAAGATGAAAAAGGATAAGACTCTAAATCTAGAGCTTCTTAATGCACGTCTAGGCGCAGACAGCTTTCAAAGAATTTATCGGCCATTGGAGGCAACCGGGTTGCTGCCATTCTTGACACTAATGCCAGTCATGAACATACCTACTCAAGTTGCAGAGTTCTACTACAACGCAACCATCTCCGGTAACAACATCATCTCCACCGTCCAGAATCAAGTGATCACGATGATAAAAGATACGATGATGTCTACCCTTCACCTCCCCGGAAACGGCCCAGACGTAATGGAACTGAATCTGCCGTGTAAATACGCACTGTGGGGTATTTGGAAGCATCCTTACGTGCACCATCATGACTGTTCACACAGGCTAAAGGAGAGCATGCCCAGTGAGATCATCCAACTCTTGGATATCACTGGTCATATCCTACATGGCAACTTTGAGACGGTTCAGTTCTCTGAGCTCAAAGCACATCTCACGGACGCTCTATATTTTGGATGTAAAGCCGACTGGGCCTCTTTCATTCTTGCTCAACTGCGAGCAAATGTAGAGCGAGCGGAATATGATCCATCAACTGTCTCATTTCGAGAGAAGGTCGGGTTTATGGGTCGCATAAGCCACATAATTCTAAGCCAGCTTGATGAGGTCATCCCAACTGGCGAGCAAATCGGAAGAAGGGACATGCTCCCAACTATCTACTGCCATCAGATCCTGAAGTGATCACGTCAACAAGGACCTTCCGACTCAGGTCATGGAAATGCACCTTTGGAAGCATCTGTCAGCTCATCTGACGAAAGACAACTGCTGATTGAGAGCGAGCCTCTCTCAAGACTGAGTGATCAGCCTACAATATCAGCCAGCTCCCAACCTCTAACCTTAGTCCCTCGCGACTCCATTGAGGTTGAGTTTGAAGCAGTTTTAGACCATCAGCTTAGCAGCTGCTTCGGTCTCATTGAGGGCACCGACCCCTTTCTATTCGAGCAACTGAGACGGTACCTCCAGTACCACATATGACGATTCCAACTGGATGAGACAACAATGTTCCACCTCATCCGCACCCGTGGATCTACCTTTTGGATCAACGAAGGAACATGGAGTAGAAATTGGATGAATCATCCACTCTCCTCGCCACCAACGCTCTCGGAGATAATGGATTCGATGATCAAACGAATCCAGCTCAATATACCAGCCGATGCTCCTCTTTCTGATAATGAACCGGCCAACTCCTCATGCACACCATTTTTTGGAGATCTACCCATCGCTTCAACCAATGAGATCTTCACCAACTTGGCCTCAATGAACTTCAGAGAGCAAGAAGTCTCTCTCACCTCTGATCAAGGTCAGTTCATGACAACTGAAGACCCCTATGCATGGCTCTCCTCGCCCATGCCAATTACTTCAGTTCCTTCACTCCATGATGACAATTTGGCAACTACCTTCACCTTCTTACCAAACTTGTCAATACCATTATGCGATCCATCCTAGCTTTTGGATGATGCCAAAAAGGGGGAAGATGGACAGTATGATGATGGATGCTTAACTCTTAGGAATCAGATTCAAAGAGAAATTCATCATGAGGGGAAAGATCAGCTTCAGGGGGAAGCATGGAGAACACAAGGAGTCCAAGAAATAGGAGAATCGAGCAGAAAGAAAAGGAGCAGTTTCAGGAAGTAAATTAGTAGTTTTAACTACATACTCTTGAAAATTGAAAGCCTGGATATAATATGCTTTAAGTGAATATATAATACATACTGCAACTCTTCAAATATCATGTCTCAAATCAAGTCTTGATTATGTTTATAATGCTCTGATACTTGAAGTTTGAATGCTCTGATACTTGAATGAAAGCATGCCCAAAATGAAAGAATGCTCTGAAATTTGAAGTCTAAATGCTCTAATACTTGAATTTCATGCATATCTTGAATGCTTTGATACTTGAATGAATATCATGAATCAAGTTTGCTCTGATTTCAAGAATCTGCTTAAGCAAACTACAGTATGTATATCAAACGTACATTTGCAGTTTTTCCATCATCATCGACAAAGTTTTGACATCATCAAAAAGGGAGAAATTGTTAGGAAAAACTATCAAGGAACCTCTAGATTAGGTTTTGATGAGATGTCAAAATTATTTATGAAAAACTGACTAAAATTCAAGTTGTAGATCTGAGCTGACCAATCCAGAGCATCAAAAAGGAACTCAAGTAAAGCCAAAGTCAACCAATCTGGAGTATGGTCTGCAAGCTGAAGGATACATCATCCAGTCAGAATTCAACTCAACTGAGGAGTCAAAAAGTCGAACCAGTCGAAACAAACTGACAACTAAGTCAGCTGAGCTGAGAGAGAAAATAGTCGACTAAGACTGAAGGAACTGATAAGAGATCAGTTTAAACTAAAGACTGGAAGTATCCAACTGATGGTCAAACTGAAGTAAACAAGACAGATCAGCTAAAGGCCAGAGCTGAAGTCAGCCAGCTTATGATTAGTCAAGCTGACAAGAAAGGTCAAGAGAAATCAGTCAAGCTGACAAGCTAGCTAAGAACTTGAGATCAGTCGAATTGGAGAAACAAAGCTCAAAACTGCCAACTGGAACAATGGCCAAACTGAGCTGACAAGCTCAAAACTGCCAACTGGAGCAATGGCCAAACTGAGCTGACAAGCTCAAAACTGCCAACTGAAGCAACGGCCAATCTGGGCGGACAAGCTCAAAACTACCAACTGGAGCAATGGCCGATCTGAACAGACAAGTTCAGAACTACTAACTAGAACTCAAAACTGCTAAAAACTGAAGGCAGAGAACCCTGAAGTTATTGCTCAAACCGGCGAATCTTGGAATAAATGCTTCAACGGAGATCTTAGAATTAAATATCCAATGAAGATCGATTAGCAAAGTAACGGCTACTTCAACTAAAAGCTCCAGCGATCATTAAAGACCATCTGCCATTGATGAACCAACAGAGCCACTGATCAATGGAACTCAACGGTCATAAAATCACTCCTCTATAAAAGACGAGTGAATTAGAATTTTAAAACTCTTCGCCTCCACAACTTTCGCATATACATTCTTGAAATATTCAAGAAAGAGCTTTTCTTTCTCCCTCCCACACAGCTCAAGTTCATCATCTGATAAAAACTGCGAGAGTCAAACTGAGAAGAAGAATTCAAAGAGTCAAGATATTCAGCCAGCTGTTGACGATCCAGCCAGGGCAGCCTTCTCAGTTTCAGCTATACAACAATCAACTACCCAGCTCAATTGAAGGAGCACATCAGTTGATACCCCATGTTCAAGACTAACCTCTTGAAGATTGAAAGAGATCTAAAACCTTGTAAAGACGACAATAGCACCTACATTCCTAGCGAGCAGTTAGGGACTTCAAGTGTGAGCCGTCGACCCGCTGAGGTAGCGAGCAGTTACCAGGTTCAGCCAACTGTCCTTCATTGTGTAATTTGTAAAAAAACTCAAGTTATATAGTGAAGTTGCATTTCTGCGGAAGGAAGAGAGGACGTAGAAGTTTGAGACTTCGAATCTCTATAAATCGCTTGTGTGCTGTACTATTTTGATTATTGCATATCTTTAAATTGTACACAAGATCACACAATCTGCACCAAGCAGTCATAACTGATCAACTAGTTTGTGCATAGATAAGTTTCTCTAAGCAAGTCAAAGGGCCCTATTATTTCGCATTTGAAGAAAAAAGTTTTTATCAGTTTATTCACCCCCCCTCTAAACTGATATCGACTCGCTCAGGACCAACATTTTTCTTTTGGAAACGGACATCAGATGGAGTTGGCGGTCTAGGATAGGTCTAGTTCTGGCTTTATCCCAACTTTTAATCAACTAATTCTCCAGAAAAATATATTTACAAATTTGTTGATTTTTTTAATAAAACAATTTTATTTTCATGGTGTGTAATATATTTTAAGCATGAATTAAGAAATTCTCAATGACTTTTAACTGCACAAGAAATATTGCTGATAAAACGAAGAACAACTAAGTGTACATCATTTTCGACTCTAAAGCATCTTGAAGGATGTTGTTTCACTTTTGTTGATTGCTTTTTTTTGGTGACTTGTGCCAATTATTGGAACGTGACTATTAAATTATTTAGAAAAAAATTAACAATTATGTTGCGATAGCCCACTTTGTATCGCTTATTCGCTTTAGACTAAACATATGCAGAGGTCATTATTCGCTTCATATTTAGCATTGTGAAAACTATCCTAAAATAAAAACATTATGGAAATTGAAAGTCTTTTACGCATTGTGAAAAATGTAAAGTGAAAAGGCTTTATTGCAATTGTTTTGTTTGTTCAGTTTCATTTGTTTAATTGTTATCATTAATGGCTATTGTTGGTGTATAATTGGTATAACAATTGAGAGATCCACAAGCAAAATGTTAACTAGCATTCGACTCCCTTTATAATACTCTTCAATTGCACTTATAGCCAAAAGAATTTGCTGAAACTGATAATGCAGATGATGACAAAAATGTCGTTGCCGGCCAAAAAGAAATGAAAGGCATGCGGTGACGGCATCATTCGTAAATTTTATGAAATTTGCAAATAATATATAAATCTACGAATTCTTTTAAAGAAATACGATTTTCATCGATGTCTGAGCTATGAATGGACAAAAATGTTGAAGAACACAGACAAAGAGTTGAGAAAGTAGAGCAACACACATAAAGTTTAAGTTTACAATTTTCCTTCGTATTGTTTGTGCAATCAAGTTATAATTGATTATTCAAACAATGTTAATTTTGTATATAATTTTGACACTGCAAATTAAATTTGAGAACTATTAAGAAAACCACCTTACTTATATATTTCAAAATAATATGTATGGATATGTGTGCGTGTATACGATGATAACTGTTCATTTATATGATAAATAAATTTAGATTTTCTTACTCTATTTATATTTTGAATTTATTTAATCTGATTTTGGAGTACTTTTAAGTAAATATATATGATATAATAATTACTCTCGCAGTTTTATATCATTTGATATTTTAGCTTTTACAAGAGAAGTTAAAAATTAAAAAAAAAAAGTGATAAATATACTCTCTACTTATTAAGTTATGTTTTCCTAATATATTTTAATTTCTCTCTCATTGTAATCTATATGCCTAATTTAAGAGATTTTATATGGGTAAAAGTGTGAGGAAGAATGTTAAAAATTGTAAAACATCAAATAATTTGGAACAAAATTTAGACCCTAAAACATTTATAAACATATAGTTTTGAAGCTATTTGAGGGTCATTTAGATGGAAGTTGATAAGTAATGTCTGCATAAGTTGACAAGTTGCGTATAGTTTTCTTATAATTTGTGCAATGACAAATTTTTGCTCATTTTGAAGGGTTTTGATGCCCAATTATTCTATGAGACTCAATTGATCATTGGAAGTGCCTAAGAAGATAGATAATCAAGTTAGGAGCGCGTTGCAAAAAGAATCAGGTCAATCAAATAAGAAACGAGCGAGAATGGAGCAAAATAGTGAAGTGTGTCGGGGGAAGAAAAATGGCACGACTCGTGCTCCCATTAGCATGATACGTGCTCTTCTTGTTGTTCAAGGCCATGAGTTTCTGCATTTAAAGCACGGTCCATGCTCCTGTTCTGTTCTTCCACGATTCTTCCTTTTTGGACCGAATTTTCTTCTCATCTAAAAACTCTCAAGTTTAATTTTGATTAATTTTATGAATTTCTTTGGGTTTGATCATTTTATATACATTTTTTTTTACTGCAAAAAAACTTGCACTGGCTACTCAAGATAATATTCGGATTTGTAACTAAGACTACCAAGAAGAAAAAAATAAAATACAAATAAAAAGTTGATAGAAAGATAAACATGTAATTCACCCCAAAATTTAAAAACAAAAAATGATAGACGCTTTGTGTGTACAGTATATAATACAAGGATATTAGAACAAACTAATTAATACCACCTCCCTACATATAAAATCAGTTATTCTCCACCTATTTTTTTTTGCCACAACTCTCCTATTTCCACCCACAAAAAAAGAGCTAAAAACACAGAGAAAAGAAGAAGGGTAAAATTGAAGAAAAAAATATAGGAAAAACCCAAGAGTTTATCCTTAATTGTCATGTTCCTAAAATCATATATATTATACTTCATACCAATAGATCTTTTCTTGTTTTGTCGTCGGGGCTCTTCTTCTGGTGGCTGGACGACGGCGAGTGACGGGGGAACTCGGAGAGCATCTGCACCACCTCCCTCATGGTGGGGCGCTCGACGCTGTTCTCTTGGACGCATAGCATGGCCACGAAGAAGAGGTGCATGGCCTCATCCTTTGGCACCACGGTCAGCCGTGGGTCCAGGATGCAGCTCACCTCTTCTCTTCGACATTTCGTCGAACACTTTGCCCACTGCACAATGTCCACCCCTTCCCCAAACTCGCCCACGGGCCGCCTCCCCGTCACTAGTTCTAGCAGAACTACTCCAAAGCTATAGACATCGCTCTTCTCGTCCACTCTCAACGTGTAGGCGTATTCTGCGGTGTTTAAATATATTAATTAAGCAACCATCACACAATTTTATTTTATCTTTTTGGTAAAAACTAGAAATTGAGCAAATACTTAAAAGTCCACGATTAGTCCAATTTTCTAAAATTGAATCTATGATGATGTGAAGAAAGAGTTGAGCAGCTCTGCCGAACATTGTACGACCAAAATCGGACAGGCAGGAGGGGCAGGAATGTATTTTCAGAGTTTCACGAGAAACCGACGCTAAGTGTTTCGTCAGGGTCTGATGACTCAGATTCACTCCCACTGCACACAACTCGATCTACTCACACTGATTCACTGCGTTTACCCATAAAATTCCCTCCCCCCTCCCTCCTCTATCTGCATTTTCTTTTTACTATTTTTAGACTTAAATATATTCATTTCATTTCATTTTTTTTTGGAGTAGAGTAGACAATATATTAATTTCATTTCATGGTTATTACTGTAAAAAGTTGTCTAGTATACAAACAAGTTTCAAACGATGCGAATCTTTTAATTAATTATGGGTTTGATGAGCATATGAAAATGCAGGTTAACAATACAAGATTTTGAAAATAAATTGGTAGTAATTGAATCAAATAACAATATTCTTATTTTCCCAAAAAAAAAAAAGATCCTTAACAGTTAGTATTCATTATATTAGCGTATTACGAACCAAAAAGAGATGCATTTTCAAGATATATATCTCAAAGAATTGAAATGTCTTATAATTAGTTGGTTAATTAGTATATTTTGAGTATATTGAAATGAAAGATAGTAGAAGAAAGTGGTACCTGGAGCAATGTAACCGTAAGAGCCAGCAATGGCGGACATACACTGATCGGCGGCGCCGTCGACCAAGAACTTAGCGAGGCCAAAATCGGCGACGTGAGCTTCGAAGGTGGAGTTCAAGAGAATGTTGTTGGACTTGACGTCGCGATGCACGATCAACGGCGAGCAATCGTGGTGCAGATAGCACAGCCCTTTGGCGGAATCGAGTGCGATTTTATACCTCAAATTCCAGGTGAGATACCCCCCCTTCTTCCCGTGCAGCGCCTCCCCCAAGCTCCCATTTCTCATGTATTCATACACCAGAAGATTCGCCTCCTTGTTGGAGCAGAAGGCCAGCAATCTCACGATGTTTCTGTGTCTTATATTCCCCAGCGTTCTGATCTCCGCTTTGAATCCGTGGTCGTGACTGTTGATCCCTCCGTTCACTCCCATTCCCAGCAGCTTCTTCACCGCGATCTCAACGCCGTTACCCATCTTCCCGTGGTACACGATCCCCGCTCCTCCCCTTCCGATCACATTCCCATCCTTCACGCACTCCACCACGTCGGAAACTGCAAACTCCGCCTTCTGGAACGCCGTCATCTTCCACGAATTCGAGCTGCTTTTCTTGAACGACTTCGCCTTCACTATCGCCGCCGTCGCGAACACCAGCGAGCACAGCAGCAGCCCCACCGCGAATATCAGCTTGAACGCATTGTGCGATTTTCCGGCCACGCTCGCCATCGCGGTGGTGTTGCAGGGATTGTTCAGCATTGACCCGCAGAGCTGAGGGTTGCCCGCGAAGCAAGTCGCGTTGAACACGGAGAATTGCCCGGTCTCCGGCAGCTTGCCCGAGAGATCGTTGAAGGAGAAATCGGCCGTCGTGAGGCTTTTCATGGTGCCGATCGACTGAGGTATGGCGTCGGTGAGGTGGTTTCTTGATAGATTCAAGTAGTTCAGGATCCTGATGTTGGATATCTCTGGTGGGATTTCGCCGGAGAGATCATTCTTGCTCAAGTCCAGATAGTTGAGATGGAGGCAGTTACCGATTTCGTGAGGGATTTCTCCGGTGAGGGAGTTGGAGCTGAGGTCCACCTTCACTGCCTGGTGAAGCTCTCCGATGGAAGGCGGAATGGTGCCGGAGAAGTTGTTACTGCTGAGCAAGAGGATTTGGAGTGATGAGAAGTTTGAGAGGGAAAATGGCAAGGGCCCTGAGAGCTTATTGTTTGAAAGATTCATTTGGCCTAGTTTAGTTTGATTGGATGAGGAATCTATGTTCTCGGACAAGGAACCAGACAGCATGTTGTTATGCAGTTCGAGAAAGTTTAGTTGGGGCAGGTAGATGAGGTTGCTAGGAATGCTGCCATTAAAGTAGTTCTCTCCCAATCTCACTCTAACAAGGCTCAAACATGTGCCTAAATCTTGTGGTATGGAACCAAAAAGGAAGTTTTTCTGAAGAATAAGGATTCTAAGCTGCGTAGATGCACACAGGTTGTCAGGAACTGTACCGGTGAGCTTGTTGGAGGACAAGTCGAGGATCTGCAGCCTTTGACTCTGGCCAAGATTCCTGGGGATGGTGCCGGTGAAGTTGTTCATCCAGAGGGCAAGAGTATCCAGCTGAGGATAGTCTGCAACGAAATCGGGGATTGATCCGTGTAGCCTGTTGATGAAGAGGTTGAGCAGCCGGATTTGGGTGAGGTTGATGAGCTCATATGGGATCTCTCCGGTGAGTGCATTCAATGAAAGATCAAGATTGATGAGGCTTGTCAAGTTGCCTAGCTCCCTTGGGATTGGCCCCGAGAGGCGATTTATGTGCAGAAACAATGTGTCTAGTGACTTCAAATTCCCCAGCTCCGGAGGGATTGAGCCATCTAAGTCACAAGATGAGAGATCCATGTGGACTAGATTCATCAGCTTGCCAAACTCCCGAGGGATCCCGCCTTCATAGATGTTGTAGTAGCCTAAGTAAATCTCCCTCAAGTTTGTGAGGTTGCCTAATTCTCTTGGAATTTTCCCCTGCAGATCATTCCCTGCCACTGATAAGTACTCCAATCCGGGTAGGCTTCCATAACTAGCTGGTATTCGCCCGTAGAAGAAGTTTCCACCGAGCTCCAAGTGCTTGAGGTTCTTCAAACTCAGCACACCAAGAGGTAGGTAAGCAGAGAAGTTGTTGTTGTACACATCAAGGACTTCTAGATTGGCTAGGCTCGAGTAGTTCCAATCCACACCACCACTGAACTGATTGTTTGATATGTTGAGGAAGCGAAGGGAGCTCATGTTCTCAATCTTGATCTCACCGGTGAAGTTGTTTCCATCAATGGACAGCTCCATCAGCTTGTCGAGCCTTGAAATGTCAGGTGAAACAGAGCCGTACAGAGCCATGTTGGATATGTTGAGAGAGATTACACGGTTGTGGAAGCATTTTATACCACTCCATGAGCAGACTGAGGTAGGACTAGATGAATTCCAAGTGCTTATGGCTGAGTTAGGGAACTCAAATCCTTGTTTGAGCGCAATTAGCACGTGGAAATCAGAAATGAGGGAGGAAGAAACAGAGGTGTTCACTAGTGAGAAAACAAGAGATGCTGCTAAAACAATGAATGGGAATGGCACCATTTTTTCTTGAAAATGTTTCATGGGAAGAAAATAGGCAACAGTTTAAGAGGCGGGCCGATTATGAGCTTTCTGGAGGAGGGATAGAAAGTAGAGGGAATCTGAGGAAGTTGAAATTTGTATAGGCTTAAAGAATCAATCATCTTGCAAAAAGAGACTTCAAATTCAAGGAAGGAGCTAAGCTTCGCCTTTTCTCCCTCTTCCTTTCCTCTTTTTCTTTCACCTCATCAGAGACGAACATGATCGGGTTTGTTAGTTAAACTTTGCTTTTGCAGAGGTTTAACATGAAACTTAAGGTGAGGTAATGGAAGCTAGAGATACAGATGATGAGGAGAGGGGGTGGTGAGGGGGGGGACACTGATAAAAAGAAGGCGAAAACCAGCCGTTGGATAACAGAAATTTAAAGTTGAGATTATGAACAAACAAAAAGTAAAAGTTGATTCTCTTCACTTTCTTTCTTGCTCCCTCTCTTTATTCGTATTACAATGTCACACTTCCATCTTTAAAACAAAGGGATATCAAAATATATTTTTTCTTTTCCTATCACTTTGAGTGAGAGATGATGAAATTGCACTTTGAGCAATCAAGAATGGCTGAGTTGTCTTTCACATTTCTGATATTAGATCATAATTCATAGCCATGGATTCATGCTATCGATCGATATCTGAATTGAGCTCAAGGGTAGAAAAATTTTTAAAAAGAAGAAAAGTGGGGTTAGTGTAATCAATTCATGCCACTATTACAAAGATACTCATCTAGTATCATTGACCCCATCTACTGAAAATGACAGCAGAAAGATCTATGGATTTGCATTGTAGTTTTCAGTAATTTAATGTTTTATGTATTTTAGCAATGCATGAAAACAAAAGTATGCTATATCTGAATTTTTGGGACCATTCCTTGTAATCAATCCAGATTCTGCATGGTTTACACATTGTGCCCTTGTTAGGAGCATCAGGTCATTTTCTTTCTTTTCTAGGGCGATTTTCGTCTATTCATACGATAGTATGCTCGAGCGATTTATTTAAATCAGAAAAAAAAATGGTTTTTGGGAAATGAACAGAAGATTTTATGCTGGCAGAAAATCCCATAAGATTATGTGTGTAAATTGCATGAGAATTAGTGGCTGAGGACACAAGATTTGTGTACTTTGATGTGTGATTAAGTATGTATATTAGAGCATTAAAAGTGAGTATTTTCCTTGCAATTCCCACAGCTAAAAAAAGAGAGTTGGTGACATGTGCCTGCAACATACTGTAGGATGTAAGAGAAGCAAAAGATGATGATTATTATTATATCATTACAATGTTTTTTTTTAAGAATGTTCAAATATATAATTATGTAGCATGAATAGGCTGCATGGGAGAAGCCACCAAGAAAGCTTTTTTCCCCCTCTTTTTCTTTTAATTTCTCTGCTTTATTCTTTCCCTCCTTAATTTGTCCTACAGGAATGGGACCAAAATTTCACTATGCTAATGTGTATTTGAGCTTTATTAGAAGATGGAATAGTCCTAAAGGGAGAGCTGAAAAAGCAAAAGCAGAGAGAGAGAGAGAGAGAGAGAGAGAGAGAGAGAGAGAGAGAGAGAGAGAGAGAGAGATCTTTGCTTTTGATCTTCCACTTGAAAAGAAAAAACCATTATCTTTCACATGGAAAAGAGTGCTCTTGTATTAAGTTGAAATCCATGAGCCCCTCTCCCCACCCTTTATATGCATGGAAAAGAGTGCTCTTGTATTATTAATCAGAACTTCCAAAAAAAAGAAAGAAAAGAAAACACACACACACACACACACATCTTGAACATGGCTCCACACAATATAATGTTCAATGGCAAATGCCAGAACTGTTTATCAACATAAGCAAGAGGGGGTAGCCCTATGAGATGTCTCAATCTATATCGATGCCTCACTTTGATGTAGAGTCATTTTCATGATTTTGTTGTGTGAATTTCTTCCACAATCATCCACATATATCTCACTACTTAGGTAGCAAAATTACCGTTAGCAGAATGCACCCGTATTTAACTTAAAACGCGTCTAGATGGGAAAATTAACGCGTCCTATATATATATATATGGTGCACCAAGTCATGAAAAAGGTCAAGTTCAATTATTGCACGCATCATTGGGTCGAGCAGATAATGTGAGTTGGGAAAGAGCAAGCAAGGTGCGCAAAATCTCTGCATCATTCAGAAAGGAAAGGGCAAACTCCACTACTATTATGTCATGAAAACTTATGAGTTTGTCCCCTAACTAAATCAGATAAGAATAGTACAATTCTCAACCAGTCTTTTTTTTTTCCTTCTGCTCCATTCAGGCAAGAACCCACATATATTTCATCACAGATTTAGACAGCAGCATCTGCTGCAGATGTGACTCCTTTTGTTTGATCATAAATATATATATAATATTATATGCTCAAGTTTTTAAATACGAGCAAGGCAAAATAAATGGAAGAATTTTGTCACCGCAGTAATATATACAAACGTATATTAATTACAGCAGAAGGCCCACTTATTGATATATTGATTTTAATTTATTCTATACATCAATCTGCATGATTGCTTCAATTCCATCTTTATTAACTTTCAAACTATACATTATCATCAGCAAAGCATCAATGCCACACTTTTTCATGATCTAAAAGCACAAGCTAGCCTTCATATATAGGAGATATACATATACTATATACATGGTGCAAGAATTTTGTATGTGAAATTATTGTAAACTTTTTAAAAAGCAATGCATGGACATAATATATTGAATATTAATTAATGTTGTGAGTAGAAGCATATTAATCATGTACAACTAGAACAAAGCTGCGACCTCAGTGTGTATACACATGCATGCACATATCATAACCCATCATATATATACATAATAGTTAATAATTAGTACATACGCATAAATGTTTCGTGTCTAAATAAATATAAAATCTATGCTATATAATCGATGGAATATATAAATAGGAAGTGGGCACTGTTTTAAGTTTGACTATATATATAGGAGGCAGCAATGCAGCATGCTAATTAAAGAAAAAGAAAGGGACATAAACCCCTAAAGCAAATAATCAAAAATTCACGTTTAGAAAGCCTTTAATTTGTCTGATGAGCCTAAGCTTTCTATCAAAGTTGTTTCATTCAATAGGGAAAGAAGCATCTTTGCCATGGTGGCCTGGATTTCTGCAATTTGGCCCTATTTTTTCTTGCCTTTAATTTGGTGGGAAAAAGTGTGAAATTTTCAAATAAGGGGAAAAAGAGAGGGTAATAAAGGAACTAATATTAAAAAACTATACATACATTTTCTGTATTTTAAAAACATTTATTTTCCTTTTTGGTAAAGCATGCAACTCGAGCAAAAAGTGGCGAACGAGATGTTCTATAGTAATTTTTCTTCATTTGATCTGAATTTCAATTTCAGTTTATTTCAATCGTCATGCACACTGTTATTCATATTTCACAAGTCAAAAGATCATAATCCTTAAAGAGGATAAGATGATATGTTTGCCTTAATCTATTGAGATTTTTTTGCAATCTATTTGATGATCATTTGTTGCTAATCATTTCTTTATTGGTATGGAGTTATGGCCCAGCTATTAATTTCTCTGCAAAAAAATAATAATGTTGTGTAATGGAAGTTGCTTCAGAATCAACCACATTAACTTTTACGTATGAGTCATTTTCTAGTCTACACCACTCTTCCACATTGATCATCCATAAATATATATATATATAACCCCGGTTACCATGACTAATTAACGTGATGTTGAATTTAATGAGTAAAATACAGTTTTAGTTCGTGAGTTGATGAGATAATGATGAGAATAAATATTATTTTTTTATATCTGGTCTATAATATGATTTCGTTAAGATTCAAATTAAGATATGACTATGAGATAACTCTTAATTTGGGCTCGTTTGGTTGGCAGGAAAGTAAAGTTTTTTGGGAATATGATTTCTGGGAATGTGATTCTAAGGAAAATGATTACTAACAGATTCTTTATTCTGTGTTTGGAACACAACAAGAAAATTGCAATGATTCTCTGTTTATTATTGAATTAGATTTAAACAAGAATAGATAATTAAATATTTAAAATATATACTATATCTTATTTCATACTACCAATATTTATAATTTTAAATTACGAACCATATAATGTATAATTCTTCAATTTGTATTAGTACTACAGATATTGAATGCAACATATTATTTCAATTTAAATAAAATGATATCACTAAAAAATAATCAATTAAGGTAAATATTGTATTGGTGATCCAAATATTATTTATTGAATTGAAAATCAAAATTATCTATATAAATATTTTTTTATTAAATTGGAAATCAAAATTATCTATATTGACAATGGTATGGTCATCGCTTAGTCCGCAATGTTGTCTCAAAAATGATATTATTGTAATTTTGATAGAATTGCCAAAAAAATAATTGATAAAATGGTCGAATTTTGGTCGTAATTTCTTCAATAAAAAAAGTATCACATTTTTGAATTTCTTTTTTTCATTTATAAAATTTTCTATTTTTTTTATTTTTTTTATTTTACACATTTTTTATTGAAATTTTTTAATCCAAACTTAGTATTAATAATAGAAAAAAGATAATAATAAATCTTATTTTTTTCAATTTTAAAACATAATAATAATTTATAAAAAAAATAAATAATAATAAATGAAGAAATCGAACAATAAAATCATTTAACACCAGATTCCCCAAAACAAGGAAAAAGAATACCTACTTGGAGTAGGTATTCAGAATCCAGGAAAGTTGCATAATTTTCCTTGTTTTGAGGAATGTGATTACTTGCCATATTACATAAAAAATGAACCAAACACGGTAATATTAAAATAGAGAATCAGATTACTTTTCCAAGTCAGATTCCGTGTCAACCAAACGGGGCCTTAACGACTTAACTTATTAAAACGGATTTGGCTTCATAATCCCCGCTCAATGAAGAATAGTTGGGGTGAGGTAGACGAGCAAGTCGGGAACACCCCCCCACCCCACCCCAAATTTGCGGTGTTATTTCGGACAGACGCGTGAACTCCACATGCCACGCTGGAAAGCGAAATGATTTAATTTATTTAAAATAAATATACATTTATACCTTAAAATAAAATTAATAAACTCTAAAATAAAAGTAAATTAATTTGATTTTTTTGAAATATGACGGCTCACGCAATGCACTCTCCCGATGATAAGGCGGGGACTCGTGCATTGCACTCGACAGACAATTAATTTTTCCGACTTAAATATAACTTATAATTGAGATTAATAAAATTTAGAAAAAAATAAAAACCTTAAAAAACACAAAATAAGCCCCTAAAATTCTAAAAAATACTAAAAAAACCCTAAAAACCCACAGCCCTAAAAAAACTATAAACTTCTAAACTCTAAATGTTAATTGTAATGGAAAAAATAACAATTTGAACTAAATAAACTAATATAAGATAACTAGCAGACCCCTTATTACTTTTTATGGATACAGGTGATACTTTTCGAATTTTGAGTTATACTTTTTAGTATTGCAGTTGATATTGATTTTGCCAAAAAAAAATTTGGGAGAAATATTTAAATAGACAAAAGTAAATATTTAAATGGAAAAAGCAACAGTATTTTAAATCAATGAGTTATATCGACAATGTGGAGTTAGGTTTTGCAACAATCAAGGCCGGGCCCACCAAATCAAAGTTTTTGTACTTTTATTTTCAGAAAAGCCTTACACAAAAATAGAATATTAATGACTAGGGTTTTGAAATCTTTATTATTCCAACCATCCCAACCACCCTTCTCTCTCTCTCTTTCTCTCAATTATTTCTCTCTCTCTTTCTCTCGATAATTTTGAACATATAGCAGCACCGAACCTGTCTCGTCTTCGATTATTTAGAAGCAAAAATCACCCACCCTTTCTCTTCTCTATCTTCTTCGATATTCTTGAAGAATCGAAGCACTTAAACATCGAAAAAACCAGGTGAAGCCACCGGGTCTCTCTCTTCTTCAATAATCTCTCTCTCTCTCGGAAGTACGCACGCCGCCGTCTCTGTTGGAATTTGGTCGCCGGAAAATGGACGGAGTGCAAGGACAGCCGCCGGCCGGGTCTTCTTCTCAAGTAATTTTCCAATGCTCATGTTTTTTATCACGTTTTATGAATGTTTTTCGATGCTATTATGCTTTTATGAAATGATATTCATGTTAGCCGATGCTCTAGTACTTTTATGAAACTAACTAGTCGACGTTATTATGCTTTTATGAAACTAATGGTTGAGTGTTTGATATTAATCGATTAGAAACTAATTGTGGACTAACCGATGCTATTATGATTTTATTAATATAATGGTTGGTTGTTCGATATTAGTCGATGCTTGTTAGATACTAATTGTGGACTAACCGATGCTATTATGTTTTAACATCATTCGATGACCTTCATTAAACTAATCGATGAACATTAATTAATCGAGGAACCTTAATTTTAAAAAAAAAAAATCGATGAAGGCCTCGATTAATTTAATACAAATCGAGGCCTTACTCGATTAATTATCCAAAAACACAAATTAATCGACGACTTCCTCGATTAATTTAACCCAAATCGAGGCCTTCTTCCATTAACTTAAAAAAATTAATCGATTAATTTAAGACTAATCAATTAATTTAAGAGTAATCGAGATGGATTAATATTTAATTTAAATCGATTATTTTCATACAAATCGAGGAATATATAATTTAAATCGATTAAGTCTTATAAAAATGAATCGAGTCAGTAATCGATTAATTTTAGAAATAAAAACTAAATCGAGTCACTAATCGATTAAGTAAAAAAAATTAACCGAGTCTCTAATTTATTAATTAAGAAAACTTAATCAAGGCACTAATCGATTAATTAAAAAAATTAATTGTGGCATTAATCGATTAAGTAAAAAAAAACGAATCGAGGAATTAATCGATTTATTAAAAAAAATCGATTAAAAATTAAAAAAAAAACTAATCGATTAGTAGCCTAAACCCTAAAACAAACTAATCGATTAATAGTTTTAAAAAAAAGTAATCGATTAATAGTTTAATTAAAAAAACCTAATCGATTAATAATTTAAAAAAAAAACTAATCGATTAGTACACTAATTAAAAACAAACTAATCGATTAATATTTTTAAAAAAAACTAATCGATTAGTACTTTAGTTACAAACAAACAAATCGATTGATATTTAAAAAAAAACTAATCGAGTTAGTAGTTTAATTAAAACTAATCTATTAATAATTAAAAAAAGTAACCGATTAATAATTTAAAAAAAAAACTAATCGATTAGTAGAACTAATCGATTAATAGTTTTAAAAAAATCTAATCGATTAATAGTTTAATTAAAACTAATCGTTTAATAATTAAAAAAAAGTAATCGATTAATAATTTAAAAAAAAACTAATCGATTATTACACTAATTTAAAACAAACTAATCGATTAGTACACTAATTTAAAACAAAGTAATCGATTAATAGTTTAAAAAAAAACTAATCGATTAGTACTCTAATTAAGAACAAACTAATCGATTAATAGTTTTAAAAAAAACTAATCGATTAGTACTTAAATTAAAAACACAATAATAGTTTATAAAAAAATTAATCGATTAATAATTTAAAAAAAACTAATCGATTAGTAGAACTAATCGATTAATAGTTTTAAAAAAATCTAATCGATTAATAGTTTAATTAAAACTAATCGCTTAATAATTAAAAAAAAGTAATCGATTAATAATTTAAAAAAAAAACTAATCGATTATTACACTAATTTAAAACAAACTAATCGATTAATAGTTTAAAAAAAAATAATCGATTAGTACACTAATTTAAAACAAAGTAATCGATTTATAGTTTAAATAAGTACTAATCGATTAGTACTCTAATTAAGAACAAACTAATCGATTAATAGTTTTTAAAAAAACTAATCGATTAGTACTTAAATTAAAAACACACTAATAGTTTATAAAAAAATTAATCGATTAATAATTTTAAAAGAAAACTAAAAAATCCTAAAATTAAATTTTAAGAAATTCCAATTTATATGAAATATTAAAAGAGTTTACTTTATTAGTTTTAATTTTGAAAATGTTGTTAGATTGACTGGGTTAGACTGTCGTTACGGAGCCGGACGCCCTCGGTCGTCGTGTACGCCATCCCCGGTGTTATTGACACGATTAGAGACACACTGCTCGCGATTGGTGGTGACGTCATGCGACTGTTCAGATCGGGGTGTTTCGGATATTTTCTGGACTACAGAGGTGGTGACGTCCAGAAGAGGGTCATGCACGCGCTGATGACGTTCGAGGTGCACGCGCCGGATCGTGCACGTGTGGGGCTGGAGGCATGGTTTCACATTCATCGTTCCCAGCTGCGGTTCGGTGCGAGTGAGTACGCCTTGGTGTCAGGTTTACGCTTCGGCAGTTCGACATTCGATCCTCATGGCGCTCATATTGTTCCGAGGAGATCGGTCTACCACCGTTTATTCGAAGGGAAGCGTACGACAATCAAACAGATGGAGGACAGGTTCAAGGCGGTTGGGATGGCCAGAGACACTGCGGATTATGTGAAGGTTGCGAACATATTGTTCGTATATCGGATGATTCTGTGCCTAGATCCGAAACGGGCCGTGGATCCATGGGTGTGGGCGCTAGCGGAGGATGTGGAGGGATGGAACTCGTTTCCATGGGGTGCATATTCTTACCAGTCGTTGATGCACTACATTGGCCTCCTCCCCAGGACTCGCGAGGCTATGGGCGGGAAAGGATCGGGACAGTATCATTTTTACGGGCCGATCTGGGCACTCCAGGTAATTAGTTTAAATTTAATTCTTCTAAATTAGTTTAAATCAAGTGAATACGTAACTAATCCATTAATTCACTTTACAGGTATGGGCTTGTGAGGTGATACCGGAGCTACTGAGGCTGGTCTACACAGTGGACAGCTCACTGTGCCTCGATGTTTGAGGTGGACATTCAGACTCCCTGCCACCGACCCAGCCATCTTATTACAGCGAGTGGTACATTTTGATGTTTCTTAATATATTTAGAATCTTCGATCTATATTTATTAATTCATCTTAATGATATTATTAATAATTCCATGCAGTCACGTGTGGTTACGTTGGTGCCATCTCCCGAGGAGACGGCAACTTCATATTACATGAGCCTGTAGTTGGAGCCTGGAGCTCAGAGCGTGAGATATGTTCCCGCTCGATCCGGTAACAAGAAGAAGATGCTTGCAAATGTGGCATCTTGTTGTTCCACATCGGCAGAGGCGGTTGTCCTCCCGTCAGCCCGAGGCACCAGAGCTGTTCGGACACCATAGACGGGCCGTCAGACGACCAGTCGACCCTCGACTAGCCGGGCATTGAGGGACGAGCCAGATCCAGAGAGCCCTCCTCGAGCTGAGCCTGGAGCCCGGCCCCTCACTGAGGACGCACTAGTGCACACGGCTGATTCGATCGATCCAGAGAGCCCTCCTCGAGCTTGGGGAATGAAGCGTTCGAGGAGGGATCGCACGCCGAGCAGTGGGGAGCCCTCAGAGGGTTTCATTCAGAGGATTGTGGATCGAGTGATGCCCCGTGTCCAGGAGCTTATTGACACGACTATTGCGCCCCGTGTCCAGGAGTATGTGGATCAGGCGATTGATCGTGCATTAGCTGGTCTGGGTAGCCGCTCTCGGAGGTCACATATGCCTCAGGATAGATTCGTTTTAAACTATTATTCGATTAGTTTGTTTTTTAAAAAAAACTACTAATCGATTCGTTTTAATTAAACTATTAATCTATTAGTTTTTTTTTTCAAATTATTAATCCATAAGTTTGTTTTAAATTAAAGTAGTAATCGATTAGTTTTTATTATAATTATTAATCGATTCGTTTATTTTTAATTAAAGTACTAATCGATTAGCTTTTTTTAAACTTTTAATCGATTAATTTTTTTTTATTAAATAACTAATCGATTAATTTTTTTAATTAATCGATTAGTGAGTGGATTTACTTTTTATTTCTAAAATTAATCGATTAGTAACTAGATTAATTTTTTTAACTAATCCATTTGTTTTTACTTTTCAAATTAATCGAGGAAGGCCTCGATTCGTTTTTGTTTATGTAATTTAATCGAGTAAGGCCTCGATTATTAAAATAATTATCGAGGAAGGCCTCGATTGTTTTCTATGCTCCTCGATTATGTTTTATATTTAGGTAAACATTATACAGCCCTCAAAATCACATAAACATCGACTAAATTGAAAACCAACAACAATTAACCTAAATTAAACATTACCAACCAATTAAAAAAAAAGGTCGTATCAATCTATTTTCAAAGTAAATCTAACAACACATGCAATACATAATCAAAATAATAAACATAAATATTTGCAAAATAAGTTCAAAAAGATGGAGTACAAAACGTACCTTTGAAAATTGGTGAAAATTTCCGAACACTATTTTTTTCTCCAGAACATTTTTTCCTTTCGCACCTTGCTCGAAAAAAATTCTCCAACTTTTCCTACTCTTCGTCGATTTGTAGTAGTGTGAATAAAAACTTGTGTGATTTTTGTGAATGAGATTTGTATTGTACTGTGAATGAGCTCCGGATTCTACATCTATTTATTCAGAAAATTCACCTACCTCGTTATAAAACATTAGAATGTATTTAATTCGGTACAACATCCTCTTCTTTTCATTAATTCGGTCCTACCTTCTCTTTCTTTTCATTTAATGAAGCCAACAACCTTTTCTTTTTATTTATTGAAACTAGTACCTACCTTAGACAAGAAATAAATGCATTCACTAAAAAAAATGATTAATTGTAGGGAACATTGTCTCGATAAAATTGCATGATCACGATTAATAACATTAATCAATAATGGTTAGATATTAAACGTTCATAGTTAATCGAGTAAGCAAATGTTAAAAAAGAAATCGAGGAGTTTTTTTTTAATCTATGCATATTAAATATTAATCGATGAAGCATGAGGAGTTTTTTCTTAATCGATGCATATTAAATATTAATCGATGAAATACATATTCTATCGATGAAGCATCGATTTAAGAAGAATCTCATAAATCACCATAATCGAGGCTACCAATTAATCGATGCTACTAAATATAAAATCGAGGCTGTTAGGGTTTCATTTTTAGAATTAGGGTTTGGGCTGTTAGGTGCATTTAATGCCTGCCAAAAGTACAATGTGTCAATCATTGGGTGTGGGGACCAAGTGTAATATAGTACAAATTGCCTAACAAACTACCTATATTTAAAAGTTGTTGTTTTTTCCCAATTATTATTTACTTTTGTCTACTTTTATCCATTTAGACAAAAAAATTTGTCAGTTGACCAGCGAATTTGATCTGCCCATCTGAAATAAGTCTTATTTACACCTAGTGTATGGAAGTCTTTGTGATGTTTTTTTATGAAATTTTATTAATTGAGAATCGAACTATATGTTATTTATAAATTCATAATTTGGGAGATGAAAGTATAATCGAAATATAAAATATGGAATTTTATCGATTTAGGATCCGAAATATCTATCTACTAATTCAACATCTGGAAGTTAAAATCTAGCAATTTACGATTCCAAAAATCATGTATTTTGATTATCTTTAGTTTTTTTACTACACTGTTTATTAGATTTAATGAAGGAGTTTTACTTTATTTAAAATTAATACTAAAAAAAGTCAAAATACATATTTTTTTAGAGTTATAGATTGATAGTTTTCACCCTTCAAATTCTAAAATATTGATAGACATCGTATCTTTTGAATCCTTAATCGATAAAAATTTAATATTTTATATTCCAAATATATTTATAATGGGTATATATACTTATAATTTGAGGATACTATAGCTATTTAAATTTGACTTCACATATGTTATTTTGTTAAAAATAAATAGTTGAATTTTCAAAACTATAATTTTTCCAAATATAGAGTTTGGTGCATGCATAAGTTATGAGATATATATATATATATATGTATGTATGTATTGGTTCAAATATGAACCACCCTCTCCCATTTATAACTTATAAACCAATCCCGGTATTCATTTCTTTAATTTTCATGGTCAAGATTAATCTGAAATGGATGGGGTCAAAGATGCAATTAATTAAGAGTTTTAAAAATTGAGGGTATTTAAGTAGCTTAATATTATATGGAATATCAAATCCCATATTTTATGACATATATATTTCATATAATATGCTTGATTATTTACTTTATTATTATATATAAAAATTATATATCTACATTCATAAAAAAAAACCCATTATAACTAATCAAAACAAATATGATTAATTAATTTTGTTAATTTTGTTAGTAAATTAATTCAAATTTGGGAATTAATTCGTGTTTTCATAGTAGCAAATCTTATATGATTTAACAGCATCTGAAATATTTCATATTAGCAGTATTTTATTTTCGTATGAACTTGGCCAAATTAACTATATATGCTTGGTTCGTATTTAAATTTTATGACTAGTTCATAGTAGAAATTTTTTAATTGCATGTTAGCAACTAAATTTGATTAATGTTCAGTATTTATTTTCACCTAAACTGCAAGTGTACAGTGAGGCTGGTAGCGAAGCAGTGAACAAGGTCGAATCCACAGAGACTCAATATCTAATCACTAGTTATTCTATTTATTCTACAGTTGTTATCTAGACTAACAAAATTATGAGAATTTTAAACTATTAAAATAAAATAAATGAATAACTCGCAGAACCAAGCTTAAAGCAAATAAAGATGCAGAGATAAATTATCAATGAAGGAAAACGCGTATTCTAGGATTGATTCTTCATCAAAGACTCCATCTCATTACTAATCCAATAACTATGCCTATGTTTAGATTTTAATCACACTAGAGCAACCACTTAGCTATTCAAAATTTCTTCTCAGATAATTAAGAACGTTGATTACATTATATATAACAATGTCTCCATTTATTAGCTATAATGTAACTCCTAAATGATCCGCAGGGTAAAGCTCTCACTAGTAATCTCAACTCTCTCGAGTAGTATTAATCACCACGTTAATTATTCTAACCTCGTATTGAAACTCCTCTCTCAATTTATGAATCAACACACACAAATATATCAATCAATGGTCAATCAATTGACATAAGTAAAAATAACCCAAGAATAACTAAAGTGTAATTAAAAATCATAGACATATAATTGGACTCAATAAAAAGATTTCATAAATGAATCCGAAATCAACCCTAGAATACCAGGGCTTAAGTGTTCATAATGAAATAAACAAAATAAATCAAATTCACGATGTTCATAGCTAGACAAGAATTAAACTAAATAAAACCTGGAAGAATAAATCTGTCTCTAATCTTGACTTGCTTGAAATCCTCTGGCGTGTTCCTTGTGATGTTTTTTCTCCACAGCAAACCTCTGTTCCAAACTTGGGGGCTGGTAATTCGTGTGTAATTTTCGCCCAAAAGAACCCTATTTATACCAAGTTTAAGGAAAAGCCCAAAAATACAGCAAAAAATCGGAAAAGCCCGCTTCATTCGCAACCCGAGTCGCGACCGTGCAGCCCGCGAATCAGCCCGCGAGTCTACGTGGTATGACGTGGCGCCACCTGGTATAGAATTCGCAATCCCTCTCTTTATTCGCGACCGGGGTCGCGAAAATCCTTCTTCTTCACCCTGCCTGTGTCGCGACTCCGCAGTAAACAACTCAACGGGACCCGCGACCCTGCAGTCGCGGGTGGGTCACGAGTCCACGTTCGCGGCTTTCTCTTCAGCTTATTCCGTCCATTTTCTCGATCTATTCCTTCATATATTCGTTTGGGACTTCCACATTCATTTCGGTATTCCAAAGCATCCAAACTCACGTACAAACCTGCAAAATATGTCCAAAGCGCCCAACTTCCAAAAACTCGGAAAACTTGACTAAACTTAGATAAAACACACTCAAATCATACAAAACATGACACCACAGTGTACCAAAATCAGTGTAAAATCTCAGCTTATCAATTAAATTGGCAACTATTTCATACAATATTAATTATTATTATTATTATTATTATTATTATTATTATTATTATCGCTAAATTAGTTTTTAAAAATCATACAAGTTATTTATTTCACATTCATAATGTTATTGTTGAATATTTCACATAAGCAATTATTTTAATATTAAATAGCAATATTTTATTAAAATATTATCTAATTATAATTTGACATAATTATAAATACCGTAATAATGTGTTATGTTTCAGTCTATAGCTGTTAAATGGGTCGAGCCGGGTCGGGCCGGCCTGAAACCCATTTCAAATCTGAAAAATTGAGGCCCAGCCCGGACCACCGTGAGCCTAGAGCTTAAATTCTATTTTTTCATTGGCCCGACCAGGCCCATGCGGGCTTTTTTTTTAGGTCGGGCCTGTAAAATCGCAGCCCAGCCCAACCCAAAATAGGGCCGGGTCAGGCCGATTTTGACAATTATATGTTTCACATTAGCAATTTTTGTACAACTTAATAGAAACATTATGTGAAAATATTTTATCAAAATACGTGGGTTCATATTTATAGTGGAAAAGTGATATATTTTAAATTATCAAATCTTGTATTGCTTGTTAGTAATGTGTTGTTAATTAAAATAATACTTGTTTATAATTTTGATAAAACCCGACAAGTTTAATTTAAATTCATAATATAATTATTACGTATTTCATATTAACGAATTTTGATGTTCATGCCAGTAATTTGAATATTAACTTGATATTATTGTTAAAATTTCGGTTAAAATGAAAACTATATTAGCAATATTTTGTTAACCATATTAGCATGTCATTATGAGGATACTAGCATTTTGTTATATTAATATTAGCAAACAATGGAACAAGGTTATTACATAATTGAAGATATAATTGCATAGCATGTCATTCAAAGCATATTAGCAATTTAATATATTAATATTATCAATAATATTAGTAATTAGTTAGATATTCTGAAAATTGGTTCTTAATAAAATGTTAACATGAGAGAAACTAATTGCTACTATATTAAGAACATATTGCTAATCATAATTTGCTAATGTGTTGATATATTAATATCATGTTAATATGTAACTAATGATTTGTTAAAGTATTGACAAAATATTGTTAAAATGGTAAATACCAATTGACTAATATGTTAGTAATGAATTGATAATATGTTAATACCATATTCCTAATATGTAACTTATGGTTTGTTAACATGTTGACAAACACATTGCAAAACTCATGTCTGATTTGAAAATCTTAAAAAAAATATAAAAAAGTTGATGTCGTGAAACCAAAAAAAAAAAACAAATAAAGAAAAAAAATTATCACTCAAAGAATGCAAAAAAAGAAAAAGAAAAAGTTGAAGGTAGCAAAATTTCCAATATCATAAAAATAGGAAATTCACGTGAAATATGAGATTTGATCAATTAATGAATCATCTCAATTTTTACTACAATACCCCCATTTTATTAGAAGTTTTAAGATATTGCATTTTTGACCCTATTTAATTGAGATCAATCTTAATCATGAAAATCAAAGAGATTAATGGCTAAGATTAGATCCTAGTTTTTACAGGAGAAAGATGGTTAACATTTGAATTAGGGGTGGGTCGGTACGACATACCGAAAATTTCACGCCATACCGTATACCATACTGGAATTTTGATATCGAAAAATTCCATACGGTTTTCGTACCGAAACTTTCAGTATATCAAAGTTTCGGTATACGCCGTAACAGATTTTGATATCGTACTGATATTTTCGGTATATCGTATTATACCGATATTATACGGTATACCGAACATATCGAACTTTCAAGGTATACCGAACTTTCACGGTATATCAAAAATACCAAAATTTTAAGGTATACCGAAAATACCGAATTTTACATGTCGTACCAATCCAAATTCTACAAATAACAACATAAAAATTCATGTCTCAACAATCAAAATACCAACACCAAACAAGTTTAATAGCCCAATTCTTAACAATCAAATTTTCAAATATTGTATTTTTGCTAAATTTTTATAAAAAACTTACTAAATATTATTTTATTGCATTGTATTACTTTTTTTTCTTTCTCATATTTATAAATCTAAAAAAATTATATTTTGCAATGTTATAATTACAACATTGAATTGTAGATTTTTTTTTTTTTTTGAAAAAGACGGTATGTATCGGTATATCAATATACCGTACCGTATCGAGACATCAATATACCATCTGCATACCGGTATACCGTGGAGTTCCAATATATTCGGTATAAACCGAAACTCCACGGTATACCGAAATCTCGATATACCGCGGTATACCGTAATTTTTAAAAGTTCATACCGTTACCGTACTGAAAATTCACGGTACGGTATCATGTTGTAGCGAAAATCTCAATATACCGAAAATTCAGTATTTTCGATATTTTTCGGTACGATAAGTGCGGTATTTCGGTATATTTTGACATCCCTAATTTGAATCAAAATACAAACACATGCGCGCGCGTGTGTATATATATATATATATATATATATATATATATATATATATATATATGGTGAGATCATCCTTCATATTAAAATTAATATTATATTCGGATTAGTGCAGTTTTATTTACATGTGAAGATTATTGGATTATATCCTTGTTCGATATTTGAGACATTTAATTTATAACAAGATTGAATCAGCCTCTACCCTAATTTTAGAATATATTTTTCAAATGTTTTTTATATAACAAGATTGAATCTGCCTCTACCCTAATTTCAGAATATATATATATATATATAATAAAAAAACATTTGAAAAATATATTCTAAAATTAAGGTAGAAGCAGATTCAATCTTATTATAAATTAAATGTCTCAAATATCGAACAAGGATATAATCCAATAATCTTCTCGTGTAAATAAAACTGCACGAATCCAAATATAATATTAATTTTAATATGAAGGATGATCTCACCATAATCTCATATTTCCCCGAAACAAAATCAAGATTTTTGTATACTATATGGTCAAAAAAGCACATTATTGGTATGTCTATTTACGCCCGGCCCATTAATGATGGGTGTCTATTTGCTTTATATGTAAACTTTTATTAAAATAATGGATTAATTGCTATAAAATACACAAATTTTGACAAGATTTGCAAATTAGATATAAATTTTAAAATTTTGTAATTAAAACACAAACTTACATTTTTTTACAAAATAGACAAACTCAAAGCAAAATTTTAAAATCAATTGAATTTGAAAACCGCAAAGCCATAAAAATTATTCACCTTTCGATTTAGATGGCATTGCATTGGTTTTAATAAGTGAAAATGAATTATATGTCGCAAATTCTCATTTTTCCGTTAGTCCAAAAAATTTGAGTTTGTCTATTTTGCAAAAAAATGTAAGTTTGTGTTTTAATTGCAAAAATTTAAAGTTTATGTCTAATTTGCAAATCTTGTCAAAATTTGTGTATTTTATAGTAATTAACCCTAAAATAATCGCACTATCATCATACCAACATACACTATAAAATATAATGGGAAAACTATTTTTCTCCACAAAAAAAATAGTGAAAATTGTGGTCAATCGACAAAATATAAAACTAGGCAGTTTTGTAGGTAATCCGTACCTATTCACATACTTTAAAATTCAATGTGGCCCAGAAATCTGAAAAAGCTTACCATGCACGTCAATTTTTGTATTTGTGCAGATATTCTTGCAGACGAGTATGTAATATTACGGTTGGAAATTTAACAACCACAACCACCCTTTTCGACGATTAATGAAGAATATATACGATTAGTTTTCATTGAAGCTACGAATAATTTAACTTGCTACGATTATTAGTAAATGTAATAAGATTGCTACGATTAATTATACAAGTTATTATTACATTTTAATTGCTACGATTAAATTAACTAGAGGCTACGATAAGTTTTAATTAAAGGTACGATAAGTGAAACTTGCTACGATTATTGGTAAATGTAATAAGATTGCTACGATTAATTATACAAGTTATTATTACATTTTAATTGTTACGATTAAATTAACTAGAGGCTACGATAAGTTTTCATTGAAGCTACGAATAATTTAACTTGCTACGATTATTGGTAAATGTAATAAGATTGCTACGATTAATTATACAAGTTATTATTACATTTTAATTGCTACGATTAAATTAACTAGAGGCTACGATAAGTTTTAATTAAAGGTACGATAAGTGAAAGTTGCTACGATTATTGGTAAATGTAATAAGATTGCTACGATTAATTATACAAGTTATTATTACATTTTAATTGTTACGATTAAATTAACTAGAGGCTACGATAAATTTTAATTAAAGGTACGATAAGTGAAAATTGCTACGATTATTGGTAAATGTAATAAGATTGCTACGATTAATTATACAAGTTATTATTACATTTTAATTACTACGATTAAATTAACTAGAGGCTACGATAAATTTTAATTAAAGGTACGATAAGTGAAAGTTGCTACGATTAGTTATTTAATAATAACTACGATTAATTAAAGGTACGATTAGTTATTTAATAATAACTACGATTAGTATCATTTTTTTTTCAATAATTTACTAATGCTACGATTCATTATTTAGGAGCTACGCTTATATTTAATTAAAGGTACGGTGATTGAATAGTGCCACGATTAAGTGCATCTTTGGCATGCGTTCACGGGTGGGGTTTTTTTGCTGAAAAGTTATGACAAGGGAATAAAATCTAGATTGAGTTCAATTTTCAACAACAAAAAAGGAATATATATTATTAGGGTTTGAATTTTTCGAAACCGCCGACTCTCTCCTAAACCCCTAGGCTCAATCGTAGTGCACGCATCCTTTCACCAAATAACTTGAAATCTCCTCCTTATTTTTGCTCTCGCTTCTCTCACACCTCCAAATAGCCAGAAATTTCGAACCGGAGAAGGAAACTT
This sequence comes from Perilla frutescens, assembly GCA_026008535.1. Taxonomy (NCBI): domain Eukaryota; kingdom Viridiplantae; phylum Streptophyta; class Magnoliopsida; order Lamiales; family Lamiaceae; genus Perilla; species Perilla frutescens. The sequence continues at coordinate 32,230,263 of BRKX01000017.1, read as the reverse complement.
ACAGCTGCAAGATCGGCGAAAATAATGTCCCAAGGCACGAACCCAAGGAGTTTTAACGCTCCCCAGGTTAGTTCCCGTTTTTCTTCTGTGAGAATCAAGATGGAAGCATGTGAATTGATTTGTGAATAGTAATCGTAGCAATATTTTTATTTCTTTGGGAATTGATCGGCAATGTGAGTGTATTTGAACATGTATGCAGATAGTATATTATTTGAACATATATGCTTGTTTATGCGTACGCTGCGCGCACACGACAATCACAAGTCCGGTGTTGAAGATCGACCATGTAACTCTCTCTCTTCACCTCAACCTTCCACAAATAAGATATTGTCGTAGGTCGGACTGCATAGCGGCGTCCCTGCTCGACATTCCCACTGAGCTTCTCAACAGCTGCTCCCGTCAACACATAATTCGCTCTATGTGCAGTTGCTCTTCGTTCTACAAACCATCTCTCAACAATGGATCTATAGACTTCAAGGAGCGAGCAAACTGGCAACCTCCTAACCCACAACAGTTGAGCATTAAGACTCTCTGCCGCATTTGACGTCATGAAGCCATAGCGCCGTACGGGACACTGTGAGCGGGACTAATGTTGTGGACCGATATTGCACAACTTCACATAAGCATTTGGACAGACTTGTTCCAACATCGACATATTCGCCTGAAAAATATCTGTCCGATAGCTATATGCTGCATCCTCAAATAGTGCGAGCACATTCTTTCACCTCTTCGTCATCTTGTTCTTCAGATGATAGTAGCACAGTCCGTGCGCCGCTCTCGGGAAAATAGATGCCACATCATTTTTAATGCTCTGATGCTGATCCGAAACGATGAGAAGGTCATCTACATCACCCAAGGACATCCGTTCTCGGCCCAGGAACCAGCTCCACGATTCATCATTCTCTATCGGTCCAATCCCGACTGCAACAGGCAATATTTGTTCATTACCATCCTTCGTCACAGCAACAAACAACACCCCCTTGTTATTTCCCTTAACATGGGTGCCATCTACCACAAGCACCGGACGGGCAAACTGCATAAATGCTCAGACACACGATCCGATCGCAAGGAACATATGCTTAAATGTGTAATCGCTCGTGACGTGCAGGTCTACAAGGGTCCCCGGATCCATCAATTGTAACGTGTACAGAAATGCGGGCAGCTGCGTGTATGACTGATGCACTATTTATTGTGCACTAAACTGCAACTAACACAGGACAATACAATATAGCAAGTGAATCGAGTATCGTATCCACAGACACTGAATATTTGACAATACTGAGTACTAAGCTAACAACTCTCTATTATCCAGGCTACCAATTTATGAGTTTACTAAAACTAGACACGAATTTAAATAAAATAAAAGAACAGAAATAGAACCAAATAAACACAAGTAAATAAACTAAGCAAATAATTAAACTCAAACAATTAATGAAATACTAATCCTAGGGAATGCAGCACACATGTATCCACTATGATTCAATTTAATCCTAATCTTTCTCAATTTTAATCCGATTAAAGGTGAGGAATCAGAAATATATCTACTTATCTCTGCCAGGTCTCAAGGTAGAAGCAGATTAACAAATAACCTATTACTTTCGTCTCTAGGTTAATTTACTAATTCCCGATAGAACCACAGATTTAAATTCCCCTACAGATTCCTTAGAACGTGTATCAAATTATTCACTTAATCCCACTAATTAATTATCTCCGCCAGGACTCAAATTAACTAGCTAGCATGCATTAATTGTGATCAGTAATTAAACATGAAATCAAAAGCTCTTGAACAATTGAACACAGTAATCGGAAGGGAAAAATAACAAGATTAAATTAAATACATAGCTTCAATCATGCTTTGCAAACCCTAGAATTAATAAAAGACTACTCACGCATAATTAAAACCATAGAAATAATAGAAATAACAATAAACATTGACATAAAATAAATGTGCAATATAATAGAAAAACCGGAATGACGATTCGTTGAATAAAACTTGAATTCTTCTTTCTTGAATGTTCACAGCAAACCTCGAAAGTAAAATAAGTTTGGAACTCTAAAATAATGAATAAAGTGTCTAATTTTCATCCAAAACAAACATATATATACTAGGTATCGAAAATCCGGCCCGAAAGATGAGTTCGTGGGTCGAAAACGTGTCCGGGGGACAATTCCCGTCGATCCCGCCAACCCATATGTGGCTCCCGCCGACCGGCGGCTGGATCGGCGAGAGAAACAGAGATTTCCGCCGTTCTGGCCGCCGGTCGGCGGGTTGGCCGGCAGCTCCGCGCGCCTCCACCGTTTCGCTCCGTTCTCCTTCGTTTCTCGTCCGATTGACCCGATTCAAGTTGCGTTGCGACCCTCTTTTGATCCTCTATCTTTCTAGAAACTTTACTCCTTGAATTGGATCTTGGATAAATCCCAAATTCAGCTCAAACTTGCACAAGAAACACCAAAACATCAAATAGCACAAGGAAACTCGAAACTAGTATAAGACCTCAACAAACGCATGCATTAATCTTCGAATATGATCTATATAACTCCTCAAATGCATGTAAAAGCTATGTTTATCAATGACTTGTCGCAGTCTCCATAGACAATCTCAATGGAACGATTTCTGGTGCGCAGGGCGAAATTGTAATCTATATGGATGCCGAATTCCCGCACAAGCTCAGCAATCATCTCTTTCGGCTTCAAGATTGTCCTCTCGTCCATCAATTTGCGTGCAAAATAATTCGCGTGTACTCTAACCGGAACCTGACGCGGAGCCACTCAACTCATATCAAGGTGGCATGTTTGGGTTCCGTTGAACTTGTAGATTCTCCACATCTGTCCTTCAGCAACAGCAAAGCACTTGAACGGGCAGTCACCACCGTGCTTGCATACATAGCCAAGTCGGCTCCTGTTTGATCTATACTCGCAGTACTCAATTCGATTCTGCATGTGATATATTCCCACAGCCAGAGTCAAATCATCCTTTGTCCGGAAAATAGCTCCCTCGCGCAGTTTATCTGTCGGTGCTGCCCGTCGCTCATCCCAAAACAGTGGCCCCACAATGTCTAAATCGGCAAGGGGAACTACCCAGTTGCTGGAACCTCTATCAGCTGCATACCCAAGACCGGCAGAAGATGATGGCACAGCCCCCGTCAATCCCAACAATCTGTCTGTGTTTCCAGAAGTACGAATCCAATGGGCAAATTCCGTCATTAGTGAATCCATCAACGCCGATCTGTCGTTCGCCTCTTCTTCTTCTTCTTCTTCTTCTTCTTCTTCTTCTTCCTCTTCCTCTTCTTGTTCATCGTACTCTTCTTCTTCCTCCTCATCCTCCTCCTCAACACGTGTCTCAAATGCCTCTTCGTGTCGGGGGTAATCGCTATAATCGGATTACCCGATCCGTGAAAGTACTGGGGAAAGTAAGGAACATAATCATCCCTCACTAGATATCTGTAATTTGTGCCAACAGAGGGCCCAACACCGGAACTGCTCAAATATCTCAAAATCACGTACACAACCATCTCGGCGGTCTGTTCGTGCAGCAAATCAAGCAAATCTCCATCATCTCGTAAAGACGCCCTTATCAGCCGACCGGTATTGGTGCTCGTCAAGTAAGAGAATTCGTACTCCACAGTACTTGGCTCAGTACGTAATAACTTGTGCACCTCCTTCTCCAGTGCACTAAAACACAAATTGTCGGACGACATAATGAGAAGTTGCTTGTCACCATCCACGTATTCTAATATCTCTCATCTGCCACTGTGTCGTACAATAATACGACGTCTCACCATCTGCATTTTTAAACTTCGATTAATTAAAATAATGACACGGTTCATTAAAAATATATACGATTAATATCAAATTCCAACGATTATTCAAAAATAATGCAACGATTACTTAATAAAAAAGGCTACCACGAATTTTAAATTGCTGCGATTAATTATTAAAATGCTAGGAACAATTAAAACATTCCTAAGATAATTAATAAAACAGCTACGAGGAGTTAAAACATGCTACGATTAATCATTAAAATGCTATGAACAATTAAAAAAATGATACGATAATTTATAACACAACTACAATGAGTTAAAACAGGCTACGATTAATTATTAACATGCTACGAACAATTAATACGATAATTAATAAAACACCAAGAAGGGTTAAGACATGCTACGATTATTTATAAAAATGCTACGAACAATTACAAAAAAGCTGCGATACTTCATAAAAATACTACGAACACATAAAACATGCTACAATTAAAAACATGCTATGATAAAACAAATGCTACGATTACTTCAAAAATGGCTACGATTGTTCTCAAATAAACGGTGGCATTTTCCAAGCTACAGTTACTCCAAAAATAGCTATGAATATTTTCAAAAAATGCTACGAGGCATTTAAAAATGCTACGCTTAATTCATATTTATGGTACGCTTGTTTTTACATAAATTGAACAATTTAAAAATGATACGATTAAAACAAATAAATTGTTCTAGTTTAAATAACTAGAACAATTTTAAAAGGCTACAATTACTACAAATTGCTACGAACATGCAAAAAAGTCTACTATTACTTAATATTTATGCTACGATTGTTTCTATATAAATGAGACAATTTTAAAATGCTACGCTTAATTCAAAAATTGCTATGATTCCATTCAAAAATTAACACAATCAAGTAAATCATGCATACGATTAATTGAAAGAGGGCTACGAGTAAGTCAATTCAATTATATGATCAATCCGCTAAATAAATACCACGATTAACTAAAAATAACCATATTTACTTAAGGAAGAGTTATGATTAGGGCTACAAATAATTTAACTATGTCAACGCTTATGTATCAACCTAATCTTAATTTAGTCAAAGCTACGATTTAGTTGAAATAAGAATACGAATAACCTCCTAAAAATGTACATTTCCAAAACGCACCTTTAGAAAATATGGACATGCCTTCCTCAAATTTTTGCTCTCGAACTATTGCTCTTGTTTATTTGATAAATTTTTGTAATGCGTATCATGCAACCCTTTTGCTCTCTATTTATTTACAAAACTTACCTACCAGTCTTACACGCAATAAAAACCTATAGTAAATTTAGTCAATGCATTTCTACCCACTGATGCTTATTTAATGAAGTTAGTAGTGTTCAGTTGTTTAGGATTCTTCAACAAGACATAAATGCATTCAATTCAAACAATCGTACCATTTTTATTGATTAATCGTAGCATACGGTTTCTTTAAAACATTAATAGTATCATATGATTAAAATTACATTCAATTGTTGCGTTTTGGGCCTCCATTTTAATCGTAGCAATTAAAAAAGTAATTATTTCATCCTAGCATCTTAATCGTATAATCTTTCAAGGCCACGATCTAAAATCTTAGCTTTGTAATCATTGCTTTAAAATCATGGATTTGTTATTCGTAACTTGTTTATCTTTGCTTTTTAATCGTAGCTTTTAAATCGTTGCATTATAATAGTTACAATTATCCGCAACATTTTAATCGTCACATGTTAATCCCTAAAAATTTTCAATGCTACGATTAATCCTAAAGCGTAGCATTGAAAATCGTAGCATGTTAATCGTAGCTAAAAATCAATTAGTTTTAATCATTGATTATTATAGGTTAACCGTAGCATTTTCCAATGTGATTTAACTTTGCTGAAATAATTATAGCTCAATTTACCTAAGCGTAACATTTTAATAAAACAATCGTATTCTGTACAAATACAAGCCGAAATATTTGCACTCATATATAGATATATACATATAGAGATTGTTGTGTGTACTTAATATTAAATTGTAAAAAGTACACTGTCCACCTGATTAAGGCTAGAGAGTGGTTGTTAACTAGTACAAATTACCTAAGAAACTGCCTACTTTTAAAATTTGCCGTTTTTACTCATTCTCTCTTTACTTTTGTCGAGTTTTATATATTCCCACAAATATAAACTACAAACGCTACCGTAAATCGACTAACAATAGGTTTGGTTCAATAAAGCCAAAACTCAAATGCTGGCATTAAATAAAGAATCTAATTAACAAAACTACATCTAACAACCAAGCTGGGATGTTATTAGTTCGTAGTATCTTGTAATTATCTACTTGTGCCGCATGATGCGCAGGAGCTAACGAATAAAAAGCCTTATTGCAGTTGGATTTTTATCGGTTGAAAATTGTTATCCCTATTCCTAATTAAACCTTCAATTTTCACTCTTGTGCCCATAAGCTTATGAATATTTTTTACATGGTAAAAACTTGCATGCACTAGATGTATATAAATTTATATCAGATGGTCAACGTTTTTTACCAGATCAAACGCGGGTCAACGCGCATTGACCCAGTCAACCCATAAAAAAGAAAAATGGTAAAATAGGTGATAATTTTTAATGATACAGATGATACTTTTTGAATTTTGAGTGATACTTTTTAGTGCTACGGTTGATACTGATGTTGAAGGTTTTTTTTTATTAATTTATTTTGGGCAATACTTTTTAAGGATACAAGTGATACTTTTGGGCTTTTGAGTAATACTTTTTAATGTTACGATTGATACTGATTTTGAAGGATTTTTAATTTTTAGAATTGATCGGGTCAACGTGCGTTTTTCGGAGTTGACCGGTCAACACCTTGACTCGATCAATGCGCCTGATGGTGCACCTAGTGCACACAAGTGCTTCTCTTTTTACATTTATAGATTATCTTGATAACCCCGACCCTAAACGATACTCCTATCTTATTCTTGAAGATAAACACAAAAGAAGAATAAAAAAGTAAAAGAAAAGGTATGTGATTAACATCAAAGACGAACATCCTAGGAAAAATAAATTTCAACAATACATTACACGGCAATAATATTCAACCGTAGCCTATTCTTTTAAAATCAATAAGTTCAAATGACATCACTAAAGTAACTCATTCGTCAATCTAAATATTTAAAATACATTAATCTTGTACTTAATTAAAATTTGAATTCCAATTCTACTTGATGATTGATTTAATCTTCATATCTTCCCCGTTTAACATTAGAATATAATACAATTAGATATTTTATAACTTGATAAATAATATATTGTTATCATCTATCTGTATGATAGCTAACAATGGATGAACATAAAAAAATGAAAAAAAAAGGAGATGCCAAATACGGTGTCTATATTTAAGTAAAAACAAACAAATAAACAAGTTTTATCCTCAAACCCTAATTACAAATCAAATGTTCCAATACTAGTTTTATGCGTAACACTAACTATTTATGGGGATGGGCCCATAACATTGATAGATTCGTAAATATAGGTAGTAATTAGTAAACGAAAAGACAATACTTAATGGAAAATAAACATTTTTAATTTAACTTGTCTGCTTCTAGCATAACTTTAAACGTTCATAATTATTTGAATACTTTGAATTTTAGAATGGATGATATATGATTGAAATATAATCGAATTGACTTTTCAATACCAATGTATGTTCATAAATTGCAGTTATAATTTTTAGAGAAAATTATGATTTAAGCAATTAACACTGTGAATCCAACCAGAAAAGCGATCGAGCCAACTCGACCCATCATTGCCTAACCAAGTGGAGCACCTCGTGTATGTATGCACATCAGATTCTCTGTGCCATTCTTTAAGACATTTCCTATTTTTTTTTTAAATATATTTTTTATTTTTATTATGATTTATTTAATTTAATTTTTTTTATTTTGAGTTCATCATTATTCAATTAGAGTACATTTAAAAAAATATTTACGACATACAAAATGTAACATGGAAGGACATGAAGCGTCTGATTTGGTATATTTGTGCCCTAACTTCATACACTTAGTTTATCGGGTTGACCAAGACATACACATACGTCCCGAAAACATATATATGTAGTGCTAATATAAATATAATTTATTTATTATTTTTTATTCTCAAGATTAAGAAGAAATATATATATATATATATATATATATAGATATATATATATATATACTGAGAAAAGATAACAATTATTGTTACTAAATTATGTGTATTTTTTTAGGGGACTGATGTGTATTTATGCCAGCTCCTTATATATATGGTTGCCAATGTCCAAACAAAGCTAGATGGGTTGAAAGCGGTTCAAATTTTATGTTGCACTTTTAACATTTCACTTCATATTTCATTTATGATTTTACTAATATTTATTATAAATAAAAAAAATTAATTATTTATGTTATAATCATAGTCAACATCTATAAAAAATTGAATAAAAAATTCAAAAATTTAATTATCAACCATAATAATGAATTATTAATTGAAATTGAAAATTAAATAATAAAAAAAATATAAGACCCGGGGTTAGGTGAACCATGATAAACAATTGCAAAATTAAACAAATAACAAAAAAAATGAAATTGAAGAGAAAAATACAATAAAAATCCATAGTTTAAAAGTGCAATAAACAGTGAAACACATAAAGCACGACAATAAATCTCATGTAGGTTGAAAGGGATAATGTTTCATCTATTCCAAAGTTAAGGTACATAATTTTTTAAATCTTTAAATTCATAGCAATAAATATCAATTATGATTGATTATACTATAATAAAGTTTATTTTTATAACAAAATATTAAAACTACGTAGTTTTGATATTGACATTAGTTGGAAGTTGGTGTCTGCTGCTATGAAGGAGCAGTATTTTGAGGACTTGAGGGTATAATTTATTATTCAATTTGAGTACTTAGTTAAAAAATAAGTTGAATTACTAACGCGTCGTGTTTTTCTTATGCGGAAATTGTTCACATGAGAGCCTCATTTGGACGAGGTGGTGAGTCATCTGCGGTTCTTGAAGACGGTCGAGAGATACATGAATATGATTCATACTGTCAAGAAGATCAGGAAGAGGCCGACATTCGTCCCTGAGGACATGTGGCCTATCTGGATGGCCTTCTTGAAGATTGATGAGTCGAAGAAGAAGTCTCACATTAATTCAGAGAACAGAAGGTCTGAGTCTGATGGACCAAGGACGTGCATGATCACGCATAGGGGAGGGTCCAGATCTGCTGTGCATCACGGAGATGACTTGATAATTTATTTTATAAAAAAAATATTTTAATATTTGCAATTCATTTAATTGTATTTAATTGTTTTCACTTATGTTAATTGAGCAATCGCAAGCTTAGGGAATCCCAGACGAGCAAATTGGGTGATAATTATTTTTAGATTCCACCGTGATAAGAATGGACTCTTCACTGATAAGAATAGCGAACGCTTTACTGTAAGTATTTAATTTATAAATAATCTTTAGTATAATAAATATTATATATTTATTTAATTAATTCAAGTTAACTTAATATTGTGTTTAGGAGGAGGTATACTGACGAGCTACAGAGTTGAGCTGGCCCCCTTCAGACATTGATGAGGTGCCTGAGGTGGATATGACTGCCCTCTATCTAGACGCGCTCGGAGGCATGAACGAGAAGAAACACGTCTTCGACACTGGATCTCGGTCACACCTCTACAGGCTACAACCAGTATTCGTTCTGGAGGCACCTCGCAGCCCATGTTTACGGAAGAGGCCTTCACTCAACGTATTAATGAGATGTGGGCCCAGATCTGGGATGAGGTGATGTCCGAGATCCAGCAGATGCAGTCGCAGATGAAGCCCCAAATATAGACAAGTATGTAGGCCCACATGGAGGTTAAGTGGGCCGAAATGTATGCTCGATTCGGCCATCCCCATCGCCAACACTCTCTGATGAATGAATGATTTGTATTTGAATTATTACTATTCTTTGTGAATTTGTGATTGAATATAATGTCTGTTATCATCCGTATCTTATTTATAATATTCTATTGTTAATTATTTATAATATTTAAATTTGGATTAAAAAAAAACCTAGCTAGCGATGGAATAAAATTTCGCGAATTAACGAAACGACCCGTCATTAATACAATATGTGTGTTAACGACAAACTGCAGTCCGTAGCTACACCATCACCAATTGGCCGGCCAATCGGGCCGACGATAGCACGGTTGCGACGGATGCTGCTGTTACTACCAATAACATATTCAAATCCATCATTAGCCAACTCTAACGACCAGAGAATCAACAACGGATAGCATCCGTCGTTAAACCGTCGCTAGCCCATAATAGCCACGAAAATTTACTATTTAGTGACAGAAAATTCCTTCGTTAAAATCCGATTTTTTTGCAGTGTTCGGATTAGAGGATCTCATTTGACCTACCATATTATTTTATCAACAAATCTACCTTGTGACCAATAACTCGGTGATTAGAATATGACTCGGCGGAGACTTACGAGAAAAACAACTCCTTTTTCGAAAACAATATCATTTTGGAGTCCCATCATCTTTTTTTTTTTTTTTTTTTCAAATTTCTTAATCTTCGTTTTGGAGTCAGTCCAATCATGTCGTTTTGGAACTGAAATTACATTTTAGAACTCCTAATTTTTAATTATTGCCTGTTTGATCTGATTTAATGCACGATTAGACATTTACAGTTAAAATTATATCCCACAAAACGGAAACTAATTCCTACTAAAATAATTTGGATATATACATAAACTTCTTTTCTCCCAAATGTGACAACATTCGCTAATTATGATCTGCAAATCAACTATCCCAAATCAAAATTTCAATTATTTTTTAAGTTTGGATTTTTATTTGAATTGCATGAGAACATCCAACGTAAAATAAATGATCTTCATTTAAAAAAAAATCAAAATGATTGATCTCTCATTTGAAGACATGATTGGCCATTAAAGAAGGTTTAAGGTTTCTAAATCCATAGCTAAGTCAAAATATTAGACGGAGCCTTTCCCTAAAGAGAAAGGGCAGAGGAGGAGGAGCTAAATAGAGAAATTATAGTCTTAAGTAGTAGGTCTACACCTATATAGCAAGTCAACAATAGTAATAATTTAGCCCTGGTTTTGTGGGGTCTAAAGCTATGGGCCGGAAATGGTGGAATTCCAAGTCATAGTCCAATGCTTTTGTCGCTTACTGTCGTTGTGAGACATCATCATTCTCACTCATTTTCCCACTCCCCCCCCCCTAACCCTAGTTTCATTGATATTTTTTTTAAGATTCAATATCATTTCCCTATTTTAGATCCTTCAAAATTGCATATGTACACTTGTAGAGTGAAAAATAAGCTAAGGGGAAGTTCAATGAGATTTATAATTTTCCATGTGGGGAAGGGTATAAAATTTCATATGTTATATTTTATGCTACATAATATAATTTTTATTATACTAAATGCACATTATACATGCATTGAATATCACACTACTTATTGTATAATTTAAATGACATCATATATGCACGCATGATTCAAATTGTCAATCGGATCAAGTTGACCCATCCAAGACCTACCATTCGCGTTGAGATTTTTTTGCACCTCAACTATTTCTCTAATTCAACTAGTCGTGCATGCTCAAAATAGATTGTCTTGCAGGATTTTCCTAGTGCGATTTGTCTTTTTTGTATGATACGCAGACTATCACATAAAAATATGATCTACCTAAAGCAGTGAACACACAATCTTGCACCGTTGCATCCCGTAGGTTCCCTAGATCACACTAGTAATCCTCAGGCCTACTTGAAGGTTTGCTATGAGTGATTGCACACAATCGTCAGAAAAACCACGCATAGGATGCATATCACACTAGAAAAACCTCATGTGATGGCCACGGCATATATAAGTCATAAGACGGTAGATTAAGTTTAAGATCTTACTAACTTTGTTTCATTTTTATTAAAGATAATAATTTCAGTGTATTATAATAATTTAGTCATATGAGTAGCAAGAGGGGAAAAACCTATAAATAGTTTACCAAACAAAATGTTCTTTCTTTTTTTTTTTTTTTGTTAGGGGAAGAAAATATGTTTGTAAATTGAATATGAAAAATGTAGACATAGGCCCAATGACGAGAAGCAATCCAGTAAGGTGAAATATGGGCCGATGGTCCGCCACCAAACAACGGAGAGAGTAGGAACCCTAGATCCAACGATAATCTCATAAAACGGCTTTTAAGAAAAAGTCTGAATTGATCTCTGCCGTTCATTAATCAGAACAGTCATATATATAGGAACTCGAAGATTCAACAATGAACGTCACACACTATAGGGTTTAATAACAGGGCAACTATCGCGGCGGCGTTCAGGTAATACCTTACATATTTTCAGTCGATTTCAATGGTGATTCTTTCTACACTTGCTAGCATTTCTCTATCATTTTTCATTTTTTGATATTTTATGCGGAAAAAATGCACGATTCTTACTGAAAAAGGACGGGATTTGTTATTTACGTCGATTTTTTTCATAATTAATTTAAGCCTGCTTCATGTATTGTTTGTCCTGCTTCGTACTCGTTTCGGATTTGATTTCTCTTAGAAATTGTTGTTTTGATTAATATTAGTTTTTGGGAATAAATATGTTATGATGGATCTCTGTGATTGCTCGATTCCTTTGTGACGACTGAAATGTACTCCCAATCTTAATTGAGTAATCAAGGCTGGAGTCTCGAAACTGCTCTTTCTGCCAATATCCTAATTTTGGGGTAATTGGGTAGAAATACCAAATGAGCAAGAGAATTGGCATGGTAAATCATTGCTATAGGCCTTTGGTTTGGGATCATTTCATGTTATTCACAACGAATCTTGGCGGTCCAGTGTTACCAATCATGGCTTATGACTGTTATTTACTTCAATGCTTTTAACCATAAATTAGTGATTTTGAAAATCTTAAATATATATATATATATATATATATATATATTCATTCGGTTTTATTTCAATTTTTTTGTTAGTAGACTTATTGTGAAATAGATTTTCAATGTGTGTTTTGGTTTTTTATGGATGTGTTAATGTGATACTTTGATGATTGAGTAAGCCAGAGCTTTTCTTGATTGATTGTCTTCCTGGTCAAATGAATCATGTACGCCCATGTTATGTTTTTTTTTGGTAACTGTGTTAAAAGTGCATTAGTATTGCAGATTTACTGCATTTGAGGAACAATGTCTCATAGAAAGTTTGAGCACCCAAGACACGGATCCTTGGGATTTCTCCCAAGGAAAAGGGCCTCTCGTCAAAAAGGAAAAGGTTTGTAATTTTTTATTGTGATGTTAGGATTAATGAAGATACTTAAGTTCATTTATCTTTCTACAACCTTCTTCAAAACATCATGCAGATTGCATTTTTTATTGTTTTTTTGTTATGAAGATGCTAATATTGAATTTCGCCTTTCTCAAATATCTGAGTTACATATAACTCATCCCTTGTTTGTGATGTCAATGGTTACTTTAAAAAAAGAAAATTCTATCAACACTTGTAAGAAAAGCTGTGCTTCTGTGTTTTATACTTGTAAATTGATTCTTTGTTGCATTACCTCAAGTTTTATCATAGAATGTCATTGTTCTCTGACATGAATTATTATTATATTTTAATTCTATTCTTACATTTCAGTCTTGTCTTAATCTTTTTTATATTAATATGTTATTATTATATGTATTTCTACAGTGAAGGCATTTCCCAAAGACAATCCAACAAAAGAATGCAGGTTAACTGCTTTCCTTGGATACAAATCTGGCATGACCCATATTGTTCGTGAAGTTGAAAAGCCAGGATCAAGTGAGTAATCTTTATTCTCTTTGCATTGTGTCTGATGCTGCTTCTCTGCTATGCTTTAACAATTTTGAAGTTATTTAATTGCTTCTAGCATGTGTAGTATCCTGACCTTTTGAAATTCCAATTATTCACTCAATAATTTGATTCATAATCATTGGTTTTATCCTCCTGAAATGTTTTTCTAATTATAGCGTTGCTTGTTAGTATTATTAATGTATTGATCTTGTTTGCTTGTAGTTTCAAGGCCTTTATTGCTTGGTCTGATTTTTTCTTTCTATATGTATGTGTTTTATGTGTTATGATGAAATTTTTACTTTATTTTGTGTTGTCCAGAACTCCACAAGAAAGAGACATGTGAAGCTGTTACCATTATAGAGACACCGCCAATGATTGTTGTCGGTGTTGTTGGATATGTCAAAACTCCACGCGGCCTCCGCTGCCTGAACACTGTGTGGGCACAACATCTTAGTGAGGAGGTGAGGAGGAGGTTCTATAAAAACTGGTGCAAGTCTAAAAAGAAGGCTTTCTCGAAGTATTCAAAGAAGTTTGATAGTGAGGAAGGCAAGAAGGACATCCAAGCACAGTTGGAGAAAATGAAGAAGTACTGCACTGTAATTCGGGTTTTAGCTCATACACAGGTATTTCCCCAATAATTAGTTTATTCTAAATAATCATTCAGAAATGCAAAGAGTAGCTTTTAATTTTCAGGATGTCGCGTTTTATATGATGGTCGTCTAATGGCTGGTTAAGTCGGCACTAACATAAATTATTGATGTTAATGAATGCAGATTCGTAAGATGAAAGGACTTAAGCAGAAGAAAGCCCACTTGATGGAGATTCAAGTCAATGGTGGTGATATTGCGAAGAAGGTTGATTATGCATATAGCTTTTTTGAAAAGCAAATTCCTATTGATGCAGTTTTCCAGAAAGATGAGATGATTGACATTATTGGAGTGACAAAAGGGAAGGGATATGAGGGTGTAGTCACCCGATGGGGTGTCACCCGCCTTCCTCGCAAAACACATCGTGGTCTTCGCAAGGTTGCTTGTATTGGTGCTTGGCATCCAGCAAGGGTATCATTTACTGTTGCCAGGGCTGGACAAAATGGATACCATCACAGGACCGAGTTGAACAAGAAGATTTACAAATTGGGGAAGTCTGGACAAGAGTCTCATAATGCTATGACTGAGTTTGACAGGTCTGCTAGACCCTCTGTTTAAATTTTCATTTCTTATTTACATGTTTATTTGAATTTTTTCCCCTTAGCTTGCAATGTTCAGGTTGCTGTCATGATGTTTCTTGAAACATTTGCTTGTGTTATATGGTTTGAGAGGTTTTGAGCTTTCTGGTGCAGCTCTCCTTTTGGTGAAATTGTAATTTGTGATTAATGTGTGACATTGTAGGACTGAGAAGGACATTACACCAATGGGAGGGTTCCCTCACTATGGAGTGGTGAAGGACGACTATCTGTTGATAAAGGGCGGCTGTGTTGGGCCAAAGAAGCGCGTTGTTACTTTGAGGCAGTCATTGTTGAATCAGACATCTAGGGTTGCACTGGAGGATATTAAGCTTAAGTTCATCGATACCTCCTCCAAATTTGGTCACGGTCGCTTCCAGACAACGGAGGAGAAGGCCAAGTACTTTGGCAGACTCAAGGCTTGAATTAGCATTGCTAGCAGCTTTAAAATGTTGATTATGTTCCTTTTCATCTGAAGTTGAATCTTGAAATGAGATTTTGAAGGTTTTTTAGGACCTATGGAAATGCATGACCTTTTTTATTTTTTTATTTTTTGAGTATTATGTTTCGTTGATGTTTGCTGTTCCTATACAGTTGGGATTTTCTTTGTTATTTTTTAGTTTGATGCATTCATTGGTGTTTAAGAATAGGGTTATAAGGATCATATGGTTTCCCTTGACTATTCTCAAGGCTCTCATACATTGCTTTCTTTCTGACTATTTGTGCCACATAGTATCTAATGTTGTGAAGTTGGCCATGTGTCCTAAATAGTCGGATAAGAGCAATGTGAGTTTTTCACAATAGTTAATGAATCTATTTGCCTTTAATCCTTAAGAATATTCTAATAAATTTTAAAATTCTTTGTTCATTTAATTCATCAAATAATTACTGTTAACATCGTAAGAAGAGAATTTTATCAATCATATTCCACTGAGCAAAAAATATTCACTCTTCATTAATTATTAAGAAAAATATGTATTTACTCTAGTCTCGGCTAAAGTGTTTCTATCATTAAAGAAACAGTACGATGCAAGTTAACTTTTTCGTATTTTATAGTAAAAGTATACACTAAAAAAAAGGTAAAGAAAAAACAGTAGTTGTCATCTTTTTAATGTTATAAATTATAATGTATGGATAATATTTAACCCAATTTAGTATTTATTTCTGGAATTGAGTAGAGACACGAAAATCTTGTGAAAATATAAGCAATATTAATAGGAGTGTAATTCAATCTGGTTTCAGTTGAACCCGAAATCTTGATTCTGTTTGATTCTGATGAACAAAAATGATAATTTGAACATTTCGATTTTTGAATCCACCATGCAATCCTTTTCAACTTTCAATAATATCAAAGTTCAGTCTTTTTTGGTTAGAGTAAGTTATTGATAGAAAGAATACAGTAATTTAATGCAACTTTAACACATATAATCCCAAATATTTCTAACTCTTAAAAACTCATGAAACATAACTCCCATGTAAAAAAGTATTAAACTAAAAACTGGTTTCAAATCCCATCTCTTAAGAAACCACATCAAAATCTCTTGAAGCACACACTTATAAACCTTATGGCATAATGCACTGCAATACATTAGGGAACACAAACATATTGCAAGTACAAAAACTAAGAGAACAAAAAAACAATAATGTGAAAAGAAAAATAAAACTATTTTTCATGATCTACCCAATTCCCTCATAAATTTATTCTTCTTTTCACTATCTATAAATCGATTTCTTCAATAAAACGAAATTGATGCAATCTAAAGTTTAAAAACGATAACACACATGGGATTCTAGAACATTAATGGAGACAAAAACAAATCTAAGACAATGAAATCCATTTAATTAGGACCACGTTAATTTTAACTCAGTAAGACAATAAAATCTTATCTTTGTTCAACAGTACTTTCTGTGATCGATCTACTGCAAAAGATACTGAGTTATGTCATCACCACAGTCAGCACCATCGCCCCAATAATTCGTATTCTCTATTGAAGAAGAGTAGTAATTCGGATTCTGATCCATCGAAGAATTGTAGTGCATGTTGGCTGGCGGCGCCACCCCCGATCTCACTGGCCAGAACATGTAGGGCTGCGGCGGCGCGTAGTAGTTCTGTGGAGCAACCATATTAATAGGATGTATATGCATATCAATAGGTGCAGGGTTGATGAATTCATGATCAAGATTGTAAAACTGTGGTGCAGAAGCAGAAGCAGAAGCGGAATTAGTAGAATTGAGCAGCATCATGTTCTTGATCATCTGCAAATCTTGCTTCTCTCTCATCTTCATAATCTGAATTCTTGATCTGACAGACTGAGCCGTGGCGTGCAGTGCAGAAGCGAATCCTCTCAACTGGGATTCGTTCATGAAATTGAAGGAGTCATTCCAAGTGGGATACTTGGCCTCGGAGTTGGTCTTGCGCAGTTTGAGAAGCTCCTCCTCCACTTTCCTCTTCCTCTCCACAAAGAAATCCGACAGTCCGTACGACTTGATGCTGCTTAAATCTTTTCTTTTGGACTTGTAAACGTCGATCAAACGGCGGATTTGGCCCGCCTCCTGCTCCGGATCCGGCCAGATTGAAGAATGTTCTTGTGTCGGTTCGTAGATGATCATGCACGCATCGATGTCGCAGAGAGTGGTGAGTTGGTGCAGTTTTTTCATCAAACCTTCCTTCCTTTTCTTGAATGTCTGAATTCTTGATTTCGGCTTCTCTATCAATTCCATCTTCAGTTTCGCACGCCCCATCTCTCTCTAATCTCTCTCTCTCTCTAGACGTGTTGACCTACTGAAAATAAATAAAATTAAAGGAAAAGAATGATATATGAATAAATTAAATAGTGTGATGTTTCCTTAATCTCTTGACTTTTATTATGGTATGTCATTAATGCTTCTCAAGGAAATTTCCTTGCAGCTTTGATTTTCTTAATCTTTCACCAACGTTATTTTCTGCAACTTTTGGATTTTTTAGATCCGGCAATCTTTGACCAACGGTAATTTGTGAGTGAAATTTTCTTCTTCTTCTTCTTCTTCTTCTTCTTCTTCTTCTTCTTCTTCTTTCATCCCATACAAATATTAAATATACAATACAAATTATTGGAGTTTGTTTCATTCGATAAAATTGTTTCCTTTTTTTTTTTTCTCTCATCTTGAGTTTTTCATATATATATTTTTTCTTGGGGTAGAAGTTCTTGTTGTTTTGGGTTGACACAACCTTCCAAGCAACGTGCATGGCGTTGTTTTGGTTTAAATATAGGGGTGCTATTTAAAATTTGATATTTTCGAAGGTCTTAAATGTATTTTTCAAAATTTTCAGTTTTACTCCAAAGATTTTTTATTTAGTCCAATATTCAAATCGACTGTGATATTGCTAATTGAGGCCCTAGAGTTTTGATTTGTTACATTTTAATCCGATTTGATTCTTGAGAATTGTCAATCAGTCCCAAGGTTAAAATTAACCCATAGAAATTTCAACAATGGTCTATAGAATTATTTCATCAAAACCCATGAAGACTTTTTAATCCAGTCCAAAATTTCAATTTTCGTCCTACAATTCTCATTTTTTTACTCATTGTCCCAAACTTTAGGACCTTTATTTAAGTTAGTTTAGAATTTATATAATCGTCGAAATAAAAGTTCAATTTCAATCCTAGAATGTGATTATGTTATTTCTCGATCAAAATTCAAAAGAGTAAATTACACTTTTGGTCCCGTAAGAATAAGGTCCAAACACTTTTAGTTCCACAATGTACAATGTTGGTCCCGAGTTTGATTTTTTCGACACTTTTGGTCCCGCAGTTTATATTTGGACACTTTTGGTCCCAAAAACTAATAGATTACTTAACGGATCTTAACATCCGTTAAGTGCTTATTTTGGAGGAATTTTTTAACTATATTCCCTCTATTTTTCACCAACTATTAGACAAGCACATAAGAGGCATTTTACCTTCATTTTAATCTCATTTTTTACCCTTAGTTTGTGGTTGCCTAATCATTTCACTGAATTCAAAATATTTGTGGTTGTCTAACATCCTCAATATAAACAAAAAATGAAACGCAAAAAAAAAAAAAAATGAGGAATGCGGGTTAATTACGTAAGAAAATGAAACACATAAATAATGTTCTTTAATTATGAAACACAAAATCTTTGCAAAATATCTAATCTTTTCATTAGATAACAAAATAAATGCCCGGAATCAAAAGAAAAGCCTAGCAAGACAACGATTTCATCTTCCCAGTTCAACAAACATGAGAAAGACAACGGGTAACAAAATATCCAACAACCTATGTAAGAAAATATCTAGCAACCTATTTCTTCATCTTTCCAGCTCCTTTAGTTAACTCAGTTAATGTAACATACTTCCTTCCTTCTTTAGTTATGACTTTATAGCCTTTAGATGAAGAAGCTTGTGTCGTCTTCTCAGCCTGTATCATCTCTTTATCAACCTAATACATTGAAAATAGAAATAAAGATTATAATTTTAAGTTAATGAAAAAAGATACAAAGACTATAATTTTAAAACAATTGACTACCTCAGCCTCATGATTCATTTTTTCCACAGTTTCATCAATTCCAAATTCTTGAGTAGTCTTTTGCCACGCACATGTTCTCTGATTGTGGCCTTTTTCTCCACAATATTTACAAGTGATAGAATATTTTTGTCTGCCTAGTCTAAAATCTTTCTCTCCATTTCCATTTGTTCTTTTTCTTTCTTTTTTAAAAAGTTGATCTGGTTCATGCCTCCTTGCTTCTGTAGGCCTTCCAGCCCTCCTTCCAAACTTAGGTGGGAGTGGAGCTACATAACTAGTTTTATGCCACATCATTGGGCCATCCACAGGTAGTATGCTATGCTTATATACAACTCTATATCTCTCCACTGTGTAGCATTCATCTACAAAGTCTTCTGAATTGAGGCCTTGAGCATAGATTGCACTAGCAGCATGTTTACAAGGAATGCCACTAATATCCCACTTTCTACACGAGCAAGTGTGGGCCCTCAAGTCCGCTGTGAATCTTGAACCATCAAAATACTCAAATCTCATAGTTCCAATCGTCTGCCTTGAGAGGAATACAATCAGGTGCCTTGTTGGTTCTTCTAGCTAGCATTTCACCTATCCTTCCACACAAAATTCGCCCCTCCCACTTTCTTTTAGATTCAATGAATTGCCCTAACATCAAGAATCATGAGTTGCAGGTACTTGCAGCATTCCTAGGTTCACTGAATTGCATCAATTTTTATGTGAAAATATGCGCAGAAATCGAATGATGCGTTGGTGCTCTCAAGGCATGAGTTTCATGTGGAGCCAGGGCCTCGTGAGAAGGCTGTGAGTGATTTTTATTTTTAATGTATTGGACATATATGTTGGTATTGTATTTAATTTAGTTTTTCTTGTTGATCATATATGTTATAAAATGAAATTGGATCTGAATTCATATATGGGTAATGGTTAGAATTTTATTTTTATGGTTTAAGTGTGGATTTTTAAATCGGAATATAGGTGAAATCTTTCCGTTTTGTGCGATATTAGATGCTTCATTAGCGACGAATCACCTGAATGTGGTTGGAGATGAAGAATGAGAAGATTAGTGGTAACTAGAAAGTTGGTGTGCTAGGTTGTTTCATATTGATCTTAGTTGTAGATTTAATCTTGAAAATATCTAATTTATCTTCGAAGATGCATGATGCATGTGGGATTATCCCACACAAATTACCAGCCAGCCTTTTTTGTTGGTAACTTGAAGTTTGAAGGTGGGAGTTGGTGAGAATTGATACCTGTGAAGAGCTTATTCTAACATAAAGGATGCAACATAAAGCTTATTCTAACAAAAACGAAGCAACATAATTGGACGAATTTACTCTCCTCCATGATCATTTCTATTTATTTTTTTCATTAGAGCTGTAGCCAAGGGCATCATTTTTTTTATGGCCAGTCAGCGTGTCTAATAATCATCCCTTTCTTCCAGAAGCATCAAATGTTGATGACCTTGATTTTTTTTCCCAATCATCCCTCAAATGGTACTTTGTTAAATTTACAGTATAATATTTTGCTGCCTAAGTTTCCTGTCACATTGTGATACCCAACTTTCAAGTTTTATCTCATCCTTTTCTTTCTCTCCATGTATGTGTCTCTAAATTATACATTAGGGTTTGGAACAATGTTATATTGCATGTATTGTGGAATGTGATGGGAGTTGATTAGACTCGAGAAGATTTTCCTTTCTGCGTGTTGTATATTTCGCCCTGCACTTTTGTCCTTACTTCCCATGTTATCAGTTCTATCTTATTGTGTTCACCATATTTTGGATGATATGATTGTTTCAGCTCTTGGCGGAGGACCCATCTTTGAAACGATTCAAATCACACAAGCAAGGTGTAAGACGTCTCAAAGTTGTAGGAGATATTCTTACCATTGCAGTTGTAGCTGGTATGTTTATTCTTTCACAACAATGAACAATTCTAGATGTCTGTTTGGCTGCTCCTAAGACTTTATATCTCTTGTTGTATGGTTTTCTTCTAAAATCACTTTATTCACTAGCTAATATGCTTCTTACAAACTTTATTTTTTTATTTTTATAAAGAAATTGAATCATAAAACTTGAAATGCATTATTCGTTAGATCTTCTGATGTTCTGTTTAACACATGAGCTCATAGTGAAAAGTCATTGATAGAGGGCAAGGTAATTTGTCATTTTTGCATAGGCCACATGGTAGAGGGCAAGGTAATAGAACATCTTCTGATGTTCTGATTAACATATTTGTCATTTTTTGCATAGAGGGCAAGGTAATTTATAATATCTTATCATTTACAATTTTTATTTTCCTGTGATTATCCTGTATAAGTAAATTCGTACAAATGTATAATAGAAATTCAAGTAGTTACTTTTTATTCAATGTTGGAATTTCAATCTGGCACTAATACAAAATAAAACAGCACATTGGAAACGAGTATCAGGATGAATTTTTGTCTCAAGCTTATGCTGGGGCATTTTATTAAGCACTCCATCTTATTGCATTTTCTTTGTAAGCCTAATCCGAGTTCACGGTTTATTTGAGTGTGAAGTTATTTACAAACAAAGAACATGGAGGCTACAATTCCACTTCTGGTTTTGATTGAGCAAAAGGAGTAACTAGATGAGAAGTGTGCAAAACTAAATTTGGTTGCATTTTTTTCCAGCACTACTATTGTCATTTTTAGGCATTAAGAATGTGAGTATGACAAAAATTAAATGAAATAATTTTGTGCATCTCTTACATGTTACGTTTGTCATCTGAATTCTACTTCTAATTTCCAGAATCAGTAATGTAATATTATGTAATGCTTCCATTGCAGCTGCTTTGTAGTAGCAATTGATTGTGACTTGTGAATATGATTTATTTTGATAATTTAATAGAAATCTGGGAATTCTTGGAGATTTTATTTGGACTTAAAGGTTGTTTATCTTCACGGGTGGATTTTTGCTAAATACATTCATAAAATCGTTGTGCATACATGAGAGAGAGGGAGGGAGGGGAGAGGTCAATTTGATTGTTGTTGTTTAAATGTTTAAATGTTTAAATGAAATAATGTTGCGCATGTCTTACATGTTACGTTTGTCATCTGAATTCTACTTATTTCCAGAATCAGTAATGTAATATTATGTAATGCTTCCATTGCAGCTGCTTTGTAGTAGCTATTGATTGTGACTTGTGAATATGATTTATTTTGATAATTTAATAGAAACCTGGGAATTCTTGGAGATTTTGTTTGGACTTAAAGATTGTTTATCTTCACGGGTGGATTTTTGCTAAATACATTTATAAAATCATTGTGCGTGCGTGAGAGAGAGGGATGGAGGAGAGAGATCAATTTCATTGTTGGTGTTTAAATGTTTAAATGTTGGTGTAAAAATTGATGGGTTTTATGTGAAAATATGCGCAAAAATCGAATGATGTGTTGGTGCTCTCAAGGCATGAGTTTCGTGTAAAGCCAGGGCCTCGCGAGAAGGCTGTGAGTGATTTTTATTTTTAATGTATTGGACATATATGTTGGTATTGTATTTAATTTAGTTTTTCTTGTTGATCATATATGTTATAAAATGAAATTGGATCTGAATTCATATATGGGTAATGGTTAGAATTTTATTTTTATGGTTTAAGTGTGGATTTTTAAATCGGAATATAGGTGAAATCTTTCCGTTTTGTGCGATATTAGATGCTTCATTAGCGACGAATCACCTGAATGTGGTTGGAGATGAAGAATGGGAAGATTAGTGGTAACTAGTAAGTTGGTGTGCTAGGTTGTTTCATATTGATCTTAGTTGTATATTTAATCTTGAAAATATCTAATTTATCTTCGAAGATGCATGATGCATGTGGGATTATCCCACACAAATTACCAGCCAACCTTTTTTGTTGGTAACTTGAAGTTTGAAGGTGGGAGTTGGTGAGAATTGATACCTGTGAAGAGCTTATTCTAACATAAAGGATGCAACATAAAGCTTATTCTAACAAAAACGAAGCAACATAATTGGACGAATTTACTTTCCTCCATGATCATTTCTATTTATTTTTTTCATTAGAGCTGTAGCCAAGGGCAGCATTTTTTTTATGGCCAGTCAGCGTGTCTAATAATCATCCCTTTCTTCCAGAAGCATCAAATATTGATGACCTTGATTTTTTTTCCCAATCATCCCTCAAATGGTACTTTGTTAAATTTACAATGCAATATTTTTCTGCCTAAGTTTCCTGTCACATTGTGATACCCAACTTTCAAGTTTTATCTCATCCTTTTCTTTCTCTCCATGTATGTGTCTCTAAATTATACATTAAGGTTTGGAACAATGTTATATTACATGTATTGTGGAATGTGATGGGAGTTGATTAGACTCGAGAAGATTTTCCTTTCTGCGTGTTGTATATTTCGCCCTGCACTTTTGTCCTTACTTCCCATGTTATCAATTTTATCTTCTTGTGTTCACCATATTTTGGATGATATGATTGTTTCAGCTCTTGGCGGAGGACCCATCTCTAAAACGCTTCAAATCACACAAGCAAGGTGTAAGGCGTCTCAAAGTTGTAGGAGATATTCTTACCATTGGAGTTGTAGCTGGTATGTTTATTCTTTCACAACAATGAACAATTCTAGATGTCTGTTTGGCTGCTCCTAAGACTTTATATCTCTTGTTGTATGGTTTTCTCCTAAAAGCACTTTATTCACAAGCTAATATGCTTCTTACAGACTTTATTTTCATATTTTTATAAAGAAATTGAATCATAAAACTTGAAATGCATTATTCGTTAGATCTTCTGATGTTCTGTTTAACACATGAGCTCATAGTGAAAAGTCATTGATAGAGGGCAAGGTAATTTGTCATTTTTGCATAGGCCGCATGGTAGAGGGCAAGGTAACAGAACATCTTCTGATGTTCTGTTTAACATATTTGTCATTTTTTGCGTAGAGGGCAAGGTAATTTATAATATCTTATCATTTACAATTTTTATTTTCATGTGATTCTCCTGTATAAGTAAGTTCGTACAAATATATAATAGAAATTCAAGTAATTGCTTTTTATTCAATGTTGGAATTTCAATCTGGCACTAATACAAAATAGAACTGCACATTGGAAACGAGTATCAAGATGAATTTTTTTCTCAAGCTTATACTGGGGCATTTTTTTAAGCACTCCATCTCATTGCATTTTCTTTGTAAAAATGACAAATTACCTTGCCCTCTATCAATGGCTTTTCACTATGAGTTCATGTGTTAAATAGAACATCAGAAGATCTAACGAATAATGCATTTCAGTTTTTATGATTCAATTTCTTTATAAAAATAAAGTCTCTAAGAACTGTATTAGCTAGTGAATAAAGTGTTTTTAGGAGAAAATCATGTGACAAAAGCTATAAAGTCTTAGGAGCAGTGAAGTAGACATCTAGAATTGTTCATTGTTGTGAAAGAATAAACATACTAGCTACAACTGCAATGGCAAGAATATCTCCTACAACTTTGAGACGCCTTACACCTTGCTTGTGTGATTTGAAGTGTTTCAGAGATGGGCCCTCCGTCAAGAGCTGAATCAATCATATCATCCAAAATATGGTGAACACAAAAAGATAAAACTAATAACATGGGAAGTAAGGACAAAAGTTCTGGGTGAAATATAGAACACGCAGAAAGAAAAACAATGTGCCAAATTCAAATCTTCTTCAGCCTAATCAACTCCCATCACATTCCACAATATATGTAATATAACATTGTTCCAAACCCTAATGTATAATTTAGAGACACATACATGGAGAGAAAGAAAAGGATGAGATAAAACTGGTTTATATGTCACTAAAACATGGAAGTTGGGTATCACAAGAAACTTCGGCAGCAAAATATTGAAATGTAAATTTAACAAAGTACCATTTGAGGGATGATTAGGAAAATAAATCAAGGTCATCGACATTTGATGCTTCTGGAATAAAGGGATGATTATTAGACACGCTGACTGGCCATTAAAAATGCTACCCTTGGCTACAGCTCTAATTAAAAAAATAAATAGAAATGATCATGGAGGAAAGTAAATTCATCTACTTATGTTGCTTCGTTTTTGTTAGAATAAGCTTTATGCTGCATCTTTTCTGTTAGAATAAGCTCTTCACAGGTATCAAAACTCACCAACTTCCACCTTCAAACTTCAAGTTACCGACACAAAAGGATGTTAATTTGTGTGGGATAATCCCAAATGCATCATGCACCTCCGAAGATAAATTGGATATTTTCAAGATTGAATCTACAACTAAGATCAATATGAAACAATCTAGCACACCAACTTAATAGTTACCACTAATCTTCGCATTCTTCATCTCCAACCACATTCAGTTGATTCGTCACTTATGAAACATCTAATATCGCACAAAACGGAAAGATTTCACCTATATTCCGATTCAAAAATCCACACTTAGCCATAAAAATAAAATTCTAACCATTACCCATAATTCAGATCCAATTTCATACCATAACATATATGATCAACAAGATTAACTAAATTAAATACAATACTAACATATATGTCCAATACATTAAAAAATAAAAATCACTCACAGCCTTCTCGCGAGGCCCTAGCTCCACATTAAACCCACGCCTTGAGATCACCAACGCATCATTCGATTTCTGCGCATATTTTCACATAAAACCCATCAATTTTTACACCAACATTTAAATACCAACAAATAAAAATAGAAATAGAAACGAAATCTAATAAAAATTTAAACACTTCAACATTTAAACACCAACAAATAAAAATAGAAATGAAACTTAATGGGAATGAGATGCAAGTAATTGTACCTGAGAACTAATCAGTGTGATGGGGCGTGGGGCTCTGCGCCGGGTCGAGGCATGTACGTCACGGATCAGGTCATGGTAGTGGATTGGCGGGCGGAGAGAAGTTTCGTGAAGATTGTAAGTGTTCGCCTTGACATCTTAACTTTGCAAAAATACTTTCAAGTTTCTGGAGTGGATTCAAATTCGTAAATTAGGGTTAGATATTGGGAATTTGAGGTGGGATGTAGTTGCGATGGTGACGGTGGCTGGAGAAGAAGAGATGAATTGCGCAATGGAAACTTTTTTCTTCCCTTTTTCGTTTTAAAATATAGTAATTATTTAGCAAAAGAATCTTTTAATTATTACTTCCATCGATGATCGATGTTTGGTCTTTGGGAATACAAAACCATTTATTTGTCAAAAGTCAAAACTCAGTCATAAATCATAATGCCTCAACACTCTATCAACAGTCGTGCTCATGTGTTGCTTCAATCTTCATCTTCACTTACTCCAATCCCAATTTCTTGTTATTTCTAAAACTAGAATTTAACATCGCATTTTTATGAATAAATCACTTCACCTAATGAACTATCATTTTTATTTTTCGTGTGCATTGAAAAAAATTGAAAGGCAAATACAACATAAAAAACATGAATTCCTAATTTTATGGCTAAAATGCCGTTGATAAGAGCATCTTGTCATAGTTGAAATAACTTTGGATCGGATGAAATCTTTTAGTTCAAAACATGTGTTTCAACATTAAAAATTATATAGTTTTAATAATATTTATAAGAAAATAATATTTATTATAATTAACAAATTTTAATTAATATTTATTTTCTGAAAATTAGAATTTTAAAAAATTATATACTCTAACTTTGAAATAATGAACCCTATTAATGATTTATATTACCTAAAAATGAAAATCAACTACTAAAAAAATAATTGTAAATTATAATTGGGTTAAATAAACCATAAATAATAATATAAAATTATACTAAATCAAAAGAAATTAAAATTAAAGAAAAATAAAATAAAAATTAATAATTTTAATATTGGGACATGGTTGAAATGCAAACTTTGAAGTAGATAGATGATTTTGTGACTTTGGATAGTAAAGTGCAAAAAAATATTGTATATTTCAGTGGACAATATACTACAAATAAAATGACAAAGATCCAAATAAGCACTAGAACTGTCTGTCAAGTCCCACCTAAATATATGAACTATATATACATATATATTTTGCTCAATATACACCTAAATTTTAATTTTGATCCCACAGAACATGCGTTTGTTCCCTTTTAATCACGATACTATTATTTTTTGTTCTTTTTTTAAAAAAAGTCCAATTCTAGTCCATAGGTTTATTGTTGTGTATTGATCCCACGATTTTAACAACCAGTTTTAGGAACAATCGGAAAATGCATACACAACCCAATTACAAGAAAAAGAAGATTATAAAATTTTAAAAGAAAATAGACTAAAGACTGAAAAATAAATGTCTAGAATAACACAAGAAATTAAATCTAAATAATAGCAAATAAAAAAAAATTAAATCCCCGACAACGGCGCCAAAAACTTGTTCGGTATTTATTTTCACCTAAACTGCAAGTGTACAACGAGGCTTATAGGATAGCGGTGAACAAGGTCGTATCCACAAGGATTTAATAATTAAACTGCTAGTTATTCAAATTAACCTCTCGCAGTTATCTATACTACAAAACATGATTTGATTGAACTAAGTAAAAACTGACAATAATAAATAAACTAAATTACCACGGAAGAAATTAACACAAATAAATCAAACGGTGAATAAAAGACGTATTCTAGGATTGCTTAATCATCAACTAATCCATTCATTTAATCCTTTCATTCTTATGCCTATATTGGGACTTAAATTATGCTAGAGCAACCACTAATGCATCCTAAACCTTCTCTCGAAGTGCCTAGGTTGTAGATTACAAAACTCGTATTAACGTCTCCGTTTAATACCTAGAATGCAACTCATGAAGGCTCCTAAGGTTTATTGCTCTCTCAATTAATCTCAACTCTCTCGAATGTTATTGATTAACGAGTTACTTATTCCAGATCACGTGTTAAAACTCCTCTCTCGATTTATGAATTAACACATCAAATTGTACCATTTATTGATCAGGTAAATAATACAGATAAATACGAGAATAAGCAAAACACAATAAAATCATAAGCATAAGAAATCAATAGATTAAACGAACTTCATAGTTTGAATCATAAACAACCCTAGAATACTAGGGTTTTAGCTATCCATGTCAAAATAAATAACTAAAATCATCCACAAAGAAAACATGAACAATCCTTAGAACAGAGAAAATAAAACCCGGAAGAATTAATTTGTCTCTAATCTTGAAAGATCTTGAATTCTTTGGTCTTGTTCTTCGTGTCTGTTTTTCTCTGCAGCAAACCTCTGGTGGCAACTTTGGGGTAGGTGGAATTGTGTGTATTTTCGTCCAAGGAAACGCTTATATACCAAGTAAAGAAAAGCCCAAAAATAGGTCAAAAATCAGACAGGCCCGCTGCATTCGCGACCTCGCTCGCGACCCAGTCACCCGCGACTCAGGTCGCGAATCCACGTGGAAATATGTGGCATGACGTGGCAGAAAATTCGCGACCAACCTTGAAATTCGCGACCAGGTCGCGAATAAAACAAAGAAGAACCCCCTCTCTGTCGCGAACGTGCAGTAAAATGGGAAGAAGGAGATTCGCGACCAGATTCGCGACCCCCCCGGTCGTGAGTCCGGTCGCGAATATATTTTAGCTCCGGCAGTCTCTCACTGTTTTGCTTCGTTCTCACTCGTTTCTCGTCCGATTGACCCGATTCTTTTTGCAACGCATTCCTAACTTGATTTCCCATCTTTATAGGGTGTTCCCACACTCATTTAAGGTCTACACAAAAAATGGCATTAATTCCCTTCACAATGAACAAACACGTGACATTGCACAAAACATAGGAAACTATGCAAAACTCAACACTTCATGCATACAATGCCCATCAAATACCACTCAAATATAGCTCAAAATACATGTAAAATATGATGTTATCAATATGTATGTTCATAATGTAAATATTGTCTTTAATCTTTAGTTTTGTTTTAAGTGGCCAATACAGTATATTTTTGGGTTAATATAGTACAAATCAAAGTTGAATTGGGATTTCGATCATTAAAGGCCGCACAAGACTTGAAAAGATGAGGAAAACCAAGTGTTGGGCTCGGACATGGCCTCGGGACGTGATCAAGTGTTGTGTTGCAGAATGTTTCAGGGGCTGAAAAACATGAAGCCCAGACGCAGCCTAGAGGCGCGACCCAACACAGGTCGTGTTGCAGACTTCTCCGGGCGCGAGCGCAGGACTGGTCGTGCCACAAGGCCTCTGCAACACGACCTTGGGACGTGACCAGTTAGCCCACTTTTCAGCCACGTCAGAGACGTGATTTCCTTTGGTCCAAACTCGACCTCCAGGCCCGAGTCTGACGGGGTCGCGTTCGGGATTGATGAATCCGTATTTTGACTTTTGGCACTCCATTATTGGTCCACTATATCATATGACTCATGGGGAGTTCAAACCATTCGACTCCCTCTCAATTTCACTCTAGAAACACACCACATTTGGGGATTTTCGGAAGAAGAAGATCAAGAAAGAGGAGGAAGAATCATCCATCCATCTTAAGGATTCAATCCAAGAGATTGAAGAAGAGGGTTCTACATTGGGTTTTATCTTCTCTTTCATTCTCTACTCTTGTTTTAAGAATGGATTTCGGTTTTTTCATCTTTGTTCTTGATGTTATTGTAAATATGATAGGTTAGAGCCCTTAGGGCTCTTGGATGTAGTGAAACAATGTGAATCTTGTTCTTGATAAGGGTTTAATCAATGGCTATGCTTTGTTAATGTTTTAATCCATGCTAGTTCTTGAATGATGTTGTTTGAGTGGCCTTCATTTAACATCAAATGTATGATTCACTTGCATCTTGCCCATCCTGTGAACATAAGCATGTATGGATTGAATTCATGCATTTGTGCTCTTCGTTGAATGTCGAATATGTGGAAGGAAATATGACCCCTTTGAGCCTTTGGTAGGTGTGACCTTGGAATGTATTAGTGATAATCATCTTTGTTACATTCACAATTAAAGAGATATTCGAGAGATGCTCTTTCTATAATCGTGGTCTTCGTATCGTTGAACTTAGCATGTTTGTTGTTATGACCCTTATTGTATGTTCAAGAGGAACATTGTGTATCCATGTCCTAGAGTCTTACCTTAACTTGTTACTTTAAGCCATTTCCCTTTAGATCTTGATATCTTGCATTTCGTTTAAGTTTTGGTTTCGATTGTTTGGTGTTTTGTTACTTATGTTCTTGTTTTGGTATTGTGAATGAGAACCAACCCTCACCTAATTATAGTCTAAATATTTCACTTGTCTATCATCGTGGTACTTGCATTATCTTATTTAATTCCTTTTCTCTGTGTATCGACCTCGTATCATCGTTGCTACAAACATATGCTTGTACACTTATAGGCATTGAGACGAGTTTATAAATATTGAAACATCATAAAAGGAAAATCTAAAACAACATCTATCAAGTTTTTGACGCCGTTGCCGGGGAATATGAATTGATTTGATATATGCAATATTGTGATAATGATTGTGTGAATTAGTTTAGACATTTTCATTTTTGTTTTATTTGTAAAATTTGCATTGATTTCTTGGTTCTTTGACAGGTAGTGTATGCACACTTGATCTAAAGGTGAGCCACATATCGACTTGGATCCAGAAATTGAAGCAATGGTGCGCCATAACAACGCACGTAGATGGAAAAGAATGGCGGATAATCTTCCACCGGTTTAAGATCCTATGATTGCCCAAATGCAAAGGTAATTAGAGGTTATGCAAGAAAAATTGAGAGCCCAAGAGGAGGCTCAAAATAGAAATGTAGAGGCACCAATCCGAAACCTCTTCCAACCCGTCATTGATCAAGGGGTGGCCAATGGACCACCCATTCAAGCCAACAATTTTGAGTTCAAAACCTCTCTCATACTCATGATCTAACAAAACCGGTTCCGAGACACACCTATGGAGGATCCACATGAGCACATACGCAAATTCCTTGAGTATAGTGGGACAATGAAGATGAATAGAGTCCCGAAAGATGCAATTTGAATCCGGCTCTTTCCATTCTCCTTAACTGACAAGGTGGAAACATGGTAGTTGAACCAAGCTCAAGGGTCGTTCCAAACATGGAACCAATTAGTGATGAAGTTTCTTCATAAGTTTTTCCCACCCGGAAAAACTCTTAAATTAAAAGGAGATATCACCGTGTTCAAACAATGGGATGAAGAAAGCTTATATGAGGTGTGGGAACGCTTTAGAGAGATGCTAAGAAAGTGCCCCGGACATGGTTTTGGAACCGACCACTAAGTGTGCATCTTCTATGGTGGAATTAAACCCGAGAAGAGGACACTCATGGATGCGGCTGCGGGAGGATCATTGTTAGTAAGAGGACCGGATGAAGCCATTAGAATCATTGAGGAAATGGCTACAAATTCATTTCAATGGCCGGTGGTAAGAGAGAGAATCCAAATTATGAAGAAGGTTGCATCTACATCAATTTTGGATGCACTTGGGCTATTGGCGGCTCAAATGGCAACTTTAAATTCGAAGATTGAAGCCTTTACCAATCCAAAAGTCGAGACTTCTCAAAGCCAATTTGAAGAAGTTAACTATGTGAACCAAGGAGGCTACTCTAATCAAAATAGGCCATTTAATCGGGGATACAAGCTCCAATATGGAGGTCAATACAGTGGGAATCAAGGGTACCAAAATAGGGGTCAATATCCAAACTTGTCCTATGGTAACCCAAATAATGCAATCCAACCACCTTCCGGATTTTCGGTAACTAATGGTGTTATTGAAGAGGAGAAGAAGCCAAAGATGGATGACCTTTTGATGGCATTTATGGGGAAGACGGATAACTACATGAAAGAATCTCAAACTCGTGTTGGGAAGTTAGAGAATACCGTCGGAGCAATTGGCAACCAAGTGAATATGTTGGAAAAGCAAATGGGTCAATTTGCAACTATCTTGGGAAGCCAACATCAACAAGGCAAGTTCCCAAGTAATACAACCATGAATCCGAAGGATCAATGCAAGGCCATTATCTTGAGGAGCGGAACCGCCTATGATGGACCCGTTATGCTAGATGAAGAAGAGAATCAAGAAAGGGTTGATGAGCAACCAAGAGAAGAGAAGAAAGAAGAGGGACAAAGTCAAGAGGACTTGAGTCAAAAATTGAAAAAAAAATTGATGAACACGAGAAAGGGAAAGAAAAAGAAGTACCCACGAAGAAGATGCCGGAAGAGTACAAAGTGTCCATACCATACCCACAAAGACTACAAAATGTGAAGAGTGAAGAGTAATTCTCTCTGTTCCTCGATATCTTTAGAAAGGTAGAAATCAACATCCCTCTTGTTGAAGCACTTCAACAGATGCCAAATTATGTAAAGTTTTTAAAGGATGTGATTTCAAAGAAGAGAAGATAGGGGGAGTATGAGATGGTCAACTTGACTGAGAATTGTAGTGCTCTACTACAAAGGAAGTTGCCCGCAAAGATGAAAGATCCGAGAAGCTTCAACATCTCGATCACCATTGGAGAGAATCATATGGGAAAGGCGTTATGTGATCTAGGGGCAAGCATCAACTTGATGCCCCTATCATTTTTTTCAAAGTTAAAAATGGGAGAGATCAAGACTACCATTATTTGCCTTCAAATGGCCGACCGCTGCTTGACATATCCTAAAGGGGTGGTAGAAGACGTACTCATGAAGGTCAATAAGTTCATATTCCCGGTTGACTTTGTGGTACTTGATATGGAAAAAGACAAGGAAGTTTCTCTCATACTTGGGCGACCGTTCTTGAAAACGGGTAAGGCCTTGATTGGTGTGGAAAAAGAGGGAGCTTACCTTGAGAGTAAATGAAGAAAATATCATTTTTTCCCTCCAAAAAGTGATGCAACATTCTAAAGAAGAGGCGAAGAAGATAGAGGAGTGCAATGTGCTCCAAATAGTGGAGGAGTGTGTAGAAGAGGAGGAGTTGCGTAGATCAAAAGATCTTTTTGAGATTTGTATTTCTAACTCTATCTTTAACTCTTTACCTAACGATGATATTGGTCTTTTTGATTCCGTCTCCATGATGAATTCATTTCAGGAATTGTACTTGAGGAAGCCAAAGTTCTTTCCATTGAGAGACGAAGAACAAACATTAAAGGAAAAGGAAGAGTTGAAAGCAAATGAGGAAATGGAGTTGAAGCCTCTACCTACACACTTGAGGTATGCATATCTAGATGACGACAAGTAAAAACCGATAATCATTTCTTCACTTCTATCGGATGAGCAATTGGATAAGTTGCTAAGGGTGTTAAGAAAATTTAAAAGCACTATAGGATGGTCAATTTCAGATCTTAAAAGCATAAATTCTTCTATTTGCATGCATAAAATTTTATTAGAAGAAAATTATAAGCCTAAAGTGCAAAATCAATGGAGATTTAATCCCATTATGCAAGAAGTGATTAGAAAAGATGTGTTGAAATTGCTTGATGCCGGGATAATTTTTGCTATTTCGGATAGTGAGTGGGTGAGTTCTACTCAAGTGGTTGCTAAAAACGGGGGAATGACTATTGTTGAGAATGATAATAAAGAAACAATTGCTATTAGAGTGGTGACCGGTTGGAGAATGTGTATAGATTACAAGGCTTTGAATGCATACACTAGAAATCATTTTCCTTTACCCTTCATAGATCAAATGCTTGATAGGTTGGCGGGTCATGAATTTTATTGCTTTCTTGATGGTTACTCGGGGTATAATCAAATTATGATTGCTCTCGAGGACCAAGAGAAGACTGTCTTTACTTGTCCATATGGGATATTTGCATATATGTGGATGTTGTTTGGGTTGTGTAATGCACCCGCCACCTTTCAAATGTGTATGATGTCCATTTTTCATGGATTGATTGAGAACATAATGGAGGTATTTATGGATGATTTTTCCGTATTTGGTGATTCTTTTTATATATGCCTCGATAATCTAACACAAGTCTTGCAGAGGTGTGAAGACACCAATCTCGTGCTCAATTGGAAAAAATGTCACTTCATGGTAAGAGATGGCATTGTTCTAGGACACAAAGTGTCGGATGAAGGTCTTGAGGTGGACCGGGCAAAGATTGTGGCCATTGAGAAGTTACCTCCTTCAACAAATGAAAAGGGAGTTAGAAGCTTTTTGGGACACGCCGGGTTTTATAGGCGTTTTATAAAAGATTTTTCCAAAGTTTTTAAACCTCTTTGTCGTCTACTTGAAAAAGCCGTGGAATTTGATTTTGATTCTAATTGTTTGCAGGCTTTTGAGACATTGAAGAAGGCCCTTATCACGGCACCCATGCTTATCACGCCCGATTGGAGTGAGCCATTCGAAGTGATGTGTGATGCAAGCGAGATAGCGGTATGAGCCACTCTTGGTCAAAAGAGGGACAAGCTCTTCCAGGTGATCTATTACGGAAGTAAAACGTTGGATCTGACCCAAATCAACTACACCACCACAGAGAGGGAGCTCTTAGTGGTGGTTTACGCATTCGACAAGTTTAGGCCCTATCTCATTGGGGCCCGAACTATTGTGCACACCGATCATGCGCCTTGAGGCATCTCTTTGCAAAGAAAGATGCCAAGTCGAGGCTCATAAGATGGATTCTCCTTCTCCAAGAATTCGATGTGGAGATCCGAGATAGAAAAAGATGCGAGAATGTGGTTGCGGATCATTTGTCCCGGTTGGAGCACATGAAAGGAGAGGAATAGAACACATGGGGAATCAATGAGAGTTTTTCCGATAAGAGAATCATGTCGGCATCAACAAAAGTCCCATGGTTTGCGGATATTATCAACTTCCTTGTTGCTAAAATCGTGCCCGTGGAGATGGAAAGCTACCAAAGGAAGAAATTCTTCCATGATCTTAAATTCTACATATGGGATGAGCCTTATCTCTTTAGAAGATGTGCTGACTCCATGCTTAGAAGATGTGTACCGAAGGAGGAATGGAGCGAGATTATAAAGGCATCCATGATTCACCTTATGGAGGCCACTTTGCATCTAATAGAACCGCTAGAAAGATTCTACAAAGCGGGTTCTATTGGCCATCCATATTCAAAGATTGTGGAGGCTTCGTGAAGGCATGTGAGTGTTGCCAAAAGATGGGATCGATTTTAAAGAGGGATCTAATGCCAATGAGCACCATTGTTGAAGTAGAGTTGTTCGACATATGGGGGATGACTTCATGGGACCATTTGTGGCTTCTGAAGGAAATCTCTACATCTTGCTAGCGGTGGACTATCTCTCCCGGTGGAACGAGGCAATTCCCAGCAAAACAAATGATTCCAAGATTGTGCTCAAGTTCCTCCAAAGGAACATTTTGACAAGATTTGCGGCTCCAAGAGCCTTGATTAGTGATGGAGGCACTCACTTTTGCAATAGGTGGATGACAAGCCTCCTAGCTCGACATGGAGTAAAACATAAGGTGACGACTCCCTACCACCCACAAGCAAATGGGTAAGCCGAGCTTGCAAATCGTGAGGTGAAACAAGTCCTCCAAAAGGTGGTCAAGACAAACGGAAAAGATTGGGCGAGCCACCTTGATGAAGCATTATGGGCCTATAGAACGGCCTACAAAACTCCATTGGGCATGTCTCCCTACCAAATGATTTTTGGGAAGTCTTGTCACCTTCCAATTGAGCTCACTCACAAAGCCTATTGGGCAACTAAGAAGCACAGCCTTGATTTCGAGATGGCGGGAAAGGAGAGAATTTTCCGTTTGAATGAAATTGATGAATTTAGGCTTGAGGCCTTTGAAAATTCTTCTATCTACAAGATGATGACCAAACTCTATCATGACAAATTCTTAAGGAAGAAAGAACTTGCACCCTGAGATGCCGTGTTGCTTTTCAACTCAAGATTGAAGTTGTTTTCTAGGAAACTCAAGACCAAGTGGGGAGGTCCTTATTTGATCTCAAGGATCTTTGAGAGTGATTGAATTCATGCATTTCTACTTTTCATTGAATATCGAATCTGTGGAAGGAAATATGACCCCTTTGAGCCTTTGGTAGGTGTGACCTTAGAATGTATTAGTGATAATCATCCTTGTCACATTCGCAATTAAAGGGATATTCGAGAGATGCTCTTTCTATAATCGTGATCTTCATATCGTTGAACTTAGCATGTTTGTTGTTATGACCCTTATTGTATGTTCAAGAGGAACATTGTGTATCCATGTCCTAGAGTCTTGCCTTAACTTGTTACCTTAAGCCATTTCCTTTCAGATCTTGATTTCTTGCATTTCATTTAAGTTTTGGTTTTGATTGTTTGGTGTTTTGTTACTTATGTTCTTGTTTTGGTATTGTGAATGAGAACCAACCCTCACCTAATTATAGTCTAAATATTTCACTCGTCTATCGTCGTGGCACTTGCATTGTCTTATTTAATTTTTTTTCCTTGTAGATCGACCTTGTATCATCGTTGCTACAAACATATACTTGTACACTTGTAGGCATTGACAAGAGTTTATAAATATTGAAACATCATAAAAGGAAAATCTAAAATAACACCTATCATGTAGCATGAGCAAGTCTCTACCATGTGGCCTATGCAAAAATGACAAATTACCTTGCCCTTTCAAAATGGCTTTTCACTACGAGTTCATGTGTTAAACAGAACATCAGAAGATCTAACGAATAATGCATTTCAGGTTTTATGATTCAATTTCTTTATAAAAATAAAAAAATAAAGTCTGTAAGAAGCGTATCCGCTAGTGAATAAAGTGGATTTAGGAGAAAACCATACGACAAGAGCTATAAAGTCTTAGAAGCAGCCAAGCAGACATCTAGAATTGTTCATTGTTGTGAAAGAATAAACATACCAGCTACAACTGCAATGGTAAGAATATGTCCTACAACTTTCAGACGCCTTACACCTTGCTTGTGTGATTTGAAGCATTTCAGAGATGGGTCCTCCGCCAAAAGCTGAAGCAATCATATCATCCAAAATATAGTGAACACAAGAAGATAAAACTGATAACATGGGAAGTAAGGACAAAAGTGCAGGGCGAAATATACAACACGCAGAAAGGAAACAATGTCCCAAATTCAAATCTTCTCGAGTCTAATCAATTCCCATCACATTCCACAATACATGTAATATAACATTGTTCCAAACCCTAATGTATAATTTAGTGACACATACATGGAGAGAAAGAAAAGGATGAAAGAAAACCAGTTTATATGTCACTAAAACATGGAAGCTGGGTATCACAATGTGACAGAAAACTTAGGCAGCAAAATATTACAATGTAAATTTAACAACGTACCATTTGAGGGATGATTGGGAAAGAAAATTAAGGTCATTGACATTTGATACTTCTGGAAGAAAGGGATGATTATTAGACACGCTGACTGGCCATAAAAAATGCTGCCCTTGGCTACAGCTCTAATGAAAAAAATAAATAGGAATGATCATGGAGCAAAGTAAATTCATCCACTTATGTTGCTTCGTTTTTGTTAGAATAAGCTTTATGTTGCATCCTTTCTGTTAGAATAAGCTATTTACATATATCAATTCTCACCAACTTCCACCTTCAAACTTAGTGTTACCAACACAAAAGGCTGGTAATTTTTGTGGGATAACCCCATATGCATCATGCATCTCCGAAGATAAATTGGATATTTTCAAGATTGAATCTACAACTAAGATCAATATGAAACAATCTAGCACACTAACTTATTAGTTACCACTAATCTTCGCATTCTTCATCTCCAACCACATTCAATTCATTCGTCACTAATAAAACATCTAATATCGCACAAAACGGAAAGATTTCACCTATACTCCGATTCAAAAATCCACACTTAACCATAAAAATAAAATTATATCCATTACCCATAATTCAGATCCAGTTTCATACCATAACATATATGATCAACAAGAAAAACTAAATTAAATATAATACCAACATATATGTCCAATACATTAAAAAATAAAAATCACTCACCGCCTTCTCGCGAGGCCTTGGCTCAACATGAAACCCACGCCTTGAGAACACCAACGCATCATTGGATTTCTACGCATATTTTCACATAAAATCCATCAATTTTTACACCAACATTTAAATACCAACAAATAAAAATAGAAATAGAATCGAAACCTAATAAAAATTTAAACACTTCAACATTTAAACACCAACAAATAAAAATAGAAACGAAACCTAATCAGAATGAGATGCAAGTAATTGTACCTGAGAACTAATCAGTGTGACGGGGTGTGGGGCTTCGTTGCTGGGTCGGGGCATGTACGTCACGGATCGGGTCGTGGTAGTGGATCGGCCGGCGGAGAGAAGTTTTGTGAAGATTGGAAGCGTTCGCCTCGACATCTTAACTTTGCAAAAATACTTCCATGTTTCTGGAGTGGATTCAAATTTCTAAATTAGGGTTAGATATTTAGAATTTGGGACGGGATGTAGTTGCGATGGTGACGGTGGCTGGAGAAGAGGAGATAAATCGCACAATGGAAACTTTTTTCTTCCCTTTTTCGTTTTAAAATATACTCCATTCGTTTCGTTTTGTTTGTTGTTTTAGAATTTTAATCTAGAATTAACAATTAACTTTTTGGACTAATATATCCCCCCATTTTATATTATATAAAATCCTATTCACTTATATTTTCCTAAAAACTTGAAAAAAAAAATCTCTCCATATAAATGTATGGTTAAATTTGAGAGAGTGGGTGTCAAAATATATAGAACAACAAACATTTTGACACAAAAGAAAAAACCTAAAACATCAAACAAAAGGAAACGGAGGAAGTAGTAATTATTTAGCAATAGAATCTTTTAATTACTACTTCCATCGATGATCGATGTTTGGCCTTTGTGTAGCGACCTGATTTTCTAATATTTAAATTGCTACTTTTTTCGTAAAAATATTTTATTCATTTTATTTATTTATGTGTGATATTGATTGCTTAATTCTAATAAGTCGCGCCTAGTAATTTTAATAATTAACTAAGCATGAATTAAATATAGTAGATTGTTATTTTATATCATGAGCATACACATAATATTATATTTAAATAATAATCTTTTGGATGCATGGAGCCCATTAATTCGTTATTTTTTAGGAGCCCAAATACCTTAACTCAAAGCCTAAGAAAATGAAACCCATTTATGATCTAAGAGATCCTTCTCTCATCCATTCTCTAAAAGATTAGCTCAAATAATTTCAAATTTTCACCAACTCTCTAGTTCAATGGTTATCTTTTTCTTAATCTTTTGTTAAACCTTATCTTTTTCTTGATCTTTTGTTAACTTTATCAAAACGAAACCACTTCTATAACAACCTTAACCCTACCAATATAAATAGGGGACTCCAGCCACCCTATTGATCACACCAAATAAACGAATTTAGAGCAAAAACAATAATCTTATTTCTTTCTTCAAAGATCCAAGGTTTCGAAGGTATGCTTTCCTTTAAATTAAAATTCACTTTTGTTGTTTCACGTATGTATTACATTGCATAACATCTGCATAAGTCTAGCATTGAGTGAGTGAGGGTTGGTAGTTGGTAACGGTGATAAATTTCGGCGTCGGCACCCGGCAAAGCATAGTGACGGTTTAGCAAGGGGGGCAGCTGATGTGTGTTGTTGTACCAGTTAGCTTCTCCATCGACAACAGCTCTTTGTGGAGATTTCGGATCAGTAGGCGACAATTGCTGGCGAGTTATCTGCTGTTCCAAAGAAGAAGACGGAGTGGAATAGTGTTGTGTTGCCCTCTGTTTCTTTTCACGAAAAGAAATGATGTAGAAGAAGGGTGATTATCTTATTTTATGTTAATACTTTGTTTTGCAGATTTTGCTCTCATGAAGTAGAAAGAAGATGAAATTAAAGATGGTTTCCTAGAGAGAGAATTTTTGGTTGGTTGCTGTTTCAGAAAAGTAGAGATGGCAGAGAGATTAATAAAATTTAACTTGTTGGGTTTGTGAAAGAAAAGAATAAGAAATGTTTTGGGCTTGGGCTTCTTTTTATTTGTGTTGGATCGAAAGTTTAAGAGGGAGAAAAGAGTTTTGTCATGCATGAGCATTACCAATTTTGTAGCATGAACGTGAATTTATTAGAATATAGTTACTTAGGTTAGCTTCACACAATAAAATATATTTTGGTCATGCATTAATTACTCAAATTATGGAATTGTTCACGTAAATATTAGGTTAGATAAATTGTTAATTAGTAGTAATTAAGCATGCATTATATGGTTTAGTCTCATGCATTGATATTATAATGTTGCTCATATATTAATTTAAGATAATTAATTTATAGGTAAGGCGCGCAGGACTTAATCGATTAATATCAAGCTCAAGGTCAAGGTGGGGTTTTATATTGAATTTGTCCCTATTATCCTCTTTATATATTTTATTGAATGTATGTGATGTCACGGCATAGCAAGAGCCTCCGGGCTACACGCAAAGCCTATGGGCTATCATGCAGAGCTTTCACGCTACGCAGAGCTTTTGGGCTACATGGTTTGGTCTACGGACTAAACACAATTTACTAATCGCATATTATT
Source organism: Perilla frutescens (assembly GCA_026008535.1). Taxonomy (NCBI): domain Eukaryota; kingdom Viridiplantae; phylum Streptophyta; class Magnoliopsida; order Lamiales; family Lamiaceae; genus Perilla; species Perilla frutescens. The sequence goes on along the minus strand of BRKX01000017.1, from coordinate 32,189,451 downwards.
CTATTTGATATGTAGTTTAGATAATTGGATACTTCCTACTGAATCAGTAGTGCTTACCCCAAAAACTACTTATCTTTTCAGGTGTTGTCTCGAGTGATGCGTAGGGGGCAAGATGTGATGATGGTGGTCAAGTGCTCAAGCATGATTAAATATTTAATTTATTTTGACTTTATTTTTCTATAATAAATGTCGAATTCTTATTTGAAACTTCCGCTGTATTTCAAGTAAAGTATTTTATTAATAAAAAGTATGGATAACATGACTTTCTGTTAAAAGTGAAATTGGGGTGTTACACTTTGGAAATACAAAACCATTTGTTTGTCAAAAGTCAAAACTCAGTCATAAATCATAATACCTCAACACTCTATCAAGAGTCGTGCTCATGTGCTGCTTCAATCTTCATCTTCACTTACTCCAATCTCAATTTCATGTTATTTCTACAACTAGAATTTAACATCACATTTTTATGAATAAATCACTTCACCCAATAAACTATCATTTTTATTTTTGGTGTGCATGCAAAAAAAATTGAAAGGCAAATACAACATAAAAAACATGAATTCCTAATTTTATGGCTAAAATGCCGTTGATGAGAGCATCTTGTCGTAGTTGAAATAACTTTGGATCGGATGAAATCTTTTAGTTCTAAACTTGTGTTTCAACATTAAAAATTATATAGTTTTAATAATATTTATAATAAAATAATATTTATTATAATTAACCAATTTTAATTAATATTTATTTTCTGAAAATTAAAATTTTAAAAAATTATATACTCTAACTTTGAAATAATGAACCCTGTTAATGATTTATATTAACTAAAAATGAAAATCAACACTAAAAAAAATAATTGTAAATTATAATTGGGTGAAATAAACCATAAATAATAATATAAAATTATATTAAATCAAAATAAATTAAAATTAAAGAAAAATAAAATAAAAATTAATAATTTTAATATTGGGACATGGTTGAAATGCACACTTTGAAGTAGATAGATGATTTCATGTGACTTTGGATAGTAAAGTACAAAAAAATATTGTATATTTCAGTGGACAATACACTACAAATAAAATGACAAAGATCCAAATAAGCATTAGAACTGTATGTCAAGTCCCACCTAATTATATGAACTATATATATATATATTGCTCAATATACATCTAAATTTTGATTTTAGGTCCCACATAACATGCGTTTGTTCCCTTTTGATCCCGATAATATTATTTTTTGTTCTTTTTCAAAAAAAAAAAGTCCAATTCTATTCCATAGGTTTATTATTGTGTATTGATCCCACGATTTTAACACCGATTTTAGGAACTGCCGGGAAATGTCACACATGACTCACGTGCATGTCTTGAGAGGGAAAATTAGAACTAAATCCCCTAACTGAACATAAAATCACAAATTCATGAGAAATTCCCAAAATCGCCACTGCTGTGGTGCCAATAATAGATATGCATTGTATGAAACAACCCACAGGATTGTCTAGTTTTGCATTGCGGACAAGTATGAGTGATCCATCATTTTTTCTTTGATAAATTAGATATCCATCTTTACCTTGCATTTTTTCAAAATTTAATTGTGGGTAATGGCATTTGCATTTTCCTTTCACCATACAAGAATTTTTTGGATTTTTCTATCCTTAAGGACCATGCATCATATGTTTTCTTCACTAATTCAAATAATTCATGATTCTTTTCTTGATTCAGAAGTTCAGTACTCAATAACTTATCAATGCATCTTGTGTTTCTTCACTAATTCAAATAATTCATGATTCTTTTCTTGATTCAGAAGTTCAGCACTAATTAACTTATCAATTTTGTCTGTAGTATTTATGTTGTACTCTTGACTTAAAAATTATTAGCATGTGGGAATGTCGTAAACCCCTTTTCTGAAATTCAATTACATGAACATGTGCAACTACTTGTCCAAATATTACATTTTTAAACAATTGATATTTCAAGTCGTGCAATTTAGCTCAAAATATTCTTCAAATTAAATCTAGACCATCTTGAGCTTTTTTACCTGCATATAATTTTTAATGTATTTCCTTTCATTCTGGGTTGTCAGTCATAGTAATAAATAGATTTCGTTTACCAAATCTTTGTACTAGAGAAAACAAAAAAAAATGTGGTGGTCTTCTCCGATGACTAATTTCTTTGTTCTCACTCTTCCCTATCGACTGAACAGCTACCACACCGCCACCCCACAGCCGCTCCCAAAATGAAGCAAAAACTAGAAAATTATATATACTAAAACAAAACACAAAATAAAAGCTACAACCCTCCAATAACGGAAACCTCAAACAACAAGAAGGCTTAGAAATATCAAACAACAAAAAGATTAAGTTAATTGGGAAAGCACGTATTGGCTGATGACATAAGACTCTTGCAGTCCATTCATCAAGAAATTAGCCCCTCCTAAAAAAATTGATTGATCGTAGCTTATTTACGTAAAAACTGAAACAAAAAAAGAGAAATTATTTTGTAAATATTTATAAGTTGAGCCATTTATGATATAACTTTGCAATTATTTATAAGTTGTCTTTTATATTATAAGGTCTAAACATTGTGAATTAAATTACAATTTTTCCAAGCTCAACTAAAAGCTTCAAAAGTTTAGTTGCGGCAAATGAGAGAATAAATCAGTGTTTCTCTGGCTTTGCTATAAGAAGTCCAACTATCAAGATATGTAGCCTACAATTTCGTGTATTTCGTAGCACAACAATTTGCAAGTATTGACCACCATTTTCCAGGATTACAATGTTTCTTGGGATGGTATTCATTTGAGAGATTTCTAGGGTAACATTCAACACAAATATATGTGTTTATGAGATTAAAGAAGTTGATGCAATCAATCACTGAAAAAAAGGACAAACATAAAAGGAACTTCCAATTGCAATCTTGTAGATGCCAAACACAGCTGGAACATTATTAAATGCTAATAGACATGCCACATTTTTGCATTTATCCAAGAGAGTCCGAACAAAATGCTAGAGCCAAATATCAACTGCATGATTACACAGTTACGCACTCTAAGTCATCTTCTTACAGGCTTCTTCTCACCTGATTGCCCTATCATAGATATCGTAGCAGCAACCTGAGCACAAGCATCACGAACAAAAGAAAAGTCCAATACTCCAAGAAACGACGATGAGCAAGACTGAACTAACAATCAGTAATTTAAAGTTTGTTCTCATCATATATTCTTTCCAACCAATTGAATCAACCAAATTAATTCTCCTTATTAGAGTAAGATTTGATTCTTGCGGGTAAATAATGAAAGAACACTCAAAATAGATTAGAATATCAATCATAGCACGACATGAAACCAACACAATGATGATAGCATAATCAAAACCATTAGAAGCATTATAGTTTAATACTTGCAGGGTACAACAGATTATAGCTCAACTAACACAAAAGGTTCACAGAAAATTCGATTGCATACGTTTTAGCGAAGGACTACCCGACTAAGAAATTGTAGGTAAAGAGGTTCATCCATTGAGCTTTACAAAAAAAATTAAGAGTCAGTTTTTCAAACAACGTTACTTTCAAAAAATGCATGCTGCAATTACACAACAAAGTTTCACAATCATTTATAGGGATTTGGTTAGCATGGTTGTAATCCCAGTCAAGCATTTTAGAAAACTAGATGATCAATATATTGTTAATTAAATTAGCTATAACAACCTAATCAAATATGGTGGCAGTACTCCTGCCCAGCTTAAGGCCAGTACTAATTTCTGGTCACTTAACAAAAGATAAAGATGCTAACTCATAGGCTTAAATACTAGTCGAATGCATGACCTAGGGCTTCTGAGAAAAAAGTCCTGCCTACCCTTGAGTTCTGGGCTCTTTACGAGATGGATCATTTAGGGGTTTAAAGTTGGACGAATTTTCTTCATCTTCTTCCCATTTGATTTGTGCCCACGCTTTGGCGAGGACGTCTTCCATCGTCTTGCACGGATACTTGGTCAGTTCTTTGTAGAGGTATGAGTCCCTTCTCATAGCCTTCCTGAAAGCCGATATGGCGGTGTCGATATTGCATCCTGGGATCGACACCTTCTCTCTGTTAAATCACCCTACGAAGCTTCATAGAGTCTCTTCTGGTCTCTGAATCACTATGTAAAGGTCCTCGTCATGCTTCTCGATCTTTCGGCTATTAGTGAACTGCTCAACGAACAAATTGTTGAGCTGAGTGAAGGTGGAGATCGATGAGTTCGGTAAATTTGTGAACCACTGAAGAGTCGGTCCGGATAGGCTACTTCCGAATCCCTTACACATTCCGGCCTCCCTGCTCTGTCGCGAGATCGAGGTGGTGAACATTCTCTGCTTGTATTGTGCTATATTGTCGTCAGGGTCGGAGGTGCAATCGAACAATTTCATGGAAGGGAAGGCAAACTTCGGTGGCATCTCCACGAGGCTGATTTCGTCTGTAAAAGGAGAATCCGTGAAGCTTGTCGGGGTCGTCTTACGGATGGGAGTGGGGACCCTGGGGATTCGAGTAAGCATGTCCTCCAGACACTTCAGCTTGTTCTCAACCTCGATTCCAGGCTAGTTTTCGGTATCTTCGAACCCAGGAGGGGGTCCAAGATAAGGGTCGTTGCCGCTCTCTTTATTTATTTGTTACTGTTGGTCCTTGCTAGTACCTGCAACGTTTTGGTTAGCAATTTCGTTAGCGGAGTTTAAGAGTACCTGTTCGCGTAGGTGGATGGTCATTCAGATTCGTAGGGGTTGTCGGGGAAGTCCGTTGGGAACTTGATTTGAGGAGTGAATGCTTCCATCCGAGCTTTCAGGACTGAATTTTCTGTTCGGATGGCTGCGAGCTCTACAACACCCGGGCAATGTCTCTGTTTCCTCCTGCAGGGGGGGTTGCGGGCGGTGTCTTTCTCCGGTTATCTTGAGGGTTTGGAGTTGTACCGCTTCGGCCGTTGACAGTCATCTTCGATATGGTCGATCAGAACCCCACGGTGGGCGCCAAATTGTAGAGGCTAATTCTCTACAATTACTCATATATCGGATTTGGGCTCTGGCGATCTAGGACCATGTTTAGACCGAAGGATAATGTAGATTTTGATCGAGAGTGATGAATAAGAATAAGGTGAGCCGAGGATCGAAGTTTGATCTTCAGTCGAAGTTTTTTGAGTTGTCGATCTTGCTTAGCTATCGCCCCCTTTCTTTGGTCATCCTCCATCTTATATAGGATAAGGCCATACCTTTCCCTCCAACATTCAAGGGATTTGGCGACGCCACAACCATTTTCCCGATAATTAAGGGATTCGCCGATTCTTTAGGGATACCATCTTATCTTCTCAAGGGTCTTTTGGCTATGTTCGTATTATCATCAACGTCCTTTTGACCCAATCTAATTGCCTAGCCTTCGACCTCCATGTTTTACCTTTCCCCCTCTTCCTTGAATTTGCCTTTTAACATCTAATCTCCGGACCTCGAGGGTTGACTATTCGACCTCGAGGCCTTCAGACACATAATTGTGCCTCAGCTTCGGGCCCTGACGAAGATGGGCCTTTACATTAATTTAATTATACACTTGTTATTTAAAGTTAAAGTTGATTATATATCAATTTAAATTTAAGTTTTGATTGTACACGCCCAACTCGACTTGATTATAATTCATTTATCACATATCAGCTCCCACTACGTCCCATATCCACCCCACGTAATAGGCCGATAGCCCACAACTAGATAGTTGATCGGTTGCACTTCAATTTCCAACCGATTGACTTTTGTAATCTATTATATTTAAATTTATGCATTTATTTGGAACTTTCAAAACAAATTTATAAATAAATACCGAGACCATTTGCATGATTGGTTGGGATGATTCGCAAAAACGTAAAGCTACTCAATCTTTCGGTCAAAAAATATCGTGTAACACATGCATTACGCTCGAAAATTAATTTTCCAAACTAAATATAAATTATAATTAGAATTAAGAAACAATAATTTAGATTTATTAAAATTTAAACCCTCAAGGGTGATACGTATTGGTTTTATAAGTTATACTTTTCAGATGATTTTATGCCCGGCTGATAGAAAGGATCCATATCAGAAGTTTTTGCCTTCTGTTGACTCGTTTTACACCTCACTGGAATTACAATGGAAGTACAGAAAGGTAGAAGTGTAGAGGAACAAACAATTACAATATTTAACTGAATTGAAATAAAGTAAAGAACCGATGTGCAGATTCTGGTTCCGACAAGCCGAGTCGAGGGGACCTCTCTCCGCAAGACAAATACGCCCCAGCTAGTGCTCACGGTTCAGCGGTTGTCTTTCAAAGATGAAACGGCTTCGTCCTTCCGGCAGTAGCACCACAAGTCCGGCAAGGCTCCGGCGAACTAGATAATGTAGAGAACTGAGAGGCTGTAGACTCGAAGAGATTGTATGCAAGCAATATGATTGTGCAGAATGTAGCATTTGGATCCATGCAGGATGTCCTATTTATAGGCACATCTCCACTGCAGGGGACAGCTAGGGTTTGAGGGCATTCAAACCTGGTGTTGTAACCCCCCTGGAGTTATAGCTCTGCCATTAAGCCCTCCAGGAGTTACCTTCTGCAGATCCCGACAGGTGTCCCTTGTCGGCTCGGATCCCAACACGTGTCCAAGGGCAGCTGCAGACTTTAACTCCCGACAGGAGTTACTTTCGGTTACTGTCCAGCCCACTAACTCCACCAGCTCCAGATGTTGAATGAAGACGCCATTCCAGATGGCAGTTACCTGAGGCTCCACCAGCTCCAGGTGTTGAAGGCTCTTAACTCATGGGAGTTACACCTTCAAGCTGGACAAGCACCATGTGCACACACGTCCCGAACCCGGATAGCCGATCCGCCTGATACGGCTAAGCTCCGGAAGCCCACGTACGCCCAAAGTCCACCCAAAGTCCAATTGCCAAGATCCAAGTCCGAGGACGAGGACGAGACGAGACGAGACGAGCCGGGCAAGGGCAAGGGCACGGGCACCGGGCACGGGCACGGGCACGGGCTCAGGCTCGGGCACGGGTGGGCGCACGCGTGTGTGCGTGTGTGGGCTCTTGGCCCACATCCTTGTGCACTTGATTACTTCACTTAAGTGTTAATACACTTAAATACACTTCTTAATTTGATTAAGAAATCAATGTGGGATTATTTAATGTGTCTTAAACACATTATCCCACACACCATAAATGCCTAATCGTGTGATCAACTTTAACCATTTATTTCTCACTCACCGAAAATCGGATTTGAGCAAATAAAAATACTACGATTATCTACTCACGACATAGAGCAATCGTACGGTATTTAATTCCTCCAAAATTAAATATCCCGGTCACGAAAAATCGGATAAAATGAGTCACACTCACTTTATTAAATCCTATTTTCCAACAATCCCCCACATTAGTGGAAATAGTGCATGCATGTATGCAGACAAGCAGCCCAGTTCTCTTAGAAACACAACTGCACCAGGATAGGTAGCTTGTGACTTTGAACCTTCCATCTTCCAACACTATCGAGTATACCGGTTGTTTAGTGGACATGATGCCTTGAACTATACATCCTTAGTGTATACCGAGACAATAGTATTGAAAACAGTTGTATATCAAACATTATCTGTTCTCACGTTTGTGTCCTTTTCAGGCCATGGACAACCTCTTTGAGTTCATAAGTATCTCTTTAGAAGCGGCCCCACTTCTCACTTATATAGGTGATCTCCTCTTCCGAGTATCCTGCCATACTCAACTTCATTAGGTTTAGGAATCATTAAAAGTCATCTGACTTATCCTCACCACATTGACAGGTGTGCACTTGGTTTGCCCACAGGGAAATGTACACTTATAATTTCCAAGTGCTACCAAATTGAATGTTTGTAGCTTAGTTTTCCCATTGAACCAAGTTCTTGGGATCTCCAGTCATCATGGTTGGGTTACCACTACAAGCACTCTTAGAGTGTGGATTTCAAACCCATTCCCTCTAGCAACTTAGCCATTTGATCTCGGTTTAACCCTTTGGTTAGCGGATCCGCTAGATTATCTATTGACTTTACATAGTCAACGAAGACAATCCCACTTGAGATCATATGCCTCACAGTATTATGCCTCCGACGTATGTGTCGAGACTTACCATTGTACATAGCATTGTGTGCCCTTCCGATAGCCGCTTGACTATCACAGTGAATCATCACTGACGACACTGGTTTTTTCCAGCATGGAATGTCTTCTAGAAAGTTGCGAAGCCATTCAGCTTCTTCACACACTTTATCCAAAGCGATAAACTCAGATTCCATGGTAGAACGGGCTATACAAGTCTGTTTCGTGGATTTCCATGACACTGCTCCACCTCCGATAGTGAAAACAAATCCACTAGTCGAAAATGAGTCTTTTGTGTCTGATATCCAATTCGCATCACTGTACCCTTCAAGTACAGGAGGAAACCTTGTATACTGCAGCCCGAAGTTCAAAGTATACTTCAAGTATCTTAGAACTCGTACTAGAGCTTTCCAATGTTCTTTGCTTGGATTGCTCGTGTACCGACTCAACTTATTCACAGAACATGCAAGATCAGGTCTAGTGCAGTTAGTGATGTACATCAAACTCTCAATGACCCTTGCATATTCTTCTTGAGCTACCGGTTCTCCTCGGTTTTTGCTCAAGTGTACATTGAGTTCCAACGGAGTCTTAGCCGGCAGACTATCAAAAGCGTTGAATTTCTTAAGCACTTTCTCTGTGTAATGAGATTGTGTTAAGACAATTCCACCACTTGTCCGTACTATCTTGATCTCTAAAATCACATCGGCTAAGCCCATATCTTTTATGTCGAAGTTTCGTTTCAACATTTGTTTCGTTTCAACAATCACTTGGTGTCCACTGCCCATGATTAACATGTCGTCTACATAAAGACAGACTATGACATAGCCATTAGAACTGCTCTTTATATACACACACTTATCACACTCATTGATTTTGAAACCATTTGATAACATCACGTTATCAAACTTCAGGTGCCACTGAATAGGTGTTTGTTTCAGACCGTACAATGATCTAACAAGCTTACACACCTTTCGTTCTTGCCCTGGTGCAACAAACCCTTCAGGTTGTTCCATGTATATTTCATCCTCCAACTCACCATTCAGAAACGCAGTTTTTACATCCATCTGATGAATTTCAAGATTGTGCAAAGCAGCAATCGCTAAAAGCACCCGAATAGATGTAATCCTTGTTACTGGTGAGTAGGTATCGAAGAAATCATACCCCTCTTTTTGTTTAAAGCCTTTGGCAACCAAACGAGCTTTATACTTGTCAACAGAACCATCTACCTTATATTTTCATTTTAGGATCCATTTGCATCCTAACGGCTTACACCCACTTGGGAGATCTGTCAACTCCCAAGTGTGATTTTGCATGATGGAATCAATTTCACTGTTGATAGCTTCTTTCCAGAACGCAGCATCTGGACTAGATAGAGCTTCTTTCAAAGACTTTGGCTCATCATCTAGCATATAGGTGATGAAATCCGGACCAAAGGTCTTAGCCGTCCTAGGTCTCTTATTACGTCTCGGTTCTTCATCCACAGGATCAGAACTAGTAGTAGCTTCAGAGGTTCGTTTCTCAGAACTACCTTATGTCCTATCCTTATTCTTACAAGGATAGACATTCTCGAAGAATATAGCATTCCTCGACTCCATCATCGTTCCTTCAGTCAACTCGGGAATCTCCGATTTATGAATAAGAAAATGATATGCACTAATGTTAAGTGCATACCCAACAAAGATACAATCAACCGTTTTAGGGCCGATTCTAACTTGTTTAGGAAGTGGCACTTCAACCTTAGCCAAACACTCCCACACTTTGAGGTATTTATAAGACGGCGTGCGTCCTTTCCACAACTCGTAAGGCGTCACATCCTTACCCTTAAGTGGAATTTTGTTCAGGATATAGTTGGCTGTCAACACAGCTTCCTCCCACAAGTTCTATGGTAATCCCGAACTTATCAACAAAGCATTCATCGTCTCCTTAAGAGTTCGGTTTTTACGTTCAGCAACACCATTAGATTGTAGTGAATACGGTGCCATAGTTTGATGAATTATACCCGCCTCTGCGCATAACTCTTCAAACGGGGCAACATACTCTCCACCTCTATCACTTCAAATTGCTTTAATTCGACTGCTTAGTTGATTTTCGGCTTCATTTTTGAAGTTCTTAAAAGCTTCAATCGCCTCATCTTTACTTCTTAAAAGATAAAGATAACAATATTTTGTGCAATCGTCAATAAAAGTAATAAAGTACTTTTTGCCGCCTCTAGTTTGCACAAACTTTAAATCACACACGTCTGTGTGAATTAACTCTAGAGGTTTAGTGCTCCGTTCAACCGATTGAAATGGTAACTTAGCCAATTTAGCTTCAACACAAACTTCACATTTGTTTTGTGTATTAAATTGGTTCACTTTTAGCAAATCTAAATTTACTAAGCGTTTTATAGCATTTAGATTAACGTGTCCTAATCTACAATGCCATAAATCCGAGCACTCAACAAGCAAGTAAACAGAAGAAGCAATTTTATTAGCATTTTCTTTTGCCACACGGCGCATCGCCATTACATTCATTTTGAAAAGTCCATTGACGAGATAGCCCCGACCAAGGAACCTTCCGTACTTGCTCAAAATAAACTTTTCAGACTCAAACACTAGTCTAAACCCATGATTGACTAATAGCGAGCCTGAAACCAGATTCTTACGGATGTCCGGAACATGCAGCACATCCTTCAAAGTCAGCTCTTGGCCTGAAGTCAGCTTCAAAACCACGTTGCCCACACCAACCACTTCAGACGAGGCTTGGTTCCCCATGTGCAACTTTCTACCTTCAACAGCTTTGTAGGTAGCAAACGAGCTCTTGTCCGAGCAAACGTGACAAGTAGCTCCGGTGTCGACGAACCACTCTCTCGGGTTATCCACGTGATTGGCCTCGAACACAACGGCAGCCAAATCATCGTCATCCCAATCATCTTGTCGGGCCTTGCCTTTACCTTTGTTGTTATGTTCCGCCAAATGCACACCATAGTTAGTACGTTTCTTCTTTGGAGCCGTGCAGTGTTTGGACATGTGCCCCGGCTTGTCACAATTGAAGCAATTGCCGTTGAACTTCGTCATTGGCTTCTTCCCTTTGTCAACTTGACCCGGGCGCTTCCTTTTGTTGCTATTTGATGGTCCATCACGTTCCATCAAATTAGCCTTGGCCTCGATCGGGACTCGTGGTCTCGAATCCGTCTTTCGGTTATCGACTTCAATTCAAAGCTTAACCACAAGATCTTCAAGAGTCATCTCCTTTCGTTTGTGTTTGAGATAGCTCTTGAAATCCTTCCAACACGGTGGCAACTTCTCAATCACCGCAGCAACGGTGAAAGAGTCGAGAAGGACCATCCCTTCAGCATGAACATCGTGCACAATGAGCTGAAGCTCTTGCACTTGGTTCATTACTGACCGGGTGTCCACCATTTTATAGTCGAGAAATTTTGCCACCACGAACTTCTTAGTTCCGGCATCCTCAGTTTTGTACTTCTTTTCTAGATCTTCCCACAGTTCCTTAGCACTAGTTACATTTCCGTATACAGAATATAAACTATCTACTAAGCCATTAAGAACATAATTTTTACAAAGAAAATCGCCATTGATCCATTGATCATACGTCATTCGTTTGTTGACGTCCGGCTAATTTTCTTCGACCACAGGAGCCTCCTCCTTGAGGTATCCAGCAACTCCGAGCGTAGTTAGGTAGAAGAGCATCTTCTGCTGCCACCTCTTGAAGTCCAACCCGGAGAACTTTTCTGGCTTCTCGGCTTGGCCATGGGGAATGGTCCTTAGAGCAACGGTGTTGGATGAAGACGCCATTCCAGCAAAGGTAGTTGATTAATTTAGTCTTAGTTATTTGTCTTGCGATTGTTGACTCGTTTTACACCTCACTGGAATTACGCCGTTCGTTTGTTGACGTCCGGCTAATTTTCTTCGACCACAGGAGCCTCCTCCTTGAGGTATCCAGCAACTCCGAGCGTAGTTAGGTAGAAGAGCATCTTCTGCTGCCACCTCTTGAAGTCCAACCCGGAGAACTTTTCTGGCTTCTCGGCTTGGCCATGGGGAATGGTCCTTAGAGCAACGGTGTTGGATGAAGACGCCATTCCAGATGGCAGTTACCTGAGGCTCCACCAGCTCCAGGTGTTGAAGGCTCTTAACTCATGGGAGTTACACCTTCAAGCTGGACAAGCACCATGTGCACACACGTCCCGAACCCGGATAGCCGATCCGCCTGATACGGCTAAGCCCCGAAAGCCCACGTACGCCCAAAGTCCACCCAAAGTCCAATTGCCAAGATCCAAGTCCGAGGACGAGGACGAGACGAGACGAGCCGGGCAAGGGCAAGGGCACGGGCACGGGCGGGCGCGCACGTGTGTGCGCTTGTGAGCTCATGGCCCACATCCTTGTGCACTTGATTACTTCACTTAAGTGTTAATACACTTAAATACACTTCTTAATTTGATTAAGAAATCAATGTGGGATTATTTAATGTGTCTTAAACACATTATCCCACACACCATAAATGTCCAATCGTGTGACCAATTTTAAACATTTATTTCTCACTCACCGAAAATCGGATTTGAGCAAATAAAAATACTACGATTATCTACTCACGACATAGAGCAATTGTGGATGAACAAGTATACCTACAATAACACGTGGAGCTCGGATTCGTTTTAGTTGATTGGCAAAATGCAGTAACATAGTTGCGTCCATAGGCAGCTCCACACGCCCGTTCACATGTAAATTACACAAATTCAGAGCAATAATCTCCAAGCAAAATTGTGCATGTGCAATTTTTATCATTAATATATTGTCTCTGCTAACACCTGCAGTAACTGCAATATTAAATATTTATAATTTATTAGTACAAATCAATATATATCCAACGGCTACAAATTAATAGTACGCAAATTTTAGTCATATTTGCAGGTCAATATGCCCAATTCACCGGTTAACCCCATCAAAGAAATCTTGTCAGAAAAAAGTATGACTTGTAACACTAAAAAATAATTCAAACATAAAAAATTATTACTTATAGTGTTAAAAGATTTCAGATCTGTTACTTTTTAGGGGTTAAAAAATTATTACTTGTAGTGTTAAAAAAATTTTAGGGGTTTATTTTTTATTTTTAGAGATTTATTGTGTTTTTAGGGTTTTTTTTGGGCAGGGGGTTATGAGTTTATTTTGTGTGTTTTTAATGTTTAGTAATTCTATTTTAGAATATAAATTATATTCGTTTCAAATAAATTAAATCAATTCATTTTAATTTTAGAATTCACCAATTTTATTTTGGGTATAAAATTTTTTAGAACAAAACAAAAAGAAAAACCAAATATTCAAAAAAAATAAAAATAAAAAATAGAAAATCAACCGTAGGAAGAAAAGGAAAACGCAAAAAAAAAAAAAGACAAGTATGTCATCCACGCGCCCATCTGTTGGTATCGCATGGGAGGCTAGATACACCGGAAACTAGCCCTTAATAATAAGGGATCAAAAAGGAGCTAATTACAATAGACATGCATCTTGTAGTATTAATTATATATATATGAATTTTTTTAATACCACAAAATACAAACAAACGAATAAATTTGAGAATCTTATTATTTTGGCAAAAACTTACATGCACTAGATGTATATAAGGTTATATTACACAGTTAACGCTTTTGACCGGGTCAAATGCGAGTCAACATGCGTTGACCCGGTCAACTCGCAAAAAAGAAAAATGATAAAATAGATGATACAACTTTTTAATGATGCAGATGATACTTTTTTAATTTTGAGTGATACTTTTTAGTGTTACGGTTAATACTGATTTTGACGAATTTTTTTTTATTAATTTATATTGACCGATACTTTTTAAAGATATAAGTGACATTTTTGGGTTTTCGAGTGATACTTTTTAGTGTTACAGTTGATACTTATTTTGACGGTTATTTATTTATTTATTTATTTATTTTGATCGATACTTTTTAAGGATACAAATGATACTTTTAGATTTTTAAGAGATACTTTTTAGTGTTACAATTGATACTAATTTTGAAAGAGTTTTTTTTTAGTTGACTAGGTCAACGCGCGTTTCCCGGCATTGACCGATCAACATGTTAACCCGATCAATGCGTCTGATGGTGCACTTAATGCAGACAAGTGCTTCTCGATTTTTTTTTACTCATACACTCAACCCGATGATATTGAGAAAATTCGAACTCGTGACATTTGATCTCCAAGCAACCTCACTCTACCCATCCTCATTCAGACAAAACATATTATTATTATTATTATTATTATTATTATTATTATTATTATTATTATTATTATTGATAATACGACAACGCAGAAATAATATAAGTAGATAATGAAAACTTGTGACTTTGTGATCAAGGTACGGAATATTAATAACGTGAGAAAATTTCGATTTTGGTCTCATAAGACATGAATTAGTCTGATTTTGGTCTCATCTCTATCACTTTTGGTCCCAAATCGATTGAATTATCAATTTTGATCCCGTCGTAACGTTTTCCATTAAAAAAAATTATCGATTTTGGTCCCATTTTGATATCGATTTTGGTCCCAAACAGAAAAATGGCAGATTTTTTTTTTTTTTTTTTGCAATTCAATTGAAGGCAAAATTGAACTAATTTGGTAGAAATTTAACCTGATTCTGTTCTAAATTTCCCACAAGTATGCATCTAAATATATATACTCACCAATTCAACAAATTACAACTACTAAATCAAAAGAAAGCCATTTTTTTATTTACTTTAATTTTCAGTCAAGCTCGAATTCGATCAAGATGATACTCGACTCGACTCGACTCGTTTACACTCCTAAAGGCAGGGAAATTTTTTATATAGTTTAATTTTACAATATTGTTTATGAGCGTTCACCAAATATAATTAGATCTTATAATTATTTATAATATTTAATTTTAATTTTCAATTAATAATTCATTATTATGATTGATTATTTTATAATTAAAAATTATCATGTAAAATAAATAAAAATATTAAAAAAATTGAATTAATTAGTAATTGGAAAATAAAAATACATATAATAATAAAAAATAGTATATAATATTAAAAAATTATAAAATAAAACAAATTTTAAAACAAGAGATATAAAGTCTTAGGAGCAGCCAAACAGACATCTAGAATTGTTCATTGTTGTGAAAGAATAAATATACCAGCTACAACTGCAATGGTAAGAATATCTCCTACAACTTTGAGACGCCTTATACCTTGCTTGTGTGATTTGAAGCGTTTCGGAGATGGGTCCTCCACCAAGAGCTGAAACAATCATATCATCCAAAATATGGTGAACACAAGAAGATAGAACTGATAACATGGGAAGTAAGGACAAAAGTGCAGGGCGAAATATACAACACGCAGAAAGGAAAATCTTCTCGAGTCTAATCAACTCCCATCACATTCCACAATACATGTAATATAACATTGTTCCAAACCCTAATGTATAATTTAGAGACACATACATGGAGAGAAAGAAAATGATGAGATAAAACTTGAAAGTTGGGTATCACAATGTGACAGGAAACTTAGGCAGCAAAATATTGCATTGTAAATTTAACAAATTACCATTTGAGGGATGATTGGGAAAAAAAAAATCAAGATCATCAACATTTGATGCTTCTAGAAGAAATGGATGATTATTAGACACGCTGACTGGCCATAAAAAAAATGTTGTCCTTGGCTACAGAAAAAAAAAATAGAAATGATCATGGAGGAAAGTAAATTCGTCCAATTATGTTGCTTCGTTTTCGTTAGAATAAGCTTTATGTTGCATCCTTTATGTTAGAATAAGCTCTTCACAGGTATCAATTCTCACCAACTCCCACCTTCAAACTTCAAGTTACTAACACAAAAGGCTGGCTGGTAATTTGTGTGGGATAATCCCACATGCATCATGCATCTTCGAAGATAAATTAGATATTTTCAAGATTGAATCTACAACTAAGATCAATATGAAACAACCTAGCACACCAACTTACTAGTTACCACTAATCTTCTCATTCTTCATCTCCAACCACATTCAGGTGATTCGTCGCTAATGAAGCATCTAATATCGCACAAAACGGAAAGATTTCACCCATATTCCGATTTAAAAATTCACACTTAAACCATAAAAATAAAATTCTAACCATTACCCATATATGAATTCAGATCCAATTTCATTTTATAGCATATATGATCAACAAGAAAAACTAAATTAAACACAATACCAACATATATGTCCAATACATTAAAAATAAAAATCACTCACAGCCTTCTCGCGAGGCCCTGGCTCCACATGAAACCCATGCCTTGAGAGCACCAACGCATCATTCAATTTATGCGCATATTTTCACATAAAACCCATCAATTTTTACACCAACATTTAAACATTTAAACACCAACAATCAAATTGACCTCTCTCCTCCCTCCCTCTTTCTCACGCACGCACAACGATTTTATGAATGTATTTAGCAAAAATCCACCAGTGAAGATAAACAACCTTTAAGTCCAAACAAAATCTCCAAGAATTCCCAGGTTTCTATTAAATTATCAAAATAAATCATGTTCACAAGTCACAATCAATTGCTACTACAAAGCAGCTGCAATGGAAGCATTACATAATATTACATTACTGATTCTGGAAATAAGTAGAATTCAGATGACAAACGTAACATCTGCAATGGAAGCATTACATAATATTACATTACTGATTCTGGAAATAAGTAGAATTCAGATGACAAACGTAACATGTAAGACATGCGCAACATTATTTCGTTTAAACATTTAAACAACAACAATCAAATTGACCTCTCCCCTCCCTCCCTCCCTCTCTCATGCATGCACAACGATTTTATGAATGTATTTAGCAAAAATCCACCCATGAAGATAAACAACCTTTAAGTCCAAACAAAATCTCCAAGAATTCCCATATTTCTATTAAATTATCAAAATAAATCATATTCACAAGTCACAATCAATTGCTACTACAAAGCAGCTTCAATGGAAGCATTACATAATATTACATTACTGATTCTGGAAATAGGAAGTAGAATTCAGATGACAAACGTAACATGTAAGAGATGCGCAACATTATTTCATTTAATTTTTGTGATACTCACATTCTTAATGCCTAAAAATGACAATAGTAGTGCTGGAAAAAAATGCAACCAAATTTAGTTTTGCACACTTCTCATCTAGTTACTCTGTTTTTGCTCAATCAAAACCAGAAGTGGAACTGTAGCCTCCGTGTTCTTTGTTTGTAAATAACTTTCACACTCAAATAAACCGTGAATTCGGATTAGGCTTACAAAGAAAATGCAATGAGATGGAGTGCTTAAAAAAATGCCCCAGCATAAGCTTGAGACAAAAATTCATCCTGATACTCGTTTCCAATGTGCAGTTCTATTTTGTATTAGTGCCAGATTGAAATTCCAACATTGAATAAAAATCAATTACTTGAATTTCTATTATACATTTAATTCATCCTGATACTCGTTTCCAATGTGCAGTTCTATTTTGTATTAGTGCCAGATTGAAATTCCAACATTGAATAAAAAGCAATTACTTGAATTTCTATTATACATTTGTACGAATTTACTTATACAGGAGAATCACAGGAAAATAAAAATTGTAAATGATAAGATATTATAAATTATTCTTACATTTCATACCTTAGTCAAACTAACAAATTGAAACCTGTATCTAACTTCTATTAATTTGAAACCATCAAAATCATAAAAAAAAAAAACTAGATCAGAAAGGAGCTATAATCTCAAACCATCAAAATCATAAAAAAAAAAAAAAACTAGATCAGAAATGAGCTATAATCTTGACGAAACGTATAAATTTCCTCAGAAGCCTGTCTACATATTTTTCTTTACTTAACTCAAACCAGCTCCTTTTCAGAAAAATACAAAACGAACCATAGACCTGAAAACGCATGTAAATTATGAACTCAATAATCCAAAAACCCAGAACAAAATCGGAACTTGCACAAACCGAGGTGTCTATTTATATATATATATATATATATGTGTGTGTGTGTGTGTGTGAGAGAGAGAGAGAGAGGTTACATCAATCTTAATCAAAGGTCGGTAAGTGACCTCCTAAAGACTGGATAAATCTAGTTAATTAGACTTCTAGAATGAACTTTAATAGACTACAATATTTCATTTTTCTCGATTTTCTCCATATTATTTCCAATCAAGCACACTGTTGTATCTCTCCATAATGTTCTCCAATATCGGTGGTGATTGTTTCCTTTATTTTTAATATCAGTAACATAACTAACATAGCTCCCAGTCTTGTTCACCCATCAAGCATAGATAGATTTGAATTCATATCTTCCGTTAATTTAAATTGAGAAACATTATCGAAACAATTCATATGCACAGCGTTCTAAAAAAAAAAGGAAAATAATTAAATAAAATAAATATTTGAAGGAAAAAGAGTGACCTTGGATAGATCGACGAGAACTCAGTCGATTACTTGCTGCTTGTCGAGATGATCGTCGCCGTGGGACGACATTGATCGGACGGCCGTCAGTCGAGATCCGTTTACGGCTAAGGACTGGGTTACTGGTACCCGAATGTGCCGGAGAATGGCGGATCTCAACACCAATGCCATCTTTCTCTTCCAATTTCTTTGATTCTCTCTCTATGGATTTCTTTGATTCTTCTCTCTCTAATGTGTGGGTAACTTAGTACATGATTTGGGGAGGCGTCCGCAGGAGGCACTTAATTACAGTGAGGTTGAGGGTATTCTGGGAATTTTGCGGTAGAGGTTACGGAGGATTTACAAAAAAGTTTTAACATATTGATTTATCTCAATTCTATCAATGCTAAAAAAAAAGCATATATTAAAAGGAGAAATCATGTTGTCACATGTTATATATTTGCATAATAATAATTCATTGGCCGCATAAGCTATTGCAAGTGAGATATCGAGATATTTTATGCTACTCCATATGGTATTACCTACACTCACAATGATTGTAATATATGATAATTGTGAATGCTCTTTTTTTTTTAAATAAGATTAGACTTAACTAAAATAATATCACAATTATCATTTATTACGATTCTTATAATTGTGAGTATTACACATGAGATAGCATAGACTTTCCCGTGAGATCTATACACATTTTGCTCGAAAGAAGAATGGCGACATACTTACATATATATACATTATCTATTAATAAATAATAAGCAATTGAAGATTAACTGTCTAATATATATTAATTAGACTATTTAAAAAAAAAATTTATTTAATAGATCTACCATCATTAATTTTTGGCTCATGAATATATATACACAATATTGTATCAATTAATATTAATAAAAAATTAATCATCTCAACAAGATTCTACTCTAACATCAATCAATATCTTTCAATAAGTTCATTGTGCATTAAGAAATCATTTACCTGAATATTTGATGAACAATATTTATGAGATTTTGACAAAATGTCCTACGATACATGCGTGCATTAGTTGAGGATTTTTTTTTTCCTTAGTATCAGCAACTATCAACTATGAAGATTCAAGAATATGTTCCAATGAGTTGGTATTGGTACAATTTCTTATATAGATTGAACTAAGGAGGTGCTTCATAGATGATGAGGGAATTATAAATGAACATTCCTGCTGCCTTCAAATCCATTTAATTGATATGCTTTATTATGTGATTAGTTGCCATTATCTTATAATTCTCTTAGAAATCGTTATTGACTAAAATTATGAGATTTTTGTTTTTGTTTTTTATAATGTGACTATGTGAGTGGTCATTCCTTTGGAATCATTATGGACTAAAATTATGAGATTTGAGAATTTTTTTCAAAAGTTGGAGAATAGGGATTAAAATTCCTATTGGAATCTCTCATTCTTAAAAAAAAATCAAAAATAGAAGAATAACTAAATTAATGATGGATTAGGCATGAGTAGAGATCCCCTAATCTCAATTTATGTGTGTTGACATTAAAATTATATATTGTTAATAATGCTTTGTAAAAATTATATTATAACTAATCATAATTAATATTTATTGCTAAAAAATAAAATTTTAAAAAATTATATACCCTAAGTTTAGAACAATCAACCCAAAAATCAATTATATTAACTAAAAAATTAAAATTAAAATATTATAAAATAATTATAAACCCTAATAATAATTAAAATTATACTAAATCAAAATAATGAAAGAAAAAAATAATAATTTTAATATTTAATACACGATTGGCATATAATTAAGTTGAGACCAGAGGATCTAAAAAATTCAAAATTAGAAGAATATATAACTAAATGATGAGATTAGGCATACCTTATACTTCACAGTATTACGTATACCCAAGCAAGTAAGGTGTTCCGGTGGGGATGGCCTAGTGGTGGAGTGAGATTGCTTGGAGACCAAAGGTCACAGGTTCGAATCTTCTCAATACCACAAATCGGGTGTTGTGAGTAATAGAAAAAAAAAAGCAAATAAGGCATCCTAAAATTTAATTATGTTCTTCTTGGACAAAACTATCCTTATGCATTTTATCTTTTGACAATTTTCACTTTTTATTATATATACACAATCAAAATAAACCTAAAACCACGATCATTTCATCTTGTTGCGGTTAATTGCCTTTGTCACCGTCTTCTTCTCGGGTAAGTTATGGGGTTCTTATTGCAGTTATTTAATTTTAATGCCTTTGTTCTAGAAAGTTACAACAGGTCTCTCTACCTTTTGTTAATTTACTCTCAATTATTCATTTTTGTATTTTATATTTGTTTTTCTTTAATTGGCGTAAAACATCCTCCGGAGATGTGTTTTTATCTTTTTTAAAAACCCTTTTTTTTTTTGCTTGATGATCAGCCCTAAACCCTAGTTCTGTTTGAGGAGTGAATTACATAAGGATCGACATCCACTTATTGATATTGAATTCGTCCTCTTGAAAAGCTGCACCATCTTCAATAAGTGGGAGTTCAACATTGGATCTAGCTTTAACTTTACACACGGCCCACCGATCACTTTTTGCACGAGATAAACTCGGATATGAGCAGTAATAGACTTGAATTGCTTGCTTTGCAAGGACAAACGACTCATACTTATTGTAACTACGCTTATGATTTATTGAAACCAATTTGTAGTTTGGATGAACCGCCGTCCCCTGTGGTGTTGTGTCAAACCACTTGCATTTGAACAATACTGTCCTTTTAATTGGCAGACCGGGATATTCAAGCTCAAACACTTCTTCAAGTTGGCTGTAGTAATCGTTCTCGTTCATACCATAATTGGTACCTTTTACACAAACTCCACTGTTCATCGTAGCTCTGCATGTTCCGTGATTCATGGTATGAAATTTCTAACCATTCACATAGTATTCATTATACACTACAACACTACAATGTGGCCCTCTTGAGAGATCTCGAATGTATTTATTTTCTACATGATTCGTAGGATCTTGTGCCTGTGAACATTAGAGGGATTTGATATAATGATGAAACACAAATTTATGCATTGAGACATACATACGTGCATGTAAAGACATGTACTCACATATTTGGCAAACCAAGTTGCAAATTTCATATCTACTTTACCCTCAATCTTAGTTCTTGGTAAATTCTGTTGCATTACTTCCATCTGATTCACAAACAAACTAGACAAACATATTAATTCATGTTAATGGATTCATGACTTATTGAAATAAATATATGACAAGTGTTGAGATACGTACTTTATACACGGCTCGATCTCAATGCAGTTAAGTAAAATGTATACTCGAGCAGCATTGTACTATTGATCAGTCAAAAATCTGGTTGATTATTTTCCAAATAATTGTCCAGGGTACTTGAATATGGAAAGACAATCTGGATCGTCATTTACTGCATCACCCCTACTGTCATAATTTCGAGGTAAATTTCTGCGCTTTGTCCGTACATGATCTTCAAAATAGTAGGAGCAAAACGTCGAATCTTCCTCCACTAGATAAGCATTGCATATTGATCCCTTAACCCTTGCCTTGTTCCGTACATTATTCTTTAGCTTTCGTAAGTACCTTTCAAATGGGTACATCCAGCGATATTAAACCGGACCAGCAATACGAGCTTCATCAACTAAATATACGGGCAAATGCTCCATTGAGTCAAAGAAGCTTGAAGGAAATATGCGTTCTAGCTTGTATAAAATTATAAGGATCATGTCATGCAAATGACACATATCCTCTACTTTAATGTTCGCAGAGGACAGAACCCTAAAAAATATACTCAATTCAGTGATTGTTAAGTTCCAGCTTCTAGGGGCAAAAAAATTGTCGATGCGGGCCGATATTTTCAATTAATTACTTTTGTAAATCAATTCAACCTTGAAAAGGCATATTTACCTTTTGATTCTGAAATATTTCTAGGAACTGCTGACCATTCAACAGAGGAAGATAAAAAAAAAAAAAACCAGAAACGCAAGAAGAAAAAAAGGATGACGTAGCACCCATTTTCAGAAAATCAAGAACTTAAACAGAAACAAATTGGACCATAAATGGATAAAAACAAAGAAAGTTTGGCATCAGTCACAAATACAAAAGCATTCTTGAATGCAGCACTCATGGTTGCTGTGACGTCCCGGTTGCCCGAGGGGGTGGAGCTGGAGGCATCCTACCCTGATACGGTGGTTGAGGGTACTGTTGATTAGGAGGCGGAGCCATGTAGCCATACGGTGGGTAGTATGGTGGGTAAAATTGACCCGGAGGGGGTGCCATTCCCAGGTAGCCATATTGTTGATGAGCTTGTTGATGCTGCGGCTGCTGTGGCTGCTTCTCAGAACCACTTCTATTTTCATTAGACCCAGAGGGTCCGCTGGATGGCCCCTCTTGAGATGGGATGAGGGCACCCATCCTCTGTGGATCCATAGAAGGATAATATGCCCTCTCATGCTGAGGCAGCGGAGGAATGTTGAAATATGGCATTGGAGGCTGCACTCCAGGAGCCTGAAGAGGCTGGTTCTGTTGCTGTGATATGACTGCCCTCGGAAGCAACCCGCTGTGAGTCACTGCTGCTTGCTGCTTGGCTTCATCAGAGCCTTCAGATTCCAGCTTTGGAGCTTGTGGTCTGCCCCACAGCAGCTTCAGCCTCAAGCCTTTAACAACTAGTTTGTTGGCAAGTTCCTCAGCTGCTTTCTCAGCGCCTTCTCTTGTAGTGTAAGTCACAAAAGCACACGCTCTCTGGAGAACCATCTTAACAGACTCAATTTCCCCATGCGCGTAGAAGTTGTCTCTTAGATCCTGCTCACTCACCCTAGCATCAAGCCCTCCCACATAGAGGGTTCTAATGCTCTCATCCTCAGGAGGCTCCAAAGAAGGCATTTCTCCAGCCTTGTTCAGTAGCTTCATTGCCACCGGATCATTCACACTGCAATTGCATACAACAACTCAGCAAAAGTCTCAGTATATCAGGAGAAAAATAGAAAGTGCACATTCAAACACAAATCAGATTACAGTACTAGTATAAATCAAGCAGATTCTGCTATCAAGCTTCAAAAAATGCACAGTTGAAAGGCACAAACCATCCATTCTAAATGACAAATAATAGTACACACAAGAGTGATATCATTAGCTGAGAACAAATGATATTCTGCTATCAAAGCCCAGGATCCACTAATATGTTCTATTGAACAGACTTCATAAATAATGATACATCCATATAAATAACAAAAATATATTTATGTAAAAAATATAGTTCCTAACATACCCGTAGTAACGATCTTTAATGTTTTGTTGAGACAATTCACCTTCAACGGGCATCTCATGCCTGTAAGGGCACTCCGGACCTCTTGTACATTCACCACGGACAAAGAAACTGCAAACATGAGCTCGATTTCTCTTGTAGTATGGTGTGGTCCTCTGTAGCTTCTTGATAGTATCATTTGGGGCAGCCTTTCCAAACGAAGACTCATAATCTATTCCCGCTCTTGCCTGTGTTTAACAAGTTTCTAGTGAACAAAAGTCGAGTGAAAAAGTTGACCACTCACAAGTTGTAAGAGCTTCTAATCTGAAGAATAAAATACACTTCAAATTGGCAAACCAAAAGAGGCCAATGACTAACAAAAAGTGTCTTTTGGCCCCAGCAACATAACTTCTCCATGACTTCATGTATTAGTTAGGGTACTCGTTGACCAGCATGCAAAACAAATATATTATATGATAGAGAATAAAAAATAGAGAACAAATAATACAAATGAAAGACTCTATGAGCAACACTAATGTCCCAGATCACAAGAAGAGGTTGCTTGTAAGATGTAATATAATAACTTTCAGACAAGCCCTTAACCAAGTCACTATCGGAATAGGCAGTAGCATACATGAAACTGTTTAGATACACCCAAATTGGTTAAAAAATAAATTCCAATCAAGATATGTGCACTAAAAGAGTTTTAAGTGCATGGATATTGAGGCAAAAAGTATCCTCAATGTTAACATAGCATGGTTCTTTGTAAGAAAAACATACCTTGCGATCATGCTCCTCTGCAAAGTATTCCCTATTCACATCGCTTTTCGGTATGGCATCGTTAGAGTTAATACTCAGAGCAGAATCACGAACCTGAACAGGCAGTCCATACTCAAGATCCAAAAGGCAAACCTGACACACATTTTTCAACTTACTGCAAGTTTGGCATATCTCAGTCTTCTTGTATCTTGCATCGCGACCAGGCCTCCACCTGAACACCGTAAACGGCCGAGTGCAGATCTTACACTCCTTATCATAATCAGCTTTTGTCTGCAACACAGCAAAAACATGTTTAAGGAGCATCTTGCTGAAAATAATAACTGCATTAGCAATATATACATATTTAATATTTGAGACAATACTGAAGTGGCCGGAGAAACACATAAAATCCATCAAATAAGGCTGAAATGATCACCAAATTTCAAATAAGAGCATATAGAATTTTAAAAAGTAGGCATCTTTCACATATACCAAAAGACAGATCACCGACAAATCCTTCCAAAACGAAGTTCTGAAAAATATCTGCTACACGAAGGTCAACACAAAAAACTATACAACCTAAAAGAAATACCATAATTACAAACAAGCCACCCACAAACATATCCTGGTTTACACAACAGAGTATGATATAGAGTTTGACGCGAACTCCACCGAAATCTACACGATCCACAATCAAAACACCGACTGTAACAACCAAATATAAAATTAACAACACAAAATTGTAACATACCATTCGGACGTAAGGATTGTCTCCAAGGCATGATTCGCATATAATTGGGAAATCAGACCGTTCCCACCCATCAGCTTCCGCGTCCCTCAGCAGCCTGTGTGCCATCCTTTCCCGTACTCAAATTGTGTATTCTAAACTGCAGCAATCGAAAAAATAAAGCTGAAATAAGAAGAAATCTCATAGATTCATAAAAGTGCCACTTTCTATTCAGAACAAAAACCCTAAAATGGTTCTCGATGTTATACCTTGTAATTGTTTGTCCGCAAAAATACTAGCTCACGTAGGTGCGCGTTTAGTACAGAAGAAAGAGTAGTATCGGGCGGCGGCGGAGTTGCGGCGTCGGTAGGGCGGAGAAAATTTGAGAGGATGAGCTACAACTATGAATCCCGTAATTGCTCAAGGGTTATCGGGGGTAAAGCTGCCTTTGGATATCATAAATTATTATTTATAATTGCAACTTTTTGCGACTTTTATTTTTTGCAACTCGTGAATTTGGGATAGTTAAAATTTTATTTTGGTCACTTACAGTATTTATAAAACGGTTGATTACTAGTATTAAATACGAGAAACTTTGACATATAATTGACAATTTAGATACCAATTTGGAAAAGTTGCAATTAAATTATAGTTTTGTAAGGGCTGGTCTCCTGTGCATAAGGTGCATGGGCCTGTCCATAAGACGGGTCGGCCCATCAATTCGGATCCAATCCATGCTTAATCTAAAAAAAAAAAACAGAAACAACGCGAGAGAGAGAGAAAGGGGAGATGATGGCTGAGATGAAGGCGAGAGGGAATCAGCGACCTCTCGCCACCGCCGCCACCTTCACCGCTGCCGCCGGAAGGCCAGGACAATGGGCTGGAAGCTACAGTCGAGACATTAACTTCTACATTGAACAAATTCAATTTTGATTCCAATTTTTTTGCAGCTCGAAAATTTCAAGGTAACATTCTAGAATTCAATTAAACCTATTACATTGTGTCCATTGTAGTTGGGAAATTTATTTTGCAAATTCGTATAATTGAATAATTCAGATTTGTTGGTCCCGGGCGAGTCGGTATCAGTTTAGAGGGGGGGTGAATAAACTGATTCAAAAACTTTTACTTTAGATGCGGAATAACAGGGCCCTTTGACTCGCTTGATGAAACTTATCTATGCACAAACTTGATAATCAGTTAAGACAGTTTGAGTGCAGCTTGTGTGATATTGTGTGCAGTTCAGAGATATGCAATAATCAATATAGTACAGCACACAAGCGATTTATAGAGGTTCGAAGTCTCAAACTTCTACGTCCTCTCTTCCTTCCGCAGAAGGGCAACTTCACTATATAACTTGAGTTTCTTTACAAATTACACAATGAAGGACAGTTGGCTGAACCTGGTAACTGCTCGCTACCTCAGCGGGTCGACGTCTCACACTTGAAGTCCCTAACTGCTCGCTAGGAAGGTAGGTGTTATTGTCGTCTTTACAAGGTTTTAGATCTCTTTCGATCTTCAAGAGGTGAGTCTTGAACAAGGGGTATCAACTGATGTGCTCCTTTAATTGAGCTGAGTAGTTGATCGTTGAATAGCTGGAACTGAGAAGGCTGTCCTGGCTGGATCGTCAACAGCTGGCTGAATATCTTGATTCTGTGAATTATTCTTCTCAGTTGGACTTTCGCAGTTTCTATCAAATGTTGCACTTGAGCTTGGGTGAGAGGGAGAAAGAAAAGCTCTTGCTTGTATATGCGAAGGTTGGCAAAAAGAAGTATTTTAAACTCTGATTCACTCGTCTTTTATAGAGGAGTGATTTTATGATCGTTGAGTTCAATTGTCCATTGATCGGTGGCTCTGTTGGCTCATCAATGGCAGGTGGTCTTTAATGATCGCTTGGATCATTTGGTTGAAGTAGCCGTTACTCTGCCAATCGATCTTCATTAATTTCCAAGATCTTTGATGAAGCATTTATTTCAGGATTCGCCAGTTTTGAGCAACAAACTCCAGGGTTCTCTGACTTCAGTTTTCTTGACAACTTTGAGTTCCAGTTGGCAGTTCTGGATTTATCAGTTCAGATTGATTATCGCTTCAGCTGGCAGTTCCGATCTTGTCAGCTGAGTCTGACTGTTGCTCCAGTTTGGCAGTCCTGAGCTTATCAGCTGAGTCTGGTTATCGCTCCAGTTTGCAGTTCCGAGCTTGTCAGCTGAGTCTGGCTATGGCTCCAGTTGGCAGTTCTGGGCTTGTCAGCTGAGTTTTGCTATTGCTCCAGTTGGCAGTTCTGGGTTTGTCAGTTCAGATTGATTATCGCTTCAGCTGGCAGTTCCGATCTTGTCAGCTGAGTCTGACTGTTGCTCCAGTTTGGTAGTTCTGAGCTTATCAGCTGAGTCTGGTTATCGCTCCAGTTTGCAGTTCCAAGCTTGTCAGCTGAGTCTGGCTATGGCTCCAGTTGGCAGTTCTGGGCTTGTCAGCTGAGTTTTGCTATTGCTCCAGTTGGCAGTTCTGGACTTGTCAGCTGAGATTGGCTATTGCTCCAGTTGGCAGTTCTGGGCTTATCAGCTGGGATTGGCTATTGCTCCAGTTGGCAGTTCTGGTATTGTCAACTGAGCTTTTTGTTTACTGTAGTTTGGTCATCAGATGGATACTTCCAGTCTCTAGCTTAAACTGACGCTTTATCAGTTTCTTCAGTCTTTAGACAACTCTTTTCTCCCTCAGCTCAGCTGACTTGGTTGTCAGCTTATTTTGACTGGTATGACTCCTCAGTTGAGTTGAATTTGGACTGGATGACGTATCCTCAGCTTGTAGGCCATTATTCAGATCGGTTGACTTTGACCCTACTTGAGTTCCTTTTGATGATGCCCTGGACTGATCAGCTTCGATCTACAGCTTGAACTTTTGGTCAGTTTTTCATAACTAATTTTGACATCTCATCAAAACCTGATCTAGAGGTTCCTTGATAGTTTTTCATAACAATTTCCCCCTTTTTGATGATATCAAAACTTTGTTGATGATGATGGAAAAACTGCAAGTGTCAGAGCAGGATTTTCATTCAATTATCAGAGCATTTGTCATTCATGCTAACATTCAAGTGTCAGAGCATGTCAGTTTCAAGAGCAATTTGGACTTCTAATTTCAGAATATTCATTCATTCTTTCTTTTTGAGCATGCTTTCATTCTAGTGTCAAAGCATTCAAACTGAAGTATCAGAGCATAGAGCATGCTTTCATTTCAGTGTCAAAGCATTCAAACTGAAGTATCAGAGCATAAAGTATCATGTCAAAACATTCAAACTTCAAGTATCAGAGCAAAGGCATTCTAACTGAAGTATCAGAGCATAAAAGATTTATGTCAAAACATTCAAACTTCAAGTATCAGAGCAAAGTATATCTGGGCATGAACATTATAATCATGACAGGCTTGAAGTATAAGCGTGATCAAAACTTGTATTATATATTCATTTTAAAGCATATTTTAATTTCAAGAGTAGTTAAAAAACTACTAATCTACTTCCTGAAAATTGCTCCAAATGCTCCTTTTCTTTCTGCTCGATTCTCCTCTTTCTTGGACACTTTGTATTCTCCATGCTTCCCCCTGAAGCTGATCTTCCTCCTCATGATAAATTTCTCTATGAATCTGATCCCAAAGAGTCAAACATCCATCATCATACTGTCCTTCTTCCCCCTTTTTGGCATCATCCAAAAGGTGGAATGGATCGCATGATGGTAGTGGCAAATTTGGCAGAAACGTGAAGGCGGTTGCCAAATTGTCATCATGAGCTGAGGGAACTGAAGGAATTGGCATGGGTGAGGAGAGCCATGCATAGACGTCTTCAGTTGGCATGAACTGACCTTGATCAGAGATGTCTTGCTCTCTGAAGTTCATGGAGGCCAAGTTGTTGAAGATCTCATCAGTTGTTGGAATAGGTGGATTACCACCGAAGGGTGTGCATGAGGAGTTGGTCAGTTCATTGTCGGAGAGAGGAGCATCGGCTGGTATCTGGAGCTGGATTCGTTTGATTATCGAATCTATGATGTCTGAAAGCGTTGGTGGCGAGGAGAGTGGATGATTCATCCAGTGTCTACTCCATGTACCTTCGTTGATCCAGAAGGTGGAGCCACAGGTGTGGATGAGATGGAACATTGTGGACTCATCCAGTTGGAAGCGCCATATATGGTACTGTAAGTACCGTCGGAGTTGCGTGAATAGTGAGGAGTTTGCGTCCTCAATGAGACTGAAGCAGTTTCTGAGCTGGTGGTCTAGAACTGCTTCAAAGTCAACCTCAATGGAGTCTCGTTGGACTAACTGGAGAGGTTGGGAGCTGGCTGATATTGTAGGCTGATCACTCAGCCTTGAAAGAGGTTCACTCTCAAGCATCAGTTTTCTTTCGTCAGAGGAGCTGACGGGTGCCTCCAAGGGTGCCTTTTCACGATCTGAGTTGGAAGGCCCTTGTGGATGTGAACGCTTCGGGATCTGATGGAAGTAGATAGTGGGGAGCATGTCCCTTCTTCCGAGTAGTTCGCCAGTTGGGATGATCTCATCAAACTTCCTTTTGTGCACCTTTGACTGCATATTGACCACTGTAGAAAGTGCGAATATTCTCTTCAGTCAGCTGGAGCGGAGGGCATGTGCCTCTGAAGTAGTCTGCTCCATAGTTTGGGTGGGGGATTCCAACGAATGGAATAAGATCATCTGGATCAGAGCAAACCTGGAAATCAACTAGCGATCCGTTCTTTGATTTTGGAGAGTGAACAGCATTGGCAGTTGAGTTGCTCGGACTCTGGTTGCCCATCTTGGCTTTGCCTCTTTTCTTTTTCTTTAGTGACTGAAGATGAGCAGTTCCTTTCTTGGGGATCCAGTCGGAGATTAGAACCGGTAGTGATTCATCACTTGGAAGCTTCAGCAGGTCTTCAAGTATTTTGCTCATCCTTAGAACAAGTCCTACCTTGGACTCAAATTTGCCAGATTTCTTGGAGTCTGTAGCCTTAATGACTTGATGCTTGAATTGTTGAAAGACAAATTCTGCCCAGTTTGTTTGTCTCCCTTCAGCAAGGTGAATCATGACCTTGTATCTCTCTTGAGTGAGTTGGCTTAGGCTTCCAATTGCCCCGAACATCATCTTGTTCGTTATGTCAAGTAGAACTCCATACTCGAGCTTGAGGTCAGTTTTAGCGGTGGTAAAACTGAATTGTTTGTTGTAAGTTGAAGCTTTCCATTCTCTCCAGTGTGACTCTGCAGATTCCTTTAGATCTTGAACGGATGAGCCTTCTTGTGGAAGTTGGAACACTTCAGCAACTGTTTTCTCATTGATGTGTAACATCCTTCCTTGAATCACTGATGATATCATCTTCCCATCTGTAGATAATTTTGCTTGAAGTAAAAATTCACTCACCAAATTTTGTCTAAAGAATCTTGGTGGTGTTTCCAGGTAGTTAAGAACTCCTGTTTGGTGAAGATTTGACATAAGTGTTGAATTGTTTGATTCACTTAGAATCAATTGAAACTTCTTCCTATCAAGGAATTTATCTCTCATGAGTTGTTCTTTGAAGGAGTTTGAAGATCTGGATAATTCGGTCATCTTAGAGATTGGCTGAATTTTTGGGAGGAGGAGGCTTTTTAGAGTTCTTTTGAGAGAGAGAGTTTTTTTTTTTAGATTTTTGGAGGAGGGGGCTCTTTTAGAGGCTTGTGAAAAAGAGGCTTTTTATAAGTGTTTGGACATACTCATAGATATGATGGTTGAAATGGTATTAGCCTCTGATTTCTTTTGGTCATTGGCAATTAATGACCTTGACACGTGTGATTGTTTTGCAACGGTCAAAATTTCAAAATAAATGTAAAGCTTGACATTTATTTGAAATTAAAAAGATAAACTTTTATAAATATTGATCAAAAGATAATTACAACTGATTAACAAGAAGTACACTTAGGGCTTTTCTAATCATGTTTAATTTGATCAGCCTCTTAGTCCTTCTTGTGATCAGTTTTCCTTCTCTTAGCCAACGGTTCAGTGAGCTCCTCATCTTCATCCTCGTCGCTGCTAGCTGACTCAGTTTCAACGAACTGGAGTCTCTGTTGGGCTTGCAGCTGCTTGATTTGCTCAGTATGCAGTTTAACCTGTTGCTGCAAAGATTCGATCAGTTCCACGTAATGTGGAGGGAGTTGGACTGTGGAACTGCTCGGCTGAGCATCGAACTGGACTATTTTTGAGTCCGTTTTCTCTCCTTCTTCAATTCCAACAAGTTCCTCGCAAGGAACTGTGTGGGAAATTTCATCTGTCTCCATGATGATAATCTTATCATAAATTGACTCTGATGAGGTCTCTGGTGCGGCAGTTTGAGCGGCAGATTGAAGTGCTCTTTGGATTGGATCAATGTACATAGTTAGGGCTAGTGTACCTTGATATGTAGATTGGTCAGCTGCTTGAGCCATCTGGTCAGCTGACTGATCATGTTCAGCTGCCTTTGGAGTTGACTCTTGGGGAGGGGCAATTTGTGCCTTAGTTTGCTCCCTGGACAGTCGAGTCTCTTCAGTTGGCTCTTGTGGCTCTTCGTCACTTGGAAGCTCTCACAGAATGGGAGACTTGAGCATCTCTTCGAATTCCAGATCGCTGACTGTATGCTCGTCAACTGCCTACATCTCAGGAGAATCATCAAGAAGATCGATGATAACATCTTCTGGCTGTGGAGATGCTTCAGACGTTAACTGCCTGGCCACAGATGTTATGGCAGTTTGCCTTGTGTTGTAAGCTGCAGAAGTTCCAGCCCTTTGATGACTTCTCTGAACTTCTTGGTCGAACAGCTCATGTCCTTACTGAAGTTGCTGCTGCCTGAGTTTCAGCAGTTCATTGAGCAACCAATGCTGTTGAACTTGAGGAGCTTTCCATTGTTGTTGTTCAGCTTGAGTTCGCTGTGGTGGCAGTCTGATATTGGCCCAGATGAGCAAATCATTCATTACTTCCACTAGAGTTTGCTGATCAGGATGTGAGTGATTTCGTCTAATGGCAAGCATTCTCTTCAGTGTGATGATTGGATTTTGCTCTGGGGACTCCTGCCCAACCCATTCCATACTCCATCTTTCTTCCCTTCTCCAGAAGCTCATCCCATGCAGAGCAGTTAGGAGAAAGTGGGCTTCAGAGTTGAAGCAGTGTCTCCAAAGGTACCAGTAGACATACCTTGTTAGAGCTTCATACAGAGTGGGAATTCCACTCACGTCCTCAATGAAGTCTCGGCTATGAACTTTTGAACTTGTTTATTAGCCCAGCACTTGATGATTTCAGCTCTCGATAGAGCTCTTATGTTTTCTTTGGTTTCTCCCATCGGATGGCAAGCAGTTCTGAAAAAGTCGGCTCCTGAATCATTTGGGGGAATTCCTCTGTGAGGCACTATGTCATCATTTTCAACTGGCATAACATCAATTATCTTGATGTTATGGGGAGGCAGTTGAGGAGGAGGTGGAGGCCCTAACTTCTTCTTCTTCCCTTTGGATTGAACTGTTGCGGGCTTCTTCTTCAACCTGTCAGTCATTTCCTTGAACTGAACTGGCTTGGTAGAGATCACTTCTTCAGGTGAATCAATGAGTGATCCGCAACGAACTTGGCGCAGAGGCTTGGCTTTAATTAAGCTTCCCAACATCTTGCTTATTGGGATATTGTCTTCTGAATTGGAGTCTTCCTGCGGCATCTCAACAGCAATTTGCTTGCCTTTTCTTTTTTATGACTCCTCAGCTTTCTTTGAGAAAGCAGTAGTTGGTTGACTGCTTTTGATGGATATTAGTTTTGCAGCTGGCTGCCTCTTGCCAGTAACTGGTATAAAGTCCAGTTTGCCGACCATCAGTGTGTCGGTTTCCTTTGTCATGGAGTCAAAAATGTTCTCCAATATGATACTGATTCTGCTTGGATAGCATATCTTTTGATAGAACTCAGTTGGTAACTAGTTCTTCTCCACAATATCAACGTACTTCCTTATTTGCTCGAAGAAGTATTAAGCCCAGTTGATATTGATACCTCTAATGATCGCCGCACATATCTTGTACTTGTGCTCTGACATTTCTGAGTGGCTTCCAGTTGTTCCAGTGATCATTCTAGCAGCAACTGATGCTAGAACCCTATATTCTTCTTGAAAAAGAGATATGAGTGTACTGCTCTTGTACACATCTAAACATTCCTCCCGATTCCACTGGCGGTAGGATTCCTCTTGATCCACTTCAACGTCTTGCAATCGTGTTCCAATGATTGGTAGTTTGAATAGTCTTCCGAGCAGTTCTGGAGTTATGATCAGTTCGACTCCACGAACTTCAGTCTTTATTCTGTCATCATAGCCTTTTGAGTTTAAGTAAAACTCAACCACAGCCTCTGGGTAGATTTTTGATGGGTATTCTTCCGTGAAGCTTTTCAATCAGCTTTCCTCTATCTTCGTGATCAGTGAGTTGCAAAGGGCGGAATCTGAGCACTTTTCTCTATAAGCGCCTATATCCAGAAATTTATCTCTGTAGAGATTTCTTTGGAATCCTTGTGAAGATTCACCAGTTCTTTTAAAGTTGAATGATCTAGAAGGGGTAACGTGGCTTTGACTGAACTTGGGAACTGGATGTTTTTACTTTCGCAAGTTCTGTAGAACATTTTCAAGGATTGAAAAGGGAATAATGCTTTAATTCTTTACTGTGCTTGAGATCGGTAAAAGTAAAAATGAAAGTTCAGCCATCCCTTTTATAGAATGTGTAGGGGTTCATCCAACGGTTGTGACGCTTCGTATACCAAAGTTCAACGGTCGGATTAACTTAATTGACTCGTCGATTGGCTTTTCATTTCTATCCGTTGGGGATAAATGAGGAGAGAGAGAGAGAATTTAACGGTAACATTGAGATGACACATGTTTTTACCGTTTCTACTATTCAAACTTTTGAACTTATCTTTTCTCTCTAGCTGTTTCTCCTTGACTTGAAAACTGATTACGTCATCAGTTGGCTTTGAGTGTAACTGATGATCTAGTCTATTGATCAGTTCCAACTGAGATATCTTCTCATCAGTCTCGAACTGTTCTTGACTGCTTAGACCTTTATTCAGCTGCTTCCCAGTTCAGCTATTCTCCTTCAACTGGTCCTTGAACTGATATCTCTTTTTGAGTTGGCTTCAGTTCCTATGACTCCTTCATCAGTTTGATCAATTTGCAGCTTGTATGTTCTGCATAACTGACTGGATCATCAGTTTGAGCGACTGAATTGATGATTTAGTTGAACTGATGGGGTAAACTGATCATTTTCAGTTTACTTATTTCTCAGCAGCTTCTTGCCTTTACTTCAAACTAATGGTTTATGTGGCCACTTATCAGTTTCTCATTCTTTTGATTCAGTTTCTCTCTTCAGCTGGAGTGGTCCTTTGGCCTTTTTCTTCCAGTTTATCATCTTCATCCTGTGGTGCTAGCTCCAGCAGTCCCAACTGTATGCATAGCTCCATAAACCCTTCTTCAGGCAATGGTTTGGTGAAGATGTCAGCTATCTGCTTCTCAGTGTTGACATATTTGATGCATATGTCTTTCTTCTCGATGTGATCTCTGATGAAGTGATGCCTTATGTCAATGTGCTTAGTTCTTAAATACATAACTGGATTCTGAGATATCGCAATTGCACTATTATTGTCATAGTAGATAGGTACTTCTTCAGTTTCAACTTTGTAGTCCTTCAACTGTTGCTTCATCCAGAGTATCTGAGCACAGCAGCTTCCAGTAGCTACATATTCTGCTTCAGTTGTTGACGTGGCAACTGAGTGCTGCTTCTTGCTAAACCAGGATATCAGTTTGCTTCTAAGAAACTGACATGTTCCACTGGTGCTTTTTCTGTCGATCTTGCATCCTCCAAAGTTTGAGTCTGAATAGCCAATTAGACTCAAACTGTCATCTCTGGGATACCCTAGTCCAAGATTTATAGTTCCCTTGAGATATTTGATAATTCTCTTTGCTGCCTCAAGGTGGCTTTTCTTTGGGTTGGCTTGAAATCGCGCACATAGACCGACTGAATAAGAGATGTCTGGCCGACTGGCTGTTAAGTAAAGTAATGACCCAATGATTCCTCTGTAATATGTCTGGCTAACGGATTCTCATTTTTCATTAATAGTTAGCTGAACTGATATGTTCATTGGAATCTTGAAAGTTTTTCCTTTACTTACTCCAAACTTCTTGACTAGCTCCTTGGTATACTTTGCTTGGCTGATGTGAATTCCATCTTTCAGCTGCTTCACTTGGAGTCTTAGGAAGAATGTCATTTCTCCCATCATGCTCATCTCAAATTCACTTTGCATCAGTTGAGTGAATCGTGTGCACAGATCTTTACTTTTTGATCCAAAAATTATGCCATCCACATAAATTTGAACCATCAAGATCTCAGTTGATCGTTCTATTTGAAATAGAGTTCGATCAATGACTCCCTTTTAAAACCCATTTTTCAGCAAAAATGTTGTTAGAGTTTCATACCACGCTCTAGGAGCTTGCTTCAGTCTATAGAGGGCCTTCTTCAATTTGAAGACTTGATCACCAATTTCAAAGCCTGGCGGTTGCTCGACATACATGTCCTCCTTGAGCATTCCTTGAAGAAAAGCACTCTTGACATCCATTTGGTAGACTATGAAGTTGAAGTGCGCTGCATAGGCTAGGAACAGTCTGATGGCTTCCAATCTTACAACTGGGGCGACTGTCTCATCAAAGTCGATCCCTTCACTTTGTGAGTATCCTTTGGCTACCAGTCTAGCCTTGTTCCTTGTGATCACTCCTTGTTTATCCAGTTTGTTGCGAAAAACCCATTTTGTACCAATGACCTTTTGGGTTTTTAGCCTGTCAATAAGAAACCATACGTCATTTCTTGTGAACTGGTTCAGTTCTTCTTGCATTGCCATGATCTAGTATGAGTCTTCTAAGGCTTTTTTGACGTTTGCCGGTTCAGTTTGAGATATGAAGCATGTGAATAATGCATGCATAGTTGAACTTCTGGTTTGAACTCGACTTCTTGGATCACCAACTATCTTGTGAGTTGGGTGGCTTCGGAGCCATTTTGGCAAGGTGGCTTCAACTGGGTCCTCAGTT
This sequence comes from Perilla frutescens, assembly GCA_026008535.1. Lineage (NCBI taxonomy): Eukaryota > Viridiplantae > Streptophyta > Magnoliopsida > Lamiales > Lamiaceae > Perilla > Perilla frutescens. The sequence continues at coordinate 32,153,138 of BRKX01000017.1, read as the reverse complement.
GGCTCTTCTGTGGTGACATCATCAGTCGCCCTTTCATCAGCTGGTTCAACATTTTCATCAGTTCTTTCCCCTGTTTCAGTTGTAGGGTTTGTGGTCTCAGCACGATTTGTGTCTTCATTGACCAAGTTGTTCTCAACTGGTTTTGTGCCAGTTTCATTGCCTTCTTCTAGTAAAACTTCAAACCGCTCTGGAACAATGTGATCCACATAGTCCTGCGAGTTTTGAGTTTCACTAGGTAGTACTTGAACTGATGTGTCTATTCTTTCTTTGTTCCTGTACTCATTAGCAAATTCATCAAATGCCACATGACATGTTATTTCCACAACAAAAGTTCATTTATTGAACACTCTGTAAGCTTGTGCATGAGGTGAGTTATACCCAAGAAATATTCCCTCATCAGCTTTAGCACTAAAAGCTTTCAGTTGGGTCTTGCCATTGTTGTGAATATAACATTTACAGCCAAATATTTTAAAATATGAGATAGAAGACTTACAACCCTTGTACAGTTCATAAGGTGTCTTGTCATGGGCTGCTACAATGGCACTTCGATTTTGAGTATGGCAAGCTGTGTTGACTGCTTCAGCTCAGTATCCTTCAGCTATGTTAGCATCAGCTATCATTGCTCGAGCTGCTTCTTTGAGTGTCCGGTTACCCCGTTCGGCTGGTTGAGAAAGCTGACCATGTGTTGATTCACATATTCAGTTCCATTGTCGGAACGAATCCTTTGAACTGATCTTTCCTTCTCAGTTTGTAGCCTTCTGATCAGCGTCGTTAGCTTGTCATAAGTTTCATCTTTGCTTCTCAAGAATTCCACCCATGTATATCTTGAGTAATCATCAAATACTACAAGAGTGAATCTTTTGCCTTTTGGAGTTTGAGGTCTAACTGGACCAAACAAATCCATGTGTAGCAATTGAAGGCAATCAGTTGTTCCTGGTGGATGACTCTTATTCTTGAAGGATGACTTCACCTGCTTCCCTTTTTGACATGGTCCACATACACCTGTCTTCTTGTATATTTCTTTGGGAAGCCCCTCAACTAGCTCTTTCTTTACTAGGTAGTTGATTATTTTGAAGTTGAGGTGGTTCAGTCGTTGATGCCATAGCCAGCTTGCTTCAGTTGATCCTTTAGAAAGGAAGCAAGCTTCTGAGTAGCCGGTTGACCAGTCAACAATGTACATGTTGCCTCTCCTGATGCCAGTTAGCAGAATTACTCCAGTTGACTTATCTCTTATGTTGCAGGAGTTTTTGGTGAAGTCAACTAAGTAGCCATTGTCGCACAGCTGGCTGATGCTAAGTAGTTTGTGCTTCAGTCCATCAACGTGGGAGACTCTATTCACTACTACTTTTCCCTTGACTACGAACCCTTCTCCAATGGTTCGGCTTTTGGAATTGTCTCCAAATATGACAAGTGGGCCTTTGATTTCTTCATAACCGTCGAGATCTTCTCTATCTCCGGTCATGTGCTTGGAGCACCCGCTATCTAGATACCAAATGTCTTTGGTTTTCTTCATAGATAGGATGCTCTTGTCCTGTAAGGAAAAGGATTAGTATTTAGGGACCCGTTTCATATCGGGTCCTTTTTGATACATTAAGCTTTTAGAATCCAAAATTGCGAAACTTTTGGCTTTTTATCACTCAGTGAGTCAATTGATTTGGATCATTTCATCAGTTTTGACTTTCTTTCAACTCTTTTTGAGTCGGTTGAGTGATACCTGCATTGCAAGTTAGTGGGATAAAACAATTCAACTAATACGCAGTTATCCCGAGATTTTTAAGTTCTTCTATCAGGCCAATGCCTTGTGTGTTTCCAATTTACTGGATTAAACCCTTTAGGATCAGTTCTTGGTTCATTTCTTGAATCTAGATACTCATTGTAATGATGGTAAGGTTGAAATGAGTTTCTTTGGTCTCTCATAGAGGTGCCTTGGTTGAACTGCTTGGCAGGATAGACTTGAGATCTAAACTGGTCTTTCTTAAAATGAACTGATCTATCATGTTGTCTTGTTGGCATTCTATATTGAGCTGGTGGCCTTTGTTGAACTGGGGGCTTTGGACGAGTGAATTGACTTAAGTGAACTGATGGTCTTGGCTGAAAATTGGGCTTCAGCTGACCTGATGCTTTCGGTTGGTAGAACTGACTAGATTGTCTAGGCTGAGTTAGATGAGTTTTCAATATTCCTTTCCCTTTGATTGACTCAGCTGGCTGATCATGAGATCTTGTGAATCCTTTTAGGATTCCCTTATCACTGGGTTGAACAACTGCTTTTCCCTTTTCTAGGGCAGTGAACTTGCTATATCCTAGCCCTGAGCTGCCAGTTCCAGTTCTTTGATGACTTAATATCTCATCTAGAGTTTGAGATCTGTTTTCAACTTCAGATTTACCTTTTCTTTTTCAAGGATCTCTTGTTTGAGTTTTTGGTTTTCAGCCTCTAGGTAAGCAGTTCTCAATTTCAATTTTTCAAATTCTATAAACTGAGATTCAAGATAATTTAATCTTTCATGATCAAAGCTCAGTTTCCTAACCTTGTTTTTCAGTTCATCATTTTCATCTTTCAGTTCAACATGCAAACATGAAATTGAAGCTAATTGGTCTTCTAGCATCATAAGTTTCATATCAAGTTCATTACTAAAGACATTTGCTTCATTGATATGATAAAAAGAGGTTTGAGAATCAGCTGTACTAACCTCTTCATCATTGTCAGCCATGAGGCAGAATAGAGCTTCATCATCTGAGTTGTAGCCGTCAGAGTCGATTCCAGAATGGTAGTCTGAATCATCTAGTACGACATTATCGAGATTTGCAACCATTGCTTTTCTTTTGAAGAAGCTTCTCTTTACCTTGGCTTTCTTGTCCTCAGGAAGTTCTGGACATTCAAACCTGTAATGTCCTTGTTTATGACAATGAAAACATTCTCCTTGATTGCGATTACCACTCTTGAATGGTTCAGCTGGCTGGTAAGTTTTCTCAACTTTTAGGATTTCATCAGTTTGAGGTGAGACTGATTGCTTATCCCGAGCTCTCTTCAACTTTCCTAGCAACTTGGTAACTGATTGGATTTGATCATTGATGTCATCAGTTAGATTCTCCTTCTTTTCAGTTGCTTCTCTTTTTCATTCAGTTGAAGATCCGCCTTGGTTTTCTTTGGCTGGTGAGCTCCTTGGTCGGAAATTGTTTCTTTCTCGAGTGTCTCTAAACCTGTTCCTTTCACCGTAAAAAGCTGCATCTTGAGCTGACGATGTCGATGCTTTCTTCTTTCGGTTTAGACTGTACTCATGAGCTTTAAGAGAACCAAATAGTTCCCTTGGAGTGATGCTATTTAGGTTTCTTGACTCCTTTGTAGCTATCATTTTCATATCCCATTCGTCAGTGAGATTATCCAATATCTTGGAATTCATCTCTGAGTTGGGATAACACCTTCTGAGGTTGTTCATCTCACTGATGATGCCTAGAAATCTAGTTTAAAGGCTTGAGATGGACTCTTCTGCCTGCATTTTGAAGGATTCATACCTGTCAACTGCCAGTTGGAGTTTATTTCCTTTTATGGCTTCAGACTCTCTACAAAGTTCTACGAGTAGGTCCCATATCTCCTTGGCAGTTGTGCAATTTTTTGTATCCTTCATACGATCTTCATCTAGAGTTTTAAAGAGTGCGACTTGAGCAATGAACTCTAGATTCTTTAACTTCTTCTCTTCACTTGTGAGAAGATTAGTTGGCTTTGGGATCCTTGCCGGTTGATTGATATCAACTACGTGAGCGTCATTGTCCATCATGATGATGATTGGACCGTCTTCAATGACTTTACACATATTCTCATGAATTGAGCAGAGATGCGCCTTCATTCTCCTACTCCAGTTATCATAGTTCTCAACTGAAAACAAAGGTAGCTTATGGTTTTCCATAGCTGGAGTGTTAGCACAGATAAGTAGATCTGATTCAGTTGATCTACAGAAACGGCTGATCCTTAGAATCAACCGCTCTGATACCAATTATTGGTCCCGGGCGAGTCGGTATCAGTTTAGGGAGGGTGAATAAACTGATTGAAAAACTTTTACTTTAGATGCGGAATAACAGGGCCCTTTGACTCGCTTGATGAAACTTATCTATACACAAACTTGATAATCAGTTAAGAGAGTTTGAGTGCAGCTTGTGTGATATTGTGTGCAGTTCAGAGATATGCAATATTCAATATAGTACAACACACAAGCAATTCATAGAGGTTCGAAGTCTCAAACTTCTACGTCCTATCTTCCTTCCGTAGAAGGGCAACTTCACTATATAACTTGAGTTTCTTTACAAATTACACAATGAAGGACAGTTGGCTGAACCTGGTAACTGATCGCTACCTCAGCGAGTTGACGGCTCACACTTGAAGTCCCTAACTGCTCACTAGGAAAGTAGGTGCTATTGTCGTCTTTACAAGGTTTTAGATCTCTTTCGATCTTCAAGAGGTGAGTCTTGAACAGGAGGTATCAACTGATGTGCTCATTTAATTGAGTTGAGTAGTTGGTCGTTGAATAGCTGGAACTGAGAAGGCTGCCATGGCTGGATCATCAACAGCTGGCTGAATATCTTGATTCTGTGAATTCTTCTTCTTAGTTGGACTTTCGCAGTTTCTATCAAATGTTACACTTGAGCTTGGGTGGGAGAGAGAAATAAAAGCTCTTGTTTGTATATGCAAAGGTTGGCAAAAAGAAGTATTTTAAACTCTGATTCACTCGTCTTTTATAGAGGAGTGATTTTATGACCGATGAGTTCCATTGTCCATTGATCGGTAGCTCTGTTGGCTCATCAATGGCAGGTGGTCTTTAATGATCGCTTGGATCATTTGGTTGAAGTAGCCGTTACTCTGCCAATCGATCTTCATTAATTTCCAGGATCTTTGATGAAGCATTTATTCCAGGATTCGCCAGTTTTGAGCAACAAACTCCAGGGTTCTCTGACTTCAGTTTTCTTGACAGCTTTGAGTTCCAGTTGGCAGTTCTGGATTTGTCAGTTCAGATTGATTATCGCTTCAGCTGGCAGTTCCGATCTTGTCAGCTGAGTTTGACTGTTGCTCCTTGGTAGTCCTGAGCTTATCATCTGAGTCTGGTTATCGCTCCAGTTTGCAGTTCCGAGCTTATCAGCTGAGTCTGGCTATGGCTCCAGTTGGCAGTTCTGGGCTTGTCAGCTAAGTTTTGCTATTGCTCCAGTTGGCAGTTCTGGGATTGTCAGCTGAGATTGGCTATTGCTCCAGTTGGCAGTTCTGGTCTTGTAAGCTGAGCTTTTTGTTTACTGTAGTTTGGCCATCAGTTGGATACTTCCAGTCTCTAGCTTAAACTGACGCTTTATCAGTTTCTTCAGTCTTTAGACAACCCTTTTCTCCCTCAGCTCAGCTGACTTGGTTGTCAGCTTGTTTTGACTGGTATGACTCCTCAGCTGAGTTGAATTTGGACTGGATGACATATCCTCAGCTTGTAGGCCATTCTTCAGATCGGTTGACTTTGAACCTACTTGAGTTCCTTTTGATGATGCCCTGGACTGGTCAACTTCGATCTACAGCTTGAACTTTTGGTCAGTTTTTCATAATTAATTTTGACATCTCATCAAAACCTGATCTAGGGGTTCCTTGATAGTTTTTCCTAACAAGATTTTTATAATTTTTGTTGGGAATTTAAAAAATATACTTGCATGTGTCTATTGCTTGGGATGGATGAAATTAACATGAATGTGGGAGATAATTCAAAAGCTCTTGTGATAAGTGATGATTCTGACAGTGAGAAAATCCCCATACGAGCACAATACGGAGGTAGAAACTGATCTGGTATTACCCACACGACTCTGATACTGTACAATATTTTAATTGATACTTTCATGCACATTAGGTGATACTGTGACCCTGTCTGGATCTTTGATTGTTGAATTGGAGTTCTTAAATTAGTGTTGGTGAATTATGCTTATTTAATCGAGTGTTTTGCTGAAATCACCCATAATTTTGCAGCTCGAAGCATTTTAGAATGCACTCTTCTTAGAATTAGAGCAATGGATACTACAACTTGAGATTAATGTAGTTGCTATTTCAATTCATTAATAATTAATTCCCCTATATGAATATGAATTCAATGTATTTATCATAATCTTGAATCTTCAACTTGTTGTGGGTGATGATGTTGTTGCAGGTGCAAGTTAAATATGCCGAGCATTATCATTCTTACACATTGCTTAGTAAGGATATTAGCTTTGTATTTTAAGTACAATTTTTGGTTGCTCTTTTGCGTTATTGATTAGATAGAAATGAGAGGCTGCTTGTGTACGAATACATGCCTCAGGGCACACTCAGCAGGTTTCTGTTCAACTGGAAAGATGAAGGTTTGCAGCCCATGGAGTGGATAAAGAGGCTAACTGTTGCGCTAGATGTTGCTAGAGGTGTTGAATACCTGCATGGTTTGGCTCGGCAAAATTTTATTCATGGGGATCTTAAGCCATCGAATATTCTTCAGGGATCTTAAGCCATCGAATTGTACCCTACAGGATCTATTTGGATGCCATTAATTCCAACTCATGTAAATCATAATTTTATGTGTGACATTAATTATCCTATGTTGAATTAACATGCAAGTTTCAATTTCGAATCTATTGCAGCGAAATAAAATAGAATCTATCAAAATTGGTACTTACAAACTTTGTCGGGTTGCTCACGGGATTAAAGGTCTAATCTCGTTCTTGATGGAGAACACATGATCATGGTGAATCTTCATGGTGTTCGAAACACACAGCTCCAATATTCTACTTCTTGCTCTTCTGCTGTATTCCCGAACCTTGTTTAGATGCAGGGTGGGCTGCAGACTACTAAACGGTTGTGGAAACTCTAGGAATCAAGAGAGCACTTAGAGGGGCTGTATTAGAGTGTATTTTTTTCTCTAAATTTTCGTGCCCCTCCCCTTATTATAGGGGAGGGGACGAAAATTAACTCTCCAAACCCTAATGGGCTTGGGCCTCCAACTCTTGTTCCATTCCCAGTCCACTTAGGTCATATTGGGCTACAACAGGGATCTAGAAGAATATTAAATTGGCCTACTAATTTACTTAATTTCTAATATCCAATAAACTTATGATATAATTAAATAAATTAAGTATTATTTTTATTCCACTAAAGAAATAATACTGACCTACCAATTTAATACATATTTACGAATATGTTTTCTTCTTTAGTTCAACCATTCCCCATGTTTAAGATATAATGTCCATTAATTAATTATGTAAGCTTCTGAAAACTATAATTAATTAATATCTTGTCCTTGAGTAGTACCGCACGTCTTCCATTTATCATGATAAGAATAAATTAATATTCTGCCTGAAGGGCTTTCCATGATCCTTGTGCTTCCTCAAGGGGACACCATCAACCTGGCGCACCAGGATACGATGTCCCTACATATTGCACGACCCATCATATGTGTAAATGTTACAACCCAAGATATCGAGATTATTGATTCTATGAAAGAATCTCACCATTTGATAAATCAAAGCTGCAAACACTACACATATATGTCTGCCAACATATAGGGGTTAAGAACCCGAACTCTGTGGATTCTTATTCTCTCATTTAAGGTCAGAACAGAGAATAGAATCCTAAGTAGATCCTCCTCAATACACTTGCCCATGTACTAGAATAATCAGTTAGTCAAGATAAACTAACTATCAGATTATTCTACGGTGTACCGATGGTGGGTTCAGGACCATCTAAGTCGTGAGCCTTTTAATACATTGCAAGAAATCCAATGATATGATCTTTACCGTGTATTGACCCACACCATATCATCTACAATGCAAGTATATGGAACCATGCATATAAATATATAACAATAAATATATACACAAACAATGACTGCAATTATTATTCAATTTATATTATCTTAATATTGTTTATTGTATACAAAGACAAGCTTTCCAGTATACAAAACCAATAATCTCCCACTTATACTCGAAGCATGTCTTTCAAGTATAAAAAAAACTAGCTAACTCTCCAACATAACATAAACTCAAAAACGGCCCCGGGTCTGCATCAACTCCCATTATCTCCACTTGACCATTGAATGTCTGAGCTTGGAAGGCTCGTGAATGGGACATCCATTTTTGTCTTCCAATGGAATCTTGACCATTGCCACATCTTCATCTCATATATCTTGTATAAAGTGGTACTACAAACCTATGTGTTTAATTGCCTCATGGACTCTGAATTCCTTTCAAATTTGCCACTGCACTAGAGTTATCACAGTGTGTTGTGATACTCCTAAAGCAAATTAAGAATCACGCTCGAGTCCAACAAGAAGCTATGGAGGCGCACAGTCTTTCGTAGCCTCAGAGCTAGCCACATACTTGACTTTCATGGTAGAGTGAGCATGCATTTTTGCTTTACTCCTCCATGCCATGACTCCTCTTCCCAATTCAAACACATATGCCGAGAAAAATTTACTATGATCCTTTTTATCAGTTCTAGAAAAAACTAAGTCCACATAACCTAAGGAAATTAGACTGACAAAGTGATAAATGAGTAAACAATCTCAAATCCTGTTGAGAATACTCTTTATCATAGTCTATTGTCCTTTACTAGAGTTAAGTTGATATCTTTCCATTATGCCTACTGCATAGCAGATATCAAGGCTTTGTGCATAGCGTAGCATACGTGAGACTTCCTTTTGCAGAAGCATAATGAATCTCATTTTTCACATCTATCTCATTATGTGTTTGGGTAGCACATTTTCTTGAGTAGATGTATTCCATGCTCGAAAGGTATAAAACATTTCTTGGAATTTGTATGTTGAATCTAGCTAGCATATTTTCGATATAGACAACCTGGAATGAGTACATCAACCCAAATCCTTCATATCGAAATGCCTGGACAGCCACACCCCTATGTTTAATAACTCATTCTCATTGTTACCCAATAAGCAAGTTGTTATTTAACATATGGTACTAGGATAACCACCACATTTCTGTCACACCTCTTGTATACACAACCTTTATCCGATTTCTCCACGAATTCATGTGACTGGATAACTTCGTTAGATCAGATATTCCAAGATCTTGATGCTTACTTAAATCCACGAATGGACCTCTGAGCTAGCACACTAAGTGCTATTGGCCTTTAGGAATGAATCTCTTTGTTTGTCGCATATAGATATTATCCTCAAGACTTCCGTTCAGAAAAACTGTCTTGACATCTATTTGCCAAACAAATAAGTTAAAATGAGTAGCAACAGACAAGAGATTCTAGATCTAACAATCTGTTGGATCCTCTCTTTCTTTTTGTAGATCCACTTTCACCAAATGAGTTTTACCCCCATTTAGTAGTTCTACAAGCTCTCACTATCATGGTGATCTATAGATCCCATTTCAGATTCCATTGCAGTTTTCCAAGGAACCGCATCCTTATCTTGAACCACTCTATCATAGTTTTTGGGATCCAATTTATTTAGTCTTTCCAGAAAATTAAAAGATTCTTCTAGACTAAGGAATCTATTAGGTTGGCGTACAACCCTCCCACTACGATGAAGAATTTTATGTACCTTCGTGACACGTTGTGTAGTATTAGGTGGTACCTCTTCTTGTACACTTTGGTGTAGGATTCGAATGTCCCTTCCTCAAACCATTAAGAATGATCTTGTCCTTTTATATAGTCTTCTTCTAAGAATCGGGCATTAGTGCTTACAATGTCCTTCTGATTCATAGGACTATAAAATAAATCACTTTTCATTTATCTGGGGTATCCAACAGACAATCGTCGTTTCTAGTACATATCCGCAAAATGAAATAAACAACTTTGAATAGCTCATCATCGATCTAACCATTTCCAATAACATTTAATTTCTTCGCACCACTACGTCATTCTACTGTTTGAATAGCAGATGTAGTTAACCGGGATGCAATCTCATTCTCCGCCAAGTGATCCCTAAAGTCGCCTAAGAGGTACTTGTCACTAGGGCCACATAAGCAGAGTGAATTAAACCTAATAAATTCTTTGAATCTATTCCTTTAACCTTAAAGGACACTTGGTCATCTTACCTTCTTAGCAGGATTTGTACAAAGAAATGATTCTAGCACCAGTGAGATCAATGGACCATCATTTATCAAACTTTGAATCCTCTTAAGAATAATATATCCAAGTCTTAGATGTCAAAGATAGGTTTGATTCCTTTGCGAAGATTCTTTTCTTTTATTGAAGTTGATCAATGTATTTAATATTTGTTTTATAGTGTTAAGCATAGATTTTAGTGTATTTAAAGATGTTGACGCGCTGTCGTTTCGCACTAAAAAATATATTTGTAAACTCATGTGCCCACAGCGAGCGTAGCTAGCCAATGAGTACAGGTCGATCCCATAGAGAGCTGTTGCGATTCTATCTTCAAGTAACCAATCACAAAGGGGGTTTTGGTGTTGTCACTAAACTGAATGTAAATCTGCAAAATAAACTAAAGAAAATATCAAATAACAAAAGGTTCTGGCATTTGAATTAGAATTTGGTTAAACATAAAACAACTCGATCATGGGCACACCGATTTTCATACATGATAGGTCATCTAGTTATGGTGACCGGATTTCTCTCATGCGTCTCCTCATCCATCCTTTCATTTTAGGATTAAAAGTGATTCATCTTCGATTAAACCCCTAACCAGTTACCCACCTCCCGATTCCTCTAAGAGATGTAAGCAAACAGGCAGCAGTGTGCCCTAGACGGACCCATATCTGTTGTGTTCAACTGATTCCTCTTGTGCCCACAACACCCCATTAATTCCCTTATTACTATATGAACCGACACACAGTCACGATTCGCGAATTCAATTAATATTGGTGTGTCCTCTTTACCTAACGAGTGATCAGCCACATTGGGCACTTCAGACACACACTCACGTGGAACAAGGCACAAGAATTAACGGAAACTAATCATGCATTACTATGCCCATTTTGGCCTCACGAGTCCAGATTTTTGCTTAATCCAATTTCATCATTCAAACGCCAGAATTAAAGATCTAGCCGAGAAGGCTAGACATAATTAAAACTGCAGAATTTAAAGACATAAAAATAAAGAGAACGTACTGAATTAATTAAGCAAAAACTCAACTCCAACGTTGAGAAATACGAACATAACCTAAGTCCCGAAGGTTTAAGACCTTTCGGATTGTTTGGCTGCCTAAGCAGCGTACTGAAATAAAATGCAGAAAATGTAAAGTGTTTCAGAGTGTCTAAAAGCTTATTTTTCCAGAAATTAAACTTGTTTAAATAGTTACATTTCCGAGTAGAGTTTCCCCCACAGGCGGGGGTCTTCTGCTGAAAATCCGGAACGGCGTGCCCTCGCTGACTTGACTGGATAAGCTTCAGCTTCAACAAATCCATATTTTTTAGGGATTGCTCTTATCTCCTTAGATTGAGCTTATCTCCTCGTCTGAGCTTATCCTTTTGTTGCAGCACCTTCCAGGAGTCCAGCTTAGTTCCAACTCTCCCGCGGATCATGTAGCTATCTTCCCACCAGCTGTTCTTCAACTAAGTCCTGAATTTCACTAGAATGCCCATTCTGGCCTGTGGTCGAGTCTGTGCGAGTACTATGGGCACGACATCATCTATCAACTCCATCCGTATCTGATATGCCCACTTCACCGACCGAATGTGGGATGGATACTGAGGACGTCCCCTGTGCCTCTGATGAACATATGTGCGAGATAATCGTAAATATTTGGGCATAAAATGCCCCTTCCGCCAGACTCGACTCTTAGAATGCCCTTTGACCGAAACCTGGTTCTTTTCGACTCAAAACACACTAAAAAAGATATTTATAAGGGATAAAATGCCCATAAAAACACGAAATAAATGGACTTATCACACCCACACACTTTAAGCATGATTGTCCTCAAGCATGGGATGCAACGCATCCAGAAAAACAAAAGAAAATAAGGGAGAAAAGAAACAGACTCAAGACACCAGCATGCAAACTGTTACTCAGTGTGGGCACATCAGAAACAATCCAACAAAAATTGCAAATTCCAGCATACCTAAAATAGGTCAAAATGAGTTTTAGCTAGGTGTTCCTCACAGACTCTCTTCACTCAGTGTATACTCTCATTTCGGATGTAATTCTATGCAAATTCGTCCCATAAGTTTGCCAAAGTTCTGCTGTTCATTCTCTAGAAACCATGATGCATTATTATCAATAGGGCTTTTTAGGTTATAGTTGGGCATTTTAAGTGGGAGGGGTTTTTATTGTTTGTACAGACCCCTCCCCAGCTCCTTTCTATTCTCAACCCTCATGTGCCCTATTCAGGCACTGAATCCTTCTTATTTTGGGCATTCTAAACACTTAGAACTAGGGAGAATTTTTATTCAGACTTTTTTTTTCCTTTTCTTTTTCTAATCACTTTTTTTCTTTTTTTTTTCTTTTATTCTTCCCCCTATCTTTTCTGGCCCCTCATATACATATATGCCTTCCCATCTTTCTTTTCAGGTTTTATAATGCCCTAGCTAAGTATAAACCATCCCAGAACAAAATCGGTCAGGGCATTTCATAGGCTCAAAAGGGGGCGCAAGGGCTGTGTCATTGGTGGGAGGTATTTATTTCAGTGGCTCAGCAAAACATGGTCTATCTCATTTACATGTGCATTAATAATTCCAAGAGTTAAACGCAGAACAGAGGCAAATTCTAGAACATCTTAAGCACAGAATTATTCACACTCATGAATGAAAGAAAACTGTAATTTGAAGCATACAACATATAGGCTCAAGTCTCACAGGGCATGCTAAAAATCGTTCATCATCCCTATCTTAGTTGGGCATGCTGATTTTTCTGTAAAGCAATTAAACTTGGATCATCACGTGAAATGCCCACATAGATTCACAGATAAGCATGCTTTGACTCAACTACCTACCCACACACTTTGCAACTTGCAAAGTGTGGACACAGACTCAAACAACAAGACAACAAAGAAAACAGAACAAACAAAATAAAAAACAAAAATAAAACCTAATCTAAAGGACAGAAAGAACCAGGTCATTCGGTTGCAGGCGTTGGGTAGAAGAACCCAACATGCTTGAAATAGGCCTTCAGGGCTGCTTCTATTCGGGTCAGTTTTTCATTGGTCTGGAACTGGGCATTCTCTACTAACTCAAGTCTCCTTGTGATCACTGCGACTGGGTGCTCCCTCTGTGGTGCCTTCCCTGCTGGTGGTTTTTTCGATGTGCCTGCAATAGCTAAAAGCATGCTCGAGGGGTCTGCCCCCGGCACAAAGAAAACAGGTTTTCCATCCTCATCGTCAACCATATCTTGCATTCTCCTTAGGCAATTAAGATCAAAATACTCACGGGGAAGGGGGGTCAAATCAGTTTCATTCAAATCAAGGAGCCTATGTCTAACAGCAAGTTGGGTGATTAACTGGGCACAAGAGATACGATGCCTAAGGTGTGTTTTAATTTCTCAAAAATGTGCAATGGCCACAGAACCGAAATTAATTCTGATTTTGTGCACCATGCACCACAAAATGAATAGCTCCTGATTTGTGATTGAGTTTGAGCTATCCTTACGGCCGAAAAAGTTATAGGCCAACACCCTATGGCAGAATCTCAAAGCATCGTTGTTTAAACAGTATCCCTTTGTGGATCCGCTTTGAAAAACGGATCCATCCCCAATATCGACCCATTTTGCATCGACTCCCTCTGCAGAGTCGGGCACTACAGTCACGGCATCGACATACTCCTCCTCCTGGAGGCCCAAGTATGTCACGATGCCCAGTAACATATTCAAATCATCAGCAGATAAAGAATAACTCCTACCCATCATTTTAAAAGACAAAACCCTGGTGGATGTAGCAGGCTTGTTCACAGCTTTGATTTTCAAATTTTGGACAAAATCACGAGACAACGACAGAAAAATGACACACTCCATATCTAAAAAGCATTCCCAACCAATTGCAGAAAATAGATCCCTTACATCCTGCTCTATACCAAGAGCTGCAAGCGTCTCACGGTGGACTCCTTTGGAGTTGATGATGCCCCTGACTGGTGGCGGGCCACTGCTGGGTTTACTCGGTGTGGGGCTCCCTACCCCTCTGCCTCTTTTAAGCACAGGGGCTGAAGTGCCCTCTTCAATCTTCCTCTTCCGCGAATAGGCCTCTCCAGCCAGCTTGGCTCCAGCTTTCATTCCAACAGATTTCCCCACCATTCGCTTGGATGAGGAGTCCTCCGAGGGCTCTTCAGAGCCTGCTTGTATTTGGGAGGGCGCACTGGGCTCCTCCTGCTCCTTCTCTTCTTCAGTGTCCCCTTGCTGGGACACCTCTGGCTCGGTTGGCTCTGGAATGGGCTCTCCAACCTTTCTTTTCCCTTTTACCTTCTCCAGTGCCCGCTTCTTAATGTTAGCAGGTGCCTCTTCCTCTTCTTCAAATAGGGGTACCTTCTCTAGTTGGGGCTCAATCTCAATATCTTCGATTTCAGTTAGGTATTTGTCCAAATCGGTGTCTCTGTCTCCTTCATCTTCAGCTTCTTCTCTCCCTTCAACTTCCTCTCCTTCCTCTTCGTCTTCCAAGTCCTCGATCTCCACCGAAGGCACAGGAGTCGGAGCCTTAACGGGCTTCTTGGCTTTCTTCTTCTCAGCTCCTTTCTTTGGCTTTGGCTCAGGCTCTTCAGCAGCCTCAGCATCTTGCTGCTCCGTTTGAGTTGGAGTAGCGGAGCTTTCTTCCTTCGCCTCGACTTCAGGCGTAGGCTCCTATTCTAGTGGGGTCTCCTTGGGTGGCTTGCTCGAAGCGGCTGCTTCAGCTGCAGCCTTTCCCTTAGGTTTCGCAGAGGGTTTCTTCACCACCTTCGTTGGAGAGGGCTCTTCAGAGACAGCTGGGGTCTCGAAGTCCAGGCGTGCCTTAGGTCCAGCCTTTGGTGCGACCTTCTTACCTCTCGTCTTCGCCATTGTTGGAGTTGAAGGTTTCCAGAAATTAGGGTTGCAGAAGAAAAATCGAGAGAGAAGGTTCTAATTTTTGCAAAAGCGAGTGAAAGTGATAGTGGAGATTTTGTGGGGTAAGACTTTTATATTAAAGGGATCACTATTCATGATTTGACTTGTGACTCTCCAAATTCCTTAGGAGTCTCCTGGATCAGTATGCCCTGTGCTAATGGATAAGCCTTATCCCTGAAAAATCGGAACAATCTTTATCTCTCCAGCGTGCCTCACTTCAGAATCTCTATTTCTAAGGGATTTATTTTATCTTCATCTTTCTCTCTCATTATCTAAACCTGCAAATACCATGCTTATCCAAAACAAGCGTAAAATTGTTCCCTAAACTAGTTTAATTAATTGGAAAATTTATTAAAAATAAATAAAAATGAATTAAGACAATAAAACACCTGGGTTGCCTCCCAGTAGCACCCCAGTTATTGTCGTGGGCACGACATCACCCCAGATCAAGCGTAAGTGGGCTCCACGAGCCAGATCATTGTGACATCTTCATCAGAGTGCCCCAGATAAGCTTTCACACGGTGGCCATTCACTTTGAAGCGCTCTCCAGTATCAGGGTTTATCAGCTCATTTGCCCCATTCGGGCATTTTGCATATACTTCAAATGGACCAACCCATTTGGTCCTCAGTCCTCCTCCCATAAGCTTGAACCTTGAATGGTACAAAAGTACTTTCTGTCCTGGGATGAATCTCTTCCTTCGAATTACTTGATCATGGAGCCTTTTTCATCTTTTCCTTGTATAGCACCGAATTATCATAGGCCTCCATTCTCATTTCTTCCAGCTCTTGAATTTGAATTTTCCTGAAATGCCCAGCGGCGTCAAGATCCATATTCAGCTTCTGAAGTGCCCATCGTCCTTTGTGTTCCAACTCGACTGGCAGATGGAAACACTTCCCAAATAACATCCTGTATGGGGACATCCCAATTGGAGTCTTGAATGCAGTTCGGTATGCCCACAGGGCATCTTCCAGATGAGTACTCCAATCTTTTCGGTTCGGACCCACCACCTTTCCAAGAATGGCTTTAATTTCTCGATTCGAGACTTCAGCTTGGCCATTTCCTTGAGGATGGTAGGGTGTGGTGACCCTATGGTGAACTCCATACTTCTTCAATAATCTTTCCGGTGTTTGGTTGCAAAAATGGGTCCCTTGATCACTGATGATGGACCTGGGCACACCAAACCGACAGAAAATGTGGGATTTCAGAAATGCGGCTACTACTCTTGCATCATTGGTAGGAGTAGCCTTTGCTTCTACCTATTTGGATACATAATCAACTGCCAGGATAATGTATTGGTTCCCCCTCAAATTTGGAAAGGGTCCCATAAAATCCATTCCCCAAATATCGAAAATCTCCACTGGCATGATTGGTGTCATGGGCATTTCATTTCGTCTTGTGATGTTCCCTATCCTCTAGCATTGGTCACACCTTCTGCAGACGTTGTGGGCATCCTTGAATGTGGGCCAAAAGAACCCACAATCCAAAATTCTTCTCGCTGTTCGGTTTGGTCCGAAATGCCCTCCGCAAGCATAATTGTGACAATGCTTTAGAATTTCATCTATCTCCTCATCAGGGACACATCTTCTAATAATTTGATCAGCGCACCTTCTCCATAGAATAGGACAATCCCATGCATAGAACCTGCTATCATACCTCAGTTTATTTTTCTGGTACCTTGAGTATCCAATAGGCATCTCCCCAGACTCAAGGTAGTTCACTATATCCGCATTCCAGGGTGCTGGAATGCCCCTTGCTGAATACAAATGCTCATCAGGAAAATGATCGGCAATGGGCATTTCATCGCCTTTCTCATTCAGCACCCGGCTCAAATGGTCAGTTACCAGGTTCTGTGCCCCACTCTTATCTTTAATCTCGACATCGAACTCTTGTAAGAGTAAGATCCACCTAATCAGTCTTGCTTTTGTCTCCTTCTTGGTCATCAAATGCCTCAGGGCACCATGATCCGTATAGACAATGCTCTTTGCTCCTAAGAGATAAGATCGAAACTTCTCAAATGCAAACACTACTGTCAATAGCTCCTTTTCAGTAGTGGTGTAATTACACTATGCCCCATTCAGAGTCTTGGAGGCATAGTAAATTACATGGCTTTCCTTTCCTCTCTTCTGACCCAGTACCGCGCCCACAGCGTAGCCACTGACGTCACACATAATCTCAAAGGGCATTCTCCAATCTGGTGGTTGAATGACTGGTGCCGTGACCAGTTGCTTCTTCAGAAAATTGAATGCCTTCTTACACTCTTCATCAAATTCAAATAGAACATCTTGCTGCAACAAGTGAGTAATAGGCTGGGCAATTTTTGCAAAATCCTTTATGAACCTCCTGTAGAATCCAGCGTGCCCCAGAAAGCCTCTTACTTGCTTCACCGAGGTGGGATATGCCAATTTCTCAATTATATCCACCTTGGCCTTATCGACCTCAATGCCCCTTTCAGAAATCACATGTCCCAGTACAATGCCCTCTCTGACCATGAAATGACATTTTTCATAGTTCAGCACTAGGCATTTGTCCACACAACGCTGCAACACCTTCTCCAAATTGTCTAAGCATCGATCAAAATAGCTCTCATATACTGTGAAGTCATCCATGAATACTTCAATGCAGTTCTCGAGCAAATAAGAGAATATGCTCATCATACATCGCTGAAATGTGCCAGGAGCATTGCAGAGGCCAAAGGGCATTCTGCGATAGGCGAATGTGCCAAATGGGCACGTGAATGTTGTTTTCTTCTGGTCCTCTTGGCTTACTGCAATCTGCATGTATCCTGAATATCCATCCAAGAAACAAAAGAACTTGTTTCCTGCGAGTCTTTCCAACATCTGGTCAATGAACGGAAGTGGGAAATGGTCCTTCCGCGTGACCGTGTTCAGCTTCCGGTAGTCGATGCAAACTCTCCAGCCAGTTTGCAGTCATGTGGGCACAAGCTCTCCTTTCTCGTTTTTCACAACTTGAATGCCCGACTTCTTGGGCACAATATGGATTGGACTGACCCACTTGCTATCTGAAATTGGGTATATAATGCCCTGGTCCAGAAGCTTAATTATCTCTTTTAGCACCACATCCTTCATCACTGGACTGAGCTTTCTTTGTGGATCACGAACGGGTTTTGCATCATCTTCCAATAAAATTTTGTGTATGCAAACCGCTGGGCTAATGCCCTTTATATCTGCCAAAGTCCATCCGAGTGCCTCCTTGTACAGTCTCAACAATCTCAAAAGGCGATCCTCATCAGCTTGATTCAACCCTGCACTTATGATTACATGGAGAGTCTCATTATTCCCTAAATAAGCATATTTCAGATGCCTTGGTAATGCCTTTAACTCCAGCATGGGCGCTTTGACAATAGAAGACATCAACTTATCATCATTTCTCCGAATGGGCACACCATAGTCCACACATCCGTGTGGCATCTCTTCCAATGAATACAACATCATAATTCCATCTCTTATGTCCTCATTCTCGTCCAGGGTATCCTGGTCATTCAGTCCATCCCACAATGCCTACTCCAGTGGTTCTCTGTTGCTCAACATGGATAAAGTAGAACGGCTCGGGTAATGAAATGTGTTCACAAAATTACAATTTTCTGTATCCGGGGGGTGCTTCATGGCTTCAAAAATGTTGAACATCACCTTCTCCCCATAAAACTCACACGTCAGTGTGCCCTTGTCCACATCAATTTTGGTTCGAGCTGTCTTCATGAAAGGCCTTCCCAGCAACAAAACTGAAGATTTTGAAGTCGCTGTGCCCATGTCAAGCACATAAAAATCTGCTGGGAAAATAAGCTCGTCCACCTTGACCAATACATCTTCAATGAGGCCTTCTGGATAAACATTAGATCGGTCAGCTAGTTGAATGACCACACGGGTCTCCTTCAAAGGTCTAATCTTCAATTCTTTGAACACCGACAGGGGCATTACGTTGATTGATGCCCCCAAGTCCAGCATGGTCTTTTCAACTTTTCTATCTCCAATTATGCAAGGGATCATGAACATCCCTGGATCATCACACTTCTTGGGTAACTTCCTTTGTATCACAGCCGATACGTTCTCCCCAACTAGGAACCTTGCATCGTCATTGAATCGCACCTTTCTGGTACAAAGTTCCTTTAGAAACCGGACATACCGCGGCACTTGTTTGATTGCCTCGATCAGTGGAATGTTGATCTCCACTTTGCTGAATACTTTTAGCATCTCTCTGGTTTCCTCTTCTCTTCTATTCTGTGCCAATCTCCCTGGAAATGGAGGTTTCCGTCTTTCTGGAGTAGGCATCTTGGCAGATTGCTTCACTTCCGGAATGGGCACAGTATCAGTCTGCTCCGCCTCTTGTGCCTTGTCTTCTGTGGGAATTTTTTCCACTTCTTCCTCCAAGGGCACATCGTCCTTCTCTTCTCTCGGCCTGACCATCTCCGGAAGCTCTTTTCTACTCCTCAATGCTACTGCATTCACTTGTTCTCTTGGATTTTCGACCTGGGAAGGCAGCTTCCCATTTTTCTCCTCCATCTTGTGCATGGCTTGAGCCAATTGATTGATTTATTTGCTCATGTGCGAGAGACCAGCTCGAGTCTCTTTCTTAAACTTCTCGTTCTCCTCAGCCATAGCAAACACAAGATCTTCCAGCCTACTTGGCTTCCTTTTCTCCTCTGGTGGTGGCAATGGGCGTCCAGGATACCCATCCTCCGGTTTTCTCCATCTAAAATTTTCATGGTCTCTCCAGCCCGGATTATAAGTATGGGAATGGGGATCATATCTCCTGGAATGCCCATTCTGACCACCTATAGCATTCACTTCTTCCATTTCGTCTTGTAGAGTAGGGCATTCATCCGTGAAGTGAGATATGCTTTTGCATACCCCACAAGGTCTGGGCTTCCTCACCATGCTTGCACCGGACAAGATTTTCTCGATCTTGTCGCACAATCTATCAATCCTGCTATCCTGGTCCAGTGCCCTCTCCGTTTCACTTACAACCCGAATGCCCTCTCCACCGAAGTCTCGGTTGTCTTCAGCCATCTCCGTGAGGATTCTGAATGCTTCAACAGGTTGTTTGTTCAAAATGGATCATCCACATGAGGCATTCACGATAGTCCTCTCATGTGGTCTCAATCCTCCGACGAAATACTGAATCAAGTCATGTTCAGTAATCTGGTGCTGTGGGCATTTCGCCAGCATCGCCTGAAATCTTCCCCAATAGTCATAGAAACTTTCGTTAGTTCCCATCTTTAGGCTCTCTATCCTTCTTCTCATTTCTTGCACTCTGGATGCTGGGAAATATTTCTCCAAAAACTTCTGTTGAAGTTGTCTCCATGTGGTCACAGCGCCAGTGGGTAATGTGTACAGCCAGTCCTGTGCCCCATCTTGAAGAGTAAAAGGGAACGAGACCAACCGCACATACTCTTCTCGTCCATGGTCGGATGGTTGAGTCTGGCAAACCATCTCAAAATCTTGCAAATGCCTTTGTGGATCCTCTCCAAGCATTCCGTGAAACTTCGGCAAGATCTGAATAAAGTTTGCGTGAATATCCCAGTTCTGAATCACAGCTGGGAGTGTAATGCCCATAGGGCGCAAATTCATGTTGGTCGGGAAGACCAACTGCCTTAAAGTCCTGTTATCATCCGCATTGCCATTCGCGGCATTTCCATTTGCGGCCATGTTGATGTTGTGGCCGTTCTCAAACTGTCCTTCTTCCTCGTGCCCTTCGTCTCCTTGATCTTCTTGAACCTCTGGTGGTGGTATGGGCTCACGAGGTCTATTTCCTGCTTGGCGTGCCCTCTTCACTGCTGCCCTATTTTTCCTCGAAGTCTACTCTATCTCTAGATCGTACAATAGAGTCTCTTCCGAAGAGCCCATGCGCATCAACTTCTAGGCTCACCAATTGTGGAAGATAAAATCACTAGAAACCAGCTCTCCGGCAACGGCGCCAATTTTGACGCGCTGTCGTTTCGCGCTCAAAAATATATTTGTAAACTCCTGTGTCCACAGCGAGCGTAGCTAGCCAATGAGTACGGGTCGATCCCATAGAGAGCTGTTGCGATTCTATCTTCAAGTAACCAATCACAAAGGGGGTTTTGATGTTGTCACTAAACTGAATGTAAATCTGCAAAATAAACTAAAGAAAATATCAAATAACAAAAGGTTCTGGCATTTGAATTAGAATTTGGTTAAACATAAAACAACTCGATCATGGGCACACCAATTTTCATACATGATAGGTCATCTAGTTATGGTGACTGGATTCCTCTCATGCGTCTCCTCATTCATCCTTTCATTTTAGGATTAAAAGTGATTCATCTTCGACTAAACCCCTAACCAGTTACCCGCCTCCCGATTCCTCTAAGAGATGTAAGCAAACAGGCAGCAGTGTGCCCTAGACGGACCCAGATCTGTTGTGTTCAACTGATTTCTCTTGTGCCCACAACACCTCATTAATTCCCTTATTACTATATGAACCGACACACAGTCACGATTCGCGAATTCAATTAATATTGGTGTGTCCTCTTTACCTAACGAGTGATCAACCACATTGGGCACTTCAGACACACACTCACGTGGAACAAGGCACAAGAATTAATGGAAACTAATCATGCATTACTATGCCCATTTTGGCCTCACGAGTCCAGATTTTTGCTTAATCCAATTTCATCATTCAAATGCCAGAATTAAAGATCTAGCCGAGAAGGCTAGACATAATTAAAACTGCAGAATTTAAAGGCATAAAAATAAAGAGAACGTACTGAATTAATTAAGCAAAAACTTAACTCCAACGTTGAGAAATACGAACATAACCTAAGTCCCGAAGGTTTAAGACCTTTCGGATTGTTTGGCTGCCTAAGCAGTGTAATGAAATAAAATGCAGAAAATGTAAAGTGTTTCAGAGTGTCTAAAAGCTTGTTTTTCCAGAAATTAAACTTGTTTAAATAGTTACATTTCCGAGTAGAGTTTCCCCCACAGGCGGGGGTCTTCTTCTGAAAATCCGAAACGGCGTGCCCTCACTGACTTGACTGGATAAGCTTCAGCTTCAACAAATCCCTATTTTTTAGGGATTGCTCTTATCTCCTTAGATTGAGCTTATCTCCTCGTCTGAGCTTATCCTTTTATTTCAGCACTTTCCAGGAGTGCAGCTTAGTTCCAACTCTCCCTCGGATAATGTAGCTATCTTCCCACCAGCTGTTCTTCAACTAAGTCCCGAATTTCACTAGAATGCCCATTTTGGCCTGTGGTCGAGTCTGTGCGAGTACTATGGGCACGGCATCATCTATCAGCTCCATCCATATCTGATATGCCCACTTCACCGACCCAATGTGGGATGGATACTGAGGACGACCCCTGTGCCTCTGATGAACATATGTGCGAGATAATCGTGAATATTTGGGCATAAAATGCCCCTTCCGCCAGACTCGACTCTTAGAATGCCCTTTGACCGCAACCTGGTTCTTTTCGACTCAAAACACACTAAAAAAGACATTTATAAGGGATAAAATGCCCATAAAAACACAAAATAAATGGACTTATCAATGTCCATCCAATGTGCCAGAATAGATAAAATGTTTCTCATCCATGATAACAATCTAGTTATCAAAAGTAACAAAATATCAATCCAAAACCAACTTAGAAACAGAAACCAAGTTTTTAAATTCTAGCACATACAGACAATTCTTTTAAGACTAAAATCTATCACTGCTAAAGGTATGTCTATGTCTCCCACTGCAATAGCCGCCACTTTACCATAGCATTGCACATGTACATAGTGATCTCATCTTCACTCAAACGAGTGAGAGATACCTTTTCTTTTTGAGAGGACACTCAGACTTACAATGTCTCAGCTGATTGTACTTGAAGCACATATCCTTTGGACTTAAAGTCCTTTTGAGGTAACTATGTCATTTTCTTTATTGCCCTACACGCTTCCTTTGGTTGAGATGCATTTCTCTTCTTACCCGAAGATGCATTTCTCTTAGCCATTTGCGCTTCTAGATACTTTTCACTAGCATCTCGGCTGTCTGAAGATCAACAAGCATTTCTGATAAAGTGACATAATTCTTTATCATGCTAAAGTTCAAAAGAACTATTTAAGCTTCAGGGACAGACTATTAAATACTAAGTCGATTAAGACTCGGTATCTTGTTCACCATCCAGGGTTTTGATCTCCGATAAGCACCTTATCATCCAGAGAACGTGATCCTTTACAGGAATGGAATCGACTATCTTGGTGTTTTTTAGATTTTTCATGGCAATGTATTTTGTTGTGTAATTCTGATGTCCGAAGAGTTTCTTGAGATTACACCATAAGAGGTTCTCACTACTTCATCAAAATTCGCAACTGGTTTCTTATAACATTCATCATCAAGTACAATTAAACCTTCAGCCGTTTAAGACAATGTTTTAAGTTCTGAATCCAGTCTTTAGTAATTCATCGATATAAAACTTTTGAGAATAGAAGACAAGTTGGAGAATGCCATGATAATATAGAATATCAGAAAAGTAACATGCAGTACAGTCACACCATTTAGGATACTAAACATATAATTGAAATCCTCAAAAAGAATTATATGCATACCCACCGACATTTTAAAAATGTTTCTTATAAGCCACGTTAGTGTGGACGTTTATAAAATTCATTTTTAAACAGGTTATTAACCTTTAATTTACCTCCAGTCAAGTTTCCTTATGACAAGTAAATTAATAGTCGGAAAACATTCCCGGTCATGTAATCTTCTAATTAATAAGCCACGTTAGTGTGGACGTTTATTAATAAATTACACTTAAGTGTGAACACCATCATCTTCACCCCAAGGGCACTGGTTCGAACTCATTGCTCCAGTTGGAGGAGTCAATTTATTCTAACAGTGTCCTACAGTTATCTATTAAGAGGTTTAATTTCTAAAGAGTCCAATGATATGACACATCCGTTAGGGAGGATGACCTATTGTCAACGCGCATGCCCATCACTTCTCAATTAAACCAAATTAATGGAGACCGATTGAGATTTCTACATACTTTGGTATGAATATCTCCCACTTAGTTATTTATACTTGAGGTTTTCATTTTATCTCATTAGCATGCAAGATCATCACATAAAATGATAAACATCCATGACATGTAAACAACAACATAATAAGCATAATAATTTAAACCAACTATCATGGCATATTTCTCATGTTGCATTCATGAGATAATCTTGGAAAATCAGCTTCAGAAATCTGGACGTCATCCGTGCCACCACCAAGCATCTCGCCAAAACCCTATCGCCGATTAGGGTTTCGGGACATGTCGGGGATGTCGTCCTTCCTTGATTGGGGCTACTCCACTTTCCTTTCTTGAGAAGAATCTCATTCCTTATCTAATTCTATAAGGATTTCTATTCCTAATTTAAATCTTATCCTATCATATTTGAATAAATTCAAAGACATCAATTACCTTATCCAAATCCACTAGGATAAAGTAATCATTATCTTAAATATTCAATTTTCATATGATAAAGATTTTAATTATGGAAAATCCTAATATATCTAGAATAATAAAGGAATAAAAAGATACAACTCAAGACACATGGAATTTCAAAAATTCCATCTAAAAACTCTAACATTTATTTTTCTTATTACATTAAACCAACATAATAAAATAAATGCTAGTCTAATCCATGTATTTTCTCAAGGATAAAAACCTCGTAGCCAAACCGGCATACGACCATCAACAACCATACATTCAACATAAATTAAATCATCACATCACATAAATTAAAATACCATGATAGTCGGTATCACCTGCAAACAAAAATGTCTACATACAACAACTATCAAATTTTAATTAATAAACATAAAATTGCATATGATATCCATACATGATCATTTTCGAAAATTATCTTCAATTTAAAAATTGAAATTTTCGAAAATACTATAAGATTAAATTTGGAAATTTTAAAATTAATTAAAATATCCCACCAAATTAAATCTTATACATTCGAAATTATCACAAAGATAAAATATGGAAATTTTCAAAATAAATCAAAAATTCCTCCAAATTAAATCTTATAATTTCGAATAATACACTAAGATAAAATTTGGAAATTAATTATAATTTTTCACCAAATTCAATCTTAATTCTTCGAAAATAACATAAGGAATAAATCTGAAAATTTTGATATTTATCAAAAACCTTTTCCAAATAAAATTCCTTACTTTTCGAAAATCCCTAAAATAATTAAATTTAAAAATTTTGATATTAATCAAAAATCAATTCCAAATTAAATACCTAGGTTTCGAAAATTCTAAGAAGATAAATCTGAAAATTTTGATCCACTTCAAATACTTTCAAATTTAAAATTCTATTTGGAAACCTATTTGGATTATAATTAGGTAACTTTTGATATTCATCAAAATTACCTTATCCAATTATAATCTCCCATGTTTTGAAAATATCTCTAGAATTAGATATGGAAATTTTGATAATATCAAAAATCTATTCCAAATCCAATTCCATATTTTCAAAAATATGGACCAATTTAGAGAATTAATTTAACATCAAATTTTCAAAATTTGATCTCCAAATTAAATCTCATAATTCGAATATCCCTAAATAAAAGTAATAATTTGGAAATTTGATATTAATCAAAATCTTTTCCAAATTATATACTAGGTATCAAAATTACTAGAATAAAAAATATGGAAGTTTGATCCTCTTCAAACACTTACCAAATTTAAAATTCTATTTTGAAACCTACTTGGATTAGAATTTGATAACTTTTGATATATATCAAAGATTACTTTCTCCAATTCTAATCCCTATAATTTTCGATTACCATTAGAATTAAATTAGAAATTTTGATATTAATCAAAATTCAATTGCAAATTTATATCCTAATTATCGAAAATTACAAAACCAACTTAGGGAATTGAAACTCAATTCTCGATCACAATGAGTTTTCAAATTTGGAATTTCATCTTTGAATGAAACATCAATCCAAATTAAAAGAATATTGATCAAGATAAACAAGGAACGATCCTTATCAAAAGTGCATCCAATTTTTATTCCATATATTCGAACCCACATAGATAAAATTTGGAAATATTGATATGCATCAAAAATCCTTTCCAAAATTAATCTACAGCTTTCGAAAATCACATGAATTAAAATCTAGAATTTTTCGAATTGCATTAAAAATTCTAAACCAATTTTAATCCAAAAATTCCAACATGATGAACAATTAAATCTAAAAATTTTAAAACTTAAAATTCATCTACAGATTTAAACATACAACTCGAATTATACATAGAATTAATTCTAGAGCAGAGCCAAAACCTGCTCTGATATCAGTTGTTGGGGTTTTCTCGAATTGTACCCCACATGATCTATTTGGATGTCATTAATTCCAACTCATGTAAATCATAATTTTATGTGTGACATTAATTATTCTATGTTGAATTAACATGCAAGTTTCAATTTCGAATCTATTGCAGCGGAATAAAATAGAATCTATCGAAAGCGGTACTTACAAACTTTGTCGGGTTGCTCACGAGATTAAAGGTCTAATCCCGTTGTTGATGGAGAACAAATGATCATGGTGAATCTTCATGGTGTTCGAAACACACAGCTCCAATATTCTACTTCTTGATCTTCTGTTGTATTCCCGAACCTTGTTTAGATGCAGGGTGGGCTGCAGACTACTAAACGGTTGTGGAAACTCTAGGAATCAAGAGAGCACTTAGAGGGGCTGTATTCGAGTGTATTTTTTTCTCTAAATTTTCGTGCCCCCTCCCTTATTATAGGGGAGAGGACGAAAATTAACTCTCCAAACCCTAATGGGCTTGGGCCTCCAACTCTTGTTCCATTCCCAATCCACTTAGGTTATATTGGGCTACAATATGGATTTAGAAGAATATTAAATTGGCCTACTAATTTACTTAATTTATAATATCCAATAAACTTATGATATAATTAAATAAATTAAGTATTATTTTTATTCAACTAAAGAAATAATACTGACCTACCAATTTAATACATATTTACGAATATGTTTTCTTCTTTAGTTCAACCATTCTCCATGTTTAAGATATAATGTCCATTAATTAATTATGTAAGCTTCTAACAACTATAATTAATTAATATTTTGTCCTTGAGTAGTACTGCACGACTTCCGTTTATCATGATAATAATAAATTAATATTCTGCCTGCAGGGCTTTCCATGATCCTTGTGCTTCCTCAAGGGGACACCATCAACCTGGCGCACCAGGACACGGTGCCCCTACATATTGCACGACCCATCA
This sequence comes from Perilla frutescens, assembly GCA_026008535.1. Taxonomy (NCBI): domain Eukaryota; kingdom Viridiplantae; phylum Streptophyta; class Magnoliopsida; order Lamiales; family Lamiaceae; genus Perilla; species Perilla frutescens. Next base: position 32,125,900 of record BRKX01000017.1, on the reverse strand, counting down.
TATGTGTAAATGTTACAACCCAAGATATCGAGATTATTGATTCTATGAAAGAATCTCACCCTTTGATAAATCAAAGCTGCAACCACTATACATATATGTCCACCAACATATAGGTGTTAAGAACCCGAACTCTGTGGATTCTTATTCTCTCATTTAAGGTCAGAACAGATAATAGAATCCTAAGTAGATCCTCCTCAATACACTTGCCCATGTACTAGAATAATCAGTTAGTCAAGATAAACTAACTATCAGATTATTCTACGGTGTACCGATGGTGGGTTCAGGACCATCTAAGCCGTGAGCCTTTTAATACATTGCAAGGAATCTAATGATATGATCTTTACCATGTGTTGACCCACACCATATCATCTACAATGCAAGTATATGGAACCATGCATATAAATATATAATAATAAATATATACTCAAACAGTGACTGCAATTATTATTCAATTTATATTATCTTAATATTGTTTATTGTATACAAAGACAAGCTTTCCAGTATACAAAACCAACACTTAAGCCATCGAATATTCTTCAGGGAGATGATATGAGGGCTAAAGTAGCAGATTTCGGTCTTGTTAGGCTTGCTCTTGATGAAAAAGCTTCGATTGCTACTAAACTGGCTGGAACCTTTGGTTATCTGACACCCAAATATGCAGGTAACTTTTTCTTTCTTATTGTTATTGGTTTTCTTACATATTCAGATATTATGGAGCTTGTTCTAAGTTGATTCGACATGATTCTGTTGTTAGCCACTCAAAATTTATGTAAGAAGTAGGCCTCTAATAACTGCACTCATTTAATATTTCTTGAATTCAGATACATGATGGGGAACTATTTTAACTGGTACAAAAAATGAGTTGAATAGTTGATTCATGTTGAATTAATTCTTCTTGTGATTATAGATATCTAATAGTACTAGCTAGAGCCAGACCTTGATGTATAGTATGCCCATCGAACTATATATAGTATGTTGTAAGTGCCTCCTAATGTTGTTGATGATGATTATATCACCATATTATCGAATATCTTGCTTTGAAATGTTTTTCTGGTCTCTATTTTGCAGATTATTGGATTGAAGATTGCTCATTTTTTTAAATTTATCTTGGGATGTTTTAAGAGTTCAATTTGAATCAAAAATGTTGATTACTCTTGTGATGTTTAAGAAGAAAAGACACTTCTCCACTTGTAGTAGAAACTAAAGCTGCAATGGATGCATTAGCTAGTAGCAGTTGCATTTATTTGTGTTTTGTCCTTTTTTTCACTCATGTGTAGTTATGTTGCAATAATGTTAGGTGATTGATTCTATCCTGCTTTGTTTTGCACATTCTATATGTATGAGCTGAAAAGGGAGTCCTTTAAACTTGATATATTTGAAGCAGGAAAGATACAAGACACTCTTTCTCTGTCTGTGATTTTAAGATCCTCCTTAAACTGATATTACATTTGTTTCTAAAAATGATACGTTTCTGTCTTACAATTGATACCTTTACGCTAAATAAATGATACTCTTCAGGATGTATTGTTACTTTTTTTTTTTAAAATGTGATGCTTTATAAATACACAAATGATACTAATATCATTTCTGAAAATAAATTTGACTTTCCTTAAAATCAATATACGTATATCAAAATTACACCTTAACATGGAATCAACAGTTACTTTTTTATTGAAGATTTGATACTATATAGATTAACAATTGGTACTGCAATTGTATGTGTGAATAAATATAGGTCTTGTTTAATATAGGTTATGTTAGTTATTAAAATGACAAAATTCAACATCAACCTGTAAACTACATACAAAACCCCCATTCCATTTAATCAAAATAAATAATACAAAAACATCTATTCACCAACATACATCCCACAAAAATAAAACAAGAACAATATTGCAACCCATCTCCAACATTATAACCAACTTCATGTAAACAAACCCAAACCCCCAAATCCAAACAACCAAATCCAACACATTTAACAAATCCAAAGCACCACATCAAAATATTCCTAAGTTTTGATCTAATATCCAACGTAACACCACAAATATCCAACAAATACATACAAACTTCTTACTCACTTCTTCTTCCTATTCATGAATGCAAGCACCATCTTATACACTTCGAATCTTAAATCATTTATTCTAGTAAGGGCAATACGAGCACAGTACGGGGCTTGAAGCTTCCTTCGACCAACAGACTGCAAAACCAACAAAATGAAGTTAGAAAATCATTTAGAGTAATAAAAACTCTAATCTGAAGCACTGTAAATTAAAATAGAGAATTAAAATTGAAGACAAACTATAAGCAAAAACACTCTGATACTTATAAGCAAAAACACTCTGATACTAATAAACATCAACATTGATACTCCGTAATAAAAAAAAATGCACACAAATAAAACATAAAATAAAATCACTCTGATACTTATAGGCATCTCATTTGGTACTAATCATCATGAAAATTTTGGGAAAAAAATATAAATTGCACACACATACAAAACATAAAATATAGAACAGAATTGATACTTGTAAACTCTCATTTGGTACTAAACAGCATGCAAATTGATACTTTGTACACAAATGCACGCACATTCAACACAATAAAAGTGTCAAAACAGGTTATACTAAATTTTACAAAGATAAACATCATATTTAACAAAACATATAACAGACAAACATAAATTGAAAATTTTGATACATGTTTCTGATTCAATTGGTACTAATAAGCATTGTAAATGATACCTAAAATCATAATTCATAATAATTATACACAATTTCAAATTAATCAGTCAAATCAACACATCAAATGGTACCAATCAGTTTCTAATGTCAAAATCAATAGACAAAATTCAAAATGCACAGAAACACACAAAACAAATCTGTTATAAAATCCAGATACTCACACGAATCTCATCTGGTACTATTCATCAGTAACATTGATACATAACTATAATATGCAGATTATTCAAAAGAACACAGATCTAAAACAGTGTACACTGAACCTTAAACACATAAACATAGTGTATTGAAGGTCTGAATCAAAAAACAGAAAGAAATTGCAAGGACTCCACCAAAAATAACAACTAGAAATAGCAAGCTCGTATCTGAAACCATTTCGTACGAGTAACTATTTACAAAAATTGAACTAATTAAGTAACTAAGGCACTTGAAATCACAATCAAAGAGACACCAAATACCCAAGAACATAACTAGATGATAAAAAATTTGAAGATAAAAAGCTCCAATTACGAGCAGACTAACATCTACTGAAATAAATCTAAACAATGAACACATTCAAATGCAAATTGCAATACACATGAAAAATTCAAACAAATAAACACTGATATTCTAAGTTTTGAAAGAATGACAGAATATCATATAGTTAACACAACTAAATGAAGAAAACAATTGTTAATCATACAATTCAATTACCTCTATCAAATTATAATTCACCGGGAGAGAGAAGCCTTGAACAGAAGACACGAACCACCAACGCGTAAGGACAGACGCCAACAACGAACTCTGGAGAGAGAGACACCACGAGCGAGCTAGGTGTTGAAACCGGTTGGTTTATTATTAGTTTGGATATGTTTTGTTTTGTCTTTCTTTATATGTTTGTGCAGGAAGTAAGTTAGTTGAGATATTCTAGGAAGTCTGTTGTGCTTGACTAAGTTCAGAGATTGATTGAGTCAAATGGTTGTTACGGAAGTTGCGGGCGTGCGGCGTAAATCTAGGAATGAAGTTCATGGAGAGATCAAGTTGTTATTTGGAGTAGAGACCAAGTAATCAGTGTTATATAAATAGGAATCATTTGTATAGAGCTAGACACGAATCCAGAGATATAAATCAAATCTGTTTATAGAGATATTAGTTTCCTACAAGTATTAGTTAAGACAACTTTAGTCACGACCTTCTGCGAAGGAAGAGATAAAGTGTCTTAAGTTTAGTAAGAGTTTACTTGTAGTGTTTTTGTAATTCACAAATTCATTTAGTGAATATTTCACCCTGAGGCACTTCGTGAGATTATATAAATATAATCTCGTGAAATTTTCCAATCCATTGTGTGTTTCTAAATTCCGCTGCGTTTACAAAGTTGTCTCCACTTTAGATACAACTTTGATCACAACTCTGTCAGAACCGAGAGTTCAGTTTCTTCATTTGGCATCAAGAGCATACACTTGATATACTAAGTGGTGATCCTGCTTTTGTGAGTACAATGGATTGTACAAACCCGTTGTTCAACAAACCTCCTGTTCTCGATGGGATGAACTATTCCTTTTGGAAAGTTCGAATGCGAGCATGCATCAAATCCATTGATGCAAGAGCATGGAATGCTGTTCAAAAGACATGGACGCATCCTAAGACCATAGATGCTGAAGGTGATACTATCCGTACCCCTCCAGAAAAATGGACTAGGTCACAAAACGAAGATGCTACCTTCAATGACAAGGCACTCAATGCAATTCAGTCTTCCTTGGACATTCAGATGTTCAAACTCATAAGAAATTGTGAGTCGGCCAAGGAAGCATGGGATATCCATCAACAACATTGTGAAGGCGATGTTGGAATTAAAGAATCACGACATCGTATTCTCATCACAAAATTTGAGAACATGAAGATGAGTGAAGATGAAACTGTTGGAGAATATTGCAACAAATTGCTTGAGATTGCAAATGAGTGCACTGATCTTGGTGATCCAATCACCAACAAAAGGTTAGTTTCTAAAGCCTTGCGAACTCTAACACCTCGTTTCGATATGAAGGTTGTTGCTATTGACACGGCAACAACCATTGGATGTTTGGACTTCACAAAGCTGATGAATGACCTGAAGACCTATGAAATGGAGATGAATGAGAAGGGTGGGCCAAAGAAGAAGGGAATTACCCTGACAGCTGGATCAACTTTAAAGTCAACTTCACCCTATGATGAAGAGGGGGATGAAGATCTTGAAGAAATTAGTGAAATGAATCCAGACTATGCTCTTCTCACCAAAAGACTCAATACTCTCATTCGAGCTAATAGAGGAAAACAACAGAAGGGAGGTACTGAACAACGTAAACCTCGTCATGACTCATCCGGACCTTTGGTGATTTATGAAAAGATGAACTTACCGGGAAAAGAACCCAAGATCATAAAGCATGCTGCATCAGATCACTTTAGACCAAAAGAAGTGAAAGATTTCTCCAATGTTCAATGCTATGAGTGCAAAGGTTATAGGCACTTTGCAAACGAATGTGCAAACACTTTTAGGAAGCTTGGAAAACCTATCACATTCCTATCTTTCAGCGATAGTGAGCTGTACACCTCGGGGATCTCTGTAGAAGAAGTCTCGGATGATGCAAACTACGAACATGTAGCATTAACTGCAGCATGTGCCGAACTGGATAATTCAAAGATTGCTGAAGTTGAGATAACTTCTGACAGGTATGATAAGTCCTATTATGAAACTCTCTTCTGCTTTAATACTGTGATCACTACTGCAGATGAGGAAGAAGATGAAGTTACTGAAGAAGAAACTCTGGAGTTACTATTAAAGTTGCAGGAACTCTACAAAGAGTTGTATGCTAAGTGGATCAAACAGTGCAAGAAAATTGAGTCACTCAATTACGAATCCACTAATCAAAAGGCATCACTTGCAAAGTTGGAAGTAATGTTGATAAAGAAAGATGCAGAGATTGATGATATGAGGATTCAACTCAATCTTGCAAAGGAAACATTCAAAAAGTTCAACGCAGGTACTTCTAAACTTGATGAAGTTCTTGCACACACTCAGGTAACTTCTCATGGCATAGGTTATGATAAAACTCGAAAAACTGCCTTTACTCAAATTCTGTCCACAAGTGGAAAACCCTTTGTGAAAGCTTAAGAAGGTCACTCCACTTCATCAGTGAGTAAGAAGCGTAGGAGATTTGTTTGTCATTATTGTTTTCTCCCCGGGCACATAAAACCCTTTAGTCATAGGTTTCTGCAAGAACATAAAAAGGAGATTCATTTGAGGACACAGGCCTCAAAATCAGGTCTTTCAGTCAAAGGTGACAAAACAAAGAACTTGGTCTGGAAGCCCAAAGCTGCCTCCAAAGACACCTGTAAAGTTGTCTTCACTGCATCAGTATCTGATGATTCGACAACTTGGTACTTTGACAGTGGATGTTCTCGCCACATGACTGGATCTCAATGTTATCTGACCAACTACCAAAAGATCAATGATAGCGAAGTCACATTTGGGGGAGGAATGAACGGCAAGATTGTAGGACATGGTATCTTGAACAGTCCTGGTCTTCCAAAGTCGGCCAATGTATCACACGTTCAAGGTCTTACAACAAACCTCATCAGTATCATCCAGCTCTGTGATGACAACTTCACTGTCATCTTTGATAAGCAAAGCTGGACTGTGGTGGACACCGATGGCAAACAAGTAATCTCTGGGGTAAGATCTTCTAATAATATTTATGAAACTAAAAGAAAAGGTTGTTTGAGTGCACAGGTTAATGATGTACAACTTTGGCATCAAAAATCGGGTCATACAAATTTCCGCAACATGGAGAACCTTCAGAGACTCAATGCTGTTCTTGGAGTGCCAAAGTTGAACATATCAAATCCAAGATTGTGTGGAGAATGTCAAAAAGTAAAGCAAGTTAAAGTCTCGCACCCTGTTGTAACGACTTCCGAGAGACCTTTTGCTACACAAAGCTGCTTTGAATTACTTCACATGGATCTTATGGGGCCAGCAGAGGTAGAAAGCCTTGGAGGTAAACGGTATTCATTTGTGATTGTCGATGACCTTTTCAGGTATGCTTGGGTAAAATTTCTAAGTAACAAAGGTGAAACCTATGATGCGTTCTTAGAATTATATGCTAAAGTTAGAAATCTCTACCATTCTTGTGTTAAAAGAATTAGATCTGACCATGGAAGAGAGTTTGAAAATCTTCAACTCTTAAACTTTTGCATAAAAGAAGGCATTCATCATGAATACTCTGCTCCTAAAACACCATAGCAAAACGGTGTGGTTGAAATGAAGAATAGAACTCTATAAGAAATGGCCACTGTCATGTTGCATTCTAAGAAGTTGTCCAAACGTTTTTGGGCTGAAGCTTTAAACACTGCATGCTATGTAAGTAATCGTGTAAATTTAAGAACCGGAACCACCATGACGTCATATGAAATTCAAAATGGTAGAAAACCAAACCTAAAATACCTTCATGTTTTCAGTTGTGTTTGCTACATTTTGAATGATAGGGATTATTTGTTCAAGTTTGATCCCAAGAGTGATAAAGGTGTGTTTATTGGTTATTCGCTTAATAGTCATGCTTACCGTGTTTATAATCTCAGAACAAAAACTGTTATGGAAAGTGTGAATGTAAGATTTGATGATTTTACCAGTCTATACACTCCTAAAGAAGATACTAACGATTTGATTGAGATACAGGGAAGGACAGGAAAGACTGTTGAGATAGAAGAAAGAGTCAACACTGAAGTTGAGCCCACTTCAGAGACAGATACAACTACAGAAGGATCTGGATCAAATTCCCACTTAAACGAGTCAGAGATTCCAAAAGTAGTTCAGGGAAGTACCAGAAGAGACCTACCGAGCAAGATTCGCAAAGATCATCCAATTGATCAAGTCATTGGAGATATACACGAAGGGGTCAGAACTAGAGGAAAAACTCCTACTAACTACAAAGAAATGGTGAGGATGGTATGCATGTCTTGTGTAATTAATGAAGTTGGTGTTGTTGTCTTTTTATCCATGGTTGAACCCAAAAATGTTAATGAGGCATTAAAAGATAAGTTTTGGATAAGTTCCATGCAAGCCGAACTACTTGAGTTTGTTGGAAACAAAGTCTGGACACTTGTGCCTAGACCTTCTGGGATAAACGTGATATGAACTAAGTGGATATTTAAAAATAAAACTAATGAATTTGAAAATGTCATTAGAAATAAAGCCCGCTTAGTTGCCCAAGGTTATACTCAAGTAGAGGGGATTGACTATGATGAGACTTTTGCTCCCGTTGCACGAATAGAGTCCATCAGGTAACTTTTTGCCATTGCATGTTATCTTAACATTACTCTTCACCAAATGAATGTTAAGGCAGCATTTTTAAATGAAGTACTTGAAGAGGAAGCTTACGTGGAACAACCCAAAGGCTTTGAAGATCCAACAAATCCAAGTCATGTGTATAAATTACATAAGGCATTGTACGGACTAAAACAAGCACCAAGAGCTTGGTATAGTCGGTTAACCAAATTTCTACTTGCATTTGGATTTTTCAGGGGTCATGCTGATAGAACACTATTCCTCAAGAAAGAAAAAGACTTGCTTACGATCGCTCAAATCTATGTCGACGATATAGTGTTTGGATCAACAAGTGAGAAAGCTTTGAAGAAATTTGTTGAAGCAATGTCCACGACTTTTGAAATGAGTATGGTCGGTGAGCTTAGCAATTTTCTTGGACTTCAAGTCAAACAAAAAGAAAATTGTGTTTTCGTCTCACAGACAAAATATGCCAAGAATCTTGTAAAGAAGTTCGGTTTGGAGAATGCAAAGCACATGAGAACTCCCATGAGTACGACTGAAAAGCTGTCAAAAGATGCAGTTGGACCTGAAATTGATCCAACTTTATACAGATCAATGATCGGAAGTCTTCTCTATCTAACTGCTAGTCGACCAGATATCATGTATAGTGTGTGTGCATGTGCTAGATTTCAGTCCTGTCCCAAGGAGGAACATCTTAAGGCTGTAAACAGGATCATTTGATATGTGGCCGGAACATGTGAATTGGGTCTATGGTTCATAAATGACACAACTACAGATCTTGTTGGATACAGTGATACTGATTGGGCTGGAGAAATAGATGATAGACGGAGTACAAGTGGAGGATGTTGTTATCTAGGAAACAACCTCATCTCTTGGCACAGCAAAAAGCAAAATTGTATCTCATTGTCCACAGCCGAGTCTGAATATGTGGCCGCCGGGAGCTGTTCAACGCAGTTGATATGGCTGAAGTCGATGTTGGATGATTATGGCCTGGAAAGCAATTCCTTGGTGATGCTCTGTGATAATAAAATTGCCATCAACCTTGCAAAGAACCAAGTTCATCATTCCAAATCCAAGCACATTCATTTAAGGTATCATTTTATTAGGGATTTAGTTGAAAAGAAGTTATTAAAGTTAGAGTATATTAGTACAGATAATCAACTGGCTGATTTATTTACAAAAGCCTTAAGCTATGAGAGATTCTTAATTTTGAGGAAATCTCTTGGCTTGTGTTCTATATGATAAGTACAGTTGACCCAATTGTTGTCACACTTTTGGTATATCATCGTTAACTGTGAAGTTGAACAGATTCGAGGATGAAAAAGCCTGTTTTAAGGTGAAATCATGATCGTTCTTATAAAACCATATAACTAGATCAAAGATCTTAGATAAATGGTATTTATAAGATTCTTTTGATTATTCATCTATTCATCATCTGTTTTTCTTCTTAAAAAAAGTTTTCTATGATGTAGCAAAAGTATTTTGATAATAAAATTTTCTTGACAATAGTTGGTTAATTATATAAAATATAAAAAAAAACAAAACGGAAAATTTTGAAAGTCAGTTGAATGTATCTGGAAATGTATCTTACTATATCTTTAATACCTATTTTGACTATATCTTTAATATGTTGATTCCTACTTATATAGAGGCGGGTATCTACCAGATATATTTATGTTCCTCCATATTAATTTTTATAAGGTCACTCTCACTTAGATTCTCTCGTCCGATTCATCTCATTTCTCATTTCAAAAACCTTTCGTCTCCCTTCAAACCCTTTCATCTTCATCCTTTCCGCCATGGATTATGACAAAATGAAGAAGATTCAAGAATTGCTGAATGATCCCGAAGCCTCAGCATACCTTCGTCATCTCTCAACCTTTCCCCCACAGCCTTCGTTTCTCTCTCCGCCACAACCTATCATTTCTAATCCTTTTTTATTTTTGTCGCCGGATTCCACTCCAATCCTCCGACCTAAAGTACTTCTATCTCCTTCGAGAGGAAACGCGCCGATGGAGATTTCTCCAGAAATGGCCAGTTGCTCAGAAGTCCAATCACAACCGCTTGCATTATCGGCTTCATCTCCGACAATTTCTTCATCTCAAGCCATAATTCTGGCTCCTGACGGCGTAATTATGCCACCCCTTGACACTCCCGTGTTTTCCGAAGAGCCACTCGACACTCCGGTGCTTGACGAGGAACCCCTTGATCCTCTTTTCCCTTCTGACGAAGGGAACCCTCATAACGGAGGACCCATTGAAGTACCATTCTCGGAAGTAGAACAGGAACAGCAAGAAGAAGTTTCAGAAAAATCCCCTCCAAAGAAAAAGCTTACCAAGGCCAAACGGATTCTTCCGCCTGGCCGGTCTCGACGATTGTACTTTACCGGCAGTTCCTCTCGGACCCAAAAAGGTCCTATTGAAATTACCTCCGAACCAGATGAAGAGGATAGTGAAGGGTCTTCAGAGAAGAGGCAGGCTGAGACACAAGTTGATATGTCAGAGGACAATCGGGAGGAAACGGAGACTGAAGCTGAGCCTGAAATCGTCTCCACTGTATCAAAAAAGAGAAAGAGGATGGTGTTGACATCTCCCTCTTCAAGAGCCAAAGGAAGCAAGATTCGTTCCTCAAAGCGAGCAAAGTTGTGTCTCGATCCCGATGAGGAAGCCGCTCTTTCCGAATCTGATATAGAGGTATTGAAAACTGAATCTCAACTATTTTATTCTGATGCTGCTAAGAAGAATTGGGAATACTTTAGAAATAAGGAGATTCTGAATGATAGGGCCGTTGATTCCAAGGATTTTGGTAAACATAATTTGATTGATTTCTTGAAAAAGAGGAGGGTTTGGGGTAGTGTTTCTTATGCTCGTCCTTAGGTTGCTGAGATTGTACGGTTATTTTATGCTAACCTTTTTTCTGAGTTTGGGAATCCTTCATCTAAGAGGTTTGGGAATGTGTTTGTTAGGGGGAGTATATACGTTTTAACTCCTGCAAAGATAAACAAATTTTTAGGTCTCCCAAATGTATCTGTAATTGATAGTGAGATTGATGATGAACTTGAAGTTAGGATGGCTAATGTGTTAACTGGGGGAAGAGCTGAGGTCTGGCATGGTAAGAGGGTGAATCGGATTACCTCTGCTCTTACCTCCCTCTTCTCCACGTTACATAAAATCTCTGTAAGCAACTGGATTCCTACCTCTAATTCCACTGTGGTGCATCTTGAGCATGTTTCTCTTCTATACAAGTTGTACATGAAAGAAAAAATCAATTTGGGCAGTCTTATGTTCTCTGCTATTGCTGAAGTTGCCATGACTAAGAGCAACAAGAAACTTGTGTTGCCATCTCTTATCTTTAGCATGTTGGTTGAACAAGGGTTCAAGCCCAAGAAGAGAGATGTGTTCACTCCCAGGCTCACTTTTCAGACTATGTAGAAATTTTTTCTCACAGATTTACGAGTTGTGGATCTACCTTGGGTGGATGAGGAAGAGGTTGCTCCATAATCTCCTGGACTTCGCTGCTTTATCCCTATATTTGTTTTGCAGGAACAAATTGATTTCTGCACTGCACAAATTGAGATCTTTGACAAACAAAAGAAGGTGTTTCAATGCCTTCTTTCTTCCCAAAAAGGGAAAGGTGCTTGTGGAGAAGGCACTAGCAGAGGCAGGAGGAGGGCAGTAAGTGAAGAGGATGAGACTGATGAGGAGGAGGAGTAGAAGAAAACAAGAGATAAAGGCTGCAGTCTGCTGCAGTTTTGGGTTGATGTTTCTCAAACAATTTCTCTAATGATTTCAATTATGTTTGTTTTAAACAACTATATGTTTGCTGAAGATCTGATAAGATCTTTCTTTTGTTGATGTTTTTGTTGTTAACATTTAGTTGTTTTGGTGGTATCATATGATTATCTAAGTATGTTTTGAATATGTTTATGATATCTTTTTGAAGTATGCATGACAGGGGGAGTGAAGTGTTCATGACAGGGGGAGCAATTGTTCTGTTTTAATGATGACTGTTTTTAGTTCCAAGCATATGTTAGGGGAAGTTCAGATTATGTTTGACTCTGCTGCATACTTGAAGTTGTTTTGGAAAGAAAGACAAAAACGGGGAGATTGTTGAAACCGGTTGGTTTGTTATTAGTTTGGATATGTTTTGTTTTGTCTTTCTTTATATGTTTGTGCAGGAAGTAAGTTGGTTGAGATATTCTAGGAAGTCTGTTGTGCTTAACTAAGTTCAGAGATTGATTGAGTCAAATGGTTGTTACGGAAGTTGCGGACGTGCGGCGCAAATCTAGGAATGAAGTTCATGGAGAGATCAAGTTGTTATTTGGAGTAGAGACCAAGTAATCAGTGTTATATAAATATGAATCATTTGTATAGAGCTAGACACGAATCCAGAGATATAAATCAGATCTGTTTATAGAGATATTAGTTTCCTACAAGTATTAGTTAAGACAACTTTAGTCACGACCTTTTGCGAAGGAAGAGATAAAGTGTCTTAAGTTTAGTAAGAGTTTACTTGTAGTGTTTTTGTAATTCACAAATTCATTTAGTGAATATTTCGCCCTGAGGCACTTCGCGAGATTATAGAAATATAATCTCGTGAAATTTTCCAATCCATTGTGTGTTTCTAAATTCCGCTGCGTTTACAAAGTTGTCTCCACTTTAGATACAACTTTGATCACAACTCTGTCAGAACCGAGAGTTCGGTTTCTTCACTAGGGTTTGCAATCAGGGGTGAACAATCGCGAGGGCGTGAAGAATCGCGGAGAATATGACGCAGCTTGGATTTGGGGTTTGCAGTCGGGGGTGAAGAATCGCGATGGAGATGAGCCGGCTAGGGTATCGGGTTTGCGATCGCCGGTGAAGAATCGCGGAGAATATGAGGCGGCTAGGGTATCGGGTTTGCAGTCGACGGTGAAGAGTCGCGGAGGAGATGAGGCGGTTAGGGTATCAGGGTTGCGATCCGCGGTGAAGAATCGCGGAGGAGATGAGGCGGCTAGGGTTTGCGATCGGTGGTGAAGAGTAGCGGAGGAGATGAGACGGCTAGGGTGTGCAGTTGAGGGTGAAGAATCGCGGTGGGAGACGGCTAGGGTATGCAGTTGGAGGAGAAGGGTGAGAAATGAGTGAACAATGGCAGAAATCAATTTTATATGTCGAGTCATGGGGCGGGTCGGGTCCGTCTCATGGGCCGACCCATGCAACTGATGCACATGAGATTTTGCGATTTTGTAATTTTGGCAAAATATACACATTTACAATAATATGAAAAATAAACACAATATTTCGCAAAATCTTTAATTGTATTAATGAAAATCAAATTATAATTATTCTATATATCCGTATAATTTTACAACATTTCATGTAATATATCAGTTTTTGTTTGTTAGAAATTTTGGGGTGTCTATTTTGCAAAAAAAAAAAATATAAAATTGTGTTTAATTGTAATGTTTAAAAATTAGTGTCTAAATTGCATATCATGTAAAATAAACAAATTATTAAAAGTTAAAAATGGAGGAATCGAAGGCAAGTCCCCTTCGCTTCCTTGGGATAAAGTTGAAAAACATAAATCATCGCCTGCCCTAAAAGTTTGAAGTAACAATGAATTAATAGCAAGAAAAAAATAATGAATAAACATGAAGGAGTAAAAATGAACAACTTGAGTTCGATGGGGATGACGTAATAGTGGAGTGAGGTTATTTAGAGATCAAAGATCACGAGTTTGAATTTTCTCAATACTACAGGTGGGGTGTGTGAGTAAAAAAAAGAACAATTTGAGTTATGCCCAAACAAATAAAACACAAGGATAGCTTATTAGTTATTAGACATGGATTACTTCAGCACCTAAATTACTAGTTACAATATTAAATAAATAAATAGAGTAGAAAAAAAAAGGACATGGTTACATAAGTAACATAACTAACAGACAATTAAGCATCCATTAAAAACCCAACCTACCAACGGGATGAAAACTTAAAACGAGGCAACGTCATCATTACTGACAATTGACCAAAATATTATAAATATATTTAGCCCGATATTTTGTAATATAATATTTGATTAAATCAATATATGTAAAACACAAATATTCATTCTTGATAAAATATTGAAAGTCGATGTTATGAAATCTTTAATTTATCATGTTGTTAGTATACTCCATTTAAAATCATGATATAAATTTGTGAAAACTATCATTAAAATATATCGATTTAAACTAGTTCCACATTTATTTTATTTGACAAAACATGTTAATTAAATATTGCAGACAAAAAATTTATCTTTGGGTGATTGATACTCTAGGACAAGCATTGCTTTGTTTTATTTTAACTCTTACAATTGCATTTTTCATAATACATAATCAACTATTTATTACAATTTATTAATAAAAAACATAATAATAACAACTAATACAATCAAATATTAATAAAATTATAACTGTTTGTCGGATTTTGACCACCCGACATTCTAACACAAATTTTTGTATTATGAACAAAAGGTTCCTTAATCCATCATACAATCATCTATCAAATTACGAATTAATAAATATACTTAATTAGGTCATCCATATTACGATATGATGAACCACATTTTAAAGGATTTGATAGAAAATATTGATTTGAAAAAAAAAAATAGTGAGTTTCTTCAAAAAAAGAATAGAAAAATGTATTTAAATGATATTTTCTATTTTGAGCCTCATACATTATATTTTTTAGAATATTTTTTTTAAGCCTTTAAGTATGCAATTTTTTTTGTGATTTTGAACCTAACAAATAAATTTTGTAATTTTGAAGAATAAAGATTTTTAGGCCTCTTTTATATAATTTTTGAAAATTTTATGTTATTAAAGTAGAACCTAACAAATAAATTTTGTAATTTTGAAGAATAAATATTTTTAGGCTTATCTTTTATATAAATTTTGAAAATTTTATGTTATTAAAGTAGAGCAGCATTTTTAAGGTTCATGTAAGTCCTCGAAATCTCATTATCCTAGTCACCCGTTAACAGGCCCGACCAATGGGGTGTGCTAAGAGTGCTATAGAACAGGGCCCAAAAATCTATAGGGCAAAAAAAAAATGTATAATTTTTTAATTAATAAAAATATTAAATATCTCATCCATATTTTCATATTTTCTATATTAATTTGAGGTTGTATTGAGATGTCAACAATATAAATAAAGTAGTTTGAATTTTTTATTTTCTTTTTGTTTAAAGGGTAAATTGCACTTTGATACCTACATTTTGTATTATTTTTCAAAATTAATGAAACAATAGCCACTTTTTCAAAAAAAATTACAAATCTAATTTCTGATCAATTTTACAACCCAAAAATTATACGTAATTTATGTATTTTAATATTTGTGATTGGATGATTTTTTTTTACGCTGTTGGAGAAATATAAATATTAAAATACAATCAATTACATAGGGTTTCCTGCCAAAAAATGATAAAATATTAGATTTGTAAATTTTTTTAGAAAGTCAGTAAAATTTTGTTAATTTTGAAAATGTAAGCTATTTTTGAAAACATGCTCAAAATATAAACATCAAAATGTAATTTAAACTTGTGAAAACATAATTATAATATGCTAATGTTTTGAAATTTATTACTAAAATTATAATTAAGTGTTTTTAATAGTAGGACCCCAATTTTCAAAATAAGCACAGGACCACTAAATATTTGAGACGATCCTGCCGGTTAATGAAAACAACAAGATCATCAAGAAAAAAAAAACCAATTGAAACACATCAATTTTGAACCTTTGTCAGCGAATTTTGTATTTCAACATCAGATTACTAATTCCTACTGTTAAATAATAAATAAAGATCATAAAAACTATTAATATTCTAGTGCAACTAAATTACCCTATCTTATTGGATACTTGATTTTTGCTATAGATTTTCTTGATTTTCCAATTATATTTATAGCTTTGTAGAAAGCATATCCTCTAATACTCAAAACAAACTTCTTTCTCCATCATAAATATAGCCATATAGGGAAGAGAAAAATATAACAAAAGGCATGGGTTTTCGGATGCTCCCGGCTATGTTCTTTAAATGATTTATCGCAACAAATCAATACAAAAGAGTAATTAATTCACCAACAACAAATTTGATTTATTCTTGTTGTTTCTCGTATGGATGTACTCGGGATATGATTTATTTTATCCGTAGAAGAGGGATGGTGGCTATATAGTGTGTAAGAGGCTACGGTAGCTTGTCCAGGTGTTGGATAATTTTATAAAATGGTAAAGAAAAAAATGAGACTATGTTTATAATTTTCCTTTATTAATGCTTCTTGTAAAAGAAAAATGGTGTTTCTTTCTTCATATTTTCTTAATATTTCCTTGTAAAAGAAAATGTTGCTTTTTTTTTCCGGGCGTGGAAACAACCGGTGGTCCAGATTCCGCAGAATCTTGAAAAAATTTGTTGAATGCATGAGTACAATCGTTTCTATGTTTACTGGATTTTACTATGTGAAAAAGACGTCATAGGAGGATGTGATTGAGCCCAGGAATGCAACAAGAAAATTTTTGGCAAAATCCCTTCTTGCCGATTTGGTATAGAATGCCTCGAAATACATGTCAAAATAGCCGATCGGTTGAGTGTTTCGGTAAAGGGAGGAACTATGGAAATGTCAATATGCAGACAATCTTGACAAAATTTGTATGAGATTATCGTATGGACCATGATATGTTAGGTAGGGATGACAATCGGGCCAACCCTATTCGGTTAAAAGAAATTTTGGGCTGGAAATTCTTGGCCCTAATTCTAACCCTTCGATTTTCGGGCTAGCCCTCGGGCCAACATATTAACGAATTTTTTTCACACATATAAATTATATTTTGATAATTCTAAAAAATGATTAGCGTCTCTTATTCTTGAAATAAATAAAAAACACACGAAAAAAAAATATGGCGAATAGAAAATTTCATTAAAATCCAAGTGCATCAAATAAAATAAATCAACACTATATGAAATGACAAATAAAAATAAATCTTCAATCATAATTTGTTCTTCCAAGAGCAATAATTTCAAACTAAATCATAAATCTAATTATAGTTCAATATTCGATCTAATTTGAATTACAATCTTCTTCTACTTCAGTAATAATATTTGAATCTCCTTGAATTTCATGTTCGATTCAAATCTTCAACATTTATCAATAGAAAAAACAACATTATTATATTATACACTTAAATAAAAACGTGATAAATAATAGCTAGCTAGTCCAAAAAGATATGAGAAAATAAAATAAAAAAGATAAAAATAATATAATTAACATCATACACTAATTAAGAACGTTCGAGTAATAAAGAAAAAATCAAAAGTACATTTCATGATAAGTTCAACCTTAGTTTATTCTTTCAAAAATAATGATTTCAAATTACATCACAATAACTATGCTCAATCATCTATCTAAATATTGGAATTTATATTATTTTTTCTAGGGAAAAGGGCCAAATTGGCCACTAAACTTATTTGGGGGGCTCAATTGGGTCACTGGAATTTTTTTGGGCTCAATTGGGCCACTCCGTGTCCAAAATTGGCTCAATTGGGCCACTGACTGACGGAAATTTAACGGGCCCGTTAAATGGCCATGACACGACGTCGTTTTGGCCCTTTTTTCTGCCCGATCCATTGAATGTCGACCCGCCCGACCCAATATGAAATGAAAAACCCGCCCTTTTCCCTTAATCTATTTTGCATTGCGATTTTTTCCCCAAATACACAAATTGTCAAAAGTGAAGAACTAGGGTTCTTGTAAGCAAATCCAAAATTCCAAGATTTACCCCACAACTCCAAATCTCCAGCCTCTAAACCATTCGTTCAACTCTCATCCATTTGTAAAATGGATTCAATTTCTTCATCTTTGAGCACGACAAGTTATAGGAGGCAGCAAGGTTCGAATTGGCAAGAGGGTCGAAATGTTTGTGAGTGTGGTGTTACGGAGGTGATATGGACCTCATGGACAAATGAGAATCCAGGTTGGAGGTTTTTTGGTTGTCGTAATTACAGGGTAAGGTAGAATTCACATCATTTTTGCATTTTATGAACTAAGTTGTTTATTTGGATGTTTCATACTTATACCTTGCAAATTTCAGCCCGGCAGAGGTGTAATTCCCAAAGCAGGATGCATTGTTGAAGGAGAACAAGAAATTGGCAGCTGAGAATGCAGTTCACTCAATAGCCAATTCAGAGATGCTTATTATGAAGAAGAGATTGAAAAGAGTGAAATTTGCTTTGCTTGTAACTTGGTTGTTGTTAGTCTGTATATTGGTTGGGAAAATATGATCTTATGGTGTGTATTTGGGCTATGAAGAATCAATTGGATGTTTGCTTTATGTATCTATTAATGAAGAAGATTGTTTGGTATTTGGTATTGTATTTTGTATTGATGCAGTTGGTTTTTGTTTGAATTTTTCCACTTTTTTATTTAGCACTGCAGTAGACTTACAAAATATTTGGGCTATGAAGAATGAATTGGATGTGTACAAAACAGAGATTTTTAGCATTGGTTTTTGGCACTAAAGATTTGTTTAGTTTCTGCAGAGGTTTTTGACATTTTTTAGCATTGGTTGTTGGCATAACTAGACATACACATATTAAACAGAATTTAAGCCAATGATAATGGTCATATGTTCACTGAATTCTTAAGGAAAAAAAGTATAACATGACAATGATGAAAGGTGATTCTCATTTAAGCAGCCCCCAAAAAAGTTGCCATGAAGGCAGATTTACAAAAAATGAGCATTAATGTAATATGCTCATTGCATGAGCTCTGAAATGAGTGCAAAAAATCAGAGACTATACATAATGATTAGAGTCACTGCTCTAATGTGAAGAGTCACAACTCACAAAATGAAATGAAGCAAAAAAAAAATAAACATTCATATCCAACTATTTCTTCAGCTTCTTCTTCTTAGCATCCCTCTGTTTCTCAAGAGCACCTCTACTTGTGCAAGGCAAGCCCTTCCAATTTGGCCCAGGTGGTTTGAAAGGCAGGTTGCTTAGCAGGATAGCTTGGTTTCCAGTTGCAGCAAATGCAATTATCCATGCTCTCTTGATATCTAGTTAAGCATGCAGGACTCCAGTTGGTTGCCCACTTGTTCATAGCCTCTTTGTTCTGCCCTAACCTACCCATTGTAGCCTCCCTAATCTCATCTAACATGGATATTATTGGTTTGAACCTAGCCTCTCTTATACTAGCATTAAAGGACTCACAGAAGTTATTGTCACAGGCATCAGACTTACTCCTATTGCTGAAAAAAGCCTTGCAAAAAAACTGAGGATTGTATGCAACAAAATCCTCTGCTGCACGCTGACTGATTGATCCCAACATCTTCAGATTGTCATCAAATTCCTCCTTGAATGTACTCCACACACAGGCCCAGAACTTCTTCTTGAGCTCACCACTGTGCCACTTCTTACTCCAATTGGCATGTACATGCCTAGCACAGTATCTATGCTCTGCTAGAGGCAATACATCACCCACTGCATGCACTAGACCCTGCAGATCAAAAAACAAGTTAAGTGAGTGATTTGACTATGAAAATTTAACTCAAAATCTGAAATGACTTAGCATACCTTTTGCATGTCTGAAATCACAGTCATTGACCTGCCTCTGTCCCCTATCTCCAGGTCACTAACCAACAGCTCCAGAAACCACTTCCAGTTCTCAATGTTCTCCTTATCTATCACTGCCCAAGCAATGGGGAAAATTTAGTCTGATGCATCCTTTCCCACAGCAGTTAGAACTTGACCCTTCACAATGCCCTTCAAATGGCACCCATCAAGCCCAATAATCTGCCTACACCCTGCCTTCCACCCTCTCTTCAAAGCCTCAAAACAAATATACAGTCTCCTGAGTATAAACTTTCCAGAATGCAGAGCCTCTTCATTCAACTCAAGCTCAATTGTTGATCCAGGGTTTGTTTCTTTGCACATTCCTACATAAGCTCCTATCTTTGCAAACTCATCTATGTAGCTGCCATCTAACTCATGTCTCACAATTGATTTAGCCCTCTTGGCTGTAGATTTAGACACATAGAGATGCATCTTATCCTCAGCCGTTTTCAATAGCTCCTTTACTGTGGTGGTTGGCTTCTCATTTATGGTTTTTTTAAACTCCTGGGCAAGAAATCTAGCACTAGCTAGACTGTTTTTGGCATCCTTCAAGCAGTTGTGTTCAGAATTGAATTTCTTCACAACCAATGGTGGCTTATTCTGAACATAAGACATCCATAAGTAACATGGACACCCAGCACTCTTGCATTGTGCTCTGATCCTACCCTTCTCATTTGGGTTCAACTTAAGTGGAGTACTCCTAGCCACACTATACCTAGCTATGGCAAGTCTAGCCTCTTCAGCATTAGCAAAGGTCATGCCTAATAAGAAGAATGGATTGCCCTCATCACCATCATACTTAACAGTCCTCTGGCTCTAGTTTAGTATCTGCATCTCCACTTCATTATCATCATCAAAACCACTATCTCCACTCTCAGAACTAGAGTCCCCACTAAGATCCCCAGATTCACTTTCACTAGAATCTAACTCAGTATCACTACTTCCAGAATCACTCTCCTCAGCTAATTGTTTACCCTTATCTAGATTCACTACCTTTCTCCCACCCTCCAATCCTACACCCTCAGTTGTGTTTAATCCTAAGGCAAGATCTTCACCCATCAAATTAACACTAGTTTGTGTGCTGAGAGTAGGCTGACTCACACCCTGCAGCCCTGCACCCTCATCAATCTCACTATTTTTTACTCCTAAATCATCAGCTTCAGACACCAGATTCACACTAGCTTCAGTGCTTGAAAAAGGCTGATTCACAACTATTTCATCAACCAACACATGCTTATTATGCTTCAATACCAAATCATCATGGGGATAAATGTGAATAAAGCCATTATAGTTCATCTCTAACACAGTAGCCACAATATCATTAATCCCATCATCTGAGTCCAAAATCATTAAAGCATTATCACTCAATTTTTTCCCAGGTTTTAAATAAACTAACTTATTCACTTCAGTCATCCCAAATTCATCTTTATACTTCTTGACCATATGTGGAAAAGATAAGAAATCAATATCTCCATTTTCAACTAATTTTTTCCCTCCTACATACTGTGCATGCTTAGACAAAACCCATTTGCCCCGATTATGATAAGTCAGCTTGATTAAACTCACCTTCATGATTTGAATCTAGTTGTTAAACAAAAAAAATTAAAATCAATCAAAATCCAACTGCACACCACAACTTTGAAGAACAGAACCGAGAACCGTCCTTACCTTTCTGCGCTGACGTGTGCGAATCCAATGGTTGACCAGCCACGTGGCTTCGAGACTGCCTACTTGGACCAGCCACGTCTGACCGAGCCCTTGACACGTTGGCGGAGAAGCTGAGGTGGAAATGCCACGTAGATTTCTATGCTATGTAGATGTGGGTTTTGTGGTATAGTGTGGAGGCTCAAAATTCTGGGTTTGAAGATCGATTTTTCTCAATGGAAGAACCCTAACTCACTATGAATCAAAGAAATTGATTTGCTTAGGAGAACCCTAGGTTTCAATTTGTGTATTTGGGGAAAAAATCACAATGCAAAATAGATTAAGGGAAAAAGGCAGGTTATCCATTTCATATCGGGTCGGGCGGGTCGGCATTCAATGGATCGGGCAGAAAAAGGGCCAAAATGACGTCGTTTCATGGCCATTTAACGGGCTCGTTAAATTTCCGTCAGTCAGTGGCCCAATTGAGCCTAAAAAAGTTCCAGTGACCCAATTGAGCCCCCCAAATAAGTTTAGTGGCCAATTTGGCCCTTTTCCCTTTTTTCTACTTTAACAGAATTTGATGCTTCAAATCAATTACGTAATTATGTATATCTCCATATTCTTTCTCATAAACAAACATTAACAATAGAATGTATATACGATTAAATAATTGAAAACGTGATAAATAATATAATTTTAATACTTTATAATTTCAATGATATCTAATAATAGAGGGATAACGAGATGAAAGATAGTTTTTTATAAAAAAATGAAATAATAAAATAAATTAAAGTGAAGAGTCTCGATATTCAAGGAGCAACAAACGAATAAACAAAATGTATCCTCAAACTCCAATAACAAATTATCAAGTATTCTAGTGCATATTTTATACATCATACTAATTATTTATAGTCCTTATAAATTGATAAATTCATGAATGTATATTGTAAATGAAAATATAACATTTAACGAAAATTGCATCATTGAATGTGATTCATTTACTATTGGTCGTAACTTTGAAAATTCATAACTCTTAGCATACATGGAATTTGTGAATACCTAATACATGTTAGAAAGATAATTAAGTTCATTTTCCAATGCTTCTGACCGTTCGTGGATCGAATTTTTCTAGAAAATGTCATGATCAAAACACTAAAGACTGTCAGGTCCAGCCCGACTGGCCAACTCACGGACCGATCGGGCCAGCCCGATTGGCCCGTCAACCCTCTCGGTCTGGCCCGTTTGATTAATTTTTTCTTGGGCTGAAAATTTTTGGTCCTAACCCTGTATTTTTTACGTCTATTTGGATCAACCCATCGATTTCAGGTTAAATTGACATCCCTAATGTTAGGCGG
This sequence comes from Perilla frutescens, assembly GCA_026008535.1. Lineage (NCBI taxonomy): Eukaryota > Viridiplantae > Streptophyta > Magnoliopsida > Lamiales > Lamiaceae > Perilla > Perilla frutescens. Next base: position 32,103,250 of record BRKX01000017.1, on the reverse strand, counting down.
GTTAAATGTATCTAAATCCACCCATAAAACCTGCCTAAATATCCAAAATCGCCCATTTAAGCATCGATTTTGGATTAAATTGACATCCCTAATGTTAGGCGGGTTAAATGTATCTAAATCCACCCATAAAACCTGCCTAAATACCCCAAACCGCCCATTTAAGCACGGGCGCATGAGATCCACACGCGCCCGCCCTCCATTTTTTTTTCTCTTTTCGTTTTTGCTTTTTAGTGTGATCTCTTAAACACTTACCACTTCTTGATTTTAGGTTATTTGTTGAACCAATATTGCTCTCAATTCTTAAGTTTTTAGGGTTTAGGGTTTATATCCAAAAAATATACCAAATTAGATACTCTCTTTATTCTTTTTCATTTGAAATCACTCAAGGACATGTTTAGATGAAGAAATATGGACGAAAAATATTTAAAAAAAAAATCATTTTTACACATACTCTGGTTGTAAATGCTTTCGTAAGTTTATAATAATGTTTTGTCAGCATTATGATTTTTATGATAACACATTCTAACAAAGCATTTGTAATATGTGAACTTAATGTATTAACTATGCTAACGAAGCATTATCATAATGCTATTGATATTAGGATTTATTTTGTCTTATTTAGAGTTTATCCTATCCAATTAGGTTCGTTACATCTAATTATGATTTTTCATCCAATTATAATTTATTCATCTCATTATGAATATAATTATTGTTTAGAATGTAATTTTTATTAAAAACATAAGAAAACTTTTATCGACATCCTAATAATATTTCGTTAGAATGATAATGATTCTTTGTTAGCACAATAATACTATTAGGGCTTGTTTTCTAGGTAGTATAAGGTTGTAATAGATACCTATGCCACCCTAATATCACGTTTGCTAGTAATAATAAAACTCATGATTATGCAAGGGCTCAACATATATCAACCATTTATATGGTACAACATATCACGCCCTGCAGGTGGGATATATAATACCATACATAATTATTAAAAATTGTAGACTAAAATAACATTGCAGATATTAATTAAAAATCTTATTATAGAATATTTACACAATATATGGTAACTAACTAAAGAATATTTTAGGAATTGAAATTTTATATAGAATTTAATACATCTAAGCAAACTATATATTATTAATACATATATTTTAATACACCAAAACAAACATGATATTGATATCTTATACGGTATAATGCATCCCGTGTCAAACATATTTAACCTTATACCATACTGTCTAGCAAATGAGTAAGGGTGAGCAAAAAGTACCGAAAATTGAGAATCCAGCAAAAATTCGGTTTTCGATTCCGGTTCGGTCCAGAATGAAAATATCCGAACCGAACCGAAAAATCGAATTTATATATATTAGCAATAAAAATACTCAACTTTGTTGGACTTTATAGTTTATTCGGTTTTGCTTTGTTGGAATTTACACCTTTTTGGACTTTATTCAATTTTTTATTAGTATTTTTTGAACTTGAATCTTGATAATTAGCTAATTCATACTTCTACATATTTAATTATATTGAATGAAGAGAATTTAAAGCAAAAAAAATCAGAAAATTTAAGAAAAAAATCAGTTCAAAACCAAACCGAACTAAAAAATAAATAGTCCAATTCGGTTCGGTTCGATTTTATTTTTAAAAAAATTCAATTTTAATATTTTCAGGATCGAACCTAATCGAAAAAACCGAATGCTCACTCTACAAACGAGCCATTAGCAAATACTCCGCATCTTTATAAAAATTGCCGAATTAAGTTACTGTCCGGCCCACAAATATTAATCTTTTTATTGGATTAATTAGACAAAACGGTCGGATTTATTTGAAATTGTCTCTCCTTGAATATGTGATCAAGAAAAATAACATCAAGAACAAACAACAGTCAAGAGCGCATTCGGTCCCACAAGATGCCTCGATTCACGAATCACGGTTAAGCTTAGCTGCCTGGCTTGAATTCCCATCAAATTGATCGAGAAAATAGAACATCAATCAAGCAACGATGTCGATTTCTCTCTGCTTCAGCCCATTATTCTGCCCCACAGAACAACTCACCCCTCCAAAACTCCGACTCCACAAACCCCCCATTAACACCATCACGATTTCTGGCAGCTCTAAGCTCCGACAGTCAAGATATAGCTGTAGTGTTAATGAAAATTTAGCAGCAGTTGTACCTCCTGATAAGCCCAGATGGGAGGAATGGTTGGCCGCTGCTGCCAGCTTGTACCCTGTTTACGTCACTGTTGGAGGGGTGGTTGCTTTCTTGAGACCCTCCACTTTTTCGTGGTACGTGAATCTGGGTCCAAATTCATATAGTTTGACTCTCGGATTTATTATGCTGGCAATGGGGATTACTTTGGAGTTCAAAGAGTTGATCGACCTCTTCAGGCAAAGGCCCATTTCCGTGAGTTCATCAAGATTTCATATTTACCAAAATATGATATTTGAATATTGATATTTTGGGTCTTATTGTGGTTTTAGTTAGGTGTTATATTGTCTTGTTACTAAAGTATGTTTATTCATACATGGAAGTGGTGTATCATTGATTTGGTTTCTCTGCAAGAAAAATGTGTAAGGTAGTGTTGCTATTTTGTATCGATGATGGAGATAGAGTGAGTTGCATCTGGCACAATTAGATTAAAATTCGATAAATTTGTGATTTTAAGACTTAAGTGGGATGCTATTAGTAGAGATGCTTATCGGTCTTTGATATAATTTATTAATTGTTATTCGAAAATATATTGTCATTGGTTTCAGTTTAATTTGCAAGCGATATCTGACTGTATTCAAGGATTCTTGTGGAACTTTTCGTCAATTGTTCATGCTGTTTATAAGTATAGCCTCTTTTGGGTTTTGTTTCGGAAATTCAGACAAAAAGCTAGCAATTTTCTTCATCTAAGAATGAGCTTTTCTGAGAATATTAAATCCACTATGTTATTGTTGGATAATTCTTTTCATTTCACATTGGTTCTTAAAATATATATTCATGTGTGTGTGTGTGTGTGCATGTTTTCGTTTTCTCTGCATTATACCTTATCTTTTGAAAGGCAAAAGTCTGATACTACAAACCTACTTATTATGGTTACACCATTGCACTTTTGGAAAGCACATAAGTTTTGTATGGGAACTGGTTTGGACTTACGAGATCTGTAAATTCCCTTGTATCAGATTCTGTACGGATGTGCTGCACAATACAGCATTATGCCTTCTTTTGGATGGATAGTTAGCAAGTTGTTGAGGCTCTCACCATCTCTTTCAGTAGGTTTGATACTGCTCTCTTGTTGTCCAGGGGGAACAGCTTCGAACGTGGTAAGAACAACTAATTAAATTCTTCAACATATAAATATGTAATTCTATCTAAAAGTAATGCCTCGCTTATAGCATCATATAATTGAATGGGCCAGTACTATAAAGGGCTGCTGTTTTGACTTATGCCGCCTAGAATGCATTGTAACTCACAAATATGGTGCCTGGTAAGGGCAACAAAGTCATTGCAATGTAAGCCAAACCTTAGCGTTTCGGCCAAAAGCTGATTGTGCTAGCTGGGAACTCTGTAGTTGTCATTTTGATGTGTTTGTGAGGTAAAACAATGATAATATATAAGCTATAAAGAAGTAGGAAACAAAAACTTTCTAATGGCGAAGTTTGCTTTTAACTAAGCTATCAGATAATTCATTATGCACCTTTAGCCAGAACTGTTAAGCAAGCATAACATTTCAAACCATAAAATATTAGGCTGTTTTGTGCATCTAAATGATCGAAATTGACTTTTGTTTTCCGTAGTTCTGTTAGATCAAGATGGTCTTCTCTTGATTCCTCAAGTATTTGCATGATTACTTTCCACAGTTATTTTTTTTTTAATTAATGGCCCAATTCGTTTCTCTTGACATGAGAGTGGTTTCTGTTTTCTTGAATAAAGCTGTAAGCAAATAGGAACTTCCATTACCCTATGTACCAGTGGCATAGCTTCAATTCTTACCTAGTTTTTCTGTACGGTAGTGTCATTAGTCGAGAAACTTTTAGTTCATTCCCTTCTCTGAAAATAGTGTTACAGGTAACCTTAATTGCGCAAGGAGATGTTCCGTTGTCAATTGCAATGACAGTATGTTCAACCCTTGGAGCAGTGATTCTTACTCCTCTCTTGACTACGATTCTTGCTGGAACTTTTGTTCCTGTTAATGCTGCTAGCCTGTCCATGAGCACCTTGCAGGTGAAGCTAGTTAGTGCCATAGTTGATTTCTCATTGTTGTGTCTGATATATATAGATGTCATGGTGGTCTTTATTTATCTGTGCAGGTGGTAGTTGCTCCAATTCTTGTTGGTTCTTATCTGCAGAGTACATTTCCTAAAGTCGTGAAACTACTTACTCCTTTTGCCCCACTGGTAGCTGTTTTATCTTCCTCATTGCTTGCTTCCAGGTCCTAATTTTGCTCTTGAATTGTCCGATAAAACTTTCTTTTCGAGGCATTCTCTTCGTTCTGCATCCCCTCTGTACTGTGTGTATCCTTTTACCTTTATGTCGTTCTCAAATTTTCTGCCTTCTTTGTTTATTCCAGCGTATTCTCAGAAAATGTTGTCCGCCTAAAGTCTTCTTTTGATGCATCATTATCATCTGATCCATCTCTGGTTCGTAGTGCTCAATCCATGCTCTCCAGTGAGTTGGGTACTGTTGTACTTTCAGTAATATTGCTACATTTTGCAGGTTTCTTTGTGGGGTAAGGTTTTCCACTCTCTTTTGTTTCACGTTGTTCTGAATAAACATATTCTTGATTGATGGATCTTTATAACTGGGTGATACATTAGCCCAAGATGGTGTTTTGCTTATCTGTCAGCTAGTGCAAAATCAATTTCAAACACAACATTAATGCTTCGATAATAAAATGAAATACCACTGTTTGACTGTTTGTTAATATCTGAGTTTAGAAGAGTCGCTTATTGGAATGCTCTTTTAGATATTTGGGTGGTCAAGAAACAAAATTTACAACTTGTAGAACTTTATTCACCGGACTGGTTTTAGCATTTCTGATCCATCGGTTGTTCTATCGTTTAGTGAAATATGGCTCTTCGGTTTCAACTGTATCGAAAAACAGGTATGTATGTGCAGCTTTTGGTGGATTTAAGGAACCACAGAGGCGAGCAATATCAATTGAAGTAAGATAAGATGGGTGTAAATATGAAATGCATGAAGTTTGTGGTTGTGAATGTAATGTATGTGTGTGTTGTTGCAGGTGGGCATGCAAAATTCGTCTCTAGGAGTGGTTTTAGCTACGTCCCATTTCAGCTCAGCGATGGTGGCGTTACCCTCTGCTATTTCAGCAGTAGTTATGAACATGATGGGCAGCACTCTCGGGTTCTTCTGGAGGTACGTCGATCCATCTCAATCTCATCCAAATGATGCTGCTCTCAATCTCAAACACTAACTCGACTCGACTCGACTCATACCTTTTCTGGTATCATGCTCTACTTTCGACCTCATTGCGCAACTTTTGCTTGCCAATAATATGTACTGGCTTCCTTTCCTACCTAGATTAATAGCACTCACCCACTTGTTGTGTTGGAGACTGTATGCTAGCTATTTTTTGGTCACTCAGTTACATTTTTACAAAACTTGCCCTCTCTTTTGCTTTAGACCCCTCTTCCATCACTTCAATTATGGATCTCTGGAGTCTGGATCTTTCTCTCTCTCCCCATCTTATCATTTTTTTATTCCCTCCATTTAAAATGGTCGTTTTAGAGTTTTTTTAGCTTCTTTCAAAATATTTATCGTTTATCATATTTTTACACACTCTCTCAATTTGTCCCCATAAAATCTATTTAATTAAGATATATTATGAAAATATAATTAATGAAATTTGATATGGGGTGGAGAGAGGGTATATTTCTCATAGTAATTTATATTTTAATTATGTAAAAAAATCTAAAATGACAATTACATTAAAATGGAGGGAGTATTTAGTTAGGAGTAGGGGGAGTTGAGGGACAAATATTGATTATTATCCAGATAAGAAAAACCTTAATTACGGCATTGAGCTGTAGCATAGAGGCTTGTAATTGTTCCAAACATTGAATTGTCTATAAATTTGAGTTGCATTTTTTCAGAGGAGTCTCAATGTGGCTCTATTTCATTATTCCCCAAGGGAAGTAGGGGAAACTATTCAAGAAAATATTTGAAGTATTAAATTAGATTAAAATGTGTCATACCTTGGTGTTATTAAAATATTGTAAGGAATTTCCTTATATTTTTTAAACTATATTCATTCACGTTCTTAAGATGTACATGCACAACTTTTTTTTTTTTTTTCAAATTTTGGACTAAAATGCTCTTATTTGCTTGATCTCGTCTGGACTCGTGCCCTTCAAATTTTCTTGAAAATGAAGGTATTTCGGGCAACAATTTAAAAAAAAAAAAAACACGAGGATTTAATGCAAAATTTGCACGATATAAGGACGTTTGGCGTATTTGGAGATTTTTGTGTGTGCTTGGATAATACATAAGAAATAGAATTACAATTTTAGCCCTTGGATAAGGCAAATGAAATGTGCTTCCAACCAACTGTTAGGTAGAGGTACGAATGATTGGGCAAATTAGATAGCAAGTGTGTGATTTATTTATTTATTTATTGCATGAGTACAACATGTGGCGTGCACGAATAAATTGATTACGATACCATACTCCCACATCGCGGTACACAAACTAGTACTGGTACATCACTTAATGATTCATATAGTAGGGTTAATTGTCAAAAAATTCATGACTTTTAAATGAATTTATAATTTAAACACCACTTTTAAAATGTTGCAATAATAACCTAATCTTTTGATTTGTAACAAATTCAACACTCCCAATTTATTTGAAATGTAATAATATTTTTCGACATATTCATATTAATTCAGGTTTGAATGTTAAATAAGAGAGTTTTTATTGTGCAGTATCAATTTTCTAATCGTTGAACTTTTTTTTATATGTCTATTTTGCTACAAATCAAAAGATTGGATTATTATTGTAACGTTTTAAAAGTAATGTTTAAATTACAAATTCGTTTAAAAGTCGTGAATTTTTTAGCAATTAACTCTTCGTAGTAGTAACTTTTCCCCTTTCTCCATAACACCATAAAGTAAAAGATTGCGACACATTTCAGGAATATTCAGAAATAAATAAATAAATAATAATGCTTCCTTTGCAATCATGCATCACATTAAAGTAACCTTCACCTTTATTAATTGTCGGTATACTTTTACGGCTATTAAAAGGATTAATAGCTTTTTAATAAATTAACGTTGAACGAATTTATGGATTGAAATCATTCGTACATCATATACATAGGTAAGTTTAGAAGAGGGTTAAAGTTTAGAGCAACGCTTAATTTGGAGCAAGGCTAGACTTAAACTCTGAAATGAGAATGAATAAAATTTGGAGGATTAATATTGCATGTACGTAATAAATGGGTTTCATCATAGACTACTTGAGATTTCTTGTTGCACTCTCCATATTGCACTTCGTGTTACACTTTTAAATTATATTTTTTTTATATTTTTTTCTTCAATTTTTTTTGTAATTTAGTTTAAATTTAAGATTTTTTTAGGATTTATAATTATTTTTTAGTATTTAATTTTTCAATTTTCAATTAATTCAAAATTAAATTTTATAATTTTTTTAATTTATTTTTTTTATAAATGTTGACTATGATTATTAATGTTAGGATTGGTTTTTGTTTTATAATAATAATTATTAAAATCATAAATTTTATGGTGAAACACATAAAAATGTAACAAGAAATTTAAACCCAAGAAAGAGGTTTTTCGGCGGGTAACAATTTAGATTAACTTATTTTGACAAAATTATGATATTATATTGATGTGTGGTTGCAGTCTGAAGGGTCATGGATATGGATCCACAACGTTATAATGTGTAATTAATGATGTGAAATGAAATCCAGCTATCATTATTGATTGCAACATGCATGTGTACGTAATTGATTCAATGCTACTACTGAATTCCAACTCATGCCCAGAAATATGTTCAACTTACTGGTCTAAAAATGTCGGTAGAACATTCGGTACTATCCATATGAATATATTATATACAGTATACATTTTTGCCAATTTTACCTCCATGTCTAAATTTATGTATTTTACAGATTATGATTGACTCAAATAAGGAATACGGATTTCAGTCATTATTAAAAAGAAAAAGGGGGAAAAGTAGTAATTAATCTTGATGACTTGTAAGTTAGATCATATATATCAGTTAAGAAAAATGATGATTTGAGTTTTGAGGCGAATGATAATAAACTATTGCAGGTAAATTGGAGTAACAAGTAGCATATGGATATACGCATGTATCCTCAATTTAAGCATATATACGTAAGAATAATGAATATTACATAAGGTGTCTCATGCGTAACCGTAAAATCTATAGACGGATGCTTTATGTTCTACTAAAAATATGAAAATAAATCAATCATTAAATTATGTAATCCACATATTTGAAAGCCACTTAACAAAAAAGTAATTGAGTCGTATCCGTACTATACTTGTATTGAAAAGTAATTAAACACCGAATCATCATATTGCGTCTTCATTTCTTTTTCTGTATTCGTCGGCTTCTTCGAGGAACCTTCCTATGAAATATTTTTTTGTACATTTTATTGCAGTAACAATTTAATTTAAACTTGTTTGTAAATAATAATAATAATATGAAATTAATTACTCAGATATTTAGTGGGTTTCAATTGTGTAAATTTATCAGTTTTGAACTCGAAAAATAGGCTATCAATCAATTAGGCCAACTCCAATGGAAGCAATTTTGAGGGAGAAACGGCAATTTTGAGCGATTGACGCCCCTCCAACAGCCAACAGCCTGCGTCCGTAAACTGATGTTGATGAACAGTGCATCGATTATTTCATCCATCGGTTTATTTGTTTTTTCTCTATTCTTTATATATTATATTAATTTTTTTATAATATTTCATTAATTAACTTTTTCTTTTTTCTCCTTTGTGTGTTTAAATTTTATGAAACATATTTTTTTTACTACAATTATTTTATATATTAATTATATAAATAGTATTGCATTAAATTAAATACATAATCAATAATTGATAAAAAAAATCTATATAATATATAATATTAAGATCGCATCCAAAAATAGAAATTTAGTATTTTCCCGCCCATTTACACTTTCCGAAAATTAAAAAATAATATTTTATATTACTCAATTATTTATTTTACGTTTAAAAGATTGAATATTATTATATTCCAAATATATGATTATATATTTCCATAAATACTAGATTGCATGCAACTAATTATGGGAACTACAATTAGAGGAATATATGTTTACATATATACATCAAAATACCACAATTACATTAACAAACTTTTTTTTCAATCCTTAGCATACATGTAATTAGTTAGGGTAAATATGTACAAATTTTTAAATATTTTATTTTCATATAAAATTCATTTCACATCAAATAACTTACAAATATTGGTGTGCATGAACAAACTATAAATTGTGAAGCTTAATAATGGTCTTTCCAACTTTTTTTTGATTTTTCGATTAAGATCAATTGTAATATTTGAATCTATAGAATTTAAATTTTTTAAAATTAAAATTTTGAATTATTATTATTAAAAAGTACAAATAAAATGCTTTAAATATTTTAAATTATTAATTTAAAAAAATTAATTAAGTTAATTCAATGTATTTAAAAAATCAAGATAGACATAAAATTTTCAATTAAATATATTTAAATTTTCAAAATAAATGTATTAATTAATTTTATAAATTTTTTTTATTATATAGTTTTAAACTTTTAAAACTAAAATATTTAAGTTATCATTTTTAAATATATTTTAAATAGTTTAAACTTATATATTTTAATTTTTAAAATAAAATATAATATTCTTGTACATGAACAAATTATAAATTGTGAGACCCAACAATGATCTTTTCCACCTTTCTTGGTCTTTCAGTTGAGATCGAGTGTAGTATTTTGATATTTTATTTTATCAATTAAATATTAAATATAGTTTAAATTTAAAATATTGTATTAAATATATTAAAAAAATGGAATAAAATAATTTAAATATATTTAGTTAACCAAAGAAGGGGAGTTCGAATTATAAAATTCCAAAGATGGTCGGAGTTTTTAGAATTTTTGGGGGAGGGAGTTAGCCACAGTCGTCGTAGTTTGCAGATAATCCATTTTTTCTTTTTCCTTTTCTATTTTTGCTTTCTGTGAATGGCTGATGATCGTGTTTAGTTTTTTCAATTTTATGTTGGATTCATGGTTATGGATGTGCTAAAATAGAGAGAGATGGGAGAGACAATTGTTGTGTCTCTGCGGGATGGAGAAGAAGGGGGTGGGCGAGCACCGAGCGGTGGAGAATGATACATATATTTTTACTTCCTTTTTAGTTTCTATATTGTTCAGTTCATGAAGTTACATGAAATAATATATACCAATCCGTTTCGAAAATTAAAAATAAATTATAATCCATCTTATATGAGTTGATGGTCTTTTCTTTTATAAAATTGAAAAAGGTTATTGATGTATATTCCCTCGAAAAATATACAAATAATTTATAATTTAGTCGATAAAATCCATTTATTTATTATTATATATAAATAGTTTTTTAATAATATTCATTGTGCATCGCACATGTGACATGCTAGTACAAATATATAAACATTACAATAACAATACAAAGCCATAAATACATTATAATAAACAATATAAATATATAATTAATAATCATAGAAAAATATTACGATAACAATAAAATATTGAAAATGCAACACACTTATTTTGGAAAAGTAATTTTTATTTCATTAAAATTATGCTTTTGTTAAATTATTTATTATGAAATGTTGATTTTATTTTAAATATATTGATGGTGTTTATCCGAATTTTTTTAGTTTTGTAAAACAAATATGCTTCTTTATTTATTAAATAAAAATAAAAATTATTACATCATATATTCAATTTAACAATTCAATAACTGAAATTAAATGAATAGTAGTAAGTATAAAAAAAATTATTCTATTGTATAGTAAAATGTAGAGAGGTGTTATTGGAGATGAATATATTGAAATCTATAACTTTATCTCTACAATAGTGTAGAGTTAACTGTATTATAGTGTTTATTGTTGGAGATAACCTTAAGGGCCCAAAAGATAAAAGTTATCAAATCAGGACTTGAAAGACGAAAACAATCACTTTAGAATTCCAAAAATAATATATTTTGATATTTTATAAAGTAGTTTTAAAATGTTCATTTATTAATTATCTATTAAATTTCATTAAATTTATTAAAATAATTGAAATATATAATTTTAGGAATCATAAATTGTTTTCATTTTTCAAGTTATAAATATTAAATGTATATATAATTTATCTTAAATGAGCTTAATTTATCAATTTAAACCCAAAAAACTCATTTGATTCATTAATTATAATGATTGACAAAATAATTTGTATTTTAAATGCAAAACACTATTTTGGGTCTTTTAAATTTTTTCGAATTGGATCCCTCTATTTTATTTGGTTAAAATGAAGTTCATGTACTATCAAGTTAGATAAAATCAAGTCACTGGAGGATTTAATTTTATCTAAACTGATAGTAGATGGATATGATTTTAACCAAATTGATAGTACAGGGATCCAATTTGAAAATAAAAATAAAAATTCATTTTAAAAAAACAAACAAATAAAAATTGAAAATTAATTAAATAAAAATTTATTTTTTAAGTAAAAACTTAAATAAAAATAAAATATAAATTTAATTAATTTTTTTGAAACAACTGAAATTTTATTTCTTGATTTTTTTTAAAAAAATAAAAAAATAGTTAAAATTTTTTATTCTTTTTTTTTAATTTTTTAAAAATAAAACATTGCAAAAAATAAATAAATTATTTTTTATAAAATGTTGTAATTTAATTTAATTTTCAAAAAAAGTAAATTAAAAAAAATCAAACAATAGTTAAATACAAAATATTCAATTAAATAAAAATCAAAATTTTAAAACTATTGTTTGAATTTTTTTCAAAAAATAATGAATCAAAAAATACAATTATAGTGGTATTAAAATTTTTAATTTTTTTTAAATAATTTTTTTATTTAATAATTCAATATGTATTTATTTATTTTTTTAATTTATATTTTTATTTTCGAATTAGATCTCTGTACTAATAATTTGATTAAAATCAAGTTCTTGTATCATCAATTTGGATAAAATTAAGTCCACTAGGAACTTGATTTTATCTAAATTGATACTATAGGTATCTCATTTTAACCAAATTAATAGTAAATGAATTTGATTTTAATCAAATAAGGTAAAGGGACCCAATTAAAAAAAATTATAAATTCAGGGATCTAAAACAGTGTTTTGCCTATTTTAAATAGTTATTAAGAAAAACTTGATTAATTAGCCAAAATCGAACGTGGGCGAAATCGGTCGATCATCAATTGTTGGATAAATGAATTTCACTGGATTATGTGCTTATCAAACCGATTATGGGCGTTTCCATGATTTTTTCTCGGATTTGAAATATTGATTAATCGAAAATAAGTATTCCAATGGACGCAATCTATATTATCCGAACAAGCAAAATAGATTTCTTGTTTTATCCTTAGTAATTAAAACGAATTATTATAAATAATATTCCTGAAGAAAAATGCTGATATTTTTTTAATAATAAAAACAACAATACAAAATCAATCTCTTTTGATTAGGACATATAGTAAGATGTAAGCGTGATGGGAGATTATTTACATGATATAATTTCATAAGAGAAAATAGGGACAGAACGAGTACTATTTTCTTCTTTCCTCCTTTAAAAAATAAAATAAAAAAATATATATAGGATACATTAGCACTGGGTACAACGATGAATGCGTGGAAACTCTTTATTTTATTTATAATGAATGAGTCGTACATATATCTCCGAGCACAGCAATCAAAAAACACACTCAAATTGCTTGAATTATAATATAATAATACAATAATGTATATTATAGAAACCTATAGCAACAGATAAATTGGCGACAAACTCTCGACATATTTAATTAAAATGACATTTAATTAAGCATGGAACCCTCAAATGGAGATGTTCATCATGTCCATGGCTAAATTCTCAATCATCAAGGCTTCTACTTCTGCGCTGCATTGCTGCTTCCCTCCTTCACAATTTCATACAGAAACAAATTCAATAACGTCACATCTCATATTCCCACCACAAATAAAGCTAATCCCATCCCATACAATCTAATTATAACATTCAATGATGTCTCAACTTTCGAATACGAGTCACGTGAACACTAGTACAACATTATCAAGACACATAAGTAATTTGTCCTGGTCTGATGAAAAAACTTCAATAATGATAAGAATAAAAAAGAAAAAAATAGGAATTACCGTATAATGAGGGTGGGTTGGGGATGGTGATTTTGGGAGTTGACATCTTCCTAATGGGGCATGAGGAGAGAGGAAGAACCGGGAGATTTTGGCAGTTGCAAATCTCAATCATGTACCCATCAGGGTCATGGAAAAATAACTGATCCACAATAATTCCACCTTCTCTAACAACTGCTGTCACAAACTCAATTTTCATTTCTTCCAACCTTTGAATAATCACATTCATGTCTGTGCACTGGAATGAGATGTGGTTGTCTTTTGGATTTATTTTTTCATTTTTTTTTATTGCATTTTCTGTTTTCAGAAGATGGATTCCAATCCCGTGGTTGAACAACCTGGAAATTTTTCACAAAATCATATTAAATTATCCAGATATATATATATATTAATATTATAGGCACAACTATAAATTAAATATCAATATGTATGTAATTATTGAGTGGTGCTTTGGACTTTGGTATTTGTCTTCCATATGCAAATTGCATATATTATTTTACACAAAATATAGTTTTTTTGGGTGTGTTTGTAATAATTTATAAACTATGCGGATAGATCAAACATTATTTACCTTATTAAGTCAGAGCATGCATACAAAAGAATTATACATACATACTTAGCAAAAAAAAAACTCAGATCTGGTCAATAATTCTGTCAGCACATCTGAGATTCTTTTTTAAGATTTTTCCTTTACATCTCTCATTTAGGTATACACCATATTATTAATTGACATTATAAATATATACTCGGCATGTATTGACGATAATGGAGTAGTGAAAAATTAATAAAAATTGTAACAGAGAAACCAAATTATTTTGTTACTGGTTTTAATTAAGTTGGAGGGAAATTAGTAATTAGGGTTGTAAGCCCCCATACTTTTATAGCTAATTATTAGTAATTACTTTTTACAGCACATGTGGTGATCCAGAAAATAAATTATTACATTAAAGCATGATAATTACAAACGCAAAAAAAAAGAGCATAATATTATATTATGTTCAGCTTAAAAAAAATATGGAGGAATTAACAACAATAGTTAAGCATAATGGCAGTGAAATGATAGTCTTAGGTTGTGATCTTGTCCAAAATTTGGGGTGTTTAAGGGAGGGAATGGAAAAGAAATAAATAAAGAAAAAATTAAAGGACATACCATGCCCCTTCAAAGTTGAAGGAAGAGGGCCTTTTGATGAGGACAAATCCGAGAACTTTGACATAGAATTCAACAGATTTTGGGACAGATTTGCAAACAAAAGAGACATGATTCAAGGACAGCAATGGCAACTCTCTAGTTGCATTGTTTTTGAGAGGCACGTTCTCAGCTGCAAATGATAATGATCTGCTCATAACTGCTTCCATTTCTGCAACATCAATCTCTGCCCCCATCTCTCTTCAGATCTCTCTCTCTCTCTCTCTCTGTGTTTTTGGTGTTGGGGGAGAGGAAAAGTTAATAGGCTATTTGTGTGTGTGATAAGCTAAGCTGTGTGAGAATTATGAGTGGTTATTAGTGTACATGTAATAATGATGTGATGCAGATATGCATGTTCAATGGCTGTTTATATAGACAGGGGAATGATAAAAGAAGGGAGGAGAGAGGGCCCCTACGCCTCTATTTGTCTTTATTTTCTTTTCATTCCCAACAGTACATGCATAAATGAGGAAATTCTACCCTATCCATGAGGGTAGCATGAGGGTAGTACCCTACCCTCATGGGTAGGGTAGAAAAGCCCGCATAAATGATCATTCAACTCCGGACTTTTTTCTTATTAGTCGTTTGGGTGTTTTTGAGGGTTCCAATTTTACCATCAAATCTTACCCTATTAATTTATAAATGGGACCAAATCCAAGTTCATAAAGGTGTATGATTAAGTTTTCTAAATAAATAACAACAAACCTCATGGCTTAATGGTATTTCATTTTTAAAATATAAAAATTTGTGTGATATCATTTTTACGGCTCAAGATTGAAAATTTGAATTCAAATTCATATTCAATAACATATTTGTAATTTTTATTGGTGTTTGATTGTATTTGGATTTTTACCCGTCTTACGTACTTTGATTTGCAAGACAATCTCACACAAGACTTCCCCTTTTTAAAAATATACAATCACAACATTTATCAATATATTATATTCACACCAACACTAAATTTGGTGCGGCACTAATAACATTAGCTAATATATATGTTAAAAAAAATAAAATAAAAAAGAAATGATATCCAGGATTTCTAGGTTTTTTTCTTTTTCTATAAAATTTTATTTAAGTAGAGAATATTTTTTTGATAAAATATTTGGTATGATTGTTGGGGAAAAAAATCAGTGCTAAATACATCAAAAAATGGTGAAGAGATTCAATCCACAAGTCCATATCCTCAACTAATATAAAAGTTGTTAGAATGAACAAGTAAGATACATATTAAAAACAATATAAGCTAGATCATTAATATAGAAGATTATGAGAATTTATTAATAATCAATATTTATTAAATATAGACCAATTAATAGCTGACATATATATATATATATATATATATATATATATATTGACTTTGTACCTCATTGTATATATATATGTAGTTTGAATTATCATGAAGTTTATAATTATAGAATTTGGAAAACCACAACCTCATATAGAAAAGTACCAACTTCAAAGACATTATCCGCACGTTTTTCATGTACCAACGAATCAATTAATCTTATCTACCCATGCCTAGCAAGCAACGGTTAACATGTTGTCTATTCTACCTGTCAATTTAAAATTTATTAGTTACTTTTTTATAATTTTCCTCCTTTCTTTTTATTTTTTCTATTATTTTTGCCAGCTTTCCTTTTCTTTTCAAAATAAATGCTATGTCAAAATAAAGATATTTTAGGTTGACATCTAATGTCCGAGATCAGTTATTACATATTTACAATGTCCTTCAAAACAAACACCAATTTTATAAAAAAACGTAAATTCATTATTCAACAGTTGACCTCCAAACATGATATTTTTTAACTTTGTCGGATAAAATTTAAAAAAAAATAAAGTTTTTGCTATAACTGGTTTGATGTAATTATTTATTCGTTTTAAGATTGTTGAGGTAGTTTTTATTGTTATTGAGATTTTCTTAAAGTAAGAATTAGTATTACTTATAATTAAGGGGGAATTGTCATTGTAAACATTCAATTATATTTTGAAAATAATTTCGTTTTCAGAGAACGATATTTAGATTTCTTAAGCACGCGTACGAGCCTTTATTTGAGATTTTAGATCATCTGCATCATTCTCCTTAACATCCTCTGTCACTTTTTTTTTCTATCAATTTTTTTATGATTTAGTTAAGTTTTTATTTACGATTCATCATTCCTCAATTAGGGTACATTAAATAAAAAGTTGTGGCACAAGAAATTTAACACGGTATGACACATAGAATTTGATCTCTCTATTTGATTGCAATGTTCATGTTTACTTAGTTGTTGTATTGGTTCCTCCATTTCCATACGAACTGTTGTCACAATTAATAAATGTTTAAGTTCAAATTTTGAAATATATATAGTTGATAATTGAAGAGAAATGGAAAAAAAGTAATTTTTATAATTTATTTATTTGCTATGATTGTCATAATTATTCTTTATATTTCAAAATTGCTCCTATTGAAATATAATTTTGTATGTATAGATAAACCTCCGGATAATCCACATAACAATAAATTTAAGGAGATCTTTTTGATTAAAAATGAACTTTAAAGATAATTATTGTAATATATCTTTAAAGTCTAGAAATTAATTAATTGTTTATTTAATTTTTGGTAGTTGGTCGTTGAGGGGTAGTTTGTCCGAACTTATGGGATGACCAATAATAGCGACGAGGCTGATTTGCAACTTTCCCAATCTACTCTTTTCACTAGTGCAACAACTTATCATTGAATTGTTTCTAACATTTATTTAAAATAATATTCCATTTGTTTCATATATTAAGGGCGATTGTAGCACTTTAATTTCGGATGTGATCCTCTATTTCAGATTTGGTGTTCCAACCCGTATTCCACAATTAAATTTATGAAGTTTTCTTTGATTTTTTTGGTCAATTTTAATTTATTATGTTTTAGTTTAATTTTATGATTGCTTTTAGGGTTCACCCCCACCGTATCCAATTAGGGTTTATAATCATTTTTAGTATTTAATTTTCAAAGAAATGATTATTATAGTTGATTATTTTAAAAATATGATATATAATTTTTAAAATTTCAATTTTTTGTTGATAGATGTGACTAGGTCGATTATGTTATAATTATTATTATTTTTTAAATTTATTATTAAACTTGTTAAATCGATCGTGGAATAAGGATTGGAACACCAAATCTGGAATAGAGAATCTCATCCCCTTTAGTTTTTCCTCAAAAAGAATTTTATTTTATTCATTCTAGATGAAAAATTCATTTTTTTCCAATTTATTTTCATTTAATGTATACAATCATCCTCCTTGTCCCACTAATCAATTCATATAATAAAAATTAAATAAGAGTGTTTTAAAATAATTTAATTATTTTATTAATATGCATGTATTTCTTTAAAATTGGACTCAATGTGAAATACAGGGGTATTAATAATGGCACATCATGCAACACAACATATTGTGCACATGCTTTCATTTAACACTACTAACCATTATTTATTTTATATTTGACCTTCTCAAAGATCATATTAAATTAACTACATTACATCCTATTTAATTCAACGTGCGTGGAACATTCCTTTTTTTTTTTTCAGTGCTAGACATATACAAACTGATAAACATGAATATGCATTAATTCGTTAGTTTAATAGATGGGGGGTGTGTGTGTATTGAGTAAGATATTTTATTATAATTTAATTTAGAAGATATTAGTTGTTATTATCTTTACTTAATTATATGCACACAAGTTTTAAAATTATATGATTGTGGATTTGTGTGCATAATGAATACTAGACTTTATATCTAGTTGATATATATATATATATATATATATATATATGATATGTATTATACATTTTTACTTCTTCAATTAAATTTATATTATACTCCGTATCATCATTGAAGTAGTAGACTGTAGACACAATGGAAAACACGCTGTACCCAGCTTTCTTGATTTTATTAATTTTATTTCTTTTACTTGCAATAATGCAGGCCTGTTGGGTTTGGCCTAATTAATTTAAAATGGACAATATACTTTAATAATTAGATTCTTGGCTGCTAGCTACGATGTGACAAATAAATATCTACATGTATTCCAGACTGGTGAAGGATTAGTGCAGTGTCAATAGAATTCTAGTTAAAATCTCATCATATGTATGTGCAAGATAGACATATAGAGTTTTAAATTCACCGGTCCCACCCAATTAAAAAAATATATAGAATCTTAATTAAAAACTCATGTTATTATTTGCAATGATATATTTGATTGCCCGAGCTATATTGAATATATGTAGTTTCTTAAAGATGAAAACATAATCAAATGACTACTGCATTTTTTTGGTTGATTATAGTCAAATCATATTTTCGAATTAAGCACTCAAGTGTGTGTGTGTGTGTGTGTTTTTGGAGGAACACTCAAGTGGTAGTTGGCTTCTCCTTATTATTCAAATTAAATAGATCGAACGTTTTAAAGGCTATATTAGTAAATGTATATCATTAATTTTAAGCATTGTTGTAAAAGGCGGCGTCTAGGTCCGCCTAGGCGCTAGGCGGTCGCCGACCTTGTCGATTACCCCCTCGGCGGCTGTCCTAGGCGGTTGGGATGATTAGGCGGCTCTAGGCGGCCGAGATTTTTATTTTTTATTTTTTTCTTAAATATTTTTTCTAGTGTTTTAATATTTTTGAACCCAATTTTTAAATCATTAACTAAGAAAATAAGTAAAATAACGTGAATAATACAAGAAGGAATATAATACAGTCATACAAAACAGAGAAAAGAGATGAGGTATAGGCTTAGGCTCCAACATGTTATGAATTTTGAATTTATAAATGAAAATTCTCAAACTATTAAGTTAAAAATAATTAAATTAATTACAAATATGAAACGTCTAGATCCCACCTAGACCCCGCCTAGGCGCTAGGCCCTCTGCAGCCGCCCGCCTAGCACCTAGTGTCTTTTGCAACCATGATTTTAAGTAGAGTTTAATGTATGTAAGTGCTAATGTGTTGTTAAGGAATATTGAATGTAGTTTTTGATATAATTCACTAGATTTTACTTGGAATAACTCCAATAAATTAAAGTAATGAATGCCAATAAGCCAAATTACAATACTTGTATAAAATTATCATAATACTCTATTAACAATCTTAGTTGGTTGGGGTAAGGGATATTGAGGATTAATCAACAATCACCCACTTATATAAAAGTGAAAAATATCTCTAAATTATAAAATTTGTGCTAAATACTATGGATGTTTTATTTATAGAGGTGATTATTGATTAAGTTTTATACTTTTAATCCTATAAAATTAAATTTATCTTTATCTTTTTTCCTTTTCCTGCTTGTCTTTCTTTCTACCTTTCTTTGACGAAATAAATCAGCCTAACCCCAAAATTGCAACCATCGATGAGATGAGACGTTACACAGTTATGCAAAAGGATCCAACTTGTTTATTTTTGACATTGCGAGTTACCATGTAAGCAATTGAGTCAATTGATAGAGAAATCAATATACAAATTAAATTAAAATATAATACATCATTAAATTATCCATAAAGAGGACACTTTTGGAGTAGAAATGTCAAATGCGCACACATTTAGGAGGGAAATCTAACAAATATATGTACATAAATATAAACTAATTAGAAGCAATAGCTAGTAGGTGCATTGGTCTACCACAACATTATTATTGTTATTATTATTATTTTAATTCTTCTATTTGTTGTTGCTTCCACTCTTCACATTAATGCTTATCTCATAACATGATCAATAAAAAATCAAGCTGTCCAATCAAGTCATGATTAATTACGGTCAATTGCATTGATTAAGAAATATCTTTCTTCTTAAATAATTTTCCTCCTTGCAATTAACTACCACCACAAGTTATACATTAATTATATATTTATATTAATTGCTTATAAAAATATAATGAGAGCTGAGTCGGATTTGAGTCGATTCCACGTGGCATTATTCAAAAGGAATAATGAAAAAGAATCAGTCTTTGTCGTAAATTGAAATTATACATACATCATGCACGAAACATATTGAAATTTCAATCTTGAAAACGAATTAATGACTCAGTTTTGTACTACTAAGTACTACTACTAAGTTATATTATTTAAATAATATATTCAAGTAATTACCCATGTAAAATAATCAACTTCTCAGTATAAATAATAAAATAAGACACGATTACCCATTATGCACGTAGGTTTACTCTGAATTTGATTCGAGCGATGAAGTGTTTTAGTTTAGATAAATATTCATAAATGCTCTGTATTTTACATATGTTGATTGAAAACATCACACTATTCGAACAAATTATGTTTACAAGGCAGGCAATATTAATATAACTGCATTTACTAGTCATCCAATTTGAGGATTAATCTAAGTTTTTTTTTTTTTTTTTTTTGAGTTGGGAAAAAAGAGTGAAGAAGGTCTCGATTAATCGAGAAGTCTTTCCTTTCATACAAAGGTCTCCAATACTTCATTAAAAATACGAATAAATTAATCCAATATTTAAATCTATGAAAAATGACGACCAAGAAATGTAATGGGGTCTAGATAATGTACCTAATGAAATTAAATATCTATATATATATATAATAAAGGATTAATTACTATAAAATACACATTTGACAAGATTTGCAAATTAGACACAAACTTTAAAATTTTGCAATTAAAATACAAACTTACATTTTTTTTGCAAAATAGACAAATTCAAAGCAAAATTTTAAAATCAATTGAATTTGAAAACCGCAAAGCCATAAAAATTATTCACCTTTCGATTTAGATGGCATTGCATTGGTTTTAATAAGTGAAAATGAATTATATGTCGCAAATTCTCATTTTTCCGTTATTCCGAAAAATTTGAGTTTGTCTATTTTGTAAAAAAATGTAAGTTTGTGTTTTAATTGCAAAAATTTAAAGTTTATGTCTAATTTGCAAATCTTGTCAAAGTTTGTGTATTTTATAGTAATTAACCCTATAATAAAATAATAAATTGCTTAATTATTGGAATTAAACCCTCATGGAAAGATTCCTCTTGAATATTTGATTTGTTGAGTACTTAGATTTGGCCTTTTCTTTTGCTCAAAAAAGAAGCTAATTAGTATATCAACAAAAGATTCGTACGTAAATAACTCGAGTTGAGTTGAACTTTCAACAGTCTTTTTCGAATGAGAAAAGTTACATTTGAGCTTAATTATACATTATTTTTCTATGGAATTAAGGTATAAACCAAAGAGAAGTCAAATTCAAGAGTTTGATGATTTTTAAGATATATTTTATCTTTTACTTGTTGATGAAGATCGAAAGTTGTAATCATTATTTATAGGTGAAGCTTTCTCGGTGTGTTCAATTGAAAAGAGTGTTGTGAAATTCAAACACATGTCAATCATACGAAATCGTTTATTGCACATTTGATGTTGTATTTCAGTCTTATTGTAGACTCAGTTTTTTAACCTTTTCAATTTTTTTCTTTGATTTCAATTTATTATACCTTAATTTAATTTTACATTTTTTATTTAGAATTCATCCTACCCAATTAGAATTTAAAATAATTTTTTAGTATTTAATTTTTCAAATAATCAATTTATAAATAAAAATTAAAAATTAAATAAAAAACATAATGCATTATAATTGGATATTATAAAATCCAAATAATAAGTGTAAAATGAACTAAAGCATAAGAAATTGAAATCAAAGAAAAAAATTGAAAAAAAAACTAAAATAGTCAAGTTTGCAATAGATAATGCAATACCACATGTGCAATAGATGATTTCAGCTGTTATTATTTTAGTCATGAATGTCTTCATTTCATCAATAAGATACAATTAAGTTTATATATCGTCTAATTTTTAAATGGAATCTAGATCATGCTCTGTATCTTGTCATATATTTATCTTTATCTATTTAATAATAAAATTATTGCTAAATATAGTTTTCCCACCAAAAGTTAATGCTAATTTTGGAAACTAATTTTTATTATTAATGTCAATCCACAAAATAATATTTTATTATTAGTTGTGAACCAGTTTAGTAAAAGCTTTACATGTGTGCTTTGGAAATAAAAAATAATGTTGCATAGTCTAGCAATTCATATACTTTCTTCATAATTTGAGCCGAAATTGAATTTCAAAATTAGGTTTAAATAATTATTTTCCTTTGTTGTTTGGATTTAATCTCAATAACCATAATAACAAATGAAAAAAATTATATAATTCACAATAGTTGTAAGTTAATTTTATTTTGTTATGATAATTTTGTAATTTTATCCATAATTATAATTTATAACAAATAAAATTATACGTATCATATTTCTAATTCATACATCGCATGGGAGATACTCTAGTAAAAATTATATATTCAAAACTATGATCCTTTTCCAAAAAAGTCCCATATTACAACTAACTACAATTAATTAAATACCTGAATTATCAAGATCGATGTTATTTAAATTTAACACATCCGTCCAAATTGTCAGGTGTTAAATTTAAATAATATCTTGATAATTCATATATTTAATTGTAATCTGTTGTTGTACGGGTAGTTTGAGATGTAAAATAATGTTTACACTTTTTTTAACGTAGACGATATTTTAAACACATTGAGCATTAAATGGTGAAATGGGACCACCTCTTATAGTTCCTATTGCATTTTCTATTTCAACTCTTTTTTTTTTTTTTAAATTTATTATGATTTATTTTATCATTTTCCAATCAGAATATATTAAAAAAAATTAATTACAAAATATGAAATATAATACAGATAGGAACATGGGCCGGGATCTGATCCGTTAAATGGTTTGATTCGATAACTTTTTACACTATTTAACTTTATCTACAAGCTATCTTTCTTTATTTTTATTTTTATTTTTATTTTTGAGGAAAGGAGAAAATTAAAAAATTAAAGTAGAGCCCGTCCTAACAACGTAATATCAAAGAAATTAACACTTGGCAAAGCACTGGTGTAGGAAAAAAAAAAGGTTACTATCATCGATTAATGTTGTAGACTTTTTTATATAATATAGCCAACGTGAATATATGATGCTAGTTAATTATTGATCAAATTGTACGGATGCGATTATCTTATTTGATATACGGTTACCTAAATGTAATTTCTTCCCTAACCACCACATATTCACTTATGAGATAATCCGATGAAATGTAATCATTGCGTTTCACACAAAAAATTAATGAAATATTTTTGTATAGAATACATATTCCGAACTTGGGGATCTCCTGTGCAGGAGACTGATGGGCCGGTCCATCATCCAAATCAGTCCAATATCACATATTAAGTCCAAAAAAAAAAAAAGAAAAACGGAAAATATGAGAAACGTGAGAGAGAGGAGCCGACTTCTCGCGAACGCCGCCACCATCACCACTGCGCTGGAAGCTCAGGACGGCGACACCATGTTCGACGTTGAAGAAATTCGATTTTCATTCCTTTTTTCTGCAGCTCGATAATTTGAAGGTGAGTTTCTAGAATTCAATCAAATCTATTCAATTGTGTGGATTGCAGTTTTGAAATTAATTCACTGCTCCCAAATTTCAAAACCAATGGTAAACCCTAACTCCAATTTCTATGCTTATTTCACCTTTTCAAGTTTTCTGACATGCAATTAGCAAAATATATAGTTGACAATTTACATAAAAAAAATGACAGATTTAATTTCTCAATTATGGAATAGATCGGAATGAAAAAGGTAGCGCTGATATTAATATTGGTGGGTGGTGCATACTTGGAGGGAAGAAGAGTTTGGGGTTGGTACCGGCGGCGCCGTCGCCTTCGACGACATTGATTTTTGTGATGAGGCCGGGCAGTTCTTCTTGGACGATTTTAGAGCTTGCTTCGTGTGTGTTTCCTGTTACTTATTGATTATTTCTGTGGATTGATATTGCTGTTAGTTTGGGTAGAAAATCTTGATATCACACTACATTTTTATTGTGGATTGATGATGCTATTAGTTTGGATTGAAAATCTTGAAATCTTGCATCTCATGTTGCATTTCATATTGAAATTTAAAGGTGTTGTGCTGATCAAGCGTGTCATGTCGAACTTAATTGATACATGTCTTCAACACAATTGATACTTTCATGCTTAATAAATGGTACTTTTTCTATCTATCTGGCTCATTTTTTAAATTTACTTTGCAGATTCTTGGGTTGAAGTTCCTCAGTTTTTAAATTTATCTGAGAATGGTTTAAGAGTTGAATTTGCATCAAAATATTGATGACATTTTATTATGTAACAAATTTATGATTTTGGAATACTATTATGATGTAATTTCATTTCTTAGACATTAATTTATTAAATTTATTTTCTTTTCTTTTTTAAAGTTTTTTCAATATCAAAACAAACGTATGCTCATTGGGTGGGACATGATACATTCTTATGCTTCTTAAATTGATATTACATTAGACTCTTAAACGAGTTTTTGTCTGTCAATTGATACCTTTACGCACGTTTTTGTCTGTCCATTGATACATTTACGCTGACTAAATGATACTATTCAGGATGTAATGTTACTTTTTTTTTAAATGTGATACTTTATAACTTCACAAATGATACTAATATCATTTCTGAAAATAAATTTATCTTTCCTTGAAATCAAATTATGTATATCAAATGATACATTCACATCGAATAAATGGTTACTTTTTTTATTGAACATTTGATACTTTATAACTTAACAAATGATACTACCATTGTTTCTGAAAATAAATCTGGGTCTCGCTCAATACATGTTATGGTAGTTATTGAAAGGACAAAATTCAAGATAATCCTGTATACTTTATACAAAATTTATTCCACAAAATAACATCTTAAATGAGACAAAATTTAAAATAAAATAATACTAACCACCATTCCATTGATTCAAAATAAATAATCCAAAACATCCATTCACCATCACACATACCACAAATAATTCAAGAACAATATTTTACCTCATCCAATCATCTCCAACATTACAAACAACTTCATGTTTCAACAATAATCAACTCCCCACATATAAGAAATCCAAACTGCCAAATCAAAACATATCAAAGTGTTGTTCAAATGTATCAAATATTCAAAAATCAAGCAATAACACCACAAAGTATCCAAAAATAAATACAGAATTCTCAATCACTTTTTCTTCCTATTCATAAATGCAATCACAGACTTATAAATTTCGAATCTCAAATCATTTGTTCCTGCAAGGGCGATACGGACACAGTACAGACCTCGAAGCTTTCTTCGACCAAAGGACTGCAAACCAAAAAAATGAAGTTAAAATTAGTTAAGAGAATACAATCTGAAAGTAAAAAAAACTATAAAAAAACAAAATATGGCCTAACTCTGATACTTATAAGCATCTCAATTGGTACTAATCAACATGAAAATTGATACTCCATACACAAATGCACACACATTCAAATAATGAAAGAGGCAAAACAGGCTAGACTGAATCCTAAAGACATAAGCATAACATCTAACAAAACATATAACAGACAAAAAATATGAAAAATTTGATACATGTTCTTGATTCAATTGGTACTAATAAGCATTGTAAATGATACTTACCATGATAATTCATAATAATTATATAAAATTTTAAATTAAGCAGTCAAATCAACCCATCAAATGGTACCATTGAGTTTCCAATGTCATACTCAATATACACAAGTCAAAATGCACAGAAAAATACAAAACCTTATATGTCCTAAAAGTCAGATATTTACAAGTATCTAATTTAGTATTAATCATCAGTAACATTGGTACTCCAATTGATGTCTATTTCTACTTCAATTGGTACTCCTAAGCATCATAAATGATACTTAACAAAATAAAAATAAAAAATGATTCTCAACAAAATACTTAACAATAATCATATAACTTTACATCAAAACACATAATTGAACATCTACGAACAAATACAATTTTTTTTCAAAAAACACAAATAAAATGGAAAAAAATCACAAAACCCTAGCAACAAACTTTTTACAGCAAGTGAACATGATTTCAACAAAAGAAAGAATAAAATCACCAATTACCTGACAACATATACTGAAACATGATGGATCGAGAAAAGGTTAAATCTCCGATAGTGAAGTGATGAATTAGCGGACGTCGGGGCCGATGAAAACAGAAAACCCAAAGAGAGATCGAGATCGATAGAGAGATGCAGCTGGAGTCTATGGTTTACTAAAATCATGGACAGATAGGCTCTTACGTAATGGAGCACAAAGCAAATGTTGAATCGCCGGTGATAAAGAGGTGAATCAGGGAGATCGGGACAGAAAAGAAGAGCGATCGAGATAGAGATTGGGAGAGAGAAGGGCGGCTAGGATTAGTTGCACATGGAGAAGGAGAAAAATGGCTGAAATGAGGCAAAAAAATATTTATACTCTGGGTCGTGGATCCGGGCAGGGTCGGAGCGGGTCGGCCCGTCTAATGGTTCGACCCATACACTAGGTGTGTAGGAGTTTTTACGTCGGAACTTAATTTGTACTTGTAATTCTTGTAAAATTCAGTCATATATGTTTTATCTATAAAAATATTGTACTTTTATTTTTTAATTATATTTTTATAATTATTAATTATGTGAGAAGTTGAGGTCGTATACTTTTCATATTCATATATATAGGGAATTGATTAAATGAGAACCCTTCCTCCAGGTGGGAACTATGAATCAATCCTAGCCCTTGTTTGATGATAACCTCATATTTTACATGTATTTTGAGGTACATTTGAGTGTTATTTGATGGGCATTGCATGCATGAAGTGTTGAGTTTTCCATAGTTTTCTATGTTTTGGGCAATGTCACGTGTTTGTTCATTGTGAAGGGAATTAATGCCATTTTTTGTGTGGACCTCAAATGAGTGTGGGAACACCCTAGAAACATGGGAAATCAAGTTAGGAACGCGTTGCAAAAAGAATCGGGTCAATCGGACGAGAAACGAGTGAGAACGAAGCAAAACAGTGAGAGGCTGCCGGAGCTGAAATATATTCGCGACCGGACTCGCGACCGGGGGGGTCGCCAATCTGGTCGCGAATCTCCTTCTTCCCATTTGTTTTATTCGCGACCCGGTCGTGAATTTGGTCGTGGATTCGCGACCCGAGTCGCGGGTGACTGGGTCGTGAGCGAGGTCGCGAATCGAGCGGGCCTATCCGATTTTTGACCTATTTTTGAGCTTTTCTTTACTTGGTATATAAGGGTTTCCTTGGTCGAAAATACACACAATTCCTCCTACCTAAAAGTTACCAACAGAGAGTTGCTGCAGAGAAAAGAAGACGCGAAGAACAAGACCAAATGATTCAAGAGTGTTCAAGACCAAAGCCAATATAGAATCTCCGGGTTTTATTTACTTTATTCTTAGAATACAATGTTTATTTTGTAGATTGTTTTAGTTGTTTATTTTGACATGGATAGCTAAAACCCTAGTATTCTAGGGTTGGATTATAATTTATTTATGAAGTTCTTTTGATTCATATTATTTGGTGTCTATGATTTAATTATGTTTTGATTATTCCTGTTTTCTCTGTATTATTTACTTGATCACTAAATGATACAATTTGATGTGTTAATCCATAATTCGAGAGATGAGTTTTAACACAAGATCTGAAATAATTAACTGGTTAGTTAATATCACTCGAGAGAGTTGCGATTAATTTAGAGAACAATAAATCTTTGGAACCATTCGGAGTTGCATAATAGGTATTGAACGGAGACGTTAATATTTGTTGTGTGATTTACAATCTAGGCGCTTCGAGAGAAGGTTTAGAATATATGAGTGATTGTTCTAGCATGATTTAAATCCCAACATAGACATTAAATGGATTGATTAAGAGAATGGATTAAATAATGATTATCCAATCCTAGAATGCGTCTTTTTCTTCAGTGTTTGATTTATCTGTGTTAATTTCTGCTGTGGTGATTTATTTTAATTATTATCTTTAGTTTTTAATTAGTTAAATCCAACCATGTTTGAAGTCTAGATAACTGCAGAAAGTTAGATTAAAATAACTAGCAGATTAAATCTTAAATCCATGTGGATACGATACTCTTGTTCACCGCTATCCTATAAGCATCGCTGTACACTTGCAGTTTAGGTGAAAATAAATACCGAACAAGTTTTTGGTGCCGTTGCCGGGGATTTAATTTTTTTATTTGCTATTATTTAGATTTAATTTCTTGTGTTAATCTAGACATTTTTTTTTCAGTTTATTTTCGTTTAAATTTTATAATCTTCTTTTTCTTGTGAGCCTCCTCTTGGGCTCTCAATTGCTCTTGCATCACCTCCAATTGCCTCTGCATTTGGGCAATTATTGGGTCTTGAACCGGTGGAGGTAGATCCGCCATTCTTCTTCGTCTACGTGCGTTGTTGTGGCGAACCGTTGCTTCAATCTCTAAGTCCAATGCAATAGGTGGTTCTCCTTGAGAACGAGTGTGCATACACTTCCTATCAAAAGGGACAAACAAATCAAACACAACTCTTCGCAATTACAAGTAAAAAATGTCTAAAGTAATCAACTCAATCTTTATCACAATATTGCATTTATCAAATTAATTCCGTGTCCCCGGCAACGGCGCCAAAAACTTGGTAGCGGCTCAGTTTACCTTAAAACCTACTGTGATTTGTTTCAATATTTATAACTCGTGTCAATGCCTACAAGTGTACAAGCATGTGATTGTAGATATGATGATACAAGATCGATCCACAGGGAAATGGAATAGAAATTAGACGATGCAATTACCACGACGGAAGATGAGTGAAATATCTAGACGACTAATAAGGAGGTGGTGTATTTTACTAAATCAAACTGTCGAACAGGAACAAAAGACATAAAAGTATAAACACTAAAATTATCAATAAATTTATCACTCAAGAGATAATACCAAACAAACGAGAGCTTTGAAGATGACAAAAAAGGCGAAACTCTAGGACATGGCTACACAACACTCATATTGACCTAAAATGTGGGATTACACATACATTGTTGCAAAGTTCATAGATAAGAAGACCACAAATATAATAAGAGCATCTCTCGAATATCTCTTAAATTGCGAATGCGACAAAGATGGCTATCTCTAACGCATTCTAAGGTCGCACCTACAAAAGGATCTAAAGGTCACATTTCCTTCCACATAATGACATTCGACTAGGAAGACAAATATGTAGATTTGATCTAGGCATGCTTATGATCACGGGATTGACTAGATGCAAGTGATTCGTACATGTGATATTAGTGAGATGGCCAACCAAACAACATCATTCAAGCCCTAGCATAGATCAAAACCTTGAGATAACAACAACACATATATACATCCCAAACCAAGGATCAATATTCAGATTGTTTCACCACATCCTAGAGCCCTAAGGCTCTAGCCAACCATATTCACAATAAAATCAAGATTACAAAATGAAGAACAATAACCCATTCTAAATACAAATCAAAGAAGAGAGAAGAGGTGATAAAACCCAATCTAGAGTATTCCTTCTTCAATCCTATGACTTGGATCCTCAAGTGGATGGTTGAATCTTCAATCTTGTTCTTGATCTTCAAAAATCCTCATTTTGATGTTTCTCTTGTGTGTAATTTCGTTCTAGGGCTCCTTTTTTGTATTCTGTTTGAAATGCCCAAAAGATATAAATATGAATGGACCAATAATTGAATGCCAAAAGTCACCTTTTGAAATCCGTCAGGGCGAAGCGTGACTCCAGTTGATCGCGTTTTACGGTCGGGTTTTGACTGAAGAAAAACAGCTCTCTGAAGCTTGTACAGAGCGACCGAATGGGTCGCGCTTTTGAGTCGCGCTTGTTTCTGCCTTGGAAGCGCAACCTGAGGTAGTCGCGTTTCTGGGTCGCGTTCCAGCTGGAGAAAACACCCTCTCTGAAGTGCCGAAGCGCGACCCAACGGGTATCATTTTGTGGTCGCACTGTAGGCCGGCTGTGGTGCGACCCTAAGGTGCTCGCGCTTTGGTGTCGCGTTTTGGCCTACATGAAGTTTTTCTTGTCTTTTCTCGTCTTTGTGTACGCGTTTGATCGATCGAATCACAACCTGACTCTTTTTGGCATTTGTTTTCCCAAAAACTCCCTGAATTGGTCACATTATACCAAACAAGAGAGTTAAACATTATTAACAATATTTACCAAATATATACATAATAACCAAGTACAAATGCACTCAAAAATGAGTCCAAATGAGTGCAATTTATGTACTCATCAGTCGCCCAGCTGTCTACTCTGAATGCCACAATCAATAGCAGATTTGATGCTATGGCGCGATCGGGTGTAGATAATCCCATGGGAAATACAGTTGAAGATGTCAACTACATCAATCAGAGAGGTGGTTATGATGGCAATAATTACCAAGGCGGGAATCAATTCTACCAAGGTAACCGATCCAACCTCTCATATGGGAATCCCAACGGTGCACTGCAGCCCCCTCCTGGCTTTTCTGTAACAAATGGAGTAACCAATGATGAGAAGAAGCCAAAGATGGATGATCTATTGATGGCGTTCATGGGGAAGACCGATAAATTCATGGGGGAGTCGCAAGCTAGAGTGGAGAAGCTGGAAAATATTGTGGGTGCCATGAGTGTGCAAATGAAGATGTTCGAGAAGCAACTGGGTCAGCTAGCTACATTGTAGGAACTCAGCACCAACCGGGACAGTTTCCTAGCAACACCACAGTGAATCCCAAAGAACAGTGCAATGCAATCCATCTGCACACTGAGGTTCCGGCGCCTACTGCTGTCGCCAAAGTCATTCATTCCAAAATGCCTTCCGACAAGCCGGATTCCACCATCAGGAGTCCTCAAAAGGGTCCTATAGTTTCCCCCACAGTGACTATTCCATTCTCACAAAGGACCTCGAAACAGAAAGTTGATGCACAGTTTTCAAGATTTTTGGAAATATTCAAGAAGGTGCAAATCAACATTCCTTTGGTGGAGGGGCTGCAGCACATGCCCAATTATGCAAAGTTCCTCAAGGATGCTATGTCTAAGAAGAAAAAGATAGAGGAGTTTGAGACTGTGCACCTCCCTAAAAACTGCAGTTCCATCATCCAAAGGAAGCTCCCTACAAAGATGAAGGATCCAGGGAGTTTTACGCTCCCCATTACTGTTGGAGACAAGATAGGTGGTCGAGCATTATGTGACTTGGGGGCGAGCATCAATTTGATGCCGCTCTCCTTTTTCAAGAGGTTGAACTGTGGGCAACTCAAGCCCACAACCATGTGTTTGCAGATGGCTGACCGATCTGTGGTGTATCCTGAGGGAATTTTGGAGGATGTATTGATCAAGGTGCATGATTTCATATTCCCGGTGGATTTTGTGGTGTTGGACATGGAGGAAGATAAAAGCGTCCCTCTCATCTTGGGACGCCCATTTTTACGCACCGGACGGGCCAATATCGATTTAGACACTGGGATTCTGACTCTCCGGCTTGAAGATGAACACATTCAGTTCCTGTTTGATGGTGGAGACATGGAGATGGATGCTCGGGGAAGAGAATGGGGGATACCCGTTTCCCCGCTTGTGGGAACTTGAGTTCCCAAATTCGTCTGGCTGTCGACGTTAAATGCAGCGCTTGTTGGGAGGCAACCCAATATGTTTTATTTTATTTCAGTTAGTTTTTTTTTCTTATTTATGTTTTTCACTTTTTTTTTCTGAGTTATGCAGGTAAAGACCGGATGGATGCTATACTTTGGGGGATAGCAATTTGATCAACTTGTCTATCGACAAGTTTGGGGGAGGACGTTGAACCCAACCGGACATCCATGTGATCGTTGTAAGTGGTCGACGACACCTACATGCATTTTTGCAAACTTATTCCATCCCGTGGATTTGAATAAGTTTGGAGGAATGTATGTTTGTAGTGTCTAGACCTTTATTGTCTTTTTTGTGTTTTTACCTGCTTTACTTATTTTGTTTTGGTTTTGTTTTCCGGAGGAAAGTTGAAAAATTTTGAATTTTGGTCTTGAATTTTACTTGGGATTTTGATGATATATGCTTTATGGTTTAGTACTTATAATTGAGATATCTGATTGGGGATGATTTGAGCATGTATAGCATGATTTGAATGAGCATGTATTTTGGAATTCATCGAGCTTTATTTTGACAATGTTGAGCTGTGAGATTTTTGAGCCTATAAGACTATTGTCTTAATTTTTGTTCTTGTGTGTTGGTTGTCTATACACTTGTTTCTCTAGAACTTGCATGTCGTCTTGCTTGAGATTGAGTTTCTGTGCTTGAAAATAAGAGATGATAGTAGGCCATCTTTTCTTTAGCCATTTATCCCATACACTGTCCTAAATTTATTTAATTCCTTTGTGAGCCTTTTGTGTCTAATTGCCTTTTCTTTGGAAGCTTATTTGGGATTTGATTCATTGATTCTTGTGGAGAAATATGAACAAGGGTAAGGAATTTTGGAGTTGGGATGAAGAAAAAAAAAATTGGTGATAATTGGTGGTTTTTGTTGGTGCGAAAAAAAATGCTATGTGAGTGTTGAAAAGGAAATAAATTGAAAAGAGCACTAAAAAAAGAAAAAATATGAAAAGTGTCGATGAAAAGAAAAAAAAAGAGACCAAAGGTCCATGAATTGAAAGAAAAAATATGAATGACTTAAGGTGGTGTAGGAGGAAGTTGGAAAAATTCCAACTAGTGTTTGAATGTGAAAAGTAGTTGGGAATAGAAATTAAAAGTGGTGGATTGTGTTGCAATTTTTTAGTCACTTTAGCCAAATATTCCTAACCTTAACCCAAGCCTACGTTACAACCTTAACGAAAGTCCTATTTGATCTTAATTTTGAGCACATTTGTTTGTCAGTGGAGAGCTTAGATTGCATGCAAGCATATGGTAGATCAAGTGTATAGTTCAATGTTTCGATGAGTGCTTACCCTTATTTTATCACACTTTGAGTGTTTGAGCGAAGCATACACCGGTGAGGATCATTGGCTTGAATTTTGCTCGGTGAAATCTATCACATGTGTTTATGATTTGAGTGTTGTGCTTGTTCACGTTTTTTCCTAATTAGATTTTCGAGGTTGTACATGCTATATTATAAATTGTGGAGTTATGTATTGTTTGAATTCCATGTTTGGTTTTTGTTCTTTGTTTGGGGACAAACAATGTTTTAAGTTTGGGGGAGTTGATAACCTCATATTTTACATGTATTTTGAGGTACATTTGAGTGGTATTTGATGGGCATTGCACGCATGAAGTGTTGAGTTTTGCATAGTTTTCTATGTTTTGGGCAATGTCACGTGTTTGTTCATTGTGAAGGGAATTAATGCCATTTTTTGTGTGGACCTCAAATGAGTGTGGGAATACCCTAGAAAGATGGGAAATCAAGTTAGGAACGCGTTGCAAAAAGAATCGGGTCAATCGGACGAGAAACGAGTGAGAACGAAGCAAAACAGTGAGAGGCTACCGGAGCTGAAATATATTCGCGACCGGACTCGCGACCGGGGGGGTCGCGAATCTGGTCGCGAATCTCCTTCTTCCCATTTTACTATACGTTCGCGACAGAGAGGGGGGTCTCCTTTATTTTATTCGCGACCCGGTCGTGAATTTGGGCATCCGGTCGCGAATTTTGGCCACGTCAGCGCCACGTGGATTCGCGACCCGAGTCGCGGGTGACTGGGTCGTGAGCGAGGTCGCGAATCGAGCGGGCCTATCCGATTTTTGACCTATTTTTGGGCTTTTCTTTACTTGGTATATAAGGGTTTCCTTGGACAAAAATACACACAATTCCTCCTACCTAAAAGTTACCAACAGAGAGTTGCTGCAGAGAAAAGAAGACGCGAAGAACAAGACCAAAGGATTCAAGAGTGTTCAAGACCAAAGCCAATATAGAATCTCCGGGTTTTATTTACTTTATTCTTAGAATACAATGTTTATTTTGTGGATTGTTTTAGTTGTTTATTTTTCCATGGATAGCTAAAACCCTAGTATTCTAGGGTTGGATTATGATTTATTTATGAAGTTCTTTTGATTCATATTATTTGGTGTCTATGATTTAATTATGTTTTGATTATTCCTGTTTTCTCTGTATTATTTACTTGATCACTAAATGATACAATTTGATGTGTTAATTCATAATTCGAGATATGAGTTTTAACACAAGATCTGGAATAATTAACTGGTTAGTTAATATCACTCGAGAGAGTTGCGATTAATTTAGAGAACAATAAATCTTTGAAACCATTCGGAGTTGCATAATAGGTATTGAATGGAGACGTTAATATTTGTTGTGTGATTTACAATCTAGGCGCTTCGAGAGAAGGTTTAGAATACATGAGTGATTGTTCTAGCATGATTTAAATCCCAACATAGACATTAAATGGATTGATTAAGAGAATGGATTAAATAATGATTATCCAATCCTAGAATGCATCTTTTTCTTCAGTGTTTGATTTATCTATGTTAATTTCTGCTGTGGTGATTTATTTTAATTATTATCTTTAGTTTTTAATTAGTTAAATCCAACCATGTTTGAAGTCTAGATAACTGCAGGAAGTTAGATTAAAATAACTAGCAGATTAAATCTTAAATCCATGTGGATACGATACTCTTGTTCACCGCTATCCTATAAGCCTCGATGTACACTTGCAATTTAGGTGAAAATAAATACCGAACATTTGACTCAATCTGGACGGTGGAGATTTAAGGCATGGGGGCGGTGGCATTTTATGATTTTTGACAAGTTTAAGTGAAGGTAGGGTAATATAGTAATTTGATAATTCAAGTTTCTTTCTTCAGATTTTTTTCATATTCATCTTTTCCCTTTTTTTCTATCTCTCTCGCTGATTTACGTTCTTCTTCTCCCCTTTTTTATTTCTCATTATCTTCCAACATCTATTTTTCTTTTTATTGTGAAAATTCAACCTTGTGATTTGTAGAGTTCATCGGCGGTGCTGTCTTTGTATGGTGACTCCATGTATTTTTTTTCTTTTCAATTTATTTTTGTAGTTTGGTGTGTCGATTTATTTCTCGTTTCTTCTCGCGATTTTTATTTCTCATCTTATTTTAGTTTCTGGCTTCATCATTTTGTTACGAAGATTTGATGTTTTTGATTGATTTGATCTGTTTCGTTTAGATCTGTGTTGTATCAGTTATTTTTTAATTGTTAGGAATTCTAGGGTTTAGTACGAGAATATACAGAATATGCATTAATTTGATCTGTTTATTTGAGTACGTCATATAAGATGTTTTAGCATGTTAATGTATTCATTTTAGCATGGCGTGATATATATTTTAGCATGATAACATGCTGGTTTTATGTTATTTCTACTGCACGCACTCTCTGAAATATGTCATACAAATCATGCTTTGTTTTTTTTCTTTTTTTCTTTTTGTGTGTGTGTGTTTTTGTGACTCGGCTACATAATGCTACACACAACATGCAAATATTAGAATATTGTGGTGCTAAAATGTATGTGGCATGATACTAAAATGGTACTTATCTAATGCTAAAAATCAATTTGTGTTGATTTTATGTTTGAACATCTCTTGATGTGATTGTATTATTATTTTACCTTGTTCAGTTTATAATTTTTTTATTTTAATGTGTCAGCTTCTTCTATTTCAAGTGACCGTAGTAAGATTACTCACACAGTGATATGAGGGGTTCTATTTCACATAGTAAGACGATGATGTTTGAGCAATTCTACGATTTACGTGCCCCTTATGAAGTTGTTGTTCATCCACCTATTCCAGTTAAAAAAACAAAAGGTAGCGACAATCATTTGATATCTAAAAAGGAGGCAATGAAGAGAAAGGAGAACAAACCACTCAGAATGTGCAACAATTGCCACAAGTTGTCAGATCATGATGCTAGGAACTGTCCAACTTGATGTTATTATAGTGATTGGGCATAGTTTAATATCATGTTTTACCATGCTTGTGAATTGTTTTTAACACATTCATTTTTAAGAATATATATGATTTTTAATAAAAGTGTTTTTGACATTTCCTTTGCGGTAATTATATTACTATTAAGTTTTATTAACCATAATTACCATTTAGAATATAATGCTAAAATAATGGAAGCATGATGTTATATACGTTGTCAGATTTCCATTGCATATTTTGTTTATCAGAACATGCTAAAATGAGGAATGAATGAGGCTAAAACGAGCGAAGTAGGAGGCTAAATTTGATGTGACATTTTCTACTATAGTTCATCATTCCCAATTAGGGTTTATTACATTCCAATTAGTAATTATCAGATTCCCATTAGGGTGCACTGTCCTTAAATAGGGTGTATTGCGTTTCATTCTAATGAAATCACGGTTCAATATTTGTTTACCAGAACATGCTAAAATGAGAAATGAATGAGGCTAAAATGAGCAAAGTAGGAAGCTAAATTCGATGTGACATTTTCCACTAGGGTTCACCGTTCCTAATTAGGGTTTATTACATTCCAATTAGGGCTTATCTGATCCCAATTAGTAATTATCAGATTTCTATTAGGGTCCACTGTCCCCAAATAGGGTGTATTGCGTTTCATTTCAATAAAATGACCGTTCTATATTTTGTTTATGAGAAGATGCTAAAATGAGAAATGAATGAGGCTAAAATGAGCGAAGTAGGAGGCTAAATTTGATATGACATTTTCCACTAGGGTTCACCGTTCCCAATTAGGGTTTATTATGTTCCAATTATGGCTCATCCGATCCCAATTAGTAATTATGAGATTTCCATTAGGATTCACTGTCCCCAAATTGGGTGTATTGTGTTTCATTCCAACGAAATCACCGTTCCATATTTTGTTTATCAACACATGCTAAAATGAGAAATTAATGAGGCTAAAATGAGCGAAGTAGGAGGCTAAATTTGTATGTTACTTTCTGCACTTAGAATTGCAACATATATTTTGCTCTCATAAACTTTATCTCGTTTCGAAAAATATTTACGCATTTTGTTTCTTAGTTGTCAGTCATCTCTTTCGTTGTTTCACTTTCTCATTCTTTTTTCTTTTTTATCATCAACTCGTGTTTTTCATTTTGTAGTATCTATATAGGTGTAGCTGTTTATATAAAATTGTTAGAAATATATTCATAATATCACCTGTTAAAATGTATTACATAATATGCTAAAATGTTATATAGGTCATGCTAAAATGTTGTATACAACATGCTAATATAAATCTGGGGTTGATCTATGCGAAAATTATGCCTAAAAATATTTTTTTGTATTTTTTATCTATTTTTTTCAAATAAACATATGCAATATGGATCTTAAATGAAAGAGTATGAAAAGAGCTTTAATTTGATATAAGATTTGCATAAATTCGATTAAAAATGAATAAATTATGATCATTTAAAGTTTTTAAGAATTTTTTTAAAACATGATGACGTCAATTTTTTTATTCCAATATTACCCTTAATGAAACGCGTGAATTTAAAATTTTCATTTTAATTACGAGATTGCCACCGCCCCCTCCACTTTATCTATTTAATATGGGCCGTCTAGATTTTCGAATGGATGGATGAGATTGATTCCCAATTCCCATCTGAAAACTGGTTCTCACCAGATCTCATCCCCATATATATATATATATATATATAATGTAAATTTTTTTTATTGCATATAGAGGATTATTTGGTTGTTGATTGAAAATTAATACATAGAGATCTCTTCCTATATTGATATATAAATAAAAGTAAAGGGATTTGATTCACAGTATCGAAAGTTTAGAGCATCATCCTGATTTTTTATGAAGAATACAGACCCGATTCACCATACACACATGCATTAGATTTTGTCCAACTTAATTGATTTACGGAATTGTTGAAATAATATTAATTTCAAACTTGGGTCAATATACTAAATTCAAACAAAATTAAATACTGATATATTATAAAGTGTTCGGATTCAAAATTTGTTCCGCAGAATACACGGGTCACTTACACATATTTTTGTGTTTCACGAGACATGTAAAGTTAAAGTTATTCCAAAGGAATAAATCATTCCGGCAAAACAGCCCAACACAATTTTCATTTTCCACGTGCTATTCAGACCAAACTATATTTTCTGAGACCAATTAAAAAAAAAAAGAAGGTTGAAATAAAAATCAATGCAAAAAAGCATATACTCGAGTTCACGTATTACTAATATTTTTTGAATTTGATCTCTATATTTTTGTTGGGTAAAATTAAGTCCATGTACTTACATTATTGTTAAAATAAGATCCATGCACCGTTAATTTACATTATTAAATTGTTAATTCACTGTGTGGAACTATATTATTAGGTGATATTATTAGGCGTTTCATATTTGTTATGCAAGGAACCTTGTTATAACAAATATATACGCATATAAATTTGATTATATCCGATGCGATTCAGAAAATCATAACAGTTCAAAGACTCAAGTAATATTTTTTTTGCCTGAAATTGAATGCAACATATAAAATGAATTTCTATGTTACATCATGAAGTACTACTATTCGCGTATATAGATCGGGAGTTGCGGCACTTGATAGTTGTGGTCCTGTGGAGATTAAGTAATAACACGTGGGGTTTTCCTAACATGAGTAACTTCTCGAGAGTGCGAGACATAATCATTGATTATATCGGGCTATACTTTATTATTATTATTATTATTATTATTATTATTATTTTGAGGAATTATTATTGTGACTGAGTTCAACGAAAATGGAATTATTATTATTATTATTATTATTATTATTATTATTATTATTATTATGAGGGCCTTAATTAAAAGTCCCCATCCATTTTCTTCTTTCACGCCTTCGCTTTATCACGTAAATTATAATATACAGTATAACTTTAACTAATGTAATTACCTTTCGGTGATTTAATGGTGGACCGAATAAATTTATTGGCCAATGTCACAAATTCAAATTCTAGCCACAATTTTCAAGTTGAATCTTTCATAGAATCTTAGGGAACCACTAGGGATAGTAGGTATCCATGGATATTTTAGTCATTTATTAATTATATATATCCAAAAAAATTAAAAGAATTCCTACTCTCGATCATTAATCTATAACTTATTTTTTCATATACCCCAAACATTATTGTCTAGTACGTGTATATCATTTTTCAATCTCGCTTACGCATTGTTATTATTTTTCTCTCTTCTTAAATTGGTATAAATTCACTTTAAGCTTAAATTTATTTAATGTATATATGTTGACACTATTATTTTTGCCTCCTTTAGTTATGTATTTCCTCAATTTCATCTTCTGTGGAATTTAAAACAAATCAAGATTTGGGAATTCTGATGAAAATTCTGTGTGTATTTTCATAATGTACTTTTGTGTCGGATGTTATAGTTGATTTGATTATTGCAAATTTACTCGATTTACTTTCTTAATATTAATATAATTTACTTGATTTTCTTTTTAATTTTGAAATACTCGATCTTAATTTATTTTTTAATTTACTTGATTTACCTTTTTTAATATTAGATCGAATGTAATTTGATTTAATATAATGACTTCACAAAAATATCAACTTGTAGTTTTAATTTGTTTATTACGTTGTGGATATTATTTAATCTCTAGGTTATTAACTTATTATATATTAGTTGGGCCTCGTCAGAAGTTTTTTTTGTCATCGTACGTACGATTCTCTCTCTCATGTATAATTCTTAAACTATATATTATTGCACACACCAACAGGCCATAACATATAGCACAAAACAAAAATACAAGATAATTCTTCTAAAAAAATGAGATGCAAGATAATTTTGGAAACCGTAAATTATAAATAATATACTCATTAAGATTAAGATAACTCATAAGGAAAAGTAATACGAAACTAAAATAAATTAATGCCAACGATACTTGTTATAATTAGTATACTTTTTTTTTTGAACTATAACACTAACGTTATATTCAAATAGACATCTAAAAGTACTATACGATGCGTTAGTCGATTAAGGAGGAGGTTTGTGCATAGCTATTAATTAGCCTAAACTTTGAACCCAAAAGGCAGATTATTAAAAAAAATATAAATGGAAGGAAATTGCTTATATTTTCATCGAAATTAAATAACCATTTTTTTAAAAGAAATCTTTAGTTTTTTTAATGAAATAACTCGCGCAATATCCTAATTAATTAATGATTTACAGACTCATTAATTTGTTGAAGTATATATTGCAAAACTAACATCATTAATTACTTGATCAATTATTCAATTCAATGAAGCCTGCCCTACAATAATTTTTCGTAATCGTAATCGCAACTACCACGATCGAGTTTGGAGCTTAGGAATTGGATCGGTTGAGGCAGTTGAAGTATCATTTAATATTCTTTTCTTTATATAAAGTTGTTATAACAATCTGAATATATAAGACTATTAATTTATTGCATAAAAAAGTGAATTGATTAATTATTGGTTGTGTTTTGAATAGGGTATGTTTTAATCAAATAGTCTTTAAGTTGCAGATGCGTGAATTACAATGAACGGACATGATCTTATATATAATTACATTTAATTTATTTTTCGTAACCCAGATCTTGCCTGGAATGGATTAATCCTGACAATTATTGAAAAAAGTAATTGAATCGAGACATGGCTCTAGCTTCGATTCTTTTATTTTGAATTTTTCTCTAAAATCTTCTCTCTGAATTAATAATGGAACATGTGCAAATACAAAATAAATAGGTCAATTCCCAATCATTGTACAAACGCATATATATATATGTGTGTGTGTGTGTGTATTTATGCGTTTGGTTATCCAAATTGTCATTTTCATACCTAACCTAGCTATCAAAATAATTGCATTATCGTCTACAACTTTAGGTGTTTTCCCATCAGATGTGTCTGTAGTCTTTTTCCTCCTTTTCGTGTGTGTGTAATTCGTTAGCTAGGTCTATTATTAATTGATCAACGCAAAACACAATATTTTTATTCTGTCACAGAGATTTTATAAAATGTTCTTCTTCTTAAAAAACTCTGATCAATTATATTAATGCATTAACATATCACAAATGATCAGCAATAAGTATTTTTAATTCTCCAACCATCATATTTAATCACATGTTTCACGTTGCAGATATGCACCTTTCCAGATCACCATCAGAATTAATTAACCTAAAAATAACCGACCACTCGCAATAATGATTAATTCTCATAATTATGTAATGTGTGAAATTTGTTATGGAATCTTGTACACGTATATGCTACGATCGTTTAACCAAACATCAGTATTTCTCCTCTGCGATGCACAAATATATATTTTTTTTAAATTTGTAATAGTATGATTATTTTTTAATTTTATATGTTATGTTTAATTTTTAAAAATTAATAAAACGATATGCACACGTATTAATTAATTAGATAAAAATATTAATTTTATATAGTTACAATAAACAAAAAGAATTTTAGGATCTAAATGGAAATCCATATTAGAAAGATCGAATTAATATTTCAAATGATACGATTTTATAAAAAGCAACGTATAACTGTCCATGATTAAAGAACATTTGATTTCTTTGAATATACGATGGGTATAAAAAATAAAACTATTTAATTTTTTTAAATGATGAAATTGAAATAGAAAAATAATAAATTATTGTAAATTATTATTATTATTATTGCAATATAAATGAAATATATTTTTTTAGGCTACAAATGTAGAGTTATTATACAAATCATCCACCTATGCATAAAAAATAAAATAAAAAACATTGTAATTCTTAAATTTTCAAGTAAAATAATATTAAATAAGATTGCAAAAATTTGTGAAAATACAATGATTATAATCTAAATCGTCATGAAAAATACAAAAAAAAAGAAGAAAAAAATTTACAACAGTAAATGTCTTACTAGTGTCTATAAACTCATAATTGTTGTCTATTAACTTATAATTGTTGTCTATTACATATAAAGTGTTGTCTAAAATATATATGTTAAATCGTGTAATAGACAACGGTTAATATCATAACAATTGTCTATCACACGATTTTGCCTTAATATATACTAGTATTTCTCCTGTGCGATACACAAATAATTATTATTTTTTTAGATTTATTATTATGATTATTTTTTATTTTTATATGGTGTGCTTAATTTTTAAAAATTAATAAAATGATATGTACATGTGTTAATTAATTAGACAAGAAAATTAATTTTGTATAGTTATAACAAACAAAAAGAAAATTAAATTTTAGAAACTAAATGAAAATCCATGATAGAAAGATCGAATTGAAATATTTCCAACATAATGATTTTATAAATAACAATGTATAATTGTCCACGATTATAGAACATTTGGTTTCTTTGAATATATGACATGTATAAAAAATTTAATTATTTAATTCTTTTAAATTATGAAATTGAAATAGAAAAAATAACAAATTATTATTATTATTATTATTATTATTATTATTATAGTGCAATATAAATGAAAGCTATTTTTTAGGCGACAAATATTAATGTAAAGTATTACAAATCATCCATCTATGCATAAAAAAATAAAATTTAAAATTCTACAAATCTCAAATCCAAATAAAAATAATAATAAAAAAAATTGTAAAAATTTGTTAAAATACAACGGTTGTAATCTAAATTATCGTGGAAAATAATAATAATAATAATAATAATAATAATAATAATAATAAGAAAATTTACAACAATAAATGTTAATACTGTTGTCTATTAATTAGAAACTGTTGTCTAAGGCAAAATGTGTAATACACAACGATTTACACCAGAACTGTTGTATATTATTCAAAAACTGTTGTCTAAGAGAAAATGTGTAATAGACAACGCTTTACACCAGAACTGTTGTCTATAACACGATTTTGCTTTAATATATATATATAGATATGGAGAGCTGCACTTGCATGCAACAAGCCTTCCGTGCTGCTATTTCAGGCGGGCGCGTGGCCCCACGCACGCGGCCCATGCGTCCGTCTTTTTTTTTTCTCTGGCTGATTTTTTCTCTTTTTTTTTTTTCATTTTTCTGATAGGATTTTGTACATTTTTTTGTCTTTTTTATCAATTTTATTTGTTCCAAAAAAATATATACCCTAAAAAAATATTAGTGGACCCTAAAATTAAAATAAATTGATTTAATTTGTTTGAAATAAGTATTAAATAGAATTAATAAACCCTAAAAAATACAAAATAAACCCCTAAAACACCCCCAAAAATCCTAAAAAACACAAAATAAACCCCTAAAAACACCCCCAAAAATCCTAAAAAACACAAAATAAACCCCTAAAAACACCCCCAAAAAAACCTAAAAAACACAAATAGACCCCTAAAAATACCCCCAAAAAACTCTAAAAAACACAAAATATACCCTGAAAAAACTAAAAAAACCCCTAAAAAACCATGAACCCTAAAAAAAACCCTCTAAAAAAATCATGAACCCTAAAAAATCCCTAAACTACTAAGCTCTAAACATTAATTTGAATGGAAAAATCAAAATTTGAACTAAATAAACTAGTATAAAATAACTAGCATACCCCTTACTTTTTAATGATACAGATGATACTTTTCAAATGTTTTGTGATACCTTTTAATAGGACTGTTGATACTGACTTTGGATATTTTTTTTTTATGGGTTGACCCGATTAACGCGGGTTGACCCGCGTTGACCGGGTCAAAGCACGGGTTTAACCCGACCCGTATCATATAGTGTTATTTGTATCATGATGCATCAAGTTTTTGCCATGTATGGATTGTTATGATCAATCAATATACGTAGGCTATAGTGCATGTGGACAATTAATATTAAAAACATGAGCTGCACTTGCAGGCTATAGTGCATGTGGACAATTAATATTAAAAACAGGCCTTCCGTGATGCTATTTCAGGCGGGCAAGTGGCCCCACGCACGCCGCGTGGGGCCCACGCGCCCGTCTTTTATTTTTTATTTTATTTTTTTTCCTGATCGATTTTTTCTCTTTTTTTCCATTTTTCTGGCAGGGTTTTGTACGTTTTTTTTGTCTTTTTTATCAATTTTATTTGTTCCAAAAAAATATATACCCTAAAAAAATATTAGTGAACCCTAAATTTAAAATAAATTGATTTAATTTGTTTGAAATGAGTATTAAATAGAATTAATAAACCC
Organism: Perilla frutescens; assembly: GCA_026008535.1. NCBI lineage: Eukaryota > Viridiplantae > Streptophyta > Magnoliopsida > Lamiales > Lamiaceae > Perilla > Perilla frutescens. Next base: position 32,058,623 of record BRKX01000017.1, on the reverse strand, counting down.
TAAAAAATACAAAATAAACCCCTAAAAAACTCCAAAAATCCTAAAAAAACACAAAATAAACCCCTAAAAATACCCCCCAAAAAACTCTAAAAAACACAAAATATACCCTAAAAAATCCTCTAAAAAAAACCCCTAAAAATCATGAACCCTAAAAAAAACCCCTAAAAAACATGAAGCCTTTAAAAAATCATGAACCCTAAAAAATCCCTAAACTACTAAGCTCTAAACATTAATTTGAATGAAAAAAATCACAATTTGAACTAAATAAACTAGTATAAAATAACTAGCAGACCCTTACTTTTTAATGATACAGATGATACTTTTCGAATGTTTTGTTATACCTTTTAATAGGACTATTGGTACCGACTTTGGACGGAATTTTTTTTATGGGTTGACCCGCGTTGACCGGGTCAAAGCGCGGGTTTAATCCGACCCATCTCATATAGTGTTATTTGCATCACGATGCGTGCAAGTTTTTGCCTAAAAACATATATCAAGTATAATAAGAGAATTGTCACAGAGAAACCAATTCAATTGAAACTATATATATATACTTGTGACGACTTGAATCACTTTGCGATGAAAATAATGAAGGAGATATCATATTTTAAAAATTTCTAAATCCAATTATTTACTATTAATTAAAGAGAGTTTAACACCGCATTAAAATTTGGTTAATTTACCGATCTGTTTCAACATATATAACTGTTGAGATCGATCATGGCACAGCCAAATTTTCAATTACAATATTTCATGAATTTAATGCATAAAATTAAAAATAAGCTTCTTATTATTGATTAATTTATTTTTGTATATTAGACTGAGTTATTATATATTGTTGTTGTTGTTATTTTGTCATCGTCGTTTTAATAGTATGTCCATCAGTGTCTAATTAGAAAAGATTTTATTATATCAATTCAAGTATGGTAGAACTACTGTTATAAATTAGTCAGTAATAGAGTTGTCAATTAAGTCGGGCTAGCAGAGCCCTGCCCAAGCTCGGGTGGGCTTTGAGATGAAATGGCCCAACCCAGCCTAGACCCACTAGTGGAACGGGCTGGGTTGGGCCGGGTTTTCTTAAATATATGTGAGCCCAGCCCAGCCCAGCCCAGCCCACACACCGGGCTTAATATGGGCCTGGGGTCGGGCCGGGCCGGGCCTAAGGTGGGCTTTGAATTTTTAAATGACGACATTAATTTATATAATTGTAATTAGTGAATATATTTATCATTTATATGACAAGATACAATTAGTAATATGATCTTATGGTATTAAATTTTAAAAATTGTAATATGTTGAAATATTTTTTATATACGGTGAAATAAATTAATAAATTAAACTAAGATGGGTTTGAAGCAGGCTTGGGTTGGGCTTGGACCTGGACTGAGTTGGGTTTCAAAAAAGGACCCATGTGAATCCATTTCATCAGGGCAAACCCAGCCCACTTAACCTGTGATATTCATGGGCTGGGCTGGGTCGGCCCATCAGCCGGGCCCATTTGACAACTTTAGTCAGTACTCTCAAGAATCTTCATTAATAATTTAAATAATTTAATTCATTGATTAATTAGGTGCCTGATCTCCTCTTATTAATATCATGACTAGGATTAGTGACTGGATATATATTAATTAAGTCAAAATTAAGGTCTAGATTAATATCAATCGGCCGGCTTCAATTGCTAATACGGCCTATCAATTTCATAAGAGAATAAGTTGTACAATTAGCTAGCTAGCAGCTAGTTAGTTAATTAATTTATTTATTATACATAAGTATGTAGGTTTGATTTGATAAAATGATTACACTAGCATGATTATAATATCAATGATTACTAATTAAATACTTGATTTCTTCTCGTTCCTCCTCGCTTCACACATTAATATTAAGTTTATCTTGTTAGAAGAGTTTGCTACCTGACCTATTTTCTTAGTGAAGATTGGATCTGAGTCCTCTCTCTCTCTCTCTCTCTCTCTCTCTCTCTCTCTCTCAGCACTAAGGCATGCAATGTCGAGGTAAAAATAAGCTAAAATACCCCACATGGGCTTACGGGTTGCCTTACATTGGGCCTACCTAAACCTAGTCTATTTAACAAATAGATCATAAAAAATATTATTTTTTTTAAGAAGCTTAATTATTTAGATAAGTTGGCTAGACATTGGTCATCAAAAAAGCTCGTGAAGCTTAATAGGGCTGTCTATTTAATATAACAATACAAATTTATTATTTTATTTTTATTTTTTAAGAATATCACGTTTAATTTTTATAATACCACTAAATAGGTCAGACATATATCAGGTCAATATAAAGGTATACAATAAATAATAGATCAGGTCCCAACCTAATTTCAATAAAACAGATCCAAACCTCCCAAGCCAGAGTCTAGCTCGGCCAGCCTATTTCCACCCCTATGTGTATTGGATGTTATATCATTATATTGAATGACGTCATAAATATCCACATGATATGTATTCCTGAAATAAAAGAGTGGAATTAGGGATGTCAATGGGTAGGGTAGGGTACGGGTATGCCTTTCCCATACCCTATCCTAATATAAAATGCCCTACCCATACCCTACCCTATTACCCTATTTTTTTATAACGGGTAGGGTACGGGTATTACCCTACGGGTAATCGGGTACCCGCGGGTAAAACGAGTTACCCGTTTAGATTTATTTAATAATATTAATATATCACAATAAAAATGTAAAAAACACGAAAAAAATTAATACACGAGTTCTTTTGTCAAAACATAATCAATACAAACAAATTAAATTGTTGTGATGCCACCATAAGTCCATAACAACAAAACGAGAAAATTAATTGTAAAAGTCTCCATCAAACAACAAAAAGAACAAGTAAAAATTTTATAAATAAATATATACATATATATATATATATATTTAATATGTTAGGGTAATCGGGTAGGGTAATCGGGTAAAATTTTAATCTCATACCCTACCCTTACCCTAAAAAAAATTAGTGGGTACGGACAGTACCCTATCCTATAACCCGTTTATCCGCAGGTAATTTTTACCCACGGATAAAATTGACATCCCTAGGTGGAATCAAGGTTGCTGTGCAAAATATTCCATACATTCAAGTATCTTATTTAACCTTCTTATATGTTTCCTAAACCTAAAAATAGCTTGTCATGTCTACACACGTTTTATAGCCTTGTCTATTGACTATAGAACCTACATATACTACTTTAAATTCGTTCAATCTCAAGTTTGTCAACAACTTATGCCAAAAATAAATAATTTTGTAAAAGAATGTTTCACCCATATATATATATATATATTTATATATATATGCAAGATCGTGAGGACAAAATTATAATAAAAAAGTCAGTAAAATTTGATTACAAAATAAATTATTTGCCGAAAGAATTCTAGATTGTGTATTGGGAGGATATATAAATCTAAAGCATCACTTAAAAAAAGGGAGGGAGTAAAATATCGAGTATATAAATTTTTGGGGTACATTCTAGAAATTATTTGCCATTTTTATAAAAAAACAGAAAATATTTGGCTATATTATTTGAAATATCCTATACAAGCTAGATTCTGCATTTGATTAATTTGTAGATGCTTTTTTTTTTTGAAGGGTCCGATGTTATTGAAAAGTAATCCCTCAGTCTCGAAAAGTTTGACGCTTTAAGTTTTTATAACAAAAATTAAAAGATAGAATGAATATACTCTCTCTCCCTATTAAGTTATCTTGTCCTAATATATATTAATTTCCATTTCATTGTAATATGTATGTCACTATATCTCTCATTAATTTCCTAACATATTTAATGTAGGAGATTTTATAGGAGTAAAATTAGGAGAAAGATAATTAAAAAGTATAAAACATGCATCAAATAATTTGAAACAAAATTAAGAGGCTAAAACATCATTTTTTTTAACTGAGGGGGTATTATAAGGTATAAAATCTTACCAGTCCGAAAAGTATTATCAATTTGCGTTTTAAATAATTGAAAATATCAATATAAGGCTGAGAATCACATAATTTGATTTTTTAATTAATTAATCTTCAATTAGGTTTTCTTATAATTAAGCATGATGGATAACAAGTGTAGTATTTTTATTAAAAATAATTGAAAAAATGCATCAAAATGAGATCTTTTAGCTTTAATAATTTCAATAGTTAAGGAATCAAATTTGTATTATTTTTCTACTAGGTCTTATACTCGTAAGTGGGTTATCTTTTCGGTCATGAATTATAAAACTCCAAAATTTGATTTTGACGATATATTTTCTGCGATGTCGAATACGGTAGTGAAATTGTTTATGATTCTGTTAGGTGGCTTATAAATTATAATAATATCTTTATATATGTTGTATGCTTGGTACTTTTATTATTAAATAAATGAACAAATTTTTACTTATATAGAAGAAAATTATAATTTGAATATTTTAGTTCGAGAGTTTGTCTTGTGGCGAGACTAGCTGACTTAACAAACATTCATGCAATTCAATCATAGGTAAATGAGCCGACTATTTAATGCAATTAGATTGAAATAAATATGTTATTTCTAGCCCAACCTCTTTACCTACTATATGAACCCTAAGCCCTAGAGCCCACCCTAAAAGCCCCAATGTTTCCAACCCTGCCAAATCCTATCATAATTTTATATACATGTGTGTGCTTACTTTTGAACTTTAATTGTTTTCATTGATGTACATAATTTTTGAATTTTCAAATTTTTGAAATAGAAATAGAGCAAGAAAATTAAAAAAAAAAATCAATTGACACAATAAAATAAAGAGAGGAATGAGTTGAATTGTGGGTAAAAATAGGAAACAAAAACATGTTGAAGTACTGGCCTATAGGAAAAACAAAAATTGGAAAAATTTGAAAAAAATTGAAAAAAAAAAAACAAAGCCAAAAACGTTTGTTGATAGGATAGGGGTGAACATCAAACTAAATAACTCAATACTCGATTTGTATTTGTTTGTTAAAATTTAGAAGCTCATTTGAACTTGAGTCAATAAGCCCATCAAACAAGTTTGAACATAATAATTAGTAAAATAGAGCAAACGTGTATAAAAATATCAAAATACTTGAACTCGACTCGTGTTCAGCTCGACTGAAGCTTAACTTGATAAATAATCAAACAAGCTCAAACATACATTTTAAACTTGATATCATTTCAAATAAGTTTGAACAAATGTATGTTTGGGCTCGACTCGACTCGGTTACATCTTGATACATAGTATGTGTGTGTGTGTGCTGTGTAAATACAATCTGTCAATGCTATAAAAAGAAACCATTATATATAGTTGCATGGGTAAGCTCATATATATTAACTTTCATACCTTAATTCATATATATGATATATGCCCAGCTAGCCAGCCCTTCTCTCTCTCTCTCTCTCTCTCTCTCTCTCTCTCTCTACGAGCTGAGGTGAGCTAGGTTAATGGAATCCTTAAATATGATGGAATCTCCGTACGGTGTGGTGGTGGTGGCGGCTTCGTTGATACCGATTTGTCACTATGTATTGGGAATTTGGTTGATCTTGATGGTCTTCCTCTACAATTTTCTGGAATTTCATTTCATGCAAGATTTGTTTACAGGATTTAGGGGCCACCCGCTGCGTTTGGTTTTTAATCCTGCCTCTCACGTCGTTTCCAACTGCAAAATTCTTCATGGAAGGCCAGTACATATCTATACGTCATAACCTCAACACTCTTCCATATATACTAATAATATATTTATCTGCTACTAATTCATTCTGTATAATTGCAATTGTATTCCTTAATTTTGGAACTGATCCACTTTTTTTTTTCTGGAATTAATTAAAACAGATATTTGGCAACTCCATGGTTATGTAGCCCGCATATTCAGACAATTTTTCTTTCTTTTTGGGGAAATCCACCAGTTTTCACTTATACAAGGTAAGCTTTGTTTCAATTGAAAAAATAAATAAAGAAAATTAAATTATCATATTAGATTACTCGATCAATGTACATGGAAGACTTAATTAAACATATTTTCACATTAATAAGAATATATATATTTACAGCTCAAGCTGACTCATGAGTAAAACAAGTACTTGATGAATTAACACAAATTTATACCTTTTTTTTAGATAAAAAAAAAAAAGGAAAAAAGGGGGAGAATTGAGCCAAAATTTGAATATATATTGATTAATTAGCCTCGTATTTTAATAAGCTTTACTTACTTGAGAATAATCAAGTGATTAATTAAGCTCGTAATTGTTGTTCTGCTTAATTAATTCCATCAGGCAAAAGGCAGTTTAGCTGCCTTTTTTTTTGTAATTAGCTAGTTATATTACTCAAATAAAATATCTAGTAATTGGGTGTACGTACTAAATATATGCAGACAGATATTTACGACATCAGATGGTGGAACTCTAGCTTTGGATTGGCTCAAAAATGGCGACGGTAATTAACTTTTATATATTTTTTATTATTATATATTATCCTCCTTTTCTCATCAAGAAGGCTCAAAAAATTAAAACCTTGGCTGAAATAATATATATTAATTTGAAGAAGCATTTATTATATATATGATGTTCAATTAACTCACATGCATATAGATCGAATTTGACAATAATCAACACATTAATTAAAAACATAGAATTCTGAAGTGCCTCGATTTAATTATATTGTAGTTTGTAATTTGCGGATAGCTTATTCCCATTTGTTATTTCAATACGTACGTTACCTTCATTTGATAATGCGCGCATCTGATGAATATTTGAAATTATGAATACATATTATTCATGTAAAGGGATTTGATGAGAAAAGCATTTTGTTATATATTGTAGTTAAGAAGCAAGTTTTTGAAGATGATGATGATGGCGAGGATAGAAATCCCATCATAGTCGTAGTTCCTGGGCTAACAAGTTCATCAGATTCTGCAGTAAGTTATTAATTTGTCTTCTCTTAAGGGATAAAAAGCTATGTAATGTAATTCATTAATATTGATGCATGTACGTCGTACGAGTGTACATAAATAAATACATAAATATGCAAATTTCATCAGTACGTGAAACATCTGGGTTTGGCAATGGGTAAACGAGGGTGGGACGTGGTGGTGAGCAATCATCGGGGACTTGGCGGTGTACCAATTACGGTGAGCTAGCCTAGCACGACTTTATTAATTAACTCATTGATTTGAATATTGAAGACGTAGACGTACGTACAACAGTCAGATTGCTTGTATAATGGGGGTCGGACCCAGGACTTACGGGAAGTGATGGACCATCTTCACACCCAATACCCCCACGCTCCTCTCTATGTCGTCGGCACTAGCGTCGGTGCTAATATTTTGGTATATATTATCGGCTGTTGTTCAATTATTATATATTAATTTTTAGTAATCATAAATTTTAATAAATTTTCAGGTAAAATATCTTGGCGAGCTTGGAATAAACGCTCCCATAGCTGGAGCTGCCGCAATATGTTGTCCTTGGGACGTTGTGGTATACTATAATTAATTGTCTACTTAATTTCTGTTTTAATTTTTGGCATTGGCATTGGATATATCTATCTTAATTTTACAGATAGTAGACAGATTTTTAAACCGTAGATTTATACAGAGGCTTTACAGCAAAGCTCTGGCCCTCGGCTTGAAAGACTATGCCCATTTGTACGTCTATTATTAACTTTTCTGTCTTCTTCAAATTATTAATTAATATCACCAAAACATTAATTACTTATAACGACGACTATCAATATTTTTGTCACTGTAAATCAAAACCATCAGGCAAAAAAGAAGTAAAATTGCATAATGTTTGAAGTTTTTAGGACTAAAACTACTACCTTATTATTGCTGTGAACTTTGAATTTTTATAGGCACGAGGCTGTCCTGTCTCGTCTTTCAAATTGGGAAGGTGTTAAAAAGGTAATTCAACTTGGTTCGATATTCTCTCTCTCTTTTTGTGTGTGTTCTTGTTACATTTTTGTGTTATATAATTATTTATTTGATATTATATCATTGTATTTGAATGATACTAAAATTAATGATACACACATGACATTATTTGACAATATTGAAGGCACGAAAACGTGACATTAATAAATCTCATATTCTTAAATAATTATATTGTATGTGCAGTCACGCACACTCAGAGAATTTGATGATTCTGCAAGTCGTTTTGTTGGTAATTACGAGGTAAGTATAAATAGGGACTTAAGAGATTAATTAATGTGGTTGATCATAGATATATATGTATATAAGAGTAATTAATATTTATTTGATGATGGGTATGATTTTGTAAATGTTGGAGAGTGTGGACACATATTATCGAGGTTGCAGCAGTTGCAATTTAGTGGGAAATGTGAGGGTTCCCCTCCTTTGCATTAATTCATTGGATGATCCAGTTTGTACAAGTGAAGCAATTCCCTGGGATGAGTGCAGGTCTCTCTCTCTCTCTCTCTCTCTCTCTCTCTCTCTCTCTCTCTCTCTCTCTCTCTCTCTCTCTCTCTCTCTCTCTCTCTCTCTCTCTCTCTCTCTCTCTCTCTCTCTCTCTCTCTCTCTCATTTTATAAATTTGAGTCAACATTATAATTAAATTAAATTGTAGTAGTATCTAATTATTATTTGGGGGTTATTTCAGGTTAAATAACAATATCGTCTTAGCTGCCACACAACATGGAGGGCATCTATCATTTTTTGAAGGGTTAACTGCAAAAAGTATATGGTAAACCATATATGGCTATAAATTGATTTAAGCTATATGTGTGTGTGTAATTTAATTTAGATCTTTTTTTCACTATATTCTTATATTATACTATAAGTTTTGTCACCGTACTATATATTCTTGACGGTCGAATTTTTTTCTTAGGTTTAAAATCTGGCAATATAATATAACGCACGATAATTGTATTAAAAATCTAATAAAATTTACAGAACTAGAACGTATAGATAGAATGTCTAAATAAATATCTACACATATGAATATGATGTTATCTCAATATCTCTTGCGTTAAAAAAATATATTTATATTTTAATTAGATTTAGCTTTCCATTCATATACGTATATATACCTATTAATTGTTGCAAAAGCATATATATATATATATATATAGTGCTATTTTTATTTTCTGAATATATATTTTTTTAGGTGGGTGAGGGCTGTTGATGAATTTATCGGTGTTCTGCAATCCAGCCCCCCTCAATCACAGAAGAAAACAGGTGAAACAATTAAAATAGAAAGCTTAATTATATATTTTTAATTAATCTCATTAATGAATTTATATATGTATCTGCAGATGGCATAGCAACTGCCGCAAACGACAATGTATGTGAATTGAAGAAGTTCCACAAATATTGATGAATGCAATTAATGCTGATTACTGAAACTGAACACGATCGATCGATTATTAATCTTCAAATTAATTAAGGTCGTCATAATTAGCAATTACACTTTAATTTTGTGTCAATCACGTACCAAGGATTAGTCCTCAAATGGTATTTTTAGCTTTATATATTATTACACATAGATCATAAACTTTCGACTGCTATGGGCTCATGCATGCAAATTATATATAATGCTTAATTACGCCTCTTATTAATAAAATTTAATTTGTGTAATTTACTGTCATTAATTAATGAGTAATTCTATTCACAACCCCCATTTTTCTATTTACAACCCTCAAAATTAATTAAAATATAAAAATTATTTTTTTGACAAATTTATCCCCCTTACTACTTGAAAGTTGAAACAATAATAGAATAAAATACAACCCCCATTTTATAACCCCCATTAATTAAAACCCTACTAAAATAAAATACAACCCCCATTATGTAGTCCTACTATTTAATTTTCTACCAAAATAAAAAACAACCTCGCTACTTAAAAAAAACACTAGTAAATTAAAATACAATCCTCAATGAATATTATACATTTTTTTGCGTTGTTTGATCAATTCCTCAAAAGATGTTGAAATATTTATATAAAATTAAAGAAAAGGCTTAACTTGTTTAAATTATCTAGCAACATTTTTTGTAAAATAAAGCAATACTATCTTATAATTCTTTTTCGAAAAAAAGAGTAAGTGAAGGGATTCATGATCTTCTTTTTTTTTTAACAAAGAAAAGTCTTATTTTATAAAATCCTTTTTTTTTAATTAAACTTTATATTACTAATAACTTATAAGTTACAATCAAACAATGAAATACTCTAAAATTTATTAAAAATAAAATCAAACATAATATTATTTTAAATAAAAAGTTTCAAAATTTGAAAATTTATGAGTTAAAAATAAGTATAGCCAGACATGTACTAAATTTGAATCTAATTATTTCTTACTTATTTGTCATTTATCATATAATTATCCATGACTCGAAGTTAAACATCTTCTAATAATGTATTATTTTTTTTATTTTTTTATTATTTTTATGGGACAACTATAATAATCCTTTATAGTTTGCAATTAACTTTTAGTAATTTTCGTTATAATATTTATTTAATACTTTGCCACATGAAATTTACAAATTTGTGTTTTGACATTGCCATTCGAACGGACATTGTTGTCTTAATTTTTCAAAAGTAATCGATTATTTCTTAAAAAACTTTACCAACGAAGAACAAAAGAACATATACATAGAAGAATTAATTTGAAGAATCAATTCCTCAAAAAGGTCGTTTGTAGGCATTTTGGAGTGTAAATGTCTCAAATATTCTTATGACACACTTGTTCCCACACCTCAATCATTGTATAAGTGTACTCTTTACATTTTTTAATAACTACACAATAAATGCACACAGACCTAACATATAAAAATTAAGATTTCATGTACTTTAGAATTAAAAAAGACCGAAACTTAAAAATTGTATAACGTTTAATATTTTGAAATTAACGTTATGATAATAACGATAGTTTAAAAATGTGCAACATTATTAGTGTATAACGATAACTTAAAAATTGAAAATAATCATAACTGTAATATTATAATATAGAAAATAAGTATAACGATAGCAGAAAAATAAGCATAACGATAGCATACTTTGAGTAATGTTTCCCTCTATCATTATGCTTTGGTTTTATTTAATAAATGCATAACAATTATTATTTGTTAACATTATAATAAATGCATAACGATTCCACTAAATGTGAATCTAATGCATAACAATAATTTTTTTTTGTCTAAACCATAGCGATTAATATTATAGTTAACCATTAATTATTTTTTTGCCTAAATATGTAGATAGATATTAGTTGGCCAACATTAAATGAAATTTTATGCATTTTGCTTTCTTTTTTTGGTCAAAATTAGGTAGGTAAATTGTATAAATATATATCTCGATAGGTATGTATTAGTTGGCCCAAATTAAATAAAATTTAATACATTTAATTTTGTGTAAGAGAGATTGGTATGATGTATATATATAGTACACTAATACACGAATTCATACCCCACCCAAAAAAGAAAAAATAGTATGAGAGTTTGATGAAGAAGGAAAAATGTCGAATTCCCTAAAAAAAATAAAAAAAATATATTGAGAGTTGGATCCAGAACCCAGAAGATTAATAAAGAAAGTACCATCGTCTTCATCAACAAAATAACATCGTGAAATTGCGATGACAATTCCAAAAATTTGAAAGGTACCTTTCGATTTTTTTGTACCAAAAATTGATAAGTTTTGTTATTTTGTTATGTTGTCAACTTAGAAAATTATTCTAGGTTTTATTTATTTAAAGTTATGCACTAGTGTTATGGTTTTTAGATTTTATTTATTTAACATTAGGGTATAATGAAAATTCTACACATAATGATAATGATTAATAGAAGGCATAATGATAACATTAAATAGAAGACATAATGATAACATTAAATAGAAAGTATAACGATTAAGTTATATTGCATTATGATAATGATATAAAAAGTATAACGATAAAAGACATAACGATAAGGTATAATGATATTTACAAACAAGGCATAACGATAATGAAATTTATAATGATTGCATAAATAAATGAATAACAATAAGTATTTTTGCATATAAGGCATAATGATAATTACTTTTGGCATAAAAAGCATAACAATAATTATTTTTGGGCATAACAATAATTATTTTTTTCATAATGATAATTAAACAGGCATAACGAGTCTATAAATTGGAGGCATAACGATAATTATTTTGTTGCTACTGATAATTAAACAAGTATAACGGTACTATTATTTGGAGGTGCAAGAATAGTCATTATGCCTTGTCTTTTATCATTCATCATAAATAAATGAATAAATTATTATTTGGAGGCATAACGATAGTCATTATGCCTTGTCTTTTATCATTCATCATAAATAAATGAATAACGATAAGTATTTTTTATGTATAAGGCATAACGATAATTACTTTTGACATAAAAGGCACAATGATAATTTTTTTATCATAATGATAATTAAAAAAACATAATGAGTCTATAAACTGGAGGTATAATGATAACTATTTTGTTGCATAATGATAATTAAACAAGCATAACGATATTATTATTTGGAGGCATAACAACAATCATTATGCCTTGGCTTTTATCATTTACCGTTATGCTATAATGCAAAGTGATCTAACATTATGGTAGTATCATATAAAAGCTTACCATTATGCCTTGGCTTTTATCATTTATTATTAGGCATTTAATTTTGTTATCGAAAATTAACATTATTAGTTTCATTTTTTTTAAATAGTTACGTTTTAGTGTAGGCTAAATTTAAATTTAATACTTAATTAATTATTTATTGATAATGCAAATGGTTAGACATGGTATTATTATACGACATAGTGATCGACGAGAGAGAGTTGAATGCGTAGATGGTGACGACCAGCTTATCGTCATGTCGTCGGAGAAGTTGTGTTTTAGCTCACTGCTCAGAGAGATCCATAATTTCTTGCGGACTAATCCCGCATCTGTTGAGTACAAATTATCTTATATGTCGAGCACCAATAATGACAGACAGATCAAGGCTTCATTGAAAGATGATGCAGATTTACTTGACCTACTCCACGAACAGAGCTTAGAGATAGTTGTATATGTTATTCAGAGAGCCTGCAGCAGTTCCAGGGTCATGTCTCACATCGTCCGAGAAGAAAGAGATCCAGTTAGAGATGATTTTCATGATGATACACACTATCATGAGGTTGATACACATTACCATGAGGCTCCAAATAATACTGTTGATGACAATGCATTCCCGCATGAAGAAGAAGAGATGTCCTCTACTGATGAAGAAGAAGAGGAGAACAACAGATCGACATTGCTCGAATCAGTATTCACGAAGTTTTGTGGCTGGATTTGTTCTACAGGGGATACATGGAGATTGATAGACATGACGGGGGGAGCAACATCATCGAATACTAGGACTGAGGATGTATCTGAGAGGGTGTTAAGCAATTGAGTTGTTTCCCTTGTCAATCTTGACATTGCAGCCCACTGATATGGGATGAGCCTTCAGCAACACATACAGATACACTTTACAAGGGTACTATTTTTCATATCAAGGATGATTGGCTCTAGCTGTGGGACTCTATCACGTACAGAATCAAGTGGAGTATGTCGTGTATCGATCAAATAAAAAACAACTGGGTTACATATGCAAGCATGGTGATGATTATCCGTTCAAGTTGTGTGATGTTGTTGATGGAGCTATTTGGAGAATCTATAAGTTCAATGGCACTCACACTTGCCACATGAATATGAGCCAAATTGCTCCATGTCAGGTGCCTGCACAGGTCATTGCAAAGTATTTTGCACGCAAATTGGTGGATGAGGGATTGTTCTGAAGCCCAAAAAGATGATGTCCGAGCTTTTACGTGAGTACGAGATTCAAATCGATCACAGTTTCGCTTTGCGCTCCAGGAACATTGCTATTGAGATGATTTATGGAAACTATGATAAGTCATATGTGCAATTACCTGCATTTCTACACACATTACAGCTGCGGAATCCCGGGACATTATATGAATTTCAGACGACCTCTGAAGATCAGTTCAAGTATATGTTTTTTGCACTTGGACTGTGCATCAATGCTTTTCAGGAGTATTCACGATCAGTGGTCGTGATTGATGGAACACACTTGAAGGGAAAAAATAAGGGGATTCTGTTTGTTATTGCGACGAAGGACGACAACTAACAAATATTACCTATTTCAATTGGTATCGGTCCAATCGAGAATGATGAATATTGAAATTGGCTCCTGAGTCGATTGCAGATTGCTTTGAGGGAGACTGAAGACTTTCTCATCATGTAGGATCAGCACTAGAGCATTAAAAATGATGCAGTGGCCATTTTTCCAAGAGCGGCACATGGATTGTGCTATTATCATTTACAGAATAAAATGACAAAGCGCGATGCTCATGTGATTGCTATGTTTAAGGAGGCTACCTATACCTATCGTACAGACATATTCTAGAGGCATATGTCAGCATTAGAATTGGAAAGCATGCCAGCATACCAGAAGCTTTGTAATATTGGCCCAGAGCATTATGCCCGATTGCAGTGTGCCGTGCGACATTTGAGTTTCATGACATCTAATGCGGTTGAGTCACTCAATGCTTGTCTGTTGTGGGCTAGAAAATTACCTATTTGCTCAATGCTTGAGGTCTTCTAATTAGAATCTTAACTAGCTAAAATATAAATATAAGTAACATATAATGATACATAAATTAAACTAATTACATAAAGTGTCCAAACAGGGCCATAAAAATGATATGCTTCATCCCCATCTCCGCCCATAGCCCGTCGCAATCTAGGGATGAGACTGATAAAATGCATCATCATTTGAAATGTATAGGCCCCCCATGGAGAAGAATTCTAAGCGTCAACATCTTCCACCAGGGCCCACACCCAGCTATCGATCGCTCGTTTCGAATCAAGGCAAAATAAGATCCGATATACCAACAGGATGTTCGCAATCTTCACGTAATCTGGAGGGTGATTGACTAGACTCTTATCCTTAAACTTATCATACATCTGTCCCACAATCGTCTTCTTCCCCTCAAATAATCGGTAATACACGCCTCTGGTTGGAATGGGATGTGCTACATTCGGATCGAAACTCGATGTGCAAAACTGTAAGTCTAACATCAATGCATACTCAGAGGGCCCAAAGCATAGCATGGATATATTGAAATAGAATGAACACTCACTACCCTTGCGTGTAGGATCATGTGCACTCACCTGACGACACATCAAGACATGCAGCGCCTTGCGTGCTATACTACTCCCTAAAATCTAGAAAATATCCAAAGCATCCATTTCTAAACAACTGGATTGTATCATCACCATAAAAATGATGTAAGACCTCTCTAATATTCGCAACTAAATATGTCTTTACGTACGTTATCACATTCGGCTTTAATCTCTGAAGGGGGCGTCTAATCCAGTTAATCTAAAATTTACAATAGAAAATTAGATAATTATTATCATGTTATTTTTAAATTTTAAGCTATGTTGTTGTTAAAATTTAATACTATTATTTAAATTAATCTAGAGTGTAAATTAAAATATTTTAACCAACCTATATCATATTAATATCTAACTAACGAGTAGTTTAATTAATACAAAATTATTATTATTATTTATATTAATTATTTTTTTAATTTTTATTCTATTTACTAATATTATTATTTATACTAATATTCTTAATAATTTTTTGACTTAACTAGAATAAATTATACTAAAATAAACTAATGTAATTTAATTCGGTTCATTAATACATTTTTTTACAATAAGTAGCGTAATTTAATAAAATGATTTGGTTGAGCATAATGATTATATCAATTACAATTGAATTAAAGTTATCATTATACTTTGGTTGAGTATGATTATATCAATTCTAATTAAATTAAAGTTTTCGTTCAATTATAATTAAATTAAACTTATCATTAAGCTTTATATTTAATTATTTTTGGGAATAATTATAATTTTAATCACCTTGTGATAATGATATCTATAATAAAATGCGCCATAACGATTAAGGTTATCGTTAATGATTACATATAATTAAATTAAATTATAATTAAGGCATAACGATATATCTATAATAAAATAAGGCATAACGATTAAGGTTATTGTTAATGATTATATATAATTAAATTATATTATAATTAAGATATAACGATTAAGGTTATCGTTAATGATTACATATAATTAAATTAAGTTACAATTAAGGCATAATGATAATGTTAATCACCTTGTGATAACGATATCTATATTAAAATAAGGCATAACGATTAACATAACGATAACATACAATTATCAAATCAAATCAATGCAAATGATATATATAAAAGAGGGCATAATGATATACATAAAAAAGGGCATAACGATATGCATAAAAAAGGGCATGATGATTATTTAAAAAATATCATAATAATAACATAAAAGGCGCATAACGATAGTCATTCAAATACCATAAAATTACCATAACGTTTACATAATAAGGACATAACGATAGTCATAATGATACCATAAACACTAGCATAACGTTACATAATAAGGGCATAACGATAGTCCTCTCTAAGCATAGCAATAATGAAAGAAACTGATTTTGAAATATAATATTTTATGTCTCTTAAAATACAATAAGATACCTATCGTTATGCATTGAATCAACTATCGTTACTCCAAATCTCGAAATAAATCATGAAAAATTTCACAAAAAACATGGTTTTAAGCATCCCTAACGTTGTAATCTAACATTAATCCACAAAATATTATCATTAATCATAACGAAAGCATACGGCTAACCTCTCCCCATCCAGACGAATTCTTCTGTGTATCCTCCATCGTCGACGAACTGATTCTGACAATTAAAAAATGGTAGTTAGACGATATTGTTTGGATGAGAGACGAGAGTTGAGAGAGAGATTTCAACCTTAACCGTCGACTTTCTCGCAAAGTTCATGTCTGGATTACTTCCGACCTACTTATGTTGAGAGAAACAGAGAGGACGACCAAGTGAGATGGTGGAGAGAATGGCTATGGTGTGAAGAGATGAGTTAAATGTATTTTATTGTTGCTTGAGAGAGAGGAGAGAGAGAGAGAGAGAGAGAGAGAGAGAGAGAGGAACAAAAGTGACTTTTCCTACAAAATATTCACTCGTTTAATAATTTTAGTGTTGAAAGTACAAAAAGTGGTAAGTTTTTCAGAAGATTTTAAGAATATTTTTTTTTGAATTGATTTTTTGAGATCCACTACAAGTAAGGAGTAAAGAATAAAATACAAATTACTCAAATTTCTCCTATCTATTAAACCTTGCCTAACTACCCAAATTTTAAATTTAAATTGCCTTAATAAACTTTTTTCCCAACAAACTTTGTGCGAATTAATATTAGAACTTAATTGTCATCCATTTTTTTCCAGAATTAATATTAGAACTTAATTGTCATCCGGTTTTTCCCTAAAAGATAAATAAAAATTTGCACATCAACAATTGATTATTCAAGCCCTTTCATTTGATTATTTACTTCTGAAGATATTGAACATATACTTTTTTTAGTTGTATTGAACATACTTTTATAATATTTTTCCCCTTTTGAATTGCATTTTTATGATTGTACGCTAGTAAATCGGTGAAGCCCACCCTCAAAAACCTACATATATAGGTGCCAAATCCTACCACTTTGTATCATAAATCTAGAACTATAAATACATGGAAAATTTTATCAGCTCCCCCACTTTACTATTCATAGAGGTTAATTTTTGTTGCTTTTTTGCTTTTTTTTTTTAAAACAAATAAAGAATGATGAATGAGTATAGTCACTAATGACTCTTTAAACACAATCATGTATCAATAAAATAGATTAAGAGTGTTGAACGTGTGAAGAAGAATGCATTTAAGCATACATACAAATTCGTTTTCCTAAAAAGATGAGCTCTAAGAAAGTTTGTGCTGCAAAATCTAAATTTGCTTTAGCACAGAACCCAAACACTGTGACAACCTTATTGTAAGCTGAGTTGAATACTCTGATGTTCGAGCTCGACTCGTCAAATAATATTTAAGGTCAAGCTCGATTCGAGCTTTTTTTCTCTCATTTTTGGATTCATTTTGATTACATACTACGTGCATTAGTTTATGTTTTATCCCCGATTTCACTTGATTGGACGAGATGGATGTCTGGTTCTCTTTAGTAGAAAATTGGATCGAAAACCATTAGAAGTTGATGAAATCAAGATTCAAGACTTGATGGTTCAAGTAAAGGCTCAAACAGGATTAGAAATGCCAAAAAAATATATCAGGAATGCATAAAGTGAGCACGGTCCGTGCTATTTTGTATTGCACAAACCGTTGTATTATTTCAGCAAATACACAGATTTTCCTTTTAGGCCTTGTTTGTTACCATCTCGGGTTTGGACCGTTCTTTTAGTATTGGGCAAAGGGTCAAAAAAATACTTGAACCATATACCCAATCACACCTAGGCGTACGAACTATTTTTTGACCCAAATACACACCTAAACTATCTATAAAGTACAATCGGTCTCCTCAACTATTCAAAATATATTAAATTTACACTTTTCGTTTAACTCCGTTAGTTTTTTTTTGTTAAATAAATGCGCATGAATTCTTCGACCTAATTATGATTGATTCAGATGATAATACCATGTCATGTGGTATGGTTAGTAAGCCATCGTCATGGACTTTCTAATTATACTCTCAATTTATCAATCAAGTGTCAAACAATAGAATAATTACATGGAGAAATAACGACGACATGAGTTTGTATTACGAATTAGATTTTAAATCTCGAAATTGATTCGATATTGGAATTTGAAATTAAAAGAGGGATTTGAAACTCCATAGTGTGGGCTATTAGACCGTGGTTTCAATTTGTCCGATCGACATTCATAGGTGATAGAATTGAGTTTGAAACATTTTAATTAACGGAAAAAACTAACGGTGTTAACGTCAAGTGTCAGTTTATTTTTTTCTGAATAGTTGAGGAGGCTGATTGTACTTTTTTAATAGTTTAGGTGTGTGTTTGGACCAAAAAATAGTTCATGCATCTAGGTCGGATCGGGCATATAGTTCGGGTGTTTTTTTGGACCTTTGCCCTTCAATATTTAAGGGTTTCTATCCACAAAAATTGTACAACTTTTACACTATAGAAAGAGCAAAGAACCTTTGGAAAATACAGAGAAGAGATCATAAAGATCAAAGAAGCATCATCTAAGGCTAAGTTTATTTATGATTTATTCGATTGAGACTATCATGTTGATTACTTATTCCTATTTAATGTCTTTGAATTTTGAATACAGTATGAGTAGATAAACTTATAGAGATCCTATATATGGTTGTTTTATGGATTTTATGATTTAAAGTAGTTTATTGTTCGTTCTATTTCTTGTTTATGTATCATTGGTTAATGTTGTTTTATGTGATTGAATTGATCAGCTTTCGCATTTGTGTAGTTAATTTATTATTGCTCGAGAGAGGTTAGTATATTAACAGATTATGATTGCATAACATGATCCTGCTAGATAGAGAGATTAGTAAGTTTCGTGAGGAGAATAAATATGATGTTTTAATTGGAATTAAATAATAATTCGAGATCGAAATTATAGTCTAATCTATTTTCATAACTTACTCGAAAGAGAGGTTGTGATTATTTGAGTGATAATTCTCCTGCAAGATTTAGAATTAAATTAGCTAGATAACTTATCTGAAAATTGTGAAATTCATTTAACAACAACACCCTAAGATCCGTCTTTTATCTGTTTCTTCAGGTTATATGTGTTTCACTAGTTTAATTTAGTTATTTAAATTGCAATAATTAGTTATTAAAATTAAACTTTTAATTCAGTTCTCTAGATAAAGTGAAACAATATAATTAGGTACTTAGTCGAATTACTTAGTCAGTCTATGTGGATACGACCCGGCTCACCATCATAATTTTGCCACTTTTACCTCGTATACTTGGCAGTTTAGTGAAATAAAATGCCGAATATAAATATTTATAATATTCATGAACATATTTAATTAAGTTCAAACTCGAAAATATTTACAAGCTGACCGAGACGAATATTAGTTTGAGCTCTTCTCAATAAGTTTATCGATATATGAAGATTGATGTATCGAATTACTCGTGGAATTAAAAAAAGAAGTGAATTCGTGTCCTTTAACTATTGATATGGGAGTGTGGCCAGAGAAACCATTAATTAAGAAGTGAATCCATGTTTTGTTCTGTGTGAAGTCTCCATGCCTAGTTATCATGAAGTCTCCAATTTGTTTTTTCAATTTTGTTTTCATTTTTTAATAATGGTTAATGGTTAATAGTCTATATAATAAATTTATTTTATAATTAAATACGAGGATTATAGATAAAAAGGGGACTGTGAATAGAATTTTCCTAAATACATATAACAAATGTCGAACATACATTTTACAACTAATAATACAAAAAAAAAGATTTGATTTTTTTTTTTTATTGTCCCCTTGGGGATAACCTAGTGGTGGAATGATGTTATCTTGAGGTCAAATATCTCAAGTCCAAATTACATAATCAACACCACTAGGGTGAGTCTGCCATATCTGATTTTCCAAGTGTGGGTTACTTTCCCTTTGTGGTTCACATGTTATTACATAGAACCACTAAGTGTGAGCTTGTCATACCTGATTTTTCAAATGTGATTTGTAGGTTATTACACAAGAGCGGAGTTTACGATGTGCGTATTTCGGTAGCGGTTGCGGGTTGCCCTCAACATAAAAAAAAACTTTTAAATGTTACAAATTAAAATGACCGAAATAAATTAAACTAAAGGTAATTACGAATTAAAGTGCTAATATACTAGATCTGCTAACCACATGAAATCATCTATTGCACACTTGTGTGCTGCATTCTCTATTACACACTCAATTTTTTTAGTTATTTATCATTTTTTCTTTCTCTACCCAATTAGCGTTTATTACAATTTTTTAATATTTAATTTTTTCAAACAATCAATTAATAACTAAAAACTATAAATTAAAATTTATAGAAATATAATGCACCTTAATTGGATATGATGAACCCTAAATAACAAGTGTAAAATTAAAATAAAGCATGAGATATTAAAATTGAAGAAAAAATGAAAAAAAATAAAATAAAAAGGTCGAGTGTGCCATATGAAATGTAACACCAAATATGCAATAGAAGATTTCATTTGGATAAAGCTTCACAAAAAACAATTAGGTAGAAGTAGACACGATGACATTGACATTGATGGGGTAAAAGTCGACATGAAGGTGTTAATTTTTATCTTATCCACTTGAGTACTACTATCTGATACTGTTGAAATTCTGTCACATCAATAATTTAAAAAAAAAATGCTAATGAGATTGTAAAATCTCAATGGTATCGGGATAGTACCCACGAGATTAGACAATATTTTTCTCGTGATGAAAGTAGAAAATGATGTTGTTGGATGCACAATAAAAAAAAAATGTATAAGAAGGGTAGTTGACAATTTTGATGAAGTGTGACTATTTGAATAAATGGCCATTACAATGACCAAATAATCTTCACAAATGCAGTGCAACATTCTAGCTAGAAAGAAACCACAAAATGTCGAGAGAACCAAAAATATGAACCTTAAAACATGTTAGTGGCGGATGCTTAGAGTAGTTCGTAATGGTGTCATTTTGCTGTAGATAATAATATTCATGTTTCATTTGCCCTTTTTAGAAAAAATCAAAATATTTTTTTTAGGTTGAAGGGCGGCTGTGCAGGTGTCAACTGTCATGTGCCATAAAATAAACCATTAAAATATAATATAGTATTTTCCTCAACAAGAGGAATATGATTAAGTATTCCACGTGTAAGATTAGTATTGGTTTTGGAGAAGTCAAATTCTAAGCGGGCGAAGGCGACCCGCAATGCACAAATATGGTTGGCGGTGGCGGTAACGGTAACGTTCATATTTACCAGACAAAACCACTTTCAGCTCTTCACACACAACACACACACTGCATGTGATTCTGTATCTATATATAGTAAGGTATTCATATATTTCCCACAATTCCCCGACGATTATGGAATCCCCAAATCCGGCAGAGTCAGCGGCGGTTGAATCTCCGATTGAGATGCTGCTGAGGGCGGTGTCGTTGATACCGATTTCACACTATTTATTGGGATTTTCCTTCATCTTAATCGTTTCCCTCTACAAATTTCTCGAGATTCATTTCCTTCAAGACTTGTTTACCGGATTCAGGGGGCAGCCGGTGGTTTTGACTTTCAATCCTCGCTCTCAACTCTACCGCGACGTCCTTTCCAAGTGTAAAATTCTCCATGGAAGGTAAATTCAATACTAGCTTAATCAATAATTATATTCTACTTTTGTTTGGTCAATTTGCAGTTGTATTCTGTTTGCAGCTGACAGTTTTGTTGTTGTTTTTCCTTTGATTTGGGCTCATCTGAAAATAGGTATTTTTCAACTCCATGGTTATGTAGTCCGCATCTTCAAACAACTTTTATTCATTATTTTGGAAACCCCCCAGCTATCGGTTATAGAAGGTGACATTTTTTTTTATGTGCTTTGTTGGAATCATCTGTGAAATTGAAACTAAGTTAAGTCGGGCGATTTAGGCCTTGCTTGTTATCTGTATTTCACTAAGTAATACTGATTCGGTGTGTTTTGCAGGCAGATCTTTATGACCACTGATGGTGGAACTCTAGCTTTAGATTGGGTCAAGAATGCCCAAGGTAACAATTTTTTGTTTCTTCTTCGTCAGCTATGAATCTATTGACTAGCTGATAATTTAGAATGAAAAAACCTTATTTATTTTTTAGTTGCATCTAGAATGAGTTCCGAATATATGATATATGCAAAAATATGGAATTGAACTACCTTCTAGTTTCTTCCAGATGTAAGATTGCTATGAATGGTATTGGTCTTTTGCTTGAAACGATCATATGCTCCTTTTTTTTTACCCATGACTATTTAGGCCTTGGTTAGTGATGCTCAATGTAACCACTTGAGACTTCAAATAACTTCATTCTTCGAAGGATTTTTTCTAAACAGCATAATTTTGGCTCACACACTGATTTTCATAAGTAGCCGTGATAACATCTGGCTTTGAAATTTGAATTCACGTCTTAATATGCTGAAGCATGTTCTATGAATTCTGGTTGGAATGCATATTTTTCCATTCTAATTGATGTTTTTTTTCTATATTTCCCCCCTCAACATTTGAAATGACTTTGGCCTTCTCCATTTTAGTTAAGAAACAAGCCTTTCAAGTTAATGATGCTGTACAGAAAGATGATAAGAATCCCATTGTAATCATTGTTCCTGGCTTGACTAGTGCATCTGATTCTGCTGTAAGTTATCCAGATCATATAACTATTTTTTCTCTCTCTTACTTGGTCAACACTATATATTCCTAGAACTTCATAACTTATCATATTATTGAATGCTTATGAAAGAGATAAATCATAAACCATTGTTCTAATTTGCAATCTTTTGCATATAAAATTTGGAGCTGATCTCCACTTAGAGAACAATGATCTTGTCTTTACTTTCACAGTCTTCAAAGTAGAAAAATGAATTGTATGATATAAACTATGGCATGTGTTGCAGGCACTTCTAATTTCCATCTTTCTACCATAGTAACCAATTGCATATTGTTGACCTCCATTAAAAAAAATGTTATGTCTTTGGTTTTTCAGAGGCTACGCTAAATGATACCATGGTAGCCAGTGGACAATTGCCTCTCTTTTTTGTTGTTCCTTTTTTTTTGGCTGATACGACATCTTTCATCAATATCCCCCTATTGTGAAAAATTATTTGAGCTCTACTGAGAACAAAGCTGAAATTGATGATGTTCAATTGTGTAAAAGGATTCCTCTTTAAGCTTTATCAGTTTTATGACATTTCTTGAAACAAATTGCATTCTTGTTTCTTTTATAACACTTCACACTCGCCCTTTATGCTATTTTCTTCCATCCTGATGTCTAATAATATTGTCGCACAGTATGTTAAGCATCTGGCATTCAGCATGGCTAAACGTGGATGGAATGTTGTTGTAAGCAACCATCGGGGACTTGGAGGTGTATCAATTACGGTGAGTACCGGGATTTAAATATTGATAGCATCTTTTCTGAAGGGGGGGTGCAAAGTTTTATTGCTCGTTGTTTATGAATGTATGCAGTATACCATTTGAATTTAAATTAGTTTGAAAACTGGGCGGAAATCAAGACTGAATTTCTTCATATGTCTAACTCATTGAAAGTAGGAGAAGTTTGTATAGTAACTTTCTAGAGCTGAAAACCTCCGTGGATTACATGTTACAGTCAGACTGCTTCTACAATGGTGGATGGACAGAGGATGTAAGAAAGGTGATTGACCATCTTCACTGCCAACACCCTGAGGCTCCTTTATATGTCGTTGGCACTAGCATTGGTGCTAATATTCTGGTACAGTACTTCCACTATATCTTTGTTAGAAAAACATAGATAGTATGATATTTGCATCGTTACTCTAGTTTACATATTGTTTGGTCTAGTATTCAATAGGCTGGATTCACCATTTCTAAAACAGGATCTGGATTTCTCTTTTAAGAGTATTATATTTTGAAATATTTTCAATGTAGATTTAGGATTGTAAGTCTCTGAAGGGGGTTAAACAACCATCCACATATGTCGGTATCTATCACAATAATTTAACTAATTCTGATTTCTAATCTTCCACTCAGCAACGTTTTGAATGTGTTGTTTTATGGTCCTCACACATCCTTGTTGTGGCCAAATTACTGACCATGAGAGATTTAGTTTAAATACATTCCAACTTCCTCTCACTCTTAGCGTGAACCTAATGCACATCTTATTTAGATCTCTTGTTTCTCATATCTCTTTATTGACAAACATTAGGTGGAAATATCATGTCAAACATAGTATAATATTAAATAATCAATCAATTCATAGAAAACTGGTGAGGAATGTCGCTCTTTCATTACTGACATGGCCAAATTGCCCTCCCAAAAGTTAGCTACTTCGGGGAAATATATTTCAGTGGAGATCCTGTCAAAATAGATCTAAACTATAAATTTTCGTGTCATCACTTTTGCAAAAAAAAAAATATATAAAAAAAATCGGATACTCCCATTTTAAGAATTATTAGAATAAGTCTGTTGAAAGGCAAGTTCTAGATTAAAAAAAAAAACCACAATTTAACAAAAGAAAAAAATTATGCAACTAGGATGATATAGAAGTAGCATGACTTGAACTTCTTTTAAACTCTTTGCTCAATAAGTTTTGTGCTATATGCTAACACTTTGTAGTTAGGCCTTGCATTGTGCTCAAAATCATATCTTACTCGTTTCAAATTTCAGATTAAATACCTTGCTGAGGAAGGAGCGAATGCTCCTGTGATTGGAGCTGCAGCAATCTGTTCTCCTTGGGATCTTTTGGTTAGTACTTGTTTCATCTCCTTGGCTTGGATATATGAAATTGAACTCTTATTTAGCATAGATGGATCACCAACAGATGTTTATATGCTTTTTTTTTCATTTCCATATCTGCTTTTTTCTGCATCTCATCATATCTTCTATAGTTATTTCATTTTTCTTTAGGTTTTAATATAATCAATTTCAAAGTTCTTAGAGCAGGATAATTTATTTGTGTTTTGTTGTATGGGATATTATGAAATTGAACTTTTATTTAGCATAGATGCATCGCCAACAGATGTTTCTATGCTTTTCTTTTTCATTTCCATATCTGCTTCATTCTGCACCTCATTATATCTTCTATAGTTATTTCATTTTTCTTTAGGTTTTAGTATAGTCAATTTCAAAGTTCTTAGAGCAGGATAATTTATTTGTGTTGTATAGGATATTATGATTATATGTGAAATGGGAAGGTCTGTTGATGTTTAACAATTATCCTCTTGTTGCCATATTGCTCTATGTTGTTTGGCTACTCTAAATTGGATTCTCAATATTCTTTTCCAGATATGTGACAGATTTATGAACCGCAAACTCATACAGAGGCTTTACAATAAAGCTCTGACCATTGGCTTGAAAGAATATGCACATTTGTATGTCATCTTGTTTCATGGAATCAATTACCTTTTCTACAATAGAGCATTTCACTATGTAGTTTCATGTTGTGAGAATTTTGGTGTTCTACTACATTTCCTCAACCTGGGAGTCTAATTGATTTGAATATGGAACACTGTAGGCACGAGGATGTCCTTTCTCGAATTTCAAACTGGGAAGGTATCAAAAAGGTATTTTTTTATTTTATTGATCACTTTAAACTACTATATACATTCTCCTTGGTATTGAAACAACATTTTAAATTTGAGTTTCAAAATTAATATGGTGGAATCTTAGATATAATTAGCAAATTCCATTCTGATGCCGCTGACTTGCTATGAAAGCATTATTATCTTGGCACTAATGATTATTGAACATAACATCAATTCTCATATCTACAGTCACGTTCAGTTCGGGACTTTGACGACTCAGCGACTCGTGTTCTCGGTAATTATGAGGTAATAATGCTTGAAATCTTCTTATTCTCCTAGCCAATGTTCAAGGATTAAATGATTTCGCGTTTTCCCCAGACCGTGGATACATATTATAGGCGTTGTAGCAGTGCTAATTTTGTCGGAAGTGTAATGGTACCCCTTCTTTGCGTTAGTTCTTTAGATGATCCTATTTGTACACGTGAAGCAATTCCATGGGATGAGTGCAGGTATGTAGCTTGTTATCAACTTTTAATGAACCTTGAAATTGTATTTATATTTATATCTGAATTCTGAAGTTACTCTAAATTCTGTGATGCCATCACATAAAATCCTCTGAGTGCCAGTCATTTGTAAACTTCGCTGTTCCCATGCACTCTGAATAAGCTATAATTTGTGTTAATCGAGACACATTGTTTGGTACACAAAAAGAGATCTAAGTAGTAAACTGACGAATATAAAAGTAGGTTAAAGCCAAATGAAGAAGAAAATAAAAGTCCCACAAAAAATAGAAGAAAGAAAGGAAGTTAGTAAGAGGAAACATGCAGGCAACATTAGGGCGAAACTCTGAGAATATGCGGCTGAATAGATTAGCTGCCTTTTGTTTTCCATTCTTTTCTACATGCTATTCATTTATTGATAATCTATTTATGGTTATTTTCAGGTTAAATGCTAATGTCGTATTGGCTACCACAGAACATGGAGGGCACTTACCTTTTTTTGAAGGGTTAACTGCAAGAACTGTCTGGTAAACATAGTATTTAATATTAGTGTACATGGGCTGTTTAATTGATTCAAGTGTTTTGAACTGTAGCTGTTTAGCTTATTGGCTATGGAGATGGAGAGAATGAAATTTGTTGTGTCGTTAACATGTTAGCTATTTTTGCATTCTATTTGATGTTAAAAATGTTAATAGGCTAAAAACGAATGTTTAAACTCACACGCTCTACATTTCCATAACTAGCTCGTTCCATTCGGTCATTTTGTGGTGGCATGGCATAGAAAATGTTTTGTAGCTTCAATGAAATTATTTCTGTCAGCAAAAAAGCTTAATCAACAGTTTTCTTGAACTGATCTCAAGTAATTTTTTCTCTTGTAGGTGGGTAAGGGCTGTAGATGAATTTTTCGATGTTCTGCAATCCAGCCCCCTCAGTCACCGGAAAAAAGAGGTGGGAGCGAATGTTACCTCATTTATTTATCATGTAGATTGTTTACCTGATTTTTTATTTTTTTTTGCCATAGAAACGTCCATAACAAGAAAACAACTAAAATAACTGTTAAAGCTAAATAGCAGATAAGGATTGTAGATATGTTTAACCCTCCATCATTTTTATCAAATCAGCTAATTAGTTTTATATAATGAGTTAGTAACTGAACTCTAAGCTATGTATGATCATCTGCCTGGTATAAGACATGCTGTTCGTTAGACATTTTAATATCTGCCTGAAAGACATAATTGTGAAGCTCGTTAATTAGTTGTTTTGATGTCTGCTTGAAAGTTTGCAACCAATCAAAATCATTCAGAACAATAAGATTTATCAAACACTTTTCTCATCCTTGAAATATTTGGGTCATCACACTCACAGATGCCAGTTCCCTCCGCCAACCCTCTGGAGTCATCCATTGATCAGGCCCCGTACGTGCATGTCTCCGAAGATGGCATGGTCACTGGAGTGAGCGATGAAGTACCTGAAACAGGAGTTGAGCACCAACAGAATATAGAAGAAAACAGGGCTGGAGACGAAATCCATGTAAAGAAACAAAGCAGAAAAGACGATCTCAGTGAGCAACCGAATATTGATCAAGCAATGAGTGACATAGTTGCTCCTGTGATGAAATGCCTGAATCAACTTTCTCATGAAAATCGAACATCTTCATGGCTGCTCGCCTACATTGCAATTATGACTACCTGGCCAGTTGTGGGTTCTGCTGTGTCTGTTTTCTTGAGGAAAAAATTTCAAGGATTTTTCCCCTGACCATCAGTTACAATTTACATGGTGAAATAAGCCAAGAACGTCCCCGTTAATGTTTGACCAGGGCGAATTTTCTATTTCTTCATTGAAAGGATGCTGTCTGTCAGAACTTAAATGTGTAGTACAGATGTTTGATATATAAAGAAAACATCTCCTATTATGATGAACAAGTAGCGGTAATCAAGCTTCGATGCTTTGAGTAAGTATTGCTGCATCAATCCATGAATCAAAAAACCTTTGGCAAAGTTCAGTGAATCAAATTTTGGATCAGAACTGATCGAAATTGGAGTCTCAGGGTAATAACAGCTCTCAGCATCTAGTTTCAATCATGACATAAAAGCAAAAAAAAGAAATCATTTTACTGCATTAAGCTATTTGTCCAGTGTTTATAAGAGGATAAGACAGGCGTCGTGATATCTAATAAGAAAAACAGCAGATTTATGCAGTCTGACTCTTAGCTTCTAGACTCTTTGATTGGTCAAAATTTGACAGCTTCAAAGTATGTTCCATTCCTTCTACAGGTGGTATGGATCAAAACATTTTCCCAAGAAATTCACTAAGAGAACCCTATATGCTCCTTCATATTAGGACTAATGCTACATTCAAGCACCGCAAAAGTAAGATGTTCTAGTTGTTGGAGAGAGCAGTAATCCAAATGCAAATGACAACTGTCGAGACGATATAACGTCTAGGCTGAATTTCAGATCTAATGAGCCTTGGTCATCTTCATTTTTGGCATTGCCTTCTTCATTTGACGTGCACGTTCTTTAGCTTCTTTCCTGCGAAGAGCCTCAGCACTTAGCTTTGCCTCAGCCTCCTCCAACTTCTTTCTCTGCTCGGCCTTCTTTCTCTGCAAAGCATCTTGTCTGGCATTCTGAAGTTCTTTGTACATCTCCTGGGCAACCTTTGCTCTGGCTGCTTCTGTTTTTGCTCGAGCCTGACATACAATTCATAGTTTACTAAGTGACTCTTATACCTACAAACTCAAACATTCCAAATTCAGTGTTATACTTACATGTGAGCTGAGCTTGTATCGTCCAATTAGGTCGATGTAGTAAGGTACAAGAGCAACCAAACGAGTCATGTCAGCCATGTTATTCTCATCAGGGAGAGCAAACTTAAACACGAGCATCTTTTTGCTTGTACCCGGTTGTTGATCCGAGAAATGCATTGAGATGAAACCTTTTCCAAATTTCTCAAAAGCTTTGTCGCCAAAAACCTTCATTAGTTCCAAAGACAGTATTACAATATGCTGAAGAAGAGAGGAGGGCCTATTTACTGGGCCACTACTTTTCCAGGTAATAAAAAAAGGGATGCACATAGACTCTATCAAATAGAAACAAACAGCACAACGAAACTGTAGAGAAAAAAGTATAAGAAAGATAGCCGCACAGCAATCTCACACATCACGCAGACAAGTGCCAAGTATGAAGATCGCCACAAATGTGGTGCAAATATTACAACAAACATAATATGGATATGGTGTGGGGGGGGGGGGGGAGAAAGGCACATAGAACAGAAAGTGCAGAATGACTCAACTAACTTCCCCTTGAAATGAAAGGAGAACCAGATCATTTTAGTTCTATTTGTTCATCACTTACAAACTGATTTAGAATGTTTCTTCCAATCAGCATGAGCCTCACCACAATTTTCTTACCAACTAGAAGGTCCAATGCACTAATTATCCAGATAAGATTGATCCAAATTATCATTATGCACAGAAGGTAAACCAAGAGGATGTTTGTCAATTGCTAATTGCTTCAGTCAACAACCAATACCTCCCAAAAGCTAAAGAAAACAGACAACCTCAAGTGTGTCAACTCATGAATCATAATAAGACCCCTATAGGGTAACTAAAGCAAAAACTAAAACCAACACTTTACAATACTTCAGCACTATGAAGAAAGCTCCAGTATGGTAGTTCTTGAGCACCAAGCCAAATCAGTTTCACCCCAATGCAGATGAAATAATATGATGCATAGTATGGGTTAGAACTACACCAACTGTTTTCTTCAGCTTTTTAGACAAACCAAGCTTTAATCTATACCTCTGGAGGTGAAATCATTCTACAATTCAATTTTGAAATAGATATTCATTGCCGCTACCAGCCTACCACAACCAAAGTTGCAAAACACTTAAAAGCATTCTAGGAGTGTTAACAGTAATTGCACACATAAAATCTTGCAAAAGTGTTGCCAAAATGGGTAAAGAAAAGGAAAATTTTAAAACTAGAGTTGCAACTCTATTGTCAAAGGTCATACTCATAAATCAGCTCCGATCATATCAAAGAGCAACGAGACACAAACTAACTGATATAGATAGAAAGATGAGTGTGTATGATCATTAGGAAATGATTTACACAGTGAAAGGTCTAAGAACTTTGAAAAACCTCAGATCAAGATAACTAAACTGGTTTTGGGTTGTTATCCAGGATATTATTTTTAACATAAACTAAGCCTGCACCACCACACACAACACAAATGCCTAAAAAACTCCTCCTCAACCAACTAATCGCTGAGATTTTACGAAAATCACATTGTTCTAGCATAACATAAGAAAGAATAGTAGCTAAATTTCCAACCCATTGAGTAAATACATGCATAGTTCAGTAGTACTGTCGGTAACTAAATACAATGGACGAATACCTGATCAAGAACAGCATCAGTGATCAAATCAGTAGCAACTTCTTTCGACTCTGACACCACCTGCAGCTCCTCAGCAACCCATTTCCTCCCGTTGGGAGGATTGACTAGACCAGCGAACCTCTGAAGATCTCTTAGCTCCTTTTGCATCGTCTTTGCCAACTTCTTCCTCGCCAATGCAAAAACAACCTGATCCATCGAATCATCGTTCATATAAACCTCAAATGTAATCTCATCCTTACACGGCACCACCATATTGTATAACCTCGAGATCAAATCATGCCGACTCTTCAGCTCCATCGTCGCCAGCAATCCCGAGCAAAACCTCCTACCACTCGCATAGAACTTAAACACATTCTTCCCTTCCTGCAATAATAGCGGCGAGTCGTCGGTCTCGCCCACTCCCAACAAGCTGAAATTCTTATCGAAGATCGAGTCCTTAGTCGCAAATTTGCTAGCCCAAGCCAAAGCCAAATTCTCATTCTCCTTTTTCCCAGTGAAATAGTTTATCGTAAACACAATCAAGAATGAAACACACGCGATTTCGACAGTAAAAGAGGCGATCTTCCTCGGAAGCTTCACATCCAATTTCGGATCCTCAACCAAATCCTCTGAGGACGGGACTGGATCCGAATCAGAACCACCAGCAGCAGCAGCAGATTCAGTAACCACTTCACTCTGCGGAATTCCTTCGAATTCTTCTTCATCCCAGTAATCAAACGCCGAAGTTGAAGCGGGCTTAGGGTTTTGATCGGACGGCGGAGATTGAATCTGGGACTGATCGGACTCGGGCGGGCCGTGGTGGGACTCGGGGGTAGAGGTAGATAGAGAAATTGGAGGAGGAGTGGAGCGAATAGGCGCAATGAACTCGTCGGATTTGGGTTCTTCGGTGGCGAAATCATCGTCTTCATCGGCGTCGAATCCCTCGAAATGAGGGTGAGCGGCGGCGGGAGAAAGGTGGTGGAGGAGGATAGAGAAGAGGGATACGAGGGCGAAGAGATAGAGAAAAGCGTCGCCCCTTGGGAGGAGGAGAGAGAGAGGGGAGGTGAGGAGAGAAGAGGAAGATCTCTTCGCCATTGTTGAGAGAGAGAGAGAGAGAGAGAGTGATTTGATCTGTTTTAGAGTGGTTGGTATCTGTTTTTGTGTAGACTACAGAAAAACAACTAAGACGACCCAACAATTATTAATATTTTTATTTATATGTTTTTATAAAATAAAAAAAAAATTGTAAATGCATTTTTTTTTTCTTAATTTTAAACCGCAAAGTGCTGGTTTTTTTTAGAATGCCATTTAAATTAGTTGACTCTTTTCTAATTAAAAAAATTGATGCCTTTTAAATAATATGGAAAAGGCATGCAGAAATCAGTTTAATGAAAGCTATAGTGAATAAATAGATGGCATCTAAATTTTGTTAAAAATGATTTGATCATATCCAGAGATAAAATGTTAGAACTCTATAATTCTATCTTCAATTAATATTATTTATATAACCTGAAAGTAGGAGGATTGTCCTCTCGATTTCTTTTTTTTTTTTTCATAAATCTTGGTGTTAGTTAAATAGATATATAGAAAAAGTGATCTACAAACGTGTCTACACAAAATTTAATTGACAGCAACTTTTGTCATCTAGATCATATCATGATCAAGTTAAAAATTTATTACCCAAATAATACAATTACAATCAAGGTAAATTCATTTATAATAACATAATTTCCTAGTTATTTTAGGTGGTAAACTACTATAGCATAATTAATTAAGTTGCTTGCCTACTATTAATATAATTAGTGGGTTAGGCTATAGCTGATATATCCTGCCTATTTTTTTACCTCATTGTTATCACAAATGAATTGACCATCGTCACTAAATAGAAGCATATCCTATTCTCATCTCTTCACCGTGTCATTGTTAGGAGTGTGCAAAATCGAACCAAAATTAAAAATCGAACTAAATCGGGCTATTTGTGTAGTAAGTGAAAATTTAAAATATTATATATAATATTTTTATTATTTTTTATATATTTATTTAGTTTTGAAATCTTATAAAATTCAAAATTAGATAAAGTATTTAAATAATAAAAATATTATTATATGATAAACATCAAGAGCCTTCGGCAACAAATAAATATCTTTCAAAAGATATATATCAATTTCCAATGAGATAGTATCACATTAGCTCTAGATCTCTTTCCCTACAACTATAAATAGAGGCCTCCATATCAGTTGAAAATCACACCAGAATTCATTTGAAGAGTTCAAGAATTTGAGAAGAAGTTCCACAAGTGAAGTTCTCTCAGATATTCAAGATGTTCTTGCGGCATTCAAAGGCGTTCTTCACCAAAGTCATCCCGAAGATGACGTTTGATCCACAATCGATACGGTTTAAAGCGTTCTGACCCAAATTCAAGCGGTATTCAACGGCGTTCTTTATCAAAATCATCCCGAAGACAGCGTTTGATCCACAAGCAAGACAGTTTAAAGCGTTCTACACCAGAAGTCATTTGAAGAGTTCAAGAATTTGAGAAGAACTTTCATAAGTGAAATTCTCTCAAATATTCAAGGCGTTCTTCACCAAATTCATCCCGAAGGCGGCGTTTGATCCATAAGTAAGGCAGTCAAAGGCGTTCTTCATCAAATTCATTCCGAAATTGACGTTTGATCCGGAAATAAGGCGTCGGCCCTCTGAGTTAACATTATCAAGACTAAAGATCAAGTCAAAGAAGATCGATGATACAAATCTTCCCCGAAAAACTTCCAAGACCAAGTTCAAACAATAAGTCCGAGAAAATCAAAGAGACAAGTTTACTCTGAAGATTTTAAAGACCATTTGAAGATCAAGTTTTGAAAAGAAGAATCAGAGAAAAATAGAGATTGGATCTGTATAAATATATTTTGATTCAAAGATCATCTGAATTATACACTGTTTTGTGTTTTACCAGATTAAATATAAAAATTTATGTTACAAATTTTGGCACGCCCAGTGGGACCATCTTTACCTCTCATCTCTTGTCTTCACCAATTTTCTCAAGCATCAAGATGTCTACAATTCTAGAAGAGCAAATTGCAAATTTGACAAAGCTTGCCGAAGGACTTGCCAAGCGGATGCAAGAACGGGATGATCAAATCTTAAAGCTGAACAAAGAAATTATTGATTTTGGTGGCGAGCAAGCGAATGAAGATATTGAAGTTGAGATATCTACAAAGCTACATTCCAACAAAAGTGAAAAATCTACAGTCAAAGAAATTGAAATATCATCTGATGGCTCAATACAAGTTGATCAACTCAAAAATTTCATACTGGCAACAAGCAAAGACAAGTCTGGAGAGAGCCGTAAATCACTCTGGACTTACAACAAGCCATATACTCCAAGAATTGACAACTTTAAAATGCCAGATGGCTACCAATCGCCAAATTTCAACAATTTGATGGCAAAGGCAATCCAAGACAGCACATGGCTCACTTTGTAGAGACTTGCAATGATGCTGGGACATACGAAGATCACTTAGTGAAGCAATTCATTTGCTCTTTGAAAGACAACGCGTTTGATTGGTATACCGATTTGGAGCCAAATTCAATTGATAGTTGGGGGCAACTGGAGAAATAATTCCTTAACCACTTCTACAGTACTCGAAGGACGGTTAGTTTAGTTGAACTCACAAATACATATCAACAAAAAGAAGAGTATGTTATCGACTACATCAACCGTTGGAGAAACTTGAGCCTAAATTGCAAAGATCGGTTGTCAGAAACTTCAGCAATTGAGATGTGCATCCAAGGCATGAATTGGGGTCTTCAATATATCTTGAAAGGTATTCAACCAAAGACCTTTGAGGAACTGGCCACTAGAGCTCATAATATGGAGTTAAGCATGGTCGCAAATGAAGTTGCAGAATTGTCGATGCAAAATCATCACAACTTTAAAGAAGAACAAGAAATAAATGATGGGGGCAAACCTTTTGAGGGATCTCCAAGTAAAGAAGAAGAAGAAGAAGAAGAATAAGAATAAGTGACTACAAATCTCGTCATGGGCCTATCCAAGTCTTCCAATACATGTCATAATCTATGAAAAGAAAAAGGACAACGCTCCTTGATAAGAGCCTAAACTATCTTCAAAAGCTCCTTGATAAGAGCCAAAACTATCTAAAGTATCCAAAATGTAAATGCTCCTTGATAAGAGCCTAAACTATCTACCAAAGTGATGAGATTTTTCTTTCACAATGTTTAAACCAATCACAAGCTTTAATTTACCAAATCTCAATTATGCAAGTGAACATACGGAGCTTAGGAGACTGGGTCGAACACGGGGAATTAAATGCATTCTTGAGACTACAAGTACCATAACATCAAACCTCTTCACTAGTCAAACCATTCAAAATTTGGGTTGGATTTTTTTTCTTTTTAACTAATTAATATAAAATTTTTTTAGAGATCAAATAAAATTTAGCAACACACAAGAGATAAATCGGAATAAAACTCGACTATAAAATTCAGTCGAAAGAAATGGGCCCTAGGAAATTGATCTTGGGTTAGGACATAATCATCAAATAAGGGGGACATGCATGAATTTTCCAATTAAATAATACTTGATCACAAAAATAGCCTAAGTCCTTTCTCAAGCAACCAAGACATTTTAAATTGAACATAATTCCCCTATCTCTAGGGTTCAATTGCAATTGAATTTAAATTAAGCTCAATCAGGTAAACAAACACCAATTTAACACTAATTTCTCAATCTCATGCCAAATTAGAATCATAAATCAAATACACATGCACAATTAGTTCTCTCGAACCTAATCATACACAAATTTCTATCATAGGATGGCCAATCCAAGCATAGATTCAAGCATAACATTGATTTATGATAGGAAATTGGAAAATCAAGCATAATCCCATATTTGATTCACATATCCATAACCAAGTCTCAAAACCCTAGGTGCCTATTGATTTAGCTATCCATAATCAAAATAGAGAAATACATCACATAAAAAGAAAACATAGGAGAGGAAGAGAAAAAACCCAAAAACTTGTATTAAAAATTCTTCAAAATGATCCTTGTTCTTCAACTTCAAAAGCTCCTAAGCAGACACACTATTTCTCTCTCTATAAATGGAAAAATATCAAGATGTCTACTCCGATTTCGAACTAAGGATGGTTTTTATACAAAGAGGAGAGGATTGGGGTAAAAATAAAGCAAAAATCTGAAAAATCCCGGAATTGTGACACAGGGGTGTGACACGGGGCCGGTCGCGCCTCTGCGGCTTGCGCCGCGTGAGGAGAGGCGTGATCCGAGCGGCTCCGGCCCTGGGTCTCGCCGCGTTGCAGGCTATGAAAATCAGGTCGCGGACACCGGGCCGCGGGTCATGACCCAGGGCGCCGGTCGCTCCGTGTTGCAGACCGTGCCCGGCGTCCCGGCTCTGACTCGGTCTTCGCGCTCTCTCGCCCGTCCGGTTCAGCTTTCCGATCCCTTTCGACACGCACTTTGATTCTCAGGCCTTGGATTGCTCATTTTAACCTTGTTTTCTAAATTAACTGTGTTAGCAACACTTATTAAAAAAAAGGACTAGAATTACCCTAAACGACAACTAATCATACTAAAATAAGATAGAAACATAGAAAATAATGCTCGGATTAGGACTAAAATACGAGCATGTCAACTCCCCCAAACTTGAACTCTTGTTTGTCCTCAAACAAGCATTTGGAAAGAACAAGAAAAGATGAAGACAAAAAGGAAAAACATAGTCATTACTGCCTCAGATTTTTATAATCAACCATTCACATGCGAAGAACGAGATCAAAGCTTCATATCAAAAGAGCAAAATCATGAGAAAAATGACCACTCTCTTTGAAAGGCAATTAATATCACAATGATCTTCACACATGGAGATAAGGGGCACATTTTCACTCAACATCACGTAATAGAAGCATACCACCATAAGCTTACAAAATAACTCAACATGATTCATCAATGTGCTCTAAACAAGAATCACATAGGTCTTTAGGGTTGTAGCGCTAAGCTCTTTGGACGGGTAGGGAAATTTTAGGCAAAAGTGACTCCAAGCTCTTTTCCACAACCTACTAACATTCCAAACCTAGTAAAACCAAAAGTTCTCTTCCACCCATACCACACAAAACGAGCAAGCACAAGCAAAAGATGGATAATCCTTAGTCTTCTCTTTTCCTTCTAATTCACTTCCCCTAAATCATTTGTTCACGTGTTCTTGCACAAGGAACTAGAGTCGGCATCAAATTCATTTTTTTTAATTTAATTCAACATCACGACTCTAATGATTCCCATTTTTTTTCATTTCAAGGGGAGACTTTGAGCTTTACAATCCAAGGCTTAAACATGTTTCACATTTTTTTTTCTATCCGAATTTTACTAACCACGGGTTTTTGATAAAACAATTCTTTCATTCATTAAATTCCCTCTACCCCGGGCTATTCAATAAAAATCAATCACCAAAGGCTCAACGGGGCTAGCAAGGATAAATTTTGAAGGAAAGAATAAATAAGGGTCAAAAGTTTTAACAAAAACCGCCTTAGGTCATCTTCAAGTTCTAAGCACATATAGAATACATGAAAGTTATGAAGCAAGTTCTAGAGATGCAAATATCATTGATGAATCACGCATGAAAGAACAAAATAGGCCCAAATCTCACAAGTAGCTAGAAATCAAGTCAAATTTCCACAATTTTGACTCGAGTGATACTTCGGCTTATCACTCTATCTCATGCATGCATTTTTCAACATTTTCGCATAAAAAATAATTCATCATAGGCGTGGCATGATTCCCTATGTCCATCATTCCCTGTTTCCTTCACCAAATCATTCAAAACAAACACAAGCTCAAGCAAAGAAAGCCATCACACCCGATTAAAGCCTAATCCAAGCACTTATTATTACAGACCCAAATATTAAGATAGAAACAATCCTAAAGATCAAATAAATCCGTACAAACCAATATAAAGTGCTGAATCCAAATATCAAATCCTAATAACAGTCATCCCAAATATCCAAATTAATAAAAAGTTCAAAAAAAGCAGATAAAGGGCGATTACCGGTCACTACTTTATACCCCCTCCCCCAAACTTGTTCCATTCCAAGGAAAGGACAAGTTTGAGTGGAGAAGATAGTGGGACCGAAATCGAGGAGCAGACTCTTTCAATCATCAGTAGGAGGGCGGCGTGGAGTGGAGTCTGATGGCGGCTGATATGGCGGATACAAGTACAGAGGGTAGGGGTATGGAGGGTAGTGCTGATATGGTGGCAGCTGTGGTGGTCGCTGATGAGGTGCTCCCTGTCCGATCCATTGGCCCATCATATTCTTCATGCTCGACTGGAAGGTATTGAAGCTTCCCTGTAGGCCCTGAATCTCAGCACTATTACCCGTGAAGGGGGTCCCGATCTCCTCCTCTAAGCCCGTGAATCGAGCATCAAAGCTCTCCTGCATCCCTGTCAAATTAGTATCAACCTCAGAATGCATATCGCCAAAACAGGAATTCATGTCTACCCGCATATTCCCCATGTTAGCCGCCGTGTCATTCATCAGATTCTCCAAAGTGCTGAAGCGGTCATCCTGGACATCCTCTCTATTTCTTCAGCTTTCCCTCGGCTGAGCTTGTGACGTGGAGCCTCCAGCATCATCTGCCCTAGGTGTCCTCTGTGTTGTGCCTCCAGATGTGGTAATCAAGGCAAGATGAGCCGGTATATCCATCAGACAATTCTCTTTCTCATCAAAAGTCGATACATTGGTCAAAGCCGGATTTGGAAGCGGGAACTGACACTTGTTTGTCAATAGAAAATCGAATGGGGCGGAGGTGGAGTTGACAAACTTTGCATTCCGGAGATGCTCCATGTTGAGAGCTCGAGGGCCGGGCACACATTGATAGTTGGACAAGTCGATGTCCAACATGGCTGCAATTGGGGTAATCAAGCCCCCAACACAAATGGTACCCATCCTAGAAGCTGTTTGTCTCTGACATTGAATGAGGAAGTGGGCGGCAAAGTTCACCGGGATAGCATTAAGCATGCACCATAACATGTATAGCTCTTGTGTCCTGAGGCCACTGTTTTCATGACGTGCTAGCACAGTGCAGGAAAGAAGCTTATGCATGTACCGGAAGGCAGGGTTAGACAGATGAGAGGCGTTGCTCTTGCTAGAGTCATATTGTAGCATATTTGGGTTTGTCTCCACAACACGGTCATGGAAATCATTGAAGCGGAAAGATGGGTGAGGGTGGAAGGTCCCATTAGTCGGAGTTTGAAACATCGCATTGAGACGATCCACATTGAACCTCCAGTCTTGATTTTCAAGCCGGAATGTGCAAGAAATAGGCCCTCTGGATAGAGTGTGTTTCACCTTCAGTGTTGAGAGGAACTCACGAACTAGCACGGGGTAAGTCTTCCAATCATTTTCTCCCAGGACATGTGTCCACCCAATGCGTCGTAGGAGCCCTGTCATACTTTCATGAATCCCCAACTTTCTTGTTGTGTTGGCATCCAAAAACCGAGTAGCGGCAACTTGGAAGCCTCTAGCTAGCTTCAACCACTTCTTCCTATGTTCATAATCCTCCAAGTAGATGTTCACCATAGCGGGGTCATTGGCCCCCATGTTGAGAGGGGGCAAGAGGGCACGATTGTTGTTGGGCTTCTCATCCTCTTGTTCTTCTTCCTCCTCATCTTCGAGTTTTTCATCATCTTCTTGTTCCTCTTTCTCTGATAGGTCTAGCACCTCCTCTTCTTGGAACTCTTCTTCGTCTATGAGCCGTCTTCGGGCTCCTCCCGCTTGTCTTCCTCTTCGAGTTTGCACCATTTTTGCGGGAAGGGCTTCGACTTAAGTACCTTTTAAAAAAATGAAAGACATCAAATTTCATAATAAAAGCATGAGACAAATGGTGGTATTTTGCAAGGGTATGTAAGCTAAATAGGGATCATTGTTCGAATTTCAAGCCCTATGCAAACATACCATTTCATAAAGACAACACAAACATGATTTCTTGTAGGAACTCATGTAATGCATATATGAGCATAATAGCGAAGCAAGGGTTGGCTTATTTTAGACAAAAATCCATAAATGTGGCAATAAAACAAACATATTCATGATTGATGCCCAAAACACAAAAAAAAAACCTAACATAATCCACATAACAAAGCTCACCCTTGCTCAATCTTTAGCATAAAAATTCCATTCAAGTAAAATGCGTTATTTCAAGTGAAATAGGATAAGAAATTTGCCTAATTAAAGAGCATGTTTCTACACAAATCCCACAACATACCCATCCTTCCAAATGAACCATATAAACAAAAAAACACTTAATGGGCATGGAATTGCATAGATCAGAGATGATATGGCAAGAATTTCTCATCTATAAGATTTTCCCCAAATTTTGGACCTTAGAACCCTAGATTTGGACAAAATGAGGGATCTCAACAAAACATCCATAAATATACAAATTGCAACCACACCCAAGGTTCATAAGGTAAGAAATACATAATGGAAGCAAGAAAAACAACAATAATCCATTCAACATGAATTCACCATGAAAATCCCCATTTTAGAGCTTGAAGAGCTATGACTTTCTTCCATGAAAAAGAAGGAGTGAATGAGGTGTAGATTCATACCTTGAAAAGATTAGAGCTTGTAATGGAGTGTAGAAACACTATGAGAGGTGCACAAGTGTGTGAATGTGAAGTGGTGAGTGAAAGAGGTGTGAAATAAAGTGAGAGGGGGGGGAGAACACTTAAACCCGCTCAGGCCGGTGGCGCGACCCGGGCCGCACCCAGACGTCGGGTCGAGCCGCGCCCAGACACCGCGACCCGGGCCGTGGGCCGCCGGTCATGCCGCGTTGCAGGCGGCCTTTTCTCGGCCGCGGATGCAAGGCTGCCCGGTCGCGCCTCTGGCTCTGGGTCAGGCCGCATTGCAGGCCCTCTTGGTGCTTTGGCTCGTTTCGGTCTTTGTCGACACTCCGCTTGTCCATGTACCGCTCCTATGCTCCATACTTGACCATTTACGGGCTAAACTCTCTTGTTTCGTACCATCAAAACTAAGAAAACAACAACTACAAAAGAAAAATAACGAACCCAACAACAAAAACAAACAATGTACTAAAATTAACGACAAGAAACAAAAAGAAACGGAAATAAAGTAAAATAAAATATTGGGGCCTCCCAACAAGCGCTAAGTTTAACGTCGCTAGCTCGACGGAGTACCATAACATTTAGGTGTCGTCAAGGTAGCAAACGAACACCCCTTCTTTTTCCTCAGGCTTGTAGAATTTTTTAACTCGGTGTCCATTCACCACGAACAAGCTTCCATCCTTGCCTTTGAGCTCAATTGCCCCTCCGTCAAAAATTCGTGCTATGGTGAACGGTCCACTCCATTTAGTCTTAAGTTTTTCCGGAAAGAGCTTGAATCTAGAATTGAACAAGAGAACTTCATCTCCCGATGCGAGGTCTTTTTGTCTCAAGAGCTTGTCATGGTAGACTTTGGCTCTCATTTTGTAAATAGCCGAATTTTCAAAAGCCTCCATCCGGAATTCCTCTAGCTCATTCAATTTTAAAATTCTTTCTCCCACGGATGACACATGATCGAGGTTCAACTTCTTTGTGGCCCAAAAAGCTTTATGAGAAAGCTCAACGGATAAATGACAAGATTTCCCAAACACGAGTTGATAAGGAGACATACCAAGCGGGGTCTTGTAAACCGTGCGGTAAGCCCATAGTGCTTCACCCAACAATGACGACCAATCCTTCCCATTTGTTCGGACTACCTTTTGAAGGATTTGCTTAACTTCCCGATTAGCCAATTCGGCTTGACCGTTTGCTTGAGGGTGATAAGGTGTTGTTACCTTATGCTTGACTCCGTGCCTAGCAAGCAATGCTCTCATCCATTTATTGTAAAAATGTGAGCCACCATCACTCATTATGGCTCTAGGGGCTCCAAACCTTGTCAAGATGTTCTTTTTGAGAAACTTGAGGACGACTTTTGCATCACTTGTCTTTGTCAGAATAGATTCAATCCATCTAGACACAAAATCCACGGCTAACAAGATATACAAGTTTCCTTCCAAAGCAACGAATGGACCCATGAAATCTATCCCCCAAACATCAAAAAGCTCAACTTCAATGATATTCTTCATAGGCATTTCATCATTCTTAGAGATAGATCCCATCCGTTGACACTTATCACAACTCTTGACAAACTCTTTTGCATCCTTGAAGATGCTAGGCCAATAAAATCCACTTTGGTAGATTTTCCTAGCAGTTGGATTAGCCCCAAAATCTCCTCCACTTAATCCTGCGTGGCATGCTTCAAAAATTTGCCCCCATTCCTCTTCGAGCACACACCTCCTCAAAACTAAATTCACACAATGTCTAAACAAGTACGACTCATCCCACACAAAGAATCTCAAGTTATGGAAGAATTTCTTCTTTTGATACCCTTCTAACTCTTTAGGTGCAATTCCCACCACCAAGTAATTTACTATATCTGTAAACCATGGCACCTTCATTGTCCCCACAACTAGGATCCTTTCATTAGGAAAACAGTCATCACTCTCTTTTGTTATCTTGATCCTCCTTAGTATGCTCCAAACGAGATAGGTGGTCGGCCACCGCATTCTCGCACCCTTTTCGATCTCTAATTTCCACGTCGAATTCTTGTAGAAGAAGGATCCACTTTATGAGTTGGGGCTTGGCATCCTTCTTGGCAAAGAGATGCCTCAACGCGGTGTGATCCGTGTAGACAATTGTTCGGGCCCCAATAAGATAGGGCCGGAACTTGTCAAAAGCGTATACAACCGCCAATAACTCCCTTTCTGTGGTTGTGTAGTTGACTTGTGACATGTCCAAAGTCTTGCTTCCATAGTAGATCACCCGGAACAACTTCTCTCTCATTTGCCCTAATGCGGCTCCCACGGCTACTTCGCTTGCATCACACATGAGCTCAAAGGGTTCACTCCAATCTGGGATAATAAGCACCGGGGCCGTCATTAGCGCCCTCTTCAGCGTCTCAAACGCCTGCACACATTCACCATAAAAAAACAAAGTCATTAGATCTTTCAAGCAGTTTACACAAAGGTTTAGAGATTTTTGAAAAATCCTTAATGAAACGCCGATAGAACCCGGCATGGCCAAGAAAACTTTGAACACCCTTTTCATTTGTGGAGGGTGGAAGTTTCTCAATAGATACTATCTTGGCTCGATCCACCTCCAATCTCATAGCGGATACTTTGTGGCCAAGGACTACTCCGTCTCTCACCATAACATGGCATTTTTCCCAGTTTAAGACGAGGTTAGTCTCCTCACAACGCTGCAAAACTCGAATTAAGTTGTCCAAGCAATTATCAAAAAAGTCCCCAAAAAATCGAGAAATCATCCATAAATACCTCCATTATCTTTTCAATCAAATTATGAAAAATTG
Organism: Perilla frutescens; assembly: GCA_026008535.1. NCBI lineage: Eukaryota > Viridiplantae > Streptophyta > Magnoliopsida > Lamiales > Lamiaceae > Perilla > Perilla frutescens. The sequence goes on along the minus strand of BRKX01000017.1, from coordinate 32,015,175 downwards.
ACATCATACATCTTTAGAAAGTAGCCGGAGCATTACACAAACCAAAGAACATTCTTCTAAAAGCAAAGATCCCATAAGGGCATGTAAAAGCAGATTTATGTTGGTCCTCGAGTGCAATCAAAATTTGGTTGTACCCGGAATAACCATCAAGAAAATAATAGAATTCATATCCGGCTAACCTATCAAGCATTTGGTCAATAAAAGGCAATGGAAAATGGTCATTTCTAGTGGTCACATTCAATCCACGATAATCAATACACACACGCCAACCATTCACAATCCTAGTAGCTATCAATTCATTACTTTCATCCTTCACTACGGTCATGCCTCCTTTCTTAGCCATGACTTGGGTGGGACTCACCCACTCACTATCGGAAATAGCATAGACTATACCCGCATCAAGCCATTTAAGAACTTCCTTCCTTACAACTTCTTACATTATAGGATTCAACCTACGTTGTGGTTGGACACGGGGTTTGTAATCATCTTCTAACAAGATCCTATGCATGCAAACCGTGGGGCTAATCCCCTTCAAATCCCCAATGGACCAACCTAACGCGGACTTATACTTTCTTAAGACTCTTAATAACTTATCAAGTTCATAAGAAGATAAGTAGGCCCGACACAATTACGGGATATGTCTCATTTGCACCCAAATAGGCATACCTCAAGTGGCTCGGGAGGGGCTTTAATTCTTCCTTCTTTTCTTTCTCTTCACCTTCTTCTCTTTTCAATGCTTCCTCTTTTTCATCCCTTAATGGCAAGAAGCGATTTTCTCTTCGTGGGATTTCCTGTGGAGAATCAAGAGTAAACACACAATCCACAATATCAGTGTTATCATCAAAATCATCAAAAGAAGAAGGAGAAGAGTAAAGAAATGCAAACAAAATATTTTCCAAGGGATCTTGAGAGGTGTAGAGCTCCATCATTGTTTCTTCAACGCATCCCTCTACAATTTTCATCACTTTACAATCCTCCACTCTCATAGACTCCTCGTCATCATCATGAAACTTCATTGCATTATAGATTGAAAAAGTACTACTTTCATCATTCAATCGGAGAGTAAGCTCTCATTTCGACACATCAATGAGTGCCTTTCCCGTTGCCAAGAACGGCCTTCCCAAGATGAGTTGGCACATTCTTGTCTTCTTCCATATCTAGGACAACAAAATCCACGGGAAAAATGAAGTCATTCACCTTCACAAGAACATCTTCCACAACTCCTTTTGGATAAGTCAAAGACCTATCTGCCATTTGCAAGCAAATTGTTGTCGGCTTGATTTCTCCAACATTGAGCTTCGAGAAGAACGACAATGGCATGAGGTTTATACTTGCGCCCAAATCACAAAGGGCTTTCTTCTCATGATGATCTCCAATAGTCACGGTAATGTTGAAACTCCCGGGATCTTTCATCTTGGCGGGAAGCTTCTTTTGAATTAAGGCACTATAATTTTCCGTGAGACTCACGGTCTCAAAGTTGCCCAATTTCCTCTTCCTTTTCACCACATCTTTAAGAAATTTAGCGTAGTTTGGCATTTGTTGCAAGGCCTCCACAAGAGGGAGGTTAATTTGGATCCTCCGGAATATATCAAGAAATTTGGAAAATTGCTCTTCATTCTTAGATTTTTGAAGCCTTTGAGGGTAAGGCACCCTCACTTGCGGTTCATCTATCTTCTTTGGTTGAAGTGTCACTTTGTCTTCAATATGCTCATCTTCCTTGATTTTCACTTCCTCTTCCACTACTTTCTCGTCTCTCCCTTCTTCAATGCTTGCTTCATCACCTTGCTTTGGCATTTCAGGCCCTTTGTATGCAGTCTCACTCCGTAAGGTAATGACTTCACAATCCTTTGGGTTCACCATTGTATTGGAGGGAAAATGTCCCGATTGATGTTGACCTCCTACGGCGGTAGCTAGTTGCCCTATTTATTTCTCAAGCATCTTCAATTGAGTGTTTACCGCCGCTTGGTTGCTCTCAAGCTTCTAGAATCTTGTTTAGGATTCACCAATGTACTTGTCGGTCTTGTTCAATAGAGTCATGAGAAGTTCTTCCATATTCGGTTTCTTTTCCTCATCTATAACCCCATTTGTGACCGAGTAACCCGGTGGTGGTTGAAGAGCGGCGTTCGAATTCCCATAAGATAGATTTGGGTGTGGTGGTCGGTGTTGATAATGATTTCCCGGTGCACCATGTTGACCTTGGAAGTGTGGTTTGAACCCTTGGTTGTATGGCCTTTGGTGGTTCCCATAACCGCTTTGGTTCACATAATTAGCTTCCTCAAGATGAGGTAGGGTAGAAGCCTCGGTCCTTTGCATCGTCATAGCTTCGATCTTAGAATTCAAAGTCGACATTTGAGCGGCTAGAAGAGCTATCGAATTCATGCTTGGACTAGTATCCACCGTCTTCAACATTTGAATTCCATCTCTTTCACTTGGCCATTGGAAGGCATTTGAGGCCATCTTATCAATGATGGCCAATGCCTCTTCCGGTCCCCTTCCTAGTAGAGATGCACCGACGGCGACATCCAAGATTCTCCTCACCTCGGGTGTTGATCCGGAGTAGAAAAGGCATACTTGATGGTCCATACCAAAACCATGGCCCGGACACTTTCTTAACATCTCACAGAATCGCTCCCAAGCTTCATACATAGACGCATCCTCCCTTTGCCGAAATTTGGTGATCTCCCCTTTTAGCTTTAATGTCTTCCCTGGTGGAAAAAACTTTTGTAGAAACTTTGAGATCATAGTGTTCCAAGACTCAAACGTTGATAGTGGTTGGTTCGACCACCACGCCCTAGCTTTGTCACGGAGGGAAATGTAGAATAGCCTAAGTCTCACGGCATCCTCCGGTATTCCATTCATTTTCACCGTCCGGCATATCTCAAGGAATTGGTTGACATGCTCATGAGGATCTTCAATTGAGGAACCCCAAATTGACTTTGGGAAATCATTGCTATCAATCCCGGCTTGAGCTCAAAATTATTAGCATGAATAGCCGGTCCATTTCGTGCTCTTTCATTAACAACGGGGTGGAACATATTCCAGATTGGAGCCTCCTCTTGAGCTCTAGCTTCCTCTTGGGCCCTCAACTGTGCCCTCAACTCCTTCAATTGTCCTTGCATCTCAAGGAGTAAGGGGTCTTGAAGTGGGGGATTAGGGATTTGGTTGTGGTTATCCCCCATTGTCCTTCGTCACCTAGCTACGTTACGATGACGACTTGTAGCTTCTATCTCGAGGTCGACTTCAAACAAAGGCTCTCCACGCAACCTTGTTCGTACACACCTCCTAACAAAAGCACAAGGTGAGTTTGGAACTTAAAAGGAAATTACACGTTTAATCTAGCAAAGTAATTCTTGAAATGATATTGCATATACTCAAATAAATAAATTAACTCCCCAGCAACGGTGCCAAAAACTTGATGAGATTTTTCTTTTCAATGTTTAAACCAATCACAAGCTTTAATTTACCAAATCTCAATTATGCAAGTGAACATACGGATCATAGGAGACCGGGTCGAACACAGGGAATTAAATGCATTCTTGAGACTACAAGTACCATAACATCAAACCTCTTCACTAGTCAAACCATTCAAAATTTGGGTTGGATTTTTTTTTAACTAATTAATATAAAAAAATTTTAGAGATCAAATAAAATTTAGCAACACACAAGAGATAAATCAGAATAAAACTCGACTACAAAATTCACTTGAAAGAAATGGGCCCTAGGGAATTGATCTTGGGTTAGGTTATAATCATCAAATAAGGGGGTCATGCATGAATTTTCCAATTAAATAATACTTGATCACAAAAATAGCCTAAGTCTTTTCTCAAGCAACTAAGACATTTTAAATTGAACACAATTCCCCTATCTCTAGGGTTCAATTACAATTGAATTTAAATTAAGCTCAATCAAGTAAACAAACACCAATTTAACACTAATTTCTCAATATCATGCCAAATTGGAATCATAAATCAAATACTCATGCACAATTAGTTCTCTCGAACCTAATCATACACAAATTTCTATCCTATGATGGCCCAGGGCACCGGTCCAGCTTTCCGGCTCCGACTCGGTCTTCGCGCTCTCTCGCCCGTCCGGTTCAGCTTCCCGGTCCCTTCCGACACGCGCTTCGATTCTCGGGCCTTGGATTGCTCATTTTAATCATGTTTTCTAAATTAACTGTGTTAGCAACACTTATTAAAAAAAGGACTAGAATTACCCTAAACGACGACTAATCATACTAAAATAAGATAGAAACATAGGAAATAATGCTCGGATTAGGACTAAAATACAAGCATGTCACAAAGCTCCTAGATAAGAGCCAAAACTATCTAAACTCTTCAAGAAATACCAAGACTCCTTGACACGCATATAAAATGTCTACAAAGTCAAATTCAAATACAAGACTCCTTCACATGAGTATAAAATGCCTACAAATTCAAATCTAAGACTCCTTGACACGAATATAAAATGTCTAAAAATCTAAATTTAAATCCAAGTACTCACGGACACGAGTATGAAAGGTCTACAAAGTCCAAATTCAAGTTGAAGGCTCCCTGATAGGAGCATAAACTATCCAAGTTCAAGAAAAAGCTCCCTGATACGAGCATAAACTATCTAAATTCAAATTCAAATTAAAGGCTCATTGATATGAGTGTAAAATATCTAATAAATTCAAATTGAAGAACTCTTGAATATGAGTATAAACTATTCACAAGTTGAAATTCAAGAACTCCTTGACACGAGTATAAACTATCTAATTAATTCAAGTTCAAAACTCCTTGATACGCGTTTAAACTATCTAATCATTTTTCAAGACTCATTCATTTCAAATAACAAGTCGTCCATGAACAAGTCTCGAGGGGGCATTTGTAGTAAGCGAAAATTTAAAATATTATATATAATATTTGTATTATTTTTTATATATTTATTTAGTTTTGGAATCTTATGAAATTCAAAATTAGATAAAGTATTTAAATAATAAAGATATTATTATATGATAAACATCAAGAGTCTTTCGCAACAAATAAATATATTTCAAAAGATATATATATCAATTTCCAACAGCCAATGAGATAGTGTCACATCAGCTCTAGATCTCTTTGCCTACAACTATAAATAGAGGCCTCCATATCAGTTGAAAATCATACAAGAATTCATTTGAAGAGTTCAAAAATTTGAGAAGAAGTTCCACAAGTGGAGTTCTCTCAGATATTCAAGACGTTCTTGCGGCATTTAAAGGCGTTTTTCACCAAAGTCATCCCGAAGATGGCGTTTGATGCACAAGCAAGACGGTTTAAAGCGTTCTGTCCTAAATTCAAGTGGTATTCAACGGCGTTCTTCACCAAAATCATCCCGAAGACGGCGTTTGATCCACAAGCAAGACAATTTAAAGCGTTCTACACCAGAAGTACTTTGAAGAGTTCAAGAATTTGAGAAGAACTTCCATAAGTGAAATTCTCTCAAATATTCAAGGCGTTCTTCACCAAATTCATCTCGAAGGCGGCGTTTGATCCATAAGTAAGGCAGTCAAAGGCGTTCTTCATCAAATTCATTCCGAAAAATAGAGAAGAACCAGAGAAAAATAGAGATTGGATCTGTATAAATATATTTTGATTCAAAGATCATCTGAATTGTACATTGTTTTGTGTTTTACCAGATTAAATACAAAAATTTATGTTACAATTTAGTTTGGTTGATTTGGTCATTTTTTTCCTTTAATTTTGGTTTGGTTTTGAATATTAAAACCGAAATATAATTTGGATCGGTTTCGGCTTAAATGAAAAGGTATTTTGGTTAAAACCGAACCAACCAATATATATATATATATATACACACACACATATATATAATATATTTATAATAATTTATAATTTATAATTCTAATATTAATTATACCTAAATTAATAAATTTAAAAGGTACCGTATACATAAAATAATATTAGTAATTCTAATATTTAGTTTCAATTTTCTAGTTTTAGAATTTTTAAAATATTTATTTATTTAATATATATTTTGTTATCTATTGAGTGCATGTTATTTTTTTAGATATAATTATTTCGGAAAAAATAAAAATAATTATTTAAAATTCAGTTAAACCGAAAACCAAAAACTAACTAAAGAATTATGATTTGGTTTGGTTCGATTATATATATTATTTTGACTGGCTCGGTTTGAATTTTTTTTTAAAATTATTAGGTTTTGTTAGTTTGACTCCATCGATTTTGCACCAAACAAACCATTTGCACACCCCTAGTCATTGTTGACAAATTCCTAGTAAAATTTATATATAGACTGTCTTACCCCAGGGGCAAAAAAATAAAAATAAAAAATAAATCACATACTAGGAGAAGCATTTTTGTGTTTTGTTGATCTCATATACACTTCTGATTTTGTTTTAGTAAAGCACTATGTACATTTTATTTTAATTTATTAAGCATTTATACTTGTTGTTTTCCTTACTCTTCTATTATAGCTCGTTGTTAAGTTTTTCTAGGGCTTAGTAAAATTTAAAAAAAAAAGACCTATTTTATTGGAGTGTTGATAAAACAAAATGCATACATTATAAGAAGAGCTTATTAAAGCAAAATTACACTAGGAGTATTGAAAAACAAGATGAATAGAAAGAAAAAATTAATTAGTAAAGCGGTGGATTAATAAAGGGAACTTTTTGAAGTGGGTAAAAGTTCATATTTTGCCTACTAACTGCAGGGTGTAGCAAATTAATGATATATAAGCAGTTTAGCTTGTTGATCGAGTTAACTTTTATTTTTGTAATATTTATTATTAAACTCATAAATTTAATTGTAGAACATGGGTTGGGACTAGAGGTGCCCAAATAAAACCGGACCGGCGGTTATAACCGCCGGTTAGCCGGTTTGGCACGGTTCCAGAACCGTACGGACGTAACCGCCAACCTTCCTAGGGCGGTCCGGTTCCGGTTTGGCGAACGGATTTTTTCAAACCGCCGGTTTGGGCGGTTAACCGGCGGTTTGTATATATATATATATATATATATATATATATATATATATATATATATATATTTTTACGGTCGAGATCACGATCTGCGTGATCTCGATCAACGGCTAGGAACGCACGGAGGCGGATCGCTGATGTGGAACCGCCGGTTTTGGAGCACAAACCGGCGGTTTGGCCAAAAACCGCCGGTTTGGGCTCCAAAACCGGCGGTTCGGCCGTTTTTTTTTCAAAATTTTTCAAATTCAAATTTTAAATTTTTCCCCCCACTCCCCAATTTTCACCTATAAATACCCCATCTCCTCCACCATTTTCACTCACACCAAACTCTCAATCTCTCTCTCTATACTCAAATTCTCTCTATTCTAGCAATATCATTTTCTTCTTCAAGTTTTCTTACAAGTTACAATTTTACGAAGTTACTCTCTCCACTCTCAATCTCAATATCTCGATTTCTTCATTTCTTCATTTTTACAATTCTACTCATTTTCTATCATCCCTAATCATCATGTCAAGCCGAGGTAGCCGAGCCGATAAGGGTAAAGGCAAAGCTATTGCTGATAGTTCTGAAACTTCACGTCGTCGTCGTCGTACTCATTCTGGAGTACATATTTCTGATGATGCGGAGACGGCGACGCCTCAATTTCAACAACAACAACCTGAAGAATATACAAATCCCTATGGCGGAGCCGATAGCGGTTTCTACAACCATCCAAGTGGTGGTGGTTTCTACCATGATCCAAGTACCGGTGGCGGTTTTCACAACAATCCTACTGCAGCTCAAATGGCAGTTGACGAAGAAGTGGCAAGATGGATCCAGTTTGAAGAATTACAACGATCTCAAGAATCTCGTGCTTTCAGCGGAAATCCATCCATCGATCTCGACACGGAGGAGGCGGAGGAAGAGGCGGAGGCCGTTCCAACAAGAAATACGGCACTAAAATTTGCTCTCTTCACTATTCATTTTCAAAAGGTGGCAAGGAAGAATGAAGCGGGTGTGTTTGATTTGTATTGCAATTATTGTCCGAAGCAATACAAATTTCGCACTGGAGGAGGCTATGGGACGTACTGGTCACACATCACCAACAATCATCAAGTCGAACTTGGACGTGCTCAAGCTCAATCACAACTCAACTTCCAACCGGTAAGCAGTCAAAATATCGAAAGCCAAGGTGAAGGTACGTCGTACTCATCCCAACTTTTTAGGTTTGACCTTCTAGTTGCTAGGGAACAAATGTGTTATTTTATTTGTGAAGAATCTTTAGCACTTCAATTTGCCGATAGTATGAATTTTGAACGTCGTATGAAAACTACTTATAATCCTGGTGCTCAAAGAATACCTAGAATGACTATGACTAGGACCCTTGAAAAATTGCATATAAGATATAAGTCGAAATTGAAAAGTGTTATTAGTAAAATTCCTTATAGGGTTGCTATTTGTTCTGATATTTGGTCTGATAAATTTATCCGTCATCATTATATTGCTGTTACATTGCATTGGATTGATTATTCATGGAATTTAAATAAATGTTTAATTGCTTTTCGTAGATTTAACTGTCAACATAGTGCTACTAATATTGCTAAGGCTATTATTAAAATTTGCAATCATTTTAAAATGCTTGATAAGATTTTTTCTATTGGTTTTGATAATGCGAGTGCTAATACGGCTTGTATTAGAGAATTAATTCAAGCATGTAATCCAACCTTGCATAGTAAATATTTTCATACTCGATGTATTGCTCATATTTTGAATTTATGTGTTCAAAATGGACTTAGAATATTAAATAACACAATTCAACCTATTCGTGATGCTGTAGATTATATTCATGGTAGAGTTAGAGTTAGACGTAGGTGGGAAAAATTATGTAGGGAAGCTGGTGTGCATCCTAAAATTTTTAACTTAGATGTGCCTAATAGGTGGAACTCTACTTATGAAATGCTTTCTGCAACCTTTGAATATCGTGAATTATTATGTTCTTTTTTTGCTACGCATATTGAATCGTTTATTTTATTATCTTAGTATTGGGATGATTGTATTGAATTAATAGAGCTTTTAAAAGTTTTCCAATATGCAACAAAAGATTTATCTGGTGTGTATTACCCTACCGTGTGCAAATTTATGTATCATTGTTGTTTAATTGCTGCAAAATTTAATGTTTGTAGTCATAAACCCGATTTGCAAAATATGATTCTAGCCATGGTAAAAAAATGGCTTAAATATTTTGATCATGTGCCTAATATTTTTTTGGTTGCAAAAATATTAGATCCTACTTTTAAACTTAGTGCTACTAACGATATGATTGACATGTATTACAAGTTTTTGTCTACTATGAGTTTTACAGGTTCCGATCCCGATATACATGTGCCAACTGCTGAAGAAATTAAAACAGAAATTTATGAGTCTATATATTCACTTTATAGAGAATATGAGTTAAAATATGATGATAGTATAACTCGTCCAACCAGTCGTTCTTCATGTTCTAGTAGTTCTTTTTCGTTAGGATTAAATACTTCATCTTCACGTGGTAGTGCTTTACAAGAATTCCAAAAAAATTTCCATAGTAGAGGAAATACTAGGCGTAGTCAAAATGAATTAGATATGTATTTGCAAAACCCTGTTGTGCCCCCCGATGATGAAAATACAGGTCCCAACAATTTTGATGTTCTCAAGTGGTGGTTCCGAAATCAAGAGCGGTATCATTTGTTTGCAATTATGGCAAGGGAGATTTTTGGAGTCCCGGCATCCACGGTTGCGGTCGAGCAAGCTTTTAGTGAATCCGGTTACATGTTGGACGAACGGAGATCAAATTTGACACCGGATCACCTCGAAGCTCAAATGATATTGAAGGACGAGTCTATAGCCGACCTAAGAGAGCAAGAGAACCGCTGGGACGACTTGATGGATGGCCCGCTCATTGAAGTTGGCTCGGAGAGTGAAGCCGAATGAGGGAGCCAAACCGGAGATGATTGGGACGACGACTTCGAATTCTAGACTCGCCAAGGAAAAAAGGTAAAATGAACTACGAGAGCTTTGATTCCAAGGTAAGGGATACGTAGGCAGCTTCATATGAAGTGCAAGCCCAAATTTCAATTATTTCTTTTTCCCCCCCTAATTCCTAAATTCTAAATTAGCTCAAATTGTAACTTGTAAATTGTAAATTTGTAAATTGTAATTTTATATTTTCATAGTTTGATTAATTTACAATTTGTATTTTGTAACTTGTTATTTGTAAATTGTAATTTGTAAATTTGTAAATTGTAATTTCATATATTCATATTTTCATAGCTTGATTAATTTACAATTTGTATTTTGTAACTTGTAATTTGATAAATTAAATTATATTCTCAATATTCTTGTAAGTTGTAACTTGTAAGTTTTATTACTTGTAAAATGTAAATTGTAAGATATAAATTATAAAATTATATAATAATATCAAAATTCAAATAAACTTGTGTTTTGTCATACTTCTTAGTTTTTAACTTGTAAATTAGTAATTTTATCGATTTAGTTTTTAGTAGTTTTTCGTCCAATCGTCAATTCGAGTTCGGAGAGATAGAGGGAAAAAAAAAAGGAAACCGGCGGTTAACCGGATAACCGCCGGTAACCGGCCGAGGTAAAAACCGGCGGTTTCAGTTAACAAACCGGAACCGTCAACCGTTTACGCACGGTGCGGTTCCGGTTCCGCCGTTCCGGAACCGCATAACCGGCGGTTTCTAACCGGAACCGGCCGGAACCGGAACCGGAACCGTGGGCATCTCTAGTTGGGACATCAAATATGAAATAGAAGATTACATCTAAGGCACAGGTATATATAGATATATTGTTCTCCTGCAATTTTATTACAAAAAAAGGAAAAAAAAAAAAAAAGATATATATCTCTTGAAGACACCCAAACAAAGAGAGAATGATGTATAAATTAAAGAGAAGTCTCTGAGTTTGAGAGCACAACTTCTACTTCCCCCAACTAAAAAAAATGATCCATGAGCATGTTTCTCCTGAAAACCTTCAACCAATTAAAATAATAAAAAATGTTAAGAATTACACCACAACACAATTTTTTCCTTAATATACTCACTGCTCCATATATAGCTCCCACTACTTAGTTTGGATCACACCACACAATCAACTTATATATATATGATCCACGCTGCATCAATCCTTTCTCCTTCACATAATTGGAAAAACACACACAAAAATATATATAATACATAAAGATGGCCTAGAAATTATATGCAATGAGCAATATAATGATCAAAGGTGCAGGTGAGAAGAAGTGTAGAGAGGGTTATTAGATGACATTGACGATCCCTTTTTCTTTGTAAACAAGTCCCCAAGAAGAGGTATAATCGGCTTCTGCTTCTTCTTCTTCTTCTTCGAATTCTCTCTCATCATCATCTCCTTCTTCTTAATCCCTACCACCAAACTCATTTCATCTACATTTTCCCCAACACTCAGCACCTGACCTAGGCTCGGTGACGACGCGGCTGCAGCTTTGGCAGCTGCGGCCGCCTCGGCCCGCGCCAGCTTGGACATGTTGCGGTGGAGCTCAGCATTCAAAGAGGCCACGGCCACCTCCGTCTCCGACTCTCTATCCTTGAGCAACTTCAGCTCCGCCTTCGTCTCCTGCAGCTCCGTCTCCAGCTTCTTCACCGTGTCGACCAGCACCGCCGGCGGTGCTTCCGATTTATCAAGTTGTGGAGTTGTAGTCGTTGGTGCGAAAAATGGAATCTCTTGCTTGGGGAATGCGAAGGGCTTCGGTGAATATATCTCCCCGGCCAAGAACCGCTCTCCGAATATCGCCACCGCCTCCTTCACCGACCGGAATGGCCGCGAAGTATCCACGCTGGAGGTCGGGTTTTGATCATCGGGAGTTAGACTTGGGACGTCTTCCATGGGGATGAGAGAGAGAGAGGGTTGAAATTAATGTGTTGCAATTGTGAAGAGATTAATATAGGTAGGTAGGGTGCATGGTGAGGGGTGTGTTGAGAGTTGAGAGCTGAGAGTTGAGATATAGATATCTTTGCTTTAAAGTGAAAAATTGGAGGTAGCGATGGGTATATGTTTTGATTTGAAGGTTAAGCCATCATGGGATTTTGTTGGAGTTGTGAGACCTCGACAATTCAACTACTATATATGCAACTTATCCAATTATTTCCTACCCTAGCTATATATATAAATTAATAATGCGTGTTAGTGAATTTGTGCGAGAGAGAGAGAGATCAAAGTTTGTTTATAAATTTTCTTGTTCATGACTAGGATAAGTGTACTTATCGTGAAAAGTGTTACTTTTAGTTAGTTGCAAAAAGATTCACGATGTTTAACTTTTTTAAAACCGGCCCTTATATTTTTCTTTAATTTTAGCAATGCTATTAATAGTCAACTCTAATTTTTGGTCAATTTTGTTGTGATTCAAACGACGGACCCCTAAATCCAACGTCGAAATTAAACCAAGATTGGGCCAAAATTATAATTGTGAATATCTAATTAGTGTGAGTTGGGACACCATATTTTTTATATATGCAATTAAATCTCGGTAGCGACTGTGGGTTACTTTCGACAATAAAAAAAAAATAGCGTTATGTTTGTCCCCTTGGGGATGACTTAGTGGTAGAGTGGTGTTTCTTGAGGCCAAAGATTTCAAGTTCGACTCATGTATGAGTCTATCACACCTGGCCTGCCAAGTGTGATTTACCTCCCCTGTGTAGGTTTGCAGACTATTACACAGGGGCGTTATGTTTGTCCCCTTAGGGATGGCCTAGTGGTGGAGTGTATGTTTGCAGGCTATTACACAGGGACGTTATGTTTGTCCCCTTAGGGATGGCCTAGTGGTGGAGTGGTGTTTCTTGAGGTCAAAGTCTCAAGTAAATCCACCACTAGGTGTGAACCTGTCACACAAAACCTCCCTTGTGTAGGTTTGCACGCGCACCAAGGACATTACACAGAGGTGGGGTTTACCCATTGCATGGTTGCGGGTTAACCTCGATATCAAAAAAAAAAATAGTGTTTTGTTTAATTTTAGGGGACGTGCAGAAATTCAAAGACAAATTATATATCCATCACATCGGACATGGACTAGTTAAAAAATTAGTTGTGATGCGAAACTTAATTTCGTATTCTTGCTTATTAGGTCATATATATATATATATATATATATATATATATATATATATATATATATATATATGCATGCTCGAATGTAACAGCTAATTAATTAAGCATATATTCAAATCTATAACATAAGATGATATAGATGTCTTGTATTTATTTCACTCTTACGCAAACATATACTAGTGAACTCATTATATTATCACATGATGTTAAAAATTAACCTAGTTTGATGCTCTGTTTTTCATTTTATGCAAGTCAAAATCTTGTAATTACTTCCACATGTTTGTCAATTTCTAACCATAACAAACTATTCCAATCTTTGCATTAAACTTAATTCATACGACTACTATTGGCGTCGCATGTAGGTTAAATCTTCTTTGATTTTAAAATTATAAACTACGTTATTTCGAATGAGATATTCATTTTTATTTTTATGTGAGAAGAATAATTGAAACTAGGTTGCTCATGTCAAATTTTATGCTCCTTTTTCACTATTAAATTTATGATTTTAAAAATATTTATTGTAAAATATAAATTAATTATAATATAAATAATCATAATTAATATTTATCAACAAAAATAAATTAAAAAAATTATAAAATTAAATTTTTTGAAATAATCAATCATAATAATGAATTATTAATTAAAAACTAAAAATTAAATATTAAAAAATAATTATAAACCATGGGTAAACCCTAAAAAATCATAAAATTAAACTAAATCACTAAAAAAAAAATTGAAAAAAAACATACAAGAAAAACTCATAATTTGAAAATATAACGCACATAGAGTGCAATAGGAAATCTGACGTGGCTCGCACATGGCATTTTCCTAAATTCTATTTCAACTCTTCAAATTGACATTTCTTGTATATATTTCTCACTCATCATTTGTTGATTTTGGCATAAATAAATTCACTTTATTAATTTTTGGTATATATTTCTCACTCATCATTTGTTAAATTTGGCAGAAATAAATTCACTAGATTAATTAACATGAAACAAAGTTTCTAAATATAATGCAATTGTGTATTGGATGAAAAACGTCTAATTTTTAATTAAAAAAAACGATATTTATGTCTTCATTGGGACGGGTTTAATTTGGCTATTTTACGTATAAGTTATATATATAAACCTAGGCAATGTTTGGAAGCTTGTATAAAGGCATATTAGTAAAGATATTCAACAAGAACCGTGTGTTTGGTAGCTATTATTCGTTCACGCGAGGCCCGGTCCTAACGCGAGGTCCGGGATGTAATTTACTGATTCGGCTGGATAATGTATCCGACGCCCCCCTCAAATACAGTTTCTAGCGATGAACAGTAATCTCGATAACAAAAATTTCGGACATAATTACCCTTTCAAAATCATTCAAAAAGCCAAAAACATATACGCCCGCCCATTTCTTTAGAAATCTGAAAACTTTCTATCGTTGTGTTCTTCAAAACCCTAACGCAGCTTTGCAGGAGCTGGTGTACAAGCAAGGCCAAGCTGGAATCACCAAGGCCACTGTGTCGGTTGTTTTCGCCAACTCCGATCGCAGCCGAAGCCCTCTCAGCTATGAGGATTCTCCTGAAATTACAGTCACTCGTCGGGTAATTTTGGAAATATGTGTTGAATCAGCGTTTAATCCAAGTGTTTGGTTTGTGATAGTGCTTGTGTTTTGTTTCTCTAGGATTTGTTAGTAATCTTGGGAACTTATTTTGGATGGTTTGCGTCAATTTGTGGATTTTTATTTTCTTCGCAACTTTATCAATTTTTCTAGATAGTTGCTAGTTAAATTAGCAGAGATTACCAGTTGGGATTTTTGTTTTCTAATTTTGCAAATTGATTAATGAATTGGGTATTTGAGAAATTCATTGTTGCTGTTTGTTTTATAAAGATAGGTTTTTGATTAGTTTGTTTGTATTGGTGAAATCTACCATCATAATAGAATACCATTCTTTAGGTTTTCCCATCTGTCTTTATCAAATGGTCAACTAAGTACCAGTATGAATTGAGCAGTAGTTTTAAATTAGTTGGTTTGATCTGTTATAATATGTCTTTACATATCAAATATGAAAGAGTATTGCTTTTTTTATAGTAAGTTAAAAAATGATAATCTGCAAATTAAAGCTGTAATTTTTGCTGCTTATATATGCTTGATTGCTTTGCTCGGTTTTATGTTTTTCTTTGTTATTGCTAGGAATCTGTGCAAGTTTCTGGAGCTGAGTTCAGTGGAACCAATTTTTTGTTGAAATGTTGCCACCTAGGCGTTTGACTGATTCTGATTATGTGTATCCGTTACTGCAAGAGATTCTTCTCAATCAAATTCTCCAACTGTTTGTAATTGTGCATTACTTAACAAAGCTTAACTCGCTTATTTATAGCCTCTTCTAGCTTATTCAAATATCCAGCCCTAAATCGGTGTCAGTTTTCCACCCTTGTACCACCAATTCCTTCAAAGCTGCCAATAGAACTTCTTCTTCTCTTGTAGACCAACTGCGGCGTGTCTTATCGGATTTGTTTCCATGCACCCGACAATCATTGCTTCCTATTTCAAACATTGCATACTATGTAATTCTGCCCCCATACCCCCAAAAAGATAACAAAACATAATAATTTCTCAAGCATAGCTACAGTACATAAGTCTACAAAATCCAGTACATAAGGTGTAGAGATTGAACTGTTTAAGAAATCATTGATATTCGATGATTGAACGGATGCACATCCAGTACATAAGTCTACAAAAAAATAAGATTCAGCAAAGTAAACAATAGCAAACTCAATAGTACTGTAACAACAAAAAAGTCAAAATCACATAAGCAACAATGGAAGCCGAAGGTATAAAAGAAGGAAAGTTTTGTGGCATCAGTTAGTTATTACAGCTAATTCATCAAAAGTTCCTTGCATATAACCTCTCAGGGTGGAAAGAATCAACTATACAATATATGAGCAACTATCGTCCATACACCATTGTGCAATATTCTGTCAATGCAACTCCCCCCAAACAACCGCACCCAAAATTATCATAAAGATCAAATATCTGTCATTGATGTGAGATTATCACAAATGCCAAAAAATTAACACGTAATTCATCAACAAAATTTGCAAAAACATGAAATAGTTAGTAACTGATTTGGCATAGGTCTGGGGACATACTTTCTATCATCAGTGGGACATACTTTCTCTCATGAATGTCACAGAAGGGTAAAGAATTCATCATTTGAATGAAGATGGCGAGGGAAATCCGAAACCAACACAATCAATATTCAAGAAATCTCTAATAAATTGTATGGGAATCGATATCATAACCGAGTCAACCATATCAATAACTTCAGCAGAACTCAAGAAATTAAATCAAGTTCATGAACAGGCCGCAAGAATCCTTGGAGACCCACGAAACCTTGTGTCGGAACAAATTGTTTCATCCTTGGAAACCCACGAGACCCACAAAATAAATTAAATAGTATATCTTGCGTCGCCGAACTCATTGTTTCAGAAGCTTTCATGCGAAGAGAGCTGCAACCCTTGGAGACCCACGAACTTCCTTTGCGTGCGAAAAAAAAAGTGCAGAAATAACCCACGAAAGAAGGTGAAAAAATCGGGGATATAAATTGACAAAAAATGAGGGCATGGTGGGAATATTGAAACTTTCACGAGGATATTATAGACATTCCAGAAGTTAGTCTATCAAATAAAATAATGTACCAAACAGATGTGTGAAGCAATCTTAGTATATTTATCTTAATAACCAAACACACAATTAAAATAGCTAATACGCAATTATCTTTCAAAACAATCCAGATTTTATTAATATGGGTATATCCGTACCAGTATACCACACATTGCCTTAGAGATAAACTGTTGTGCACCACATGGACGAGTCTAGGCCATTAAACTGGTTCAGGCCCATTAATAATTAAGGTAAAAAAAAAAGGCTCATGTCGGGGGGTGTACCACACACACGCACCCACATGCAAGGCGTGGGGTACACACGCTCAAATTTTTTTTTCATTTTTTTGTGATTTTTTAATTTTTTTTTAACTTTTTTTCCCCAAAATTATGTACCCTAAAGTACAATTAGTGAATCCTAAAATTAAAATGAATTAATTAAATACTTTTGAAATAAATATAAATATATGGCCTAAAATTAATTTAATGAACCCTGAAACTAAAGTGAATGAATTTTTTTTCTTAATTCGGCGACTTGCGCAATACACTCGTTTGATGCTAATGCGTGGGTTCGTGTATTGCGCTCGACAATTAATTTAATTTTTTCGAAACAACACAAAATAAACATAAACGGTGATTGAAAACAAAATAAAAAAAAACTAATTTTGAAATAAATATATACCATAAAATAGAATTAGTGAACCCTAAAATAAAAGTGAATGATTTTTTTTGAAATAATTATAACCACTAATTAAGATTAATAAACCTAAAAAACATGAACACTAAAAAACACAAAATAACCTAAAAAATTCTAAAAATACTAAAAAAATCATTAAAAAAAACCTAAAAAAAACGTTGAACCCTAAAAGGCCTAAATTTCTAAACTCTAAATATTAATTGAAATAGAAAAAATCACAATTTGAACTTTAAAAGGCCTAAATTTCTAAACTCTAAACATTAATTGAAATGAAAAAAATCACAATTTGAACTAAGATGTACATAAAAATTGGTGATAAACTTATAGGTAAAAAAAAACATTGAATGTCGCAAGTAGCTAAAACAAAATTTTCCACAATCTTTATTAATGTACAACTTGGCTTTAGTCAAATTAGAAAAATTGAATATGAAAATCATATTATATTATTATATAGTGAAAAAAGACAAAAGAAAACACAAGGAGAGGCGAGAGAGAAAGTAGCCAGAAAAATTCCCAACTCTGTGAAGCTCTTCGATTCGGCGATGCACGCGGCCATGGCGGTTACTTCTCCCCCCGCTCCCTTTGCTTACAACTGCAGGCTCCATCAAACCCTAGAACCCTCCTGCTCTCCTTCCTCCTCCGCCTCCCTCTCCCGCCGCCCTCTTTCACCCCAGGTATATATCTGTATACATTCCTTTTTTCACTCTGTTCGATCGCTTTTTATTGTTCAATCAATTCGAGTGTTTCCCTGCAGATTTCGAGCTTCTTCGGCGCTCAGATTTCGGTTTCAGGTAGACTCAATCAGCTGCGGCGTAGTTCGCGCTCCACTTGTCGCCCAGGTCAGCCTTGTTGATAATATTTTTTTATTTTTTTAATTGAGCTCTTGTTCATCATCCAGTCTGTCGGTGGGTGTGTATTTTATGAAAGAAATTGAGTTCCATATGGATATGGTGGTTCTGATAAAATGACTAATTATGTCAATTGGCTCCAAAACGAATCAACTATTCCGGCCTTTAGTTTGTAATTTATTGTGATTATTTTTCTATTTGTAATTAATTCTACAACCAGAGATGAATTTTGGTGTTTGACAATGTTTTGAATGTTTCTCATAATTTTAAGGAATATTAATGTCCGTTTGTGCATGCTGCCGTGGTTGTGTGTGTTTTGTCAACTATTATGCCGTCATTATGTACATTGATAGTTTTTTTTCCTGATAGTAAGCTTTCTATTGCTGTCCTGCATGAAAATTCATGAATGAAATTCCATAATGCCCTGTCATTAACTGGTTCTTTTTTCAAATTGTTGCGATCGCAATATTACACGCATTGTTTCCAAGTCCGCACATAAAATTACAATAGCCATACTCGTGTCTGAATCTGCACATTGTCTGTGCAGGAATAAAGGCTGTTGCCACTCCCGATTCAGCTGTGGAATTGCCCCTCACAGCAGAAAATGTTGAGACTGTGTTGGATGAAATTCGTCCCTATCTAATAGCAGATGGGGGTAATGTTGCATTGCATGAAATTGATGGAAATGTCGTGAAACTAAAATTACAAGGAGCATGTGGATCGTGTCCTAGTGCTGTAGTGACAATGAAAATGGGCATTGAGCGTCGTCTTATGGAAAAGATCCCTGAAGTTGTTGCAGTGGAATCAATTCCAGATGAAGAAACAGGTCTTGAGCTGAATGAAGAGAACATAGAGAAGGTAAATATTTATTTAACGTGTCTCATACGTCATACTGTATTTATTTATTTTGTCAGAAGTAGTACACTAGTACACTAAAATATATTCTAGCTTATTGAAAGTGATATAATGGTATTTATGGCTTAAATATATTTCACAAAGATGGAAATATGTTATTTTATGTCTGAATACTTCTGAATCTGGTGTATTAATATTCTAATGAGTTAGCATTCTAAGATAATGTGATGCAAGAAACTGAAAGGAAGTAGGTTGATGAGTGAGAGATGTGGCAAGAAAAGAGCATCATGTCTGTATAGAAGTAATCAATGGAAAGTAGCAAGATTTAGAAGGAAAGAAAGAAAAAGCTGCTCAAGTGGACAGTAAATAAAGGGTCTTGTTTGAACTCTTTTATGTTTCTTAGAGTGATGAGTCAAATCTTATTTCAGCTAACTGCTAACCCTCTGTTTATTATTGAGCTCTGTCTTGATAGAAGAATTGATAATTTTATTCAGTACTGAAACATGAAATTACATTTTTGGTTCTATCTTAACTGTTCCAATCCTGCTGCCTCTCAACTCCTAAGGACGTACCCTCTTTTTTTCTCAACCACTAGTTGCACCTATGGAATTAGCACCTGCTCCAAACTCCAAAGTGCTAGTCTGACTGTCTGAGTACCATAACATTCAGATTAGTCATATAAAATTGCAAAATTGTCCCAGTCATCAGTCTTACTACCATCCTTTGTCTTAAAGAACTCTTATTTGTAGCCTAAGCATCATTTTCCCTGCTGAAAAGGTTGTTTTGGATAAAATAGCGAAACATGAATTATGCTACTCTGTATGGTCTACCTCTAGAAATGGGAAAGAGATGAACATTTTGGTCTTATTCCTTCATTCCTTGACCGTAAGATTTATATATTGGTCTACTTAAATTAGCAGTTTATGATAGCCAGAGTTTGAGGAATGTCATTTTGTGCTGGGCATAACCCCCTTGTCACCAAGAATACCATTGCTGCTCAATATTGTATTTTAAACTTCATTTGCAGCATTTTATTCACTATGGACAAAAGATAAATGCAACTTCTCTTTTAGGTGCTTGAAGAAATAAGACCTTACCTCATTGGAGCTGCTGGTGGGGAATTGGAACTAGTAGAGATTGAGGAGCCAATAGTTAAAGTGCGAATAACGGGTCCTGCGGCAGGTGTAATGACTGTTCGAGTTGCTGTGACCCAGAAACTTCGAGAAAAAATTCCATCCATTGCAGCGGTTCAGCTTCTGTCATAGAAATAATCTAAAGATCTTGAATGCCAATTATGTCGTGGACACCCCAAAAAACAGTAACAGAGATGCCAACTAGGTACATAATACCGTGCAATAAGTGATATTTAAACATTTGATACGACTGTAGGAGCTGTTGGGTTGTATCAGGTGCTTTTTAGCGTGCCAGGTCTTGATGTATCTATATATATCACATATTGCTGTGTACATATACAGTGTGCCAGTATTTGATTAAGAAATTTATGCTCTATTTATTGCGCGTGGACTGATGATGTTTTGCTGCAGACGTCTTTCTTGTAAATGATGTAGCAAAATTTTCCCTTGTTTCTCTAATGTTGAGTCCTTTTATAAAAAAACTGATATTATTCTCGCGTTGTGTTTCATTGATAATGTGAATGGGAGAGATGGGACAATATTTTTCACAAGAATGACGTTTCCAAATCAGACGGTAAAATTTTGAGATATTGATTTGCGTACTTCTTGATTGAGAGAGAGGAGTGAGAAAGAGGAAAAGTAGATATAGTATTACAAGAAAATCATCCTCTTACATACGAAACAGAATAGTTTTTGGCAGTTTTATCCGTGGTTCAAATTACATTAAGCACTGCAACGATAGTCCTTAAAAACATGATAATAATACAAAGACCAAGCGCCCTTGGTATTTATAGGATTTAGCAACAGTTTTTGGTACAACAAAAGATGATTTTTAACTTATTCTACATTCAAAAAACAAATAATGGAATCTGCAAGAAACAACCAACAAGGATCTCAGTTCTTCCAAAGCTTGGGCTAATTTCTACCGTGAACTTTAGCAAAGATTGTCACGAGCCAAGGTATAACATAGGCAGTAGAATATAACTAGAGCCCCAAGTTTGAAAGAAGCTGGCGCCATCGTGGAGTTTCTTCGTCAAAGATGTACGTCAGAGGTGAAATCAGAACCCCACTACCTCCAATCTGCACAAGAGGATAGAATCAAGATAAGGCATTGAGTTAAGGATACTACTCACAAACACAAAAAGATCTGAGCACATATAAAAAAATTTACAGGGATAAAGCTAAGAGATATTTAATCAAGCAATGATTTTCAAATCCTCGTGGTAACCAATGCAGATTTGTGAAGTGAACACCAAACCTAATTTTTAAAGTAACACCTATATCTCCTTTTCAAACATAGCCAACAACTTCTACATGCATGAGCAGAGGCTGATCAATATGAATCTTAAAAGATTAATGCTCACCATCCTCAGCTGCTGAACAGATTTGTAAAGCGCTTTCTTTGGTACACAAATAACTATAGCAAAATAATCTGCTGCTACCTTTCCATCACGCTTACAAAAAACTGGGCAAATAGTAGGTCCCTGCATACAAAATCATGAAATTATGTAAAAAGCTTCCATATGGATGAAAGGGTACTGCATAAGATGGTGTTATGAGCACAGGACAAGCAATTCACACCTGCAACCCAGACAATGATGGTTGGCTTAAAACTCGCTCAGCCACTTCCTCTGCGCTGCTTCCTCGCATGTTGGCAGTAACCTGAGGCGAGAACAATGAATAACAAGAATAACATGTAACAAACAAATTAACATCAAGAAAGATATGATTCGCACCGTGAACTGACCAACAGCCTTTAAATGCGCTTCCAATCTTTCCAGCATTTCATGAGTAAT
This sequence comes from Perilla frutescens, assembly GCA_026008535.1. NCBI lineage: Eukaryota > Viridiplantae > Streptophyta > Magnoliopsida > Lamiales > Lamiaceae > Perilla > Perilla frutescens. The sequence continues at coordinate 31,993,109 of BRKX01000017.1, read as the reverse complement.
ATCTAGCACACCTTTTCGCTGGATCAATGACTTTCTGCTAGCGACAAGTACAGCCTGAAATGATAAACCTAGGTCAAAGGAGATTGAGCAAACAGTAACTCCAATTCAAGGGCATTAACAGTTCTAAAATAAGAAGTACCAATAAAGTTTTTCAGGCTTATAAATTTGACCAACAATATGAAGCAGTTACCTGACTTTCCACAATGACTCCACCTTGGATTTCTTTCAGATTATTCTCTCTCAATGTGGTTCCACTACTCACAAGGTCCACAATGGCATCAGCTATCCCCATCTTGAAAGAAAGAAAAGAAAAAAAAAGAAATCAGCATTTTTCGGGTAAGTGACATTGAAACTGCATGTGCAGGGAAATGTGCTATCATCCAAACAACTGCAAGCATGCATCTTGAGAATATTGCAGCCAGGGGCAGACCCATGGGCCCCCTCAATTTTTAATTTTTTTAAAGAATAATTTAGAAATTTCAAATATTTAATTAAAAATTATAAAACAAAATTTACACTTCATACATCATTTATATGCTACTGGTGCTAGTATCCATTTCATTCTCATTCTTTATTATTAACTTTTATCATATAGACTTCAAAACTAATTAAGATTTATTTAAGATTTACATATACTTACTTTAAATTCAAACATAGTTGTAATCTCTCGTTTCTTTCATATTTTTATGTAGTTCTATACTTGTGTGTTTTTCGCATTTACGACTCATACTTTATTTTTAGGATTTAATTTTATAGCTGTATGCTCTAATTACGATAGCAATAGTACGACACACAACCAATTTTAAATGCCAAAAATTTTACTACGCAACCAATTGTAAATATAAAAAACGATGTACAATGAGATAATTTTGTTAACCAACTTTTTAATGTTGAAACATAATTAAGAAAAAAAAATATTGAGTGAGACTTTATCAAAATTATTATATATCAACTTATTATAGAGACTTTATCAAAATTATTACGCAACCAATTATAAATTATCAACTTTATCAAAAAAAATATTGAGACTTTATCAAAATTATTATATATCAACCAATTGCTATTTAAGTGTTATGATTGTATGTTGGGGACCAGGATAAAATTCATGTGTCCACTGATTGCAGCAGTGTGATGCTGCATCTAAAAATCTGAGTATAAATAAATACATGACATATATAGTAACAATTTAAACATAAGTAGTTTAATATAAATCATCAGGGTAGAACAAGTACAATCAACTCATAACAATACGAGCCACTAAGAAAGATCAACTAATTCAACAGCACACCTGAGCCGCTTGAACTTTAACAAGTTACATGAGTCGCTTAGTGCAAATCAAGTGATGCGTAGGATATAGGGTATAGGATATAAGACATGGACAAGCAATGTTAGGGATAACTCAAATAGATTCCTTTTATGCTCCACCTACTAATGAGCTGAAATTTTCCAGATTCTTCTACGTTGACTTACCATAAATAGCCTAACATAATGAAATTGAAATTTATATATCTCAATGAGCTTCTCTGCCTCAATCCTCATATGATAGATTTCAATGCTAAGAAACAGTTAGATTTGTCAACATTCTCAACATACATTACAAGCATCAGACATAAGATGGTCATTATACATTCTCATTCACGAAATACCATATAATGATATGCTGCTGCAGCTTGAATCATGAGTGAGAAAACAATATCACATCAAACATAAAAGGAAGTGAGTACTAAAACAAATAAGAATGGCTTGTGGATTTGGCTGATGGAAACTAAAGGGGATGCTTTTCACTCATGAACACTACTTTTGAGAACAAAGACTTGCTAAAATTTCTCTTTCCTTCTCTTTTTCATAACAATACACAGTAATATCTTAGGCACTATATCATGTATGAGAACTACAGCTCTTGACTCATATCAGCCCAATGGAAATAAGGAAATAATGAGAGAACTACGAATAATTTCTATGGAGAATAACTGCTAGTGGGTTCAATGTCCATGTATATGTTTATGTTTCCTTTCTCTTAAAGCTTAAATCACTTTGACAAACTTCTTTTTATAGCTATATTATTCCATCAAACATACTATTTCACGCATCCAAGATGGGATTCAATCCCAAGTTCAACTTTCGAGAAACAAAGCAAATTATACTGCATGAGATCAGGTGATCTTCAATGAAAAGGTTCTAAGCTATATATAACTGACAATGCATGTTGCTGTAGAATCACTACAATGGGTCCACACACTGGAGTTCTAGGAAAATCAAAGAACTTTCTGTTCATTCGCCACTCTGTAACTCCTTGCCCAGACTGGAAGCATAAAAATAAAGGAAAAGAAAGCAAAAATCGGAAACAAAAGAGACACAGAAAAAGAATGCAGAACGAAACCAACAAAGATGAAGTAGCAGGACATCATGCAATAACACAAAGACATAAAAGTTTATTACTTACAGCAGGAGCTGCTTCCAAAGCTCCATCAGCAGTTGAGAATGTCACATGACTGAGACCATTATCTTTCATGAACTTAGGACCCAACTGCATGCAAAATTGTTTATCAAACATAAAAATCCATGCTGAAATAAAATATCAAACGTGAAAACAGGAAAAAGAAAAAGAATGAGATTTCCTGCATGAATCATACATATGTGAAGCCCGTAGCAATTCTTAGAGGCCTTTCAGTTGTCCACTGTGGCATCTCAGCCAACTCTTTCAAAGAATTTACATTCTCAAATATGCCGTACTTGGGGATCTAACAAGGAAAAGGACATTTTCCATAATATAAGAGCTCAAATAATTGGAGTTTGCAGATTGTCAGTGAACTCATAAGCCATTTGCTTACTGCTAGAGATAAACGGCAATCTCCATAGTCAAGAGAGTCATGGACAATAATGAGATCTTCATTTCCCTGCAAAAAGAATGTAAATAATGATAATCACATCAAAAGTACCATAAATTGCCTAGAAAAATAAAGAAATGCACATAAGGTAATAAGAGCAATGTTCATCAATGCAGGCTAAATAATCCCTTTTGTAGACAAGGTTTTAGTTCATGCATATCCCGGAATCAGATCAGAGTTCAATCTCACAAGCTTGTGCTACGGAGATTGTAGGAAATATGCTAATTATACAAAGCATTCCATCAGCTTTTCATTAAAAAAGACCATCAGACCATCATTTCTTACCTGTCCATATTCCATTACAGTGTCCAAGCCAACAATTCCAAGGTCCAAATCTCCAGAAACCAATTTCCTTACGACATCTTTGGGGCGTTGAAACCAAACTTCTAAATTTGAAATCTGTAATATAGATTAGCCAACTTAGTTGCATAATAAACCAACAATCAACTAATCAAATATATCTTTATTCCTAGATGAACAAATTGTCTGGGCAAACAAATATATACACTATAAGAGGTAATTTTTTTACATAGCAACACACAGTCACACACACATGGGCTTTGAGTTAGTAGATATCCAAGAATGCAGCTATATAGGATTGCTCTTGAAAAGAAATACATGGTCAGATGACTGCCTGCCTATCTTATGGTTTAAGATAATGGCAATTCATATTTCATATAAGAGAACATTCCTAATACACAAAGTACTCCATAGTTTTGTAAGCACAAATCATGTAAAACACATAAGTTCGTACAAAGATATGCACAAAACATATAAATTCATAAATAGATATGCACAAAATGTTTGATGTGTCATGCAAAGGTTGGCTTGTATTCATCAAAATTAAATCCAAGACATAACAGGAATCCGTCTTGAGTTCTCAAAACCACTGCAGAATAAGGTCAGTACAGGTTTGAACACCCCAAGCTGGGTGATGAGAAAGAGGAATCTTTTTAAGTAGTGTTTCGTGAATATCAGTAAGAGGACCAATATTATAGATTGTGTCACATAGAGTTCTTTGGAGTGAAAAACGTGTTCTACAAAATTTAAGAGAGAAAGGATGTTTTTATTTTTTAAGAAACAAGAAAAAAATGGGGGTGAATTAGATTGTTACAAAGGGATGAGTAATCACCAAAAAAGTGATAACATCCTATCTAAAGATACAACTCCAATCAGAGGGTAACATTTGAAAGAAATTTTTTTAAACAAAAAACATGTTGATACTTTGAGACCAACCAAGCAACTCTAAACTTTACCATATCTAACAACTCCTCTAAGGTTTCTTCTATATCACATAACAATTTGGGGAAAGAAGAATGTGTGAAAAACATATTTGTAACACATCACATGTGAATAACTTACCCAACACAATAACCATGAAAAGACCTGAACTTTCTGCATGGGAACCTTCCAGAAAGCTTTAAAGTTTGGGAAAGGGGCATGAGGAATTCATAAGAAATGTTGAATATATAAAGGAATTTCAAAAGAACTTTCCATATTAACCCAAGGCCAACCTCCTAACATCACACTTAATCCGCTATGAGTTGAACTCCTTCCAATTGCCTTAGCGAAGAGCACAATTCTAGCAGTTCAAAGTCTTTGAGATAATGAAACGGATGTAAACACAAAGAAATAGAAAATCGAGAGGAGGCATTATGAATTAGAGAGAGTGAGACACATGAAGCAATAGGTGAATTATGTCCTAGCATTCCTGGTAGTGAGTTCTATCCTCCAACGGAAACATTGTAGCAGGTGGCACCCAAAAACATGTACCTTAACTCTGTACAAATATGTAGTTCACAAAAGGCAAACAAACGAATTCATACATATAGCTTCAAACTTACTACTCCATATAAACTGATTAAAATACTGTTATATACTTATATATATCCGAAAGATACGAATGAGACTTCTCCCATCAAAACAACAGATAGAGACGGAATTAACAACTGAAAATAGCTAATCTAGAAACTACCAGAGCCACATGCTTGCAACACCAACTCCCATCCAACATCAAAACACTTAAGTTTGTGTAAAACTCTCTCCAAAAGAACACCGTCAATTAAGCATCTCAATAGCTAAACAGTATACATTTCCGACACAAGAAAGTAAGCGCACCTGGGGAATTTCTGCCACATACTGCCGTGGATTAACCTGCCTCACTGACAATTGGCAATCCTTCACGGCCAACAAAACAAACAAAAAGATAAATGATGGAATCTAGAGAAAGTTCCTGATATAAATAATAAAGCTTTAATACATGCGGCATCCACATGAATTACACAGGTATTTCGGTGTGCGTGTGTGTATTCACCATTACCTTGAGCAGGTCGAGAGTGTCGGTAGCCATCCGGCCTTTACTCGGCAGCCCAAGGCGCACTTCATTTCTTTCGTGAGGCGTCCTCTCCACGTTCCCGTTCACAGCGGCCGCCGGCGACGCGACCGAGCAGCATGAAACGGTAAATTTCACCGCAGCGGGGTTAGGCGATGAAGACGAATTCGAGAAATGCGGAATCGATGGGCACTGCAGGAAAATCGTCCGCACCACAGACATTTTTCAGCTTTTCTCTCTCTAAAACCTGTAAGCGTTTTACAGTGTGTGTTGTGTGTGAAGACTGGAGAGAGAGAGAGAGTGTGTGTGTGTGTGTGTGTGAAGAGATTAAACGCCGCCGCATATGATTATTGGGTGCGGGGAGGCGTACGAGTAGATTCTGTGGAGGATGCTTTGGTGGCGAGTGATGATTATGTGGACGAATAAATTCAAGAATATTCATACCTTATTTTGTATGCTTTACTCATCGTCATATAATAATCGGATTTTTTTCTTTCAAAATTATTTTATTATTTTGACCAAAATTATATATATATATATATATAATCTTTTTTATCTATTTTTTTGTTTTTTAGTTGATAAATGTAAAGGAAATATTTTAATTTTGAAATTTTTTGAATTTTCATTATTTAATTTTTTTACGGATTATTAATCATTTTGGATCGACAATTTTCAACCTGAAAAATGAAACATAATTTTTTTTGTGAAATTGAAAAAACAACTAATTTTTGTCAATGGGATTCCAGTTGAAATTTGATCATTCTAACAACTAATTTTTTAAAATTGATAGTAGAGAAATGATGGACTCAAGGCAACAAGCAACTCAATTGTATAATCGACAATAAAATATTTGTATTAACTTACAATAATGAAAATAATCATATTGATTGTTTATTATTTTGGTACTCATATAATTTATTTTGATTTAAATTTTAAATAACATTTTGTCTTCAAATTACTTCGATGAAATATATACATATATATATATATAATTATTTTTGTACATATAATTATAAATTATATTTATAATTATATTGTTCATATCTAAACAATTATAAAAAATATGATAAGAGATATTTTAAGTATTTCATTTTCTACTTGTTTAATTTGAATCAAATACTAAAATGAAAATTGTGATAATTTATTTGTTATATTCCAAACACACAATAAATAATTTATTATGATTCATTTTCTTCAGATCACAATCATATAAGTCATATTTTCAAACATTCTAGTTTCCTACCAACCAAATGGGGAGATAAATTTATTAAGACCGTCTTTATCGGCGCGACATGTGGGGGTGGTCGACCCTCACATAAGCAAACAAAATTTTAAAAAAAAATTACGGGGGTTGCTTCTTGGCCAGTCTACCACTGAAGGCCAAGCAACAGCTGCTCTCTCCCTCTATTTTTTCATCTTGGTGTTTTTTATTTAATTTTTAATATATTATTAAAATATATATATATATATATATGTGCATTAAATCTAAATTTTATTTGATATGTAAATTTTATTTGGACACATGTCTCCATTCTATTGGATATGTAAATTTTATTTACATATCTAGGGAGATGATTGCAAGCTTGTCAGGTTATATGAAAACTAGGTCACAACTTCACAATTGAGAAGCTCACGACATTTTTCATGATGACTTGTCCAGCATATATGGCAAAGATTCAGCAATCGTAACTAAATTTATATTTCTTTCATCTATTTTAATTGTCGTTTGTTTATTTTCAATTCATATCGAGTTTATTGTTATTTATGATCTTAGTTTGTTTATTTTGTATTTTATCATATTGTATACTTTATATAAGTTTGTTATTTTGTGTTGTTACAATTTTCGTAATAATAATAGTTTATTTTAATTATAATTAATTATATTACATTTATTAATAAAGGAAAAGGAAAATTAATATATAATGTTGTGGTTGTGTGTTTGAGGTGGTTGATGATAAACTATTTACATTGTATGTGGTTGTGTTGGGTATAATATTTATGATGTAGAAGAGAGAGAAATTAATTAAATATTGAGCTTGTTTGTCTGGTTGAAATGTTTATCCGGTTACTGATAATGGTAGTCTATGGGGATAAAAACTTTTGATTTTACAAATTATGCTCAACTTTATTAGTGCAACTCCAACCCTAACCCTAAATTTGCTCATACTTTTACTCAAAATTGCGTAAATTAATATTTTTTTACTCAAATTTGGTAGACACTATTAACTGAATGGCAATGGATTGGGTGTGGAAGATAAAAAATAGTACTCGTTCCCATGTTAACTTGGTAGCAACTTTGACACCACTTTGTGGGTACTAAATTACCTATATGTGCTCGTTACGCACACTTTAACTAAATAATATTTATCTTATGTGACATTGTTGATGCATGATAAACATTTTATATTATTTAATAAGTTTAAAATAAAATTATAAGTTCAAATAAAAAATCACAATTATATATATATTATGTATATGTTTTAAAATACATGAAAAATATATTAAATACATAATGTAATTTATATATATGATGAAGTAATATAATTGTTTATTTTTAAAAAGAGATAAAGAAAAAGAATAAAATACGTTTATAATAACACTTTTTTTTATTATCAATCATTTATATGTAATACATTTGTGCATATATAATAAATAAATATTTTTAATGTACATATCTTTATGAACATCTTCCTACGCACGGTGAATAGAAAATTAATAATATCTAACTTTTTAGACAAATTTAATGATATTTTTTTTTTAATCATTCAAATATATTTAATTATATTTTTATTTTTTATCATATACTTTTTAAATATATGTATATAATTATATTTTATGTAAGATATCATTTTTTATAAGCATTTATTTATCAAGTTTACAATATATATATATATATATATAATAAATAACACAAATTTTATATTTCAGGTAGTCTAAAATTTATTCGTGTTCAATTATTACTTTATTTACAACAAATGTCATATTTAATATATACATACACGCACATATATAACATACATAGTAATTGTTATTTGTAGTAAATAATTCAAAAATAAAATAAAATAATTTATAATTTTATTTTATTAAAATTAAACCATAATTCGATTAAAATGTATATAATACGAAGACCATTCGTGAAAATGCGACATTACATAAAAAAAATACAAATATAACGATGTTATGGAATCTTCCAAATAAATAAATTATCATATCACAATACAATTCAACACAGACAATATAATAATAATCACTAATAATTTAAATACACACAAACACACATATTTTTTTATATACATATGTGTGTGTGTATAGAGAGAGAGTTTCATTCTTTTGTGAACACATGTCCCATGTGTAATTTATGAACAAATCATATTCATTTATATTTTAAGATTTGGACACTATTAATCAACGGTGAAAGATATAAAAATGATATTTTTCCAATTTCAGATGCACTGAAGATTAAAATTGTACAATTATTTTTATTATATTTGGTAGTAATGGTTTTAAAGGATTTATTATTGCATATTAAATAACATCTATGATCACAAACAACCACTTTTTACTAAAAGATTTATTTTTAGATTTTATCACTATTTTCATCATGAGTTTAAGATCAATGATCCATTATTTATCTGTCAATATATTTGCTCCCACTTACTTATCTATCAATATATCAGTTTCATAAAAATGACAATTAATAATGGTCCATACATGGTTGTTACTACGAAAAATAAACGGCAACACTATACTAAATGGAAAAAAGTAATAAAAAAACCAAAAATATAATTTAATACAACTATTTTATTTTTAGTAAACTATAAAGACTAATCATTATACACATTCTTAAGCCGTAAAAATAGTAGCAACACTATACCAATTGGAGAAATTAGCAACACACAGCACCGCAAAAAAAAATATTATGGTTTTATTTAAATATTATGAATTTATTTAAATATTCTCGCTTAATGCTATTTTATTTGATTAACACGTGTGTTTTATTTTATATTTTATTTTTTGGGAGTGAATCATGCCGACCCATAAATCTCCATGTAGCTCATAGCAAAATAGTTCATTGGCATGCTATTTACATTTTTTCTATTGTTTTTTTAGGGTTAATTGCCAAAAAATGCACCACCTTTCAATTAATTTGCAAATTAGACACCACTTTTCAAACGTTTCAATAAAGACACGACCTTTCATTTTGTAGCAAAATAAACACCCCCTTTCTTTTGCGGTCACCGGTAAAATGACGTGGCTTTATTTATTTTCTACGTGGACTATGATTCCTACGTGAACTTGCCACGTCAATATTTATTTTTTAGTTAATTGCCAAAAAATGCACCACCTTTCAACGAATTTGCAAGTTAGACACCACTTTTCAAAACGTTTCAATAATGACACAACCTTTCATTTTGTAGCAAAATAGACACCCCTAATTTTTCACGAGACGTGGCTGCAATTGAGGGTATTGACATGCTGATGTACAAAAAGCCCATAACAAATTAAATTCCATCAAGTCAAATTACAATAGATTTTACGCAAGATCGAATTAATTGGAGACATTCAGAATTGCTTGAATTAGAAGAGAATGAGACATTCTGAATGTCTTCAATTAAGGGTGTTTCTATTTGCACCACTTAGTTTACTCTTTGCACCACTAAATTATATAAGTAAAAAATAAATAATTATAAAATTACATAAATATCATTATTAAATAAAAATATAATAAAATCAATAAATAGAATAAAATAAAATATTAAAAAGAAAAAAAAATCTCTCCTCCTCCTGCGTTTCCTCCCGCCGTCGGCAGTTCGGTGTTTCAGGCCTCATGGCCGCCTCCGGAGACGGCGGTGCCAGTGGCGGTAGCAGCGAGGTTGGTGCATCCACCTCCCTCCCTATTGTCAATATTGGTGGTGCAAAGAGTAAAAATTATAGTGCAAAGAGTAGATGTAGTGCAAAAAGTAAACTAAGTGGTGCAAATAGAAACTCCCCCAATTAATTCAGTCTTGCGTAAAATCTATTGTAATTTGACTTGATGAAATTTAATCTGTCATGGGCTTTTTGTACATCAGCATGCCAATACCCTCAATTGCAACCACGTCTCGTGAAAAATTAGGGGTGTCTATTTTGCTACAAAATGAAAGGTTGTGTCATTATTGAAACATTTTGAAGAGTGATGTCTAATTTACAAATTCGTTGAAAGGTGGTGCATTTTTTGGCAATTAACTAAAAAATAAATATTGACGTGTCAAGTACACGTATGAATCATAGTCCACGTAGGAAATAAATAAAGCCACGTCATTTTATCGATGACCGGAAAAGAAAGTGGATGTCTATTTTGCTACAAAATGAAAGGTCGTGTCTTTATTGAAAGGTTTGAAAAGTGGTGTCTAATTTGCAAATTCGTTGAAAGGTGGTGCATTTTTTGGCAATTAACCCTTTTTTTATGACTTCGTAGTGCTAGTTTTTAATTTTTGGGAGTGAATCACGGTGACACATATATTTTCATGTTACTCATAGCAAAATAGTTTCTTAGCATGCTATTTTTTTTTTCTCTAGTGTTTTGTTCTCACTTCTTAATGCTGACTTTTAAAAGTTAAAAAAGCACTACAAACACACAAAACTATAAATTATCAAAACTATACATAACTACCAAAAAATATAAAAGTTGAAAATAAGGCACTATAGAAATCTCAATTATCATTCAACAAAACAATAAAAATAAAAGTATAAAGTTGCTCTAACTGTAATCATTAATTTACAAAGTTAACAGCAAAATATCGGTAACACTATAAAACTGGAAAAAAAAAATGCCAATGTGACCCAACTTAATTGCAAGAGTAAAATATAAATAACTAGCAAAATGAAAAACAACAATATAAAAGATGAAAAAAAGCAATACAAATGTGATAAATAACATCTGTAAAAATATATCTTGCATTTTAGGTGTGTAGGATGATTACCGATCCATAATCAAAGGTAATCATAATAAAACAATAAAACCCCTAAACAAATTTAAAATAGCAATTCAAACATAATAAATATCATTAGTCCAAAAAAGTGAATTAGATACGATAAATAATAAAGAAACGAAATATCTTGATTGTTTGAATAGGTCATCGCCTATTTCCTCTCCAACGCCTCTTCTTGTTCTTGATTTCGTAATTAAAAATCCCACCGAAGGAACACCCCAACACTAAACAACTTAAAAATAAATTCACAAAGATCGACAATTATGCAAGCATATATATTTTTTGATTGTGAAATCTCGAAAAACAACACTAGAAAAAACGATCCTCATAATCAATTTCTAAGTATCATTATTTCCAACTAGAAAATCCATTTTGATATGAAAGAGGATATAATTTTCCTTTCCAAATTCCTTAAGAACCACTACAACAAAAAATAAAAAAGTTAATTGTACAATTTTAGCCGTAGTGCATTTGAAATAAGTAAAAAAGTAAAATTATAACATTCACAATAAATTAATAATATGCCTTGATCTTAAGAGTTTAAGGGACAAGATTTGTCCACAAATTACACACACCCCTCATGTTCACATGCTAAAGCTCCCCTATGGATATATATATGCGCGCGCGCACACACATATATAGGGCGGGCTGGGTACTAAGTACCCGTACCCTTCCAAATTCCTTAAGAACCACTACAACAAAAAATAAAAAAGTTAATTGTACAATTTTAGTCGTAGTGCATTTGAAATAAGTAAAAAAGTAAAATTATAACATTCACAATAAATTAATAATATGCCTTGATCTTAAGAGTTTAAGGGACAAGATTTGTCCACAAATTACACACACCCCTCATGTTCACATGCTAAAGCTCCCCTATGGGTATATATATGCGCGCGCGCACACACATATATAGGGCGGGCTGGGTACTAAGTACCCGTACCCTTCAAAATTTACAAGTAATTACTCGTATCCGTATCCATACCCATACTTGTACTCGTACTCATTAAATGGGTAATTTTTTTTCTACCCATAATGGTTAATTCTTGCTGGAACACAGTGGTTTGTTGCCCATTATCATTTATATCACTCACTCAAATTTTGGGTAAGGGTGGGTCCCGTGTAGTTTTGTATTCTATTATTTAAAACCATTACTTATTTTTGTATTAAATTAGTTGTTATTTTATAATTTTGAAAAATATTTGAAAAAAAATATTTTGATAAATATACATCATCTCTCCACCCATATTAAATCTTATTAAGACGTATTTTCCTAAAAAGGGCATGTTCTCTATTTAGATAGAATTAAAAAAATTAAGAGATAGTGAGTAAAAATATGATAAAGGGCAAATATTTTAAAACAATTTAAATATATGAGATGACAATTAATTTGAAATGGATAGAACATTAAATAAAAATGTTTGTCCTTTTTATTGGTAGTTTCAATAGATTAAGTCTTATGGTATTTTTTTTCCTCTGGTTCTAAATTGATAGTTTAGATCATTTTTTTTAAACCAATAAGATTCATACGTTTCTATGTTTCTTTTTAGCATCACTTGCACTCATAGGGTGGTCAAAACGTGTCATACACCTTTATATTATCGAAATTTCACGAAATCTTACCGTGTTTTTAAAAAGTATGCACAATTTATCTTTTTCATAATTTTCTGCTCACAACGCCCTTATTTAAGGTAAAATCATGACGTCCAAGATCAAGTAAACAAGGTATTTTAGTCCAAAATTTGAAAATGAAAACGATATGCATACCTTTTAATAACACAAGGGCTTTGGTGCAATTAAAAATATGTATAAGGAAGTTTTGTGCAAAAAATCGATAACATGAGTTAGTTTGACACATTTTACCTTCTATATGGTTCTTATACGTTTTTAAAATTATTTAAAGGGATTTTTTTTTTGTCAATTTTAAATGATTCAAATATCTTGTTTTAAGCGGATTAATTTATTTATTTTTTCCTTCCAAGTTTGAATTGATTGGTGACTAATTATTCGAATTTTCAAATCAATAACACCTTACACATTTCTTTCTTTTTATGTGTAAAAGTAATTAAATATTAGTATCCAATAATCTACAGGCAATAAAATTTATTCTTAAATTTTTTGACTCCTCATATATACTATTTATCCTATTCTCATCACTATTTGCAATGTCTTATAAGCATTTATGTTATTCTAAAAACTACTTGCAAGTGTTGTTTGTAAGTGTGTTATGACTAGTTTGAACTAAGGTATTGATATAGTTAAAATTCATTAACTTCAAAGTTTGAGTCGCTATCCCACCACTATATATGGCACTCACACATCCCATGTTCAAAAATTATTAAAATATATTGAAAATTCCCTCACTCTTCAAATCTTAACCACATTTACTTTATGCATTAAAACATCTATAAGTCACAATTTTATTTTAATTTTTTGTATTTTACTATCAAAATGGACCCAACAAAAGATCATGTACATAATGTGCTGTGAAGTCTTAAAATAAAATCAGTATTTGTTTCACACTGCTACACACTAGCTATTAAATTTATAGCTAAATAGATGAATATTGCTCAATAATTTAAAAGAACCGACTAGAAAAACAGACCGTTGCCAATCTTTACATATATTTGATGGCTAACCCTATTTTACATATATAAAATACAATCTATATCCTATAATTATATACAAATATTTTAGTCCCTTGCAAAAAAGTATAATTTTGACAACAAATCATATACTTTCTAACAAAATAAAGACAATTCTTATTGATTTTTATCAAAATTATAATAATTTCATAAATTATAATCAGTTATTGCTTTCTCGTCAAGATTGGTTGTGTTTACTGTTTTTTGTTTGGGGTTTGCTTTATTCCAAATTATCACATCAAAACCTCAGTCGGAGAGAAGTCTAATACTGTTCACTGATAATTTTCCCCTTTCTCCCCTAATTCCGATCTGAAACCCGCCCCCACCAAATTTCATCCAATTTTCACCAATTTATATGCTCCTATCGCTGCCTGCCGCAAATTCTTCATTCATTTGCGGCTATTACAGATCTTCCACACAGAAATCGAAACCCACCCCACGGTAATTCCATTTGATTCACTTCAATTTCCGCCCTAACCAGTAAGAATTATACTGGGCAGCTTGAAGTTGAAAATATTGCGCGATTGTAAGGCGAAAATTGATAAAATTAGGAAACCCTTTCCGCTTGGGGCAAGCCTTTGTTGTTTTTTTGAACTGCTGAGATAGTTGGGATCTTTGGGCTTCGCATTTATTGTTGAGTGATTGTGAAGATGGCGTCCGAGCAGGCGGCTGCGGATGCCATGTCGGATTCGTACCGGGGGATGTCGTCCGACAATATAAAGGGGTTGATTTTGGGGCTGTCTTCCAGTTTCTTCATCGGCGCTAGCTTCATTGTTAAGAAGAAAGGATTGAAGAAAGCCGGGGCGTCCGGTGTCAGGGCTGGTAATTTACACTGTGTGCTACCTTCATTTTAACTCGGTCGTTCCAATGGTGAAATTTTAGGGAGTGTAGGTGCTTAATGTGCTTTTTTCTGTGGATGCTGTTTGGTTTTTTTCCCCATGCGAATTAAGTATTTTGTGTCATTGTGTAATAGAGCTGGTGGCTCGACGCTCATATTGCAATTTGTTACTAAGATCTTCAGTTTTCTCTAGATGACCCTTCTTGGGGGGTATACATATAGCGTCACTGAGGTTTTTCTGGAGCTGATCTGCGTACAGGAGACGAATCTGGAGCTATTGCCAATATAAGTCTTTTGGGTCAGCGGAAATGATATTGTATTATGTAATCTTCTTGTCGGTTGGTTATCTGGATTCCCTGTAATGCTTTTCTGCTGAAACCTACAATCCAAGCACTCATACATAATAAACATGCACTCAGCAGCTCTGTAGCTGTTAGTTTAATTTGAAGTTCAAATTACAAATTTGAATCCATCATTATTATTGGTGGGCTTTTGGAAGTTGTTCTTGAAACCGCTGCATTTGCATTTCCAAATTCAAAGTTATTTGGGATCTAAATCATTTTTGATGAAGCAAATTTGTCTACTTCAACAATATAGCCAAGCTGTGTTGTAACTGTTTTTTAATGTTCTGTGGATGGTGATCTTGTTTTATTGAATTTGTAGCCATTGGTGAGAACTGGAGTCATTAAAAGATCTTAGTTATAAGTTGGTAACATAATCTTTTTATTTCATTCAAGAGATGATGATAGGTCATGTTTTTCTATAAATGGAAGACAACTATTGTTTATTCAATGCTTAAAATGTTTTTAGCTGAATTTATTAACAGAAATGCAACACGGGATGCTGCTTTGGTTGATAAAGGGTGTACAGTAAGAGCTTTGCTCAATGAAGTATAGTTGAAAATTGAAGACATGCTTATGATGATGAGGCCATTCAATTTGTTACAATGATAAGTTTGTAGTAGGCCTTGTTTGATTGATAAAATGACTTTCGTTACGGTAAATGTGTTTTTGTTGCTTAAATAGCGGTTTCTATCTATCCGTTAATTATGACCGTGCTTTTTCTTCAACATGTCAGATTTTGCTATTGAACCATAATCTTTTCATCTCTTTTTTAATTTATTGTCTACAGGAGTTGGAGGGTATTCATATCTATACGAGCCGTTATGGTGGACTGGCATGATAACGAGTAAGTTCTATGTATATTTATGTCGTGTTAATAAGAACTCCAATAAGACATTATATGTAACCCACGTGAATACTTTTTAGGCGAATAGGAAAATAAACTTGTTTCAGGATGGATCAAATCCACCTAGAGTGGCTTACTAACTCATTCTGTGCATGGTGGTGTTTATTCTTAATGAAAAATTGGATATGTAGGGTTTTTTGATCTGCGCACCAGCTTACCGTACTATGTGTTTCATGTTTATATACCATGCTGAAACATTGAAGAAGTGATAAAAAGACTGGCTAGCTTGCATATCAGCAGCTGAAGTTGGTTAGCCTATCTTGTAATAATGGATCATTATCGTTTTGTTGATCTAATTATTGGCTTTGTAAGCTGTAACAAAGATTACCCTCAAAGATGAGAATCAAAAAGCTCCTTCCTAATTCTTTTTATTTTATACCTTTTGCATATTTTCTGATCTGGACAACTGTTGGGCTAAGCTGCCAAGTTCATACTAGGTTCTTCAAGCGTGATACTGATATGAATTCATTTTGAATGTAATTTTTCATTTAATTGCTACAAAAATCCATGGACCATTATGTGAAAGACTCACGAAAAAAGGACAGACGGTCTAATATATGCAACACCATTGTCCAACATGTATAGGTACTCTTTGCCCATAACTTTTTCATGAGAATGTCTGTAGACACTGCATGATAAGGCTCCTTAGATATATTTTTTGGAATGAGCTTAAAATCTTTATCTGCAGTGTATACAATAGGGTCTCAAACACCATTTGGTAGTAGAGAAAGCTTCTATTTGTGGTTGACAAGGTCATTGATTGTCAGTTGATCTTGATCATGCCATCTTCTTGGTTATTGAGTAATACTGCTTGCATAAGTAATTTTAGGAGTCCATTTGTTTCTGGCAGGGGATGTGTTACTTGCTGCTTGGATAATTTCTGGGCGGTACAATATAATTGATTTCTACAGTGAAAGTTCTTTATTTTATTTTTTTAATTGTAATCTCTGTAGGCTGAATATCAGAATGAATATGATCCAAATGCTCTTGATGAAATTGTTTTGGCATTTCTGCATGATGTTAAATTGCACCTGTCTCCAATGTATCGGTAAACAATTTTACAACTTAGGGCTATATAGAAGTTATGATACTTCAAAGTCAAATATCTGGATGCTAGAACTGCTAGAGCCAAATTACATGAACCAAATATCATCCAAGTGGTCTAAACTTATGCCTCGTCTAACTGGAAAGTGGTCCGCCGGCATTGTCAATCGATATAGAATGATTTTGACATTTCCCCCCTATCATGTTGTTCTCCATTTCTTATGGCCCTCCTCATGCTCCATTGAAAAGCTTCATTTTCAGCCAGGATTTATACCTACATAGAATTTTCTCAATCAGCATGCAGAAGACATCTCATAGTTTTAGTGTCAGTTTCAATTAGTCACTAATTGAATATAATCAACATTGGAAATTATATCTTAGCGTTTACTTTTCTTTTGTTACTCTGAGTATATCAGGCATCCCTAAAACTGAATATTCTATTGGTTTGTTTGCTGTTGGCACAGTGATTGTTGGAGAAATTGCAAACTTTGCAGCTTATGCATTTGCACCAGCCATTTTGGTTACCCCCCTTGGCGCACTCAGCATTATTATCAGGCATGACATTATGAGCTGCCTTAGTCATCAATTGGCACCTTGTTTTGACTGCTGATTATTGTCTGTTTGCTGCAGTGCTGTACTTGCACATGTTATTTTAAGGGAGAAGTTACACATTTTTGGTATTCTTGGTTGTGCTTTATGTGTTGTGGGATCCACCACAATTGTCCTACATGCTCCACAAGAACGTGAGATTGAGTCTGTGAAAGAAGTCTGGGACCTTGCTACTGAGCCAGGTAACTTCCGCTTGCAACTTTCTTACTGTTTAGTTTATTTTTCTGTAGAATTGCAGCATATGTTCTCTGCTGAGCTAAAGATCCTGCATCTTTCCTGCAGCTTTCGTCTTCTATGCAGCTCTCGTGATTGCAATTGTCACTGTTCTAATATTCCATTATGTACCTCAATATGGCCAGACACATATATGGTTCTATATTGGTGTTTGTTCATTAGTTGGTTCATTGTCGGTAGGTGTTACTTATTGTCTAATGTATTTCTTTTCCATCGGCTCCTCTTTGGTCCTCTGCCAAAATGAAACAATGGAGAGGAGATTACTCTTTAGGTCTAAATAAATGTTAAAACTAAGTGAAATTGACTGGGCAGGTAATGAGTGTCAAAGCACTAGGAATTGCATTGAAGCTGACTTTGTCAGGAATGAATCAGCTAATATATCCCCAGACGTGGGTCTTTGCAATGGTTGTCCTGGTTTGTGTTCTCACACAGATGAATTATCTAAATAAGGTATTTTCCTCTATTTCTGGCTGTTTTTCTTTATTTTTGATGGCATAAGTTTTTTTAGCAATGGATGATATTATTTTCTATGGCCTTCTCTAGCATGTTACTCTATTTTCATATTTTCGATAATATTGGATGCAGGCTCTAGACACATTCAACACTGCCGTGGTTTCACCAATATACTATGTCATGTTCACTTCCTTAACTATCGTGGCTAGTGTGATCATGTTTAAGGTAATCATACTGTTGCTGGATCAGAGCTAACATGGTATTTTGTTTCATAATTTCCTCCCCTGATAAATATGGATGATTGGATAAAGTTGACAGATCATTTCACTGGATTAAGTTGCTCCATATATGGTGAGACAATCTTTTAAATAAAAAGGGAATTAGGAGTGCAGAATATAGGTTATTTTGTGATTTTTAGGAAAAAGTTAAGCATTTTTGCTGGGTCTTGGATAATTATGATTTCTTTATACAGTGTTCCACTTCACCTTATTAGCCGTATGCTTCTTAGATTGTGGAATTATGGATAAAATGAAAGCATTCTTATGTAATTCATAGTGTTGCGAATTCTGAAGTAATAAAAAAATGAGTGTTTAATAATGAACGAGCAGGATTGGGACAGGCAGAATCTGACTCAGATTGTGACAGAGATGTGCGGGTTTGTGACAATTCTTTCTGGGACGTTTCTTCTCCACAAGACAAAAGACATGGCTGATGGTATGTGGTGACACTCAGTTATACTGTTACTGCCTTTGTATTATCATTAGTTGGAATTTATGCCTCACTACTCACTACTCTTTGTTTGTTATTTAGGTTGTGTGTTGTCAAGACTACCGAAGCATGACAATGAGGATGGTTTTGGTGAAGAAGGCATCCCTCTAAAGCGGCAGGATACATTAAGAGCAACATAAAGATGGATGATGTATTCTCCCCCTTCCCCCTTCCCCCTCCCCTCTTTTTTTTTTTGCTTTCTTTTTCATTCCATTTTGTAACTGACTGTCAAAAGCAAAGCTCTGAAGAAGAAGAAGAAGAAGAAGAAGAAGAAGAAGTTATACACGACACGATGCATGTATCGATCTTGTATGTTATCCGTAGATATTGAAGCATCCCCAATATGAATATGATGCATGCAGCATCGCATCGTTCATCCCTGATTGCCATTTGACTTCATCTTCTTATTTCAATTCTCAATACTATACTATACGATTTTGAGATTCATTTGGGTACCCTACCACCTACCGATATAATCATTATCAAATTTCTCATTTAGCATGCTCTTTATTGCTACATCATCCTACAATTTACCTTCTGAGTTAACACACGCTTTTATCTACAAACTAAACTCCTTGGATTTCCATCTCTCTCTCTCTCTCTCTCTCTCTAAGCTTGCTGGCACCTCACCTTCTCTTGGGTTGTATATTGTTCATTAGTATTATTTACAACAAGTTGGTCACAAATCTAATGCCAACATGAAAATAGTTTTGACGGGAAAGAAACTGAAGTTGGGTGCATTTGGGACACCAAGAGCCAAGAGGTGGAAATTTCTTGTGTAAAAAAGGGTGATCTTATTCAGCAATATACACAAATAATATGGTAAAAATTCAATAATCAATAAATAATTCTATATGATATTATCAAATACAAAAAAGTTATATGTACATATATATATTTATAAATACATGTTAGTAGATAATGTAGAAGATGTAATAATGAACTAATAGCCATTGGAGATCAATTAATATGTCACCACTCACCAGGGACATTAATATTATATTATATTTGGTAGATATAGTATGTTATCAATATTATTTTTGCATTCACAAAAAATTTGTGGGCACCATCTTACAGGTCAAAATTCGAATCAAAACTTATAATAAGTAACACATTTTTAATTTTAATGTTGTATGCTTATGTTTTGATCTAGATCTTATATATGAGAAATGAAAGTTTGTATTTTTTGGGCTATATTTTTATAATCCAACATTTATAGACAAAACATTATTCAATGTGTTTGATGAATGAGCTCATAAGTCAAATAAATGAATGGTTATCACATTTTTTTAGAAAATCACATACCTATCTATCTATATATCTATCTATACATACATACATACATATATTAAAGTAAAATCACGTGATAGACAACTGTTCTGGTACAAACCTGTCTCTATCACACGATTTAACAATTATATCTTAGACAATAAATTTTATATAATAGACAATAATTTTGAGTTAATAAACAACAGTATTGACATTTAATATTGTAAAGTTTATCTTAGACAACAAATTTTGTATAACAGACAATAATTTTAAGTTAATAGACAACAGTAGTGATATTTAGTATTATAAATTTTCTTCTTCTTCTTCTTCTTCTTCTTCTTCATGTCAGTTTAGATTACAACCATTGTCTTTTAATAAAATTTTGAAGTTATTATTATTTTTACTTAGAAATTTGAGATTTGTAACCTTTTTTATTTTATTTGTTTATGCTCAGATTTGCAGTACTCTACATTTGTTATCTAACAGAATAGTTTTCATAATAATAATAATAATAATAATAATAATAATAATAATAATAATAATAATAACACAATTTGCAATAATTTATAATTTTTCTATTTCAATTTTATCATATGTTCAAAGAAATCAAACGTTCTTTAATCATGGACAATCATAAATTCATATTTATAAAATCGTGCAGTTGAAAATATTCTAATTCGATCTTTCTAATTAACATGGATTTTCATTTTAGTTCTAAAAATTTATTTTTCTTTTTGTTTATCGTAACTACACAAAATCGATCTTTTTACCTAATTAATTAATGTACATGCATATCATGTTATTAATTTAAAAATTAAACACAATATATAGAATTCAAAATAATCATACACAATATATATAATTAAAAAATAATCATAATATTATAAATCTGAAAATGGAGAAATAATAATTTATTTTAAGGAGTTATCGTTGTCTTTAACTACTCGCCAGCAATAAAAAAATAATTCCAGTTTCTATACTGTTCTCCAAAAATAAAATTAATTGCTCTTAATTTAATCTAAATTTGTGGAGACCTCAATTTACTCCAGTCCACTTTTAAATGGGTCTTCAATTATAAAACTACATGTTCGTTATTTCTTACAAAAAAGTAAGAAAATAATCGAGAAAGAGAAGAGATTGTAATATATTATTTAAGTTTAATATACTTGGACAATCCAATCCAATTTAATCCTTTTTCTAGTGTAATCAAAATTAATTCAAGTATTGGAGAAGCTGAAAAAACCCAAGGGGTATTTCAGTAAATCAGTAAAACTTTGCCAGGTTAGGGTTTAGGCACTCCCCCTCAAACTGTATAAATTACACCACTCCCTTCGCACACACCACCACTTCAGCCGATTTCAGACGTTGTGCCGCCGTTACTCCGCCACCAGGTATTTGCTCATTCTGATGCACTTGTGGCGTTGTGTCTTCAGATTTCGATGTGCTAATAGTCACCGATTCCATTTTTCCTTCTTTGAAATTCCACTTTAGATTATTGCATTGTAGAATAATTGCAAGATTTGAGATCACTCTGAAATTATTCAAGTCTAATGGATTTGTCGTTTCAACCAATATCTCTGTGTTGCACTGGTTAAAGTTGTAGATAATTTTTTCTGGTTTTCTTTCAGTAAAAAAATGGCGGTATTTATAAGTAATTTTAATAACTTCATTTTATTTTATTCTCTCATGTCCTAATTTCGTTGGTTGTTTACTGTTTACAACAGATTAATAGCTCCCGAAGTTGGCATCTTGAAGAAAAATGTCGGGGTAATTGGATAGTTTGTAGTTTTTATTATTGCTTCGTGTATTTTTATGCTTATTTGGATTCTATCATCATATGATTTTGCAAATGAGCTGTGTAAAAACTATGCTTGAATACTAGTATATCTGCATTTTTTTGTTTCTGATTCACGGAACTACTAAATGAGCAAATGATATTTTTTAAGATAAGATTCAATTTCAATTATGTACCAGTGGCTTATTAGATTACGTTCATCAGAAAATTTATTTGAGCTGGCTGGGTTCTGCTTGTTCTACATGTTATTTTTTATGAAACATTTTTAAAATTGGAAAATGATTGTGACTAAATGGTTGGCTCCATTAGGTGATCTGCTGTATTTCAAGTTCTATTTCTTATCCTAATGCCTGATTTGTCATGTCACAGCGAGGATGCTGTTGTTGCAGAGGCCCCAGCTCCAGTTGTAGCCCCAGCTCTTGGGGAGCCTATGGATATCATGACTGCTTTGCAGCTGGTGCTGAGGAAGTCCAGAGCTCATGGTGGCCTTTCTCGGGGGCTTCATGAAGCTGCCAAGGTCATAGAGAAGCATGCTGCTCAGCTTTGTGTCTTGGCAGAGGACTGTGATCAAGCAGATTATGTCAAATTGGTGAAAGCACTATGTGCTGATCATAATGTTAGCTTGATAACTGTTCCCAGTGCTAAAACTCTTGGCGAGTGGGCTGGAGTAAGTGACACTGCTGTATTTTCATATACTTCCATTGTTTCTAGATTCATTCATTTTTGGTTGGAAGTTGGGATTGGGATTGACCACATGGGGCTGAAGTTTGACTCATTGGCACTTCCCTAATGCTTTTGAGATGAATGCAGCACCCAATATCAACTTTTTCCTTCAGTTGGATTTAGCTAGGTCTCTCCTATATCTACCTGAACATCTGAGGAAGAAACATGGATTTTCACTTGTTTTCTTGCCTTTAAAATTTGAAAAATTAAACAGAGTTTTTGAAGGCCTTGTGTGGATGGGATATCAATTAAATTGAGAGGGTGAGAGATAGGTTTCCTATCACGAGTGTCGCAGCAGGGTTTAGGGTTCATACAATATTCTTTTGCTCTAGTTTTTATTTTCCAACAGTCTTATCTTGTTCATTGCATGTGAAGCCAAAGGATGATTATGGATTCAATTATCTCACGACGGTCGTCTGAGACACTTTTTGTGTCAGTATTGATGTGATAATCCATTTGTCTGATGGTTTCATCCCTCTAAGTTTTCCAATTGGGTTAAACATTTAACCATATATTGGGGTGTATATTGTTTGGATTGAATTCATGGAAAATACATTAAAACCCTTAGTCTGCAAAATCCTTGTCTTTAGTCCCGCACATGTCATTCATTTTTCTGATGTTTTAAAGAGTTAAATTTCTTTTTGACCCATCATTTATCATAAATATTTACATGTTTTTCTTTTTTTGTTCAGCTGTGTAAGATTGACTCTGAAGGAAAAGCAAGGAAGGTTGTTGGATGTGCCTGCGTTGTTGTTAAGGTTCGAGCAATGGATTTACATGAAATCTGACCATAGAATCTTGCCACTTGTTTAATCACCAGGAAAACAAAATATCCTTGTTCATGATAATGCTATCAATTTTACAGGATTATGGTGAAGAAAGCGAGGGTCTGCATATTGTCCAGGAGTACGTGAAATCACATTAGTCGGTTTCAGGATGTAGAACCCTCAGACATGAAGAGCATTTCTGATTGTGATTCTAGGTTTCTAGCATGCTGCTAGTCTCATTTTTGATCAGTTTAGAACTCTTTCCAAGTCATCTGAGGGGACTTGAGTTTTGGGAAATCTGTTGATGTCGATTCAAGTTTGATGTGATGTTGTGCTTCATATAGTTTAGAGATATTGAATCGTGACATTATATGTACGGATGCTGGTTTATGCAACTTCTCTTGAATCCTTTTCTATTATTTCCAGCCTTTGTGGGAATCTTTTCGTTGGTTCTACTTTTCTCTTGTTATTGCTTCAATTGATCTACCAATACTAAATCGTGGCATTTTATGTAAGAACTATCGTTTATGCAGGTTATCTTGTATTTACTATATAATTGTGTGGAATGTGATCTCCGTAAGAAAAATTAGGTAGAAAATTGAACTTTTTATTTCTCTTAAAATAATGCTTATACTATGACATAGCTTAATTAGTATCTAGTTATTATGTTGACTATAAAGAATAAACCCTTGGTCTACAAGTGAAAGAGATGATGCCTGAAAATCCAAGGAAAACAAAACAAAAAATTGCAGTAAACTTAATCCTCATATTCCGTCTCTTCATCGTCATCATCATTGTTTTCTCCATATCTCCAACCATCTCCAATATTTTCTCGTTCCTCTTCTGTCTCTTCACTATCTTCTTCTTCGTAAATTTCCTCTTTGAGTGGCCGATGTTTCTTCACCACGTTCAAGTTGACAGGGGCAATAGTAGAACTTTTACGCTGAGGAACTTTTGAAGGTGGCAGTTTCAAGTTGGGCTTTGGCCTGCTCTGTTTATGAAGTTTACCACTGGCGCCGCGTTTCCCAGCATATGCATCTTGATCACTACCTTCATCCATGTCATTTTCAGTGTTTGGCTGGTTAGCCTTAGCATTCTCATCTGGAAAATGGCCTGGATGCTCTCTCCTCAGGTGAAGATTCAGCTTGTATTCGTGGATGTACGCCTTCTCACACCCTTCATATGGACACCCATACGGCCGGTCTGATGATGCAGGTCCTGTTGTAGACTTTGGAGTTTTCACGGGCTTTTCTTGAGGGATGACATATTTGGGTGTATCCATCACATTCTGCACGAGTTGCCAACAATTTAAGATTAGTTAAATATTATAACATAGAAAAGGACAAGAAACAAACTATAAGTAATGCAAATGTAGGGGAGTGTGTGTGCACTAGATGTCATGTTTATGAAGCATGAACTTGCCAACGAATGACTACTCACAAGAAGCTAGACTCTGAAATTATACTAGTTTCATGTTGTCATGTTATGAGCTTTCAAAGTGAACTTACTTATCCTTCTTGACAACTCCCACCCCATCCCCCAAACTCAATAGCCCACTAGCCCTTTGCAAGAACGTGAAGAAAAATATAACCAGAACATCTGATGGGAAAATTAATATTAACCAGAAAAGGTGGGGAAACTGATGACCTTCTCATGATGAGATGCGATGTGATTCTTTAGCTTGTACTCATGGGCGTATCGTTTTCCACAATCAGGATACGGGCAAATATGATAATTCTCCTGTGCATGTGTTTTCATATGTGACCTGAGATTGAAATCCAGAGAGAACGCCTGCATAACAGAAAATTATAGGATGAGATTTGACATAGGTTAGCAACTCTGGAAGCGAGCTATTTGTGCAGATTCTACAAGAGTATTTTGGACTCTGGCCATAGTGGTGCCCACTGTTTTTTCAAATCGGTCATGAAGAATTAGCACCAACTCACGCTTAGTATTAGAAAAACAGATGGAGCACAGAAAAGATGATTAGATTAGATGGACCTTTGTGTAGGTTGGATATGACACAAACTCGTCTGAAAAGCTAGATTTACTCACCTTGCCACAGCCTTCATGTGGGCACACAAAGTCTCTCTCCCCAGTGTGAATTAAAAAGTGCCTCTTTAGTTTTGAACTGTCCAAAAATTTCTGCAAAGCACACAATAACAGAATTAAGATGACAAAGAGACAGCATGTATACAGAATCAACATCTTATATGAAAGAACACGCGCATAATTCTCTTCAAAAAATCCACTAGCAACAAAATATGCTGAATACATAGATTCAGATTCCTTTGTCCAGAAATGCTTAAATCGATACCAATGGAATCATACCGCTGATAATATCTCATTTGCTAACAATTCATAAGTGCAGCTGTCCCAAAAACTTCCACAACGAAGAGGAAGAATATGAATCTATATTGGATTTGTAGTTGCTTGTTACTAGTTGCAGGCATAGGTATATTGTACTAGTAGGAACAGTTCTTCCAATTGCTCAGTTTACCTTTCCTTCACTTCTGATTAGATAGTGATAACACTTCATGAAACTTGATGGTAATACAAAGGGTTACAAGTTCCTTAGTTTTCTTAAGAAGTAAAGGCTCATATTTTTGCAATCCTTTCTCTTCTCTTTAATTCAATATCTAATGCCCGTTAAGGTGGAGAGCGTTTAGCTAATTCAGGGCATTCAGTAACCTTGGCAGGGGGCGGGGAGGGAGGCGTTCCCTAAAGTAGATTCACTTAATACAATTCTAATTCCCTTCACACAGAGCAAAAATTAGGATAACATCCAAGCATTAAAGGCCAACATCTAGAAACTCATAGCATCAAGAGGTCTAAATAGGGTTCCTCCTTCTATATATTGGTAAAGTATATATGGCCGGAGTATTTTCTACTTCTCTTGAACATAAAAATTATTTGGTTTAGGGTGCTATAAGAGTATAAGGCACAACTATAGATATTAACCTATTTCTATTGTCACTGTATTCGTGGCCCAATTTACCAGAGTCATTACCTTCCCACAATTCTCATAATGACAAACATACTGTCTCTCCCCATGAATATGAGAGTGCTTCCTCAAAGCTCCTGCATCTATAAATGTCTTTCCACAGCCTTCATAACTGCACAAGAAAAGAACTTCTGTTGTTGGTTCAGGCTCGGGCTCTACGACTTCTGGTTCTTTCGACTTATCCTTCATGGCCTTCAATGTGGCCTCTGAAAATGAATACAAGCAACTTTGCAGGTCAACTATTCGGCACTATCTTGCAACCAAGCATCACACCTCACAACAAAGAAACATTTCTTTTGTGCTAAAAAAATCGTACAAGCACGAAAACATCAACTAATATTACTACTAAAGTTACATTAATCAAGAACATGACAAAATATTAAAAAAAGAAAGTCATTGATACTCACCATTAACCCATTTCAGCACAAGGCCCTTCCCACCAGTCGTGACAAGATCTTGTGGCACCCTAAAAACAATACGAAAAGAATAGTATTTTTTCACAAATTACATGAAATTAGGTTGGAGTACCCTGCTCCATTGAACTCATTCATCTCACGTATAATTCAATAAGCGCAGAAAAATAAAATCCCCCCCCCCCCAAAAAAAAAAAACTAGAAATTTGTAAAAAAAGAATCAAAGTTTTCTTCTTTTACCATTCTTTGAACCATTTAACAGCAGGGCCTCTAGACCGGGCTATGGGCCGTCTGTCAAACAGACTATGGGTCATGTGAGTCTCCATTGCTTCACTCTCTCTCTCTCTCTCTCTCTCTACGCCAGACGGTCAATTTCTCGAATCAATACGAGAAGTTCTTCAGCAGCTAAAATTAGGTTTAGGGTATGAGGGTTGTGTGAAAAGGTATGTATTTTTTTTTTATCAGAGTAGAGAGAGAGCGCTATGGATGTTTTGGAAGATTTTAGAGAGAGAAAGTAATGGTGTGTTTTAATCCGCCATTGTTCCACTTCCCAGACCGGTTCGGGGTTGGATGGTGACAACCGGTCCGACCTTTCAATTTTTAATTAATTAAATAATCTGTTTTCATTTTGTAAAAAGGATTAATTCATGGAAAAATGATGCAATTAAGTTGGTAAATGAAGCATCGTATTTACATGGACGGTAATAATGATTAATACTAAGTATTAAGTTAATATGTTTCTATTATCCCAGTTATCTGATTTTGAGTTAAATTAATTCTAGGTAAATAATCAAATTAAATTACTAAACTCAATTATTAAATCAAATGCAAATTAAACAAGACTAAAAACGTGAACTATCAAATAACGAAACTAATTAATCATAAAGAATGCAAACACATGAATCCATTCTATATTAATCTAATTCCATCAATTTCCGCTAGGTCTCGAGGTAAAAGTAGATTAACAATTTATATATTACTTTCATCTCTAGATTAATTGTTAACTCTCAATAGATCAACAACTTTAAAACCTCATACAAATCATAAGTATGTGTATCAAATCGTTCAATTTAATCTAATTATCTTCGTCAGGACTCAAAATAATTAGCTAGCATACAATGACTATGACATTAATCATATATGAGAAATCTAAACTTGAATGTTTGAATTATATAATTGGAAAGAAATTTGATAAAAAAAAATTAAATCAATACATAATTTCATACACGCTGCAAACCCTATAATTAATTATAAAAACTACTCACACATAATGAAATCTAAAATAAAAGAAGAAATTAAGAGACATAATTAAAATTTCAAAATATTAAAAGAACTGTAGTGACATTATATAGAATAAAACTTCAATCTTGGAAGTTGCAGAAAAAATATCCGTCACGCAGCCGTAAAATCTAAATAATGAAAGGAAAATCCTAAATTCAGTCCTAATCAAGTCTATTTACTAAGTAATAAAAATCCTGCCCAAAAACGTAAGAAAAAGGCCCATATGCTCGGGCAACTCAGCAATCGACAGTTTTGCTCGACAGTTTTGGCCTTCAAAAATGCGGTACCCGACAATTGGCGGAATCATCTATTTCGTCATTTAGACCTGTCAACTGAGCCGACGGATTAGGGACGGACCCCACGCTGGGTTTGTGGACTTCCAAAAATTTGTTTCACGTAGCTTGGCAAAGCAATTTTGAATCATGGGTACAAGACCCTTTACACGTAAAACCTATTGTTCATACAATTTGGGATTCTCATTTTGGTCAACTAGACGTGGAGGCTTTTACTCGATGAAGTGCTCTCGGCCCATTGAATATCGCTTATTCTGGTGTTTATCGATGGTGGTATACAATCGGTTTACGCACTAATGAAGATCTTTATACCATAGCTCTTTTTCTATTATTTTTTTTCTGCCATATCCTTAACAACAGGTTGGCTGCACTTACAACTGAACGTTTCGTGGTTCAAAAATGCTGAATCTCGTTTAAATCATCATTTGTCAAGACTCTTCGATGTAAGTTCCTTGGCTTGGATAGGGCATTTAGTACATGTCGCTATTCCTGGATCCAGATGAGAGTACCTTCAATGGAATAATTTCTTAGATGTATTACTACATCCCAATGGTTAAGCCCATTTTTTACAGGTTAGTGGAATCTTTATGCTCAAAATCTCGATTTATTTAGGACCTCCCAAGGAGCAGGAACTGCCATTCAAACCCTTCTTCCCCTCTGAAATTTTGAATTTTTTTAGATATTGCATAGTAATAGTATATGATTTTATCAAAAATATATACAAACACAATTGATAAAAGTTTCATGTTCCAAGTTTGGCAAAGTGGGAAATGTGTTGGGTCCTTTGTAAAGAGGTCTCGTGTGCAATCCTTGATAAGTGCGTTTTTAATTTTTACCTTTACTTTTTTCTCCAGTGTACCTTCGAGTTGATTTTTTTTTATTCATTAAGTTATTTGTTTTATTTTCACTATCAATAATAATTGTATTTTTATTTATGCTGTAATTTTTATCTGTAATATTTGCTATAGATTTTCAATTTACTAATTTTATATTTATATTGTAAGATCTTGATAGTTTACTTTGTTTTGTACTGCCAGTTCTAATTATTTCCCCTTGTTCAGCGCAACTGTCACCTCATCATCATTTGGCATTTGTGGTTCAAGATATGAAGTTCCAGTCCTAAAATTTATTGCATAACAATCTCCTTAGGGAATCATCACCTTTTTTTGTCCACTCACATCTACTTGCAGTTGATCCAATTGTTGACTTGTAATCTTTATTTATTGCATAACAATCTCCTTGGGGAATCATCACCTTTTTTCGTCTGCTCACATCTACCTGCAGCTGATCCACTGTTGGCTTGTAATCTTTATCTGACTCTGCTGTCCTATCTCCACACCAACTTTCTCGAACAGTACAACAATTCTTTTAGTAAACTGCTCAAAACGTTCAGATAGCCCTTGACTCTCTTACATTTCATGAGTGTGAGGAGTTGTATTGTGAGGCTTACCATAATTATTCATCCCCCAATTGGGTCGTGAATAATTATAAGAATTGTTTAAGTAATCAACCTCCTCTAACCAACTCATTTCTTTTTGGTTCTCACTGAATGAGAACAACTCTTCTTTTAGTGCTGCAACAGTTGACTGAAGTTCTTATAGGTATATCTCTTCTACTACTGCACCTCTTTTGACTTGCTTTCCTTTTTGAAGGCCACTAGTAACTGTTTGAGGCCACTTCTTCCAGAATTCTCATCACATCAGCTGAAGTTCTAGCTAATAGGGATCCTCCTATATAAGCATCCAATAGTGTTTTGATATGTGTGGTGAATCCTCTATAGAGATGACACATCTGCTTAGATTCGGTGAATCCATGTGGAGGACATCTCCTTAGCATGCCCCTATATATTTCCCAGGCTTCATGCAATGATTCGTCTATCACTTGAATAAACTAAGTGATCTCAGTCTATATTTGAATAGTCTTTCCAGGGGAAATGACTTAAAGAGAAGTTTCTGACGTAGATCTTTCCAACTTGCTATCCTTGTTTGACTAATAGACAAGTACCACATTTTAGCCTGATCTCTTAAAAAAAAAAAGTAAACATATGTAGTTTGAATGCATCCTGGGGAACTCCTGTGATTTTGATGATATCACAAAGTTCTAAAAACTGAAGCAGATGATCGTGTGGATCTTCTGTGTGCTTTCCTCCAAACTGATTATGTTGAACCATGTGGATTATGCTGCCTTTAAGCTCAAATTGTGCAGCAGTGACTCTAGGACCTCCCTCAGTACATTGTTCCTCAGTAGTTTAGAACATGTCTCGAACGTTTTTCTGTGGGTCTTGATTTAATCTCTCTTCATGTTGATGCATCATCAAATGCATCTCAGCCACTTGTTTCTAAAGTGCCTCAAATACGACATTCCCTGCTGCTCTTTGGTTCTCCATAGGTTACTCTGCCAATAACAACACAAATTAAAACAAACAAAAATAAAATAAAATGACTAGTCTATTGACTTAATACCATAATTAATAAAGTAATTTAATCTTTCAGTCCCCAGCAACGTTTTCAAAAATTTGACACACTATTTATTAACAAATAAGTGACCGCAAGTGCACAGTGTTATTGCAATATGTAGTGAACAAGAATATCATATCTACAAGGATTGAGGCTCGAATAAATCACCAAACTAAAATGTAGATACCTTATCAATATCTAGACTCTGAATTCAAAGTAGGAAAGAAGTAATAAAAAATAAAACAAAATAATAACATAAAACTCAGTAAATAAAACGTAGCACTTAATAAATAATAGAACGGGGGATTCCAGGGATAATGCACATACAACATATTTCTGATTGATTTATTGATTACTTAACCTTTTTTACTTCATTAAAGGTGGAAAATCATTGATTCGCTATCAAACTATTCATAGAACACATATCATAACATATAAATAATAATCATGCACTTCACTGGGTCAGTTCTCCACACAACTTATTACTCACAACCATGTTTCTTGGACTTAAATTTCTATGCATCACTTGTTTACTGGGTCGGTTCTTCCAAGCATCACATAAAATGATTTATCTATTTTATCCCGTTAATTAATCAGTCACGACTAGAATCTTTCAATTAATTAATTTGCATATACTTGTTGTAGCCATTAACATACATATGAGAAATCTAAACTAGGTAATTAAATGCCCAATAATGAACAGAAAATATAATTCAATAAATTAAATCACTCAATCCAAAATATTTGCAAACCGTACAATCCATAAAATAATTTAGCTAGACATAAATGAAATGAAATAAAACAGAGTTTGAAATATTATAAAATAAATATAGATGACAGGGGTAATCCTTTGTGGTATCCAATTGTCTTCTATGATGAATTCTCTCTCCAACACCTTTAGAATCCTTCTCTCCAATAGTTTGATATTCTCCCCAAGTGTAGATGGTACTGATAACCTTTTCCGTCTTCTCGGGATATATAGAAGTGTATCAATGGTGTGAATGGTGTATTGGGAGTGGTTATAGGTATGTGTGGCGTCCCCCCTTCGTGTGTCTCAAGTTGTATCTATATTTTAGGTTTAAAATCCTAATTATAGATGAAAGTTGGGCCGAGCTAGAAGGCTATTTTTACATAAGGTTGACCCAGGCCTTTAGAAATTACACATGGGTGGGTTGCCCAAACCTTTCTGAGTCGACCCACTCTCTTTTTGAGCTGAGCTTCAGATTTCAACGGGCTTTGATAATTTAATCCAGTCAAATAGACTTTAATTAAGTAATTAATTAAGTCCAAAGCTTAATTAGACCATCCTTTAGTTCTCCGCAACTTTAATTGATCGTTTTGCGCCAATTATTCAACATATTCGTTACTTTAGCTGCAAAACTCACAAACACATCAAAAACACTAAATAATGAAAAAAAAAAGAAAAAAATGACATGGAATGATTACAACAGTACTTGCCTCATAATTTCTCCTCCATATGTATCAGATCAACCATGGACAGATTAGACAGATAAAATTAACTGCATATTAATCAAATTCACTGAAAGTATAGAATTTTTCAATAGAATAAATAAGAACTGAATGCTCAACTCTCCAGTGTATAAGGTATCCTTCATAAGAAGAAAACACAGCAGTCCTAACAAACTTGCTAATTGTCTATTTTAACACCACTAAAATGTACACTTGAACTGGAAATCAAAAGGGACTTTTCTGGTTGTAGTGTCAGCTCTTTGGACAGGTAGGTGTAATTTAGCTGAGTGACTCATCCCCAACTTCCATGACTTTCCAATAAAATTAAACTTTGTTTAGCTCAATTCTCCTTTTTTCTACTTAAAGCAAGAATTATCAACAACTACTAAAACTGAAATTTCCACAAATAGCCATAACAGATAGCTGAAAAATTGATTAAATGTTAGATTTGTAAATTTTTTGAAAAAAGTGAGTACTATTATGTTAATTTTGAAAATTGGGATATTTTTGAAAAAGAGTAAAAAATATAGACATCAGAGTGTTATTTACCCTAAGTTTAAAAATACAGTAGATGATCCTGAATAATCATGATGTAACGCCTCAATTTTACTTTTAATAGAAAAAAACACATTATCCATATTTTTCATTAATAAAATACTTTACTTGAAATGCAGCGGAAGTTTTAAATCATAATTTGACATTTATTACAAAAAAATAAAGTCAAAATAAATTAAATCTTTAATTATGCTTGACCAATTGACCATCATCATCACATCTTGTCTGTTACGCATCACCCGAGACAACATCTGAAAAGATAAGTAGTTTTTGGGGTGAATAATACTGACTTAGTGGAGAGTATACAATTATCCAAATTATATATCAAACAGAATAATATGCAAATAGTAAAGGTGTTTAATTTGTAAACCAAACCATATAGCCCGGAGGCTCTGCATGATAGCTCGAAAGCTCCTCGTGATAGTCTGAAGGCTGCGTGATAGTCGGGAGGTTCTGCATGATAGCCCAAAGGCTCTTGCTATGCTATGATATCACATACATTCAGTAAAACATATAGAGAGGATAACACAGACAATTTCAAGGTAGAACCCCACCTTGATCTCGACCTTGATATGAACCCCACCTTGACCTCGACCTTGATATTAACTGATTAAGTCCTGCGCGCTTTGCCTCGCTACAGCTCTCACGAATAAGACTCATACTTTGATCTCTACGATTTTTAGTGTGGGAAAAGAAATGAATTGCACTCTTATTTATACTGGTACACTATGGTTAAAATTGCAGATATAAGAGGAGATCACATAACTATCTCTAACGACACTAAATAAGGAAAAGATAAGCTTTAAAATTTGAATTCTTAAGTTATGTTCTTATCATCAAAACGTGAGAAATGAGAGAAATGAGATGAAAATTTTATACTTTGGGCTCACCCTCTTTGGGCTTGAAATTTTGGCTAAAAAGAAATAAATAAATGCAATAGACTCAAATTTTTAAAATGGGCCTTCAAAACTATGCATATGCATGCTCATGATATAAATTACCATGTACTATAAATAAATTCATGCTTAGTGACAGCTGTGTATTTTACACAACTTTTGGATATGAATTGATGATGTTTATGATATGAAGTTGTGTATTTTATATAGCTTTTGTGTTTATATTGTTATCATTTGGAGTTTTTGATGTGTTTGTTAATTTTGCAGTAATAGTTGTGATTTTGTTGCATATTTGAAGCAAAAAAACAGTTAAATATGGATAAGAGGAATTGAAGAAATACTTAATTAGGCTCTTGAGCTTAATTAAATACTGAAATAAAGTCTAATGTACTGGATTAAATGATCAAAACCCGAAAAAATCTAAAGCCATTGTGAAATACACTTGGGTCGACCCGGAAAGGTTCGGTCGACTCAGCCCCGTGCAATTTATAAAGGCCCGAGTCTACCCGACCCAGGTGAACAAAAACAGGCCTTTGGGTCGACTCAGCCATGTCGGTCGACCCATGCGTGCGGGCCGCGAGAATGTGATTTTTTTATCTCCAAATTCAGGGTTTTTAACCTAGATATAAAATATCTCATTTTGATATACGAGAGATGACGCCTCATACTACATTTTACACTTAGAATACACCAAGAGAAAGAGAGAGAGGAAGATGACAAAGGTTTGCCGTCTACTCAAGAGGATTCGACAAGGTTGTAAAGACGGAGTGCTACTGCAGAAGAGACAAGACTACTGGATTACTCCGTGTTTTTTTATTCTTTTATCAATTCTGTCATGAACACTTATACTCTAATTTTGATTGTTTATTTATTTATGTCTAGCTAATTTCGTAACTAGGTTTTAGAGATTGGATATTATGATTTTTATAATATGATTTAATTACTTTTCTTTCTGTTATCTCTCGGGGTTTGATTTCTATACATTTATTTATATCTTGTATGGATGGTCACCATTTATGCATGTTAGTCATTAATTTGAAGCACTGACTAGAGAAGAATTAGTGATGGAAAGATAGAAATCAGATTATGTGTGCTAGAAAGGACCGATCAAGTGAACAAGTATCATATGGGGTTCAATAGATCTTCGTGTGCTAGATTGAGAGTAAAGATATGTGTGAAGAACCGACCGCAGTGAAGTGCATGTTTATTATATATATATATATATATATATATATTATGGTATGTGCCTTTAAAACCAGCTTGATAACAAACTAGTGATCCCCACCACTGATAGATTAAAGACATAAGTCAGATTGATAGAGTTAATGAATATTAATAATTGATATAATAATCCAGTTTTCCTAAAGCCTAGATTTTATTTATTTGTCTAAGTCCGATATTTTATTTCTTGCATTCATTTTATCTATTTAGTTTATTCTCTTTTCATTTACGTATTCAGTGTCTATATATTAATTAGGTGCTTGTATTTAAGAACTAGGAAGTAACAGTATCTGTGGGATACGATACTCTTGCTCACCTAAGTATTACTATAAGGCCGTGCACTTGTGGTGCGATTATCTGTTAATAAATAGCGTGTCACTTAGTTAATTATTAAAATTACTTAGGCGTGACTTATTAGACTTAAATAAATTAATATCACACATAGGAAAAATAAAGCGAATAAAATATTTTTAGGACGAGAAAGAAAAATGTAGCAATTTAAATATTAGAAATCGAGTCGCTACACATGATCACTCTAGTAAGTCAACAAGCTACAACATTGGCTCCTCTAGAGATATGTCTTACAATAAAATTTGAATTAACATGAAGCAACATTCGACAACCACAAACAATACTATCAAACTCCGAGACATTTTCCTTGTTATCCGCAATAGCATCCATGACCAGTTTCAAGTTTGTTTCAATAATAACTTGAGTGAAGCCTAAATTCTTAACTCGATCACGATAAAATCTCATCATGTACTCCAATTGCCCCACCTTCATCTTACTCGAACCAAACCTGCTAAACATAAAACTCGAGCAATAATGAAACCTCCCACCATCTAAACACCATTCCAAGACCAAATGAACTCGTCTCTGAGAAAAAAACTGCATCATCATTAACTTTAACCCCATCCAGAAGGCAGTTTATGCCAACTCATGCAGCCATTCGAAATACCTCCATGAACACCATTCTTAGGATATAGTAATTTAGTCCCCCTTCACTCATTCAAAATCGCAAGGGCATACATACTCGCCCTAGCTACCAGCCTCACAATGTTGAGTTTCTTTCTTTCCAAATCTCCCATAAAATAATGTCAACATTTTAGCGAGCCCCTTTATCCAACTGTGCAGCGCCCCGTTATTTTTATTTATTTAATTTTGTCATTTTAAAATTTTAAATGAACATGGTATTAATTGTTTAAGTTCTATAAGTCAGGTCTATATTAAATTTAATGTATGTATGACATGCTCATGATATCACTACATCTATTTCATTGTATGGAAGCCCATTACGGAATAGTATTTTTTTAGAAAGCCAACAACACATTTTATGGGCCAAGTTTATTTTGAGCCATTGGAAGAGCCCAAAGAAAATGAATCCCTAAATGAAGAATCATCATATATATATATGTAGCCTCCTCCTTTCGAAAATGAAATTCTCATATTTAATCTCTACCAAGTTTAGCTTCTCCAAAGTCCAAACTTTATGAAACAAATCATTTATTCATATTTTCATCCTTAATGAAGTCTACAAAACCCTAACCCTACTACTACTAGTATAAACAGAGAGCTCTACCAAATAAACGAGAACAAAAACAATAGTTTTATTTCTTCTTCTTCTTCTTCTTCTTCAAGTTTTAAGTTTTGAAGGTATAAAATCATTTTAGTTTTTACTTTTGTTGTTTCATGTAGGCATTGCATTATATTGTATAGCATTTAAGAAATGTGGGATGGTGTGTGAGATGTTGGCAGAAGCTAGCGATGATGGGTGGAGCAGCAATCGGGGAGATGCAACAGCGACTGCTATTCGGGATCGCCAACAATGTAGTTGTTGTTCAGTACAGTCATGTCTGACGTCGACGATGGTGGAGGAGTGGTGTCTTGGGTTGAATGAAAATTATGAGAAGATGAAGAGATTGTTGGGTTGTGAAATAGAGGAAGGGAGATAGTTGGTTTGTTTTTCACGTAATTAGTAGAGAGAAGTTGAGATATGTTTTGTTTTATTCTCTAACACTTTGTGTTGCAGGTGGGCATCACTTCAAATTTCATGTTACTCTTCCACGTGTTTCACTATAAATTTATGATTTTAATAATATTTATTATAAAATAAAATATAATTCTAATATAAATAATCATAGTCAACATTTATCAACAACAAAAATGAATTAAAATTTAATTTTGAATTAATCAACCATAATAATGAATTGTTAATTGAAAATTAAATACTAAAAAATAATTATAAATCCTAATTAGGTGGGGTGAACCCTAAAAAATAATTTTAAAATTAAACTAAATCACAAAAAATTATAATTAAAGAAAAAAATATAATAAAATACATAATTTAAAAGTGTAACATGGAATGTAGTAAAAAGAGTGTAATAGAAAATCTCAGGTGCGTGGGCGTAGCAGGTCAACTAATGTTTTGGGCCTTGGTTTAATTAATTGTGTGTAATGGGCCTTTAATGGTTTGGGAAAGGGATTCCTGCATCAGTTCATTTATTCACAAAATACCATAGTACATGTAATTACGATAAGGTGCTTGGCATAATAAAATACGAATTGCTCATGCATTAATTATTCAAGGTCATGGAATTATTCACCAAAATACTAGGCATGCATTTTGTTATAACAATAGTTTAGTTTCATGCCTTAATTTTTATACCATGTTCCTTGTTATATTAATTTAAAATAATTATTTATAGGCAAGACGCACTCGACTTAATCAATTAATTATCAAGTCAAGGTTAAGTGAGGTTTTTACATTAAAAATTAAATTGTTATCCTTTTTATATGTTTGTACAAGAGTGATGTGAAATTTCAATACATAGTCTTTTAATTTAGACTATAAAGTACAGAGTCTTTTAAATTTTAAAGTACCGACCCTAAGGGTTGTATATAAAGTACTGAGCCAAAGGGCTGATTCAAAAGTACATGTTACATAATTAAATCTTTTCGCATGCTTTTCTGTTAAATTTATAGTTTAGATAAAATGCATTCCCCAATGAGTTTAAAAGAACTCACCCCAAATCTATTCTGTTAAATCTACAGTTTTGGATACATTTACAACTTTTATATGTATCAAAATCAATCATTTTTATACATGTAATACCTAATAAAATGTCCACGTACATGTTTTTTGAATATATATATATATATATATATATAAAAGAATTTTATGTATTTAAATCATAAATTGACAATTCAATATTAGCTTATAATTGTGATTTTTTTCTATTAATATTCTTTTTTCAATGAAAAAATATAAAAAGATTATGTTGTTTATATTGTTATTGATGATCTTATAGCTCACTTAACAATTAATATATGTAAATCTCAACTAAGTTTGACCAATCTATATAAAGTGCATAAATATTCACAATATTTCAAAATCGTTCAAATAAATTTATATCAATATCAATATAATAAGAGATATATAAGTATGTAATGTATTTATGAGAATTGAAAATTCCTACTAGTGATGGATGAGATAATATTTAAACAAAAAAAAGTGTATCACATCTTCTTCACACTATTTTTTTCTTGCTTAATCTTGGTGAGGGATGAAGTTTTTTCTTTTGTTTTTTCCTTTTGGTCTAAGAGATAAATTCTTCTAACGTCTCATTATCGTCGCTTGCAATTTCAATGCATACTTCAACCCTTTTTTTTATATTCTTCTTTTTCATTACTTGCCCTTCAATAGACTTCAATTCTGTAATTGAATCTTGTTTTTCTCCCACTTTTGTTTTCTTGATTTTTTGTTTATAAAATTCTTCTCTCTTCTTTGATTTGACTTTCAATCTTCAATTGTAGCAATTTTTCTTTTTGGATAGCAGTGGCTACAATAGTCAGATCTCATCTTTCATCATTTTGTAATACATTCCTTAGATTTATCATGAATCGTACGTAT
Organism: Perilla frutescens; assembly: GCA_026008535.1. NCBI lineage: Eukaryota > Viridiplantae > Streptophyta > Magnoliopsida > Lamiales > Lamiaceae > Perilla > Perilla frutescens. The sequence goes on along the minus strand of BRKX01000017.1, from coordinate 31,954,028 downwards.
ATCTATTTATGTTTGTAAGCTCAATCCTTTGTAGTAAGTAATAAATCATGTCACTAATTGATGCAAGATACTCTTGTATTAAATATTCTACATATATTGCTGCAACTTTTTTTTAACATTGTAACATGTGGATTTTTGTAATCGCAACAATGCATATGTAGAATAATTAATCGCTAATAATAAAAAAATATAAAAAAATATTACTTTTTCAATATAAATTAAATATCTTATGAAATTTTTTTTATTGAAAATGATTCTTCAATGTATTTTTGTATTATTATTAGTTCTTGATCTTACAACTCAAAGAATAAGTAATTAATATCTGTAAAACTTAACAATTTTGACTAATCCTCATAAAGTGCACAAATCTTCACAGTATTTCAAAATCGTTGTTAATATATATTAATACCAATATAAAAAGAGGCATATATAAGTACGTAAATATATCTCAAAAATTGGAAACTCCTACTATATATAGATAATGAACAAGATAATATTTAAGTAAAAATAAAATGTGTATAACGTAAAAATAAAATGTGTATAACTTTTTAGTCTTCTTCACTTCATTTAAGAGGCATATTGCATATCTTTATCTGAACAATATAGATGAGAAATACAAAAAAATAAAATAAAATATTTTTCGTGCATATACAAGTTGAAACATTTAGTTGTCCAAATTCGCCATATGCAGTATTAATATCTTATATGTATGTTGCTAATATAAACATGTCAATTTTTCAATCATGTTAGTAAATTGTTGTTCACATGTTAGCAATATGTTACTAACATATTAGCAAATCATTGTTTACATATAATCAACGTATACGCCTGGATATATCACACTATATCTCTTCATGGGACTCCACTGAACGGGGATAAAAAGTTTCGAAATCACCGAAAAATCTCTCCCGTATATTCCGGGTGAAAAAACCTATGAAACTCGAATTAACCGTATGCCTTGGCTCATGTAGTAAAATCACAAGACCAATCATCTTATTGATTGGGCTAGAAATCTGTGACATAGCAAGAGAACTATCATTTTTTGGTGGACAACCTATGTTGGGTTAACTAAACCCAATACAATACCTGAAAAAGATAGTGATTTCAAAGTATTGCTTATTGAGTTCTGAAAATTGAGCTCGGAATTCAGAAAATATAACATAATTTTAAATTTATGAAAATAACCCGCTTTCATAAGATTCTCATATATTATAAGTTTGTCACCTCCATTTGACTAAACAATTGACTAGATTGTGGTATTTTTATTGGGATAAGGGCCAAATAAGCCCCTGTACTTATTTGGGGGAACAAATAGGCCCTCGAACTATTTTTTATCTCAATTGAGCCCCTGAACTTTTATTGAGGGCTCAATCAAGCCCCTCCGTCACACCCCTCACAAACAGTCGTTAGTCTTGATTCAAAATGACTTCGTTTTGTATTTGGCCCAAAAAATTTATTTTTACGTTTTTTTTTCCAGATTTTTATTTTTCATTTTCATTTTTTCTTGGAATCGCACATCTCTCTCTCTCTCTCTAACCCCAATTCAATGCAGTAGCATGTTCTTTATTTTCTTCATTTTCCCTCAAAAATCAAATTTCCAACAAACAAAAAATCAAATTTCTTATTCAATGCAGCAGCATGTTCTTCATTTGCCCTCAAAAATCAAATTTCCAACCCACAAAAATGCAAGAATCTTCTTATCTCAACGAGACGACCATGAACTCAAAAATCAAATTTCCAACCCACAAAATTGCAAGAATCTTATTATCTCAACGAGGCGACCATGAATTAAACTCACCACTTTCATTAACTCAGATTGATAACTTAAAAAACTCAAATTAAAAAAAGCAAAAAAAAAAGAAAAAAGAAGAAGAAGAGGTCATGACGAGAGAGAGAGAGAGAGAGAGAGAGAGAGAGAGAGAGAGAGAGAGAGAATAAAGTCCTAAAATAAATCTCCCAAAATTACCCAAATTTAAACCTAGTTGTATGGTTTTAACTAATCCTTCCCACCAGAAACAACATGCCGTCGAAGAAAAAGAACTCAAAAACACCTTCATAACCTTCAAATTCTGATCAAAGTGGCAATTTTTGTAGAAGAGGGAGAGGTCGTCAAGCTCGTCAGAGAGTGCCGTCGAAGAAAAAGAACTCAAAAACACCTTCATAACCCTCAAATTCTGATCAAAGTAGCAATTTTTGTAGAAGAGGGAGAGGTCGTCAAGCTCGTCAGAGAGAGGGATGGCGATTTGGTGGGAGGGAGGCAGAGGGGGAGGGAGGACGGCGGAGGAGGGGCGGTGGCCATTTCATTAGGGTTAGAGAGAGAGAGATGTGATTCCAAGAAAAAACAAAAATAAAAAATAAAAAGAAAAATCTAGAAAAACGTAAAAATAATTTTTTTTGGGACAATTACAAAACGACGTCGTTTTGTATAAAACGATGTCGTTTTGAATAAAGAATAACGGCCGTTTATGAGGGGTGTGACGGAGGGGCTTGATTGAGCCCTCAATAAAAGTTCAAGAGCTCAATTGAAACAAAAAATAGTTCGAGGGCCTATTTATTTCCCCCAAATAAGTACAGGGGCCTATTTGGCCCTTATCCCTATTTTTATTGAATTGTCACGTGTGTGACATGTAATTTGCGTATTTTCTAAAAAGTATTATGATATGTAATATTAAAGTTTTTTTGAAATGGTAAAATTAAAAGTCATAAGGTATACAATAATTTAGAAATATAAATTAAATACGTAATAAGTCAGAGCAAGATTAGATTAAGAACAATGAAATAAATTATTTATATAAAAATGAATAATAAGTCATCCATCATCGGGTTAAAGCCATGTTGAATATTGTAAAGATATATCTTTTGAAGTAAAATTCATCATATGGTAATAGAATTTAAATTTGCATAAAATAGGAAAAAGAAATTGAATTGATTTAAATTTTAAGAAATAAAATTAATTGAGTTATGATCTTGATATAATGATTTCAAACTTTGTGATTTTGTTTTAAAATTATAACAATTGAAATAAGATAATTACAAATGTAAAGAAATGCAGTACTACCTCTATCCCAATAGCAAGGTCCCCCTTCTATTAAAATAGAGATAGTAAATAATAAAAAGGGGACCTTGCTATTGGGACGGAAGGAGTATTTAACAAAAAAAATCTTAATAATTGTGTTTTACCTTTTACTCATTTTTATCATAATATTTATTATTTTTAATAATTTCTTAAGTCAAATGTTTGAACAATTTATGATTTTTTTTTATATTTGATTATATATAAGTATAGAAAATAAAGAATAGCTATATTATTTTTCTTTAAATATATATACTCTTGGACATTTGTTTTGTTCCCAAAAATACAATCAATGTTTACCATTAAGCGGAATCACTATGTAATTTATAAAAGTAGTATTAGACACTTATAAAATAAATAAATTCAATATAATTTTCTAATGATCCTTCTTCACGATGATTATTTAATTATCCGATGAATACTCTACGATAAATGCATTATACCTATTACGTACAAAATGAGGATAACATAATGGTCGATCAACAAAAAATGAAAAATTGTAAATTTGTCCAGTCAAGTAATTAATTGTAGAATGGGGTTTCATTTTTTATCCGCCATGCATTATACTATTTATGCCAATGTGCAAATATTTTGTTGAAGTTTAATATTTATTTATTTTTTAGCTGTGGAAAAGATAGCTGTGGATCTCGAACCCAAGATGTTTTCCTTTTATATAAAAAATAATATATTCTCAATGTCTTTGTTATGAATTTCATCCTGGTGAACCCATGGTTGATCATGCAACCCTGCAAACATCATATTAGGTATAAAAGAAAATATATCATGACATTTTGGTTTCAAAAGGGACATCTCATTGCATTAATGAATAGAAATTTGGCGTTGTCATTGGATGTGACTTTATTCTATAAGGCTTTGGATAAACCGTTTTCCAACTACAATATCTATTTCGATTTTATATAAGTTGGTACAAAGAGAAACAAATTAGTTAAATTATTAACTTAAATTTTAAAATTAAATAAACTAGAGTAAAAATATAATATTTATAATAATTGTTTCATAATGTACTATATCTAAAATATGAATTTTGTAAAAATACCTTAAGCTTCCATGTTAACACACACACACACACACACTAAACATACATTTATATTTTTTGAAATTTTAAATATCATTATAATTTATCGTATACATATTAGCTTATTAAATACTCAAGTCAATATATTATCTTATAAACAATATTTGAATAATGATTTTATCATCCGTCTATAGAAGTGAAAAAAAATGATAATAATAAATAAATTTTAAATTGATTAGTAAGTTTTTTTAATCGGTTGTTTTATTAATGAGTGTACAAAATAAAGAATGAATAAAACTTAATTAATTTGTTTTGGATTTAGTTATTATGAAAAAAAGTACAATTAACATAATTAAAAAATCTATTATACGTCCAAGTTTGGCAACTATAAAATCTACATTCTTATTATATCATGTTGTACATGGTATTATAAAATTATTATTAGACTATAACACAATATTCTAGATTAAATGTTGTCCTAATATGTAATTAAAATAGTAACTGAAAATTTAATAGTTTCTAAAATGAATATTTCTGGATGAATCACTTCAACAGGGCACATATTGCTCCGTCCCTAGAGCTTAGTAGGAGAAGTAAATTGTGAGTCTCAGTGCATGGTTATCAAGAACTTGCATGCACAATTACAAGTTCAATCTAAATTGTTATCAGCGGGATTTGAACCTCTACACTTTGACCTCGAGCTAGAGCAAGACAGAGAATTGCCTCTCACATCTTAAAAAATAGACATGACCTCTATGTTTAGAAGTAAACAATTCGTACAAAATTATCAAGAACTTCCATTGACACATTTATAAAAAATAAATGATTACCACAAGCAAAAATTATGGGTTTCTTGTACAATAAAACCGTACATTACCACAATGAATAAAATTGGATACCACCTTAATTCCTATAATTATTACTCACCATTTGTCCGTACCACATGAATCAACTTTAGAAAGACATGTAAAATTTAAATGTCCTTTTTTTTATTTGGACACATTTATCCCTTCTTTGTTATAACGTTACAATTCGTGTTGAATATTTATACAACTATACTTTTGTAATCGTCAAAGTATGAAAGTTTGATGTTGAGATTACTAATTAAGTGTTCAAGTAGAGTATATAAAGTACTATACGTTAAATGAAATCTACCAACGGAACACAAGAACAAATTGATGTTGATATTCATCTTCATTTTTAATAATATTTTAATTTTGTCAATTGGACATATGAAGCTCAAAATATTAAGTAAGCAGAACATAATATTTGATATTTATCATAAGATACGGTGTTGTGGCTTTGTGGGCAACAAAAAAAATGACAACATTAGTGTATCACTTAAAGAATTGTGTTAGTTGACTGAAGTCATACTTATCAATTAAGGTCGGTAATTTAGATCCGTAATGAGCTTTTGAATCTTTGATTTAGATAGTGGAGTTATCGAAATGATTGGTTGTTTTTAAGTTTTTCATGAATGTAAATATATTAGATTATATGGATTAGTTAGAATTGCTGAATGTTTTATTCTTTGATTATAATAATATATTATATTATATAGATCATTTTTTTGTATAATAACCTCAATTATTGTTGTAATTATATTACATGCAATGATAGATCTTTCTTGTTTAATTATTAGCTGATTTTGAGGTAAATGTTTGTTTGTAGTGTAGTTATGGCAGCTTGCAGATTCTGGTCTGATGTTTATATGTGATTCTTGCATCTACAATACTTGCTGTTTTTTCTCAATTATTTTCCGTTCCGGAGTTTTAATATGTTTGTTAACGTTTTAGGTTGCTGATGAATTTTAGGGTTTGTTGTTGTTGTAGTTATTTTTGTATAGAATAATAATATTAATATATATAATAATATATTAGATGATTACGATATTGTCCTTGAATAAAATATAAAATAAAGTTATTATGGGTAAACTCAAAATTATAAGATAAGCCACTTTTTATAGTAAAAAATAGTATATATATATATATAGATTACTATTACTTTATCATATGTAGATATATAGATATGTATTAATTATTAAATAGAGATAAGCTTTTGGCAAAGTCATTTTGATTAAAATACTAGAGTTTGGATACGGGGAATATCGGTTAAGATTATATGTTTATAAAAAAAAGATTGGGCGTCATTTTCTTTTCCAACTGCCTCCTTTGTCAATTGTGAAAGTTATTTAGTTATCAATACTTATCATTACCCTCTCTTAATACTAAATTATGGTTTGAAATTTTGCTAAACAAAAAATGATTTGAAACTAATTTCCTTGTCAGCTTTTTAAATATAATATTCTCGCTAATTAGCCTTTAAGGAAGTGTATTGAGTTGCAGTCAAATATCGATCACCAATTTGAATTGCACCTAGCTACAGTTTCTAAGTCAAGCTTGTTCGATAATTTATTTTCTATAAAATTTTTAAAGTATTTACTAGACATATATATATGTACATTCGAATATACATAATTACATTTTGTTAATCAATTATTAGTTAATGAAAAGTCGGCGAGCGCGCGGCAAGCCGGGGTTGCCGAGCATCAGTGATTGAGGGCGGCTCGGATCGGGTCGGGTCAGGTGTGCGATGAGAAGGTGGTTGAAACACGCGATTTGTAAACTAATTAACTCTGTTTAATTAGATTAACGCTACATCATGATAATATACAAAGAATGAGTGAGAATGGCTATATTGCAGTAAAAAAAATTTATTAATGGCTATTTTGCGGTTAAATTTTTTTTTATTAATCGATAGTGCATCATCAACAACTAAGAAAATTTAAAGTCAATTTAATTTAAAAATAATTAAATTTTGTCTATCTGATCGATCTGACTATCTTTAGCCGCTATTTTGGATATATATATATATATATATATATATAGTATGATTTAGAAATGTTTACATGACTCAGATCCATGATTCACAAAATTCAAATTGAATCAAGTCAAAACCTGAAAGTAGGTAATCAAGACCCAGTAAAGTATGCTCATCTTTGAAATGTCTTTGTTATTTATCTAATTAAACATTATATATATATATATATATATATAATGAGTATTGTGCTTGGTGTGAGAACTAGACACTATGTTGAATTAGCACTAAAATTCAATAAGATAAACAATGAAAAAATAGCACTAAAATATAATAACGTAAACAATAAAATTATAATAAATAAATATAGTCCCCATTTGGGGTGTATATAGATAGGGTATATATATTTAAGTAGTTGGTCGTGATAGGTAATAAAATAAAATAAAAAGTCTCCAAAAAAACTGGTGAAGTGTAAACATCAAGGAAGAATGTCTGAATGAGAATGAGACTCCCATATTTAAATGATGAATGTTAATTTGTTATATTCCCTCCCACCTCAACCTTTTTTGTATGTTTTGGGGAATCTAGTGTTTGGACACCCCCACCCCCTAACTCCTTTTCTTCAACTACTTATTTGACATTTTTTACACACAATCAACTACACATTATACACAAATACTTGCAACATGGGACCACAATATATTTCAAAAAAAAATCAAACGATATACCTTCCAAATTTCCAAAAGATTAATTCGAATATCGAGTTCAAATGTCCACTTCAAATCTACTTCACCTTGACATATATATTAATTTTATTTTACAAAACGAACACCACAAACACACACACACACACAAACATGCTGATTAATGTTAACATCGGTACAAGCTATGCATGTGTCTTATCAATATAATATAGAATTGAACATGTTAAAAATATAAATATATTAATCGAGCTTAATAATAGCTAAAGAAGAGTGAAATTTGGCCATAAATTAAAATTAACAAGCACAAGTGAAAAGGGAAAACCCTCTCATTTCAATGTAATATCAGCCAAGATTTCCCTAACCAACAATCTCCCTTTGGAGATATTATTACTACCACCACCATTTTTCTCCCTATCATCATCCCTACACGCACCACTAGTCACTGCTATCGCCCCACATTGCCCACTAAACCTAGATTTTTTTGGTCTCATCATCGATCGAACCATGTCTCGAACATAATTCATCGACCACGGATATCGATGAGCCATCAGATCCATTTGTAAGCACTCCAAACACGCCACAACCTCTGTCATCGAGGGACGGGTATTTTCCTTGGGGGATAGGCAACGAGCCGCCACACCTAGCAATTTTGTGATTGCACGTCTTGTGTATAGTGATGAGCAGACTCTTTTGTCACAAATTTCTATCACTCGGCCCTCTTCAATCAACGGGATAGCCCATTCGTCGATTGAGGCCGGGGATTTGGTGACATCAATCACCTTTCGACCCGACACGAGCTCTAGCAACACGACCCCGTAGCTAAACGCATCGATTTTGGTGCTCAGCTTGCTAGGGGTCGTGTAGCTAGGATCAATATACCCTATAGTGCCAGCAGGGAGCTTGGCCTCCACGTCATCGCCACGTAATCGTGCCGCCAACCCAAAATCGGCCAACTTAGCGTTCCAGTCATCGTCGAACAATATGTTGGCCGATTTTATGTCGCGGTGCACGATGGAGGGGTTCAATTCATGCAGGCAACGCAAGCCCTCCGCGAGCTGGAGCGCGATGGAGACGCGCTTCGGCCACGGCAGCGGACTTGTTGAGAGGTGGAGGAGGTGGTGGAGTGTGCCGTTTGGCATGTATTCGGTGACGATGATTTTGTGGTGGCGGGTAACGCCGACGAAGTTGATGGTGCATGGATTGGGAGGGATGGAGGAGAGAATAAGGGCTTCGTTTTGGAGCTTGGTGTCGTCACCGAGGTTTTGGAGGGCTAAGGATTGCTTCTTGACGGCGACGCGGCGGCCGTCGTTGAGAATGCCTCTGTATACGCTTCCATGGCTTCCTTTTCCGACTAACTGCGACGGCGAGAAGCTCTGTGTGGCATCTTCGAGTTCTTGCAACTCAAATACATGCATTTTAATTCTCTCTTGTTTTTAATTATGTCTCTTTTCAAGTTTATACTAGCTACTATAGCTAGTAAGGTCAGTAAAGAGAGAGATTCAAAGTTTGTTTGTCCCAGAGAGAGAGAGAGAGAAGAGAGGGAGGAATCAAAATCTTTAACTTTATTTTTAATTTTATAGGAATTAATTAATTAATAAGAGAAAAGTAAAAGGGTTTACAAGAAAAGAAAAGGCAAAGGTGGCTGACGGAGTCAGAATATTGCTCTATTAGCTGTTCTTTGGAGACCCCATTTTCCTTTAGCTTTTTCTTCTTCGACTTTTCTGATACCAAAATGTTTTTTAATATTCTACGAATTTTTAAATTACTGAATTGCTGCTTTTCTTACTACTGTCAAAGTTTTCACTTGTCTATTAATTTATGTTGTCTAATCGATGACATCCGTTCTTTAATTTATTGTATCTTAGTTAAATTTGTTTACCATTATATGGGAATTAATAATTCCCCCAAAAAAGAATCAATAAAATGCGTGCCGTCGCTTTATGTAGCTAGGTGTTAATCACAATTGCACGAAATTCTCCAATGTTCTTCCGCTTTTTGAAGGAAAATAAAAAATATTAAGAATGGAAAATTTCTAAAAAAATATTTAATCTTCTCCTTCTAATTGGCTAAGGTACTAACTAAGCGAAGAGTGTAAAGTGGAATTATAAATAAGGTGCTTGCATTAATAAAACATAAGTAAAAAGCAATTGAGAAGTTGGATTGATTAACATCATTCAATTTCAGCTTCTATAACTAACTCGCCATTTTCTATTGAGCAAATCAGAATAAACTCCTGATATTGTAACAAAAGGAACTTCAAAAAATATTTCACGGCATAGCAAAATTTTAATGTCGCATCATAAAAATCTAAATAACATCTCTCTCTCTCTCTCTCTCTCTCCACGCACAGCGCAAAGAAACGCTCATGAATCGTGATGCCAACGGAGAATTATAGGCGCAGAACATGGAACATAAAAGCAAAAAAAGTAACCCCTTCATAGCATGCATGATAGGCAGCAGGCAGCAAATAAAGAAATAGTAAACTCTACAGATGCATAAATGAAGAACTGTGAGATTGCACAAATTTGTAGCAAGTAACAACCATCTCGCACAGAAATGGGAAAAACAACGATTAATCACTCGACCGACGTACAAGAAATGTAGCATTTTCGGGTGATAAACACCTCAGGTGAGTCGCCAGCCAGAACTAATTTCGGGCGTCGACTACCAGGCGCACATGGCACTAACCTTAGGAGAGATAATAATGGTCACTTACAATTGAAAACACAGGAAAAATCGAAAACACAAGCAAGCAACGCAAGCAAGTGCGTTGTAGCACAGGACTGCAACGAGTCTGAGTCTGGCTTTCTTCCCGCGTAAGGGGTCATCAGCATGCATTGTCAGTTGAGAGGACTGGTTAGCACTTGGAACACACAATAAGAAGTCTGAGAAATATTACTCTACATATGAAGCTGGCTAGAGAGAGAATCATGAGCAGAACTTGCTTCCTTGTGTTTCAAGGAAAGATTTGCCAATTGTTGATCAAGATCTCTGCTCTTGGCACGTCGATGGCTAGAAGATATCTGCTGTGCCTGTGTTGGTGCCGGCTGCTTCTGCTGCTGATACAGGCTTCGCAGTCTTCCTGCTTCTCTCTCCAATACCTCATGCTCGACTGCACATGCATCCAAAAATGAGGTCTAGAAATATAAGAATGAACTTATCCTACTTCAAACAAAATGTCAGATTTAAAGGAAGATGTCACCCAGCACCCAAATTGAAAAAAGAAGTTGCTTTCGTTATGGTTCATAAGATTTTGATGAGATAAGTTGAAAGTCTTTCTATACATTTTACAGATTCAACTTCTTAACCAGGTAGTGGCCTAAAACGCATGCTGCCGTCAAACAGTAGAAACAGCATTAACGATCTACCAAGCATGAAGTTGAGACCATTTTGCAACTATGACCCGAGGCATGTCAATCTTAAGGTATAAATACAATATAATAGACCCATTTACTTAATAAACTTCCTCTAACACACCTGCTTAGAGCTTCCATGTTCTTTCTATATGTGACTGAATAATCACTCACCAGCACAAAATGACAAAATATTGAAACTAATATCGTGCACTACAGAACAAGATTTTCTGTAGAACTTTTCAATGCAATTAGGTAAACATGATGAAAGAAGCACATCCATCAGTACTATATACAGGATGAACCGGTAGGTGAAAACTCACAATACTTTATAAGCTGCTCCTGAGATAAACTTTCTAATCGTTGCTTCAGTGCTTTATTTTCCAGGCTAAGAATAAGGTTTTTCTGGTTGAGGAACTCAAGCTCAGCAGATATTTCAGAGCCTTCTGCCTGCAACTATGAAAACATAGTTATATCCTGACCCTGGACTAGTAAGCAGATTATACACCATTTTAAGATTTGTAAGCAATGTAACACTTGCCTGTAGAGCTTGAACATGTCTCTCAAGTTCAGCTATGTATTGAAGCTTCCGGACACGAGAGCGTTGAGCAAATTGCCTGAATTAGGTAGAAGGTTTTCAGATATTGACAAATCCATAGGGCACTGATCAAGTATATTGAAGAAAACAGAAAATCCAGTTCAACATGATCATCTAAACATTCAGTCCCAATCATTACTATCACTCCAGAGGGAGTTTGAGGAATTTCAAGCCAATGTTTCAAACAATTCTCTACTCAGCCTGTCACTGAACTTTTGGTAAAGAAAATTCACTGGATTTATGAATCGTGTAACTGAATAAAAAATACACAAATAGTTGAAGTAGAATAATGCCTATCAAAAGCATCAAACAGTGTTTATTCAGTATACTGACTAGACCTCACATCAGGATTGATTGAGCTCCCTACTAAACACAGGCATTAACCAAGCACAAGTTGGAGATACCCAATAATATGTCCTCAAATTCATACCCATAAATCTGAGCATACAAGGAATCAATTATGTATTTGACAATCTAACTATAATTGTACAGCCAAAACTAATAAAAGAACACACAACATAAAAAGTGAAGCAACAATACACACAAAACTAAGTTGAAGTTCAAAACTTTGTTGAACTTAAACACCACTCAATTTTATATGAAATAAAAAGGGGTGCACTTACTGCTTGGCTCGTTTTGTGTCTGTTTCTGATGCCAGATTCTTGACATGAGGAGAATCTATTTTCTCAATGGAGCCTTTCGGATCTTGAGGACTAGATTCAACATCTGACTTTTGAGCAGAAGAAGTTGGATTTCTCTCTGCATCTTGTGAGGAGTTCACTGATCCTGCATTCTGGATGCCAGCAACATCCCTAGAAGGAAGACCACGGGGAGGTGCAATAGAATTTATAGGTGTGTCCCATGGCTTGTTCTTGGTTCTGCCAGAAGGATTTGAATCCAAATAGAAAGAACTTTGCCGCATATCCCTATGAATATCAAAGTCTTGAGATCCCCATGAAGGCAATGGAATCATACTCTTGAATTTGTTATCATCTTGAGCTGTATAATTTATGCTTCCAGCATTAGCTGTGTCAATATATGCAAAAGAATCACTTGATGAGCGACGATGACCTCCTTTTCGCACAGGCGTTTCTGGTTCATCGAGGAGTTCATCCAGCCAAGATGGTTGTTCCTCTATCAAAAAACTTTCAGAAGAAGTACGTTGATGGTGTGGACTTCCGCCTCTGGGCTTTGGAAGAGCTTTTGGACCAATCGCTGAAGTAGGAATGTATTCAGCATAGGATGGGGATATGCTAGGGAATGGACTTTTAGGAGGCAATAACGGATTTTTGCCATTGTACATCATGTTTCTGATGGTGGATGGTCCCTTGGAGTTTGCCATAGATGAGGAGGCCAGTACCTGTAACGAGCATTAAACATATAATATGAGGAATGTACTTTCAGAAGTTAGCAACAAAACAGGGGGGCATATCAAAACACACGGTTGCATGATTATCTAAGAATAAAGAAAAGGCAGTACAATCAATGAAGCAAATCGACCAAATAATAATCTATTATCTATAAACAGCATCCCTTTCTGGAAATACAACAGAATTTCATGTTAAGAATCTGAATGATTTTTTCCCAATCCACCAGGACCACCACCACAAAGAGCAACTGGTCGCACAGAGATTATCACATTCAACCATCTTAAACAGCTTAGAGGTTCATAATCACAACCCATCCTTCTATATTGCATTTCCACCAACAAAAACCCTCTCCCTTCCTCCCACATCCCTCAATCATGTGAGACAAGAACTATTAGTCAATAATGAAGACAACCAATGACAAATACCATCAATCAACTGGAATATAAGCTGAAAAAAATTATGCTTAAAGAAAATCGAGGTCAATCAACAGCTGTAGAAGCTCAGTGTAGCACCTTAAAAAACCACAAAAAAAGAAAAAAAGACAAGTTTTAGACAAAACTTAATAACTAGAAGGTGTTACTTGTTAGATGCATTCAGAAAACGGGTTATGGATATCAGCAATGCATTAACCACCAATCTTTCTACTATAAATCACTGTAATTCAAATGGTCATACACATCAATGCATTTATCCACATAACATGGAATTTTTACAAAAAATTACTCAAAACAAAAGCCCAAGTTTCTGATGACTCAACAATTTCAAATGGCTATCATTATTTTAGAAAGTCAATGCTCATTGATACAAGAACGATTTAGTTCCCTGTCTCAAAAATTCCTTACTATTTACAAATATATTAATGTTCGGTTTTTACTTCATCTTTTTGGCAATGAAGACCAAAAAAGGGAAAATACTAACACTAGCCATCAAATCAAATATATATACATCAGATATGCGAAACTGGGAGGTCTAATCCTAACCTTCAATATTTATAGATAAAGATCTTTGCAATCTCACACAAGCAAATCCAGCAATAGAAAAAAGATTAAATTAATAAATTTCTGCTTTGTTTCATAGGATTTCAACTTCTGCTGAAACCCCCTATCCTTTGGCTGGCTTCTTTTATCGCTCACTCTCTTTTCCACTCTATAATGTTGTGCTTAGCTGGGTTCCTACATGAGAATAACTATTTCCTGATAAGAGTTTTTTGACAACTCAACATGAGATGTCATCTTTGTTGCTTTCTACCAGTTTTATAAAGCTCCAGCTCATAGCCGGAAGATTCTCCACCCACTAGCACGTGATGTGTCTACACGTGTATCCTTCATCCAGCATGCAAAATTTTCAAAAATATGATGTAAGATGCACCAACTGCTGCACAACTGATGAAACACATTTGTAACCAGCTGAAAATCCAACAGCCTAAAAGTACTTTCATGTTCTTTCCGGCATTTGGACATTGAGAAATGTACGTGATGAAGTGGGTTTGGTGAACTTGTTGTGAACATAAATATGTGACTGGTTATTGAGAAAAAAAAATGCAATTTATTTTGGAACATTAATTCAACTTTCATCTGGCAAGTGGCAAGAAGGAAAAAAGCATCCATAAACAATACTGAAGATAAGGTAAATGTTCTAGATATAAAATTGATACAATCAATCAAAGATATGCATCCACATGGGAAATGATTAAATAAAGATCCATTAATATGCCAAACTAGAAACCTCAGTTCACAAACTCTCAAAAGGGGAGAAACTAATTATCATAACCTATCTTTTCGTTCCTCCATTCACTAATTCCACCAGAAAAAGAAGAATTCAATCATAATCCTATTTTAGTATCATTTCCGTGCTGTCTCCATCTCCAATGCTCTAAATGGAAACATAGATGACAACAAACTATCCATGAAAGTTATTTATCAATGTTAACGCGACAATGCGTTCAACCAAGGATACACACATTGAATTTTGAACACTGACTGAAAGAATTGTCCAGGAGAGAGATATAACAATGATCAATTCCACTACATTAGTTAGAAGCTGTAAAATCTAAAATAACACCATCTTCATAAAATCAACAGTAAGTACCAACACCAAACAATACAGCGCAGCCTTAAGACAATAAATCTGTCACAAAAAGGTTTGAGCCTTCTTTCTCTTCTCTCAACAGTAGTTGAAGAATGTGATTCAAAACTACCTCAACTACCAATCTGCAAACTCAATGCCAAAATTTATATTAATCATTTCTGACTTTTTTTCCCCTTTATCCACCACATTTTCTGATAAGAATTACTCGAAGTATCTGGGAAGCTAAGGAGTTCTAGAGGAATATCACTACCATTTCCAGCTTAAATAATGCAACAATAAGATCAGTACGACAATATCCAACTAAATGAAAAGCCTGTGTTTTTCAAGTATCCAGTAACAACTTTGTTATACGAACAGTAACGAAAAATTTATAATCTTGATTCAAGCCCCTATACTAATTCTCTTTTATCAGTTCCCACAATTGGCAAAACAAATATAATTAGTTCCAAATTTTCTTCACCACATTCTTTTGAGGCCTCTCACAAGCTGAAATCAGCATTAAACCGAACAGAGAAAAGAAACCCCCATAAAATCAAGCTCAGAGCGTGCATTTAATCACGGATTAATTGATGGATTCGGGTTAAATGAATACTTACCTTGGAAAATTACGAACTAAGATCTTGACAATGTGAGATATAATCCACCAAAAATTGGAAATAATCGACGCACGAAAATAATTAATCCTAGGGTTTCTTGTACTTCGAAATCCCTCTCTTTAGATGGTTTTGCTGGCTTCTTACTGTAAATTTTTCTCTCTCTACACTACTTGCAGATGGTTGACGCCTTATGCCTTAAGGTGAAAATAATAACAGGAGAATATTGCGTTGAGCCCCTTGGTTTTTTTAGATATTTACCCCAAACCCCATATGTTAATAAATGTTGCCTACAAAGTACAAACTACATTTTTTTAGCAAATGGTTTCATTTTGGATTAATTGCAAATCAGTTCATGAGGTTTAGCCATTTTTGTAATTAATCATATATTTAATTTGTAGTAATCTAAGTACAATTGTTTCAATTTGATGAAATTCAACGTTCAGCTCCAACGCGAAAATATTAAACTAAAATTAATACTGAATTTTGAAGTATGTAGAGGAAGCGTCTCAGTTTGGAATTTGGATGTTACATATTTTCATATTATAGATATGAAATTACATTAAACTGAATATTTATCAGCGAAATTGCTAGAATTCAAATTTTTTTATAGCCCCGATATCAATCATGATAAACAATTATAAAGATTTTCAATTTGTCACGGCAATCTTCCATTATTTAAAAGAGAATATCACCGATTTATCCAACAATTTAACTATGTTGCATAATTCTTTGTTAATATTGGATGAGGATCACCCTAATTCCCTATTTAAAACGTAAACCTTAAAAATATATTATCTGACATTAATTGAGAATGCTTATGTGCTTATGATTTAGATGCTGAATGCTCGGTTTGTTATAAAATAGCTACAAGATAAAAATACAAAAAGATAACTCGCTGTTTTATTATAATAATAATTATTATTATTATTTGATTTAAATATGTTTGCATGATTAATTAAATTGAACAGTCTCTTTTGAATCTAGTATCATATATAATTGAGTTTGGGTTTCAACCATAAAGTCTGTGGACCAACCAAACAACCCCCAAGAATTAGATTCCTTCACCGGAAAAGAGAAAATTATAAATTAAAAAAAGAAAAAGAAATTGTTAATTATTTTGTCCACCGTAATATTTACTGTTGCTAGGCTGGCTTCAATGTGCAAGTTGAGTGTTGCCGCTGGCACTTATTCTAGACATCACACATTAATATTTAATTTTTTTTTTAAATTGTTGTTTGAGTTAATATTTATTGGAGTTGATAATTGTGACTTAATAAGAAATAATATATGTTAATCATAAACGTGATTGTTGAGAACTAAGGAAAAGTTACATTTATTTAACGATTTAAAAGTCAAAATAGTAAGAAAAGTAGGTGAAGCTTGAGCTTGATGCCTCATGCCAGTTACAAGTTGACTATCAATTGTTTATTGTAATTTGTATTAAATTATATACATTCCCAAATCAAATCAAATCAAGAAAAATGTTATAAACTAGAGAGAAATGAGAGAGAATATCAATTATATGTATTCAATATGAGGACCAAATGCCTCTATATATAATAGTACAAGAGATAGGGTTTTAGAGTTAGTAACTTGGTCATCACTCATATCATATATATTTATTAGATATATTTACAACACTCCCCTTGAGTGACCAATTTCTAAAACAAATCTTGCCTCATTAAAACCTTGTTAGAAAAACCCAGTGGAAAAAAATCTAGTCAAATGAAAAAGAGTACAACTGCTCCCCTTGATCTTGAGATCACTGTAGATCTTTGAGTCGGCGCATGCCGATCTTGTGTACCAACTTTCTGAATGTTGATGTTGGTAATGCCTTTGTGAATAAGTCCGCCAAATTGTCACTTGAGCGAATTTGTTGAACGTTGATATCGCCACTCTTTTGGAGATCGTGTGTGTAGAATAACTTGGGAGAAATGTGCTTCGTTTTATCACCTTTGATGTATCCTTCCTTGAGTTGCGCGATGCAAGCAGCATTGTCTTCATACAAAACAGTTGGATTGATCTTTGATGAAGCTAATCCGCACGACTCTTGGATGTGACTTATCATATTTCTCAACCATACACACTCTCGACTTGTTTCATGGATTGCAATGATTTCAGAATGATTTGAAGATGTTGCAGTCAAGGTTTGCTTCACAGACTTCCATGATATAGCAGTTCCACCACATGTGAAAACATAGCCAGTTTGTGACTTGGCTTGATGTGGATCTGATAAAAATCCTGCATCCGAATACCCTACCAGAGAAGAATCGGAATTTTCTGAAGGTTTATGGTACCCTTCAGATAACGTAGAATGTTCTTAACACCATTCCAATGTCTCAAAGTGGGTGCAGCGCTATATCTTGCGAGAAGATTTACAGAAAAAGCTATATCTGGTCTAGTATAATTAGCCAGATAAGTTAATGCTCCAATTGCACTTAGATATGGTACTTCAGGACCAAGTATCGTTTCATCATCTTCAATAGGTCGGAATGGATCTTTCTTCGTATCAAGAGATCTAACGACCATTGGTGATGCTAATGGATGTGCATTATCCATGTAAAAGCGTTTTAACACTTTTCATGTATATGTGGATTGGTGAATAAACGTTCCTCCTCGGACACGTTCAATTTGCAAACCAAGACAGAATTTTATCTTTCCCAAATCTTTCATCTCAAATTCTTTCTTCAAATATTCAGCAGTTTTATTGAGCTCTTCAGGAGTCCCAATTAAATTCAAATCATCAACATAAACTGCTATAATTGAAAATCCACTTCCGGTTTTCTTTATGAAAACACAAGGGCAGATATCATCATTTTTGTATCCTTCTTTCAATAGATACTCGCTCAATCTATTATACCACATACGGCCAAATTGTTTCAGCCCGTACAATGATTTTTGCAGTTTAATCGAAAACATGCTTTTGGGTTTTGACTTTAATGCTTCAGGCATTTTAAATCCTTCAGGGATTTTCATATATATGTCATTATCTAATGACCCATATAGATAGGTAGTTACTACATCCATAAGGCGCATAGCAAGCCTTTGTGACACAGCCAGACTAATCAGAAATCTGAAAGTAATTGCATCCATTACTGGAGAGTATGTTTCCTCATAATCAATTCCTAGTCTTTAAGAGAAACCTTGCGCTAAGAGTCTTGCTCTATATCTCGTAACTTCATTTTTCTCATTTTTCTTTCTAACGAATATCCATCTGTATCCAACAGGGGTTTCAGATTCCGGAGTTAGGACTATAGGTCCAAATACTTTTCGGTTATCACAGGAATTTAATTCCCTTTCCATAGCTCTTTTCCACATTGGCCAATCATTTCTCTGTTTACATTCTGTAACAGATTTTGGTTCAAGATCCTCATTTAAAATTTGATGAGCTATATGAAATGCAAATATATCATCTACAATGATATGTTCTCTCTCCATTATCTGATTGGAAGATAAATAATTTATTGAGATCTCATGATTTTCAGATACTTGTAATTCTTCAAGAATTATTACTGCAAAAGCTATTTGTCCTTCAGGAACATCAATTTTGGCTGGAGTATTTGCAGCATTTATGTGAGATTGTGTCACTTTTCTTGTATCTACAAAAGCATCAGGAAGTTGGTTTGCAATCTTTTGCAAATGAATAATCTTTTCAACTTCTTGTTCACATTGATTAGTTCGAGAATCAAAATGGGACAAGATTTTCTCATTCCAAGATATTTCCTTGTGCTTTTCTGGATGTAGATTTGTTCCACCTAATGTTGGAAATGTCATTTCATCAAAATGACAATCTGCAAAACGTGCAGTAAATAAATCACCCGTTAAAGGTTCAATATACCTTATAATCGAAGGTGAATCAAATCCAACATATATCCCAAGCCTTCGTTGGTGACCCATTTTTGTTCGTTGTGGGGGTGCAATTGGGACTTGAACCGCACAACCAACAGTTCGTAAGTGAGAAACATCTGGTTCTCGACCAAAAATAATTTGCATTGGGGAGTATTCATGGTTGGCCGATGGTCTAATACGAACTAATGTTGCTGCATGCAATATGGCATGACCCCAAGCAGTAATTGGGAGTTTTGACTTCATAAGTAACGGTCTAGCAATAAGTTGAAGACATTTGATAAACGATTCTGCTAAACCATTTTGAGTATGGACATGAGCGACTGAATGTTCAATCTCAATTCCAATAGTCATACAATAGTTTTCAAATGCTTGAGACGTAAATTCACTAGCATTATCAAGACGAATTCTTTTAATTGAATTGTCTGGGAATTGAGCTCGTAATTTTATAATTTGAGCAAGTAGTCTAGCAAATGCTGCATTTCTAGTAGAAAGCAAGCATACATGTGACCATCTAGAAGAAGCATCAATCAATACCATAAATTATCGAAAAGGGCCACATGGTGGATGTATAGGTCCACAAATATCTCCTTGAATTCTCTCTAAGAAAGATGGAAATTTAATATTAACCTTCGTATATGAAGGTCTAATGACTAACTTGCCTTGCACACAAGCCTCACATGGGAATTCATTTGTCATAAGAATCTTTTGATTCTTCATGTTGTGCCCATATGAATTATTAATTATTCGATGCGTCATAGTTGCTCCAGGATGTCCAAGCCTATTATGCCAAAGCATAAAGCTTTTTGTGTCATTGAACTTCAGGTTCATGACATGGTTTGTCTCAATTGCCTTTATGAATGTGTAATACATCCCAGAAGGTAGTGTTAATAATTTTTCTTTTGTTCGCTTATGGCCGAATACAAAAGAATTTATGCATAGATATTCTTTTCCACCTTCTGATATAGTCTCGATATGGTATCCATTATAGCGGATATCTTTAAAACTTAGTAAGTTTTTTTTGGACTTATTAGAATACAGGGCATTTTCAATATCTAATTTAGTATCCATTTGGTAAAATGATACAAGCTTTTCCAGAGCCTTCAATGATGTTTGATGCACCTGATATTGTGTTAACATTATCCTTAGCTAATGTCAACTTAAGAAAATATTTTTTATATTGGAGAATGGTGTGTGTAGTGGCACTATCAGTAAGACAAATATCACAAGATTCCATTTGAATGTCTAAGACGTTTTTAAAAGAAGATCAATTATTATTGAGTAAAAATACGAAATGAAAATAAGCAATTGTTTTTTAACGAAAAAATAACAATGTGAAAATAAATAAACAATGTCTTCTTATCAACTAGAAATAAATGATAAAGGACTAAACAATGTCCATATGATCATCTTCAAGCACACCACCACCAATCAACTGATCCATATTATCTCCTTTTGGATCATCAAAGAAGTCAGAGATATCTAAGTGAGTAGTATCAAGTGAGCTGTCAAAGTCAACGACATTGGTTTCTTTCTTGTCTTTTCCCTTGATCGAATCTTGATATAGATCTGCAAGATGTTTTGCAGTTCGGCAAGTACGCGACCGATGTCCATTCATGCCACATCTATGACATGCAACTTCCTTTTTAGATGAATTGTGCTCGTTGGATGTTTTCTGCCTTTTGTTGCTAGAGGTTGCATCATTTGGTTTACCGCGTCCACGACCGCGACCATATCCAAGCCCGCGTCAATGTTGGTTCCCACGACCACGTCCATTGTCATGGTTGAAAGTTGCATTGACTTCAGGCAATGCAGCGGAACCAGTGGGGCGGAGTTCATGGTTTTTCATGAGTAATTCATTATTTTGCTCGGCAACCAACAAACAAGATATTAGTTCAAAGTACTTTTTGAAACCACGCTCCCTATATTGTTGCTGTAACAGCACATTAGAAGCATGAAAAGTGGAGAATGTTTTCTCAAGCATGTCAGCATCAGTGATATTCTCTCCACAAAGTTTCAATTTTGAAATAATTCTAAATAATTCAGAATTATAAGCACTCACAGACTTAAAGTCTTGCAGTCTAAGATGCATCCACTCGTAACGAGCTTTAGGAAGGACGACAGTCTTTTGATGATCAAACCTTTCTTTTAGGTTGGTCCACAACTCACTCGGATCTTTGACGGTCAAATATTCCGTCTTTAGATCATCATGAAGATGATGATGAAGGAAAATCGGCGCCTTAGCGCAATCCTGTTGAGATGCTTTGTTTCCTTCTTTGATTGTCTCCCCTAGACCCCTTGAGATCAGGTGAACATCATCATCAAGAGTCCATGACATATAATTCTTGCCCGAGATGTCAAGGGCGATGAACTCAAGTTTGGCAATGCTTGTCATTCGTGCAATTCTGCACAAAGAATTAATGATATATTATCCATATGTTTAATTTATTTGTTCTTTAGAGCATATAATATTCTTCAGAAATATTACTTGTGCTACTTTAATATCATCAATTTATGATCTTGAATGTAATATTCTTCATGAATATTACTTGTGTTACTCGAATAGCATCAATATTTAATTTTTCAAGATTAAATCGGAAAAGACCGATTATTATAACAATAAGAAAAACAAACACAATATATTAAAGCCAATAAACATGATGTAAAAAAACATGTACCTTCTAGGATCAATGGAATTCTATAATTGAAAGAGAGGGTAGAACAATTGTGCTGATAACGTGTTATAAACTAGAGAGAGACGAGAGAGAATATCAATTATATGTATTCAATATGAGGATCAAATGCCTCTATATATAATAGTACAAGAGATAGGATTTTAGAGTTAGTAACTTGGCCATCACTCATATCATATATATCTATTAGATATATTTACAATAGAAAACACTTTTTTTGGCCTCTAAAATTTTTAGTTTTAATTCATTTTGAGGTTTCAAAACTTTGTTTTTTTTTTAATAGAGATTTCAAAACTGTTTACTAGGCCTTTTAATTTTCAAAATTTATTTACTAAGTGCCTGAATTTTCAAAATTTGTTTACTAAGTCCTTCTTAATTTATTTTGTTTCACCAAGTCCTTATATTTATACAGAAGTACATTTCTTGTTTTACATAGCCGTAACTAAGGATGGAGAAAAATACCGAAATATCAAAATACTGCATTTATCGTACCGAAAAAAATACAGAAATACTAAATTTTTGGTATACTTATATTTTTTGGGTACGGTGTATCGTATCGAGAATTTTCAGTACGATAACGGTATTAAATTTCAAAAATTTTGGCATACCGCGGTATACCGAGATTTCGGTATATCTCGATATTTTGGTATATACCGAAATATTGGTATGTTGGTATATACTTATATGTCGATATAAACTGAAATACCACGGTATATCAGTATATGGCGGCATATCGCTATCTCGGTACAATACGGTATGTCGATATACCGGTACATACCGTCTTTTAAAAAAAATCATGTCCATGAATATAATGTTATAATATTGCAACATATATTTGAAATTTGGATTTATAATTATAACTCAAATATTCAATCAAATATATCAAAATTAGAAAGTAAAAAAATAAAAGGAAATACAACGCAATAATATAATATTAAGTAAATTTGTCATAAAATTTTTGCAAAATTACGACATTTGAAAAATAATAAATAATAAAATTTTATTCTTCTTTGATCTTGATTGTTGAAAATGAATAACTTAAAAAAAAAGAATATGAAATCTAGGTAAATTATGAGATACAATTTTTTTTTAATATATTGAATTTTGAATATGACTAGTGAATAAACTAATATAAAAGCAATGAACTAATTAACTAATGTGATTACAATTATGAGTAACCAATTATGAATAATCATTTCATATAAAAAGAAATTATAAGTAAACGCAATTAATAAAGGAAATAAAAGAAAAGAAGAAATACTTAATCAAATAGTTATATTTTAGTTCATTTGATTCTAAAATATTGTAATATGTATTTAAAATTTGAATTTATAATTATAACTCAAATATTTAATTCAATATATGAAAGATTCGAAATGAGAAATAGTAATACAATGTAATAATATAATATTTAGTAAAATTATCATACAAATCTAGCAAAAATATGATATTTATTCTAATTCAATACTAAAATTAACTTAAAAGAGAACAATTTGATTAATGATATAATTAACTAACAAGATTACAATTATGAGTATAATAATTTAATAAATAAAATGTAATAATTTAATTCAATATATCAAAGATTCGAAATGAGAAAGAGTAATACAGTGTAATAACATGTTAGAATAACAATCTTACATTCTTCTTCAACTTTGAAAACTAATGAACTAATACGATTAATGATAT
The DNA here is from genome assembly GCA_026008535.1 of Perilla frutescens. Classification (NCBI taxonomy): domain Eukaryota; kingdom Viridiplantae; phylum Streptophyta; class Magnoliopsida; order Lamiales; family Lamiaceae; genus Perilla; species Perilla frutescens. Next base: position 31,930,165 of record BRKX01000017.1, on the reverse strand, counting down.
AATTAACTAACAAGATTACAATCATTAGTATAATAATTTAATAAATAAATTAAAAAGAAAATAAAAAAAAGAAAATGAATATACAAATACGATTATTCGAAATATAGTCTTATTTAGGAAAATGAATTTATATTTATATACATGTATACATATTTATGACTGATAAATAATTTATATATTCACATATGTGTGTGTGTGTGTGATGAAAATAGAAAAACTCAAGTAATTAATCAAATATATTTGAAAATTAGAAATTGAAATACAATGCAATAATATGAGATATTCTGTTGAAAAGTTGAATCAAAACATATTTCGACATTACATTTAAAAGATTAATTTATTGAATCTTATTAATCTTGAGTACATTTGAAATATTTTCGATAAGAAATTATTTTTTCGGTATTTTCGACGGTGAATGGTTTTTCGGTATTTTCGGTATACCGTGAATTTTCGGTATTTTCGACATATCGGTACGATACAGTATACCAATATGATAAGGTTACCGAAATATCGGTACAATATCGATATCCATTATGTGATAATACCGAATTTTCGGTATACCGAAAATTTCGGTACGATAATGATATGAATTTTTTCGATCAAAATTTTTAATACCATATGGTACAACGTGGAATTTTCGGTATATCATATCGTCTCATCTTAGCCCTAGCCGTAACGCAATTTTATTAAATTGCAAGTCTAGGATCTTAGTAGAACAAAAGAAAAACTTGATAAAACAAGATATTAGTGCATTTTTCCCAGTAAATTATTTTAAAGTTACTAATTTGATCTTCACAGGATTAATTTGAGAGTAATAAAAAAGAAGAGAAAAGTGTGCAATTCAAAGAAAATGAGGGAATGCAGGTGGTCATGAAATCCTTGAGAGAAGAAACCTTTGGGATAGTTTTGCTCTTTATAAACTCGCGTGGACCACCTAAATTGCTAAACTATAGTATAATAACTGAAGAAGTTAAAAAACAAAATCATCAATATTCAATACCACATGTATTTACTACAATTATTTTCCACAATTTGTAAATAACTCTCTCTTTCTCTCTCTACGACCCAAGAAGCTTCTTCCATCGGGCGTATCCCAGAACAAGAACAAACAGCACCACACACGCGGCTGTCATAAGCCAAACAACTTGACCGAATATTCCTTCCACGTTGTACAACGTGCACGGAATATTCATTCCAAATATCCCAGCTAGAAGAGTTTCTACTGCAATGGCGAAGGAAGCACTCGTCAGTGTCAGCTGCAGCTGAATCAGTTCGTTTCTTTGATTGTCAAGTTGGATATTCACATAATCTTCTGTATCGTCGATATATTCCCGTACCTGCACATGTTTAACACACGGTATACAAGAGAATATCAGAACAATTTCAAAACCAACATTCCTCATTCAAAAAAAATCTATGATAAGAGGAAATAACTATAGATATGTGCTCTCAAACCAAGATTCTCTGTGGAAATAGGAACAACTTCAGCAATGAAATGTATGATGTCTACTCCAAGAAAAAACCAAAACAAGAAAGAGGGGAAAAGAATGAGGATGTTTAAACCTCTGCCAGCACAAAGCACCAGAGGGAACCGTGGTAGGCAAACATATTGCCGTGTAAAGCTAATATTGCTAAGCAGCTAGCCTACGAGTAACCAAACTTAGCCCAACAATCTTGGTTTACTACTGATGCTTACGAATTACAAAACTGCAATTCTCTACCAGGTTGACCATGAGTTTGAATAAAATATATCAAGAAAGTACGCTGAGAAGAAAACGGAACTCACAGATAGTATTTTATTGCGGGTGCCATCCAATTGCATGAAGTAGGCTTCAAGCAACATTTCTAGGTCCTCTACATCGTCATGCAGATAAATGCTCACCAGACTACCACTTCTGGCGGAGTTGAGTCGGCGGAGATGAGGTGCAGCAGGAACAAGGCTATTTGATGCAGGACCCAAGGACTCAGCCTGTTGATTATGTATCCACTTCCGAGTTAGGTATAGTTGGGCCATGTCTTCATTGTCATCTAACAGGTGTTCGATTTCATCCCTCACCTAGCACCGTGATACATGTTTAGCAAAATTAGAAAAGGAAATACATCTCTCTTATGAAGGAGAAGAATCATCAAAATAAATATTTTGTCATAAAAGTGAAGTATTGCCTAAAACTCTAACAACTAAGCTGCTTCTATTGAACAGCCACACAATTGCAAACCTTTAAAAAATCTTATATTGGAATATATAATTTTTTTACCACTATTTATATTTTCTTGAATTTTGACTTGCTTTGATTGTACTCTTACTCTTCTGATCTCAAACATTACAAAAACTTAAAAGTGCATTCAGTTGTTCTTACTGCTATAGAACAACTAAAATCCAACCAACTTCTGCTAAGTAAGCAGGTCCAACATGTGATCAACACTAGACAAGTAGTTCTTTAAGTAATCATTCCATCATGGGAGAAGAGAAACTAACTCACGTATACATAAAAAGAGAATCTGAACATTGGGCGGTAAAAAATAGACTCCACTTCCAATGGTCTCTACAATAATTGAGGAAATAATGGAAGTGGATCCAGATTGCAGTCTCTGGCTGAAGGATGGAGTCAGTTGCAATGAAGCCATTCTGGATTTATAATATGATACATCAAAGTACAAGGACTATTTGGGCTATTTTATTGTTTTAATAGCTTCCAGAAGTATAAGTCAATGCTGGTGATTGGAGAGCTTGAACTGTATAATTTCATTATAGACTTATATCAATAACAAGAACCATAACCCACATTTGCAATTATCAACACTAAAGAGGACGGCTTTCTAGGTCTCACATGACTAGTTTCAGAAGTCCAGTTAGTAGGTCTAACAAGTACCAAACATCCTAAGCAATGAATAGTCCTTGTATGTCATGTGCATCTAGTGCTTTCAATTGCCATATAAAAACAGATGATGAAAAGGCTTGATGAGCCCCCCCCCCTTCTTTTAACGAAGAAGATGATTGATCAAGCAGAACCTTGAACAAGAAAAATAACACGAGAATCAACCAAACACCTCACAAAGCATATCAGTAACACATTAAAGCCTCAATTACAAACTAGATGGTGTTCAACATGGAATAGGTACTGTAAATTGAAACTCAATCAAACAATGTATCGAGAAGCTACAAAATTGCCACACAAAATTCGCCTAACACAATAACACTAGAATCTGAAGATGGTTAAGACACAACACCTAATACCACCTTTTTGGGTTCAGATAGAAAGGGAAAAGAGATTTTGGACTAGGAAATGAAAGAATATTTGATAAGAGACTAAATACATAGAGAAACATCCAGTTGCACAAGCTGCATCATCTTGATACCTAAGACATGATGAGAAGCCATTTTTTGGGTTAAGACAAAACACCTAATACCAACTTTTTGGGTTGAGATAGAAAGGGAAAAGGACTTTTGGACAAGGTAATGAAAGAATATATGGGAAGAGATAGACAAAATACATACAGAAACATCCAGTTGCGCTGCATCATCTTGATACTTAAAACATGATGAGAAGGTTTATATGTCTAACCAAAATCTCATACTATTATCTGGCTACAGTAAAAGGTACTTTATTACCCAACAGAACAAAGAATTTTTTACCTTTTGTACTCTTGCAAGCAAGCGAGTGAGATTGCTTTTCAAACTCCGCACATGCTCCAGATTCGCGGTGCTAACACTTATAGCCAATTCATCCAAAGCAGGGTAAGCATCCCTCTCAAGCTCAGCCACACTGGAGTCTAAATATGTGCATACAACCTCTAATGCTATTTCCAGGACCTGGAACTCAAAAGGAAGTTCATCTTGCAAACCTTCAGCAGCTTCGGGAGCAGCTAACCATTGTCCAGCAGTGGCAGATTGCAATTCATTATCTTGAGAGACCATTTGGTCTGATACATTCTTTGAAGGGATTTTTTGTGGTAATTGCCGCCTCAGCTGATCCACAAACGGCAGAACCTCCTGACGAAGAGGATCAAGCAGCAATACCTCTTCAGCTGTAACAATTGCTCTTATAAACTCCAAATTAACAATCATGGCCTTCTCCCTAGCTGCAAAAAGAATGAGGAGAAGGTAACATACAAGATTCAACATAAGGGAGACACATAAATTGACTTGTAATTTTTTACTGAAACTGTAAATTGGCGATAGACTATACTAACTATTCACTTTCAGCTAATAAATCCAAAGTCCAAACAAAAAATTGAATAATCCACAGAGTCAGCCACTGGATTATCTCTAATAAATTATTCTGACAGCAAAAACTCCAGTTGACTTTGCCGGTACAAATATAACGTATGGAGAAATCTTCTACCAAGAATTACTACCAGCAAACAGAAATCAGTAGCATACAAAGAAGCCGCAGAATTCACGTCATCAGTTTCGCCAATAAAATCACACACACACTCCCCAAAAATTCCAGAAATTGCACACGTAAACGCACAGCGTAGAAAACTGGGCCCCACAAAAGAAAGTAAAAGGGCAAAATTGGGGAAAATATTAACCAAGAATGCTGGAGGAATGAGAGAAGATGGGGCCGAGAATCCTCAAATCCCTGGCGGGAATGGAGACGCGCTTGATGATGACGGTCTTATCGCACTCGATCAATTCGGAGTGGCCGAGGCGATCCATCCGCATCCAGAGGCGAGAGCCGACCGCCTTCTTCTTGGCAGACGCCTTGCTGGTAGTGGCCGCAGCGTCGATCGCCGGAGGAGGAGGAGGCAGCGTAGGCGGGGCGGACTTCTTCTTCCGCCGGAACGTCAACTTACCCATCTCCTCGCGCGGCCGCTGTCTGTGTGTTTGTTTCTCTCTCTGAATTATACTACCTCTCTCTAGGGCATGGGGAGAATATCGATCTCCTCTTCCGATTTTCGTTTTCTTCCATATACTAGTAGTTAGTTAGTTACTCCACACTCAACTTTTGGGATTTTCAGGTCACCACCTCTTTTATTTATCTTTCAAGGACTTCCTTTTTCCAAAATAAATGCTCTTTCAACTTTTTTTCTTTTTCTTTTTCTTTTTCTTTTTCTTTTTTTGAGAAAATATTTAATCCTTTTTTTTCTTCTTTGGTTTCCTTCTTCTGCCTCTCTCTCTCTCTCTCTCTCTCTCTCTCTCTCTCTCTCATATATATATATATATATATATATTTATTTATTTATAGGGATGGGAGGTTTGGTTTGTTGTGGCACGGTGGCACCTGGTGTGTCAATACAATCTAGGATTGAATTCCAATTCTATCAGGTCAAATATTCTTTAAAGTAAACGATTTATATATGTTTAATACTTTCTAATGTGATTTGGACACATTTCATGTACAAAACTTTGTGTTTTTTTTCCCTTTCAATTATCAGGCATGTAGATTTTGCATAACATAATTTTAACCACGAAACAACTAATATATTAATTATATATTTATATTATCAGGGATGCCAAAAGTTATCCAAATCAACCAAAACATAGGGTGCATGATATAGTTTCCTATTTTCATAAAAAAATTATAATATATTTTGCCTTGTAACAATTATAAAATTAAATGTTAACAAAATTTACACGGTGATTGGATAATTTATAAAATTATGATTTAGATTTATTGGAAGTAGATTGAATATCTACTTCTCGTATAATTGAAAATTGATAATAAGGCTTATCTAAATATTAAATATACAAGTATGAACTTAAGTCACTTTTTATTGAGTTTTGAATGAGGTTTTTAATTTTTATTTGTTAATTATTTATCAAATAAATATATTAAATCAAAATGACTTTAATTTAGATTTTTTTTTGTATTGATATGTTGATTTGTTGGATTAGTTAGAAATACTCGTTTTGAGTTGACCAAAGTAAGCCATGAACACCCTAGCTTGTTTAATTCACATGTCAACCTAAATTTAGCCACTTGTGTCAAAAACTGATGTTTTCACACATTGTATTGTAGAGTAATATATCAGCAAAGAAACACACACATAATCTATAGTCTATATAAAAACAGAATAATAGGGACAATTTTAACAATTCATAATTTCTTGAATTTTTATTTTTATTTTTTGTATTTTGTGAAAATAATATTTGAATAGTGCATAAATTTACTAAAAAATAAAAAAAACTCAATGTACGCATCCATTTATTAGGAGACACCTCTAATTTGACAATTCATAATTACTTTATTTTGAAATTAATTACTTGTGCATATTTTCATTAAAAAAACTCAACCGTGTATCAGTTTATTACTTAGGGGATGATTTTTATTTGAAAAATCATAATTACTTTATTATTTTAAAAATAATTAATTGTATTTCCTTATACAAAAAAAGTTAAAACACAATGCAACGTCTATTAAATAGGTTTCAACAGACTGTTTAATTTGTAACCAACATGTTGGTTTAATTATAAGACTACAGTATATAAACAATCCATCCTCATTACATCTCCACCGCCATTTACAGAAAATTCAATACTCTTGTTGATGGTCCATTGTCTTGATGTTCTTGCGTGCTTTAATTTCTTACGTAAGGTTTATATGGATGATGCAAACAATTTTTAAAAATCTGGTTTGTATTTCCTTCGTGAATGATTCTTTCTTTTTATGTATTTGGCTTGAATTGTTTTTCTCTTGATGTACTTCGTTTGGCACGTATCCTAAATTTCCCCTATGATGTAATTTGATTTAGGTCACTGTAATAAAGAATATCTCCAGTTCCATGAGTTTGTTTAGTATTTAAAGAACATAACTTTATATTAGTTTACTCTCAATTATAAATATTCATCCCCCCATTGCTTAATCTCTTCCTTGCTAGTTTTCAATCTTTCTAGATATTCTTATTAACTTATGTCAGTGATCTAATTTAAAAAGGAAATAAGATCTCTCCCCAGTTGACTTGCTTTTTATTATTTAGGAAATAATATGTTTTTGTAGGAGTCTAATTAGTTGGGAATCTAATTAGTCGAGTCTCCCAAAACTCCACATGGAGTCTCCCAATTCCACGCAGAGTCTGACGGATTTTGTGTATGGATTTCGGATCGATTTTGGACGATTTCAACGGATTTGAAATCGTTTTTTCCAGCGCTCGATGGAACACAGCGATCGATGGGCCCGGGAAAAAATGGAACCCAGTGACCGCTGGAAGCCAGCGGCCACTGGAGTGCCATCATCGGCAAAGCCAGCAGCCGCTGGGGTCGGGTGATGGCTGGGGTGCCCGCTTTCAACTCCTCACTGGCCGTTGGGATACGGTGCTCACCGGATTTTCCAAATCCATCAAAATCTCGTGTCCAGGGATCGGATTTCATTCTTTATAATTTTCATGTCATTTTCATTAAAGTCCATGGATTTTTGAATACATCCGAATTTTAAAGGACTTTTAAAAGTCTGGATTGAATACACCGGGATTTTAAAGGACTTTTAAAATTCTGGATTGATACACCAGGATTTTAAAGGACTTTTAAAAGTCTGGATTGAATACACCAGGATTTTAAAGGACTTTTAAAAGTCTGGATTGAATACACCCGGATTTTAAAAGTCCTTTAAAATCCAATTAAATCCCAATCCAATACACCCCCTTAGTTTAAGAGAAAATTAGGGACAAGGTGTCATGAGATTGAACTATACCTATGATATAAGTAAATTTATATCCAGTAGTACGTAAAGCACATTTATTACATATAGTTCCAACATTGTGGGGTTGGAGCTATAAGTTAATAAACAAAAACAAAAATGGATGCAAAATAATTTGCATTGTGGATGCATGAGAGGTTAATTAGACATTATTATGATTCATTCTCATGCATTAATTGCTAAGAAAATATAATATACAATAAATACTAAACTTAATATGAAGGAAAAATACATGCACAATGTATATAATTTAAGTTGCAACATTAATATTTCATAAAGGTATCATTTGATTCGGGTGTGTGAAAAAATGTGTATTGATTGGCTTTTCTTTGTATATTTTTAAATAGTGTTAAATTTTTCATCCACATAGGAGACAATGTAAAACAATTTTAAAAGCCGGGATATGGGGAATATGAGCCTCAGGAAATAGTCGAGGGTATACATGTATAATTATGATAAATGTTGTATTTAAAACAAGGCACTATACATTAAATTATACATATGTGTGTGTATATATTTAAATTACAATATTTGTTAGAATATTTAAAAATAATATTTAGTTATAACGTTTAATACCGTGCATCGCACGGGCATCATGCACTAATAATAATAATAATAATAATAATAATAATAATAAATAAATAAATAAATAAATAAATAAAATGAAATCAACATCCAAAGGATGGAGGAATTATGAATCTGATGATCAAATCAAACTTCACATGTTCTTTAGATGCCAATCTTAAGCCCAGTGCTATTAAAAATGAGGAATATTAAAATAGACAGGTTTTAGTTTATATAAATACATAAAAATAAAAACATGAAGCAGATGGCTATTCTGTTTCTACTTACTTCAGATATTGTGGAAGAGACTTTTCATCAGCTGAGCTCGAAGCAGGAAAATCAAAATCGCTGCATTAGACAAATTTAAGGATCTAATATACAGTAAGAAAAAAAAAGAAGGAAATAAAATGAATGTACTTTCATTTGATTAACTGTAGGTTTTTGTAATGAATTTCATCACAGCAAAAGGATATTCTACAGTAGCATTTCTTCTTTCAAACAAATACCTGCCACCAGAAAATCGTAATTTTTGCCAAGGTTTCAGCAGCAACCCACCAGCTGCATTCAAATGCAGCACAAGAAAATGCTCAACTTCAAGAACGCCTTCTGCTATATCTGAGAATCTTCCAACTTCCATATGTACATAGCAACCATGAAACATTATTTAGCAAGAAATCTGATGCCAACTACGCAATCAGACATCAACCCGAAGCAGCATTATCACTATTCACCAAAGTGTTCGATTAATTTAATTCGTCTCTTCAACTGGGGATCCTTTGGTTGTCAGCCACCAATGTGCTGCTCATTATATTCACAAACAACCTAGACGAAGTGTAACCAAGTTCAGATTTCTGGTCCAGGTAAAACTACAGCATTAGTCATACAAACCTGAATCATTGTTTGTAACTTATGTCAGTCCACATAATTGAATTGATAAATGCATAGAAATCATAAAAGATGGGAGGATCTTCCTACCTATATCTACACGAAACAACCCTATAGTTCAGGAACTGAGAATACCAAGTATCCATTGTCCCAGCGTACTTTGATCTCTCTCCCTACTTGCAGCCTTTTCTCTCTTATGATTTTACCCCATTTACCAATCAGGTTGTAATAACTTCCACGCCATTTCAACTTCATCACATACACATCACCCGTATCATGATCTCTTGCATTGATACCAACTTGATGTTCGTTCCTTAATTGATCCCGAGCTTGGTGTGTCCAGTAGAAGAGGACGTGATCTTCTACTGCTTTGCCTGGCAAAGTGAGGAACGGATGATTGGTATCCACGTCGGACAATGTGAGAGCTTTCTTAATAGGCCAATTATCAGGCCCAGGTGTTGCTGAGACATAATGCTCCTCTGGAACAGAGAAGTATAAGCAATTATTCACCCAACGTAGTCTGATCTCTTGCCCAACACCCAGTCCTTTATGTCTAATTACATTCGCCCACTTTGCAATCAGGTTATAGTAATTTCCACGCCACTTTAATCTCAACCCATAAATTTCACCAGTATCATAGTCTCGAACATTAATAGGCACCTGCTCATCTTTCCTCAATCTTTCCCTTTCTTGTGGTGTCCATTGCGCAAGAATATGCTCTTCAACCAACTTACGAGGCAATGGAAGGAAAGGATGAGTAGTATCAACATCAGACGACGTCAAGATCTTTCTAATAGGCCAGTGGTCCTGCACCAAGGGTGGTGTTGGAACCACTCGAGCTTGTGGCTGCACTGGAACAATTTGCTGTTGTGGAACTGAGAAATGTAAGCAGCCATTGAACCACCGTATTCTAATTTCCTGCCCAACATCAAGTGCCTTTCCACGGACAACTTTCCCCCATTTGCCAATGAGATTATAATAGCTACCGCGCCACTTCAATCTCATAGTATACATATCACCAGTATCATCATCCTGAGCATTAAAACCCACTTGTCCTTCAGCTCTTAAGATTTCCTGTTCTTGAGGTGTCATGTACACCACAATATTAGTTTCAACTTGTTGCCGGGACAATGTTAGGAAAGGATGGGTGATATCAATATCGGAGAGGGTGAGTGCCTTTTTTATAGGCCACTCATTTGGCACCTGAGGTGCCGTGTTATAGTATGGCGACCTCTTCATACCTAAAGCCAAACAAAAGGTAAACAAAGTGAGTTGTTTTTTTTTCTTTGACTGTCAATATTGATTGTGCCAAAAGAGTTCAGGAAAATTTACTTAATGAAACAAAGCCATGAGAAATTATCCTTTTAGAATAAACTATAACGCTAAACACACAGGAAAATTAACATCAGCAACTAGCAAACATATAACTTTCCAAATTCAATTTGTTAAATGATATGAAATGGGAAATAATGTACAATTGATACAAAGGCATTAACAAACCCCTAAAAGGTGAAAGAGCAAAGATTATCGCACCAAATGATAAGAAAAAAACAAAACGGTATAATCAAGCGAATTAATCACACGGGTTATCTAGTCACATCCGATACAAGATCGAAAACGAAGAAATTTCTTACTGTGGTAGGAAATTATCCACTTGATTAAAGAGGCAAAACCCAGATCTTCGCAAGATGAGAGTAAAAGTAAGTAATCAAACACAGCGAATCCGATCAGAAGAAAAAAGGCTGACGATATTATTTGGAGTAGAATTTATAAATTGACGACGTTGAAATGGTAAACGAAATGGTGGAGTTTACCAGGTCCTGGTGGGGTTAGAAACAACGACAGCAACAGATTCAAAGAGAGACGAAAAAGCGCGAGGCGGCGGCGGGCGGCGGCTGAGGTGGTGGAAGGGGTGTTGAGTAGGTGAAGGGGCGGTGGATGCCCCGTCTGAACAGGAGCTGAAGAAATATGGGGTAAATTCTGGTAAATTCTAATGTGGTGGGGATGCAATGCATCCCCCCACCAGGCGGTCGACACGTGTCCCGCACTAAATAATATTTTAATATTTTATTTTTTTTTGCTAACCATTTGATGGGATTAACCATGGTTAATTGAGCTCATTTCGGATATAAATTTCGGCGAATTTATAACTTTTCACACGCACATAAAATTATATCGGCAAAACTCATTATTTATATATTTCCTTACAAATATTATTTTGGAAATATCGGCCTTAAATTATAAAATTACATATTACATATATATTAAGATTCGTCTCTGAAAATTGTTTTTTTTTTTAAATCTGAATTGAAAAAAGCTTTACAGGTGCGGGGCCCGCTCAAAATTAATTTTTGTAATTTCGGATAAAAACTTCGGCTAAATTATAACTTTCGATACAGACATCCAGTTATATCGGCCAAAGCAACTATGAACATATTTGTTTACAAACATTATTTTGAAAATATCGTCCTTAGTTTGGAGGATTATAAATCACACTTTATTTCAAACTTCAACTTTAAAATAAGATATTCCTCATTTTATCTTTAAAAATTGGGGAAATTAAATTGGAGGGAAGTTTTAATTTTTTTTGGGCTCAAATTTTGTATTCTCTTAATATTCTAAAAATTAAGTAAATCATCAAATTCATTCATTTCATTTGGCAAAGAGGTGCCACCTGCCAAAACCCGCCGGCTCCAAAATCTTCTCACCGCCAAAACCCTCCTGCTCCAACTTCTGTTCGACCAGGACTCCTCCTGCTCAACTTGCCGTGGCCGGTAACCTCAAACAACTCATCAATCGTTTGTTGCTCCTACTGTATTCTTGTACAAGTAAGTCTCTCTCACTTCCACACTTTTCTTCCCTTTCTGGTTCGAGGCAAAAATCTAGACCCATCCCCCTGGTGGACCTACCCCGCCAAGGACCATTGCAAATTCTCCATTCATTGCTCTTATGAGTATGGTAATTTCATGTTTATTTTTCGCATAAAGATTTAGCGGTGACAAAGCTGTTTGATGGTATTTTATTATTAATTTTTGTTCGAGCAGCCGCTGCGGATTGTTCATGTGAAGAATGTTTGTGATTTTCTGGGGGATGGTTAGAAGCCTTGATTTTGGTTCTTAAAATGTGAAAGCTTTTAGACAATTAGAACTCATAAAGGAACACCAAGCAATGTTGGTCAGTTTTGTGCAGATTGGCACATACTGTATTTTTTAGATTTCTTGATGTTGTTTGTTTATCTTATTTAAATCATCAACTTAATAACTTTGTAATGGGAATTGACCTCTTTATGCTAGAAACACTACCAAGGATGTGATAAACTGAAGTGGTGCAGCGAATTTGAGTCAGGATTAAGTTGGCTATTGATTTGACTTTATTCATTATTTCTCGAATTGTTGTGTTATCTATGGCAAAACAAGGTTAGAAGGCTCAACTTTAATTCTGATTACTTTGAATTTTTTTTGTTATGGATTTGTTGTTTATACACATTAATCTTGCAAGAAATTTTTCTAGATGCAACTTTCTTCGATATGTTTGTTTTCACTGAATACTTATTAAACTTTATTTGCAATATGTACCAGGGCGTAGATTGAAGAAAAAAATAGGTGCTTCAGTTTCATCACGTTGTTACTCGGATGTTTTGGAAAAAATAAAGACGAATCTTAATTCGGAAAATCTTGCAAGATTTGAGAAATCGTGTTTTGGCCATCTTTTGAAGTACAAGCACATGAAGTTTCAAGGTCAGTTGATGTATCTCATTATGGAGCATTTGGATAAAAGGTCATTGGAGAACGGGGTCTTAAGTTTCACGATTAATGACCATGCTGCTGATTTTGGACCGGTTGAATATTTTGTGGTAACTGGTCTACCTTGGGGGGGAATGGAAGAATTGCCAGTATCATCAGAACTACACCACAATATATTCCAAAGCAAACGTGACTTGAGATTATCTGATCTGGAGAAAGCTTTGACAGATACATGCAAAGACAATGGCAGTGGGGATTTGGCGCTCAAATTAGCATATTTAGTTTGTGTCTATGGCTTGTTATTGTCAAAGGATCGTAAGGGAAAGAAACTAGATATTCAATATCTACACCTTATTGATGATTTGAGCAGATTTACTTCTTATCCTTGGGGACGAATCTCTTACGAGTACCTACTGCATGGTGTCATTACAGCCCGTGAAAGTATGGATCGCCTGAAACAAAAGTCAAATGAACGTCCAGCTTTTGATGTTAATGGATTCACTTATGCGCTCCAAGCTTGGGCATTTGAGGTATTCCCTAGTGTTGGGAATCATTGTGGTTCTCTTGTTGATGAGAATAGCCATTTATTGCCGATGATTTTGCGTTGGTCTGCTTCAACATTTTTCCAATATCGTGATTTGGTTCCATTCTTCCAGACAGGCGTTGAATTCAAACTGGTTAGTCTTAAAACATAATATAGAAATTTGTTATAATAAATTAATTTCTATGTCTAGTTTTAACTAATATGGTTTTATGAGATAGGTGCCCCTGCAGTTGACAATTGAAGATAATAAAGCATTAGAAGATGCTTGTGTTCCTCATTATTCAGGAGTTCGTGTGACAGGTTCACATGTCGATCCATTGCCACTGAAGAAGCGCACTAATAAGAGAAAGATTGAAGAAAAGAAGACTAAAAACTCCAAAATCAACTGGAAAAGAGTTCGAACATTGCGATCTACATGTACGACTTCAAAGTCCCCAAATATGCGGTCACTAAATGATGAAGTTGAAGACATGTCTGGAGGTGAATCCGAAGAAACACATAGTACTCTAGCAGCCGATATTGTAAGTTTCTTCTCCTTATTTTATTATAATAAAAGCATATTTTGGCGGGTTTTGTTAAAGTAACAATTATATCATTTTTAGGGTAAATCTGATAAACTGTCAGATGTCTTAAGGAGAGTCAACCGAAATGAGAAATTACTTCTAGGATTATACAAACATTTCAATATCTCACTCCCATCTGAAGTGCTTGAATCATTGGATGGCAATGCATATACGAGAAAGATTGATTCACCCACACACGTATCTCCACAACATGAACCAGTTGTTGAAACTCCCATTGGAACTACCTCAAACTTGAAGCATTTTGAAGATAATAGTCTGCCAAATAAAGGTCTAGCTGATGAGGATAAAGTTATGGCAGATGAAGTCATGGGCAATACTCATGTACAGAAAGGGTTGGCAAACGAAGTTGTGGCTGATGTAGATAGTTATTTTGTAGACAATTCTAACAAATCATATCACGAGCCAGAAGTCTTGTTGAATCACCTACTTGATGAAGTAGAAGCTCCCATATTTGATGAACCAAATGAGTCATTCAATCCACACCTTGACAAATTACAGAGTCCCCTGCTCGAAGATCCAAAGCTGTTTGAGAATCAGGTTATTGTTCTTCCAAACACTTTAGAGGTCAAGGAGCCAGAAATAGAAGTGTTGTCAAGTGTCGCCCTTCTAGCAGAAGTTCCTGCTGTGAAGACCGGTGATGGTATGAGTGCAGTTCCTACTCTGAAAACATTCAAGAGGAAGTTAAAACCAGGCAAGTGCATTCTGTCACCTTATAATGATCCGACCGTTCAACGAAAGAAAATTGCGCCTTCGCAAGTGGAGTTAATAGAGATAACGCCAAAGTCTGCACACATGTCTCCTTACAATCCAAATGTGATTCAACCAGCGGATGTAATACTGAAGTTCAACACTTGGTATAGGAAACCTCGAAACTCAGCTGTGTAAGTACACAAAGCTAATATGACGACTGAAACTTTTTTCGTTAAATTGTTAGATTTTACTATAATTTTTCAGTTTTTAATATTTTTTTGGTGCAGGCCGGAGGTCATACTGCCTTTTTTCTGTTTGGGTAAAGCACGTCCTGAATGGTTCAAGGACATTGCTAGCCGTAGAGGACTACTGTGCAATCTGGTATATTTCAATATTCAATCCAAGAAAATTCTAATTGTTTACATGTTTGGTAAAATCTCTGATTCATATTATATTTTTATATGTTATCACAGCATATAGATGTTTTGTTGAACTTGTTGATCATTAAGTCGTCCATTACTCCCGAATCGTTTCTCCATAATTGGACTATCATAGAATCTTATGGCTCTGTGAGTGGTTCTTTTTTTTTACCACTAATCTTTTTCCTTTGTTTTTTTTATTTGTGCATTTTGTACGTGTTCTAATATCTCATTCTCAGCTGAAGCTCCTGCATGAGGATTATGGATCAAGTTTGCCTATTTTACGAATGTATGCTGAGGGTATTCGCCCAGAACAGCGAGGTAAAGCATGGCAAGACGTTGACAAAGTCTTTGGAGTTGCACATGTTCTCACCAAACATTGGGTTGCATACGAGATTGATTTGGAAGAAGAAAATATAATTGTATACGATTCATTGTGTATTGCACAATCCTGGGTGGAAGTTCGAGAGCACTTCAAGCATGCGTGTCACAATATTGCAAGATTGTGCAAAGATGTAAATGTTTATGGTAAGAAAGGGGGGAAAACTGAGTTCAAGCAAGCATGGGATTTGATTAGATTTGAAAACACGCCGCAACAAGAAAACCACTTTGATTGTGGCATTATGGTGGTAAAGTTTATTGAGAGTTTGGCAGCTGACTTTCCTATTGAGAAAATTGACACTAAAATGACTGCAAATTTTCGAGATTCATTTTGCGCAGAAGTGTTCTCACTGGGTAAAGTTCAAGATTGAACAAAATATATCGTTGTTGACTAAGAATGTAATAGTTGTCTGGTTATGGGATTGTGATATATTAAACAATCTGTTTTTTGCTCCCACCTATTTTTGTATTGTTCTTCTTGAATGACAGGACATGTTTGTTGTCTACACAGGTGGTTGTTTATTGTAAAATAGGAATGTAATATTTGGGGATATTGAATTTAAGGTGTAAGACTTTTGGGTGTCTTTAGCAGAATACAGAAGCTATCTTTTGAGTTATTGAATATTATTCAGATATGTTGCATTGTTGTTTGTAGTTCAATTATATTTTTAGTTATCAACTATTTTTGCGCAGTATTTTGAAATTTTCTTAACAATTGTACAAAATTTAAATCATTACAAACATATTAATAATAATAAAAATAGAGGATTATATATAGAAAATGGGATCTACAAGCGATTAACACATAACTTAGCTAATAATAATAACCATCCTGAAGTATAAAATGAAAGTGACAATCGCTCGACACAACTTAACTTAGGATAATAATAATAAACATAGAGGAGGTCATCATACAAATTCTTCCAGAAAACTGTCAAACCTAGCAGACCAAATCTGATTTCATGGTGTAAAGATCCAGCCATCATCGTCCATGTATTCCACATATGGGCCAAACAGTAGTTCACAGTTAGCAAATTGATTCTCGCCCTCATACATGTAAGCCGATACCATTGGTTTTTCCTACAACCAGATAATAAATGTTAATTAAAAGTAAATACAATATCTAATTTCAACAAATATATTGTGGCATCATATTAACTTACAAGACAATAGGTAGCAAAAACAGATGAAGCGCCACTACGTGTGGTTGGAACGATATTCGATGTCCATTCTTCTTGGCGGATCAACCAAGCGTACATATTGTAGCGATGAAACAAAGTCTGGACCTTCTGTTTGTAGAACCCAAACTCCATGCTCTGTTGGGTATAAGTGTTGACGTCTATGGCTGCATGAAGTATTGCATCATCATTATCCTCACGCCCTACAACCCAGTTGCCCCTACTGATCTCATGGATTAATGCATCCACAAATCGCTGCTCAATGTCACGACTCCACAAAACATTGTAAAAGAGTGTATCTTGTGTTAGAAAATACGGAGGAGCATCCATAATTTGTGGATACAGAATTTAAGGTAAAATCCCACAAATTTATAGCAAAAAATATCACTGTTATAAAAGAGTTGTTCTACAAAATACTTGATAACAAGATTTCTTTGATTGACCACACACTACTCATTTACATCCTATTGATAAGACAATACTTATCTCTTACAAAAGATTTAGTAGCATAAGATTCTTCAAAAGGCTGCAGGGGTACTCTACCATAAGCTGCAAAATAAACATCAATAAAATCAAAGAGTGAATGATTTTTTTGTCCTAGCAAAAATCAAATGAATTATTATTGCTTTATGACTTGACCAAAAATATTGGCCGAAATATACATTTTTCTTAAATAAATCAGAAAATGATGATCTACAAAATTTATCATGTATCACAATATTTAATAGGCCAAGTTTTCAAAAAGTAAATCATTCTAAAAGTACATACCTTAAATAATATTTTTTCATATATGTCTGAACAATAAAAATTATGCTTCTGCCCAAGTTGTCAAACGATTCATGATCACTGAGAATCCAAGAAAAGTGGTATCTAAGACAACATCACTATCAATCAAAATTACTACAAGCGATTAACTATTATATGAACAATAGCACATTTTGCCACAAAAATGTTCACATGGACATTGAGGAATGATTACTAAAATGTCACCTGTTGTCTTGCAAAATAACAAGTATCTATGGTAACATCTGGCAGCGGTTCAAAAGGATTTAAATATCGCTCAATACTTGTCTGCACAGTCAAAACTTAATAAATATAGGATGAGAGTATACATGTGTGTATATATATATATATATAACAAGTATATACAAAAACCCAAATCAATACCTGGTCATCAATCTGGGATAGACTGAGCAAAGGGTCATACATTTGTGACCCCCCTGCTTCGTTGCTAGCATTGCCAAATTGCGTTGGGTCTATAATGGTGTCTTGTAGAGGGCTTTGAGTAACTTGGACATCTGTCAATATGGTCTTGGTTCCACTACCTTTCCCAAGTTTGCAGGCTTCAAAATCAAAAGATTCATATCATTATGGAGTAAACATACATCACAAACATGAGAAAAACGTTACATACCTTTGCCGAGTCTTGCTTTTTTCTTGCTCTTTTGTTTTGGTTTATCCCAATGTCTAACTATTTTAGCTGGATCACGGAAATGAGGACCATTAACAGTGGCATGTCCGAGATTGTGGGACACAGTTGGATATTTTCCAACAATAGTTGATACTTCACATTGGAGCGCAGTCAAAGTACGTAGCATAACTTCTCGCGCATCTTTGGACTCCTTTGCGGATTGAGTAATATCATAGACATTTCGCATAATTTGATTTACAAATGTCATGGAGGACAATGTATCTGGGTGCATTCTCTCATCCCACTGTCCATTGGATATCAACGAACGAAGTTTTGCATTTTTTGTCCATCTCTTCAAGATATATGATTCTGGCAAAGCTTTCACATTCATTATGGAGTACACCGCGAAAATATGGCTGCAGAAAATACCTTCCGACTCCCACTTCCGACAAGTGCACGTAGCATGATGTGACAAATTATTAAAATGAACATGTCTCTTACGTGAACCAGAGACACACGATTGAACACCAAATATTAGATTCTCATGTTTGTAGTCCGAAGGATGCTCACATATAGCAATGTTCACTGAATGGAAGACCTCAAATTCGATAGACTTATAGACATTACGCGTGTAAACCTTTGCTGCATGATTCAACAACATATTATCATTGACAAATTGTCCAGGCATCCATATACAATGAGTGTCCTCGGCTTTTTCTTTAACCCGCCAATTCTCTAAAAAATACAGTATGTGCCAATCTGCACAAAACTGACCAACATTGTTTGGTGTTCCTTTATGAGTTCTAATTGTCTAAAAGCTTTCACATTTTAAGAACCAAAATCAAGGCTTCTAACCATCCCCCAGAAAATCACAAACATTCTTCACATGAACAATCCGCAGCGGCTGCTCGAACAAAAATTAATAATAAAATACCATCAAACAGCTTTGTCACCGCCAAATCTTTATGCGAAAAATAAACATGAAATTACCATACTCATAAGAGCAATGAATGGAGAATTTGCAATGGTCCTTGGCGGGGTAGGTCCACCAGGGGGATGGGTCTAGATTTTTGCCTCGAACCAGAAAGGGAAGAAAAGTGTGGAAGTGAGAGAGACTTACTTGTACAAGAATACAGTAGGAGCAACAAACGATTGATGAGTTGTTTGAGGTTACCGGCCACGGCAAGTTGAGCAGGAGGAGTCCTGGTCGAACAGAAGTTGGAGCAGGAGGGTTTTGGCGGTGAGAAGATTTTGGAGCCGGCGGGTTTTGGCGGTGAGAAGATTTTGGAGCCGGCTCCAACTTCTGTTCGACCAGGACTCCTCCTGCTCAACTTGCCGTGGCCGGTAACCTCAAACAACTCATCAATCGTTTGTTGCTCCTACTGTATTCTTGTACAAGTAAGTCTCTCTCACTTCCACACTTTTCTTCCCTTTCTGGTTCGAGGCAAAAATCTAGACCCATCCCCCTGGTGGACCTACCCCGCCAAGGACCATTGCAAATTCTCCATTCATTGCTCTTATGAGTATGGTAATTTCATGTTTATTTTTCGCATAAAGATTTGGCGGTGACAAAGCTGTTTGATGGTATTTTATTATTAATTTTTGTTCGAGCAGCCGCTGCGGATTGTTCATGTGAAGAATGTTTGTGATTTTCTGGGGGATGGTTAGAAGCCTTGATTTTGGTTCTTAAAATGTGAAAGCTTTTAGACAATTAGAACTCATAAAGGAACACCAAACAATGTTGGTCAGTTTTGTGCAGATTGGCACATACTGTATTTTTTAGAGAATTGGCGGGTTAAAGAAAAAGCCGAGGACACTCATTGTATATGGATGCCTGGACAATTTGTCAATGATAATATGTTGTTGAATCATGCAGCAAAGGTTTACACGCGTAATGTCTATAAGTCTATCGAATTTGAGGTCTTCCATTCAGTGAACATTGCTATATGTGAGCATCCTTCGGACTACAAACATGAGAATCTAATATTTGGTGTTCAATCGTGTGTCTCTGGTTCACGTAAGAGACATGTTCATTTTAATAATTTGTCACATCATGCTACGTGCACTTGTCGGAAGTGGGAGTCGGAAGGTATTTTCTGCAGCCATATTTTCGCGGTGTACTCCATAATGAATGTGAAAGCTTTGCCAGAATCATATATCTTGAAGAGATGGACAAAAAATGCAAAACTTCGTTCGTTGATATCCAATGGACAGTGGGATGAGAGAATGCACCCAGATACATTGTCCTCCATGACATTTGTAAATCAAATTATGCGAAATGTCTATGATATTACTCAATCCGCAAAGGAGTCCAAAGATGCGCGAGAAGTTATGCTACGTACTTTGACTGCGCTCCAATGTGAAGTATCAACTATTGTTGGAAAATATCCAACTGTGTCCCACAATCTCGGACATGCCACTGTTAATGGTCCTCATTTCCGTGATCCAGCTAAAATAGTTAGACATTGGGATAAACCAAAACAAAAGAGCAAGAAAAAAGCAAGACTCGGCAAAGGTATGTAACGTTTTTCTCATGTTTGTGATGTATGTTTACTCCATAATGATATGAATCTTTTGATTTTGAAGCCTGCAAACTTGGGAAAGGTAGTGGAACCAAGACCATATTGACAGATGTCCAAGTTACTCAAAGCCCTCTACAAGACACCATTATAGACCCAACGCAATTTGGCAATGCTAGCAACGAAGCAGGGGGGTCACAAATGTATGACCCTTTGCTCAGTCTATCCCAGATTGATGACCAGGTATTGATTTGGGTTTTTGTATATACTTGTTATATATATATATATATATACACACATGTATACTCTCATCCTATATTTATTAAGTTTTGACTGTGCAGACAAGTATTGAGCGATATTTAAATCCTTTTGAACCGCTGCCAGATGTTACCATAGATACTTGTTATTTTGCAAGACAACAGGTGACATTTTAGTAATCATTCCTCAATGTCCATGTGAACATTTTTGTGGCAAAATGTGCTATTGTTCATATAATAGTTAATCGCTTGTAGTAATTTTGATTGATAGTGATGTTGTCTTAGATACCACTTTTCTTGGATTCTCAGTGATCATGAATCGTTTGACAACTTGGGCAGAAGCATAATTTTTATTGTTCAGACATATATGAAAAAATATTATTTAAGGTATGTACTTTTAGAATGATTTACTTTTTGAAAACTTGGCCTATTAAATATTGTGATACATGATAAATTTTGTAGATCATCATTTTCTGATTTATTTAAGAAAAATGTATATTTCGGCCAATATTTTTGGTCAAGTCATAAAGCAATAATAATTCATTTGATTTTTGCTAGGACAAAAAAATCATTCACTCTTTGATTTTATTGATGTTTATTTTGCAGCTTATGGTAGAGTACCCCTGCAGCCTTTTGAAGAATCTTATGCTACTAAATCTTTTGTAAGAGATAAGTATTGTCTTATCAATAGGATGTAAATGAGTAGTGTGTGGTCAATCAAAGAAATCTTGTTATCAAGTATTTTGTAGAACAACTCTTTTATAACAGTGATATTTTTTGCTATAAATTTGTGGGATTTTACCTTAAATTCTGTATCCACAAATTATGGATGCTCCTCCGTATTTTCTAACACAAGATACACTCTTTTACAATGTTTTGTGGAGTCGTGACATTGAGCAGCGATTTGTGGATGCATTAATCCATGAGATCAGTAGGGGCAACTGGGTTGTAGGGCGTGAGGATAATGATGATGCAATACTTCATGCAGCCATAGACGTCAACACTTATACCCAACAGAGCATGGAGTTTGGGTTCTACAAACAGAAGGTCCAGACTTTGTTTCATCGCTACAATATGTACGCTTGGTTGATCCGCCAAGAAGAATGGACATCGAATATCGTTCCAACCACACGTAGTGGCGCTTCATCTGTTTTTGCTACCTATTGTCTTGTAAGTTAATATGATGCCACAATATATTTGTTGAAATTAGATATTGTATTTACTTTTAATTAACATTTATTATCTGGTTGTAGGAAAAACCAATGGTATCGGCTTACATGTATGAGGGCGAGAATCAATTTGCTAACTGTGAACTACTGTTTGGCCCGTATGTGGAATACATGGACGATGATGGCTGGATCTTTACACCATGAAATCAGATTTGGTCTGCTAGGTTTGACAGTTTTCTGGAAGAATTTGTATGATGACCTCCTCTATGTTTATTATTATTATCCTAAGTTAAGTTGTGTCGAGCGATTGTCACTTTCATTTTATACTTCAGGATGGTTATTATTATTAGCTAAGTTATGTGTTAATCGCTTGTAGATCCCATTTTCTATATATAATCCTCTATTTTTATTATTATTAATATGTTTGTAATGATTTAAATTTTGTACAATTGTTAAGAAAATTTCAAAATACTGCGCAAAAATAGTTGATAACTAAAAATATAATTGAACTACAAACAACAATGCAACATATCTGAATAATATTCAATAACTCAAAAGATAGCTTCTGTATTCTGCTAAAGACACCCAAAAGTCTTACACCTTAAATTCAATATCCCCAAATATTACATTCCTATTTTACAATAAACAACCACCTGTGTAGACAACAAACATGTCCTGTCATTCAAGAAGAACAATACAAAAATAGGTGGGAGCAAAAAACAGATTGTTTAATATATCACAATCCCATAACCAGACAACTATTACATTCTTAGTCAACAACGATATATTTTGTTCAATCTTGAACTTTACCCAGTGAGAACACTTCTGCGCAAAATGAATCTCGAAAATTTGCAGTCATTTTAGTGTCAATTTTCTCAATAGGAAAGTCAGCTGCCAAACTCTCAATAAACTTTACCACCATAATGCCACAATCAAAGTGGTTTTCTTGTTGCGGCGTGTTTTCAAATCTAATCAAATCCCATGCTTGCTTGAACTCAGTTTTCCCCCCTTTCTTACCATAAACATTTACATCTTTGCACAATCTTGCAATATTGTGACACGCATGCTTGAAGTGCTCTCGAACTTCCACCCAGGATTGTGCAATACACAATGAATCGTATACAATTATATTTTCTTCTTCCAAATCAATCTCGTATGCAACCCAATGTTTGGTGAGAACATGTGCAACTCCAAAGACTTTGTCAACGTCTTGCCATGCTTTACCTCGCTGTTCTGGGCGAATACCCTCAGCATACATTCGTAAAATAGGCAAACTTGATCCATAATCCTCATGCAGGAGCTTCAGCTGAGAATGAGATATTAGAACACTTACAAAATGCACAAATAAAAAAAACAAAGGAAAAAGATTAGTGGTAAAAAAAAAGAACCACTCACAGAGCCATAAGATTCTATGATAGTCCAATTATGGAGAAACGATTCGGGAGTAATGGACGACTTAATGATCAACAAGTTCAACAAAACATCTATATGCTGTGATAACATTAAAAATATAATATGAATCAGAGATTTTACCAAACATGTAAACAATTAGAATTTTCTTGGATTGAATATTGAAATATACCAGATTGCACAGTAGTCCTCTACGGCTAGCAATGTCCTTGAACCATTCAGGACGTGCTTTACCCAAACAGAAAAAAGGCAGTATGACCTCCGGCCTGCACCAAAAAAATATTAAAAACTGAAAAATTATAGTAAAATCTAACAATTTAACGAAAAAAGTTTCAGTCGTCATATTAGCTTTGTGTACTTACACAGCTGAGTTTCGAGGTTTCCTATACCAAGTGTTGAACTTCAGTATTACATCCGCTGGTTGAATCACATTTGGATTGTAAGGAGACATGTGTGCAGACTTTGGCGTTATCTCTATTAACTCCACTTGCGAAGGCGCAATTTTCTTTCGTTGAACGGTCAGATCATTATAAGGTGACAGAATGCACTTGCCTGGTTTTAACTTCCTCTTGAATGTTTTCAGAGTAGGAACTGCACTCATACCATCACCGGTCTTCACAGCAGGAACTTCTGCTAGAAGGACGACACTTGACAACACTTCTATTTCTGGCTCCTTGACCTCTAAAGTGTTTGGAAGAACAATAACCTAATTCTCAAACAGCTTTGGATCTTCGAGCAGGGGACTCTGTAATTTGTCAAGGTGTGGATTGAATGACTCATTTGGTTCATCAAATATGGGAGCTTCTACTTCATCAAGTAGGTGATTCAACAAGACTTCTGGCTCGTGATATGATTTGTTAGAATTGTCTACAAAATAACTATCTACATCAGCCACAACTTCGTTTGCCAACCCTTTCTGTACATGAGTATTGCCCATGACTTCATCTGCCATAACTTTATCCTCATCAGCTAGACCTTTATTTGGCAGACTATTATCTTCAAAATGCTTCAAGTTTGAGGTAGTTCCAATGGGAGTTTCAACAACTGGTTCATGTTGTGGAGATACGTGTGTGGGTGAATCAATCTTTCTCGTATATGCATTGCCATCCAATGATTCAAGCACTTCAGATGGGAGTGAGATATTGAAATGTTTGTATAATCCTAGAAGTAATTTCTCATTTCGGTTGACTCTCCTTAAGACATCTGACAGTTTATCAGATTTACCCTAAAAATGATATAATTGTTACTTTAACAAAACCCGCCAAAATATGCTTTTATTATAATAAAATAAGGAGAAGAAACTTACAATATCGGCTGCTAGAGTACTATGTGTTTCTTCGGATTCACCTCCAGACATGTCTTCAACTTCATCATTTAGTGACCGCATATTTGGGGACTTTGAAGTCGTACATGTAGATCGCAATGTTCGAACTCTTTTCCAGTTGATTTTGGAGTTTTTAGTCTTCTTTTCTTCAATCTTTCTCTTATTAGTGCGCTTCTTCAGTGGCAATGGATCGACATGTGAACCTGTCACACGAACTCCTGAATAATGAGGAACACAAGCATCTTCTAATGCTTTATTATCTTCAATTGTCAACTGCAGGGGCACCTATCTCATAAAACCATATTAGTTAAAACTAGACATAGAAATTAATTTATTATAACAAATTTCTATATTATGTTTTAAGACTAACCAGTTTGAATTCAACGCCTGTCTGGAAGAATGGAACCAAATCACGATATTGGAAAAATGTTGAAGCAGACCAACGCAAAATCATCGGCAATAAATGGCTATTCTCATCAACAAGAGAACCACAATGATTCCCAACACTAGGGAATACCTCAAATGCCCAAGCTTGGAGCGCATAAGTGAATCCATTAACATCAAAAGCTGGACGTTCATTTGACTTTTGTTTCAGGCGATCCATACTTTCACGGGCTGTAATGACACCATGCAGTAGGTACTCGTAAGAGATTCGTCCCCAAGGATAAGAAGTAAATCTGCTCAAATCATCAATAAGGTGTAGATATTGAATATCTAGTTTCTTTCCCTTACGATCCTTTGACAATAACAAGCCATAGACACAAACTAAATATGCTAATTTGAGCGCCAAATCCCCACTGCCATTGTCTTTGCATGTATCTGTCAAAGCTTTCTCCAGATCAGATAATCTCAAGTCACGTTTGCTTTGGAATATATTGTGGTGTAGTTCTGATGATACTGGCAATTCTTCCATTCCCCCCCAAGGTAGACCAGTTACCACAAAATATTCAACCGGTCCAAAATCAGCAGCATGGTCATTAATCGTGAAACTTAAGACCCCGTTCTCCAATGACCTTTTATCCAAATGCTCCATAATGAGATACATCAACTGACCTTGAAACTTCATGTGCTTGTACTTCAAAAGATGGCCAAAACACGATTTCTCAAATCTTGCAAGATTTTCCGAATTAAGATTCGTCTTTATTTTTTCCAAAACATCCGAGTAACAACGTGATGAAACTGAAGCACCTATTTTTTTCTTCAATCTACGCCCTGGTACATATTGCAAATAAAGTTTAATAAGTATTCAGTGAAAACAAACATATCGAAGAAAGTTGCATCTAGAAAAATTTCTTGCAAGATTAATGTGTATAAACAACAAATCCATAACAAAAAAAATTCAAAGTAATCAGAATTAAAGTTGAGCCTTCTAACCTTGTTTTGCCATAGATAACACAACAATTCGAGAAATAATGAATAAAGTCAAATCAATAGCCAACTTAATCCTGACTCAAATTCGCTGCACCACTTCAGTTTATCACATCCTTGGTAGTGTTTCTAGCATAAAGAGGTCAATTCCCATTACAAAGTTATTAAGTTGATGATTTAAATAAGATAAACAAACAACATCAAGAAATCTAAAAAATACAGTATGTGCCAATCTGCACAAAACTGACCAACATTGCTTGGTGTTCCTTTATGAGTTCTAATTGTCTAAAAGCTTTCACATTTTAAGAACCAAAATCAAGGCTTCTAACCATCCCCCAGAAAATCACAAACATTCTTCACATGAACAATCCGCAGCGGCTGCTCGAACAAAAATTAATAATAAAATACCATCAAACAGCTTTGTCACCGCCAAATCTTTATGCGAAAAATAAACATGAAATTACCATACTCATAAGAGCAATGAATGGAGAATTTGCAATGGTCCTTGGCGGGGTAGGTCCACCAGGGGGATGGGTCTAGATTTTTGCCTCGAACCAGAAAGGGAAGAAAAGTGTGGAAGTGAGAGAGACTTACTTGTACAAGAATACAGTAGGAGCAACAAACGATTGATGAGTTGTTTGAGGTTACCGGCCATGGCAAGTTGAGCAGGAGGAGTCCTGGTCGAACAGAAGTTGGAGCAGGAGGGTTTTGGCGGTGAGAAGATTTTGGAGCCGGCGGGTTTTGGCAGGTGGCACCTCTTTGCCAAATGAAATGAATGAATTTGATGATTTACTTAATTTTTAGAATATTAAGAGAATACAAAATTTGAGCCCAAAAAAAATTAAAACTTCCCTCCAATTTAATTTCCCCAATTTTTAAAGATAAAATGAGGAATATCTTATTTTAAAGTTGAAGTTTGAAATAAAGTGTGATTTATAATCCTCCAAACTAAGGACGATATTTTCAAAATAATGTTTGTAAACAAATATGTTCATAGTTGCTTTGGCCGATATAATTGGATGTCTGTATCGAAAGTTATAATTTAGCCGAAGTTTTTATCCGAAATTACAAAAATTAATTTTGAGCGGGCCCCGCACCTGTAAAGCTTTTTTCAATTCAGATTTAAAAAAAAAAACAATTTTCAGAGACGAATCTTAATATATATGTAATATGTAATTTTATAATTTAAGGCCGATATTTCCAAAATAATATTTGTAAGGAAATATATAAATAATGAGTTTTGCCGATATAATTTTATGTGCGTGTGAAAAGTTATAAATTCGCCGAAATTTATATCCGAAATGAGCTCAATTAACCATGGTTAATCCCATCAAATGGTTAGCAAAAAAAAATAAAATATTAAAATATTATTTAGTGCGGGACACGTGTCGACCGCCTGGTGGGGGGATGCATTGCATCCCCACCACATTAGAATTTACCGAAATATGGGATGGGGAAGGAAGATGAAGTGGGTGTGAAATGTGAATTCAGGTGGACGACGAAATTACATTTCAAACCTCGTGCCAAAGGATTTTTATTTTCCCAAATAAAATTACAGTACTCATTACATGCTCAACTTTCATTTCTTTTACAAAAATGTACTAAACTTTTAAAAATGTCAAAACATTCTAAATTTTAAAAAAAATATGTTGTGATCCAATCTTCCGGTGATGACATGTAAAATAATGTTAAAAATCATATTTAATCCCAATCTGAAGTATGATTTTTAAGAATATGAAAATGTCGGGTATTTTCTAGTATTTTTATAGTTCAAAATATGCGAAAATTCAGGACATTAGTATATTTACCTTTTGATTTTCAGTATTTTCAATGTTTTCTAATGCGAGAATTATGAACAATCACGATCATTCAAAATAAGATGATTCAATGAATGAGATTTATTTATTGAGATGATAATAATTATGTAAGTATATTTTACGAATGGGCAATTTACATTGGGATACAAAAAGTAGGGGCAAGATAATAAAAAATGGAGGGATTCGGATTTTGGTTTGCAGTTTTCAGAAAAGTGGTCATGCACTCATGCTATATAGACAACGCCATAAACTGTTATAATGTATATAGACACACTATGCACATCCTAATATATACATACATCGCAGGCAGGATTACTTCATGGAATTTTAAAAAAAAAGTACCAGCAAAGAAAGAAAAGAGAGACATCAAGGATAATAAGCCTATGACGAGATTCCGCGTGCCATCATCAAGAGACTTTTCGTCTGCTGAGCTCGGAGCAGGAAAATCAAAATCGCTGCATTTGACAAATTTAAGGATCTAATATACAAGGAGAAAAATAGATTGAAAAAAAAAGGAAATAAAATGAATGTACTTTCATTTGATTAACTGCAAGTATTTCTAATGAATTTCATCAAAGGAGGGAAATTCTCCAGGAGCAATTCTTCTTCCAAACAAACACCTGAAACAAGAAAATCATAATTTTTGCCAAGGATTCAGCTGCAGCAAGTCACCAACTGCATTCATACGCAGCAAAAGAACGCTTTCCGCGATAACTGTGAATCTTCCAGCTTCCATATGTACATAGCAACCATGAAACATTATCTTGCAAGAAATCTGATGTGAACTGTGCAATCATCTCTTCCTCAAAATCAACCATAAACCCAAAGCAGCATTATCACAATTCGCCAAAGTAATCTTAATTCCTCTCTTCACCTGGGGATCCTTTGGTTATCAGCAACCAATGTGCTGCTCAGTATATCCACAAACAATGTAAACGGACTGTAACCAAGTTGGGAGTTCTGGTCCCGGTCAAACTACCGCATTGATCATACCAACCTGAATCATTGTTTGTAATTTATGTCAGTCCACGTAACTGATTTGATAAATGAGTAGAAATCATAAAAGATAGGTGGATCTTCCTACCTACATCTACACAAAACAACCCTATTGTTCAGGAACTGAGAATACCAAGTATCCGTTGTCCCAGCGTACTCGGATCTCTCTCCCTATTTGCAGCCTTTTCTCTCTTATGATTTTACCCCATTTACCAATCAGGTTGTAATAACTTCCACGCCATTTCAACTTCATCACATACACATCACCCGTATCATGATCTCTTGCATTGATACCAACTTGATGTTCGTTCCTTAATTGATCCCGAGCTTGGTGTGTCCAGTAGAAGAGGACGTGATCTTCTACTGCTTTGCCTGGCAAAGTGAGGAACGGATGATTGGTATCCACGTCAGACAATGTGAGAGCTTTCTTAATAGGCCAATTATCAGGCCCAGGTGTTGCTGAGACATAATGCTCCTCTGGAACAGAGAAGTATAAGCAATTATTCACCCAACGTAGTCTGATCTCTTGCCCAACACCCAGTCCTTTATGTCTAATTACATTCGCCCACTTTGCAATCAGGTTATAGTAATTTCCACGCCACTTTAATCTCAACCCATAAATTTCACCAGTATCATAGTCTCGAACATTAATAGGCACCTGCTCATCTTTCCTCAATCTTTCCCTTTCTTGTGGTGTCCATTGCGCAAGAATATGCTCTTCAACCAACTTACGAGGCAATGGAAGGAAAGGATGAGCAGTATCAACATCAGACGACGTCAATATCTTTCTAATAGGCCAGTGGTCCTGCACCAAGGGTGGTACTGGAAGCGCTCTTGCTTGTGGTGGCACTGGAACAATCTGCTGTTGTGGAACAGAGAAATGTAAGCAGCCATTAAACCACCGTAATCTAATTTCCTGCCCAACATCAAGTGCCTTTCCACGGACAACTTTCCCCCATTTTCCAATGAGATTATAATAGCTCCCACGCCACTTCAATCTCATCGTATACATATCACCATTATCATCATCCTGAGCATTAAAACCCACTTGTCCTTCAGCTCTTAAGATTTCCTGTTCTTGAGGTGTCATGTACACCACAATATTAGTTTCAACTTGTTGCCGGGACAGTGTTAGGAAAGGATGGGTGATATCAACATCGGAGAGGGTGAGTGCCTTTTTGATAGGCCACTGATCTGCCACCTGAGTTGCCGTATTATAGTATGACGACCTTTTCATACCTAAAGCCAAACAAAAGGTAAACAACATGAGTTCTTTTCTTAACTGTAAATATAGATTGGGTTGCAAAAATAAAAACTGTAAATATAGATTGGACCAAAAAACTTCAGCAAAAATTACTTAAAGAAACAATGGCAATGAGAAAGTATCCCAGTATATTAAACTTTCAGAATTGTTTCCTTCAAAGCTAAACAACATCAATTCATGTACAACATCACCTGCATTGTTACAAGCAACTATGACGCTAAATTTGCAAAAGACACTTGAAAAATTACATCAGCATCTAGCTAGGGCATAACTTTGAGCAACATCAATTGTTATGAACTCCTTTATATTTCAAAAGTCTACTAATAAATGAATGAACACCACATAATGCAACAAAACTGTCAGCACATACGTTATGATTGAAGATTCACTTGAAATGGAACAAATATTAACGACTTCATGAATTCAGCAACTCCACATAAAGGAAAACCTATAAAGTGTTTCCAATTTTCATTGAATAAATGATATGAAATGGGAAACAAAATCCAATTGGTACAAAAGGTGTAGACAAAATCCCCTAAAAAGTGAAAGAGCAAGATTATCGCACCAAATGATAAAACAAAAACGGTATAATTAATCGAATTAATCACACGGATTATCTATTCACATCCAAAAATCAAGATCGAAACCGAAGAAATTTCTTACTGTGGTATGAAATTATCCACTTGATAAAAGAGGGAAAACCCCTAGATCCTCGCAAGATGAGAGTAAAAGTAAGTAATCGACACAGCGAATCCGATCGGAAGAAAAAAAGCTGACGAGATTATTGGTTAGAATTTATATATTGGGGAGGTTGAAATGGTAAATGGAATGGTGGAGTTTACCAGGTCCTGGTAGGGTTAGCAGTAGCAGCAGCAGCAGCAACAACAACAGATTCAAACAGATGAGAAAAAGAGCGCGGCGGCGGGTGGCGGCAGAGGTGGTGGAAGGGGTATTGAGTAGGTGAAGGGGTGGTGGATGCCCCGTCTGAGCAGAAGCAGAAGAAATGTGAGATGGGGGAAGAAGAAGTGGGTGTGAAATGTGAATTGAGGCGGACGACGAAATTACATTTCACACCTCGTGCCAAAAAAATTGTTTTTTAGTATTATCACTGTTTTTGGAGCAATTTCCAAGTATTTAATAGTAATTGTTTTTTTCCTCTAAAAAAACAATGTTTCCCCCCTCAAATAAATAATGAAAATTAGTGATATTACCATTAGGCTTATTCTGTTATTCATGAACTGACAAACCGAATAGCGTCAAACTTGTGTGTTATTTCTAAAAGAAAATCACTAAATATTGAAACGAAATAAATAACAATCAATACAACAACTAAATCAAAAATTCAATTGGCATACAGTACTTCATTTAATTTATTTTGATAAATCTTGCAAATGATTTTTTCACAAAAGATATTTGATTAATTCATGACGAGCTTTATCTATAATGGTGGCTGATATAGGACACTAGAAAAGACCTTAAAATGAATAATTTATTGGGTTAAAATCAAGGTTGCAGAAGGCGCTAGGGACTAGTCGGACGGCCGAGGGAGTCTAGCGCGACTGCCTAGACGAGGCCAGCCGGATTCTAGGTTTTTATTTTATTTTATTATATATATCTTAACAAATATAAAAAAATTTCATGTATAAATTTATAAATCTTAACATTCAAAATAATATAAATTAAAGTTTAAATCATCCATAATACAAACAAAACAAACATTGAAAGTCTAACTTATTCAAATTTCATGACAAAATAACATTCAGAGTTCAAAAATAATTAATAAATATATAAAATAATATTAATATATTAAAAAATAATTAGGAATTAGGAGCCCATTTAATAATTAATATATTAAAAAATATTTTTTTTTTTAAAAAAAATGAAATTCGACCGCCTAGATAGAACTCGGCCGCGTAATCTCTGAATAATTCCGCCTAGGCGATGCCTCTGCATAAGAGCCGAATAGCGTGTTTCCGTCTGAATAGCGTGTTTTCGCCTCGAATCGTGGAGTGCCCAGACGCTGCCTAAGCCGAATTCTGTAACAGTAGTTAAAACGCACCAAATTTATTTGTATTATCTTCTCCACTTTTGTAACTGTGCTAAATCTCGTTGTGTGTTTTTTAAAAATATGTGTAGCTTCCATTTCCCCAAAATATCCATTTATAAAAGTGGGAAAGATGCAAGATAATCCTAATGTCAATGGGGTATTTAGGGATTTTTTTTGGAAAAATAAAATTGTGTAGATTCTTTTAAAACACAGGAGAGTCTGACACAAATTCATTAAAAAATATATAAAGAATTTGAGGCAAATTTCAATAACTTGGGTATTTAGATGCATTTTACCATAATTTTGTTGTTTACTGCAACTTTGTTGAGATAGAATCATAATTCTGGTAAAATTGACGTTGATTGCGAGTCTGATCAAAGCAATGACTCATTAGTCATTGGTGGGAGTGAATGGCTGCTTCGATTGGACGAGATTAATAATCTAGATTTAAGAAGGCGTCTGCCCCAATTAGTGAATAAAAAAATGTGACAATTTGGGCACGTATGCAACATTTGGGGGCACTGTACGAATCAAATTGTCAAGGTTTCGTTCATATATATCCTGAAATCTTTTTGCTTATGAGTTATTTTACTTGACATAGTATCATGTTGGGAAAAGAAAGAAGAAAAATTATTGTGTGGGGTAATTTGTTTTCTGGGTAAATTCATCAGAATGATTTCATTTTAATTATCATTTGAGACTCATTCGATGATAACAGCAAATATTACAAAAGTCAGTTAAAATCTGAGAGATTGTTCCAATAGTTTAGTTGGAGATTGAGGAAGCAAAGAAATTGTAGCTAGGTGGATCTCCCCCATATATAAAATCTGGGATGGTTTTGGGTGTAATGGTAAAGAGTGTTGTGCTGGTGCATGTGACAGGTTGGCATTAAAAAACAAATAAGTAGATCTTCCCAATACAAGAACCAGAGGGAGGCACATGCAGCCACCCTGCTTCTTTTTCATTTTTTTAAATAAACATCACATTAATCACACACAAACCCTACAATCTGTGTATTTATATATACACACCCATATATCTTAATATATACACGCATTGGAAGATTAGTTACTCGATGACATTAAAAAAGTAGCACCAAAGAAAGAAAGAAAGAAAGAAAAAAGATATCAAATATATATTAATTATAAGCCGATGACACGATTTCGTAAGTCATCATCACTCACTCATTGTGTATATGAATGCATATTTATCTATCTCTGTGTGTGCTTAATTTATTTATTCAATTTTCTGCGTGACATGAGCTAAATAATCAAGACAGACGTATGAAAGTTCCCCGTTTCCTGGATCTTTTGTTGTCTCGCAGCTGATATTTCCGGGAAAGCCACAAATGTTGTCTCCCTAGAGAGAGAGAGAGAGAGAGAGAGAGAGAAGCATAGTTGCAATATTCTTGATGGTGGAGGGAATGCTAAGGGAAGGGAGATCTTTGGAGGAAACTCCAACATGGTCTGTTGCTACAGTCACCACTGTCATGGTTTTTATGTGTTTATTTGTTGAGAGATCCATTTACAGATTTGGGAAGGTCAGTAGCCAAACCAATTAAATCCATATAATGACTTCACCCCTTTTAGCTCTCTGTGTTAACTCTTATTTTTGGGATGTTTACAGTGGTTAGAGAACACAAAGAGGAAAGCCCTCTCTGCTTCGTTGGACAAAATCAAAGAAGGTATGTATATATTAATGAATGGAATTATATATGTTGATTGGAAATAATGGAAAAATAAATGTGGATGGGAACAGAGCTTATGCTGCTGGGGCTAATCTCATTATTACTGGGGCAATGGGCAAGGTGGATTACTCAAATATGTGTGAACTCATCTCTGTTCAGTAGTAAATTCTTCAGTTGTTCGGAGCAAGATTATGATGAGAAGAAGATAATTAGAATGTTAGTGGTTGAGAATGAATCTGAAATTCCTCCACAAGGAATCAGTTACTCCCCATCTCATGTGTGTGGCGAGGTATGAATCAAATTAATGAATTAGCTAGTTAAGAGATAATGATGCATCATGATCTTATTCAATGTCTCTTGTGATTTGTGAATGAATATCAGGGGCGTGAACCCTTTGTTTCTTCTGAAGGGCTTGAACAACTTCACCGCTTCTTGTTTGTTCTTGGCATCACTCATGTTCTTTATAGTTGTATCACAGTCGGCTTGGCTATGATCAAGGTACGTACATACCTATACAACTGCAACTTTAATTTTATTGATCATCAATATAATACCTAACATTAATTATATACATGCAGATATACAGCTGGAGGAAATGGGAAGTTCAGGCAGGAGTCATGGCTGAGGCGCAAGCACGAGGTATATATATATATATATATATATGCAGTAGTAATGAATGAGTTATATATATATATATATATATATTGTCAATATCTAGATAATTGGATATTTGTGGTAATTGGCAGCAAAGAGCAGAGTGATGAGAAGACAATCGACATTCGCGTTCCACCATACATCTCATCCATGGAGCAGGAGTCCAGTTCTGATATGGATGGTAATTGTAATTAATTATAGGATAGAAACTTGGTTGGTAGTGATGTTAAATAATTAATTAATTAATTGGGTTGTTTGCAGCTATGCTTTCTCAAACAGTTTAGGAGCTCAGTAAGGAAGTCGGATTACATGGCACTGCGATTGGGTTTCATAACCGTACGTGCAGTACAACTCTAGAACTGTAGAAGTAGTGGGGTATTCATGATTCATGATTCATCACCATCTATATACATAGATAACAACCAAGCTTACTCATGAGAATATATATATATATATACTATTCAAATTCAAATTAACTACGTCCTGCAGAATCACAAGCTGCCACTCACCTACAATTTTCACAAATATATGGTACGAAGCATGGAAGATGAATTCTCTGGCATTGTCGGTATCAGGTACAATACTATACTAATACTAACTAACAATAATATCCACCCTGCTCCCTACAAATTAATTAAACAACATACTTATAAATTATATATAATCTATATATATATTTTGGTGAAAAACTAACTGTTGGTCCCAACTTTGAATTTTTGCAGCTGGCCTCTTTGGGGTTATGCTATACTATGCATTTTCATAAACATCCACGGTATATATATATTATATTGTTGTAGCTAGCTAGCTAGCTTGTGTGAATTGAATTGAATTAATAATTAATTAAGTTGGTTTGATGCTGCAGGTGTGAACATTTACTTCTGGCTTTCTTTTATACCTGTGATTGTAAGTCTTTGAAAACAAAATGAAGTAGTAGTGTAATTAGGTAGTTAGGTGATGTGTGGTTTGATGAATGTGCACTACGCATACAGCTTGTGATGTTGGTGGGTACAAAACTACAGCATGTTGTGTCGCTGCTAGCACTTGAAATTGCAGAGCCACAAGGCCAAGTCCAAGGAACTCAAGTCAAGCCACGCGACGACCTCTTTTGGTTTGGGAAACCTGTAATCTTGTCACGATTGATACAGTTCATATCGTTTCAGGTACTCCACATCCATCATTCATCCAATTCCTATAAATTTATTCAATTCGCATATATGCTTAGCTTCATCGTCCATCTTAAATATTATTGCAGAATGCTTTCGAGATGGCTACCTTTATATGGTCCTTGGTAATATATCTTCAAACTAAATTAATTAATATTCATTCCTTCCTTCAATTTCTTTTACTCAACTCTTTCCAAACTAACTAATTAATATATACATTCATATTCGTATTCCTGCAGTGGGGATTCAAGCAGCGTTCTTGTTTCATGAAAAATCATGCTATGATCATCATCCGCCTCATTTCAGGGTATATACACCAGATATATATGATCAGCTCGATCATCATATATATATTTTATTTAATAACATATTAATTAATTGTAACATATATAATTAACTCCAATCCATACCAGACTTAATTTGATATATATATTGCAGGGTTCTTGTTCAGTTCTGGTGCAGCTACAGCACTGTCCCCTTAAACGTACTCGTTTCAACGGTCAGAATATATGTACCTAATTTATAAGTCGATCTAATTAACACACACACACACACACACACACACACACACACACAATATATCCTGCAGATCAATCCACTTCTCTCTCTCTCTCTCTCTCTCTCTCTGCAAATGCTTGCTGAAATGAATGGCGCCGCATATATATATATATATATATATATATATATATATGTATGATCTGCAGATGGGAAGTCGTTGCAAGAAAGCCATCATTGCTGAAAGTGTGAGGGAGTCGCTGCATAGCTGGTGTAAGAGGGCGAGGTCCAAGGCTACCAACTCCATCACCACCAGGTCCACCTGCTCCCTCGAATCAATCATTGATGAAGGGGATGAAATCATCACCGTTGGATCACCCACATTATCTCCATCTTCCTCCGCATGCTCCTTAACCCTAACCCATATGCAGGAGCAGGATGAAAACACTATTCACGATCAAGAATGCCATCTCCACACCTCAAATGACCATCATTTTTCATTCACACAAACACCACACCACAACACTCCCACTCACACTCTTCTTCACCTGCTTCGGAACACATGAACGTACAATTAAGGTTTTAATTTTCATTTCCAGTAGATGCAAATTAACAACAACTGCACCTTTATTAGATAATATGATGCCTGAAATTTGACAAGTACGTATATCCACCATGTAATGTACTGTGTACAAATTAATTATCAAATTATATACTATATAGTACGTAGTATATACTAGCTACCGTAGTATATTTCTTTTGTTTTGTTTTGCTAAAGCTTCTAAATTGATCAAATGTAACGCACAAGTAACATTGAACAATAGATACACACGATCGAAGATGGATTTATCGCCGGGTAAGGTAACAGTAAATAGACAGGAGCTAGCTAGCTAGCTAGAGGGAGACGGTAAAAACTGCAGGTTGAGTTTGCA
Source organism: Perilla frutescens (assembly GCA_026008535.1). Classification (NCBI taxonomy): domain Eukaryota; kingdom Viridiplantae; phylum Streptophyta; class Magnoliopsida; order Lamiales; family Lamiaceae; genus Perilla; species Perilla frutescens. The sequence goes on along the minus strand of BRKX01000017.1, from coordinate 31,893,027 downwards.
ATACGTTTAAATCGAGGAAATAAATTATATATCTTTACTTATTATTCAACCACAGTCACTATCCCTCATTTCATCCACATAGCAACACTACACTTATGAGAGAGAGAGAGAGAGAGAGAGAATGAAAAAGTAAAGGAAACACGTGAGACTTAAATATATAGACGCAATTTAAGACCAAAATCCTCCGCCGGCGGCGATTAAACTAGTTCCTCCTCCTTGTGAGTCTCGATGGTGACGTCGGAAGTGGGGTAGGCGATGCACGTAAGCACCCATCCCTCACTGATTTGTTCGTCGTCTAGAAAGCTGTTGTCGGACTGGTCGACGCTACCGCTGATGATCTTACCGGCGCAGGAGGAGCACGACCCCGACCGGCACGAGAACGGCAGCTCCAACCCTGACTCCTCCGCCGCGTCCACGACGCTCACGTCGTCTTCACAGTCAAACTCCACCTCTCCGCTGGGAAGGACTAGCTTCACCTTGTAGGTTGCCATGCACGTCACTCTGCCGCCGCTCGACGGGGATTTCAGCCCGAACATCTGATTCAGGTTCGGGAATGAGCGGAGGCTGGCGGTTGCTCCGAGCGGCTTGCGGGGGAGCAAGGCGGTGTTGAACATAGTGCTCGGAAGGCTCGCCATTGAGAGAGAGAGAGAGTGAGAAGCAAGTGTTGTGTGTGAGAGGGAAAATGAAGGGAGGGATGAAGGAGAGGCTTGTGGAAATAGTGTGCTTCGCGCGGGGGATGATCCGCCACGTGGCGGATTTTTGTGGTTTGCTTTATCATTTTTGTTATCTCTTGTTTTTGCCTTCCTTTCCTTCACTTATTTCTTTTGGCCTTCCAATTTTCTTTTTTGTGCTCTTTTATCTTCATTAGTTTTAAACGCCAGCCACACTTTTTTTAGCATATAAAATATTGTAACATAAATACGCAGAAGGAACCATTTTGGATAATAATAATACCAGCTTTTTAGTAACTTCTTTAACAAAATTATTTTTTAGTGACTTTGAAGAGTTAAAAGTCCAGAATAACATCATACACATGGTCCTCGGACCTCGGCACATGCCCATAATTGTGTATTTTGCATGTTCTTTTTATACTAGCAATATGTAAAGTTATCACATAACATGCAATGTTATCGTGCAATGTATAAGTTATCGAAAGAACAATTAAAGTTGTCTCGATTCAATTAAAAATCAATTAAGTTAGGCTGACCCGATCCAATGTCTTGTTAGCTTGTTAGGTTGGGCCAACCCGAACACTTTGCTTTTACGGCAAGTTTGGGCCGGGTTCGTGAATTCATAGTCTAGCCAAAGGTTGAAACAATGATGGAAGGAACTCGTATCTATCCATCTATATATATATATTAAAGCAAAATTATAAGGGTAAAATTGTCATAAAAAAATCAGTGAATATATGATGTAAAATGCTTTTTTGTCTTAAAATATTTTTCAAGTCTTGGTCATGGCGTAGTGGTTGCACTCTATCTCACAATCCTGAATAGCCGAGGATAGAACCTTGCGGCCACTTTCTTGCCTTTTTTTTTTCTTTTAATTTTCTTTTTCTGTTATGGCCTCAGTAATATCCAGTCGTTGCGGTGATCTATTTTTGGATTTATGTTTGGGCATAAATTGTAACACTAATTTCTTGGTAATTTGTATCTTTCTGGGAAATGCTAATTGCTTGAAGAAGAAGCTAAGGTAGAGAGAGAGAGAGAGAGAGAGAGAGAGAGAGAGAGAGAAATTAAGGGAGAGAAGTTGTTGCAAATTTTCTAATGCCTTTATTTCCACACGTTCCACACATATTTATACGAGCATCACATGACTATAGGGTAAACATTTAATTGACTTTACCCTAAGTAAAGCCCAAAACAGAAATACATAATATTAGTAAAAACACTATTGGGCTCACAAGCCCAATTATTAATCAACTTCCTAGATAGATAAGAGTCGATCCGATCCGCACCGGAACACCTTTGTACATTCTTTAGCCACAACCCGAACCCGTTGTGCTCTCAATGTCATTCCTCGACTCTCCGGGCCCTAAAAATACAACCTTTCCGCCGGAAACGCTCCCTCCTTCTTCAACCTCTTCGCTGGCGACAACCCCCCATTCTACTCCTTCCCTTTCCAACGTCGTGTTCACAACATCACTCCCCCCCAATTTGTGATCCTTGTTCGCAAGGATCAAGGATGGGAAATTTGGCCCTCATGAATTTTTCATCCTCCCAAGAAATCAGATCTGAGTCCGGGGTCTCCCAGTGAATCAGCAACTGGTGTACAATGTCACGGCCTCGGACAATATCACGGGTGTCAAGGATTTGGACCGGAAGCAGTGTGAAAATGCTACTATCGTCGGGTTCCGGAAGCTGAGGTAACACCACTTGCCCTTCTTCAATTTTCTTTTTTGAACAGAGAAACGTGGAATACGGGTGTACCCGAGAACCCTCCGACAACTCTAATTTGTAAGCCACGGGGCCAATTTTGGCTAAAATTTTGTAGGGACCGTAGAAACGAGAAGAAAGCTTCAGATTTGATCGGAGAGCAATCAGATTTTGCCTGTACGGCTGCAATTTCAGGTAAACCATTTCACCCACTTCAAAACTCTTGTCAACCATGGATTGATCTGCATATAATTTCATGCGGTTCTGAGCTTGCTGTAGGTTTTCCTTGAGGTGTTTTAGCATAATCTGTCGGTATGTGTCCAGATAGGGCCCCATAGATAGGTAAGGGGGTTTATATCCATATAGGGCCTGAAAGGAGGTGAACTTCAAGGCAGTATGGTGATTGGTGTTGTACCAACGTTCTGCCAGGGGTAGCCAGGTGAGCCAGTGTTTGGGAATGTAGGAGGCCATGCACTTGAGATAGTTCTCTAAACACTGGTTCAGCCGTTCGGTTTGTCCATCACTTTGGGGGTGGTAGGCAGATGACATGTTAAGTTGAACCCCGAGAGCTTTGAATAGCTCCTTCCAAAAGCCACTGGTGAACACCTTGTCTCTGTCTGTGACAAAGCTAATTGGGAGACCATGGAGCTTGTAGATAGAGTCTAGAAATAGTTTGGCAACTGACTCTGAGGTATATGGGTGAGATAAGGTTAGAAAATGTCTATATTTGGTAAGTCTGTCAATGACCACCAAGATGACATTTTTCCCTTTTGATTTTGAAAGGCCATCCACAAAATGCATGGAGATGACTCCATGGCTGATCAGGTATAGAGAGGGGTTGTAGGAGACCTTGGGTAGGGCCTGGATTTGGTTTGTTGAGGTTGCAGACCTCACATTTTCTAACCAAGTTTTCTACACCAGATTTCATTTTGGGCCAGTAAAAAGCTCATTTAAGCCTCATATAGGTACCATTCACCCCTGAGTGCCCACCATATGGGGAAGAATTCATGGCTTGGAGGATTTGAGCCTTCAAGTCAGTACTAGTACCCACTGTAATTCTTCCTTTGTATCTCAACAATCCTTCCACTAGGGTATGGTTGGGGTGGGTAGTAGCATCATTGAGCTTGGATAGCCCGATCCCTTCCAAATGATGGTCCCCCCAAGTAGCTGTCTAACATCTGGTTGATCCAAGTAGATGTGACAGTGCTAAGTGCATCAGGTCTGCATCAGGGTTTTGTGGCCTAGATAGAGCATCAACAGCTCTATTGTCACTGCTTCTCTTGTATATGGTAATCTAGACCAAGCAGCTTGGTAATCCATTTTTGCTGTAGTGGGTTGACCAACTTCTGGTCCATGAGGTGCTTGAGGGCTTGCTGGTCTGTGTTGATAGTGAACTTGTGACCAACAAGATAGTAACTCCACCTTCTAACAACCATTAAAACAGCAAAAAATTCTCTTTCATAGACATGTCTGGCTTGGTTTCTAGGACACAGAGATTTACTCATGTAGGAAATGGGCCTGCCTTCCTATATTAGAACAACACCCACTCCAATTCCACTAGCATCTGTTTCAAGGGTGAAGGGTTTTGAGAAATCAGATAGAGCTAAAACAGGGGCAGTAACCATAACCTGCTTGAGGGTTGTGAAAGTTGTTTCAGCTTCAGGATTCCAAGAGAAGCTATTCTTTTTTAGTAGGGCAGTCAATGGTCTGCTGATAAGACCATACCCTTTGATAAATTTCATGTAATAACCAGTAAGTCCCAAGAACCCCCTTAATTGCTTGACTGTCTTGGGAATGGGCCAGTTCTGCATGCTATTAATCTTCTGAGGGTCAGTGAAAACCCTATATTGATTCATAATGTGACCAAATACTCAATGCTATCTTGTCCAAAATGGCATTTGGACTTCTTATCATACAAGGTATGTTGCCTTAGTAGCTCCAAAACATGTCTGAGGTGCAATAAGTGAGTCTCCCAAGTAGGGCTGTAGACAAGAATATCATCAAAGAACACTAAAGTGAATCTCATTAAGGAATCCTTGAAAACTTGATTTATTAAAGATTGAAAGGTAGCTGGGGTATTGCATAAGCCAAAGGGCATCACTAGGAATTCATAGTGATCTTGATGGGTGCTGAAAGTAGTAAGATATCTATGCTCCGATTGCATTAAAATATGAAAATACCCAGACCTTAGGTCTATTTTGGAAAAGAACCTAGACCCATGGAGTTCATCCAATAGCTCATCAATAACAGAGATGTGGAATTCATGCTTCGCAATGAGTTAATTAAGATATCTGTAGTCCACACATATCCTCCAACTTCCATTCTTCTTCTTAACTAGAATGACTAGGGAGGCAAAAGGGCTTTTACTGTTCTGTATAACCTCTGTAGTGAGTAGTTCTTTGATGATTTTTTCTATCTCAGCCTTGTGAATGTGAGCTGCTCTGTAGGGAAATTCATGTCTAGGGACACTACCAGGTTTGAGGGTAATTTGATGCTCAATACCCCTGGGAGATGGCAGGCCTTCTGGTTCCTTGAAAACATCATTGAACTCTTCCAACAACCTACCCAAATCAGGAGTAACCGTTTGGACTGAATCCATAGCATACAGTAGGTAGAGTTGGTCAATGTCAACTGGCTCAGAGTGTATAAGTTTGAATAAGGAATGATGAGACATGAATCTACACTCTTGTTGTGGCTGTATAGTATGTAACTTAACCTTCTTTCTTCCAACCTTGAAGAGGACTGTCATATTTTCATAATCAATTTCAATGAGGTTGTAAGCCCTACTCCAATATCCCCCTAGGATAATGTCACATCCCTCATGCTGTAATAGTCTGAGAGGATAACTGAGAGTATGGTCTTGTATCTTCCAGTGAAAGTCTGTGACCTATTTAGAACTGATCAGCTTATGTCCAGTAGCAGCCTTGATCAAATAGGGTGCAACCTCTTTTGTGTTACAACCTAACATGTGAGTTGTAGACTCTTTGATAAAGCTTAAGGAGCTACCAGTATCTAGGAGAATGTGTAAGGTGTGCCCCTCATAGGTACATCTAAACCTTATAGTAGACATAGAACCCTCCCCACTAAGAGCATTGATGGAGAGTTGGACTTCTTCCATGTCATGGACATGTGGTTTTGTTTCTCTTGAGGAATATTCTTCCTCATCAATCATCAACATATAAGCCATCATGTGTTTGCACCTATGGCCATTCACCCACTTCTCATCACAGTTGTAGCAGAGACCTAGTGACTTCCTCTCAGCTATCTGGACAGCAGTCAGCATCTTAATAGGTCCTTAAGGTGAAGAAGATGGTTTTTCAGTTACCACAGTTGTTGGATGGTTGTTGGACTTGTTAAAACTCTGAGGTTGACCTCTTAGTGATCCTTTGAGTTTCCTGGTAAGAGCTTCTTGGGTGATTAACTGATTCTTCCCTAGTTCCATAGCTTGAAATAATGTGGTGGGGTTGGAACATTGAAATAGCTGCCCTCATTTCCTCACTTAGCCCACTAAGAAAACTCCCCAAGAAGTAGGCCTTAGTGTAAGATTTGTTTTCAAACAGCAGCAAGCACTCCTTCAATTCCTCAAAATTTTCCACATATTCAATATAATCACTAGTGTGGCGCAGCTTGTTAAATTCCATCACCACCTTAATTTCTCTAATATCTTCAAATCTGGTGGATATCATATCTAGGAACTGATTCCATGTTAAAGTAATACCAGTGGGGTTAAAGGATTGATACCACAGGGCAGCCTTGCCCTCAAAATTCATTAGTAATACCATTCTCTGCATAAATTTTTCTAACATTTGTGTCATTTGTTCCAGTTTTTCATTAGTACCTGATTGCAGGGTATCCATTTTGGAATTGATGGTAGAATTGATGCCTTCCACACGCTCATGGATTGCCTTCTCTGCCTCCTGACGTTTGAGATTTTCTACATCCCAAGATGATTTCAGCGCCTCTTGGTTTTCTGACAGCACACGCAAGCGCGTGTTCTCTACCATGGCCAAGGAATTATGGCTCTGTATATCAAATGTTATGGCCTCAGTAATATCCATTCGTTGCGGTGATCTATTTTTGGATTTATGTTTGGGCATAAATTGTAACACTGATTTCTTGGTAATTTGTATCTTTTTGGGAAATGCTAATTGCTTGAAGAAGAAGCTAAGGTAGAGAGAGAGAGAGAGAGAGAGAGAGAGAGAGAGAGAGAGAGAGAGAGAGATTAAGAGAGAGAAGTTGTTGCAAATTTTCTGATGCCTTTATTTCCACACATTCCACACATATTTATACGAGCATCACATGACTATAGGGTAAACATTTAATTGACTTTACCCTAAGTAAAGCCCAAAACAGAAATACATAATATTAGTAAAAAAAACTATTGGGCTCCTAAGCCCAATTATTAATCAACTTCCTAGATAGATAAGAGTCGACCCAACCCGCACCAGAACACCTTTGTATATGCTTTAGCCACAACCCGAACCCGATGTGCTCCCAATTTCATTCATCGACTCACCGGGCCCTAAAAATACAACCTTTCTGTCGGAAACGCTCCCTCCTTCTTCAACCTCTTCGCCGGCGACAACCCCCCTTCTACTCATTCCCTTTCCAACGCCGTGTTCACAACATTTTCATTTTTTGTTTTTTTTGCTTTTCTAGTTTTTTGTTTTTTTCCCTTTTTTGAAAATGTACACTCTAGTACATTTTTTTTCCTTTTTATTTTTTTTTTCTTCTTCAGTTTTTTCCTTATATTTTTTTTTCTTTTTTGAAACTAAAATTCATTTTGCCTTTTGATGCTAACTGATATATGTTCGATTGTTGCTTCCCAGTTCGTTTTTGTTTCTTTTTTCTTAGCTTAGGCTTTCCTTAAATGTTTTCTTCTTCTTTTTTGATTTTTTTTTTTGCTTTTTTTTTCTTTTTCTTTTATGAAAACTAAAATTCATTTTGCCTCTTAGTGGTATAGGTTCGATTTTTTGTTCCAAGCTTAGAACTTTCCTTAAATGTTCCTACAATAGCCTTTTTTAATTATTTTATTTAATGATTTAATTATTATTACATTTTTTATATTGATTGATTTTTTTTAATGCAATGTCTATTCCGTTTCATTTATTTATTATTTTTTAATTCTAAATGTATAATTTTTTTTAATTCATATGTCATTAGTAATTCATCTTTTGTTTAGTATTGTTTTAATGTTTCATTTTTATTTTTAACCTCCTGATCAGTTTTTTTTATAATCATTCATTAGTAATTAATATAACGTTTCAATTCAATGCATACTTTATTTCTTAGGTAATTCAATCATAAATTATTTCTATCGGGCAGAATGAAAAGGTTAATTTTTAATGCATCATTAACAATCTATCAATCTATCTATATATATATTAACGCAAAATCATAGGAATAAAATTATAAATAAAAAATATCCTCAAAATACTGTACAAAATAAAATCAATATCACAAATTTCACAATTATGTGTTTGGTAGAGATGGTAGAGGTTAATGGCTAAAGTTCTCAAATCTCATAGCTTTCGTGTTGGATCCTTGAGGTTGTGCATTTTTTAGCCTTTTTCACTGTTACATTAAATTCCAATTACTTTATACATGTCTTGCAATACATTATTTTTATTTAATTATTTTTCAATTATTTTATTATTTCAAGTTTTTATTTTACTAATTTATTTTTATTCATAATAGGTACATATTATTTAACAATCCGATTTACGAAATTTATCATAATAAACTATATAAGTTCAATTTTCAATAAAAGTTATATTTATATATACTCTAATTTATTCCAAATATAATATATATTGTGATCGATCAAGTGGAAAAATTTATAACCAAATAAACTTTATGTTCAATTATAACATTTTATTGTGTAAATTTTCATTTTCACGTAATTACGTAAATTTTATTGTTTCTATTTTTCTTTAAATAATATAAATATTAACTCCAAAAATTAATTAAAATATAAAAATATCAAAGTCAATTCAAATCACAATAGCATAACAAAAAAAAAAAAGTTCATGCGTTCCACGCTTATATTTAATTTGTTGTTATTTTTGTATGCTAGACAAATTAGATTAAATTTTTCCAGTGCAAACTTTGACTATACAACCACAGACCACACGTGCTTAATTAATTTCCTTTATGCCATTTATTTATAGTATGCTTGAATTATTATTACTCCAAGATGATATTAAGTTATTTGTTTGCTTAAATAATTATGATAATTATTGTTTATATCTATGAAAAATAAAATTTAGTTTTAAACCTATTTAAATATTTGTATACGTTTGTTTCACACACTTATATGCGCATGTATTGCAAAAATATATCTAATCATTTAATTATTATAAAATAAAATAAAGTAGTGTCGAGCATGGCTGGGAGACATACTAGTAAATTTATAAAGAGGAAACGATAATTGAAGGAGCTATAAAAGTTGAAAATGTTGAAAACCAATCCAGCATAAATAAGAATATTTTGCTATATGAAGAGTAATGTAGTTTTATTATTCTTAGATTTAAGTACTGGAAGACATATGTATTATGTGAGGTGGAGGGGGTTGTGAGCAGTTTGCACTCAATAGATGGTTCTAAGTCCTAATATATATATATATATATATATATATATATATATATATATATAAGGGTGCACTATAATGAAAACTAGGCTTTATGTGAAAACTAGGAACTAATCCTAGCCATTGGATTTGTATATATTGATTGTTGATATTAAATTTGAGAAAGTAGAATAAATGTAATATTTTAGGTAAAATTAGAAATTGAGGGGTATTGCTGGAATTATGTGCATTCTCTAATATGGAAACATCCAATAAAATTTGTAGCAAGATACGAATTTGTAATGATATGAAATCTACCAAACATTGAATCCAAAAGCGATTAGAACATAAATTGAAAACTCTAGCATCAGAAACATAAAACTTCATCTCTTCTTGTCATTTCAGCACGCCCAATCGCCGTCCATGAGTGTAGCGAACATTAGTCATGCAGACTTTTCGGTCAACTTTCCCTAAGCGAAGAGACCACTAGTTGTTGTTCCCGTTTGCCGTAATTTCCGCTGTTTTGAATCACAGCCCAAACTCGACTTCCAATCGGCGTTCTTGCACTATGAACATATCTCGTGCCGCAATTTTACAGATGTCGGGAACCACCCACCTAGCCGCCGTTTGAAGTAAGGTCATTCCCAGCGATGACCATCTTTATTGCTCATAGACACTTGCCATTGCAGCCGGCGTGACATGCTACATCATCGCATTGAAAACTCTACAATCTCGAAAGTTAAGTAAGGTAAAAATTGAAACTTTGTTGCTTAGTATTGATGCATCATTTTTGTTACTTAGAAAGTTGGATTACGTTCCTTATGATGTTTTGTTTTGGTGCTAGTTAGTTTTGTTTAAAATATGTTCATTCGTCCTGTTTGTTGCTTATAATGGTTGATTTTGTTGCTTTATAATGTTTGGATTTGGTGCTACATTGATTATGTGTTGCTTGGAATTTCTTGCATTATGTTTGTTGCTTTGTATGTTTGATTTTGTTTCTTATAATGGTTGAGTTTGCTGCTCATAATGTCTTTTTTTTTTTCTTTCAAAAATTCTTTATTAGTCATATAAATATTTTAGTGATTAAACTAATTTTATTTTGTATTAAAATGCAAATTTGTAGAAGTCGAATTTACTATAGCTTTGAATGTTTACTGCCATTGCTTAATATCAGAGGCATCGATAAATCATGTTTGTTGCTTAAAATGTTAGATTTTTATTATTGATGATGTTTTATTTTGGTACTAGGTAAATTTTGTTTTTTGGAATTTCATGCATATGGTTTTAATTTATTTAAAATGTTTGATTTTGTTGCTTAGAATAGTTGCTTTGGTTGCTTATAATGTTTGATTTTGTTACTTGGGTTCTCATGCATCGATTTTGATGTTTGGTCTTGTTTGGTTAGAAATTTTTGGTTATGTTACTAATAATTTATTTATAATTTCATATTCAATACAGTACGTATCAACCAAGCAGAAGAGAATTGAATCGAAAAATGTTTATCAGTTATGGTGACAAAAAAGAAACCAAAAGGATTCTATCTACTGAACAAATTGCCGAGGAAGAACATATAACAAAGAAGAAAAGATCGGGGGCTAAAGTGAAGCAAGTTAACGAGTTATAATGTTACAAAGAAGGAAGATAGTAATGAAGAGTCTTACCCTAAACTTAATATTAGAGCAAACAACCAGTGAAAAATAACTAGATCCAAATTATTTGTTCAACCACACGTGTCTTTTGGGTGATCAATCAGTCATATTTTATTGCAAACCTTGTAAGATCTAAATGATTTTTAATGCTAGTTTTTATATATTATTTTTTATCTTTCCATAAATGATTGTGTTAAATAGTTTGATTGTATTGAAATTGAATTCATAGCTTCGTAAAGTATGTTTCTTTGCTTTAAATACTATGTTTTATTGCTTACTATTACTTTGATTTAACTTAGGAAAATTCACAACTCAAAATTTAATTGATTTAGATCTCACCAAAATTTCGTCATTGTAGTATTTCATTGCTATAATTGTAACATTTTATGGCTACATTAACATCGATTCATTGCTAATTTTATAATGGTATAAATATAAAAAAATTATTTTTTCGATGGTATTTCTTTAATTGCATAATTATTATAGATTTATTGCTACGTTATTCATTACTTAAATATGAGTAAAATTAATAAGCAATTGACATACAACACAAAAATATTTTTATGCTAAACGATGAACAAATTCAGAATCTAATTGCTTTAGATCTTAATAAAATTATTTCATTGATACCAGTTTGTTGCTATAATAATAATGATTTATTACTACATTCATACAATTTCATGGTATATTCTAGTTTCTACTAGCTTGAATAAAATATTTATCTCATGAGATCTTTTTAAAGTAATACATCAAATAATTGTCTTGTTATGCATCATATGTTGTTATATTTTAACTAATTATTGCTTTGTATAATCAATACAATGTTAATTAATTATACATTTATTGCTTTTGTTACACAAAAAATTACTAAAATATAAATACGTCATCATTTATTTAAAATAAAAACAATGCTTACATAGTACAATATAGTTGTTTGGCAAATCCTTTTATTATGGGATTCAATTGAAAAATGTCTATGTTACCCTTCATTCACAAAAAGAAACGTTGGATTCATTTTGAGAACATTAAATACCATCTCAATCTACACCATTTATTTTGATATATCTAATGGCTATGATTAGTTCCTAGTTTTCACATAAATACTTGGTGCTCATTTGATATACATCCTATATATATATATATATATATATATATATATATATATATATATTCGAACAATAGAGAAGCTAAATTGTGTGGCAATAGTCGATTAATTAGAATAGCCTTGAGAACTGAGACTAAGTTTTAGGTGTGGATTGAGGAACATTAGAATTTAGTACTTGTTTTGGGTTTGGGAATTTAGTATCAATGCTTTGTTTGCATATTAGATTATTAACTTGATGAATGAATTGTGGGACAATGACTTGCTTTGGAAATTCACTTGGATTTAAGGTATCATGTTATTTTATTTCTGGATGGCTATCCCTTTTGGCATGAGCATTGAATTGAAGAATTTTTTTATTTGTTGCAACTATTCAGAATCAGAGTTTTGGTTATCAGATTAGAACCCTGCATAATTGAGAGTTTTTGATTGAGTAGTGCTAATGATTGAGTGTTGTTAGAAGTCTAATCTTGATCATACATATTTATAGATGTGTAGTGCTTCCACTCGGAGTTAACTTCAAATTTATGCCTCTGTATGAGAGTACTAACTCACGGTGATGCAATAGGCTTGCAGTTGCTCCAATTTTGTTTCGCTTTGCTGTTTGTAGTCAAGAGAACCACTTCTAATGCTGATGATTAGCATTCGCTTTGCTGTTTGTAGTCGAGAGAACCACTTCTGATGCTGATGATTAGCATCATCATCATCATCATCATCATCTTCTTCTTCTTCTTCTTCTTCTTCTTCTTTCGGATTTGAGCAGACGATAAAGTAACAATTTTGGAGTCAGAGAAGAAGGCTTTGGATAATACACCTGAAGCTGTGGCCATGAGAGAAGCTCTCAATCCTTGGCGGGATCATGAGAAGAAAGCAGGAAAAAGTTCCTAGTCAGGTTTTCAAAGGTTTTGTTTTGCAACACTTCTACTCATGAAGCATTATACTTTATCTTGAGTATAGAATGTGTTGAAGCAAAGATAATTTAGAAATCAGAAGTGTATTCAAATCAGAGAACATCCTCCAATGAGTTTCCATCCAAATGAGGTTATTGGTGGTGCTTCAACGGCAGGGATCAGAGATCTGTAAGGAAACCCTCAATGTATTCACTACAGGGGGTCAGAAATTCACAATATTGTCTAGCTTGAAGTCTACATTAAAGATGAAGGAGAGGCCTCAAAAGGGTTGAAAAGTGTTCTACTCTTGTTGCTTTGTTGGTTTTTTGCTTTTAGTTTATAAATGGTTAAACAATGCTTTTAGTTTATGAACTGTTGAACGATGCAGTTTTTCGTTGGTTTGTGAACAATGCTTTTAGTTTATGATTGTTGCTTCTAGTTGTTGGTTTCGACACATTGAAATTGAGCTTTAAATTCATTCATATTGGTTTAATGATGGTGGTAGTTGTGTTTTGATGGATTGGTAGTTATGTTGGTGGGAATTTTGGCCCAAATACAATGTTAAATTTCCTTCCAAATTGTTTCAATTTTACCTCTAATCACTGTTAAAGCTTTTTTGATTTTTTTGGGACCAAAATCGATATTAAAATAGAACCAAAATCGATAGTTTTTTTAACGAAAACTATAATGGTGGGACTAAAAATGATACTTCATATCCTATGAGACCAAAAGTGATAGTATTGGGACTAAAATCGGGCTTGGTCGTATCGTGTGGGATCAAAAGTGAAATTTTCTCTAAATTATTTAAATCGGTTCAGAATCATAGTCTCTTAGCAAATGAAAGTTTGAATGATTGGAAACATTTAAGTGACGGGCTAAAAAATCATGAGAATATTATTGAGCATATTAATAATATGAGAAAATGGATTGATTTGCAAATTAGATTGAAAATAAATGTAACAATTGATAAATAGTTATAAGTGGAAATTTTAAAAGAGAAAGAACACTGGAAACTAGTTTAATAAGAATGATTTCTATTGTAAAATATCTGGCATCGTGTAATTTAGCTTTTCATGGGGAGAATGAAAAGATTTTTCAAAAGAATAATGGTAATTTTTTTAGATTAATTGAAACAATTGCAGAATTTGATTTGATAATGCAAGAGTATCTTAGACATGTCCAGACAAAGAAATTCACTATCATTACCTAGGTTACAATATTCAAAATGAGTTGATATTAACACTGAGATTTAAAGTTAGAATATCTATAATTGAAAAAATAAAAAAAAGGCAAAGTATTATTCAGTGATACTTGATTGTACTTCAAATGCAAGTCATAATGAACAAATGACTTTAGTAATTCGATGTGTTGATATCTTTGGTTGCTGAATAAAGGTAGATGAATATTTCATTGAGTTTTTAGAAATAGGGGATACATCTAAATTAGCTCTTTTTAATGAAATGCAATCTACTTTACAATTACTTGAACTTGATATTGATAATGTGAGTGGACAAGGTTATGATAATGGTTCCAATATGAAAGGAAAACATCAAGGTGTACAAAAGAGATTTCTTGAAATCAATCCAAGAGCATTCTATATGCCATGTGCTTGTCATTCTCTTAATTTAACAAAATGTGATATGGCAAATTCTTGTATTAAAGTTGTCTCATTTTTTGGAGTTGTACAACGCTTGTATACTTTATTTGTTAGTTCTACAAAAAAGTGAAAATTTTTGCAAGATCATGTTCATTAACTAATTTTAAAGTCATTATCAACAACAAGATGAGAAAGTCATGTTAATAGTATTGCGGCTATAATAACTCAACCTAATGAGATAAGAGATGCTCTAATTGAATTATCGAGAGTTAGTGAAGATATCAAAACTAGGAGTGATGCAGAGTTTTTAGTGATTCATGGACTTGATAATTTTGAATTTTTGTTGGGCATGACTATATGACATAATATTTTGAATAAAATAAATTTGATTAGTAAGAAAATTACAATATGAAGATATGCAAATTGATACTGTAATAATTCTTTTGAAAGATTTGATTTCTTATTTTGAAAAATATAGAGAAGAAGGTTTTTAATCGGTCATGACATCTGCCAAAAAGCTTGCACCTAAAATGGAAATTGATCCTGTTTTTCCTAAAAAACGTGTAATTCATAGGAAAAAACAATTTGATGAAATTAGTTGTGAAGATAATAAAATTTATTATCTGCCGAGGAGTCTTTTAGGATTAATTATTTTATTGTTGTAGTGGATATTAGTATTTTATCTTTTAAGAGTAAATTTGAACAATTGGAAGTTTTTCAAGATATTTTTGGCTTTTTATTTAATCGTAAAAAATTATCTTCATTGGATAAGAATACATTGAAGGAGTGTTGTGTTAAGTTCCAAGATGCCTTGAAACATAATGATACATTTGATATTGATGCTAATGATTTATTTTTTGATTTGGAAGTGTTACAAATATGTTTACCAATAGATATAAAGTCAATTATTCAAATTATTGAGTTTGTTAAAATTCCAAAATATTTTCCTAATGTTTGTATTGTATACAGAATATTATTGACCATGCCGGTTGTAGTGGTCATTTTTCGTCAACACAAAATGCTGGCCCAAAAGGGTTGAACGATAGCGTAGGTATTCCAATAGATAAGCGTTTAATTTTAAATTTAAATTAACGATCAGTTCAGCCTTATCCGGTAAGATTGACGGGTTCAGAGGAGTCGACACGTCTTTCAACCTCCTCTGCGATCCTCACGAACCCTAGCTACTACCTCCACGAGACCCCCTCCTCATTTGACGACTACGCTGAAATACCAAAGCTTCACATCATACCCTAATTCTACTCAGCCACCCAGACAATTCAACATCCAGGCTTTCTTCCCTACGTTTTTCCAGATTTGAACGACGTTCTCTTGATTTCTAGTCACTGGCTTAATTATTCAATTGTTTCATATCTTATCGCTTTCTACTTCTTTTCTTTTCCTGACTTGAGCGTCGGAGGCCCAACGATCGTCAACCCCTCGATAGTCTTTGGTTCTTACGTTTTTTCTGGTTTTGTTTCACAGATTGGCCGCTAATCCGAACTGATACGATTAATTGCAGATTTTCGGATCTACAATTTGGCGCCCACCATGGGGCAGCGATCTATTCGTGAAACAAAATGAAAACGCCTAATGAGAGTCGCAGAGATGGAAAAGGACCCCAGCAAGATGGCAGAACCGCTACGCCTTCACCCAATGTTGATCTGTCGCTGGCTGATGTTCTGAGGAATATACAGCATCAAATGGCAAACACCACGGGGGAGTTAGCGCTTCTGAGATCAGAGAACGCTTCACTCTGCAGTAAACTTGAAGATCTGACCATCAATGACAACACACGCCATCTGAACTACATCAAACCCACCAATTTGTTCGGTGAACCAAATTCGGTATACTCTGAGCGTTATCATTCTGTTACTTTTACTGATCCATTTATTGCAGGTACTAGTGCGTCAGCACAGAAGGTAGACACCAGGCAACAAATGGAGGAGAGCCTGCTAAGTCCACCTCCAGGGTTCGAGTATCGTGCTTCTGGGCAGGAAAGGATCCGACACCAATCCCTCGAGCAAGAAAAGGTTGAACAGCAGCACATGTTTAACCAGGGATTCGATCAGAGAATGATCGATCACCCAAGTGAATTGGAGCAATGACTGGCTAGTATCGAGGTAATGCTAACTCGAATTCCTGATGTACCTCTTCCAATCCGCAAGGCTGCACCAAATAGCTTTGCTGACTCACCGTTCGTGGATGAAATTGGATTAACAGAGATGCTGTCGAAGTTCACCCTACCGTCTATGAAGTTATTTAACGGAACCTCAGATCCGGATGACCATATCGCACAGTATAAACAGAAGATGTTCATCGCAGCAATACCAAAGTACCTCAGAGAAGCCTGCATGTGCAAAGGCTTTGGGTCAAGCCTATCAGGAGCCGCACTGCAGTGGTTCACAAACCTTCCTAACGCTTCGATCGGATCATTTGCACAACTCATAGATCTTTTCGTAGAATAGTTCGCCAGCAGTCGGAAAATTGAGAAACATTCCGATGACCTCTACGCCATTATCCAATATCCAAATGAAGCACTTATGAATTATGTTGCAAAGTTCAATAGAGAGAAGGTAGAGATACCAGACTGCAACACTGATATCGCCATATCAGCCTTTAGAAGGGGCTAAAGAGGGATTCAGACCTCTACAAAGAACTCACAAAGTATCCGTGTAAGACAATGGATGATATTTTAGCAAAGGCATTGACACAAATCAAGTGGGAGAAAGATGAGGATCAGTACTATCGACCCAAGCTGAGAGATCGAGATGAAGGAAGAGACTCCCGCAGAAACGATAGAAGGAGAGCTGACCCTTACCCTCGCAATGATCGCTACAAACCTCGAAGTTGAGAGGATAATTCAGATCTACATGACCGAAGCTTGCCGGGATACAACCTATGCCCCACACCCTCAGAAGTCGTCAACGCCTTGAAAGAACTTGGTAGTACAGTGAAGTGGCCACCCAAGATGAGGAGCCCAGATCATGAACGTGACAGAACAAAGTACTGCGAATTCCACAATGACCATGGCCATAAGACATATGACTGTATTGCATTGCGTCTCGAAGTCATCGACCTACTCAAGCGAGGCCATTTGAAAGATTTGGTGACTGATAAGGGAAATCAGACCTTCAACAAAAATGATGAAAACTCGAGGGATTCGCCAAAGCCTCCACCAATCGAGCATGTAGTTAATTGCATAACTGGAGGATCCGAGGTTAGCGGAATGTCCCAGGCATCAGCAAAACGACATTGTAGATCTCTCAAATACACGCCTATGATACCAAAGCCTGATACCGAAATGGAACTCATAACTTTGAGTTTCACCAACAACAAAGCTTCTGAACTTTCAACCCGCATGATGACGCACTTGTTATTTCTGTCCTTATTTCTAACTGTATGATTAAGAGGACTCTCATCGATGGTGGGAGTTCGACTAATATCATTTTCTTATCTACTTTGAAGGGAATGCAAGTCCCCGATGCTCATATCGTTAAAAAATTAATGACCTAGATTGGATTTAGCGGTGAGCACAAAGCCACCATAGGTGAAATTACACTATCTGTATATACGGAAATGGTTAACCTGCACACCAAGTTTCAAATTATCGATGCACCATCAACATACAACGTCATCCTTAGGAGACCTTGGATTCATGAACTAAGAGCTGTACCTTCAACCTTTTACCAAGTCATATGCTTCCCAACCCCGTGGGGAATTAAGCTGATCCGTGGAGAACAAATTGCATAAAGAGACTACTAGAGATCGGCTTTTAAGACTAACCACGTACAGGTACAAGAAGTAAACCAAATCGATGAGGCATCGATGTCAAACTTAAAGTATGAGCATGGAGAAAGTTCAAGGTCGACCTCCTACGTCGAACCCGAGATGGAAGATCTCGAGATGAAGTACAGATTCACTCTGACTCCTCAGACCACGTCGTTCAAATTGGGTCAAGGTTGTAAGTCGATCCTGATCACCAAGGTGGTATGAAATGGGGCTTACAAGCTGCAAATTGGTGAAGGTAGAGAAAGTGCAAATAGCTGGAACGCAGTTCACCTCAAGCAGTATCATTTCTAAACTCTTGGCTAAACATCTCAAGTTTTGTCTTGTTTATTTTTTAAACTCGCCACTGACTTGAGCGTCGGAGGGTCGATGGCTAAGCCATCGACCATCTAACTTTGCCATTTACAGGTTGAAAATCAATGTTGACATCCCAAATCAAATAAGAACGATCGTGTAGATCTTGAACGTACGCTAGGGTCAGCGCCGAGTATAACAAACAACAAAAAATGGCTTTGCGCTTTGAAGACGAGAAATATCTCTGATGTCAATCTTGACACGACTTCAGAGACATAATTCTCGAACAATGTTCGATACCATGTCTCTAAGGCATGGTTCAACCCGAATGCAAGTTCAACCTCGAGTCAAGACAAATTGTATTTTAAACTGCGTGCCTATTTGTATATGCTAACCTTATTATGTTGATCTTGGAGTCAATTTATCTACAACATCATTTATATTTCGGGATTGACCAAAATTTGAGACTCGGATAAGCGATAAATCAACCTTAAATTCAATCTTCTACAATGGTAAATCTCATCATGATGATCAACCCTTCTCATTGTCAAAATGATCGACCTTAGGGTCTATTAAATTAAAAATCAACCTCTATGCGACTTTCTCCGCAAATTGTCGACCTCAGGGTCGACAACTCCTATATCTCCAAGTAGACCCTTTTCATGTGATGGTCTTATGCAGTTGATCTTGACCCTAAAATAAAAAAAAGGAGGGGTCGATCCCTAAAAAAAAAATCCTTCTAAAAAAACGACCCTAGGGTCTACTACGCCAAATATCGACCCTAGGGTCTACGGCGTACACTAGGGTCTGCTACGTCAAAAATCAACCCCAAGGTCTACTATGCCGAATGTCAACCATAGGGTCTACTACGCCAAATATCGACCCTAGGGTCTACTATGTCAAAAATCAACCCTAGGGTCTATTATGCCAAATGTCGACCCTAGGGTCTACTACGCCAAATATCGACCCCAGGGTCTACTGCGTACCTTAGGGTCTACTACGTCAAAAATCAACCCTAGGGTCTACTATGCCAAATGTTGACCCTAGGGTCTACTACGCCAAATATTGACCCTAGGGTCTACTACGTCAAAAATCAACCCTAGGGTCTACTATGCCAAATGTCGACCCTAGGGTCTATTACGCCAAATATCGACCCTAGGGTCTACTACGTCAAAAATTGACCCTAGAGTCTACTGCGTACCCTAGGGTCTACTATGTTAAAAATTGATTCTAGGGCCTACTGCGTACCCTGGGGTCTACTACGTCAAAAATCAACCCTAGAGTCTACTACGCCAAATTCGACCCTAGGGTCTTAAAAGCATCAAGGTCAACCCCATATGCGTTTGGCAAACAATATTGACTTATGACAAACAATATTAGATTTATGGTGTTCGATCTTACGGTTTGCTTTTAAAGCCTCGATCGTCCTACCTTACAGCTTGCGCTCAAAGCTTAGGCGTTCAACCTCCAGGTTATTTTATGACTTGGGTCGTTCAGCTTCATACTCGGGGCTTCGGTGTTCGATCATACGGTTTGCTTTAAAGCCTCAATCGTCATATCTTACAGCTTGCACTCAAAGCTTAGGTGTTCGACTTCCAGGTTATTTTATAACTTGGATCGTTCAGCTTCATAGCCCATACTCGGGGCTTCGGTGTTCGATCTTACGGTTTGCTTTCAAAGCCTCGATCGTCCTACCTTACAGCTTGCGCTTAAAGCTTAGGCGTTCGACCTCCAGGTTATTTTATTACTTGGGTCGTTCAGCTTCATAGCCCATACTCGGGACTTCGGTGTTCGATCTTATAGTTTGCTTTCAAAGCCTCGATCGTCCTACCTTACAGCTTGCACTCAAAGCTTAGGCGTTCGACCTCCAAGTTATTTTATGACTTGGGTCGTTCAGCTTCGTAACCCATACTCGAGGCTTCGGTGTTCGATCTTATGGTTTGCTTTCAAAGCCTCGATCGTCCTACCGCTTGCGCTCAAAGCTTAGGCGTTCGACCTCTAGAGTCATTTCCATGTATTGGGGCGATCTTTTCTAATTTTTGCTTGGGCTCAATGTTCGGCCTCACGACGAACGTCTTATGTCCTTACCTGTTTATTTGCATTACGATTCATTGTCCAGCTCCCATGCTGAAACCTAGACAATTAGGGGCTAACTGTAGTGATCATTTTTCATCAACCCAAAATGCTGGCCCAAAAGCGTTGAACGATAGCGTACAATCAGTATTCCAATAGATAAGCGTTCAATTTTAAATTTGAATTAACGATTAGTTCCGCCTTATCCGATAAGATTGACGAGTTCAGATGAGTCGGCACGTCTTTTAACCTCCTCTGCGATCCTTGCGAACCCTAGCTGCTACATCCACCTTTAAAAGGAGACTCCCTCCTCATTTAACGACTACGCTGAAATACCCACAAGCTTCACATCATACCCTAACTCCACTCAGCCACCTAGGCGATTCAACATCCAGGCTTTCTTCCCTACATTTTTCCAGATTTGAACGACGTTCTCTTGATTTCTAGTTACTGGCTTAATTATTCAATTGTTTCATATCTTATCGCTTTCTACTTCTTTTCCCCAACAATCATCAACCCCCCGACAGTCTTTGGCTCTTACGTTTTTTCTGGTTTTGTTTCACAGATTGGCCGCTGCTCCGAACTGATACGATTAATTGCAGATTTTCGGATCTACACCGGTTACTGTAGCATCAACAAAAAGAATTTTTTCAAAACTCAAATTGATAAAATCATATTTACGTTCAACTATGTCTCAAGAAAGGTTAAATGGATTGACAATTTTAAGCATTGAAAATGAGATATTAAAAAAACTTGATTTTGATGACCTTATTAATGATTTTACCTCTCAAAATGCTAGAAGATTTAAATTATTTCAATAATTATTTGATACTTGCATTTTTCTTGTATCATGTTTATAACCGTTGATCGCTATATTATTTTGATAATTATTTGATACTTCTCATTTTCTTGTATGTTTATGCGTTGATTGCATTTTTTAAGGTTTAGAATGATTAAGACAATAGTGAAATAATTGTCCGTGAAAAAATAAAATGAAGGTCCATTTTTTTTGTCATGGCCTCTAAAATGTCAAAGTCGACCTTGAATAGAATTTACGCGATGTGATATGAAATAAAATCAAGTTCAATATGAGTACAATTGACATATTTGATATGTGGGCTTTGTCTATGCTACCCGCGGTAGTGCTCAAGTGACACAATAGATCTAATGTGACACTTTTATGTGTCTTAATAGGTCTCATGTGACACATAAAAGTGTCACATTAAATCTACTGTGTCGGTCGGTTGGGTACTACGGCGGGGTAGCATGTAATTCCCCATAGGTACACTGGTTTTTCTTTTTTTGCGGAAACGTGTGGTTTGCCAGGCTTGAAAACTTTTGAAAGAAAAATAAAATTGGAAGGCAAAAAAGAAAAAGAAAAAAGAAAGCAAAACAAGAGATAATAAGAATGATAAAATCCCAGGAAAACCCGCCACGTGGCGGATCAGCCAGAGCCAACCACACTATGTCCACAAGCACTTCTCCTTCGCCTTTCATTTTACTCTCTCTCTCTCTCTCACTCTCTCTCAATCATCATCTTCATCCAACAATGGCGAGTCTCCAGAGCACAATGCTAAGAGTCGTACTCCCCCAAAAGGCGGTGGTCGGCAGAGGCAGCCTCCCAATAATGAAGCAAGCGGTTCTGTTCGGGCTGAAACCTGGCGGCGGTCGAGGCGGAGTGAAGTGCATGGCGAGCTACAAGGTGAAGCTCATCACTCCATCGGGAGAGTTGGAGTTCGAGTGCCCCGACGACGTTTACATCGTAGACCAGGCGGAGGAGGAGGGGATCGACGTGCCCTTCTCATGCCGTGCCGGCGCCTGCTCCTCCTGTGCCGGCAAGGTGATCAGCGGCAGCGTCGACCAGTCCGACGGCAGCTTCCTCGATGACGAGCAAGTCAAGGAGGGCTGGGTGCTCACCTGTGTCGCCTATCCCACTTCCGACGTCGTCATCGAAACGCACAAGGAGGCAGACATCACAGCCTAATTTTCATTCATCTTCATTTTTATTTATGTATTTTGAGGACGACTTTCCTTGTAATCAAATCTATCTCCATCATCACCTTCCAGCAAATAAGTATCTTGTGTTTCACTACTTTCCAAGTTCAACCTCATCCCTACAATTACTCAATCTATGTTCCACCACTTGAAACAAATCCACATGTGCAACTAGATTGGAATTAATTAACAAGCCATGATTTTTCGAATTCTATATTATCATCCCTCGGTCCTGAATTTAACTTTCTAAATCCTAAATAGATAAAAGTCCTAATACATATATATATGGTTATAGCAAAACAACCAGACACACTAGGTCAATAGAGAAAACTCAAACACAACAGAGACAAATTATATATTACAATGACAAATTTCACAACATTGCAGATTTAGGACGTATGTCAACTCTGTTCAGTAGCAAATAACATAGAAAAAGAAGATAGGAAATAAATAAATCACTGAGCAAGATGGAACAAGAATTAGCCCCATCTAGCATTTTGTTTAAATGAGTTACCTTCCTATCAACATGAATGTTTTGCAGCTTAAATGGAAGTTAAATGAACCTACCAGTAGTTGCCTGGTTTTGCCCCATTAATAGTCGGAGCAACACCTCTCGTTGTCTTCACATAGGCAACGTATTCACTGTAGGGCATGGTAAATAGCGTGCTTTGGTAACGTGTGAGCTGTATACCCTTCCGCAGTTGTCCGGTGATAGTGCCACTATAGCCTGCCTTTCTCACCAATGAATCAATTGTTTCAACCTTTGTCCAGCCTTGCATGATAAATGAAATCAAATATCAGAAATTGTAACAGGACAATTTACGCTACCATTTCCCCATAGTAGCGACAAATTAGCAATATGAGTTACCTTCTTGAGCAGCAATCTCAGGCAAGTAGGTGGCGCTTCGCTTTGTATTGTAGTCAGGATCGGTAAATTCAATAATCATTCCATGTGTCCCAACCTGGATACGCACAAATTGGATAGAATTAGATTTCAAGCCCATGCCTATATTGTTACATATTGCTCAAGCAATTCACTGATCATACTATTAAGGAGTTCCAGAAGCAATTAAGCATTGACAAGAGCAATACCATGCACAATAGGCTCAAAAATTCAATGCAGGCCCTTCCGGATCAACAAACAAGTATTATTTCCATCGGGATAATAGATAGAATGACCGATAATATGATGTGGTTTGCAATAGAACAGACGACTCACTTGCCCACGCAAAATTATCGAACACATATTTGACAACAGTTGAATATTCATTATAGCACTGACCTCCCAGTCAAGGTAGTCACGAGCAGTTTCATAATTAGTCAGAATGGAAACTGTACATTCCAAGGAAGGCAGTTCTTTAGCTTGTATAGGGGGAAATCGCCGATCCCTAAGGGCACTGAAAATAGAAAACAAGAAATGAAACAAATCGTTCACAGAGATTTGTAGAGCTACACTTAGATGTCATATAAACTACGATTAAAAACTTACATAAGAAACTACATATAAACCATATAGAACTTCGAAATTATCATGCCAATATGATGTTTTGAAGATTCAACATGTAAATAACAAGAGATACCACAAAAAAATTTAGTATTTAAATGGGTTGGTGTATGTAATGAAACTAAATAGTAACAAAAACGAAGAGCCAAGGCAAAATCCCAATGGAAAATACAATCCTATACACAGTGCATAATGGAATCACCAAACTCAAATATTGTTCATACAAGACATAGCAATCGAAAGCAGAAAAATACGTTGTAATGTAAGTTACTCAACACTAGTTTTATTCTCGGTACTTCAATTTTGAATATTGGTTTAAGTACCTTGTCAAAGCATAGTCCTTGAAACCATTAACTATGCAGCGAGCTTCCAAAGTCCCTATGCATCCACGTAAACGAGGTTCCCCACCATTGATCACTTTCTTCCAGGTCACAAACAATGGACTGAAAACATAGTTTAATGTGTACAAAGCATGAATCATTAATAAAAAGAAATTCCCAATTCTACCATGCAGACTGTTATTCAAAACTCAAAGTCAGTCCAGTTGAGACTTGAGAGTACTACACATTCTTTCAGTGACTAAGCAAGAATATTAAAGGACCATCTTCAGCCAATAATTTCATTAAGAAAAATAAAATAAAATAAATTAACAACACCCCTAAAAGAAACAATATCCTCTTCATATAACCAAAAAACTAGCAAACAAATGCTCTTCATGTCTACATTAAAACATGAGTCACAGTACCAATATGGTTAGAAGCATCAGCTCAAATTAAGCAAAAATAATGTCAGACAACAAATAGCACTGCATATTAAATAAAAGGAAAGGAAATCGAAGAAAAGAAAGAAGGTGAAATCCTTACTGCTGGCCCTCATCGAAGGCGGGAGGAGGAGCCTCCTCGTTGTTGTAGTGCGCCACCAGTGTGTCGAAGCAGTACACCACCATCTCCCTATTTGCCGACACCATTTTTTCCTTTCTAAAAAATAAATAAATAAATTCGTGTCACAATAGAAATCAAATTTGATCGGTGGGATTACGATCGGAAACCAAATTTGGGGTTGGAGAGAGAGGAATTTTTTGGGTGTGGAAATTGGAGATGGGTGGAGTGAGGGACTCTCTTTCTTCCTTTTGAGGCTTGATTCCTGGAATAATTGAGCTCTTGCGAAAATAAATATGCAATTTAATACGATGCGTGTATATATATATATACATATACAGCATCTGACAGAATTAAAGAAGTAGAATCTCGGTAAAAGAAAAAGGTCCAGGCCCAACCTCATAAAACACGTTAGACAGCCCATGTCATTTTTTTGACAAGGCCCAAGATCCTGTCTACTTCCTTTGTTGTAAATGTTTTGTTTTAGGATCTTGATATATCAAATATTTATATGAACTTTGAAGTAAGGTTATCGTGTCAACATATATTTTGTTGAAAACAATATTTTGTCTCAATCTGTGATGGATGTCTAGAGGCTCGATTTGCATTTTGTTGAAACTTCAATATGAGTGTGTTTGATTAATAAAGGAAGAAACATTGTGAGATAACTTGTGCAATCTTGCACAAACGAACAGAATAAAAGAGGTGAAATGCAATCTCAACAAATAATGTCATTATTCAGTTGTTTCTATTTTCTCATCAAATAAAATCACATCATCTCGTTTATGCAAAGCTCTTCTCCTCTCTTCTTTCAGAAGTTTCCATCCTGTATTCTCTGAGTCTCTCTTTCAGTTTTTTGCTTTCCTCGAAATTTGCCCTCCTCTTCAGGGCTTTCTGCTCAAGGAAAGAACAAGGTGTTTAGGTAAGATTAAACAGATATTTGGAAAGAGTAAGACCCCCCATCTTTAAACTTACCTCTTGCCGGAAACATTTATCAAGCTTAATTTTTAAATCTGTGCATTCACCAAAAAACTTCCCAAGAGGGTGATCCATATGGCACTTCTGGAAAAGCTCAATGATCTGCAACAAGATATTAAGTTCCAATTTGCAAAGGCCATTACTGCCCTTAGCTCGTTGTGGAAAGAAAGATACAAAGACTCCCCAAATTCTTGCTTGCTACAGAAAACAATCTAACCAGTTTTTTTTTTTTATATATTTATTATTATCAAGAAACAGAAGGACTTAAAACAGTTAAGGGAAAAAAGGCCAACAAGCAAGACTCCTCTGCAAAAACCACAAGTCGAGAGAACGCAAGGATATCATGTAGATGTTCTATCTCTCTAAAACCATCAACCAACAGTCATTAACTTCACAGCATGCTATCAATAAAGAATCTCTACGACTGGCAAGAGGAAAGATAATAAAAATTGTGCAAGAGTTAACCAAAATAACTCAGATTTGCAACAAAAAGTTATACGATGATACAATTGATAGACAGGACAGGAGTATGAGACCACCATCAATAATTTCTTTTCACAGTATTCACAAATTCAGAAGATAACAAAAGTAGAAGATACATGCTCACACTTCATATATGAAGAAAGTTTGTATGTATAGGAAATAAATTTAGACTACTAAAATTGTTGGGTCAAATATATTATGCTGATCATCAAATAACACTTATTTAGAAAGATTTATCTTCCTCTCAGAACTTTACCTCAGCACACATTGGATGCCTGTGGATGGTCAGAGGTGGATGCATTTTGCTCCTTTCGACTGTTCTTATATCTCGCAACACCAAAAATTACTGCACAATATATGTGGATTAAATAATAAATGTCCAATGAGAGATCATTATACACTACAATATCAGACAAAATTGTTTCTTTCATAGCATCATTCTGAATTGCGTCTATTTCCTCGTAACAACACAGATTTAACTTGAATTATTACCATACTCTACAGGATTCTTAGCCCTAAATCTCAGAGATAGGATCCTGGTAAATATGAAAATTTATATTTCGACGAAAATCAAACCCAAGGCAATCAATTTAGTCGACTCGCAAATTGAGGCCTGCATCTTGATTCTGATATCGATGAAGGTTTACACTAACTCACATTAGAAACCACAACAAAATCTATCGGTTATTATATTCGTTTCCCTTCCTCTCGGAAAGAATGAATTAAATTGCATTACCACAATCAAATCAACGCCACTTACCTCTCTGTCAACCGAGAGAAGCCGCTTTCCGATTGCTGGATCGGTCGAATGGAGTATGAAACTAACCTTTCACAGTCGACGGCGGTGGAGAATGCAATGACGTTAGGTTTCTGCAACTTACGTAGGTAGACCAGTTGAGGTACAACTCTTCTGTGTGTTTGTTGGGCGGCGGTGCAGTTCTACAAATTGGGGGCAACGATTCTGGGTGGAGAAGGAAGAAGAAAAGGGCGACGGCGTTTTCCACCCTCGTTCCGCTGCTGCTCCGGGGCTTGCAGGAAGCGGTTCTCTGCCGGCGAAAAAAGAAATAGAGGAGGGAGAAGGGATTGCTGGGTTTGCTGTTGCTTCGTCCTCAATGGTTTGTTTGTGCAATATGTTTTTCCTTTTCTTTTATTATTATTATTATAAATATTTAACAAACGATTTTTTATCGTGGTGCATAAAAATAGAACTGAGAAAAAAAAAAAATGTAGTGTGTAATGTAAAAATGGTATGTAAAAAAAAAGTGGTATATTTATAAATAGCCTTATATAAAAAAGAAAAGTGGTATATATATATTAAATATCAAAATAAATAATATCTGAATAGTGTGCACAAACTAAGAGAATGCGTTGAGCTAGGTAACCTCATTGCGAAACAATAGTTTTCTACTTAATAAAAATTTAGTAAATCAGTACACCATACAAGCTCCTTGGTAGAAACAACATGGTAAGTTCCAGTCCACAATCATTTGCACAAATGAGATGAATGTTCAAGGCATAATGCCCCAACAGAGAACATACGCTCCAACCGAAACAGCAAAATACGCTGCATCCTTCGACTAGTTGTCTTGGTTCACTCAATCCGAATCATATCTTTTCTTTTCCTTGTGCTTCTTGTGCTTCCTCTTGTCATCCGAATCACGCGAATGTCTCTTCTCCCTCCTTTCATGTTTATCACGTTTCTTCTCCTCATGCTTCCTTTTCTTTCTGCTCGATTCATCTTCCGACTCTTTTTCATCATTCCTTGCAGACGTGGCTGGAACAGAGACATTCATCTTTTCAACTGGTTTGGACGACAAACTGGATGGTAAGCTTGATTCTTCCGAAGGATGCGACGCCCCCCTGCAGATGTTCCAAGATTTTATCATCATCATCCTTTTCTCCTAAGTTTATAAGGTTCGACTTAAAAGTCTGTTATGTCCCTGTCCCTCCAGGACGATATCATTAAAATTCATATTGTCACTTCAGTTTTCATGGAATTGGGAGGTAAACTTGAAGAAAATCTAATATGAAGTTTTCAGTTTCATACCTTAAAAAACCAAGACCTTGAACTTGCGCTGCTTCCGCATGTCCAGCTCCCAAGTCTTCCGCCGTAGAACCTCGCTTCACGAGTTCAGCAAATTCATGTTTATCTAGCCGATTAACATGAGATTTTCCAGAACGTTTTGGAGCTAATCCCAGAGCTTCCCTCATGGCTTGCTCTTCTTCCTCCTTGATTCTTCGAATCTCTTCTTTCATAGCCTCCGAATTCGAACTCTTAGAATCCTTATCACGAGTGTACCAATGGAGGTCTTTCCCTGGAAGAATTATTAATGAACGCAATATTTGACACTGTTAGATCCAACTACAAATATTGTTCAATTAAAATAGCACGAACAATATGAGCCGCCCACTGTAAGAAGTGTACGATAAAAGAATCACAAAGAAGTTCCTCAGATGATAATGAAGTGCAGTGTACAGCAGTTGTCAAAATTTTTAGGAGGATTCCTTCTATATATAATCATCTAAAAATTTCATATTTTACTAACTCCTAAATTGACAGTTCATAATCCATAAGTCAGCAATGCCAACAATTGGTTATAGTGCATATATGAGCATGCAAAATTGACAAATTAGGTTCATAAAGCTAATCTTTTTTCTTGCATACAAATGCATTATATTTCCAGGGCTACCCATTCAACTTAATAATAGATGTTCCCCTAGAATAGCCAAGTATACTAACATAAGGGCAAATTACAATTTAATTCCCAATGTTTGAAGGTTTTAACACAAATAATCCAACGTTTTAATAATTACAATTTAATTCCCAACGTTGGATATTCTAACAGAAATAACCCAACATTTATTATTAACAATTTAATTCCCAATGTTTGAACATTTTAACATAAATGACCTGATAATTTAGGCAAAAAAAACTATTTTGGTCATTTTTTCGGCAAAAATGTTAGTCCGTTATATAGGCCTCTAGCTCACTTGAGAGTAAATGCGATTGAAATCGTCTGAAATAGTTTTTTTAGCTTATAATATAGAGTCATTTATGTTAAAATTTTCAAATGTTGAGAATTGAGTTGTTAATATTAAACGTGGGGTTATTTCTGTTAGAATATCCAAACATTGGGAATTAAATTGTAATTATTAAAACGTTGGGTTGTTTTTGTTAAAACCTTCAAACGTTGGGAATTAAATTATAATTTGCCCTTAACATAATAAATATCATTCCACTAGTCACTGAAAAAATAAGAGAGGATTAATCAATAGCTTACTACTGCATATGAAATGCATCAACTTATGTAACTGGAATCTATCAACCATTCAACCGTATCATGCATTTCTCAATTAATATTCCGGATGGGGACCTTTGCCAAAGAAAGAAAATCACTGGCATTATCTTGGGTGTGGAAGCATGCAGATGGATGGAATGCGCAGGGGATGGGTTAGACTTTTACCTTTCTGCCATCTTCCAACAGGTGCCTTGAGACTGTGACCCAGATAATTTTCTCGATGTTTATCAACTTTCACATCATCCCAGGTAAATTCTGCAGTTGTCAAGGAAAAACGATGACATATATTGTTAATGATTATCCAATCCCCCAAAAGGCAAACCATTACAAAGAAAACATCAGAAATATAAATCATACGGACAAGAACAGCGTAATGTCAGTAACGAACTCTATACTGTTTGGTTGACCTTTTGCGAGAAATTGAAACCACGTTGCTTTCCAAAATGTTGCTGATAGATAAACTCATTCCAATTGCATAATAATCAGCCTAAATACTAAAAACAAATGCCTCTCATCATCATCACCTCATTGTATACAAACTGCAGGGACGGATGATTACGACTGACTACCGTCTCCGCCTGCTGCTCAGTTAGTATTGTAACTAAAAGCATCTAGATCATTTGTCTCCCCTAATTAATAGAATTAATCATTAAAAAAAAACCAAGCTAATGCCATGGCTACATGGAAATAGCCATGATCATACTAAAACATATATCCAAGAAAGTAAAAAATGTATAAACTCGAAAAATAATGTAAGATTACCATTTATATAACCCTGTTCCATCAGCCGAATTAGCAAGTAAAAACGTAACTATATGTCAAATACAGACATCCCGGAATTATAGAACTACGCATAGTTAAAATTACGGAGTTATCACACAAAATTCTATGACGCAAATTGTGCCGATTAACAGAATGATCTTGCCAACTGTAAGAGAATAAGAGTTTTCGAACAATTGTGCAAAATTCACAAGAAAGGGAAATCGTCCAAAATTCCTCATGAAATTGCATTGTTCACAACTAAGAACATGCAGGTTATATCTAAACAACCAATTCTAAGTTTTCATCAAAAGCCGTCCGTCACTGTTTTAAAACCTAAAAATTGGGGGGAAAGGAAGAGAGGGCTTACGATCACGACCGCCGCGAACTCCACCTCTTGACGGATGATACATATTCCTTCACTAAATTCAGATTTGATTGTCGATTGCTACAAGTATCGTGTGCAGGTGATGTTGTCGATTTGTCGGAGTTGAAGAAGGGGAGATGAGATGTAGGGCTGATATCAAAGATAATGGGAACGGAAGGGGGGGAGGCTTTGCGGACTTTCAGAATATGGTCTATACGTATTTTAGGAAAAATAAAAATTTGATACTTGAATTTTAAATTATTTAATAAAATTATCTAGATCTTTAATTATTTATAATTTTGATATTCAACATTTAAAATCTATTAATTCTATTTTATGATGTGGACTTACAAAAATTAGATAGCTTGGCATCAAAAAACCGAATTGACAAATTTCAATTCGATTAACCGTTTGGATTGAGTCATGAAATCTTAACACCGAAATGTTTGTTAGTAGACTTCGATTCTAAGCGAACCTATCAATACTATTTGTATATATAATTATTTATTATTTTATTGTTAATTATAATACATATACTTAGGCAGAATAATTATGGCTTATCTCAATTAATACTCGACCGGAAAGGGTAGGGATGTCTCAATAAAAACCCGACTCGGGCTCACGTGTGTATATATATAAGCGTGTTAGAAAGATTTGGTAGGGCTAAATTGACTGCAAAAAGTCACCTGATCAGATTTGGATTTCCAGGAAAGAAGAAGAACAATGGCGATGAGATCTGTGGTTTGGCGCGGTGGATTATGCGGGTTAGTGGAATGCAGCTTGCGATCATCTGCTTACAGTCTTCGCTACTTGAGCGATGATAGAGGCCGTATCTTCAGTGAAGAAGAGCGTGCTAAGGAAACCGTTTTTATTAAGGTTTTTGTTTTTTACTTTTTACTATTTCTCTCTCTGTTCGATTCGATCACTGAATTTTTATTTGGATTGCAGAAAATGGAGAAGGAAAGGTTGGAGAAGCAGAAGAAGATGGCGGAGCTGGAGAAAGCTGTCAAGGAGAAATCCGTTAAGGTGCGTTGTTTTCTTCGCCCGTACATTTCTCGAATTCTTAAGAAATTCAGATGCTGTTGTTTCTAAAAATAAAACGAAAAATGATGTTCAATTTCTCACAGTTTCTCGGGGTATGGATAAACAAAGAAGAAGCTGATTTGCTTGATAGAAATAATTAACCACTTTGGATTTGTCTAAAGCATATATGTTCACGAAACTTGCCCTTTGTTTATTTCAATTCAAACAAAGCCTTTAGAAAATAGCAACTCTTTAACATTCAATTTAATGGGTGCTCTACATATTCAACTGTTGACATTTGCGTACTGATCTAGCATGACCTTGCCCCATTTCAGATTTTCTTTTTGTTAACTTGAACCTAAATGACGATTCGGAAAATTATATGTAGGCATCATCATTGAGGTTCAATATGCAAAACATGCCAGCTTGATTGGGATTTTAATGTCATTTTACATGTGTATTTCAAACAAGAAAATACTCTAGTTACTTATATTTGTTTTAATTGAAGCCTGAGGGAGATAACAATAAGAGTTGAAGAGGGATTCAGTTCTTGATGACATGTGAACCACTCCCTGGTTTCTTGCCTGAAGAAAATAATTCAGTGTTCGAGTGCATGGATCTTGTTCAGACTATGGTCCCTGTACCTCAAGAAAATAAATTAGTGTTCGAGTGCATTGATCTTGTTCAGTAAAATTAGTAACCAGTATGTTTTTTCATGGAGTTATGCTACAGGGTCTTGTTCCAGTGTCATTGTATATTCGGCTCAGTTTCTTCAAGTTTTCGTTCTAACTTATTTTCCAATAACATGCTTTAGAATTTGCAAGTAAAACTGTGGTGAATCCTGCATTTTCTGTTCCCTGTCATGTTATCTCATAATTTGTTTCAACACATATGCCATGTGATCGTGAATAACTTTTATATTGAACTAAGAAATGAAGCATGAGATGGAAACATAATACAGGGTCCAGACTGCATGAAATATACATACATTTTTTTATGTGGAAAATGGCACAAATGTGATGGAACAAACAACTGAAATCTTGAAATCAAATTAGAATCTGAAATTTACATATCGTCTAGTGACAATTGGAATTGTATTTTGTGATTCCATATTTGCCATAAATGATAAAATGTGGCTATTACTAGTTTTCTCTATTGATAACCGGGTCCGAATGTACGGTATGAGAGGTTCATCGGCGGCTGACCATACCCAAACTGCTGTGGCTCCGCCCCGTACCACCCCGGATACTGGTTAGAGCCTCCTCCATACGGGTAGTAGCCGCCGTAAAAAGGTCTCTGGTTCCCCAAGGCAAAGAAGCTGGAACTCTCTGCCGGCACCTTATCGACAATAAGGCGGCCTCGTGGATGGGTTTTGCAGAAGAAATCTCGACACACTCTTGCGTCAACTGAGGGAGGGACATAGGCTTCACATTTATGCGCTTCTCTTTCTTCAACCTGCTGTTGTTTGTTGCTGCTGCTATGACGACCATCTTGGCAGCAGCAATTCTTGTGGAATTTCCCATTTCCTACTCTGCTTTCAAAATTATGAGCTGGTAAGAGTTGTGCTGGCTTACCTAGTTTAACAACGTTGTTCAACAAAGTTGTGGCGTCGATTATCCCAGTGACATATACAAGATCGTTCTCTTTATCTATTGCAACCGACTCCACCCCTTCCAATTTCACCACAGCAAAAATTAAGACAATTGCATCGGAAATTAGAATTATTGGAGAGAGATGGGGAGAGGCTTAAATTTGACTGGCCAACTTCACGAATCGTTTACTAGAAAAAATAAAACCCTATTACTACTCTACTAATTGAAAAAATGTGCAAAATGAACCAAATATACTACACACACACACAAATGGCGGCCCTCAATAAGTGCAAATTAAAAGAATATAACGGGAAAAAAACTGCAAACAGAGATCACAATTATAAACCAAAGGCCTAAAACCTCGGAGAAAATTTCACTCGGCCAAACTTAAAAGGCAATCCTCAATATTGAAATGCGTGAATGTCATATCCAACTTCTCGAATGATGATACAAGTATTTTTCTTATTGACGATTAATGAATTATTTATTTTATTAAATAATCATATAGATTTTTTTTTTTAATATCGTATCGACTAATGAATTACTATTTTTCGAGTACAAAATATCTATGCAAAATCTCATTGGAGAAAATTGTGGAAGAAATATATGATCATTATCTAGGCCCTAGAAGAGGCATATATATTAAAGGGCAATTCTAAATACATCCCCGTTTTTCTCTTCAGAACCCTCATTATTTTATAATTATATATATATATATATATATATATTAATAAAATAAGACCTTTTTACCCCTAATCCCTTATTTTTAAAACCTAAAAATCATAACCCCCACCATGTTTAATAGCCACATAAACATAAATTTAAACAAACAGAAGAATCGATTTAAAAAGAAGTTCAAGAAAAAATAATTGATTTTGCATGAGCAGCAACAACTTGGCAATAAAATCTAATACAATAGCAATATACAATTAACAACATACAATTTTGTGTTTAAATTTTGAAATTTTCCGAATGTAGGAAATGCTGCTGGAAAAAAAAAGAATGATTTTTTTTCACTAGTATATTAGTTTGTCTGGGCTACTATTTCCAGAATCAGTTAAGCTAATGTATATATTGCTTCCGATGTTAGAAAACTATATGATAGCTTGTATATTTATTCTTTCAACTATCTACTAATTGTTCTTAAAAAACTGAATGGTAGAAGAATACCCAACCTAATTCGATGAATCCAAATCTAATAAATAGCCTTTTGGTGACAAAAGTGAAAATATTGGGCTATGTATAAAGCTAAAATCTTGCGCTTTCAGTTTAATTTCAAACATTTATTGCAGTAAATTAATAATACACTCATCAATTCTATTGCTCACGTTCCTCCTGTAAAATTGATTCTTCTTTCTTTTTAGTCAAAACATGGGTGGCTGGGGGTTATTGATTTTAGTTAGGTTTTAAATAATGAAGCTTAGGGATAAAAAAAAAGTATTTTCTTATTAATACTTATATTTTATAAAATAATGGGGCTATAAAGAGAAAAATGGTAGCTATGTTAAGAATTTCCCTTTATTAAATTATATGGTAGAATTTATTAGGTACTGCACTAATGATGCATAGTTGCATAGTCTTTTTCCTCCAACTCAAAAAAAAAAAAAAAAAAAAAAAAAAAAAAAAAAAAAGGTTCAACCAAATATGATAAAGAAATAAAAAAAATAGCAAAAGAGTTTTACCAGGCATTTTCAGCAATTTTTTATTCAATATTTTTGGACACCTTTCACAACAACTGATCTCCATGGACAAAATCTTGGTCTGCACCGCAAAAGATTAACCCGATTATTTTAAGAAAAGAATTTGAAAAACTTCGAATAAAATCAAGAATATTATTGTATAAGCAAATAAATAAATATACCTGATGAGGAAGACGATTTTCCATTAGAAAAGATTAATGAAGAAAATGGCCTATGAAAGATATGCAGCCCTTTCTTTTCAGCAAAATATCATCTTATATATAAACAAAAATGTAGGTTATTTTATTACGTACAATGAAGGAAGGTTTTAATTTTTACCGTAGATTTTTGTAATTTTCCTAAAATTCCTAAAACTTGCTCCGATAAACTACGTACATTACCAACATATATATGGAAACACTCGTATTCATTGGCCACAAAATCGTTGTTGATATCAGTGAATTTATTTTAATTATGCCGCTAATATTACTATCTCATGGGATTTGAGTTTGAGTTGAGGGGAATGATGGTAATAAAATCTAATTAACGTGGTTGCTAGGAATTCAATCATTCTCTTGCGCCACCTCCATATTCCTAAAAATTAAAAAAAAAAGTTGTACATATATAATCATAGGCAAAAACTTCCATTTCAACAGCTGTAAATAACACTATTTCAGGCGGGTCGGGTCAACCCGCCAAAAAGTGGAAAAAACGGTTAAATTAGTATCAACAATCTCACTAAAAAGTATCATCAAAAATTCGAAAAGTATCATCTGTATCATTAAAAAGTAAGGAGTCTGCTAGTTATTTCATACTTGTTTATTTAGTTCAAATCGTGATTTTTTCTATTCGAATTAATCTTTAGAGCTTAGTAGTTTAGAGTTTTATTAGTGTTCATGATTTTTTAAAGGGTTCATATTTTTTAGGGGTTTTTTTAGGGTTCATGGTTTTTTAGGGGTTTTTTTTTATTTTTTTGGGAGTTTTTTTTTAGGGTATATTTTGTGTTTTTTAGAGTTTTTTGAGGGGTGTTTTTAGGGGTTTATTTTATTTTTTAGGGTTTTTTTGGGGTGTTTTTAGGGATTTATTTTGTATTTTTTAGGGTTTCTTAATTCTATTTAATACTCATTTCAAACAAATTAAATCAATTTATTTTAATTTTAGGGTTCACTAATATTTCTTTAGGTATATATTTTTGGGGAACAAATAAAATTGCTAAGAAAAAGACAACAACAAGTACAAAAATTGCAAAAAAAAACTGGGAAAAAGAGGAAAAAATCAACAGGAAAAAAAAAAAAAAAAAAAAAAAAGAAAGAAAGACGGGCGCGTGGGCCCCACGCGCCCGTCTGAAATAGCACAATTTCAGGCGGGAAATGGGCTGCCGCACTGAATACCATCTCATAATCATATCATTCCGGTCCCTACAAATTAAAGGTCACAAGGCAAAAGGAGATCGAAGTTAATTAAATTAAATAGAAAGAAACATCTGCATGCTTATATGTGACATGAAATGAAAACTTCAACAATCAAATATGAGAACACTACAATTCATACTTGTGAATTTATTTTGGATCACCAATCTAATCTAAGTAGTTGAAAGAAAGAAAGAAAAAAGATAAAAGAAAAGAATTAAGAAAGCGCAATAATTAAGCAAGATCATGCATGGGTTGGTGAATTCAATCCAGCCTTGATCTTCTGAATAGTGGCAACATCAGTCTTGAACGCTTTAGCAAGAATGACATCATCAATTCCGGTTGCGAAAACGGAGTTTGGAACAGAAACAGTGGCAGCATTGACACTGCCAAATGCAGAAACCGCAATCGCTCCCTGCTTATGGTTTCTGTTGTATTGAAGGTGAACCAGCCCTTTAGGGAAAACAAACATGTCCCCTGACTGCAGCCTCTGCGTGTAGGGAATGTTCTTCGTGTCGATCACGGTCACTTCCAACGTCCCATAAAGGAGGAAGAGAAGCTCAGAGCCACGAGGGTGCGTGTGGGGAGGGTTGATGGCTCCGGGAGGGAATTCAAGAAAGGCGAACGACACGCTTTGCCCTTCGAGGGCAGGAAACTCGCTCAAGGTGGCCTTGGTGACCTTGAGCGTAGTTGCGTTTGATCCGGGGAGGTTTCTGAATCCAGTGTAGGTGAAGAATGAACCGTTGATGGAGGCGGGATCTTCGGGGGCGATGAAGTCTGTGATGATGTCTGGATCGCCTGCTGCTACAGTGATGAATGCGAGGAGTAGGAGTACTGGGGTGAAGAGGGCCATTGGATTAATCATATATCTATTCTTGGTTAAAGAGTTGTTTAGTTTGTGTGTTTCAATGTTAATTGTTTATGGTAGCCATGCAGGTTTTACATGTATATGTATAGTTAGGAATCCATTGATAGGGTGGAAGTTACAATGCTAGTTTGTTTTTTAGTGAATGGAGTGGACTAATATATAGAGGCAGATGCATGAGTTAGTTTACAGCTAGAGTTTATAATATGTATATATAGTTTTATAGAAAATGAAAAGTTCTTCTCATATGAATCTTTTGCTAGTAATAAGGTTGTGTTGTATATTTGTAGCTGCAATGTTGAAACTAGTTGATGCACAACACAAACATTAAACTTAATGTGGCTTTGGTGGTGTCGTTGATGTGGTTATTAGACAGGATTATTCTTACATATATACCTCTTTGTTATAATCCTCAAATGTGAACACAACCCGGAGCTTTGATCCCCTTGTAATAAACAATACAAGTTTTGTGGGTTTCTATGATTGTAGTAAAATTTTGTGTTTCTTTCAGTCAAACAACAGAAAGAAAAGAAAACAAGAGTGACTAGCTAGACTTGGTAAAACTTGACTATGACTTGAATTTGACAGATGTTCTCTAAGAGCTTAAATGGCTTCTTATGTAATTAATCACATGTGGATCATTCAGTAGATATATAGACTAATCTAATTGAGATTTTATCAGAAATTAGATGGCCTATTTTAATTTGTATGATCACAAGTTCTATACGCATAATAGCATTAACCATGTATCCATTAATTTTGTATGGAGGTGCTTAAAACTTCAATTATCCATCCATTTACAACATTGTTCTTTCCACCTTAAGAATCATTCTAGTACATTTCACAAACTCCGAAGCATAACGAAAAGTGAAGAGAAATAGTTATTCAGACAAAATCTGCAGAAAGGAAAGAGAATTGTGATATCATCGTTAGACATTTAAAGACAAAAAACATAATGACCTTCTTTTCCACTTTGACAACATCAAGAAACATTGTAGAGATCCATTGACTTGTCTCCTAGTGAACACCTTCACAAACCCATCTACTCTATAAAATACACAACTGATCATTTCCATTTTCTTACATCCAATTTATCAAACAACAATCTTTCTTTTTCTACAAAACAAATGGCTTCCAAAAACACCATTCTCCTCCCTCTAGCGATCATACTCATCACCCTTCATTCAGCAGGTGCTGGAGATCCAGACATACTCACGGATTTTGAACTCCCATTGGGCGTGACCAACATAACCGGTGATACCTTCACCTACACCGGTCTGAGAGCTTTCATCGGAGCAAATTCAACAAATTTCACGGTCTACAAAGCATCCATGGCTGAACTCCCTGCCCTCAACGGGCAGAGTGTTTCGTATGCAGCTTTGTACTATCCTCCAGGCAGTGTCAACCCACCCCACACCCACCCCCGTGCATCCGAGCTTTTGTTCCTTGTATTAGGCTCTCTTGAGGTGGGGTTTGTCAATACAACCAATTATCTCTTCACACAAACACTCCAAGCAGGAGACATGTTCGTATTCCCTAAGGGACTTCTTCACTATCAATATAATGCAGATGCAAAGACTCCAGCCATCGCCTTATCTGCATTTGGTAGTGCAAGTGCCGGCACAATTTCTATCCCCAATGCTGTCTTCAACACTAGCATTTATGATCCCATCTTGGCCGCCTCCTTCAAGACTGATGTCAACACAATCCACAAGCTTAAGACTGGACTTTCCCATTAAAACATTTATCGCAATTCAACACAAGACTGGATTTTCCCATTAAAAGGTCTCTAGTGCTACATAGATATCCATAGAGGGAGATTTACATACATGCCACATTTTCTTAGATTTTATGTATTAATGCTTTGAAATAATAGATCAACATGTCTTAAACATGCTAATAGTAAGAAACAACAGCAAGTGTTTGATCAGAATAACAAGTGTTTGATCTACATGTCTTTGAAACAACAAGTGTTAATTTGATCTACATGTCTTTGAAACAACAAGTGTTTGATCTACATGACATGTCTACATGTCTTAGAAACAACAAGTGTTTGATCTACATGTCTTTGAAACAACAAGTGTTTGATCTACATGTCTTTAAGCATGTGTTTGATCTACATGTCTTTAAGCATGCTAATATGTGTTTGATCTACATGTCTTTAAGCATGTGTTTGATCTACATGTCTTTAAGCATGCTAATAGACACAATACAACAAGCATGCTAATAGCTAAATCAAAAACAATCTAAAAAATTTATATTAATAGGTAAACAAACTAAAAATATTTATATAATTCTATATTATAAAATTTATATAAATTTATATTATAAACAATTCACTAACTAGCCTTAACACTTTCTGTGACTAAAAAAGACGTTAGTCACAGATATATATATAACAGTAAAACTACATAAAATTGTAGTCACACGTACACACACATATATAGCGGTAAAACTACATAAAATTGAAACTCGGGATAAACTTGCTAATTTGTAAACTTATTTACATGTGCAGCAACATTCTAATAAAAAATCAAATTATTCACAACTGGAACATTCTAAAGCTAAAATCGTGAAAGCATTGTAAAATAATTATTTACATGTGGTGAAACATTCTAAATCTAAAGTCTTGAAACCATGTAAACAAGTTATTTACATGTGGTGGAACTTTCTAAAGCTAAAGTCTAGAAACCATGTAAACAACTTATTTACATGTGGTGAAGCTTTCTTGGTAATTAAAGCTAAAATGGATAGCTAAAATTATCTGGAAACCATTCATGGATGTGAGGAGGAGGATTGGCAGGTGCAGGTGCAGGAACAGATATAACATTAGACATTTCTGGAAGATCTAAACAATCCAATGCACTCTCGCTGTTAATTCCGCGCCATTCTAAACAATCCAATACAGTATTGTTGTTAATGTTAGCACTGTCGATGGTGTTGTTGTTGTTAATGTAGCAGTTCATACCAGCACTCCCGTTGTTGTTGTTGTTGTTGTTGTTGTTATAGCAATCTACAGCAGCAAGAGTATTGGGGTTGGGGTAGTAATCCATAGCAGCAGCAGCAGCAAGAGAAGTGTTGTTGTTGGTGGTGTTGGTATTGATGTCGGGATAGGCGATGGTGATGCAATCAGAAACACGGGTAATATCGTGAATGCTGGACCTTTTCCTCTCCTTTTTCGAAGATTTAAGACGATTAAAATACTTCTGGGCATGGCTAGCAACCTGCGACGGCAGCCGTGTTATCACTACATTCCTCGAAATACTCCTCCAATCACTTTTCCCATATATCTCCAGCCCACGTAAAAATAACCTGATCATCATAAATCAAATAATAATAATATATGTATATATTCACTTAATTTCATTACTACTACGAGTTATAATAGAGAAAAGATTAGATCGAAAAAAGAAAAACTAAAAATACACACATGTGTTCCTCGACTGTCCAAGGCTTGCCCTTCTTTCTTTCACATTGGCTGCGCTTCCCACTCGAACACGAACTCATCCCACCGCGGGTTTCCGTCAACTCGGAATAATTCGGAACCTCAATAAGCCCAGATTCTATCTGACCAACATCATACACCAATTTCTCGTAATGTAGTATTACATCGTCAATCGATTTTCCGGCTAAACACCCCGCGATCTTCTCCCACCTATTCACCACTCCCTCCGGGAACTTCACCAGAGCATCCTCGAATATCTTGTCGTCCGCCCAGCTCCATGCCGCCTCCGCCGCCGTATTCTTTCCACCGTCGTACATCGGATGTTGGCTTGAATACATATTCAA
The DNA here is from genome assembly GCA_026008535.1 of Perilla frutescens. Classification (NCBI taxonomy): domain Eukaryota; kingdom Viridiplantae; phylum Streptophyta; class Magnoliopsida; order Lamiales; family Lamiaceae; genus Perilla; species Perilla frutescens. The sequence goes on along the minus strand of BRKX01000017.1, from coordinate 31,852,073 downwards.
AACTCGTCTTTGATTTGATGCGAGAGGTTTTAGGAGATATTATAGGTTAGGTGGTGAAAGATATTAAAAGATATTATTAAAGTTCGTTCAAACTTAGAATTCTAATTCAACACCAACAGTCCAACTCAGCACATTTTAATTGTTTAAAATTAATTTTTTTTAATATTTTTATTAGATTTGCTAATTAAATATTATATATAAATATATAATAAGTTTTATATATTTTCTCTACTAACTATTAAAAATTTATTATATTTTTATACGATCAAATATTTACATATATAGTATATATAATAGACTACAAATATATTAGAGGTGGTATTCAGTGCAGCGGGATCATCCAACATAAATCAGACGGCGCCAAGTCTATTTTTTTCCTTTCTATTTCTTTTTTGTTTTTCTTTTGTTTTTTTTTTGTTTTTTCTCCATAATTATATATCTTAAAATGAATGTGATTTAATTATTTTTATTCGACGATTCTTGCAATGCACGAGCCTGCACATTAAACATTGGGAAAATACATTGAATGTGCTTGTAAATATGATTTGTAAAATTACAAATATAATATATATTTAAATCATTATTTAATAAAAATATATACTTGTTTAAACTTCTATATTATTTTTTTAGTGAATTATAATTTGATATCTGATCTTTCAATATTTTAACAAAAATGTTCAGACCTTTATATATTTACAGTTTGATATCCAACTTTGTAAATTTTAATTAAATATATCTCGTAGTCAACTATCTTGCACCTTATGACATCTGTGGACTACAAGAAATTTTATGTAGATTTTTATAATGCCATATCATACCTAAAAAAATATATTATAAACTTAAATTTCTAATTTTCATGTAGGTTAAATAAATTGTCCACTATAATTTATGTAACTAAGTAACTTGACGTAGTTATGTCAAAGATTGTGAATGTTTATAATTTATATAAAAAAAAATTTAAAATTATTTGTTGAAAAAATCATACATAAAATTCGATAATACATATAATTATTCATTTGTCAAAGATTGTAACTCGTAAACTTTGAAAAAAAAAATTCTTTAAACCTTATATCTCAAATTACGCAAACCCCAAACAATTTAATTATTTTCTAATTTATTAAACTTACATGGAAATTAATAAAGGTTTTAATATTATTATTTTTTAGGTATAATGTGACTTTATAAAAATATGCAAAAGATTTCTGACTGTCCATATATGATATAGGGTACTAGATAGTTAATCATGTGAAAGATTTAATAGAAATTTATAAAGTTAGATATCAAATTATAAATATATAAAGATCAAATATTTTTATTAAAAAATTAAATGATCATATATCAAACTGTAACTCACCCTTATTTTTTTCACAGTTAGCGAGACGAGGAAACCTTTCGCGCTTGACTGAAACAGCAAGAGAGTCACCCGCCATCTCACAGACAGTGTACATGCGAATTTCTACTAGTAAGCATCGTTTCCTACAATTTAATTTATTTTAATTTTCTTTATATAATTATTAATTAAGTTTTGTTTAGTTTTTAAATAATATATATAATTATTTTTACATTAATATGACTTAATTACTCCCGCTCAAACAAAGTTTAAATAGTACTAGTATTTCTCCCGTACAATATACATAAATTATTTTATACATTTTTAAGTTTAAAGCTTAAGGATAGTTAATATTTTATAATAATAATAATAATAATAATAATAATAATAATAATAATTTCCTCAAATGATACTTTATATACGCAACATTATATTCGTAATTTTTCTAACTATGTTAAAAAAATATGTATATAACTGCAATATATTTTTTATTTTTGTGTTTTAAGAAGTCATATTAGTTGGGATAGTATAATTATGTACTAATATATATATATATATATATATAGTATAACTATCTAAAACTGAGTTTAAATATTTTTATTCAGTACTATTTTTATATAAAAAAATCCAACTTCATAGAAATGAATCAATATGCATTTAAAACAAAAAAAAAAATGAGCCATTTTTTCCTTAAAAAGCCCTAAATATATAATTAAATCATTCAATAATTATTATTTAATATTTTGACTGTGATCAAATTGTCATTTATAATAATGTGGGTCTAGGACAATCGGATCTACTAAAAATATTTCTTCATAAATTTTATTTTACATAATAATACACAAGATGAACTAAATTAGAAAACAAAGAACCTAAACTTTATTAACACCATACTTTTATTTGGTTCTTCCGCATCTCTTCGCTTTTTCATTAATAGTTATGTCATCGATGAAAAATCTTTCTAAAAAAAAAATTCTTCAATTTTTTTCATAGATTTGCATATCATTTAGAAATTCAAAATCTCACCATCTTCTGCCCTGCACGACGTCATCCTCCACAACTTAATATTGACAATTTTCATCAATGACATAAATTAAACAAACAAAATTATACAAACATTGCATTTAATTTTCTTCAACCAATACACTAAAAATGCAATATAAAAAATACAATACATAATCAAATCATTAAATATAATAATTAAAATTGAAACATTTGTTGCATGAACATTTAAGAAAAATTGTAAATTTACAATAAAAAATTAAAAATAAATAAATAAAATTGAACATATATTGCATTTAAAATTTTCAATCAATACAATAAAAAATACAGTATATAATTAAATCATTAAATAGAATATTTTTAAAAAGTAAACGTTACTATATACAACCGAAAGTATCAAAAAAGAAAAAAAAAACTGAGAAAGAAAATAAAATGAAAATTTCAAAGGGATCAAGGGATATGGATGATTCCATCCCAGACCACTTAAGTTTTGGGCCTAGAATGCGACCACTATACCTTAGCAAAGATTTTGTCAAATTTTTAACAGAATATTTTTAAAATAAATTTGTCATTGAATATTTTTATGACATTATGCCCCTGCAATTTTACTTTAATATATGTATAGATATATAGATAGATAGATTAAACTTCACTCCACTTATCAATATCACCCTCAACCCGGTGTTCAGGAGCTAATTATTCAAGTAATGTCTAATTTGCGGCTTATAATTATATAATCACCATGTGATTAATTGTACTATATCTACTCCAAACAAATAAAATAAATCATAAGCAAATATATTGAACACGAAAAAAAAATTTAGAAAAATAATATCATGTCACATAAATTTTAGCTAGAGATGCCCAATCGGAATCGGACCGGCGGTTTGTAACCACCGATTTGCCAGTTTCGACGATTTACAAATCGTCGAGACGATTACCGTTTGTAAACCGTAATCATCCATCGGGAATACCCGGCCTAATTATAGTTTGGGAAGAGCGAAGGTTATAAACCACCGGTTTAGAAACCGGCGGTTAGGCGGTTAAACCGCCGGTTTGTAGTTTTTTCTTCTTCGAATGTTTGGCTTTTCCATGTGAAATTGAATGTTAACTTCCGTTTGATCACTTTGATCTATTGATTTAGTTATTGATTTTGAATGTGAAATAGGAGCAGGAAACATATGATTTAATTTAATTATATGATAGAACTTTTCACTAAAAAAAATTATATTACCGAAATTCTTTCTGATCTAAAAAAAGGCAGGTTCTTGAATACGGAACCATGACATTTACAACACTTTTTACAATTTTCTTTGTTTTGGACAAGTACATAGTTGGAGTCGATATTCAAATTTTGAAAGCAAAAGTAATTGGAGTCCAACTTTTAAATTTCAAACTTCAAATTTAATTTTGGAACCATTCTCTAATTTTACAACACATATATAGAGATATATATATATATATATAACCTATTCAATTCAACATATTCGAGATGTTGTTGATTATATTCATGGTATGATTCGGTTGAGACGTAGATGAAAAGTTATGTAAGGGCCAATGTGCACATATTTGGATGACTGTTCTGAATTGTAAATTGTAATTTAATATTAAGTTGTAACTTATAATTTTATAATGTCATATTATTTATCAAATAAGCATTTATTCTTGTAATTCGTAATTTTATAATGTCATCATAAAATAATATCAACTAAACTTCTCATTGTCATCCTTTTTAGTTTTTAAATTGTCAGTTTGTAATTTAGTTAATTTATGCAAATTATAATTTTATAATATTTAATAATTCATAATTTCAAAAATTTAGAAAAAAAAAATGAAAACCGACTATTAACCGTGTAACCGCCAGTTAATCGGAACAAACCAGTGGTTACGGTTCGAAAACCGTAACCGGGAACCTCCACATGGCAATGCAATTTTGGTTTGTGCCGTCCAGAACCGGCTAACTGCCGATTTGTTACCGGAACAAACTAGAACTGTGGGCGTCTCTAATTTCAGCATAAACAAAAAAAATATTTAGAACATCATTTCATTTAATCTAATAAAAAAATTTATTACTAATTTTTTTTAATTCTTCTAATTGTTCTCTTCTATTGAAATTACCATAAATAAGTTTAAATGTGTGATGACAAATTAGATATAGTGATAGAACGTGTAACATTGCCGGTTGAACTATTATTGTTATTATTTTTTTCTCCATTTTTCCACTGATTTCAATTTGATGTGCTTTAATTTAATTTCGTATTTGTTAATTAGAATTTATTATAATTTTTTAGAATTTAATATCCAAATTATTCATTAATAATTGAAAATTAATAAACCAGCACAACAAATTAAAATTAAAGAAGAAAATGAGATTTTTTCTGTAAAATAATTAATAGTTCAACTAGAAATCTATTATGCTATGTGATAAAAGCTCTCATATGGATATTTAATTATTCCACGGGCCAATTCAGTGAGTTCAGTGAGGCCGAAGCTAAATTAAAAAAAAAATCGACAATGAGGGAGAGATTTTGTTGGTCCCGGACGAGTCGATATCAGTTTAGAGGGGGATGAATAAACTAATACAAAAACTTTTAACTCAAATGCAGAATATGATCAGGGCCCTTGACTCGCTTAAAAAACTTATCTATGCACTTTATCAGTTGGATAATTTTAGTTGACTTGTGAGTTCAGCTTGTATGATCTTTGTGTGCAGTTATAAAGATATGCAAGTTTAAGACAAAAGTACAGCACACGATCAAGTTTATAGATGTTCGAAGCTAAAACTTCTATGTCCTCTCTTCCTTCTTGAGAAGGGCAATCCATTAAGTAATGGTAAAGTTTTTTTATTATAATTACAAAGCGAAGAATGGTTGAACCTGGAAATGGCAACTCTCGCAGAGTCATAGTCGCCTTTTCAACTGCGATGTCCCAGAAACGGCAGCTCTCCCAGAGTCACGGTCTCCTCAGCTGGGTTCGACGGCTCACACTTGCAGTCCCCAACTTCTCGCTGGAGAGATATGTGCTATTATCGTCTTTACAAGATTTTAGATCTCTTTCGATAAATCTAAAGTCGCTATGTAATAGGATTCATAAATCTAATTTTTGGGCCTAAAATATTTTTGGTTATTAAATAATTGATCTTATGATAACATGGGTTTTTGCACCTATTTGGAGTCTATTTTGTGATGGTTTTCACTATCTACTATGTGCTTTAATTCTAGTTTATCTCGGATTTCACTTATTTGGACGAGATGAGTTTTTGATGTGATTATGTAGGAATTTGGACTGAAACCCATTAGAGTTGATGAAATCCATCTAGAAGACTTGATGGTTCGAGTAGAAGCTCAATCGGAATGAGAAAATACTGAGAACACGCACATCGGGAGTGCAGTGAGTTAGCACAGACCGTGCTTGGCATTGCACGGCCCGTGCTAATGTCACAAATCGAGGCAGTCTGCTCTAGAAGGATTGCATGGTCCGTGCTAAGATAGAACGGCCCATGTTATTTTGTACTGCATAGTCCATGCTAGCCTTGCACGAACCGTGCTACTTTAATGCCTTTTCCTCAGATTTTTTTTTTGGCCCTGTTCGATTCCATCTCGGGCTTGGACCATTTCCCAACTATTTAAGACTATCTCTTGCACAAAAATTCAACAACTTTTACCCTATAGAAAGAGCAGAGAACACCATGAAGAGATGGAGAAGAGACTACAGAGAGATTGAAGAAGCACATCATAGACTAAGTTTTATTTTATGTTTTATTCGATTGGAACTACTATGTTGACTATTTTTTCGTATTTATTTTCTATGTACTTTGAATACGATATGAGTAGCTAAATTTTTAGAGATCCTAGGGTTGTTGAATGTTGATGGATTTTATGATTTGAAGTAATTTATTGGTCCGTTCTATTTCTTGTTTATGCATTCTTGATTTATGTTGTCTTGTGTGATTGAACTGATCAGCTTTCGCACTTGTGTAGTTAATTTATTATTCACTCGAGAGAGATTAGTGGATTAACGGATTAGGATTGCATAACACGAGTCTACTAAATCGAGAGATTGATAGGTGTCGTGAGGAGAATAAATTTGAAGTTTTATTTGGAGTTAGATAATAATTCGAGATTGGGAGATAAGAATTAGAGTCTAATCTACTGTTATAGCTTACTCGAGAGAGAGGTTGTAATTACACTAGTGATCCTCTTACAAGATTTAAAATTAAATTGGTTGAATAATTATCTAAAAATCGGCAAATCCATTTTACAGCAACACCTTAGGATCCGTCTTTTTATTTGTTTATCCAGTTTTCTCGTGCTTGATTTATTTGTTTTGTTTACTATAATTAGATAATTAAAATCAACTTCTTAATTTGGTTCTCTAGATAAAGTAGGACAATATAATTGGGTACTTAGTTGAATTACTTACCCAGTCTCTGTAGATAAGACATTGTGCACCATTGTTTTGCTATAAATTACATCGTTCTCTTGAGGGTAGTATTTTAGATGAAATAAAACACCGAACAAGTTTTTAGTGTCGTTGCCGGGGATTGGCGTAATTGACGGCTAATATTTGATTTAATTGTTGAGTTTTAATTTAAAGTGTAATTTATTTTTATTTTAAGTATTTTTATTTTCGTCTATTTATTCTACTTCTCTCTACCGCGTTTTAATTTTTATTTGGTGTTTGGCAGATAGTGTATGAATTTGAGGTCTAGAGGTACAACTAATTTAGTACCAATAGATTCTGAGATCGAGGCTTCTGCAAGACACATGAATGCAGAGAGAATCCGAGCTGAGAAAATGGCGGTCACCAGAAAAGAGGAGATGGCTGCTATGCGCCAAGAGATGGAGGTGCTAAGAACTTTGTTGTAGCAACAATAGCAGCGAGAACCACATGTTGTCCCACCACCAATTCGACAGCCTTTGGAGCCTGAACCCATTGGACATTATGTAGGATTGAGGATATTGGCTATTGAAGCAAATAATTTTGAGCTCAAGTCAACTCTGATTTTAATGGTTCAACAGAACCAATTTGATGGTGGAGCATTGGAAGACCCACATACGCATCTGGCGCAGTTTCTCGAAGTTTGTGGGACTATAAAGATAAATGGAGTAGGAGCTGATGCTATTCACCTTCACTTATTTTCATTCTCATTGCGAAATAAATCGAAGTTGTGGTATCATTCGCTGGAGGTAGACACAACTAGAACTTGGGAGGAACTGTGCAAGAAATTCTTCTCCAAATATTGTCAATCAAGCAAGACCTTGAGGATGAAGAACGAGATCACCCAGTTTCGGCAGTTTGATTAGAAAGCTCTATATGAAGCGTATGAGAGGTTCCGAGACCTGATCAGAAAGTGCCCACGGCACGGATTTGAAGTAGACCAACAGGTTTGATTGGACTATTTTTACATGTTTCTTTTGGGCCGTTTTTTATATATTTTGATCGTGTTAATTGCCTTGTGATCATATTTTGTGGAAGAGAGTGTGTTTTGTTAGTGATGACAGGTAATTAGCATGAATGTGGAGGAATTGGCTTGAGTTTTTGGGAGAATGCAGTCAAGTGTGATTTAAGCTAAAGCTAGAAGAGTTTGCAAGCCAAGCCGTATGGGCATACTGAGAGAACAAAGGGTTGAGAATTCAGATATGAGCCTGTGCGCGCGAAGTTTGGGTTGAAGATGGGTTCTACTACACTGTTGGGCTTAGACGCAGATTTTAGAGCCCAATCGCTTTTGGGAGTCTTTATTTTTAGCTCTTTCCTAGTTTGAGTTGATCTAGAATTCTATTACCATAATTAAAGATTTATGTTTAAGGATATTGAGATAGATTAGGATTTATCTTTGCCGCATTCCAGACTTTACAGCAAGAACAGAGACGCACGTTTCAGCAATTATTATTCATCTTCTTCGTTATTTTCATGGTGTACTACTTTACAATATTTTGGAGTTCTGATTTAATTATGAAATCAAGCTAAAATCGTTCTTATTCCGGTGAAGATTAACGAAGCCCTGGCGTAATTATACTGTGAGATCTAATTGTTCTTCTATTTTAATTAATTGCATGCATCTGTGATTCTTGGTATTTAAAGTCGTTAATTGTTTCGACACTGCTAGGTAGTTGCAAATATCTAGTATATCGGAATTAATTAGTAGCTAATTAAACCGGTCATCCGTAATTGTGGTTTAAGTTTAATTAGTGGTACAATGATTCTTCAGAATCGAGGGAATAACAGTCTTAATTCAACGGTCCTGTGTCAGAGTCTATTGATTTTGAATCAGATTTCTCTAGTTTTTAATGTTGTTGGCTCATTAAACCTATAGAGTGTCTCTTACGGTTGTCAGTCGATTAGGGAAATAATTAGTGAAGCGTCTTCCTGATTATCGAGAAACTAAGGAGAAATCAGTAAGTGTCTTCTGTGGCTATAATTGGTTTGCATGTGTTAATTGAAATTATCTTTGTATCAAGTATTGGTATAGTTAAGCTAGGGTGGAGTTAATTGAAAACCGGAATACCTTTCATAATCTGTTAAAAGCTACTCTCTGTTTATTTGTTTATTTTCGTTCTTACATTGCAATAATAAAATTCGTGTGGAAAATCTGGTTGTTGCAAATTAAAAGTGTGGGATAATTCTCGCCGATCCTTTGGGAGACGATCTTGCTCGCCACTGTTCTGGGTAGTGTGGGCATACCGACTGTCGGTCGGATTATTTTTTGTGAAAATGACACACCAAGGTTCGTTATTTTTATAATGAATTGATGGAGCACACCCAAGAGGAAGCTATGGAGTTGTTGGAGAGAATGGCTACAAACAGTGCTCAGTGGCCATCTCAAAGGAACTCAGTTAGGAAGGTGGCCGAGATTTCATCATCTGATGATCTGAAGGAGTTGATGGCTCAAATGATTGCTGACAAAGAATAGTTTGGCCCCATGGAGAATGTACTGGAGAAAATAGCTGCAGTTAAAGATGATGTGGCCAATATGAATTACATACAAGGTCGAGGCTACAACAACAATTTTCAACCCAATCAAGGAGGAAATCCATACAAGCAGTTTGGACAGAAGACTAATGATAAGCTGACTTATGGAAATCCTAATAACTTTTAGTAGCAACCTCTCGGGTTCTCCACTACCAATGGAGTTATTAATGAATCTCCAAAGCCGGATTTGGAGAATATTTTTGGTTCCTTTATGATTACCACTAAACAAAGAATAGATATTGAAGCTGCAAAGGTGGACAATTTAACAATTGCATTCAACAAATTCACTGCAAACACAAGGGCTCAATTGAATTCAATGGAGATTCAAATTGGTCAGCTGGCCAAGATCGTTGGAAGCCGGCAATAAAAAAGGTCAATACCCTAACAATACGGAGGTGAACCCTAAGGAGCAATACAATGCAATGCAATACATGTGTGCAATGGCATAAATAAAGATGGTGAAAAAGAGACTACAACTGTTGTTGAAGAGGCTCTTGAGCCTAAGTATGTGTCTTCTCCTGCCTATGTTCATCCCCTACCATTTCTCTAAAGACAGAACAAGCGAGAAAAGAAAGTGAAATTTGCTCAATTTCTTGATATTTTCAATAAATTATCTATAAACATACCTTTTGTCGAGGCACTAGAGAAGATGCCGAAATATGCCAAGTTCATGAAGGAGATTTTGGCCAAGAAGAAAATAATTGGAGAAGTAGAAAGGGTAAACTTGTCTAAAGAGTGCAGTGCTGTGATACAGAGACAAGTACCGACGAATTTGAAAGATCCAAGAAATTTTTATATCCCGTGCCATATTAGAAGCTCCAGTTTTGATCTAGGAGCTAGTATCAATCTGATGTTGCTTTCTGTCTAGCAACAGTTGGGACTTGGCCCGTTGAAGTCGACATCCTTAATTCTATAGCTAGCTGACCGGACTCTGAGATATCCACATGGCGTAGTTGATGATGTTCTTGTGAAAATGGGGAATTTATTTTTCCAGCCGATTTTATTATGTTGGACATGTAGGAAGATCACAGAGTTCATCTTATCTTTGGGCGACCATTTCTTGCCACCGCGGGAGCGGTTATTGATGTGAAGATTGGAACTTTGGTGTTGCGGATTGAAGACGAAAGTGAAACTTTCTCTATTTACCAACCTCCTGAAAATTCGGCATATGAGGAAGTGAAGATGGCTGAAATGGTGCATGCACCCATTAATCCGATGATGCCGATCAAAGTTCAAGAAGTTAAGAAAATAAAGGCCAAGAAAAAGCATGGAGAGCATTGGGGACGAGCTATTTTGATATCCCCAATGGAGTTGATGAGATGAGGATTAGTGTGGCATCGTGCTTCATCAAATCCTCCATAGCCATTCTCAAGAAGATGTCGAGCTTGAGACAATAAATCAAGTGTTGATTGTGAGACACCCCAATATTTTTATATTTTTTGTTTTGTTTTTTTTAATTCTTTTGTTTTTTTTTTTTGAAATTTTTCGTACAGGTTCATAAAAAAGAAGAAAATTAGCACAGCCCGTGCTATTTTAGCACGGATCGTGCGTCACAGAGCACACCCGTGCTCTTGCTCTCGGTGAACCAGGTCTTTAGGAACAATAAAATTAACACGGACCGTGCTAACTAGTGTTATTTTATGTCGTAATACCAAGAATCCAGAAGGTCTAGTACGGCCTATGCGATCCTTCGGCCCAACACCCGTTCGCGATTTAAGGTCAGTTTTTCTTATTCCTTCATAAACGCACGCACGCCGCTTTACCCCAATAGAAGAACCCTAGTTTGATTCACTTCAATTGGCACTTCACAATTTCAATTCTGCATCCATATTATCGAATTCCACCATAAAATCACATACCCACATCCTCTTGAGGTTGATTTGGAAAGAAAACTTCAAGTTCTTCTCATATTTTGGGATTTTCATACAAAGTCGCAAGGTTTCGAAATTTTTGCCCAAACTTTATATAAAGTACATGTTTTTGCTCTATTTTACATTTGGAAATGTTTGTTAATGATTGAAGATAATGGGTAGTCGAAGTGGTGCTCTCATTTGCTTTGAAATTTTGAATATTTGTTGTGGACTTTGAATTTTGGACTCCATGTTGCTTTAATTGTTTTGTTTTGAGTTTATTAGGCATGGGAAGGATGCTAGGAGGTGATTAGGAGTAGTAATTTTGATCTAGGAAAGCTAAGGGCCTCATTTTTAATTTTGGTGCTAAATGAGATGAAAATTGCATGTTAATTTGGACTTCTTATGCTCTACATAGTTGATTTTTTTTGTGTACCGCCATCTTAATCATGATTGATGGTTGTGAGTCCAATGTGAGTGAGGTCATTGCAAATTTGCTCGTTGCTCAATCTCGTCGAATTTTGGATTTTGGTAGTGTATTGTTGAAGTAAATTGCACATTAGAAGGGTCAGTGTGCTTTATTTGCTTGTTTTGTGGCATGAGGTCCGTTCGAATTGTAATTGAGCATTGTTATTATGTGTGGGATGCATTGAGCATCCATTTAGAGATTGTTTGGTCTTAACATGTCTCATGTTTGGAGAGTTGCTTGTTTGCTAATTACTTATTGCTTATTATTCTCACATGTCATGTTTGTAGGTACTATAGCTGCTAGACGAAGAGGGAGACGAGGGGGTCGCCAAGGCTATGAACCTAATGAACCACAAAACTTTCTGGATAGTTTTCACTGATCCTGCCTTCAGAGAGAAATGAGACGTCCTTATCCAGCTCGATTGTATCCTCTTTCGATACCAAGACAATAACTGTCTGCGGGCTCTTGGACTACATGATGATTTCTAGGCTCTCTGTAAGGGAGGGGGTCTCACTTGGGTCTTCTCTAAGAGATGCCCGTCCTATAGGAGAATGATGCTGGAATTTCTGAGCTCCATGAAGATCAAGAAGAATCAAAATCCCTCCTCAGTAGTTCGGATCACATTTCAGCTGGACAATCGCAAGTTTACTCTCACAGTTAAGGAGTTAAACGCCATCTATTGCAACCCTAGATGGGAGTATGAGGAGCATGAGAACTATAACCGCATTTCATTCTGGCACCAGCTGACTCAGGCCCATGATGAGGAGCCGCCCCGCGACTTTGATCCGAGAGTGGACAAGGGTTTATCAATCAGGAACCATATCTTTCATTTTGTGCAGAAGGCATTTGCTAATGCCATCTTCGCTCTTTATGATGGAGGGAGCATTCAGGCTCATGAGCTATATTTCATATGGTGCATGTTGAGAGGCGAACCTTTCGATTTAGGGGCTTGCTAAGCCTTTGAGCCGGACTTCTATCAAATGTGGAGGCATTCTGATGTGTGGAGGCATGATCACTCCATTGGCTGACTACTGCAGAGTTGATTACTCTGACTGGGAGGACCTATAGGGCAATTCAATGCTGAATTTCGAAGTCCTAATGAACACGGACTTCATCAAGGTGGATCGAACCCAGTGATATTACTTTACCTAGAAGTTGTGAGGTCACTTCTCATTGTCGAACTGTATTTTCACCCATGTGTCTGACTAGCACGACCGCCAGAACTGGCGGATGATCACTCCAGCCCATCTGCGGGTCATTGCTGACTATCCGCCCGCTAGACCCTTCACTACACGCGTGGTGTATCTGCTTGAGGCAGAGATAACATATGAGCAGCAGTAGGATGAAGGAGGAAGCACGGTTGGTGCCAGCTCTAGTGCTCCCACTATCAAGACTCAACCCAGTAGTTCACAGTTTGGGAGGGCTAGACGATGCCATTTGAGTCCTAAGAACAAGATGGAGGCTTTGGAGGATCGAGTAGCCTCCATTGAGACTGATGTGCATGAGATAAAAGGTGACATGAATTCTATCAACATGAATATTGATGCTATGATGCATATGACGTAGTAGTGGGGCTTTCAGTTTCCTCAGCCTCCGCCTTAGTGAGTTCATTCTTCAGGATACTCCACTTCTTTTTCCTCCGAACTTTTTCTCTTGGCATGTGAATAAGTTTGGAGGAGGGAATTAGTGTAGTGGTATCCTGAATCTATCTGTTTTATTTATTTTGCTTAGGTTGTTGATTTTTGTTTTTTGTTGTTTTTGTTTTTAGGAGTAGTTTGATGTTGCTTTTGATTATCTCTGGATTTCTCTGTCTATTTGAAAATAGTTTGTATTAAGTATTGAAGAATATTTGTGTAATGTGAAAGTATGAAGTTGTGGAAACTTGAATAGTTGATGATGAGATTGTGTTTATTTGAAAAGTTGCTAACTGAGTATGTTATGATAGATTGATTTGTGCTTTGATAGATTTTTAGAATTTATGCATTTGGAATGTAATTGAGAATGAGAGATTTTGAGCTCAAGACTTGCAGTCTTGTTTGTTTCTGGTGTGATTATCAATCTTGTGTGTGATCTCTAGAACTCACCTTCATATCTCTCTCGGACTACGTGTTATGTGCTGATAGTTTGAAAATAATTTAAGATCATTCTTGTTAGGTAATTTTACCCATCCACTGGTCCTAATAAATTGATTATCCTTAGTCAGCCACGTCGAGCTTTAAAGCATATTTCTTCAAAGCAACTTTTCATTGAAAATATGTGAAGAATGATAGTTGGAAAAAATTATGGGATTATGGGTAGTTGGGGTTGATTTTGATGTTCTTTTGCCCAGAAAATTGGTATAATTTTCGATTCTCACATGGATCACTTTAAAGAAGTGAAGGAAAAAAAATAAAAGCATGTAAATTGAAGAAAAATGTATCAATGTAATTAAATGAGACTCGAAGAGTTTAATGGGGCTAGAAATTGATTGAACACTATAGAAGGGTAAAAAGGTTGGAAGAGGATTCAAAAGGATCCTACTGTAGACTTGTATTTATTTGGAGGGTGTCGGAGTTCATTTAACTTAGTCACTTAGCCAAAATTTCCTCACCTTAGCCGAAGCCTGCATTACAACCAATGAAAAAGTCCTTTTTGATTCTTACTTTGAAGCACACATTTTTTTGGTAGTGGAGAGATGAGATTGATTGCAAGTCTATGGTGGATTATATACACTGAATTGATTTTGAGTGTAAACACACCATTTTAAACACTAGAGTGTTGAGAGAAAAATACACATCCTGAGATGTTCACTATTTTAAAGGCATGATTTTTTTAAGTTTGTCTTGGTGCATCGTGGTTCTGATTTACATACTTGATATTCTCTGAAGCATTACACGCTTGACGATCCATACTTCATTTTTTTCATGTTTCTCGGATGTTCGAGGATGAACATGTCTCTATGTTTGGGAGAGTTGATATACTGAGTTTTTGCACCTATTTAGAGTCTATTTTGTGATGGTTTTGACTATATCTACTGTGTGCTTTAATTCAAGTTTATCTCGGATTTCACTTGTTTGGAAGAGATGGATTTTTGGTGTCATTATGTAGGAATTTGGACTGAAAACCATTAGAGTTGATGAAATCCAGCTCTAAGACTTGATGGTTCGACTAGAGGCTCAATCGGGACGAGAAAATACCGGGAACACGCACATCGAGAGTGCAGTAAGTTAGCACGGACCGTAGTTGGCATTGCACGGCCCGTGCTCATCACAAATTAAGGCAACCTGTTGCAGAAGGATTGCATGGTCCGTGCTAAGCTAGCACGGCCCGTGCTAACCGTGCTAATTTAATGCCTTTTCCGCGGATTTCCTTTTTGGCCATATTCTTCTCTATCTTGGGCTTGGACCACTTCCCAACTATTTAAGGATTTCTCTTGCACGAAAATTCAACAACTTTTACCCTATAGAGAGCAGAGAATACCGTGGAGAGATGGAGAAGAGATTACAGAGAGATTAAAGAAATACATCATAGACTGAATTTTATTTTATGATTTATTCGATTGGAACTACTATGTTGACTATTTATTCGTATCTATTTTCTCTGGATTTTGAATACGATATGAGTAGCTAAATTTTTAGAGATCCTAGGGTCGTTGAATGCTGATGGATTTTATAATTTGAAGTAATTTATTGTTCCGTTCTATTTCTTGTTTATGCATCCTTGATTTATGTTGTCTTGTGTGATTGAACTGGTCAGCTTTTGCACTTGTGTAGTTAATTTATTATTCACTCGAGAGAAATTAGTGGATTAACGAATTATGACTGCATAACATGAGTCTGCTAGATTGAGAGATTGGTAGGTCTCATGAGGAGAATAAATTTGAGGTTTTATCTGGAGTTAGATAATAATTCGAGATCGAGAGATAAGAATTAGAGTCTAATCTACTGTTATAGCTTACTCGAGAGAGATGTTGTAATTGCACTAGTAATCCTCTTACAAGATTTAGAATTAAATTGGTTGAATAATTATCTGAAAATCGGGAAATCCATTTTACAGCAACACTCTATGATCCGTCTTTTTATCTATTTATCCAGTTTTCTCGTGCTTGATTTATTTATTTTGTTTACAGTATTTAGTTAATTAAAATCAACTTCTTCATTTGGTTCTCTAGATAAAGTGGGACAATAGAATTGAGTACTTAGTTGAATTACTTAGTCAGTCTCTGTGGATACGACATTGCTCACCATTGTTTTGCTATAAATTACCTCGTTCTCTTACGAGGGACATTTTAAGTGAAATAAAATACCGAACATCTTAGATACTCTTATATCAATGGTTATGTCTTTTTACCTTTCATGTACTGCATGTTTCAATAAGCTCGAGAATCGGGATAGACAATATGGAAGAGTGTTTATTACTCTAACAAAAAAAATTATATACGTATGTTTTAATAAATTTCATGTACAATGTTTTAATAAGCTCGAGGCACACAATATAGAAATCTTATTAACCTAACAAAAAAAAAATGTTAACACAAATGAGTCAGGATAAATTTATAAGGAACCAGGATTGAGATAGAGTAAAAATTTCATAATTTGAGTTAGTATAAATTTATAATCAACCAAGATTAAGAATTTGAGAGTAAAATTCCAAAATTTCAAGTAAAAGGGAAAGAAAAAATTATTGAGAGACATTGAGCCTAAAAATAGGAGTTTTAGTCCTCGCGATTTTTTCCCATCATGTATATTTATATACATTAGCTGCGCCACATAATTTTGCACTATTTTTTTAACTAAAAATTATGAAACTATACTAATAACTCGAATTAGTTGGATGGAAGTCATAGTTCTTGGTTGGAGTCGAATTTGTGAAATCGAAACTAAAGTTATCGAAACTAAAGTTAGTTTGCTAGGTGCGGTGACACTAGTTTCAATTCTAATCATAATTCTATAAGAATTTTAGCTATACCAAGACTAAAAAATGACTCCAATGTGTTAAATCAATTTAAAAGGCTTATATATTGTGATGTTACAATGCATTATTAATGCTTGAAATGTATCAATGATGATCGATGATATTTTCGTACAATGTAACATAGAAACGATAAATTCTAATATAAGAGGATGCAATCCCCTTATTATTTCCAACCAATTTTTACTATTTTCAATCTTTATCGTTTGGCTGATAAAATAATTTCGGTTTCGGATTGTCACAACAGGTAATTAAGTATCATAATATGTTAGTTGAGGTACCATGATAGATTTTTTCGGCTGGTCAAAATTTTTGACTAAAACTTTTGTGTTTTTTTTTTTTTAAAAAGCTTTAAATAACCAAAATTTATGGCCTGAGACACTTGTCAGCTGTAGGAGGAACAGATGTAATACATCCCCTTCATGATAGAATTTACCCATAGAAACATAGTAATAGAGAGGAAGGTTTTTGTTTATTAAAAAAATCCCTTGGAGATGATCTACGAGGAAGTGGTGTAAACTTGAGATTGAATGGCTCGAGTTCGAATTCTACTAACACCAGTAAGTGTGAACATGTTACATTTGGTTTAATTTTTAAATGTGGTTTACCTCATTTATGGTTTTCGGACTATTATATAAAACAGAGTTTATTTATTTAGTATGCACTGTAATTTTATAAGTGTGGTTTAGCCTCGACATAAAAAAATATATATGTGCTTTGATAGGCTCACATGTATGTATAGAATTTCAAATATTATCAATTAACCACATTAGCTGTATATAATTGCCAGTTAGTTTTTAGATATTGATGAACAATTGGATATCTGGATTCTATTGAATATTGTGTATTCGATTAGCTGTATTCGATTAGCTAAGTTTACAATAGACCGTGTTATTCCTTAGGGGAAAAAAATTGTTAACAATCAATTCATTTTTTCAACCAAGGCGTTATTTTCTTTTTTTATTATTATTTTTCTTAATTAGGTACAACTTATTTTATCATCGTCTATTCCATGCATATGTTATTTCCCATATAAAAAACATAAATATTATTTCTTTAAAAAAATTATAATTCATTCATCGTCCATTAGAAATATTATCAGTTTATACAGTATAAAATAATCGGATATTCTGGTGAAAAGCAATGATATTTGTGAGTATGTTAAAGTTTAAATTATTGCTCCAAAAAGAAAAGAAAAATGGTGTGATATAGATTGTTCATTGTTCAGTCTAGTCAAGAAATAGTATATTGTTATATAATAATTTGTAGAGATGGAGGGAATTCACTATTGAGTGCTGCAGGAAGAGGCAAACATAGAGATATAACAGTCTGATAAGCAGAGTTATATCATCGATCATTCCACAGTCAGTACACATCAGTATTCAGCAGTGTGGAGATGATGAGAGAGAGAGAGAGAGAGAGAGAGAGAAACACACAACTAATTAACCAGACAACTGGCTCTTTTTTGACTCTTCAAAGGCCAACTGTAAACTCCATGAAACCCTCCACAGATGGGCCTTTTTCAGGATAAGATCCCCTCTGTTTTTTATTTTTTCAATATATTATAATTGGAGAATGATGAATAAATTTTAAATTAAAACAAATCATAATAAATTAAAAGACGGAACATTAAATGCAGAGTGAATTGTAATAGGTGATTCTATTTCACATTTTTCCGTATATAAATAATATAGGTATTTTTTTATTGTATTTAACGAAGCTAAACGATTGAGATCCATGCATAAAAAGAAGAAAACGATTCAAGTCAAAAACCCACTGCCCCCTTTTCCTTAACTCCAATGAACAAGATACAAATCATGTTTTAATTTCTATTTAAACTTGTATTGATAAATGATGAGTGTACCGTGTAATCAAGGGTAAATTATTTGCCTTACAAACATAATTATTTTTTAAACGAATGATGGATTAAAAAAAATGAGACGGGACTCATCTTTTTTTTATGGAATTTTTTTTTTCATTCTAGTAAATGTAATATATAATCTATTAATCTTTTATATTTTTGTTGGAGTTAACATAATTTGAAATTTTCTTATTGCAGCACAACTGATTGAAGGGATAAGGAACTAAAAAGACAAAATAAAATTTTTGTTTGTTAATTTATTTTAAAAAATCAGAAGCCCCACGTGTGTGTGTAGGATTTGGTTCAAATAGGTACTAGTTTTCATGTGAAACTAGGAACGGTGCTTATTTACTATGAATTTATAGTTTACTTTATTATATTTTAGTGCTAATTTTTTTTAAAAACATTTATAACTTATCTTGTTATATTTTAGTTCTAGTGCTAATAGCACTAAAATAAAAAAAGGTAAGCTATAAAATCACACTAAATAAGCATCATTCCTAGTTCTCATGCGAAGCACAGTCCTCATTATAACCCACCCCTATATATATGACAGGTTTTGTGTGCACTAGATTCATCAGACGGTCAACGTGCTGATCGGATCAATGCGCGTTGACCTAAAAATCCGTCAAAATCAGTATCATTCTTGACATTAAAAAATATCACTCAAAAATCAAAAAGAATTATTTGTATCATTAAAAAGTATCGGTCAGAAAAATAAATAAAGAAAAAGGCTGTCAAAATCAGTATCAATCGTAACACTAAAAAGTATTACTCAAAATTTTTAAAAAAAGTATCACTTGTATCCATAAAAAGTATCATATATTTTGATGATTGCATTGATCGAGTTCACGCGTGTTGACCTTCTGATGTACATCTTATGTATAAGATAATAATATTGTGTATTAATATTTGTAATCTGATCATTTTATTGTAGGGTATTTATTGCACGAATCTATACATATATTAAAGCAAAATCGTAGGGGCAAAATTGTAATAAAAAAACTAAGTCAACTTCATTTAAATATGTAGTTTTGCCAAAAAAATTTCAAAGGTTGTCATTGGTGTAGTGGATTGAAATTGATATGAAACTCATGCACGTGGCCAAAAGACTTGGGATCAATTCTTGCTGTTTGTGTTATGCACCTTTTCATTTTTTTTTTCACTTTTCTTTTTTTTTTCTTTCGGTCATTTTTTTTTTCATTTTAACTATTTGTGCTTTTTTTTTTCAGGTTATTAATCTATACATATATTAAAGCAAAATCGTATGGGTAAAATTATCATAAAAATAAATCAGTTAAAACATTGTTAATAAAAATGTTTTGCAGAAATTTTACATGACCAGCCATACAGTGTAGTTGGTTGAGGTGCTTCCTCATACTTGAGCGTGGAGGGTTTGATTCTTCCGCATAGCAAATTCTCTGCACGCTTTTTTTTTTTTCAAATTTGATTCAAACTCACATACATTCATTTGAATCCTCACTCATTCAAATTTTTAACTTTTAAGATTTATTAAATAATAAAATATTACCATAACATTCATAAATAATAACTAATAAGCATTCACATCTTTAATTTTTTAAAATTTTTTAAATAAAAAATATCATAAAACTTAATAAAATGCCCATCAAAAATATTTATGTTTTATTTTTTTTTTTAATTATACTACTACTTATGATATAAACATTCATATTTTTAACTTTTTACAATTTTTTTAAATAAAAAAAATATCACTCAAACATGCATAGATAACAATTAATAATCATTCTTTAATTTTTTTAGATTTTCTAAATATAAAATATCATCGAAACATAACAAATATGCCAATAGAAATATTTAAATTTTTATATTTTAAATTATAATACTACCTCTGATGTAAGCATTCATATTTTTAACCATTTAAATTAAATAAAATCGTCGATCACCAAAATATGAATATATAACAATTAACAATCATTCACATCTTCAATTTTTTAGATTTTCTAAAAACAAAATCACCAAACATAGCAAAAGGCCCGTCGAAATATTTGAATTTCTAAATTAATTCTAATACTACTTTTGGTGTAATCAAATGACTTATTATATAATAAATGGGAATTTTGAATGTCAACCACTTAAATTTTTTATTTTTTTTAATTATAATACTACTCATGGTATTTATTTCCTAAATTTTAAATTTTAATATGTATCTTTCTTTAATTGTTCACAATTATAACTTATTATTTATAAAATCAAGTCATTTGAAATAGTTTAATTTTTTACAATATGTATTTTTATTTGGTTCCTTTTTTTTCTTTTTGTTTGTCCTCTACGTAAATTTTTTCTTTTTATGTAATTAATGTGCATATTGTTCCTTTAACTTGAATTAATATAATTTTTATGGTGCAAATAAAATTATCTGTCATATTTTGTACAACACTCCATGTTACACAATTAAAATTATTAATTTTTCACAAATTGTAGCTTATGATTCCATTTACTTATCACGTAATCAAAGGGACTTATAATTAATGGGATTTTTTAATGACAAATAAAAAATTGAAAAAAAAAAAACTCAAAAGAGAAAACGGATAAGAGGGTAGAAAGATATAATATGTGTTTAATTGTTGACATATCTTTCAAATTATAATTTTTCTTATTATATATTAATACTATTACGAACAACACTTCAACTATCATAAACTTTAAACTTAAAATGTTTAGATCGATTCCCGTACATCGTACGGGAGATATACTAGTTTTTCGTTTAAGCAATAATCATTGTGTTTTTGTTTTTCTTCCCTTACACTTTTTTCTCTTTTTTTTTTGTCCCCTTTGATTCTATTTTCATTCGCTCAATTTTTTCCTTTTATTATTTTTTTCTTTAATTTCATTTTATTTCTTTTGTTCTTTTTTTCATTTTATTTCCTTTTAAAGTTTAGGTTGTTAATTTTTATTCAAGCAGTAATCATTGTATTTTTTTTTCCTTTTGTTCTGTTTTTTTTTTCTTTCAATTTTGTCTTTAATTTATTTTAACTTTTTTGTGCCTTTTCCTTTTGCCATCAATTACTTTTATTTCATTTTAATGTTTAGATTATTAATTTCTATTTAAACTTTAATCATTGTATTTATTTTTTGTATTAAAGATTTGTCAAAAACTTACGATTAAAGTTTGTTCTTTTGTTCTGTTTTTTCCTTTTGTTTAATTTAATTTTTTCTTTTATTTTGTTTTAATCCTTTGTGTGTGTTTGTTCTGCCTTTGACTCTTTTTTTTCCTTCTCATCCTTTTTCATCTTTTCATCAAATTTTTCCTTTTATTCAATTTTTACTTTTATTTCATTTTAATGTTCAGATTATTAATTAATTTATATCTAAACAATAATCAATGCATTTAATTTTTGTAAAAAATGCCTGACAAAACTTATGCTTAAAGAAAGAAACCAATACTTTGCAACAATTACAAATATAAAAATATTTAATTTGATTTTTCAATTCTAATATTGAAAGTTTTCATTAGACTGAAGTTTTATTTTATTCTATTTCTTTAAGCAAATTTGTTTGCTCATGCGTTTTCTGTTAACAATCATTAGAACATGACTATAAGTTTTTGAATGGCTGAAAAAATTGAGTATTGAAATTTTATTTGTTCTTTGCTTGCGAAATCATGAGTTTTTAAAAGTTTTCAATTTTATACAAATAATATAACAAATACACACTAAAAATAAATAAGATAAACATTTTATTGCATACATAACCACAATCTATGTGTACAACCCCCAAAAATGTAATAATATTATAAATTGGGTTAAAAATAAGATGCCACATCTTTATTTCTTAGTACATATAAAATGTAATCATTTTACTATAAGTAATAGTGACGATGTTGATAACATTTTTACTAAAAGTATTACAAAATACATATGAAATTTCATGATTGTGTTTATTTTGTAATTTCTTTTAATATATAATTTAACTATTATTATATGACACTGGTTAAATTATCTACAAATATACAAATAATAAAGCATTTATACATATATAGATAATAAAAATGTGTTTGTACATCATACGGAAGATACACTAGTTTATCATTAATTGTTTCATTATTACACTTTTCAATTGGCAAAGGAACACTCTAGCACTTAAAACTTTTAATATTTTGTCTTATATGTTGAGATACGTTTTTATCACCAAAAATTGAAGTCCGGTCCATGATTTTCTAATGAGAAAAATCCGATTTTGGTCTCATAGAATATGCTTTAGTCTAATATTGGTCTCACTACTATCACTTTTGGTCCTATTTCAGAAATTGTTATTAAATTTGGTCCCATAGGACTTGGATTATCAATTTTGGTCCCACAATTTAGACGGCAATTTGACAGGGTGACGGACAAGTAGATGCACGTGACTAACATGTACAATTTATCCCCAAATTGAGTAATAATTCCCAAATCAAAACAAAGAACCCTAATTCCCCCCAATTTCAAAAGGCCCCAAACATTTCTCTCCTAAATTTCCTCCAATTTCAAACAAACTCGTCGATTTCAAAGGCTGCACGATGATTCGAAGGAAGTACTTTCTATCAATGTCACACCCAAACTACATTAAGTGAAATCCCTCAGTTTCATTCTCATTCTCAGTTTCGCATTTCAAAGGCCGCACGATGATTCTCACTTTTGATTTTGATGGTTCCTCATTTTCTTCTTGTTAAGTGGGTGTCATTACTAGTACACGTTGAAGCTCATACATGGCGGAATGGCTCTGAATGATCCGGATAAGATTATGTATTTAAAGGGTACTATGTCTGCATTTAATTTTGTAGACGTACGTAAGTGGTCTAGGATGTATTTAGATGGGCTATGTGAACAATTAGGTTATATGGGGACTAAACTCATTTACAAGTATGATGAGAAGGGTGAATTGAAGTTAATGGAGTGTGAGGCAGATTTTTAGTACTTAATAAGAAGGGCTGAAGTGAGTAAGGAATTTACTCTATATTTAGATGGAAAAAAGAAAATATTGATGTTGATAGTGGAGAAATTGTTCATGGCACTAATGCCAAGTCAGGATGGTTAACAAAACGATTTGAGAGGAGTTTTGGAGTTTATCTCAGGAGAAGTATAAAGTGCTTTAGGAAGGATGTTATTTCAGAGCTTGGAGTGTATGTATCAACTCACAAAGCTATCAGGGTAAGACAGAATTAAGTTGCTCAAGATGATTGAGGGGTCTAATGCTGAGCAATACTCCAAGCTATGGGATTATGCAGACACACTGAAGGAGAAGAATCCAGGATCCACAGTGATTCTAGACTGTGATGTTACATCTAATGACAACAATTGCAAAAGATTTTATGTGTGTTTGGGTGCTATGAAAAGAGGTTTCAGGGCAGGTTGTAGGCCATGGATAGGTGTTGATGGGTGCCATCCGAGTGGTGAGAATGCTGGTGTCTTGTTGACTGTTGTGGGTATGGATCCTAATAATGATCCATATCCTTTGTCATATACAGTGGTCTCTTCTGAAAACAGAGAAGCATGTGAATGGTTTCTGCAACTTGGAACTTATTGTTGGTTTTGACACATTGAGAATGTAGTTCTATTCATTCATAGATAATAGTTAGATAATAGATTACATTTCTTACGCAATTGAATTTGAACTTGCATAGCAGATTGCATAAATATTATGCTCATTTGAATAATGTAATTGCCAAGGCCAACATTAGAACTATGCATATCATTTTCACCATCTTTTTCATCTCTGCAATATCTTCAGCCATCTTCTTCAAATCTTCTGCCATTTCCTTTGAATTTTCAGTGATTTCAATGCCATCTTTTTCATCAGTCCATAAAAGAAAAATCACACCCCCACGTTGTGAATCTGGGCAAGTATGAAATGTCCTGCCTTTGCTTGATGGTCTTTTTGAAACATACGTACGAGCTGCTTTTCCACAGTAACAAGCCATGTAGTCTTTGTTGAAAGCTTAGTTTGATGATGTAGCAGACATGATGTCTTATGTTTGGAATTTTTTACTTTCTTTTGATTTTTACTTTTTTTGATGGTTTGATAGTTGTAATTTGATGATTTGATGAGTAGATATATATAGATGCATGTTGGTGGGAAATTTGGATCCAAATCAGGTTAAATTTCCCTCCAATTCAGTAAAATTTTGCCTCCAATTGACTTGCAACAAATTTATGGAATGAGACCAAAATTGATACCAAAATGGGACCAAAATCGATAATTTTTTTAACGGAAACCGTGACGGTTTGACCAAAATTGATAATTCAAGCGATTTGGGACCAAAAGTGGTGGGGGTGGGACCGAAATCGAAATTTTCTCATTTTCTAATACAATTTGCTGTCAAATATTACAAAAAATTAAATAAAATTATTCATAGTACATCCTTAGTGTATTAAGAAAAAAAAATGTAGATAAATCATATCCAATCATTTCTTTTTATGTAGGATACATACACATTTATAAATATATAAAAGTGAAGCAGTCTTGTATGAAAATTTCCCACCCAAAGCACCAAGTTCTCCCCCAAATCTGCTACATCACATGCAATATTCATTTTTTTTTAAATTATATGATTATTAGGAAATATTGATGTAAGATATTAGTTTACAAAATACATTATTTGTTGAACTTCCGCCCAGAACTCTGTTAGCCCAACTCTAAGTGCCCACTTCAAAATTCAAATTTTTATAGTACAAATTTTGAAATACAAATTTTCGAAGCCAGCACTATATATAAATATTGTATGTCAATTTTTGAAGCCAGCACTATATGCTATGCAATCTCTTTCTTCTTTGTTTTTTTTTTCCTTCAAATTTTGAACATTAGTTTACTTTTCGAGTTTTGTATTATATTTTTCATATTTTAAATTTTAAATGCTTTTCTTCTATATATTTTTGTAGGCATATGCTTGAAAAAAATCTGGACTTGCAGCAGTGCATGATTTTATTGCAACCAATGAAGAAAAATGTGGAAATGTGGGATTGGTTCATGCTTCACAGAGAGTAATGGTATAAACCAGAATCATCTTCCATCTTCTATGATCATTAAGGCTGCATAAACTAAAAAAAATCAACATACAAGAATAGTGAAAGAAATGTTGAAGAATATTTCATTTTTGCATTAATATTTATTGATTATTGTTATGTAAGCATATATCTTCTATTTTCTCATCTCAAAACCATTATTGTACATTTCTAATCTAATAAATAGCTTATAAAGGAATTCAAGTTAGGAAAAATAAATAAATGATAGTACAATTATTTTCAGTTCAATTTCAATTTATGTTCTCATTAAAAGTCAAATTCACAGACATTCAAAACATTCATCATCAAGACATGCAATTATCATTATCGTATTATCGATACAAGAAGGAAGAAGATTATGAGGGCTTCATTACTCTAATATTTTATGCATCAAGCAATAAAGGGGACCTAAAAACTATGGGTGGACAATATTTTCATTTTAAGTTCCAAGGTAATTTTTCATCCCTGTTTTTTTATTTTAATGGTCACCAAATAGGTTTATGCCAGCATTGTCTTTACATGATCTTTACCCTCTTCTTTTAGATTAAGGAATAATCTTTGCTAATTTTACGTCTTTACACTTCTTAAACTCTTCATTTAAAATAAGAAATAAAAGATTCGGTTGATTGCATAAATCAGAAATTGAAATATAACTGATTCAGAATAATATATTTAAATAATAACATAAGAACTATAAGAAACTCAATGGACTACATGTTTCTTCACAGCTTACAAACTAACAATTAATCTATCACAATGAAACATTTATATAAAAATCACTAATAATAGACAAAAAATAATATCCATAAAAGATGACATAAGTTTAAAAAATTTAATTGTGAAAAATATTAAACCAGTCATGAAAAACATTGATATATACAAATTTAAAAGTAGGAGAAATATAGAAAAAAAAACATTTCTTCTGACTAAACACGTAGATTCATGGGTCTAAGTTTCAATATGTAAAAAAAAAAAACTTATTCCATTTGTAACTTGCATATAAATGTGATTAAAAATAGAATAACAGATAATAATATTGTTATGGAATAATTCCTTAGCAATTTGACTTTATTTGCAGAAAAATAAAATTTTCGGCTGTTTAATGTCGTCTCGCCAGAGATGGAGAAAAACTCATAAATGAAAGTCACAAAAAAACTTGAAAGTAATTAGCAAAGAAAAATTGTGGAAGGCAGTTGAAGATGACTTAGATGAAGGCATATTAAAAAGAAGAGAGTGAAATAGATAGCATCCTGAGTTACGATTGGGGGCGGCGGACGCTGGGGGAGAAATGAGTGAAGAAGTATATGGATTTTGGAAAGTGAAAAAACTCACGGTAGCTAATATTGATTATTTTTTATTCATTTTTTTAACTTTTACTATCGGAATGGCCTTTCAAATGAGCAGGTCCAAAAAAATATCCTTTTTGGTGGGTAAAAAAATTATCCTGCTCGCTCATGAATGATATTAATTATTTTGTAAGAAATGTTGATTTTATTTAGTATTACTTTTTTTTATTATTATTCACACTTAAATTATATATTTTACATATATAAATTAAAGTAACACATTATCCTCACCCACTTTTAATGCGATAATTTGAGCATGAAAATTTGAGAGCCAATGAAATTTAAATGAAAAGAATAGAAATAACAAAAAATAGGGAAAATTTTTGAGAGAGTCAAAAATACATTTTATATCTTTGTCAGTGGTTCATTTTTGTGTTACGATATTTATTGGCATCATCATTTTGCAATTTGAATAGAAAAAAGTGCAAGCATTTAGGATAAATTACGATTGGATATCTACATTTTTTGGGCACTTTTTAAAAAATGACATACTTTTTTAAAATTAATAAAAAAATAGTACCAATTTTTTCAAAAGATTTGCAAATGTAACATTTAATCAATTTTATGACTTGAAAATCATATGTAATTGATTGTAACTTAATATTTTTTGATTGGATGAATTTTTTCTACGTGATTGTGGAAATAGAATATTAAAATACAATCAATTACGTACAATTTTTTAGACCATAAAAATAGTCAAATGCTAGATTTGTAAATTTTTTGAAAAAGTAGATATTTATTTGTTAATTTTGAAAATGTGGATAATTTTTAAAAAAATGTCCAAAATATATGTATCGAAGCATAATTTATCCAATCATTTAAGTAATACAACCAAACAGCTGAAGAAGTATTAATTCCATATCAACTCTCAAAACTCAAAAGGAAAAATATAAAAACTCAGCAATAACAAATTGAACATGTCAGAAAGTGTGCTCATTTAATTCTGAAAATCACAAAATATCGCAAAATCCCATTCACTAAATTTATATTTTGTCCACGATCAATATTAGTTTTTTTTTGTATTTTCATTTTGTGTTTCATTTTATATTTGGAAATGGTATTGTACAATAGAAACGGATCTTATTTCAAAATGAATAATTATTATAAAGTCATAAATTAGACATAGAGTGAACACTAAGGTTCGGCCATAACTTCGTTTCATATTTGGCCACGCAACGCGGGTGGGTAATACTAGTGTGTGTGTGTGTAACTCTTTTTTTTTGTCGAAGGTAACCCGCAGCCGCTACCGAGGTGCGCATTGGGTAAACTCCGCCCCTGTGTAATAGCCTGCAAACCACACAGGAGAGGTAAACCACACTTGGCAAGCCAGGTGTGACAGGCTCACACCTAGTGGTGTTGGTGGGATTCGAAATTGAGACCTTTGATCTCAAGATATCACCACTCCACCACTAGGCCATTCCCAAGGGGATGTGCGTAACTCTTTTAATATCTCAAAATATAGTAGTTGATAATTTATGATATATTGTTAGAACTTAAGGTTGATATCTCAAAGTTCTAGTACCTTAATTAGTGCTAAAATGAAAATACTTTAAAAATATTTGTTCAACAAATCATTAAGTTTAATTTTAGTAAATGGGGGCAATTGCCATCAATGCGGAGCCTGTATTATATCCAAATTTGTGTTTTGTACATCAGTGATTCAGTGTATGCGGTGTATAAACACTTTTTTTTAATATAAAATATAAATAAATTTATTTTTATATGATCAACTTCATGATTTGATATAATATTATTTTTTATACGGATCATTGAAATTGAAAAAAATGAAACATTTATTTTTAAAAACAAATATAAAGTCAAAATTTAATAAATTAGGGAATGCCTTGTGAATTTCTAAGATTTTAGACTTCTAGTGGTTTAAAGATGAGAAGACAAAATAACAAAAGCAAAGTACAAAGATTACTATTTTGTATACTATTAAAAAAGTCACTCACTTCTCATCAATGGGCCAAAGATTATTAAATCAAAGACTTATGTGAACATATTGTGACTCGGGACAAATGAAAAACAAACAATGTGCATATTAGCGATAACATTTTTTTTGCTTGTTAGAAAAATTCAAGCTCTATTGATGATACTAGCTAGTCAGTGTCTGATCAAATTCAAGGATAAAATCGAAAGAAGACTAGAAGATTCATCCATGCCCATAATTGCTCCTCTTTAATGATACATAATAAACGCATGATGGGACTAATAATTTTGAATTCACTATTAGGATTACGTATATTAAATTGTACTTTATGGTATATTTTACGTTATCTAATATTAATCAAATAGTATGTTTTTAAGGAAATTAACACTACCCTAAATCTTCTAACATAAATAGTACTATGTTTTTAAGGAAATCATCACTTCCCACTGCCCAAAATCTTCTAACTTTGTTTCTTGAGTCTCCCAAATGTTATATTTACCTCTTTTGTGTGATTTTCAACTCATTACACGTGAGTTCTATTTACCTAGTATGTAAATTTAAGTAACAGCTGTGGATTGCCCTTATCATAAAAAATAGTAAAAAAAAAATTAAAGGAGGTGGCCGGATTCCTAAAAATGGTCAACAACGAAATATTGTAAAGGATTATGATCCTTAGCATCGTAAAATTTGTAAGTATATAGTTAATTAGTTAGAGATAAGTTGTTGTATTTTTGCGTTTCCTGGGACAATATAATTAATGGTGGTTCAAAGTTTGAATCATTAAATGTATTTATTTTCGATTATTTTTCTTTCAACTAAAATGTGTTCCTACGGTCAATTAGCATATGAAATTGTGTATGGTACATTTGGTGTTTCATTTTCTATTACATACTCGATTTTTTAAGATTTTTTTTTTAATTTTCTTCTTTTATTTTAATTTCTTATATTTTAGTTTAATTTTACACTTGTTATTTAGGTTCATACTACCCAATTAGGGTTTCATTTAATTTTTTTAGTATTTTAAAATTTTCAAATAATCAATTAATAACTAAAAATTGAAAATTAAATACTAAAAAATTATAATACATTCTAATTAGGGAGGATGAACTTTAAATATAAGTGTAAAATTAAACTAGTGTATAAGAAATTGAAATTAAAAAAAAAAATCAAATGTGCAATAGCGGATTTCAGCTGGTCAATTAGTTAGCTTCTTCTTCTTCTTCTTTAATTCTTCTTCTTCTTATATTATTATTATTATTATTATTATACACAATAAATTAAAATTACGAATTTTATTAATTTAGACTAATTGGATTGTAAATTAAGTCGATATATACCAACATGTTGAAGCTACACCAAAAGACGATTAGATTACTCAGTCCGCATCTCGATAGTGACTGCGGGTTACCCTTAATAAAAAAAAAGACGATTAGATTACTCGAACCGACCATAAAATATTGATTTATTTATTATATTATATATAATATATATAATTGGACTGTTAACGTCTATACATAATATATTACTTTTTTCAGTTTGAACTGATGTCGTAAATGAGTAGCATGAAATTTTCGTTTGTGACAATTGGTTTTAATCGAATTAAAAGGCTTTAACCCCTCATAATTCAACGTATCATGAGAAAATTGGAGATAATTCCATGCAATGTCAACTATCTGCATAAATATTTTGTGGTAGCCTGATTTTTAAATAAATTTCAAATAGAATTCGAATAACAGTTATAATTATAATTAAATTGATGCAAAAACATATGCATATAAGATATAATTATACACGCGCATTATGGTATGGATGACCATCGAAAATGAGACGGTAAAATATGTCAACCTCTCTTCTGTTATCGAAATATAGCACGATTTTTATTTTTTTTTGAATTGTACCAAATTTCTACGTGTTCTTAAAAGGACAGGTAGCACGGTTTCCCATTTTCTAATTTTTTTATTAAAATACATTTGTTTACTTGGCCTTGAGTACTATAAATGCTGCTTGGAAAAAGGATATTTTGGGAAAAAAATAAAAACTGAAAAGTGTACATATATATTCTTAAAAAATACAAAGGAGTTTGACCCAATTTAAAAAACACAAGTTTATTAAGTGCACAATTTCGATAAAACAAGAAGATTTAATTTAAGGCATTTTACCCAACATAAGACATAACATCTCAAGCTCTATTTTACCAATTGAGTAATAACTCCGCTTTATTCGCATAGCAACACATTCTTTTTTAATTTTGATAAATTCACAGTTGTTATTTGTGAGAACGTTTTGGATGAATTCTATTCTCATGTAAATAGCTTACAAATAGCAAAGAAAATGTAAACAACGCGTTAGAGCATCCACTATGGTGCTACCCCATAGTGATGCCACATGTGTATCACACTATCAACAACTTCTTTTTTTAATTACTCAATATTTTCTCCACTATGGTGCTATCTCACTTTTAACTATTCATGGATCCACTATTTAATTCAAGAACCAAAAATATAAAAGGGAAAGAGAGAGAAAGCACCGAAAATGCAAAAAGGGAGGAGAGAGAAAATTTTTGGGCCCACTATTTAATTCAAGAACCAGGTACTTGCACAAGGGATTCATTCCTTATTTTGCTACCTTAACTTGTGTTCCACTATGGTGGAACCTGATGCTTATTTTGCCACATAGATATAAGCACCCTCATAGTGGATGCTCTTATGCGTGATAGATCCAATCTGAAAAAAAAAATCATTGGAAATATTTGATTTCATGATGTTTTAGTTATAAGTTAACCCAACCAAACAATAAAAATAACGCAAATTCTCTTGTACATAAGATGTACATTAGACCATTAACGTGTTGACTAAAAATCATCAAAAATAGTGATATTTTTTAATTTTGAGTGATACTTTTAGTGTCACAGTTGATACTGATTTTGACAGTTTCTTTCTTTATTTATTTTTTTCTGTCCATACTTTTTAATGATACAAGTGATACTTTTGAATTTTTTAGTGTTACGATTACTATTGATTTTGATAAGTTTTTTGGTCAACGCATTGGTCGCCTAACGTGCACCTAGTACGCAAAAGATTTGCCCTAAAAATAAATATCACAAAACAATCCAAACCTATATCGGTGTGTGCCATAGAAAGTTTATTTATCTTCGACATTCGATTATATGTTATATTTGATAAAGGAGAGTTAATATTCTAGAGACTAGAAAGTAGATGACTTTTAGATTAACTGCTTTAGGAAAAAAAAAAGGTCATCACTTGTTTTAACTATAATTTTAGTTGAAAACCTCCTTTTTTTTAGTTTCATTGGTGTAATAACTAATTAAACTAGCTTTACTACCAACTAGGCAACTAATAACACTTGATATTAGATCAATTCTTATATTTACAAAATATAATTACTTCATAAAATCTTTAACATAAGTTTTGAAGGAATTAAAGTTCATAATTCCAGAAGAAAAAAGGGGGAAGGAAATTAAAGCACATATAAACCAGAATTCTTGTATGAAGTCTTGAAATTAAACATACGGATCAGCGTTAAAAAAAGACACTGAAAGTGAAATGTTGACTAATGGCATACAAAGCTTTATCCAATAAATATATTTATGATCCTCTCTCTCTCTCTCTCTCTAAAAAGTTATCATGGGGAGGCGCAAAAGCTGCCCCTCTCATAGTTTCGGTTTCTCTCATAAACCAAGTGGCCGTTTGTTCTTCTCTTTGTGCGAGACTCTCTTCTTTGTCCCATTTCATTCGCACACACACCACACTCTCGTATACATTTATATATACATACACTATATTATATAGACACGCACATTCTCAAATCTCACGCCTCAACACAAACAACCAAGTAAGGTGTTCATAGAGAGAGAGAGAGAGAGACTGACAATGGGAACCCATTCTCATTCTTTCTCCAGCTTCAAATCCTACCTCCACGCACTCTCCGATACCCCAAACCGCCTCCGCCGCCGCGCCTGCTCGGTGTCAACTTCCTCGGAAGAAACGAGCCGGCTCCGGGCCCGGTCCGGTTCAGAAATGAAGCGAACGCTTGGCTGGCACGACCTCATCGGCTTCGGAGTCGGAGGCATGGTCGGCGCCGGCGTCTTCGTAACCACCGGCCGCGCCAGCAACCTCTGCGCCGGCCCCGCCGTCGTCCTCTCCTACGCCATTGCCGGCCTCTGCGCACTGCTGTCCTCCTTCTGCTACACGGAGTTCGCCGTGGACATGCCCGTCGCCGGCGGAGCCTTCAGCTACATACGCGTTACCTTCGGAGAATTCCTCGCCTTCCTGACCGGCGCCAATCTGATCATCGACTACGTGCTATCGAATGCGGCGGTGGCGCGTGGGTTTACTTCCTATTTAGGCACTGCCTTAGGCCTACCGGCAAACGCACAGCTGAGATTCACCATTCACAGCCTGCCGAAAGGGTACAACGAAATCGACCTGATCGCCGTCTTGGTGGTGCTGCTCATCACGATCGTAATCTGCTACAGGTCAAATAATTTCTCATTATGATTTCAAATTGTCACATTTTCTTCGCTGATATAATATTATATATTAATATTAATATTTGTCTTCTCCATTTAACAGCACCAAGGAGAGTTCATGGTTGAACATGTCGTTGACGGCGCTGCACATTCTATTCATAGTATTCGTGATAGCAGTGGGATTTTGGAGAGGGAATTTGATAAACTTCACGGAACCCGGAAACCCGCAAAATGCGGGCGGATTCTTCCCCTTCGGAGCTTCGGGCGTGTTCAATGGGGCGGCGGTGGTTTACGTGAGCTACATCGGGTACGACGCCGTATCGACGATGGCAGAGGAGGTCGAGAATCCGGTGAAGAACATTCCGATCGGAGTGTCCGGCTCAGTGATCCTGGTCACCATTCTTTACTGCTTGATGGCGGCATCAATGTCCGCCCTCCTCCCTTATGATATGGTAATGTTCAAATTCAGTGTGAATTTGGGTTTAAAATAAAATTTGATGAAATACAAATAGTAGTAGTGATACTGTATATTAATTGTGTGTGGTGCAGATCGATGCGGATGCGCCGTTTTCGGGTGCGTTTAAGGAGGGGCCGCCGGGGGTGAAGTGGGTGTCCAATGTGATCGGTGTGGGGGCCAGTTTTGGTATCGTGACGTCGTTGTTGGTGGCGATGCTGGGCCAGGCACGCTACATGTGCGTCATCGGACGGTCCTGCGTGGTCCCCTCCTGGTTCGCTAAGGTACACCCCTCCACGTCCACCCCTGTCAACGCCTCCTCCTCCCTCGGTACTCTACTCGACTCGACTATGTCTATACACACATGATCACAAACCCCACATCCTCCTATTGCACCAAAACTAAATCATGAACCATGGTGTTCGTATATGCAACTGCTTAACTGCTTTCTATCTACGACGACTAAAAAAGTAATTTGTTTTTATTTTTCGTGCAATAGAACAAGTGTTGACTTCTTGATGGATCGCCGTATGGAATCTTGTAGATTCTATATTGAAATACGCAGCCATTTATCTTCACGTATTAGGGGTACGTGGCAATGCGTATTTCACGCGGTGTATTGTCTACGGTACACCTCTAGGTGCTTTTGATGATTTGCCTTGTTTTGTTGTGCTTTTCATCCCATACGCCCATACCTAGCTTGTATAAGAAAAGGCACATTTTAGGTAGAAAAGGTTTGATTTTGCTTCTCAACTTGTTTTGTTGTTTCCGTGCGGTTAAACCATTAATGGCTCACATGATTCGCGAGGCAATCTTTAACGTCTAGTATTTTTTTTTCTTTTTTCTTTTTTCTTTTTTTTTTGAGGAGGAATCTTTCACGTCCAAGTAGATTTCCCAACAAGGGATTATTATATTAGTAAGACCTTGTTTACTTTGATGGATAAGGGTGGATTAATAAGTCATCCTATGTTTACTTTGAATGATATTAAAATGGTGAATAACCCAAAGCCAGTGATAAAATGAGCTTTGAGTGCCTATTTGTAAGATATGTATTTCACTTAAAGAGGTGGGATATAATTTATCCATATCCATCCCCTAAACTATCTATCCATCCAATAGTAAATCGTTTAAGTAAACGAGCCCTAAGACTTCACCGTGACGGCCTAGAATTAAGAGTGAACATTGTGGATAATGTTGAGATTAAATGTTGTAATTTGAGCTAGAATCGAGGTGGTACTCATGTGATCTTGATGTGCGATAGCGACTATAAAAATCGGAGCTTTATTTGGGGTCAAGATTTTGGTCTTTTTCCAAGATTTGGAGAAGTCATGGCTTCGTGAATTTTGTACAAGGCATGACATTTCACATTCATTTGCTTGTTTGTTTATCAAGAATGGTCGTTATAAGATAGGGGTCCACTTTCAAACCTTTCGGTTGAGATGGAGAGCTTGTGATTTTTGTCAAGCTATACATTCCTTGTTATGCAGCCAATTTTTTAATTGCTTTTAAAAAAAATTCTCTTGTTTAAGTGGGACCTATGTTTGATGTTAAAATATGGATTTATGGTCTACGGTGAAAATTTTCAAGCAATGTTTTCAACTGTTATTTTGGTTAAATTTTGATAATGGTAAAACCAACGTTTGCAATTAGTAAAAAAGATGCTTGCTTTTGATTCGATTCTTCTTTAGGAGCTAGTGGAAGAAACTATTGCTTTGGGCATTTTTGCTGATACCGACATTAGTAAGTGAAGGGTGCTATATTATACCTGATAAAAATGATCATTATCTTGTGAGATTGAAAAAAGATGTGGGTTCCAAGGGATTTAATCAAAGTGCTTTTCTTGACTTCTTAAGCAAATTCAAACGATTCTTGATTCTACATCTGAGTAGTTGGTTGGTTATTTTAGGATAGTCATAGATAGAGATCGCGAATTCAATGCCTAGAATTTATTCGTTCAACTCATCACTACGACTTTTCGAAATCTGGTGAAGCTAAGGTCGTGTGACTAAGGTCAGATCACCCTTAGATTCTTGCTGGATAACGAAAATGGCCCCATTACAATTGACTGTTGATCGCACTGAATGACCTTTGTCCTACTCTTATCGTCCTTGTTTGTGTGTTTCTGCTTTCAGGGATCTTCACAGCAGCTATCGCGCTGTTCACTGATTTAGATATCCTGCTGGATTTAGTATCCATTGGGACTCTATTCGTGTTCTACATGGTGGCAAATGCAGTGATATACCGTCGTTATGTGGCCATAGGGACGACGAACCCATGGCCGACGTTGTCATTCTTGTTCAGTTTTTCACTCACCTCTGTGATGTTCACCCTGCTCTGGCACTGCGCGCCATCAGGGAAGCCCAAAGGGTTCATGCTGGGAGTATGTGTTGCTGTTGCGATTGCGGTGCTGCTGGTATTCCTTTTCATGGTCCCTCAGGCCCGAAAGCCCGAGAACTGGGGGGTCCCATTCATGCCATGGATTCCTTCCATATCCATCTTCCTCAACATATTCTTGTTGGGTGCTCTGAATAAAGGATCATATCTCCGGTTTGGATTCTTCTCGGCCCTCACCGTGCTCGTGT
The DNA here is from genome assembly GCA_026008535.1 of Perilla frutescens. Lineage (NCBI taxonomy): Eukaryota > Viridiplantae > Streptophyta > Magnoliopsida > Lamiales > Lamiaceae > Perilla > Perilla frutescens. Next base: position 31,815,816 of record BRKX01000017.1, on the reverse strand, counting down.
ATGTTGCATACAGTGTCCACTCGAGCTTTGATGCGGAGGAAGATGGCACTCTTTCTCAGAAGGCCGGGGAGAGCATCAAGGAATGCATTGAAAGGGAAGTCCACATTCTGTAGAAGGTGTAAATGGTCTTCACTTGATTTTGGTTGATGAAAGTTGTTTTAGTTGGGGTTGCAAGGAAAAAAAATAGCAAAATATGTGGTTACTACAGTTTTTGCTGTGTAGTTAACTGGTTTGAATTTAGAGATTATAGGCCAACAACTGTATATCTATAATTACTCCTGTATCCATCAAACTTGTGCAACTTTAGCTGTAAAATTAGTAAAAATATAAAGAAATTTCAGCATCTCATTTTGGTTCTATCTATCGCAAACTCTTTACTATTACTCCATCGAGAGTAACTCAAATCATAAGGATCGTGACATGTAACACTTCAAGTTAAGAAAGTCTATTCTATCCACGGTCATGTTGATCAAACAAATTTCCAATGAAATAATAATAATAATAATAATAATAATAATAATAATAATAATAATAATAATAATAATAATAATAATAAAGTTGGAGCTCTTAACTTCATAATAGTGTTTTGCTTGCTGCAGCAACAATTCGCCTGCTCTTCTCCCTATTTCGGAAAGATGGTGGATTTTTCCTAATAAAGAAATATTGGAATATTATGTCTACAATAATAATTAAAAAAACGTTATTTTGTGCTCTTTTGGGCTTAAAAAATATCGAGCAGGAACCCACTCCTCAATATAAAGTCTAGGAGTGTATATAGTATTTACACTTTTTTCCATTAAAGAAACTAAAAAAAATTGGCCATATTTAATTTAGTCAAAATAGGTGAAAATCGACAAAAGTAAATAGTTTTTGGGAAAAAACAACAACTTTTAAAAATAGGTAGTTTGTTAGGCAATTTATACCATTAAATAGTTGGTCCCCACACTCAATCATTGCCACAGTGTACTTTTATCAGTTATTTATTTAAACAATGCACAGCCTAAGACGAAACCCTAATTCTAAATTTCTCGATTATTATTGGATGCGCATCGATTAATTCTTGGCATCAATTATTATGTAAAAAATGTCTCGATTAATTGTAAAAAGTGTCTCCATTATTTAGTTAAAAGTAAGGCATCGATTAACTTTGGTAATGCATAGATTAATTTTTAAAAAGTAGTGCATCGAATATTTTAAAAAGTCACGCAAGGTTCATCGATTAACTTTGTAAGGTTCATTGATTAGTGTAAGGTTCATCGATTATGTTGTAAGGTTCATCGATTAACTTTGGTAATGCATAGATTAATTTTTAAGCAGCATCGACTAATTTTAAAACAGCATCGATTATTTTTGTGAAGCGTCGATTATTTTATAAGATGCATCGATTAATTTTTAAGATTCATCGACTAATTTTTAGAAGTATAGATTATTTTTTAATTTGAAAATAGGCGACAGAGAGAGATACGCATGTCTTACCCTTTTATCTGTAATATATTTATGATTTTCATGTTTTTGACTATAATCGTGGCTATTATAATTAATCTAGTTATTTTTTAGAATTAGTGGAGACTCTTAGGCTTTTAGAACTAATCTATGCTATTCTAAATTTAATCGATGCATTTTTTTACTAATCGAGGAAGTAGTTAGAATAATCGATGCTTGTAGGATTAATTGATGTTAGCCACAATATAATCGATGAATAAATTGAATTCACTTATAATTTAATTGATGAATATTTTAGAATAATCGATGAAGAGTTTAGTAATCGATGAACCTTTTAGAATAATCGATGAATTTTTTTATTAATCGATGTTAGTATTAATCGATAAATATTTTAGAATAATCGATGAATTTTTTATTAATCTATGAACCTTTTATTATTTGTTGTTTTCAATAATTTGCTAAATTAATCGAGGTTAACTTAATCGAGGATATTAGAGTTAATTGCTGATAATTAAGTTTAATTTAATCGAGGAAGATTGTAAAAATAATCGATTAAAATAATCAATTGTAAATAATTGATTAAAATAATCGATTTTTTACAATCGATTGTAAATATTACAATTGATTAAAATAATCAATTATAAACAATCGATTGTAAATATTACAATTGATTAAAATAATCGATTGTAAATAATCGATTAAAATAATCGATACTATTAAAATCAATCGATGCTATTTTAAATTTAATCGATGCTATGTTAAATTTACACACAACCTATACACTATAATATAATTAAATTGATTCTCACATATGAAATCCTAATACAACCTATACACTATATAGTATAATCAAATTGATTCTCACAAGTGAAATCTCGATAAAATCTACACACCATAGTGTAATCAATTTGATTTTAATATAGTGTATATGTTGTATCGGAATTTTACTTGTGAGGATCACTTTGATTATCGATTATGAAATCTCGAAACAACCTATACACTATAGTATAATTAAATTGATTCTCACATGTGAAATCCTAATACAACCTATACACTATATAGTATAATCAAATTGATTCTCACAAGTGAAATCTCGATAAAATCTACACACCATAGTGTAATTAATTTTATTTTAATATAGTGTATATGTTGTATCGGAATTTTACTTGTGAGGATCACTTTGATTATCGATTATGAAATCTCGAAACAACCTATACACTATAGTATAATTAAATTGATTCTCACATGTGAAATCCTAATACAACCTATACACTATATAGTATAATCAAATTGATTCTCACAAGTAAAATCTCGATAAAATCTACACACCATAGTGTAATCAATTTTATTTTAATATAGTGTATATGTTGTATCGGAATTTTACTTGTGAGGATCACTTTGATTATCGATTATAAAATCTCGAAACAACTTATACACTATAGTATAATTAAATTGATTCTCACATGTGAAATCCTAATACAACCTATACACTATATAGTATAATCAAATTGATTCTCACAAGTGAAATCTCGATAAAATCTACACACCATAGTGTAATTAATTTTATTTTAATATAGTGTATATGTTGTATCGGAATTTTACTTGTGAGGATCACTTTGATTATCGATTATGAAATCTCGAAACAACCTATACAATATAGTATGATTAGATTGATTTTCACATGTGAAATTCTAATACAACCTATACACTATATAGTATAATTAAATTGATTATCACAAGTGAAATCTCGATAAAATCTACACACCATAGTGTAATCAATTTGATTTTAATATAGTGTATATGTTGTATCGGAATTTTACTTGTGAGGATCACTTTGATTATCAATTATGAAATTTCGAAACAACCTATACAGTATAGTATAATTAAATTGATTCTCACATTTGAAATCCTAATACAACCTATATACTATATAGTATAATCAAATTGATTCTCACATGTGAAATCACTATACAACCTAAACACTATAGTATAATCAAATTGATTATCGATTATGAATTCTCGAAACAACCTATATACTATGGTATAATCAAAGTTATTCCCGCAAGTGAATCCCGATACAACGTATACATTGTAGTATAATCAAATTGATTATCGATTATGAATTTCCGAAACAACCTAAACACTATAGTAAAATCAAATTGATTATCACAAGTAAAATCCCGATACAATCTATATACTTTAGTATAATCAAATGGATTCTTGATTATAAATTCTTGAAACAACATATGCACCTTAAATATAATCGTGGCCATATACTCAAATGAATTAATTGTGGACATAAAATCAGATGAATTAATCGTGGACATATAATCGTAGCAACATAACAAGGCCTCGATTAATTGATGAATTAATCGTGGACATATAATCAAATTAATCGTGGACATACAATCTATACACTATTAGCCTCGATTGTGTGTGTGTGTGTGTGTGTGTGTGTGTGTGTGTGTGTGTGTAAGTCATGAAACCTATTAGCATCGATTATTTTTTTAAGTTCCTCGATTCTTTTAATAGGCCTCGGTTATTTTAATTTAGTTCATCGATTAATATAAAAAATGATCCTCGATTATTTTTTTTATTTCCTCGATTATTTTTTCAGGTTCCTCGATTGTTTTAATAGGCCTCGATTATTTTAATTTAGTTCATCGATTAATATAAAAAATGGTCATCGATTATTTTTTTATTTCCTCGATTATTTTTTAAAGTTCCTCGATTGTTTTAACAGGCCTCAGTTATTTTAATTTAGTTCATCGATTAATACAATAGCATGAAATTAACCGACAATTGTAATCGAAGAAGATATTTACATATTTAAAAAAAAAGGAAGCCTACTTGATGAGAAGATAATCGGTTGTGGCTAGGTTTTTTTTTTAATTGCAGCTGTGAAGCCATTCTTTTTAATTACACACAACCTATACACTATAGTATAATTAAATTGATTCTCACATGTGAAATATTTCATTAATTATCACTTTGATTAATCGATTAATTAAATATTCACTTTAATCGATTAATTAAATATTCTCACATGTGAAATATTCACTTTTTAATCAATTAATTAAATATTTCATCGATTATCACTTTGATAATCGATTAATTAAATATTCATCGATTATCACTTTGATAATCGATTATCACTTTGATATTCATCGATTGTCACTTTGATAATCGGTTAGTTTTTTTTACTTTTTAATCGATGAATATTTTATTCATCGATTATTTTTTTTAAATAAAATATTAATCGATTATGATTTTTAAAGTTCCTCGATTAGTATTAAATTATTCCAGGTTTTCCTCGGTTAGTTTTTTTTAATTAATTATTCATGGATTAAAATTCCTCGATTAGTATTAAATTATTCCAATCGAGGCTCGACGACAATCGATGACTGCGGGTTGTGTTTTTTCTCTCTGTTTTTTTATTTTGCTATTGGGTATGCTTTATGTTCTATTTTCCCTAATTTCAAATTGAGAGTGAAAAGGAGAGAGAGAGAGAGACAACGTGGGGTTGGTGGGGACTTTATTTTAAAAGTTGGGATAATTTATGTCAAGCAGAATAGTGTCAGTTTTTTTCAGATATTGTGGGACCCTTATATGAATATTGTGAAAAAAAGTACATATTGTCGATAAAACTTATAGCTTTTAAACCATGTTGCTTTTTCATTTAGTTATTTGCTTTTGACGATATAAGCTGGGCTCCCTTTAATTTATCCAATATAATTAGTGCAACCTCATCTTAGTCATTAGGTTTATGTATATGATGTTGCAGCGATACTTTCTCTAGCTATTAACTAGCTAGTTTGTAATTTTGTGTCAGGTGCACTTCTTATCATAACAAATTTACACTTGTAAAATGATCACGCACAATCTTTTGACAAATAAAATATTATATAAATGAGATTTGAAGATGGAATATTTAGAAGCATCATCAACTTGCTTTCGGCTTAGGGGTATTGTTAACTCCCATTATTCCAACTAGCCATGAAGAACCTCATCTTAAACCCTGGATTCGAGGGTTAAAGGAAAATGCCTAATTACAAATGGATGAAAGTGATAACTAGATGTCATACACGAATGATTACGTTTCAATGAATTCTTGCAAATCCTTAAAAAACATGCATTTTATCATTGAATACAATATACATATATGCATGATCGTTCTTGATCCACTATCGAGTTAAGTGCTCGAATTTTCAAGTCTAAACAACCTTGATATATAGAAGCTGCAATTATGATTGTGAAAGAATTAAAAATATTATAAACTTTTAATGTATAATCGCACCATTGATGTCATATCTATATAAGAGCAGTAGGTATAGTACTAGCAAGTTGCAGTAGACTATTAGGTATGTAACCACCCATACATGATATAAAATTATATTGAACAGCATATTAACCCTTAAAAATTCAAAAAGAAAATACATTAAATAAAAATTAACAACTTGAAAATTTTATGGCTATATGCTATAAAACTACTTTTCAAAATTAATACATGTGTATATATTGAAGAAGTTTCATTCATGGAGTTCCATGCATCAACCATGTAGACGTCTGTATGTGATCTGCTCTCATCAATCCACGTGTCGACATCTAGAGAGGCTTGCATGAAGGACCACACACCAAATACACAGCAGCCGTCGATCTACATATGAATTGGATCAAGGCTTCTTCATCGTAGATTCTGTAGAGTAGTTACTAGCTCTCATGTATAAAAGGAAAGAAGCACAATTGTTTTCTGTATTCGAATATTGATGAAATAAAAGGATTACAATTTTCTCTCTATATTTCTTTTGCATTTACGTATCATGCATGAAATTATATGAATTTCACATGGTATCAAGAGCCAGATTCAATTCGCTGATATCGATCAAACCGATTGATTTCTTTCAAATATGACCAAGAAAAATCAAACATTTTCATGGCGGAGAGCTCAAGATGAAGAGCTAGGGTTCATGGGGAATCCCTCACCGAATGAACGAGGTGAAAATAGTGAGGTTGGAGAAGCTCGCAGACATGCAGCTGGCTCAGGATCGAAATCGATAAATCGATTGCCCGGTGGAAATCATTCAATCAACCTGATGATTTGCAGATTGGGAACACACGACCAGAGGTGACTGCGAATCATCGAATTCTCACGATTGACAAGTTGTATCTTGCACCGACTGACTATCCTGGTATGAATCTTACCTCTGATTTATTTGATGGTAAGAATTATCATAACTGGTGTAGAGCAATCCGTAGAGGTCTCATGTCTCGCAATAAACTAGGATTGACAGATGGTACTGTTCTAGCTCCTAGAAGAGATTCGATGGACTATATGCAATGGTTGAAGGTCGATTACATTGTTTTTAGTTGGATTACAAATTCAATGGTGAAAGAGGTAGGAAGAGGCTTTCAGAATTTGGATACTTCGAGGCAACTTTGGGAAGAATTGGAGATAAGATTTGGGAAGAAAAACGGGTCGAGGGTGTATAAATTGAGGAGAGACATTGCTACATTTGCACAGCACACTCAAACAGTCATGGTTTACTTTAATAATCTCAATGCTTTGTGGGATGATTTGGCACTATTGAAAACATCTATGTCGTGTCCCTGTGAGGCTTTCGAAGATGCTAAAGCAGACCTTGAGAAAGAGCATCTTATGCAATTTTTAATGGGGCTGAATGATTGTTATGAAACAATCAAACAACAAATATTAATCCAAAACCCCTTACCAACGGTTAGTCAAGCGTATGAGATGATTCTTCAAGTTGAAGATCAAATTAATATTTTAACCAGTTCTCTGATAGTGTTGAACATAGTGCTCTACTCAGTAATCAAAGAAATGTATATAAAGGATATGGTTTTAAGAAGAGATTAAGCAAGGAAGAAAAGGCAAAACTGAAGTGTGAGCATTGTGGAGGAAAAGAGCACTTGAAGGCTGATTATTTTGAGCTTGTTGGCATTCCAGATTGGTACAAGAAATTTAAAACTGACAAAGGAAAAAGGAAAAGCCTTACTTAATGTCATGGAAGAGCCTAAGGATGATTCTGAGGGCTCACGGAAACCATTCAAGAAAGGACGGTGTGAAGAATCACAAAGTGATGTAGGAAGGGTCATTCAAACTGAATTAGCAAAGCATCTGTCCATGTATTTTGGAAAGGGGAACAAAGGAGAAGGACATGTGAATGCAGCTGCTTTAGCTGAGCTTGATCTAGGTAATTCACCAATTGATTTTAAGGGACATTATGCTTTTGGTGCAGGCATCAATATCACTAAAGAAGAGTGGATTATAGACTCAAGGGCTAGCAACCACATGTGTTGCCATGTTGCTTTGCTTAAGGACCTGAAAAGACCTAAAACACCACTACAAATCTTCTTACTTTTTTTGGATGTCGAGGGTAACTCGCAGCCGTTACCGTGGTGCGCACTGGGTAAACCCCGCCCCTGTGTAATAGCCTGTAAACCTACACAGGGGAGGTAAACCACACTTGGCAAGCCAGGTGTGACAGGCTCACACCTAGTGGTGTTGGTGGTGGGTCGAACTTAAGACCTTTGGCCTCAAGAAACACCACTCCACCACTAGGCCATCCCCAAGGGAACAATCTTCTTACTTGATGGAACAAGCATCTGGGTGTTTTTAGCAGGGACTGCTAAGCTGAATAAGGATGTAGAGTTGCAAAATGTGTTATTTGCTCCACATTTTACACATAATCTTTTGTCTGTAGGACAAGTCACTAAAGATCTGAATGGAAGGGTTCAATTTTTGGCCTCACATTGTTTGATTCAGAAAAGTAGCAATGACAACATCCTAGGAATCTGCAAAATGAAAGGCACTTTATATGTGTTCCCTCAAGAATTGTTATATGCTGGTTCTGCAAGTACAGATGCATCTAATCTGGATATCTATACAGATCACAAATTGCTAGGGCACTCCTCTATCACTACAATGAAGCACATGCCCAATTTTAAGAAGAGAATCAGAGAAGATGATATTACTGCAGTTACTTCTTGTGATATTTGTCACAAAGCTAAACACCAGCGTACACCATTTCCTTCTCTGCATAGGTTGGTACATTTTGATGTGTGGGGGCCCTGTCAGGAAGAGAATATTATTGATACACCTTATTTTCTTACTGTGGTGGAGGACTATAGTAGAGCTACTTTGACTTATTTGTTCAAGGCTAAGAGTCAAGTCTTCCACATTATTCAGAGTTTCATTAACGTGGTACACACACAATACCATGCCAACATACAACAAGTGAGAACAAATAATGGAAGTGAATTCATTAATCATTATGTGACATCTTTATTCCAGAATCTTGGAATCATTCATCAGAAATCATGCCCTTATTCCCCTCAACAAAATGGAATAGTTGAAAGGAAGCATAGGCATCTGTTGGAAGTAGCCAGAGCCTTAATGTTTGAAAGTAAGCTACCATCTTGCTTCTGGCCATATTCTATTTTGCATGCTACTTGGTTAATTAACAGGTTGCCTAGTGTTATTCTAGGTTGGATTTCTCCTGTTGAAGTGCTTACTGGGAAGGCACCTATGCTGCATGATCTTCATCCTTTTGGTTGCCTGGTATTTAGAGCAAATACCCTGCCTTCCAAGTCCAAGTTTGATAGCAGAAGTTTTCAGTGTTTGTTTCTGGGACATGCTCCCTTGAACAAAGGTTTTCTGCTATATGATCTCACTAAATTGAAGGTGTGTGTTGCTAGAGATGTTACATTCCTTCCACACATGTTTCCTCTGTAAAGAAAGGAGTCTCCTCAATTACCTTTTTCCAGTTTTCTAGATACTTTGGTTACTCAATCTCCCACTGATCTACCTGGACCAGAATCTTCTGTTATAGATAGATCCTTGCCATCACAATCTACTACTAGCATTAATATGCCTTGTTCAGAGTCATCTCCACCCTTGTTTGATCACTCTGATGAGCTTTCACACTCCTCAGTTCCTATACTTGACTCTGCAGAGCCTCATTGTTCCCTACCATCTAATATTGATCCTCCTACACCTCCACCAGATCCATCTACTCCCATTAGAAGAAGCTCTAGAACCAAAAATCCTCCATCTTACTTGGAGGATTATGATTGCAATTTTGCAGACTGCATTCTACCTAAATCTCTTGTTCATAGCCTTACTCCTCACACTTCTCCTTATTTTGTTTCCCCTGTGTTTTCCTCTGATTACACAGCTTTCCTTATGAATGTACAGAAAGTCAATGAACCTGCTTCATACACAGAAGCATGCCAATCTGCAGAATGGGTTACAACTATGCAACAAGAACTGGATGCTTTAGATGCCAATCATACTTGGGAAATAGTATCCTTGCCTCCTGGTAAGCATGCTATTGGGTCCAAGTGGGTTTACAAGCTAAAACTGAAATCTGATGGGACCATTGACAGATACAAAGCCAGATTGGTGGCTAAGGGCTATAATCAAGAATATGGTATAGATTATCAAGAGGTTTTCTCTCGAGTTGCCAAGATGGTGACTGTCAGACTTATGTTTGCTTTCGCCACTCAGTTTACTTGGCATATACATCAAATAGATATCAACAATGCCTTTCTCCATGGGCATCTATTTGATGAAATATATATGTCTCTTCCCCAGGGATACAAGAAGGGATCTCCTGGCTCAGTATGCAAGCTAGTCAAGAGTCTATATGGCTTAAAACAAGACTCCAAGGAATGGAACCACGAATTAAGTAAGTTTTTGTTGACTCTTGGTTTCATCCAATCTGCAAATGATCATTGGCTTTTTTAAAAGGATCTGGGCCAGTCTTTCTTACTCTGCTTGTCTATGTAGATGATATTTTGTTGCTTAGTCCTTCTCTTGACCTTATCACTGAGGTGAAACACTCTCTTCATCAAGTGTTTACCATCAAGGATCTAGGGGAGGCTAGATATTTCCTAGGAATGGAAATAACTAGATCATCTTCTGGAACTTTTTTGTGCCAAAGAAAGTATACATTAGATCTTCTAGAGTCTGTTGGGCTTCTAGGTGGCAAACCTGCCCAAACTCCACTAGAACCTGGAGTTACTTTGCAGAAAGAGGGTGAATTATTGTCTAATCCTGATTCCTATAGAAGAATTATAGGAAAATTGCTCTATTTAGGTCTCACACAACCTGATTTGACATATGTTGTTCAACAACTTAGTCAGTATGTGCATAAGCCTGCCAAGGCACACTGGAATGATGTCTTACATGTACTAAGATACCTCAAAGGAAGTCCTTCTCTAGGGTTGCATTTTAAGGTTTCACAGTCCTTTCTTTTGAATGTGCATTGTGATGCGGACTAGGGTTCATGCAAAGACACTAGGCGTTCCCTCACAGGTTATTGTGTGTTTATTGGTTCATGTCTAATATCTTAGCATACAAAGAAGCAAGATACTGTATCTCTCTCAACCGCGGAGGCAGAATATCGAAGCCTAAGCTTCACCACGCGTGAAGTCTTGTGGCTAACTTATATGCTTATAGATTTTGGGATTTCTCTTCCTCTACCAATTCCTATACATTGTGATAGCAAGACAGTTATTCAGATTATCAAGTATATCATGAGAGGACTAAGCACCTCGACATTAACTGTCACTTTGCTCAATCACAGTTCAAGAAAGGTCTCATTTTACCCACTTATGAACGTTCGTATGACCAGTTGGCAGATCTTTTTACTAAATCGCTTGCTGGTCCTCATTTTAGGTTTCTTGTGTCCAACCTCAACCTTGGGGATCTTCACCAGGTTGAGGCTGAGGGAGGCTGAAGAAGTTTCATTCATGTAGTTCCATGTATCAACCATGTAGACGTCTACATGTGATCTGCTCTCACCAATCCACGTGTTGACATCTAGGGAGGCTTGCATGAAGGACCACACGCCAAATACACAGCAGCCGTCAATCTACATATGAAGGATCAAGGCTTCTTCATCGTAGATTCTGTAGAGTAGTTACTAGCTCTCATGTATAAAAGGAAAGAAACAAGGTTGTTTTCTGTATTCGAATATTGATGAAATAAAAGGATTACAATTTTCTCTCTATATTTCTTTTACATTTACGTATCATGTATGAAATTATATGAATTTCACATATATGTACAGTAATTTGATTTTTTTTCTTTTATGTCGAGTGTAATCCATAATCACTATCGAGGTGCGCATTGGGTAAACTCCGCTCCTGTGTAATAGTCCACAAACCATAAAGGAGATGTCAACCACACTTGGCTGGCCAGTGGTGACAGACTCGCATCTAATGATATTGATAGTAGGATTCAAACTTAAAATTTTTGACCTCAATATAACACCACTCCACCACTAATTTATCCTCAAACACCACTTAACAAAATTAAGGTGCATGGTGTTATCTTGAAAGACAAAAATGCATGGGCCATTTATCAGAGTTTCGAAGCCAAATTTCTAAAAAGCAATTAAACTCTTTTTTGTCTCATGCTTAGTCAATCGGGCCATTTAATATCACCCGATTTGGATTATTCAGTCCCTGGTTAATTATGGTGGGATTTTAGTGGGTCCCAAAAAATATTAATCAGTCACAATCAATCCCACTTTTAATTACTACTATTACTGGTGATTATTTATGCTAATGCATCTCATTAGTATATTTAATCATTTATCCCCTGACCTAGCATAGGATTCTAGTGATCTGCCAAACGAATCAGCTTTTAGCTATTGAATTCTTGTTGAAATTCCATAGGTTCTTCATAATCCCACCACAAATTCTAGCGATTCCTCTATAACTATTCCAATTATTTCGTTGCGTTGCGTTATTAAATGAGGTTATTGTATTGTTTAATTTAGAAAAATCCTTGTTATATACCGTCCAAGTGGAGTTGCTATTTGCTAATCCATCCCTTCAGAAATTAGTGACAGGTTTGTATCTTTTTTTTTAATGAACGAATCAATAAGTCATCCTTATCCCAAATATATTTTGATAAGTAGTTATTTATAAAACTTGGCTATTAAATTTCAATATTGATCGTTTGTTGCAAAATCATATATCAAGTGTCGTATTATTTCAAGTCTTCAATTATATTAATGCTCGTCGTATGAAAAAAAGGGATCGTGTTTATTATTATTATTATTATTATTATTATTATTATTATTATTATTATTATCTATGTAATATATAATAACGATTTCGGATCCGCAAATAGAAATTTTAGTTTTTCCACCCATTTGCATTTTCAAAAATGAATTTCTTTATATATTTTATATAATATATATAATACTGAATTAACATATAAATTACCATACTATATATATGTACCTCGATTAATTACTTTAATTAATAGCAATGAGTCTAAGTTTAAATGTGTATCTTATTAATTAATTCATTGCCTTAGTTTGGAAATAAAATCCTCCCCCGAAATGGAGCAATATATAACCATTAATCAATATGTTATATAGATATAATATCAAATCCGTGGAATTAATATAATTAGTGTATATATTATAAGATTTAATCTTGGAATTGATTTAATTACGGTCATCAGCAGTATATTTTAGAAGATTCAATAGGTGTAATTGATTAAGAAAATTCGATATATTAGAAGACTTCTATTGATTTAGAAGATTACAATTGATGTATATTTGTGAGTTTTCATAATAATACATTAATACATATTTTAAATACAACAAATCTATTAGTTTTTTTATGTAGATTATATATCTATCTATATAATATATAATAACAATACTGTGACGCAAATAGAAGTCTCTGTTTTCTCGCCTAAATGACATTCCCGTATTTGGCAATATAATATTAAGTAATTAAGAAATATTTCATATTAATTAATTAGTTAATTGGAAAATCATGAATTTAGTTTAATTGATACTTACCTATATAAAATGGAAATAATATTATGAAACTTGAAAATTAGGTGTATATATTTTGAAATCAATAAATCCAAAATCTGCGATGAAATTTCAAATCAAATAATCGACAAATATTGCATTGATATCTATTAAGTATAGAACATATCCTATTGGGCATCCCCAAAATCTATAACTTCAGAAATCAAACAAATGAAAGTTTTGATACTTGAAAAAAGTAATTACGGAAATTATGTTGACAAGAAAGTTAAAGTCTTCTGTGGTTTCTTCCAAATTCTAACCCTTAAAATTAAATCTAATCATAAACCTTAATTATAAGAAGCAACAAAAAGAGAGAGCCTCTCATTCATGCAAACAAGGTTCAACCCATTTGAGTTGGATTTGGAGGGTCGTGATGCGCAGAAAAGAAAGATAAATGTCGCTGAATGCGGATATGATAGCATGTGTTCAATTTGACCTGGATAATTGAGAATTTAGGTTGGTTGCATTTTCACTTTTCTTTAATTCATGATTTATTTATTTTTTGTGAATTCATTTTGTCTTTTGATGGTTGGAAGGAACGAGAAGCGTTGGCATCATATTCATATCGTCAGCGGCATCGTCGGATTCATGTCATCACATTAATATTGATTTTTCTTTTTCTTTCTTGAATTTTGTTTGAGAACTTAATTATGTGATATACTAATATTATCTTGGTTAGTCATTTGTTTCTCATTCTAGAACATATGTCTAGACTTATATGAGAATAATGGTAAATGACATTTATGACTATTTGTTTGTCCATGATTAAGCAAAACAAATTACATTTTTCAAGCAAATTTTATTTTATTCATGCTTTTCTCCTATCTAGCTAATTTGTGTGTTTGTCCATATTATTCTATTTATAGTAATAGGATTGACATCATTTTAATTTGTCATTGTATTATTTTTTTGCAAGAGTTTTGATTTTTGCATTAATATATGATTGCTGCCAATATTATTCTTTCTTTCTGATCTGTTTTGCAGGTTTCAATTTATTGGTCTTAATATCACAAATCAAAACTTTGAAAAAAGGTAATATTATTAATTGGGATGCAATGATGCTTCAATCAATTTTTTTTTTTAATTTAAGTTTTGCATCTTTTTATAATTATGAGCAAATTTTGGTGACAATATCTACTAGGATGCATCTTCATTCGGAACATTCTACTGGCACATCCTGAATATGATTTGAAGGATTTTGATACGATATGCCCAGATCTCATAATGATGGATTTTCTTATGCAATCCCATCGAAGGGTCAAAGAAGATGATCACTAAAACCAGTCTTATTAATGTTTTTATTGTTCCATTAGTTAATGTTTTTTAATTTATTTATTTTTATAGGAATTTTTAAATTTTTTTTGACTACTACCTATTATTATTTCTTAGTGTAATGTTCTTAGAAATGGAAATCTTTATTATGTATGTAATTTTAACATTTGTTAGTATATATACATCATGCCCGACTTTGCTTTTGTTTGAATGGATTTAAATCTAAATAAATTTTGTATATTTTTCCTGCAAAAATTAACTATTTGAGGTTGAATTATTGAATATAGTATCATGAATGGTATCAATATAGTATGTACACAACTGTTATATTTTGTTAAAAAAGAAATGTTAACTAATATTCATTCTGAAATGGGCTTTATATCTTGAGCATAAATTATGTATCAATATATGTGAAGTGTTTATGTAGGAATAAAATGACAAGAAATACAATGACTCATTTTTCACTATTATCAATAACTTGAATTATTTGAGAGTCATCCAAAATATTAAATACTATGTAAGTTAAATACATATTTCCGAAGTCTAGAAATTGTGATTATCTCGGTTGTGGTTGATTATTATATTGTTGATCATCTATTCTAGCATTAAATACATGGTAACTAAATTAAACATTTATTTGCATTAATTTTCCTACATTTCGTTATTTTTATTCTTAAAGTAACCATATGTTGCTTTGTGTTTGTTGTTTCATAAATTTATAAATTTAATTAACAATGACTCATTTTACATTATAATCATCAAGAAATCAAGTTATCATCAAAATAATGAAGTATAATTCTATACACAACCTCTAATTTTCTCTTTGTAATCCCCATAAATAATTAAAATACAAATATTATTTGAATATACTCTTTCATCCTTATGATCCAACTACTTAAAAATTCTAATAAAATAACATCTTTAATTCAACCGAATGACCTTGGCTTTCTTGCTAAATTCCATAGTTATCGAATATGTTCTTTCTCTTCTTCAATAATAGAGTAATAACAATCTGGAAATCATTCTCCCAAAAAATATAAAAATTCTAGAAATTATAAATGGGCAAAATTTTAGTCGAAACTGGCATTTAAATTCACAAATCTCTCCTCATTTTCTAATTATTTTTCAAAAATAAAAAATAAAAATTCAAACTTCATTTAATTATGTTTGCATTTGTGTCTTTGGTAGTGGGATTGTAGTTTGAAGTGGTGTCTTCAAATCCTTTAATTTCAGCTTCTAAATCATCAACTCAATTCTTCATTACATGTATTTCTTAATCGTCATCGATACAATCAAACTCATACAGTATAAATTAAATTTTCTTCATCTTCATCACAATCATTACATTAATTATATTCACCTTCTTTTTAATATGAGACATAAATTTCATTTCCGATGATGTTTAGCATTAATTTACAAGACACATAATGAAAATTTTCAACAATGTAATTAAGTACCAAGAATTTAGAAAAGAAGATTACATATTATAGGTGGAAAAGAATGACATATTATAAAATACATATGAATTACCTAATTAGATTTTTTTTCTTTCAATTTTTAGGGGCCCAAAAAAAGGAGCCCTTGGCGACCTCCAGGGGCCGGCCGACCCTGTCCTAAGCATAAATCAACATTATTTAAATCAATCACAAACACATAAAATCATTAGAAATAGTGGAAGAAAAGACATGCGTGTTGAGTTTAATTAAGGATCGATTGCCACTTCACTAGATAGGAGTTGTCGAAGGCTCAAGTGCTCGACTACTGAATCAGTTCAATAATTCAGCAGTTTGATACCATAAAAAAATATGAGGATTAAAATATACAATACATACTTTTCCGCATCATTTTGCTACTTTTTCGGGGGAAAATCAATTAATTATATTCATACGTGTGTGTAAAGAGGTGTAATATAATATGATGACGAAGATGGAATCCGATATGTTTTCTACAAATAAATGGGATAACGACGAAGCAACCGAGTTGTGGCAACACTTCTCATATCGAGATAACTCTCCCTCGATGATGTTGTTCTATCTGCTTCACACAGTCTGTAAATGATGTCAAAGATGCATAATATTTTTCGTAAATGTGTGTTAGGGTTGTGAACTTTGATATCAATTGTCAACACATAAAATAATATTAACGAATTGAACAAACTTGAAGATTAAAATTTTTGTACATTTTCTCATTGTTTTATTAATTATTTAAATATAAACAAGTATTTCTTTGTACAAACTATTTAATATAAATTAATTATATATCTTACCGTGCATCGTACAGGTGTAATGCTAGTTATTTTAATGAGGAAACCACCAACCGAAGACAAACTGTATTAGAAAAATTCAGTACAACGGACTCAGATAAATCGTACTAAGAAAATTCAGCGTGACAGATTGGACCTTGACGGTGAGTTTTAGACTTTTGACCATAAATCATCACACTGCACCACTAAACCACCACAACGGCCAAAAAAAAAGTGCAATTTATAATGGGTAGATTACGGTTATGTTCCATTTCTATTAAGGTTTTTTCAAAGAAATATTATGAACTTTGACAAATTACACCTTATGTCCCAATTTATTGGTAAATTCACAAAATTGTTGTGAGAGTCAAATTTTGGTGACTAAAAACGGATATGGTTGCTAATAAATTATTGAAGAAGTGTGAACAAACTCAAATATTTGAAGAAAAGTGAACTAGTATTTGAGAATAAGAGGGTACGAGGTTTTGATTCTTGCTCCAATCGTTGAAATTTGACTCTTTGGACAAATTTATTAATTTATCAATAATTTTTCACATGGTTATTTAATCATAATTCATGACATCTTTGTGAAAACTTTAGCCTTTTTGACATATATATAATTTACATATTATTATTATTATACATGTAAACATGGCTTTTGTATGCATTTAGGTGTCTATTTGGATGGTATTTAAAGATTAATGCATGTTTAAATTGGTGTTTTGATTGTTGTTTCGGCTTTTCTCGTGTGTTTTCACGTTTTGCTGTTTTGTTGAAGTTGGAGAAAAAAAGAGGATATTTTCAAGATCCAATTCAGTTGGAAGATAAAATAGAAAGATAAAGGATCGAGTTGAGGTCATTCTGCAATTTGAACCAGGTCAATCGGACGAGAAACGAGCAAGAACGGAGCAAAATAGTGGAGGGTGCCGAAAGCTGCCGAAAACCGGCGACCGGCGGGAAAGACCGGCCACCGGTTCTCTCCAGCAGAATCCGCCGATCAGCGGGTTTGGGCCGCCGGTCGGCGGGTCTTCACTTCTGGGTCGGCGGTTTGTCCGGTTTTTGTCTCCGGATCCGTTTTCGGCCCACGAACTCACTTTTTTGGTCGGGTTTTTGATACCTAGTATATATAGGTTTAGTATGGACGAAATTTACACACATTATTCATTATTTTAGAGTTCTCTTTTTAACTTTTTAGTCGAGATACACCTGTGGAATTCAACTTTGAAGATGGAAGTTTTATGCAGCGAATTTCTCTACGGTTTTTCTAACCTTTGTTATTTAATTATGTTTCTTTATTCTTTCTTTCTTTTAGATTTCATTATATGTGAGTAGTTTGTATAATTAATTCTAGGGTTTGTAACATGTATGAAATTATGTATTGATTTAATTCTTCATCAATTTTCCTTCCAATTATATAGTTCAAACATTCAAGTTTAGATTTCTCGTGCATGATTAAGGCCATAGTCATTGTATGCTAGCTAATTAATTTGAGTCCTGATGGAGATAATTAATTAGTGGGATTAATTGAATGATTTGACACACGTACTTGTGATCTGTAGGAGGTTTAAATCTGTTGTTCTATCTGGAGTTAACAATTAATCTAGAGACGGAAGTAATAGATAATTGTTAATCTACTTTTACCTTGAGACCTAGCGGAGATTGGTAGTTAGAATTCTAATCCTCCACCGATAATTGAATTAAATTGGAAGTTGATGGAATTATATTAATATATGATGGATTCTTGTGTATGCATTCCCTAGGATTAATTATTTTATTTATTTGATAGTTTACGTTCTTAAACTTGTTCGATTTGCATTTTATTTGATAATTCATTTTAGTAATTTAATTTTGAATTTCTGTCTAGGATTAGTCAACCCCAAAATAGGTAGTCTGGATAATAGAAAGTTGTTAGCTTAGTACTCAATATGGTCAACAATTTAGTTTATATTGATACAATACTCGATTCGCTTACTATATTGCAGTGATCTGTGTTAATTACAGATAATTGTATAATAATTAGTGCATGAGTACTTAAATGCTAAAAATGGAGAGAGATAAGATGACATATATATCTTTTTTTTAACTTCTTAATTTTGGTTTTATAAGCTAAAACATTAACTTATTTTGAAACGAAAATGGTGTATCTTAAAATTTTATCTGAGTTGACAAATCGCAAATATTTACTTGGATTGCATTTGTTAAAAATGAATTATATATGAGGATGATTAAATATTGAATTTAGGCAAAAATTTACTTGCACTAAATGCATATAAGCTTATATCAGACGGTCAACGCTTTTAATTAAGTCAAACGCGGATCAACATGCGTTGACTCGGTCAACGGACAAAAAAAATGGTAAAACAGGTGATACTTTTTAATAATACATATGATACATTTTGAATTTTGAGTGATACTTTTTAGTGTTACGGTTGACACTAATTTTGACGGTTTTATTTATTTATTTATTTTGGCTGATACTTTTAAAGGATACAAGTGATATTCTTGAGCTTTTGAGTGATACTTTTTAGTGTTACAGTTGATATTGATTTTGAAAGATTTTTTTTTGAGTTGACTGGGTCAACGCGCGTTTTCCGGCGTCGACCAGTCAACACATTGACTCGGTCACTGCCCCTGATGGTGCACCTAGTGCACACAAGTGCTTCTCTTGAATTTAATTATTAATTTGACAGTGCTATCAATTCCACTCATCTAACAAGTGCATATAGTTAAAAGTAGTCTTTAAGTTGGAATATAATTAAAAAAAAATGGTTTTCAAATTCATGTTTTTTTTAGGTTAAGGTGTGGGGAAAATAACTTGTGCCATATCATCATATAATTGAAAATTTATTGATATCAATAAAAGGGAAACTCTTAGCAATATGTAAATTTTAAAAAAATTATATATATTTATGGGGAAAAGAGTCATTTTGGTACCTTACATTTAGATTTTTACCAATATTGCTACTCTATGTTTCAGGTAGACCGAAATAGTACCCTAACTATATACATATTGTCAATGGACTTGTCTTGTGTGCATAGGACTGATGGGTCTGGCCCATCAAAAGGGTCGGCCCACCAGCCCAATAGCACTAATGGCCCAGCAAAAAATTAATCACCAAAGTAAAAAAAACATAAATAAAAAAGATGAAATAGAGATAGGGCAGAGCACAGTGATTTCAAAATTGACGAAGCATGATGAAAGAAATCAACACCTGGCAGAGCACGATGAAGAATCCACCATGAAGTTGCAAAGCACGGTGAAAAAATTTTAGATACACTTGATTTTGCCCAATTTTTAAGAACTTCACAACATGGATTTCGATTGAAATAAATTTTATATACAAAATGGAATGCGAGTTGGTTTTTATTTATTTATAATTTTTTTGTTTGTTTGTTGAATTTTGTGTTCTTCAATTTATTTTGTGTATTCCTACACTTGTAGAAGATTATTTTTTTACAATTTTGCTCAGGGGGTGGCAAAAATACATGAAGATATGACACCTAATTAGTTTAATCCAATTGTAGAAGATCATAGAGTGGGAGATGGAGCTACTAAAGATTATCGATATGTATAATTGACAATCAGTTTGTAGCTATAACCCTGCTGAGAAGAGCGAGATTGTCAACATCTATATTTTGTTTCCTTTGAGTAAATGTCACTACCGAGATCTTTGGTCAGTGAAGATTTATAACTTTAAACTTGATAATTCATTTACAATTTCAATAATGAAGCCTTCAACAACCGATTCTGACTAAGACACTACAAAAAAAGTCCATTATAGCGACGAGAATTAGCGACGAGGCCGACACGGGTTGCCACTAGCGACGGAAATAGCGACGGGAAATTTTACGACGAGGTTAGCGACGGGGTTCCCCGTAGCTAATTCTAGCGACGGGAACCCTCTTAGCTTTTTTTTTTTTAGTTTTTTATTTTTTTTATTTTTTTTTTATTTTTTTAAATTTTATTTAATTATTTTTTAAAATAATTAAATATGATTTCATACTATTCTAATACAAATATTTTCCCTATTAAAATCATTTTTATATTTTTATTCATTTATTTTAATTTTTGAAAAAATAATATCGCAATATACATTTATTAATATCACATCTTTAAATTTATATTATTTCCTTATTAAATACAAATTTATACAAATTAGCTTTATTAGTATTCTTATAAATAAACTAATTAGTATATTATTATATATTTAAAAAATGTATTAAGTTTAGCATAATATTTATTATAGTTACTACTACAAGATTAATCAATTATACATTAACAAACTAAAATATACTATGAAAATATATACGTAATATAGTATATAATGGATTTTAATTTTTAATTATAATCTAAAGCAATTTTTAATTTTTTTTTAATTTTTTATTTATTTTTTAAATTTTATTTAATTATTTTTAAAATAATTAAATATGATTTCAATATATTCTAATACAAATATTCTCCCTATATTTTTATATTTTTATTCATTTATTTTAATTTTTAAAAAAATAATATCATAATTATACACATTTATTAATATCACATCTTTAAATTTGTATTATTTTCTTATTAAATACAAATTTATACAAATTAGCTTTATTAGTATTCTTATAAGTAAACTAATTAGTATATTATTATATATTTAAAAAATGTATTAAGTTTAACATAATATTTATTATAGTTACTACTACAAGATTAATCAATTATACATTAACAAACTAAAATATACTATGAAAATATATACATAATATAGTATATAATGGATTTTAATTTTTAATTATAAACTAAAGTTATTTATTATGTAAGTAAAAATAATTTAATTCATTATGATATTTAGCATGAAACACAAAGTAAGACTATTTAACCACATTTTCACCATGATATATATATATATATATAATTTTTAAAATAATTTAATTAATAAATTATAGTTCTATATACAAATATATAATACAATATCACCTTTATTATAATTTTTGTATGCATGGATACTTAATAAATATCACCTTAAATTATAGTTCTTATATACAAATATATAATACAATATAATATCAATATTATACATATATATATATATATATATATTTGTGCACAAATAGATATAAATATATTAATAAGAATATAACACTTTTAATTTATAGAGATAAATAAAAATAAATTATGAAAAAATCGTATAAGTATATATATTATTTAAACTATCAATATAATATCAATTGAACTTGTCCCAATGGATAAGTGCTTGGCCCTCCTTCTAGAAGGTCACAAGTTCGAATCCTCTTAGGTGCATATTATACAAAATTATTATTGAAGCCCTTGGGAAGGGCTTGGGCGCGGGCCTTTCATCGGGTCGGGTCAAGGGCTCATCGTGGGTCGGGCCCAATCAATAATTTCAAAATTTTAAATTTGGCGGATAGCGACGGGGTTTCCGTCGCTAGATCCCCGTCGCTACGGGCGAGCCATTGTCGCACATGATTAGCGACGAGTGATTTAGCGACGGGGGTTTCCCGTCGCTAAACCTTGTAGCGACGGGATTAGTGACGGAAAACCCCGTCGCTAAATCGGAATTTTTTTATAGTGAGAATACATTGAAGATTTCATGAAATTAGTAACTTTGGACGAGAGAATGCTTAGAACATATCAGACTACTTGTCTTCCATGCAAACCGAAGAAAAAAGGCCTACACTCAGCAACAATTCAATTCAGTTTTGGCGACGAGGTAATAGAATGACTGGTTTTGGTTTTTTGTTGGTAGAAGATAAGGAACTTTCTTATGTAGTGATACTTTGTTATGTTCTCAATGATACTTTTATGCTCAATACATGATATTTTATTATTTAACGCGTTTTTAATTTCCTTTGCAGATTCTTGGAATGAAGATTCTTCATTTTTTTAAATATATTTTGGAATAATTTAACTAATTTATTTTGCATATTATTTTAGGATAGTGAAGATGTGGCTTTGATGAATAATGCTATTGTGAAGAACCTAAAATTGGTGGTCATGATAAAAGTGAATGATAATTTGTGAAGTTACATAAACTGTGCGGAGATACTCATGTTCACAATAATGTAAATGTACATTATTATTAACATGCAAGGTCAGAAAGAAAAAACTTTAAGCAATAAATGGCATGAGGTTGGTAACTTCGATCAACTGATCTACGTCAGGGAATTTCTCAAATCCGTGAGAAACAATTCACTACTCCGTTGCAAGGTTACAAAGGCTATTACACGATGACCTCCCATCACTTGACCACTTTCCTATCCACTACAACCTCTTTCGATGAATTGAATTGTGAGATCCCCTCACAACCTAAACTCCCTCTAGTTCCTATAGGAAATATCTCTCGAGACTCCTTTAAGTGTATATGAAAAATTTCCAAACACAGACTAAACACACAATGATCACAAGGATCAAACCTAGTCTAACCGTATACTAAATGCGAAGAAGAAGAAGAAGAAGAATGAACACCAATTTGTGTAATATTCGTTAATCTTGGAAAAGCAAAAGTAAGCGCGAGTTTAATCGATAAGGAGTTGATTTTGAGTTGCTGTTTTGATTTGTGAGGATCTAGGACTTGCAGTTCCTGTTTCAACTTCTAGTTTCTAAGGCTTCTAGCTATGAATTTTTGGGTAAAATTTCATATTTTTTGTGAATTTTCTTGTAATATAATAAATGGCATTTTCTGGTAATTTCATATTTTTACACTTATTCTGAATTTTAGAAATTTGATTTTACATGGATATTTAATGCTCAGAAACACTAATTATTTGGTGATGTGCCATCATAAATTTTCTTCTTCATTGTTCCCCAAAACCCTAATTTCACGAAATGAGTGTGAGAAAGTTTTGCTTTTGAATTTTTAGAATCTCATATCTTGATTGAGAATTTTCAGAATCCCATAAATGTGGAAGATAAGAAGAAAATTTAAATTGAATTCCCCTAATTTTTTTTCTTCATTTTTGAGAGAGTAAATGACCGTAAAAAATAAAAGGCTACGTTAAAAAAATTAATTTATTTTTTAGGATTAATTTGGACCCATAAATTATCAGAAATTTTACTTACACCCCTAGTTACTGTTGACTTTGGTATTGACTGAAAAAAAAATTAATATATCTGATTGTGAAAGTAAAATTGACAATATGTATATAGTTGGGATACAATTTCGACCTACTTGAAATGTAAAATACCAAAACTGATAAGAGTGGAAACATAAGGTACCAACATAATCATTTTCCCTGTATTTATGGTTCAATGTGTTAAACTACAAGTCCACAAAAGTGAACTATATAATTAAAACATAATTAGCGAAATCTTTGCAATAGTTTTTTTTTTCAATTAAAAAGTAACACATCTCTATCTAATACCACCATGCCCATAAGAGACACGCATAAAGTAGCATAAGCAATTAAGCATAATGTGTTTTGTTGTCTTTTGTCATTATTAAAATAACAAGTCACAAACTAAATACATTTTAGCAAAAGAAATATTTTGGCAGCTAGTTGCCCTCCCATCTGCTTTTACTTGATACATTATTTAATTTTCACAACAACACTCATAAAGTTGCTTAATTAAGATTTAATACGCATAATCATCATTTCAGTAAAATTCGATTTTTTTTTTAAATAAAAAATCAACCGGTTTTTTTGGATCGGTAAATTACATTATCATAGTTACTTTGAAGATAAAAAAATATTACACAGTCAATCTCTCTATAGTCTATATGTCCACATAATTTATATAATAAAATATAGCTTATATATATAATATTTTTTTATCCCCCCCCCCCCACCCCAACACATAAATTTCTAAACCTAACTTCTCAAGTTGCAAATGTAAAGGAAGCCCCAAAAAATGACTCCCTCACCACTAAGTTTACCTAAGTGGTTGAAAAAACATACAATTCCACAATGGATGGTGTTGCACGTGTAATAATTCTGCTACAATGTGTTTATCAATGATTTTGATGGTTGTTATGATTTTTTTGCCATCTATTTTTCATTCCATATCCTCAACTCAAATTTTTTAAAAATCTATTTTTTTTAATTTTATAAAAATCTATTATTATTATTATTATTATTATTAGGAGTTAATTTTCAAGAAATTGATGATCTATATATTCCACGTCGTATGTAAGTTAATTGTTTGTTTGTAGTTTGTACATGAGATTGAAGTAGTCTAATAAAGTTTAAGTGGAGGTATTCTATCTTATGTCGTAAAAATTATGTATCCGTTTATTTTAATCCACTATCGTAGTTACGTATTCAAATACTACATAAAAGATTTTTTTAGATTTCAAATAGTAAAAATACGATCGAATTTTAGATTTTTAAAACTTTCAGTTATATTGAATATCTATTTAAATCATAGCGTGGGGCCACTTCCGATTTTACGGCAATAGATAGTGTCTGTCGAAATATGATTATGACGTCAGAAGATTAATGAAGCACGACAATGTGATGAAAAAGGAGAAAATTAACAAGTTATATATTGAAGTAACAAGAGGGTATTTGAGTAAATTTGACAACGTCATATAATATATTTATCATGTATGAAGTTTTTGATATATTAAAATTATTTTAATTGACACCCTTTATAAAAATTGTAGCGAAGCACACAGAAGGATATTTTGATCAAAATACCAATCGATGACACTAAGTAATTTATTCTTTAAATTGAAAAGATGACAAAGTGTGATCCGACTAAAGCTCATGGCCATCACAAGTTGAAACCTCATATACATATTTAATTTATATGGATGTGTAAAATGGACATATATACATACATACATGATAAAAATTCATAAAAGTAAAACATATAAGACACGCAAATAATACTTTCACATGCATTTATAACTGCATTTCGTGAGATACAAATAACATTAATGAAAGTTAGAGCTACAAGAAGTTC
Source organism: Perilla frutescens (assembly GCA_026008535.1). Taxonomy (NCBI): domain Eukaryota; kingdom Viridiplantae; phylum Streptophyta; class Magnoliopsida; order Lamiales; family Lamiaceae; genus Perilla; species Perilla frutescens. The sequence continues at coordinate 31,790,087 of BRKX01000017.1, read as the reverse complement.
ATATTATATATTAAGGTGAAATTTACAACTACAATCACCTAATTAAAAATAATGGCCGGTCTTGCATACACCAATTGTATATAAATCTTTTATCAAATGGCAAAAAAGTATTATTTCTATTTTCTAATACTGAAAAATATCATATTTATTTTACTGAAAAATACCGCTGAAGCCTGAAAACAAAGGACGCTAATATTTTTATAATTATTACTACATTTCTCAGATTGAAAAAATATATCATCTCTAATGCTTAAAAATATATCAATATTATATAAAACGTATATACAACCGTTCTATAAAATAATGTGTTAAGAAATAGTACATTACTAAATTTAAAAAGAGGCCACTTTGGTACTTTGTCCACGACAATTTAAAGTTTCAATCTATTCTGACTTTTTTTTTTATCAAAAATAAAAGTTAATCTGAAAAGTGTTGGAACGAAAGGGATTGATGTCATGACAATCCATGAGTGGGTTTTATTATGTCTTTGTCACTTTTCTCCAAAATATAGCCCACAGAAATCCTAATTTAATTTAGCAAAAGTAGACGAAACCTCCATTTCATCCATAATTATAATTACATAGTCTGATCAATTGATTTATTGAGCTAGCAATATAAAGTAATTTGTTGCAAATTAAGTATTTGTGGTGTATTTTCTCGTGTTGTATTAGGTTGTGATTGGATAATAGGTCATTTACAATTCATGATATTTAAGGGTGGAATTATAAATTTTTCATTGGGGGTTGTATTGTTCTTCACCAATAATCAGACATAATAATTTATAATTTCTTTTTGTTTATGAAGAAAGTTAGATATATATATACACACATATAAATAAAATATAAATTGGTTGAGATGGGATCTGTCTTTAATGGTATTTGTCGTAACACCAATATTTTAGCTCATTGTCTTGTTAAAATTACTCTTGAGTTTTCAAGTTTGATTGATGACCTTGTTGAGACTTTAAGTGGATGTTCTTCGTAATACAATCTATTTCCATATGGTTTAAAAAAAAAGTTAGAATCCCCACTCATGTTAACCTGAAATTTAGAGGTAATGCATTATCAATTGGATAAAAAATAAAAAAAGAAATTAGAAAATGTAAAAAAAAATATATTAAAGAATATTCCTTTTTATAAAAGAAGTGGGTGGTCGTAAACAATATTAGCTGCCCCATCTCTTGAGGATCTAAGATTTATAATGCTCACCTAAATATATGGATTGGAGCTAATGGAGCAGTATCCTTGAATTCTTTTTATTTATGGTAAGAAAATTTATGATGGAAGTAAAATGAAATCAAACTGGAAATAGGATATGTAAATTATATATGGTCACATGCACTAGCCTAGTAAGTGGGGTTTTGGTTAATGGGGTGATGGTTGATGGATGTGAAATTGGTGAAGAAAGATAATTGGTTAGTTGGATTGTGTAATGATAGAGAAATTAATGGGGGTTACACATACACATATATGGGTCATCCACTTGTCTTGTTTATAGTTGTTAGTGTGTGAAATCAAATTATTTGCATTGTGATTGTGAGCTACATGTATATCCTTAAAGCTATCACGATTGTCTCTTTTCTTTCCTTGCTAAAGCTTCTTTGTTATTATCTCGACTCAAATTATTTTATTTCAATTTCAAGAATGGAAAAAAGGGCAACCAAATTGGGAAGGATCAATTGGTTTTTAGAAAGATACCAGTTAATTGGAATCCAGCTAGGCCATTTCAGTTTAAATATCTCTTATTTTCTGAGGTTGATATTCATGCACACATTTCGTATAGCCACAAAATTAGAATGAGAAATGTGTTGGGATTTTTTTTTACCCCTCATGTTTTGTGATGATTTAACTTAGAGACTTTTTCATTATAGTTACTCATTCTTTTAACGCATTATTTATATTTTATACTATTAATTTAAACAATAAATTAATTTTTCCTTTTCTTTTTTTGAGTTTGGGGAAAGAGAAGTAATGCTTCTCGATTCTCAAACACGAGACGTCTCCCACTGCATGGGTGTTCTTAGGGAACCAAGTCAAGAAATCCTATGTAGCGTAGAAAATCACACTTATCCTCTTTGCAAAATGATAGCTCATCATCGTGTATTTTCTTACACACATACTTGTAAATTTATTAATCAAATGTACATACAAAATATGAAAAAAAAACATATACTGTACTTTTGTAGGGTTCCAAAAATACGAATCCCTATAGGACTGTTGGGCCATGAATTGGGCCTTTTTAAGTAGAGTATGTGTTTCAACTCCCAGATTTCAATAGTATTATTTTGTTGACCAAAATTACAATGGGAAAGTTTAATATAAAATTAACGTTCTTCTTTTGTTTGTTTTGTTTTTATAGGCGGAATTGATATATGAGATGTCTACATTTTGGTTTGGAATCCTCAGTGGAACTAAAATAACATTAGCGTTACCCCACCCATTTGTGAAAGTGTATTAACAAAATCATAGATATTTCAGGTACAAAACAACAAGTTTAAATAACTGTTCATATTAAAATAAAATTATTAATTATTAATTAGGTTTTGAATGGACTCGATCAAAACATTTTATTTAACACTAATAATGGAATATTAAGCACAATCTCCCATACTTTTTTGGATCCAACTCCAACCAACTATCTGAATATTGGGCCTTTTTTTCACAGCCTTTTACTATCAAGTTGCTCTCCTTGGAACTACTAAAGCAGTACTAAATTATGGGGCCAACACAGGCAAATTAATGCAATTCATTATAGTAGGAGTAACGACATGAAAATAATCGATTGGTATTTGACTCTGCGAGAATCGCTCGCTTATCCACCGTGACACGAGTTAACGTGTCCATCGCTGATGTGTCAATATCACATGACACGTGAATCAACTTTCCAATTTTACAATATTTATTTTCAATCCGTATTCTAAGAAATATTATATTAGAATTTATTTTCATTTCCTTATCTTAAAATATTTCCTTAATTAATCCTTAAATCACTATGCCATAAATTACATAAATTAACGATTTTATATCATTAATTCATCATATTTATGAATCACAAAAATTAACAGAACTACACCGTTAAAATATTTTATTAATTGTGATTCCTAAATCACTATGGAATAAAGAATGTTGCAGATTGATTTTCATATTTTTAAACCGAGCTACATAATAAACGAAAGGAACAATACTGAAGAATCACTCTATAAATTAACGGTTTAATAGAAGGTTGATTTTTAGTGTAGGGGGAGTAATAGGGGAAATAAACAAAAGAAAGAAATATGCGAAAGTAGCTGATTGATTTTCATATTTTTTTTTATAATATAATCATTTTATCTATGAAATTCATATTTTTTTTAAGCAATAAGAAATTCATATATTGGCCAAAATTTGATTTGATGGCTAAAACAAAATTCCAACTTTGCTATTGTCTTTATAAAATTTTACAGATAATAATTAACTTAAGAATAGAAAAGATAAATAAACCTTTTGCTAAATTTGGTTGATTCAAAAATTGCGTGAATTCCACGGTAGCGATTGTGGGTTATCCTCCACATCCAAAAAAGAATTGCGTGAATTGTAAATAGTTTAGGAGTGTTAAATTTAGTGATAATGAAGATGATAGTAACTATTCATAAATGATGAATTAATGAAGAAATGTTAATTTACATAATTTATTCCATAGTGATTGGAAATATTTTAGTATAAGGAAATAGAGATAAATTATAATATTATATATTTTAAGAATATGGTTTGAAAATAAACTAGTATACCACATGTGCGATGCATAATGGATATTATTAAAAAAATATTTATGTATAATAATAAAATTATATTCAATCATGGATTTAGTATATAAAAATATGGATTATATCGATTGAATTATGAACTTGTGTATCTTTCAGGATTGGAGAAACCAGCTAGGTGACCCCTAGTCGTGCCGAAAACACCTGAGTCGACTTGGTGTAAAATTGGGGAGGTTGAGTCCTCACCACCCAAGCGGTCTAATCACCGATTAATTTTTTTTATTTTTTTTTTTAAAAATGGTTCAAAGTATGACAAAATAAAAATTTGAGATTTTCCACTCTTTTATACAATAACTTAGTCACAATTCTTCAATCTAGCTACTACCAATGTATGATTAGAAAAAAAATTAGAAAAAAAATTGGAGAACTAATTTGAAGTTTCCACTTAAGATTATTGCTCACTCTTATAATTAATAACTCGCATTCCAATTTTTCAATCTACAAATGATGTAGGATTTAGGAAAGTTTTAAAAAATAATTTGAGTTTTTAATCCATTTTATACAACTTATATCTCAATTTCCATTATATAACCGGTGTGGGATGAATGGTAAATGAAAATTTCCTATTTCATGTTTGAAAATTTCATAATATATATTCATTTTTTAAATGTTATTTATTTATATTATATCACAAAAGTTTTTGAACACGGAATGAGAAATGAAGTGGGAGCACGAAAAATATGAAAAATATATCAAATTTTAGACATGAACAAAATATAAATTAGAATATAAGGGCATACCAAAAATAAAATTACATATCAAAATTTTAATTTACATTTATGGACATATCCATTTATTAGGGAGAAGATTAATCACAATATATGATTACAAAACATAACACAAACATATTTGTGATGATAATATCTAACTTATTTGTTCTCACATCACATAGTGGCTTCTGTAATCGAATATGTCAAACTCAACTTATTGGATAAATTGGAGATATTTAAGCCAAATTAAAATATGGTGTTTTAATTGACTACGTTTAAGTATGATATCTAATGTACAAAGAAGTGAAAAAGTGGTGATTTAATTGACAATGTAGATTGTTAATTGTTTACTGCCACTTGGAGGAAAAGTATAATAGTCAATTTTATTGGATCTTCTTTTTTCATAATCTCAATAAAATACATGTTATTTTAGGGGGGGAAATCTATCTTTTAAGTTACCATGAAAAGATATAAAATAAATATTATTTTCATGGTTCTTTTCTTCGAGCGAACACAACAATTCTTATACGATTTGATAAGTGAAATAATTGACTTTGTTTCATTGGTTGCTCAATGTATACATACACATATTTGTATATATTTGTATATAAGACGTAATATATATGCTACTAAAATAAATTAATAATGGATATTTTTAAGTAAATGTATAACATTTTGTAAAATTATTGAACCGCAATGTGTAAATTAAATGTAATATGCATATTATTTACCCTATTTAAATTTTAAATTGAATGATAAATACATAGACATTTAGGTTCTATTAAATCAAAAAATATTAGAATATATTAAACGTATAATTTTTTTAGTAAACATAGGGTAATTATTAAACCTCAACAAATAAAATGATTTTATTTAATAGAATAATATTAGATACATATTTTACCTCCTTTGGCGACCAACATTTTAGGATAGGATATGTTTCTTCAATCTAGATCTTGTCAATTGAAAGTAGATCATCTGTCATGTGGTATTGACAAATTAATGATGGACACATTAACTCGTGCCCACGTTGGATAGGTTGAGTTTATATTATTGTGTCATCACAACAAGTGCGCATAAATTGTCGTGTCGTGTTGTGTTTTTATTTTGTTGACACAATTTATTATTTTATTATCGTTAAATATTAATGTATCATGTAATGTTTGTGGCTTTTTTATAATTCCTTTTATTAAGGCTCGTGTTGATTACATGTAGTAAAATGAACTCCAAAATTGTACTTAAAGAGATAAATATATGACAATAGAAGAACACATAATATTAGGGAAAAAAATGATATTATTCACCAGTGTAATTTATTCGTTGTAGTATTGATCTACATAATATTATAGGATATATATAAGGCTAGAAATTAAACTCTAGAGTAAGGAGCAAGTAATATTCACATATAATAAATTTATTCATAACATAACTCACATTTTTTTTTAAAATTTTTTTTAGGAAAAAAAGACACCAATCGTATCTCACAAAATGGAATTTATTCAAATCTGTTATAAATATATTTATTATATAAGGACATTACCTGGTTTTTAAGTTTTGGTTTATATCCCTATATATATATATCATGTAATGTCTTCTACTGTCATATATTTACATCTTGAATATGATTATGAAGTTCGATTTACAACATATTATCAATACGAGTCTCTAGCCAGTTGAATTTGAATTAACATCATGAAATATGCAATAGGAAATAATCGTGTTTTCTTACGAATTAATTTGTAAATTAAAATTATGAAATTAAATTTCATGTGAATCAAAATTTTATATTACGAATGATGAGATTATAAGACTGCATAAATTAAATATTTTTCTTTGATAATTAAGATTTATATTTAGCTTTTGATATTGTATTGTCTCGTTATTCTTTTTGCCGATGGAATGATATTAAGCATAGTATGGTGTGATTTTTTCGGCAAATTATTAGAGGCGTATGAGAAATTATATTCCAAGTTATTTTGCGTTGGTAATATTTTAGATTAATTAATCAAGCCATATTGCTCTAAAAAAAATAAAAAAATTGAATGAACAGCTACTGAATTTATTGGGACAAATCACACATACTCAAAACTACAGGGATCAGAACGAAAAACATAAGAAGTCTTGTTAGTTCTCTCAAAAAACCCTCGACGCAGCCTTTCTGATTTCCGTCGTCCGTCTTCGTCATCTCAACCATTCTTACATTCGATTCTTTGCCTTTCTCTCACTTGTTTCTCTCACTTGTTTGCGTAAGTAGCTCTTCTCCTCACCTTCGCTCTCTTTTTTTCTTTTTAATTTCCATGGAAGCTTTTTTCCGCGAGGCATTTTCCATTTATTCTACTTAGCTTTTTTGTTTGTGCAGATTATTATGCTTAATTTTATAAAATGTCGATATGATTGCTAGCTGTTATTGTCTGTTTGTTTTTGTGGTTTTAATATATATATATATATATATATATATATATATATATATATATATAAATCATGTTGTCTGATTGATGCGAAAGCTGCAGAGACACAGTTTGAGGAGAAAATAGTATAAATATGTTGGACATTAATCTCTTTCGTGAGGAAAAGGGCGGCAACCCTGAGAAAATCAGAGAGTCTCAGCGGCGTCGTTTTGGAGATGTTAATGTGGTCGATGAGGTGATTGAGCTCGACAAAGCTTGGCGGCAGCGTGAGTGTCCAATCCAGAATTTTCTGATTTTATATTATGCAGGGTTTATGTTTTAGTCATTTTTTGTGGATTTATAAAATTTGGAGGTGATCTGTAGGTCAATTTGAGCTGGATGGCTTGAGGACCTCGAAGAACAAGATAAGCAAAGAGATTTCTCGCCTAAAAATCGTGAGTTCTCTTGTTGCATTTTATTTAGTTTGTTCGTTTCACTGTGATCTGTCAGAATTTGTTCTTATAAAGAATGTGATGATTCGCATAGGAAAAAATGATGTTGATGAATCAACTGTGAGTTAATTTGTGCTGGTGGTGTTGTCCAGTCTGGGAAGTAAAAATAAAATGTCAATCAATATCAGTTTTGGAGGTTTTCTAATTGATTGCTGTTTTGTTTCCCTTTTAAATTTCGCTTTACGTGTAATTTATTTTTCTCGGATAGTAGAGAACATTCCCATTGCAGTATGATAGATAGACCTGGTGCACAATCAGTAGCAAAAGTGAAAAAGATTGAAGAAAGCTTTACTGTTAAGCAATCAGTGTATACCTCCTTGAGAATTTGGATTTTTGGAAGTGGCCATTTGTCCATCAATATGTTGAACAGACATCTATTACATTGATACACCTTACCTAGCATTAATATTTGATGAATCTAAATAATAAGGGGATTGACTTCTATGAATTTCCTTTTGTTTATATGTTGGATTGATTTTGGACTTAACTATCTTATTATTATTTTGAAAGTCCGGAGGAGATGCAAGTACTTTAATTGCAAGTACAGACGAAAACAGAGAACTGACTGTACAGAAGGAGGCTGAGGTGCAGGAGGCTCTAGCAGCAGTGCAGACTAGATTGGCAACTATTGGAAACCTAGTGCATGATTCTGTTCCAGTCGACAATAATGAGGTGTGTTTAAGGTCTCTCATTCATCAGAACTCGCATACTCATATGGTGAATTATTTTTTTATGTGAAATTATGACACATTTTCAGGATAACAATGCCATCATAAGGTCATGGGGAGAGAAGAGGATGGAGCCAAAGCTGAAGAATCATGTGGAGCTTGTTGAGCTTCTTGGAATTGCGGATTTGAAGAAAGGTGTCCAACTTTGCATAAAACATTTAATTGGGAATTCCTTAAACCATTCAAGTTGATTTATTTGTGAGTTATCTTTTTTTTTATGTCTACGAACTTGACAGGATCGATTTGTTTTTCATCACCCATCAGTTCTCTGATATTCTTCTAGGGCTCGTTTGCTAGACTTGATGGGATAAACCATGATGTCTATGACTAGGATGACTTTATAAGATAATGTATCAATATAATGTTTGCTAAAATATATTTTAAGATGTATAGATTAGTAATCCATTGTTTGGTTTCATTGACTAATTTACCTCTAAATTACAAATCTCTAAATTACCCTTAATTTTAATATGCGTATTAGGGCTCTAATTTATAGTTAAGGATAATTAAGTCCAAAAATAAATTAATATCGGTATATCAGATTTTGTGATTATACATCCCACCTTAGAGGTGTGATACCTAATCAAACCTTATCAAGCAAAGGCCTAATAAGGATGGCGGGCCATTCATTTATCATGGGCTTTACGATTCTAACCAAACAACATATTAGGGTATCATACAAATCTATCACCCCCTTATCATACATAGCAAACGAGCCCCTAGTGTTCTAGTTTAGTAGCTTGAATATGGATCACTTAATTAATCATTATTTTTTTCTCTCTGTTTCTAATATAAAAAAAAAGATGAACAAAGAATTTGATCACTTGTTCAAATAAATTAAAAAAAAAACCTGTGAAATAGCACCTGCTGGGCATGGTTTAAAAAGGCTGTTTTCAGGCGCGCCTCAGAGTGAGGCGCCCAGAAAAAGCCTCAGAGGCGCCAACTCGCCATCTGCTGTTGAGGCTTAAGCCTCGGTAGGTCTGAGGCGGTCGAGGCGGTTCTGAGGCTTAAGCCTCAATTGCTGGGTTGTTTTTGGACATTTTTTAGGGTTTTTATGTGGGCTTTTGTTGGGTTTTGTTTAATTAATGAAATAGATAGAAATAACATCTAAAATAAAGTAATAATCATAAAATAAATAGATTCAGATGCCCTAATTCAACAGCCACTCTCCCGCGCGAGAGTGGCTGATTCAGATGCCCTAATTCAACAGCCACTCTATGTTATTTTAGGACTTCATTATTGAATATTTGAATTGTGTGTTGATTGATGTGAATTTGATTAGTTAAATTGATATATATATATATATATAATATATATATTTTTTCCTTCTTGTATTGAGGCTTGCGCCTCGGTCCGCCTTGAGGCTTACGCCTCGTGAGGCTACGGGTAAACGCCTCGAGGCTTGAAACCGCCTTTTAAAACCTTGCTGCTGGGTGCTTGCCATGGAAACACAAGCCAGAAACATCCTAAGTATGTTGGTGACTGTTTGTTTGTAGAGCCTTTGAGGATTGCCATTGAGTTGCTTTCTTTGTCCTCGTAGTTTTAGTATCCAGACTCAAAGTTCATATTATCAACTGTGGAGTTGGGAGGAAGGACAAAAAAAGAAAAAAACCAGCCAATGAAGCATATGCCTTCAGCAGCCATTTATTAGCCTTTGCATATGATAAAAGTGTATACTTGTCGTGATAACTTTGTTAATATAATTTTGGGTTTCAATAAGTTTAGGTGCAAATGTTGCGGGAGGTAGAGGGTTCTATCTCAAAGGGGATGGAGTACGGCTTAATCAAGCTCTAATCAACTTTGGTCTTGATTTTTTGGAGAAGAGGGGTTTTATGCCATTGCAGACTCCTTTCTTCGTGAAGAAAGATATTATGGCTAAATGTGCCCAGTTGGCTCAATTTGATGAGGAACTTTACAAGGTAACCTTTTCTTCTAGTTGAATAGTTTGAGAAATGTATGCAGAGTCTTATGACATGATACTGCCTTTTACTTTAGATAGAAAATACCTCCTGAAAAATAAGTTTGTAATACTGGCTAACTGAATCTATTCAGGCAAAACATGCAATGTTAATAGATACACTTTTCAACATCACGGTCAAAATTCAGGATTTTTTAAAGAGATATTTATCTAATAGTTCGATTTTATTGTAATCAAAGATGATCTCTGGCATACTTGTGCTTTCTGGAAATATATTTTATAGGACAATGTAGTCATTGCCTCAAGGCTATATTTTATTCTGTTTTGTTGTCAACACAACAAAATTGTAAATTATGTCATATAAGTGGATCCATCAATGAAAATGTCTAAACTTTGTGTGGAAATGTTCTTGGCCTTTTTGTGTCTAACAGGTTACTGGAGAAGGAGACGACAAATATCTCATTGCTACTGCTGAACAGCCGCTTTGTGCATATCATATAGATGATTGGATTCATCCTACCCAACTGCCTTTGAGGTGTGAGATCTATGTTAAGAAAGCCCCAATATGCCTGTCTTGTCGTGGTGTATTCTTAGCTTTATACTGCTTTCAAGCACTTAACGGAGTTCCTTCTTTGATTTTTTATTCTAATATATGATGGACTTTATGGCTTCTATTAGATATGCAGGATACTCCTCTTGCTTCAGGAAAGAAGCTGGTTCACATGGTCGTGATACTTTGGGAATTTTCCGTGTTCATCAATTTGAAAAGATTGAACAGTTCTGTATAACTAGTCCAAATGGAAATGATTCGTGGGAGATGCATGAAGAAATGCTAAAAAATTCTGAGGATTTCTACAAGCTGGTATCTTTTTTAGGCCCTTTTCTGATTAATTTCTTTAATAATGCTACCACACATATTGGTACCTGCACCATTGCATTGACGTAAAAGCATGTTCTGGATGATGTCTCTTAATCTTTGCTGATTTAGCTTATGGCAAATTGATTACTTCATGATTGCCCCTTAAGGTTGATGCTTCTAATTGAAGTTTGTGATTTATTTATTTTTTATGTTTTGAGCAGCTGAATATTCCCTATCAAGTTGTTTCTATCGTCTCTGGCGCACTGAATGATGCTGCTGCAAAGAAGTATGACTTGGAAGGATGGTTTCCAGCATCAAAGGCATATAGAGAACTTGTTTCCTGCTCAAATTGCACTGATTTCCAATCCAGAAGATTAGAAACACGATTCGGACAAAAAAAGGTGGAGTTAGCTTTTTTGTTAGTTGTCTGTTGTATTTCTTGTTTATATTTACATATTGCTATCATTAGAATGAAGAAGCAATTAAGAGTGTATGGAGCACTATGTTGGATTCCTTACCATGATTAGATGTGTCTTTTCGTGATTTTAAAATGATCCTTAGGAATTGAGTATTTGTTAAATTGCTGCAGAGTAATGATAAGACCAAAGAGTATGTCCACATGTTGAACTCTACCCTAACAGCAACCGAGAGGACTATGTGCTGCATCCTTGAGAACAACCAGAAGGAGGACGGTGTCGAGATACCAGAGGTTCTTCGACCATTCATGGGTGGGAAATCCTTCATTCATTTTAACATCCCCAGCAAAGACGCGAAAGGGAAGAAGAGCAAGGAATGAGCTACAGTCAATTGATATTGCACAATGGAGAAGTGGAAATCGAATGATTCTCGTCTCCCACTATTTGTGGAATCATTGGATGTTATATGCTCAACTCATTTTCCCCTCCCTCTTTATGATCTCTTTGGTCAAGGTGCTTTCATTCCAACTTTCCCTTTTACATACGTCGTCGTCTTGAAGTTTTTTGCTTTCGCATTGAACTTTTAACACATTCGAAGTTGTGATAATTCAAACTCTATGCTTTTGATAGACTGTAAACCGAGTCTATTTCTAGATGGATGTTCAAAAACACTAGTCTTTGTTCATCTTTGATTTTGTTTTTTCCGTTTTACGAATCAACATTTATTACACGTTCATTTGATGGCCGCTGTTCATTGGTAGACACCGCAACCACAGCCCCTCTCTTCCACACATGCACATATCTCGTAAATTTTGGCATTCACAACTAATTACCTAAATTAATTTAATAAAATTGTTCCTAATTTATTTACTCGGAAAAGTTAATGTAGTATTTACTCTTTTATTTAGGCCAATCCCTAATTTTCATTCTAGGTCAAATTGACCTTTCGTTCAATGACACGCCATTGTTGAGTTAAAGGACTGTAGAGGCCTCATTCCATTTATTTTTACTCAATCAACAATAAATCACTATTCAAATGATAATATTAATAAACAGAATTCTTTGCATGCAAAATTGCTTCGACACATTTTCAAGTATTTTGGTACTTGTATTATGGGATTTTAACCAGAACTCCCCCCAGTTTCTCTCATCTTTGGGTATTTAAGATCGAAACCGTGTACTTATGTGAGGCAGGAATAAGAACCAGTTACCTAAGAAAAATCAATGACCATCCTACATTTCAAAATAATCAAACAGATATAACCACGTCCATGTCTCAAGAGAAAGGTGTGTAATCGTCGTTTATACATATTACAGATGCTGCATCAAGCTACAAAAGCTTTCCTGAGCGAATCATTGTTACAATATAGCAACACCGTTCCCACATCACAATGCTAAGCCCCTTCTGCAATGGTTCCCTTTGATGTGCTGATGTAGAGTACTGCAAGCGAAGCAATACTTCAGGATGGGGAAAGAGTTAAAAGGTAGTAAACATCATCTACAAGGCCTATCGGCTAGTTGTTACCGTTATTTCCTCGAATGAAGGCGTCTCCATATTTGTTCTTCAGTTGGCCATTCACATATTCCTCTGTTTGTTCCATTGCAATATTCATGTATCCATCCAGACAGGCAAGGATACCTGTGTGATATAATAATAAAGGAAGAAGAAACTTGTGAGATGTGATCAGTAGAATGGCATAGTTGTAATCTCATGTTAGTGTTTAGGTATACTATATTAAAAGCACCAGGCAAGTGACGCTCTAATCCAAAACCATCTTACAATCAAACGCAATTATCTACTGAATCTTATGGTTGAACCATTTCAAGTAGAATAATCAAAATCCAGAATTGCATTCACAATAAATAAGCCCTCTTCCCTCAAGTTCAATGCAAGATAATGTTTAGTCTGCCGAATTGTTAGCCTTATAGTATGTAAAATTACTTGAAAGTTAGCAAGGAGCCACTATGAGCATATAATCCAAAACAATGCAACAACAACCCATTGCATCCCTCCCCTTTACACAGGAACCAATTTTCTCAGCCTACCAACTTCTCTAGGAGTGCTGCAACGAACGTACCAAGGCAGCTACTCTCCGTAAACATGCTGAAGCACTAAAATGATACTGGCCTTCTATTTGTCCACGAATTTGGACTAAATTACAGAAAAAAAAAGAACTAGGCTCTCACAGTCTTGGCTTTCGAAATTTTAAATTTCAAAGAGAAATTGTAAACATTCAGGGGAATTGGATTGGGGAACTGAACCTTGCCACACCCATTCATAAGTATAGGCATGCAAATAACTACCAATTAAGCAATATAATGATAAATTCCCAAGAGAGAATGCAAGTCATCCTAACTTAAAGATCACTTCTTGCTGTTGTTAGTATAAAATTACATAGCGTGCATCCCTATTTCCAAACATTGAAGCTATACAAACAATAAGAATAAGGAAAAGACAGGAAATAATGTACACAAATGCGCCACGCACATACAAAAATTCCAAGAAAAATGCAAACGAAGGGTAAATGAGATGAAATTCACCTCTATAGTCAACACCCGAGTTCAATTTGACAACCACGGGTCGCCCACGAATGGATTTCAGAAAATCAGCAGGAGTTTTCGCGCTCGACATTTTCTCCGATCCACCACTCATTTTTCCAAATTAATTGTTTAACTGCTGCCACAGTCACACACCACAGACACGATCACCACATCATCGCAACAGAAACGAATTTGCAAGCAGAAACATAATAACATACAATTTTTTTCATAACAAATCTCGGTTTCCTATGACATTAAGTAAACAAAGCATTCGAAAATTTGCATGGGCGCCGCAATGATGGTTTTCTATTCAGAGACAATTGTCCAAAAATCCAATTGAGCATAATTCAACGGCGGCAAAGAAACTTACCAAAAAACGCTGAAAGCTCCGGCAAAAGACGCGTTCTGGTGCGGTCGCTGATTGCAATTCCAGAGAGACAAAAGGAAATTTAGTATGAGAATCGAGAAGTTTTCACTTTTTTTTTTTTTCTCTGAAATCTAAACTCGAGTGAGAATTCAGGAGTTTTTTCAAAATTAGGGTTTTGAGTTGCGGGTTTTGGGCTGGGCTTTCTGAATAGATGGGACAATATCCGAACTGCTGACTGGGCTCCATGAATTTTGGGTTCTGTCATTATTCGTACATATTAAATAAAAATTTGTAAAAAATATAAATAATTATTTATCTTCAGCTACAGTCTACAGGTGCATGAAACCCAAATTCAATTACGAATACTATAATACGTGAGCAATGCATCTTTATACAGCCTGGGTACAAAATAATTGATCATTAATCACTTCAACTTAGTGAGGATGACAAAAAATGAAAATAATTGCATTATATCTCATCTTTTTATGAGTGGATGGATCTACACAACTTTGTTAGTTTTATAAATAATAATTGAGTGCATTTTTTAGGAAGATATAAAAAGAAATTGTTTGAAATTAGAATGAAGCATTGGATTTATTTTCCTTACAACTTTCAAAATAGAAAGGCATTGGATTTATTTTGTTCGCGCATCAAATGCATAAGGGCATTTAATAAGTAAATTAGAATATGTATGAGATTTAGGAGGTGTATTGGTTGTGGATTTTGATGGATTTCATTGGACTTTTAAAATTCGGGTGTATTCAATACAGACTTTTAAAAGTCCAATGAAATTCTGGTGTATTCAATCCAGACTTTTAAAAGTTCAATGAAATCTTAGTGTATTCAATCCAGACTTTTAAAAATCCTTTAAAATTCTGAGGTATTCAACAATCCACGGACTTTAAAGAGTCATTGACTTCGTTGGATTTCGGTTGGATTTCACATGAAAATTACAAAGGATGAAATCCGACCTCTAGACACAAGATTTTGATGGATTTGAAAAATCCGGGGAGCGTTGTGTCCCAGCGGCAACTGTATAGATGAAATTGGCACCCCAGCCGTCACCCGAAGCCAGCGGCCGCTGGCTTCGGTGATGATGACACCCCAGCAGCCGCTGGGTGCCAGCCGCAGCTGGGTTTAAGGCGGTGGCAACCCAGCAGCCGTTGGGGTTCAGCGGCCGCTGGGCCTGGCCCAATCCGCTATAAAAACTCGATCACAACCACTTTTTTCATCCATAATTTTTTCACAAAGTGGCGGCGACGGCTATATTCTTATTCCCGAGCAGCGGCGGCTACAATCTTCTTCGGGTACTCTCTATACTATTATATTATGATTATTATTTTTTACTCGTGTCATCATTATTGATTGAATTTGTCTTGAATTTATTGCATGTAAGAATAAAAAAAATTTACTTCAATTTTGAATTACTGTTTAGCCTCTGTTTTGGTTTTGGTATAATTTTACTGATTATTGAATCATCGAAAACTAGTATATATGGTTTTTTTTTTAATTATGATGATTAATAGTATATACACCATAATATATTAGTATTATCATGGGGGACTCACAACAAGATTCGAAAAAGAAGATAGCTTATGAACCATGGACTAAGGAACAGACTAACCTTCTCCTAGAACTTATGGTTGATGGTGCGCGTCGCGGATGGCGTGATAATAGTATCATATTTAGCAAAGCCACTGTGGAAGAAAGAATACTTCCTGTGCTTAATGAAAAACTCGGGTGTAATAAGACCTACAATAATTATCAAAGCCGGCTCAAATGGTTTAAGGGTCATTGGATCGCTTATTCGAACCTGTTGAAGTGTAGCTCTGGTTTTGGATATGCCAACAATACGAAAAAATTCACGGCTACAGATGAAGTGTGGGATGCGTACTTAGCGGTAAGTATCATATTGCAATAATATTATTCAATATTTTTATTTAACTAATAAAGGTAATTAATTAATTTTTTTTATTTTTATATAGTCTCACCCGAAAGACACACAATTGCGATATGGAGAATCCCCTGATTATGAGGAATTGAGGATTGCGGTGAGTAATGGTGTTGCCGTCGGAAGAAATTCAATTGGATTGAGAATTGCTACTGATGCAAACACATTAGGAGAAGATGAAAATAGAGATGCACACATAGAAGATTTGACGTTTGATCCTGAGAGTAATGCGTTTGTCGCACTATCACAAGATGACCAACCGTCGTCTGGTTTCACACCACCTTCTGAGCAGCCTGAAGTGCCTGAGAGCTCCACTCAAAGACCGAAGCAACCCAAAAGAAGTAGAACTCAGTATGAAGCAACTTCTGGCTCTAGTGAAAAGATCATGGAAGAGGTTAAAACACTGTTTGGGGAAGTTCACGATCTCTTACTGAAAAGAGATAGCGTATTGGAGAAAAGAGAAAAAGAAAGATCCTACACTACATGGGATGCAATCAAAGAGATCCCAAATTTGGATGCAGACACTCGGATTAAGGCATTTGACTTGCTTGTCACGAAGTCCCAGAAATATGGTTTTTTGAAGATGAGTGTTGAGGAACGAGCTCAGTGGATAGCTTACAAGATTAAGGAATAGGGATAATTTGCTTCATATTTGACATACTTTGATGTTGGTTTATTAGTATTTTTCCGGATGTCTTGTTAGAATTTATATTGATTATTTATTTGATGTTATGAATTATGTTTTGTGATTATTTAACATATTTGGTTTTATTTTCTTTAATGCTATGCGTCGTTCATATTTTTTAAATGCACCATGAAATCATTAATCATGATTTATTCAAAATTATTAATTATATTTTTTTGGTTAAATTTTTTTTATTTGTTGATTTATTAAGTTGTATGCATTTGGATATATTTTTTATTTAACACAATCACTTTAATCAAGAACTTGTTTTTTTTTTATAAATACAGCATGAAAAATCATGAAATATTGGAAGAAGAAATAGAAGATGAAGAGATGGAAGAAGAAATTGATGAGAAAGAGGAGACAAAATTATATGAAAATGTTAAGCTCTTGCTATTGACAACAAAGACAGTGTTAACAATATTAGGGCAAATTGCTATGATGCGTCAGCGTATTGAACGTTCTTTGCAACGATGACCAATTACTAGAATTGGATATCATTTTGTTAATAAAATGATTGAAGGAGATCCACAAAATTTTCGACAGTTGTATAGAATGTATCCTGATACGTTTCTGAAGTTATGCTCTATCATAAGAGATAAAACTCCTCTACGAGATACAAGATACATATGTGTTGAAGAAATGGTAGCAACATTCTTGATCATTGTCGGGCACAACGACATATATTGTAATGTTCGTCAAAGATTCAGTCGTTCTCATTTTGCCACTAGTCAAAATTTCAACAAAGTATTAAAGGCATTGAACATGATAGCACCGGACATGATGGTTAAGCCGTCTATATCGACCCTGGTTAAAATTCAGGAAAGCACAAGATTTATGCCTTTTTTAAGGTATGTATCATTTATTATGTAATGTATTTTAAACGTTTTATTTTTTTATAGCTTATCTTCACTTTATTTTAGGATTGCATCGGGGCTATAGATGGAACTCATATCCCGACAACGGTAACAGGCCAAGAAGTAAGCAATTTTCGTAACCGTCATGGTATGCAGTCACAGAATGTTTTGGCAGCTTGCAACTTTGATTTGCAGTTCATATATGTGCTTAAGTGGATGGGAATGTTCAGCATATGACTCCAAGCTCTTAAGTGATGCATTATCTAGAACAAATGGCCTTCAGGTGCCGCAAGGTATGTACCATATTTATAATTGTATTTTTTTAAATAGTGTAAAGGCAACTATTTGACAAATAATAATAAAATTGTGTTGTTGTAGGTAAATATTTTCTGGTGGATTGTGGATTTGCTAATAGACGTCAGTTTTTAGCTCCTTTACGTGGTGTTCGATATCATTTAAAAGATTTTGGTGGTCAAGGTCGTCACCCCAGAAATACAAGTGAATTATTCAATCTCTGAATGAGACGGTCTCATACATGAGACAGATCAATACATGTGAGTTAATGATACTTCACCCATAAATAATGATACTTTACTCATAAATAATGATACATGTGAGTTAATGATACTTCACCCATAAATAATGATACTCACATGACATGCGGGTATAAATAATGATACTCACATGTGAGTTAATGATACATCATCCATAAATAATGATCCCCGCATGTGAGTATTGACCCGTCTCATGTATGAGACGGTCTCACCCAAGTCTGTCCCTTTCGATAATTAAATATGGTATAAATTAACCATTTAATATATATGATTTATATACACATGTTAATCCACAATCCTCATAGAATTTTATGTGTATATGTGGTCAATGATTTTATGCGTAGATATGGTATATATTAACCATTTAACAAATTCATCCCTATTATATTAGTGCTAAATTTTACATATTATTATACGAATTTTATATATTATTTAATTGCATAATTATTTGCATATACAATTATATATCACTATTATATTAGATAATTGATTTAGACGGGAAAACTTAATATTTATATTTGCGATGACTATCTTATTTTTAGATACAATATAGATATAGATATAGATATAGATATAGATATAGACACAGATATATATATAGATATCCGAGCTGCTATGAATTTGGGTCATGTAATTATTCGTAGATATTAAATCAAAATTTGTAAAAGGGTAATTCTATTCATAGCACCCTGCATTTAACTCTTTGTTACCCCTAAAAAACATAATGATTAAATATTCAATTATACCCTTAGAGCCCCCTTATCATTTTAGGATATCATGTTAATCTTCAAAAAATCTCAATTATTTATAGCCCCAAACGATTAAAAAAAATTAAAAAAAAAATCTCCAAAAGTTTCTTCTTAAATCATTCCGAGCTGATTATATAATGATATATGAAAATCAAAGTCGATGAAAGTAAACATATATAACCAAAACATGGTCACAAGAACTCCAACAACTTAACTAATTTTCTCCCTCGATCAAGTCTTCAAACCTTTTTTTCCCATTTTCCTTGCTCTTTCTTTAGGCCTTTTTCCCACTCATCACAATATTTAGTTTCTCTGTAACTTCGCCATAACATGGATAACAAATAATCACCATACACTCTAAGAATCAAATATCATCAATTGATGGATGTTGCAGCAACTTTGTCTCTCATCCAATCTTCAAATCCTTTCATACTTTCAGGAAAAACTCAACGATCTCAAGAATCGCACATTTTTATTCGACTTCGTGATTTATGTTTTTCTCTTGTCTATTGACATTTATTTCTTGTTAATTTTTTCGTTTACCCTCTCATCAATATTCAATTCAAGATAACTAATTTATGAAGAATGGTTCCAAATAATAAATGATTTTTTTGTGTTCTTTTTTTTCTTTGTTTTCTTTTTTGGGAAGAAGTTGGGGGATGAAAGAACTTGGAATTTAAATATTGACAACGAGTATATAAATTGAAGAAAAAGGCTACAAGGATAAAATAGAATATCTAAAAATATTTTATTATTTTTAATTTTTGGGGCTACAGAAAATAAATTTGGGGCTGCGTTTAGAATCCCCAGTGTAAAAACGATATAAATAATTCAAACCAGAAAATTTATCTTCAACTATAAGTGCATGAAACCCAAATTCAATTACAAACACTAAATATAGTTGGCAACAGTGCGTCTTTATATACCATGAGTGCAAAATAATTGATCATGAATCACTTCAACTTAGTAGCTAGTAAGGATGATAATTAATGGACCCCAAAAAAAATATGAAAATGACACTACATCTCCCCTTTTTATGAGTTGATCTATATAATTTTGTTAGGTTTATATAATAATCGAGCGTTTTTTAAGGGTGTTGCTATTTGCACCATCAAAATTTCATTATACACCATATTTATTATATACATCACTATTTTAAAAAAATGTTATTATTATTTCTTTATACATCACAATTTTTCTCATTGTTATCCTTTAATTTAATAATTAATTTAAATCAATAGAAAAAGGAAAAAAACAAAGAAGAAGAATGCCAACACCTATGGCTTCTCTTCCGAATCCCCACCGCCACCGCCGCCACTCCACCTTCAAAACACCCAGTAACTTATTTTTCATCTTAGTTTTGTAAATATAATTAGATTCCTTCTTTCATAAACAAAAAAAAAACCTCAAATTACGACAACACTACAAAAATTACACGATCGTGATTTGATAATTTGGGATTCGAACAAAAACTAGAACACATTTTTAAGACGCAAAAATTAAGAGGAAAATAACATTTTGTTTCAAAACATGTTTTGACAACTTAATACGATCCTGCTACAGGATTGTATCAGATGACACGACTTGCTTCAAGACGTATCAACTCGTATTTTAATAAACACGAAAACTCCATAATTTTGCAAAGCAAAATAGATATATTGAATTCTCTCCCCTCAAAACTATAAAACCCTAGAGTTATTTATAGTGCCACAAATAAAAAAATAACTCTATTCGACTAAGGAAAATAAACAGCAAATCCTATTAGTTAAAGGAAAGAAAAACTAATAAACTAATAAGGAAATAATTATGAAAGAACTAAACTAAGAAAATATCAACTCAATCCATAAATCTTGCAGGAGTCTTCCTAATACGGGTAGGCTTCCTCTTGGCAATAGATTCTTCATTATCTGGTTCGACGTCTCTAACATGTCCTCGAACTCCCGACGTATAATTCCCTCCATCTGGAAAAAATACCTTGTCCTCAAGGTGAAAATCAGGGTAGAGAGTAGCCATCTCACTTGCAAGCTCCCAAGTTGATTCGTCGGATGGGGAACCTTGCCATTGAACTAACACCATAGTCTCTGGTTTACCATGAATCAAAACTGTCTTAATACCACGGACAGCAACAAGAATAGATATGGGTTTCCCATCAACATCTTCTAGTGGTAGCTCCGAAATAGTAACATCAGTTGTTCTACGAAAGGGACGCAACAAAGACACGTGGAAAACGGGGTGAATTTTAGACTCATTCGGAAGCTCAATGCGATAAGCGACTGTTCCTAAGCGCTCAACAATCGGAAAAGGCCCATAATATTTCTTTGCTAACTTATTGAAATTTCGACGTGCCACAGACATCTGTCGGTACGGTTGTAGCTTCACCAATACCAAATCACCAACTTGAAATTCAACCTCCCTACGGTTTCGATTAGCTTTTTGTTGCATTAATTCAATGTTGAGCCTGCAATAAATTTTGCTTAAGTTCTCTCAACACCTCATCTCGCAACACCAGTTGCTCATCCAATGATTGGATTTTCGTGGTTCCTTTTTGATAAGCTAATAGTGAAAAAGGTGGGCATCCATACAGAGCTTGATAAGGAGACATGAGTAACCCACTGTGATAACTTGTATTGTAACTATACTCAGCCCAATATAAAAAATCGCCCCAAATTTTCGGTCTATCAGAAGCATAAGCACGCAAATATTGCCCCAATCCGCGGTTCACAACCTCCGCTTGTCCATCTGTTTGGGGGTGATAAGCGCTACTATGCAATAACTTAGTTCCACTTAGCTTAAATAGTGCCGACCAAAAATGGCTAAGAAAAACTGAGTCTCAGTCCGAAACTATTGTCTTTGGAAAACCATGCAATTTCACCACCATTTCAACAAACACACCAGCAACTTTTGCTGCTGTAAACTGAGTAGGGAGGGCTGCAAAATGAGCATATTTAGACAGACGATCTACCACAACAAATATGACAGTGTTACTATGAAAATTTGGAAGGCCGATGATGAAATCCATAGAAATTTCTTCCCATACTTGAGCTGGGATCGGGAGGGGCTGTATTAAACCCGCAGGTGGCTGTGTTGAAACTTTAATTTGTTGACAAACCGCACATTCTGCCACAAAATTCTCCACATCCTTGCGCAAACCAGGCCAGTAGAAATTGGCGGCTACTCTCATCAAAGTTCTCTTAATTCCGCCATGACCAGCCATGGGAGAGGAATGACACTCCTGTAAGACCCGCTTACGAAGTTGTGAAGTGGAGCCGATATACAGACGATCTTTATAAAATAATAATCCCTCGCGTACATCATATTCAGGATTTAAATCCTGTATTTTAAACTTCTCATGCAATTGAACTAACTCATCCGACTCCCAATTTTCCACCCTTAATTCCTCCAAAAACGCGTTGACTGAAAATGAAGTAGCTAAAACCATTATTTCAGAGCTTTCCACTTTGTCCTCCTCCCATTGCGATAAAGCATCAACAACCTTATTCGCACTGCCCATTTTGTACTCAATTGAAAAATCATATCCCATTAACTTTCAGACATGATTTTGCTGTTCAGGCGTGAGAATCATTTGTTGTAATAACTCCTTAATGCTCATTTGGTCAGTTCTAATAATAAAAGGACGACCCAGGAGATATGGTCTCCATTTTTGCACGGCCTCTGTTATGGCATATAGCTCTTTGTTATGCGTAGATGAACTACACATTCGTTGCCCCATTTTCCTGCTGAAAAAAGCTACAGGTCTCTCCTCTTGCATGAGAACGGCACCGATACTTGTTCCACTTGCATCAGATTCAATTATAAATGTTAATTCAAAATTAGGGAGTCGTAAGACCGGTGCCCGAGTCATTGCCAGCTTCAGTTCTTCAAAGGCAATATTGGCAGCCGCGTTCCGCCTAAATGAATCTTTTCTCAAGAGGTCGGTCAAAGGTGCTGCAATGCTCGCATATCTCTCCACAAAACGCCGATAATACCCTATGAGACCTAAAAACCCACGAAGTTGCTTGACAGTTTTAGGAACCGGCCATTGTGTCATAGCCGAGATCTTCTGCGGGTCAGGATGTAGCCCCTGTGAATCAACAATGTGACCTAAATACTCAATTGTAGGTTGGCAGAATGTGCATTTAGAGAGTTTCATCAAGAAGCTATTCTCAGCCAAACATTGTAAAACTCGTCTCAAATTCTCTACATGCGTCTCCTCCGTCTCACTATATATTAAAATATCATCAAAGAAAATGATCACGAATTTTCATAGATATGGAGCCAATGTGTAATTTATGAGCGCCTGGAAAGTTGAAGGAGCATTAGTTAACCCAAATGGCATGACCAAAAACTCATAATGTCCTTGATGAGTTCTAAAGGCAGTTTTGTATATATCGCTATCATGAAGGCGAATTTGATGATAACCGGCTCGAAGATCCAATTTTGTAAAGTACCTCGCCTTACCAAGTTCATCAAATAACTCATCAATAGTGGGAATTGGAAATTTATCTTTGACTGTGGTGGCATTTAAAGCTCTATAATCTACACAGAAATGATAAGTTCCATCTTTTTTTCTTACCAACAGCACAAGCGATGAAAATGGACTTTGACTAGGCTGAATAATACTTTGTTCTAGCATCTCTTTAACAAGCCTTTCAATCTCTCCTTTTTGATAATGTGGGTAGTGATACGGTTTTACATTCACGGGCTTACTTTGCGGCATCAAGTGTATTCTGTGATTAAAGCGTCGACGAGGAGGAAGTCCTCGTGGAAATTGAAAAACTTCTTCAAACTCAAACAAAATCCGTGAAATGGCTTCAGGTAGCCCCTCAGGAAATTGTACCCTTTCCTCTGATGCCTTCAAATTGAAGGATTCAGATTCATGCCGCCAAGTCAACTCATACATTTCCTGTACTTATTCACGATCAACAATTGCTTGTAGTTGACTAAAAGTTACCTTTTGACTTTCTAGATTCTCATCTCCTTGTAACTTCACTTTCTTCTTATTCCATTTGAACTCCATTGACATGTTCCTATAATCATGACTAACCTGACCGAGGTCTTGTAGCCAAAGAACCCCCAAGACAATATCAGGTCCTTGTATTGATAGCACAAATTAATCCACACTAAATTCAACTCCCTGCAGTCCTAGTTTCACTTGCAGACAATAGCATTGACAAGGCATGGAATCTCCATTCCCAATATAAACTCGAAATGGTGATATTGTTTCAGTCTTACTTCTTAGTTTTTCAGTGACACTCGGTTGTATGAAGTTATGTGTGCTACCGCTATCAATTAATACGTGCACTGAACAATTTTCAGCCCTTCCCCACATCCTCAAGGATCGTGGATTTTCTGCTCCCGATAATGAGTTGAGACTTGAGATATCCCCGAGAATTATTTCCTCACTCGGGCTATCTATCTCAATTTCATCACTTTCTTCTTCCTCGCCCACTAAAAGCATCATTCTACTACCACACTTATGATTTATACTCTACTTTTGATCACAGTTAAAACACATTCCCTTAGCTCTTTTTTTCTCGCATCTCTGCAGAGGTCATCCGCCGAATAGGGTTTTCCGAACGATCTGCTCTTAGAATTTGCCCCATTGTTATGTTGGGGTTTGTCTGTTCCATTGTCGTGGGATTTTGTCCGACAGCAGGGGTCATCTGGTTAACTGTTGATCTGTACCTTGCTATTGACCGATAATCACTCTGGCGATCTTCATTGCGAGACTCGAATAACCTTTCTAAATTGAAAGCCTCGTCTAGAGTTGTCGGCTTTGAAATTTTAAGTTCTCGTTGCACCTCCTTCTGCAGTCCAGCAATAAATATTGAAAGTAAGGCAGGGTCTGTCAGATCAGTTACTTTGTTCATCTCAAGTTTTCGAATTCGGTTTGATATTCAGCCACTGTCCCTTTTTGTAACAATTTAGCCAATTGTCCTGTGTAATCTTCAAATTGCAAAGGTCCAAACCGTACCTCTACCTGATTCAAAAAAATTTCCCAGGTTGATAGTCTTTTTTTATCTTTAATCCCCGATACCAATCAGATGCTTGTCCCTCCATATTGAATGCTGCGATTCTTAGTCTCTATTCGTCGGGTGTTTCATGAAAATCAAAATATTCTTGAACCCGAAAAATCCAACCTTGGGGGTCCGTCCCATCAAACCGAGGCAATTCTGATTTCATAGTATGTGCTCTGTAGTTGGTCCCTGAATTCCCTCCGCCGTTGTACATATTTCCTTGATTTTGCGCTATTTGGGTCCCAGAATTTCCTCCCATTCCTCTAGCAACAAGGTCATGAAGGGTGATTTTTATCTCTTCAATAGAATCAGCCACGCCTTGGTACTTCTGATTTTGCGTAATAGTTTGTTTGTCAATTTGCTCTTGCAACTGTGACAAGACCTCCGTCAATTCACCGCCATCTGCTATTGTTGCAGATTTCCCGGCCATTCGATCCTCTTGCTCTCAATGATTGTGATGAGGTTGCCTTGCTTCACGATCAATCACACCGAGATAGATTGAATAAGTTCAAAGAGAGCTTCTCTCAATGAAAGCACCAATAATACGATCCTGCTTTAGGATTGTACCAGATGACACGACTTGCTTCAAGACGTATCAACTCGTATTTTAATAAACACGAAAACTCCACAATTTTGCAAAGAAAAATAGATGTATTGAATTCTCTCCCCTCAAAACTATAAAACCCTGAAGTTATTTATAGTGCCACAAATAAAAAATAACTCTATTCGATTAAGGAAAATAAACAGCAAATCCTATTAGTTAAAGGAAAGCAAAACTAATAAACTAATAAGGAAATAATTATGAAAGAACTAAACTAAGAAAATATCAACTCAATCCATAAATCTTGCAGGAGTCTTCCTAATACGGGCAGGCTTCCTCTTGGCAATAGATTCTTCATTATCCGGTTCGGCGTCTCTAACATGTCCTCGAACTCCCAACGTATCACAGCTCATGAGGGGGTGTCACTAAAAAGTTTGAATGATAGTAGTTGAGTTTGAAAATATTTTTTTCGAAGCACGTAGTGAGATTCGAAAATGTTTTCCAAAGCACAAAGTCGGGTTCAAAAATAAGTTTTTGAACTCACCATCCATGACAGCTTCAAAAATGTTTGTTTGTTCAATCGTAGTATGCTTGAACAAATATTTTGAGTCTTTGTGATGGGCTTTAGAATGATATTTTCGAGCGAGCAAATCAAGAACGAGCTTCTCTGCTTCTTCTGTTGTTCCCAACCATCAATTTGTGGAAAGATGGAGCTCTTTGTTTAATCTGTTCTTTTATTTTTTTTGTTCATTTAATTTCTTGCATATTTTGCAAGTATATCTGTTGAGTTTCATTTTTAGTTGTTACTCCACCGAACTGCCAGAGAAGAAGGTAAGATTTTTGTCTCTTTGGGGATGTCCTAGTGGTGGAGTGGTGTTATCTTGAGGCCAAAGGTCTCAAGTTCGAATCCCACCACCAACACCACTAGGTGTGAGCCTATCACACCTGACTTGTCAAATGTGGTTAACCTCCCCTGTGTGGTTTGTAGGCTACTACACAGGAGTGTGGTTTTACCCAGTGCGTACTTCAGTAGCGGTTGTGGGTTAGCCTTGACAAAAAAAAAAGAAGGTAAGATTTTTTTCTTCATTTAATTAGTATGATTTTATTTATTTTTTCATTTAAAAGGGTATGTGAGTA
Organism: Perilla frutescens; assembly: GCA_026008535.1. Lineage (NCBI taxonomy): Eukaryota > Viridiplantae > Streptophyta > Magnoliopsida > Lamiales > Lamiaceae > Perilla > Perilla frutescens. The sequence continues at coordinate 31,763,359 of BRKX01000017.1, read as the reverse complement.
AATTAATAATTATTTATTTTTGAATTAAATTTACTAGTATTGTATAAATTTAGTGGTGTATATCCATTCTTTTAATTCTTTTTAGACAACAATAAAAATAAACAAAGAAATTCAATTTTTAACTCGTAAACATTTTACTCAACACTTAATTATTCAAAATAAAATGAACCATTAAATTTGGGTGATGCTATTTGCATTACAAAATTTACTTTTACCACCATAAATGAAAAAAATAAAAAATAAGATAATTTTAAATTTACTTAAATATCATTTAAGTTATTATTCTACAACACATAGAGTGATCTTTTACACCACAAATTAAAAAGAAAAAAAAGAGATATTATGAAACGAAAAAAAAAATGCAAACAAAAAAGAAAACATGATGAAAACTGAGCAGCAGCTTGCTGTACTCAATCTCCTTCTACCTGGTTCCCTCTCCGCCGGCGAGATGTCCATGCTCGCCTGCCGTCACCACCAATGAGTTGTTCTCGCTAGGTACATCATTAGCCTCATCGAGTCCGACATCGACGACCCTTTAGAAGCTACTCCTATAAAATCTCAAAAAAATTGTTTTAAGTTTGGTTCGAAAATAGATTTTCGAAAACAACCTATGCGTTCAAAAATATAATTTCGAACATGTTCTGTATATTCGAGAAATAATTTTCAAACCTATTTGAAGGGGATATGCAGAGTCATTTTGTAGGCCCTGTAGAAATAATAAAATTTAGGCCCTAAAATTAAAAAAAATATTTTAATTTTTATAATTATAGTAAATATTGTTAGAAAGACTAAAAATTCAAAATATTGTATTTATAGTATTGATAATATTCTCAATACAACAATAAACAAATATGAATCTTCTACAATTTTACATAAAAAGTGATACTCTTCTCTTTGAAACAAATTCATCATTCAAATCTTCTTATTCAATCTTTTCAAAAATATCATTTTCTATGGCTATCATCGCCAATCCATTAAGTCTTTCTTGTGACATCGTCGAACGTAGATATGACCTCAACAACTTCAATTTTGAAAAGCTTTTCTCTATAGATGCAACAGCCACATGAGTAGTCAATAAAATTCTATATGCGATAATTGTATTAGAAAATACAATCTAAAACTTTCAAAATCTTCAAAATATCAAGGGGTTCTATATTCGTTCAAGGAATCAGAATCAGAATAAAGGAATGAAAGAATTCATTTATGCAGATAATAAAATTCTCCATCAATTTGCTCAAGCAGATAATTAATTAAATTTAGAATTTTGAATCATTCAAAATAAAAAAATTAAAAAAAGAAGAATATGATTTAAGAAAAATACTCACTGGGGATTTGGCCTTTGGGGAACTCGTGTAATGAAAGAAAAACTTTGTAATTCTAGAATCGTAGTGACAACAAACTTGGAAGTGTAATGACCCAAATCTTTTTAAAATTGGTCGTTATCGTTTTATAAAGTGTGGTTCGAAAATATTATTTATTAGTGCATGTTAATTTAAAATATTTTGTTACGTTCCTATAAGTCGTGCCCACATTATTATATTTTTCATTTGCCTATTATTATTATTATTATTATTATTATTATTATTATTATTATTATTATTATTATTATTATTATTATTATTATTATTATTATTATTATTATCACTATTATTTTTTTAGCTTAGTGGAAATTTTATATCTTTTGAAATTAAAATCTTTTACATAAGTTGATCCATTTTCAAAGTTATTACATAGTATTATTACATTAAACAATTATATAAAAGTGTACAATGTTTATTTAATTATTTATTTTATTTTTTAAAATTAAATTGGGTTTTAAAGGTTTTAAAAGAAGTTATTTGAAAGATCTATTTTTCATGTGAATAATGATATGAGAGTAAATATTTTTCCATAACATCATAGCATTTATTTAAGTTATTTCAACTTCATTAAAAAAAATAAATTTGAAAAATTAAATTGGTGACCTTTTAGTTTTCTTTTTCACATGAATTGACAAAAATGTGAATTGAGAAATTATAAAATATCTATTGCATTAATTTACATCTTTCATTTTCTTAAATAAAAATTAAATTTTGCTATTTAATTTGAGACCTTTCATTGCCTCAAGTTTCACTATAAATAGAAGCTTTTGTTTCATTGTAAAAACACACCAAACATTCATTTGTTTCAATCATTTTTTCATGCATAACATTATGCGTTGTGTGGGAGAAACAAGGTTAGGGAGAGAGAAGATGTAAGAGGAAAATGTGAGAGAGTGAGTGATCATTTTTATTTTTAATCTAAATTATTGGGGTTGGTCTTTCTAAAAGAGGGTTTGTGAGAAAGAAATAGTTATTTTTTTTTTCCAATAAGGAGATAGAAAGATAAGTTTATTTATTTATGGAGGAGATTAGTTGGTTTTGAAAATATAAAAGTCATGCATCATTTTATTCATTTCATTAAACTCTTCATTTATTTATTTATTTAAATAAATTTAAGTTTATGTAAATTAGTATTTATTTTATTTATATTAATTATTTATTATAATTAATATTATTGATAGGCGGCGCGCGTGGATCTAACTTGTTTCATATATTTTCAAATGTCGAAAGTTCAAGTTCAAGTTTAAGTCAAGGTTAAGGTGGGGAATACGATGTGACGCACATTATCATTTATCCTTGTTATGCTTTTATGCAGGTTCACAATTATTAACATACGAGTTACAAATATTATTATTGACTGACGAGTTGCATATGTCCCGATATATTATTAGCCGCGGGCTACCATATTATAATTTGTTATAATTGTATAACTTGGATAAATGTGTTCACCACTGAGTCAATAGCACTCACCCCAAAGTTATTATTTATTTCAGGTTGATGGTTTACTCAGGCGATATGCGTGGTGACGTGTGATGATGGATTTTCAAAGAGTTTTTATTATTTAGCTTCTGCTGTATTAAAGTTAAATATTTTATAGTTTAATAAAAGTGACACCCCTTCTTTATTATTGTTATTTTATTATTTTATGAAAATTGGGGCGTGAGAGGAAGCGTGATTTGTGAAAGAATATTGAAGTTTGATATGAGTATTTCATGAAAAAGATGAGAAACTATTTTTATATAATAAAATCTAATGGTAATTAGAAGAATAATCATGAAAGTAGATGGAAAGTTGCAAAATTGAAGAGGAAATAATGTGTGTGTTGGAAGTTGGAACTTGAAAATTGATATGTTTGTATTAGGTATTACCGCAAAGGGGAGATAATGGAGATAATTTAATTTATTTAAAAAATATATAGGGTATATTAAATAGAAGTAAAAAAAATTGAGGTCCTAAGATTATGAGGTCCTGTGCGAAAGCTCACCTTGCACATTCTGTTAGACGGTCCTGGGGATACGAACTAAATTTTTTGAACTAATTTTTAAATTTAATCTTCATCTTCTCAACGGTGGAATTGTTGCATATCGCAAATAGAGAAAATGTGATTTTGAGGAGAGAGAGGGGAGGGAGGCGGCGACCGGGGTGATGGCTAGACTCGCCAGAGAAGATAGAGCATGGCTATTTACGTTTTTTTCTCTTCTGAGAGCATTTTTTTTCGTTGGTTCTCTTATTTGTTTCATATTTTTTACTGAGGTAAATTAATTTTTTTTGAGTTAGGACTTAGGAGTAAATAAGTAATAGAGTGTAATGCACATGGTAAAATTTGAAGGGTAGAAAGTGGGTGAAATGAAAGAGTGAAATTATAATCGTAATTTTATTTTCTTTGCAACTTTCAAAATAGAATGGCATTGGATTTATTTTCTTTGCAAAATTACAAATTCACACAGTATATGAAAATAGTTAAACGTGAATTTTAGTTGATTAAAGCGGTGGAGGTATATAATTTGGAGATTGCGGAAGACAATAGTGTTAAACAGAATGGATTTCTTCTCCGTCTCCTCCACCGTTCAATGTTCTCACACTCCACCACAATTCTCCACCGGAAAACACCCCCATGCCACCCCCACCCCCACCCCCTCCACTTCTGCCGCCTTAATTATTCGAACTTCCAGCTACTCATCTCAAGACAATGCTCGCAAACCCGACATCCGCCGCCCCATCACCCACAAGCCTCTCAAAACCCCCACCTCACGCTCTTCTCGCTTTCCAGAAAACCCCCTCAAGAAATTGGTTAATCCCCATAATAACCCCTCCACCAATTTACCATCACATGACACTCTCAGTGGAAAGCTTTGGTTGTCCAGCAAACTCTCTTCTCCACCACCTCCTCCTCCGCCTCCGTTGCCGTCGTTGCAGGAGAATCTCCAAGTAAGTGAACCTGACAATGAGGCTTCTGGAAATTCGGAACAAAATGGAAAAGTAGAGTTCAGGGAGAAAGGCAAGATTTTTGTGGGCAACTTACCTCTTTGGATAAAGAAAAATGAGGTAGGTGAGTTTTTCAGGCAATTTGGGCCCATAAAGAACGTAATTCTGATAAAGGGTCATGATGAATTGGAAAGGAATATGGGATTTGGGTTTGTGATATACAGCGGTGTTTCGGCCGAAAAGGCTGCAATGAAGGCTGTGGAGTTTGATGGGGTGGAGTTTCATGGGAGAGTGTTAACGGTGAAGTTGGATAATGGACAGAGAGTGAAGGGGAAATATGCAGAGAGAGCTAGGTGGGTGGATGGCAAAGAAGAGGGTGGGGAAGACTACCAGTCTAAGTGGCACGAGGACAGGGAAGGTTCGAGAAGGGAATTTCGGAATGTTCTGGAATCTCAACCGGAGAAATGGCAGGCTGTTGTGCAAGCTTTTGAGAGGATAAAGAAGGTGAAATGTGCCTATTGATGCCCATGCCCTTATAATTAGTGTTGAGTGACATGTTATTGGGCTGGTATTAGCATATACTAGTGCATTACATGAAACGTAGATAACTTTTATCTTCTCCTAAAAATTGTCTTACCCATTTTACTCCATCCATTTATCCATTATTAATACTCTACTTTTTGTAGCCTTCCAGAAAAGAGTTTGGGTTGATGGTGAACTATTATGCTAGGCGAGGAGACATGCATCGTGCACGTGAAATGTTTGAGAAGATGTGTGCCAGAGGAATTGAACCAACATTACATGTATATACAAAGTAAATGTTATTCCATTTCAGTTTTAGCTCTTCAATGATTTTTAGACCATTCGTATTTGATAATTTTTTTGTTCAGGTGACCACACACTAAGCTAAACTGCTAAAGTCGATCATTGTTATATCATTATTGCAAATAGGATCTCTTAGAAGCATTATATATCTCATTGAGTATCTGTAGATTATGTTGATAAAAAATATCAAATACTTGGTAATTTTGAACTTTCTATGCATGCTCAATTTACGCAGATGTGAAGAGCACGGAGATAGGTTCACACCATTTTCTTCTTTTAATCATCAATGCTCACTGATTGATGAACAAAAAATTGATTTTCACTGTGCAGCCTCATACATGCTTATGCAGTAGGAAGAGACATGGAAGAAGCACTGTCATGCGTGAGGAAGATGAGGGATGAGGGAATTGAGATGAGTTTGGTGACATATAGTATTGTTGTTGGAGGATTTGCAAGAGTTGGGAATGTTGAGTAAGTAGCAATCCTTTGCATATATTGATATGCAATTTTAATTATCTTTTAATGACTTTTATGCCTAGTATTTTCTAGAAATATGCAAATCTTTGTTATTCTAATTGATCACATATTAAGTTAACTAATCCTTTGGTTTCAGCAATCATTACGGTACCTAATTATATGGCCCTTGTGATTGGAACCATATTGAGCGCTTCTCCAAACTGGATTAGATGAGTTCATTAATGTTGCATGCTCCTTCTTGAATTAATAAAAAAAAGGTGGAAATAGATGATTCGAATGGTGAGCTACATTCATGTAAGGCGGGCAGCATGGTATATTATATATGCTGAGCTACATTCATCTCCAAACTTTGACTTCCTCTTTGCATTGCCACACATAATTGGGATGCAAATAAGAGAATCGTTTTGTGATTCTCGTTTTTTTGTTTTTTTTGCATTCTGGGGAACATAGATATAAAAGAAAATTGAGGCGTGATCTTCAGTGAAAGATCTATAATAGTGATTCTCAAAAATGAAAGATAAGCTTATTGATAGTTTGGCTTTTAACTTTATCACTCAATCCTTTGTTTATTAGGAATGTGAAATTGGTACTTCATCATGGTAGATATCAGTAATCTTATCTACTTTAGTGCATGGAATCCTGTTTTCACCACCTGCTCTTATATTTGTTATTTAGATAATAAACACTCAGTTGAATTTTGTTTCTCTATGTGATTCGTTTCTAGATATATACTGTGTTTTTATTTCTCCTGGCTTCTTGACTTATCCCTGGACTTCTCTATCTGTGGTTCTCCTTCTCTAATATTGTTCTGCCCTGTTTGTTAAAGAGCTGCAGAGCTTTGGTTTAAGGAGGCGAAAGAGAGACTTTCAAGCTTAAATGCCATCATATACGGGAACATAATTTATGCGAATTGGTGGGTTTTTTTTTTTTTTTTAAACAAGTAGTCAAGTACTTCTCCTGTCATTATTTTACTATGTTCATTAGGAAAGTATCAAGTTTTGCTCCTGCTATAAGTTGAATTTATTAATTACCACTAGACTTGGCTTTCATTACAAACTTTGGCACGTTTGCTTTCTCCTATTTGTTGAGGGTGGAACTAATGGTTTGCAAATCTTTTAGACTCTTATCTTTTGTATACTGCAAGTCTGCAAGTAATATTTATTGATTCTCTGGAAGTAGAAATACTATTTGAGTCTGTCATATATTTTATATAGCTCAGTTTGAGCTCTGGTTCTTCTAGTCAGTTTTAGAGAATATCTGGTTTCTTGACTTTATGCTTTTTTATCTACTCTCTTCCACTTGTTTGTGCTGGTTTCATTGATTATTCTATTTTCTGCAAAATATTGCCAGGAGATAAATCAGCTGACAAATAAATAAAATTTCATAGTTTTTCAATGTCAAGTTATGGGTCCTGAAAATGTTAGCATGGACTTGGTACGGGCGGGTAACATCTTCTTTCAATGTAAATAAAGGGGTGATTGTTGGAGCTAGAGATGTTCATAAACATTTTGCATAGAGATATCATTCTCGTTCTGGACTTTCACTTGACCATTGAGTTGAGCAAAACCCTAGGTAGGACAGGTTGCCGCCATGCTGAGCTGTGGTGTGAAGATCTGAACTTATGAAAAGTTATTTCGTTTTACCATCTTATGTGGACTTTGGATTAGCAAAATGCGGATAGAAAGTCTTCTTTCAATTGTTTTGGTATTTGGAAGGGATAAACTATAATGTTATCTGAGTGAAGGGGTATCAAGATATCATCTCCTCAAAGAGAAATGTAAAGTTTATTCTTGGTCCGTGTACTTTATTTAATGGATGTGGTGTAGAACATAATGTCGAGAGAGACTTGTTTAATCTTAAGTCACCAAAACTGAGTGAAGGGCAGGGGAGTTGCAAGAGAGCAGTAAAATTTGATCACCACTAGCAGGAATTCCTGTAATTGGGTAGTGTTGCAGCAGAGAACTTTTGAAAAACATAATTTAGTATGCCCATTTCGGCTCTTACTATGTGTTCATTTTGTTTACTTGTCATGAATGCAGTCAAAAGTGTAACTTAATTCGTGCTGAAGCATTGGTGAGAGAGATGGAAGAACAAGGTATAGATGCTTCAATTGATATATACCATACCATGATGGATGGTTATGCCATGGTACAAAATGAAGGGAAATGTCTAATGGTTTTTCATAGACTTAAGGTAAATGGTTATCCTGAGTTCTAAAGTCTATTGGTGTTTTCTGATAATCTATTCAACGTTGGAAAATTTAAATGCAAATGTCTGGAAAAACTATGTGAAGGGAATTTGTGCTGCTGTATATTTTCCAATATATATCAAATACTGCATGCTGATGTTTATTTTTGCTATAGGAATGTGGCTTCACGCCTTCAGTAGTTACTTATGGGTGTCTCATCAACCTTTACACCAAGGTACCTGATACTTTTACTTTGCATTAATTGGATTGTTAGTTTTTCTAAAATTTAATGGTGTATCTTCTGTTTTCTTTCTTCCTGCGTTCAACTAGGGATTTTTGCATATATTGAGAAAATTTGATGCTTGTTTAGAGTATATGCATTACCAATACTGCAGTGTTGTCTTTAAATTTTTGTCAAATGTACTGCAACAACTTTAGTATCACATGTTTCTTGTGTGTAAATGAGCAGATTATTTTTTTTGGGGGTCAATGCAGAAAAGAGCACTATATATAATCCTACTTTAGTTTTCCTCATTCATTGCTCGTTTCCAAGCTAATCCTGTTTACTTGTGCACAAATTTTGCTGTTGACTTAATTCAGCTGTCCTATTTAGTTTAGTTTGATTTGCTTATATTTTACAAATTGATGTCTCTATCATCACAGATGGGAAAAATCCACAAAGCTTTGGAAGCCAGTGACATGATGAAACTGGCAGGTGTAAAACATAACATGAAGACGTATTCCATGTTGATCAACGGTTTTATATATTTGAAAGATTGGGCAAACGCCTTTTCAATTTTTGAAGATGTAATTAAAGATGGTATGAAGCCAGATGTCATTCTGTACAACAATATAATAAGAGCATTTTGTGGCATGGGTAACATGGAACATGCTATTCGTACTGTTGAAGAAATGAAAAAGGAGAGGCATAGACCGACCTCGAGAACATTTATGCCTATTATTCATTCTTTTGCAAAGGCTGGAGAAATGAGAAGAGCTCTTGATGTTTTTGATATGATGAGGAGAAGTGGATGTATTCCGACTGTGCAGACGTATAATGCTCTGATTCTTGGCCTTGTCGAAAAGCGTCAGGTGGAGATCTGGCTACAATTTAGTTCTGTTCTAATAATACTTCTGCGAATCTCTAGGCCATTCGGACTTGTCAGTTTTAATTTAAACATACGAGAAAGATTGAAATAGCTACTCAGGTTTCTGCTTTGTTTAACTAGTTATTTTCGTCCTTTATTTTCTATAGATGGAGAAGGCCGTGGATATACTAGATGAGATGTTGCTTGCTGGCATTAGTCCCAATGAGCACACATACACAACCATTATGCATGGTTATGCATCGTTGGGCGATATCGGAAAAGCGTTCGAGTATTTTTCTAAAGTTAAAAATGAGGGGCTTGAGCTTGATGTCTATATTTATGAGGCCTTACTCAAGGCATGCTGCAAATCAGGCAGGATGCAAAGTGCTTTAGCAGTTACAAAAGAGATGAAAGCCCAAAATATCCCCAGGAATACTTTTATCTACAACATATTAATCGATGGGTATAGATTAGTTTATACTTCAGTTCCACTTTTTTGCTTTGCTTTTATCTCTTCTATTATGGTGCTCGCCTATAAACCTAGAAGTCATCACTCATTATTTTTTTGTTTCTCAATACAGATGGGCTCGTCGAGGTGATGTTTGGGAGGCTGCAGATTTGATGCAGCAAATGAGACAGGAAGGTGTACAACCCGACATCCATACTTACACATCGTTCATAAATGCTTGTTGCAAAGCTGGAGACATGCTGGTATGTATATAACGAGAGTCATATCGTTTTGCTTTATACTTATATTCCCAGAGAAATGATATTTTGTTGGATGTTCAAAATCTTGAAAGAAAATTGTTATGACTCTTCCTTCTTACAAACTGATTTCACTAAAAGTAAGGACAAAAGAACCGGTGTGGATAAATGTGAGAAATTTAGACTAGTTAGATTGTTCATGTATGATGTCCTTGAAAGTACAGGAAGGAATTTAGATAGACTACTCGACTTTGCTATGGATGATATACAGAGCAGGTTCTCCTGTTTATCGGGCTTCTTGATCGCCGATGACTTGACTATCTAGCCATTCATTCTACTGAGCGCGTATCTTAAAATAAGGCCATATTGTCGTAACTCATAACCATAGTGAAAACAGCTTTTTCTGTGCAATTGCTTCTGTTATTTACATGTATTAAACTTGCTCTCTCTCTCTCTCTCTCTCTCTCTCTCTCTCTCTCTCAGCGAGCAATGAAAACAATGAAAGAGATGGAAGCACTTGGAGTGAAGCCAAATATTAAGACCTACACAACACTCATACACGGGTGGTCTCGAGCATCTCTCCCGGAGAAGGCACTGAAATGCTTTGAGGAGATGAAGCAAGCAGGGTTAAAGGCAGACAAAGCCGTGTACCATTGTTTGATGACATCGTTGTTATCGAGGGCTACCATTGCTGAAGACTACATCTACACAGGGATCCTCAACTTATGCGAAGAGATGGTAAAAAACGAGTTGATTGTCGACATGGGCACTGCAGTTCACTGGTCGAAATGCCTATGCAAGATTGAAAGGAGCGGCGGTGGAATAACAGAAGCCCTTCAGAAAACCTTCCCACCCGATTGGAATTCTCACAAGACTTTTAATGCTATTTCCGACATTAGTGACAATGAAGATGGGTCCGACGACGATAACACTTCCTACGACACGGGCGGCGAGGATGACGCCAACTCCAACGGAAGGTTTAAATTTTAACATCATTTGGTATTAGGAGGTCTACTCCAACACAGGTGAAGTGCACCGGGTGTAGGCGTGGAACACGGCGTCCTATCATGATTTTAGTCTCGTATTTTATTTTATTAGTGTACATTGTATATACCGTGTACTAGTGAAAAAGATATACGAGTTTGAAGTAGAGGATCGGAAGGGAAGGCATCAATCATCATTGACTTTATAGATTGATGAAACTCATCATCCATGCAAATTAGGTGCTTAATCACGGATAAATAGTACAGTGGTCGGGATAAATTATATTTATTAGTGTGGAATGACAAAAGGCGATGAATTGAAATATTGAATTCAATTCTCTTGTTAATATAATTTGCATTTGTATGATGATCGTGCATTAATATAAAGAATGAAATGACAGAATGGCTTACTTTTAATGTTTAAACGATGGTTGACTTCAATTAAATTTGAAATGATTTTGGCATGGAACTCGACTCTCAATTCACTTAATTAACTGCGTCTGCATGCAACTAATTAAAGTCATGTTTATATAATTAATTCTTGTAACACAATATATATTAATTTAGGATATCATCATGTCACGTACCTATAAAATACTAATTACAAGATTTATTAACTAATCCAGCAGTAAGTTATTTTGATGATCTGCATCAAATTGAGATCTTAATAATTAAACTATCATATTATAGAGAGCAATTAGCTTATCTTAATAAACAATTTTTTGTATACACATTCATATTGGTTTTGTGAAACCGAAAGCTAGCTATTATTATTAGCCTACTCCTGATATATGTCCGATTAAATCTGATTAATTGATAGGAATTTTTGCTGTCCAAAAAAAAAAAAGACAATCATAATTAGTAGGCAAACACTTGCATGCATCATGATGCAAATAACACTATATGAGACGGGTCAGTCAAACCCGCTTTTGACCCAGTCAACGCGGGTCAACCCGCGCTTTGACCCGGTCAACGCAGGTCAACCCGCTTTGACTGGGTCAACCCATAAAAAAAACTGTCCAAAGTGAGTACCAACCTTCCTATTAAAAAGTATCACAAAACATTCGAAAAGTACCATCTGTATCATTAAAAAGTAAGGGGTCTGCTAGTTATTTTATATAAGTTTATTTAGTTCAAATTCTGATTTTTTTTTTTTCAGTTTTTACATTGTATGGGTTGAGATTAATCTAAAATAATCATCATTCCAAGAATTTGCAAAGGAAAGCAAAACACGAGTTCGGTAAAATAAAAAGTACCATGTGGTAAGCAGAAAAGTATCAAGTACGATAAAGAAAGGTATCAACCTGAGATTAATACTATCATCATTTCAACTATAATAAAAAGTATCATGTGCCACGTGGCCGTCTGAAATAGGCGGAAATAACTGTTGTTGCACGCAAGTCCACCTCTAATTAGTAACATCTTTGGGTCGTGAATATCAGTCGACTAATTAAATAAAAAAAGAAAATAAAAAAGAACTTGGCGATCAAATATTAAATAAAATAATTGAAAAAAAAATTGATAGCTTGGAGAGAGGATGATTGTAGACTTATAGCAAAACTATATGATACATACGAGAATACTTAATTAATTTATTATACCTAACTAAGTACGTTTATAGATACCTCCATAATTGTTAAACCAAATTACTTATTAAACTATAATTTGAATAAATTTGATTTTGTGCTTCAATTAATTATTATTATTATTAGTATTATTATTTTGACAAGAATAACAATAATATTATTACCACTAACTAATTTATTTATAACTTTTAAGCTAAATGCATAAAGAATTTAGATTATAAATAACAAATATGATTAAGTTGAATCTCTCAGAAAGAACATAATTTTCATATTCCTATGTTATGAGTCAAAATGGTTATTCATAATTAGTATCTAGCTTGTGAATATTAGTCGGTTAATTGAATAAAAAAAGATGAATATTGTATAAAATAATATAATAAACAAATGATAGCTTGGAGAATGATTGTAGAACTATATGATATATACATGACTACTTTATTATTATACTTAACTAAGTATAAATTTATAAATTCTTATTCGAGTCCACAAGTGTTAAACCAAATTGCTTTTCGAACTACAAGTTGAATTAATTTAATTATGTGTTTCAATTCATTACTACGTGTCATCTATGTAATTAATTACATATTTGCACGCATGAATGTAAAATTTATGAGAATTATTTAGTCTTATAATTATTTTGTGTGGTTGAAGAAATTCTATAATAATCTTCGAACATCAAATATCAAATTCATTATATTGTTTCATACTTTTTAATTGAACTTAAACATCATGTAATATATAATTATGTTCTATATATTATTGTAATTTAGGGAAAAAAAATGTAGTAATATATATATAGGAGTCTTAGATAAGAACAAATGATCAATTGTTGGTATAAATTAAGTTTTCGATCAAGTTTTTCAACATAAATATCACAAGCATGTATAAAATAATTTATATTAGAAACTACTAATTTTTCAGTTATTATTTCAACTATATATTAGATGAAATTTAGTTTGTAATATGTGTTAGAGTCTAATAATAATTTTACAATACTCTGTACAAAAGTATAGAATTAGAATGTATATTTTAGTAATCAAATTTGAAAATGTAATAGTTTATTTTTTATTTAAATTTATTGTACTGTTAATGGATAAATACTGTTATGGCCAAAAATGATTTGACTCATTAAGGCTAATATATTTTGGTGATGAAATCATCTATCTTCAACCTACCAATGAAGCCCCAAATGCTACTAGGTTTGCAGCAAAAAAAAAGTCCTATTAAGTGAAGGTCTAAAATATGGATATTAAATAAGATCCCAAGAAAAAATGAATGAACTCGATCGCAAAGAAACAACTTGGACCGAGTCACACGGGCGATAGAGTATAGGTTGACTGGTTGAGTGGCCTAAAAAAAAAAAAATAGACAATTCGAGGGAGACCAATTTTTGCAAAAAAAAAAAAAAAAAAAAAAAGAACGGAAGTTTTCTTCACCATTACTTCTACCATTCTTACTCTTCACTTTTTATTTTCAATTTTCCTTCTTAATTTCGATATCTGACTTGATTATCGAAGTCTGACTAATCACCAACACCCCGGATGATCTTTGGTTTCACATTTCTGTGTTTGTCTATGCAAATCGCTGGTGTCCGAAATCGAGATGAAATTAATTTATTGTGAATTTTACATCCACAAATACAAAACAAACTTAGGGTGCTCTAATATTTTCCTGTTATTTAATATGTACACTTAATAACAACAACATGTAAAATTTTCTAGAGATTCCCTAACAATTGATTAAAATAAACTTACTAATCCACTTAATATATAATAACAATATATATAATGGGCGTACCTTTTATAACGTGAATATAGTAGTCCTAGATATATATAAAAAAAGAATATATCTCTAAATTTTATTATTTTCAATAATTAACATTAGAAAATATGCATCAAGTGTCCATATAAATTAAGTTTTTTTTTTTGTGGGTATATAAATTAAGTTTTCCTTAAAGATTTTTTGAGCATATAAATCACGAGAATGTATAATAATTCATACGAAATCGTCTATTGCACATTTGGTGTTGCATTCTCTATTGCACACTCGATTTTTAAAAAAATTAATTTTTTTCTTTGATTTCAATTTATTATGCTTTGATTTAATTTTACACTTGTTATTTATGGTTCATCATACCCAAGTAGGATTTAATATAATTTTTTAGTCTTTAATTTTTTAAATAATCAATTAATAACTAAAGATTGAAAAAATTAAATACAAAAAAATTATAATGCATTCTAATTGTGTATAATGAATCCTAAATAATAAGTATAAAGTGAAACTAAAGCATAAGAAATTGAAATTGAAGAAAAAATTGAAAAAACAAACTAAAATAATCGAGTGTGCAATAATGAATGCAACACCAAATGTGAAATAAATGATTTCAGCTGATAATAATTCATATTAGAAACTACTAATATTTTAGTTACTATTTTAACTACATAGTATAAGAGAGTTTAGTTTATAATATTATGTTAATAGTGTATTAATAAATTGATATTACCATGTACAAAAAGTTACAATTAGAATGTAGACTTTAGTTGCCAAGTTTGGACCTATAATAATTTATTTATATTTTTTACATTTATGATAATTTTTTAAGGATAAATACAAAACAAACTAAGAGTGATCTATTTCTTTTTTCCAAAAAAAAAAGAGTGATCTATTTTTTTCCATCTTTATTTTCTATGCTTATTAATAATCACATGTAAAGTTTATAGAGATTCTGCAACAAGTGATTAAAAAATTAAAAATTATTAATCCACTTAAAAATTATTCATTATATCATCTTTTTGTTTTTTTTTTTTAATTTCACTATTATGATGTATTTATTGCCCAATTTTGAAACTGAAAATTATCGAATAAGGTAAAATTTATATTTAATGGATCTTGTTTGTTGGGAATGATATTACAACAGATGTTATCACTTCGTTTGATAACATCAGAGTCATGTTACACTCGATGTGTATCATCATTCCCGTAACATTGATCGTCTCACTAAAAGATTAATCTTATTCTTTCCTAGATTTTATGGTCAATTTATTCGAATTGATTTGAGTATTTTATTGATATTTATCACTTAAGTGTATCCACTTAATTATGTTTAATTTAGTGGATATAAGTGATTAAGATTGAGGATTAACTTGATCTTGAATCAGTCAAAATTAGTTCTTATTTTTTAGGAATCATGATGTCTATCTCCTACTTTGTCTAACTAATGCAGAAACTGCACTGGGTTACTAGAGCGATTATGTGAAGTTGGAGATCGTGCCATGATAAATCATGGAAATTGCTAGAAGTTGAAGATGAATATAAATATCAGTTTCCATTCTTGAAGGACTGGTGCAAACAGAAAAAATATCACTGTGAGTTGTAAGAAAACCTGAAGCTTGCATCTTGTGTCCTCTTAACAATCCACAACATTCTCCTCAACATCATATTTATTGTCTCGATCAACTGAAGCATGGTAGCATTACTTGAGTGTGTAGGTTAGATAGTTGAATTGAGGGTGTTAAGATTTAGAGTTGACCCATTTATCTATCCAGATGTCAGATAATGATTTTTAGTTAGAAATTATTCCAGTGAGTAAAGCGACGAAGTCAACTGAGACAATATCCGCGTGGTGTTTATCACTTGTGTTAGTGAATTTCGTCCTGAGGTAATCACATACCGTAAGGTTTGTGATTTAAAATTATTTCTATGCAAAATTATTTATATTTTCGTTGCGTTGTGAAGGTATAAGCTTCAACTCTGTGTTTAACACTGTTCATTTTTACAGTAATTCGAGCAATGAATTCTAACATTCTTTGATACCTAATATAATGCACTAAAGACTCCTCAATCAATCATAGGTTCGCTCGAAAATCCTTAACAAAGACATTGACAAGATGTTCTATTTTTATATAGAAATGACTTTGTTCAAGAAGAAATCCAAGAGATATTCATTATAAATGAAAAAATTAGCGACATAGAAAGACGAAAATAGATTTTTTTTAATGAGATGTATAAATAAAAGAAAGAGCAACCCAAACCTAAAAGTCCTAGAAATCACAAACCTATAACTCAGGGGACCAGGGCCTCATTAAAACCCATATGGAAAATTCAGACAGGGAAAAACCATTATGGGAAAAAGAGTACCACTCTAAACAAAACGAAAGTAATCCGGACCACAAAAATCCTGACGAACAATATCAAGAATACAAGGGAGAACATAAAACCAAACACCAGTAGGGACAACAGGAGCAACTAATAAATCAGCTGCCCTGTTACCCTCGCGATAAATATGAGAAATACAAAAGTGAATACTATCTATAAAATCTAACACCCGGTGCCAACGAGCTTTGAGAATCCATGAAACTTGCATACTCCAGGAAAAATAAGAGAACCCACGTAAACCGAATCAACCTCTAGCCAAATAAAGGCCAGAGCCATATGTTGCGCCTGTTCCAAAGCAAAAATGACAGCAATGAGTTCTGCCAAAAACGCAAATCCTACGCCCTCGTCCATGTGAAAACAGAAAAAGAAAAGAAAGAAAAAAAATAGATTTATATTCACGTGTAGGAAAATTTTACAAGGAAAGAAAAAAATTCAAGACATTATAACTATCCTTAGGTTGGATGAATTATCTAAAGAGGGTTGTTTAAAACTCACAAAATCTTTAATATTTGTAATATACTAAATATTAATAATAAATATGGCCTCTCGGGGATGCCCAAATGGTGAGTAGAGATCCTCTAGTCCCACTTGTGTGTGTCAACCGTGTGCCACCATTAAAATTATATATTGTTAATAATGTTTTTTATAAAAATAAAATTTATTTTATCATAACTAATAATAATTAATATTTATTGTAAAAAAATTAAAATTTTAAAAAATTATATACCCTAAGTTTGGAATAATCAACCCCAAAAATCAATTATATTAACTAAAAAATTAAAATTAAATATTAAAAAATAATTATAAATCCTAATTGGATGGAAAAACCCTAAATAATAATGTAAAATTATACTAAATCAAAAGAAATTAAAATTGAAGAAAAAAATAAAAGAAAAAGTTGGGGACTAGAGGATCTCAAGTGCCAAATGGTAGAGTCATCTGTGTAAAAAGGAGACCCTCATTTCCTCCTCTTCCCAACTTAAATAATAATAATAATAATAATAATAATAATAATAATAATAATAATAATAATAATAATAATAATAATAATAATAATAATAATAATAATTCCAAGTAGGCAACGATATTATCATATATACTAGTACTAGACTAAAAATGAAATCGTTATATAGTTAGGTGACCGATCAAATTTGTAATTTTTTATTTTTTTATCGATTTAACCTTTGTGTTATCCCCATTTAGTACGTAATAGGTCGACTACATTTATTGTACAATATTTCATTAGACGTATAACGATATATGAATACCGATTCAATTAAATGTAAACATTCATCGTGTTTTTTGGAAGATAATTACAAAACAAACCACGAGTACTAGTATATATGATACTTACATATTTTAGTTATGTTTTTTTAAATTTTCTATAATTTTAATTTATCAAATATAAAACAATTCAGAAATTGCACGATATTTAATATAAGTAGTTATTAAAAATAATTAACATTTTGATAAAAAGAAAATGAAATGTAAAATACACTTATTAAGATTTATTTGTTAAAAGCTCAACAATTCTTTACACTTATGATTATCTTATTTCAATTGTTATAATTTTAAAAATAAATTACACTATTTGAAATCATTAAATCAAGACCATCACCCAGTCATTTCTTTTTTAATTTAGATCAATTTAATATTTTTCCTTTTGTTATGTTAATTTAAATTCTATTTCCCATTGACCAATTTGTATAGTCATTTTTAAATCAAATAATTTATTTTTATTAATATTTTATAATTATAATATGTCTAATAATTAACTTTTAATTTTACCCATATTATAATATTTTTTTTAGTAAAATAATACAAATTATGTGCAACACACATAATCTCTGCTATTTAATATAAATTCATGGATTAATTGCATATATCTCAGGATCTTTAATTTGATGCATGTCTAGCGACCTTCAATATATAATAATATAAATCAAAACTTACACACTTGCAGACATTATGAATGGTGGGTATGTGTCATAATCACTATATTAATTCTACAGTACAGTATAATATTATGTACTTTATTTTGAGTGAATATAATTTATAATGTACTTGAAATAAGTGAACAAATGATGTAAGGTCAACTCAGCATGTGCCTCTAATTATATTACAACGATTTTTATATAAATTTTGCTCTAATCATAACTATTGGAATTTGGAAGTTGGGAGACAAAACAGTTCAGTTGCACACCTTTTTTTTAATCTTCAAACGCCAATTATTCTTAAGATTATTTATAATCTCAATCTTCCAACATTAAATCTTTAACCAGAAGATCACTTTGGATTATTTTTTAGATTAATATGAGATGTCTGTTGTTCATATATTGATATTTGGACGAAGATTTCAGCTCTTATTTTTTAATGTCTAATAATTATAAGAAGATCATTAGTCCGTAACTACTTACTAGCAAGTTCTATTTTTTTGTTTTTTTAAATAGAAGATTTATTATTCACTTTTTTTCACCAATATATATGCATGTGCCCACTGCACCTATCTACTGTATCTACTGATTCCGTCCTATACTTTAATTTCACGTCGATTAAAAACTATTTTGGAAAATGAGTTATTCAACTAAATTTCTTATCTTACCATTATTTGAATGTGAAACCAAAATAATTCAATATGTAGCATGTTATTAACTTATTTTTCAACACCACAAGAGAACACACACACACACATACGTTTATATAGGGATTGATTATAATAGGTACTAGTGCTTCATGTGAGAACTAGAAACGGTGCTTATTTAATACAATTTTATTACTTATCTTATTGCATTTTAGTGCTTTTATTACTATCACTAAAATATAACAAGATAAAGTATATTTAAAAAAAAAAGAATTAGCACTAAAATATAATAAAGTAGGCTATAAAATTATACTCCTTCCGTCCCAATAGCAAGGTCCACTTGCTATTGGGCACGGAGAGTAAGGAGAAATGAATTAGTTGGTTAAGTAGTGGGTAAAGTAGGTGGGGTCCATTTCTTTAAGGAGTAGGTGGGGTTACATTTCTTTAATAAAAAGTAATGTAAAGTAAGTGGGGTCCACTTTGATGTTGACATTAATTATTTTCATATTTGGAAGTGGACCTTGCTATTAGGACAACCAAATAAGGCAAAGTGGACATTGCTATTGGGACGGAGGGAGTAGTAAATAAGCATGGTTCATAGTTCTCATCACACGAAGCACGAGTACCCATTTGAACCAAATCACACACACACATGCATATATATACATACATACATACATACATACACACACACACACACACACACACATATATATATATATATATATGTATATGAAACGTAGCTAGTATCGAATACGTACAATATACATATGAAACGTAGCTAGCATCGGATGTGTACAATAACACGACTATACAATTAAGATAATTCAAAATTGAATATAGTGGACCAAATATTTGAGACGGAGTACATAAATATTGAAGCTTGTCAAATGGCAATGCCCCCATCGTGTCTCACATGACACGCAAGTTCATACATGATTCAAAATACATGGCTTGGATTATGGTATAAGATTCGTGTATGTTATAGATTTAAGGTGTATTATATTTTCATTTTCATTATGCTTAATAATGTCACGTCATTAATGAAACATATTAAATTATATATATATATGGTTGAAGGCGTAAGTTGGGGAATTAAGGGAACACTGTCAATGTCCAACCCATTGTTTTGTAGTTTGTTATTGGCATGCATATATATATATATATATATATATATATATATATATATATATACACGCAATTAATTAAACAATGCAATCATGACTTAAAATTGAATCAATATTTCTATAAACGATGATAATGATATATATATATATACCATAATTAATTAAGCAAGTTTGGGGCACTTTTGTCGGAAACAACATCCACTATATCGAATTTGTTAATTTATTTTTTGAGACCGAACACAAATTCAAATATTGTAACAGTGTATGATTGGGAGCTAGAAAAATCTTAGACCGTAGCAAAACAAGGACTCTCACAATATTGTTAGCATTACAATGAAATTGAACATGCATGTCTCACCTGAATAAATAACTGATTTTCAACAAGCATATATACATATATATACATATATATATATATGCTTCCAATTAAGAGGGATGAATCCAAAATTGAACTTGAAAGAGAAGAAAATGTAGTCCGTACGTCGCCATACATGCATCATATATATTCCACTAATGTTGAAGCAATTGTACCCAACATTCTTGAGACAAATTGATTAAAATTTAACTAATTTAGGAGAATATATATATATATAGTGAATTATATATGTTATATATATATATACACGGATTGGTACGTACGTAGTTGAACCAAAACATTTGAATGAGGGTTATTATTATTAGATTGTAGCGAAATAGAATGCAAATTAATTAATGTAGATACATATATGCAGAAATGGCACATGCATGATGCATGCACTAGTTTGTTTGTACACACGAAGCTGAAACTACATATGTTGCAGCAGATGACTTGCAATTCATCAAAATGTGAAAGTCTGCGCTTTTGTATTTTGTAATCATTACTTCATTCAATATTTCAAACTTATATATGCATTTTGTCCATTTTCATGTCTTTTCTTTTGTTTCTGTTGCTGTAGCTAGATGTGGTCTATACTTAATTAAATGAAAACTAATTAAGAACTTGATATATATATATATATATATATATATATATATATATATATATATATATTGTCTTTTTTCATTGGGGGGGGGGGGGGTTGGGGAAGGAGAGTGCACAGTGGGTCTTGAACCGTTAAATGTCTTTTTTTAACACGGTGTAAAAATAATAAATAACATTGTTACAAGCTAGCCAATATAAATGATTTGTTGGGATTATATATATAGCTAGTTCAGTTCAATTGATTTCTTATTGTTTTTGTATTTTATTTTATTTAGTTGGCATTTATAGAGTGGATTTTTCTGGCTAGCTAGATATCTGACATTTTCATATGAAGTATTCAATTAATGGACAGATCAATTATTGCCAGCAAATTCTGTGCCCCTGCAACTTAATAATCCAAATTACACCATCCAAAATGATTTGTCCAGAAAAGCATGCGCCCGCCCTACTCATATTTTTCTTTAATTCTTAATAATTATTATAACGTTCATTTCTTGATTAGGTTAACTAAGTTCCTTTTTTTATTTTATTTTTGTAGTACGTAAATGATTTTACGATAAAAAGGTGGGAATTTTTATTTGCACTAAATATTTTACTCTTTGCACTTCGGTTATTCAATGCACTACATATTCTACTATTTGCACCATAAATATTTACATTAAAATCCTTCACTCCAAAAACTTTTATTTTACTTGAAAAAAAAAATATTCGGAAACACAATTTCGAACACGTCAAACTTGTTCGTGAATATTAATTCGAACGCGACCTATACTTTGAAAAATATGGAGTCGGTTCGAAAATTAAAGTTCGAACATCATTATATTCGAACTTCGACATTCGAATACCCATAGATGTGTTCAGACTTAATTTTTTATTAAAAAGTATTTAAGTAATTTCAAAATTATTTTCATTTTTTTTCCTCGTAGTGCAAATAGTAAAATTAGTGGTGCAAATAGTCGCTCCTTAAAAGGTATATTCACTAAAACAAAGAAAAGGAGTTGAGAAAAATAAAAGAAACTAACATCGCGTGCCATTACATTCCATCGATTTGTATATGATTATATATAACTAATTAATCATTTTATTTTGTACTCAGTAAATTAATGGCATCTAGGTTTTTTCAAAGCGAGTGGTGACTTTTATATTCACTTTACGCGATCTGATATATTTGATTTCCTCCTATAATTAAAATCTTTATGTCTTCGGAAAAAGGCCTAATAATGTTTGCTACACCCGTAAATGTATATCATTATTTCCCTTATTTTATAAAATAATTTAATTTTGACAATTATTATCCACACGTATTGTATAATAATATTGGCTACTATAAAATTTGAAGACCTTTCAGAATTCCCAGGAGTCCAAATTGAAATGATTGGGGTTTTAATCTTTTTGGGCAAAATTGCATTTTTGGTCATCTACTATAGCCTTGTCCTTTCTTTCATATAAATATATTCTTTAATCTACGTACTAATTAAATTATTAAGTTTCAACTTTGGTCCACTATATTTTGATTGTTTTTTACACATTCCTTCTGTCACATTCGAGTAAAAAATTCAATTAATTTAATTTGTCTCTAATTAATTTGGCTCTGACTTGTTTAATTGGCTTACAATTTGAGGGATTTGAAGACTTAAGGTAAAACATGTTGGTTAATTTGGCCTAATACTGTGATCAAAATCCTCAACTTTCCGTCAAGCCCCGCCCTAAACATTAATTCTTCATATTTGATTTTATATATATATATATATATAGAAACTTTTAAATTAAACACACACACAGATATATATATATATACACATATTAAAAAGTAGGATAAAAGATTAATATTATAACGTAGAAAAGCTGTTATAGAGCACATGACAATATTTAATAGAGAAGAAACACAGATAGGAACAGCAAAAACTGAATAAAAGCAATAAATGTAAGTGAGCGTAGCTAAGTCTCTATCAAAATTTTCATACCTCTTTTATTACATTGGCGGGGATGCATGTGTCTCTACATTCAAATCTTTCATACATCTATTCAATAAATCACATGATGTTTGCTCTTATGCTACAAATTCTATCATAAAACATTTTTTTCTTTTTTCTTTTTTCTTTTTGAAGATAACAATTTTTCTCTTTATCAATAAATAAAAAATAAAATGAAGTATGGTCCCAACTATGTCTGAAGATATTAATTAATGTTATGAGTTAGAGTTAATTAATTAGCTACTTCTATACAAAGGTGAGAGAGAGAGAGAGAGAGAGAGAGAGAGAGAGCGAGCGAGCTTATCACGCGATTGTGCGTACGTGTGACTGTTAATCTATTTAATATTTATGTTTTTTGTTCGATTTTGTGTTAGGATTTTCATTTTTAATTTTTAAATTGTATTAGAATTTTTAAATGTTTGATGATTGCATTTTGTCATATCTGGTTTTGGCCTTACATTATATATTGGGTACGTTTCACTAAATGTTACATTCCTTTCTATTTTGTACATGAACACTTATATATACATGTTCATTAATATTGTGATTTTGTTTACTTTTACGCGTGTGTTTCTTTGTGGATAAAGTAAAATATAATTTCAATTTAAGTTCATTACCTAATATATAAAAGGTTTTGTCAAAAACTCATGAATCTCTATATACACAAATGAAACATTAAAAATAATAAACTCTCATAATATTATGACTAGGTAACTCTCGGAGATGCGTTCTCACATTAACAAGTGAACAATATATATGACAACATTTTTCTATATATAAGTCCTTAATAAGGAGTCTGTATATTTTATTTTAAACATAATCTGATCAGTTTTTCACTCTACGCGTGCTAACTTTCATGACGTATTTGGAAAAAGAAGGGAAGAATGAAGAAGAATTTGTGTAGCTTGTGACCAAAAATTAAACTATGATGAAAACATAACATACTGAATTGAAAAGAAAATATATATTCCTTGGGAGCGATTATTTGCATTACTAATTTTACTCTTTGCACCGTAAAAGAAATAAAGAAAAAATAAAATAATTGTGAATTAAGTTACTTCAATGCCTTTTTATTACTTGTTCGTACCACTAAAGTTATTACATGCACCACAAATTCATAAACAAATTAAAAATCATTTGTCCCCTTGGGGATGACCTAGTGGTGGAGTGGTGTTTCTTGAGGCCAAAGGTCTCAAGTTCGACCCACCACCAACACCACTAGGTGTGAGTCTGTCACACCTGACCTGTCAAGTGTGGTTTACCTCAGACTCACACCTGACCTGTCAAGTGTGGTTTACCTCCCCTGTGTAGGTTTGCAGGCTATTACACAAGGACGGGGTTTACCCAGTGCGCACCTTGTGTATGTTTGCAGGCTATTACACAAGGACGGAGTTTACCCAGTGTAGGTTTGCAGGCTATTACACAATGTGTATGTTTGCAGGCTATTACACAAGGACGGAGTTTACCCAGTGTAGGTTTGCAGGCTATTACACAAGGACGGGGTTTACCCAGTGCGCACCTTGTGTATGTTTGCAGGCTATTACACAAGGACGGAGTTTACCCAGTGTGCACCACGGTAGCGGCTGCGGGTTACCCTCGACATCCAAAAAATTAAAAATCATTTATTAAACATATTAAAACTCATTATTCATCAACTTCTAATAGTTTATTAGAAGTATTAGATGCTAGTATGAGTGTATTGATCGAAACTAGTCGACTTTAGAACATGTTGTGGAGGTTTTTTTTGTCTAGACCGTGATTCATTTTAAACTGGAAATTTCGAACATTTTGGAGTGGTTCGAACTCCATTTTTCGAACAGCTCTTGGAGAAAAATGGAGTTTAGGGCGTTAGAATTTAAGTTTTCGAACATATTGAAGTGGTTCGAACTTCAATTTTCGAACATAGTTCGTTTGGAAAATGTTTGAACGAATGAGGGTTGTTCAAAAAAATCAACTTTGAACACCCTTGCATCCTGAAATTTTCTAAGTGTCATTCGGAAGACGGTTTTTGAAGAAATGGGGTTGTTCAAACTTTAGTTTTCGAACCATTTCTTTTTCTAAGTATTGGAGTCGTTCGAATTAATATTCTCGAACAAGATGAGCGTGCTCGAAATTGTATTTCCGAACATATTTTATTTATTTTTTTAAGTAAAAAATAAATATTTTTGGAGTGAAAGGTATTAATGTAAATGTGTGTGATACAAAGAATCAAAGACTAGTAACTGAAGAGTAAGGAGTAAAATCAGTAGTGCAAATAAAAATTCTCATATTTCTTTTATGCCTCTCCCAAAATTGTAGTCCACTTTCCTTATTAGATATTCTTTGAATTTTCATTTCCTTTAATATACCCCATTCAAATACATTAAATAAATTTTCTTAATATGTGTGAAACAGGGAAGGGTATTACATGTTTTGGAAGGGGGGGAATGTATCAATAGAATCATAGTCAAGCTTACCATCTCTCTCTCTCTCTCTCTCCCAAATTTGAACTCGTGAGGTTATATTGCATTTATGCGAGTTAAGTATACAACGGTGGCATTCTATATTTCTATTATTAAAGAAAATACAAGATAAAACATAAATTGAAAGAAAAATCCAACGACATTATAGAAAGTATGCTCCGATCCATTTAACTTTGTAGTGTAATGAAATGGCATTAAATTCTTGGAACTCTAATTAAATAAACACATGATAGGTCCTACCCCCACCCCCATTTCCTTTCCACCTTCCTCCCACCGTTGTATCATGCACATTACTCCCCCCCCCCCCCCCCCCCCCATAAGCTATATATTAATACCACAACCAAAAACATCTTCACCTATCATAACACTCCCTCTTCTCTCTCTAAAACTCACCAAACACACACAATCACAATGTCCAACAAAATGAAAAAAATCCCATCAATCTTCTTCAAGAACAAAGAGAAAGAGCCCAGACAAGCATGGCAATGGCCCTCATGCAACCACCCCAAGACTCTTTCTTTCCGAGCAAGCAACGACGACGTTTTCAAGACCGTAAACTCCGTATTCCTCGACACGTCTGACGGCCTCGAAACCCCCGAGTCCTGGTTCACTAACTCCTCGTCAGACTGCGCCAGCACCACTTTTTCAACTGACGAGCAGTCCGAGGATAACAACAACAACAGTGAGCTACTAGAGACCATCATCCGTGACGTGAGGTCGTCGGAGAGGCTCTTTTTCGAGCCTGGGGGCACGAGCTCGATCCTTGATAATAAGGAGGCAATGGAAAAGAATAGGTGTGATGATGAGTTGCTGCCGTTCGAGGAGAGCGTGGCGCTGGCGTTGGAGTCGGAAGACCCTTACTTGGATTTCAAGAAATCGATGCAAGAAATGGTGGAGAGCCATGGGTTGGAGGAGTGGGATCGATTGGAGGAGCTGCTGGGTTGGTATTTGAAGATGAATGGGAAACAAAATCATGGGTTTATAGTTGGGGCATTCGTGGATGTTCTGGTCGGGGTTGTTAAGGATTCTTCCACCGCCCTTTGTCGCTCCGATTCAACGTCCTATTCGTCTGCGGATTCTTCTTTTTCTTCTCCTTCTTCCCCTCTTTATTCCACTCCACCCGTTGCCGTTGTTCATCAACCTCAGGCTCAGGGAGATAATATTAATGTACAATCTTAGCTACGTACCCTAATTTTATCAATCCTATACATATATTTTTGTGTGTATACTGCTACTGCTATTGCTAACAACTAGCTAGGCTGTGAGATTAATTAATCCATGGTTTTGCAATTTTATTCCTCTCTCTCTCTCTCTCGCAGAGTTCGTGCAATTCGGATCTTGCGTTTCATTTTCTCCGTATGATAGGAACTTTATGGACCGTAAACTCTATCATGTAAATCCAATGTCTCATAAATCTACTCAATTGTTCGACATGATCACATTTACTGTAATGTCCCTTGTTTGTTGAGTACATATACATACACACACGTATATATAATACAATGCGTGAATGCGTGCGTGTGTATGAGAGAGAGAGAGAGAAACAGCCTGGAGTGATGATAGAACAGTCCCATTTTCCAACTTGATCACATCGATACCAGAGTGTACCACTAGGGGACCATATATTTGCAAGTCCAACATTTTGATATATATGGGCCTAAACACTGAATATGAAGAAGCGAGCTCCATATATATATACACACACACTTGATTTCCTAATGTTGTACAATACCTCACGCATTCTACCGTTTCTCCCTTGTCAGAAACAAACAGTTAGCCATCACCTTCTGATTGTGTATTTGTGTGTGTATTTTCATTGATTAATTTTGGAACATCACCTATCAAACATCTTTTCCATTAAAACAATAATGAGATATTGTTTTGTACAAATAATCATGTATGGCTTAATTAGATATTCTTTTGATAACTCAAAATCTATATATGATTTTTAATTAATGGATTAATGAATTAGTTTGTTGCAGCTTGTAGCTCAATTATTGTACCCCAACGCTCTGAATTCTCCTCTTTGATATCTATCTTTCATGGATCTCGACCCCTGCATATATATTTCAGAAATGTCACGCCGTTTTCATGCACGAGACACAAGGACTGTCAGAGATGCAAATTCATTTTATGTTCAAATTTTGTTTTTCCTTCTTACAATTACCATGTTAGAAAAGTTGCACTTTTTGGCTTTCACTAATTAATCATCATCGTGTTTCAACAGTTCCCATAAATTTGGACATAACATAAGGTAATATGTTATCCTGTTTGTCCGACGCTTTACAGAATGCGATAAAAGTAACCTTTGCATTATCTCAGATTATTTAGCCTCGTGTCCTGTTATCATTCATTCCTCGCCCTCATGTTCAATGTATTTCACCAAGTATACCACTAATTGATAAAAAAGTCGACATCTCTGAAACTACTGTACACATAATACAATCGAATTATACAAATATGTAATCGTGACATCTCAAACTACACTGAGCAATTACTATTCATTCACGAGAAAAGTCAGCAACTGGCCTATAGTAATAAAATAGGACTAATCTAACTATTTTCTTCAACAATTTAAACACACACACACACTTGCACACAACAGTGACATTTGAAAAAAAATCACAAATCATTGACAAAAACAGCACAACATTGATTGAATCTTGAAAATGGAACTACTGTGCGGTGCCCTCTCCACAACAGCAAAGATTTAAATGGCAAAACTACCCTTCGGATATGATGTGTTTACAAAGAGAACCCATATGAATGTTCTTGATTTTTGTGGAATATATTTCCAGATCTGCCTATCCCTATAGCCCTAAACTTGCTATTAGTCAGAGTTTGATCAAACCACATGAGTTCTGGGTTGAATGTGATTATCAATATAAAATAAAATTAAAAGAATAGTTATGCTCAATTTATGTGTAGGGAGATTGAATTTATGTTATACAAAAGGAGAAACGCATTACTCAACTATCTTCATTCCAGCATACTAACACATTATCAGCATATATAACTAGCAAAAAATGCAATGCTAACATTCTCTTAGTCACTCAAGAACTACAAACATGTAAGCCAACCCCTACTATGATGCATTATGTTACGTGTTGCAAAGCGCAACAACAAAATGGGGCAGAGTAATGACCTGATATAAAGCAATAGCTAGAAGAAAGCAAATGTTGAAATCCAAAACAGGTAATGGGAAGCCAACAAGGGCACATAACAAGTAGAAGAAGGCACGGAGCCACAATGACTTACGAGCAGTCAGCAACCTTTTGAAATCTTTCCACTCAATAGTAGCAGGCAGAATGGGTCGGTTTAATCTGACTCATAAAATTCTCCTTCGTCAGATGGCTCATCAAAGGAACGAATGTCAAGCTGGTAACGAAGAATTCCACCAATGCCACCAAATCCTCGGCAAAACTGTGACCCTTCCTGGGATCGGTTCGTGACAAACTCGAGCGAACAGCCAAAGTTCCTGTATTCATTTGCAAACCACTCCAGTAATAGCGTTTTGTCTTGAACCTCCAATTCTCCAGACGTTTCAGAATCTTTGAAGTTGCTCTGGTCATTCTCTTGCTCCTTATTGAAGAATTTGATGACGATCTCATTGGTCACACTATTTTTGAGTGTGAAACGATTGATATCCAAGTGTTCCCACACTATCAATGTTTCAACAGCTCCCATTTCCAAAGCTTTTATTGTATCATCAACACCAAAAACATATTTTCCAGTATCTTGACTGATTTCTTCGAAAAATTTCCCTATCAAGCGTTTTTCTTGTATGAACTTAACATTGGATAAAATTTCAGCAGATAGTTCAATGGCCTGATTGAAACCATTTTCCCCTCCATAGGAAACATCTACCACATTTAGTATCTTGGCCTGGAGGCGAGGATCAAACATATCAGATTGACTCAGCTCAGTCTTGAAATCGGCTGACCCAGCAAGTATCAACCCTGATACATTTGGCTGACTGGTTGCAGGATTAATGAAGAATTGAGTAGCAAGCTCTGCAGTCTTTCTCACATAGTTGTGACGCTTCTCCATTCGAAGACGGGCAAATCGAAGAGCTGATTGTCCTCCTCTTCCATGTTTCTTTGGAAGATCAACTGAAAACTTGTGAAGCACTTCTCTAGTATTACCACTTAAGGTCCCAAAAAGGGTCCCATTACCATCCATGACAATAAACCCAAACTTTTCATCAGATTCCAAGAGTTGAGTCAAGGGTTCAGTATGAAATTTATTGTCACAAAGGTAAAGAGAAGCATTTATGGGCTTAAACGGGGCAAAGTCGAAGGTAACCTTTTTTTCTTTTCCATCGTCTGTCACTATAGTACCAGTATAGAGCACCAGGCCATTCGGTGGAACCTTGTTATACAATTTAAGCCTCTGCTGAGCAGAAGTGATTGCACCAAGCACTGATTGACGATTCACCCTGCTTTTAATATTTGAAGCTGTACCATACTCTTCTGCCAGCATTTTAGTGACCCGTGCTATTTGATCACCTGGGGGAATTATAAGGGATATCATGCTGGTACCATTTCCTCTAGCAGCTTCTAGAGCCTTAATCAATTTCTTTATCTTCCATATCTCAATATTCTTATCATTTTCCTGGCCGTCTGCCATTGTGCCTTGTATAACCAGCTATGCAACAAAAACCCAACAAAAAGAACATCAGGAGAATGTTTTGAATTCTACTTTCTAAGGATTGAACTCCACAAAGAAAGGAGCGTACAAATATTAAAGGTCGATGATAGAAAAATATATGATAGAAAGCAGACACATCACGATTATCCCCTGAATAAAAGAATTTACCACATTCAATTTTCTACAAGACATCTAACTTTGTTTGAAAATCGTAAACTCAGATCTGGGGCAGTTAAAATTGCGATATAAGATTACAATTAGTCATAAATCAACTTCACAGTAGTAACCCAGGCAGAAATCAGCATTTTTTTGTTGCATAAACAAATCGACTTCTCATACGTAACCCACCCAGAAATTAGCATATATCTTTAGCTACAGTTAATTTAAAGAAGGCTAATAAACTTGAAATCATTATTAAGAATGACTCGCTGTGAAAGAATAGGTGCAACAAACATGATCTGATGATCTATTCCTTCCTTTTATTGGCTGCAAAAAATAAAATGGTATTTTGATCTTGTATTCAAAGATACTTCAGTTAGCTCTCCTGAAAGCTGCTAAGGATAGAAATTCACAAAAGGGTAATATTATCATGCTGTAATTGTTTCAAAGGAATCTTGCATCATCAACAACCTCAACTTGGAAATCAACAATTAATGAGCCTCTTTAAGTTTTTCACTCTTGTTTTAGTTCACACTTCACATAGTTCTTGCCTGCTAGGCTCATCAACTTTCCTTTTAGCATATGACCAATAATGAAATTATTGTACTCGCAAAGTTTCAAGGATTATTATCTTAATTATCTTGCATTGAATGATTCCGGAAATAAAAATTATCTAACTCATCAATTAATATAAGGATTAATTGCACCTAAAATCAAAACCTTTCACCATTTTTTGGTTTTAGACATAACTTTTAAATCTTAGCAATAAGACCAAAACTTTACATATTTTTGCAATTATAACATCAATGAATAAGATTGAACTAAACGGTCCCGGTTTTCGCAGATGCACTTAGCCCATTAAACGTTGTTGTTTTAGTTGCCTGCGTGGAATGTACATGTCATACGTACACGTGTAATGTTTAATGCTACATCAGTTTGAATTCATAGGAAAAATCAATGATGTTTTAATAGCAAAAATATGTAAAGTTTAGATGTAATTGCTGAAGATTTAAAAGTCATGTCTAAAACAAATAACTGGTGAAAGGTTGTGACTTTAGGTGCAATTAACCCTTAATATAATATAACTTGTTTACATTTATACCTTAATATAACAACCCTTAATATAATATTCAGTAAAATCCAAAACAGTATCATTCCAAGCCAGATAAAGAAAATAGTATCCAGACACAAGAAGTCTAGAACTCTTCTGTAGGGAGCTACTATCAAATATCTTCCTATCCAAATGACAGCTCTTCTCTTTTCTTCCTGCCAGTGACTCACTAAGCGTGGCCCTTCTCTAGAAGATTAGGGATAATACTATGAGACGAAATCCACCACGAACTAACTAGCCTCTTATAGAAAAAAATGATCCATCCAATGTGAAGGCCTCCATACAAGCAATACAATAGACACACTAGTACTACATAATACTACTGGTTGGGCGCTGATAAAAAATGAATTGGACTGAAGGAGGTTAGACCTGTTGGCTTGAAAGATTCTGGAGTTGAGCTTGAGCACCGGGTTTTATATGACTTTTACACTTCTTATATATATACATGTATGTACGTATGTCTTTACTTTTGGTAGTTAAAAGTAAGCGTGTATTATTCACATATTCTTATCTATTACTGACAGATAAACAGAACATTCATATGTGTGCAAGCCCAGAGTTGTATGCAAACTAAAAGATCACACTATGCCCCAGTTTTGCACAAAATGCCCCATACCCCAATAAATAAATTAAAAAAAGAACACAACACAAACCCGTATATAGCAAACCTTCAACCACAATTGCAAACACGTAAAAATACGCATTCATCTACAAATTTACATCTATTTTTCCCTATCTCGTTACAAATAAACAAAAAATTGCACGGACACGATTGAACGTTTCCCTTCAATATCCTCCACAACATAGAGATCTAACAACAAGTATCCATCTAATCTCATCTATCATCAATTCCACGATATCTAATAAAAAAAAAATCCCTAACACCCATCTCTCCCAGAAACAATTACCAGTTTTCATTCATCAAGTTCCCAAAGATACCATGGATTGAAGAATGACCAAATCAAACATAGCTAAGGATTGGTAAAAAGTAAACATTCAAATAAACTCAACAAAAGAAAGGAAACAATAAAACGAATTATGTAAAGTAAATCCACCAGAATATTACACCAATTTCGCCGAAATAATCAACACACACCTTTGAGATATTGAAGACGAAGATGAATAAGAAAAGGTTTC
This sequence comes from Perilla frutescens, assembly GCA_026008535.1. Lineage (NCBI taxonomy): Eukaryota > Viridiplantae > Streptophyta > Magnoliopsida > Lamiales > Lamiaceae > Perilla > Perilla frutescens. The sequence goes on along the minus strand of BRKX01000017.1, from coordinate 31,730,905 downwards.
CAGAGAAACCACTCGCAAGGCCCTACAAATTTGCGAAAAATTGTCGGATTAAAGAGATATGCAGATAAATCAAAGGAAAATAATTCATAGACTAATTTTCATTGGGATTTCAACTTGGGTTTGACGGCTATACTCACTCAGCTCTTCTGCTGCGCTGGCGACGGAGTGAAGGCCAGGGATTTTAGGCCTTGTTTGCTTTTCTTTTTATGTTTTTGTTTCCCATTTTCTATTTCCATCAAAAAACACGTGTATGTTGACAAGGGTGTTAAACACACAATAAGTTTTTCTTTACCCACTGCACACTAAATTAATTGAAAAGTATTTATTTATGATTCTTACTAAATAATCTTACAAATTAATAACAATAAATTCAAAAAAATAAATCAATAATCATAAATTATAAGAAAACAGTGCATAATATATCAAAAATTATAAGAACCATTCCAAGCTGAATTTATCAAAAGATCGAAAGAACTGAAGAAACAAACAATGGAGCACGAAATCAACCAAACCATTCTTAAAAGTTTCCAGAATCCATTTAGATTGAGGTTTTTGGTGGAAATTAACCATGGAGCACAAAAAGAGTGAAGAAATAGATAATGCAAGTCATTTGTCGTATATTTTTTTCGATTATTTTGGTAGTTTTTCCAATCAAATAGTAGTGTTCGTCGTAGGTAAGTCGAAAAACACAGTCTGAAACCCGTCACAGATGGTCAAAAATATGTTTTCGACCATATGAATAATGCATCGAAAATATATTTCTGAAATAAGAAGGTTATTTCAAAAAACAGTTTCCAAAAATCATCATAATGAGTCAAAAATTATGTTCTAAAATCACTGGTTCAGGTCATAAATTATTTTTCAATGTTAAACAGGAAGGTTCAAAAATCTATTTCCGACCATAATACGTTCAAATATTTCAGAATCTAACAGTTTGTCACCGATTTTATAGGTAACAGAGAGTAGTGTTTTTAGCCCAATGTATGAATTAGCTCCAGATTACTGGGATGTATTTCGCACTATGAAGTGATTTTGTTCTCGGGAAGCATGATCAATTGGGTTCGTGTGAGAGCTCTTCCATTTGGGATTATCATCGTTGTTAAATCTTCGTAAATGGGAAAAGAAAGAAGTCTTCCTCGTGTGAAAGGATCACCACGATGAATGTGTTGCTGAATTGAAAACATTCAATTTATAATAATTGTAATACATCTTAGATGTCGAATTATATGTGTTTCATGTATGGATCATTTTATTCGGATATGTTTTTATTTTGTGAACATGATTCTCCAAGTTGAAAAATATAAAACTAAGATTCTCGTGCGCGGTTTTGTCCAGGCTTCTTACTTCCTCTGGCAATTTGGGGAGCTAATGGAGCCCTAGGGATTGTTTGAACTAGAGTTGTCAACTAGGCCGGGCTAGCCCAACCCGGCCCAAACCCGGGTGGGTTTTGAGATAAAATGGTCCAACCCAGCCCGACCCACTAGCTGAACAGGCTGGGCTGGGCTGAGTTGGGTTTTCTTAAATATATATGAGCCCAGCCCAACCCATACACCGGGCCTAACGTCGGCCTGGGTTGGGCTGGGCGGGCCTAAGGTGGGTTTTGAATTTTTAAATGTTGGCATTAATAATATAATTATACTTAGTGGATTTATTTATCATTTATATGACAAGATACAATTAATAATATGGTTTTATGGTATTAAATTTTAAAATTGTAGTATATTGAATCATTTTTTATGTATGGTCAAATAAATTAATAATTAATCTAAGATGGGCCTAAAGTGGGCTTGGGCTGGGCGTGAGTCGGGCCTTTAGTGGGCCTGGGCTGGGCTGGGTTTCAAAAAAGGGCCCACGTGAGCCTATTTCATCAAGACAAACCCAGCCCACTTAGTCCGTGATTTTCATGGACTGGGCTGGGTTGGCCCGCCCATTACAAACTGTCGTAGGACTCGGTTAGGAAGAACAGAGGGATCAGTATGACCTCTTGGAAATGCGCCTCTAACTATCTCGGCAACATCAATATCCTCAACAACATCGTTGTTTGGAACAACCTTTTGTTCATCATCGATTGGAGTTGCATCTTGTTCAACTAGGATTCGAGTTGTCGCATATTGTCTCATTGCCAAAGCAGTTGGTCTTCTCCAAGAATATTGTCCTTAAGAGTGTATATTAGTATGAGAAAATAAAAACAAGGTAACTGATTCTTTTTTTTATATCGAGCATATCATATCAAAAAATATTTTTCTAAATCAAATAGAGCATATCGAAATATAGTTTTTGATAGCATATCAGAAAATATTTTTTGAATTCAAGTGTAGCATGTCAAAAAATGTTTTTTGAAATAATACAAAGCATATCAGGAAATATTTTTTGATAGCATATCAGATGGTGTAGCTTATCAGAAAATATTATTCGAATTCAACCGGACTAACAAAAAATATTTTGAAATCAATAAAAATATTTTCCAAAATAAATAGAGGATATCAAAAAATAATTTTTGATATCAAATGTAATATACCAGAAAACATTTTTTGAAATGAAACATCAGCAGCAGAGCAAGTAGAACTTATCATTTTAGAAAGTAAATATATCAAAAAAATGATTTTCGACCAAAGCATCTTCCATCAACAAAAATCAGTTTGACAACCCTAATTTTTTAAAAATAAAGAACGAAGAACGAACACCATTTCTTCACAAAGTAAAAATCTTCAAATAATTAGAACAAAGGACGAAGAACTGAATAATTAGTTTATCAAGCATTATCACATAACAATAAAATCGAAAAAATTAACATTTCTCAATTTTTCTACACAATCAAAATGAAAAATCAAACTTACAAACAACCTCCATGAACTTTGATTTGGATTAGCCGAAGAATGCTCTCTTCGAAGAATACTTCCCCATTGATTTTGATTTCTGCCGCTCAAATCAGAAAACAACTATCAAACTCTAGTACAAGGGAGGAGAGCGAGATATATGTGTTTAGAAAATGTATTTTGATTTTCTCTTTTAATTTTGTTTATTATTTTAAATTAATAATATTGTTAAAATTGTTTTTTAGGGTGAAGGGTAAAATTGAAAAAATTGTAGTGTGGAAATTAAAAATATAAAAAAAAAATATGTAATATGAAAAAAAAAATTATAGTGTATAAAAAAAAACTTATAGTGTGTTTAGCAATACCCGTTGACAAAGGAGACATGTCACCATTCAAATTTTACACATAAAACATTTCAAAATTATATATATTCTAAGTTGATGTGTATTTATTTAATAATAATAATAATAATAATAATAATAATAATAATATTGTCATTATTACCATGTGATGCATTTAGTTTTTCATTCTATATTGTATTACCTAATTTCCATTACTATTATGGTATCGAGAAAAGTGAAATAGAGTGTCAAAGATTAAAACCAACTATATTGATAAGAAATATCCTACTATATCTAAAAGTAGGATAGTCTAGGCTTTTTTTCCCGCCAAAACTATCCTACTTATTAAAATAATAAAAAAATGGAAAACGAAAAAAATAAATGGATGAACAATAAAAAACGGCGATCAAGGATAATCATCAATCATTAATATATAACATGCCCACTTACTATGGAATAAACAAAAAAATTGGTAATCAAGAATCAATGCAAAGTTATTACGGAATAAAAAAAGGGTAATTAATAATCCGGCTATAATATTAATTAGTGAAAAAATCGGTCTAGAATTGTATTATCAAGATATTGACATTTACATCCAAATTAATATTAAGATTACCCTACAATTGGTTCCATATTTCCCATATTTAATTATTAAATAATTCTTATATAGTTGCATATAATTTTACATAAATAAAATTCTACTTTATAGATAATTGTGATTATAAATATACTTTTTAAGGTATGCTTAATGTATATTTTATTCTATTCAAATTAAGATTAAGATATCATAATGTTTTATATAAATGTAATCAATCGGTCGTATTTCTATATTTAGTCATGCATTTTTTATAATTAAATAAGCAATTAAGGAAACGTTACAAGTATTTTAAATTGAATGGCATGTGCTCAAATTAACCAAATGATAATTAATTAATGTAAATTGCCTATAATTATATCATTTAAATTTAGAAATATTCAAAATTATCATCTCATTCTAATCTATAAATACTTGCATCCTATGAACTATTGCATCCATCACACAATATCTTAGACAATCGTTTAGCTAGCTTTTTAAGATTTTGTATTTGTTTTTCACAATACCATATTGAGTTACGTTTTATTTTATTATTGTTGTGTCATTCAATTTTTATTTATATATTTGAGAACTATTTTTTAACGTAATGAATCGAATACTTTTAACGTCGTGATATAAATTGAAGAAAATTTTCAATTGCTTTGTCTTGCTTCAATCCACATCAAGGACTTGCATCGGTCAAAGGAAGAAATGAATCAATGGCTTCATTTCACATTTCATTATTAGAAGGTTGGTGCATAATTATAATCATAAAATAGCTAGCATATTACCTTCATTATTTAAACATACATGTTTGTTTAATCATAAAAATAGCTAGCATATATATTTCTTTATAAAAATATCATGTGTTGTTTTATATTATAAAAAAATATTGAATCACTTTGCAGTTCCATCAAACATTTTTCAATTATGAATTCCACTTATGGTTATTGATTACGATAAATTTTGATTAACAAATTTGTTATATTTAATTAAATGTCATAGTTTTTTCCACGTTCATTTCAAAATGTGTCTTGAGATGGATCTTTGAGTTCAGGTCTATAAATATCGATTGTTATTTCACAATTTGTTAACTCCGATTTGTGTGTTCATAATTTTCATGATCTACTTTATTTATTTGTTCCAATATTGTTATTTTGTAATGTATTTTTTTTATTTTTAATTAATACTATGTTGTAGAGAATACCACAATTACTTCAAGTTCTTGAGGATATATCACTATCCATTCTTGATTGAGACCTTTGAAGTTCATTTCATCAAGATCTATTATCTATCCGCACATCGATACAAAAGGAGGCAATTTAATTCTGAGTTTTTGTAAAAGTAAAATAGCATTGTATTCATCTAAAAATTTTGTAGACAGAACGATTGTATCGTAATCACTATTGTATCTATTTTTAGTATTGTTTTCTATTTGTTATTTGTTATTTGTAGTGATATCTTGGCGGATAGCTCTCGGTTATAAATAATTTGTTTGCTTTATCAACTTATATTTTCAAATTGTGTGTATTCCATTTTTTTTTTATTTCATCGATTTTTTTTTAATTTTAAATATATTTCCCTAATACAATATTTTATTATTTGTAATTTTAATTTTGATGCAGAGATATATTATGATTTCATTATGTTGCATCAATGAGATATGTCAACACTTTGATGCATTATTGTGGAGGTTTTAGAGTTCTAATTCGTCTAACTGTGGATGGAAATGAAGTGTTTGTCCAATTTAATTCACAACATATTTGTTTAAAAGAGTTACATTTTAATTATTGAAATCGTATGTACACATTGTGTTTATCATATAGTAGCTATAAGTTCTATTAATTATTATTTTTTGTAATTTATTTATTTGTTGTTTCTCTAATTTGATATTTGCGTTCAAAGTAATGTAGAAGTTAATATCCATTTTCATACTCAATGGAGATTTAATGTTATAGAAATAAAAATATAATATTTGAATGATTCTAAATCGAATTTGTTCAATATTTATTCATTATATAATAATTAAAAATAATAATTAATATAACTATTTGTAATTCTTTAAACATGTTATCTTTAAACTTTTAATTTTGGATGTCGATAATTGAATTTTTTAAAATATATTTGGTTAACTTAAAGAGTCATATAAAAAAAATAAAGAATTATATATATATATATATATATATATATATATATATTAAAAACTCATTATGGACATCCAAACTATTAAATTAAATATACCTAAATTTAAATACTGACGTCCAAAATATTAACTTGAATATTTTTTTTAATTTGGAATCTAGAACATTTAAGTTATTAATTGTAAATAGTTGAAACTTATATGTTTTAAAATTAGAAACAAAATTTAATATACATCGAAGAACTAACAAATATTAAATATGTTTTAAATTTGTAAAATTTAAATTCAATAAAATTAAAATTTTGAAAAATATATATTACAAAGTTTGAATTAAATGTATTAATTAATTTTACCAATTTAATGTTAAATATTTTTAATATTTTGACGTGAACATACTTAACTATCAACTTTAAATATGTTTAATTTTTTAAATAATATTTATCCTGCATTGAAAATTAAAAAAAAAATATTTGTATAAACGAACAAACTATAAATTATGAACCCCAACAATGATTTTTTATCTTTATGGGTTTTTCAATTGAGATAAATGTAATATTTTGATATTTGATTTTATTAATTTAATATGAAATATTAAATAAATTTCAAAATTATAAAATTTAAATATTTGATAATATAATATTTAATTAAATATAATAAAATTTTCAAATAAAATAACTTAATTATATATTACTTTAATTTTTTTAATTAGTTAATTAAATCTATTAAAAAAATCAAGATCCATATCCAAAAATTTAAATTAAATATACTTAAGTTTAATAATTTAATGTTTAATAATTAATCTTATCAATTTAATTTTAAATATTTTAAATTTTTTGAAGTTAACATATTTATGTTCTCAAGTTTAAATATATTTTAAATAATTAAAACTTACATGCTTTAATTTTTTAAACTCTATTAAATCCACATTGAAGAAATTACATATACTGTTTTTCATAAGTAAACTATAAATTGTGAAACCTGAAAATGGTCTACCAATCTTCTTAGTCTTTCAATTGAGATCAATAGTAATATTTGATTTTATGTAATTTAATATTGAATGTTAAGAATTTAAATATTTTAAATTTTACTTTTTCAATTAAATATATTAAAAAGTTCAATAAATATATTAAATAAGTTAATTGAACTTATTTTTTATTTTTTAGTTAACTAAAACTATTAAAAAAATCAAGCCACGTCCAAAAATTTAAATTAAATATATTTAAACTTTTGAATTAAATGAATTGATTGGTTTTATCAACTTAATGCTAAATATTTTTAAAATCTTGAAGCTAAAATATTTAAGTTATCAATTTTATATATAATAGAGATAAAACATATATATTTTAATTTTTTCCAAAAATATTTATCTAGCATCAAATAATTTATAACTATTAAATTTATATAAGTTTAAATACCAATATTAAATATATTTTATATTTATCGAATATATAAATTTGAAAATTAAAATTCTGAATTAAGTATATAAAAAAATTGAATTAAATATATTCAAAATTTTGGATTAAATATATTAATTGTTCTTATTAAATTTGATGTTAATATATTTAAGTTATAAAATTTAAATATATTTAATACATGAAGCAAAATTTATGCACAGTGAGAAACTAACAAATATTATTGTGCATGAATTAACTATAAGGCAACATACCCAACAATTAATTTTCACCTTTCTCAGACTTTCAATTGAAACAAATGTAACATTTGATATTTTAAATTATTAATTTATTATTAAATATATTTTAATTTATTTGAGATCAAGTGTACATTTATGATGTCATCAAATATATAAGTGTGAAAGTTATTACACGTGTCATCCATTAATGATAGTGGAACATGAGATGTAACACGAAATATAATCTGGTCCGGTATACTTTATGGATTGAATTTTTTTATATTTGGATATAAATTAATTACTGTATTATTTTTCTAAAAAATTTAAATTTATTAGGTACATTCAAATTTATTTTAATGTATCCTAAGCATTACAATGTTGAAGTAAATATATTTTTTAATTAATTTTTGATCCATTGAACAAATATTTTTTTTTTCATTGGTGAAGTTAATGTGATTAATTTTATGTTTGTATAGAAAATTCTCAATGATTTTATTTAGCATAAGTAATTAATTTCTTATTTATTTTATTATTATTATTTATATTATCATATAATAATGATTCATTTCAAACAAATAATTTCTCTTATTAATATTATTTCGTGAAATGATTTGTGGCTCTCAAATCATAATTGAGTTTCAGTTATATGCGAGATTTCAAGCCTATTTTTAGAATTTTGATTGGTGAGCAGTCAAATTATGCTAAATTATGTGAAAAGTTAGAAGATTTAAAGTATAATGAGCTTTAAATATGCGAAACCTCGTGTTTGAATATGTGTGTGTGTGTGTGCGCGCGCGCGCGACATTATTCGATCCATAAAATTATTTATATAACACATTTCAAATTATTTAACATTTTTCTTTAATAGTTAGATATCACATGTATATTTTACATATCATTCATAAAAATGACAAATGTTTAATTTGACAATACATATATATAGACCAATATTTTACAATAATATAATTTAATACATTCATATATTCGTGTCTAATGAGACATGAAAAATGATATGATGTTAAAGATGAAGTTTGAGGTGTTCTCTACAATAAAAGAGATGATGATGATGATGATGATGATGATGAAGCATTAATCAAATTGTGGAAGAACTGCTCAAGTCGTGATAATTGTCCCTCGATAATGTCCTAAATATTCACTTCACATAGTATGAAGGGATGACGATGATGTATTATAATTTTCTTAAATGTATTTTACGGTGTTGTATCATTTTTTTAATGTTTCTCATTGTACTTAAATTATAAATGATTTCAATTATGTTTGTAATAGATTTCAGGCGAATCAATTATGTTATTTGTGTTTATTAGAAAAAAAAATGAATGGAAATTATTAATATATTCATTAATATGAATTGTTTGTCGATAAAATAGTGAATAAATTTGAATATATATATATATACATATATATATAACATTCCATTATTTATATGTACATTTTATAATTACTTCTATTAATTACTTAACCATAATTTAATTATTAATTGTATGTGTACAAATTATTTACTATAAAGCTTTCACCGTGCATTGCACGGGATGTAATACTAGTTATTATGCATAGTCAAATAGTGATGAGCGTCAAATCGTAAAATTAATTCAAAAAAAAAACTATGAAGTAAAACAACTGAAAAGAAATTAAGGCCTAATAGCCAAAAAAAAAAAATAGCAAAACTTTTTAAGTTTTTAAGATTTCAGCCATTTATTTAAAAATGGTCATTTTCCATGGACGCCCACCTGGGGTTGGAAATGAGTGAAACTATGTCCTTGCGAAATATTCGGGTATCGGCTTAAAAAAAATTCGTTCGAGACTGGCTCGTTTATTAAACGAGCGGAGCTCGAGCCTGCTAATGAGCTTGCCATTTTCTCGAGCTGAGCTCGAGCTTGGCTCGTTGAGCTCGCGAGGTAACTTGGCTCGTGAGATTCTCAAGCTTTTTAACGAGCCGTTTCACGAACTGTCTCGCGAGCTGGCTCTGGAGTAGTTAAACGAGCCGAGCTTGAGCCTGACGCAAGTTGTATCACGAGTCACTCGCGAGTCAGGCTCGTGAGTACTTAAACGAGCTGGGCTCGCGAGCTGTCTAACGAGCCTGACTCGCGAGTACTTAGATGAAATGAGTTGACCTCGAGCTGGGCTCGCGAGCTATTTGATTCAGAACTCGAGACATATACTATTCTTGTAATTTTTAAAATATTATTTATTTATATTGTAACTTTTGTCAAATTAATACTTCTCATTTAAAATAAAACGAAATTAATGGTATTAACTATTGAACTAATATTATTAAAATCAAGAAATCAATGATCAAGAGTAACAATTATATACATAAACAGATAAACTAATGAACTATATATATACATATTATATATTTATATATAATATAGTTATCTTATTTAATTTACAATTTTACATAGTAGTAGTAGTAGTAGTAGTAATAATAATAAATGTGAAATGATATTATATTAATATTATCAAAATTAAGAAATTGAACGTTCAATAATAAATACTAAGTAATAAGAGAAAAATTATGAATAATATTAAACTAATATTATCGAAAGTAACAAAATAATAAAGAAAAAGGAAAATTAACAAAAATTATAACTAATCAAATGTTCAAGAGTAATAATATTCTTAGCATTAATGTTATATAGTTAATCTTAAACTCTTAGTCATATATGCTATCTTCTATCGATTAGCATTCTAGTATATAGTCATTGACTTATAAGAATATATATATATATATATATATATATATATATATATATATATATAACATGTGGAAAAAGTTAGATTATAGCTCATCTTAGATTATTAGTTATAACTTATAAGAATATAAGTAATAAGTTATAAATTATAAATTTATAATTTATGTAAAGTAGTACAGGAAAAATGAAATTAAAAAATTAAGATTAATATTGACAACTTGACAAATAATACTCATCATTAAATATTTATAATACATGAAATTGAATCAATGATATTAAATTAATATTATCAAAAGTAACAAAGTAATAAAAAAAATGAAATTAAAACTAATCAAATGTACAATAGTAACAATATTCTTAGCACCAATGTTATATAGTTAGTTAATCTTAAACTCTTAGTTATATAAACTAATGTCTATTATAGTATATAGTAGATATTAGTTAAAATGTACATAGCAATAAAAACGGAAAAAGAAAATTAACAAAAAATAAGACTAATATTGATAAAATAATCATTCTCAATTCATTAAATAAGAAATATTAAATGAAATAAATGATATTGAAAACATAATAATTTCTCATAAATTTGTTATCAAAATTAAGAAATCAAATATTTAAGATTAAAAATATTCTTATTTCTTAGTAGTTAGCACAAATGTTATATAGTTAATCTTATATTCTTAGTCATAAATACTATTTGTATTATAGTATATAGTTTTTATAACTATAGTTTATATTAGTTAATACGTACATATCAATAAAAAAATTAATACTAACATTAAATAAGCTAAACTAAGAATAATACTTAAACAAAATTAAGAATTAGTAGCCTCTTAAATAATATAGAATGATTAATTATAAATTATATTTTATATGACTTATGACTTATAGTATAATTGTGCATGTAAACGAGTTCGAGTTCGAGCTCGAGCACGGGTTCAAATTTTAAATAATCGAGTCGAGCTCGAATTCGTGCTTGAATTTTAAATAATCGAGTCGAGCCCAAGCTGAGCTCGAGTTCAGGCTCGGATTTTAAATAATTGAGTCGAGCCCGAGTCGGACTCAAGCTCGATTTTTTCCTACCCGAGTTCAAAGCTCGAGTCAAGCTCGAGTTCGAGCCCATGAATACCTAAACGAGCCTAGCTCGACCCCGGTGGTACTCGACTCAACTCGTATATAACACTACGCCCACCTGTTGTGCAAGCACCGTATTTGTTTTCATTTTTTTTATTTTTTCTTAATTTTTTCGGGCGTCAATTTGGTGAGAATTAGTATGAGAATGAGAAAGACGTGACGTCTTGAGTTTAAGCACACCATAGAGATAGAGGTGAGAGAAACGTGACTACTCGCGAGGACTGTGGAGTGAGAGAGCCCTTTTTATGATGCATTTTTTTTATTTGGATCCTTAATTTTACTTTATACATCATATTTATTAAATATAATATAATTTTAAATTATTTTTAATGTTTCTATTCATGCTACATATGTCTAACTGAAACGCTCAAATCAACTCAAAAATAATTAATTATGAAATTATTTAAATATTCTTTTTAACTAAAATAAAAATAAAACGGCAAAAACTTGCATGCATTAGATGTATATAAGCTTATATCGGACGATCAATGTGTTTGGCCGGATCAAACGCGGGTCAACCCGCAAAAAGAAAAATGGTAATATAGGTGATACTTTTTAAGGATACAGATGATACTTTTTGAATTTTGAGTGATACTTTTAGTATTACGGTTGATACTGATTTTGAGGGTTTTATTTATTTATTTATTTTGGCCAATACTTTTAAAGATACAGGTGATACTTTTGGGTTTTTAATTGATACTTTTTAGTGTTACAGTTGATACTAATTTTGAAGTATTTTTTTTTTGAGTTGACTAGGTCAACGCGCGTTTTCCGGCATTGACCCGGTCAATGCACTTGATGGTACACCTAGTGCACAAAAGTGCTTCTCAAATAAAAGTTATATATAGATTAGCTATCTCTCACATGAATTGATTCTCTTTCCCTATCTCCTTCATTTAGTCTACATAGTTTTTTCTCCATGCAGACAAAATTAAAGTTGTATTACCAAACCAGTAGTATATCTAGAAAAAAAAATGTTGGGGGAGAGGATAAATAACTTGGCGGTGCATCTACTCTTACACTTTGACACCCCCGCAACACTGCTTGTCAATGAAGAATTAAGTAGTGTGTAGAAAAAGAAAACAGATTCGCCCATGCATGCACTAAAAAAGAGAGAGAAGCAAAAATGCCAAGATAATTAAGCATTGATATCTAGTTTTCGAAAGTCAATCAAGGTGGGAGTCCAATGTGAAATTTAAAGTTCATTTTTTTATTATACGTTACACTTACACAATATGCAGGGTAGCCTGCAGATTGAGACTATCTTTTCTGACGGACTACATCTATTACGATTCTAGCATACGAGCTGTATGTTGAGCGATTTTATGGTTTGTATTATTGTTTAATTTATAATAAGGATAAATATGGATCTCATCGAGTTAATAATAATCTCTCCCAATACAAGGTAGCCTATGGGTGAGACGATCTTAATCGATGGGATAAATATGTTAGGATTCTAGCCTACGGGCCACATATGGCATGATTTTATGGTTTGTTTATTTCATATAATATGGATAAATGTAGATCCCAACGAGTTAATATCACTAGCCTCAAATCTTTTATTCTGTTTCAGGTGAATGATTTACTCAGACGATATACACGGGATGCATGTGATGATGATCAACTAAAAAGCTTTCATTATTTAGGTTTCAATGTATTAATATCAAATATTTTATTCTAATAAAAAGTAGCATTCTTTTTCTATTATTTATTATTATTATTATTTAAAAAAATTCTTACGTTAACACCCGCCGCTTCTGTTAGGTCAGTAACTCGTAAGGATATGAGGAACTATGGATCTATGGCTTTGTTGACTGTCATTGCCGCTGGATTCCAATGTGGGCATTGTTGGAGTTGACATAAGGTGGCGCTGGAGCTCGGGATGGCAATGGGTAGGATATGGGTAAGGTACTACGGTACCTGTTTTCATACCCGCGTTTTGAAAAAATACTCGTCCCCGTCCCCATACTCGTTGGATATCAACTTTTAGGCCTGTGTTTCATCCGATTAACACATGCAAAAGCACTACGGATCGTACCCGCAAGAGAACGGGGTCAATTGTAGAGCGGTGAGCTAACTCGAGTCATGTCTCTCGAGAAAAGCTTAACGGGGCTATTATCTTTCTATGCTATGCATGCAAACGTGTACAAGAATTTAAACACAACCTAAACATTCTAAACAAGGGTTAGATAATTTTGACTAAACTAGTGAATTTAAAGCAACAAGAATTAACTAACAACACCAACAATAACAAAGATTAATGAAAAGATTATGATAAGAGCATTAGGGTATAGATTTGATTGATTTCCGGTTGATGAAGACTCAAATTCGTGCCTTTTTCCTTTATCTTTTTACACCCTTTTTAAGTGTTTAGTATAGAGTCGAGTCTAGTTTTTGGGGTAAAACTGATTGCAGGAGGCTGATGGCACAAAACCACCACAATAGGCACAGACAGGTGCTATTTATGCTGAGGGCACAAAGGACTGAATTGCCTGTCGAGGACCCAGTCAAAGTTGTTGCGAGAATTACGCAACAGAATCACGGGGCAGCTCCTATATGCACGTGGAGGTGATGTGGCGGTCAGTTCCGAGTCTTGAGGAGGTCTACACACGTTGGGAAGGAAGTGGGGACATCAGAAAGCTGTTGGAGAAGCTAGGGTTTGTTGCTATCCCTCCTAAATTCAAGGAAGAACGTTGAGCATGAAGTGATGAAGTGGAGGAGTGTAAGAACCCCTGCGTGGGTGAGATCTGGGCTGCTTGAAGCCTTAATTTAGTGCTATAAATACTTTTATCTGTTGTCATATGAAGGGTCGGTTTTTACATTTCCAAGATACAATTTACCATTTTCGTACTTAGTTTATTTCCTGGATATTATGTCTGCCTAAAGCTGGCGGTTTGCCCGCAGAAAGGTAGTTCAGTCAATTTTGTTGGCAAAACTGGGGTTGGGCCCAGAAGTAAATCAAGTTATTTCCTTTCCAAGTAAGATGTTTTTTATCATTTCTTTTACTTTCGTTTCTATGTGTAGTGGCTAAGTATCCACTGTTCAAGTCAAAGTAATAAGTCTAAGGGTAGAATATGTGCATGAGGTAATCAGATTTTAAAGCCTTAAGGATTCACAATCTTAACTTGTTTTTCACTTAGACATAAGTAAAGGGTGGTTGGAGATGAAAGCGCGCATTTCTGATTAACTGGTACTAGTGTTAGTTACGTGGGAGTGTATAGGTGACCCATGCCTCGATACCCGCATAGTAACAAGTCCGGGGGTGACAGCCTTGGTAGTTGAGATTGAGTAGTATATGCAGGCACAAGACCGTGTCAAACCTACTAGAATCGGGTCGCTTTTGCCCTCAAAGCTGCTATACTTGCAAAACCTTTGTGTGATTCTCTCCTTAGGTTCCTGTATAGTTAGGTCCCTAGGTGCCGATCGTATCATCTAGACGATATAATGTAAGAAGTGATTGGGGAGTGGCCGATCGTATCCATTTCCTATAACCGGTTAACCCTCAAAGTGACAATTACCCATATTTGGCCATAGGGATTCGCTTTTTGACCTTTCTGCTAGTGTGGGCACAACGGGTAGTAGTGGTAATTACATGTGTTTTGCCCAGGATTGCGCATACCTACCGAATGACTTGATGCTTTGACTTGAGCACTTTTATTACTGATATTTTCTTTTGTGATTTCCTTTTCAGCATTTAGTTAGTTTAAGTTTATTAGCAAGGTTTTTAGAGTGACACTGAAGACCCAAACCAAAACTAAGAAAAGACAGAAGGTTAAAACAGTCCTCGTGGGATCGACATCCGTCTTCACTAGCTATACTAGCCGTTGAGGGCAGATTAAACATTTGTGGACTATTTGCCCGCAAGTGTATTTTGCACACCTAAACGACGGGTGTGCCACCGGTTTAACCTACACATGCACAAAATCTACTAACCGGACCCGCAAGAGGACGGGGTCGATTGTAGGGCAGTGAGCTAACCCGAGTCGTGTCTCTCGAGGAAAGCTTAACAGGGCGACTATCTTTCTATGCTATGCATGCAAACATGTACAAGAATTTAAATACAACCTAAACATTCTAATCATGGGTTGGATGGTTTGGCTAAACTATTAAATAAAGCAAGTAAAATTAACTAGCAACACCAACAATAACAAAGATAAATAAAATGATTATGAGAAGAGCATTAGGGTGTAGATTCTCTCGTTGGTTTCTCTCCTAACTTGATTCAAGTTGATTATGTTAATTCTAGACGTACAATAGACCCCTTCAAGTGGCTTAACTTAATTTACTGTCACCGTCAATCTGTTAAACCCCCATCGGCTATATTATACGAACAAGATTAATAATTAGCCTTATGTACCCAGTCCACCTAACGTTGAAGGAACCTTAGTCGGGTTATAGAATCTCTTCTCGGTCTCATCTAAAGCCTAGCAATGCTAAGTAGTGATCAAGTACTCAATATAAATAAGCATAATTCTAACAACAAGAAATCAACTATCACAAGCACGAATCGAAACCAAATCAATTATCTACCCCCCTAATGTAATGAATTAGCCCATCATCATGCTCAAAACAACACAAGTATCATAAAAGCTCGTCATTTCATAAATCGAAGGATAAATAAAATATAAACTTCTATAACATTTGTTATCTCGAGAGTTTTGGGATAAATCCCCACAAATGAGCTAAGCTAAGAAAAGAAATACCAAAAATGGAGGTCCTCGAGTAAGCCTAGCTTCCGCGGACGGCTTGGAGTTGGATTCCTCTTCTCATGTCTTCTTCCTTAAGCTTAAGCTCCCTTGTCTCTTCTCC
The DNA here is from genome assembly GCA_026008535.1 of Perilla frutescens. Classification (NCBI taxonomy): domain Eukaryota; kingdom Viridiplantae; phylum Streptophyta; class Magnoliopsida; order Lamiales; family Lamiaceae; genus Perilla; species Perilla frutescens. The sequence continues at coordinate 31,714,747 of BRKX01000017.1, read as the reverse complement.
TCCTCCTCCTCTTCTCTCTCTCTCTGGAACCGTGGTGTTGGATAGTGAAGTATGTGGAAAATAGAATGAGAATGATGAAGTGTGTGGAAAGATGAGTGAATAGAGATGATAATGAATGAATGGGAAGATGGTAATTTATTAGTTGAAGAGAGAGAAAGCAAAAAGGGGGGGAGTTATTAATAGATGGTTCCCAACTTCTCCTACAACTCTAGAACCGCGTTCATTAAATTCCTCACAGCTAGCCAAGTGGGCGGAGAGTGATGAAGCGTGAAACTCCTGAAAACTGCAGCTGGAACTAATCGATGAAGGGCCGAACTGATCGCCCCGCACAAGCTGGAATTCTTCGTGCCGGCAGGGCGCGTTTGCCATGGGTGCAGCCCCGCGGTTGCGGGGGTCTCCACACCGACGGGGCTGGCAGCTCCAGCTCCAGTTCTCGTCTTTAGTTTGACATTTCATTAGTTGACTTCATCAGCTAGTTGTTTCAGTTAGCTTTATCAGTTGGAGATGGACCCAATTCATCAGTTGGGGATGAAGCTCCAGTTCAGCTCCAAACTCTTGGCTCTTCAGTTGCAGCTCAAGTTTACTTCATCAGTTGGGGCTTAGCTCATCAGTTGTGCCTCCGGCTCAGCTCCAGCTTGGAATCTTCAATTTGACCCCAAAATTGATCAGTTCGGGGTGCAAGTTTGGCTCGGCCATCAGTTTGGTCTATTACCGTCGGACCCCCCAACCAGCTCAGCGAAGCGGGAGATTCAAGACATATCAAAAAGCTGGAGCTTCAGTTGGGAGCTTCGGCTCTTTGCCACCTTTGTGTGCCATAAAATTCCTGCTTGACAAAAGCTCTAACTCTGCACAATTCTGGCACAACTTACCATAAGAGCAAAAGTGAAGGGAATGACATAAAAATAACACAAAAATACTGGAAACACATATACTAAAGACACCAAATTCCTACAATAAAATAGCACAAATAAACACTAAACAGCCCGTCCCCGTACCCTTTGGGTACTTAACTACCCATACCCGTACCCGTTACCCACATTTTAACAATTTTTTATGTGATTCCCGATAAATGTTTTTTTGTAGTATTTAATAAATTTTAAAATATTTGTATAAGTTACAATAAAAAAAATTGTAGTTATATATATATATATATGATGGAGTAAAATAACTATTTATTTGTAAAAACAGATAAAAAAGATTAAATTATGTTTATAAATTCTCACTTTTTATTATAGATTATTTATATATAATATATTTATGCATATATAATAAATAAATATTTTTTTAATGTACGTATATTGATGAACATCTTCTTAAGCATAGTGAGCATAAAATTAATAATATATTTTCTGATAAATTTAATGACATTTTTCTATAGTCATTCAAACATATTTATATTTATATTTTTTTTATCGTATACATTTTTAAAAATATATATGTTATGTTTTATGTAAGCTATAATCTTTTAAGCATTTATTTATCAAGTTTACAATATGTGTGTGTATGTGTGTAAGAATAAATAACATAATGTAACACCCCGGAAAAATATAGTATTTAAATTTATTTTATAAGTTAGAAATTTCATGAAAATAGAATCCAAAATTTTTGGGCTAGTTGATCATAGTCCTAGAGACATTATAGGTCCAAGAAAAGTCTCGATCTTAGTTGGATTTTCTAATTTATATTAGAATTTATATAATAATAGTAGACATTAATGAGATCATTTTGGTACCAAGATCATCTATATCGGACTTCATTTGGGTTTTCAATCAAATTTAATTCATGTGATTATTTGAGCCAAATTTATTTTAGAATGACCACTATTATATATTCAAGCTCAAGTAATCAATTCACTTCCAGCCCAATTTAAGCCCACCTTCAGCCCATTAGATCAAGCCCATTCTATTTATCAAATTATTGATGTATGATTATTTATTTATAAGACTAGTAATTTGGATAAGTTCCAAACTTCTCCAATTAATTTTTACCATTTGAGAATTATTTTAATAGGATTAGGATACACATGTACATGAGTAAGTTGGTTGGGAAAAGAAAGAGATAAATAAAATAATAATAATAAATTAATTAATTTGGATAATTATGTTGTCCACCAAACAATTGGTACCATTTAGAAATGGTTGATAGTACACGTGTATGTATGTGTGTTTATATATATATATGTATATATATAATAGGGGTGATCGGCTATGATAAAAAAAAGAAGAAGAAAAGATTAGTCATATACACTTGTAATTAATTTGATAATGCAAGTGTACATACGTACACGTGTGGCTTCTTAAATGTATCTATATAAATATATAATTGTTGGTAGCTTGAGATAGAAGTCGAGAAAAAAAAGAAAAAAAAGAGAAATTCGAAAGAAAAAGAATCAGAAGCATAAACGTGAAAAATAAATTGAAGGAGAAAAATAGGAAGAAAAAAAAAAGAAAAGAAAAGGAAGGTGAAGTTTTACTTTTCGATATTTCTTTAATTTTAATCCAATGTTATTTGATTTATTTAATCTCGAATTTGGCTGTAAAATATTAAATGAATCTAATTTTCAAATTCATATTCTTTGATTCCTAGTTTAGTATTTGAAAATTAAATTGGGATTTTCAGAAAATGTTATTTAGCCCTATAATTTCTAAATGTTATATTTTTTCCTAAAAGAAATTCTAAATATTATAATTCCCTCTTAAATGTTAAAGTAAATTTCATAACCATTGAATTCAACTTAATTCATCTTTATTCATTCAATTATGTCCGCAAAGTCTGATAAATTCTCAATCAGGATCACTAACTTGATTCAATTCGTCAAATGCGCATTATTCGCCCATTTGACTATATTTCAATTCCAAACGATCCCAAAGCATAGGAAAGCCCTAATTAAGTTATTTAGGACCTGGGTTATTACCTTAATGACCTATTTGAGGTTTCTAAGTTAGAATTTCAATTTTATAGGTCGAGACGGACGGGAAGCATAATAACATTGCATAAAATTTTCACTGCACTTTGAGATCATCCAAGTGGATTTTTCTATAACTCACAACTATGTTTTAAATTCGTCCATGAAAAGTATGTTAAATTTTTTAATAACATTGTTTACGCAATGATTGAATGTGTTGAGACTTCATGCATAGAGGAATTCCAACTTACAAGCAAGACGGTTTACTTTGTGACTAAATGTCTAAATAAGTAACCGTAAAGTATCATGTGATCACATTAGGTCTCTTATCCAATGAAGAAGAGTAAACTTTGTTATAAAGAATGGTTATGATTGATTTTAAAGCATGAAAGTATGACTTGGACGAATATTAATGCCCACTGAGTGTTTTCTGGTACTCAACCCAAATATTTTTCAAATGTTTTCAGGTCCTGGAGATGAAACTGGTAGATGACGACCTGCTGGAATGGGTTTGACGGTTAACCCTTATGTGATTATTGCTTAAAACCATCTTTAAACTTATGTTTATATGTTAAATATTAAATGCTTCTGTTGATACTCTGCAAAACTTTTAAGTTTGAAAGTTGTTGGCATAGGTGGTCAATTTTTGATTGTATATACAAATGTTTTGAATGTATATAAGGGTTGGTCATGATGTTTTTTTAATGTGTGGCCTGTTTGGATATATGTATTGCTTGTTGGCAGGTCATAATTTGATTATGTGAGCCAATGTTTTTGAAAAGCCTTGTTGGAAGTTGACTTTGAGAACGCCGGAGTGCATGGTTTGAATATTTTTAAGTAGAGATGCTGCCCGTTTACAAATTATTTATAAAGTTAAATCTATTTTTTTAAAGTATTTATTACGTAAACATGTACGTATATTTTTGGTGACGTTTTGGTCCTAGTGGGACTGGGGCGTTACACATAAGTTACAAATTAATATTTCAATTAGTCCAAATTTAATTCGTGTTCAATTGTCATTTTTGTTCTAACAAGGGTCATATTTTAAAAATAAAATATATAAACACACAAATTTCTTTATCACAAACTATTTATTGAATATTTAATTTAGAATTTATTATTTATATTAAATAATTCAAAATTATGATTAAATAATTTATAATTTTAAAAATATTGATTAAACTAAACCATAACTCGATTAAAATATAATACAAAGATCCTTCATGAAAATGTAATATTTCATAAAAAAAACTACAAATATAACAATCATAATATAATTAAATTATTTTAATATTGAGCTTAAATTTTTTTTTTTTTTTTGAACCATCACATATTAGTTATTTGATTATTCTCCAAATCTATCTATATTAAGTCCAAACTTGTCTAACTCCTATCATCCCACACAAAATATTATAAAATAAATCATTAAGCGCATCAATTATCAAAATTTAGGGGGAATCGATGATAAAAGTTCAGAATAAAATATTGTATCAAATAAGTAGATTAGTGCTTGTGTCCAGATTCGGATGTCCAAAATAGATTATAAGAAACTACTTTACATTGTATTTGTTCATTTCATTCCAAATAACAATAAATTACATTATATAAAATAATTTCATTTCAAATTATATAAAATTACATGATATTAGTTTATTTCATTTTAAATTACGAGAAATTACATTATATGAGTTAATTTCATCAAGTAGATTATATAAAATCATTTCATTTGAACTTATAAGAAATTATATTATATAAGTTTATTTCATTTGAAATTTTTAAAAAATTAAATTATATAAGTTCATTGATTTGAAATTACAAGAAATTAGATTGTATGGGTTCATTTCCTTTCAAATTATAATTAATAAATTATATTATATAATTTCATTTCATTTGAAATTGTATGAAATTACACTATATAAGTTCACTCCGTTTCAGATTAAATGAACATATATAATATCATTTCTTAAAATTTGAAATGAAATAAAATTATATAATTATATATTCTTGTAATTATTTTGAAATTAAATGAACTAATATAATGTCATTCCTTATAATTTCAAATCAAATGAACTTATATAATATAATCTATTTTCATTTCAAATGAACTTATATAATATAATCTCTTATAATTTACAAATGAATTAACTTATATTGTCTAATTTCTTATAATTTTAAATCAAATGAACCTATACAATGTAATTTCTTATAACATACAAATTGAAATGCTAAATTCATATTTCACAAATAGGAATTGATTCTCAATTATTCACAATGGGACATGTACAATATAATTATAACAAGAAATTGATTCTCAAGTTATAATTCACAAATTGAAATTGATTCTCAAGTTATAATTCACAATTGGACTTGTGCAATATATTTTTTGAATCTTTTAGCATTTTTTTTACTCAGACACCCGACCTGTGGTATTTAAGAGATTTGAACCCGTGACATTTGGTCTTCAAACAATCTCACTCCATCACTAGGTCATCCTCATCGGGACTTTTGAATCTTTTAGCATTATATCTTGTTTTGTTAGGAATAAGATTATTTATTCTTAGAGATATTAAACATATATACACATTATATTATAGTAAAATTCATTATCATGTAAGAACCCTCAATTGGACCTATACAATATAGTATAACATTAAAATTATTCTCAAGTTATAATTCATAAATTAATTGAAATTAATTCTCAAATTATAATTCATCAATTGAAATTGATTCGAAGTTATAATTAGAAAATTAAGCATATACATTCCAGTATAATGAATTCATTATCATGTAATAGTTCTCAATTGGACTTATACAATATAGTATAACATGAAATTTGATTCTCAAATTATAATTCACAAATTGAACGTATACATTATAGTACAATGAATTGATTATCATGCAATAATTCTTAATTGGACCTATACAATATAGTATTACATGAATTTGCTTATCAATATATTATACTATATTTACAAACTTTGTAATGTATGATTTACAAGACTGCATTTTAAACTTTATAATATTTAATTTATACTATATTCACGAACTTTATAGAATTTAATTTATGATATATGTACAAATTTTATACTGTTTAATTTATAATATAGTTACGAGTTTTGTATTATTTAATTTATAATATAAATACAAACTTTATACTATTTAGTTTATTATATATTTACACACTTTATAATATAATTACAAACTTTCTACTATTTAATATATACACTGGTTAATAACAAACTTTATAATATTTAATTTATGATACAATACTTATAAACTTTATAATATTTAACTATATATATTTACAAACTTTGTACAATTTAATTTAGAATATAGTTACGAACTTTATACCATTTAATTTATAATATAGTTACGAATTTCATATTATTTAATTTATAATATAAATATGAAACTTTATACTATTTAATTTATAAGATATTTGATAATTTGAAAATCTATTTGTTAATTTAGCCACTTTCTTAATTTCCTTATTAGGGGATATTAGATAACACCAGTCACCAGCGAACCCGTACGTGGAAAGTGGAAGCATAACATTTATAAATTCAAGATATTATTTCTCAATTATACGACAGAAAATCATCTCCAGATTAACATTGGTGGTTTCTTGATTTAAGGAGCGCTTCTGTTTGATCCTAGGTTATTTGATTGTTTTTCCAGTTGAAGAGTATTATTTCATGGCATCCAAAAAAATATCTTTCCAATAATAATCTATAATATAGTTATGAACTTCCTACTATTTCATTTATACTATAGTAAAAATTTATAATATTTAACTTATAATATAGTTACAAACTTTATACCGTTTGATTTATAATATAGTTACAAACTTTTTTAACATATGGTGCATATTCAAACCAATAACTGATTCGAACACGAACACCTTTGAAGACAATATAATATTTCGTAGACTTATTTTTTCATTAATCATCTCAATGTTGAATGAACTATGAAATATTTTGTAGAATACTAAACTATGAAAATAAGATATTTCAAAGAGAATAATGTTGTTCCTAGATACATTTGTTGGAGGGGCGAGTGGGGCAGTGGGGGAGTGGGGGGAACTTGCTAATGGGTGTGAGGGTGTGACTTTCACGCCAAATAATTAGAGTTTGGTTTCAAATAGAAAGCATGGGTCCACACCTGCAAATTATCTTCTCAACCAATTTTATATTATTACTTTTTAGTTAGTTATATTATTTTATATATATTTATGTGTGTGTATGTATGTATGTATTTAATGAGGTATTTTACTTTTGACGTGGCGATGACGTGGTAATAAAATACCTGGAATTAGAGAAGTATGATTGGAGATGCTCTTAAATACTCCCTCCTGTTTTTAATAGATGATGTTTTGGCTACTTGAATTATGTATTTTATAGATGATGTTTTGGAAATTTATATCAATTATACCCCTAATTAATAATGACTAACTTGGTCAAAATCCTCAATTATAAATGTATCCCATTAATATACAGTGGACTAAACAAGATTAATATGGGCAAAAAAATAGTTTATTAAAATATGTGCGAAAGCTTAGGAAATCATCTATTAAAAACAGAAGGGAGTAGAATGTAATAGAGCATTATCTTGGTACTATACACAAGTATTGTGAAGAGAGAGAAACAAATTCAAATTTGAATTCAAAGTTTACTATTTTTTTAGGTGATGGCATTTCAGACATTTACTTAGAGTGCTTTATTCAATATTACCAAAATATCAAGTATTGGATGTCCAAAATCTGGACACGAAGCTTTTTCGAATAAGTAAATCCAAATTGTAATGATAATTGGAAATAACTTAGTGAGTGAGAGACATTAAATTTAGTTGATACTGTAATGTAAAAGCTGCAAAATTAGCAAGTCTAATAGGAAGTCGGAGCACTTAAATAATTATTTAAAAGGTCATAATATTTTTATTAGAAGGTGAAGTGTATGAACATGCATTGTAATTTGGCTTTATGTGGAATAATCTAAAACATTTTCTCATAAAAGAAGTTAGGAATTTTTGGAAATCAGAAATAAACGATTTAGGGTAGGGTTGAAACTGAACATAATATCCAAAAATCTGGCCGGAATTCGACAATTGATAGAGAGGTGTTAACGGAACAGGGTACGGAATGGGCGGCGAACGACGACCGACGACCGACTTAGGCTGATCGATCCAGGGAATGAAGTAGTCGTTGCTTCTGTCTTTTCGCTCTAATTCTGGCAACATCGGCAGATGCATCTACTACATAGGTGTTGGCTCAACGCCCAATTGCCCCAAAAAGTTCACGCTATTTTATTAAAGCGACTACTTAAATCCGAAATTGGGGTTTAGGGCATAGAAATTAAGGGGATATTTGATTTTATTTCCAACATCATATCTAGTATATCCAATTCAATTTACCAGGTGTATTGATTTTTGAAAAAATATAACCATTTTGTTATGATGAATGATTTAATTTTAGAGTTATATATTTGAAAAATAGAAATATGTTTGTTTGATTGTATTTTCAATTTGAATTTGTGGTTGAAATGACAGAATAAATATTTTTGTGATTATGATGAATTTATGAATATTTAAATAATATTTCTCATTGTAATTAGGTTTAACAATTTAGGCTCAGTCCAATGGGCTAGCCTGGATCCGATCGGGCTAGGCTAGGAAAATATAAATTCGAAATTATTTTTGCCCAGCCCAAAAAATTAAAAAAAAAATTCAAATGGGCTGGGCCATTTAATCCAAAATCTAGAATTTTACACCAAAGCCCGCGACCCGATCCGATCCGACCTAAAAATAGGGCCGGACTGAGCCTCTGAAAATAGGTTATATATGATTGAAATAAATGAAAATTGAAATTGAAAATGAGTAAAAGCAAACGTGTTTTCGGTATTTTGAATAGGAAAATTAAGTGGGATAGTTAATTTCATTTGAAAATGAAAAACAAACAAGACCTAAATTTTCTGATTTGGGGGAAATTGATGTTTCTGAAATACTGAATTTGCTCCAGATTCTTTTTGAAATTTTGGAAAAAGGAAAACAGATTATCCCTTATTCTTTTTGAAGATAATTTTGTTGTTAATTAGTAGATTCTCGGTCACTTAGTTTATATGACCAACAACAAGGCCCTTAAGGATTTATTTAAAAATAAATAAATTATTATATTGAACCTTAATTAACTTAGTTTTAATGATTATGCTTAAAATCTAGAATGTCACAAAAGTATTCATGTTAAGCATAAAGCATGCATGGGTGATGATGTCTCGAACAATGGCTCTAGAAGTCTAAAATTGTAAATTAGATTCAATATAATATATATACATGGGTCATGTCTCATTGGCTCTAGAAGTCCTCAGCTCCAGGATGAGGTTCATCCTTTGAAGAGTGGTGTTAATCGTATGCATGTTTGTTCACACTCACATTCTTAATCAGGTTCGATGACGACACTAGCTAGTTCCATATATATTTATTTAAGTTTCACCATACTAACAATTTGATATGAACACATAAATTAAAACAAGTCACTAAATGATAATATACTAAAAAAATAATGCATATATATATATATATATATATGTTTCTGGAAGATGGTCGATCGAAAATTTTGGATTTCATGCAGTATCATACAAGAGAGAGGTAGAGAGAGAGAAAGAGAAGTTTGAAACCTTTTTAATCCTTTATTCCATCAATCAGTCTTGAAATTGCTTTATTCTTTGGTCTCTTTAAGAAAGATGATCATAAATGATAATTCATAAGCAGCAGCAGAGCAGCAGCAACAACAACAACACACTTCCCAATTCCTTCAAAGAGAGACAGACAGTCTTCTCTCTTTTCAGTCTCTTGTGACTGCTGCAGCTGTTTCCCTTCTCTCTTCTTTAACACATCTTTTCTTTTCCTTTTCTCTTTTTGGCAAAGTTCCCATTCACATAATAAATTTAATGTCATGAATATATTACTCTTCACTCCTCATTACTCATTCCTAGCTATATTTTCTGATCTACCAAGACAAACTAACCTGGTCCAATCTTCAACTGATCATCTTTTTCTCACTTAGCTTGCTACTACTTCCAATTCTTTACGACTCCCTTTTGATTCTTTACATGAATAATATATATATATATATATATATATAGTAACATTTTAATCAAAATTAATGTAATACCCTAAAACCATTTAGTTGGATTTAATTTGATTTGGGCCAAATCAATTTAATTTACAGAATTGTATTAGTAATGGGTCAACTTAGCCTAAATGGGCTAATTTCGAATTAGTAAAGCAGGCCCAGTACTAAAATATTTCACACTTTGGGCCTTTTAGCCCAATTTAAAAAAAAATATATACATATATATATATACATCTTAAATTAATTAAAAGTCATTCTCTCATTCATTTCAAAAGGTGAGCTCTTATTCTCTTCCTTCTTCTATTCTTGAGCGATCTCCGGCAGGGTGGTTGGAGGCGGAGCGCCGCCGAGCGCCGCCGCCGAACCACCGTTCCTCACCGCCGGAAAAAAAATAATTCCGGTCAAATTTCACCAAAAATCTATTTTTTTCAACTCTTTAAGCTCTCTAAACGCAATGGAACAGTTTTGGTGAGGAGATGAAGGTCGTAATGGCCGGAAAAAGGCCACCATGGCCGCAAGTCGGTGCTGCTCCGGCGACTTTTTCCGGTGACCGGATCCAACATGCAAATACACCAATGTTTCTCTCTCTTCTTCCTCTACCTTTCCCCCTTATTTTATTTTACTATCTTTGGTGATTAGGGGGTCAAAACTGGAATTTAAAATCTAAGGAACTTTAATGACGAAAAACCTTTCAACTCTCCATTTCTTTGTAATTTCCATGTTTATTTATATTATATAAAGTTCTGTTTTTCTTCTTCACGAAAATATTTAGTTCAAAATTAGGTGTGAAAAAGTGTTGTTTAATCTATATAAAAACGATGAAAGAAAATAATTAAATTGTGTATATATGTGCCGACAGTAAGATAGAGAGATAAAACAGTGATGTTTCATTTTGAATATCTGTATTGAAGAACTACGAAATTACAGTAGAAAGAGAAAAGAATGGTTTGGTTTTTGTGTATATGTGTCATGTGGGGACAACTATCTTTGTTAAAACAAAAGAAGAAATAGTGATAAAAAAATTTAGTTGTTGTACTTGCTTTGACTTTGTAGTAGAAAGTATATTATTTGGGTTTCTGAAATGGCTATACATATATACATAATATACATGCATTTATGCGTGTGTTTCTAGAGAGAGAGAGTGACTATTGATGGGTTTGATATAACTCGTAAATTGTGCATGTGTAATTATGGAATTCTAAAGCAAGAGAGAGAGAGAATGAATTAATAAAAGTACAGTTTGTGAGATATGAGAGAGAGAGAGAACCAAAGCATCTAAATATATATAGAAAAAAAAGTCAGATAAAGCTTGTTTCTGGAGAATTGTAAATTGTGAAGTGTAAATATGAATGTGCAGTGTACGAAGATTGAGAAGAGAGAAATTGACTTAGTCTAATTAATTGTGAGGGTTACTGTGTGCGTGTGTGTGTGAAGTAATATTTTATTTTTATTATTATTTATTATTTAATTATTTTATATAAGAGAAGCTTTTGAAGTAATTTATTAAATCTGCACATTATCCAGTTGCCAACAATTTTTACTTAAACTATTGAGTAACTAAAATTTATGATTCATGGACCTATTACTAAAATATTTTACGATTAAATAAATTATAATTGGACCATTTGGATTATTGTAAAAAAAATCTAATAAGCACTTCCAGTTTATCCATTCCGGCCCAAAACTCTCGATAGCTCATTTCTTAGGCCCAAATTTATTTTGCGATATAATTTAAGGCCTAACATGATAATAATAGGAAGTTTACCATTTTATAGGCCCAAACCCGAGACCTCAGGCGTAGGAGGATCATCAGGATAGTCGGCTAAAGCTTCAGCTATATACTAGCTACAAGGTGGGTTTTGCTGACCAAAACCTTTACGAACATGTTTTAAATGCTTTCGTCCATGCTTAAATGTATTGAGATTTTACTCAATATGAATACAATATTTTCGCTCTTCGTGGATGTGATTTGACCTGCATGATGAATTCAGGCATTGTCAATTCTATTGAAATATAGTTATGTGATCACATAGGGTCTGTCTCCACGCATGATTAATTGAGCGCATTGATCTCAAATGAATGATAAATTGTTTGGCCACATGAGATGAAAAATATTTATATGTGATTGGACGAACATGATAAGCATGCCCACTGAGTGTTTTCTGGCACTCAGCCCACGTATTTAAAATGTTTTTCAGGTACAAGTGATGGAGGCTGCTGACGTGGACACATGTTATTTTTGTTGTTCTATTTTGGACTGTGTCGTTATTATGTAGTTTGAATTTTGAATGTTGACTATGGTCAATATTGGAACATGTTATGCTTCCGCTACTATTTTGGATTATATTAAAATATCCTAAAACTCTTATTTTATTCCACCGCTATTTTGGACTTTAAAAATAGTAGACTGTCAACGTTGACTAATCGTGTATTGAACTTGCATGTGATTGACTGTTTGAATAGTCTCCTCGAGTCGTAATTGGTTGGTTTTAAAATTAGGGAATACTTATTGTGTAGATATTTTCTCTAAATACGGGATTTTTGTAAAATTAGAAAATTTATTTTAACCTTTTGTTAGCATCTTAATTCTTCGGAATTGGGGTGTTAAAGTATGGTATCAGAGCAGGTCTACGAATCTGTAGGCCTGCGGTGTAAATTTTTGGGAACATTTCCAGAAAAAAAATGTACGTCATATGTGATTTTTATTTGACCCTATGTCCTACGTCCACGTCATGCCCTGCCATCACAGGTATAAAAGTTTTATATTTTCTAATTATAGAAAAGTATGACACGAGCCATTTGGCAAGCATGTGTAAAAAAAATTTCATGAAGTGATTCTATTTTAAATAAGTATGATATGTGTGTACTTATTCTTCTATGATCTTGAACCTAGAAGAATTTAGTAGAACATAGTACGCCATTAAGTTCATTCCCAATAGTATGAACTATAAGATGACCTCTAAACGTTATTTAGAGAACAAGATGAACATTAGATTGACATTAAGTTCCCTTGCAGATGGCATACCCTAGTCACGGACCCAGGATGAGGGCGGGATATATTCCTGCGCCAGCTTTGCGTCAGATGGAGTACCGAGAGTATGTTCGCCGTCCGACGGACAGTATAGGTCGACACATCACTCGTATGACGGAGATGTGGATGGACGTCGGTGACGTATTAGCCGGAGTCACAGGTTGGGAGGCGGCCAACCGACTGATACGTACTCTACCAGCTGAGTGGGTTCCTTACGCTGCTCAGGTACTAGGGATCTACACGGAGAGTCACTCTGTTACTCTCCAGTACATTACGGATTATCCGAGTTTTTCATCGCATCTCTATCAGAGGTGGGCGATGTGGCGTGCTCCTCCAGCATATGTGCAGGCACCAGCTTTGGTTCTTGGACCGAGCTATGTACATCCTCATTACGCGCCACCTCATCTACCTGCTCCAGCACCAGCGGGATTGATGGCCATGCAGCCAGCACCTGCGCCTGCACCAGCTCCTATTCCAGTCCGAGCTCCAGCCCCAGTTCCAGACCCGGTGCCAGTCCGAGTTCCAGCTCCTGCACCTGCTCATATTCTTCATCCACAGGCACATAGTAATGGGTGGTTAGTTGAGGATGATGATGAGGATTCCGAGGAGGATTCCGAGGAGGACCCGGAGGAGGATGTCGATGGTCCTGCTGCTTCCTGAGTCTAGATGTTAGCACCTTTTGTCTATATAGTCTTAGTAGTATGTATTTTTGTTTAGGAGTATAGCATGCCTTTTTGAGTTAGAAATTCTTTTTGTACGCCACCATGTGAGGTAGGTTTGTATTTGGCTTAGCATGTAACTTCTTGATGGATGTCCATGATGATCTGACTGCTAGACAGTCAAGTATGATATATTGTTGTATTCAAGAGTCCTCTTTTGGAGGCACATTTTGTGGATATATGATGATGACCTTATGTTAATGAAATAATAATGATGTTAACAAAACTTGTCTTATAACTTAACTTCAATACATTATTAATTCTTGTATGAAATATGTATGCGATTAGGATGCCGCCAAGAAGACGCCAAGCACCAGTAGAAAATCAACATCAAAATGATATAGGTCAAGTTGTTGAGCAATTTAGACGTTATCAGCCACCAAATTTTAGTGGCCAAGGAGAACCGCTTGAGGCCGAGCAATGGTTGCGTAAAATCGAACGAATATTTACTCATATTGGATGCGAAGATGCACATCGTGTCTCATGTGCTGTTTTCCAACTCACTGAAGATGCTGACTATTGGTGGGAAGCTCACACTAGACCGATGACACCCGAGCAAATTGCTGCTCTCACTTGGGAAGAATTTAAACAGGCTGTGATGGAGAAATACATACCAAGCTGCTATCGTGAGCGCAAAGAAAACGAGTTTAGTTATCTTAAGCAAAGAAATCTGACGGTGGATGAATATGACAAGAAATTTAATCAATTATCTCGATACGCACCTCAGTTGGCTGATACTGATGCAAAGAAGGCACTTCGTTTCAGAAGAGGGTTGAGAGCTGAAATTGCTATTTCTATTGCTGGTCGAGGGACTACTACTTATGCAGAAACACTTGAACGGGCACAAGATATCGAGTCACTACTCCTGTCTGAGGAGAGAAAGAATAACAACTCAAAAGGGAAGAGGAAATTTGAGAATAGAGGTCAGTGGGAAAATAAGAATGATAAACAAGCAAGGGTTGGACCAGGACCTAACTCGGGAGGACAATATCAGGGAAGACCCGCTTGCCAGACTTGTGGCAAGGGACATAGTGGACCATGTCTTTTCAAGAAAGATGCTTGCTTCAGGTGCAAACAACCAGGTCATCACGCCAACAACTGTCCTAGAGATCGGGGTAACCAGGGAAATCGTCCAGGGAATTATGGAGGAAACAATCCTATTCCTCCACGAAACTATCCGAGGAATAACACAGGGAACAATGCAGGACAACAACAACCAAGGAATGCACGAGCTTTTGGCATGAATCAACAGCAAGCAGCACGAGAACCTGGAAACATGGCAGGTATGATTAAAATTTTGGAGATGCCAATACTTGCCCTATTTGATACTGGAGCCACACATTCTTTTATATCTTTAAGAACTTGTGGGAAGTTGGGAATTTGTGGTGACATCATGAGTGATTGTTTGGAAGTAAGTATACCATCAGGGAGAACATTGGTTACCAATAAAATTTGTTCTGATTTAGAGTTAAAACTTGGTGACGAGAGTGTTAAAGCGAATTTGCACATTCTTGAAATGAACGATTTCGACGTTATTCTAGGAATGGATTGGCTTAGGGATAATCATGCTATAATAAGATGTGATGAGAAGGAAATAACACTCCAACCAGCAGGAAGAAATAAATTTATTTTTTTCGGAGCACGGGTCGGATCCACGATACCCGTAATTTCAGCTTTGAAGGCAATGAAGATGATCAAAAAGAAAGGATATCAAGCTTTTCTAGTAAGCTTGGTAGGGGGTAAAACCAAAGATGTACTCATTGATGATGTTCCCGTTGTTCATGAGTTCAAAGACGTATTTCCTGATGATTTGCCTGGAGTAGCTCCCGACAGACAAGTAGAATTTACAATCGATCTTATTCCTGGAGCTGCACCTGTTTCTAGAGCGCCATATCGAATGGCACCTAAAGAACTACAAGAGTTAAAAGTCCAACTTCAAGAGTTACTGGAAAAGAAATTTATTCAACCCAGTGTTTCACCATGGGGAGCGCCAGTTTTGTTCGTAAGGAAAAAAGATGGATCGCTTCGCATGTGTATCGACTACCGAGAGTTGAACAAGCTGACAATCAAGAACAAATACCCTCTACCCAGAATTGATGATTTATTCGATCAATTAAAAGGAGCCAAAGTCTTCTCAAAGATAGATTTGAGATCTGGTTATCATCAGTTGAAGGTCAAGAAAGAAGATGTACCTAAGACGGCTTTTCGAACACGATATGGTCATTATGAATTCGTAGTAATGCCTTTTGGCTTAAGCAATGCACCGGCTGTGTTCATGGATTTAATGAATCGAGTATTTCATCCTTATCTAGATAAGTTTGTGTTAGTATTCATTGATGATGTGTTGATATACTCACAAGATGAGAAGCAACATGAAGAGAATCTAAGAGTTGTATTAGAAGTTCTAAGAATGGAGCGACTCTACGCCAAGTTCAGCAAGTGCGAATTCTGGTTAGACGAAGTTGTATTCTTAGGACATATCGTTTCGTCACAAGGTATCAAGGTGGATCCTGCTAAGGTGGAAGCCGTGAGTGATTGGAAGTCTCCAACTAGTGTAGGAGAAGTTCGTAGTTTTTTAGGCCTAGCTGGATATTACAGACGATTCATACAAGGATTTTCCAAGATTGCAAAACCAATGACTCAACTGTTGAAGAAAGGAGTGAAATGTCAATGGACAAAAGATTGTGAAGAGAGTTTCCAAGAACTCAAGAGGAGATTGGTTACTGCTCCAGTGCTAACTGTACCAGATGGAGCAGAAGGGTTTGTTGTCTACACTGACGCATCTAAATTAGGTTTAGGATGTGTCTTGATGCAAAATGGTAAGGTCATTGCTTATGCATCACGACAATTGAGACCTCATGAAATAAACTATCCTACTCATGACCTGGAATTAGCTGCCGTGGTTCACGCGTTGAAAATTTGGCGACACCACCTATTTGGAGGTAAGTGTGAAATCTACACAGATCACAAAAGTTTGAAATATTTTTTCGAACAAAAAGAGCTCAACATGAGGCAAAGAAGATGGTTAGAGTTGGTAAAGGACTATGATTGTACCATTCTCTATCACCCTGGAAAGGCAAATGTTGTAGCAGATGCATTGAGTAGGAAAAGCAGATCGACACCAGAGTGTGCCCTCACTCAACAGGATCAACTGATTAAGGATTTTGCTAAGTTGAATTTGGAAGTGATTATACCTCCAGAAAGTACGGAAGCTCGAATTGCAACTTTAGTAGTAAAGCCAAATCTGCGAGCTCGTATCATTGAAGCACAACAACAAGATGAATTTCTTAGGAAAATGCGACAGAAAGCCAATACCAAGGATAATCAGGGGTTTGCAATGATGGATAATCATGCACTCACGTTTGGGAGTAGGCTATGCGTACCCCAGAATGAGGATTTGAAGAATGAAATTTTGAAGGAAGCTCATTATGCGCCCTATACGGCACACCCGGGAGGCACAAAGATGTATCGGGACTTGAAAGAAACTTTCTGGTGGAGAGGCATGAAAAGAGACATTGCAACTTTTGTGGAACGGTGCTTGACTTGCCAACAAGTGAAAGCGGAACATCAGCGACCAGCTGGACCCTTACATTCACTCGAAATCCCTGAATGGAAATGGGAACACATCACCATGGATTTTGTGGTAGGGTTACCAAAGACGTTACGCAACAATCAGGCAGTATGGGTTATTGTAGACCGACTAACTAAGTCAGCACATTTTCTGCCAGTAAGGATGACTCTAGGGCTAGACAAGTTAGCTCAAATCTATGTCAAGGAAATTGTTCGTTTACATGGGGTTCCCGTGTCAATAACTTCTGATCGTGACACTCGATTTACATCAAAGTTTTGGGGAAGCTTACAAGAGGCGATGGGAACCGGATTGAACTTCAGCACAGCATTTCACCCTCAAACTGATGGACAATCAGAAAGAACAATTCAAATCCTTGAAGATATGCTCAGAGCTGTAGTTATGGATCAAGGTGGAAGTTGGGAAGATTATTTACCATTGGTAGAATTTGCATACAATAACAGCTACCAAGCTACCATCGGAATGGCACCTTATGAGGCTTTATACGGTCGAAAGTGTAGATCACCTCTCTACTGGGATGAAGTCGGGGAAAGGAAAATTTTAGGACCCGAAATGGTCCGAACCACAGAGGAAGCTGCCAACAAAATAAGAGGAAGGATTAAAGAAGCTCAAGATAGACAAAAAACATATGCAGATAAACGCCGAAGGGATTTACAGTTTGGAATTGGCGATAAGGTTTTTCTTAAGTTATCTCCGTCTCGGGGGATAGTTCGATTTGGCAAAAGGGGGAAATTAAGACCTCGATTTATCGGGCCATATGAAATTCTTGATCGAATTGGGCCAGTTGCTTATAGGCTCGCTTTACCACCAAAATTAGGTGGAATACATAACGTGTTTCATGTGTCGATGCTTCGAAAATATGTATTTGACCCAAGTCATGCGATTCATGATGAAGATATAGAAGTGAACTTAGATCTTACTTATCAAGAAGTACCAGAGGCGATCCTTGATCGCAAAATCCATAAGTTGAGAAATAAAGAACTAATGTTAGTGAAGGTTCAATGGAGCCGTCATGGAAAAGATGAAGCTACTTGGGAAATAGAAAATGAAATCATGGAACAGTACCCTAACCTACCGTTTACAGGTATGTGAATTTCGGGACGAAATTCTTTTAAGGGGGTATGAATGTAATACCCTAAAACCATTTAGTTGGATTTAATTTGATTTGGGCCAAATCAATTTAATTTACAGAATTGTATTAGTAATGGGTCAACTTAGCCTAAATGGGCTAATTTCGAATTAGTAAAGCAGGCCCAGTACTAAAATATTTCACACTTTGGGCCTTTTAGCCCAATTTAAAAAAAAATATATACATATATATATATACATCTTAAATTAATTAAAAGTCATTCTCTCATTCATTTCAAAAGGTGAGCTCTTATTCTCTTCCTTCTTCTATTCTTGAGCGATCTCCGGCAGGGTGGTTGGAGGCGGAGCGCCGCCGAGCGCCGCCGCCGAACCACCGTTCCTCACCGCCGGAAAAAAAATAATTCCGGTCAAATTTCACCAAAAATCTATTTTTTTCAACTCTTTAAGCTCTCTAAACGCAATGGAACAGTTTTGGTGAGGAGATGAAGGTCGTAATGGCCGGAAAAAGGCCACCATGGCCGCAAGTCGGTGCTGCTCCGGCGACTTTTTCCGGTGACCGGATCCAACATGCAAATACACCAATGTTTCTCTCTCTTCTTCCTCTACCTTTCCCCCTTATTTTATTTTACTATCTTTGGTGATTAGGGGGTCAAAACTGGAATTTAAAATCTAAGGAACTTTAATGACGAAAAACCTTTCAACTCTCCATTTCTTTGTAATTTCCATGTTTATTTATATTATATAAAGTTCTGTTTTTCTTCTTCACGAAAATATTTAGTTCAAAATTAGGTGTGAAAAAGTGTTGTTTAATCTATATAAAAACGATGAAAGAAAATAATTAAATTGTGTATATATGTGCCGACAGTAAGATAGAGAGATAAAACAGTGATGTTTCATTTTGAATATCTGTATTGAAGAACTACGAAATTACAGTAGAAAGAGAAAAGAATGGTTTGGTTTTTGTGTATATGTGTCATGTGGGGACAACTATCTTTGTTAAAACAAAAGAAGAAATAGTGATAAAAAAATTTAGTTGTTGTACTTGCTTTGACTTTGTAGTAGAAAGTATATTATTTGGGTTTCTGAAATGGCTATACATATATACATAATATACATGCATTTATGCGTGTGTTTCTAGAGAGAGAGAGTGACTATTGATGGGTTTGATATAACTCGTAAATTGTGCATGTGTAATTATGGAATTCTAAAGCAAGAGAGAGAGAGAATGAATTAATAAAAGTACAGTTTGTGAGATATGAGAGAGAGAGAGAACCAAAGCATCTAAATATATATAGAAAAAAAAGTCAGATAAAGCTTGTTTCTGGAGAATTGTAAATTGTGAAGTGTAAATATGAATGTGCAGTGTACGAAGATTGAGAAGAGAGAAATTGACTTAGTCTAATTAATTGTGAGGGTTACTGTGTGCGTGTGTGTGTGAAGTAATATTTTATTTTTATTATTATTTATTATTTAATTATTTTATATAAGAGAAGCTTTTGAAGTAATTTATTAAATCTGCACATTATCCAGTTGCCAACAATTTTTACTTAAACTATTGAGTAACTAAAATTTATGATTCATGGACCTATTACTAAAATATTTTACGATTAAATAAATTATAATTGGACCATTTGGATTATTGTAAAAAAAATCTAATAAGCACTTCCAGTTTATCCATTCCGGCCCAAAACTCTCGATAGCTCATTTCTTAGGCCCAAATTTATTTTGCGATATAATTTAAGGCCTAACATGATAATAATAGGAAGTTTACCATTTTATAGGCCCAAACCCGAGACCTCAGGCGTAGGAGGATCATCAGGATAGTCGGCTAAAGCTTCAGCTATATACTAGCTACAAGGTGGGTTTTGCTGACCAAAACCTTTACGAACATGTTTTAAATGCTTTCGTCCATGCTTAAATGTATTGAGATTTTACTCAATATGAATACAATATTTTCGCTCTTCGTGGATGTGATTTGACCTGCATGATGAATTCAGGCATTGTCAATTCTATTGAAATATAGTTATGTGATCACATAGGGTCTGTCTCCACGCATGATTAATTGAGCGCATTGATCTCAAATGAATGATAAATTGTTTGGCCACATGAGATGAAAAATATTTATATGTGATTGGACGAACATGATAAGCATGCCCACTGAGTGTTTTCTGGCACTCAGCCCACGTATTTAAAATGTTTTTCAGGTACAAGTGATGGAGGCTGCTGACGTGGACACATGTTATTTTTGTTGTTCTATTTTGGACTGTGTCGTTATTATGTAGTTTGAATTTTGAATGTTGACTATGGTCAATATTGGAACATGTTATGCTTCCGCTACTATTTTGGATTATATTAAAATATCCTAAAACTCTTATTTTATTCCACCGCTATTTTGGACTTTAAAAATAGTAGACTGTCAACGTTGACTAATCGTGTATTGAACTTGCATGTGATTGACTGTTTGAATAGTCTCCTCGAGTCGTAATTGGTTGGTTTTAAAATTAGGGAATACTTATTGTGTAGATATTTTCTCTAAATACGGGATTTTTGTAAAATTAGAAAATTTATTTTAACCTTTTGTTAGCATCTTAATTCTTCGGAATTGGGGTGTTACAATTAAAGAGTACGTAGGTAGTTAATTAATTGTAAGTACATCTCCCCAGACCTATATACGTGGTTAAGGCTTATATATATAGAGTAGAATATACAGTAGTGCGTATAACAAATTAAATTAAATATAATTTAACTATAGCAATGCGCATAAACATCCATTATATCCACTTTGCTAAAATTAATGATTAATTAACCCAAATCGCACATCACATTAATTAATTATAGATATTTGCTTAACTCAATAATTAATTAAATTGTTCCAACTGAAGGTGATGAACCCCAATAGTTTCAAAGAAACAATTAATGTATATATATATATATATATATTTTGATGAATAATATAATGAAATTAATCTCAAGTACTGGTCTTATATATATATATGACAAAATTTCATATTTTATGCGTCAAATTAATTAATATTTGTTGTTACTTTCCACAAAAGATAGGCAGTCTAACTTGAAATTCATGAAACCCCCACCTTTATCCCTTACAAAGAGAGAAAAAGCTAGCTAGAGAGACAACATAGCTTTGCCTCACATGGCTCGCCCACTTTTTACATATATATTTCAAGTTTTTTTTTTCTTTTCTTTTCTTGAAAACTTTAGCACACACAAAACCAACAATAACAAGAAAGGCACAAACTCAATTCCTCCCTTTATCACCTTATTAAAACCACAGAGTTCCAAGCTAAGGCACACATATATTTTCAAAAACTATCTATAACCTCAAATGAAATCTCCAAACCCAAAACACCACACTCTGATCTTCTTAATTTAATTTCCATTGATATATCAAATTTTAAAAAAAATCACAACGTACACAGATCAGTTAAGCAAGAAAATGAGAAGTGGAGGTTACACTCTTCACCATTCTCTAACAGTAGAAGCAGCCGCCATTGTTAAGCAAGCAGTGAGCTTAGCTAGACGGCGCGGGCACGCCCAAGTGACACCTCTTCATGTAGCGAGCGCCATGCTTTCTTCTCCAGCAGGCCTTCTAAAAAGGGCCTGCCTTCAGTCTCATTCTCATCCATTGCAGTGCAAAGCCCTCGAGCTGTGCTTCAACGTCGCCCTAAACCGCCTCCCGACGTCGGCGTCCACCCCTCTCCTCGGCCCCCAGTCCCACCTCCCTTCTCTCTCCAACGCCCTCGTTGCCGCCTTCAAGAGGGCTCAGGCCCACCAGCGACGCGGCTCCATAGAGAACCAGCAGCAGCCCATATTAGCCCTCAAAGTCGAGATCGAGCAGCTCGTCGTCTCCATTCTGGATGACCCCAGCGTGAGCAGAGTGATGAGAGAAGCTGGTTTCTCCAGCACTCAGGTCAAGGCCAACGTCGAACAGGCGGTTTCTATGGAGAAATGCACCCCGCATCAGCCTCCCGCTAAGGAATTCATGATCAGCAGCAGCAGTGCTAGTACTAATACTAATACTAATACTAATACTAACTTGAGCCAGTTCCGATATAATAATAGTAATAATAATAATAACAGTTATTCGAATAGCGAGGTGGAAGGCGTTCTGGAGGCGATGGCGGACAAGCAAAGGAAGAACGCGGTGATCGTGGGAGAATGCGCGGAGGCGAATGAGAGGGTGGTGAGGAAAGTGATCGAGAAGTTCGACAAGAAGGATGTTCCGAGTGAGATGAAGTCGGTGCAGTTCATCAGCGTTCCACTGTCGACGCTGAGGAATGTTTCAAAGGAAGAGTTTGAGGTGAAGGTGGGAGAGCTGAGATCGCTGGTGAAATCGTATGTTGGAAGAGGAGGAGTAGTGTTGTATTTGGGGGATTTGGATTGGGTTTCGGAGTTGTGGTCGAACCATCATCACCAAAGAGATGATAATCATGTACATGTTGAGTATATGATAATGGAGCTCAGTCGATTAGTTTGTGGAGAGAATAATATTATTGACTATTATAAGCAGCAGCAGCAGCAGCGTCTATGGCTGATGGGAATCGCCACTTTTCAAACCTACGCCAAATGCAAAATGGGCCGCCCTTCTTTGGAGACTCTATGGAGCCTTAACCCTCTCACTCTACCGCTCAGAACCACCTTAGCCCTTGGCCTCACCCTTCACAGGTACCTACTTCTCTGTCTCTCTTTCTTCATAATTAATTAATTAATTAATTTAATTTGGTTTGAGTACGTTACTAATTATTTATTTATAATATATAGTGGCATGCATGATCAAGTAGTCGTGAAGAAGGAGGTTGTAGAAGACGATGATGATGGCAACATGAGGTGGGTGTTGAGAATGAAGAAACAGCTTGTTTGCTGTTCAGATTGTTCGGACAACTTCAAGAAAGAAGCTGAAGCTGTAATGGTCTCGAGTTCATCCACCTCAAGATTGCCGTCATGGCTCCAACAATACAAGGATGATGAGAACAGGAAACGCCTAGGCCTGCACCTTAATAATAATAATATTAATCTGCAGGTACCCTACCTACCTACATACCTTGTTATATACGTACTATACTCCAGTATAGAATAGAATATTAATGTTAATTAGATTTTCAACTTTTTCGATATTGAACTTTATTATTTATTTATTTATTTATTTTACAGGAATCTGATCACGACGACAAAGTAAAAGATCTTTGCAAGAAATGGAACTCAATCTGCAGGTCAGTCCACAAGAAGCCACATTTTCTTGAAAAAGTGTTGAATTTGTCATCTTCGTCGACGTCTCCTTCTCCATCAACCTCAGTTTCATCAAGTGATCGGAACAAATCCAAGATTCAACAAACACTTGTCAATTGGCCGCCCATCTTCGAGCCAACTCCAGATCATCAATACGAAGTTGAAGTTTCAAAGCCAGCAGCAGCAAAACCTGAGCTTCTATCCAACCCAAATTCAAGCCCCAACTCAGCCTCTTCAAGCGAAGCAAGCCAAGAATGTATCAAGTTAGACGATCTCATGAATTCAGACAGCCTCGCCATTCTTACAGCTGCATTGGAGAAGAAAGTTCCATGGCAGAAGCACATTGTTCCTCAAATCGCAACACCAATCCTCAAAAGCAGGTCGGGATCCATCAGACGAGAAAGCTGGTTGTTTTTCTTGGGTCCTGATCAAAATGGGAAGGAGATCATGGCGAAGGAGCTCGCTAAGCTTGTATTCGGCTCTCACGACGACTTCGTCGCCATCGGAAACAGCCGTTTCGCTTCTTCAACGAGAGATAGAGACAATTCCACAGAAGAAAAGGAAGAAGAAGAAGAAGTGGTGAGCGTTAGGAAGAAGAGGGCGAGGAACGAGCATGGTGGGAGTGTTTACGACAGATTTTTGGAGGCAGTTCGTGATAATCCGAGTCGAGTTTTCTACGTGGAAGATGTTGATGAGTTTGATCGTGGTTGTGTGAGAGGGTTCGAACGAGCAATGAAAGAAGGAAGCGTTTCATCAGTTGGTGACGGTGGTGAGGCATTGCTTCTCAAGGATGCCATTGTCATTTTCAGCTGCGATCATGGACAACAGAAGAACCACGACGACCAAAACCAATGTGGATCGTTGGATTTGAACGTCGCCACCATTAATGAAGATGGGAATTCATCACTTTCTGGGATTCCCATTTTGGATTCAGTTCACATGCAAGTAGTATTCAGAATCCAAGTCTTGTAAATTAGGAGTACTACTGATATGATCCAGAGAGAACACATGCAACATCTACTCTCCAGATCTTCTTTCACCTACATTTTTACTTTTCTTGGGTTGAGGGTGATTTTTTTTTTCTTGTATTAATTTGTTAGTGAATGTTTTTAGCCATATATATTATCTGAGTAGAGTAGTTGATCTTTCACATTATCACATATGGGGTGAGGGTAAAGAAGTTGAAATGTAATGTAATATTGTTGATTAACTTTTTAAAGATGCAGCAGGTTCTTTGCAGAAATTTCATTTTGTGTACGTACATATATACATACATGCATGAAAAATGAATTTCATTTTTTTTTGTTTATTTGTGGCAGGGGTTCTGACCTACTTGTTAATTCATTTTCTAGCACAATCTTTAAAAGTAATTAATATTTGAGAAATTAAAATTGGTATGTGACAAAATCAATTACCGAAAGCTAATTTTTAAATCTTATCTAAAATTTCAATTTGAAGAAAAACCCCGCCATATTGATCTGAGAAAGGGAGCTAGAGGAGAATCTACGATTAATTGTTGGGATTGTTCAAATTATAAAAATAGTTGTGGCTTCTTCTAAACTTTATGTAGCAAAGCTAGAGAAAGCTATGGTTTCCTTTTCTTTCTTTCTTTCTTTCTTCTTCTTCTTCTTCTTCTTCTTTTTTTAAAAAATAAAATAAAATAAAAGTGGTATATATATATATATATAGCTTTTTTAAGTCCAATCCTTGATATATGCGATCAGGTGTAAGGGCTAAGAGATATCGGAAACTTAAAGATGATAGAAATATCGAAAAAAGAGCTAGAATTCGATCTTTCAATAAAAAAAAAGATTAAAGAGGGTCTTTGCTAAAATTAAAGAAGAGTGAAGTTTAGAAGCAACCAAAGAGATGTTAATTAGTTCAAATGATGGAGATCATAATACTTTCTTGAAAATTTTAAAACACAAAAGCGTTGGGCCTTCGAACTTTCTTCTTTTTCTTTTTCCCTTTATCTTTAATTTATTTCTTTTTAGCCAGAGGGATTAATTAATGGGATTCATATTGAATTTTGATCATATAGATAACTTCTATGTTTGTGTATGTTACATTTTTTTTCTTTATAAAACTTCTTAGAAATCAATTTTGTGCAATGTTGTTTTTTCTAGAATATAAAATAAAAAATTGTAGTTCAAAACGGGTTTTCCAGCCACTTTTAATTACAATCACAAGTAAAAGGTTATCTTAACGTACTATATAAAAATATAGTTTTGAACACTTATAAATTTTTTTTTATTACGATTTAGTTTAATTTAAAAAATTTATTTAAGGTTCATCATTCCTCAATTAGGCATATTGAAAAATTTTAAAAATAATAATTATGACACATGAGATACAACATGGGAGAGCACATAGGATTTGATCCGAGTTTTGAGTACCCTCTTTTGGGTTTAAAGTCTAAAACAGCCTTAATTTTATTATAATTATTAATTAGTATTTTCTTTTCTTCACCATCTTTCGTAATAGCTTTTCACTCCTTTTTCTTATTCTACTTTGCATAAAACTATAAATTCTAATTGTGCAATATATTGATGACATATGAAACAGAAAATCGTTTAATTAATACGTGACGAGAGCTAGGGGAATTGAACTAAGTGGACGACGTGAATGATTCTGAGAAATTGGGTAAATAAAGTAACAGTGGGAATTATTAAAATTGAAAAGAAATCAATAATTGCAATTTGGGATCAAGAAAAGGGGTTGGTCGATCGGGTAAGAAGGCTGGGATCGGGAACTGGGAGGGGGGGGGGGGGGGAGGGGGTGCACCCCTGTTAATTTCAATATCTATGAGGTTTTTTTTATTGGACTTCAATTTATTATTATTTAGTTTAAACTTATAAGAATGAATTATGGTTCATTCTACCAGATTATTTTTTATATTTTATTAATAACTAATTATTATATTGCACAATTAGAATTTATAGTTTATTTAATTTATTTTTTTGTGATAAATGTTGACTACTTCACTAGGGTTGATTACATTATAATTAATTTTTATTTTTATAATAATAATAATTATTAAACTAATAGTTTGATAATATGTAACACATAATGTGTAACAGGAGATCCAACCTAGTGATCGGGTAAACCCAATGGGTTACTCAATGACAGGCTGAATTTCATGTCGCACACTTTTGTGTTAATTTGACTCCATACGTGTTTCAATATCAAATTTAGGATTTTAATCATATTTATTATGAAATAAAATTAATTATAACATAAATAATCATATATAATAGTCAACACTTATCAACAAAAATTTAAATTATAAAAATTATAAAATTAAAATTAATTTTGAAATAACTAGCCATAATAATGAATTATTAATTAAAAATTGAAAATTAAATATTAAAAATAATTATAAATCCTAATTGGATGGAGTGAAATAAACTCATAATTTAAAAGCGTAACACTAAAAGTGCAACACAAAATTTCATGTGTTCAAATGAAAGTGCGAGTCTTTTTCGTGGGGATATTTTTAATTACTTTAAAACTCAAAAGTGACTATAGTAATGATTTTTATAAAAATTCTGAAATAATCTTTTTGTTACATATAGTGACTATTCATATTTTTTTTTTCCGCTACATGATGTTCAATAAATTAAATATACCCATATGGGTATATACGCGAGGATAAAATGGCATTATTTGTCTCATTATAGGATAGGTAGGTTGTTTTAAATTTGAAAATGTGGTGATTAGTATATAGTATCTCTAATTTCATTATTAATTAACTTGCCGGAAATTGTGATGCTGCCCATGTGACCAATAACACAATGTTTGGTAGCTTCGCATGTTAGTAAAGGTATCCAGTAAGAACCGTGTGTTTGATAGCCATTGCTCGTTCACGCGAGGCCCGATCCTAACGCGAGACCCGGGGTGTAATTTACTGATTCGGCTAGACAATGTATTCAACGCACCCTCGGTTACTGTTTCTGGCGTAGCAATCTTAGTATATATGCCTTTATCTAGCTACCAAACATTGCCTAAACTAATTTACTCATTCCAGAAGTTAGTCTACCAAATAATACGCAATTATCTTTCAAAGTAATCCAAATTTTATTAATGTGGGTATATCCGTACCAGTATACCAAATATTAGTAGTGACTTACGAATTTTTTGAGTTGGGGGTACGTGGGATCCAAATAAAAACTTATTGGAGATCAATCTCGTCATTTACAATTTCAGTCTCATTAATTACAGTATATTTACTAAAAAGGACTAAGATTGTTCCTATATATATATATACATATATATTATGGAACTAAAGGCTGTGCTGAGCCCATAATGCAGATTGCTCAAATTGACGTGACATATTTTTTCAGTGATATGATGTGTAGTCGTCTCAAATTTTAAATTTTATTTATTTTGTATTATATTATCATTTCATGTACTAGCTAGTGCATTAATTCATATAAAGTACATACATATAAAGTACATACTATATATGATATGATCGCGCGCTAGCTATATATTATGTTTTAAGTTTGATGGGCAAATATCATAATCAATCTTTTGATGAGGATATGATTAATTTGTTACATTAATTAATTAAACGTTAACAAAGGTAGAAATAATGTAAGTGGACTCCTCTGATCAAACCCTAACTTTCAGGAATTATTAGAAGCTTTCTGATAGTTGGTGCTTGTCTTTGTCAACAGCAGACATCACCTCGAGCTTTGCTCCCATTATGGAGTGAGTGAATCATAAGAATTTATATCAATTACTACTTAACAATTTATTGAGAGAGAGAGAGAGAGAGAGATGTCAGTCCAGTAGTGGTGCTGAATAAATATTCAGCTGCAAAACTATAATATAATATCACTGTTTAATACTTTTTATAATATCCTAACATTATACAGTATATATTAATTTGGAATAAAATGCAAGCACTTGAACCATATTAATTATAAGATGATCATCACTAAAGATATACTAGCTAGCTGAGTTAAGAAATAAATTAAATGTTAATTTAGGGACGTCTATAATCACTCTATATGTCGCCAGTAGCTGCTCAATTCATTTATTAATTAGTCCTACTTTCATGAAAGAACGCATAAAAATGAAGACTTCTTTTGTTTTACATCAACTACACAAACACATTATATTAAAACATGAGATAGTCTCCTTGGGAATGACCTAGTGGCTTGAGGCCAAAGGTCTCAAGTTCGAATCCCACCAATACCACTAGGTGTAAGCCTGTCACACTCGACAAAAAAAAAAAAAAAAAAACATGAGATCACTTATGACCAAAAAAAAAACATTCAAACGAGACAAAAGATATATATCGATCGTTCGGATTCTTAACAATATTCTAACGAAAATCCCATTAAATTAAAATGCAAACTATTGGATATCCAACAGCTGAATATAATTAAATTGTTGCTGTTAGATAGAAATGTTGTTAGAATCATGCGTGAACATATTTTAATTTTTTTCCCTTTTATTTGGATTCATACTAATTCCTTCCGCTATATACCGCACTAATTTGTTTCTTGCTGTAGATCGATTTGTTTCTCTTATTCAACTAATGTATGATTAAAACAAAAGCAAAAATATAAAAAGTGGGCACATTAATTCAATAAAACAAAACATATATTATAGTATTAATTAAGGGGAAAATTAAAAAATAATGTGTTGTCTAATAAATTGTGTGAATTAAAGAGCATGCATGTGAGGTGTGTGTGTATAATTAAATATGTGGTATAAGAGGTATCTAAAAACAATGATTGAAGTGGGATCTTTTGTAGATATATGATTAAATTATAATCACAAGTAGCCGTTCAAAGAGAAAAGCAAGATCTGTAAACATAATCTAGAAATGATTATTGATCTATCTATATGGAAAATCCCCAAGAGAAAAAAGCAAAAGGTAGCACTAAATGTGTCTTTCCAAGGTTTAACATCATCTACCATGCTTTCCTGCTAACCCCCTCAATATCATTTTTCTCATTCTTCATACTACATATTAGCCAAGACAAGCTTCTCTACTTCCAACTTAATTTAATTTGTCTTCTCTCTCTCTCTCTCTCTCTCTCTCTCTCTCTCTCTCTATATATATATATATATATATATATATATATATATATATATATATGCTTTTGTGTGTGTGACAAAAGGGGTGGGGGCGGGAGGGAGTAGTAGCATGGAGACAAAGTTTCCACACATTGATCTTTTGCAGTCTTTATTTAGGAAAAGAAAAAGGCAAAAATGGCTCTTTTAAATATGGTCACCATCTAATGCTTTCATAAAGTTTTTTTCTTTTCTTTCTATTGCAAGTGATTTTTGCATGAAAGTAAGGGATGCCTCGGATCTCCAACTATCGTTCCATCAATTACCACATTATATATAGTTGAATCTCTCTCTCTCCTCTCTCCTCTCTCCTCTCTCTTTTCTCCTTTCTCTCTCAATGTATGAACATACAAACAATGATGAATGCCTTGGATCCCACAAATCAAATCATCATATTCCCATTATTACCATGTATTTTTATGGATAAAAGCTTAAAGAAAATGATAAAGAAAGAACTCACTATATGCCTGATCAAGGGCTGATGACTCAGTGGTCAAAAAAGAGGATTGGAACACATAAAAGGTAACGAGAATGTTTTTATATTTTTTTATTCTTGTGTGGGATTTTTGGATATCGTTTGATGATACTGTTCCCAATGATTGTTTGGTCATTCGTCTAGAGAGAGAGAGAGAGAGAGAGAGGCATGTGCATCCCATGAGAACACAAATATGTACAACTCCCATGCAATAGGTAAAAGCAAAACAAACAATCAATCTTTACTGTGTTTCCAGTAGTGAAAAGTAAGCAGTAGTTAGCAAAGGTAATTATTTTTTACCACACCAAGAACCACCTGTGCAGAATAAATTTGATAACACATACTCCAATATTTTACAAGATTATATGTATATCAGATATCTCATCAATTCTAGCTAGGCTTCTTAGTGAATATACAACACATCAATGCAGTAGCATTGCTTTAGAATACAGTACCATCTAAAGTGTGTGCATAATTATATCAGGTAGATGGATCTTTTCCAAACCTCATCAGAGCATGAGTTGCCAACATAGATGCTCGTTTAGTGGCATCGATGATGTGGCCCACCAGCGGCGTCTTAACCGTTTCTCTGTTCCATAAGGGCTTCTTGTCCCACCTGTCGCACAGTCGGCAAGTTATATTTGATTTGGAAACGTCACAAACTAGGTTATATATGCTGCTCAATTTCATGCTGATCAAACTATACTGTTGCACCAGAAATCAATATTCTTGATGAAACAGAAAGTCTTATATGGATTTAACCGATCAGTGCATGTCTATTATTTTAACCTTCCAAAACTTTGAATTATACCAAGTCACATGGAAAGTGAAGAGCAATGAGTAATATATATGAGTGTCATGAAATAAACATACCGATCTTCGTGGCGAACAACTTTGCCATCATCTGTGTAGAGTTTGATGAGTGATATCATATCTATGTCTTTACCAAGGAACTTGTAATATTGTTTGTTGTCGATTAGTATCTGGATGGCCAAACATTCAAAACTTAATCCATGTAATAAATAAGGTAAATCTTATGTCCAGATTACAATGTGACACAAATATTTTGTTACTTACCTCTGTCTTTCCAGGTGAAGTTTCGTTCTCTGTGATGCTGTAGTCCACAATTCTTGATTCGCTGAAGACCTGAAGAAAGAAAATCATCGATGAACAAAGAAATCGGGATATACTCTAGAGTTGCTTGGAGCTGTAGCTCAAAGCTTACTATTTAATGGACAGGCGTGCTACTCGTCCTAAATAATACGAGTGAATGAAATTGAAGATGTGCGGCTGCTCTTTGTAGAAACCTATTCCAATTTTTCAGAATCCAGCTCTTCACATACTCATACGAACATATTGGGATGCTGCATACACTAGGTATGTTCTGTTTTGTGATTGCCTCTCAGATTACTGATTTTACCCAAGATAAATGAAGAAAACAAGAAAATAGACACATTGCTTTGGCACAGACTAGAGCATGTGCCAAACATATCATACAAATGCGGTAAGGACTAGAAAATAGAACGCGGTACGACCTTGGCAAGAGAATAGAATGCTGATTTAATCTGCTTCACCCTGCAAGAAACAGAGAAGATGGATATGGCTGTTAATGCAGATTTGACATAGTTATTAAGCTAGTCAGTAAACAAGTTCGTGGTTGCAATATTCAACCGTTTACACCACTTTTCACATTCCGAGCCAAAGACTTAGAGTGAGACAGAAAGGTAACTTCTTCACAAATTCTTTAGGCTTTCGTGATTGCTCGTAAGCTATATCGCTCATTTTGCAAGCATGTCCTTGAATGACTCAGAATTGAAAGACTCAACAACATCTTGAATTTATATTGAGTAAGAAAGCTTACCCGTGTGCACACATAAGCGGGTCTTCAAAGGTTGCATCAGGTGCATAGATTTCAAAATCTTTAGGCGTTGCACGAGAAGCATAACTGAAATAATTGACAGCAAACTATGAAAAAGTATGTATATAGCCCGCTGGCAATCTTAGTTAAAAAGAGGACAAGTTCACTGATTGATAAAACAAAAGAACGAAATACGATTAGATATCTAGTACTCGTATGTCAATGTAAAATCATGAAAAATAGAACAATACTTGGCCATGAGAAAGATTGTATACTCCAACTAGGTAAAACTAAGGGAGCTAAGTGTAAGGAGAAAGCATTTCATAAAATCACCAAGACCTGTTTTAGACAATACAAGTAAATATCTAATACAAACTCTTCAAAGAGTAAGATGAAATAACGAGATCAGTTATGTTAAAACACTTTAATTATAACACAAGGGAACGAACTCCACATATTTGCACGACTCATACATTTCCCTTCCAAAGTAACAACACTCTTCCTGAGAATATGCATCAGCATTCACCAAGCTATCTCAAAATACCATTTGTATTACTTGGTGGTGTTGATTAATCATTTCAAAGGTAACCATCTGGTAGCTTAATTGTAAGTATGAACTTGAAAACGAACAACCAAAGGCTGAAAATTTGCAATCTCGAAACCTTCAATTATCCTTTGTCTTACACAAATGGTAGTCTCATATAAAAATTTGAAAACCATATTAATTTGAGTAGCTTCTCATGAAAAAAGAATAAAACTAGTGCTGGATTTGATCCTAATGTATTGTATCAGTTTACAATAATAACAACGAATAGCAGAAAATAGAATACAATGTTTCAGTACTTGTTAATGCTATTTATCACCAAGCATTCCCTACCACTACCGATTACGATCCATCTCATAATCATATCAAAAATCCAAGACTAATAAAAGGGCTAAATGAATCGAGTAGAGACAGACTAAAAGCATGATCGAGCTTGTTAGCTATGTTAATTAACAAAGACTTTGAGTTAAGGCGTAAGCATACAAGAATCATGTGAGCAAAGACAGAGATAAAAAAAACAAAGGAAAAATCAGAAAACTTGGGGAAGTAATACTCACAGATTGAGAATATGAGGGAGTATATAATCCGATACAGATTTTGATGATTTGTTGTCACAAACTTCCCTCGCTTGATCCTCCATGCCCTTCGGGGTGTCTTCACACGCACACATTCGAAGCAGTTAGCTAAGAACGTGTGAAAATGAAACAAGAATCCCAAGAAAACTGGAAAAAGTGAAGATTTACCTGGAGAGAGAGAGTAATGGTACTGATGGAGAAACGAGGGAAAGTTCACTAGGCTTCTAGTGGCGCCACGTGGCGAGTTCCTGTCCATTTGGAGGCAGTGCACCTCTTCTACTTGTTGGGTTTTTTTGTCGTTTCGCTTGCATCATACGTTACGTTATAAACACAAATTGTATAAGTTTTTTTAATAAAAGATTATCGTTATCGAAGAAGGAAGAATAAACTCTCAATTTTAAAGTTGGATTTATGTTAGATTCGTACCCCCCTGCCAATATGTTTCCCAACACTACATGCATTACTAGTAAGTTTTGTTCTCTCTTGGTTTGAAATTTTAAGACATGAAAGCTTCAAGAAAACAATAACAAATGCATTTTCAATATGTTTCCGAACACTACATGCATTACTAGTAAGTTTTGTTGTCTCTTGGTTTGAAATTTTAAGACATGAAAGCTTCAAGAAAACAATAACAAATGCATTTACCTTACAAGAAAATTATCCATCAAACAACAAATGATCTATCGAACTACTTCACTATACAATATTACAACTCAAACAGGGCTTGCCAGTTCTGACAAAAGGATGTACAAAATAATACATATTATTGACACTTTACAAGAATATTGCTTTCAAATCAGCCCTAATCCTTTTGTGACATCACTCACAATTCTTCTTATAACAACTTTATACCAAAATGATGATTTAATCCTACATCAATATGCCTCATCTGAAAGCCGAGCCTCTCAACAAAGCCTATTGTGGAAGAGTGGTGCAGAATCAAAATCTAACGCTTAGGCTCGTTTAACGTCTTGCCCTCGAAAAATTCTCCAAGCATGTGTTCCAGATCCTCAGGCGTGTATCTGATGTATTTCTGGGGATTCTTACCATTCTCAACCAAAGGCCTGTTCAATTTTAAAAGGGCATCTTAATATCAGCAAATTATATGTTTGATATGCAATTCATAATAGCTCTAGCTAGTTTTGATACAGAAATAATCCTGAGGTAATTATATTATATATGAAGGAAGCCAAGCACCCACCCAAACCGTTTGATGAAAGATCGGTAAGCTGGAAGCAACACTTCAGCAACAGCAAGCCTCAAAGATTCTCGAAGCTCGGTGTCGGGAACTGTCCATTGAGATTGTCTTTGATGAAGCTCTTCAAATTGCACGTTGAATGTCTTTAATCTAGAGAATGCACGGCAACAATTAAGTCAAATAACTAACAAGTTGATTATAACATGATGAATATTTCCAGGAATTATATTAGTTACTAAAAGAGAACCTGTCCTTGACAATTGCTCTAGAAACTCCACTACTATTTCCTCCATCAGCACTAGCCATACTACCACCTCCGGACGATGTCAGGCCTTGAACAGAGAGACACTGCAGAATCTGTGGAAGATAAGGCAAATAAGGTGCTATTTGTTATGAAGCTCTGGAGAGTGAGCACACATATGCGTGTAACATGTAGGGTAAAGTATACAATGATGCAAGCAAAGACATGCCAGATTTGAGAGACCCCGCACACTCAATTTAATGCAAGAGGGGTCAGACAAAGATTTAAGAGATGAACTCAAAAGTGCCTGAAGGTGAAATTAAAAATTCTTTTTTAAACAAGTTTTAGAAGTATTCTTTTATACCCAATTAATTATGTATTGAAGGGTTGTACTCTTCCTGCCATATACCAACTGCACCAACTGTACCACTCCAACCCCATACCACTAATCCTCATAAGGGTATAGTTGTCCAAAAAGTTTAAAATGGCAAAACAGTACTTTCAAACAGTTGGTATGAAAGAATACTTGTTTATAGAATTGGATCTATTTCAGGGTAACCACAAGATTATAATAGGTTATTAGTTTCAGATAAGCTAATTAACCACCTCTCATATAATATATCAGCTAAATATGCCATACACTTTATAGACACCACAAAAAAGAACGCTGGATAGCACATCCAGAGTTAATCCCCATGACTTCATAAGAAACGGTAGTGGAGAATCTGGAGATGAACATTTGTTGTTCAGCTAATGTGCATCTCACAATGGGGAGAAAGAAAAGGAAAGAGCAAAAAACCTTTGCCCAAGCAACCCTCTTATATTGGTTTGCATGTTGCTGCACAACCCTCCTGTGTCTCTGAACCCAATCATCCCCTAACAAATCTTTGGCTTCAGACCTACAAACAACAAGCAATAAGCAACATTTTAACCAATCACAAGCACCAGCTAACCATGTGGTTATATCTAAATATAAGTGTGATATTTACCAACCTGCGTACTGATCTGACCATGTAGTGGATGTTGTTCATCAGAAACAAATGAGTCAGGGAGGTATCTCTATATTGCTTAGATTTCCCATCCAAATTGGTTTGAAGAGCCTGCATGATTCGCATTGTGACAGCAGCTAGCTGAGAATTTGAGTCATCTCCACTTTCAAATTCTTGGAAAAGTTGCTTCAGTGTTGATTGGTAGCTGGAAAATGGTAAAAGTCATTATACACTTAGTATCTTGCATAAGAAAATAAAAAGAATATATCTAAAACTCTAAAAGCTAAAGAATGTTTACTCGATATTTAGGGTGGGTTGGCCAGTACTATGGTTATATCCATAGGCAATAAATGCACAAGGAACAAATGAAGTAGTCAACTCAATATCTCACAACACTTTTCTCCATTTTTCTAAACTACATATTTGTCTTAGACAGGTAAAAAAATTAAAGTAAATACTCAAAATCCCAAATGACATCGCCAAACTTCGTGAAAAACGCTCATACTTGAGGAAAGTTTTGAAATATAAACAGTGCACTACTTAGATCATTTTACATAAAACTTGCAAATAGTTGAGAGGGAGGTATTTGCTTGATAGTTAATACCTTGTTTTCCACTATATAATTGCATCATGTCGTGAATTGTAATTTTCTTCCGGATAAATATAAATAGCATGTACTTTATATTTTACTAGACCAGATAATTGTCAAGCATAGCTAATGCTGTATACTCTGCCAATTTACTATGCCGTGCATTAACAGATGTCAAGTGTATCTATTTGAATTTCCGAGAAAGCAGTATTTCAGAATCAAGATATACCAACATTGCAATAACTCATCAGAATAACCATTTAGTTGACAAGAAGAGACACAGATACTATCTTGTTTCATCTCCTGACTATGTAGAGAATAGGTTTATCATATTTTACATGATAAATCATAATTTAGGACACAATTAATAGAGATGGATGACTTACTCAAACAAGAATTTCACATAGTTTATCACATAGCTTGTCAGAGGATGGACAGTCCCATCAGCAACAGCAGTTTTAGTAGCATCCTTTTCCACTGCTTCTTCGAAGTCACCAAAGGTCTCTTGTGCCGTTTGAGCGAGCCTTTTTGTCAATCCCAAGGCAGAGTCCCTAATGTCGGTGCACGCTTTACCTCTAAAAAGTGCTTCAATCTGCCGAAATGCATCTTTTGTGTTAATTTTGACTCATTTAACAGTCTTTCAAGCCATGTAGAGTCATGAAGCCTTATACACAAATCAAATAAGTATATGACGTCCATACAATAGTGAACCCTATATTCCAAATAAATACAAAGGAGCACAACTAAGAGGAATCTTCAGACTGTCAACTATACACTTATTAAATGTCAAATAAGTCCCAAACTCAAAATTGAAAAGGTTACAGTCATGCTTTGGTCTCTTAAGAAAGGATATGTAAGGATGCTAAATATAGTTGGACAAGCTCTAGGTAGAAGTGCAAACTGAACTCAATTAAAACATAATAAAATGTACACCAAGAGAGAAATAGAGAAGATAAACTACGGGCAAAATAAAACCACAAATTATTAGCTGCTCACTCAGAGTTCAGCACAATCATTCAAAAAATGAACTTACTAGATTAGCATGGGTAATGAGAATGAATCAAA
Source organism: Perilla frutescens (assembly GCA_026008535.1). NCBI lineage: Eukaryota > Viridiplantae > Streptophyta > Magnoliopsida > Lamiales > Lamiaceae > Perilla > Perilla frutescens. The sequence goes on along the minus strand of BRKX01000017.1, from coordinate 31,677,420 downwards.
ACCAACAACTCAACAGTCCTTCTGCACCTCAAAGATTTTTACCTTTTCACTGAATTACACTTCAACACAGTGAGCAAGTCAATTGAAGCATCAGAGACTAGACAGATCATCCATGGCTTGAGCTATTTTCATGTGTTTCCCCTTTTAAACTTCACTTATATTGAAGGTAGTAAGTAGCTTATTTAAGGTTCAATAAAGTAGCCCTTCATCATGTAAAGCCCCGTACGGGGAAAAAATTGCAAGCCTTTAACTAAATAGGAGTAGTTCTTGGAGTTAAAATATACATCCTCCCAATTTAAGACCCCAAGAAAAAAAAATGTCAAAAACAAAACAAAACAAAACAAAAACAAACAAACATTTTCTTTTCAACATACTCAAAAGACTTAAATATCAAATCGATTCATCATTTGACAAATTCAGGGCAAATATGAAATTTTATACCATGATACTATTACCATGTAATACAGTTGTTATTCTATAAAAATTGCTCCTTACCTCTGAATGAAGCTCTCTCATGATTTCATACATATCTAAAAGTACAAATAACTTTTCAGGGGACCGCTTGCTTTTGGCAATAGCATCTCCAAAGCTAAGTAGCACAGCAACACTCCCGGCAGTAACTTCAGCAAAGCATTGATCCATGAGAGAATCAAATCCCTCAAAAATTTGATCACAAACTTTACGTTCTCCAGCAAATAGCAACTTAACCTGTATGAGTATGATTACATTAGTTCTTATAATTAATGACACGCACATGAGCAATATTAACAAGAGAATAAGCACCCTCAATAAAAAGGACTTACAGCAATCCGCATAAAATGTATCCAATTCCCAATCTTAGCTTCTAAAACTTCCCATTGCATCTTTTGGACATCATCTTTGCTGAGCTTTTCCACTCCCAATTTGCGAAGGCTTTCTTCTAAGACCACAGAGCGGATATCCCTACATAGTATATTGAAATTAACATTAATTAAACATAGATGAATCTGAGTTGATATTCCCAACATGTATGTATGTGCAGCTGCTTTGGCTATCTGGCTATCCCAAATAATTTGCGGACTGGGTCAATGACAAAACCTACATGAAAAAACTTAATGCCTAATAGCAATATGAAGATGTGTTCAATACAACCATATCAATTTTTGTGGGAGCCTTGGATCAATTTATATCTCTGAAGTTAGTTGGACCAAAAAAATAGTCCTCAGAAAAAACTTGTGAAGAAAAAAATAACTACCACCACCCAGCTACCAAGCAGAAAATGGGATATTTACCTATATATTTTCTGTAACTGCAGTTGATTTCCAGCTTGTACCATCTGCAGTGCTAAATCGTGCAACAAAGGTAAAATTCGAGGTGGGATTAGAGCTGGTGTAGTATATACTGAACTTTCTGATGTATTATGTTGATGATCATGGTGGCTATGTGATGACGGAATCTTGCCACTAGAATCTCCAGGTGATTCTGATGGTCGCATAGAATTAGGAAGACACTCAAAAAGCCTTTCAGGTTCAACAGGTTTGCTGAAAAATATAAAATTTCTTAAGAGTGCGTAAACACTAAGAAACAAATGAATAGTATAATATCTTGTGTCAAATATAATTAGTGAGCTTAAAAGAAACAAGCAGCAAAACACAGTCATGAAACTGGAGAGAGAGAGAGAGAGAGAGAGAGAGAGAGAGAGAGAGAGAGAGAGAGAGAGAGTCCACTATTGAGTTATTAATCAAGAACATGATCTCCATAATGTCAGAAAATTAGGCAAGAATAACACATCAATCATTAGAACTCTCCTCTATGAAAGTAACATAAAGGCTGATGGAAAACTGAGCATTTAAGGTAGGATTCTTCTGGAAGATCAACTTATTGTCCACTTTGAAATTATATTGTGCATGTCCGTTGTGCACTCTAAGAAATCTACATTGATTATTCTATAACTTATTCAGATTTTCTGAATATATACAGATTGGTGGACCTGATGATATCAATTCCAATACAGATACTTCTATATGATGTGGACTGAGCTATTTTTAATGTTTACTAAAATCAAGCAAATATCACATATTGATCCTTTCACATTTATTTGGTACCACACTAACTCGAATGTTTTAATCACAATAACTGTGTCAGTGATTCTTTGATTAGCGTCCAATCCGAAGTATGTTACAAACAAAGGAAAAGAAATAGTCATATAAGAAGAAGAACAGACCTGTAAGACAGCAAAAGTTGTTTGAACTCCTCTTCAAGCTTTGATATGGCCTTGGCGAGTAAATTGTTTGTGTGGTTGAGAACCCCATCACTACTCTTAAAACTTTTGTTGTTGCTGAAAAACTGGATGTTGTTCCTTAGCTGGTCAATTGCTTGGAGATAACTCTCTAGGTCCTCATGTGGTCCTTTCAGTATTTTGGCCTCAGCCTGTAGACAGATTTACACAGAAAATATAGATTTGAGAAGAACATAGAAAGCAGTGCCCCCAAATAACAACTTAGATCCTAAATAGCAGAGAAAAGATAAATACAAAGTTTAAAGGGGAATCATGTGAACCCCAGTGGATTTTCTAAGCAACAAGCTATCTTTTGAAATAAAAAAATTCTGAGTAAAGACCTAGGTTCACCAAAATCCTGATAACTGATTTTTCATTTGTTTTTATAAGATGCTGCTAAATCAAAACAATGTTGCTATAAAATCCATGTCCACATTTCACATTTAAATATCTAAGAAGCAATCCATTCGCAAATAATTTAATGTGGGAATTCATTATTTTATAACATTCACCCTTAGTCAGTCAGGTCATTTAAGGGTAGGCTCTGATTTTTTGGAAACATGTGTAAATAGTAGAACTTATGGACTTTATCTGAATATCAAAAAACTAAGTAACTTCTTTTTATACCTCAACTAGCTCAACAAAGGTTTCTACCAATTGAAAAATAGACCATTCCCTCACGATATGGTTGGTTTGCAACATCCTACATAGATACCAAAACCAGTAATCTTCCACTAAAATCAGGGACATGGAGCTCAGAAATAATGCCAGCATTGATTGTAAAAGCAAATTAAAGCTACCCCAATCACGATCAATATGTCTCCCTCAACATACAGTCTAGAATAACCAAACATAAAGAAATTATTAAGAATTATGCGGAAATTACCTGGCGAGAAAGATCAAACTGCGACAAGATGACCTCAGCTGCCTTCAGAGTTTTATCAATATTTTCATGAGCTCTCCGAATAGCATGTGTTCTAAGCTACAAAAGATATATTGAAAAAGAAAATAGTAAATAATGAAAAAATTACTACTGACAATTCACTTAAAAGTACTAAATATTTCTAAAGAAAAAAAGCCCCAAATATGTTCTTCATAACACTTAAGAAACAATGAGAGAGGCACCTACAAAAATAAATTAACATTAACTCCAAGAATCCTTTTGCACAATAAAGCAAGCACAGATAATGCAAAATGTGATATTATATTCTTGAAATTTTTTTTATGTTGATATGTCGTACGTTCACTTTAGCAACTTCTGATATTAAAGTCATTTACGCAGAGCTGCAAATGTAATGCCTTGAATTCACTCATTCTCTTTCATTAGCAGTGAAAAACACACCCACGTCCTAATTTGAAGTTTTCATTTTCAAAGGAGTTGGGGTTTCATATCATTATTAGACGGTATTTTTCTGGAAACAAAATTGTTGTTACAAGCAGAACTTTCAATTTCTAATGGAGGATATAACTTAATAGCACTGAATAATGAGAACCCCGCATTAAGATGGTAGCACTTTCATTCAGTTGAAGATTCTACAGTTTTCTTGGCTTGCAAAACTTACAGGGAAAGAAATCAAAATTTAAGATAACTGATCCTATCATCCTACCCTAAAATTAGAAACTAAGAATAAACTGACATTGGTAAAGCCGGAGAACATAGATCTAAAAGTTGAGGTCCTACAAATAAGCAAGAAAAACTAGAAGTACCAAAAGAAAGAATATTCTCAAATGTGTAACTTCGATTGGAAGAGCTGATTTGATAAAGATCTCATATTAATGGATCCATTTAGTTCCGTCAGTCAACAAATGGCGGTTATCATTACAAAAAAATAACACAAATGTCTGACAAACGAGAAACCAGATCTTCTTTCTAGTTCATTTCGCATTTCACGCATCATCCCCAATCAAACAAGAAGTGGTGATTTTTCATCGAACTGAATCACAAAATAAGTGATAGAAACAAAACAGATCAAGAGCATTTGTTCACTTCCGGCTTCTTCTACCAAATCTACTTGCCAAATCACCAATGGAACAAATTACCAACCATTAAATAACAATAAAAAATCAAGCGAGTTAGAGAGAAAGGATTTGTACTTGAGTTGGACGCATGGCAGTTTCGAGAGCGGAGAGACGGTGATCAAAAGAGCCCAAAATAGATACCATATTATCTGTGATGGACTGGCTCTTCACCAGAGCTTCTCTCATCTGTGCTGCTCTATCACTCAGCGTATCCGCCCCAACCGCCACAACTCCGACAACTCCTCCGCCGCCTCTTCTTGCCGGAATCCCCATTTGTTTTCGTCAACCAGAATTCCTGTTCGGTTGTGAGAGAAATGACTAGAGAGAGAGACTAGGAGAGAAACGCGCAGAAGAGAGTCAAAACTCAAGAAGCCAAAGGGAGAGAAGTTTTTTTTTTTTTTAGAAAAAGAAGAGAGAGAGAGAGAGAGAGAGAGAGAGAGAGAGAGAGAGAGAAGCGGGGTGGGAGGGTTGTGTCTGGGGAAAAGTATTTTGAGAAATTACATAAGAAACCCCATATTTGTAGGTTTTTATCTTTCAGAAGCTTTTTCCGATTAAAAATAATTACTTAAAATGTACCATAGGGCTTAAGGAGTGTGTATCAGGGAATCATATATATATATAAAACCGCCTCTGAATTTTATAATGTATAATATTGTTTGTGTATACTGGTGATTATATTTAGTCATAAAGTCATACTTTTTTATCTGTTAAAACTATTTTATAATTAAATTGTTCCAAGAAATATGTTCAAAAAATTAAACGTGATTAAAGTTGTCCGAACAATATGTGTGTTTTAAATATTTACATTCTTGTATAAAGTAGACGGTAATAAATATATGTTTTAGGGTTATAAATTTATAATCATAAAAGAAATATACTGTAGTAATTAGTTCATGGTTGAGCAAATAAAAGCGTTCCCTGAAGTAATTCTTAATATTAATGGCGTTGTGTGTAAATTTGAATACTATGATTTAATTGAACACTTGAAAATGTCAATTACATGCATGTATGCAATTAAATGTGTAAATATTTTCAAACGTTTTATCACATTCAAGAAATTGAAAAAAGTCAAAACTATTTTCAAATATCAATGAATTATAATGAGTAACTTCGGTTTTTTCTTTTCTTTTCAAGAGAATTTAATTTTGAAAAAAAAAAAAATCTCTTTCACTCTAACGTAATAAATCATTTTCAACTAGATATGTACGTAGTCATGTAATGCATAATTTTTATCCTCCAAAATCATAAATGTGCTCCCACGTTTCATTTATTTAGGGAGAGCTTTTTATCATGAATTCATGATATGACAGCAATTTATTATACAGTAATATTTTTATAATTGTATCATATTTTTACTTCCATTAACTAAAATAAGTTAATAGTACAAAAATAACTAAACGTCGTGTCATTTTTATTTGAGAGTGAAATCTATTTCATAATATATTTTATAATTTCATTATTCGCACACGTATTATTCAAACAGGTTCATATAATAAAATTGAAAATAAAACCAGAACTTAATCCAATGCTGTTGAATTCACAAAAATATTACCCAAAAATGTATTTTTATTTTTCTAGAAACTAAAAGCGATAAATATATATATATATGTATATATAAGCATATGGTCGCCTAAACATTTATTTCCATTCTAACAATGGACTGTAAAGTTTATTCATGTAATATAAGGGGCAGAGATAGAAAAATATGAAGTTGAAGGGGCAGTGTGACAATATGAAATAGTTGTAAATGATGAAGTGACCTAATGTTGGTTGCCAATTAATTGTTTTGGACAAATGAGAAGTCATTTCCATTTCCGGGACAGGGTAGTCTTATGTCTTTGCCCTAATTTAATTATTTTATTATAACATTTGCCTCTCTATACAATACTTCCTAACTCCGATTTATCATAATTTTCTAGAATAACATCTGTCAAACTATGTAATCAACTTAAAAAATATTCTTTCGAATCCTAATATTTTTATTTCGAAAAAATCTTCATACAAAAATCATCGTCTCACTCGAATCTCATAATATCATTCACTACCCCATCACATAATGCCCTTCTAATGAAAGGGTGCACAAATTAGGAATTCATGTTCTTTTCCTTTTTTGGAGGGGGAATAATTCATATTGTTAAAGCTTGAGTTTTTATTTTTATTTTCATCTCACCGCCTTTCGCATATAATAAAGGGTACTAGTAAGTCTAGTGTGATTGATTATTGTTTGGGAACTGATTAAATATAACGTTGCTCAACTTTACAATTAATCGTGGTTGTCACCGTATAAATAATTCCACATTTATTTGCCAGAATATAATTCAATTGGCTGATAGCCTTCGACGGGAGAAAACTTCGTGTGAAGTTAATTTGTCACATTTTAATAATATTTTAATAATAAATTCAATTTTATTCACTCAATCACCAAGCTTGAGTAATCCAAATATGCATATTGAATGAATAATATATACAATCTATATGATGATAACTATTAATAAAATATTGTATTACATCAATATTTACTTATATTAATTATGAAGTACACTTGTGTGGGATCATCAGACAGATCTCTATATAACCTATGAAGTGGTTCCTTTTTCAATTTTTTATTTTTATTTTTTAGTGATCCTCTTCCCCTTATGAAGTGGTCCTTTTTTCAATTTTTTTTATTTTTATTTTTAGTGATCCCCTTCCCTCCTCCCTCTCTCTTTTCTTTTCTTTTAGGTTTTGTTTTCATTTTTTTTACAAATATATATTTAATTTTTTTGAATTAATTTAATTTTTTAAAATAAATATATACCCTAAAATATGATTAATGAACCCTAAAATTTAATCAAACTAATTTAATTTTTTCATCTAATGTCTCATCCAATTCATTCTTCCAACGCTAACGTGTGGACTCATGTATCGGGCTCAATACAAAATGAAGATTTAAAAAAAATTGAAAGAATAAAAAGAAAATGAAAAAATCAAAAAAAGAAAAAAAAATTGGGAATGTCAGACGCTTCATAGGTAATGAAAATTTGCTTCATTGCTAATGAAACTTCACTTCATACGTAATGATACTTATATGTTATTAGTTGTTGATCGATTTTTTATTTCAAAAAAAACAAAGAGCTTATGATTTTTTGTTTAAAAAAATCAAAATTTTAAAGAGTAAGACTTGGTAGAGATACCAATGAAAATATATTTGTCATATCTAAAAAATAAATGGTAAAAAAATATTGCATACTTGATTATACTTCAATTCATATTAAGTGATACTTCGACACATAGTGACGTGATGTCTGAAGAAACAACAAATATATTTAAAAAAAAAAAGAAGATAAATGAATCAATTAAATTAAAACCCCTCGTTATGATTTATGTAGAAAATAATTCATTTTTTTCCTTAGTATGTGAAAATACTTCATAGTTGATGATACTTTAATTCATTTAAATGATATTTCGATATATAATTAGTAATACTTTACTTCATATATAATGATACTTTACTTTATGCAAAGTGATACGCGCATGGAGCCCACACGACTGATTGTTTTTGCGAGTTTGGATGAGTTTTTTTAGTAGACTTAGGTCTTATCTGACCTGTCTAACGCAAGAGAACCATTAGACGATCTCATATGAATTTTTGTCATTAATTATTGACTTTGATTGTCAATTATTCAACATCATCCGACCCGATGTTCTTCCAACCAAATTTCCATAGTAAAATTATATATTAATAGTGCATCATTACCTGTGCGATGCATGACATTCATTAAGTTACATACCTTTAGATATTATTCTCACATACTAAAATTTAAGTATATGTGTGTAGAATGTTAATGTATAGTGCTTATTTGTAGATATCTCATGTCTATCATGATTATTCATATACTAATAACAAATATCGCATATATGATATATATCATTCTTAGGTAGAAATCCTATTAGTTGTACGAAATGAAATCCTTCAAATATGTAAATATCAATATAAGAAACTATAACCAAAAGCATTAAATCCTCTAATATACGAAATCTATGAGTTTTATGTAACAAAAAAATTGTGAAAGTTAGTTATTAGTGTATTTAATAAACATACAAATAATTATATGTGTGTGTAGAATTTAAATATATTTACTTAGTTTGTTTGACAATTGATTGTCATTGAAGTGTTGTACATCATTAATCAGTTTGTTCATTGAAGTGTGTTATCAATCCATTTATATTGCGCAAATACTTACCTCCACAAGTTGTACATATTGTTATTTCAGACAGGTCGGGTTTGGTTATATCCGACCCGACCTTTTGACCCGCTATAAAAAAAACCGCACTTTTCATTTTTCCCATTCACGAGCCTAAACCTAATTTTGCAGCGGAGAGGCGAAGAAACCCACTCCTTTCATTCTTTTCCTTGCGCCTTTCCATTCACAATCCTAAACCCTAGTTTGAAGCAAAGACGCAAAATCGTCACTTCAATCGAGTTTTCCGGTTATTTTCTTCGATCCAGTGCCACTAGAGGTTAGTTTCTTTATTTTTGTAGTCTTTTTTTCATTTTTGATTTATAATTTTGTTGCGCGAGCACATTCTTCGCAGTACATATGTATGTATGTACATACGTATAATTCTGAATTTTGCATCTAATAAGTTTATGTGTGAGGAAAAGATTGATTTTTTCCATTTCAATTTCAATTTGTAGCTTTGAAATGGGATTGTGTTGATCTTCTGAATTAGTGATTTTTTCGAGTCTTTAGTTTTGGTAACTTTTTCTTTGTTTTATGTGGCCGTGTTCGTTTTTTTAGATCTGTTGTTTTGTAAAAATGTTAGTATGATTTTAATGAAAAGGATGATTGTTAGAAATGATTCTGGTTTGATTGAGCTGATCATAATTTGTGGTTTTGAGTAGAAAATTTTGGTAGAGATTGTATTTTGGGGTGAATTTTGTACTGCCTTAGCATTCTTGAAATTTTGAAAATGGTTGGTTATACTATAAAGAATTTTATACTTTTTTAGTGTAGGCTGTTAATTAATTTGATAAAATGCACAAATCAGGAGCTTTTGTTAGCTATTTGTTAGATCATTGAGTTTTATTAGGGAAATATTATGTAGGGTGTCATAAAAAGCTCTAGTCAGATTCAAACAAATGTCAAAAGCATGAGATTTGTTCATCTCTGATATTTGTAATTATTCCATTAGCTTTAGAAACTGATTTCCATGTTCAAAGGGATTTCATTGCGTATTTTTCTGGATTTTGGTGTTTTTTTATCTAGTTATATGTTTTGTTCTTGGTGTCTATTACATATGGAGACACATTAGGACTCGAACTTCTAACTTGAAAACTGAGGCGTGGAGTAGTTGACAAATAATTTAGTTACATGTTTGCTAGTTGTTGTTGTTGTAGTTTTCTTTGTATGTGTTGGTACACAAGTCTAAGTTTGTTTATTTTAATTGAACCATATCACAATTTAGTATCAATTTTTACTCATTTAAGTATCATTTTATACATATGGAAGTATTACATGATGATGTGACCAGGGGCTATGGGGCACGACACGGACGAAATATACGGAAGCTTAGGAACGAAACAACGTCGGATACGTAAGGGATCAATACGACTCTAATGAAAAAGACGAAAACTCGACTAGAAAAGAAAGTGACTCGAACAGGTATAGAACTTACTAGAATATGATGACACGAACAAGGACTCGACTTGAACACTTGGTACGACTTTGATGGTGGCTGGAACCAGTGGCGGACGGCGGTGAAGCGACGGTGATCGTCATGAGATGTGGGTTTGGCGGTGGTGTTAATTTGGTAGGAGGATAATCAGATCGGTGAACCCGTGTTGTGATAACTCGAACGCACTCGTCTAATTCTCCAAATAGCAATTCTCCCAAGTACTTAATAAAATACCCTGAAGAACCTAAGTAAGACTATTGATTTGCTAGAACAATAGAATTGTTTGTGTATAAAAGATCAACCAAAGGATCGGAGATAAAAGGGAGGAATAAATCTCAAACTCAAGCAATTGTCTAACTTTTGAATGTCACATAGTAGTCCTATTTATACTAATAGCTAGAAATCGAATCCTAAGGTCTTTAGAACATGATAAGACCAAAAAATACTAGTTCTAATCCAACTAGGATTGTTTCCTTATCCAAAATTTGTTTTTAAGGAAAGAATCAAAAAATACCAAAACTAAAATAAGAAAAATCTATCTAGATAAAGATAAATCCCAAATTGACTTAGGGCCTTCTAACACTCGCCACATATGGACTTGGGCCTCTTATTTAACGTGTAGGACTATTATTTGGATGAATCCACGCGTTATCTTCAACGTCAACCCAGTCAGTATGCCCATACTGACTGTCTTCATACAATCTGGTCAGTATGCCCATACCGACTGTCTTCATGGCTTCCTTCTTCTTCATCAACGGACAGCGTAGTGATCTATCTCGCGCTGCTCTTCATCTCTTCTTCATGCAACTTGAATTTGCGACGAATAGAAGCTTGTAAATAAGCTTGCAACTTATTTGCTCGCAAACGCGTCATAAGACCTTTGAATTGCAGCTCCGGATCATCTTCTTCTTTGCCTAGCTCATCCTCATCACATGAGTATGTATCTGACTTATACAAATAAATTGACTCAAACTTGTAATATGAAAATTGAGGTCTAGTGTTCATGTGAGATCATACTTATTCCACAAACTCAAAATTAAGACTTAAGAACAGTTGAGCAAAAAAGAAATTGCTTAGAACCTTGATTTTGTTGAGTATACGGATTATGGGTCTATTTTGTGCATGAATGCGGACTATATATATTTTCGTGATTGTGGTTGTTTATGACATGCTTCATTTATTTGTATATCAGATTTTCAGAATGAAAAGAAAGCTCAAGACGAAGGAGGAGTCAAAGATATCCACAAATCTGTTATAACATTTATGAACTGAAGAAAGAAATAATTTGGATGTTGATTTGCAGTTTTATTGAGATGCTGTTGGATATTGGTTAGAGTCATATTACTCTTGAATTTATTTTTTAGTGTATGGAGAAGGATGTTGTATTTCATTTTGTTGGTTTTGTTGACTAATTATTTTCAGATTAAACATGTTTCTAGTCATGTATATGAGAGATGTATTCACATTGATGTTAATCTGTATTATTATCTGTCTTTCTGATTACAAACTGGTTTTGGTTGTGCAAAAACTTTGTGGTGGTTCTTACTAAAACTATACCAACTATATAAAAAGTACCATTTAATGTTAAATGGAGTATCACTTGTCTTGTAATTTGGTCATAGTAAAAGTTTAATAAATAATCACTATATGTGTTCATAACTAAAGAGCTTCAGAATTAGCAAGAAATTAGTTTATTCAACATCATTCATAAGCAGCATTTAAATAAAATCATATTTTTGTTCAGATATAATAATAGTATCACGTGTATAGCCTAAAAGTATCACGTAAGATGCAAAAATTATTCAAAAAAGTATCATCCAATGAAAATTCAAAAAAATATCATCCAATGAAAAGATTTGAAGGCTGTTTTTCTACTATGATTTATCTAGGAATATTAGTAGGTATTTAGTCACAAAATAAAAGATACAAAAAAATTATTTTTCATAGCTCAATATTTACAAATTCAAATTGCGCAGTAATATCCAAAATAATAAAATGCAATCAATGTATTGTTCCAATACAACTCTAAAATTACTCAAAGAAAAAAAAATATTAAAAATGAAGAATTTTCACTTCACAAATCTGCAAATAAAAATAAAAATATTAGTTAGATAAAAGAAAAGTAGCATGTATTAAGCATAAAAGTATCACCACATCAACCTGATATTTCTTTTTCGTGAATCTTGATCTCTTTATCTTTTGATCTTAAAGTACAAGTTGTTGTATTTTTTCTAACTCTGTTACTTAAACAGATACAATATTTTTTATTTTTGTATCGTGACCCTAATATTGTTATTCCTCGAGGGAATTTACACTGAAGTATGTAAGCAATATAATCCATATATCTCTTCAAACCGATCAGAGAGCCACCACTGAAGTCTAACGTATCATCTATATTGCATAAAAGTAACACTGAGTACACAACAAAGTATGATAAATATTGAAGTTTTAAAATATAAATTGAGATTTTTTTACCTCTTTCAATCAATGTGATACTCTGCTAATTTTCAGCAATAAATTCAACAAGCTCATCCCTAGATTTGTATGATTGTAGCTAGTTCATCCTCTCCAACAATATCATCTATATTTCATAAAAGTAAAATTGAGTACACAACAAAGTATCATAGATGCAAATTCTTAAAATATACTTTAAGATTTTCTCTCTCTTTCAATCAATGTAATACTCTACTCCTTTTCAGCAACAGGTTCATCATGTTCATCCTAGATTTAACAAGTATGGCTATAGTTTGTTCATCGATTTCATATAGTGTTCATTCTAGTAAAAAAAATCAAATTTTCCCACACATATTGTTTATTTTTTTTTTCAGAAATGTTGTTAAATTGAGTTTACCTAAACTTGAGGGTCGTAAGAAAAGTTTTTAGCTGAACTTGAGCGCGACCTTTGTACTTGAAGCTCCTCGCCGGCGGAGACGACATGCTCTCTGTAGTGGTTGAGCGAAGGCAGCCACAACGACCTTCTCTTTGCGATGGAATAGAGGTAACGGGAGACGTGGTTGAGCGGCGATGATGAATTGATGGAATTGATTGAAATCATAGGTTCTGTAATACCCAACCAAACCGTATGAGTGGAGTGGCAATGCTGATGAAGCATGTTTTGCGATAAATCATTACCGATTCCCCTGATATTCCAAAACAAAATATTTATTTAGGTGGGAAGATCTCCACTCATTTCATTCAGTGCCTGCGGTGAGGTGCGATGACAAGTGACGCAAAGGTGACTGGAGATGTGGTTGAGGGCGACAAAGTTCGTCATCGCATTTTTTCCCCTTTCTGTAGGCTGCAATAGAGATTTCGTTTCCCTTTTTTTGTGAATTAGGGTTTTTTGTGGATTAGGGGTGAGCGGGTCCGAATTGCTATGGGCGGCCGTCTGAAATAAAGTCTATATCAGACTTGTGTATGTAAGTCCAGCTCTTTATATTGTTACCCATATTTATAATCCGTGTTTATATTGTTACCCATATTTATAATCCGTGTTTTCAATTCGATTCATTTTTTAAAATATCAAGACTTTAGTGATAATGGTCCGTATAATATATTGCTCGATTATTTTTATTAATTTACTTAAGGAATTTTGTACATATAGTACTTGGATATATACTGGAAATTGTGAACCACTAAACATTTTCCTAAAGGATTTATTTGAAAAATAATAAATTACTCATCTAGTGGTTTTGTAGTTGATCATATTATGTTACCAACGACATAATTGTTAACTTTTTCTTCCCTAATATTGGAAGTATCGAGCATGAATTTATGCACTAAACTGCAACTAACACATGACAATGCAATATAGCAAGCGAATCGAGTATCGTATCCACAGGGACTGAATATTTGATAAATACTGAGTACTAAGCTAACAACTCTCTTGATCCTCTATCTTTCTAGAAACTTTCCTCCTTGAATTGGATCTTGGATAAATCTCAAATTCAGCTCAAACTTGCACAAGAAATACCAAAACATCAAATAGCACACGGAAACTCAAAACTAGTATAAAAACTCAATAAATGCATGCATTACTCTACAAATATGAGCCATACAACTACTAAAATGCATGTAAAAGCCATGTTTATCATTCCCCCAAACTTGAACCATTGTTCGTCCTCGAGCAATGAGAAGAACACTAAGAAAATATAAACATGGAGGAGAACAAGTAAACTCGATCATAAATGCTTCACGAACATGCTCAAAACAATTTTAATTGCATAAATTCAACATACATCAACTCATCCAAATCTCAGCACAATTAATATCCATAAACAAAGCATGAACCTCACCGATATGTGTATCGCTCATCTCAGAAGTGTATCAAATAACGCTCATCGAATCAAATGCAATACAAAAGTGTTATCCATAGGCTTGCCAATTGTCTAAATCACTCATGCTCAATCATAGAAGAATAAAGATCAATGAGGTCTTTAATTTAGGATGTAATGTCGGGACATTGGTTAAGGTTAGGAATTTTTGGCTAAGTGACTCGAAAATTCAACACACTCACAACCTTTTTCAACTCCAAATCCAAGTATGGATATACAATCCATCTTCTAACTCTTTCCAACTCCGTTACACATCAAAACATTCATTATGCATAACTTCATATTCTCTTTTGCTCCTCTCAACAAGAAATATACAAATAAGCCAATAAATAGCAAATATTCTCAATTGCTACCTTTTTAATATTTGACTTTTCATACTATCTTTTTCACATAATTTTTTTCTTTTCTTCTTTTTCTTTTTTTTTCATTTTCGATTTTTTTTTCTTTTCTTTTTCAACCCTCGAGCTTATGAGAATATCTTTCACCCCAATATCAACATCTCCATTCTCTCCCCACAAAAACACTATTTTCCACAACAAGATACCCTTACTCACCTTCCGAACCCCCTATCATCCAAGTTCATGAACAAAAGGCAATTATGGCTCAAATTGGCTAGCAAAGGTTGATTTTTCGGTTAGTGTTTAGGAATTGATGTGGCTATGAAAAGATGGCCTCAAATCACTTCTAAATTCTACACATAATCGAGCTCATTCGAATAGAAACCATGGCAAGTTCTAGACACACCAAAGCATGCATGACAAACACTCGTGAAATAAATCAAACTGTGCATTGATATACAATTAAGGCTCAAAAAGCTCACAGGACTATTCATGCTTCATTTATTTCAATTCCGAGTACATCAATTCAAATAAGTCAATATTAGTCAAATTTATGCAATATTTTAATAATGGTCATTTTCATTATTAGCATTTCACGAGTTCACCAAAACATGACTCTCAACAACAAAAACACACAAAAACAAATAGACGCTAAAAAATAAATAAAAAACACGTGCCAAACATATCATATCCATCCCCCTCCCCCAAACTTATTCAACTGCAAAGAGAATAAGTTTGGAGGGAACAAAAAAAAATATGTTTGGAACGAACTCACCGTACACCAACATGGAGAAAACGACCTCGAAACCCGGCATGGATGATCTCAGAATAGCTTTTGGGCTCCAAACGCCTTTCTACAAGTTAGCACACTAAAACAAGACACAAAATAAAAACGAAGAAAGAAAACAAAGCAGAAAAGAAAAAAAAAATGATGGGTTACCTCCCATCCATTGCTTTATTTAACGTCTTTAGCTAGACGATACCTCAATAATTAATGCGGTTTAAAGCAATTGCGACACTCTATCATCAAAGGCATTGTAGAACCTTGCAGATGGTTCTTCTTCCTTTTGCATACTCCAAATCTGTGAAGCTTTCAGCTTGGTTCCATCTCTATGAGTATCTTCCACAGAAAATTTGCTTTTATTTATAAGAAATAAAACAATGCATTTTTCCACCCTGGTGTACCATTCCATTACTTGTTCATTCTTGACAGGCTGCTGAGACGTTTTTTCTTCACTGTGTGGATGTTTGAATTCCACAACTTTATCTTGCAGCTTCTTTAATTGATTTGGCAACGATTGAGCTAATTCTTGGGATTTCATCATCTCTTTGGGAGGCTCTTCAACTTCAACAGATATTCCAGACACTTCTTCTCCTTCAACCTGAAACACCTCTGAGTCATTTTCACATGATACAACACTTTCCAGTTGGATAACGTTGCATTGCTCTAGTTGGTGTTGGAGGCTCAAATTATGAAGAATTGAACTGACATGTTGTGAACTTCTAATCAAAGAACTTTCCATCTCCTTTGTAGAATCTATTATCTTGTCCAATCTAGCATTGAAAACCGTCATATTTGCATCCATCTGACACATTAGATCCTCCAAATTGTTCAACTCTGACTCATATCTTTGATTAGTGTCCCAAAAAGTTGGTGCACTGTCGATCATTTGCTCCATCTGCACTTCCAACGTGCTCATTGGAAGATAATATTGCTCAAACCATTGACAGTCGGTGGGTGATTGATGCATTTGATTCATAGACAAAGTATATAGAACACTCCATGCTCTAGTTTGCTCATCCATTTGGTGCATCATAAATCTGAACATCTCTTCTACATTCCCATCAAGATCTTCCATGTTTTTTTTTCTTTTTCTGTTTTTTTTTTACCTGAAGTAATAAATTATTGTTAGTAATAATATCAGTACATAAATCAAAATCAGTCCCCGGCAACGGTGCCAAAAAGTTGATGCACTATTTATTATGCACTAAACTGCAACTAACACAGGACAATGCAATATAGCAAGCGAATCGAGTATCGTATCCACAGGGACTGAATATTTGATAAATACTGAGTACTAAGCTAACAACTCTCTTGATCCTCTATCTTTCTAGCAACTTTCCTCCTTGAATTGGATCTTGGATAAATCTCAAATTCAGCTCAAACTTGCACAAGAAACACCAAAACATCAAATAGCACACGGAAACTCAAAACTAGTATAAAAACTCAACAAATGCATGCATTACTCTACAAATATGAGCCATACAACTACTCAAATGCATGTAAAAGCCATGTTTATCAGACCTTTGTACTTGAAGCTCCTCGCCGGCGGAGACGACATGCTCTCTGTGGTGGTTGAGCGAAGACAGCCACAACGACCTTCTCTTTGCAATGGAATTGAGATAACGGGAGACGTGGTTGAGCGGAGATGATGAATTGATGGAATTGATTGAAATCATAGGTTCTGTAATACCCAACCAAACCGTATGAGTGGAGTGGCAATGCTGATGAAGCATGTTTTGCGATAAATCATTACCGATTCCCCTGATATTCCAAAACAAAATATTTATTTAGGTGGGAAGATCTCCACTCATTTCATTCAGTGCCTGCGGTGAGGTGCGATGACAAGTGACGCAAAGGTGACTGGAGACATGGTTGAGGGCGACGAATTTCGTCATCGCATTTTTTCCCCTTTCTGTAGGCTGCAACAGAGATTCCGTTTCCCTTTTTTTGTGAATTAGGGTTTTTTGTGGATTAGGGGTGAGCGGGTCCGAATTGCTATGGGCGGCCTGTCTGAAATAAAGTCTATATCAGACTTGTGTATGTAAGTCCAGCTCTTTATATTGTTACCCATATTTATAATCCGTGTTTATATTGTTACCCATATTTATAATCCGTGTTTTCAATTCGATTCATTTTTTAAAATATCAAGACTTTAGTGATAATGGTCCGTATAATATATTGCTCGATTATTTTTATTAATTTACTTACGGAATTTTGTACATATAGTACTTGGATATATACTGGAAATTGTGAACCACTAAACATTTTCCTAAAGGATTTATTTGAAAAATAATAAATTACTCATCTAGTGGTTTTGTAGTTGATCATATTATGTTACCAACGACATAATTGTTAACTTTTTCTTCCCTAATATTGGAAGTATCGAGCATGAATAGATTGAAACATGAACTCGCCATCGATTTTGACTTACACATTTGAATTTAGAAATTGAAATGATATTAAAATTGAGCTTATTTATCATAAAAAAATATGCATTCAAAATTAAACGCTTGGTTTCTGTTTCTACACGTCGGAACATCACAGCGAACGCACAAGTTGCAGTTTTAAACCTCCTCAAACATTATAAATCATTACAAAATTCAGTATAATGTGTATATTTTAGGTTGTATTTTTTTCAACGTACATCAAACATTTGTATTTATATAGATAGGTACAATATGTATGTGTGTGTACTTTATTTATGAGAGGGACAGATTGAATCATATATTTCAGCAAATGTTCAGTATTTATTTTAACCTATAGTGTAGCGGCAAACAAGATCGTATCCATAAAAAATTAATATTTAATCAACTAAGTATCAGGACTCAAATCCTAAGTACTATATAGACGATCGATTAGAATGCTAGAACTAATTAAAGTACTTAAACATATAAAATAAATGGGAACACGGAGAAGAAATAGTAAAGAAGAAACAACAGAGAAAGACGAATTTTAGAGTTAAGGAATCCTTTTCTAGTTCATTTATTTAATTGTTTCATCATACATCTGTGTAGGGATTTAAATCTAGTTAAAACAACCACAATTATACTTTAAACTTCCTCTCGAAGTGCCTAAAGCGTGGATTACACAACTAGTATTAGCATCTTTCTTTAATACCTAGCATGCAACTCCTAATGGCTCATAGAATCTATTGCTCTCTCAATTAACATCAACCCTCTCGAGTGCAATTGATTAATGAGCTAGTTACTCCAGATCACGTATTAAAACTCATCTATCGATTTATGAATTAACACATCAAATTGTTAAACAATACAAATAAACATAAGAGTAATCAAATACCAAGATAAAGTCATAGGAAATATGGTAAAACCAATTAAATAAACTTCATAAATAATTCATCATCCAACCCTAAAAAACTAAGGTTTAACTATTCATATAAATATAGAAAACGATCCAATAAGAAACAATGTCTAACAAGAATAAAGATAAATAAAACTCAGAAATAACTATTCTATCTTTATTCTTGCTTGGCTTGAATCTCTTGGTCTTGCTCTTTGTGTTCTTCTCTGCAGTTATCTATCTATGTGTTTAGGGGAAGAATATGATGCGTGTTCTCTGTCAATTTCGTGCTTCATATCCCCTATTTGGAGAAGTCCAAACCTTAAAAAGGAACCAAAATTGAGCCCAAAAGAAAATTCCTAAAAATCACCGAAAATCAGCACAGGTTGTGCTATTTAAAATTGCACGGTCCGTGCAAGTGGTTGCACGAGCGGTGCTAAGCCTCGGGAAGAATCTATATTGGCCTAAATATTAGCACGGACTATGCTATAGGTTACATGGCCCGTGCTATCTGACGTCACCCGACGCACTTTACTCTTTTGCTCTGTTCTCATTCGTTTTTCGCCCGATTAACTTGATTCTTTTTCACAGCTGTGAAAATGGACTAGGCCCGTCGGGCCGGCCCTTACCCGCCAAAAAAATAGACGGGTTGGGTTGCTATTTTGGAGGCCCGTCGATGGGCCTAAATGGGGGCGAGCATAGCCCGCGGGCCAATATTTTTTTTATTTTTTTTTCATAATTTTAAATCTATATTTATTTTAAAAAAATAAATGAAAAAATAATAAAATCATAAATTAATTTAATGATAATTAATTTTGATTAAAATTAAAAATATCAAATAATGGTGATCATTTGTGTTTGTAAAACAATATATGTTCTAATATAATTTGATGATGAAGAAAAAATATACGAACGTTATAAAATTTGAAAATGTTGAAATTAGTGAAATTTTAATAATAGTTTAAACTTTGGAATGTTCACATTCATATCTATATATATCATTATATAAAAATAAAAATTAGTGATTCGAAAATAAATATAAAATTTAATTTTTTTATTATTTTTTTGAATAGGCCCGCGGACCGGCCTGCCAATCCGTAGCCCATGATAGGGGCGAGTTGGGTTGGAGGTTTTTAGGCTCATGCTTGCCTATACCCGTCCAGCCGTCCCTCCTAGACCCACCAAAGGGCAGGCTTTTGCAGCCCGCGGGTTGGCCTGCCCCACTAGCCCATTTTGACTGTTCTATTGTTTTTACACACGGTTTTTACTTAATTTTCTATCTTCCTAGATACTTTCCAAATTCATTTGAAGCTCACTTTAAAAGTGGCGCTAAATCCCTTTAAAACAAGTAAACACGTGACATTGTACAAAATAAAGAAAACTATGAAAATCTTGTCACTTCATACATGCAAGGGACATCAAATATCGTTTAAATGAACCTTAAAATAGATGAAAATATGAGGTTATCAGTAAATCCGATCTAAACTCGTATCAATAATTTCAAACTAAATACTCAAATATATATTTATATTTTATTGTATGTACAAATGACCCAAAAGAAATGGCAATCCTCATTTTTTCCAATAAATCGTTAAGCCAACAATCCAAATCTATAGTCCTCCCCCCTCCCAACAAAAAAAGGTCCAGGTTAGAACAAATAATTTTAACCAAAGTAAATTTTCATTTTCCATTCATAAATTGGATATAACAGAATGCAAATAACAAAGTTGTGTTGCCCCAATTCATTAGAATCAAATTTTGAAAAGGGAGAAAAATTAAAATAGCCAAAAATAAATTGTAAACTTCTTTTCTAACTAAACTTTGTAAAATATTCTTTTCTAACCAAATACGATGGGTTAAGTCTAATTTACCCTTAATGAAATTTTGTAAGTGTCAGACCGCAACTACTTTTTATGTACACGCCGAAAGTTTGTACACGGCCAAGCTTTGTACAACGGCCCAGATTGATGTATACGGTCAAACTTTGTACACGGACCAGATTGATGTACACGACCGAAATTGATGTACACGGCCAATAATGCTTCATGTTCTCTTTTCTTTTTTTAAATTCAATTATGATTTTATTTTTTCAATCAACTTTCATATTTAGTTTTTAAAAAAAAAATTAATATTTTACTTAATATTTGAGAGATTTTTTATTTGTTTAGGATTACCGTGTGAGATGTTGAGATAAAAAGGTTTTATTTTATTAATATTTTTTCATTATCTTATCCAAATCATAACAAAATAAATTCAAAATACATCATACAAAATAATTCCAATCCAAAATACATACACGATACCAAACAAATCCAATATTTAAAGTAATACATGTAGTACACTACAAATGTGTAACGCCCCAATTTCACTTTTAATAGAAAAATGGCATGTTACTCGTGCTTTTCATAAATAAAACTATTTACTTTAAATACAGTGGAAGTTTCAATCATAAATTGGCATTTAATACATAGATAAAGTCAAAAATAAAGTAAAATAAATATTCTCATTTAATCGTGCTTGACCATTTGACCACCACCATCACATATTGCCCGCTAACACATCGCCCGAACCGTTTCCTGAAAAAGGATTTAAAGATTGGGATGAGTTCCTTCAAACTCAGTGGGGACGTCAGTTATCCAAACTATAAATTTAACAAGTAAATATGCAAAAATATAAAATCTTTGGTTCGTAGACCATCCTGTAATCTGTATTTCTGATTCAATCCATTGGCTCGGTACTTTATAGTCCAAATGACTCCGTACTTTATAGTTTCAAAGACTCCGTGCTTTATAGTCCGGAGGACTCGATACTAGATTTTCACATAACTTGTACAAAAATATAGAAGAGATAACAATATATATTCCAACATATAATTCCCACCTTAACCTTGACATTGAGCAAATAATTAACTAGATCCACGTGTGCCGCCTCGATGAACCCAGATGAGAAGAGGGAGACTCAAAAATATTTTTGAGAGAAACTTTGAATGTTTGGTGTGATTTTTGTGTAGGAGGTTTCAACTATTTATACTAGAAATTGGAGACTAATCATGGAAAGGTTGAAATTTGATTGATTTATTTCCAAAACTCAATATACTTGGATAAGGAAATTAGGTTTAGGGTTTGGTGTAATGGGCTCAAGTAAGGGGTTTAGAAAAATAAATTAATTATTATGACATTGGCCCAAAATAAAATATGTATAAAATATAACTTAAATTATTTGGCGCGACTTATAGGATTCGATAATATAATATTTCAGAATCAGTTAAAAACTAGTAAAATACTTTAAAATTTACAGGGCGCTACAAAATGTATTTAGCAAAAAGAATTGAGGATGTACACGTTAGAAGGCAACGTATACTACACGATTGTCCTAGAAACCAACATGTAGTACACAGTGGACGACCGTGTAGTACACGTTGCCTTCCAACGTGTACATCGTTCAAGCAAAAAAAAAATTCTCTGCAACAATTTCGAATTCAATCAACAACCAAAACTTCAATTCACAATCACAAGTATAAACCAAGTAATGAGGATGGAGCATGGTCGTGTAGGTTTTTTTTTAATTTTTTTTTTTTACAAAATGGGCGTGTATAAACCAAGTAATGAGGATGGAGCATGGCCGTGTATATAAATTTTGGGCCGTGTATTACACATGAGAAATTTGGGCGTGTACGTGTATATAAATTTTTGAACGATAGCTAGAAAGCGTCATGTATTACACATGAGAAATTTTGGGCCGTGTACAACGGCCGTGTATATAAATTTTCAACGTGCGCATAAATGTTTGGTGTGTACGATATTTCTGTTTTCTTTTACTGCGCCGTGCTTTTTTACTTCTTGCCCGATCCCACAATTGCACGAGGGTATTATGGTCAACGAAAATAAGTTTGGTTAGAAAAGAAGATTCTATAATTTTTGATTAGAAAAGAATTTCACAATTCAAATTTGGCTAGAAAGATATATTCACATTTTTGAAAATCTATAATTTTCATTCCAATTGAACAAAATACTGTCCGCTTTCTTTTTTAAAGAAAAAATTGCGAGGAAAAAAACACAACTTTAAAAATATTTTAAATTATTCATCACCTCTTCCCAGTGGTGGTTCCATATTCATTATGCAACCACGTATTGGAATCCATTATTTTCAGATTGTTTAATTTGATCGTGTTCTTAAATCGACCAATGAATGCACTTCATCTTTTATCTCTCCGTATTTCCCGTGATTCTATCGCCAACGAGTTGGCATGCCATGATACATCTTGGAACAAATGCCAACAAATTCTCATCATTATTATTGATTCTTGCCTCCATAACTTTTGCATGATGCATCTTGAGCACCCACATTTCAAAGACAATTGAATGGTGAGAGATATGGATGATGCATAAATCATAATTAGAGACTGTAACATTCATGGGGTGATGAGGACATCCATAGCAATGAGGAGCTGCAATTCAAAGGACCCGTCACAAGACTACGAGCTAAGAAGTTGCAAGAATATTTACAAGCCATAATTCGCAAGAAGTTCGAAGTTGAAGACGGAGTGCAAGAAAGCTTGAAGATGATGACATTATTGACATTTGAAGATGGAGATCAAGATGTGAACATGTGTGCATGAAGAAGAAGGCGTGTGTGTGCTTTTGTTGGGTTAGATATGTCTACTTGCTATTCAGCCCAAGTTAAGCATGCATGGTGGAAAAGCCCAAAATACTCGGCCCTTAATGATCCAATTAAGGGGATTGATTTATTAGACTATAGTATTTTATTTATTTAATTTATACTATGGTTTGGACGATTTTTAGCAGATTTTTAGTTAGGATTTTTCGGTTATTTAGTTGAAGATTTGACTAGATTTTTAGATAAGACAAGATCTACAAAATCTACCTTAAATAGAATTCTAGTTTAGGAAGTAGTCAAAGTACAATTCTAGTCTAAGTTTGACTATAATTTTCGTCCCTTAGCCTTAGGATTTTCGATCAACCTATTATAAATAGGGGATCCATATTTCATTGTTACTTTAGACCATATTTGATAATTAAAGCTTTGCTTCAATATTGTCTCAACCCCATTTTATATCTTTGTGAGTTTAGATCTTTTAAATTCATACTCTTAGATTTAGCATCTCTAAGTTTTACAAAGGGAATTCGCCGTCCACATTCGAGGGATCGTCGGAGACTCGCTATCGAAGAGAAACTTAAAGAATTTGGCCTTGTGTACGTTCGAGATTCAAGGCAACTTTCGGGTTGTAATTCACCTCAACAAATTCATCATCCGTCCAGCCATCAACGACGCCATCCATCATCATCATCGCACGTGATCGACTTCATCCTTGTTCGTGTCCAAATTCATCTCGTCTCGTTCAATCCGTAAGTTCGATTCTACTCTATCATACCCTATCTACTCAAGCCCTTCTAAACCTATTCACCATCATCGAATCATCATCATCCCATCCATTGTTCTAACCGTCCAAAACAGCCCTATTCCTATTTGGATTTGTGTTATTTTGTGTGTCATTGTCTAGGTATTTTAGTTGAGTCTTAGTCGTCTAGTTTTCGAGTATAGAATCCTTTCGAATCGACGTAGTTTCTTTCCTAGCTTCCGCGTCTTTTGTGTCTCATTGTGTCATATTGTCCCGGGTCACATCATAAATTGGTATCAAGAGCCACGTCGGTTTATATCGTTCGTGGTTCCATACTCGTTTAATTTATGCCGTTTATTTTGTTTGCATTTTTATCGAGTTGTAATTTAATTTCCGTATTGTTCTTTGTTTAAAAAAAAATAAAAAAAAATCAGATCGTATAAAAAAAAGAGAAAAAGAGCGATAAAAAAAAAATCGGATAAAAAAAAATCCGAAAATTCAAAAAAAAAAAGAGGTATATCCATTGTTTCCTTTTGTATTCTATTTTATTTTGGTACCTTCCTTTTAGGTACAAATCCATAGTTGGTTATTTCCTTTTAGATTCCCTTTCTTTTAGGAAATTTCCTTCTTAGTTTGTTTTGATTTTGGTAACTACCTTAGATATCTTATTTTATTTTTGGTTCTTTCCTTCTAGAGTCTAGACTAATTAAGGTATTTAGATTGTGTCAAATAGATTGATACATATCCAAATCCCCTACTTATCTTATCTTTTTCTTCTTTCCTTATTCATTCTATTTCTTTCCATATCCTATCTAGATTTATTTTTGGATCTCCTAATTACTTTGGGACTTCAATAGTTTATCTATTCTCTTTCCTTTTCTCCCTATACCCTTCGACCACCACCTATACTCTATACACAAAAACTCGACAGCCCCCTCTCACACACATACTCAACCCGTATCTCATTCATACACACTCCAAATTCATCCGTGTTCCGAACATAGCATTTCCGTCCTTTCCTCTACACAAGACCGCCGAGTTCCCTACTCCATTTACACGATTTCTCACACACTGTGCACCCATATATTGAGTGATACACGAGTGGTAAAATCAAGAGTGAAAACAAACGAGTGACGTGAGATTGTGAGGTCCTACCTTCTTTTCTTTTACGTTTGTTCGTTTTGTAGGTATCATGAAGAAAGGTACCCGTCCTGAGTCATCCTCGACTTCCCCAGTCGACACTCCACCTTTGGACCCATCCGGAGATCCGTCCAAAGCCACACATAGAGTCTACTTCGGATCCACCCACACAATGGGATCCTAAGTATCATTTTGAGGCACTCTCAAAACACTTCCAGAGACAGCACCAGGTCCTGTCTGACAAACTTGATAGCTTAGTGCACGCAATTGAACGCACTAAGATCACACCGACCATTACTCAGGCAGTTCGAGGACCAGCTCGACAACACCAGCGACAGAACAAGCCCGAGGATGAGTACTTTGATGAAAATACTGAAGAACTCGACAGAGGACGCCGCCATAGTCGAGACCGCAGCCGTGATGGCTATGGTGAAGATCGCATGCTCAATAACATCAAGACGAGCATCCCGGAGTTTGAAGGCCTTCACGATCCCGATATCTATGTTGATTGGAAACGTAAGGTAGAGAAGATTTTTGACTGCTACGACTTCACAGAAGTCAAAAAGGTGCAGTTAGCCTGTTTGGAGTTCAGAGGCTACGCAGCCACTTGGTGGGAGATGCAGCAAGAAAGAAGGCGCAGAAATCGCAATCCGCCAATTGACACATGGGAAGAAATGAAGGGATTGATGCGAGGCCGCTTCATTCCAGTCCATTATGAGAGAGAGCTCGAAAAGAAGCTCAACAGGATCAAACAAGGCACCCGTTTGATTGAAGAATATCACAAAGAGTTGGAGACAGCCTTGAACCGAGTCGGGAAGGAGGAGACCTTAAATGCTACCATCATTAGGTACATTGAAGGCATGAATCCCGACATTTCTTGTGAAGTCAAGTTGAAGGACTTCACCAGTGTAGAAAGGATGGTGCAGTACGCATCGATTGTGAAAAAGCAGTTAAGAGAAGGCCGGCGCCGTTCTCACCACAACACCGCCGCCGCCAGCAGACCTTTTTGGAACAAAGGTACACATTCCACATCACCTTCTACACCTTCTTCTGAGTCCACACGACCCCGAGTTCAGCCCGGACCACCTGAACGGCGTTTCGACCGTTCTACACCACAGTCCAGCCGTAGACCCGAGTCTACACCGACGTCGACCCCAAGGCCCCCATTCCAATGGCCTAATCAGCCCAATACGATGCCAAATACAGCCCCTAATCGAGCCCGTGACATCCAGTATCATAAATGCCAAGGTTGGGGCCATTTTCAGAATCAGTGCCCAAACCGTCGTGTTTTGTTTCTCAATGAACAAAAAGGGCTTGAATCAGCCAGTGAAGACGAAGAGGAGCCCCAAGACGTCACCCATGATGCCGTCGAACCCCCCAAAGTCGACGATGAAGATGAGGAGGCCGAATTGCCTCATGTCAGCTTAGTGTCTATTCGTAATCTGAACATCAATCGTGAAGACGAAGAGCAATCACAGTGTGAGAACATATTCTACACGCGAGTTGCCATCAAGGATCAGACCTGTGCGATGATCATAGACAGTGGGAGTGTAATCAACGCAATCAGCCAGTACGCCGTTGATAAACTCGCCCTTAACACTACAAAGCATCCAAAGCCATACAAGCTGCAATGGCTCACTGATCGAGGTTCCATCAGGGTTACAGGTCAGGTACACGTTTCATTTACTAAAGGTCGTTATTCTGACACTGTTTTTTGTGATGTTATTCCTATGGAGGCAGCCCACATTCTTTTAGGAAGACCGTGGCAATTCGACAGAAAAGCAGTTCACGATGGTTTGGCCAACACTTATTCGATCACCATGGATGGTCGAACCACTGTGCTCAAGCCACTCACCCCTAAAGCTTTTGCAGAGGATCAAGAGAGGATGCAAGAGAGATTTAAGCAAGAACGGGCAAAGCAAGCCGCAGCCGCCGCCCGGACCGCCGCCGTGAACGGCCGAGATTCGGCCGACCCATTCCAGCCGGAGTCTTCTTCAAAGCCGGCCAATGCAGCCCCTTCGAAGGCCTCTAATGATGCCTTAGTTTGTGGCAAATCATCCGGATCAGCCCCTAAAGTTGAACAAAATCGGTCTTTGTTCATCTCCGTTAAAGGCGTAGAGAAAGCACTAAAAGCAGGTTTACCTTTCGTTCTTTTATCTTATAAGAACAGTGCTACTAATAGTGTTTCTTTACCTTGTGATGTGCAGCCCCTTATGGAGGAGTTCACAGACGTGTTCCTGGAAGAGATTCCAAGTGGATTACCTCCAGTTCGTGGGATCGAGCACCAGATCGACTTCGTACCCGACGCAGTCCTGCCCAACAGACCGGCGTACCGCACGTCCCCTGAGGAGACGAAGGAGATCGACCGCCAAGTGAAGGAGCTGTTGGAGAAGAAGCAAATCCGAGAGTCGATGAGCCCTAGTGCAGTTCCAGTCATCCTAGTGCCAAAGAAGAACAACGAATGGAGGATGTGTATGGATTTCCGCGCCATCAACAAAATCACGGTTAAGTACAGATTTCCTATCCCTAGACTTGATGATATGCTAGATGAATTAAGTGGTTCTAATGTGTTTTCTAAGATAGATTTAAGATCTGGTTATTTTCAAGTTAGAATGCATGAAGGGGATGAATGGAAAACTGCGTTTAAAACAAAGCATGGTTTATATGAGTGGTTAGTTATGCCTTTTGGTCTCACTAATGCACCGAGCATGTTTATGAGGTTAATGAACCATGTTTTGCGGGATGTGATTGGTAAATTTGTGGTTGTTTACTTTGATGATATCTTGATTTACAGTCACAGTGCACAGGCGCACCTAGAGCACCTTAGGCGTGTTTTTATGCTTTTGCGTGATGCAAAGTTGTATGGAAATTTGTCTAAGTGTTCCTTTTGCATAGATGAAGTCGTTTTTCTAGGCTTTGTCCTCAGTTCACGAGGTATTGAGATAGACCATTCCAAAATCAAGGCAATTGAGGAATGGCCAACCCCGAAAAACGCCTCCGAGGTTCGGTCCTTTCACGGACTAGCTGGATTTTACCGTCGTTTTGTACGGGATTTCTCCAGTATAACCGCCCCTCTTACTGAGCTAAGTAAGAAGGATCGGAAATTTGAGTGGGATAAACAACAAGAGCATGCATTTACTACTTTGAAATCTCTGTTATGTTCTGCTCCTGTTCTTTATTTACCTGATTTTACTAAGACTTTTGAGATCGAGTGTGATGCTTCGGGCATAGGTATTGGTGCAGTTTTGATGCAGGATCGCAGGCCCGTCGCCTACTTCAGTGAGAAGCTTAGTGGCGCCAGTTTGGGATATTCTACATACGACAAGGAGCTTTATGCTTTGAAGCGTGCATTGGATACATGGCAGCACTATCTTTGGCCCAAGGAGTTCATGATTCACACGAACCACGAGAGTTTAAAGCACCTCAAAGGACAGCAAAACTTGAACAAGAGACATGCAAGATGGGTGGAATTCATCGAGTCCTTTTCATATGTGATCAAGTACAAGAAAGGTGAAGAGAACTTCGTCACGGACGCGTTATCTCGAAGGTACACACTTCTGAACTTAATGCATGCTAAGATGCTTGGTTTCGAGTCCATTAAGTCTCTTTATGTTGAGGACGCCTATTTCAGCCCCATTTATGCTTCATGTGTGTCGAAATCTAGAGCTATTGATGGATATTATGTGCATGATGGGTTCTTGTTTAAGGAGTCTAAGTTATGGATTCCTATTTGTTCTATGCGTGAGCTACTTGTGTTAGAATCGCATGCGGGAGGTTTAATGGGTCACTTTGGTGTACATAAGACATTGAACTTGCTGCATGAACACTTTTATTGGCCGCATATGCGTAGAGATGTAGAGAATGTGTGTAGTCGTTGCATTACTTATCATCAAGCCAAATCCACTTCACACCCATTCGGCCTTTAAACACCACTACCCGCCCCCTCAGCCCCTTGGATTGATATTTCTATGGATTTCATCTTGGGATTACCTAGGTCTAGGTCGGGTAAAGATTCGGTGTTTGTTGTAGTTGATCGGTTCTCTAAAATGGCTCATTTCATTGCATGTAGAAAAACCGATGATGCTGTTCATATTGCCAACTTGTTTTTTGTGCATGTTGTTAGATTGCATGGAATTCCTCGTACTATTGTTAGTGATAGGGATTCTAAGTTTTTAGGACATTTTTGGCGTGTTTTGTGGGGAAAATTAGGTACTAAGTTATTGTTTTCTACTGCATGTCATCCACAAACCGATGGTCAAACTGAGGTTGTGAATCGTACATTAGGAGCTTTACTTAGGTCTCTAATTAAGAACAATTTGAAGTCATGGGAAGAATGTTTACCATATGCTGAATTTGCTTATAATCGTGTTATTCATTCTTCTACTAACATGTCCCCATTTGAGGTAGTTTATGGATTTAATCCGTTAACTCCTACTGATTTGATTCCTTTACCCGTTGAGCATCTAACGAGTGTTAAAGATATGAAGAGAGCTGATTTTATTCGAGAGATGCATGAGAAGGTTCGTGCCCAGATTGAGCACAAAGGCGTTAAACCGCCGCAGCACGCAACACGAGGCGCAAACATGTGATATTCCAGCCCGGAGATCGAGTTTGGATTCATCTTAGTCCAGGCCGATTCCCTAACTTGAGGAAGTCAAAGTTGTCGCCCCGTGGAGATGGCCCATTCACTGTTTTGAGCCGTGTTAATGATAATGCATACCGCATCGATCTCCCTGGTGAGTACAAGTGTTCTTCCACGTTTAATGTTGCTGATTTGTCTCCTTTTTCTGCAGATGAATTCGACCATGATAACACTTCAAATTCGAGGACGAATTCTCTTCAGCAGGGGGGAATGATGAGGACATCCATAGCAATGAGGAGCTGCAATTCAAAGGACCCGTCATAAGACTACGAGCTAAGAAGTTGCAAGAATATTTACAAGCCATAATTCGCAAGAAGTTCGAAGTTGAAGACGGAGTGCAAGGAAGCTTGAAGATGATGACATTGTTGACATTTGAAGATGGAGATCAAGATGTGAACATGTGTGCATGAAGAAGAAGGCGTGTGTGTGCTTTTGTTAGGTTAGATATGTATACTTGCTATTCAGCCCAAGTTAAGCATGCATGGTGGAAAAGCCCAAAATACTCGGCCCTTAATGATCCAATTAAGGGGATTGATTTATTAGACTATAGTATTTTATTTATTTAATTTATACTATGGTTTGGACAATTTTTAGCAGATTTTTAGTTAGGATTTTTCGGTTATTTAGTTGAAGATTTGACTAGATTTTTAGATAAGGCAAGATCTACAAAATCTACCTTAAATAGAATTCTAGTTTAGGAAGTAGTCAAAGTCCAATTCTAGTCTAAGTTGGACTATAATTTTCGTCCCTTAGCCTTAGGATTTTCGATCAACCTATTATAATATAGGGGATCCATATTTCATTGTTACTTTAGACCATATTTGATAATTAAAGCTTTGCTTCAATATTGTCTCAACCCCATTTTATATCTTTGTGAGTTTAGATCTTTTAAATTCATACTCTTAGATTTAGCATCTCTAAGTTTTACAAAGGGAATTCGCCGTCCACGTTCGAGGGATCGTCGGAGACTCGCTATTGAAGAGAAACTTAAAGAATTTGGCCTTGTGTACGTTCGAGATTCAAGGCAACTTTCGGATTGTAATTCACCTCAACAAATTCATCATCCGTCCAGCCATCAACGACGCCGTCCATCATCATCATCGCACGTGATTGACTTCATCCTTGTTCGTGTCCAAATTCATCTCGTCTCGTTCAATCCGTAAGTTCGATTCTACTCTATCATACCCTATCTACTCAAGCCCTTCTAAACCTATTCACCATCATCGAATCATCATCATCCTATCCATTGTTCTAACCGTCCAAAACAGCCCTATTCCTATTTGGATTTGTGTTATTTTGTGTGTCATTGTCTAGGTATTTTAGTTGAGTCTTAGTCGTCTAGTTTTCGAGTATAGAATCCTTTCGAATCGACGTAGTTTCTTTCCTAGCTTCCGCGTCTTTTGTGTCTCGTTGTATCATATTGTCCCGGGTCACATCATGGGGTTATAATTAACTATCCCTAGAAAAAAAAATCATGACATTATAAGTTCGTCAAAATAATTGATATAACATCTAGTCCATGGATGTAATAGCCCAAAATTCTACTATCTAAATTTAATTAGGAATATAAATCTAATAGTTAATTTAGGCTCAATATCATTCTATTTTATTTATTTTGCATATGGCCCAAATGTCTAAATATAAGCATTTTAAGGTGGAGATCCAATTTATGGGTTTTTTTTAGCCCATTCATGTTTTAATTATTTCTGATACCTATAGTTATCAGAACGAGGCTATTAAATAAGGTATATGATAGCTCTCGTCAATACGAAACCACATAACTTGACTTCATTTGACCAAGTTATGATTTAAATTCTTGATTTAATTAGATTTTAGAGTTAGAGAGGGATATAAATACCCCCTTATTCTCTTTTTAGGTCATTAGTTGGGGATCATTTATAGGTCAGCCCCCTTCCCCCTTTCGTCTCTCCACCGCCGACCGGTCGCCGTCCCTCTCTTCCACTGCCGTAAAAATTTTCCGATGAATTTTTTCACATGCAATCATATTTTTCAAATGCTCGCTTCCTCCTCTACTTGATTCTTTAACTATTTTTATGGTTTATCAATGACAAGACCTCCGATTTTCGGATCTAAAATTGAAAAAATCCCTAGCCTTTGAGAAAATTTCTCTTATCTTTTTATTTTCAATTTATTATTTATGGAGTTTTTAAACTATTTATTCTATATTTTAGAGGTTGTTTTGGTGATGTTAAGAATTTGTGTTGGTGGAAATAATATGCATGTATGTGAGTTGTGAAGATTCACGAAATTAGTTTCACTTTATGTAATTTAATGGTGACTAGATTTACTCGCGCGCGTTGTGCAACTAAATAAAATAAGCAGAGCCTCTCATATATCACTTAGGACCCAAAACAGGCTCATACATTTATCAGACGGGTGGGCCGCAAGCGTGCTGGGCTGGGTCGACCCGCCCCACCCCGAATCTGGAAAAAAAAAATTGCACCAGAAAATAGTATCACTCATGCCATTAAAAAGTATCAGTCGTATTCTTAAAAGTATCACCCTGATACTTTAATTATATTAGTTTATAACATAGGAATTATGGTTTTATACATGTAAATTGGAGTTTCTTTTTCCCAGTTAGGATTTAAATTAAGTCAATTTAATTTTAAAGTTTACTAATCCTATTTTAGGGTATATATTTATTTCAAAATTAGGGTTTATTATTCCCAATTAGGATTTATTTATTTAAAAAATTAATTATCGAGTACAATGCATGGCCCACGCGTTATAGTTGGGTGAAAGATAACAGAAACATTATTGTAAAAATGTAATCAATATCATAATGAAAAATTTTTAATAATTATTCATTTTGAGATAATATTTATTTCTATCGTATTAATTTCCAATGTCTGACAAAGATTTGTGAGATACCAAAATTCTAGTCAAATAAATGTTGAGTTTGGAAAAATATAATTCTAGAAATTAAGGGCAAAACTAACATAAAATTATAACAAAATTATATGTTTGATAAAGTTGAACAAAAAACTAAAAACTACATATTAAATAATTCCTAACACCCACAGACCTATATCATTTTTTTAAGAAAGGCTTCATCATTTTATATCATTACTAAAGATAACAAAAATAATTTTGTAATATTCTAACTCATTTAACATAATTACGTAAAGATATTTGTGGTGTAACGGTTAGTGTCAATAGTTATTGATTAAAGGCGAAGGGTTCAAAACTTCTTGTATGTTATTATATTTTAATTTATTTTTATTTCAAGATATTTCTAAGATATATTTAAGTAAAATCTCAACATAAATTTTGAAAATGGTATTTAGCTTAATTGTGGGAGTTTAGAATTTAATTTTTACAGGTTAAGAGTTCAAAACCCTTAATTACAATTTTAACTCATTTTATCATTTTAATCTAAGATGATTTTGAACCTTATATAATTAATTTTCAGGTGATTTCATTCTTTTTTATTCATTTTAACATAAGACCATTTTAAACATTATATAATTTATGATGAGCTTAATTTTTAAAAATGAAGCTTAGTCCAGTGGTTATTGTTCTAATTGTTATTAGAGGTTTAAGGTTAGTGACTATGCTCTTATTAATTTATTTTATGTTATTGATTATGTGTTCAAGTTTGCTTGGCCACAAAATTATATTATCATTTTTTCTTATTTTTATTTTTGTTATTTTGTTTAAATTGAAATTTAGTTCGAAAATTAAGTATATAATATAATAAATTAATTTTCCATATTATTATTATTATATGATTCTTTAAATCATACATTAAGTATCGTAATTTTTCTTTATGTATTTAAGGTAT
Organism: Perilla frutescens; assembly: GCA_026008535.1. Classification (NCBI taxonomy): domain Eukaryota; kingdom Viridiplantae; phylum Streptophyta; class Magnoliopsida; order Lamiales; family Lamiaceae; genus Perilla; species Perilla frutescens. Next base: position 31,643,781 of record BRKX01000017.1, on the reverse strand, counting down.
TTATTTGCACGATCGAGGACTCCGCTATATTTTTAAGTTAAGATCACCCGTTCGACCTTTAAGCGACGTAAAATTACACTGTTATTTTAGGGACCCATTTCCCTAGATTCTTAATTTTCGTTACGGTATATCTGTATAACATTATTATGCTATTAAGCCATAGTTCTTATGTATAGGTTCTAACTCGAGACACGATTAGGACGAGCAATAGATAACCAAGATTATACCTATATTTAAACTTAAGGTCCTAATCCGACGACTGGCTTAGGACGAGAAGTCGTGAATAAAGCTACAATTAATTTATCTGTAAGGTGCGCTATTTTATCTTTGTAAAATTGTATCTTTCTAGTTATTAAATTCTGCTTTGTTAAAATTGCATATGTGACTATCTGTGTTAAATATTTACGTGTTGCGATGTTGTCAAAGTCTCATAAACTAGCATTGTGTTAATGTGAGTAGCTACCATATTGTATACATTATTCGCCATGCCTTATTCCTTATCGAAAGACTAAAATGAATGGTTACACTCATTGGTTACACTCATAAACTTTACACGTTGGAGATATAGTAGATGTTGCAGGTAGTGACTGGCTGGTTATACTCTTAGCGCTTCACAATAAAATATTTTGGTAAAATTAGGTTGCTTCCAATTTTAAAATCTCTTAAGCTTCACTACTTGTATGAATACAAATAGATCATTTTTAGAAAATGATTTGCACAACTAAAATTGTGAAAACTTGCCAACTAAGTGCATTAGTACTCAACCAAAATCATTTCAAACATTTTCAGGTCAATAGGCTATTATAACGTGGATGTGATGATGGTGAGAAATAGGCTTTTGTTATTTACATGTTTTCTCGTTGTCTCTTTTAATAGTATTCTGTTAAGAATTGAACTTCCGCACTTGTGATATTCTTTTATTAAATGCTAAGAACTCCGGTCTTGGTGTTATGAATAAGTATATGTAATTATAAAACATGTTTTCTTAATTTTCTATTGAGGTTTCATTAATTAGGTTACCTTTTTTTTTCCGTTTATTAATTCCAACCCATGTGACGTCCATTTGCACGATCTTTCAGAATCAGAACGCTATAATGAATTACCTTTATAATTAAGCGTTAACTATCAATCGTCGATTAGAGAAGATGAGTTGATTTGGCTCCTCCGTGGAGGAGAAAGAAAACATAGAAGCTATATTATGATTAGTTTTTAGGAGAGATTAGAAGTGGTAATTAATTTTATTTAGATAGGATTCAATGTAATAAAAAAATTACAAAAGTTATTTTTATTTTAGAAAATAGTGCTTGTGTTATCAATTTATATAAGGCTTTGGCGGTAATAAGACCTTTTCTTTTAGAAAAGACGTTGCTTTAGTATTTTTTTTCTTCCGAAAATTAACATTTTTTAAGAAAACGTGGATTGAGTAATTACATTAAGGGGTATTTTTAAATACACCATTATTTTTTTATACATCATATATTTTTTTAATTCTTCTTACTTTTTTACTTTATACACTATAATAAATATCATTTTTAACCCTCTACTTAAAAAAGTAAACAAAAATATGCACAAATCTCGCTCATCATCGACTCTCCGGGGGATTTGATGTGATTTTTGACTGACTTTGAAAGATTGCTTTTGTGCATATTGATAAGACGAAAATTGCATTCCGGCCAAAATATGGCCGAATTTAAATCATGTAGACGGTGGAGAGTCGTGAGATAAATGAAGAAGGAAGAAACGACGACATAAGGAGAAAGACGAAGGGCGACGGGTTTATTTTTTATTTTTTTTGCTCTTTTTTTATTATAAGCTTCATGGGTGATAGGGTGGTGGCCGGCAGCTCAGTTGCGAGGGAGGCTGGGAAAGGAAGAACTTTAATAATTTTTTTTTAGTTTTTAATAATTTTTATTTTTTATTTAATAAGGATATTTAAGTAATTTTATAAATAATTATTTTTAAATAATTTTAATTAATAGTATTTAGAAATACCCTTACATTCAAAGGGCTTTGGCGTGTGCATAAATTAAATATTTGTTATTTCTTAGAAAAGTAACCGCTTTGATAATTAAGCACCCTCTCAACATTATTTTCTTAAATATGTATAGAGATTAACTTAATTATGAATAGTTTTTTTTTCAATGATTTAATTATGAAAAATCTAAATCATCCTCACTATTCCGTTTTTTTATATAATAATAATAATAATAATAATAATAATAATAATAATAATAATTAATGTAACATATACCATATTTCCTAAGAGTTATATGGAATTTTTATTTTATTAAATGTAATATATTTATGTAAAGAAAGAAACAGGAAGGGGGGCATATTAGGTATTTCATGATAATATCCGCCATGGGCTGCAAAAGTTGGAGCAACAAGTAGAGCGTCCACGCGCCACCGTGATGATGGCTATATGCCGATCTTTCATCCATTTCAACTCCCCATTTCATCGTATAAATACAGCTACACCTCTCTTCCACAACTGCCCTCATAGACTCCCCAAATTTACAGCCCTATCCCTCTCATCGTCATCATCATCCATGGATACCCCACCAGAAGGATACAGAAGAAACGTGGGAATTTGTCTTATTAACTCCTCCAAAAAAGTAGCCTTTTTTTATAATTTGTGTTTGTTTATTTGGCTTTTGCTGTTTTTAGGGTTTTGATGATTACACGTGACTTTGTGTTTTTTGTTTTTTTGTTTTGGTTAGATTTTTGCTGCTTCAAGACTTGATATACCAGATGCTTGGCAAATGCCTCAGGTTATACTTACATTATTATTTGCGTTTTTCGTTGTCGAATTTGGGAGAAAGATTAAATTTTGATGTATTGCATTGAGGGGTTTCGTTATTACAAATATGAACTCCAAAATTTGCAATGATATAGTTGCGTTTGTTATTGGTGAATTTTTGAGTCTGATGTGAAAAAGATATAACTATGCTGTTCTGAATAGAGGAAGGGGGTTATTACTTATTTGTATTGGTGTAATCCTTTCAACTCCCTGTGCATTGCATCGCGTGCAATGGCAACTATCTACATATACACAACCACTCACTCATATACCCATGTGTATGCATGTAAATCAGCATTAATTAAGTAATGCACCTGCTGTTCATGCAAGACCTTGCATATTATAGTCCCATAATGAGGTGTAAACTTTAGCATCTGCATAATTGCATTTGTTTTTGGTAAACTTTCAATCTGATGTAAAAAATATTCCCCCCCCCCCCCCCCCCCCCCGCATAATGCATAGGGAAGAAGTTCTGTGTATTCTGGTCTGTAATGAAAGAAGTATAAACTTGAGTATTTGTAGCGGTTGCCTAAGGTATCACCCGAAGCCCATATTTTGTGCCAATCAAGAGGAATGTTTTCGCATTGGGAATATAAGGTTAAATTTAGTTGGTAAAATATAGTGTAGGATTGGTTGAGGAATCTTGACATAGTTCTTGATGTTAGCTTGCTCATGTGTGTAGGGGCATCTATTTCTACACTGAAATGCCTATTTTTTTGTAGGGTGGAATTGATGAAAATGAGGATCCTAGAAATGCTGCCATCAGGGAATTGAGAGAAGAAACTGGGGTTACTTCAGCTGATATTGTTGCCGAGGTATGCATACAAAATTGACGCTCATTGCAGTTTTATTTGTTGGGTGCTTTGAGTGGGTTTATTAGTGTCCAGAAATGCTGAATAACTAGCTTTATATGCAAAGAGGAGAGAATTCGGCTCCTCTTCTGTATATATTGACTGTAGTATCAGTCTATCAGACTCTCTCTAGATATTTAAAGCTAAGAACTCTGTTGATCTGAACTGTAGACCTGTGAGAGAAGAAGGAACATGCATCTATGCTTATGCTGACTTGACATCATATTGGGAAAGTTTGTACTATTAACTGGCTTCGAATTTGTTTTATTTGTTATGTCTAACAAGTGATCTACTGCAGGCACCGTATTGGTTGACATATGATTTCCCACCAGGGGTGAGGGCAAAGCTCAAGCAGCAATGGGGTTCAGACTGGAAGGGTCAAGCACAGAAATGGTAGCCATGCTTCTTCCTCATTTCTTCTTAACTATTTGATGTTTTTTCGCCATAGTACTTGTAGGCTTCAGCTGTCCTTTCAGACACTGTTGTTATGCTCATTAGTATAGGTGACACATTGATGATTTATGTTAATTGTCAGACAAGATGAAATGCGTAGCAGCTATTATGTACTTAGAAATATGTCTTTATGATGCCATTGAATAATCTTTTTCCAGATACCCGTAAGAACAGAGTTGGGTTGTTGATGATCTTATAAATTGCTGTGCTGCAAAGATAAAGAGAGTAGATATTTGGTGTATTCATTTTTTGTTTTGCTATATGCTCTCTGTGAACAAGGGGTCTGGCATATTCTCTATTTTAAGCACAATCTTTACCATGAATTACATTGTATTCAGCAACACTGGTTTGGCATCTTATGGACAATAAATATAAAGACAGCTCTTAGGAGGAAATATACCGAAAGCTCTTAATTGAAACTATATAGACAGCTCCTAAAATTCACAATTTCTTGATATGCACTTTTATCTTCTAGACTACTATTGACGGCCCAGGAAGGGCAATTTCTGCTGAATGAGAAAACATAGTGTTGATTCTGTAGGAGCATAGGATCCTGACACTACCCTAACAAGGCCCTTGATGACAAAATTAGACTTTTACCAATGCTGAAAAAAATAAAAAAAATAAAAAAATAGAAGTATCGCAATAGATAAGAGTTGTTTAGTTGAACCTGGGCTTTCCTGTGTTACTTAATTGTTGCGTGAATATGGTTTTGTTATTACATTGTTGTTTATGTGTGTTTCTGGCCAAACACAACTACGTTTTACTCATTTCATACTTATGTATCTGAAAGATACATCTGTTTCTGGTCTGTTCAAATAGTCTTCCGGCTTGTCTGATACAGTAAAACTTCTATACAGTAATATTGTCGGGACCAGAGAAAAATATTACTATAGGGAGGTTATTCTTATAGAGAATTTACATATAAAAATTATTTAAAAAAATAATAATATATTTTATACAACACTTGGAAATGTCCCTTCATATTTTAAAAATATGAATTTAAAAGGTAAGTAAGATTCATTCATGTGCTTTAGCTGAAGAGGACATCATTATAGGAATCAAGCAAGAAGCGCAAGGTGAATTCCAAAGAATGATAGTGTAGAAATAGAAAAAAACTCATGTCAAGAAGCTTCAACCATATTGGACAAGCATATTGGACAAGCTGTAAATATTTTAGATTCAACAAGAAGGTGACTGTGTTGATGAGTCACTTCAACCACGATGTGGTGTTAACCGGATTCAACAAGAAGGTGACTGTGTTGATGAGTCACTTCAACCACGATGTGGTATTAACCGAAAAAATTAAAGTATTGTCACATGCAACTTTAGATAAGTATTTCATTCAATTTTAAGTTTAATGTAACATATGTAGTTAAATAGTTCTAGATGTTTTATATAAATATTTAAACATATTTGAAATTTAATGTCATTTTATTACCATATGGAGATATTAGAATGTAGAGGTTATTCTTATTTATAACTGGTCCTGAGTTGGAACCATAATTTTTTGTTACTATAAGGAGGTTATTCATATATAGAGTATTTTTATATAAAAGTTTTACTGTATATTCATATATAGACATATATAGAGATAAGGAGGTTATTCATATATAGAGTATTTTTATAGAGTATTATAAGGAGGTTATTCATATATAGAGTATTTTTATATAGAAGTTTTACTGTATATTCATATATAGAGTATTTTTATAGAGTATTTTTATATAGAAGTTTTACTGTATAATGCTCGTAACTTCAGGTTTCTGTTAAAATTCACTGGGAAGGACGAGGAGGTCAATCTCTTGGGTGATGGAACTGAAAAGGCTGAGTTTGGACAATGGTCCTGGATATCTCCGCAGGAGATAGTTGACCGTGTAAGTTTTCTTTCCAATCCAAACTGTCTCAGTACTCAAATCACCCCGTTGCAACTTAAATGCTCTCTTATTTTTCTCTGCAGGCAGTGGATTTCAAGAAGCCTGTGTATGAAGAAGTCATCAAAGTTTTCTCCCCACATCTGCAGTAGATTATTGAATTTATGGCATTTCCCAAACCCAGTTTTTACACACCAAAATCGAATCTATCATCTAACTGATGTGTAGCGAGGGATGATCAAATTCTGAAGATGTTCACTACTACCAGCAATAACATACATAGGCAAAAGTCAAATTTCGGAACAGATTCATTCTGTTTGAGTTACATTTTTTTGGTTCTGGAATGCTGTAATCGGATGCCATACAATGCTATAATTTGTTGGATAACATGAAACTGTTATAAATTCTATTGGTTGAGTTACTTTAATTTGCTCTGATATGGGAAAGAATAACACTGGTGTTGCTGATTTGCAGAACACAAATAAACTTTATTCAAGAAAACTCTTGTTTCAAAGATATGCTCAACAAAATATCCAAGAAAACCAAATGTAACATAAGATACCCAGAAAATCACTGTTCCCTATAATTTTCACGCCCTCGACAGCACGTGTTCTTCACCATTTGAGCTTTGGTGGGAAGTACTGCATAGCATTAATCACAACATAAAATCTAAATAATTCACTAAATTGAGGAAATAATTGGTATGAGTTTTTACCTTCTCAATAAGGGAGATGTAGTATGGCTTCACCTTCTCCACATCAACTCTAACCTTGCTTTTGCTGTAGAGATCGTATTTGCTGCAGAAACAGTGAGCAAAATGTGAATATTCTGGAAAAACACAGCTAAAAAAGGCTGTGGAAAATAATATTTAAAGGGAAAAATCATCCAACTTGAATATCTGCAGCCATTTGAGATTCTCAGCATCTTCTTCATTCATCAGATACTTATATGCTCCTGTGTTGTGCAATGCTGAACCACAGTTGAATAGTTAAGACCATATGCAATCAAACTGCCTGGCTAAAATGAGAGGATATATACATACCATAAAATGAGTGATATCGAATAATGAAGAGTGCAGCTGATGGCAGTGTAGTCTTGTTTTCCTTAGCCACCTACAAGATCATTTGGAGCCGATTCAAGAATCTGTATGACACCATAAAATCGGGCTACATTTTTTTGACTGAGAGAACGATTCATATACCAGGTACATGTAATCATCATGCCCCCATGACATCAAAACATTATCTAGTCCACATCCCTCTGAATAAACTCCGAGCTTAGTGTTGTAAGCTGGATTCTTATGATCAGGGCTGCCCTTGAAATGCTGCATTGTTGAGATTTTCGTGTAAACTTTTTTTTTAATCTACTTCGCAAGTTTACTTTAGTTTAGAGATGGGAACAGACCTCATGGTGAACAATTGATGGATCAAAGGCACAGCCAACAGGAAATGTATCGCCTGCAGTTAAGCAGTCGATTACAAGAAGAGCAACGACAATGAAAAAATAAACTCGTTTGATGAATCAAGAATAGTCTCACCAACAACAGCCCATTGTGGGAGACCTCCAAAGCTAGGTAGAAGAAGAACTTTCCCAAGATCTAGAGCAAGATTAATGCAGAGTTGTTACTAAATATAAAATGTTGAAATTTATTTTGGGAAATTTAAGGTTTATAGATGAAGGAAAATGTATAGATGAATAACCATGAATAAGAGCAGTCAAATGCAGCCAATCTTGATTAGGATAATCTTTCCTAATGGCCTCAGCAGATTGAAGCAAATGCTGAATCTGAGGCTCATCCAAGTCAGGATCACTCTCATCCACCACTTGGTTCAGGAGTTCACAGCAATCCCAGATGCTCATTTCGACTCGATTCAACGAGCTATACTTCTCCCTCGTACGCTTCACCTGCATCAATCATCAACACAGAATACATATATATGCATGTGTTCAAGAACAAGTACACGATCTGTAGTAACCTTTTTTTTTATTAAATTTTAATTTTTTTGGCCTTACAAAGTCATATGTTTGGTTGATGTGGCTGAGGCGATAGAGTTCATCGACTGCCTCTCTTCTCTCGCTCTCAGCATCATAATCCCTTCAAATCAGACACCAAATATATCTCAGTTTTCGTGATACACTTACAGTAATGAGAGAGAGAGAGAGATACCTGAAAGAATGGCCGTAGGAATTGTTGTGAGGGACTACAAATCCTTCTTGATCGAAAATCATTTCATTAGTTTCAGGAACAGTCTTAAAATTCTTAACATCGATCCCTTTACAACCAAAAAAAAAGAAGAAAAATTTAGTCAGCATGGAAAAACTACACATATATATATATATGTGTATGATTGTAGTAACTTGCATATACGAAGAAAAACAGAACAGCAATGAAGAAAAAGATTGAAAGAAACCAAAGTGAGGGCGCTCAACGAAAATAGTCATTAATTAATATTTAATATATATTGTTGCAATGGATTGGAATTTGGAGCTGAGGGGTGATTAAACATGCACACATTATTTTATATATAAAAAGCAATTTCGAAATTGATGGAATGCAGATACAGATCGATCACGTTGAGTCAGCTTTGAATGGAAATGTGTTGGTGTCCAAATCCAAATTATCCAATTCTATATTTGATCACCACTAATTATATTTGCTTCTAATTCGTGATTATCCATTCTTTTGTTGTAAATGGTAATTACACGTACGAGATATATATATATATATATATATATATATATATATATATATATAACGATTTAATGTGATTATATTAAAGACTATTTAGGAAAAATCTGTGGTAATTCTATTATTCCTTAATATGCCAAAGTTAAATGGAAAGTTAGGAATATGGAAATCATCTTTTATTCATTTTGTCTTATTTAGGGGGGTGTATTGGATTGAGATTTCGTTGGACTTTTAAAATCCGGGTGTATTCAATCCAGACTTTTAAAAGTCCAACGAAATTATGGTGTATTCAATCCAGACTTTTAAAAGTCCAATGAAATCTTGGTGTATTCAATCCAGACTTTTAAAAGTCCAACGAAATCTTGGTGTATTCAATCCAGACTTTTAAAAGTCCTTTAAAATTCTGCGGTATTCAACAATCCACGGACTTTAAAATGTCATTGATTTCGTTGGATTTCAGCTGGATTTCACGTGAAAATTACAAAGGATGAATTCCGACTTCCAGACATGAGATTTCGATGGATTTGAAAAACCCAGCGAGCGCGGTGTCCCAGCGGTAGGTGGGGAGTTAAAATCGGGCACCCCAGCCGTCACCCGACCCCAGCGGCCGCTGGCCTTGCCGATGATGGCACTCCAGCGACCACTGGGTGCCAGCGGTCGCTGGGATCAAGGCCGCTCGATTCCAGCGGCCGCTGGGTTCAATTTTTCTTACCAGATACACCGATCGTTGTGTTCCAACGAGCGCTGGCGAGATGGATTTGAAATCCATTGAAATCGTTCAAAATCGGTCCGAAATCCATACGAAATCCGCCAGACTCTGCGTGGAGTTGGGAGACTCCATGTGGAGTTTTGGGAGACTCCACGTGGAGTCTATGGATTTATAAAATCCATAGAAATCCATGGACATTTTAAAATCCAACAAAATCCATCAAAATCCCAATCCAATACACCCCCCTTAGTTTCATCCCTAAATGCCAAAATAACTAGGCAAAATGTGTGTTTTATTTTTTATTTATAAAATTAATCAGTTACAACATGCGCCTGTTTGTTTTTTTTTTTTTTTTTTTTTTTTTTTTTAACAACATGCACCTGCTAAGATAATTGAATCTTCAAGCTTTTATTTGCATTATAATTACATATTCACATCAAATTAATGGACATTGACTACAATTAGAAGGACCTTATCTTGAAGCAAATAGAAGAAGTAAACCCCATTCGTATAACTATATATTAATTTAAAAATCTGCTAATATATATATATATATATATATCAATTTAATAAAATCCAAGCACACAAACTCAATCTTGGTAGACTTTTTTTTTTTAAAATGAAAGCATAAGGAACATGTATTCATTGTTTGAAAGGAGATATTTATAATTATCTTTCCTAATCAATTATTTGAAATAAGAAAAATTACTTCAGCCCTTCCTTATTGATACAATTTATTTATATAGGGTTCCATTAATTACAGATCGTATGTATCTTTATATTTAAGTCCATTTGTAATAGCTAGCTAGGGTGTGCCTAATTAAACACACTTATCATTTTCTCTTTATACACCTCAACAAATTGTGTGATGGAGATGAAGCTACTATCATAATTCTATCACATTATGATCGACTTTTGAAGCCTCTAGCTAAGGCGTGAATTCATTTGAGAGTTTTTATTTACTGCTATGTTTTATTAATTTAGTTTAGTTCTAAGTTCAGTACTTTATCTTTGGGCTTAGCCCATTAGCTTAAACTATAAATAGTTGGAACATGATATTATTTACGTTTTGGTTGATTATTGATATAAGAAATCTAGGGTTTTCCCTGTTGTCTCGTTTTACATCTCACTGGAATTACAATGGAAGTACAAAAAGGTAGAAGAGTAGAAGAATAACAATTACAATATTTAACTGAATTAAACAAAGCAAGAAGACAGGAACCGATGTGCAGATTCCGGCAAGCCGAGTAGAGGGGACCTCTCTCCGCAAGACAAATACGCCCCGGCTAGTGCTCACGGTTTGGCGGTTGTCTTTCAAAGATGAAACGGCTTCGTCCTTCCGGCAGTAGCACCACGGTTACTGTCCAGCCCACTAACTCCACCAGCTCCAGATGGCAGTTACCTGAGGCTCCACCAGCTCCAGGTGTTGAAGGCTCTTAACTCATGGGAGTTACATCCTTCAAGCTGGACAAGCACCATGTGCACACACGTCCCGGACCCGGATAACTGATCCGCCGACCCGCTCCACGCCCCGACCGTAAAACTGATACGGCTAAGCCCCGGAAGCCCACGTACGTCCAAAGTCCAAGCACCACGGTTACTGTCCAGCCCACTAACTCCACCAGCTCCAGATGGCAGTTACCTGAGGCTCCACCAGCTCCAGGTGTTGAAGGCTCTTAACTCATGGGAGTTACATCCTTCAAGCTGGACAAGCACCATGTGCACACACGTCCCGGACCCGGATGATGAGTTACATCCTTCAAGCTGGACAAGCACCATGTGCACACACGTCCCGGACCCGGATGAGTTACATCCTTCAAGCTGGACAAGCACCATGTGCACACACGTCCCGGACCCGGATGAGTTACATCCTTCAAGCTGGACAAGCACCATGTGCACACACGCCCCGACCGTAAAACTGATACGGCTAAGCCCCGGAAGCCCACGTACGCCCAAAGTCCAAGCACCACGGTTACTGTCCAGCCCACTAACTCCACCAGCTCCAGATGGCAGTTACCTGAGGCTCCACCAGCTCCAGGTGTTGAAGGCTCTTAACTCATGGGAGTTACATCCTTCAAGCTGGACAAGCACCATGTGCACACACGTCCCAGACCCGGATGAGTTACATCCTTCAAGCTGGACAAGCACCATGTGCACACACGTCCCGGACCCGGAAGCCCACGTACGCCCAAAGTCCAGGCCACTAACTCCACCAGCTCCAGATGGTGGTTACCTGAGGCTCCACCAGCTCCAGGTGTTGAAGGCTCTTAACTCATAGGAGTTACATCCACTAGCTCCAGGTGTTGAAGGCTCTTAACTTATAGGAGTTACATGAAGGCTCTTAACTCATAGGAGTTACATCCACCAGCTCTCATAGGAGTTACATGAAGGCTCTTAACTCATAGGAGTTACATCCACCAGCTCCAGGTGTTGAAGGCTCTTAACTCATAGGAGTTACATCCACCAGCTCCAGGTGTTGAAGGCTCTTAACTTATAGGAGTTACATGAAGGCTCTTAACTCATAGGAGTTACATCCACCAGCTCTCATAGGAGTTACATGAAGGCTCTTAACTCATAGGAGTTACATCCACCAGCTCCAGGTGTTGAAGGCTCTTAACTCATAGGAGTTACATCCACTAGCTCCAGGTGTTGAAGGCTCTTAAAGCTGGACAAGCACCATGTGCACACACGTACCGGACCCGGAAGCCCACGTACGCTCAAAGTCCAGCCCACTAACTCCATCAGCTCCAGATGGTGGTTACCTGAGGCTCTTAACTCATAGGAGCTCCAGGTGTTGAAGGCTCTTAACTCATAGGAGTTACATCCACCAGCTCCAGGTGTTGAAGGCTCTTAAAGCTGGACAAGCACCATGTGTACACACGTCCCGGACCCGGAAGCCCACGTACGCCCAAAGTCCAGCCCACTAACTCCACCAGCTCCAGATGGTGGTTACCCGAGGCTCTTAACTCATAGGAGTTACATGAAGGCTCTTAACTCATAGGAGTTACATGGTGGTTACCTGAGGCTCTTAACTCATAGGAGTTACATGAAGGCTCTTAACTCATAGGAGTTACATCCACCAGCTCCAGGTGTTGAAGGCTCTTAACTCATAGGAGTTACATCCACCAGCTCCAGGTGAGTTACATCCACCAACTCCAGGTGTTGAAGGCTCTTAACTCATAGGACTTAACTCAGCTCCAGGTGTTGAAGGCTCTTAACTCATAGGAGTTACATCCACCAGCTCCAGGTGTTGAAGGCTCTTAACTCATAGGAGTTACATCCACCAGCTCCAGGTGTTGAAGGGTGTTGAATGCTCTTAACTCATAGGAGTTACATCCACCAGCTCCAGGTGTTGAAGGCTCTTAACTCATAGGAGTTACATCCACCAGCTCCAGGTGTTGAAGGCTCTTAACTCATAGGAGTTACATCCACCAGACTCTTAACTCATAGGAGTTACATCCACCAGCTCCAGGTGTTGAAAGACTCTTAACTCATAGGAGTTACATCCACCAGCTCCAGGTGTTGAAAGACTCTTAACTCATAGGAGTTACATCCACCAGCTCCAGGTGTCTTAACTCATAGGAGTTACATCCACCTGGTGTTGAAGGCTCTTAACTCATAGGAGTTACATCCAGGAGGCTCTTAACTCATAGGAGTTACATCCACCAGGTGTTGAAGGCTCTTAACTCATAGGAGTTACATCTACCAGCTCCACTCATAGGAGGCTCTTAACTCATAGGAGTTACATCCACCAGGTGTTGAAGGCTCTTAACTCATAGGAGTTACATCCACCAGCTCCACTCATAGGAGTTACATCCACCTGGTGTTGAAGGATCTTAACTCGAGTTACATCCACCAGGTGTTGAAGGCTCTTAACTCATAAGAGTTACATCCACCAGCTCCACTCATAGGAGTTACATCCACCTGGTGTTGAAGGCTCTTAACTCATAGGAGTTACATCCACCAGCTCCAGGTGTTGAAGGCTCTTAACTCTTAGGAGTTACATCCACCAGCTCCAGGTGTTGAAGGCTCTTAACTCATAGGAGTTACATCCACCAGCTCCAGGTGTTGAAGGGTGTTGAATGCTCTTAACTCATAGGAGTTACATCCACCAGCTCCAGGTGTTGAAGGCTCTTAACTCATAGGAGTTACATCCACCAGCTCCAGGTGTTGAAGGCTCTTAACTCATAGGAGTTACATCCACCAGACTCTTAACTCATAGGAGTTACATCCACCAGCTCCAGGTGTTGAAAGACTCTTAACTCATAGGAGTTACATCCACCAGCTCCAGGTGTTGAAAGACTCTTAACTCATAGGAGTTACATCCACCAGCTCCAGGTGTCTTAACTCATAGGAGTTACATCCACCTGGTGTTGAAGGCTCTTAACTCATAGGAGTTACATCCAGGAGGCTCTTAACTCATAGGAGTTACATCCACCAGGTGTTGAAGGCTCTTAACTCATAGGAGTTACATCTACCAGCTCCACTCATAGGAGGCTCTTAACTCATAGGAGTTACATCCACCAGGTGTTGAAGGCTCTTAACTCATAGGAGTTACATCCACCAGCTCCACTCATAGGAGTTACATCCACCTGGTGTTGAAGGATCTTAACTCGAGTTACATCCACCAGGTGTTGAAGGCTCTTAACTCATAAGAGTTACATCCACCAGCTCCACTCATAGGAGTTACATCCACCTGGTGTTGAAGGCTCTTAACTCATAGGAGTTACATCCACCAGCTCCAGGTGTTGAAGGCTCTTAACTCATAGGAGTTACATCCACCAGACTCTTAACTCATAGAAGTTACATCCACCAGGTGTTGAAGGCTCTTAACTCATAGGAGTTACATATCCACCAGCTCCAGGTGTTGAAGGCTCTTAACTCATAGGAGTTGAAGGCTCTTAACTCATAGAAGTTACATCCACCAGGTGTTGAAGGTTCTTAACTCATAGGAGTTACATATCCACCAGCTCCAGGTGTTGAAAAGCTCTTAACTCATAGGAGTTGAAGGCTCTTAACTCATAGGAGTTACATCCACCAGCTCCAGGTGTTGAAGACTCTTAACTCATAGGAGTTACATCCACCAGGCTCTTAACTCATAGAAGTTACATCCACCAGGTGTTGAAGGCTCTTAACTCATAGGAGTTACATATCCACCAGCTCCAGGTGGGTGTCTTAACTCATAAGAGTTACATCCACCAGCTTAACTCACAGGAGTTACATCCACGTAAGAGTTACATCCACCAGCTTAACTCATAGGAGTTACATCCACCAGCAATTCATAAGAGTTATATCCACCAGCTTAACTCATAGGAGTTACATCCACCAGCTCCAGGAGGCCGACCCGTTAGCTTAACTCATAGGAGTTACATCCACCAGCAACTCATAAGAGTTACATCCACCAGCTTAACTCATAGGAGTTACATCCACCAGCTCCAGGAGGCCGACCCGATCGTAAAACTGATACGGCTAAGCCCCGGAAGGAAGCCCACGTACGCCCAAAGTCCAACATCCACGTAAGAGTTACATCCACCAGCTTAACTCATAGGAGTTACATCCACCAGCTCCAGGAGGCCGACCCGATCGTAAAACTGATACGGCTAAGCCCCGGAAGGGGGCCCACGTACGCCCAAAGTCCAAGTCCGAGGACGAGACGAGCCGGGCAAGGGCGGGCGCGCGCGTGTGTGCGCGTGTGGGCTCATGGCCCACATCCTTGTGCACTTAATTACTTCACTTAAGTGTTAATACACTTAAATACACTTCTTAATTTGATTAAGAAATCAATGTGGGATTATTTAATGTGTCTTAAACACATTATCCCACACACCATAAATGCCCAATCGTGTGACCAACTTTAACCATTTATTTCTCACTCACCGAAAATCGGATTTGAGCAAATAAAAATACTACGATTATCTACTCACGATATAGAACAATCGTACGATATTTAATTCCTCCAAAATTAAATATCTCGATCACAAAAAATCGGATAAAATGAGTCACACTCACTTTATTAAATCCTATTTTCCAACATTCCCTACATCTTTCTCGTGTTTGTCTTTGGTCTTGTGCGCACATATTCGCTGCATCATTGTGCAAATGAGTGTGTTTACATCCTCTGTAGTATTATGTGGTCCAAATTAAAATTAACTTTTCATGTCACTCTTTCCTAATACAATTATATATATAGAATATATTTTCATGTAAATATTAATGTTCTATCTTTCTTTTAGTTATGATGTTACATGTAACTATGTAAGCTCACTCATTCGCTATTTTTTTTAAATGAATCGATGATTTGGCAAATGCATTAACAAATTAAATTCATTTCTAATCATCCAACAATTTTTTAAAGTCTCAAGTATATAATACATCTATATATACTAAAAACCCTCATAATCAAAACATTTCATTTAGAAAAAACACCAATAAACAAATACTTCGAAGAATAATCAACAAGAAAACATTGGGAAACATATATTTTTCGCAAAGTAAAATCATCCCAATCGCCATCACATACTATGTGAACTCCATTAATTGTACTTTTTTCCCTCTTACTTATATAGTTATAACTTATATATGCCACTCCAGGGTAATTTCAACAAACAAGTATTATCATCTTTTATATATATAAAAAAAATATACATCGTTCCCTTCAGAGACACCCAAGCGATGGAATAGTTTTCTCGGTAATAGCATATCCAATGTCTTTTTTTTCTTCAAACCCAATTATTTTGCTCATGATCGCCCATGGAAAATATTTTGCAAAACTTATAATCCTTCACAAAATTGGAAATAAAAAATAGATGATCTGCAGTCATTCTATAATTTGCAACAAAATCTTGAAATGTCTTAACTACTCTACTTCACCAATTTGTTATTAAACGCAGTTGCAAAACACCGAAAATGAAAACAAACAAAAATCTTTTTTTTCTTCTTCTTAAATATAAGTAGCAATTGCATAATAACACTGAAAAAATTAAATAAATTGAGAAACTTACATAAATCATAGCTTGAAACATTTCCATCTGCATTTTTTGATCTGCATTCAACTTTGAGGAAAATCTCTCTGTTTCCAAACATTTGGAATGAAGAAGTTTTGGAGAAGGGGTGAAATAAACGAAGTGTGAAAGGCAATGCCATTTGAAGAAAGAAAAAATGGGCTTTTTTTTGGTGAGTAAGCTCTGAGTTTATAGGGTATGGTTTCTGTCTTTTGATCTGCATTATCATCACGTATGCATATGATATATGTCCTTTCGATTCCTCTTACTGAATATAATTGATACGATACGTATAAAAATATACTTGATATGAAATGTGCTTTACTCGTTAGGTCAGTCAATATCAAGAATCAAGATAATGCTTTCAGTACGGTGAATATGTGATGACTGATATGACCTACACTCAATAATCTTCTCAATATTGATAACCTAAGAAATCAAGATGACATTTGTGCGTTCCTTTTTTTTTTTATTACTGGAATAATATTATTAGGCAGAATCTGCATATTCGACCTTCAATAATTGCATGGCATTTCGTGTTTAACAAAAATCTTCCATTTTTGGCAAAATACTCAAATTGCAGCGTACATGAATTTGCTCCAACCACCACTAATGAGCTAAAGCAGTTGAGATTACTTTCTGACAACAAATTTCCTGCATAGCTATAATAGGCAGTATGTAACAATAACTGTACATCAACCAATCCATTACCATTTTTGTTTGAAGAAAAAAATATATATGTATTCAAATTTCCCATTCTTGATCAGCAATCTTATAGATCATTTTGGTCTCGAAAGTAACTATCACAAACTTATCTGTCCCACAAATGAAAGATAATATGCATCAATGTAATGTCTTCTTTTCTTTTTCTTTTTAAATTTCCAAGTTACACACACTACTTAGATTTAGATTGTCCAATATACAGTTAGTTTATGTCTGAGATACCAAATATCACCTAATTTGCAACATCTAACCACAAAGAAATCAGCCTGCATAACATAACCAAACATCATTTCAAAATTTACCAGCATTTGCATAAGTTGACAAGAAGCTCTAATAAATCAGTTCCTTTGCAAGCTATCTACAATTTGATGCAACTGATCAACAATTTCCTCTGCCACAACTTCAGGGGAGAATCTGGCCTCCATGTCAAGCCTAGCTCGTGCTCCTTTAGCTTTAGCTTCACCAGGATTGCTGAATACGTGCCTCATCAGAAATCGCAGCTTATCAACAGATGGCTCCGCCCATGAATGCCCCTTAAAAGGTCCATCATCAACTTCACTCATTCCATCGAAGGGCAACGGATAGCTATTCTCATCCGTCAAATACTCCGTCGGGCCAGACCAGTTGGTAGTGATCACGGGCAATGACATTGCCATTGCCTCCACCACTGGCCGGCCCCAACCCTCTCCTCTAGACGGCAAAACAAACGCGTTAGCTGCCTTATACAACCTTGGCAGATCAACCTGAGCTATATGGCCATCAATCACATACACCGGAGCCCAACCCTTGATAGGTTGCTCCAAATCAGAACCCTCCACAAACTCAACAATCTTGTTAGCAAAATCACTCTGTGTGTGATATGCATTCGTCAACAAACACAAGACGACGTCATCAACCCCGGAAAACTCCTTCAGATAAGACCTCAACAGCACATCCCACCCTTTCCTATACTCCCATTTGAACACACTCAAGAAAACAAACCCTCCTTTTGAAACCAACTCCTCTGATCCCAACACAAGGCTACTCACTGCATCCAAGTCCAATGGATCAACCTTAAATGGATCGAAAAACGACACATCAACAGGCTGAATGATCTTCCTAACCTTTACAGGATCAACCCCACTTTCCCTAAACGTGCTAACATGGAAATCAGTAGGAACCCATACGAAATCCATTCTATTACACCTCTCCACATGTTCATCATTAACTCTATCAGTCTCAAACATAGTCCTCCCCACCACAACCTTAAACTGATGGTAACCGGTCGGCGGGCATGGAAGGGTCTGGAACAGCGGCGGATACCAAGCCCCAGGCTCACTATGACAAACCACAACAGTCTGATTGAATCTGCATTTGGTTTGGTAAAGCTCAACGGCAAGATTTCTCATTTCTAAGGGCAAACCCTCCCAGAATTCGATATTTTGAAGATCACCATGCTGCTCAATGCTCAGTTTGAAAAGTGGGGTTTCTTGATTCTTGATGTAACGATTGAGTGCCAAAATGTAAGACCAGGCTTCTGAGCTGTAACCACCGCCGGAGAGAAAAGGGGCCATCCATAGTAGACAATAAGGGGGTTGGTAAATTTCATTTTTCTTGAAATGGTGAAATTTAAGGATTTCTGGAAAAATGGTTGATTTCAGAAGGGATGGTGTGAAGTGGGTTTTCTTGGTTAATATGGTGAATGAAATGGCTAGGAACATTATGAAGATCGAGATGAGATAAATGGGTTTCATTGAATAGTGGATTTTAGGTGTTTGTGGGTTTTGGGGTTCTTGAATTCCGTCTGAATTCATTTTTACAATCTAAACAAGAAACATCAGAGGCCATATAAATCAAGAATTACATGAGAGAGAGAGAGAGAGAGAGAGAGAGAGAGAGAGAGAGAGAGAGAGTGCAAAGCAACTTGCGAAACTCTACTGGGCGTTGAAGGGGAAGAGGAAGAAATGACGATGGACGAGTGACTTCAGGTTCCAGTTTCTTCGCTATGCACATTTTTCAGAAAATTACTTAACCCCGATTTTCTCTTTTTTCATCTTAGGTCGATAGTAATGAACTAATGATCACCCCCATAATTAAATTTATTGTGTTAATTTTGGGCCTTCTTTTCCTCTTTTTTTTTTTGGTTGGTTGGGGGTATAAGGACACTGGTTTCGAATCCGAAAGATCTACTTTTCTCCAAAGTTCTTCATCACTTAATTATTTCGAATGAAATAATTTTGTTTCTTAAAGGTGAGAGAGTATGAAATATATGCAATCTCGACGAAAATAGGGATTATGACCATCTTACAATATTGCTACAACATACAATTGGCTACGTCAAATTGATTTTATGTCATAATATTGGTATCGGGATACTATAATATACACTTGTATGCAAATTCCAAAATAAAAGGCCTCCAAAAATTACCAACCGTGAAACGGCATTCAAAGGCTTCATTTTGCAATTTCATTTGTATTTGTATTTGTTTTACCACAAGCACACCACTTAGCGGTGCCGGTATTCATCTCTTTGCTGAGATATTAGAATACAAATTCTAATCCCCATCCACAAGCTAAAAATAAAAAAGATTTTTTCTTCCTTTTTCCCTGTTAACAAACAATTTAATAATTATATTTCCATGCAAATCACGTACTTCTGGAAATTACGATTAAAAAAAACTTTTCTAACATTATTACATAAAGAGGACTTGTAATGTCAATAATGATATCAAATTGAATTAAATGACAGATTCAAGAAAAATTAAATGATAATATTTCAAAATCAGAATTTAAATAAATTATGTTTTCAATGAATTTAGGTTAAACAAATTATCATTATCCAAAAATTCAAATGAGCTCTTAATTTTATTTTATTTTTCCAATGAGAGAAAAATTAAAACACAACAAAATCTAGACATAAATGGTTCTGCCTGCTTCAAGAAGGCAATATTACGAGCAAACAATAAGGAAATTTACCTTCACGAAACTATACAATAAACACAAAGGCTAGAACAATGCAAACTCAAACCATAATGTTTGGGGAAAAGGGCAAAAAAAAGACCTGGAGAAGAGTTGTCAGATTCATAACACAAACATTAACTAAGGATATAATTTTATTTATTTTTTCTGAGAGAGAGGGTACAATTTCTTATTACTTCATATTGACAACGATGCAGACACGAGCTTCACTCACATCTTTGACTGAACGCGGCTTAGGCTGGCTTGGATCGATCCATGTGGTTCATCCGTAGGTAAATACACATCATCCTCAAACTGTAACAATAATCAGGAAATGGAGCAACATTAAATATTTCCCTGAAGCTTGTATACTATTACTATATAAGAAAATTATGCTCGGAAGACGTTTGAGAAATTCAATAGACCTTCAGGGAGAGAATGGCCGTGCTTCCTAAAGGCATAATATAGGAAGTTCAGAATCAATATCAGGGAACTGCTGGTGCTAGCAAGTAGCGACCTACTACTGTGGGCATTTTTCAGAAGAGATTGGTGAACTTCGCTTTTATTAATGGTTCATGTGAAGTTCTTATAGTTTCAAGACAATTGTGAACAGGAAAAACAGAAGTCATTTTATGCATATAAATTTTCTCGCACAAAACAGATATGAAATAATCTACCGTAGATATTCAAAGAAACTACAGATGCTCTGAGCTCTCAACGTAAAAGTAGGATCTTATCAAATTCAAGAGGAGTCTCCTAAAATATATTATATTGTTCTCATAGCATGAGTGAAGTCTCACAAACATTTTACATGGAGTCAAATTTGGTATGTCATTGGACACGAGGACCTGAATTTAGTAACGGACACAATTTAATACTGCCAGGAATAAACAGGGAAAAGAAATAAATCTTTAACTTAGGTATCATATGTCTTTCACCAAATATTCCTATGATTATGGCTTTCAATAGCAGAAGCATCCTCGGAACTCTTTTATGACCTCAATTATTATTTATGCTGTCATGTTTGTAGTAAGGTAGGAAGCATACCTTGACAATTACAGGGTTATCTTTGCTTGATAAGTTGACGGGCAAAAAGTGAATATTCGGCATTTTCAACTGAATTGATGAAACTTCGGGAACCCTGAAATGCATCAAGCACAAGTCAATAAGAGGGTGCATTTTGCTTTTAAAAGTCTATAAGATCCTACATCTTATAAGATGTTTTTTGATTTTATAAGATGTTCAATCTTATTTAAAAAATAAGTGGCTGGAGTATTTGGATGTTGATATTATAGGATGTTGGTAACAGTAAGTTGCAACTTACTATTTCAAAAGGAGCTTATAAGCTACATCTTATTTTGAGAGCAACTAAGATGTTTTTCTTTACAAAATGGTTATCAAACACGTTAAAGGGGTATCTAAGCTCTAAAACTCTTCTATATTGTTTTAAAGAGCATGTAAACTTAGCCAAAACCCTCTAAGTTGTGCAAACAGTCAAAAACATGTTTACAAATAGGCCAAATAATCAAGCACAGGCAATGCTCTCAAAGAAGTTCAAGAAGGGAGACTCTCCATTACAATGCATGGATGATGCCATCACTATGAGTTTGTTGGGTCAAGATATAAAATAATGGATAACCTGGCAAGCACGGCCTTTGCCATGTCGTAGAGAGTACTCTGAACAGATGGACTGTACACTCCTCTTTTTGCAGGACCAAAGAATGTGTCAATTAAGACCTTTTTCACATCCAAGTATTTCTCCATGAAGTATAATTGGTTTGAAGGGATACTTGCGAGAGACTCATAAGAATACCTACAGAAAGAAATTGAACATATGTAAAGCAGGACTACATCCTGTAACTTCAAGTAACAGAAATCTGATAATTATCTAAAGGAAGATCATATGATTTCACTGGCTAATAGAATCCTCAATTTATTCTTTAATTTCACCAATATAGAAAATTTACCTCCAAGATGAGGTAACCTCTGTTGCAAACATCCTCTCTCGTGTTTCAGGCAAAATTGTATACTGGTCTCTAATAAAGCCTTCAAAACCTGACTGACATAATGTTGAATCTAGCGTGAGATACAAATAGGAAACAAGTTCTGATGGATTCAAGTTACATAGGCCAAGGTATGTAACTAGCTTTCTGTATTGAACATAGATTAATCTAACATATCATGGTTTTCAGTTAAAATGAATTATTTACGCTCAGAACACACTAAAACTTACTTTTCTTCCATGTCTAACAGAAAATCAAATGTGTTCTGTTATCTGAGATGACATTAGGGAGTAACTTACAAAAAAAAAAACTCCACACTTCTCTTTAGAAGGAAAAAAGGGTACATGAACTGCTTGAGCTCCAATTCCAGAAGAACTCATATTGCTAACTTGACGAGATCATAATATTAGCAACATATTGCTAAGATGTTAGAGATTATACACACTGCTAATATGTGACTAATAATTTGCTAATATGTTTGGTTCCTAGGTTCTCACGGGGGGATTTGGTTCCTATTTGATCCTTTCCCTATATATATATATATATATATATGAAGCTCACTTCTCTAATAGTTCCAGAGTCCAGACAAAAGGCAAGCATGCCAAATCATCATTACATTTAGAAAAGAGGGTAACCTTTTAACTGGTCACAATAAATTCCACCATGTAGATCTGCAAATTCATTGCAGAGACACAGAAGAAATATAAACATTGAAAAAACTGGGGAACTTCAGATTTTTATTCCATCACATCCAGCTCCTCCCCCCCCCCCCCCCCCCAACAAAAGGCAGGGGACAAGGGGCCTATATTTTATATTTTGGGGATTTATTCTGACTGACATTAGTTCTAGAGCCTTTACTAGAAAATTAAACAGAATTTGAATCAAATAAGTCAGATGATGACACTTGAACAACTGCTATCTCATTCATTCGATGATTAATACAAGTGAATACATAATCCCAGAACACCTTTAATTCAAAACGAGTGGTACTTAAATGCATGTTATTAACTCAACCAAATTCAGTAAAAAGAAGGAAAAAGAAGTGACATGACACAAGGTCTCAGAGTAGAGAATGCTGGTGGATAGAGGGTGTCATACAGTTTTCCCAGCATATGAAACACGAATATAAACCAAGCAAACCCGGTCAGCATAAAAAACTTCAATTTAGCATTACTCACTTGGGTGGTCTTCAGCACTGCCAATCCTTCAATACCAGAAATAACCTGCAGCCCCCCGGACTTCTTTACTATGACTTCAGTTGAGTGCTTCTCAGATCCAAGCTTGAAACCTTGAGAGGATCCATTTAACATAGTTAATCATATAATTATATACTCCCCCCCCCCCCCCCCAATGATTACACACACAGCAATGAGCCACCACCCAAGGCAGTCAGTCCCCTTCCACAGCCATTAAGCCAAAAGAATGAGTCAAGAAAGATTATCATTTCAGAGCACCAGTGTTCAGGCTGATTGATCAGGATATCAAGACACGGTTAGAACTAACACTTTATCAACATTTAGAGACCCAGTATTCATGATTATGAACTACATTGACTGGGCTGAGCAGTTTCACTTAAATCCCATCTCTGGAAGAAATCCGTACGAGCAATAACCTACTACATCAACTTAACATGTTCGTGTGGATGGCCATCAATGTGGATACGTTCCCATGGCTTCTCGACTATCTTAATAATTGCAGCAGTGACCTACCAAAAGAAGAGATATAAAAAAAAATATCAGCTCATATTTGCAGTGAGAAGTCATACAGTTCTTTGAAACTTATGCCATATGAATAAAACTAGTGTAGCATGATATCATCTAGAAACAAGACAAGACAAATACTTAAGGGCTAGGTTCGTCCCAATAATTAAAATCTAATGGATGTTTTAAACTTCAAAACTACATTAACCAAGCATTATCAAATAGGCAAGTCTCAGAACTGGAGATTATCTCAAATCAACACAGTTACTTAATATCCATGAAATCACTCTGACACGACAAAATCAAAAAACATATGGCATACATATTTTCACCTTTCTAACAGAGTCACTTCAAAGACTCTATTATATGATCTGAAATTACGCTTGATTTCAACTGAATCGGAGAGGTACAAGTTCTAACAGACTCTATTAGTAGTATTAACTTACATAGGCAGCCAAGTTCATAGACTATTACCTGAGGGTAAAAAGACGTAAAGTGTTTGCCAAGTAGAATGGCAAAATCCTCCACTGAAAGCGGCTGCTGACATTCCTTAGCTTTCACGTATACCTGCACCACACCAAATTCAGTATCAAACAACTACAAACACGATGCAGTATTTCCAGTGGATCGAGTTATAATCACACATTAACCGTGATTATACATCTGAAATGTAATCGAATCTAGAAAGAAATTAATTAATTGATCGTCTACACGATCCAACCATAGCTTAAATCCTACTGAATAAAAAATGAAAAAGGTACGAGATGTTGTGGTTACCGTGTTTTTCATGGTATCGGTGGCGACGATGTCGCAATTGTCGGCGAGGGTGTAGGCGGGGAGACAGTCGGAGAGGAGGCTGATACTGACGTTCCATTCAACGAAATTGTGCCGGCCGTTGGGTTCTCTCCAAATCCTACCAACTCTAACCCTGGATTTGCCGTGGCGCTGCTCCAATTTCAGTCCGTCCGCCGCCATCTCTGCTGCTGGAATTCAGTCGAAAAGATTCCGTGCAAATGGCGGCTACTCTTCTCATATATAGTCCATGCCCATGCTCCATCGGCGCGTCACACCTACTCGATGCAGTCGTGCATTGCCACATCACTGCATAATTTAATTCCAAAAAAAAAAAGCAAATTCTATATTTCTTCATTTCGTTACAAAAATGAAATCCTAAAACAGAAACTGTTAGGACCCACGATGTTTAATAATTAATACTCCTAATTCAATTTTTACGCCACATTCATGTCACATCAAATGTTAAAAATTCTCATCTACTATCAACGTTTTTTAAAAATGTTAAGATTCAAAAAGCAACTTCTATAATTAATTAATTATAATTTAATTTCACAATATATTTTTAATTAATATAACTTTAATTATTACATACGTATACACAAAATTTCATAATTTAAACAAATAGTATAGATATGTAACTTGATTAAAATAATTTAATTACAAATTTATAATATAAATATTTAAACTAGTATAACATTAATTATAATATACTATATGTGTGTGTGTGAGAGAGATAATTGAAATAAAAAAAAAGGAGAAAGGAAAAGAGAGAGGTGAGAGGAGAGCCGAAAAATATCGAAGATATCGATATTTACGGTATACCGGTTTTTCGATAAGGTATGATACCTTATCGGAATTTTACAGTAAAGTAACGGTATGAATTTTCAAAAATTAAGGTATACCGGTACATACCGAAAGTTCAGTACACCGTCATACTGTGCCACGGTATATGCCGAAGTGAAAGTATGTACCATACCATCATACTGTGCCACCGGTACATACCTTCATTTCGGCATACACCTGGCACGGTATGACAGTATATATCGGCACATCGGTACATACCGTACTTCGAATTATATATATATATATATATTGCATATCTATAATACAATATTTAGTAAGTTTATCATAAAATTTATGTTTTGATATTTAATTTAATACCTAAACTATAACTAAAAATGAACCATTTGAAATCAAATGTAATAATAATCTTCTATTTTTTCAATCAATAAAATTAAAAGTTAAAATGAGTAATCAATAAAAATTAAAATATAATGATGTATATGTAAATTATAAGATATAAAATTATTTCAATAAAATAAAAGATAAATTAAATTATATTATGCATAATAATATTTTATTCTTTTTTAATTTTTAAAACTAAAAGTTAACAAGAATGATTGAAACGATTAAAAGAAAATGAGATTTATTATATCAAAATATAATACTTAGTTTGTTCATCGTAAAAGTTCATAAACATATAATATTTAATATAATTTAACAATTAAATCTATACTATATATAAAAACAGAAAAAATCTAATTTTACCTCCATGGCAATTTTGTAAATAGAATTGTGAATTGAGGTCATTAAGTTTTCGGCTTTAATACATTATTTTTTAATAATTTAAAATAATATAGAAATTAATGATAGTGGGTGTAAGATACGACAGTTATCTTCTATATTTAAACCACAAAAAGGGTTCTAGATTTTCAAGGCTTACTGTAAAGAGCCGCTGCTCATCAAAATAAAAAATGTCCATCTTTCACCCAGGTTCTTTATGTATTGTATCTGAGACTATTGTAATCTTCATCTGTCATGAATGAAAAAGATGATGATGGAGGCAGACATACATTGTCTGAAGCGGTCAGTTGATGGCTCTATCTGCCGCATCCTGGTAATTATTCCGTCACCATATTATTATTATTTTCCCCTCAATTGTATCTCTCTTATCTTTTTGGTCAAAGATTTCGAATAATAAGAGCTTACCACATAAGGCATCCAGTTTCAGTTTCCCGATATCACCGGTGTCGAGTTATATTGCAAACATTGACGTCATTGGAGAAAAGTTTTGGCAGGGAAAAGAAAATTCAACTTAAAAAAGGTACATCAACAAAGGTAACTGTGATAAATCCTTCTTCATCTTCTTTCTGAGGTTTGCTTCTGGCTCCATTATCCATGATTTCTCAAAAGTAGGTTTTATTTTTTTGAGAATTTGAAAAAGAAATTAGCCTACACATGTTCGATAAAAAGATTCATTCAGTGAATCATCTAAAAATATTTTTTTCTTTGTTATTTGCAGCACCCTGCAAACATCAAAATTTGTAAATTGTGTGGGAGTAGCCAAAGATAAACTTAGGCCCATTGGATGTATATATGGTAATGATTAATCGAATTCTCTTCTTTACTTTTTTTTATAATTAACGAACTTTACTCTAAAAGTGTCTATTTAATTATTATTGTTTAAACATTGAATAGTGGTTGACTCTGGTGTTCATTTGCCTATTCATCTATAGTTCATTTGGTTCTGATGGATTTGCTATCAAATGTCATTGAATGAACTAGAGTCGTGAGAATCTTGGTGATTATATTAGTTTTATTTAAATATATTTAATAAATGGTCGTATTTGGATGGGCTGTCTTTTTTTCATGGTGGTGTTGCAAATTTGAGAAGAAAAAAAAGGTTTGTTAGAGGGATTCTTGATGCACTGAGTATGATATCTCACTTTCATGTATTATTTACATGTAATAGTTTAGAGAAAAAGTATGCACTGATTTTATTCATTTAGGTTTAATTAATTATGTAGTGCGGCTATGAATAAAGAGACTACTGAGGATGTTGCGATTAAGAAAATAGACGATTAAGAAAATTGAGAATGCGCGCGTTTGATAACATAATTGATGCAAAGAGGATTAAAGGAGATTAAACTTCTATACCTTTTGGATCATGAAAACATAAGATCAAATTCATGTCTTGCTTTAGTGTTTCAAGATTTGGTTTTTTTTTTTTTTTAGAATTATAGAGTATGATTTTTGGTTTTTGACGGTATACTGAACTCAACTTATTGTTATCAAGGATATTATAAGGCCACTAGAGGGGGAGACTTTTAATTATATGTACATTGCATATGCACCGATGGATATATACTTTGCCTCAAATAATATGGCCGAATCAGTGTAATATCATTGTTGGGATTTGATTATGGAGAATAAGGAGTGACCAGAAACCACTAAATTTGATTTATTTATGAGCAAAAAACTTGGCATTTAGCATAAAGTTGACTGAAGTAACTCAATTAAATAAGATTTTATTCACTAGAAAGATCTAACCTTGATAAATCACGTTTATATTATTTATCGGAGTGTGTTTGTGGTTGTAATTTATATGATACCTCATTTGTTTCATCTTCGTGTGTCTTAGTTTAAACCAAAAAATAAAGTAAAGCGAAAGAGTGAGATTTTGAATGAACTTTTCTAGACATACAACAATAGCAGAGCAGCACCACCAGGTGTCACTGCAGCTTTAGCCACTTCTTTTCAGGATAAACTTATCTTCAAAATTGGCACAAGCAGCAGTAGCTCCATTTTATTTTATTCTATTTTATGCATTGTTGTTCAAACTCTTTTTTATCTTTTTTTCTTTATCTTCAGCCATTAGATATGCTCCATTTCACAACAATGATTGTGAAACTCTTGAATGTCAAACAACGGAATGATGCAATTGTCTCTGCTGCAACAACCCCACCCGCTCCTAGTCGTGAAGAATTTTTTTTCATTTTCTCCATTAATCATGTGTCCCCTGCCTGACCTCTTCTACCTTACCAGTGACCACATTTTCATGCAATACCATGATTTCAAACTTCCATTATCACATAATTGGGAAAGATCTAAGGTGAGTAACATTATTATCAGTTGTATATGGCTAATATAAGCATAGATGAAAATTATGTTTTCATTTGGTGGGCCACCTGAGTGTGTGTGTATCTGGTGGTATAGTTAAAATCATTATGATAGATTTATCGAAAATGTTTATTTAAATGCATGTGTGAGTTTGTGAGATGTGCTTTGAATGGTAGAAACTATGTGTTTTAATCTATTCAGATAATGGAGCTAGCTTTTGACAATCATCTACCATAACAGTTGCACCTATACAAGGTGAAATTGTTTTCTATATACTGAGCTAAGCCTGGTTAATAATATATTTCAGCGATGCAATGCTGTTAGTTTGGTTCAAAGCAGAAGTATTAACCTCAAAATATGTTTCTTCCTCCCCTGCCCCCTTTTTCTGTATGTTTGTATTGTGTAGTATGTTAATATGATATGAGATCCTGAGTTGTTGCACATGAATAATACATCTTGAGAGGGCTCCGATTTTTAGCAAACTATGAAGTTTTTCCAATCTGCCTATTTCTCAACCAGGATCCGTGATCGCACAAACGAGCTTGACCGATCAAAGATGTTTCTTTTTGTGATCTATATCATGTAGTATGGAACCTGAGCATCTTACTGGATTAGCTATGATTTATGCCTCAATCACGTGTCTAAAACTTTATTTTGCTAACTCTGTTATTGGAAAAGAAAAGTCTCCAGAACTAGATGATGGTGGATCGGGGTTTTCTCCCCGTGATGATGGTGATGGTGGTGGAGGGAGCGACGATGGTGGTGGCCACTGGTCCGGCGGGTTCTTCTTTTTTGGGTTACTTGCTTTTGTGGGTCTGTTGAAGGATCGAGAGAGTAAAGGACCTTACAGAGATGAAAGGAGAAGATGAGAGAGAGGGAGAGAGAGAATATTGTTGGAAAATAGGATTTATTGAGTTTTGACTCATTTTATCCGATTTTTCGTGACCGGAATGTTTAATTTTGGAGGAATTAAATACCGTACGATTGTTCTATGTTGTGATTAGATAATCGTAGTATTTTTATTTGCTCAAATCCGATTTTCGGTGAGTGAGAAATAAATGGTTGAAGTTGGTCACACGATTGGGCATTTATGGTGTGTGGGATAATGTGTTTAAGACACATTAAATAATCCCACATTGATTTCTTAATCAATTTAAGAAGTGTATTTAAGTGTATTAACACTTAAGTGAAGTAATTAAGTGCACAAGGATGTGGGCCATGAGCCCACACGCGCACATACGCGCGCGCGCGCCCATGCCCGTGCCGGTGCCCGGTGCCCGTGCTCGGCTCGTCTCGTCTTGACTCGACTTATGGTGGAGATGTGCCTATAAATAGGACATCCTGCATGGTTCAACATGCTACATTCTGTATAAACGAACATCATCATATTGTTGCATATGAGTTCCTTCGAGTCACAGTTTCCCAGTTCTCGATATTGTCTAGTTCGCCGAAGCCTTATCGGACTTGTGGTGCTACTGCCGGAAGGACGAAGCCATTTCATCTTTGAGAGATAAATCGCCAGACCATGAGCACTAGCCGGGACGCAATTTGTCTAGCGGAGAGAGGTCCCCTCGACTCGGCTTGCCGGAATCTGCAATCGGGTTCCCATCTATTTAACTGTTCATTCGCAAGACAAATTAAGACTAAAAACAATCAACTACCTTTGCTGGAAATGGCGTCAGAATCAAACCTTGTTGTTCCAAGGACCGCTTCCCAGATCGTTGCTCCAAGGACCATTCCCCATGGCCAAGCTGAGAAGCCGGAGAAGTTCTCCGGATTGGACTTCAAGAGGTGGCAGCAGAAGATGCTTTTCTACCTCACCACATTGAGAGTTGCTGGATACGTCAAAGAAGATGCTCCAGTGGTCAAAGAGAACGAGCCGGACGTCAACAAGCGGACTGCCTATGATCAGTGGATCAATGTAGATTTTTTATGTAAAAATTACATTCTAAATGGCTTAGTAGATAGTCTATATTCTGTATACGGAAATGTAACTAGTGCTAGGGAATTATGGGAAGCACTAGAAAAGAAGTACAAAACGGAGGATGTCGGAACTAAGAAGTTCGTCGTGGCAAAGTTCCTCGATTACAAAATGGTGGACTCCCGGTCAGTGATGGATCAAGTGCAAGAGCTTCAACTCATTGTGCACGACGTTCATGCTAAATGGATGGTCCTTCCTGACTCTTTCATCGTTGCTGCGGTGATTGAGAAGTTGCCACCTTGTTGGAAGGACTTCAAGAGCTATCTCAAGCACAAGCGAAATGAGATGACTCTTGAAGACCTTATGGTTAAGCTTCGAATTGAAGCCGATAACTGAAAGGCGGATCCGAGACCACGAGTCCCGATCAAGGCCAAGGCTAACTTGATGGAACGTGGTGGACCATCAAATAGCAACAAAAGAAAGCGCCCGGGTCAAGTTGACAAAGGAAAGAAGCCAATGACGAAGTTCAACGGCAACTGCTTCAATTGTGATAAATCGGGGCACATGTCCAAACATTGCACGGCTCCAAAGAAGAAGCGTACTAACTATGGTGCGCATTTGGCGGAACATAACAACAAAGGCAAAGGCAAGGCCCGACAAGATGATTGGGATGATGATGATTTGGCCTCCGTTGTGTTTGAAGCCAATCACGTGGACAACCTGAGAGAATGGTTCGTCGACACCGGGGCTACTTGTCACGTTTGCTCGGACAAGAGCTCGTTTGCTACCTATAAAGTTGTTGAAGGTAGAAAGTTGCACATGGGGAACCAAGCCTTGTCTGAAGTGGTTGGTGTGGGCATCGTGGTTTTGAAGCTGACTTCAGGCCAAGAGCTGACTTTGAAGGATGTGCTGCATGTTCCGGACATCCGCAAGAATCTAGTTTCAGGCTCGCTGTTAGTCAATCATAGTTTTAGACTAGTGTTTGAGTCTGAAAAGTTTATTTTGAGCAAGTACGGAAGGTTCTTTGGTCGGGGCTATCTCGCCAATGGGCTTTTCAAAATGAATGTAATGGCTATGCGCCGTGTTGCAAAAGAAAGTGCTAATAAAGTTGATTCTTCTATTTATTTGCTTGTTGAGTGCTCGGATTTATGACATTGTAGATTAGGACACGTTAATCTAAATGTTATAAAATATTTAGTAAATTTAGATTTGCTAAAAGTGAACCAATTTAATACACAAAACAAATGTGAAGTTTGTGTCGAAGCTAAATTGGCTAAGTTACCGTTTCAATCGGTTGAACGGAGCACTAAACCTCTAGAGTTAATTCACACAGACGTGTGTGACTTAAAGTTTGTGTAAACTAGAGGTGGTAAAAAGTATTTTATTACTTTTATTGACGATTGCACAAAATATTGTTATCTTTATCTTTTAAGAAGTAAAGATGAGGCGATTGAAGCTTTTAAGAACTTCAAAAATGAAGCCGAAAATCAACTAAGTTGTCGAATTAAAGCAATTCGAAGTGATAGAGGTGGAGAATATGTTGCCCTGTTTGAAGAGTTATGCGCATGGGCGGGTATAATTCATCAAACTACTGCTCCCTATTCACCACAGTCTAATGGTGTTGCTGAATGCAAAAATTGAACTCTTAAGGAGATGATGAATGCTTTGTTGATAAGTTCGGGATTACCACAGAACTTGTGGGGGAAGCTGTGTTGACAGCCAACTATATCCAGAACAAAATTCCACTTAAGGGTAAGGATGTGATGCCTTACGAGTTGTGGAAAGGACGCACGCTGTCTTATAAATACCTCAAAGTGTGGGGGTGTTTGGCTAAGGTTGAAGTGCCACTTCTTAAACAAGTTAGAATCGGCCCTAAAACGGTTGATTGTATCTTTGTTGGGTATGCACTTAATAGTAGTGCATATCATTTTCTTATTCATAAATCGGAGATTCCCGAGTTGACTGAAGGAATGATGATGGAGTCGAGGAATGCTATATTCTTCGAGAATGTCTATTCTTGTAAAGATAAGGATAGGGCAGAAGGTAGTTCTGAGAAACGAACTTCTAAAGCTGCTACTAGTTCTGATCCTGTAGATGAAGAACCGAGACGTAGCAAGCGAGCTAGGACGGCTAAGACTTTTGGTCCGGATTTCATCACCTATATGCTAGATGATGAGCCAAAGTCTTTGAAATAAGCTCTATCTAGTCCAGATATTGCGTTCTGGAAAGAAGCGATCAACAGTGAAATCGATTCCATCATGTAAAATCATACTTGGGAGTTGACAGATCTCCCAAGTGGGTGTAAACCGTTAGGATGAAAATGGATCCTAAAATGAAAATATAAGGTAGATGGTTCTGTTGATAAGTATAAAGCTCGTTTGGTTGCCAAAGGCTTTAGACAAAAAGAGGGGTATGATTTCTTCGATACCTACTCACCAGTAACAAGGATTACATCTATTCGGGTGCTTTTAGCGATTGCTACCTTGCACAATCTTGAAATCCATCAGATGGATGTAAAGACCGCATTCTGAATGGTGAGCTGGAGGATAAAATAAACATGGAACAGCCTGAAGGGTTTGTTGCACCAGGGCAAGAACGAAAGGTGTGTAAACTTGTTAGATCATTGTACGGTCTGAAACAAGCACATATTCAGTGGCACCTGAAGTTTGATAACGTGATGTTATCAAATAGTTTCAAAATCAATAAGTGTGATAAATGTGTGTATATAAAGAGTAGTTCTAATGGCTATGTCATAGTCTGTCTTTATGTAGATGACATGTTAATCATGGGCAGTGGCCACCAGGTGATTGTTGAAATGAAACAAATATTGAAATGAAATTTCGACATGAAAGATATGGGCTTAGCCGATGTGATTCTAGGAATTAAGATAATACGGACAAGTGGTGGAATTGTCTTAACACAGTCTCATTATGTTGAGAAAGTGCTTAAGAAATTCAACACTTTTGATAGTCCGCCGGCTAAGACCCCGTTGGAACTCAATGTACACTTGAGCAAAAATCGGGGAGAACCGATAGCTCAAGAAGAGTATGCAAGGGTTATTGGGAGTTTTATGTACATCACTAACTGCACTAGACCTGATCTTGCATGTTCTGTGAACAAGTTGAGTCGGTACACAAGCAATCCAAGCAAAGAGCATTGGAAAGCTCTAGTACGAGTTCTAATATACTTGAAGTATACTTTGAATTTCGGGCTACATTATACAAGGTTTCCTCCTGTACTTGAAGGGTACAGTGATGCGAATTGGATATCAGACACAAAAGACTCATTTTCGACTAATGGATTTGTTTTCACTATCGGTGGTGGAGCAGTGTCATGGAAATCCACGAAACAGACTTGTATAGCCCGCTCTACCATGGAATCTGAGTTTATCACAGTAATGATTCACTGTGATAGTCAAGCGGCTATCGGGAGGGCACACAATGCTATGTACAATGGTAAGTCTCGACACATACGTCGGAGACATAATACTGTGAGGCATATGATCTCAAGTGGGATTGTCTCAGTTAACTATGTGAAGTCAATAGATAATCTAGCGGATCCGCTAACCAAAGGGTTAAACCGAGATCAAATGGCTAAGTTTCTATAGGGAATGGGTTTAAAATCCACACTCTAAGAATGCTTGTAGTGGTAACCCAACCATGATGACTGGAGATCCCAAGAACTTGGTTCAATGGGACAACTAAGCTACAAACGTTCGGTTTGGTAGCACTTGGAAACTAATAAGTGAACCTTTCCCTGTGAGCAAACCAAGTGTACACCTGTCAATGTGGTGAGGATAAGTCCTATGACTTTTAATGATTCATAAACCTAATGAGGTTGAGTATGGTAGGATACTCGGAAGAGGAGATCACCTATATAAGTGAAAAGTGGGGCCGCTTCTAAAGAGATACTTATAAATTCAAAGAGGTTGTCCATGGCCTGAAAAGGACACAAACGTGAGAACAGATAATGTTTGATATACAGCTGTTTTCAATACTATTGTCTCGGTATACACTAAGGATGTATAGTTCAAGGCATCATGTCCACTAAACAGCCGGTATACTCGATAGTATTGGAATATGGAAGGTTCAAAGTCACAAGCTACCTATCCTGTGCAGTTGTGTTTCTAGAGAACTGGGCTGCTTGTCTGCATACATGCATGCACTATTTCCACTCATGTGGGGGATTGTTGGAAAATAAGATTTAATAAATTGAGTTTTGACTCATTTTTCCGATTTTTCGTGATCGGGATATTTAATTTTTGAGGAATTAAATACCGTACGATTGTTATATGTTGTGAGTAGATAATTGTAGCATTTTTATTTGCTCAAATCCGATTTTCGGTGAGTGAGAAATAAATGGTTGAAGTTGGTCACACAATTGGACATTTATGGTGTGTGGGATAATGTGTTTAAGACACATTAAATAATCTCACATTGATTTCTTAATCAATTTAAGAAGTGTATTTAAGTGTATTAACACTTAAGTGAAGTAATTAAGTGCACAAGGATGTGGGCCATGAGCCCACACATGCACACGCGCGCGCGCGCCCCGCCCGCCCGTGCCCGTGCTCGGCTCGTCTCGACTCGACTCGTTCTGGTCCTGGTCCTGGTCCTGGTCCTGGTCCTCGGACTTGGATCTTGGCAATTGGAATTTGGGTGGACTTTGGGCGTACATGGGCTTCCGGGGGCTTAGCCGTAGCAGTTTTACGGTACAGAAACGGTCGGGTCGTGGAGCGGGTCATCGGATCGGCTATCCGGGTCTATAACGGTTGTGGAGCGGATTGGTTGACCGGGTCGTGGGCTGGACTGTAACTCCAGGGGGTTACAACATGGTTTGAATGCCCTCAAACCCTAGCTATCCCCTACAATGGAGCTGTGCCTATAAATAGGACATCCTCAACATGCTACATTCTGCATAAACGAACATCATCATATTGTTGCATACGAGTTCCTTCGAGTCACAGTTTCCCAGTTCTCGATGTTGTCTAGTTCACCAGAGCCTTACCGGAATTGTGGTGCTACTGCCGGAGGGACGAAGCCGTTTCATCTTTAAGAGATAAATCGTCAGACGGTGAGCACTAGCCGGGGCGTAATTTGTCTTGCGGAGAGAGATCCCCTCGACTCGGCTTGCTGGAATCTGCAATCGGGTTCCCATCTATTTAACGGTTCATTTCGATTATTTATTGTTATCTTTCACTTCTTTCTATTCTTCTTGCAATTCAGTTGTAACCAATTCAGTCAAAGTGTAAACAACCGATAACAAATACATGTTCACATGATGCAAAATGTGTACACAAGATTTGTAGTTCGTCCTACTTTTCTATTTACTAAATGATTCATGTCTTGCTCTAATATTTGGGTGCTTTATGATATTGAATTTTGTTATGGCTTATTACATTAATCTTTTTTTGATATGTAGGCATATGTAAATGAGGAGCTGTAAATATGAGTCTGAATCAAGTGACTCAGGAAGAAAAATGAATATGCATAAGTATTATTGGAAATTTTATAATACAATGTAATAAATCTCATTTGAAATGAATAGTTATTATAAAAATTTCCATACATGAAAAAGACATACCTATTTGTGAACAAAGTAATAGTATCTGATATTTCACCGGCCTGCGGTTGTCGCGCAACGCGCTGGTGAAATACTAGTTATAACTAAAAATAAAATAATGTGAAATCAAATGTAATAAATAATAATTATATTATTTTTCAATCTTTAAATTAAGAGTTGTGATGAATGGTCTAAACATTTTAAAGAAAATGAGATATACAATTCAATAGTACAGTATAATATTTAGGCCTTAGTATGTTTATTATGAAAGTTTTGAAAATTTTTAAATTTTATATAATTTAATACTTAAATTAGAACTACAATTTGATCAATTTGAAATCAAATATTATTTATAATCTTTTATTTTTTAAAACTTTAGACTAAAAGTTATGATGAATAGTAAAGAAAAATATATTAAAATGCAATATTATATACAATATTATAACACTTAGTATGTTCATCATAAAAGTTTAGGAAAATATTATATTTCATATAATTTAATACAAAACTCCTAACTAAAAATTGAACAAAGTGAAATCAGATGCAATAAATAATAATGTTATATTCTTCTTTATTCTTTAGACTAAAATTAAAGTTATGATGAATTATCAAAAAAATAAAATAAAATGAGATATGATATGCAGTGTTATAATACTTAGTATATGTCCATCATAAATATTTATGAAAATATTGTATTTCATATAATTAATACAAAACTCCTAATTAAAAAGTGAACAATGTGAAATCTAATGTAATAAATAATAATCTTATATTATTCTTTAATCTTTAGACTAAAAGTTATGATCAATTATTGAGAAAATTAAAATTAAGTGTATTCTTTAATCTATTTATGTTTATATGCATGAAATGTATTATTGATTAATGTTTCTTTATGCATGTATTTTCTTACTAAATATTTTTAGTATAACGATAATTTCGATATACCGTGAAATGTCGATATGGTACAGACCGAAATATGAGTAAGGTAAGGTATATCGAAGTAAGGTACGGTAAAGTATACCGAAATAAATGTATGGTATAGATATGCATTATGTGTCATACCGAACTAAGGTATATCGAAGGTAAAGGTACGGAAACGGTATGATTTTTGTTATACCGTAAATTAAGGTAAGGTATAAGGTATGACAAAAAAATAAGGTATGTCGTACCTTGACACCCCTAAAAAGAAGTGTGTCAAAATCTGGTTTTGGCTTTCACGTGAATTGGTGCCTTTGTTTCAGCCTTTCAGGGCGGGTAGAGCTATGGGTACGTAAAATCAAACAATCGAATTAAATCGAGTTATTTGGTTGGTTGGTTTAGTGATTTTATCTTTAATTTTGGTTTTAGTTTAATTATTAAAATCAAAATATAGTTTGGTTCGGTTTGTTTTTAATAAAAAAAAAATTCGGATAAAACCAAACTAACCAAAACATATAAACTACAATTCTTTTAATTTATATTTCTAATATTACACATAGATTCAAAAATAAATTGTACACTCATTAATAAACCAGGGGAAAATGTAAGAGTGCTTCAACTTCAAAGTTTTTTATTTTGTGGATTGAACTATTAATTGTTAATTGTAATTGTGATATGTGATATTGTGACAAGTTGACCATCCACATGATTGACTAATGGAATACTTTTATTATTATTTTATTTATTTAATGTATCGTTTGTTATTTATTAAGTTCTAGTATTATTTTTCTTAAATATAGTTATTTGAAAAGAAACACATTAACATTTGCTTAAATCGAAAATCGAACCAAACGAACCAAATAATTATGGTTCGGTTAGATTCAATTATATTAATTATTTTGATTGGTTTGGTTTTTCTTTTTCTTTTTTAAATTTCGGTTT
This sequence comes from Perilla frutescens, assembly GCA_026008535.1. NCBI lineage: Eukaryota > Viridiplantae > Streptophyta > Magnoliopsida > Lamiales > Lamiaceae > Perilla > Perilla frutescens. The sequence goes on along the minus strand of BRKX01000017.1, from coordinate 31,606,006 downwards.
ATGGTTTTTTTGGTTTGGTTCAGTTTTACACTGAACCAACCATTTGTACACCCCTAGGTAGCGTACACCGATAGAAGATAGAAGTTGGCAAAAGCATACTCTTTCCTTGTATTTTTCTCCCATGTACAAAAGTAGTCACTTCTTTTTTATGGACTACATATTAAAACTAGAGTTAATTGTCAAATAAATTACTTTGTTATCACCTTTTTGAAAATTATACATCATATTTAAACTTAATTAATTATAACATCACGTTTTAGTTTGAATGTGATTAAATATCCCTAATTTTTTTGGTTAGTTAAGTATGACATATTCGGTATATAAATCACGTTGGCAACCACATCAACACTCATGTGTAAAAAAGACTTTGAGTTTATTGTTGTTTTCAATATTTTTTTATCTTTTAGAAATAAAAAATTATATATAAAAATAATTTTATCAAAAAATAATAATAATAACAAAAACGACGTCATTTGTATACATAGGGCTAGCAATTCGGGCTGCCCGACCTGGCCTGACCCGGGCCCGCCAGTGGAAAAAATCAGGCCGGTTCGGCCTGCTCCAAAATTAATTTTGGGCCTATATTTTAGAGGCCCAGTCTAGTCATATTTTTGGGTCGGGTCGAACCGCCCCACGAGCTTTAGTGTAAAATTTCAGATTTTTGGCTAAATGCCCAGCCTATTAGGGCTTTTTTATTTCGGACTGGCCCAAAATATTTCTAGGCCTATATATTACTGGCCCAGCCCGGCCAATCGGACCGGGCCTAAATTGCCACACGTGTATGTTGATATGGCTACCAAGAAGGTTTTTAGAACTTACACATCATACTTAATTGGCCGGAAAATTTGGAAATATTTAATCCCATCCAAATAAAAATGTGATCTTATAATTGGCTAAATATATTGTCTAATTTGCAAAAATATGGAAATATGGTGATTTATTTTGAATTTTTTGACATAAAAGTTGCTTTAGAACACTATATATATATATATATATATATATATATATATATATATAAAAGCTTCATGCAACTCTCTATTCAAATTACATGCATGCCAGCTTGTTTAGAGATTTTTTATGACATGTATATATATATATATGTGTGTGTGTGTGTAAAAAATTAAGTTATATAATTATGATAAAAAAATGAGTAAATATAGTCAGTTTCATAAATTATAATTTTAATTATAAAATTGGGTATTTTTTCTTAATTAACTCATGATATATAACGTAATTCTCTCTACTTTTCTTAAAATTTAAATCAACTTTCAGTCATTGAAAATTTAGCGTAGAGTATAACTGTTATGAAAATAAAATATTGTGGGTTGTGTTACTGTTAAGTATTGATTAATTGTAAAATTGCAAATATTAAGGTATCAAGTATAATTTACCTTCTTGTTTATGCAAAACATCGTTTTGGGTCCCTGTACTTATAAATTCTTTTGAATCTAGTCCATCTACTTTATTTGGTTAAAATGAGGTGAGAGACTTGATTTTAACTAAATTACTAGTACAAGGACTTGATTTTAATCAAATTGGTAGTACATAGACCCAAATTCAAGAACAAAAATAAAAATTGATTTTTAAAATAAAAAAAATGAAAAAAATATTAAATAAAAAATAAATACCAATTAATTTTGTATTAATAAATTAACTTAAAAATTTAAATAAAAATAAACATAAATAAATTTAATTAAAATTTTTAAAACCACTATAATTTTATTTTCTAATTTTATATATTATTTTTAGGAAAAATTCGACAATAGTTTTAAAAAATGGTTGAATTTTTTATTTTATTTAATTATTGTTTGACCTTTTTTAATTTACTTTTTTTGAAAATAAAATAAAATTATAGCCGTATATAATCTTTTTTAAATTAAAATAAAAAAATTTGAACAATATTTTAACAAAATCTAATTTTTTTATAATTTTTATTTAATTCTTTTTAAAGAAAATTTTTATTTTTGTTTTCGAATTGATGTCCCTATACTATTAATTTGAAAATCAAGTTTATATGGACTTGATTTCAACCAAATTGACAGTGCAGTAATCTCATTTTAACCAAATAAAGTAGATGGACACAAACTAAAAAAAATTTATAAGTATGGGGACCCAAAAGAGGGTCTTGCCTTTTGTTTATTATTTAAAATTAGAAAAAGGTTCAAATAATAACATAAACTAGCTTGCTAGTCCAAGTAAGCACTTAAAATATTGTAAGGACATGTCCAGTGTTGTACCTAAATTTTAGGTACAAATTGCTAGCAAATCAATGCCACATAAAAAATTACCCAAAATTTCACTAAATTGTTACCAAAACCTCCTCAATGCATATAGGTACAATTGTTACTAATATATCACTCATTTTATTTACATATTATGAATTTATTAACAAATTTATTTATGATTTTCATTATATATATTTTAATTTAATTTGATAATATTTTTTAGTAAATTTATTTTAAATACTAATATGAAAATTTAATTTATTTAAACATGAATTTATTGTCACGGATATTTGTATAAACCATTCAATAATTATGTAATCATATAAAAGTAATATACTATGTGTGTGTGTGTGTTAATTGTAATCTCATTGTATTTTAATTAATTTATGCAAATGACCACACAATAATATTATTTGTAAATAATTTTTTTTATTTGTAAAAGTATTATTATAGGTATGAGAATATTTTTTTCCCAAAATATGTGTTACCACTCCAAACCTACCTGTTTTTTAGACAATTTAAAAAAAAATTGGCAACTTCATCAGGTTAGCTGAAGAGAAAAAAAAAAGAAACAAGGAAAAGAGAAGGAAAAAAAAGTAGAGATAAAAGAAAATGACAATTTTTAACCATCTAGTTAAATTATATATATATATATATATACTTAATCATCCATCTTTTTTATATTTCAAATAATTATTTGAGAAGTAAATATTTTATGATGGGTTGAAAAAAAGTAAAAGAAAACGGAGAGAGCAAAAGGATGGAAAAATGGATGGAACGAGTTAAAAGAGGAAAATGTGCAAGTAGGTCCCGTAGCTGCATGGATTTTCCTATTTTACTTGCGGTGGTGGACACGCACTCTCGTAGCTCGTGTGTTGTTCACCTTCTCAATTGAGAGTAGTATTTTATTTTCACTTTTCACTTACTATCATTTACCAATTTTACTACATATAAAATTGGATTAATTGCCAAAAAATGCACCATCTTTCAACGAATTTGTAAATTAGACACCACTTTTCAAACGTTTCAATAAAGACACGACCTTTCATTTTGTAGCAAAATAGACACCCCCTTTCTTTTCCGACCACCGGTAAAATGACGTGGCTTTATTTATTTCCTATGTGGACTATGATTCCTACGTGTACTTGCCACGTCAATATTTATTTTTTAGTTAATTGCCAAAAAATGCACCACCTTTCAACGAATTTGCAAATTAGACACCACTTTTCAAAATGTTTCAATAATGACACAACCTTTCATTTTGTAGTAAAATAGACACACCTAATTTTTCACGAGACGTGGTTGCAATTGAGGGTATTGGTGAAGTAAAAGAAACTGGTGAGCTGAAAAAAGTTAACTAGACATGATGTGAAATGAAACTTTAACCAGAGCTGGAAACTTCGTCCCATTACGGACCTTTAAGGCTTGAATCTCTAAAAGCAACATCCATATCAGAGCGAATTTTGAGTAAGGCCAAAGTTTCCTGTCTCGGCCACTAGTTTCTGCCGCTGCCTCCGCCGCCACTCCTCTCGAAATCATCGACGCACTGCTAGGGAGGGAGGTGGATACACCAACCTCGCTGTTGCTGCCACTCTCCGCCGCAACAGCGCCGTCTCGGGAGGCGGCCATGAGGCCTGAGACACTGAACTGCCGGTGGCGGGAGGAAACGCAGGAGGAGGAGGGATGTTTTTTTTCTTTTTAATATTTTATTTTATTTATTGATTTTATTATATTTTTATTTAATAAGGATATTTGTGTAATTTTATAATTATTTATTTTTAACTTATATAATTTAGTGGTGCAAAGAGTAAATGTTGGTCCCGGTGCGAGTCTATGTCAGTTTAAAGGGGGGTGAATAAATTAACTTCAAAAACTTTGAACGGATGCGGAATAGATAGGGCCCTGACTCGCTTTAGATATTTTATTTGTGCTTCTTTATCAGTTGAGATGGCCTGACTGAAGCTTAGCTGGTGAGCTGATCAGTTTGCAACTGATAGCTTTGAAGACTTGGCTAAAGCTTGTCAGTGCAGTCTATGTGTGTGAAGGTGTGCAGTTTAAGAACATGCAAAGCTGAGAGCAATAAGATCAGCATACACAAGACTTTATAGAGGTTCGAAGCTTCCTATTTCTACGTCCCCTCTTCCTTCCGCAAAAGGGCAATCCACTATGTAAGTGTAAAGTTTCTTTATTACAGTTACACAATGAAGAATTTCTGTTGGACCTGAAAATGGCACCATTCAACTCGAGTGCGGCCTCCTTTCCAACTGTTGTTGTTCCGGAAGAACGGACCCGTCAGTATACGCTCCTCCTCAGCCGGTTTCTGGGTCGACAGCTCACACTTACCGGTCCCAACTGCTCGTTGAGACTTTAGGTGCTATTGCCCGTCTTTACATGATTTTAGATCTCGCTCGATCTTCAAGAAGGCAATCTTGAACCTGTTATCAACCTGCAATGCTCCTTTATCTTGAGCTAGGTGGTTGATCTTTGAGGAATGAAACTGAGAAGCTTTGCCCTTGCTGGAATTCTTCGCCAGCTTAGCAGCTTGCTTTGAACTTGAAGCACACCTTTTCAGTTGAGACTTTTCGCACTTTGAGAGTATTAAGCTTTGAGCTGTGGGGAGGAAGAAAGAATAGCTCATTCTGCAAAATAGCAAAGTTAGATTGGCGAAAGTCTTCTTGGCCAAAGTTTAGTTCACTTTCTTTTAAATAGATGAGTGATCTTTTGACCGTTATGGTTGGTGAATGTTTAGAATTCACCGGTGGTATTTTAATGCATGTAGCCATTTGAAGCTCTTAATGAACTAGCCGTTTGACTTTAATGTCCTCTGCTCTAAGATCATTAGGATCTTTTAAAGATTTCCTATTAAGATCTTCATTGATTGCTTGTCAGAAAGAGCAGGAGATTCGGTTATCATTTTTGGTCATTCAGCTGATGGACTTTCAGCTATCTCGGCTTTCAGCTCTGAGATTGTCCAATTGGCAGATCCTTAGCTGCCTTGAGCTTCAGTCCTGATGTAGTCCAGTTTAGCTGACTCAACAGCTTAGCTTAAAAAGCTTTCAGTTCTGGACTATCAGTTGGCTACTTAATTGAGCTTTTCTTTTCTCCATGAACTGATCTGGTCAGTTCAGTATTGGCTCAATGCCTTTAGAGCTTTTCTTCCAACTAACTGATCTTTGATCAATTTAGGGTCAGCTCTTTGTGAACTGACTGATCTTTGATCAGTCCAGTTTCAGCTTTCAAGCTGGCTTTGTTCTCATCAGTCTATCTTGGCTTTCTGCTAAGACTGATGATTACTCATCTGTGGATGCCTACCAGCCTCCAAAGTTCTCTTCCCCCCTTATAGGTTTTCTTAAGCTTTTGAAGAGTTGATTCTGACTGGTCTGATCAAGGCAACCATGTAAGCTGATTGACCATGCTTCAAAATAGATGTCTTTCATTTCAGCTTAAAGTCTTACTTGGTCATTATCCCTGATTACCAGCTTTTCATAACCTGCAGTTTTTCATTAAATCATCACACATGTTTTGACATTTCATCAAAACCATCATTTGGGATTTTCTCAACAATTTTCCTAACAGTAAACTAAGTGGTGCAAATAGAAACACCCTTAATTGGAGACATTCAGAATGTCTCATTCTCTTCTAATTCAAGCAATTCTGAATGTCTCCAATTAATTCGATCTTGCGTAAAAAATTTATTGTAATTTGACTTGATGGAATTTAATTTGTCATGTGCTTTTTGTACATTAGCATGCCAATACCCTCAATTGCAGCCACATCTCGTGAAAAATTAGGGGTGTCTATTTTGCTACAAAATGAAAGGTTATGTCATTATTGAAACGTTTTGAAAGGTGGTGTCTAATTTGCAAATTCGTTGAAAGGTGGTGCATTTTTTGGCAATTAACTAAAAAATAAATATTGACGTGGCAAGTGCACGTAGGAATCATAGTCCATATAGGAAATAAATAAAGCCACGTCATTTTACCGGTGGCCGGAAAAGAAAGGGAGTGTCTATTTTGCTACAAAGTGAAATGTCGTGTCTTTATTGAAACGTTTGAAAAGTGGTGTCTAATTTGCAAATTCGTTGAAATGTGGTGCATTTTTTGGCAATTAACCCCATAAAATTTTAATCAATTGATACACAACATTCACAATGCAAATGTTACATGTTAATCAGGTACATTTACTCTCACGTATGAATGTTTCCTGGCATTGGAGATGCCCCAAGTTCCAATTGGACCCTTAAAATTTGTTGTCAAATCCAATTGGATCCTTGAACTTTTAAACTTAGTTCAATTAGGCCTTTCCATTAGCTTTTTGATTAATAAAAGTTAAATTATCCGTCCTCCAGTGTTCAATCAACAAACTGAAAGTACCGGTAGAAAGCACATGGAGATAGCTTTTAAAAGATATCCATGTCATCGAGTATCATATTTCGAGATAGTTTGAAAGTTTAGCATAAATAGAAGATACACTGATACATATAATGTACGCGATGAGTTGAGATTTTGTCATCAATTAGACATCTAATCTCAAAATGGAAATAGTGTTTTTGAAGCCCATAGTCTGGACTATTTGAAAGTCGACGGGGCTTTTCAACAACAGGAAATGAATGTTTGTTTGTAAAAGAACTAACACATAAGGATTTAGTTGAGTCAATTATCAAAATTCGAGGATCAGGTTAAACCTGATAAGAAAGTTTGAGAGTTTAATTGGACGTCACAAGAAATTTGAGGTTATAATAATCCGATAATAATTTAAGTGAAAATGTATAAAACTAGGCAAAAGTAAATAGAGATTGAGAAAAACGAGCAATATTTAAAAGTAGGTAGTTTCTTAGGCAGCTTGTACTATGACATAGCTAGTCTTTACATTCAATCATTGGGTAAGTGTACTTTTTTACATTTAATATTGAGTACACATCAACTTTATACATTTCCACACACACACACACATATATATATATATATGAGTACCAATATTTCGTATTTTGTATTTATATTACATACGATTGTTTTCTAAAATGCTACGATTAGGTAATTGAAGTTACGATTAGTTTATAAAGTTAATCAAATGTTACGATTGTTTTTGGAAAATGGTACAATTAAGTTATAAATTTAAAGTTAATCAAATTCTACGAATGAGACATGAAAAATGCAACGATTAAGTTATAAACTTAGAGTTAATCAAATGCTATGCTTATTTTTGGAAAAAGGCTACAATTAAGTTATAAACCAAGCAACGCTTAAATGCTAAGAAGACCAACTATTATTTTTTGGAAAATGCTACTCATCAAAAGCTACGATTATTTTGGGAATGTTAATTAAGATTGGGAAATGCTACGATTAAGCTATTAATAAGCCACGGTTAAAATTCAATGATTAAAATCCAACGATTAAAAAACAACGATTAAAATTCAATGTTTAAAAACGTAGGTAATTGAAATCATAGCAACGATTAATCGTAGCATTCTTGAAATCTACGATTAAAATGCCACAATGAAAACGCGACGATTAATTGTGAATTTTAATCGTATCATACGAGTAATGTTTAAAATTAATCATATACTATGATTAATTGTATGCTACTATATAAATTGACTACTTGAATTGGTATGCTAAGATTACTTCAGTATTTCAATTAAATACATTTATATCTTGTGTAAGAGAGGTAGTTACTATCGTCATTAAATAAGCATCAGCAGGTAGAATATAGTTTTTTAAGTTAATCGTTGTATTTATTTAATTAATCGTGTCCCTCTTTCAATTAATCGTATGAATGATTTACTTGATTGTGGCATTTGTTGAATTAAACTTAGCATTTGCTTTAATTAGTCGTAGTATATGATATAATCGTAGCATTTCAATTTAGTAGAAGCTGCAAGCGTAGCTTAAAACTTTAATCGTAGTCTTGTTTCACTTAATCGTAGTATTTTAGAAAAGTAATCGTGGCATTTCTTTAAATAATCGTAGCATCTTGTAATTGTGTAATTAATCGTATGTTTTTGTATATCTAATCATGGTAGTTATTTATTAATCGTGGCCAAAATTTTATTAGTCGTAGCAATTGTTTTAATTAATCATAGGTGTTTATAAATTAATATGTGGCATTTATTTAAATAATCGTAGCATTTTTTTAATCTTGTAAATAATCGTATCCTTTAGTGAAACTATTCATGGTATTTATTTATTACTCGTAGCATTTATTTGTATTAGTTGTAGCATTTTTGTAATTAATCGTAGGTGTTTATAAAATTAATTGTTGCATTTCTTTAAATCATCGTAGTATTTTTTAATTTTCTAATTAATCATATCTTTTAGTGAAACATCGCATTATTTTAATTAATCGTATCTTTTATTAATCGTATCGTTTTTTATTAGTCGTAGCATATTTTTTTATCTTATCGTTTTTTTTTAATTAATCGTAGCCATTTTAATCGGTTGTACAAATACTAAAACTAATCGTAGCCATTTCCAATAATTTGTACTTTTTGGTAAAATTAATCGTAGCCAATTTAAAAATAATCATAGTATTTTATTAAATTAATCGTGGCCAATTTAATTAATCGCAGCTTTTATTAAAACTAATTATAGCTATTCTAATTTAATCGCTGGGTCAGGATAGTTGTGGGTTTTAAATTTCTAACCCCAATATTAAAGTACTCTCTGCAAGAAAATATGTAAAGTACAACAATTAACATGAATTGTAAGCTTTTTCAGATTTTCTGGGACCCATCTAATTGGATAATGTGTAAAATAGTACTGATTGTCGAGAAAACTACCCACTTTTAAATTTTGCTTATCTACCACAATTTTGACTATAATTTTGCCTAGAAATATAGTTTTCCCTTAATTTAAATGCTCAATTTAAACTAACGATTGAGACATTTTTATTTTATAATTTAAAGAAAACTCAGGTGGGAAAAAGATATAATCTAGTAATTAGTAATTAGGGAGGTCAAATGATGGTGATGTAGCCCATGACGTCAGCAACGTCTTAGGTTTCAACATTCTCCAATTGACGTGCGAGTCACCTAAAATTAGGGAATTAAATACTGTTATTCCCACTCAACTAGCTCCCAGCTACAATTAGTAATAGAAAACCATATTTAATTCCCAAATTAAATAGTAGTAAAAAAAATAATCAAAGTCGGTCAAATTTCATAGGCAGTAGCGTGTTTCGATTTGAATTCCCAAATTTGGTTGATAAATTGGAATGGAAACATGAGAGTTTTCATCAAGTATTACTACTGTTTAATTTAATAATCCTCTCTCACTTTTTAACGTTTCATTACTTTATATTATTTCAACGGATTTTCAGACTTTTCGTCACTTGTGTTTCCAGATAGTTCCAGAGTGAATATATAATATTACATTCTATTTTATATAATATGTTGAATGAATATGCAATATATAAATATTCAATCCTCTGCAACTCACGACTCTTAAATAATAATAATAATAATAATAATAATAATAATAATAATAATAATAATAATGAATTAAATATTGAAATTGAAACAATTATTAGGTGTGCGGCATATGTTCATATTATCAAATGGTTATTTGCACTAAAACTTACAATTTTTTTGGTTATTTTTTAAATAAAACACGATCTTTTAATTGTTGAAAATAAAACACCGTCTCTTATTTATTATTATTATTATTATTATTATTATTATTATTATTATTATTATTATTATTATTATTATTATTATTATGCAACTCTAGCACACTCAATTTGTTTTTTTTTTTACTAATTCAAGTACCTAAATTTGCATGTATACATTTCATGACCATATGTGCAATCATGTTAAAAATAATCAGAACATACATCATATGAATCTAGGTTTGGGTATTGAATTGGCTAGAAAAATAATTGAAAAGTCATTAAAGATTGTATTTATTTACAATAATTATAAGCCAGGGTCATGTTGTAATTACACAATGGTCTGATTTTTAACTTATGCAGATAACCATATTATCAATATATATTTCTTTGCTGATTTTTTATTTTATTTTTCATCACTTTTATAATTTGATAATTTTAACTCCAGTTTGTTTTCTTATTTTTGTGATAATTTGATAATGTCAGCATTAAAATCTGACTTGAATCGTTGAACTAGGAGCTAGTGTTTGTGGACTATTATATAAATTATGCGTTAGTTTTATGATTAAAACTTTGTAATATGATCGATTATGGATGGTTGGTTTTATACTTTATTTATTTCTGAAATAGTGAGTACTGTAATTTGCATGTACTCTATATATTATCATTTTTTTTTCAGGAGTCAAAATATTTTTTCGCAAATTACATTAGGCAAAATTCAGGGGATAAAATCCTCTATTCCATTTTTCATGTCCCACTATTATGTCCCACAATAAAATTTAATATTTTAAAAATATTTATTACAAAAATAAATTTTATTATAGTATTACAAATCACAATCAACATTTATTCTTAAAAATTAAAATTTTTAAAAATTATATACCATATTTTTGGAATAATCAATCATAATAATCAATTATATTAACTAAAAAACAAGACATAAATATTAAAAAATAAATATAAACCCTAATTGGATGGAATAAACCCTAAATAATAATTATAAAATTAAACTAAGCCATAAAAAATTAAAATTGAAGAAAAAAATTGATGAAAATCGAATAAAAATTAAAATGGGACACCAAATGAGATAGAGAAAAGTGGGATAGAGGATTTCATTTGCAAAATTCAGTCCAGTTTGGAATGAAAATTAACCGAAATGGCTAACCATATATAAAACTTCATTACATATCGCACTAGATCGACAGGCTGTTTAACATTTTCTATTAATATTTAAAAAGAGACAAATACTTGCATGCACAAGGTGCATATAAAGTTTATTTTAGACGGGCGGGTCAAATTCGCGGGTCAGCCTGCAAAAAAAAAAATCCGGTAAAATCAGTATCAACAGTAACATTAAAAAGTATCACTCAAAATTCGAAAAGTATCACCTGTATCATTAAATAGTAAGGGGTCTGTCACTTATTTTAAGGGTTTTTGGGGGTGTTTTTAGAGGTTTATTTTGTGTTTTAGGATTTTTTTAGGGGTTTATTTTTTTTTTTTTTTTTTTTGGGGGGGGGGGGGGGGGGTTTAGGGTTTGGGGGGGATGGTTTTATTTTGTGTTTTTTAGGATTTTTGGGGGTGTTTTTAGGGTTTTATTTTGTGTTTTTTTAGGATCTATTAATTTCATTTTAGGGTATAAATTTATATTTATTTCAATAAATTATATCAATTTGATTTAATTTTAGGGTTCACTAATTTTATTTTATGATATAAATTTTGTTGGGAAAAAAGAAAAGAAAATCAAAAAAAAAATCGTCAGAAAAAAAAAAAAAAATAGACGGGTGTGTGACGCCCACGCGCCGTGCGCCACGCGCGGCACGTGGGCGTCATTCGCCGTCTGATATTTGGTACACATAAGGGCTTGTGCACGCAAGAGTTCCTCTTAAAAAAATAAACTTGGTAAAAATAAAATTTGGACATATTAATTTGTTTATATCAGAAATCAAAAGTCAACCATTTGCCAGCATGATAATTAATTATGAATTCATAACCCTGCTGTACAAGTAGGAATCGGATTAGATTATTAGTTTTGCACACACAATACAGACAGACAGATATACGTACAAATTCATTTTAAAATCAATAATCAATCAAACAAACTTTCTAAATATAAAAACAAATCAATAATAATATAATCTTCTGTCTAGAAGCAAAGATACAATTTTTTTTATGCAGTTGTTCGGACCAAAACATATTTTACAAAAAAGGAGACTCAAGTGCAAAAACCAATATGCATGGTAAAAGAAAAAAGAAAAAAGAATCTTTATTCACGTGAACTTGAAAAAAAAATTGAGGAGATGATCATTTACAGAATGTGTAGAACTAATATTTATGGATTTATAAGAGTTTGATTTATAATCATGACCTAACATATACATGTTTATTTAAAAAAAATATTTTTATGAACGAATTTTACTGATCAAGGACACGAAAGATAGACCTTCCGGTTAATTTAATACACAAAGTATATTATTAGTTCAAGACAAAATCCACATTTTAGTTTTTGTGATTTAGTTATTATTAATGAGATTTTTCTTATTAAATTGGGATGGATTATTTTATGTGGTACATAAAATTAATGAAAGCATATTGTTTTTTTAACCTCGTATCCATATTTTCAATCACTCAAATCCCAAATAAATACTAATTTCTTAGTTCCATTCATATAGGTTGATTGTATTTTTCACTATAAGATTAAGAAAATTATTGAAAATACAATTAAACAAGTATATTTTCTAATATGCCCATATTTATTTATTTATTTATTTATTTTATAACGAATTAATGTTTAATGTAAATATATTAAATAGAGGTCGGTATATATTAGTAAATGAGCTACATATATGTAGAAAACAACCTGTATATTGGGACATAAAAAAAGAAACAATAATTAAGCATATAAGTCGCCTACAATTTTAAGCAAAAAATATTTATCTTTCAAGTTTTTGATGGATAAATAGTCCTTAAGTAATTAAATTGCTTGTATGAACCATAGGAAATTTTGACAATGACAAATACCAACCTTTTACTTTTCATATTTTACATATCTTTAATTAATAGTATAGCTTATGCTAATTAATGGATTGGGTTATTATTTATTATCTATTATTATTATATTTTTTTATTTTTTTTATTATATTTTTGCAAGAGGGGTTCGGTCCTATATATCATATTTTTTTCATATTTCCTATTGGGCGTGAGAGTTTTTGGATGGGGTTGGGGGGTGTGTGTGTTTCTCAACTCAAGTACTCAACCAAAAAGTACACACGTGAAAGTAATATATTTTTATTTATCAAATTAGTTCCACATAAAAACTGTGTAAAAACCTTGAGAAAGTACATCATATATGCAATTTTGATCATAGTAGGTATGATAATTTACATAAATATTATTAGACTTTAGATTTAGCTAGGTTTCAAGTTATGAATGAAATGAGATTCTATAGTTTATTTTTTGTTTCACTGTCAACTTTATTAGCTTTTTTCTTTAACTTCAATCTATTGGAGTTTAGTTTAGTGTTACAACTATTAACTATGATTTATTCCACTCAATGATAGTTTATAATTATTTTATAGAACTTCATTTTCATGTTTAGTTACTAATTAATCATTTCATAATTGGGGTATATAACTTTTAAAAATTCAATTCTTAATATAATTTAATTTGAGTAATTATTTTTAGAGATTGTAAAATAAAAGAGTGGGACACAGAGAAAAACGGATTAGAACATCTCATCCGTTAACTTGCGTACGCTAATATGTGATGGTGGCTAAGATCAATTTTAATTATTAGGATTTAGGTGTGTGTATATAAAATAAAGTAGCGTATTTATAGCCGTCATCCAATAAATTAGAAGTCAAAAAGTCAAGAATTCTCAAATATTTTATTTGCAATATTATGAATTATCTGTGCATCATCGCATCATGGAGCTCAGCTGGTCGTTAGAGGCAAAACTTTCCAGTCAAAATAATCATCTCTCTATACTTTATATTAGAATCAAAATTTATTTCCAACTATTCCATTTTTTAAAAATTTATTTAACGATCTTTTTTCACGACTGTGTAAATTCGTTAATGGCGGCCGTCTTGGCTACTGTTAAGAGTGCGAATTTTCTCATTGATTATTACCTAGTTTAATGAAAGAGATTCTCTAGGACAATTATTGTCTTCTTCTTCACTTAATTCTTCAGGTTTTTTTCACTATTTTTTAATTACATTTGATTACGAATATTTTGTCCATACTTTACAGATAAGCTCCGCGTTTCTATATAAAAGGGTCATTGCCCATTTTTCTTCTTGTGCTGCGTTGTTCTTGAATTACACGTAATTTGCTTCAGACCTTGGGTTTTTGGTCGATAAATTTTATCTTTTTGTTGGTGGAGGCAAAAAGGGTTTTTGAATTTGTTTGAGGAATGGAGAAATTGCTCGGAGAGAAGAAGAGGGTGGCGGTTGTTGGCGGCGGAGTCGCCGGCGCGGTGTTGGCCAAGAACCTTCAAGATCATGCCGATCTCTATCTCATTGATCCGTAAGGACTACTTCGAATTCATGTGTTTTTTTTAATAAAAAATTATTGATCGTTATTGTGTAATGAGCTTCATGGCCTTGTAATTTCTGTGTAAGACTTCACTGATCACTTGCTTGATTGGACTGTGATTTTTGCGAACCCATAGTCTTATATTATTATCGTTTTTTTTGTTATTTACGAAAGCCTGTCATTCATTTATTTATGATTTTTTTTTTTTTTTGGTTTGAGAATCAAAGCAAATTTGCATTTATAAATCAAAGACTAGGCTAGTTAGCTAGTGGACTTTATTAGACATTAGATCTTATTTTCCAGATTTTTGCGTTTGGATAAAATAAGATCATAACGTTTCAAGATGTTAGTTTTTGTTAATATAAGATTACTTTGAAAAACAAGCCATGATGTCTAAGATCATAGCTTATGCCCGTGAGATCTGTTTGCACATAATGGAGATGAATAAATATAACTGCATATTAATGAAATGTGAATTTCTGTACTAAAGCAGGAAAGGTAATCCATCTTATATGCTAGTTTCAGCTGCCTTCTCACTTGTGAAGGATCTGAAGCAAGACTAGATTGTTTCAGAATAGAAATAATGTTTGTTGAATACTTGGGACTATTGTTTAATTAATGTCTGAATCTTACACACTTCTGATTTGGTTTATTTGATTATTAAACTTGATTTCAGGAAGGAATATTTTGAGATCGCTTGGGCAGCTATGAGAGCAGCTGTTGAACCATCGTTTGCAGAAAGAACAGTGATTAATCATTCGGAGTACCTTCCCAAGACTCATATTATCACATCTGCTGCAACTCATATCACAGAAAGTGAAGTTACGACCGCACAAGGCCGTGTAGTTGGATTTGATTATCTTGTTATTGCCACTGGTCATCCAGGCCCTCCTGAATTTACAAGATCTGAGAAGCTCCGTCAGTACCAAGCAGGTAAATCTTTACTGTTTAGTGCAATTATTTGATCAAGAAATGTCCGTAGTATCCTAGCCATATCATAAGCAGCTAGTTGTTTTGGAATGGAAGCTAAAATCTATATATACATAATACATGCTATGTTCTCTACAAAATGAGTGGTGGGCCTATATTCGAACTCTAATAACATAAACTTAGTCGTCTTAAATTTTTATGTAACCACCTCTTGGCTCTTACTTTTAACTATCTTCATTTGCTATGTAGCTAGAGATATGCACAAATGAATTTAAAGTTCTATTGCAAATCAATACGAAATTAAAGCATTGTTCTTCTTATGCTGTTTACAGAAATTACTATTTGTTGTTAGTGGTATTGTTACTGTAATTGCTATTAACTCATATAGTTATATTATTACTTACATTTGATTTCAACTGATTTCAGTTCAACAGATAGCCCACATGACTGTGATTTACCGTCAATATTGCATTCTTGGACCATGTTTATTGCTGCTATGTACTTAGTACATATGTTTATCGTGTAAAGGATTTGTATTTAAGAACAATATCTAAGCAAAACAATATAAATGATGCTGGACTTTTTTACCTAGCCTCTGATCTGATCTTATATTTACGCAGAATATGACAGGATAAAAGCTGCGAAATCAGTTTTAGTCGTTGGAGGGGGACCAAGTGGTGTAGAGCTAGCAGCTGAAATCATTTTTGCCTTCCCTGATAAAAAGGTAACACTGGTGCATAAGGGACCAAGGCTACTGGAATTTGTTGGAGAAAAGGCTGGGAAAAAGGCACTGAATTGGTTGACTTCAAAGAAGGTCGAAGTAATCTTGGGCCAATCTGTGAACTTGGATTCTGGATCAAATGGTGTCTATGAGACATCAGGTGGAGAGAGGATTCATGCTGATTGCCATTTCCTTTGCATCGGCCAGCCATCTGCTTCGTCATGGCTAAAGGAGACTTGTTTGAGCAATAGCTTAGATGCTCGAGGAAGGCTAATGGTCGACAATAAGTTCAAGGTTAAGGGTCATGATAATATCTTCGCTATTGGAGATATCACTGATATTCCTGTAAGTCCCATAATCTTCCTTCTTGCATATCAATGAATCATTTGTTAGCTGGCTTGATTATTAATGACAGTCTTGATCACGTATGATATAGGAACTCAAGCAAGGATATTTAGCTCAGGGTCATGCCGCGATTGTTGCTAAGAACTTGAAGCTGCTCATGAAGGGACAGAGTGAGAGCAAGCTTTCCACTTACAAGCCGGCTTCACCGTTTGCACTCGTTTCACTAGGTAAGAAAGAGGGAGTGGCGCAAATGATGTGTTTAACTCTGAGCGGGCGTGTTCCTGGCATGATAAAATCGGGGGATTTGTTCGTTGGGATGACGAGGAAGAATCTTGGCTTGAAATCGGATGCAAAATAGGCTGGTGTAAGCTGGGGAGAGATTCCTTGCATAGTTTTGGAATTCTTCAACATTTTTTTTGTTGTTTCCATCGTCTGTGTCTGTATTTGATACACAAACTTCTATGTTCCGTTCAGCTACAGAATGTATCGCGTGTTTGTTTGATTTCTTCTAAATGTGTTTGATGGGGTGATTATGTGAGTTACAGAAATACATATATTTGCATTCACTTTTGACATTTTTGGTGTTAGATATTAGAAATTGCTTTGCTTATCTTGTGTCCTTAGCTGATTTTTTCTTTTTTCTTTTCTGGTGACGAGGGTGGTAACTCGAGCCGCTATTTAAGAGTAAATTCTAATTGCCTCCAAAATGAATATTTATATAAACATCTACTGTATGGCGTAAGACCATCTCCAAGGGAACTGCAAAATTCATTTTGCAGTAGAAGAATTAATTCAATGGAGTTGTAAATCCAAACGCAATTTGCGTTTTTCTTCTCTTTCTCTCTCCTAGAACTATAAATTTGCGTGAAATAATTTAATTGCTATTGAGTCTCTTTTTTTTTATATGTTGGCCCTTGTTGAAAATTTAAGTGCTATCCTTTTTTTATTTAGGTATTTAATTACTTATCAATTTGCGGTTTATATATTTAGTGATTTTTATTTTATTTTTATACTTATTACTTAATAATTTAAATATATATTTCTAATCCTTTTATAATTTCAATCTTTTTGTTGATATGTAGTAAAATTATAATCGTAGATATTAGAAAAACAACATTATTTAAATTCTAAAATTTATAAATGAACATAAAAATATAAAATAATAATAACAACATTAAAATAAATAACATATTCCATAAATTGAAAATTGGAGTACATTACACACAGCGAAATTTATACTAATCGACAATTACAAAATTAAATAAAGGCACATTAAAAATAGAGTTAATTGCCTCTAAAATCACCACTTTTACTCACTTTTTTTTATTTTAAACGTTACTTTTTAATTTTTGTAATTTTAACACAAATTGAAACTATTTTGTAAATTAAGCATCCCCAATATTTTTGCCCAAATTAAAACTGATGTGGTGACACATGTGCAGCTACGTGGAAAATTAATACGACGCATATACAGAAATTGGGGATAGACTCATTCTCTATGAATTCTATCTGCAAAATTCCTTCCACAAAATCCTCAATCCCTAATCTCAGAACAAATATTAAGATTCAGAAACACATGAAATTGAACAATAATGGGGGACTGACATTAAAAATTAGGATATAACAAAATCACCGAACGAAAAATTTCTTTGGTTTTGAAGGTCAGACATTAAAAATCACATCATCTTGATATTCTTGAAAATGGAACTCCAAGAAAAGATTGTGATTGAAGGGATTTTCTAGAGTAAATTTATGTGTTTAAGAAATTTTATAGAGATAATTCATAAGTGTTGTCGCATAGTTACCTTGGGGTTGGTTGTCTTCTTGATAGAGGTGGCGGCAGTCGGAATTCGAAAGTGGGCTATCGTCGTTGTTGCTGTCGGCAACAAGAACCTCCAACGCGCGCTGTACTCAGTGTAGTCGATCTGCTCCCATAAGGACCACCCGAAATCATGCACCCGACGCCTTCACCCCGGTGGCCAGTAACTAGAGCAATTTACGGATTATGAATTTTGTGAAATGAATTTTGCAGAGAGAATTTCATGGGTGTTGAGAAAGAGCTGGAGATCCCCAATTCATGCACATGTGTCGTTTCGATCCACCACATAGCTGCATACGTGTCGCCACGACAGTTTTAATTTGAATAAAAATATTGGGGATGTTTAATTTACAAAATACTTTCAATTTATGTTAAAATTGTAGAAATTAAAAAGTGATGTTTAAAATTAAAAATAGGTAAAAGTGGTGATTTTAGAGACAATTAACCGTTAAAAATAAAACCACACATATAACAAACTATATAAGAAAATCAAACACACTATGAAATAACAATTAAAGTGAAATTCATTTAGTAATCCCTTAAACTAGAACCCGATCCTCCAATATTATCAAAAAAGTGGCCCATCGAATTGGTTGCAAAAAAATCTTGCGGATCATCTTGTTGAGCTGTTTTTTGTAAAATACGGAGTTGGTTTGCTTCAAGCCGTGCATGAATGCGTGGATCTTTTATGGAACTCGCGTCTCGCATAAGAATTTTATTTTCTTCCTTCATCAGTTTAATTTCATTACTCTTATTTTTTAGTTACAAATGGTGTTCAAGTTGTATTTTACGCCTTCATCTCCTCTCTAAGTAGCTTATTTTTTTCTTGCATAGAATTAAAAAAAGAAGACATTGCTCCATCCTGTTTTTTCCTTTTAGTTTTGCTTTCTTCACCCCAATAGGTCGTTCAGATGGAGAACCACCCAAAACATGATCATCATTTTTCTAATCTCACTCAAGGTATTTCTCCTCTTGCTCATTATGTGATTCAAGGAAAAGAATATGATATGAGTTATTATCTAGCGGATAGTATATATCCCAAATGGTCTACCATTGTGCAAATGATTCATGATTCCCGAACTCCCAAGAAAAAATATTTTGCAACTAAGCAAGAAGCCTGTAGAAAAGACGTTGAACGTGTATTTGGAGTTCTTCAGTCCCGTTTTGCTATTGTAGCAAGACCAACACGTTATTGGAGAAAAAATATCTTACATGACATAATGACTACATACATTATTTTGCGTAATATGATAGTTGACGATGAATGTGATATGAGTGCACCAATTGAAACTATCGTGGAGACACCACCACCGAAAATTGAAATGATTATGGATGAAAATGAAAAATTTAAAAAATTTGTTGCTTAATTGATAGAGGTTTCGTCTCTACTATGATTGCAATATTTATAAACTCGAGTTATGCTTACAAGTATACAAGCATATAATTGTAGATATGATGAAATGAGATTGATCCACAGGGAAAAAGAATTAAAATTTGACAATGCAAGTACCACGACGATAGAAGAGCGAAATATCTAGACTATGAATAGATGAGGGGTGATTATCATAACACAAAACCAACACATAAGAAATAAACAAGTGAATACCATACAACAACAATAATCAATCTAAATAAAATGCAAGAAACGAGATCAACAAAGGAGAGATTTGAAGATAAATTTAAACAAGGCTCTAGGATATGGATTCACAACATTCCTCTTGATCCAACAACAAGGTTTAAACACACAACCATGCCAAGTTCATAGATAGGAAGATCGCAAATATAGAAAGAGCATCTCTCGAATATCTCTTTAATTGCGAATGCGACAAGGATGACTATCTCTAACACATTCCAAGGTCGCACCTACCAAAAGCTCAAAGGGGTCACATTTCCTTCCACATATTCGACATTCAACGAAGAGTACAAATATATGAAATCAATCTATACATGCTTATGTTCACCGGATGGGCAAGATGCAAGTGAATCATAGTATCATACATGTGATGCTAGTAAGGAGACCACTCAAACAACATCATTCAAGACCAAACATGGATTAAAACCTTGAGAAAGCATAATCATATATTAAACCCTTATCATGAACAAGATTCACATTGTTTCACTACATCCTAAAGCCCTAAGAGCTCTAGCCTACCATATTTATAACAAGATCAAGAATACAACAAGAGAATCCAAAACCCATTCTAAATAAAAGAGTAAAAGAGTGGATGAGAAGATAAAACCCAATGTAGAACAAACTCCTTCAATACCTTGGCTTGAATCTTCAAATGGATGGTTGAATCTTCCTCCTCCTCTTGATGTTCTTGATCTTCAAAAATCCCAAATGGAGAGTGTTTCTAAGGGTATTTTCGTGTGGAAGATGAATGGTTTGAACTCCCCAAGTGATATAAGATATATAGGACTAATAATGGAGTGCCAAAAGTCAAAAAATGGATTCGTCAGTCCTGAACACGACCCCGTCAAGGTCGTGCCTGGAGGTCGAGTTTGAAACACAGGAAAACATGTCTCTGAAGTGGCTAAAAAATGGGCAGGCCGGTCGCACCCAGAGGCCGTTTTTCAGAGGCCCTGGGACGCGCGACCTGCCCTGCTGTCGGGCCCGAAGGGCTCTGCAATTCGGCCTCGAGCTGGTCGCGCCAGGGGGTCGTGCCTGAGCCTCGTGTTTTTCAGCTCCTGAAGTGCTCTGCAATGCGACCTATTAATCACGTTCGAAGGCCATGTCAGCATGCATTGTGAGTGCAATGGAGTGCAATTGAGTGCAACATTTGGCTTTCTTTATCTTTTCAAATCTCGTGCGGCCTTTGTTGAACAAAATCACATTTCGACTTTAATTCACACTGTTTTAACCTAAAAACTCCTGTATTGGCCACTTATAACAAAATTAAAGATTAAAGACAATATTTACATTATTAACATACATAAATAGGTAATCCAAGTGCAAATGCACTCATAAGTGAGTGCAATTCAGTGCAATTCATGCACTCATCATCAATATCGACAAATAAGGAATAAAGATGCTCATCTCACACTTCAAAATGCATTAATTAATCATATGTGAAAGGAGTATACTAATTCCGAGACTTAATTACCATCTACTTTTATTTTGCTAAATTCACATGTATGAATGGTTTTTTATTGTAATTTTATTTTCAAGTTATGTAATTTATGTACTTCTATTTTCAAGTTATGTAATTTTATTTTCAAGTTGTTTAATTTTCTTAATATAATAAATATTTAATTTAATACTATTTTGGTATTAAGTTATTAATTAATAATTATATTTAGTAAATATTGTGTGGATATAAAAAGTTAAGAGGTCTACTTTGCAAATTTTGATAACTATAAAGGTGTTATTGAAAAAAGTTAAAAAGTTGTATAAGATGGAATATATTGATAATATACTTTTGAGTTTGAGAATGAGTTTGTTGGTTGAAGATAAATTGTTAGGAAAAACTATCATAGTAGCCCAACTGATGGTTTTGATGAAATGTCAAAACATGTGTGAAAGTTTAATGAAAAATTGCAGGTTATTTAAAAGTTGGAAATCGGGTGTAATAACCTAGTAAGACATCAAACCTCAGCTAAGCTGAAGCAAAAGTCAGCTGTTTTGAAGCATGGTCAACCAGCTTAAAATGATGTCTCAATCAGGCCAGTCAGAGTCAACTCTTCAAAGCTTAAGAAAAGCTAAAGAGGGAAGAGAACTTTGAAGACTGGAAAGCATCCACAGATGAGGAATCATCAGTCTAGGTGAAGGCCAAGAAAGACCGATGAGAGTTGAGCCAGCTTGAAAGCTAAAACTGAACTGATCAATGATCAGTCAGTCAAGACGAGCTAACACCAAACTGATCAAAGATTAATTAGCTGGAAAAAAAGCTCATAAGGCTTCGAGCCAATACTGAACTGACCAGAGATCAGTTCAATGAGAGAAAAGCTCAAACAAAGAAGCTGACTGGAAGTCCAGAACTGAAAGCTTTTGAAGCTAAGCTGCCAAGGCAGCTATACTGGACCATCCCAGGACTGAAGCTTAAGGCAGCTGAGGAACTGCCAACTGGACAATCTCAGAGATGAAAGCCGAGACAGCTGAGAGCCCATCAGGTGAAAGTCCAAAGCTGATAGCCGAAACGCCTACTCTCTCTGACAAAATAGTCAATGAAGATCCTGACAGGAAATCTTGGAAGGATCCTGACGATCTTGGAGCAGAAGTCATTAAATTCAACGACTAGTTCATTCAGAGCTTCAAACGGCTACAAACATTAAACTGCCGCCGGTGAAATCAACAAATTCACCAATCACAACGGTCAAAAGATCACTCATCTATATAAAGAGAGTGAATCACATTTTGGTCAAGACTTTCACCAATCTAACTTTTGCTATTTTGCAGATATTGAGCTTCCTTCATTCCTCCCCATAGCTCAAAGCTTAAATCTCTTAAGTGCGAAAAGTCCCAACAGAGAAGACGTGCTTCAAGTCTCAAGCAAGCAGCTAGCTGATGCAGAATTCTAGCCAGAGTAAAACTTCTCTGTTCAGTTCTTCAAAGATCAACCACTCAGCTCAAGTTGAAGGAGCACTCATGGTTGATAACAGATTCAAGACTGACTTCTTGAAGATCGAGATAGATCTAAAATCTTGTAAAGATGGACAATAGCACATAAAGTTTCAGTTTGTAGTTGGGACCGGTAAGTGTGAGCTGTCGACCCAGAAACAGACTGAGAAGGGGCGTGTCCCAACGGGTCCGTTCTTTCGGAACAGCAACAGTTGGAAAGGAGGCCGCGCTCGGTTTGAAGGGTGTCATTTTTAGGTCCAATAGAATTTCTTCACTGTGTAATTGTAATAAAGAAACTTTTTTACACTTGCATAGTGGATTGCTCTTCTATGGAAGGAAGAGAGGATGTAGAAGCAGGAAGCTTTGAACCTCTATAAGTCTTGTGTGTGTTGTACTTTATGCTCTAAGTTTCTGCATGTTCTTTAACTGCACACTATAAGCACACAAGCTGCACAAACAAGCTAAAGTCTTCAAGCTATCAGTCCTAACTGATCAGC
Source organism: Perilla frutescens (assembly GCA_026008535.1). Lineage (NCBI taxonomy): Eukaryota > Viridiplantae > Streptophyta > Magnoliopsida > Lamiales > Lamiaceae > Perilla > Perilla frutescens. Next base: position 31,582,773 of record BRKX01000017.1, on the reverse strand, counting down.
TCATAAGCTAAGCTCTCGTCAAGCTCTTTATCTCAATTGATCGGTGCACAAATAAATTTTCATAAGTGAGTCAGGGCCCAATATATTCCGCAATCAGTTTAAGTTTTCGAGTCAGTTTATTCACCCCCTCTAAACTGACATAGACTGGCACCGAGACCAACATAAATTACTGTTCGATGTGACAAGTACTGCATTTTGGTTTGAGTTTGGTGTTTTTCCTTGGAGATGGTCTAAAATACTTATTGCAGATAATAATTTTGCTTTAGAAACACCTTAACCTAAAATTAATTAAAAAAATGAAATTATTTATATTGATCACATAACATTTTTATGATGATATGTAGTCATTTTTTATAGGATCATGGTTGAATTCCTTTTTAATTTGAGACATCTTGTGTACGTGGATACATTAAAAATAAAAATAAAAATCAATTGTTATTAACGTCTAAAAAGAATCATATAAATATGAGTCACACTCGTGTGAGATCGTTGAACAGATCTAATGGATCTCTACTTGACTCATGAGTAGTCTCCCTTCCCCCTCTCCCTCTTCATCCCCTTTTCTTTTCTTTTTATATTTTTTTTACTTTTAATTTCTCAATTTCTTTATAATATATATATATATATATATGCATATTTATTTTTTAAAAATTAATTTAATTTTTTTATCTAGCGTCTCGCGCAATGCACTCGTTCAACGTTAACGCGTGGGTTCGTGCACTGCGCTCGATAATTAATTTATTTGAAATAAATATATACTCTAAAATGGGATTGATGAATCCTAAAATTAAATTGAATTCATTTAATTTTTTATTCAACGTCTCGCGCAATGTAGTAATTTAACATTAACGCATGAGTTCGTGTATTATGCTCGATACAAAATAATAATTTATGAAAAAACAAAAAAGAAACGAAAAAAACAAAGAAAAAACGAAAAAAATGAGAAAGGAAAGGAAAAAAATAGCACATCATCCCAAAGAGAAGATAAAAAAGGAATTGGGGTGCTGAGGCGTGGGCGCATGCGTGAAATTCACACGTCTAAGACAAAAGTGTTGGTGGGCGGGTTTGATGGATATTTTTGGAGGAGTTTAAATTTATTTGACTCGGTTAATATAACAGACTTGTTAAATGGTCTCATATAAATTTTTATCTATAAAATATTACTCCAAAAATGAGCATTAATGAATTTCTATAGCTAGTGTTTATGGGCAGTGGCCTTAGGGATTTTTTTTACTCACACACTCAATTTGGTGGTATTGGGATATGACTATACCACCCTACTTAGATGAGATCACCTGTTGCATCCCCTGTTGAACTCTTCAATATTTTTTCAATATTTTTTCAATATTTTTTATTTTTTAATTTATTAATTATTTTAATTTAAATTTTCTATTTAGAGTTCATCCATCCCCAATTAGGGTATATTAAAAAAAATAATAAAAAAATAGTTATGCAACACCAAATGTAACACAAAATGCAACAGATGATCTGCTCTGCCCTACTTAGCTTAATCTAAAAATAATCAAGCAAAATCCAAATTCAATTCGACTTGACCGAAACAAAGTAAAAAAGTTAATTTTTTTAAACAAAATGAAACGAAGTAACATGATGGATTGAAAAGTAGTATAACACACATACACACACACACACACACACGTATGTATACATATATACATATGTGTGTGTGTGTGTGCATAGAGAATGGATCAAATGAGAACGAGAGCCCCATGTGAGAACTAAGAACTAATTATAGCAGTAGATCTTCAATTTTTGGACGGTGAAGATCTGTATCCGGAGTTATGCAGTGGCATTTTTGTAATATTAGATTTATTTTAATGAACTGAGGGTATCTTTATAATTTAAAAATTCTATTCTATTTGGGTTGAATGCTTTTAACATTACTATGATAGGTTTTAGCATTGTTGTAATTAGTTTTAGCATTATTGTGACTAGTTTTAGCATTATCGAAAAATATATTAGTTTTAACATTAAGGCGATTAGTTGTGTCTTATTTAATCTAAAGATTATGTTGGCACTACTTTGGAGATTTATCCTGTGTTGTCTAAATTTTATATATCAAATTGATGGGCATGTGGTTATCAGCAATGATGGATATTTATAAAATCTCGTGTAGTTGATGAGTGAGGAGTGAGGACAGTTTTAGCTTTTGTTCTCTTTGTACGTTCATCTGTTGTAACTCTTTTAACACCTATATGTTTATATAATTGAATGACAAAAATAAAAGTAGTGAACAATAGTGTCAATAATAATGCTAAAGTGATAGATAATGATGCTAATTCCAGTGAACAATAATGTGAGTACCACAAAATGTGTCATGACTTAGGTTTATAATGTTCATGTTAACTTTTTTAGACATATATGTTTTCTAATGCTAAGAATGACAAGGATAATGCTAAACGTTTGATCATGGTTGATTTATAAAGTCCCTGATAATTTTTTTATGTTAATGCTAAAAAATGTCATGATAATGCTAAAACTGTAAATGATAATGTTAAACACAATAAATTGTGCAGATGAATCATACATTGTCAACAGTGATAGGTTTTATATGTTTCTACAAGTTTCTCGATGTTAATAAAAACAAAATGAAACTACTAAATCATTATGAGACAATGCTAACACAGGTGGATGATATTGATAATTCAACAAAACTATAATAGCGTTGTTCATAATCAGTTTATAATGTTCATGACAAGTTTTCATATTAATGCTAACAAGAATTATGTTAATGCTAAAATTAGAAATGACAATGCTAAAACTGTAAAGGATAATGCTAAATTCACAAAATGTACACATAAATCATACATTGTCAACAGTGTTAGGTTTTACATGTTCCTACAAGTTTTTCGAAGCCAACATAATAAAATGAAAATGCTAAATCATCATGAAACAATGCTAATTGGGGTGCAAGATATTAATAATTCAAGAAAACTGTAATAACATTGTTCATGTTTGTTTTATAGTGTTCATGGTAGCTTTCATGCTAATGCTAACAAAAGTTATGATAATGCTATAATGAAAAATGGCAATGCTAAAACTGTAAACGATGATGCTCAAATTTACAAAATGTAAAAACAAATCATATATTGTTAAATAATCATTAAACAATGCTAACAGATTCGTTCAAGATTAAATCTTATATGTTTTGACAAGTATTTTAATGCTAAGAAAACAAAAAAAAAACTTCTAAATTATCATGAAAGAATGTTAAATCATTTTTTTGAATGAAAATAAAAAACTGCATTAAAAGATGGAAAAAAAGATTAAACAAAACATCACCTTGATTTCTCATCTTTTCTAATTTCAAGATTCAATTTTTCGTTGTTGTTTATCGTCGTTTAGAAGATTTGAAACCTCTATGGAATTGTTCTTATTATTGTGTTTATTGTTTATCTTCGATTTTTGTGAAAGATTGTGTAAGTTATTTCCGTGGTTAGTAAATGACGATTGGATCTTTGCAAAATCTGATTGTTTGAATTTTTTTCAAAATTTTTCGATTATGCCTTTACTAATCTCACGGGTTGTTGGATTGATTCTTATTATGGAATTGCCACCGCTTAATTCTCTCAATCTAGACCGTAAATTTTGGTTAGATTAAATGGTAGGGATTGGTTCTTAGTTCTCATACATGGCTTGATTCTTTCTGGAACTAGTCCTCATGTGAGAACTAAGAACCAATCTTCACCATCTAATCCGACCAGATCTATGCACCAGATTTAAATATAACAATTCGATGGTATTTTTGTAATAACAACCAAATACACTGCCCGCGAAGCTTAGTAAGAGCAAATTTTATTTTTTTTTGAAAACATATGCAGAATCTGAATTTACAGAGAATGCTTAGTAAGGGCAAAATCACCATACCTTAGAGAAAGCTCGCTCACGCAAACCAACGCTGTAAAATGGAAGAGAAATGCTAAACCAGTTCCATACAGTTTTGAAATGTTCCGAACGAACAACAACACCAAGGAAAGATTAAAATTTCGAACCAGAAAAGATGAAAAATCAAGGTGATATATCATTCAATTTTTTTTCCGTATTCCATTCAATTTATCAGTTTCATTTTGTTCTGTTGTATATTGATGGTGTAATTTTTTTTTTCGTATTATGTTTAGCATTATTGTTTACAGTTTTAGTATTGTCGTTTCTAATTTTAGCATTAGCATAACTCTTGTTTAGCATTAGCATGAAAACTTGTCAGGAAAAATTATAAACCAATCATGAACAACGTTATTACAGTTTTGTGAAATTATTAATATCGTCCACCCCTGTTACTATTGTCTCATTATAATTTAGCAGTTACATTTTATTTTTGTTAACATCAAGAAAAAACCTAGCACTGTTGGCAATGTATAATTTATCTGTACAATTTATTGTGTTTAGCATTATCGTTTACAATTTTAGCATTGTCATTTCTAATTTTAGCATTACATAACTCTCGTGTTAGCATTAGCATGAAAACTTGCCAGGAAAATTATAAATAAATCAAGAACAACATTATTACAAGTTACAACTTTGTTGAATTATCATTATAGTCCACCCTTTGTTAGCATTGTCTTATCAGTTATCATAATTAGCAGTTTCATTTTGTTGTTTTTAAGATCGAGAAACTTGTATAAACATATAAAATCTACCACTTTTGGCAATGTATGATATATCAGTACAATTTATTGAGTTTAGCATTATCGTTTGCAATTTTAGCATTGTCATTTCTCATTTTATCATTAGCATAAAAAACTTGTCAGGGGCATTATAAACCAACCATAAACAAACGTTGTTACAGTTTGTTGAATTAGCATTATCATTGTCATTCTCAGCATTAGAAAACATATATGTCTGAAAAAGTTAACATAAATATTATAAACCAATTCATGATATATTTTGTGGCACTAACATTATTATTCACTGAATTGACATCATCATATATCATTTTAACATTATCATTAACAATATTGTTCACTACTTTTATCCTTATCATTTAATTATGTTTTTAGCCTTGTTATTTTGTTTACTTAATAGTATTACATAAATATTTATAAGTGTTTAAAAAGCTACGGAAGATGAAATTACAAGGAGAACGAAAGCTAAAACTGTCTCCACTCATCAAGATGAAGCAAGGAGATATTTTACAAATATCCATCATTGTAGATAACCATATGCTCATTAATCGAGTATATAAAATTCAGACAATCTAGGAGCAATCTGTTGTGAACAAGGACGGAGGAGGCGGATTGGGAATTAGGGTTTCGGAAGTAGCAGAAGAGGGGAAAAAGTGAGTCTTGGAACTGTGATTGGAAATCCAACTATGATTCAAAATGAAGGAGAAATGGCGTTGAACCCGGTTTCGACCCGCTGCCGACCCGAGAGAATTAAAATGAATTAGCAAATTGGGCTTTTATCTGCGGGCCAGTTTATGTGTTTTCCTAAGGCCCATGTTGTTTGGCCCATTTCCTCTATGATTTCATAGTAAATTATGTTTAGGGTTTATGTTTCACTTTACGTGGTCCCTAGACTATATAAGTGTTTATTTCATGAAATGAAAGTAAGCTAAGAATTCCAAACTCTCGTCTCCCTTCTTCTATACTCTCCTCTCTAATTCTTCTCTATAATTCTCCTCTATTTCTTAAGCAAGATTTTACCTTTATTATACAAATCACAGTAAAAATACATAATCTTACAAGATTGGGAAAGGTAAAACCAAAAAACATAGAGAAATACTAGAAAACGCAACATTTGGTATTTCAGAGCCACAGATTCCTACAATGGCTGAGGGAGCTCATCTGCAAGAACTGCAAGAGAACCAGAAACAGCTTGATCAGGTTATTACCACAGAATTCAGGAAGCGGGAAGCGGCTGAACTCAAGCTGCAAGAATAAATTACCGTTATTAGTACAAATATGAAAAGTTATATGCAAGGGGTGGATGGTAAGATGGACAACCTTGCAAAAACACTGGGCTCTATTCAGTTTCAGCTTTCGAATCTGGACAAGGGAAAACAGCTGAGTGAAGGCAGCTCCATCCTTGGAGACCCTCCTTCAGGTGGAAGAAGTGATGGCAGTTACTCTAGACCACACCACATCATATACAACAGGGAGTTTGTGCCATCCCAAGGTGTGAGTATGACCCCACACTTCCCTAAACTTGACTTTCCTAAGTTTGATGGGGAGCAACCTAGGGCATGGATCTTAAAATGCCAAAGTTATTTTAAGATGATCCCAAATATTCCAAACAATCAAAGGATGGTTTTGGCAACAATGCATTTTGAGGGAAAAGCTTCACAGTGGTATCAGAATTCTTCTCTTAAGGAAGCTGACCTCACCTGGGATCAGTTTGTGGAGATTGTGTATGCCCGGTTTGAGGAGCTTAAGGATGCTAAGGTAATTGCTGAATTTAACAAGCTAAGGCACAGTGGCTCCTATACTGAATATGTTGATAAATTTGAAGAACTTAAGGCATGCATGATTCTATTGGGAAAGGGACAGTTTACTGAGGAGTACTTTGTTGCAAGTTTCATCAGTGGTTTAGGAGAAGAAATACAATCTCTGATTCAAATGTTCAAGCCAGCTACCCTTAGTGATGCTATTTGATTAGGCCAACAATAGATTACTAATATGGAGGCCATGTCTAAGAAGTTCAAGAGTAGCACTAAAGGAAATCAGTTTGCTAGCTACAAAAAGGACAACTCTAATTTTTCTCCTATGCAGAAGACACAATCCCCTACTATCAAGCCTCCTTTTAAGCTTCTCACCTTCTTAGGGATGGCTGCAAGGAGAGAGAATGGGTTGTGCTATAATTGTGATGAGCTATTTACACCAGCCCATAGGTGTAAAAGTAGAATCTCCTACATGATCATGAGTGCAGAGGAGGAAATGCACTACCTACAATCTTTAGAAGGGCCAGAAGACAGTGAAGAACCCCCTGATTCCCCCTCGGATCTGGAGGAAGTGCAAATGGCTTTTAATGTGATTTCTGGAGAAAGAGGACTTACTACTATGAGGCTATTTGGACAGATAGGGGAACATAGGCTCTACATACTTATTGACTCTAGGAGTACTTTAAATTTCATAAAGGAAAGCACAGTAGAAGTTTTAGGGTGTAGACTGGAACCTACCAAACCCCTTATGGTGAAGATAGCTAATGGGGCTAAGATGGTCATCTCTACTAGGGTAAAAGGTTTAAAATGGGACATGCAGGGACAACAGTTTACATATTCCCCTAGGACTCTTGCCACTGAGGGCTGTGATCTAATATTGGGGGAAGATTGGTTAAAGTCATGTACCCTAATAGAATTAGATTATGATAAAATGACTTTCACTGTTACTTGGATGGGAAAAAGGGTTAAAATACAGGCCCTAACCACTGCGGGTGAGTGTCACCTTATATCTGGTCCTGCACTGTAACAAATGGTACACCATTCAAACCCATCTCACATTGAGGAAGTCTATTGGGTAAGATTAAAAGTTATCCACAATGAGGAGAACTCAAAGCTGGAGGGACTATTGCAGGAATTTCATGATGTTTTTGAAGAACCCAAGGGGTTACTCCCTAGCAGAGGGGTAGAGCATCAGATAGTGCTCAAACCTGGCAGTTCTCCCAAACACCAGTTCCATATAGAGTGTCTCATGCCGAGAAAAATGAGATAGAAAAAATTGTGCAAGATTTATTGGAGAGTGGCATGATTCAGAACGGTAAGAGCCCATTTGCCTTTCCTGTACTGCTAGTGAAGAAAAAGGATGGTAGCTGGAGGATGTGTGTTGACTATATATATTTGAATGGGTTGACAGTTAAACATGACTACCCCATACCACTTATTGATGAGTTACTAGATGAGCTACAACGGGCCAGATTCTTCTTAAAAATAGACTTGAGATCATGATATTTTTAGATCCTGATGAAACCTGAGGACAGATTTCTTACAGCCTTCAGTACCCATAATGGCCACTATGGGTTCCTAGTGATGCCATTTGGGCTATGCAATGCCCCAGCCACCTTCCAATCATTGATGAATCAAGTTTTCAGGCAGCAACTAAGGAGGTCAGTCCTAGTGCTCTTTGATGATATTCTAGTGTATAGCAGCAGCTGGGATGACCACATGAGACATTTAAGGGAGGTTCTAACCATCCTCAGACATCATCAGCTTTATGCTAAGCAGAGCAAATACCACTTTGGGCAAAAACAAATAGAGTATTTGGGACATGTCATTTCATCAGATGGAGTAGCTAGTGATCCAGACAAAATAGCTAGTATGGTGAACTGGCCAGTCCCTAGCAATATCAAGCAGCTGAGGGGTTTTTTGGGTTTGACAGGCTACTATAGGAAGTTTGTGAAGGGGTATGGCCTGCTAAGCAAACCTCTCACATCTCTCTTGAAGAAAGGAGCCTTTCATTAGATTGAAGAAGCCACCAAGGCTTTTGAACTACTCAAGCAAGCCATGGTGACAACCCCAGTCTTGGCCCTACCAGATTTCACATTACACTTCATCCTAAAGACTGATGCTAATGGTCTAGGAGTGGGGGTTGTCCTTATGCAGAGGCAAAGGCCCATCTCATATATGAGCAAGTCTCTGTGTGCAAGAAACCAACAACTCTCTATTTATGAAAGAGAGTTTTTGGCAGTGTTAATGGTTGTACACAAGTGGAAACACTATCTACAGGGACATAAGTTTATCATCAGAACAGATCAACAAGCCCTAAAACACCTACTGGATTAGAGGATCATGACTCTTATACAACAGAAGTGGATTACCAAACTGTTGGGTTTGAACTATGAAATTGAGTACAAAAACGGGGTTGAAAATTGTGTAGCTAATGCCCTGTCAAGAAGGGAACATCCAGAATAGAACTGCCATTCCATAACCACTATGGTTCCCTCTTGGGTTCAACAAATTAAGGACAGCTATGAAGGGGATACCTGGCTCACACCCCTACTGGATTCTAAGAGGTCAGATCCAGCTTCCCACCCTGATTATGAGCTTATGGGAAAATTGTTAAAGTACAAGGGCAGAGTGGTGGTTGGCAGTGGAGCTGATGTTAGAAAACTTTTTCTACATGAAATGCATAACTCACCCTATGGGGGGAACTTTGGCATCTATGGGACATATGTGAGACTTAAGAGGCTGTTCTACTGGCTTAAGATGAAAATGGATGTGGTGGCTTGGGTTAACAGTTGTACCACCTGTTGTGTTAGCAAACCACAAGAAGGGCTCTATCAAGGCCTGTTGCAACCCCTGCAGGTACCAAGCCAAGCCTGGACCCACATCTCAATGGATTTCATTGAGGGGCTGCCCACATCATTCAAGAAAAATGTGATACTGGTGGTAATTGATAGGTTTACTAAGTATGGCCATTTTATTCCTATCTCACACCCCTACATAGCACAGTCTATAGCCAAAATCTTCCTAGATACTATATACAGGCTACATGGGCAACCACTCAGTGTAGTGATAGATAGAGATAAAATTTTCACCAGTGGGTTTTAGAAGGAGCTTTTCAAACTCATGGGGACAAGCTTGGATATGACTTCAGCATACCATCCTCAGTCTGATGGCCAGACTGAGAGATTGAATCAGTGCTTAGAGACATATCTGCTGTGTATGGTACACCAACAGCCCAGACAATGGTCTAAGTGGATATCACTGGCCGAGTACTGGTACAATATCAACCATCATACTAGCCTAAAAATTACCCTTTTCCAAGCTTTGTATAGGTATCCTCCCCGACAACATTCATTACAAGTCTATTTCCCTACTATGAATGATGAAGTAAGGGAACTACTACAAGAGATACAACAACTTATGGCTGAGTTAAAATCCAACCTTCACTCTGCCCAAAATAGAATGAAGGTCTATGCGGACAAGAAAATGAGTGAAAATGGAGTTTGAGGTCGGAGAATATGTCTACCTAAAGCTCCAGCCCTTCTGGTAGAACTCAGTGGCCCTCCGGAAGAATGTGAAGCTATCTGATCGTTTCTACGGATCATACCAAATTACAGAGAGGATAGAAAAGGTTGCTTACCGATTGGAACTACCTGAGGGTGCAAAGATCCATCCGGTGTTTCATGTGTCCCTCTTGAAAAAGGTTCTGGGAGATTCCGCCATTTCATCTGCTACTCTACCAGCTCACGACAACGACGGGGTTTTCCTCATCACTCCATTTGTTGTACTATCAGAAAGGGTCATAGAAAGTGGGATGTGCAACTTCGCTAAAGCTTGGTTCTTTGGGAAAATTCTCACAAGCAATTGATCACAAGGAAGGACTCTAGATTTCTGACTGCTAAGTTTGGCAAGGTTGATCCTTGTGGGCAAGGATCTCAAAAGGGAGGTGTATTGTCGAGAACAAGGGCGGAGGAGGCGGATTGGGGATTAGGGTTTCGAAAGTAGCAGACGAGGGCAAAAAATCGAGTCTTAGAACTGTGATTGGAAATCCAACTATGATTCAGAATGAAGGAGAAATGGGCGCTGAACCCAGTTCCGACTGGCTGCCGACCCGAGAGAATTAAAATGAATTAGAAAATTGGGCTTTTGTCTGCAGGCCAGTTTATGTTTTTTCCTAAGGCCCATGTTATTTGGCCCATTTCCTCTATGATTTCATAGTAAATTATGTTTAGGGTTTATGTTGCACTTTACGTGGTCCCTAGAATATATAAGTGTTTATTTCATGAAATGAAAGTAAGCTAAGAATTCCAAACTCTCGCCTCCTTTCTTCTATACTCTCCTCTCTAATTCTTTTTTATAATTCTGCCCCATTTCTTAAGCAAGATTTTACCTTTATTACACAAATCGCAGTAAAAATACATAATCTTACAAGATTGGGAAAGGCAAAACAAAAAAACATAGAGAAATACTAGAAAACACAACATAATCTCCAAAGTGGTGCTAACACAATCTGCAGATTAAATAAGACACAACTAATTACGTTAATGCTAAAACTAATATCTTCTTAAATAATGCTAAAACTAGTCACAGTAATGCTAAAACTAATTACATTAATGCTAAAACATATCACGGTAATGCTAAAAGGATTCAGCCCAAATATTACAAAAATACCACCAATTCATTAAAATAATCATAATATTACAAAAATACCACCACATAACTTAAACTCGGGTACAGATCTTCACCGTCCAAAAACTGAAGATCTGCGACTCTGATTGGTTCTTAGTTCTCACATGGAACTCTGATTCTCATTTGATCCATTATCTACTTACATACATACATACATACATACATACATACATATATATATACATTTGTGGTTATTTCCAAAATTATAGTCCTATTTGTTAAAAGCATCGACCTTTTTCTTTAATATTATATACCCTTGGACTTGGTCAATAACTTTCGAAGGTAAATTCTCAAGTGCATTATGTATATGAGTCTTAATATCAAACGTGCAGTGACTCAACTCGACCAGTGAAAAATATCACATTTATTTTATTAAAAAGTATTGATAAAAAATAAAATAATAACATTTTTATAGTTGTTGCTATATTTTTTGGATTGTAAAATATTAAAAAGTGTTAATTCTAACATTAATATGAAAAATATCATGCAGTGAGTACATGTACCGCACGCGCGACTGATGTACATAAGACTTGAGACATTCTCTTTTTTGAAACTAATAATAAATAATTTTAAATGAGTAAATAGAGGTATAACATTACTTTTTTATATATATACATTTAATATATTTTGTTAATCGAAATAGAAAGGAGAAGAAATTAAGATGGAGGCGATGGACCAACCAAACCAAACAACAGATTTGGGCCTACCAGGATAGATCGGGCCGAAATTGGCGGATTAATTATAGACCCGAGACCCGGCCCGATCTGCACCCCACCACGTGCCGGGCACATGCACGGCCGTCCACGAAATTTATCGATAGAATTCGAGAATTTACTTGGAAACTTCGTTAAATCTTCTCCATATACAATACTATATTTTAATATAATTGCCAACTTTTTCTACGTCAACGGTGATTCTATCTTTTCTCCTAGAATGTCAAACTAAATTGTTGTTCCAATTCTGATATTTACAGATTCAAATTTTCAGACCAATTTTGAAACCCTAATTCCCATTGTATACGAAATCAGCAGCGATGAGGAGGGTGTTTGGAGTGAAGAAGGATAAGGAGCCTCCGCCGTCCGTTCAAGATGCCTCTGATCGGGTTTGAAATTTGCTTTTCGTTTTTGTAATTTGATTACATTTTTGCTTCGTTCAGTTCCATCTGCATCTTAATACTTTACGAGTTAGTTAATCATTTGGTAGTAATCTTGCATGGATGTACTGAAATATATCGAGGTTAGCTCCGCGTTAGAGACAGAGAGAGGTGAAGCTTTTTCAGATGTTTAGCCTGTTCTATGTAGGTGTATAAACAACCACGCAAGTTATAGGTATTTAGAGGAGAGGAATAGATCGAACTCTCCCTGATTGGGAGTAGAATAGAAGTGAAAAGGAGATCTATTGTTGCCAAATTGGCATTTCTGTATGTGATACGAGATCGGCTTATCCAAAAAAGGAAGTTTTTCCAACCACTCATGTCTCCCTGTATTCCCTAATTATCTGTCGAGTTCAGTTGAAACAGTTGGAAATCATCTTTACGGAATCACTGAAAATATGGTCCCCTGTAGGTAGCTATTATGTCTATGTTCTTGAAATGCTGTATTTTTTAGAGGCTTGGTGATGTCCTTGTCACGATTATGCTTATTCATTTTAGTTGTTTAACTATATGCACAAATATATTTGTATTCCAGATAAATAAAAGAGGTGACAATGTGGATGAAAAGATTAAAAAACTTGATGCTGAATTAGCGAGATATAAAGAGCAGATCAAGAAGACTCGACCAGGTCCAGCTCAAGAAGCTGTTAAAGCTAGAGCCATGAGGGTACTTAAGCAAAAAAAAATGTAAGCTGCATCATTTTTGTTATTGGATTTAGTGACTGCATGGCTGATTCTTATGACATAACTACTCTTGAGTCAGGGAATTTTTATATCATATAACTCAGGGAGGCTAGGTTTAATACATTTCGGTTTTTATGTCTAAAGAGATTTAAATATTGGCATGAGTATCTTTCTCAAATTGGGCAGGTATGAAGGTCAGCGTGATATGCTATACAATCAGACATTCAACCTCGATCAAGTTTCATTTGCTGCTGAAGGAATTAAAGATGCTCAACAAACAGTATGTGTTGAGATAATGATTTCTTCTTTGTTATGAACTTGCTGTTCTTTTTTTCTTCTTTCTGTTTAATTTTTCTAAAAGAATCAGGGTTTTTCCTGATCTTTTGACTGGACATAGATGAGAGCATCTTAAGGATACCTTCTAACTTTGGTGCTTTTATGTATGATGTATCCGTTATTTATTACATAATTATGATCTTCTTCAATAGTTTTTGCTTTGTTTATTTTTAAAAAAATTAGATTAAAATGTGTTCCCTTGGTATTGGCACCAACAGGCAAAGTTCAAATGTTTTGAGGCAAAGTTTATTCTGTAATGTGGCTGGAACCTATTGCCTACTTCTGTCTTGTGATTTTTTTGTGATTGATTTATGTCATGATACTTGCATAACTATCTGTACCCTTGAAGTTGGATATGCCTCTTAGGTGCCATCTAAAATTGGATATTCCTTTTTGGTTGTCTCATTTAGAAACTAAAATTTGCTACATTCTTTGCAGATGTCAGCCTTGAAGTCAGCAAACAAAGAGCTTAAAGGAATGATGAAGACTGTGAAAATTCAAGACATAGATGTTTGTTTCTTCACTTCTGACATTTTTCTGTCCTATGGATATTTTGTTAGGTCATGAATGAACCAGTGAATTTTATGTTTATAGAACTTACAAGATGAGATGATGGACCTTATGGATGTGAGCAATGAAATCCAAGAGTCTCTTGGTAGAAGCTATAATGTACCTGATGATATTGATGAGGACGATCTGATGGGTGGTAAGATTCACACTGAGCTATGGTACCTATCTAACTGCCACCAGAAATTAGGAGTTGATTCATCACAATACACGTTTCTGTAGATGAGAAAGTACTGCTTGAAGTGTGCTCACTTGCGCTTTTTTATATCATACTACTACTAGTAATGCGCCCATGCAATGTATAGAAAAAGATGAGAATACTTATATATTAAAATTTAGTGGAGACAATATAATGTATATAAGTAACTAGTGCAGAAAAAAAAAAAAATTAGTTGATAAGATTTATAATCAAAATAATTGTTTGTGGAATGACATTTAGGCGGGAAATGGCATTGTTGTAAAATTTCCAACTATATTGATTATATATATATATATATATATATGTACCTCTCTCTTACTCATTCAGGTGATTTTCTAATTAAATAAAATAATGAGCCACTGAGGTTGGGAGTTGACTTTCCTATTGCCATTCTTGAATGTTGAATGTTCACCGTACATTTTGTTTCTGCTGGTGTAGCTGTCGTATATTGTTCTTTAGTGGTTCTGTATATTGCTCTTGTTGAAGTTTTTGGTCATGTTATGCAGAGCTTGATGCTCTGGAAGCAGACATGGGGTTTGAAACTGAGGGTGATGGAGTACCTTCGTATCTTCAACCTGATAAGGAACCTGATCTGGAAGCAGAACTAAACTTGCCATCAGCACCGACCGGACAGGCTCCAAATCCGGCTGGCAGAGTGCAGGTAATCTACTCCTTGTAGCCCGAAGGCAGCTAAAACGGCTTCTGTGATTTTTATCCTATTACTGGAGCACTTGTGCAGTTATGCTAACTTGATATCTCTTTTACATATACATGGGATGTTCTTTAATAATCTATAGGAAATAAATGCTGGCCTATGATGTTTTCATTTTGTACTTCAATTTCCATTGCTCCTATTGATGGCTGAGGTCTTTTTTTTTCCCCTTACTTGGCTGTTGTAGTTTTCTTTTGGCAGATTTGTATGTACCCTTTAATTCGGTATTTGATTTTTCCACGCTTTGGGTTTTGATGTTTTTGTGCTGCGTAAGTGAAAGTGATGAACTGAGGAACAACTTTCTTACTGATATATGTTATCTGCTTTGATTTTATTTTTAAGAGAGATGAGGAAAGTGGGAAGTCTTATCAGTCATTCTTGGATTAGCAGCTATTTTGGAATTTTATCTATGGATTGAATGATGTGGTGAAAGTTACAGCTTACCATATCTAATAAATGATTTGGTGTTGACAGGCTGAGGATGAACTAGGTTTGCCAGCAGTCCCACGAGCTTTTCTCCGAGGTTAAAGATGGAGTACTGGTGCAAAGCAATTGATGGATCTAGTAAACAAATGATGGTTTCTTGTAAACTACACATGATTTCTTTTAGCATCTCCGATGAGGTAAAAAGTCGTGGATTGTCGGGGAAAAAATGTGATGTTGATAGCCGATTCTTTATCCTCCTTGTGGAAAGGTGGATTTGTATAGATGTTTGGTATGAGCATATGATTTCTAATTTGTCACTCTGGTTAGCTAGCTTGCCTGGGCTGCGTGGAACTGTTTCTTAACTCATTCTTGCGTTCACGAGTAATTTATTTTCTGAGGATTTACACTGAATGCTTAAATTCTTTTACATGATAACCAACTTCATTTTAACGAAAACAATTGTGTTTACATTCCAATTTTCAAGGAGTTGCAGGTAAACAAGCATCTACAAATGAAATCATCTCGTCTATTGAACATTCGTTAACATGAGAACTCAAGTAGAGCATGGTAATAACCGTTTAGCCATTAAGTTAGTATTAGCATCAATTAAATTAATAAATTATTTCCGTGTGGGTAAAAAAATTGAAAAAAAAAATAGATGAACAGAGAATGTTTGGTGGAATCACCCCCTAGAATCATCAGTTTAGTAGCTGGTTCTTCTGAAGTTTTCCTCGGGATAGCTAATACTATCTTAGTGCGAGCCTCGTGTTGCTTCTCATGTTTCATGTTGATCGCATATCGGTCGAGTATCACCCTCCTATGCTTACAATCATCAAATTTTAGAGCTCTTACGATTCAACTCAAAAATTAACGAGCCTAGATGGACACAAGTTAATAGCTGCAGAAAGAAGCACGGGTATAATTTGAATAAAAATAGAAAACGAGAAATTTATAAAATTTCAAGGACTATCAACACCATTAGTCTAAAGGTTTCTATTCTTTGCTACTTGTCCTAGCTAAACTGTAAATGTCATCAGCTGGTGCAAAAGTCCAAAATCAAAGTGATAAGCTTCTCCGACAGGCATAACGTTCTAGTTTAGGTCAAGTTTTCGCATATCAAATGTGTTCCAAATGGTGTCCGAGTGAGGGAAGCTATCAGCCGAGCGCGACCTGTTGTGGAACTTATTGGTCGTGGAAACGGCTACACCGGTTCTCAGTCTCTCTACTTCTTTATTAAGAGACTGGTATTCATCTGCACAAAACACAAATGCTAACTTCAGATAATATATCTTGGTTGGATAAGCTTAGTGGCAATGGAAACTAGAAACGAGCGTATGCATTTAACTGAAAACTCGGAAAAGAGCGGCATTGACCACACAGCATTAGTTCAATGCTTCTCCATTTCCATTCATACAGACAGTCTTAACCATTGTGTCTTAAAATAAAACTATCAAATTTACATGTCAAGATCAAATCTCACAACTTACTAGTCCAACTATTTGGGGAATCATAACACAAGGAAAACTTCTAAAACGTGTTATAGGTTTTAGAAGAATAATTAGTAGAAAACAAAAACTCAAGCATTTCCTACACTTAAAAACATTATGCACTACTAGTTATGGAGTCAAACATTTACAGCATAATGCTACATTCCTATGTTATTTCTAATAATTCTTGGGTTGGAACTTGGAATGGCTAAGCAAAAATGTAAACAAGCTCCAAGGGGGAAATAACACAACTTTAGATGAATTTACACATTTATCCATCAAAATAAGATTGGAGGAATATTCAGCCAGAATAACTTCTGGCTGCAGCTTTTTCCATTTTCACATAGACTCGAAGAGTAGAGGTCTGAGGAAAAACTATTTAGATTGACAGTGTAGAAACGTGTATAGTTTGGCAGTATATTGTTTAGCATCTTAAACCAAGCTAAATAGTCTATTTTTTATTAACATATAATAGGGGGAATGGAATGAAACACTTTTTATCTAGATATAATAAGATCTTGGGGAATCAACAGAATATACTTACTATCTACAATGAATTTCTTCTGCTTCATTCTTGAAAGTTGCTGCTTCAATGTGGTGTTTTCCATGGACAAAGCAGCATATTGCTGTATCAGGGAAGCAACTCTGACAGCCAATTCAGATCCCAGATTCTGTACCAAGAAATCGAGATCAAATGGTAGCAAAAGGAGCAAAAAAATTCTAACGGCTC
Source organism: Perilla frutescens (assembly GCA_026008535.1). Taxonomy (NCBI): domain Eukaryota; kingdom Viridiplantae; phylum Streptophyta; class Magnoliopsida; order Lamiales; family Lamiaceae; genus Perilla; species Perilla frutescens. Next base: position 31,565,396 of record BRKX01000017.1, on the reverse strand, counting down.
ACTAAAGTATAGCAACAAATAGACAAGATGGAAACAAGCAGTTTTAAGGATATCCACCAAGAATGGTAATTATAGGTCCAGATACTAGAGTGTTATATAAAGAAGCAAGTTAAAAGCATCGGGATTCAGCCTTCACATCTTACTTTCTGAATTTTACATAGAAGAAAAACGAAGGATGTCAAAATATCTTCCCATGATACTCAGATTCTACTTGAATGTATTGGTGGTTCCCTTTCTGTTACTGGGAGCGCTATAGCCACGTTGCCAGAGGCATGATTGGAAACTAAGTTGTCTTTTCACATGTTATGTCCGAAAAGTATAGGCCATCAGGAAACACCGGTTACAATGCTCCAGAAAAATATTGTTACATCATTTTGGAATATGTACCATTTAAAACATCATAACATGAACATAGCAACATCCCAAAATATACAAAAATAATTCAAATATTTTGAACTATTATTTGCAATGCACAGTTCCAATTCCAAACACAGAGTATTGCTGGGAACTTCTATGAACTACCTGCACATTACATGCCAACTACGAGACATAATACTGAATTGAAAATATTATTTAGTCTTATTGGTAATGGAACTCTTTACATCAAGACAGATTTATTATACAAGCAACATATGTAGGAAAAAGGAACAGATATCTCCCTCTGCACAGAAAATAGTCCATGTTATTTGATTATTTTCCACGTGAGCATGAATAATACACAAGATAAGACTATTATCACTAAAATACAATTTCTTCTTTGTGATGTTGTACCTGATAAACATTCACAGTCCTTTCCAGCTCAGAAATATATTGGAGTTTTCGAGCTCTAGACCTCTGCCCAGGGTGACTGCATATCAATTGATAATGTATATCATAAGGAAAAAAAATCATTGCATAACAGGAAAAGGTTTACAGATCAGAGAAAATTAAAGGACAAAATAGTAATTAAAGAGACTGCCTCAAAAAAATTCAAATAAAATTACTTTGATGCTATTAGATGGCACAGATGTAACATTTAGAAAAAATAGAAAATATAGAAACAAAATGATGGTACTAGCATGCTTTAGTATTTTCTTATGCAGGGTTTGTATGATGTTACTGCAGTTTCAAGTAAAAACTGGCCATGACAGACAACCAAGAACTGTCAAGTGATTGCTTTTATGACCTATTCAGCCAAAAACATAAATTAAGATGATTTATTTCAACTATTAGTGATGAAATCAAATTATCCAGATAATATTCAGTATTACTACTTCAAAAATTATTCCTGATCTCCAAATTACAATCAAATATGATATGCATTCCCCAATACATTTCCCTCCCAAATGATCAAAAGCATTTCCATAGACACCATCACAACAGTACAGCCCCAAATATTCATTAATTTTCTTTTGCTTAAGAGCCTTAACCACAAGATTTGGTCTAACCCGAGGGAAAACAAAAATTGTTTGACAGCAATAGTTGATATACACTATAAAGCAATGATGATCTTGTTTTATGAGATCTTCGATAATTTCATTATCCTGCCTATGGTAACTTCATAATGGTCGTGAGAGAGCATAAATCAAGTGGGCACAACAGGTATAAAGATGATGTTCCACAACAATAAAAAAGCCAGCTTACTTATCATATAAGAAAATCTTTTAAATGTAAAGAGAACTTTTCACAACTTTGAGTGCTTTGAGTTAATGAATCCAGGCAATGGAGTTAAATCTAGCTCATAACTTAACTATATTGGAACAGTTATAACTTATAATATGTCAAGCAGCAAAATCAGACAAAAGAAGTGACATTTCACATAAAAAAGAAAAAGAAAAAAAGAAGCCAGAATAAGATCACTACCGCTTCACTGGTTTGTTCTCATAATTGATCTCATCAGCTGAAGCACGGGCATCTGTGTATGAGTCTGACTGCACTGCAGAAATAGAACTATATCCATCCAAATGCTGCAGAGAATTTTGCATAACATATTTGGAAAATGCTGATGCAATTTCATTTTCAGGGAAGGCCAACTTGTTTTTCCTTCGAGGGGAATTGGGACCATACATGCAAGAAGACCCCAATTCATCATCAGGCTCGCTAGAAGAATCTATAGTTTCCTTCTCATTAAGTTGATCTAGATCTGGTAATGCCTCTAGACCATCTAAAAGTGTGGAAAAATCAGAACTTTCAGAAGAATCACTAGCAGCTCGGCGGTGTAATGTACTATTGGAGTTCAAATCCAAATCACTTAATAGATCATTTAGCCATGGTGGTTGCTCCTCTAATATGGCGCTCTCAGAGATTATTTTGTGATGACCATTTCGCCTGGAATGCAACTCAGTATCTTTGCCTGAGAATGGTGAAACGAGTGCATTTACTTGAGGAGCCACGGTTTTCTTCTGGAGAGGGCAGCGAGGAGGGAGTTGAGCGTGCCTTGACATACTGACGTTTGTGTTTATTTTCTGCAGTACATCATAATTTCATATTTTTATATGAGCTTTAGTTTTTCCCTGGTACATTCAGAACAGGATATAACATTGTCTAAACTGCATGCAGTTGCCATCAGCATAATTATATCTAGTTGTGTGAACAATAAAATGAAGGAGACATCAGAAAGGGACATGTACATAAATATTTGACAGACAACATGGTGTTGTGAAACATCAAATCAAAATCTTACAATTTAGGAAAAATCATAGTCTCCATGAACAGAACATTAATGATTCTACCAATAAAGCTATATATATATATATATATATATATATATAGGCATGCAAGAATTATAGTTCCAAAGTAAGGTCTTTTCGTGATTAAAACTCATGTAAGAAACTGAATAAGGTAGATTCTAGACTAATACAAGTAAAGTTATATTGCCAAATGAAGAAGAAACCAAGCAGTAGATTGTCTTCATAATCAAGCCAGCAGTATTACAAGTAATCCTCAGCATACACAAACAACAATTCCAGAGTTATTCCCAGTTTTGTAAAACAGATAAACAGAACATCCCATCATTTCAATTTGATATATATGAGAAAAAATATGTAGAGTAATGCACTTTATTCATTTTCACTTGTAGTTTTTTTTGTTTAACAATCTCCGCACTTCTCTTCAACATTTGTCATTTCAAGAGAAGGAAATACCCAAAAGAGGGCATCGATTGATTAATTAATCAACTAAATTTGTAATAGATCCAGAAAAACAGAACATCCAAAAGATTACAACTTTCTCAAGAAAAGCACTAATATTTAATCATATTTCTCCTCAGATAACGCCAATTTTCGTCACAACAGAAACAAACCCGAGAAAATATATTCCTGACAGAAAGAAGGAAAACACACACACACACACACCCCTCTAATGGAACAGAAGCACAAAATAAAGAAACAGAAAAAGAAGAACCTCAAATGTTAGTATGTTGACTGCATTGCATATATTTCTACAATAACTCTTAAACAATAAACGAAAACAGAAAAAGCTGATTAATTGCACACCTTTTACAAATTTTGGGCTTCAGATAATTTCTTCATCAGAAGAGAAACCAAAAAATAAAAATAAAAAAACGTCTTCTTGAAGTGAAGTGGTGCAGTCAGTAGCTAATCTGCAGAAAGAAAAACAGAATTTTCACACAACCCATGAAAATATATATACAAGTTACCATTAAAACCTGCATTATAGGATCAGATTAACAACAGAAAATCAGAGACAAAATCAAGAAAAGTGAGAGATTGTACGGGCAAGAGAGGGTTTGTGTGGGGGAGTTCGGAGTTGTGAACAGCTCATCTTTTTGCCCATATGTTGTTCTTGCGTTGCGTTATTAATGTCACCATCGCTCAATTTTTGAAACACCAAAACGAGCTATTTATTGAACCCCACTAACGGGGTTTAAACTTTAAAGGAGATAAATTAATCGAGAGAGAGAAAGAGAGAATCTTGAATTTAATATATATGCTGTATAAAGTATAAACTTGGGCCTTAAATCTAAATGTGATTTTCCTTTTCTTAATCTACATAAATTTCCTTTATTACATTAGGGAAATTTCCTTACATTATGCATTCAAATACTAACCTCTCTGAGTTTATCTATTATCACTGACTTTTTTTCTAATAATTTAATATAAGATTGGGAGTTTTAATTATTTTTAATACATTTCTTATTAAATTTGATAGATAATTATTGAAGAAACTTTCATATGAAAAATCATATATAATAGTACAAAAAATTAAAACACATGGTTTTGGGAGTCTTAGATTGATATTATCGATTAATCACATTCTACATTTATAGTTTTCATCTTTCAAGTTCTTGATTGATAGATAACCAATGTTACAGAATGCGGCCTAGGTGGCAACCGTCTAGGCGCTTGACGCTACCCCTCCAAGGTGAAAACCCTATAATCGACCCTCTTATACGGATCAGCCGCCTAGGCGAAATTGTTCGGTGATTACGTGTTCGAGTTCCGTCTAGGCGGTCGAATTTCATTTTTTTATAAAAGAATTATTTTTTAATGGGTTAATTGCCTAAAAATATATTAACTTTTGAGTGTTTTTGGTTTTTCACATATTTTAAAAAAATCCAGTTTTAATAACATCAACTTAACCTTTGTTTGGATTTTCACATATTTTCAAATTCTGACCAATTGAATATGATGTGGCAATCAGAGACTGCGACGTGTACATCTACGTGGATATCAAATTGGCTTAAAATATACAAAATTTAGACTGGTTTTATTTTTTCAATTGGTCGGAATTTCTAAATCATGTAAAAAAATAAAACAAGAGTTAAGTTTATGTTATTAAAACTACATTTTTTTAAAACGTGAGAAAAAATAAAAACACCCCAAAATTTATGCAATTTAAGGCAATTTACCCTTTTTTTAATATAATAAATGGACTCCTAATACCTACAGCATCTAAAAAAATTATTTTTTAATATAATAAATGGTTATTGTGTCATGGAGTATTTGAATGTTTGAACTTTGAATGTTGATTTCTTTCGAATTTGGTTTCATTTGAACTTTGAATGTTATTTTGTCATGAGCTTTGAATAATTTGAACTTTCGATGTTTATTTTATTTTGGATTTTGGATGATTTAAACTTTAATTGATATTATTTGGAATGTTAAGATTTATGAATTTATACAAGATTTTTTTTATTTGTTAAGAAATATATAAAATAATAAAATAATAAAAATATATAGAATCCACCTAAGCCCCCTCGGCTACCCAACTAGCGTCTGGCGCCTTCTGTAATCTTGTAGATAACATGTCTTTGAATCAAAACCCCTAACATTAATTGAAGTTTTGTAGTTATGTGGAGGTTTTAATACATAAAGAGCACAATTAATATGAAATTAAGAAGAAAGGGACTATGAAACTTTTAAAATGTTTGTGTCTCAATTTTGACATCCACAACAACATGCAAATTGCGATGCACACTTAATTTTATGAGATGGATTATATATATGCAATGTAGTGTACCAAAGCATTCAATCGATGAGTATGAGTTCTTACACTACATTTATCGTTAATATCTGTTGTGTTTACTATTGCTAATATACGTCCCGTATATTAAATAACATATTATCGTATTTAATGATATTTGAAGTACTGGAGATACTTTATAAATTTGGCCTATAAACAACCATGGAACACAAACTTTTATTATTTAATTTATATAATATATATGCCTTTTTAGAAAGTAAAACCGATATAGCTGTCTGTCTTGTTCCTTTCATTGCATCTCTGATCTCTCTCACAAAAATTATGTGAATTAAATGAGGTTCCTAAAGCCAAGATATTTTAAGATAGAAAATGGACTTTGCATGGAAATTAAGACTTATTGGTGAAAACTAAGGAAATTGGGGGACCACTACAAATAAAAAAATTGAAAAAATTGCAATGTACCATATAATGCTTAATTACTACATCTAAAAATATTGCTTCGTATAATTCCTTGTCCACGTCATTAATTAATTATTAATTACAGTAAGATATATGCATGTTTAATCAGTTGTAGAAAAATCTAAAGACATCAATTAAATAGAGTATATATATATATGTATATATAAAGGAAATTTAAGTTATGACCTTTTTAAAATCTTTATATATATAAAAGTAAGAAAGTATGCCTTTTATAGTAACTTAATGTTTTCCCGCCAAAAACATCTATTACATTTAGTAGGTTGACTTTTATATATACATATTAAGATTTAATTGTATGTTAATCATATAATATAACATAATACATAATAGTTTATACTATATCTAATACATATAATAAAATAATTGTTTAATTATATATTATATATTATATATAAGTAATATAATACAATAAATTAAGCATGTCATATAATAGTACGGATAGACATCAATATAGATATGATATATAATATACTAATTATATCGACATTTGTTACGGAAATTATTTCTACATATAATACGCACACACATAATGCAAAGTATTATGATGATGTTTTATAATATAAATTGATTTTTATAAGAAAGTAAACATATATAATATGTATAATAATTAATATTAATATATGTATATATACTATAATATATATTTAATAATATAATATAATTAATATAATAAAGTGATTTTTTTATATAATATACGTTTATTTGTATACATACATAATAATTAATCTATATATAAATAACAATTTGTTTTTATATATCAACATATCCAATATGTATGCATAAATACAGCTAAATATTATACATTTTGTTATCTCTGTCTCTCTCTATTTCTTGCAACATCATTTCCCCCTTATTTACAAAAACATAATTCAGGGAATATAAAATTTTGATACAAAAAACTTCATTTTTTTATAGGGAAATTATTTAATGGTTGAAAGTTGAAATTAAACGCAATTAACTCTAAATTAAAACGCCTACTGCAATCAACTCCAAATTGACGTCCAATTTTAATTTTCTGATGACATAATTTAACCCCGTAATTGTGGCACTTCTAATTAAGCACGCCCGTTTTGTGCTTAAAATATCTCACTAAGAAGAAGGTTGTCGTTGCATTTAATTTGGAAGCAAACAGTAGCAACTACAAAATAATGATCTATAAATATGGATTGAAAATGGTGTAACAGGATTATGTAGAAACATATTTCATAATTATTTGCGTATAAACATCTTGAGTTGAAGATGCTAGGGTGGCGACTTTAATTTCGTTTATGGAGATTAGTTTTTTTTTATAATTCATTTTCTTGATACTAACCCAATATCAGGTATTTGTTTTTCCTAATTACAGAAAAATGCAGATTTTCCCTAATTACAGGGAAAATATAAAAAAAATGCAGATTATTTAAACATTTTGAATTAGATATATTAAAAAATTCAACTAAATTTATTTAATTAAAAAATTAGATATATATTTGAGTCTTCAAATTTAGTTATATATTAACATATTCTAAATAGTTAAATCTTATATATTTTAGTTTTTTCAAACAACATTTATATTACAACGAAGAACAATCATTAAATAATATTTTGTTATGGAAAAACAACAAACATATGTATATGAATAACAAGACTTGGCTAAAAGAGCAAGCTAAGTGAGACAACATATAAAATAATTGGACTTGAATAAATGAATATCAATTATATTTTTTTATTCATCAAATTATGCACACATCCTATCATCATCTACACAAAATTCAAAGAGTTGATTGTAAGAATGGAATACCTCATCAGCAAGATAAATATGTTTTATTAAATTCAAACCTTTAATGACAACGTGCTTCATTTTTTATTAATTTCGGAATGAAATGTAATTATTTAGGATATCTATACTATATTTAAGACATCCAAATCTCATTTATCTGAATCCAAAAATTACATAATGTGTTTTTATATTGGGTTAATTGCCTTTAAAATCATGAACTTTAGGCATAGTTGTAAATTTAACACGAATTTTAAAAACAGATGATTAAATTATCAATTTTAAACTTGGGTATTATTGAATATCCCCAATTTTTTATCAATCAAATTAACCTCCGATTCAACCACAAGCTTGCATGTCTCTTGTTGAATTTAACAATCCTCAAATTTCTTTTCGTTAATATAAATGTGAAATTTTGGCTATTTAGACATTTTTTCTCAAAAATTGATGGTCGCGAGCTACGACGGACTTGAAGAGGCAATCCAGTTGTTGGCCAAATCGAATGTCAAATTATTTTATAATACACTATAATTTTATTTTATTTTTTTGGAGTAAAAAAAAAAAAGAAAATCAAAGTAAAAAAATTCACAATATCATTTATTCTTTATTTTTTAAAATATCCAAAATATAAATAAAAATGAAATTTAAGTTGGAGAATAAGTTAGTTTTTAATAAATATTCTTTATATTTTTTTCATATTTTTAATGTTAAATGAAATTTTTGCTTCGAATTAGAAAGTATATCATTTTATATATTGTCTATACTAACTCTCTATTATAAATTTTATAGTAAAACTAGAAGCTTATTTTCATTATGAAAATATTGTTTTGAAGAATTAATTAATTTGGTAAATACTTATCCTATATATATATATAGTATATTTCATAGTCAAATTCCTTCTCAGTCGTGGATATTATAGAGTTTGCATTGAAATGATATATTAAAATTAATTTTATAGTGGATACTTAAAATAAATTAATAAAATTGTCATATTTAAGTTGTAGTCATTACAAAATTAAATTTGTCCAAACATTTACATATTGAGTAACTTTTGATGATCGATGATGACACCAATTAAAATTAAGTATATCTATTTTAAAAGTTGATGCATGATGTCTACATAGACCTTAAAAATTAAAATATGGTTATGGTTCAAATTTATCTCTATTTTAGTTGTATTTGATGATTATAACGTAGATCTATGATGTATTTTAAAAAAAATTGATATTCCATCCGTTTCAAAATATATATTGTTTTAGAGTTTTTAGGTTGAATCGAATGTTTGTAGTTTATGATATTTTCACACATACTCTCTCTCTCCCTCCCTCTCTCTCTCTCTCTCAAATTAAGGCTCTATAAACTAAAACAATATATATTTTGAAATGTGGGGAGGAGTTTATTGTTATCATTATTACATGAAAAAACCTGAACTCTAATTGCTTATACAATTAAAAGAAAAAAATAATTTATTTTTAACACGTCGATTGTAAAGTTTAAAGGATATATCAAATGTTTGCGTTAAGCATAAAAAATATATAACCATAACCTAAATAATAAAAAGTAAAAAATCAACAATAAACTTATCTTTAGGATTAGTATTTCAAAGATTATGTCAATCAGTGAAAACTGAATATACTCTGATACTCACAAAATATGAATATTTTGGTCAATGATTTGAAAGAATAATCCACTTTGAATTACATGTAAATTAAGATAAATTTATGAAAATTATTTATTCGGCGTTTTAGGGGTGAAATATTTTGTGATTCAACCGGTCGATCTAATACTACTAATTTATAATGTTCCTTATACAAAAACTATTTTGAAGTCATTAGTGATTTTTTTTAAATCGTCGGGAGTTTATTTGATGAGCGAACATCATGTTTGATTTCACATTTTTTTATTATGTTTGTCACAAGAATTATTCTTTTGATAATTAGAAAAATAATTTTTTATTATGACATTTTAATAAAATATTAAGTATACGTAACTTATCCGTGCACCGCACGGGAAATATACTAGTTTAATATAGAGCTTTTAGTTATAGCAATTTATTTCACAAGCTTTGTTGTAAGTCGATTCACAAATAAGATATTAATTAGATATATGTAGCAAATTGAGATTGATATCAAATGATGTATCGATTAGTAAAAAATTGAAGCCTTCATGGATAGAATCACTAAAATTAAAAGTTTTATATTAAATTGAAAAAGGGAAACAACCAATAAAATAGTTCCATTATATTGGTAGCTAAACCCTTCGATATAATAGTTCCATCGGATAAATTAATAAATTAATATACTTAAAATTCATCAATCAGTAAAATAATATTCAAATTTGTATATTATAAACACCCACCTAACAATTGATTCTATTTTCCACGTAATGAGCAACCGAAGGGGGCCGGGGGGGGGGGGGGGGGTGGGTTAATTATGTACATGTGTTAAATAGGTATAATTATCAAGCATATCCTTCTATAATTGTATTATACTTAATTTGTATTTATGTGTGTGTATTATTTACAAATAAGAAAAAAATCACTTTATAAAGTCCAACTGTTTTTCTGCATATGGGCGATAAGTTTTTTTACTCAGATATCCGACCTGTGGTATTGAGGAGATTCAAACTCGTGACTTTTAATCTCCAAACAACCTCACTCCATCACTAGGTCATCCCCACCGGACCATAAGATTTTCAATCCCAACTTGCAATTAAGTAATTCCCGCATGATTGGAAATCTTCTCCCAAGGTGGCCACATTAACCATTTTCCTTTTTCAAAAAAGAAATTGAGATAAAATAAAATCAAAATAGGTGTAACATGCATTTATAATAAATATTATCAATATACAGTAACTTTTATAATATTAAAATGCATAATCCAATGTTTTATATGCAATCTATATGTATTCATATGTGCTTCCAACTGCATATACATGCATGAACTGAATGATAACTACTATTTATAGTTTTTTCGATTTTTTTCCTAGTCGTCAAAATAATTCAAAAAATTTCACATAATTTGTTTAATTATTTTTGACGTAGGCGTACAAAAAATGTCATTACTAGTGAGCTTTTATAATTTCTCATCATTATCTCTTCCTTGGCAATATGGTCAATTGTTTTATAATTAATTTTTTTGTTTGTGTTGGAACTTTTCTTTTGGGCTTCAACTATTTTTTTTTTTTCCCTTTTAGATTAATTTAATAACAAATGCTAATTATGCATAAAATAACCTCCACTGAACTATTTATATATCTTGTTTGAGGGCATTATACTTGTGGATTTTTTTTTCACTAAAAAATGAAATTTTTAGATTAAAATAAACTATCGAGAAGGTTATCCACAAATAAAGAAGGCTCAACCCAATAATAAAGGATTGAAAAATTACAATAAATCCTAGAAAAATGGTGTGCCACAACATTGGAGAATGGCGAATTAAATTCAAAGAAAAAGAATGTATTTCATCAAGAGAGTCCGACAATAAAATTTTAAAGACCCAAACTCATAAAGATCCATGCAAGATGACTGGACAGTCTCATAAACCACCTTGACATTATACTTATAGGTAAGACTTGCAATATGATAATTTTTACGATTTTACGATGACTCATGAATAATATTATTTTTTTTTTTCGAGATATCCAAACCGTATGACATCCTTAGTATAAATAATATGAGATTTGTGGTTCATATACTTTATTGTTCTTTCCTCCGAAATAAAAGAAAAAACCAATAAATAACCGACATGTGTAAAACTTTTATTATTATTATTATTGTTATTATTATTGTATGCCTTTTCTTTCAATTATATTTCAACTTAAAATAATATTAAAGTCTTTAATCATATTGGACAAAACAATAAAGTGTGTTCCATTTATTGTGCTGCAAAAAAATGCCAATTGTTTTTTGTCTGTTTCGTGATTGAGGCAACCAAAAGTGTAATGGTATTATCGTATCTATGTTGGAAGGATGCAAGTTGCAAATATAGACAAAAATATTTATATATATACTACAACTGCTCGATTAAGCCATTTTTTAAAATATAATAAACCAAGTTGTTGGATTATTCAATTATCAACTTGTCAGAATTATTGGTTATAACCAAACTTGGTAGTGGATTGCACATACAAGTCTAGACGATTTTTCTTAAATTTTTTATTTTAAAATATAAATCTTGATTTAGAGACATTAGTAAGAGCATCCACGATAGTTTACCCATCAAAAGTTATGTACCTAATTTTTTAAATACCTATTCTCCTTCAAAACATTCTATATCACATAACTTTGAGGATCCCACCAATACATCATGCACTTTAATATATATACATATATATTACTTTTATACAAAATTAAGTAATTAATTTTAAATATTAATTTTAGGTATTAATTCAAAGTCATCATTAAATATTAATTAATTTATTATAATTTTTTTAATTCATAATTATAAAAAAATATTAATTAATTTATTATAATTTTCATATATTCTATTAATATATGAAAAGAATTTTAATGAATTTCGTTCTACGCTTTCCTGCCGGCAGGAAAATGTGGAAATAGAGCCTATGAGGTTTAATTGTTAGCTATATCTATTCTATTAATATATGAAAATAGAGTTTTAATGATATCTTTTTTCTGACAAAATTTAAAATAACATAATAAAAATATTATAAATAAAAAGCTTATAAACCAAAATTTAGACATTTATCCTTTGAAAACACATGTTTTCACATGTTTTACAAAACCTGGATTAAAAATTATAATGTAAAATAAATAAAAATATTTAAAAGTTTAAAGATAGTTTTAAGTTGTGTAAAAACATATCAATATTAAGCTTTATTTATAGATAATTTTATTTTATGAATTTTGATATAATTTTGAGAGGGAGAGGAAGTCGAGAGATGAGGAGAGAGAGAGAGAGAGAGAGAGAGAGAGAGAGAGAGAGAGAGAGAGAGAGACATGGGAAAAAGAAAAAAGAAAAACAAAAGCAAACATGGAAAATAGAGTTGGCCAGATGTAGGACCCATGCTTTACTACCATCCACTTGCTTTATTGGAGAGTGGAATGAACGTGTATTTTTCTTCAAAGAGTTGTTCCACATGCGATCAAAATGGGCAGACTCTTGCATTTTTGCTTTTTCGGTACATGCAGTTGAAATTGTTTTGAGTTTTGTACCATTTTTTATTCCACCCACAATAGTTTGTACCATAGTATGGTACATACAAATAATTTGTACAAATTTGTACCACCCTATAGTGGGTGCTCTAAGAGTGAGAAATGCCAACCTATGACCTAATCTCGGTCACAAATTCATAAGTATACCCTTGAAAATTTTCCTACTATTTAAGATGATACACTCCAATTCCATCCAATTTCCTTATATCATATAGGGCAAACTAAACTTCATTTATCCCCATCAATTATTTGACTTACTTGATCCTCTCAATTTTAAAAATAACTCAATTGACCCTCTTCGTTAGACTAATACACTTTTTTTTCACACTCAAAAAGTAGTTAGTGGCCGGGAATATGTATAGTAATATAATAATTAGTGAACACAATTGATCCTTTATTATTTTGACACAATGTGTAATATATAAAAAATAACTCATTTTATTCTTTACAGTCCTAACTATTTTACAAATCATAAATATATTATGATAATACTTTTTGCTCCTTAGCCTCCAACTTAAAATCATATCATAACCTCTGCACTATAGCCCCCCACTTCTTCATGTACTCTTTCTCGCCCTTTTATTTTTCTTGGTGAAAATTTATTTTGTTATTTGGCACGTTCTTTCTCATTCTTGAATCAATGTTTTGTTTTATGGTTATTTGATAATAATATCTTGTTAATGGCTACAATTTTTCCTCTTTTGAAAATGGTCACAGTTAGCATTTATTATAAATGTTGTTGAACAATATGTTACAATAAAAACAATGATGATTATTTGAATCATCACATCCATGTTATCTCTGGTTCCAGATTATATAAATTGGAAGCATATATACCGTTTACTCAAATTTATGGTGGAATCTCAAGTTTCTTCAAAATCTATTTTGTTTAATTTAACAACACGACAAAGTGATAGGTGTTGAAGGAAGGGGATAACACCGTCGTCCAAATTGGTGCAACCGATTCGTGGTAACTTCGACTGGTGAAGCTGGCCATTGTCGATCCTAAGGGACCTTTTCCCTTTAACAAGGTTAATGAAACTTTTCGTATCTAAAAACGGCTTGTGCTATTGAAAAGGTAGTCATTTTTTCAATTCCTTAATTACTAATTGTTGAATTCATCAAATATCGAAAATTTGTATATTCTATAATCAAAAAGTAGTTAGCAGCCGGGAATATGTATAGTAATATAATAATTAGTGAACACAATTGATCCTTTATTATTTTGACACAATGTGTAATATATAAAAAATAACTCATTTTATTCTTTACAGTCCTAACTATTTTACAAATCATAAATATATTATGATAATACTTTTTGCTCCTTCGCCTCCAACTTAAAATCATATCATAACCTCTACACTATAGCCCCCACCTCTTCATGTACTCTTTCTCGCCCTTTTATTTTTCTTGGTGAAAATTTGTTTGGTTATTTGGCTCGTTCTTTCTCATTCTTGAATCAATGTTTTGTTTTATGGTTATTTGATAATAATATCTTGTTAATGGCTACAATTTTTCCTCTTTTGAAAATGGTCACAGTTAGCATTTATTATAAATGTTGTTGAACAATATGTTACAATAAAAACAATGATGATTATTTGAATCATCACATCCATGTTATCTCTGGTTCCAGATTATATAAATTGGAAGCATATATACTGTTTACTCAAATTTATGGTGGAATCTCAAGTTTCTTCAAAATCTATTTTGTTTAATTGAACAACACGACAAAGTGATAGGTGTTGAAGGAAGGGGACAACACCGTCGTCCAAATTGGTGCAACCGATTCGTGGTAACTTCGACTGGTGAAGCTGGCCATTGTCGATCCTAAGGGACCTTTTCCCGTTCACAAGGTTAATGAAACTTTTCGTATCTAAAAACGGCTTGTGCTATTGGAAAGGTAGTCATTTTTTCAATTCCTTAATTACTAATTGTTGAATTCATCAAATATCGAAAATTTGTATATTCTATAATAAAAGAATATATCAGTAGCAGTCTCACAAAGTTATTCAGAACTTTAATTTCTCTCAAAAATCATGAGATACAGAGTGTTCTTTCTCTATTTATAGTTCCAATATGTGAATACAAAAAATCCAATAACTAACTATCTAATCTGATGGTCACAAACTTTGATCCGTGAGATAGAGAAGAACGGCTAAGATTGAGAGCTCGTGGATTATGGTCATGCATGAACTTGTACACATGGCAATGGTCCTGTCTTGCATGAGGGAAAGAGATAGAATTAAACAAACTGATGTGGCAGCGGCATGCATGCATCCATGCATGCCTATAATAAATCTAACGTCTTCATCCCCGCAAGCTGCAGCCGGTGGAGATCACCAAGGCTAAGCTTGGATAACAAAAATTGAAGTCAAGGACCCACGAGTGCTTTCGTGAAAAGATCAACAATTTGAAGGTAAGAAGGCGTAAACAAATGTTGAAAGAACCCAGATTGAAAATGCACCCAGGCAAAATGACAATCAAGGTCAAGATACTGTTGTGGATCAGCCGGGGTAATACCCTTCCCTTTCTCGTCGAATTGGTCATCTCACGGTGACGCTCAAGCGTTGGACAAGGCTCAGGTACCTGGAGCTCGGACCTCGCACAATCGAACACAACACAACACTCCCCAGACCAAGGCAAAAGGCAGGTTAGTCGAGGCGGCCACGGAGGCTGTACACATGACTACTTCCGGCAGCACCACTTTACAAGCTTCAAGCCACGGCAACACTCTGGTCACACTCAAGCTAACCGCACAGAGAAGGGGGAGAATCACGCACGCAGCTTGTTGCAAGGCAAGAGCAGAGAAGCGAGAATATTTCTAAATGAGAGAGCTATCGATCTGTTTGTGTTGTGCGGCTACAATGAATGGGAGTCCCCTTTTGAAGGGCAAGGGCAACAAATGTGAAGGCTTTCTCAAGTGGGCCACCAAGGAAGTAGAAGTGGGCCTTGGTGAATGGCCAATAAAATTAACAATCTCCACTTTTGGCCCATGGGAGTGCTGTAATCGAATAGCGAGTCCACAGGATTCATCATTGCCTTTTGATCTCCTGCAATATCACACAGACAAAGAGGAGATACCACACGGTTAGTCTAGATCACAAAGATCCACCAAGCAAAGCACACAAAGAGCAACAACATCACAAAGAGCAAGATCAGCCAGGTAGAGCAAGCCCACACAGCTCCACCTCAAACTAAGCAAAGTTCACAGAGAACCTCTACAGCTCACATAGAGCAACAACAACTCACTTAGATCCCCACAAAAAATTCTAGATTCACTAAGAATCATAACTCAACTCACTGAGAGTAAAATAGATTCACTAAGAATCAAACAACAGCCCACTAAGAGCAACAAAATAGAACACAAAGACTCACAAAGAGCCCTAAGAACAACTCCACCTTACTTGGAGTTATAGAGCACTGGAGCACAAAGCCCCAAATCAGAGAACATCACTATACACCATATCATTTGAGGTAACAACATTAGCATGCTCAACTTTTTGCTTATTCTTATCCTTAGGTTTTCTACAAAATTTAGCATAGTGTCCAGGTTCTCCACAATTATAACACTTCCTGCTATGATATCTAGAACCTGTAAGATTCTTCTCCTTCACATGCATAACATTATCAGTAGAGATTTTAGCATCCCGACTATGCTTCAATTCCAATTCTTTACTTTTTAATCCATTAACAACAGTATCATATGTAATATCATCCCTCCCATATTTGATAGCAGATTTAACATCATTAAACACCTCAGGAATATCATTTAAAAGCCCAATAGCAGAGTATTCATCAATATACTTATCACCAGATAATTTAATGTCTTGAATCAGCTTGTTAAAATAATCTAAATTCGCATCCATATCTTTGCCCAAATCCAATTTGTAATTGAAAAATTTTTCAAGTCAAAATACTCTGCTCGGAAGAGAAGACTGATTATAGAGTTCATCCAACTTCTCTCACAATTCTTTTGCAGATTTGATGGTGCAAACCTTTCTTAACACATCATCTGATAAGTTTAACATGATGG
This sequence comes from Perilla frutescens, assembly GCA_026008535.1. Lineage (NCBI taxonomy): Eukaryota > Viridiplantae > Streptophyta > Magnoliopsida > Lamiales > Lamiaceae > Perilla > Perilla frutescens. The sequence goes on along the minus strand of BRKX01000017.1, from coordinate 31,548,530 downwards.
AAGACAAAGCACATTCATTGATCTCAGATCTCTTTTGTTTGGTTTCATCATCATAGTATTTAAGATCAATGGCTTTAAACACTTTTTCTTTAATCAACAAAAACTTCATTTTTTGTTTCCACAAATTATAATCAGTTTTACCATCGAAATGAGCAAGAACGAATGAGGCCGGAAGGGACATTTCAGAAGGCAACACACAAAGATAATCAAGGGCACACAGAGTACAGTGGAAGCACAACAGCAAGAATAAGACACAGATAATGGCAGCACCTTACCTAAACACAAAAGAGGCCAAAAAAACTACCAAAATACCAAGCCTAATTCTAATGGAATTAAAGGCAGAGAGGACAAGCCAAATTACCAGAGCGGAAACCCTTAGGCTGGGGTTTCCGTCTTATCTTTTCGGAGCTCTCGAGGAGCAGTGGAACGGCACAACCACGAAGGCGGCGGGTCGGAAAGGATGTGATAGAAAAGAGGGTGCCCCGACGAAGGAACCTAGCTCTGATACCAATGTTATGGATCAGCCGGGGTAACACCCTTTCCTTTCCCGTCGAATCGGTCCTCTCACGGTGACACTCAAGCGTCGGACAAGGCTCAGGTACCTGGAGCTCGGACCTCGCACAATCGAACACAACACAGCACTCCCCAGACCAAGGCAAAAGGCAGGTTAGTCAAGGCAGCCACGGAGGCTGCACACATGACTACTTCCGGCAGCACCACTTCACAAGCTTCAAGCCACGACAACACTCCGGTCACACTCAAGCTAACCGCATAGAGAAGGGGGAGAATCACGCACACAGCTTGTTGCAAGGCAAGAGCAGAGAAGCGAGAATATTTCTGAATGAGAGAGCTATCGATATGTTTATGTTGTGCGGCTACAGTGAATGAGAGTCCCCTTTTGAAGGGCAAGGGCAACAAATATGAGGGCTTTCTCAAATGGGCCGCCAAGGAAGTAGAAGTGGGCCTTGGTGATGGGCCAACAAAATTAACAGATACTCTATCCGTTTGTGAAAGACTTGATTTTTGGTAATATGAATGGTCGCTTGATTATCACAATATAGAGGAACTAGTGATGTAAGTAGAATGTGGAAATCATGAAGAAGATAGGAAATCCAAAGTAATTCATGGACTGTGGCACTAAGACTCCGATACTTAGCTTCGGCGGAAGATAATGAGACGGTGGTCTATTTCTTACAGCGCTAAGAAATGAGACAAGGGCCAAGAAAGGCATAATAGCTGGTAAGAGAATGGTGGGTATCTAAATAGGTTTCCCAATCTGCGTCGCAATAAGTGCGGACATCAATAGAAAAGAAGAATGAAAGAATAAACCACAAGAAGGAAAACCTTTGAGATATTTCAAGACATGCAAAGTAGTGTGCTAATGAGAGGTGGTAGGTTGCTACACGGCATGGGAAATGTCTGGCCGAGTAAGGTTAAGATATAAGAGCTTACCAACCAACCGCCAATATTAATCAGGTTGAGGAAGAGGATCAGATACAGAAGCATTTAAGTGAGGGCCAGTAGAGAATGCAATAGATTTGGGTTGACAACCACTAACCCCAACAGAGTCTAGACAACCAAGAACATATTTTCTTTGACAATGTAGGTTCCAGTACAACCACGAGCGATTTCGACACCAAGAAGGAACCGGGCATCACCAAGATCCTTGATAGTAAAAGCCTTATGCAGAGAGAACTTAAGCTGATTAATGTAATCAAGATTACGGCCCATTGTTGAGATTGTCCCATTTATCTTTTGGGCTTAAATATTATTTCCTGATTTATTTTTTAGCCCAAAAGCCCATCAGCCCCAAACCCTTAACCCTAAGCCCACTACCCGGTTTCCTAATTAATAAACCCCCTAATCAATTCCCCTTCCCAATGTACCCCCCGCCTCTATATCATTTTGGATCCTTCTCTTCTCTCTCAACCCTCACATTTTATCTCAAAACCCTAATCTGAATATATATATATATATATCTCTCTCTCTCACCTGTCTATCGTTCTCGGTTTCTCTGGTCGGAATCTGATCGTGATTCCTATTGGCCTATGAGTGTAGAAGGCTGTGCGGTTGTTTGAGAGTTGAGTTGTTTGTGCTTCATCGTCTATCGTTTCACCATCCCCTCCTGGTTTGGGTCTTTTCTATCGCCGGAGTTGCCATCGCCGTCGCCTGTGGGAAAATCTAAGCCACCGTGCCCCTAGGAACTTTTCCCACCTCTGATTCACTGATCCATCTCTAATATATTGTTCCCTTTCAGCTGCTTACTTCAGAGTGGCTAATCTGCTTATATTATCTCTTTCTCTGTCAGTATTAACCCTTGCTTGTCTCTGTTTGTGCAGAACCACTCTTGAATCGACCGAGTCTGTGAAGAATTCAAGTAGATCCACTAGATCTACCCTTCTGAGGCCCTCTCCCGGTGAAGCCCTACCTACCGTGAAGCTTCAAGGGTTCCTTCCCTCTGAAATTGTTCTAAGTGTTCTGTAATAGATTTTAATAGCTTCTAGAGTATCCCTGCTACTTGAGTAGCTAGTGAGAGGGACCACAAGGGGTAGGGAAACAAGTAGTGTAACCCTAGCTAGGCCGATACCACAACAGTGGTATCAGAGCCACGGTGATCTGGCCGGGGGCACTCTCCTGCCTCCATCTCTCTCACCCCGCCGCTGGTATGGGCCGCGCCATACTCGCCCCCATCGTGCTCCGAAAAGGTAAGTCCGACCTCTCCCCTGCCTGGGAGGGTCGGCTCTAGTATTATTCTCAAACCCTAACCTCTGAAGTGTATCGTGCGATCCTGCCTTCTCTATCTGCTTCCGCTTTACCTCTTTTGTGTACACCTTGGCATTCAAAGCCACTTCCTCTATTGTTGCTTACGGACCGGACCGTCTGGACTCCCCTATGGGTTTCTTCAAAGCGGGTTGCCCGGTTAGCAAAATAGAGTAGGGTGTGACAGAAGGGTTTTGAGGGTTGTGTGTATGTTGTTGTGTCCTCAGTGAAATCTTGAGTGTATTTGGCTTGTATCTTGCCTGGTGTTGTACTCTTGGTCTTCTGATTTCTGGTATTATAGAAATCTGAGTGTTTTTCTTTAAGTTTTTTGGGTTTTCATGTGTCTAACTCTGTTTAAGAGTTAGCAACCTTTCTGAATCAAGTTTTGGAATTGTCATGAGTGATCCCCTGCTCCACAGATCAATCTGTGCTGAGAACTGGGCTAGCCTCAGCACTATATTCCCCTTGTGCACTTGATTCAGTGCCTGTGGAGGTTCTCTCCTGTATATTGGGTGTTTTTGTGCTGTTTGAAGTGTTGTTGTTGTGCTAAGTAAGGTGGTCTTTGTGTTTTTTTTTTTACTATCTCTGTGCCTGGCATTATGAATTCCTTGAATGTTGTTCCCTTTAATGGGAAAGATGATTTTGGTGATTGGCAAACAAGAATTGAATGTATTTTGACCAAAGAAAAACTTCAAAATGCTATTTTTGAAAGAATTAATGAAGATGAAACTGATAAAAACTTGTTGGAAATGAATACTAGTGCTAGGGCCACTATACTGTTGAATTTGAGTAGTGTTGTGGTCAGAAAAGTGTCCCACCAACGTTGTGCAAAAGATTTATGGGACAATTTGACTTCTTTATATGTTGCTACTTCTGAAGAGTCAGCCTATTCTTTGCAAAATCAAATTATGACTTTTCAAATAGATTCTTCAAAGGATGTAGATTCAAATATAGAAGATTTTAACAAACTTTTAAAAGATTTAAAACTTGCTGGGGATGACACACTTGAAAAGTATGCTCCCCAGATCCTTCTTGGTGCAATTCCTGAAGCTTTTTCTGAAGTAAAATCTGCCTTAAAATATAGGGGAGGGGCTAAAGTCACTTGTGAGATGATTGTGTCTACGCTAAAAGCTAAAGAAAATGAAATAAAAAAGATGAGCTCTAAGCCTTGCAAAATGAAATCCTATATGTTAACAGAAACGCAATTAAGAGGCCCTTTAATGGTGTTAATCCTGAAAACCCTAGTGTTTTAGCTACAGAGAGACATAGGAGGGAAATGAATTTTGAAAAATCCCAATATTTTGCTCACAATCATCCCCATCGCTTCAGAAATCAAAACCAGACCCAAAATTTTGGCCAAAGTTCTCAAAATATTGTAAGAAACTAAAACTTTGCCCACCACTCTCAAAATTCTGATATGAAGCCTAGAAAAACTTGTTGAAACTGTGGAAGCCTGGCCATTTTTCTAACAGATGCAAGCAACCAAAAAGAAACAAAAGTTTTGGGAACAATCATGCCAACAATGTGATGCATTTTGACCAACCTGCAAATCATGTTTACAAAGATGAAGATTATGATTATCATGATGATGGTGGTGTCTATATGCTCCACAATGCATGTGATTTTCAATTCATAAACTATTCTAATGTTGTGTCAAAAATTATGCATGAATCTGAATGGTTGATTGACTCTGGGCATACATTTCATATTACACCACATAAGCATATGTTTCAAAACATGCTTTTCATCCAATCTGGAACAGTTGCTCTTACTGATGACCAACATTGTGAAATTACTGGAAAAGGAGATGTGTGCTTAAAATTTGAAAATGAAAGCATGATCACTTTGCATGATGTCAGATATGTCCCTAAATTGAAATTTAACTTGCTTTTTGTGTCAAAATTAGCTGATCAAATGCTTTATGGATCTGTTAACAACAAGAGTTTTAAATTTGAAAGAGATTATGTGATTTACTTTGATGCTCCAAGAAAAGGAGATATCTATGATGTGTTTGTATGCTCTATGCCTGTTCAAACTGTAAATGTTGTGCATCATGACAAAACTGCTTTATGGCATGCAAGGTTAGGTCATATGAGCAATAAGGGTCTTGATATTTTGAATAAATTTGGTGCTTTCAAAAATGATAAAGTGCCAAGAATCCCTTTCTGTGAGCCAAATCTAATGGGAAAGCAACACAAATTGCCCTTCCCTACTTCTGTGCCCTACCCTAAAGCTCATGTCAGCACCGAAATACTTGAGCATTTGCATGCAGATCTGTGGGGACCTGCAAAGGTTCCTACACATGGTGGGAATGTCTATTTCTTGTCTATCATTGATGATTATTCTAAAAAAACATGGGTTTTCTTAATGAAGAACAAATCTGAAGTCTTTGAAAAATTTTCTAAGTGGTCTGTTGAAATTCAAAACCAAACTAAGAAAAGCATTAAGTGTCTAAGAACAGATAATGGTTTGGAATTTTGTAATCATACAATGGACAAATGGTGTTTTGATGTTGGAATTAAAAGACACAAGTTTGTGCCCTACAACCCCCAGTAAAATGGGGTTGCAGAGAGGATGAACAGAACCCTTCTTGAGAGGGTCAGAAGCTTGTTAGCAGGCTCAGGCCTTGACAAGCAATTCTGGGGGGAAGCCTTAATGACTTCTTATTATTTAATAAACAGATCCCCCTCTGTTCCCTTATTGGGAAAGCAACCTGAAAGTGTTTTTTGGAATAAACCTATATGTTTATCAAATTTGAGAATTTTGGTTGCAGTGCATATGTTCACCAGAAGCTTAGTAAAATTAAACCTAAGTCTAGGAAGTGCATCTTCCTTGGGTACTCTGAAGGGGTAAAAGGTTATAGGCTATGGGATAGGACCTTACCTGGTTTTAAAACATGCATTAGTAGAGATGTGTCTTTCAATGAAGTTGATTTTCCTTGTCTTCATAAATCCTCACCTCCTGCTGCTCCTTGTGAGGTGGAGAAAGTGCCTGATCTTGTGTTTGCCCATATTACTTCTAAGGTGGATCATCTTCCCCCTACTCCCCTGAGATTAATATGCCTAATTCTGTCTTGAATTATCATGTAAATGATAACATTGATGTCAATGACTCTGCATCAAATCATGAAACTGAAAATAATGTGTCAATTAACATGAATGTTTCTGATAATTATAATTCTGAATCTGAGCATGAAAGCAACTCTGAAACTGAACATGAAATCAACTATGTGCATGAAACTGAGCATGAAAACTTAGCTAATTATCAATTAACTAGGGATAGAACTAGAAGGAACATCAGATTGCCTGCCAAGTATGATGATTTCAACCTGTCTATGTATGCTTTCAATGTGTTCAACAATGTGGATAAATATGAACCCAAATCATACAAAGAAGCTGTCTTCTCTCCTGAATCTGATAAATGGATAAAAGCCATGACTTGTGAAATGGAATCTCTGCATGACAACAATACATGGATTTTAGTTAAAAAACCTGATGAGTGTTCAATTGTTGAGTGCAAATGGCTATTTAAGATAAAGCAGGAGATAAATGATGTAAGATACAAAGCAAGATTGGTTGCTAAGGGATTTACACAAAAAGAAGGAGTTGATTACACTGAAATCTTTGCCCCCGTAGTTAAGTTCACCATAGTAAGGACCATGCTAACATTAACTGGGAACTAAAATAAATGGATGTTACTACAACCTTTTTACATGGAGAGCTTAAAAATAACATCTATATGAATCAACCAGAGGGTTTTGTTGATAAAACACACCCTAATCATGTATGCTTGTTGAAAAAATATATGTATGGTTTAAAGTAATCTCCCAGACAATGGAATATCAAATTTGACAATTGTATGAAAAGCATGAACTTTACTAGGAGCAAGTTTGATCACTGTCTGTATTATATGCAGTCCAATGTGCCTGTGTTTCTTCTCCTTTATGTGGATGGCATGCTTCTAATTAGTGCTTGTCTGAAAACTGTGAAGAATGTTCAAACTTGTTTATGTGCTAACTTCAGCATGAAGGATCTTGGAGATGCAAGAAAGATCCTAGGTATGAACATAGATAGGGATAGAAACAATCATACTCTTGTGTTGCATCAGTCCTCATATGTTGACCAAGTCTTGAAAATTTTTAATATGGAAGACTGTAAACCTGTATCTATTCCTCTTGTTTCTCATTTCTTGCTTAGTAAGGATCAATGTCCTAAGAGTGACTCTGAGTTAAAAGAGATGTCTGGTATTTCTTATGCAAATGCTATAGGGTCTGTTATGTACCTAATGATCAGCACTAGGCCAGACGTTATCTATGATGTATCATGTCTAAGTAGGTACATGGAAACCCCTGGTCAGCCTCATTGGGAGGCGTTGAAATGGTTACTTAGATATCTAAAATCCACAATGTTGAGTGGTTTAACATTCTCTAAATCTCCTGATGGAGTGAAGTGTGTTGGTTATGTTGATTCAAACTATGCTAATGATAAAGATCACAGAAAATCAACCACTTCCTATGTGTTTACACTTTGTGGGTCATGCATTAGTTGGAAATCTCAATTACAAAGCATTGTTGTATTATCCACAACTGAGTCTGAGTATATAGCTACAACAGAAGCTGTAAAAGAAGCTATATGGTTAAATGGAGTCTTGTCTGAAATAAAATTTGCTAAAAATAAACATATGCTATACTCAGACAGTCAATCTGCAATACAACTTTGTAAAAACCCAGTGTTTAATGACAGAACTAAACACATAGATGTCAGATTTCATTTTATAAGGGACATTGTAGAAAAAGGGCAAGTTCTTCTTGATAAAATTCCCTCTGAGTACAACCCTGCAGATATGGGCACAAAATGCCTCCCAGTTGCAAAGCTGGTTGCCTGCAAAAAATCCTTAAACATGGATTTGGGTTGAACAAGGGGGAATGAAGAGCATTCCTGGACCTGGGTTTTGGATGCTCTACTTTGCCTCTAAGGGCAGTGAGTCCTCTTTGGTTATTTCCTCTTTTTGGTACTGTCGCTAGGTGTAACATGTTCAATGAAGGTCAAGCTCTTCTGACCAGAGACTTGTTATAATTCATTTGGTTGGTCTCTAGTGTTGAGACTGGATTAGATGCGCATAGCATCTATTCCTCCTTCTCTAGTTCTGTCTTTGTGATGAACTTAGAGTAAAAATTAATGGCAATGATGATAATCTCTATGTTTTTTGGCAGGTGACTCCATGGTGACTGAAAAGATCAAATGGGCCAAAGGTGGAAATGTTGAGATTGTCCCATTTATCTTTTGGGCTTAAATATTATTTCCTGATTTATTTTTTGGCCTAAAAGCCCATCAGCCCCAAACCCTTAACCCTGAGCCCACTACACGGTTCCCTAATTAATAAACCCTAATCGATTCCCCTTCCCAATGTACCCCTGCCTCTATATCATTCTGGATCATTCTCTTCTCTCTCAAGCCACACATTCTATCTCAAAACCCTAATCTGAATATCTCTCTCTCTCTCACCTGTCTGCCGTTCTCGGTTTCTCTGGCCGAAATCTGACCGTGATACCTATTGGCCTATGAGTGTAGAAGGCTCTGCAGTTGTTTGAGAGTTGAGTTGTGTGTGCTTCATCGCCTATCATTTCACCATCCCCTCTTGGTCTGGGTCTTTTCTGTCGCCGGAGTTGCCATCACCGTCGTCTGTGGAAAAATCTGAGCCACCATGCCCCTGGGCACTTTTCCCACCTCTGATTCACTGATCCATCTCTAATATATTGTTTCCTTTTAGCTGCTCACTTCAGAGTGGCTAATCTGCTTATATTATCTCTCTCTCTCTCTCTATTAGTATTAACCCTTGTTTGTCTCTGTTTGTGCAGAACCACTCTTGAATCGACCGAGCCTGTGAAGAATTCAAGTAGATCCACTAGATCTACCCTTCTGAGGCCTCTCCCGGTGAAGCCCTACCTACTGTGAAGCTTCAAGGGTTCCTTCCCTCTGAAATTGATCTAAGTGTTCTGTAATAGATTGTAATAGCTTCTAGAGTGTCCCTACTACTTGAGTAGCTAGTGAGAGGGACCGCAAGGGGTAGGGAAACAAGTAGTGTAACCCTAACCAGGCCGGTACCACAACACCCATGATAAAAATATCATCAACATACATGAGAAGAGCCAAGAAATTAGAACTAGAACCCCGCAAAAATAAATAATTATCAGAAACGAACTGGACAAAGCCAAAAGAGAAGAGATGCTTACAGAATTCTTGATTCCATTCTCGTGATGCCTATTTAAGTCCATAAAGGCTCTTCACAAAATGACAAACTTGGTTGGGAAGGGCAAGTAAATAACCCTGCGGGGGTAGCATATAAATTTCATCATGTGAGTGGCCATAAAGAAACGCATTATTGACATCTATTTGATGGAGAGGCTAGGAATAATAAGATACAAGAGCAATGAATAACCGGACTGTCATAAGTTTGGTGACAAGAGATAATATTTCATGGTAATCAATATGATACTCTTGGTTATAACTCTTTGCAACTAATCTCACTTTAAATCATTCCTCCGACCCATCAACTTTAAGTTTTATCTTATAAACCCATTTAGACCCCATAACATGCTTACCTGAGGGTAGAGAAGTGAGTTCTCAGGTTTTGTTAGCTTTAAGTGCATCGAGCTCTTGCTGCATGGCTATATTCCATTCATCAAATTTGCTAGCCTCAGCATAGGAAGTAAGCTCTCGTAAATCTTGAATACTGACAAGAAAAGTAGTAAAGTATGGTGTTAGAACTGGAGACTGAAGAAATGGAAAGACGGGAGGGATTAGAGATAAAGAATTGATGTGTGAAGTATCTAGAAAAGTAGTCGTAGTGCATACACAATCCTGTAAGTATTCGAGCACGACATGAACTCTATAACTGTGGTGAAGTGGTAGGATAGATGAAATATCATAGTTAATGGGAAGGATAGAAGGTGAAGCTGTAATGGAAGAAGATGGAGGAGCAATATGTGAGATAGGGAAATTAGAGACAAAATTGAGGAAGGAATCTCATCGACAAAAGTGGGAAAAGTTAACTGGATAGTGAAATACTCATCTTCAAGAGGATAAGTGTCGGGAAAGAATTTAACATCTCTTGAAATAATAATCTTTAAGGTACCAAGATTATATAAGATGTAGCCTTTATTATTTGGTGCATATCCAAGCATAGTGCTTTTATAGCTTCTAGAATCAAACTTAGAAAGATGAGGATATGTATTGGTTATGTAGCCTAAATATCCAAATGGCAGTAAAAGAGAGTAAGACTGAGGTTTATGAAATAAGAGTTGATAAGGTGTCATCCAGTTCAGAATAGCAGAAGGAGTTCTATTAATGAGCCAGATCGCATGCAAAATAGAATAAGGCCAAAACTTACAGGGCAAATTACTTTGAAACATAAGAGCACGAACAACCTGTAGTAGATGTCTATGCTTCTTCTCCACTATGCCATTTTACTGTGGAGAATATGGACAAGATCTTTGATGAATTATGTCATGGTCCTGAAATAATGACCGTGTTGCATCACCAATAAATTCTAACCTATTATTAAACCTAACAAAGAACACTTTAGCTTGAAAATGAGTGTGAACCATCAATAAGAAACTGCACAAAATACGATGTACTTGCCCCTTGTTGTTGAGAAGATATGTCCATGTAGTTCGAGCATGGTCTTCCACCAGTGTAATGATATAATGAGTGTTTGTAACACTCTCCGCATGATAAGGTACTCATGTATCAGAATGGATAATCTCAAATGGTGTTGTAGATCGTCTATGCAAAGTAGAAAAGGGTAATCTATGTTGCTTAGCCCGATATCAAACTTCATAGTTTTCTAAAGCATCAAAACCAGCAGCATAATATGTTCTTTTCAACTGAGGGATGTGTTTGAGTGCACCAGCAGAAGGGTGGCCAAGTAGTTCATGGCACTGCTTCAAATCAAGAGTGGCAACATTAGAGTTAGAACACACTTTCTCTTGCAAGCCAGGCTTGAGGACATATAATTTGCCCTTGAATTTTCCAATTCCCAACACATTGTCATGTCTCTGATTTTGGATGAGACAATGATTGGGTAAAAACAAAACCTTTCCAATTAGATCTTTTGTCAATTGCCCTACATATATCAGGTTGTGAGTAAATGAGGGTGCAAATAATACTCTTTTCAAAGTGATTTTATCAGTAAGTTGAGCCTCTCCCACATGATTAACATGGATGTTAGAACCATCTGGGTGAAAAAATTTTATGTGGTTCTTCCAATGGTGTTAAAGTGTGCATAAGATCAGGATTACAACACATATGTGCACTAGCCCCTAAATCAATAATCCATTAATTTTTATATATTTCATCACTAGAACCAAAGGCATAATGACTCATAAAATCTTCATTGTTGACATCTGAAATAGTATCGGCATTAACCATATATGATGTATTATTCCTTGTAGCAGGCATATCAGATTTCTTAAAACAATTGCTTATGTACTTTGTCACCTCGGATTATATTAATTTGTTCATATCCGAATCTAAATTTCCATATGGATTATGTGAATCACTCTTTATACTTCCACAATCATCCTCTTCTACATAACGAGCTCTAAGATTTCCTCTATTTTGTTTGAAACTTTTATACCAATCGAGATAGCCTATGATCTCAAAACAATCTCTTTTCTTATGTCCAGATCCACCGTAGTGACTACACTTTAGTCGCCGCTTCTCATCTTAGCTTAATCATTTCTTGAAGTTATCACCCATTCCCTCAAATCTTTTATTAGCAGAATACATAACATTTTGATCACTCGACTCAGGGTAAAGAGAAGACACTTCCTTTTGGTCTTCTACCTGTAAAACCATAGAAAATGTTTGGCTGACTTTAGGTGATGGATCTAGGACAATCTGATTCCTTATTGCTTCATAGCAATCATTGAGTCCCATCAAAAATTGCATCAATCAATCATTGTCTTCATTCTATTTATTCATGTTAGCTGCACCACAGATACAGATATGACAAGACACTAATAGTTGAAGCTCGTCCCACAAAGTTACAGGTTGTGAAAATATATCATAACATATTGGTTTCCTTGCGCGTAAGTGCTAGCTCTCGTCGAAGTTTGTATATCTTTGACCCATTTGATCTACCAAAACATCTATGTAATCCATCCCATAAGGCTTTTGAGGTATCTAAATGTTGAAAACCCCTACTTAATTCTTTGGAAATCAAATTCATGATCCAAGAAAACACCACATGTTGATACCGTTTTGTAGTGTATCATAGATTTAGGGATATTTGTTTAAATCGTATATTTGGAGTTTTTGTCTTTCTTGCAGGATAAATTCTGTTGAGAGAAAATAGGAGCATGTGGGACTTGACCAAGTCCAACGATCTGCTGAAGTCACGGTTGTTCCGGAAGTTGCGCCGGAAATATAGGAATGCAGTTCGTGGAGATCAAGGCTTAGTGGATCGGTTGCTTTGAGTAGGGATCAAGCAACGAGCTGTGTATATATAGGGTTCAGATAGTTAGTGTTAGATACGAGTTTTTAGTAAAGCTTTTCAGATATTGTAAAGTTTTGAGTTCTCGTATTTATCCGTTTCTACTAGATATAGTTAAGACAACTTTAGTCCCAACCTTCTGTGAAGGAAGAGATAAAGTGTCTTAATATTTAGTGAGACTTTATCTGGTAGTGTTTTTGTAATTCACATATTTTATATAGTGAAGATTTCGCCCTAAGGCACTTCGCGAGATTATAGAAATATAATCTCGTGAAAATTCCAATCCATTGTTTCTGTTTTAAATTTCCGCTGCGTATGCAAAGTTGTCTCAACTTTATACACAACTTTGTACACAACTCTTTCAAAATCGAGAATTCGGTTTTTTCACCACATAATCTACTTTAAGCCATTGTTTGTAGCCAACTGAGCTACTGTCTGGTTCTAGTAATGTTTCATCGATAAATTCAAGCTTATTTCTCACAGCTAGTCCTCTTTCAATAGCTCTACACCAACTGTAATTTTTTTTGCCATTCAACAAATCAAGTGTGAGAATCATATCAGAATGGTCATTCTGATTTAGATGAAACACATCATTACTCTGTGAACAATATGTTGTGACTTCTCTTACACTATCATCGCATATTTGAATCCGTTCACTGACCGCTTCCACTGGTTGATTCATTGATCTACTATCCTCTCATCTTTCTTCTTCAATTTCTGCCTCAACATGATACCCTCTTTCCGCAGTAAAGAGTTGATTCCATGGCATATGTCGATATTGCTTCGACATGGTTGGTTTCAGAAGTAATCCATTTTAGAAATCGATGGAAAAAAAATAATCTAAAATCAATCAGTAGATCTTCTCCAAATTAGCAATCAAAGCCAATCACATGGCTCTGGTACCATGTTGAATTCATCAAATATCGAAAATTTGTATATTCCATGATCAAAAAATATATCAACATTAGTCTCACAAAGTTATTCAGGACTTTTATTTCTCTCAAAAAATATACCAGTAACTAACTATCTAATATGACGGCCACAAGCTTTGATCCGTGAGATAGAGAAGAACGGCTAAAATTGAGAGATTGTGGATTATGGTCCTGCATGAACTTGTCCACGTGGCAGTAGTCATGTCCTGCATGAGAGAAGGAGACAGAATTAAACAAATTGATGTGGCAGGGGCATGCACATGTATCCATGCATGTCTATAATAAATCTGACGTCTTCACTAATGCAAGAAATAAATTGCCATGGATATATATTGGAAGAAATGTTGATGAGAAACATTGCAAGAATGAAGATTGTTGTATTGAAAATCCAAATCACTTCACATTCTATGTCCATATATATATATATATATATATATATATATATATATATATATATAGAGAGAGAGAGAGAGAGAGAGAGAGAGAGAGTATTTAATTATATAAAAAAGGACGGGGCTAGGATATGATTTTTAATGTTGGAGCTAGGATAAGGAATGCAAAAGTTTAATTATATTTTTATTTTATAAAATAATGGGACTATAAAAAATAAAATGGGAACTATGTTTAGAATTCCCTGTATATTGGCATTTTCTTTTAGGTTACTGCTTATAAAAAATGATCAATTTAACAAAATGCTTTTGCAATTTGGCAAGCATGAGTTTACAAAAGTTATTAGCCAATTGAGCACTCTTGCTTATGGGCTATTTTATCTGGGATCTAACTATTGAAAAAAAGTTAAAATTATTTGGGTTGAAATATTTGTCGTTATGAAGGTCTGTAGAGGGCCAGATTGATTTGGACCATAGTACTTAGAAATACATATTAATATGGAATTTGTAAAAGTGGAATTCAATTACTCTTTTTTAGCTCTCAAATTAATAATCATAAGTATTATTTTTATTACACATTTGTACCCTCATAATTCCTCATTTAAAAATCCTACTAAAATAAAATAAAGTTCTAATCTATATCCCACCCTCTTTTCATGTCTAAAAAAAAGGAGTTTTGTGTGAGACCGTCTCTCAAGTAAATTCAAATCCAAAACACAAGCAAACACAAAAATATTATAAATATGCCATTGAATATGAGCTTTAATCTGGATCTTGACCCATCCTATGAATTTTAATCGGTAAGACAATCTCATACACATTTTTTGTCATAAAAAAAACTAGTGCATAATAGAAAAACCTAATTAATTATGACCAACAAATTAAACATTTCGACTTGTATGCAAGCACCGGTGACTCTGGAAAATTTAATTAACGGCTAAGCATAGCATAAATGTTTCAATGGAAATTCTTGGTCAAATAACAAGGCAATATATCTCTACTTGGTAATCTTTATTTCACATGAATTTTCTAGAGTTTGAAGTCCATATATGGTCTCGATTGACATGAATATTGGAAAGTTTTTGAAATGATATATATCATGTGGAAGGTCGATCAATGGAGTGAAAAATGATGACGTAATCCGGAGGTTCATGGACTCGAAAAATCTTGTATTTTTGTGGTCTGTGAAGAGCCCACAATTATAAGTAGATTTATTTAACTAAGGCATTCGAATAATATGTACATGCAATATCGGGGTATTCAAATCCTACTTATTTAATAAGCTAGATTTTCATGTTTCATGTCTTGATTTAAGAACAATTAATTAATTCGTATATTATTTCGATGAGAATACATGTCATCTCCTTAATTAGAATACTAACACACTCTCAAATGATCGAGATATCTAGCAAATATCATTCAACGTTTAATTGTTAGAATCCTGTGACTGTCGATGTCAAAAAAGTTAGTTATGGTTTTTTGACGATTATTATAGATTTATAGATTTGCCGCATTCAATTAAGTATTTGAAAAAATCACACGAGATTAATGAAGCGACAGGTTTCATGATTATTTTTTTAACTATCCATAAAGTAATAAGTATGTACGTACTACGTACAAAGGCGGATGAGATCCTTTATTTTAATTTATATTTGGTATTTCAATTTGTGTTTCAAAATTAAATTTATAAGTTTAATAATAGATAATATAAAAATAAAAATTAATTATAATATGATCAACCTAGTCACATTTATCAACAAAAGATTAGAATTTAAAAAATTAATATAAATCATATTTATAAAATAATTAACAATAATAATTTCTTTGAAAATTAAATACTAAAAAATAAATATAAATCTAGTTTGGTAGAATCAAACCTAATTAATAAGTGTAAAATTAAACTAAAGTACAATAAATTAAAATTGACCGGAAAAATGGAAGAAAAAAAAATCATAAATTCGATCGTGGAACACGGGTTGGAACACCAAATGTGGAATAAATGATCCCATCTCATGTGCCATAACTTTTTTTTTAAATATTATTCAATTTTTTTTAATATATTCTGATTTTGGAAGGATGGACTCTAAAAAAAATAAAAATAAAATTAAACTAAGTCACAATAAATTAAATTAAAAAATTTGAAAAATATTTTTTTTTAAAAAAAAATGACATAGGGGAGGCATATAAGTACATATATAATGTCATAGAGGTTGAGGATCTAGAATCTGTTATGCGTGGTTATTTAGAAGCAGGGTCGCGCGTAACGTAAATCACAATTACACAAAATCGAAGGACACGATAGACATAATAAAAAAAAAAACGCAACAATTAATATCATACACTATATCAAGAATATATATAGCTATTTGAAGGTTAATTGAATTTGATATGATGTAAAACTTAAAATGGAGTGAAAAGTTAAGATTTGATGAAAGAATTGAAGAAAATGTAATTATGGAGTCAGCAAACGGAGAAACGATCTCTCTCCTCTCCCACGTTTCTCTGTCCACAGATCTCAAAACAATTCACATATTTCCATTAATTATTTCCTTCTCAAACCTATTTCATTAATTCTGCGATTCCCCATGCATGCAGATTATATCTGCATGCAAAGAATCCAGAATATATATATATTTATTATTAAAAACAATAATTCATCATACAATTCAATATTATATTATATTATATTCATCAAGATTTTCGATCTTGATCTACAATCTAAAAACCTATCGTGTTTTTGGCTATGTTTAACACGCAATTCGTTGTGTCATTCGCTCTTTTGCTTTCTTTCCCTCTCCTCTGCCTCTTCATCCCATGCATTCTCTCTCCTAAACACGTCCAAATCTCTCTCCCCGACGAGCTCGACGACCTCGCCCTCTTCCGCCGCGCCACCCTCGCCTCCCTCGACCGTGGGAGCGGCGCCGCCCCCACTTCTAAACCCAAGATCGCCTTCCTCCTCCTCACCAACACTGATCTCCATTTCGCCCCTCTCTGGGAACTCTTCTTCCGTAACAACGAAAACCTCTACAACATCTACGTCCACGCCGACCCCTCCTCCACCGTCACTCCTCCAGGAGGCGTCTTCGCCGGACGCTTCATCGCCGCCAAGAAAACCCAGCGCGCCTCCCCTACCCTCATCTCGGCCGCCCGCCGCCTCCTGGCCACTGCCCTCCTCGATGACCCCTCCAATGCCTACTTCGCCCTCGTCTCTCAGCACTGCATCCCCCTCCATTCCTTTCGCTACATGTACGATCATCTCTTCCGCAGGCCCGTCTCCCACCCGAGGTTGCCGGCGCCATCTCCGTTGCACCGCAGCTTCATCGAAATTTCCTCAGAAAAGCCTCAGCTCTGGGAGAGGTATATGCGTACGTACGTGACGTCATATATATAATATATATAATATAATTTTTAACAGAGAATATATATATAAGTTATATCATGGCAGTTGGATTTGTTATATATATTTGAATGAATTAGGTACATTGCGAGGGGCAAAAACGTAATGGTGCCGGAGGTGCCGTACAACCGGTTCCGGGCCGGGTCACAGTTCTTCGTTCTGACCCGGCAGCATGCGCAGGTGGTGGTGAGGGACCGTAGATTGTGGCGAAAGTTTAAGCTTCCGTGCTATAATCTGAACTCGTGCTACCCGGAGGAGCATTATTTTCCGACGCTTTTGTCGATGGAGGATCCCGATGGCTGCACCGGCTACACTCTCACCCGGGTTAATTGGACCGGTAGTGTCGGCGGCCACCCCCATTCTTACGGCCCGGCTGAGGTGTCGCCGGCCCTCATTCAAGAGCTACGGATGTCGAATTCTACTTTTCCTTTCATGTTTGCCCGGAAATTCTCGCCGGATTGCTTGCTCCCCTTGCTACATTTGGCCCAAGACCTCATCTTCCGGGACTGACTCCCGATCGGACTCTCTCTCTCTCTCTCTCTCTCTCTCTCTCTCTCTCTCTCTCTCTCTTTCTCTCTCTCTCTCTCTCTCTCTCTCTAGCTCTACTCTGCTCTCTATGGGTACGTACGTATTAACAAGTTGTTTCTGCGATCGATCTCAGTACGTACTTTAATTATATTAATTTTCAATTCCCTATTTATATATAAACATATATACTAGCTATATATATATATATATATTTCCACTCCAGCTTGAAATTAATTAATTAATCTGATTTAATATATATATATATATATAGTTTAATGAATTAAGTATATACTTTTTTAATAAAATTAATTAGGCTGGAGGGGAATAGATGATCTAATTAAGAGTATATATATGAGTACTGTTGATTGGAATCGGGCTTTTGTTAGTTGAAATTTGATTATTTTGTAATTAATATATATCGTCATGATTTATCAGGTCCAAATGGAGAGCACAAATGCATGCATTGGAGGAAATTGGAAACGGTAAATGTAGAGCTAGGTTTATATATGTATGTATATTAGAAAAGAAATTAAAGGTATCAAACGGAAACGTAGTAGATATGATGCTGTATCGAATGAAATTTGAATTACTGTACTTTGACGGGTGGGAGTTAGGAAGCTTGGATCCAATACGGCAATGGGTTGTCGCTCTTTTAATTTACGTACCATGATTTTAATTTCTTTAAGTAGAAGAAAAAAAAAACAAAATGAAAATGATCCAAATACCTCCTATTTCAATTTTGATCATTCAATTCTAACCCACTTGAAATCCTCTATTGTACATTAGGTGTTGCATTCCGTATTGACACTCATTTTTTTTATTTTTTTCCATTTTTTTTTTCGATTTCAATTTCTTATACTTTAGTTTAATTTTACATTTATTATTTAGGATTCATCTTACCCAATTAGAACGCATTGTAATTTTTATTATTTAATTTTCATTTTTTAGTTATTAATTGATTGTTTAAAAAATTATATTAAACCCTATTTGAGTAGGATGAACTCTAAATAATAAGTGTAAAATTAAACTAAAGCATAATAAAGTGAAATCAAAGAAAGAAATTGAACAAAAATTAAAAAAATCGAGTGTGCAATAGGAAATCCAACACCAAATGTGCAATAGACGATTTCGAATGATTCTAACCACCCTAATTACTGTGTGTATTTTAATTTCATCAATAGAACAAATTAAAATAAGAGTCTTGCTATTTTCAATATACACCGCTTTTACTAAATATATCACAATCTTAATTAATTTTTTTTTTAATTTTTTCTTTATCACCACATTGTTATATTTCCCTAATATTTACCTTTCAATTAAAAAAAAAAGCATAGAACTACGGCAAACCACTCATCAAGCGCTCTTCTTCTTCGAAAATCTTCGCGGCTTAATCTCCATCATGATTTTTTTTTTCTCTTCCTAACATTATGAATGAATTTGAAAATTTATTTTCAAACTTAATAGGGCGTTAATTGTCTTCGAAAATATATATGATCCGACCTTGGCCTCAGTTTTTGAAATATATTTTCCCAACTGCGGAACTTAGTGTAGCAAATGGTTAGTTATTTTGCTTCTTTATTTTTACTGATTGATTTTGCAATTTAGATCTATAAATTATCTAGAGTTTGGGTCATTTTCATGTTTCTTGACGTTGTATTTGCAGAAGAAATGTTGGAAGGTAAGGTAAGACAAAAAATGGAGTGAGGGAGAAGATGGGTAGTGCAATTGTTTCTTTTCGTTTTATTTTTTAAATTGATTTCTAAATAAATATTTTTTGAATTCTAAAGAATATTAAAGTAAATTATTAAATTATTTATTTTTTATTTAAATTTAATGGTGGTGTATAATGAAATTTAGTGGTGTATTTAGAAACACTTATAAAATAATCTAAAAAATGTACGTGTTATTTGAATTTTGAAATAGTCTAACAAAAAAACTATCTAATTATGAGGTAAATAAAACTATAGTTTATAGTTATAATTAAGAATTGAGATTTGATAATGAAACAAACACAAATGAATTTGATTAAACCTATGATATCAAACAAACATCATTACATTGAATTAAATCACAATTATTCATCAAAATCAATATCAAACAATTAATAGTATCCGATAATTACTTAGTTCATTTGATTCGATAATATATATATATATATATATATTATATCAATTTACTCAATTATTATATAAGGGGTTGGTTATAATGGGTACTAGGTATTTGCGTGAAAACCTAGGAACCATACTTATTTAATATGATTCTGTAGCTTATCTTTTTGTATTTTAGTGCTAACTACACTAGCACTAAAATACAACAAGATAAGCTATAATTTTTTTTTAAAAAAAAATTATCACTAAAATACAATAAAATAAGCTATAAAATTGTACTAAATAAGCATGGTACCTAGTTCTCACGCGAATACTTAGTACCCATTTGAACTTATTCCTATTATATAATATACAAATATTCTGTATACTTTAGCATGCCTCATTGAAATATTTAATTTATACGCCAATAAAATAAAAGTAAATTGAGATATAACAATAAAAATAAATTATGATTTATAAATCATATTATAAAAAACTTTGAAATTTGTATTCGAATTAAGATTATTGTAAATATTTACTTATTAATTGGAACATGTACGAATGTGTAGTAAAAAATAACAAAGTAACAATAATAATGAACTATATTATCAATCAACTACTATGATTACAATTTATATGAAAATGAAAATGAATAATCGATAAAATAGTAGGAAAATGAGATATGTTGAATTATGATTTATAAATTGCATAATAAAAAATATTTTGAAATTTGAATTTGAATTAAGATGATTGTAAAATATTTATATGTTGAAGTTTGAAAGAAAAATAATAAGCTATCATGGATAGTGAGATAAATTACTAATTAACTAATGAATATAATTTTTAAATAAAAAAGTGAAAATGAATGACAAATAAAATAAAAAAGAAAATGAGATATGAGTAAATTATGATTTATAAATTATATTAGAAAAAATATTTTGAAATTTTAATTCAAATTAAGGTAAATATATATTAAAATTTGAATATCCTATATTAATAATGAAAAATAATAAAATGAGTAATAAGCATGACTACAATTACATAATTAAGTAATTAATATAAAGAAAATAAAATTAAAATAAATATAATTAAAGAAAACTAGAAAAGAAAAGAAAAGAACTTGATCACGAATTTTATTATTATCGAGCTTTTTGTCGAGTTTTTTTTTAATCAAACTTGAATATATCTTTATCGAGTCGAACTCGAGTCGAGCTCGAATCGAACTCGATCACGAATTTTCTTAGTCGAGCCGAACTCAAACTCAAACTCGAAGCTCGAGTTCGAGCTCGAGCTGAGTATATCTTAAACGAGCCGAATTCGGGGTTGCATTCAACTCGACGCAGCTCGTTTACAACTCTAGGAACAACCCACTCGAAGAAAAATACAAAATGAAACATTTTTAAAGAATCCCCCTATAATTGACACACATTATTACTGCGAACAAGTTAGCACATTAGTAGGGGTGTGCAAATAGTTGGTTCATTGCAAAACTGAGCTAAACTAACAAAATCAAATAAAAAATTTCTTAAAAAAATTCAAACCAAACCAACCAAAATAATATATATAACCGAACCAAACCAAATCATAATTCTATGGTTAGTTTGGTTTGGTTTTCGGTTTAATTATAATTGAATTTTTAGTGATTATTTTTCTGAAATAATTATATCTAAAGAAAACAACATGCACTCAATAGATAACAAACGACATATTAAATAAGTAAATATTTTAAAAATTCTATAGCTAGAAAATTGAAACTAAATATTAGAATTACTAATATTATTTAGGTATAAATACCTTTTATATTTATTAATTTAGGTATGATTAATATTAGAATTATAAATCATAAATTATAAATATAGTGTGTGTGTGTGTGTATATATATATATATTTTAGTTGGTTCGGTTTTAACCAAAATATTTTTTACTTAACCCGAAACCGAACCAAACTATATTTTGGTTTTAATATTCAAAACCAAACCAAAATTAAAGAAAAAAATGACCAAACCAAATGAACTAATTAAATAGTTCAGTTTGGTTCGATTTTGCACACCCCTACCACTACAAGAATTTCTCATTTTAGCGATGGACTTACCGACGGAACATTTTCGGGTCGTCCTTAGCGACGAACTCGTGACGGACGGGATGTCGCTAACATTTCAGGAAATTAAAAATGGCGAGATTGATTCCCGCCTTTCGGTAACGACGGAAGTATGACGGTCTGTCCGTCGTTAAGCCTAACGACGTTTTAGTATCCGTCGTTAAAAATATTTTAGATTTAAATAATTAATAAAAAAAATATAACGACGAACTTTATCCGTCGTTATTAGTTTTTGATTTATTTTTAAAAATATAATATTAGTTAACGACGGATACTAACCTTCGTTAATATTTTCTGATTTATTTTTAAAAAAATATTATTATTTAACGACGGACATCGATTTCCCGATTTATTTTTAAAAAAAATATTATTTAACGACGACCGTAGTCCATCGTTAGTTATTTCTGATGTATTTTTTTTAAAATTAATATTGTTTAACGACGGATACGTCCGTCGTTAAATCTGAATATACGGGTCGTCTCTTCCCCCTTTCTCATTTCAGTTACAGCCCTAATACAAGCAAAATTATCGCCGCCGTCCCATCCCCTCCTCTCTCTCTCTCTTCTTCTCTCCTTCTCTCTTTGTCCTGCTCTCCCTCACTCTCTCTGTCCTGCGCTCTCTCTCTCCTGTCGTACGCCGCGAGCGCCACCACCTCCGCCGCGACCGCCACCGCCTTCGCCGCAAGCTCCCACCGCGACTGCCACCGACTCCGCTGTAAGTCCTCTCTTCTCTGCACGATCTCTGCTACTTCTTCTCGTTCTTCTTCTTCTTTTTTTATGTTTTTTGGTTGAAATTTCTAGTTTGAATAATATGTGACAAAATTCTCATTTTTTCCCCAATATTTACATCTATTTTAGTTGTTTACTTCGTTGAAAATCTGAAAATTTCAATCTGATCCTGCTTTAATTCCTCAATAGCGTCGTGGGTTTGTCCATATTCTTGTGAATTTTAGTTTTTAAAAATTGGTAGTTAGATCAATTTTGTTTTGAAATTTTCAGCAGTCGGTATAAGAGGATTGTGTCAATTTTGGATTATTAGGTTAACAGCTGGTAGTTAATACTATAAATTTGATTGAATAGAGAAAAGAACACAAGAAGTGCGGTTAATCAAACCAAGTTTGATAAGCTTTGAGCTATTTGTATTTGTATTTGTTTTTGTCGAGAAGTCTAAAGCAGCAGTGTTATCATCTATAATTGGTACCTTTTTTCCCTGTGATAAAATCACACAAGAAATATTTTGGGAGATGAAGTTATGGAATAGTTTATTGTTTTATTAATTATATATATATAAGTCTCTGATAGATATATATCAATTTGTAGACTTAAATTTGTAAATAAGATGTGGTGGATTTCTCACATCAAAATATTTTATATAAACGACAACTAACAAGTTCTTTAATTTACAGTTTTGCTCGTTCGTGATTTTTACACATTGTGTGACATTGCTGCTGATACGAGGTTAGTCAGTAGGTTTATAATAAATTATGTAGTATTTATTTGGCTTATGATTATAAATATGCTAGGTATGCCAAGTATGTAAAATTTATGCAATTAGCATGCCAATTATGTAAATTTATTTGGACAATTTAGGCTAATTAAGTATGTTATTCAATTATGATGCTAAGTTTAGGCAATTATGTTAAATTATTGCTTATCATGCTAAGTATGCAATTACCTTTCTAAATTAATATTTATATGATTTTTCAGATGCAGCGAGGTGGTGCTTCAGGGTCAGGAGCTGGACGGTCTGGAGGATTGTCATCGTCATCTGTGGGCCTCAGTGGTTCAGTTGGCGATATGACACTGGAGGGACCGTCACATCTTGAGGTCGATGCAGAGGGACGTCGACGTGCTTCGGTTTAGGATGGGTGTGTTCAACTATAATGTTTATAGATTTTTATCTTATTATTCTAATATTTTAATATTTTTATTATTTTGTGCATTTGGAAGTCAATTGATGCTACCTCATCAGGTTGCATCCGCCATCACAGCGAACTTTAAGAAGTTTTTGCATCCGACGGGCTACACCTGGAAGATGGTGCCCTAGGAGAGGAGGGAGTAGTATATGGAGGAGTTTCGGGTATTGATGCACTAATTTTTAATGCACTGAACTGCAACTAACACAGGACAATGCAATATAACTGGTGAATCGAGTATCGTATCCACAGAGATTGAATATTTAATTCAACTGAGTACTAAGCTAACAATTTTCTATTATTCAGGTTACCAAGTTTCAAGTTTCCTAAATCTAGACATGAAATTAAACAACGACAATTAGAGAAAATAAATAGGACTAAAAAGACACAATTAATTCCAATAAAATAACTAAATGAATTCAATCAATTAACAAGATATTAATCCTAGGGAATGCACATTACATGTATCAGTTATGCATTAATCCAATCCTAATAATCCCCAATTTAATCCGATTAAAGGTGAAGAATCAGAAATATAACTACTTATCTTCGCCAGGTCTCAAAGTAGCAGTAGATTAATAAAATGCCTATCACTTTCGTCTCTAGGTAAATTATTAACTCCCTAAGTCATCAGATAATTCTCCTACAGATTCCGTAGAGCGTGTATCAAACTGTTCAATTAATCCCACTAATTAATCATCTCCGCCAGGTCTCAAATTAATTAGCTAACATACATAAATTATGGTCACTAATCTATGCATGAGATATAAGCACAAGAACATTTGAACACAATAATCGAACAGGAAAAATAACAAGATTAAATTAAACACATAGCTTCAACACAAATTGCAAACCCTAGAATTAATAAATAACTCACTCATAATTAACACAACGAAAATTATAATCATCATATGCATAAAATAAAATTGCAAAAGATTAAAAGAATTGGAATATCGTTTCGTTGAATAAAACTTGAATTCTTCAATTGCAAAATCCACAGTTGTATCTCCAATGGAATAAAAGAATAAAAAACCTATAATAATGAGAAAAGTGTGTTTTTCGTCCAAAAAAATCATATTTATTGGAGATTTATGTATATATATATAAATATTTATTATTATTATTATTATTATTATTATTATTATTATACGTGTTTATTTATATTTTTCGATAATTTACAAACAAAAATCAAATATTACAAAAAAATGCAGAAATGCAAAAAAAAAAAAAAAAAAAAAAAAATTAGTGACGGACCGTCCGTCGTTAATGCTGAATAGTCAACTTTAACTTTACTAACGATGGACGGTAAGTCCGTCGATAATCTTTAAGCGACTAATGACGTCATCAATATTAACGACAGTCGTCCGTCGTTTGGTCTGAAGACGACTATTGACGACACCAAACGTTAACGACGGACACGGTCATCGTTATTTCCGTCGTTAATACTACCGACAGTCAGTATCCGTCGTTATTTGTGTTTTCTGACCAAAGATTTATCGACGAACACATTCCGTCATTAGTCCGTCGCTAGGCGTAACTAGTAACGAAAAAATGGAGTTTACCGACGGATATGTCTGCCGCTAAACATTAAATTTTTTGTAGTGTACACATTAGTACAACAAATTCCACCATCACATATATATCTATATTATAACAGAGTTTTACAATATCTGTTTTTCCACCCATTTTTCGAAAGTCATTGTAGTCATCATTTATTCATTTACGTTAACATTTATATGAACGTTATAGTAATTTACATTAACATATATATATATATAGCCATATAGATTTACGTTAACATTATTTACATATAGATTGTATATAAATAATTTAGGTTAACATTTTAATGATTGTAGCCATAGATTCCATCTACATAATCACATAATCACACATCATTATATTTAATTTAACTGCAGTCCATATTTAATAATTTCCATAGTTTTATATAAATATAGATCTATTTAATTTAAAGGCCTCTATCACCTTATAAATTAACGTAAATTCCATGAGTAGTTATAATGTTATTATGAAAATCTAAAACTTTTCCGTAAAAACATATTATATGTGTATATATATTGTGCTATAATATTAAGATATGCACATGTGTATATGGTAGATATACATATATATGTTCATATCAATTAATATAATTTAATTTTAATTGTATAATCACAGCAATAAAATCAATCTCATATCAATTTGCACGTGCATGTGTATTGTGGAGTTACCATTGATAAACTTATTTTTATAGCAATTAATTACAATAGTAATAAACATCTTTGATTGCTGCATAAATATCCTTATTAAAATCTTCCTTTAATTTGTCCGTCTTTAGTAAAGTCAAAGTTGACTATCGTGGATTAACAACGGACGTATCCGTTGTTAGGTCTGTCCTTTTTTTTTGCATTTTTTTTGTAATATTTGATTTTTATTTGTAAATTATCGAAGAACATAAATAAACACGTAAAATAATATATATATATATATAAATCTCCAATAAAATACATAAAATGTCATAAAATATCAGTACGGAGTATATCAAATACAAATAATAATAATAATAATAATAATAATAATAATAATAATAATAATAATAATAATAATAATGTCATGATGAAGATGGAGGAGGGTCTCTAAACTGCGCCCGCATTTACTCGAACATCTGGGCCTGCTGTCAAATCATCTCCTACTGCTGATGTATTTGCTCTTGCTAGGCCTGGAGAAGTGTTGCTTGTGCGTCCATCTTCTCCTGGAGAGCCGCTGACTGGGCGTCCATCTTCTCCTGTAACTCCCTGATGGTAGCCTGAGTGTCGGGTTGTTGTGGAGGAGCTGCAGAAGAGACGCTAGGAGCTGAAAGGCTCCGTGATCGACTACCGAGCCCAAAAATCCAGTTCTTCTTGGAGTGCTGGCGAGCAGTGTCGACATATACGGCGCTCATGTCCACATGTGACGCCTCATCTGTGCTAGGAGTCGGCCGGCTCAACTCCTCAACCTGAGCTAATACGTTAGCCTATTCACAAAATCAAATAAGAATGATTAAATATATACTTTGTATGTTGTTTATAAATTTATAAATATTTATAAATTTACTTACAGTGATACGACGTGACTAGGATCCATCAGCAGTGTCGTGCAGTCTCTTGAATGTCTCCCACGCCACGTCATTGGGCTCGACACCCTTCTCCTTAGCCTATTAGATAGACTGTTAGCACACATATATTAAAAATAAATAAATAAATTATTCAATTGCATAATAAAGCTACAGCATATGCAACTGCACTCCGAGAGCCTCATCGATGCTTCACAATGCCAGTGCCAGGACCATCGGGCTCACTGAGATGATTCTTTGATGAGATCTCAGACTTCTTCTTGAAGGCATCATTGTTCCAATGCACCTTGAAACCTTCCTACATCTCACCAGGCAAGAATGGAGGGCAACCCTTGGTCCTATTCCTCTTGAAGCCATGGACCATGTCCTTGTATCTATCAGCAGCCTTAAGGGACCATGCTGCCTAGACAGCAACATCCTGAGTGGGATCCCAAAACCACTCCTTCTGCAATACATTGAAAACATATGACAATGTTAAACTTCAAAAAAACTCAAAATATAATATATATTAATAAAGATACCCGAAACTCATCCATATAGTGTTGTCTCCTCTCAGCGGGCACCATCTTCCAAGTGAAGCCAATCGAATATAAAAACTTCTTGAAGTTGCATGTGATGGCGGATGCAACCTGATGAGCTTGCATCAATTGGCTTCCAAATGCACAAAATAATAAAGATATTAGAATATTAGAATAATAAGATAAAAATCTATAAAAAGATATTCAACTATGTAATTGAACATACTCATCCTAAACCCAACAACGTCGACGTCCCTCTGCATCGACCTCAGGACGTGACGATCCCTCCAGTGTCATATCGCCAACTGGACCACTAAGGCCCATAGATGACGATGATGATCCTCCAGACCGTCAAGCTCCCCCACCTGAAGTACCGCTCGCTGCATCTGAAAAATCATATAAACATTAATTTAGAAATGTAATAAATGTCAACGATACTAAGTAGTTGAATAATAAAACATCTATAAAATAAGAAATAAACATTAATTTAGAAAACCTGACACACTAATCATCTATTTCATCATCAACACTGATATTGTCATCTGATAAATCAATCTCTGGTTCTATATCTTCTTCATCATCTACTTCTTCTTCAATGTC
This sequence comes from Perilla frutescens, assembly GCA_026008535.1. Taxonomy (NCBI): domain Eukaryota; kingdom Viridiplantae; phylum Streptophyta; class Magnoliopsida; order Lamiales; family Lamiaceae; genus Perilla; species Perilla frutescens. The sequence goes on along the minus strand of BRKX01000017.1, from coordinate 31,520,703 downwards.
TATTACCCCACCACCTAGATGATTTGGTATCGGATCGTCATCTATTGTGAGAGTATGCAAACCATCAACTTCATACTCTTGAAAGAGTGGGGTTATGATTGTATTATCATCTTGTGATGGTACTTCAACATTAGATCGTGCCTTTATTTTGCAAACTGCCTACCAATCACTTCGAGAGCGATTTAAACTTGGGTATTCACAATAACACACTTGGATTGCTTGTTTAGCAAGCACAAATGGATCAGATCCTGAATACTTACACTTATGATTTATAGAAATTATTTTGTAGTCAGGATACACCTTTTCTCGGCGACGGCGGAGTGTGTCTGTTGCTGCAGTGGCGTCGCGGTGGAGTCGAGTTGCAGCGGCAGAGCAAGAGGGACGATTTTGGAACCGGAGAGATTAGGGTTCGCGGGAGGCAGAGAGAGAGAGAGAGAGAGAGAGAGAGAGAGAGAGAGAGAGAGAGAGAGAGAGGGAGAGGGAGAGGAAGATGGGCACGGTGAGGGGGCAGGCGGCGGGAGGTAGTGGCACGGCGAGGGAAGGGACGGCGGAGGCGATTGTTCTGAAATTAGGGCGGTTGTGAAATGAGAAATGGGAGAAGAAACTAACTGTTTAATCGTGATTTATCGACGAACTAATGACGTCTCCACGCCGTCGTTAATATTTAATTAATTTAATTATTAAATTTTGAAAATCTCTAACGACGGACAGTGTCCGTCGTTAACACTAATTATTTTAATATTTTTAATCCAAAAACACTTCATGACGGACACATTCCGTCGTTACATTAATGATATTTTTTTAAAAATAAATCGGAAATGTAGTCCGTCGTTAAATAATAAATTTTTTAAGAAATAAATCGAAAACTATTAATGACGGAACCGTCCGTCGTTAATTAATAATATTTTTTAAAAAATAAATCAGAAATTGTTTACGACGGTTAGTATCCGTCGTTAAGTAATATTATATATTTAAAAATAATAACGACGTCCGTCGTTAGATTATTTTTATTAATTATTTAAATCTAAAATATTTTTAACAACGGATACTAAAGCGTCGTTAGGCTTAACGACGGATAGTCCGTCGTAATTCAGTCGTTAACTAAAGGTGGGAATCAATCCCGCTATTTTTAATTCCCTGAAACGTTAGCGACGGACGGAACGTTGCTAGTCCGTCGCTAAGGAGGACCCGAAAATATTCCGTCGGTAAATCCGTCGTTAAAATGCGAAATTCTTGTAGTGTTTGTGTGTGTGTGTGTATTTTTTGTGTTTTTTTTGGAGGATTTGAACTAGCTGGATTCTCCATTGTAATTTTTCTTTAATTCTGGTATTTAGTTGTTTTGACTTTTGTACTCTAAATGTGTAGATCGAATGGATTTTCAATAGCACAAATAATATAACTGATCAATTTCTTTAAATTCATTTTACTTATTTAATTAACATGAATTTTATTATTCTTTTATTTTGTTTTTCTTATTTTTTCTAAAATTTGATTCAAAGATAATAACTGAGATATGTGCATGCTTGGTTTGAACTCTAGATGGTGCTATTACATTTTTTCAACAAAACGAGGATTCTACCTTTATAGACATTATTTGCATGAAGTTGGTGACTACATACTAACTTGGAGTGCTACACTAATTTATTTATTTTTAGGAGAACAAATGAACAACAAACTAATATTAAGATATCAACAAATGTTCGCACATTAAAATGGTTAACAAAGCAACACTCGAAATATCTATTTATGTTATGCTATTTTAATCTTTAATATATTTTGATTAGTTTTGATGGACATGTGATTTTCAATATTTTCACATTGAATGAGATCAAGTTAAATTCCTCTCCAATTCAAATTAATAAGATGAGAACCATGGGTGAGAATTATTGTTGCCTTTTTCTATAAAAAAAAGTTATTTCTATTTACACCACAACATTTTCTTTACACACCACAATTTCCTTACACTCCGAAAAAATTATTATTATTTTTAATTAGTTCTTTATACACCACATTAAAAGACTTTTTTATCCTCCACTTAAAAATTAACATTTCTATTTATTAATAAAAAAATAGAGAGAACAGTGCATCACTAATCACCCTCTAGCCCTCACTTCCTCCTTGCTCTACCGACACTAGCACCGACCACCTTTACGACACGAATCACTTCTTCTTCTTTTCTCCACTGCCACGGACACCATTTCTCCACTACCCATTTTTCCTCATCTCTCATTCCTTAGCCATCATTCTCGCATCTTCCACACACCTTTCCGACCAGTCGACCACACCCATAGACGGAATAAAAAATTTTGCAGACTATTGTTTGAAATTTACAGCTCGAACTCTCTTCTTTAGGTTCGAAAACATAATGAATTTGAACAAGAAAATATTTTCCGAACCAAAGAAGGGGGGTTCCGAAAAAATAGTTTTGGCACTCGAATAAAAAGTTCAATCTGTAAAATTTGAACAAGAGGTTCTGCATAATTTTAGAGAAGGAAGGGGTGCAGGCTTCAATATTTGATTATTTGGAGTTTTATGTTGAATTTAAGATTTGTCATTTTTTGTGCTTTATTTGAGTAATATGTTGATGTTTGAAAGAAAAGCTCTAAAACATGATGAGGATGAAGTTATGGAGCAGAAGACTACTATTTCATTAATTTGCTTAAAGAGTAAGCAGAGATACAAAAATGAGTATTTATACTCAATATGACTTAGCATACTTAGTGATACATCCATACAATCATTACACTTGTAAGGATATTAAATGAGTATAAAAGAATATCCTAAACCAATGATATCTCTGGAGATGTGGTCCTCACAGCAGCTGCTCATCTTAGTGACTTGGCTTCTTTATTTGATTTCAAAAATTCTTTGTGGCATGGCTTTTGATGTTGATCAGATATTATAACGCTCCCCCTCAATTCAAGCACGCCTTAAGAATTGACTCCCAACTTGAACTCCAGGTGAGTGAAGAAATGATAGCTCAAAGTTTTGTGAAAATGTCTGCAATTTGATCCAATGATGGCACATGTTGAACTGAGATCAAACTAGTTGCAACTTTATCTCTTATAAAGTGAATATCCAACTCAATATGCTTTGTATAAGCATGCAGAACAGGGTTAGATGCTAAGGCTATAGCACTTAGGTTATCGACCGAGATTATAAGAGCTTTAGAAAGTTTGATTTTTAATTCAACTTTAACAACAATAAAGTGATCCAAGTGATTTCAGAGACAACTTTTGCCAAACTTCTATACTCTAATTATGTGATGGATCTCGATACCACCAGTTATTTCTTAGAATACCATGAGACAAGATTGTTACCAAGATAGACTCCAAAATCTGTAACTGATCTTCGATCATCAACATATGTCGCCCAATTAGAATCAGAAAATCCAATAACATTAAGTTGATGAGATCTTACAATATGAAGTTCATGCTCAATAGAGCTTGCAAGATATCTTAAAATCATTTTGACAACTTTCCAATGTGTATCCAAATAGGAGGTCATAAATTGGCATACTTTGTTTACAATGAAAGATAACTCAGGCCTGGTTATAGTGACATATTGCAAAAGCCCCACAATACTTCTATATGTTTTTCCATCAACTGTAGCTTTCCATTGATATTTTGATAACTGAGATGATCGAGGTGATCATGGATATATGAGACCCTTTAGCTTCACTTATGTAACTTTCTCCAAAATGTCCTTAATGTACTTTCCTTGGCTAAGATGAATCCCATGTGCAGTATTAACAATTTCAATGCCCAAGAAATGATGAATATCACCAAGATCTTTAAGAGAAAAGCACTGACTAAACTTATGAATAACTCTTCACTTCATCTTGATAACTTCCCGTGACTAATATATAATCCACATATATAAGTAGATAAATCACAAATAGTCCTTGAACCTTGAAAAAGAGAGAAGTATCTGCTCTAGACTGCGAGAAACCAAGCTGAACTAAAACAGATATAATGATAACAAACCAACTCCTTGAAACTTGTTTTAAGCCATATAGGGCCTTGGACAACTAACAAACTTGTAGCTGATCAGATAACTGCTCAAAACCATGTGGTTGCCTCGTGTATAGATTTTCTTGTAATTTCTCATTCAAAAAGGCATTATTCATATCCAAGTGAGTGATAGCCCATCCATGGACAATTGCAAGACTCAGGATGATCCTTATTGTATTTTGGGAATTATAAGCTAACCATTTAATTTCAAAGTTATAAATCTTAAATAGGGGCAATGTTGGAAATTTAGGTTTTATATATTGTTTTCGTAAATATTTTTAATCTACGTGCAAGTAGAAAATAGACTATTAATTTGGGATGGAGGGAGTAATTGACTATTTCCTAAAAAAATAATTATATACTTTAATTGAGAAAAGTGAATAATAATTAACAAATATATAGTATAGAGTGTTGTACATAATGTAGAAGATGATTTGATCCGTTAATTTAACAGTTGAGAAAAATTATAACCAATTTATGATGTTGGTTAAAAAAAATTGCTTATGTGACGAACACACACGTGACACGTGGATCGTATTTGATTTAGACAATAACATTCTCATTAAAAATCTAATTGATAAAATTAAAGAAAAGTTAATTTTATTGGTGGAGACAAATCTAAAGCCTATACAGGCTATACTCCCTTCCGACCACTAGAGGCGTTAGCTATCTCATCATACCCCCTTGACATTTTTGATTATATTTTTTGTGTCTAAAATTTTATTTTAGAGTTCATTCTTTAAAAAAAAGAGATACAGAATATAACATGATTAGGTACAGAGGATTTGATCCGGTTGGCTATTACCCCAATCGCCATATTCTAATTTTTTTTTTTCATTTTTTTCTTTAATTTTAATGTATTTCTTTATCCTAATCTATGCTTTGGGGCTTCAGAATTCAGACTAATTAATTTCAGTTATGTCTCCAAAATATATTTCTTTTTCGTTCATGCGTTATTTTTAATAAATATAAAATTTTAATAAGAAGAAGACGAAAAGGAAACAGATCTTAAAGCCCAAAAAAAGCACAAGCCGTCAAACTCAAAAGATAGGACCTCGTTCCCTTCATGAAAAAAAAAATCACGACTTGTAAGAAAAGTAAATAAAATAAAATAGAATATGAATTGTAAAATGCCACGTGTCTCGGGTGCACGCCTCCAATCCATAGGCCGGACCCAGAGTATCGCAACCCTTCCTAACCTTCCAGCTGCACCTTCACTCACCATATAACTTTCAAATTTAAAAACGCCAATCACAAATTACTAGCCGTTAACACCCTTGTCATCATCTGATAACTTTTTTTTTTGTCTGCAGCCAGCAACTGATGAAAAAGGACCAAGAATTCTACTTTTATCTAATCTCTCTCTCTCTCTCCAGCATTAACAACTTCATTTCCATTCGCAGCATTATTCGAAATTCTGAGAGGATCGGAAGAAGAGATGAAGGCGATGAAGGGAAAGCTGCTGAAGAAATTGAAGACGGTGAAGGCGATCGGTTATCTAAAGCCGGAAAGAATTCTTCAGGCTAACGCATTAGACGGTTATTTATACACTTCGCCTCCGAAACCGGCTCCCATTTCTCGCGCCCCGTTAGCAGCCATTGAAGAAGAGCCCAATAAGCAGTCTAATCACACCAATTTTCACACACAAGAACCAGAAATCATCGATGTAGCGGAGCTTATGAAGGACCTCCAAGATCAAGAAATGGAGTTTGATGATAAAGAGAATTCTAGGCCGGAAATTGGGGAAAATAAGAACTCCGTTGAATCCAAGCCAAGAGATGCTGTTCCTTTGTCGGAGATCGATGTGGCGTCATTTAGGAGGCCGGATTTGGATTCGAGAACCCTCTTCGATCCCAATCTTCTCGCGGCGTTCGAGCAAGCAGTAACGGAAGTAAAGCAACGAGAGGCCGAGAGAAGATCGAGAAATGAGGAGGAGCGCAATTCAATTCAAGAACTCGATGAACCCCCTTTAAAATCAAGAAAACTTGATCCAATCATTGACCCTTTAGCCGAATTCGAAGAGAAGTGCCCGCCGGGGGGGAGTGATTCAGTTGTCGTTTACACGACGGGGATCAGAGGGGTCCGAAAAACATTCGAGGATTGCCAGAAAGTGAGATCGCTGCTGGAGAATTTGAAGATCTTGTTCTCGGAGAGAGACGTGTCGATGCATTCGGAGTTTAAGGAAGAGCTGCGGAGGATTTTGGGCGGGAAAGTGGTGGTGGTGCCGCCGCGGTTGTTTATCAAGGGGAGGTATATCGGCGGAGCAGAGGAGGTGATCGGGTTGCACGAGCAGGGAAAGCTGAAGCCGTTGATGGACGGGATCCCCATCGATACGAACCAAGGGTCTTGCGAGGGGTGCGTTGGATTTAGGTTTATTGTTTGCTTCAACTGCAACGGCAGCCGGAAAATTGTGCCGGACGGCGACGGTGACACCATCGCTTGCTCCGAATGTAATGAGAATGGACTCATTGTTTGCCCCTTTTGTTGTTAATCGAATTATTTATTTATTGATTTGTTTTTGTATAATCGAAATTCTTTGGTTGATTTATTAATAAGGTGTAATGGAGCTAGGCTAGGCTTGTGTATTTGCTTGTAGAAGATGATTGTATTTCACATCCAAATTTATGTGAATTTTTATGGGATTCATGTGTATTTATTTTGAAGGTAGACTTGCTAGTTACTATATATGTACTTCGTTGTAAAGAAGATAAAAATTTAAAAATACTACTTGTATTTTACGCACTTGGATTTGTGTATAGAAAATAGTTTATAAATCCTTTTTTATAAATGCTTCGTAACACATTAGATAGATATCACTTATCAGATTCAAATAGCGGTGACTAAGAATACTAATGATGTTCAGCATCGAGCTCACTACAATGTTCCTTTTGCAACTAAGTGATATGATTTTTCTAGTCAACTTTCTAAGAGCCCAAATTTGTTATATCCACCTTCTAAGTTCCAAAGGAATTTGCATTTTGATACATATAATTAAGGTTTCTTAAAAAATAACTTAAATGGAAACTATTAATAAAACAATACTCATTTTTTCAATGTTTATGCAAATCTAACTTCTAATCAATTTTTCAATTTCAAACATGGGCACATCGCATGCCAAATGCTTGCATTAAATTTTCATGTTCCTCGACAATTAGTTAAGGTTTACAAAAAAGAAATCCAAATTCCACACTTAGGTCCTATCTTGTCATGTCCTAGCCGCGTGATTTTTTCGCGTGATTTTTTTTGTTTTTGTTTTTTTAAAACCCTATCTAATTTGTAATAAGACATTTCTAAACCTTATCTAATTTGTAATAAGACATTTTCACGTGATTTTCTTTTATTTACTAAAATAATTTCTGCAAGCCTCGCCACATATAGATTGTTGGAATTAGATTTTATTGCAGAGTTGAAAACAAGAGAAACGATTGTGATATAAATTATAATTTCGTGAAGATTGTGATAAAATTAAAACATTATTAAAAATTTGGGATGTAATATGGTATTAACCATTTAATCTACCCAATTGTGCACATCTGAGTAATGGACACAGAGTAAATTAGGAATTACACTTACTTTGAAACAAAGGGGGTCTATTTTTAATAAGAGTAAATTATATTTAGTACTCCAATGTTTGCAGTTTATAACAAGTATGCCTCAACCTACACTTAATAACAAATTTACCCCAATATTTTATTTTGCATTACCTTTTTGTTGGTCTCAAACGATTCAAAGAGAGTTTAGAAGGGGTAGAAAAAACTCTTATAAAACTTTGTGGAAAATGTTGGGCTGATTCGTTTTAGTTAAACTAAAAATGGTTTTACTTGGAACAATTTAGTTTGAACACAACCTAAACTTAATACAATTAGTTAGAGATTTCAAATTGTTGAGACTTTGCTTCGAACTGAAACTAAACGCGTGAAATTAGGATTCACCACAGATAACACCGCCATAAAATAAGATACTGCAAAAAGTAAAGATCAAACCAATAAATATAAAGAAACATCAGATTTATAGAGGTTTGAAATAAAATATTTATACGTTTTCTCTTTTTCCGACCGGAATGATAATCACTAAGTTCAAGGTAATTTAATACAACTTACTCACAATTGTGTATTTTACACAACTTTTGGATATGAATTGATGTTGTTTAGAAAGCTAAGTTGTGTGTTTTATATAGTTTTTCTTAATTTGTTAACATTTAGAGTTTTTGATGTGTTTGCTAGTTTTTTCAGTAATAATGGTGACTTTATTGAATATTTAAAGCAAAACTATTAAATATGCACTTGGAGAGTTGAAGAAGGATCTAATTAGGCTTGCGTGCTTAATTAAATACTTAATTAAGGCATATCGGACTGGATTAAATAATCAAATCCGTAAAAATCCGAAACCCAGTGAAATAAGGAAGTGAGTCAACCCGGAAAATTTCGGTCGACCCAATCTAGTGTAAAATACAAAGGGGTGGGTCGACCCGGACATTTTCAATTGGGCTGACCCTGTGCAAAAATAGACTTCTGGATCGTGTGAAATTCTTCAATCGACCCACTCGTGCTGGTCCATGTATTTATGAGTTTCTCTCTCTAATTAGGTTATTTTCCCTACTCATATAAATACCATACTTGGTGCACAAAAATATACACCTATAGAAGTTTGAAACGCATCCCATATGACTCCAAAGAACAAAATACAATAGAGAAAGAGGAGAAAGACGGAGGTTTACCATCTACTCACGAGGAGATGCTAAGGTTGCTAGAGTGGATGCCACAACAGAGAAAATAGAGATAGTTGCAATCATTTATGTTTACGGCTTTTCTATTGAATTTGTGGGGGCCATCTTAACTCTAGTTTTTGTTATTTATTTTATTATGTCTAGCTAATTTTCTAACTAGGTTTTACGGATTGGATGTTATGAATTTTAGTTATATGATTTGATTACTTTCGTCCTGTTATCTTTTGGTGCTTGAATTTTATGATTTATTTGTAATCTTGCATAAGTGCCTAATCAACATTTGTGCATGCTAGTCGATTAATTTAATGTACTCACCGGAGAAGAATTAATTGATAGAAAGATAGAATTTGAGTTATGTGTGCTTGAAAGTACCGACCCATTGAATAAGTATTGCATAGGGTTCAATAAATCTTCTTGTGCTTGATTAAGAGTAATGATATGTGTGAAGAACCGACCAATTGAAGTGCATGCTCATCATGTCTATGTTATGGTATATGTCTTAAACAACAGCCTGATAACAAACCAGTGGTTGCCCACCATTAATTAATAAATTAAAGAGTAAGTCGGGCTGCAAGAATCAATGAATATAAATAAATGAAATAATAATCATTTTTCCTAGAACCTGCGATGTTAATTAATTAAGAGTCTGTTTCTTTTACTTTGAGTTTTTAATAGTTTTTTTTTAATTTTATCTCCATGAAACGTTATTTATTAATAAATAATCGTACCGCAAGTACACGGTGTTATTCTAATATCTAGGTGAGTAAGAGTATCGTCCCACGGAGACTGCTATTTTCTAGTTCTTAAACACAAGTACCTGATTAATATATAGACACCGGATATGCAGGTAACAAAGGAATAAATGAAATAACATAAAATAAAACACGAGAAATAAAATGCTGGACTTAAATAGATGAACGAAACCTAGACTTTATGAAAATTGGATTATTAATTCAATTATCAATATTCATTAATTATATCAACCCGACTTATGTCTTTAATCTATCAATGGTAGGGGATCAATAGTTTGTTATCAGACTGCTTTTTAAGGCATATACCATAACATTGATATAATGAGCACGCACTTCACTGCGGTCGATTCTTCACACATGTCATTACTCCTAATCTAGCACATGAAGATCTATTCAACCCTATGTGATACTTGTTCACTTGGTCTGTCCTTCAAAGCACATATAATCTGATTTCTATCTTTCCATCACTAATTATTATCTGGTCAGTACTTCAAATTAATGACTAACATACATAAATAGTGATCAAACATTCATATAAGATATAAATAATTACAGAGAAATCAAACCCTGAGATATAGCAGGAAGAAAAATAATCAAATCATATTATAAAATCATAATAAATAAACAACTAAAATAGAGTGTAAGTGTTCATGATAGAATGGATAAAAGAACCGAAAAATAATGAGGAATCCATTAGTCTCGTCTCCTCTGCAGTGGCACTCCGTCTCTAGCAACCTTGTCGACTACTCTTAAGTATACGACAAACATCTGTCTTCTTCCTTCTCTCATAGTGTATTCTAAGTATAAAAATGTAGTATGGGGCATTTCTTCTCGTGAATCAAAATATGAGCTTCTATATCTAGGTTAAAAACCCTAAATTGGAAATAAAAAAATCACATTCTCGCGGATTCGGGTGTATGGGTCGACTGAGCTGGCTGGGTTGACCTAGAACCCTATTTTTACATAGGGTCGACCCAGGTGAGTTAGGTCGAGTCGACCCAAGCCTTAACAAAATACACTGGCCCGGGTCGGCCCAAGCTACTTTTGCACTGGATTTCGGATTTCTTCGGGGTTTGATCATTTAATCCAGTTCATTTGGACTTTAATTCAGTATTTAATTAAGCCCAGTAGCTTAATTAAATACCTCTTCAACTCATCTTGTCCATATTAACTTGTTTTACTTCAAATATGCAACAAAATCACAATTATTACTGCAAAACTAACAAACACATAAAAAACTCCAAATGATAGCAATATAGGCGCAAAAGCTATATAAAATACACAACTTTATATAATAAACATCATCAATTCATATTCAAAAGTTGTGTAAAATACACAATTGTCACTCCCTATCTTTAATTTTAGTTTCTAGATATTTAATTTACTACTTGTGTTTGAGAACGTGAGAATAACAGTATCTATAGGATACGCTACTCTTGCTCACTGCGTATTATAATAACACCATGCATTTACGGTCACTTATTTGTTAATATAAATAGTGTGTCACTTACAAAACGATGACTCTTCTGAAAACTAAGTTCTCAGGAAACATCAACACCACTTATAATATAGGGATTGGGTTGATCACAGAAGATTATTTAGCTTTCAACTTCTTCTCTTGAGTAGTCGGCGGTAATTAGTTATGAGTAGGATGTTTAAAATCTTTTCAAAGGATTTAATAGAGGGTGAGTGTTTTAACATTTGCTTCAACTCAAAATAGTTTCAATCTTAGATTAAATCTGAATATCGGAAAATGCTTCTTGTAGAAAATATGTGCTTTCAAACTATTCAAAATTCTTGTATTTTTCTAAGTGAACAAGTGCCTCTATTTATAGATGCTTGAGGTGTCTTCTTGTTGATAAGATGACAAGTCTTGTTAGTTAATCACAATCGATTCAACTATTTCATCCAATCAACTTCTCTTGTACTAGGACATGCAGATGGAATACTATGTTAGTGTTATCGTTTAGAACTAAGTGTTTTTTAGATTGTCATGATCTTTATGGTAATTCAAAGAACACAAATGTTTTGATTTTTCAAGTTTTGAAGAACATGTTCTAGACATTATGATATGAACATTCCGTTGTCAATCTTATTGAAGATCAAAGAATGTACTTGATTATGTTTGCGAACATGATCATGTACATGGTTGTCCAAAGAGTTTTCAAGAGATGTGTCAAATTGAGTTCAAAGAGTTGAAGTTGCTTTTTAAAGATGGACGTTTCAAAATAGAAGATACCTTGTTCAAGATGAAGATCAAGATGGAAGAAGGCGAGTTCTATTCAAGGAAGACTTCTAAACTAGGATAGTCCGAATCAAACTAGGATTATTTCCTTTTAGAGTTTGATTCAATTTAGAACTTTCTGATTACCTTGTTTAGACTATACTTTGTGTTTATAAATAGCCTGTGAATCAGACTAGTTAGATATCGAGGTTTTACATATACACAAATGTTAGAGAGTCTAAAAAGATTCTACATTTGAATCATTTAGTATATGGGTAGACTAGATTTGATCATTATGATTATTGTGTGTGTAGTCCGTGTTGAAGTTCTTTCATTCACACTTAAAGGAGTTTCGGGAGATATTTTCCGTGGAAACTAGAAGGAGTCTAGGTTGTGAGGGGATTCACAATTCAGTCCATCGATGGAGGGTATACGGGTAGAAAGGTTAGCAAGTGACAGGAGGTCAATTGTTGTAAAGTCTCAAGTAAATGTTGCATCGGAGTAGCGAATTATTTCTCATGGACTTGTGAAGTCCTCCTGAGTTGATCGAATATAGTTACCAACCTCGTGCCTTTTATTACTTTATATTTTATCAATCTGACCTTACATGTTAACAACAATGTACTTGTACATACTTGTGAACATGATTCTATCTGCACAGTTTATGTAACTTCATACTAAGAGTTTGTTCTTCAAAATTAGCGACAGACTCTGAGTTACTTGATTGTCTGGTTTTTTCCGATTGGCTTGATCTTTGACTTGATTGGATAAAATAGTTGACTCAATTATCTCTTGACTCCGAGTGTCTGGTTTCTTCCGATTGGCTTGACCTTTGACTTCTTTTCCATTTTTGAATTTCAAAGAGTCTTGATAACATTAATTACACTAATTATGCTTAAAGCCTAGTAAGTTGATTTCTTTTAAGGGTTTTTTTGAGTCCAGCATCCTCAAATATATCAAACTAATCTGGTGTTAGTTGTTTATAAACCCCAAACTAATTTTCTCTGGGTTATGATGGATTAAAATGCCCATTTTGACTTTTTCCAGGGAATTCATTCACACACATTGAAACATCTTGTTATTCCTTGGGTGATAGCTTAAATCGATGATGATTCATGCTTAGCTTTATTTAAGGGTGACTTCTTCCCGACCAAAGTTTGGTCAGTAGACATACTTAGTTCTCATTTTATTTATGATTTTGATATCATTCAAAACTAACAAAATTTCCTAACACTTTTAAGAACACAATAAATTTTTAAAGTATTTTGGTAAATAAAATAATGACAATAAATATATTTCTCTCTTTTCATACTAAGTACTGTTCTAACACTTTAACTTTTCTACAAAAATAGTATCATTCTACACATTCGAGGTGACAAAGTCATATTTTTTTTTTCTAATTTATCTTCATCTAATGTATTCAAACATCTCATTATCCCAATAATAACTAAGATAAAGAAAATTAAATAAGAACGTATTAGATATTTGATTATTTTTCTAATATGTGAATTTCTCCAAAACTACACCTAATATGAAACAGACAGAGTAATAGTGACATTCTAAAATAAAATGAAATAAATAAATCTTATAAAAAACATTTTGAAAATGATTTCCTTTTTGAAAATTTGGATTTTTAAAAAGAATGATTCAACATTTTAATAATTATAATTTCATTCTCAACATCATTTTAATAAAAATGACGGAACGATTTAAACAAAAATAAAATAAAATAATTTTGATCGATTTTTCAGCAAAAAATACAAATACATATGGGCGTTACTTGTAGCCTGTAGGTGTCCGAAACGAAGTAGAAGAACATTTTTTGTGAAAATTTTAGAGAATTTCTATTAAAATATCTAAACATTCTTGAAATAAATTGTAATTAATCCAAATTGAATCAATAGAATGCGCAATCTTCTACGAATTTGAAATAGTATTAAATAATTTTCATTTTATTTAGAGCCCTACCTTTGAAATACCACACCAAGTTCACAATCTGCTTTCTCATGAGTTGCACGCTTCGAATTTCGTATCTCCCGATTCGCATCGTTCCTTTCCACCTCAGATTCAGGTAATTCAAGTCTCTTCTTCTCTCTTCAGGCATAGTTATGCATTGCATTTCTCTAATTTTTTTATGACCCCCAAAAATTGTTTCACTACGCTGTTTGTGTATGCGTGTGTGTGTAATGGGTTCTCGTGATTTTGTTGAGGTTATTTATGTACTGCACTGCGCATGAATTCTGCATTGAAATAATTATGTGTATATGTATGTCACAGAAGACAGTGTGGGGTGCTGTGCAGAAGCTACTGCAAGAAGAGAGATAATCGAGGTGAAATTATGGAGCATGTTGTTTTTGATGGTGTTCAAGTGATGGTGGGCGACTCTCAATTGCTTCAGAGCAAAATATCATCTATTCAGCGCGATGGCCCTTCAAAACTGCAGGTTTTGTTTCGTCTACATTAATCTATAGTGTATTCTTTTGGTGGATAATTGTTGTCTTTCTTAGCTCGAACCAGATGATGTAGTTCATGAATTTATGTGATTCGGTGATGGATTTATCCTTGTAATCTTGATATATTAAACAGAATATGTTTTTCTTCTTCTTCTGTGTGCTGCATAAATAATTGTAGAAATTTGTGGTAAGATATAGATATCTATCATTCTATCCATACTTATGTTAAATTCATGTTGAATTACTGCATGTGCATTCACATGTTCTGTCTTGATATGACTGGAATTAACACTGCTCAGAGAGTGGAGATGTCCGAATCTAGTTATTCATGGGAAATAACTTGACCTCTATATGATGAGTCACATACATTATTTAGCTGTTATACTTGTTTGAGCATTGTTTACAACTTTACATTAGACTTGAAACTTTTATGAGTGCAAATGTTATATATTTGTGCTTTTTTTCAAATAATTGACATGGTATGTGAAATCAAAACTTAGACTTATGAGAAGACGTCCCACAAAGTCAATGATAATTGGATGGATATCAGATATCTATGTAGAAGATCTTAGAGGCATCTCGGAACATAAAACCGCTTGGGATAAATCCCAGGAGAATTCTCAGCTGTATCTTATGAATATTTTGTAGAGATCACCTGTCATTCTGTCAATGGAAAAATAACAAGAACCCAAGTAAGGATCTAGATAGATATGTAGAAGAAAGTAGTATCTATGATTTTCTATATTCACACTCATGTTTGCTGATGCCTTGTTCTCTATTATTATTTATGTCATCCACTTTTTTAGGGTTTTGTTCATGTTTTCTTTGTGACATTCAGTCCACATGTGTTTACTTCTTGGCCATCTGTGCATATGTAACATGTGTGCTACTTCAAAATGCCAGGTTATTGCAGATTTTGACGCTACACTAACAAAGTATATGATCGATGGGCAGCGAGGGCATAGTATGTTACACTTGTTTTTACACTTGGGATATTGTCCATGTTTCGTATATATCTGATTCTTCTTTCTCTAATATCAAATATAGCCAGCTCCTGCTCCTAGGCAGGCTTTTGAATCCCTTGTTTGTCAGGCTAACTTTTTGCTTAAAATTGTAGGCAGTCATGCCCTCCTGCAACAGGGAAATCCTGAGTATGATTTAAAGAGGCAGAAATTGTACGAGTATTACCATCCATTAGAAATTGACCCAGCCATTCCTCTTGATGAGAAAGCAAAACTTATGGAAGAGTGGTATGCGACTTGACCTATGATCTATCCTAATTCCTAAGAATGGCAACTACAATCATGATTCATATACCTAAAGTCATCATGAGCTTGTCTTATTACAAACTGGAATGTCTGAAAGTTTTTAACTGGCATAGAGGCAGTTAAAGTGATTAACTCTGTATATGCAGGTGGGAAAAAACACACGCCCTTCTTGTTGAGGGAGGACTCAGCTTTGGTGCTATAAAGAGCTCCGTGGCTAAGTCAAGGATTGCATTTAGAGATGGGGTTACTGAACTTTTTGAACTCCTGGAGGTAGACATCACCAGTAATCCTGAGTTTTTTGTTTTTGTTTTTGTTTTTGTTCCGAGTGGAGTCTATTAAGTTTTTGTTTTTGATATTATTTTGTTTTTATTACTGTAATATGATTGAGCAGATGTCAGTACATGATGTTTTGTTGTAACTACTTTTGTACATCCCCAGATTCTTCATATAATCTGTTGTTTTCTCACATCTGATATAGTTCGGTATTTGCAGAGGAGTAATGTTCCTGTCCTTATATTTTCTGCTGGCCTTGCAGATATTATCGAAGAGGTTAGCTTTCTGAAATTTTAATTCTTGTCTGATTTTAGGAGGCTATGTAGCTCTGTTAAGTGTTTAGGATACTATATTTCGGAGGCTAACTTTTGATGCCTTCTTCACCAGGTGTTGAGACAGAAACTCCATAGGCCCTTTAAGAATGTTAGAATTGTATCCAACCGGATGGTTTTTGACCAGAATGGTAACCTTGTTTCATTTAAGGGTATGTTTCCTTTTACAACTTACAAGGATGATCACTTAAATGGCATGCTCTGCTGTGCCTTTCTTTCTGATTTTCTTGGTGTAAAATCATTGATTCTCTGCTGTTATGTATATCAAAAATCAATTAAAAAAAATGACTTTTGATTGGAAATATTAGTTCTAGATTATTCATATCATTTTTTATGTTCCCAAACTCTCGACTCTTTCATCAGAGATTCAGTGACTGCCAAAAATGGTAACACAGAATATATCTTCTGCGTGTCTTTCTTAGTGTCAGTTGATGATAAAGTAATAAATGCTGTTCTTTGTCACAGGGAAAACAATTCATGTATTGAATAAGAACGAGCATGCAATTGACATGGCTGGACCTATTCATGAGCAGGTTGGTTGCTCAGAAGAGTCTGCAGCTGACACTGCCTCTGTGAAATTGAGAACTAATGTTTTACTTCTGGGTGATCACATTGGAGATCTAGGAATGTCTGATGGTCTGAACTACAATAAAAGAATATCAGTGGGATTCCTGTGAGTTCTGTTTTCTGGTGAAATGAATTATAATCTGATGCTGCATCTAAAGTGACGAGAATGCAGATGGTGTTTATTTCTGAAGTTTTAATCTTAACCATCACCAAGATTAACTAGAATAATAAATAGTATTTCCTAAATAATGAATTTATAAGTTACTAAACCTCTATTATTGTTATTTTGAATTATTGGATCTTTCTTCATCAATTATTTTCTTTACCACAAAACAACAACCAACTCAATTTCGGGTGCAAATGTGCAATTGTATGAACCTTTAGTTTAGAGCTGAATTGACGTCATGACTTAACTTGGCTCATTTCCTTCTCCTTTTATGTGGAAATGTTCTTTAGTTTCTATCGTTTTATTTATGTTCTCTTCATTGTATTTCGCAGTCGGTGGGGGGGGGGGGTCCTAATGTCAGTTTAGTTTCCCCGTTAACTAGATTTTTGAATAATTATTGACCACTTTAATTGTCACCCAGAAATCTCATCTTTTTCAGTAAGTCTAGGTCCATGATTAAGGTGATTTTTTCAAGCCCCAAACACCAAGTTGGTTTTGATTATTTAACTACTTTTTTCTACCTCCTTATCTACTCATTTTTGTTTACAGGTAAATACGAGAACAAGTCTTTATTTTATTCTCCAGTTTGTTTATGTTTCCATGAGAATAAAGCATCATATTTAGCAAGGTTCATGTGTTGGCTTGCGTGAGGAATATTTGCCTCCATGTATAAACATTACTAACAAGTTTCTCCATCCCCTACACACACACACACACACACACACAGGACACACTACTAACAAGTTATTCTGATGAAATTTAAACCCGTGGGGAACTCATTATCTTTTTCATGAAGCCAAGTACCTTTAGTTAAAAGTGAAAGTGAAAAATCTGTATTAATTTTCTCCATCTGAAAATTGTTATGCAAATTGATGATGCAATACATTTTTCTTAATTGTTATTGTATAAGCGAGCTGTTTCATTCCTATTATTATTGTTACTTAGTGCCTCACCAACTCTGACATATCTTTGCTAAAGTCAGTGTTTCTACTGAACCTTTGGATTGTTTGTCTCGTAAAAGTTAGGTTGTTCTATACTTTGTCAAAGGATGATATTGACAATCAATTATTTTGTGTATCGTTTTTCATTTTTTACTGTAGCTGATAAATTAGGGCCTTGTTCTGATGCATTCAAGATATATCTTTAGTTGTCTCACCTTAAGAAGTATTTTATGTAGGAATGATAACATCGAGAGTTCCAGTGATAGCTACTGCAATGCCTTTGATGTTGTGTACATGGTAAGTACGTTTCAGAAATTTTACACCTGTATCTTTTCTGTGTCGGAGCAATATTCATATGGCCATTTACCTTGGTTGACCACTAGTAGTCCACATTAGATTTTTGGCCCAAGATTTGCTAAAATTTTTGGCATATAAAAAATCTCAACTAACAATGTAGATGGTGCAACCTTGCAACACCCCTCATAAGGGAACTGGTTGAGAGTTGTCAACTTTCAGCGTATGTAGTAGAGCACCTTCTTACTGTTTATTATGCCCCACCAGATCCTCAGAGAATTTCAATTAGAAAGAGTAGAAAAGCTGTTCTGTGCTTAATGCGGATTTCTGTTACATGTATAAAATGTAGTTGTCAACAACCATATATAACTTTCCCAATTTCTAATACAGAACGACGCATCCATGTGGGGAGTTGTGAAGCTTGCTTCTCAACTTTGTTCAACTGTTAAAAATGAAGTGGTAACCAGTGGTCCCAAATTTCCATAGTGAAATCACTGTACCTGCTGTACTGCCAGAATCGAGCTTCATCACTGCCAAATTTTGATTGAGTGAGTTCTTTGTGCCGAGTGCTTTCATCATTTCCATAGTTGTGTGCCGACTGCTGAGACAGCTATAGTGATATTACTTTGGATTCTGGTGCAGGTGTTAGCTTCAACCTCAGGATTCCGTTGCTGTATTTGAGGCAATGAAATTGTTTTATTTTACATATTGCCCCCTCACTCAGACAGTCAGACTATCAACTATCAACTATCATTAGCTTGTAATTATCATGGAAGTATAGAGAAGGATAATATGTAATGAACTCATTTACATTTCTTCGAAAATTGGTTATTGGTGTTATGACAAAAGGTAATGAAAGCCAAAACTGCAATAGCATAGCTTAGTGCATAATTAGCACACTTTACCCTTTAATGCATAAACACAGAGGACTCGAAAGGGGTTAATATCTATTGTTTTTCAGCTTCTAATGCTTCCAATGCTAAGGTTCCCTTAAATCTCATCTACTGCTTCTGCTACCGGAAGATCCATCTGGAGCTGCAGGCATTTTGTGTAATGGAACTCGATTTGCAGGCGATGATGAAGAGGTGTTGATGCCATTAACCCCTTCTTCAGATCAACTAGCAACTCCCTGATGGGAATTGCAGCCAGAAAGCTCTTGATATACTCTCTGCACGACTCTTTGCCTGTGCAGACCACACTCGATTTTTCTATGTTCTCTCCAGCAGCATTATGGGTAACTACTACTTTTTTTCCAGTAGAGCCGTCTTTCTTCTCGTTTTGCTCTGGTTTATCCTCTTCAGGTTTATTCTCCAACTTCTGAGTCTCGTGAGCAATCTGATGAATGGTTGAATCTCTATCAAATTTCAAGATGAAGGCTTGGTTGCAGCCCTCGTAGAGCCTCTCACCCAAAGTGTCGATGATGTAGTATGCATCTTGTTCGACCTTCAACACGAAAAAATGATCGTTCCAGCTGATGATGTAGACCAAAGGGTCAGCCGAGGGAGGCATCTCTGTGGCAGATTTAGAGATTTCATCCCATATGTTGTCAAATGACATGGCACCTTGGAGGAAATCAAACCCTTTGTCCTCCAATCCTTCTGGATGGAAGAACCCGATGAACGATTTCTCCGGTACAACAGAGAGCGGTCGGACCTTCGCCTCGAGTACTGTCTCGAGGTCAAAATGCTTGTCTGGGAAGCGCTCCCTATATGCCTCATTCTCACATAGATTTCTCCACTCCAGTGAACCATCACGGATGAGGCTGTCGAGTTGCGACTTGATTGGCATCTCATTGTTGTTGGATTGCAGCCAATCTGCGATTACAGCAACCAGAGCTGTGCATGCACTCTCACCTGCTGCACGCTCATTTCTTTGATCGATTGAAGCAAAGAAAACTTGTGTTTTCAACTTCATGTGCCCGTCACGGCTCGTTATCTCCTTGTCTTCCCATGCACCAACAGCAAAGCCATCATCTCCGAATGCAGAGGCGTGTTCTTGCTTTGCAACTGAGTTCTCCCTGTCTACCTGCACGAGCATAAGGACAAATTCAGCCAGACCATTCGAGCCATTCAAACCTCTGGTTGTGAAGAACGAAACAAGTAAATGCAGCGTACCGTTAAAGTAGATTCATCTGAGGAGCTAAGCTGGCGACGATCAAAATCAATATCATCCCCGCCTTCCTCACCATAACACTTTTTCAGCAATGGCTCCCCCTTCATTTTGGGAGACCTGAAGCTCAGTTTTCGTTTCCTCCAAGGGAGAAGTCGACGTTTCGAGTTCTCCTGCATTGGATTCGGATGATCGGGAAGTGATGAAGCCTTGCTACGATGGGTGTAATAGAGCCAATCCTCATCCTCGCTACTGCTCGTGTTGGAGTGAGGTGTTGCTCCAGCATGGTTAGCATGCGCCAGAGTCCCATAACTGAACGACATCCTCCCTCCAGAATCCTCATTTGCCTCCTCGGAGTCACCCAACTCGTCGTCCGAGTCTGAGTTGTACTCGACGGCCTCACTTCTATCCGAGCTCCTCCCGTCACTGCCTTCATCTTCTTGGCCTGCTCTTTTAGATCTCAACGCAGATAACCCTTTAAAGATATTCACTCTCATTGGGCTCGCCTTAAGAGTTGAGACAGAGACATCTTCTCTATCCATGGAGAACATTTCTCCATAGCATGGAGATTGTGGGAACAAGAGAATGGGTGGTCTTGGCATCGTGGGTTCAGGTTGTTGTTCCTCGACATTTCTTAGCTCTAGAAGAAGGATCGACAACTGCATTACAATTGAAGAAAGCAAGCATTCAGCATTCATCTAAGCAGCAGCAAAAGAGATGTCATGTAGAGCAAAAATTGGCAAAATTCTCACATGAAGTGAAGCAGCATTCTCCCCAGCAGGCATTACAAGAGGAATATCAATATCCTTGCTTTGTTTGTGGCCTGCAAAATCTGCAAGATCCAATGATGCAGTGCCCACCACATTGTTATTGCTCCCTTGCTTCGAACCCTGTCACAACCATACCAAATTCTATGGTGAATTAAAGATAACAATCCCAAACTGTGCACTTTCTTATTCCAACCAAATAATATCAAGTATTATATGCCTAAACCCAAACATACCCTATTTAACCCAGAACCGAATGATAAATTTAAATTATTATATCAAAAGCTCCCTACACACAAACAATTCAAAGACGGAAATCAGACATCTTCTCCTTTGTAAATTTTAGAAAATGCACCATCACTTTAATAATCTTAATTGTTTAAAAAAATCATCTACAATAATCGACCATTATCTTTTACCCTTTATGCGTGTGTGTGCGCAATCAACCAGAAATACACAAACACACACACACACACACGGAGAGAGAGAGAGAGAGAGAGAGAACTGACATTGACATTGAAAACGGTAAAGGAGAGCTCCCATGGATGAAAGAGACCGTCTTTGTTAACGGAAAAGCGACAAAAAGATCGAAATTCCTCGTTCCATGAAACAATTCCATGTTGGTTGAGGAGCATTTCATTGGTGAAATTCCTTCTAACACTCTTCTTCCTCAAAGAAGTCAAGGAGATCCCTTTCGTGCCTTTCCATTTGATCTCAACCGAATATCTCAAACATTCATCAGATACGACGCCGCTTTTGAAATGATCAACGCTGATTTTGGCCTCGAATTTCTTCGATTGCCATGCCCTCCACTTCATCATCTTCACCACCATCTTTTCCTTCTTTCTGTTTGTTGACTTTTTTTTTAATTTATCGAGTCTACTCTATTTCTCTGTCTTTGAAAGAGAGGGAGAGGGCCGACCTCTTTATATAGATAGAATCATATCACCGTTTCTTTCTTTTTTTTTTCCCCTCAAGAGAGTCGAATGGTGAAAGTGAAAACTTTCAAAGGTCTTTATCAAACCAGAGTATTTGAACGTTAGTTTACACTTTACAGCTGACAGACGGTGAGAGAGAGAAAGAGAGAGGGTTGCTATTAATTAACAGGAAAAACTGAAAATACATATATTTGGATTTTTTATTGTTTTTTTCTCCAATTAAAATATATGTACTTTAAATGCTTTCAAATTGGGTGTCCATAATTCATCTCAACCAAAATTGGATTCATATATCTCAATAATCTCATTATGTAGAAGTTAATTTAAACTATTTCTTTTTTAATTAAAATTATTTTCTTACATAAATTTGATATATATATATATACTATAATATTTAAAAAGCGTAGGAATTAAATTAAAATAAAAGTAGAACGGATATTCATATTTATACTGGATAGATTCATAAATTTTTACAATATCATTATTTTCATTTTTATTTGTTTATAGAAGTGTAGTATTATTGATTGATAATAAAGATTAAAGAGATGGAGTGCGGGAGGCCGGCTGTACATAAAAATCAACGCTATTAATTTCTACCATTAAATTTTATGATTTATTATTGCCCAACACTTTGGAGTACGGCTTATACCATGAGATAGATTTACAGCACCTGTTACAGTCCACATTAATCCATTTAAGGAAAATTAAGAAAACATTATTATGTTTATTACTAATTCTGTCAATATATTTTACTATTTTTTGGGGGTGTATATAATAAATTAAATTGAATATAGGATTGCTTAATTAGGCAAAGATTGGTCAAAATTATTATAAATATAACAAATATATGTATGAATAAATGATTACCATTTTTCTTTTCATTTTACGATTCTATCTACGTACGTTCCAAGCTTCAAGAAAATGATGTAATTAGTAGCTGGTTAAATAATAATAATAATAATAATAATAATAATAATAATAATAATAGCAATGAACATACTTTAATTTATGCAAATTGCACTATTGAAATTTTGAATATACAATCACATTGTTGATTGTTTAAGGAAATAATTTAGAGGTTTAAATAGACAATAATAAATAAAAGTATATTTTATTGAAAAAGGAAACATTGAAATAAAAGCATTATAAACTATTGAGTGAAACAAAATGAAAAAAAAGTTGGTATTAATTTTGTAATTAACTCTTATTTTAATTTGGAGTAGTGTAATTTTTTCCTCAAAAAAAGAAAAATAGTAGAGTAAATTGTTAGTACTGTAATCAGTCTATCAGAGTAGCAATAGTAAATAAATAGACCGCGTAGCATTATAGGGATTGGTGCGTTTTAATTAGAGGAGCACCTTTATATATATATATATATATATATATATATATATATATATAGAGAGAGAGAGAGAGAGAGAGAGTATGCAATAATTTTGTCAAAATATGTAATTTGAAACTATATCCAAATTGATTATTCTAATATCAAATTTTAGAGAAGCACTTGTGTGCACTATCAGGTGCATTGATCGAGTCAATGTGTTGACCGGTCAATGTCGGAAAACGCGCGTTGATCCGATCAACTCAAAATCAGTATCAATTGTAACACTAAAAAGTATAACTCAAAAGTCCAAAAGTATCACCTGCATCCTTAAAAAGTATAGGCCAAATTAAATATATAAAAAAAAACCCTTCAAAATCAGTATCAACCGTAATATTAAAAAGTATCACTCAAAATTCAAAAAGTATCATCTGTATCCTTAAAAAGTATCACCTACTTTACCATTTTTCTTTTTTTTGCGGGTTGACCGGGTCAACGCGCGTTGACCGGCATTTGATCCGGTCACTTATGGAATAAACTGTTGTAGAAAGATAATATAGAAAGATAATTGTTGTAGATTTTTTTCCCTTTTATAAAAAATCGGAAAATATGGTAAGTATTAATTAAGTCACTTATGGAATAAACTGTCTGCCTGCAGACATAGATATAAGGTCAACTATAATTGGTTGAAAAATTAATTTTTTCAAATAATATCTCTCTAATTAGTTTTCTAGAATAAGTTACAATTTATTTTAGTTTGAGTTATAAAGAAGATTATCAATCTATATACATTTATATGTGAATAAGATAAATATTACACTATAAATTATGTAACATCTAAAAAAGACTATTAGTGATTTACTTGCTTGTACGCTGCTATTATTCATCTTCATTCACGGTTTACTATTTCTCCCTCTCTTATGAGTTTGATCTATCTTTCTCAATCTTTTATCATTTTATGTGTGCATATCTTCTTCTTCTTCTTCTTCTTCTTCTTCTTCTTCTTCTCTATTAATATTATTATTATTAGCAGTTCAAAATTTGTGTTATGTGCAGTTTATTAAGTTGATCTTTTCGACCTTCATGATTAACATATGTTTTCAACTCTTTGTATTGTTGCTGGCAATTGGCATATATGAATGTCTAAAACATATTATTAGAGGTTCAGAAATTGTATTTTTTGTCTATTGATTTTCTGCAGATTGTGTTTTTGTATTACTATATATATGTGTTATTAGTCATAATTTGTTAGCATTACAGTACGTCATATTAGCATTACAAAAGTTATTTTTAGCATTACAAAATAAAATATTAGCATTATAAAATCAGTCTGCCAACATTATAAAATATCTTGTTATTAGAGTATTGACACGATGAACGATTTATTAGCATTACTATGACTAGTTTTAGCACTATCAAAGAAAATATTAGCATTACTATGATTAGTTTTAGCATTACTGTAGTAATTTATCTGAATTTGTTAGTATTACAGTACGTCTCATTAGCATTATAAAAGTTCTTATTAGCATTACAAAATGAATTATTAGCATTATAAAAACAGTCTGTGATCGGTATTATAAAAATAGCTTGTTATCAGAGTATTGACATGATCAACAATTTATTAGCATTACTTTTTTAGCATTATCAAAAAAGATATTAGCATTACTATGATTATTTTTAACATTATCACTGTTTTTATATTTCAATTTTTTGTCTTATTTAATCTGCAAATTGTGTTGGTACCACTGTAGAAATTTCTTTTGGGTTCTCTAAATTTTATATATACCTAATTGCGAAGTATATTTTGAAGTAACATCCATTTGGAGAGGAACATTTCAGAAGCAAACATCTACTCCCAATCATATTCTAAAGACACCACAATTAATATTGAAGAACCTTTACCTGGAAGATGATGATGAATGGAACAATTATTATATGTATCAAATTTCTAACTTTTTGAACAATTGTTACTTATTTTTAGAATTGTCATATATAATGTTTCTCAATTGACATTGCTATTGAAATATTATTATATGCCAAATCCATGTTTTTTTGTTAAAAGTGAAAACTTTTGATGGTCTATTTAGCAATATATAAATAATATGCTATGATAATACTATCATTTAAAAAAGTTTGCATATGTTAATACTAATCATAATTTCACATCTGTTATTACTTTCGCCTTATGCGTATTATATTTTTCTAATGTTAACAAGATCAATAATAATGCTAACAATATCGAATAATAATGTTAATATAACAAAATTCTGACAATGTTGTTCATGGTTGGCTTATAATATTTATGTTAAGTTTTTTTTGTTAATGCCAACATTAGTTATGATTATACTAAAATGAGCAATATGCTAACACTACCAAACAATAATGCCAATACAATAAAATTCTAACAATATTGTTCATGATTGATTTATAATGTTTGTGACAAGTTTTTCTGTTAATGCTAACATTAGTTATGATAATACTAAAATAAGTTATGATAATGCTAAAATTGGTGAACAATAATACTAATGATACAAAATATACAACTAAATTAGACAATGTCAATATCATTGTTCATGAACTTAGTTTTACATGTTCCTAGAAGTTTTTCGATGCTAACAAAATAAAACGAAACTGCTAATTCATCAATGTTAATTTTAGCATTATCAATGCTCATATTAACATTGTCAATGTCTTTATTAGCATATTATTCTATCTCTGTTAATACATGCCTGATAAATCTATTTTATTATTATTATGTTCATTTTATTTACAGTTATGTCATTGCTTTTTTTGATCAAATCTAGACCATCCAATCTTAGAATTGCAGCGTGTGGATTGGTTTCTACTTCTCACACCAGAATTGATTCTCTCTGGAACCACTCCCTATATATATATATATATATATATATATATATAAAGAGAGATAGAGAGAGAGAGAGATGAGATCATGTGAGAACCACACACCCATATGAGAACTGAGAACCAATCTCAGCCATAGATCGCTCTTATATTGACGACCAAGATCTGTCCTAAGAATGAAAAAAACGCGGTGGCATATTTGTAATATTAGTGACTTTTTAATGAACTAAGAGTATTTTTGTAATTTAGGAATTCTGCTAAAATAAGTCATGACAATGCTAAAAAAGGCCATAACAGTGCTTAAAAAGACAATGATAGTGCTAAAATAGGAAATGACAGTGCTAAAACTCTAAATTTAAAAATATACACGTAAATTCTGAGTATTCATATATTGATAATTCAATATGTAACAGTGTTTGTTCGTGGTTTTTTTACAATGTCGATGACATTTTTTTATACTAATACTAAAAAAAAGGTCATGCTAAAATAAGTCATGATAATGCTAAAAAAAGTCATGACAGTGCTAAAATAGGAAATGACAGTGCTAAAATAGGAAATGACAATGCTAAAACTCTAAATTGAAAAATATACACGTAAATTCTGAGTATTCATATATTGATAATTCAACATGTAACAATGTTTGTTCGTGGTTTTTTTACAATGTCGATGACATTTTTTTATGCTAATGCTAAAAAAGAGTCATGCTAAAATAAGTCATGACAGTGCTAAAAAAGGTCATGACAGTGCTAAAACCCTAAATTGAAAAATATACACGTAAATTCTAAGTATTCATATATTTTCTGATTTTACCCTTACTAAGATTCAGGGGCAGCCAAGTTGGACATTATTACGAGATTGCCACCACGTTTTTAAAATCTGGAGCAGATCTAAGTCGTCCAAATATACTGAATCTATGGCCCAGATTGGTTCTCGATTCTCACCAGAAGGAACCACACCCTATATGTATATATATTATTGTGAATTTTAAAATTTGAAAGCATCTCGTTTTGGATATACTTTCAGGTCCATGGTCCACTATGGTGTTTCACTAATTATACAGTTGATCGATATATTGAAAGAGATACTTTCAAATAATCACGTTATAATGATTTGGTATGTATAGATTTGAGGACTGAGTGATAAATAGCATTCTATTTAGATATAATCCGATCAGTGATAAATAAATAAAGTGATATTATCCACATATTATTGCTTTTATGCTGAAAATCTTTATATAATAGGGGCAATATTTTTCTATTTACATAGCTCAACCACTTATCTTAAAAAATAAAAAATTACTTTTGTTCCCTTAGGATGGCGTAGTGGTGGAGTGGTGTTATCTTGAGACCAAAAGTCTCAAGTTTGAATCCCACCACTAACACCACTAGGTGTGAGTCAAATGTCTCAAGTTTGAATCTCATCACCAACACCATTAGGTAGGTGTGAGCTTGTCACACCTGGCCTGCTAAGTGTGGTTTACCTCTCCTGTGTGTTCGAATTCCACCACCAACACCATTAGGTAGGTGTGAGCTTGTCACACCTGGCTTACTAAGTGTGGTTTACCTCTCCTGTGTGCCAAGTGAGTGTGGTTTACCTCTCCTGTGTGTTTAAATCCCACCACCAACACCATTAGGTAGGTGTGAGCTTGTCACACATGACTTATTAAGTGTGGTTTACCTCTCCTGTGTGCCAAGTGTGATTTACCTTCCCTGTGTGGTTTGCAGGTTATTAGTTATTACACAGGCTGCACACGAGTTACCCTAGACATAATAATAATAATAATAATAATAATAATAATAATAATAATAATAATAATAATAATAATTTACTTCTTGTTGCTTTTGGTAACGTTAAGACGATGCACGTCTAAATAAAATAATTATGAAGTAGAACTTCATATTCTTGGGTAAAGTTTGAGTAATAATATTTACTGCATACATACATATGAGTGGTTTTGATGTAAATTATTTCTAGTGTGTAAATTATAAATCAATCTTCAACTACACATCCTTTAAAATCCAATAGTCTATAAATAAAATAATTATAAAGTACAACTTCATATTCTTGGGTAAAGTCCGAGTAATAATATTTACTGCATACATACATACATATGAGTGGTTTTGATGTAAATTATTTCTAGTGTGTAAATTGTAAATCAATCTTCAACTACATATCCTTTAAAATCCAACAGTCCATATTTGATTAAAGGCGCATTGACATTATTGTAAATAAAAGGAACTTAAAAAAACGCGGTGATATTTTGATAATTTGTGCATCAATGTCAAAAAAGAAAGAAAAAAGAAAAAATGGGACTTCGAGGATGCATGCTAACAGAGACACGATAATATGCTGATGACACATAATCATATGCTAACGAAGCAGTATCACTTATGCGCAACACCTAATTTTAAATACAAAACTGATTTTGTTAGGAAATAATAAAATGACGAGGTTTATATGGTTGAAAAGGTAGTCAATCCTACCTTTCAACAAAAAAAAGCTTAAAAAATAGTAATCGTTGATAAAGTTATGATTGTTTGATTAAAGATTGTTAGTTGCATTTTTTGGCTTCAATCCATTACTTTTTTGTTTGGTTAGCATTATGTAATACATTCATTCAGTATTACATAATGTTTGTGTTAGCATACAACAGTGCTAATAGAAACAAATGATGTAATTCAATATTAAATTATTGAACACAAAAATTAATGTGATAAATTCTTATAGTAATATAATTAATGCTAGCGAAATGTGTGTCATATGCTAGCGAAGTATGCCTAATTGGAATGGAACTTATATAACGATTATACACATGTAATATTAAATACGTATGATTCTGGTAGCAGTTTAAACTATGATATTAGTTATGTTAACGTTAACATTAATGCATTAACGTTCTCAGAAAAAATAAATCTTAATGCCTTATTTTTTCTTTGTCAATATATTGTCATTTGTTAGCAACCTGTTTTTTTTTTTGGTTAGTATCAAATTAATAAAATATCAACATTGGATAACTAATTCTAAAACATCTTAATACATTAATGTATATTATTCTCTACCCGTATTTATGTTGTTCTTCGTTAGCAATATCTTAACGATTCATTAACATTATAATAAAAATATATTATCATTGAATAATTATATCATACGAATACAATATACAATATATTTTTAACGTAAATCAAATAATATACCAATGAAAAATAACATCAGTTCATGCTACATTGAAGGTACAAACTACCTAAAAAATTAAAAGAAAAAAATACAACAAGAAACTAAAAATATAAACGAATTTAGTTGATTTAAAGCTTATATTCTATCATGCGGGAAAAAAAAAAAGCTCAGATGCCTCATAAATCTTTCAACGACTTCATAGAGGACTCATATCTTGGTATATCCATTATAGTCTTCAAATCATGAGAATTTGAGTTGGTACTTGTCATGATAATATTACAATGCCATCATTTAAAAGCATCTTAATTAACATACATGGTAATATTCGTTAGCAAAATATAATGTTAACGAAAAACATAATGATGCTAACAGATAAACTATATCATGCTAACATCATACTACACAAACTAAAATACCAAAAAACATATATATTAATGTTTCAACCACAATTAATTAACTTTAAATATGAAAACATAAACTATCAACAAAAATATCATCTCTGAATAAAGAACATAGACACAAATAAAATAACTAAAAAAAATTCAGAAGACTTCTAAATCTCATAAAAAAGACATGTTGAATTCATCAAATCTACAAAAAATGATGGTATACGCAGAGATAAATCGAAAAAAAAATGATCGTGATTATATATAAGAGGATATAAAATACAAAAAACACAGCTCCAGACGAGGTTCAATTGCCGAAGTTTTCCCATCTTCATTGCCGCTACCTGGTATTGGATTTCCTCAGCTGGTAGGAAAGCATGACGATGTCAACTGCGGAGAGAGAGATGATACAAAGCAATTACTGCTACTGTTTTTTGGATTTTCCCGTGTTGGTGGAAGAGACGACGATAGTAGTGGTGGTGGCGGCGGCCGTGTAGAGAGAGAGAGAATATGCCTCCATAGAATTATGGGTGAATGAAGAAGAAAAAGAAAGAGAGTGCAAACCCTAATTAGAATTACCAAATTACATAAATAACTTTACCTCTATAAAATAAATTAAATATTATAAAAATGCTACGTTTAATTAGATTTAATATGGGCTACTGATTTTTTATGGATGATTGGTGGGAGATGGATTTTCAATTCACACTAATATGAAATAATTTACATTTGTGCTTATATTTATGTGGCAAAATAAGCACCAAGTTCCACCATAGTGGAACACAAGTCAAGGTAGCAAAATAAGGAATGAGTCCCTTGTGCAAGTACCTAGTTCTTGAATTAAATAGTGGGCCTAAAAATTTTCTCTCTCCTCCCCTTTTGTATTTTTTGTTCTTGAATTAAATAGTGGGGTCCATGAATAGTTAAAAGTGAGGTAGCACCATAGTGGAGAAAATATTGAGTAATTAAAAAAAGAAGTGATTGATGATGTGACACACATGTGACATTAATGGGGTAGCACCATAGTGGATGCTCTAAGGTAATCTAATGGGAAAAATATAGTAAATTTATCAAAGCTAGTTTATTTAGGTGAATTTCAATCTATTTAATTACATCGTCCGAGAAAATATACAGTATTTTAGTGAAATTTCAAATAATTACAATAACTTAATTATTGAATATATTTTATATGCATTCTGCCTATGTCTGTGAAATGAAACGTTATTGTGAAAAAACACCATTGCTTTTGATTTTATTTTCAGTCATTCTGAAAAGAATGCCATTGAAGAATCTATCTTTGAGGTATGAGTTATGTTTATTTATTTATTTATTTTTTTACTAGATATGTACGATTAAAAAAACGTGAGAATGAATTCTAATAAAAAAAAAGTGGAAGAGGCATACATTCTCAGAGTTTTTCTTTTGAATCGAAGATGTGTAAAAAAGAAAGTGCAGTGGCGAGTGAAACAGATGTTCAATCAGCGTTTGTTTGGTCAATATTATTATTTTATTGGGAACATGTGTTTCTTTTGCTCCTTTTTATTTTATTGGGAACATTTTCTATTCACTAAATTTTTTAACAGGATATAAAATATATAACTATATTATAATAAATGACCGATACTTTCCTGAGAATTTATCTGGAGAAAAAATGAATGAGTTTTGGAGATGGAGAAAAGAAAAGCTTCATTATATATTCATGATAAAATTGATTTCTTTTTATTCACTAATCTTGGTTAGGATATTCATTTACGTACATTGATATAAATTTATAGTATAAGATTTTAATTGGTGGGGGCTGTTAGTGCACATATAGCATATAGGTAGATGTATAGGGTCATAAGTTTAATGGTCCTCGTCGTTTCTTTATTTATTTATACAGTTATTTACTTATTTATTTCAGTAGACACGTCTAATCAAAGAATTTAATCAAAACCAACTTTGAAAAAGTGCACATTTTGTGGTGCAAATTGGTGATGAAGGCATGGACAATGTGCCACCCATATTCATTACAACTTCAAAGTTGAAATGCCACAACACAAGCACTATGTCCAACCAAATCATTTTTGTCTTACTCAATATAACTCAATTAAATATATGTTGAATTGAAATTTTAGGTAATTAGATTCAAGGATGAAAATATCACTATCGCAATATATATCGCAATTTCAATTTTACGGATATATCGATGGATATATCGATATCGCATATCGATATCGCATAAAATTGAAAAAAATGACGGAAATCATATTAAAATCTTGGAAATTTAGCATGAAATTTTAGGACCTATTATGACATATTATTATGCACATATTCCACTAATTTTTTTGATAGAATTGTATTTTGAAAGCAAATATATAAATAATACATTATATAAATACCGTCTGAGATAATACATTTGACAAAATAATACATAATACAATATAAAATGACTAAATAAACATTATAAAGTACAATTAATACCAAAATGAGGATCTATGAGATTCAAATAGTAGATGGAATGTCATCTTATTCTAAACCATATTGGTACCAACTTATCACGTTCGAGTAATTATGGATATAATTATGCAGATGCACTTGATATGTTTCTTAATTTCTTCCAACAACTTCACCATGAATTGGATAATGTCCACTGACCCAATTATTTTGTTGATACATATTTTGAGTAGTCCAACCAATTTGTGAACTCCTATGAATCTTGGGACATATCACTATGATCAGTGTCACCTATATTCATAGAATCAAGATTTGGCAAATAATTTATATTCAATCTTAGATTTCAATTTCATGTGATATATGAGGAGAAAATTTTTAGTGATTTGTCCATCATGTCCTCTAACTGAAAAAATGAAAAAATAAAGTCCGTGCACGTGCATCTTACTTTTCTTTCTAAGACATCCGTTGATTTCCCGGTCTTATTTCTCTTATATTTTTTTGCAAAGTAAATGTCTTTAAAAAGAAAATAATATTGCAACTCAAATAATTACATTGAAGACCTGAAAAAGATCACAAAAATATATAGTATTAAATAAAAATCAAAATATATTATAGAAATATTTAAAAAATCGCGATATATTGCGATATCTTGCGATATATTGCGATTTCTCGTCGATACTCGGGAAAAAAGATATTCCCCCCAATATCCGTATCGAATGTCAATATCCGCGATATATCCGCGATATTTCGCGATATTTTCATCCTTGATTAGATTGGGACTACGATCCTCTGCTGGTAGAGGTGGCAAACGGTTGCAAATCGCAGGTTAAAATTGTAATCGGAATCGGAATTGGTGGTTTTAAAATTAGAACGATAATTGAAATTGTATTTTGACGATATACTTTTGATTTTCATTTTTTAGAATCGGGAATTGGGAGTTCTAACCGTGATTTTAACTTTCAGACTTCAACTCTCAAATCCAATATTCCATATAGTTTTTTTTTTTTTTTTTTATCAAAAGTAATGATTTGGTTTATGTATAAAAGGATATTATGTTATTAGTTATTATTGCACGAATCTATCTTAATAGAAATTACATTATTTGTTGGGATTCATAATTTCTAATTTGTGGGTATGTTTACTCTATAAAAATAATTTATTTAAATTAATCAATATGAAAAATTTATTACTTGTCAATTTACATGTACCTTAATTTTAAAAGGGGAAATGACCTCCTAACTTCTTATGAATCATATGATAAACAAAATTAATTGAATAATACAAATGTGGAGTTAATTATTTGAATTAAATTTAGCTGTAATTTTAAATTGCTTTAATATTATTGTTATTTATTAGTTTATTAATTTTAAAGTTTTATTTAAATACTTATAATAACAATTCTATCATTTATATTATATCATATTATAATGGGAAGAAAAATTAAAGTTCAACTCATTCCTCAAGATTAGATGTCGTGGTGTCATTTTAATAATTTATGTGAGCATAATCTATTAAGATTAACCTTTGGTTATTGGTGCAACTATAAACAAATGTCTAATATCAGCTTATAAGAAAATTTAACTAATTATCTTTGATATAAACCTATATGGGACAAAAAGAAAGGTAATGGTTTAATTTATCCTATAAACCAACTCCCAAACCAAATGTCTCACGTCGAGTTTTTATGAAATGTAGTAGTTTGCTTTATCCTATAAAAGATAGTGAATCTTTTGTATCACTACATTAATTTTTCTTTAAGAAATTTCATAATCCCATAATTTTGGTTTTTTTTTACTTTGTGGGTATTTCTATTCTAATTTTTAATTTTTTTAAAATTAAATTCAGAACTGGTTGGAACTGCTTGGAACCGTGGAACCGCCGCTTCTGGAACTGACGGTTTCTAATTTTAGAACCATACCATGAGCGTGCTTTGACAGTGCGGTTCCGATTCCATATATTTGGAGCTGGGAACTGGCAGTTTCAGAACCGTAATCGATAGTTCTGAAACTATTGCCACCTCTACCTGGGGTATAAAACACAACACCCTATTGTGCATAGTGTTGGGCACCCCCGTTCACGGACTAGTGGGCCGTAAATTCACCTTTCCCCCACATTAGTACGATATTGTCCGCTTTGGGCCAAGCCCGCATGCTTTTCACTTTGGGCATCTCCCAAAAGGCCTCATACTAATGGGGTAAGTGAACTCCTTGTATCCAAGACAACTCTTGGATATATTTCTGATGTGGGACTTGGATTGCCATCCTAACAATCCTCCCCTCAAACTAAGGAACACATCCCCCCTCTAGTGATACATAGTCACAAAGACATCCACGAGGTCACATTTGAGGCGTCCCCACACCAACGTGGCCCACTATCCCTCCATTCACCGAATCAGGCTCTGATACCACTGTAGGGTTTTCGCTGGTGGTTCACTTTTCTTCCCGATCATTGCAGTCCTCTCATGGTGACGCTCAAGCATCGAACAAGGCTCAGGCAACCTGAAGCTCGGACCTCACTATCGAACACAACAACAACTCCCTAGACCAAGGCAGAGACGGATCAGCAAAGGCGGCCATGGAGACTGCATGCACGACCACAATACCGGTGACTCCACTCCACAACTCAAGCCACGGCAACACTCTGATCACACTCTAGCTAAACGCATGGAGAAGATGGAGACATAAGCACACAACTTGTTTCTGGGCAAGAGCAGAGAGAGAAGAGAAAGATTGAGAGCAGAGAAAATGCATAAGTATGTGTTGCAGCTGCAAAGGGGGAGAAGCCCTCTTTGTAGGGCTAGGGCAACAAATAAGTAGGCTCTCAAGTGGGTTACCAAGGTAAGTGGTAGTGAGCCTTGAAGACGGGGTGATAAGTCCATTTATTTCGTGTTTTTATGGGCATTTTATCATCTATAAATGTCCTTTTTAGTGTGTTTTGAGTTGAAAAGAACCAGGTTGCGGTCAAAGGGCATTGCAAGAGTCGAGTCTGGCGGAAGGGGCATTTTATGCCCAGTTATTCACGTTTATCTCACACATATGTTCCTCAGAGGCACAGGGAACTTCTTCAGTATCCATCCCATATTCGGTCAGTGAAGTGGGCATATCAGATACGGATGGAGCTGACAGATGAGGCCGTGCCCACAGTACTCGCAGAGACTCGACCACAGGTCAGAATGGACATTCCCATGAAACTCAGAAATCAGTTGGAGAAGAGATGGTGGAAGATAGCTACACTTTCGAAGGAGAGTTGGAACTAAGCTGGACTCCTAGAAGGTGCTGCAACAAAGAGATAAGCTCAATCGAAGAGATAAAGTGCAATCCCTAAAAATAGGGATTTGATAAAGCTGAAGCTTATCCAAACCGCTTAGAGAGGGCACGCCGTTCTGAAATTTCAGCAGAAGACCCCCGCCTGTGGGGGAAAACTCCACTCGGAAATGTAATTATTTAAGCAAGTTTAATCACTGGGAAAATAATCTTTAGTCAGTCTGAAACATTTCTACATTTTATATTTCTGCATTTTATTTTCAGTACGCTGCTTAGGCAGCCAAAAACAATCCAAAATGTCTTAAACCTTTGGGACTTAGGTTATGTTTATACTTCTCAATGTTGGAGTTGAGTTTTGCTAAATTAATTCAGTAAGTTCTTGTTTATTTTATATCTTTAATTTCTGCAATTTCAATTATGTCTAGCCTTCTCGGCTAGATCTTTAATTCTGGCATTTGAACAATGAAATTGGTTTGAGCATAAATCTGGACTCGTGAGGTTAAAATGGGCATAATAATGCATGATAAATTTCCGTTGATTCTTGAGCCATGTTCCACGTGAGTGTGTGTCGGAAGTGCCCAATGTGGCTGATCACTCGTTAGGTAAAGAGGGCACACCACTATTAATTAAATTGGCGAATCGTGACTGTGTGTCGGTTCATATAGTAATAAGGGAATGGATAGGGTGTTGTGGGCACAAGAGGAATCAGTTGAATACAACAGATCTGGGTCCGTCTAGGGCACGCTGCTGCCTATTTGCTTACATCTCTTAGAGAAATCGGGATGTGGGTAACTGGTTAGGGGTTTAATCGAATATGAATCACTTTTAAACCTAAAATGAAAGGATGGATGAGGAGACGTAGAGAGGAATCCGGTCACCATAACTAGATGATTTATCATGTATAAAAATCGGTGTGCCCATGATCGAGTTGTTTTATGTTTAGACCAAATTTCTAATTCAAATGCCAGAACCTTTTGTTATTTGATATTTCCGTTTGTTCCTTTTGTAGATTTAAATTCAGTTTAGTGACAACACCAAAACCCCCTTTGTGATTGGTTACTTGAAGATAGAATCGCAACAGCTCTGTGGGATCGACCCGTACTCGTTGGCTAGCTACGCTCGCTGTGGGCACAAGAGTTTATAAATATATTTTTGAGCGCAAAACGACCGCGCGTCACGGGGACATTGCCGGGGCACCCTTTCTGTTGTATCCTCTCTGACCCACCGCCTTCGTGGTCGCACCGTTTCTATGATCCTAGAGAGCTCTGTAAAGGTAGGTCGGAGTCCCCCGACTGGGGATCTTCCCTCATGTATAAAACCTAAAACCTCTCTGCGTTTATTTTTTTAGATTTAGGCTTGGTTTTTGGTAATTTTAGGGCTATTTGTATTTAGAATAGGTGCCATCACTATTTTCACTTTGTTGCATGATTCTTAAGTTTGTGTAGCTCTGTATTGTGTTCTTTGGGTTTCTTTCTCGATCTTGGTCTCCCTGCTGCTTGCTTGTTTTTTTTTCCTTCTTATCTTAAAAGCTTGCTATTCTTGCTTTCGCTGCACTCTATGTGATGTTACTGAACTCGTGTTCATATCATCTTTTCAAAGCGCTGAGTGACCCCCTGCACGACAAATAAATCTGCTTAATGAACTGGGAAATCCTTAGTTGGTCCTTTGTTTTTTGTGTGGTTCTCTGCCTGGTGGGCTTTGTTTTGTTTCCCCATTGTGCTCCGTCTTCTGTTTTTGTAATTGTTTTTACCTTTTTTTGTGTAAAATCTCTGTGATTTTTTGTTGTCTTTTCTATCTTTGTGATAAAAATGAGTCCTTCATATCAAATTGATGTATTTACTGGCAAAAATGATTTTCAAATATGGAAAACACAAATGGAGTGTATCCCGTTTAAGGAAAAATGCTTTAATGCTGTCACCATTGGTTGTGCTCTGATGAAACTGATGCAAAGAAAATTGAAATGAATGGTAATGCTCGAGCATCCATATTACTTAATATTAAAGATTCTATTATGAGACAAGTAACTGGTATTACATGTGCTAAAGTATTATGGGAAAAATTAAATGAACTTTACACAGAAAGCTCTTGTCAATCTTTAATGTTTTTGCAAATAAAATTTTTCAAATTTCAACTGGATATGAGTAAGGACATTGCTACAAATCTTGATGATTTTAACAAACTTCTTCAAGCTATGAAACTGGGTGGAGATGATTTTATTGACATCTATGCTACTACTGTGCTATTAAATGATATGCCTGATAAATATAATGATGTTAAGTCTGCCATTATGTATGGTAGAGATGTTGTGACTTATGATATTGTTGCAAATGGTCTTAAGTCTAAAGAACTTGACATGAAATATGGTGGTAATGGCAACAGTGAGCTGCATTTTGTGAGGGGAAGAATTTCTAAAAAAACCTACTACAATGAGTCTGGTGAAAAGAAAAATTCTAAGAGTAGGTCTAAGTCTATACCTGGTAGTAGGAGATGTTATAACTGTAATGAACCTGGCCATTATGCAAATAAATACACTCAACCTAAGAAAAAGAATAAAAATAAAAATGATAATACCAACCTGAATGAGCATGCTAATTATGTCTCTACTTCTGAAAATGATAATGATGTATTTATGGTCACTGACTGTGCCTCTTCATGTGTGAGCTCAGTGTCTACTTCATGTTCTTAGTATGAGTGGCTTGTTGAGTCTAGTTGCTCTTTTCATATGTCTCCTTGCAGAAACTTGTTTTCTAATTTTAGAATTGTTGACTATGGTCATGTTTCTCTGGAAAAATGAAAATAAATGCAAAATTGTTAGTATGGGTTGATTTATGTTTGAAATTTGATAATGGTTCTGTGTTTACCTTGAATGATGTGAGATTTGTGCCTGATCTATGCTCCAACCTGCTCTCTTGTACTGCATTAGCTGATCAAGGTTTAGAAGGGAAATGGGGGAAGGATTCCATGAAATGCATGAAGGGATCCTTAGTTGTTATAAAAGTTGAAAGAAGGAACAACTTATACATTTGCCATGCTAAACCTGTATCTGTTAGCTCTGTGAATGTTGTCCAAGAGGACAAAACTGCTTTGTGGCATGTTAGATTAGGGCATATGAGTAATAAAGGTCTTGATATATTGCATAAAACTGGTGTGTTTGGTAATGATAAACTGTCAAGTATGGCTTTCTGTGATTCTTGTATGCTTGGTAAACAACATAAGGTCTTTTTTCTTGTCTCTCCTGCTCCAAATGTACCTAAATCAACTGTTATACTTGAGTGTTTACATGCTGATGTTTGGGGTCCTACAGGTGTTTCTACACATGGTGGTAATATATTTTTTCTGTCTATTATTGATGATTTTTCTAGGAAAGTTTGGGTGTTTTTAATGCAACACAAATCTGATGTGTTTGAGAAATATAAAAACTAGAAAATTCAAATTGAA
The DNA here is from genome assembly GCA_026008535.1 of Perilla frutescens. Taxonomy (NCBI): domain Eukaryota; kingdom Viridiplantae; phylum Streptophyta; class Magnoliopsida; order Lamiales; family Lamiaceae; genus Perilla; species Perilla frutescens. The sequence goes on along the minus strand of BRKX01000017.1, from coordinate 31,482,003 downwards.
AGCCAAACTGGAAAAAAGGATAAAAACTTTTAGGACTGAAAATGGTTTAGAGTTTTGTAATACTGATCTTGATGCTTTGTGTGCTAATTTTGGTATTAAAAGGCACAAGTCTGTGCCTTATAACCCTCAGCAAAATGGGGTTGTTGAAAGAATGAATAGGGCTTTGTTAGAAAGGGTGAGGTGTATGAGAACCTCATCTGGACTTTCTAAAAAGTTCTGGAAAGAAGCAGTTCTCACTGCTTCCTATCTAATCAATAGGTCTCCCTCTGTTCCTCTAAAAGAAGAGTGCCCTGAATTTGTGTTTTATAACAAACCTCTTGATCTGTCAAACTTGAAAGTGTTTGGATGTGCTGTCTTTGTGCATATTAAAACTGATAAGTTGGAACCTAGGTCTAAAAAATGTATTTTCTTAGGCTACCCTGAAGGGGTAAAAGGTTATAGATTGTGGGATAGGTCTGTTGGAGGATTTAAGGCTGTTACCAGTAGAGATGTGATTTTCAATGAGATTGATTTTCCTTATTTATCTGTTCCTGAATCTGTTTGTGATACTGCTCCAAGTGAGGTAGAGTAGCTACATGGTTTTAATCTGCCTAATGTGATTGAACCCCCTGCTGAACATGATCATCATGATAATAATAAACCTATTATTGATAATCAACCTAATGATAACATTGATAATCAACCTGAAAACCCTGATGTTGAGATGCATGATGAATCTGATGAGTTAAATGAATATCAACTTGTTAGAGATAGGGTGAGGAGGGCTGTGAGACAACCTCCAAAGTTTGATGATTATCAAATGTCTTTTCATGCCTTTAATGTGTTTAATGACCTGGAAAGTAATGAGCCTAAGTCTTATAAAGATGCTTTAAAGTCTAAAGATTCTGAAAAATGGTTAAGTGCTATGAAAGTTGAAATGAAGTCTTTGCATGACAATAAAACCTGGATTCTTGTGCTTAAACCTGAAAATGCATCTATTGTTCAATGTAGATGGTTGTTTAAAGTGAAGAATGAACCTGAATCTATTAGGTATAAAGCTAGACTTGTGGCTAAGGGATTTACTCAAAAAGAGGGGTGATTACACTGAAATTTTTGCTCTTGTTGTCAAATTCACCACCATTAGAATTATGCTATCTTTAGTAGCCCAATTTAATTGGGAATTAAAACAAATGGATGTTACTACTACTTTCTTGCATGGTGAATTGGAAAATGACATTTATATGAAACAACCCGAGGGCTTTGTTGATTCTTCAAAACCTGAATGTGTTTGCTTGCTTAAAAAAGCTTTATATGGTTTGAAACAGTCTCCTAGGCAATGGAACATAAAGCTAAATGCATACAATCTCTTAAGTTTAAAAGAAGTTCTTTTGACCATTGTATGTAGGGGTGGAAATGGGCTAAGCCGAGCTAGGTTTTGCCTTGGTAGGCCTGAGCCTATTATACGAATGTTAGGCTCAAGCCTAACCTATTATCTGTTGTAGGCCTTTTTATAGGCCCAGGCCTGGCCTCTTTAACAAAATGAGCTAGGCTTGGGGCCTTATAAAAGCCTATTTGAGCCTACTTGAATTTTTTTTATTCAACTAATATTAATAATAACAAGACTAACATATCTAATAAAAGACGCATAACATATATCATGCCAAAATTAATACAAAACATAAATGACAATAAAAATTATTTCATATTTTAAATAATAAATATATGCGGTTTCAAAAAAAAAAAATATATATATATATATATATAATAATTTATATTATATTATACCATATTATATTATATAAATAGGCTGGCCTGTTAAGCTTATTGGACTTTTTTCAAAACCAAAGCCTAGGCCTACTTATAAATGTAAGCTTTTTAAAAGGCCTGAGCCTGACCTTTTTATTATATAGGCCAGGCCTAACTGGGCCCAAAGTAGGCCAGGCCATAGGCTTCTGTCGGGCGGCCTGGCCTATTTCCACCCCTAATTGTATGTATTTCAAAGAAACTGAAACTGTTCCCATGTTCCTCCATATTTATGTTGATGATATGCTTATGATTAGCCCCTGCATCAAATCTGTGAAGCATGTTCAAAAGTGTCTCTGTGATAATTTTGATATGAAAGATTTAGGTGATGCTAAGAAAATCTTGGGAATGCATATACATAGAGATAGGAAGAGGTCCATTCTTGTTTTGAATCAGCTTTCATGTGTTGAGAAAGTTTTGAGTAAATTTTCCATGTCTTCTGCTAAGCCTGTGAATGTACCCTTTGCTGCTCATTTCGTGTTAAGTAAGGATCAGTCCCTAAAGACTGAAACTGAAATGAATGGTATGAATAAAGTGCCTTATTCTAATGCCATTGGATTTGTGATATATCTAATAATTAGTACTAGGCCTAACATTGCATATTTTGTGAGTTGCTTGAGTAGATACATGTATAATCTAGGTTTGCCTCATTGGGAAGCCCTGAAATGGCTTCTTAGATATTTGAAATCCACTAAAGGAAGTGGTCTGACTTTTTCAAAGTCAGTTGATGGTGTGAAATTGTTGGGATATATTGATTCTAATTATACCAGTGATAGGGATAATAGAAAGTCTACTACATCTTGTGTTTACATTGTGTGGTTCTTGCATAAGTTGGAAGTCTCAGCTCCAAAACATTGTTGCTTTATCTACAATAGAGTTTGAATATGTTGCTGCAACTGAAGCTGTTAAAGAGGCTATTTGGTTGAATGGGTTGTTGTCTGAAATTGGTTTTATTGAAAAAAAATCCCATCTTGTTTTCTGATAGCCAATCTGCCATTCAATTATGTAAAAACCCCGTGTTCCATGATATAACTAAACACATAGATGTTAGGTTTCATTTCATCCGTGATATTGTTGAAAAGAGTGAGATACAACTTGAAAAGATCCCAACTGAATTTAATCCTGCTGATATGAGCACTAAATGTCTACCTGTTGAAAAACTGATTTCTTGCCAAAGGATTTTGAATTTTGATCTAGGTTAACTATCTTCTGCCCTCTGCTATATATATGTGCTAGTTCTGTGTGAACTTATGCACCTGTCTTTATCTCCTGTTTCTTTGTGAACAGCCCCTGGTGACTCTACCCATGTTCTTTGTGAACATCCTGCACTTTGTGTGCACCTCGATTGATCTTTGTGTTTTTCAAGATTAACTCTGTGTTATCTCTCACCCCTTCTCTGGTATTTGTCTGTGTGACTATGCAGGGTAAACAGATCCAAGGCTATGATGAATCCTGCGGACTCACTATTCGATTACAACACTCCCATGGGTCAAAGGTGGAGATTGTTAAGATTGTTGGCCCATCTTCAAGGCCCACTACCACTTACCTTGGTGACCCACTTGAGAGCCCACTTATTTGTTGCCCTAGCCCTACAAAGAGGGCTTCTCCCTCTTTGCAGCTGCAACACACACTTACGCATTCTCTCTGCTCTCAATCTTTCTCTTCTCTTTCTGCTCTTGCCCAGAAACAAGCTATGTGCTTGTGTCTCTATCTTCTTCATGCAGTTAGCTGGAGTGTGACCGGAGTGTTGTCGTGGCTTAAGCTGTGGAGTGGAGTCGTTGGTATTGTGGTCGTGCGTGCAACCTTCGTGGCTGCCTCTACTGATCCGCCTCTGCTTTGGTCTAGGGAGTTGCTGTTGTGTTCAATAGTGAGGTCCGAGCTTCAGGTTTTCTAAGCCTTATTCGACACTTGAGCATCACCATGAGAGGACCGCAATGATCAGGAAGAAAGGTGAACCACCGATGGAAACCCTACACATAGTCCTGCCCAAAAATAGCTAATGATTTCATCTATTTTGAAACATCATATGTTCTGATTAGATAGACATAATTCCCTCTATCTTTTAAAACCAAAAAGTAATAATTGAGAAATCAATACTCAATTGATAATAAAAAATATGTATTAAGGAATAGGAAGGAAATGCCAAAAGCACATGAATCTGCTGCTCACAGATGAATTGTAGGTCATTCGGTCTAAAATTTTAATAAAATTCAAAAGGAATCATCTGCTCCACCACTTTGCTATCTTTACAAGGCAAGGCAAGATTAGTGGAAAAGTTTGATGCTAGGTGTGATTAATTTCAAATTAAATGGGCTTTGAGTAGCAATTCATTCCCAAAACCTAGTTCAAGAGAGGAGACGCTTATAAAAAATTAGAGTGTGGAAAGACAGATGGATGCCAAAGTGGTTGGAGGGTTTATTATCCTGAAAATGAGGTCGTTGAACCGAATTTAATGGTTTCTGAGCTAATGAAAGCAGATGATGGAAGTTGGGATGAAGACATTGTTCGAAATAAGTTCACAAATGGAGCACGGAGAGTATTGTCTCTATTCATCTTCCTCACCATAAAGGACATGATCCCTGTATTTGGAAGCACACAAAGAATGGAATCTATTCTATTCAATCAAGTTATTACATACGCTGCATGCCAGATCCGAATTTTCAAGCTGCAAATCCGACGTCTTCAGTGGGCGACTCTCTGATATGGTGGTGGATTCAAGGGCTGCAAGTTATTCTAAAAATTAGAAATTTTATGTGGAGATGCGCGAAAGGTATTCTTCCTGTGGCAAAAAAAGAGACATTGTGCAGATGACACTATATGTCGAAGGTGTGGCATGGTTGAGGAGACCTAAGAGCATTGTTTGAGAGACTGTTGCTGGAGCTATTTCTATTGGCAGGCCTCTCCTTTACGAATGAATTTTATGTTACTGGAGAAAGGAGTGCCTTTCAGAACTTGGATTGAAAGAATTATGAGAATTAATGTGGATCATTTTCATAGTTTATTTGCGGTGCTACTGTGGATCAACCGGAAGAAATGGAATCTTATTATCTTCTAAAATATTGATACTCCCCAGCATGTGGCAATTGAGATTACTCTGAAGATGCACAATGAGTTCATGGACCAATTGCAGAGGAAAAGGCAAGAAAGTAGGGCTTTAACCATTGGTGCATGGCAGAAACCTGGTGAAGATTATTGGAAAATAAATGTTGATGCAGCACTACAACCAACTGGAGTGGGGTTGGGAGTTGTGATCCGTGACTCAACTGGAAAGTCCATTATTTCAAGGTGCAGAAAGGTAAATGTCTGTTGTTCAGCAAACGCAACTGAAGGATTGGACTGTCAAGAGATTATTCCGTTGGTAAAAGAGTATGGTGGCCGGAAGATTATTGTTAAGATGGACTGTCAGATTATAATTCAGCAAGTTAATTTGGAGCGGAAAGTTCTCACCTATAAGGGGCATCATTAATTCTATTCGGAAGAAGGCCAGTCACTTTGAAGATGTGAGATATAGCTGGGCACAACGAATGGCCAATGAAGTTGCTCATGTATTGGCGCAACTTGCTATTTCTTATTCGAATTTTTTCTCTTATTCCGATGTTGTACCGGATAAAATTTTACTTTTCATTCTTATTGTTAAACGATCTTTGTTTTAATAAAATTCCTTTACTTTTGCTCAAAAATATAAATAAATTTTAATTCTATTACAATTATAAAAAACTACTCACGTATTGGTGACCTCATTCCTGAAAATAACTTCCTAGTTCTAGATAATTAATTAAATAATCAACATTTTCAAGTAAGTCCATTATGTTTTCCCACTCGTAACCTTCCCTCATAAATTATTCAAAACATTGTCATTTTGCAATTATTTTTTGATTGTTTTTTTTTTCAATGTTGAAGTGTGAATAAATAAAGGACAAAATAATAAATAATAGAAAATGACAAAAGTGTCATGTCCAGGTATATACATACGCTTAGACCTAAATAATTATGAGGAAATAAAATAATAGATAGAAACGGTCCAGACGGCGTCGTTCCGTGATCGCGATGGCTATCCAACGACGTCGTGTTCACATTGTGGGAATTGGGATACGAAAATCTGATAGTGAAATTTCATGTTATTGATTTGTGCTTAATATAATTAGCACTTCATGGGCCCCACTCTCGTTAATACATTCCGCAATTATGAGCTTGACATTATAGATAGATGGGTTGGTTGCATCTCATGCACTATCAATGATCGAGTCAATGTGTAAAATAAAAAAAAAATATCAAAATCAGTATTAACCGTATTTATAAAAAGTATTACTCAAAAGTTTAAAAATATCACATGTATCTTTAAAAGTATCGGTTTTTTTTATCAAAATCAATATCAACTGTAATATTAAAATGTATCGCTAAAAATTCAAACAGTATCACATGTATTACATAATTTTTTCTGCGAATTTACCAGGTCAACGTACGTTGACTGTCTGATGATGCACCTAGTGTATGAGAGGATTGACATAGATTAGATAGGAGTGCGCAAATCAAACTGAAATTGAAATATCCAATTAATTTGGTCCAATATGATTCAAGAAATTTAAAATCTAAATAAATAGCTGATAGAGGCAGTTCAATAAAATTTTAAAAGAAATGTAGATCAAATTTGTAACAAAATTTAAATAGTACTCCTCCGTTTTTGAATAAATGTCATTCTAATATTTTAATTTTGTTTCAAAAAAAGTGTCATTCTATAAATTCGAAACAGAAAATTCATATTTTTCACATATTTACCCTCATTTAATGCATTCAAACATCTATATTTAACTCATTTAATGTATTCACACAAGAGTGTATTAGGTAATTTAACTAATTTATTAATTTGTGTGCATTCATCCAAAATGACATCTATATTAAAACGGAGAGAACATATATTTTCTCTAGGACGAAGTGCAAAAATATACTTCTCTATTTTTTTGAAAATACTAAAAAAAAACCCCACTATTTAAACTTAGCAAACTCAAATATTAACAAAAAAGTTCTACAAAAATTAGTCATCTGTCAAAGATTTTTAACAATATAGTAATCGTTTCACACGCACAGATAAAGCGAAATTGGATTACTTGTTTTGCAATTTTTTAGCCTAATTCATTACCATATAAATTGCCCAAAATGTCTCATCATATAAATAAGTTGATAATCACAAAACTACTAAAATACCTTCTATGGTTGGATATTTTGTCCTTGTTAAGTAATAAACTACATCAAACTTTTTTTTTTTGAGTTTGAGGGAGGGGTCAATGGCAGATCTCGAATCCAAGACGTCTCCTTTTTACATAAGAGTTAACTGTTTGGATGTCCTTGAAGAGACTATTAAACTTAATTTTGATCAACAAGATATCGTTATACACTATTTTATTCAACTCAAGACTTTATTAATTATGAGAGAGAGTGTAAATGAGCCACCTAATTAGGATTCTCAAAACTAACAATTGACTAGTATAAAAGATGAGTATTTAGGGTCTCACAATTGGCAAATGATGGAGCCAAATCCAAAATGATCACCAATTGTATTAACCACATCATCTACTACCAACTTCTTTAGCATATAGCTCAAAGATGACATTGTACAATCTCATTTTTATGGTTTGTGCCCTATTAGCATATGTCATACCTAATATTCTTCATGGACCTCAAATTCAATTTTTTTAGTTCTTATGTATAAAATATTGTAAAAAGAATGTAATAAACTAATTGGGGTGACCTATTGCACTAATAAGTTATTCAATGACCTAATAATTAAGATGAGACCCCCAAAATCTAGTGGAAATGCATGTACATTGGTGCACCTCCAAAGCAACAAATTTGAGCCACATGTCAATTTTTTTAAGCACCATTCACAATATACAAATATCAAACCGACCACATTGAACAAAGTTTTCCCACTTTACACCCTACTCAAATTGTGTGTGTGACTGTGTGTGTATTATATCATGGATTCTTTTCTTTTCATTTTCCCCTAAACTTTTGTTAGGTTTCACGAAGACCAGCAATCCTAATTAGAAGGATCCACCGCATGTTCATTCTAAATGAATATATATCTAGATTGCGTTTTTTTATTTCATTCCTAGTTTTATTTCTTATGTAAGTTTTTTTTTTTTTTTTTCCATTATGCATGTAGCAATAAACACTAATAATACTTCATCCGTCTCTAAGTTCTAGTGGATTTTTTTTTTTTTGAAAAGCATAATATTGAACTAAACATGCTCTAATACCCCCTATTTAATGAACCTTCGGACTTGCACAATACTTTAGTATAGCATACTAATGTTTAAGATCAAATGTGGAAAATTCTATAATGCGTGAGGACACACTACATGAGGATGCGTCGTAGAATTTTCCAACAAATGTATACTATTTGTAAATGACCATGAACTAGTACTAAATATAGTAATATGATTATAATTGGGGACAAAAAAAATTGTGTCAAGACTATCTCACAGATTAAAATCTATAAGATGAGTGAAAATTCAGTTCCAAACTCATATTCAATGACAAATTTATAATTGGGGCACACAAGTGTGAGACCGTCTAACGGGTCTCTTACGTTAGATGGATCTCCACCCGACCCGGATCCGACCCGACCATGTATATATTAAAAAAAATTATCGACTTATCTCTCTCTCAGTTGCCCTAATCAGATCAAAAAACGATGATCTCTCTCTCTCTCTCTCTCTCTCATCCACCACGCCATCAATTCCGGTGTCACCTTTCTCGACACCTCCGATATGTACGGTCTTACACCAATGAAATCATAATCGGAAAGGTGCGCAGTTTCAGCACTCTTTTCATTGGTCGAATTTGCTGGATTTTTTTTCTTTTTATGTTCTATTTTGATTGTATTTTGTGGCACAGACCTATGTAACTTTATTCAAAATTTTGGAGGTATTGTCGTATTTTGTTGTGATGCACACGACAATATATCTCTAATAACCAGAGTTTGATCTCGGATTTTTTATGTTTCAATTCGATAATGTTGGTTCCAGAGAAAATAAGTTGATGTTCTTATATGGTCAAGCCGTTTATTGTGAAATGTTAGTGAAAATTTGATAGCTCTTGTTGAGAGAATTTTTCTAGGATTCTTTTTTCCAGTTCGTAGAACCTTTTTTTATTGTGATAAAAAGTTTGTCCCTCCTTCTTTTTCACGAATTTTAGTGCGTGTATGGAGATTTGTGTTGTTTTGAGTAATTCTTAGATCTATTTCTGAGTTTTGAGTTTGTAGCCGATCTGTTGTCACAGGTGCGTTGGAGGATGTCATTGTTGGTCTTGCAAGGTGGAAAATCGAGATCTTGTTGTAGATTTTTAATGATACTTTTATTTGTAATTAGTGTTAATTTCTTTTGTAATTAGTGATATTTTATTTTGTAATCAATGATATTTTTCTCAATGATAATGAAATAATTTTTTTTTATTCAAGAATGAGTTTTTATTGTATTCATAGAACCGATTCTCAATTTGAGATTATGTTTAAACTGGTACTTTTCTTTATAATTAGTGATACTTTCTTTTATAATTAGTGATACTTTTTTTCATAGTAATGAGACTCCACTTCATAGGTAATGATATTTCACCCCATAAATAAAGATACTCACATGTGACTTAATGATACTTCATCTCATAAATAATGATACTTGAGTTAATGATACTCCACCAATAGTTAATGACATTAATCTATTCTGGATTCGATAATTAATGTTTAATCATTAATAATATCATATTATACTCCACTTCCGAGTTAATGATACTTCATCTCATAATTAATGATACTTCACAGACAGTTAATGATACTCACCAGATATATATCTAATGATACTTTACTTAATAATTAATGATATTTTACTAAATTTATATCTAATGATACTTTACTTCCTAGTTAATGAAACTTTACTAGATATATATCTGATGGTACTTCACTTAATAGTTAATGATATTTCGCCAAATTTACATCTAATGATACTTCGCTTCATAGTTAATGATACTTCACTTCATAGTTAGTGATACTTCACGCATAGTGATACTTTACTTTATACTTAGTGATACTCCAGTGGTCGCGCGTGGGGCGCGTGTAAGACACGCGCCTGCGCGCAAAAACGGGTTTTGGGGCGGGTTTGGATTTTAGTTGACCCGTCTAACGTAAGCGACCGTTAGACGGTCTCATAGAAGTTTTTTGTCTTTATAATTTTATTAGTATTTCATTATGTTTGAATCCAAGTTTTGTCTCGTTTTAAATTTTGACCTAAAAGACAGTTTCATACAAAACTCTCCCATAATTGGGACATTCCAAAATGAAATATTAGATCAAAGATTTGGAGGGAGTACTGAAGAACTAACTTTCAAAATTCTATAATAGCAATTTAAAAATAATTAAAATGATTCTCATCTATATGTGATATTTCAAGCGTATCATAAAGTATATCATCTATCTTTATCATTTTTGCACAAGTGTTTTTTTTAATAAAAAATCGTATTAGGCCTCAACAACGCCTTCCATGGACTTGTAAAGTAAAAAATATACTATATACTTTAAATAAATTGATTAAATTGGAAAAACTTCAACTTTGGTGTCATCATATATATCTAAAAACAATTAGTGGTTCTCATGAATCATGATTCATGTTATTGGTGTCCATTGGCCATTGCAGACATTAAAGGGACCCTAAAATCAATTAGCCTTTTTGACTTAAAAAGTTGAAAATAAAAATTGACCATTCCATTATTTCAATACATACACGGCTGACTTTTGCCTTCCACTTTTTTTCTTTTCTTTTTTTTTTTTTTTTTTTTTTTTTTTTTTTTTTTTCTTTCCTGTCTATTTACCCATAATGTCTTAGCAGTTGACATATTTCTGGAAATGACTTTTGTGATTATATTTAATTTTAATTTATCCCTTTAAAGTGAAGCTACATCCGAACCATGTCCGTCTCCAACCGCAATTTCAACACTGATCTTATTTTTTTCAATGTTAATTTCCATAGTGCTCTCAAATCGAATAATGAAGTCAAAATAAAATCTGCTATTATAATAGACAATTTATAGCCATGATCATTTCGTGTTGCTTGCTCTCCCCAGTGGAGAAATTTGAATTCATTGAATTTTCTAAAAGTAGAGGCACATGCTATTATCTTAAAAATATGGTTTGACTTTCTCATGGTTAAAGGATATGCATTGATGATAATTATACACATCATTTTCATCACCACATTATATATATTCTATAAAAATGAGAATTTAAATACTAATACGCTTCACTCATTTTGCGATTGTGATCGATATAAAAGGGCCCAAAAATTGGATGGGTCTGGTCCATAATGATAGATAGTCTTCAATTCAATAGAACATGCCCTCCTTTTATTCTGTTTTAATATTTATTTCTTTAAATAGGTCATAGGGTCCATGAGAACTTTGACATTAAATCTCAATGCAAATGCAAACCCGTCCTCGTCAACGATGGACTATGACCTCAAGAGCATCTATCGACAGAAGGATCACCGTATTTTACTCGATAGTAACCTCTACAAGCATAGCAGAGAAATCAAATCATATGTGCAAATCCTTCATAAGTTCGGAAAATCCAAAATTATCACCCTATTTTCTCACATTATCAGTAAATGATCAAAATTAAACATTGAGAATCTAAGGGAAGAATCAAGGGGAAAACCAATAAGTCAGCACTTACTTAGCAGTTCAACTTACGAAACAGAAAGTACTATACATAGATCAACTACATAATAACTCCTTGCTAAAGCACCCATGATCATAGAAATGAAAACAGTCTACTTTACGAGGCCTACTTTCAGTAGATAATTGGAAAGCCTACCCTGAATATATGTGTTTTTCAGATTTGCTGTAGTTTCAAGAAGCAAAATCTTCCATCAATTAGAAATCCATTAAGCCTGTAGGGTTCCTTGGGTGTTCTCATTAACAAAAGTGCCGACTGTTTTGAACCAACGCATGAGATTGCGGTGATCTTTCACATAAAGCCAAGCTTGCAGAAACGTAAATAGGCTCTCGTTTATTCCACGCTCATCAATATAACCATGGAGAGCATCTCGAATCTTCTCATCAACATCTCTGTCAATTGATTCATCAGTTGAGAAACCGCTCATCAAAAGGATAAGATTTTTAATAGTGCAAATGAACTTATGGCAGAATAAAAGTTGAAACCAAAGCATCAGTTGTAGAAAAAGCTACGTGCCACATAAAAATTCAAGAATCCCAACATAGTGTTCATCTCATTAGGCCATTCAAGATTGTACTAATAAAGATCAATTAGACTGGATCTGGTGAGAAACCTGACCAGCCAATGGGAAACAAGCAATTAGAATGAAAAAAAAAAAACCAATAGTGCTTCAATCATAACTATCATCAAAGATGCTCTACCACAGCCTCTCCCTAAGTGATTAGCGAAATGGAAAGCCCAAGCCGAGTATGGCAGCATCTACAATTCAACCATTCAGGAAATAGACTCATAGTGGTGGGAAGTGAGATTAAAGGTGGGGTGCAGGCAGTCTTTTCATCGAAAGACCATGCAGAGGAGAATTCAAATGCAATACAAGGACTTTTACTTATTTGATATTTAATCATCGAGCATTACCCCATAATGAACGGTTAAAGACTGGAACGGCATCTAAATCTCATCTTAGAAAACTGGATTCTATGAATAAGTGATGAATCATAGTAAGGTAGCGGTGGCAAGAGATTACTAGTGAACGAGGTTTTAAATATCAGTATTTGAAAATATCTTATTTTAACAGAAATATCAGTCTGTACATCCGTATCAATGCCAGTAAAAATTTGAAGGAAAAAAAACCCGATATTATCAATATGTCCCAAAAGTTTTATAAAAAAAGCGGCATTTTATGATAATTCTAGGATATTTGTCTAATTTGTACTACAAACTAACCGATTTAGATATGAGTATTGATATTTTACCGGCACTGGAATTTCCTTACCCTTGCTATCAATGTTGATGACCCCGAAAAATGGAATCTGAAGGAAATATTCAATCCTTTCAGGAAATAGATAAAACCTTTTTCTGCTGGAGAAAAAAGTGATATTTATTTATATTACTCCCTCCGTCTCAATAACAAGGTCCACATTTTTATTATTTACTCTCTCTATTTTAATAGAAAGTGGACCTTGCAAACGGGATGGAGGGAGTACTTTATTACCCTTAAAAAAGATGATATCAATTTAATGAATTCAGTTTATTACCCTTAAAACAGATACAACAGTCATTTTCTTTAAGAAAAAAGGAAGTACTAACCCCACAGCATTACTGGATGAAATCACTTTTTAACTAGGATCTCAAAGAACTTTTGTTAGCAACAAAAGTCACAGGCTTAAAGTAAGCAACATACAACGTGACAAACTTATGTCATCCAATCCTAAGTTTTGAAATTCAAATTGCATTTCATCTTTTGAATCATATCTTGGGTATTTTCAGACAAAGTAAATAATAATTTTTATTATTATCTAACTCACAAAAAATAAATAAATAAACATGAAAAAACTCAGTTTTTTCCCTAACATTACAGCAGACCTACCACATAAAGACTTAAGTAACTCGTAAGAAAAAAAAATAACTTACTCAAAGACTGGGCCATTATATTTTGTTGGAACCACAAGGAAGCCTGAAGTGTCTGCTTTTGGTCTCAGTGAAACGGAATGAATCCCAAGAGCATCCGGGTACATTCCACAAAGAAAATGCAGAGACTCTTGCTGCCCTGGCTTAGAAATATCAACATGAACAAATAATTGATTGATGTTGTCATTGCCATAGTCATCAGCAGAACCTCCTGGAATAATGTCAATCATTCTCATAACTGATATATTGATCTCCTCATCTTCAAATGTTCGCTTTAGAACAGGACCCCCACTGTCCAGTGCCCCCTTCACAACTACGTATGGAGAAGGTGGGCTGATTTTCTGAGAAATATGAACAACTTAGAATAAGGAAGCTGCATAGCATTTACGGGGAAATCATCATCTCATGAAGAATTTTAGTAGGTATCAGTCTTCCATAAGAAGAATACAAACAAATATCAACAGTCCAGGAAGGAAGAATAAGGTCCCACCAACTTGCGAGGAACTCACAGCACTAAAATTATAAAACCCATCATGACACATTAGATTTTAGTATGTCAAACGGAGTTCCAGATTCATCTGCTTACAAGCATAAATGATATCTACTTTCAAGGCGAGTGATGAAATGTATGATTATGCATAAATGTATAATCATACATACTCACACTCTGTGAAATCCTGATCAACTATCCATTCGAGAAAATATATACTAAATAAAGATCTAGGCAATGTCACGAGAAATTCCATCACCCATGCACTTCATATCAGTTAGCTAACTGGACCTGGAACATTCTAAAGTTACACCTGCAGCACACATAAAACACGCATAAAAATGGACTTCTGTGATTGAATCACAACCCGATTCCCCTAATAGTATATGAAAAACCTATGCCAAATCTGAGACACATTTCATATTTAGGGGAAATTGTTGCCAGAGAACTCCTTCAAATATGAAATAAGAAATGTGAGGCATATAGAAGAATATGTATGGGTTTGGCTTTATTCGGTTATTCCAAGTGAGTGAATTGAGACAAAAGCGCCGCACAGTTGAAACCAAACACAGCTGCATAGCTACAAAATGATAGTCCATTTAGAACTGGCTGGCTGAGGCTGGGAGGTAGTTCCCAGCCAAAATTTAGTTACTGTCACTGAAAACGTAGAATCCTACCCCAATGGTAACTAATTGAAACAAAGCAATTCTATACATTCTTTTGAACCTAAAATCCCCACGATTGCACCTTTGTCTTCCCAACTGTAAATTCAGGGAGGGGGAAAACACACAATAATATATATACATATACATATGTATTATTTACCATTGTTCGTCCAAATTCTTCTACAAAAAAATGTATATAAAAGATAAGCACGAGAAGGTATAAACCCTCCAACACTCCTAAAAAAGTTCGTTCACCATTAATTTGCATGAATTCATATATAAGATCACAATTTATGCATCTATACATGCAAAAATATTTCCTCAAAATAAAATAGAGGGAGAAAATGGTTACAGGAGGCGGAGTCATCTTCGAGACTTCGAGGTAATGGTCTTTGAGGGATCGGAGGATCATTGAGCTGACGGTGTACGACGCCGTCGACGACAAGGGCCGCGAAGCTATCGTGCGCCAGGGCTGTGACATTATTCGGTGCGCTGCGCCACCGGCGCACAATAGAGCCTTCCTCCATGTCATCGTGTTTCGAGGTTTTTGCTGTTTCTCTCTCTTTCTCTCTCGCTCGCAAAGGCTCCCACTACTCTAGCGCTTTTAAGAGGTTTAAGGTTTTAGCCTTTAGGCAACGACGACGTTTCAGACTGACTCGAAATTTAAAAGAGAAGGTTCAGGGAGTTTCTAAATGCACCACTAAAATTACTCTTTGCGTTACATTTACTTTATGTACTATTATTTTTACTCTTTGCACGCACATTTATATTAATACCCTTTAGTCTAAAAATATATGTTCGAAAATACAATTTCGAACACATTCAATTGGTTCGAGAATATTAATTCGAACGACACTTGCTTTGAAAAATATGGAGTTGGTTCGAAAATTCAAGTTCGAACATCCTCATTGTATTCGAACTTCGATTTTCAAACACAGCTTAAAAAACATGTTCAAAAAAATAATTTTGAACGAGTTTAAGTTGTTCGATAATATTAATTCGAACGACTCCTATACTTAGAAAAATATAGAGATGGTTCGAAAATTAAAGTTCGAACATTCTCCTTGTGTTCGAACTTCGACATTCGAACACCTTGGATGTGTTCAGACTTAATTTTATTAAAGGATATTTAAGTAATTTCAAAATTATTTTATTTTTTCATTTATTCTTTTGTGGTGCAAGGAGTAAAATTAGCGGTGCATTTAGAAACTCTCAGGTTTTAAGATGATTAGATTTTAGATTTAATATATTTTAAAGATGATGTATAAAATTATACTTATAAGTTACCCATATATATATATAATGAATTTATTCAACCTAATAATAAAATTGGCTACAAGTTAATAGTCGGTAAGGATTTTATACTAAGTTCTTCAAATAAGTTTTTATATTTGATTTTTAGTTAGTTTTCAATATAAATTTTTATATTGATTTATACACATTATAATTTTGTGCAGTGACCCAATATATTTTTTTGTTGAAATTAGTATGCAAATTTTAACTAGAACATTCCAGAATTTAAAACAAGAAAGTAAAATATATAAATATGATAATGTGCATATGTGAAATTGTGAGCACAAATATAAAATTTTTTAGAAGATCAATAGTAGTCATTCGATATGATACAACTCAATAATAGTGATTATTGCAACATTCACCCACATTTGCTACTAATATATATATATATACACACACACACAAAGTGGTAAAACTTTTCATACATGTATCCGATTATGACAAACCATGTAAATTGAGGTCCATTATCTCATTTGTTAATTTATTCAAAAAAAGAAACACGGAATTAACATGTGTGATTGAACAATTGTAACACTATTAGTATATTTGTAGTCTGAAGTTTAAAAACTCATGTCCATGTGTTCCGTGACCTCTGAAAATAGTTGTTTGAACATCTTTAATAGACACAACATCATTGTCATCAGCAAAGTTAGCTTTGTCTCCTTTTTCATTTTTAAACTTCTTATACCAATTTGGTATTCTAATTATCTCAAAACGGTCATATTTTTTCATGTCCTATACCTCCACAATGGCTGCACATCAGTTTCCTTTTCATTCTTAAACTTTTTATACCAATTTGGTATTCCAATTATCTCAAAACAATCATTTTTCATGTCCTAAACCTCCACAATTATGTTTCTCTTTTTTACTCTCTGCCTAAAATCATCTTTGCCTTAAATAATCTTCTTTATATCCTATATTTTCTTATTGATATACTTTAGCTTTTGTTTCTCTTCTTTCCTCTCTGCCCAAAAGCATCTCTTCTATATCCTATATTTTCTTATTGATATACAAAGTATTCTTCTGCTCAATATAGTCTGAATAACAAAAAGGCACCATTTTCTGATGTTCCACTTGAAGCAATGTTGAATATGCTTGACTAACAGTAGCAGATGATCTAAATTAAAATATGAGTCCTAACTACTTCATATGCATCATTTAGCCCCATAAGAAACTGCATAACTTCTCGTTATCTTCATTTTATTCATTAACTTCCAAAGCACCACAAGTACATATTTGGCATGGCACATTGACATTAACTGTTATTTCATCCCAAAGAGTGAATCTTATGAAAATAGTTTGATTCGCTTGTGAATAAGTCGCCACTTATATCCAAAGTTTGTAAATTTTCAGACCATTAGACCTCTCAAATATGTGTTGTAATTCATCCAAAGTTTCTTTGATATAGATTGAATTAATGATCCAAGCATACACCAAATAATCACTTTCAACCATTATTTATAATCTATAGAGTTCGGCATATTTGGCATGGCACATTGACACTAACAGTTATTTCATCCCAAAGAGTGAATCTTATGAAAATAGTTTGATTCGTTTGTGAATAAGTTGCCACTTATATTCAAAGTTTGTAAATCTTCAGACCATTAGACTACAATTATCGGTTGGGGTGAGAGCCAACCGTTCGGCCGCCAGGTTGGAAATTAAAAAAAAAAAAAGAAGTGGTTGCTTTGGGGCGTTCGATCGAGGAAGGCCAGCCAAACGCTGGTCTCTCTCTCCTCTCCCATTATTTTATTATTTTTTTATATTTTGTATTTTTTGTATGTATTATTAAAATAAATATATCCATTATATCTAAATTTTATTGGATATGTAAATTTTATTTGGACACTTGTCTCTATTTTATTGAATATGTAGATTTTATTTGGATATGTAGATATAATGATTATTAAAAATAAATATATTCATTATATCTAAATTTTATTGGATATATAAATTTTATTTGGCCACTTGTCTCTATTTTATTGGATATGTAAATTTTATTTGGATATCTATATATAATGCATATATTTTTTTAATAAGTTTTTTTTTTAAAGTATCAAAATTCGTATTTTTCATTCTCTATAAATAGAGACCATTTTTACTAAATTTCCACACTTCACAAATTTCTCAATATCTCAATCTATAACGTTTAATATTTTTCTATGTATCTCCCAATGGATCGAGGAAATAATTTTTCATCTATTTTAATCGTCGTTTGTTTATTTTAATTCATGTTCGGTTTATTGTTATTTATGTTCTTGTTTTGTTTATTTTGTATTTTATCATATTGTCTATTTTATAAAAGTTTGTTATTTTATGTTATTACAATTTTCAATAATAATAATTATTTATTTTAATTATTATTAATTATATTATATTTATTAATAAAAGAAAAGAAAAAATAATATATAATGTTGTGGTTGGGTGTTTGGGGTGGTTGCTGATAAACTATCAAATTGTATATGGTTGGGTTGGATAAAATAATGGTGATGTGGAAGAGAGAGAAATTAATTAAATATTGAGGGTGGTTGCCCGGTTGCTGATAAAAGTAGTCTTAAACCTCTCAAATATGTGTTATAATTCATCCAAAGTTTCTTTGATGTAGATTGAATTAATGATCCAAGCATACACCAAATAATCACTTTCAACCATTGTTTATAATCTATAGAGTTGGGGAGCTGGTTCTGGTAATGTACCATCAATGAAATTCTAATTTTTTTCGCCCTAACCTAATCCTCACTTAATTATTAGTAACATATCCAGATGATCTGCTGGGTGAACACTAAACATACAAATCATCGTTGCTTTGGTATCTATATAGTAAGGTCTCTCAATTTTAATCTCATTTGTATTGAAAATTTGGAGATTTTGCTTGGAATTGATTATAATAGCAACAACGCTAACTTTGATCAGTGAAAACAACTTTCAATTGATAGAAATAGAAAATAGGACTGAAAATGTAGCTTTGATACCGTGTTTTAAGTTCATGCAAACGAGTAAATAGATTCACATAAACTAAAAAAAATTCTTCAATTCAAAATAAAATCAACAACCGGTTACAAAATATATTTGTTTGCTATCTATACAAATAATAAAACCTACTACAGACTAAAGCAAAGATATCTAGAGTCTACAATGCATGATCCACGTGTTCCATAACAACAGTTAGGATTAGAGTTGTAAATGGTCCAAGCTATTTGTGAGCTATTCAGATCTTGACTCAATAAATGTTCTTTTGAGTTTGTTTAGTAAAGCTTAGTAACTAAAAGAGTCAAGTTTGAGCTTGACACTACTCGTCTTGTTAACTCGTGAACAAACTTGTTAAGTGAGTGAGTTTGCAAATATAATAATATTAACTTGATAAAAAATTACAATTTTTATATTTGAATGAGTAATAAGTATATTAAGTGTCTAATTAACTTCATTTATTGTAAGAAATGAATGAATTTTATTAGTAATTTATATTTGAAAGAAATTAACGTCAGCATTCATGTATTTCATCTTAGGTCTTCTTGCACACATCAGCATGCATTGGATTTAAAAAATGATATTTCCCTACGATTAAGAAAGTTATTGCACAAAATATTTAAATAGGTAATTTTTAAAATATGCTCATATTTATTTATTTGATAATGAACTTGAAATTGCACACCCCTTAAGAAGTATCTGTTCTACAAACGTTCACAGTAATGTCTTTGAACGTTGATGATAAAGTTTCCAATAAAGTACACGAACGTTATTATAAACTTAATAGTAAATACATAATGTAAAGCACACAATAAGTTGGTAACCCTGTTCGATCAATAGATCTACATCAGGGGATTTGTCAGGTGCGTAGAAAATAATTCACTACTTCGATGCAACGTTTACTTAGGATATTACACGCAACTGACCTCCCATCACTCGACACCCGTTCTACCCGTACACCATTGTTCGATGATTGAACAGCAAGATCCCCTCACAGCCTAGACTCTCTCTATCTAGTTCTCACATGTATTCTCTCCCGAAAAATCTTTGACAATGTATGAAAAGTATTTCACTACACAATGACTAGAACACTGATCTCTAATCTAAACTTGACAACCAAAACTAATGTGGCCCTTAAACAATGTAGAGCTCTTGCAGAAATTATCTAATTGAGATCTTATGGTCTATTTCAGTGTATCTAACAAGTTCTGATCCCAGTCTATTATAAGATAAAGATATAGTCTTAACATGGTAATCAGAAGTCCTGATCCTATCAGATATCTAATAAGGAAATTTTCTTAAATAGACAAACCCTTGATCCACAGACAGCCTTGTTAGAGCTCTTCTATCTTTAGATTTCTATCTTATCTTCAATCATGTTCTCTTCAAGCTGATTAAGGCATCTTCTATAACGATTTTGAATCTCTTCTAGGTTAGCAAACTTTGAACAGTTTCAATGATCTTGGAAGAATAATCTAGATAAAAGATGTTCATGAAAACATTCACGAACTTTGCAATGAACATTGTTGATCTTGATCTTTCACATCAGGTAGCACAGCGAAATATCTTGTATGTTCACAAACTGACTTCTGGCTATCACTCAAGCTAACTGGCAGTTAGATCACGTTCTTGTACATCCTTGAAAATGTTATCCAGAACAGTGTATGTATTTGGAAAAACCAAATACTTTAGTGATGATTCTATGCCATAAAGATTAATGACAATCAATCACTATAATGAGTGTAAAGTATAGCACTTGATAAAAGCATAGTGCAAAACATGACACTAACAATCTCGCCATTTATCTTGATATATTGGCAAATCAGCTTCTTCATTTTTCCAAGTGAAACTCCTTCATCAGCAGGAATGGTCACTTAGATTTTCACGAACATTGTTAAGAACTTCAGCTCTATTTATCTTTTTTTTTTCTTTCTATTTCTTTTATGATTTTTCTTTTTCATTTTTATCAGAGTACTGACGATTCATTAACATGTTATCATAGTAATAAAGACATAAGTATTTGGATGAAGGAGTATAGAATGACGTAATGAAATGAGATAGAATGGGGCAGTTACAAATTATATCATTTTCAAGAAGCTCAATGTACAAAACTTCACAAAAAAGCTTAAGATTCAAAGTAAAGAGCTTTACAAACATCAGAGCAAAAATAATGTGTTCAATGAAAATTTTTAGAAAACGAATACTCCCCCTATTTGCCTGAAAATCAAGGCAAAGGAGCATCATAGAGTCCTTTCATCATCTAGATTTGTCTGAATTAGATTGATCATCTTCATGTGCAGACTCAAATTCCTCTTCTTCATCTTCCTCAGCTTCTTTGGCTTCTTCTTCTTCTTCTTCTTCTTCTTCTTCTTCTTCTTCTTCACTTTCAGGCTCGGATGGCTTGCTGAGATGCCATTTCTTCTTCTGAATATCTTCACTTTCCTTATCTACAGTTTCAGCCAAGGTTTGCAAAGGTTGATCTTTTTCGGCAGAAGGTCTTTCAAATTCTTCATTATAAAGAAGTTCGTTGTGATACCCCGATCCTTTTTGCTAAATTATAATTTATAATTCTAGTAAAATGATTTCGAATTGATATTGTTGAATTATAATCATGTGGTATGTTTGTATATTGTGCCGTTGTTTTAATGCAGGTTGTCTCACTTGAGCCGATACGTCATAGCACGGTGGTATTATACTAAGTGTATAATATATGATAACATTTAATATTAAAATTTGTCGAGTTATATGATGATGAAGTGGGGATGATTATATTTGATTATGTGTTTTGCCATACCTTGAACACCCTAACGCTGAGTTGATCGGGGGATAAAGGGGATGATTTTGGCACGCCGCGCGCCCGCGGGGCTGGCGAGAGACGCGCGCCTGCGCGGGTCCGGGGATTCTCTACCTATAAATACAACACTTGTTCATTTCCTTCTCACTTTCTTTTCATTTGGGCGATTCTCCTCTCCATTTCTCTCTACAAATCCTTCATCTTTTGGAATAGATTCTTCCATCATCCTCCATCAACAAAGGTAACCTCTACACCTCTCCTTCATGGGGATTAAACACCCTATTCTTGTTGTTTTGGAAACTAGGGTTTGTATCCAAATTTGAGGATTCTCGATTCTGTTGATTTCCTTGCTTTGATATCTTGAACATATGGTTTATTTATCTCCTTGAAGCTATATGTAAAGTTATATCAAATTCCTATGGTTCTTTGATGTTAGGGTTTAGAGTTTTTGCCCTAATTTCCCCTTATTTTGATGATGTGGTTTGGAGGTGTTGTGATTTTTGTTTGGGGTTGAATTTCAAGTATGTTAGAGCCCTAGGGTGAAGGTATTTGTATTTGAAATGTTGGGTCTAAAGGATTTAAAATGAGTTATGAGCATGTGGTATAAATGTGTGCCCGTAACGTGTTCGATTAAATGCTTCAAAGAGTTTTAATGCGTATTTTGAGTCCAAAATCGTAGTATGAGCTTGTATATCCATGATTGTGTATATGGATATGTTTGAAGACCTTAAAGTAAAGTATAGCATGAGTTTACTCAAAGTTATGATTTATTTGTATAACTCGACATCTAAATTGAAAAGAGAATAAAAGGTGCTAGGTGACGTGTTGGAGCTCGAGGAGGACAACTTGTGCACGGCCAAGAAGTATCTCAAGGTTGAGAAATTGTGAAAGCGTCTCATAAGGTGGGGTAACCCTAAACTGTGAACACGTGTAATGTTATAGTTATTGTTGTGCTTTGATTGTATAAATATGAAGGGTCTTCGGACCGGTGAATGAAAGAGATCCTTCGGGGTCGACAAAGAGACCCTTCGGGGCAGAGATCCTTGTGATCGAATATAGACCTGTTAATGTCCTCCCTGGGGGTAGTATGTCTGCGGGCATCCCTACAGGGCCAAAGATGTTCATTAACGGGGGCATCATGATGTTTAGACCCTACGGGGTTGAGACTAGTCTCCACAAAGTAAAGAAAAGTCCATATGTTATATTTTCACTTGTGCAATTAGCTATAACTGTTTTCAGTGTTCCCCACTGAGTATGTTGTTAAATACTCACCCCATTCATTCAATGAATTTCAGGTTGAGGAGTCGGAGCCCGAGTAGGAGCGTTGTGAACACAAGAGAACCCCACAAGCTTGTGTTTATCTTTTGCATGCTCTTCTTTTGAAAAATACTTACATTACTATCATTATTACATTGATCACTCTTTTTGCTTTATGATCAATGATTATTGGGGATGGGAATAGCCCGATCTTTTGTAGGTTATGATGTATATAATTTGATAACTATGCCAAACAACTTAAAGGCGGGTCGTTTGACCTTGGAGCCTTCTATGTGCGAATTATGTTGATGAATCCCTATATTATGTTTGTTAATTTAGGGTGCTAGACGGGCGGGTTGTGTAAGCCTATGAGCCCGATAGGTTAGATGATTGCATGCTTAATAGGACAAAATTTATATTGTAAATTATGATGCCTTACCTCATCATGCTATGTATAGTATCATATTTTGACCTAAGCTTCCGCTCATATTAAAATAAGTACACAAAATATGTAAGTAAATTGTATGTTAAGTGACGTGGCCAAACGGAGTAGTTTGGGGCGTTACATTCATTAAGAAGTTTCTGAACTTTCTTTCTCTCAGCTGCATGTTCCAGAGTCTTCTGGGCATGGAAAGCAATACAATCTTGCAAATATGAAATAAGACTTTGATGCATAGAGATTGTAGACGAAGAGGGTGTTAATGCTTTCGTTGAATCCTTCTTAGAGCTGATAAACTTTTGAATTTGAGTTTGAAGATGCTCTTTTCTTGAAGAATGAAGATCAGAAGAAACCTTCATGCCAAGAGGCTTCTTGGGCCTGACTACCGAATCCATCATGGTAGTAACATTCTTCTTCTGCTTCTTGATTATCCTATAAATCAATACGGGATACACAATATGAGCCTTAACAAGCTCACTCTTGGCCAGAGAAACAACCTTGTTAAACACAAACTACCCAAAGTCGAATTCTCTTCATGTTCCCACATGAAATAGAAACCTCCTTTGATTTTAATTCACACTCATGTGGTGTGTAGTAGGAACCCAATTGTGAATACCTATCCTGAATAGAGATTTATATCATAGAGTCAGCTTGCTTAATGGAATTGTTTGTGGGTTGGTGTCTGTGAGTTCAACAACGATCAAGCCACAGTCTTCAACTTTTTCCAGCTCCCCCTCAATTGAAGACCCTACGGTCTCATTGATTATTCTTGGAGAGAACTCCACCATCTCTCCTCTCACAAACATCTTCTCAAAATTCTCTAATGCAGGATCATCCATATCTTTAGTAAGGTTGCAGTAAAACTCATTGACAATCATCGGAACATGCTCACCAACCTTCAAAATGGTTTGTAATAAACCGGGAGCCTCAACCAAGGAATAGATACCAGCCTCCACCAACACAAACATGTCTATCCTCATCTTAAAGGCATGAAAAATAGATCTAAAAAGACCAGAAAAAATACATTCTTCTTGAATGATTTCCAATTTCCTAGAATGTCTACTAACAGGTTCACAAACATATTTCTGAACCTTCTTCTTCTCAGCAGCATCTTTCGAGTGAGTCTCCCTTCTGGCTTTCTTCAGAAAGCTTTCTAAAATCTCCTCCGAAGCTTTACTTCTGGTGATGGGAGACTGACGTGCAGTCGTTTCGCGCTCAAAATAAATTTATATGCTCATGTGCTCACAGCGAGCGTAGCTAGCTATGAGTAAGAGTCGATCCCCACAGAGAGCTGATGCGATCTTACTTTCAGGTCACTAATCACAAAGGGAGATTTGGTATTGTGGTCACAACAACGAAATTTAAATCTACAAACTAAACTAAAAAGAATATCAAATAACAAAAGGTCCCTTGATTGAACTAGATTCAAATTTAACTCACACTCACTTGATCATGGGCACATCGATCTTTCTGTATGATTGAATCACCTAGTTATGAAGATCGGATTCTCACTGCATCTCCTCATTCATCCTTTCGGTTTAGATTTAAAAGTGATTCATCGTCGATTGAATCCCTAACCTACCACTTACCTCCTGGTTTCCCTAAGAGATATAAATGATAGGAAGCATTGTGCCTCTAAATGAACCTAAGTTTATTGTGTTTACTAATTCTTCGTGTGCCTACAACAACCCACCAAGTTCCCAGCTACTATCGAATTAACACATAGTCACGATTCATTAATTCTTTTAGCCTTAGGATGCCCATTAAGACTAAAAAGTGATCAGCCACATTAGTCATATTAAACACACTCTTTTCTAGCATAGGAACAAAACTTGACAGAAATTCATTCATACAGTAAAATGCCCACACGGCCTCACCAGTTTTAAGTGTGTGTTAAATCTTCATCTTTGTTCAACCCGGAATATAAATCTAGCCACTCATGCTAGGTGGAATTATAAAGACATAAAATAAAGACATGATAAATAGGAAAAACTTATTAGAATTGAATAAAAATGTGCTCAACATCAACGTTGAACATTAAACAGCTTCCTACTTCCTGTGAGCATAAGGCCCCGGATTTAGGGATGTCAATTTTATCTGCGGGTAAACGGGTTATAGGGTAGGGTACTGCCCGCAGATTCGGGTAACGGGTAGGGTACTGCATGTACCCGCTAATTTTTTTTAGGGTAAGGGTAGGGTATGGGATTAAAGTTTTACCCGATTACCCTAGCATATTAAATATATATATATATATATATATAATATGTATATATTTATTTATAAAAATTTTACTTGTTCTTTTTATTGTTTGATGGAGACTTTTACAATTAATTTTCTCATTTTGTTGTTATGGACTTATGGTGGCATCACAACAATTTAATTTGTTTGTATTGATTATGTTTTGACAAAAGAACTCGTGTATTAATATTTTTCGTGTTTTTTAGGTTTTTTATTATGATATATTAATATTATTAAATAAATCTAAACGGGTTACCCGCGGGTACCCGATTACCCGTAGAGTAATACCCGCACCCTATCCGTTATAAAAAATAGGGTAATAGGGTAGGGTATGGGTAGGGCATTTTATATTAGGGTAGGGTGTGGGAAAGGCATACCCATACCCTACCCTACCCATTAACATCCCTACCCGGATTGTCTTGCTATCGAAGCAGCGTTAAAACTAAATTAAATGCAGAAATAAAAGTACATAAATTATATGATACGAAGTGTCTATTTTCTAACTATCCAACTAGTATTTAAAGGAGTACAATGATCAAATAAGAATCCCCCACAAATGGGGATTTTCAATTGTCTGCCAGATTCTCGTGTACCCCGTTGGACTCTAGCTGGATAAGTTTTATCTTGAAGATTGTTGGGCGATATTTTAGGGATTCTATCTCTTCTTTGAATGCTGATCCCTTTAGTAGTCTTTATCCACTCTAAATCCCTTTAGAATTGATCAGATCGGCCATATTTATCTCCAACTAACAGAATTCTGATTTTTCCGCATGTGCCCTCTTCACTACCTCTTCCGAATCTACGCGAATACTGTGGGCACGACATCTTCTACTCAGGTTGATTTTTATCTTATATGCCCATTTCATCCATTTCAGTTAAATTGAAGGCCAAAATGCCTCTTTCGCTAGATTTCACTCCTGTCATGCCCATACCACTTTCCTGGTTCTTTTCCGACATAAAGACACTAAAGAGACATTTAGAATGACTAAAATGCCCAGAAAAATGCAAAATAAATGGACTCATTAGAGACCAAGTGGACATAGTGATAGATCCTTTTGTCGACTTTCTCAGGACCTTTTTCTTTGTGTTAGATCCACCAATTATTGGGGATCTAACTATGAATGGCTTGATAGTATACTGAGCACTTGCAAGTAGTTTTCCCTTTTGGGAGATTGGTGTAGGAGCTTTCTTTTCTAATGTTTAAGAAGTTTGAACTTCTTCATCAGGTTTATCAGCGACCACATATCGATGATGATCTTGGTCTTCCTTTTTTCAGCAGCAGATGACTTTTTGCTTTTGGTCTTCAATCTTTGGGCAAGAGAAATGTGTTATTCTTCTTCTTCAGCAACATGTTCATGAACTTCTTCTTGAACATTCTTCTTTGCAACAGGTTCTTTTTTAGTAATAGATTCTTTAATAGGTTCTTTTCAGCAATAGGTTGATCTGCTTGTTCTATTTCTTTCTCCAGATTCTTTGAACCCACTTCAACCACTTTTTTGGACTTCTTTGTTGTGGCTTTTTTCTTAATGCTACTTTTAGTTCTGGCCTTTGAAATAGCACCAGGCTTGTAGGTCTTTGTGTGACTTGCTTGACCAGATCATCAAGCTTTAATGGTTTGCTCTTCTTGGCCTTCTTTGAAGTAGCAGCCTCTGCTTCTTCCTCTGAAGGTTTTTCTTCATCATCGCTTTCATGGTATTCTTCAATGAATATATCCTCTGAATCACCTGATTCTTCCTCATCTATCAGACATCTGAAAATCTTTTATTTCTTCGAATCAGTCTCATGACTTGTCTATCAAAATCATCTAACCCAGTGTCTTCATGTATGGTTTGATCGACATAAGTAACACGTCCTGACCTCTTTCTGGGTTTAGATGGAGCTTTTATTTTAGGCACCATTACTATAGATAAAAGAGTTTGAAAGAAGTAGCTTAAAAAAATTCAAAGATAACGGTAAGAAATTTTAGAGATAAAGAGAGAGTAAGAAGATGAAAGATTAGAATCAGAATACGAAGATACAAGTCCGATCAGAGAATCATCCTTATATTATGATCATCTCTCTTTTGTGACGTCCGAATGGTATCCGTTAGACACAAATTTTGGAGCAAAATCTCACCAAATTCGCAGACCGACTTTCAAATTTGCAGAGATGTGAACTAGCCATTACAGACATAGTACATGAACATCTTTATGAGAATGGTCAGGTCAACCCAGAGGTCATCGGCCCAGACGGACCCAATTCAGAATTTTCGAGGCTTTTCTCCACTTTGGGCTTCATTTTAACCCTAGGGTTTCCTCCAACACTATAAATACTCCCTTTACTCACTAGAAAAGTAGTCCAATGTAGTCCAGTACAATTCAATACAGTACCAAGGTGACCAAAATTATGGAGGCACAACAGAGGCTTTGGAGGCTACAAAATATTATCCATCGTACTTCATCTTTATTGTGTTGAATAATATTTTGTTTACCATGTTTTATTTTTATTCTTTATCTTTGATTATGTCTAGGTAATTTTCCTTGGACTCTAGGGATGTAAAACTAAGATGGATTTTGTGTTTTGATCAATCTTTTAATTCTTCCTTTCATATATTGGTTTATAAATATTGGTTTTGATTTCTCATGTATGATTGCTTGGCCACCACTTATGCATGCTTGAATAAACAAGATGTTATATTATGAATGTTTAGAAGTATCGACCAGGTGAATAAATGTTCATAAGAAATTATGATTGTTTGTGCTTTTAGGAGTTATTAAATTACTTAGAAGGACCGAAAGGTGAATAGATAATTTATTAATCGACTTTACAAACTTACTCAAGAGAGAGAGATTTTTAATATCTTCGTGATCTTCCACCATATATAAATTAAATTGATTTGTTGAATTGATTGATGTTGTATAGATGACATAGGAGAAGCATGCCCTAGGATCTTATTTCTTTTATTTGATTTTTATATTATTTTCATGTTCTTTCTATTTGTGTATTGTTTTATTCGAACTCTCTGTGAATATAAGTATCTAGATATTAATAAGGTGTCTATGTGAGGAAATTACACTTTTGGTCCCACTGGACACCCTCTCATTTGGAAATGGCTACAATACTCTCACTTTTAGTCCCAAATAAAAAAAAATTACGCAGAAATGACCCCGTAGGACTATATTTTGTAATTTTAGTCTCAATATTTTAACAAACCTGTCAAATACTAATGGGAGTCATGCACACGAGGTTCACATGACTATCTAAATTAGTTCCTGATGATATTAAACATAAATTTTGTAAAACGCACCAAAATCCAGAATGGGAAATGGTATTTTTGATCGCACCCATTAAATCTCTTACGCAGCAAATGTACGGTAATTTTCAACTTATTTAGATAAAATTTAAAGTTCAAAATCATGAAAACTTACGGTAATCTAGGTGTGGTAAAGGCAAAAACTATTTCTTTCATATCATCAAGTAATTTTACTGGAGATTTCAAGATTTTTCGATGTTGTTCTGTTGGTTTTGTATACTAGAAGACTTGTCTTTGTATACTTTTCTGATGATATGATGATATGAAATGAAAGTTATTGCAGTCACTGTTTGCATTTAGATTATGTTCTATAATTGTTCTATGCAATGTTCCATATACTTACATTGTAGATGATATGGTGTGGGGAGTCACACGATAAGATCATATCATTAGAACCTTGTATTGTATTAAAGAACTCACGGCTTAGATGGTCCTGAACACACCATCGGTACACCGTAGAATAATCTGACAATTTAGTCTATCTTGACTAACTGATTATTCTAGTACACTTATTAGTGTATTGAGGAGGATCACGATAGGATACTATTCTCTGTCTCTGACCCAGTTACTGAGAGAATAAAGATCCACAGAGTTCGGGTTCTGAACTCATGTGATATTGGCGAGCATATGTGTGCGTTGTTTATTACTTTGATTTATCAATGTGTAAGATCTTTTCGTAGATCGAATTCGATATCTTGGGTAATAACAATGTATACATGATGTCTCGAGCAGTATGCATGAGCACCGTGCCCTGGTGCGCCAGGTTGATGATGTTCTCTTGAGGAAACACAAGATCATGTTTAAACCCTGCAGGTGGAATTTATTCCTTACATGATAAAGCTTGTGTGGTACTACTCGAGGTTTTAGATGTTAATTAATTATAGTTGTTAGAGGCTAACATAATTAATTAATGAACATTATATCTTAAACACGGGGAATGGCTGGACTAAAGGAGAAAGCATATTCGCAAATATGTATTAAATTGGTAGGTCAGTTTTACTTCTTTAGTGGAATAAAAGTAAAACTTAATTTATTTAATTATATCCTAAGTTTATTGGATATTAGATATTAAATAAATTAGTGGGCCAATTTAATATTCTTCTAAATCTCTGTTGTAGCCCAATATGACTGAAAGTGGACTGGATATAGAACTTGAGATAGAGGCCCAGCCCAGTAGGGCTGGAGCATGAAATTTCGCCCCTCCCTATATATAAGGGGAGGGGGGCACGAAATTTACATGATATTTATCATAAGAAATCAGCCCCTCTTTGTCTCTCAAAGTTATCCACAAATTTCACAATTCTATCTAGTATATTTCTGCCCACTCTGAATCTAGATACAGTCTGGGAATACAATAGAAGATCTTGGAGTAGAATATTGTGGTGGCCGATTTTATTGACATAAGTGGCGCCTATCATTGTTCATTCAACAATAAGATTAGATCTGTAATCTTGTCCTCAGACCGTCTGTCGATTTGTAAGTAGATTCGTTTTCTATGTCTTCCGCTTTATTAGAATCGAATCTGTTTTACATGCTATTTGATTAGACTGTGATAAACATGCATGTTACATAAAATTTTGATTTGCATGAACATGGATTAATGAACAACCAAATAGATCTTGCGGTGGTTTAATTCGAAAAAACCCCAACATGTTCTTCGTTTTTCTTCTTGAGGTCGCGTGTAGGGTTTTTTTTATTTGAGGGTTTTCTATAAAATTAATGTTTATTTTCATCAGGAATTAATTTAGATAGACATGTGCACCTCACATACATAACCCCCGTTAGTATTTGACGAGTCTGTTAAAATATTTGGACTAATATTGCAAAATATAGTCTTATGGGGTCACTTCTGTGTGATTTTTCAATTTGGGACCAAAATGAGAGTATTGGGACCATTTCCAAACGAGGAGATGTCCTATGGGACCAAAAATACAATTTTCTCGTGTCTATATTTTAGTACTCACAATATTATTTTCCATCACAATCTATGTGGATACGATACTCTTGCTCATTACGTATTACAATTGCACCATACACTTACGGTTGTTTTTATTGCTAATAAAATAGTGGTCAAATATCCAAGAATTATGCCTTCAACTCCACAGTTTTCTATCTTTGGTCAGATATTCTCTATCATTGAGAATATAACATGTGCACCTGAATATGTGAAATTATTTTACTGTAAGCTTTCTACTATTCCACAATTCATAGGGTGTCATAGATGTACCTGGTCTACTATGAATACGATTGCTAATAAGATATGCAGTATTAATGGCTTCAGCCCAAAAGTGTGTAGCAATGCTGTTTCTAGCAATCATAGCACTTGTCATTTCTTGAAGTGTTTTGTTTTTTCTCTCAGCAATTCCATTCTGTTGAGGAGTCTTAGGTGCAAAATACTTATGACTGATTCCAAGCTCTTCACAGTAGTCATTGAACTGCTTGTTTCCAAACTCATTTCCATGATCACTTCTGATTCTCTTGATAGGAATACATTTCTCCACAGATAGTTTACATGCCAATTTCTTGAAGGCTATAAACATTTTGCTTTGTCTCTTAGAAACTCAACCTAAGTAAACCTAGAAAAGTCATCAATGCAGACAAACACATACATATTTTCTCCATAGATTTCAATTGTCATTGGTCTCATTAGATCCATGTGAAGAAGATCTATGATTCTTTCAGAGGTTATGTGTTGTACATCATTGTGTTGTGATCTAGTTTATTTTCCTAGTTGGCATGGACCACAGACTTTGTTGCAGTCAATTTTGATCTTGAGAATCTCTTTAATCATGTCTTTGTTGATTAGCTTGCATAGATTCCTAAAGTGAGTATGACCAAGCTTTTGATGTCATAATTCAGTTTTATCCAAGGATGTTCTCTGACATGTTATTGAACATTGAGTAGGAACGTTGAATCGATAGCAGTTGTCAGTTGACCTTTTTCCTTCCATAAAGACTTCCTTATCTTTCTTAAATACCTTGCAGTCATCTTTGGTAAAGACCACAGTCATATCATCATCATATAGTTGACTTATACTGATTAAGTTGGCTTTCAGACCATCAACTAGCATGACTTTCTTCAGGTTTAACATGCCTTCAACATCCATAACTCCTTTATCCATAACTTTGCCCTTTTTTCCATCTTCGAAGGTCACAAAGTCAGATGAACAAGTCTTCAAGTTTTTAACAGGACTGTAATGCTAACGAAACATTACCATCACACTAATGACACATTATCGTAATGTAAATAAAAGTTTTCTCATATTATTAATGAAAATTTAAATTTTAAAATTAATTATAAACCCTAATTGGACGGAATAAACCGTAATTCAGATGTAATAAACTCCAATAATCTAAAAAATAAAATTAAAATTTTAAAAAAAAATTATAACCCTAATAATAATAATAATAATAATAATAATAATAATAATAATAACAATAATGCACTACGTTAGCATTATGATATTACTTTGTCAGCATTAGAGATAAACTATATTAGCGTATGACAATTCTTCATCAATATAAAGTATAAACCCTAATTGGTTGAAATATATCTTACTTAATAAATTCTTATCTAATAAAACAAACCATAATAATTAATTAGTAACTAAAAATAAAATCATAAAAAAAATTATAAACCTTAATTAGATAGAATAAACTCCAATTGAAATATAATAAATCATAATAAGTTACTAACAATATAAATATGCGTACTATGCTAACATTATGATAATTCTTCATTAGCACAATGAATATAATATATCAACATATAACAATTTTTTCGTTAGCATACGTGATCATAATGCTGATGAAGCATTACCAATAGCTTTAATTTGGTATATTATTTGTGTTCATTCGATTAGAAACAAGCAAGTTATGATCATTTAAAGTTTGAAAATTTTCTTTCAAAAATGATGACATCAACATTTTTACATTGATTTGATGATTATACTCTCACCTCCTTCTTTTTTCTTTGACTTTGACTTAAATCTTAATTATCAAATCAGTTGGTTAGTATAAGATGTGCTCCTAAATTCTCATACCAAGAAAATGTGTATTTTTGATCCTCTCTCTCTCTCTCTCTCTCTCTCTCTCTCTATATATATATATATATATATATATATATATATATATAGAATTTGGATATGAGAACAGTGTTTTATGTGAGAACTAGGAATGGTGTTTATTTACTATAATTTTATAGCTTACTTTATGATATTTTAGTGCTAATTTTTTTAAAAAAAATTAAAAAATTATAGCTAATCTTGTTGTATTTTAATGCTAATGATAATAATATTAAAATACAATAAGGTAAGCTATACAATCATGATAAATAAACATCGTTCTTAGTTCTCACATGAAGTACCATTATAACCCACCCATATATATATATATATATATATATATATATATTGATTCAAATGGGTACTAGTATTTCGTGTGAGAACTAGGATAGGAACTATACTTATTTAGTATGATTTTATAGCTTACTTTATTGTATTTAGAGTTAAATTTTTTTTAAGAAAATATATATCTCATCTTGTTATATTTTAGTACTAATGCTAAAAGCACTAAAATACAATAAAATAAATTATAAAATCGTATTAGATAAGCATTGTTTGTAATTCTCACACTAAGCACTAGTACCAGTGCAGATCTGGAGCCTCCTAACCCGGAAATTACCTCGACTTTGTAGGAGCTTGTCAGAATATTTTGTGCTTTAGCCCCCCTTGCTGTTATCGTTCGCATCAAAGCAAATGAAGAAGGGTACTTGCTAATTGCTGAAGAAGGGCACATTTGATTTCAAATTGACCAATTTATAGTTATAATGTCATATCGTACCGCAGTATATACCGTACGGTATGACGGTATATATCGGCACATAGGTACATACAATACTTTGAATTTAATATATATATATATATATATATATTGCATAACTATAATACAATATTTAGTAAGTTTATAAAAGTTATGTTTTGATATTTAATTTAATACTTAAATTATAACTAAAAATGAACTATTTGAAATTAAAATGTAATAAATAATAATCTTCTATTCTTTCGATCAATAAAATTAAATGTTAAAATGAATAATCAATAAAAATTAAAATAAAATGATGTATATGTAAATTATAAGATATAAAATTATTTCAATAGAATAAAAGATAAATTAAATTAGATAATGCATAATAATCTTTTATTCTTCTTCAATTTTTAAAACTAAAAGTTAACAAGAATGATTGAAACGATTAAAAGAAAATGAGATATATTTATAAAAAAAATAATACGTAGTTTGTTCATCGTAAAAGTTCAAAAACATATAATATTTAATATAATTTAATAATTAAATTATAATTAATAAATAATAATTATATTATTTTTCAATATTTAAACTAAAAGTTATGATGAATGGTCTAAACATTTTAAAGAAAATGAGATATACTATTCAATAATATAATATAAGGCCTTAGTATGTTTATTATGGAAGTTTTGAAAATTATTAAATTTCATATAATTTAATACTTAAATTATAACTACAAATTGATCAATTTGAAATCAAATGTTATTGATAATCTTTTATTTAATTTTAAATTTTAGACTTAAAGTTATGATGAATAGAAAGATATACTAAAATGAGATATTATATACAATATTATAATACTTAGTATGTTCATCATAAAATTTTAGAAAAATATTATATTTCATATAATTTAATACAAAACTCCTACCTAAAAATTGAACAATGTGAAATCAGATATAATAAATAATAATGTTGTATTCTTCTTTAATCTTTAAACTAAAAATTATGATGAATTATCAAAAAAATTAAAATAAAATAAAATTTACTATACAATGCTATAATACTCAGCATAAACATTTACGAAAATATTATATTTCATATAATTTAATACAAAACTCCTACTTAAAAATTAAATAATGTGAAATCAGATGTAATAAATAATAATGTTGTATTCTTTTTTAATCTTTAGACTAAAAATTATGATAAATTAACAAAAAAAATTAAAATAAAATGAAATATACTATACAATGCTATAATACTTAGTATGTTCAGCATAAACGTTTATGAAAATATTATATTTCATATATTTTAATGCGAAACTTCTAACTAAAAATTGAACAACATGTGAAATAAAATGTAATAAATAATAATGTTATATTCTTCTTTAATCTTTAAAGTAAAAGTTATGATGAATTAACAAAAGTATAAAATAAAATGAAATATATTATACAATGTTATAATACTTAGTATGTTCAACATACACATTTTGAAAAATATTATATTTCATATAATTTAATACAAAACTCCTAACTAAAAATTGAACAATATGAAATCAGATGTAATATATAATAATCTTATATTATTCTTTAGACAAAAGTTATAATGAATTATCAAAATAAAATAAAATAGGAGAATTATCAATTCAAAGCCCGAAAGATGGTTTATCTATCAATATAGAGCTCGAAAGATAGATTCTATCTATTCAAGGCTTGAAAAATCTAAAACTATCAATTTAAGGTTTGTAAATTTAACGGTGTTAAAACTCCATCCAATAAAAGGTGATATGACCGTTAAATATCCACATCATTTCATATATTAAATTAAACAAAAAAACACAAATTTACATTAATTATTTTAATTAAGTTAAACATGGAGTTTTATTAAATTTCATCAAATAAAAATCATCAATTTTTGTCGTTCGAGTCTCATTATTTTTTAGTTTGAAATTCATCTATGTTTGTTTGATTAATTAAAATTTATTATATTTATAATTAATTATTATGATTTTAATTACATCGCAAACTATTAAATGTTATTGAAACATTTAATAAATTAATTAATGTTAATTTTATTCTCTCTCCGTATCTCTTTTTAAAATAATCATTTCTCCATCAAAATTGAAAATAAAAATAAAAATAACTATATCAATTTATTATTGTGATCGAAAAAAAAGGTATTACAATTGCATACTGAATTTAATTAAATATTGAATTTAATTTAAACTTATAAGGATCTCTGATTGAATTAAGTAGAGATTGAATTTACATAATATAATAAGACCCTCTTTAATTTACTTAATGTAGAGTTATGTTTTTTTTAATTTAATGTAGGATAAAAATGATATGTCAAAATGATATGAATATTTAACAGCCACATCACCTTCTGTTGAATGGAATTTTAACACCGTTAAATCTCCAAATCTTAAATCGATAGTTTTAGATCTTTCAAGCTTTGAATCGATATAATCGATCTTTTCGGCTTTATATCGATAGATAAATCATCTTTCGAGCCTTGAGATATTTCTCTAATAAAATAAGATGAGATATGATATACAATGCTATAATACTTAGTATATGTTCATCATAAACATTTAGGAAAATATTGTATTTCATATAATTAATACAGAACTCCTAACTAAAAA
This sequence comes from Perilla frutescens, assembly GCA_026008535.1. Lineage (NCBI taxonomy): Eukaryota > Viridiplantae > Streptophyta > Magnoliopsida > Lamiales > Lamiaceae > Perilla > Perilla frutescens. The sequence continues at coordinate 31,445,711 of BRKX01000017.1, read as the reverse complement.
CTGAACAATGTGAAATCTAATGTAGTAAATAATAATCTTATATTCTTCTTTAATCTTTAGACTAAAAGTTATTATGAATTATTGAGAAAATTAAAAATAAAATGAGATATGATATACAATACTATAATACTTAGTATATGTTCATCATAAACTTTTAATATAATGATAATTTCGATATACTATGAAATGTCGGTATGGTACAGACAGAAATATGGTTAGAATAAGGTATACCGAACTAAGATACGGTAAGGTATACCGAAATAAAAGTATGATAAAGTTATACATTATGTGTCATACCGAACTTAAGATATACCAAACTAAGGTATATATACCAGAGGTAAATGTACGACAACGGTATGATTTTTATCATACCGTAAATTAAGATAATGTATAAAGTATGACAAAAAAAATAAGATATGTTGTATCTTGACATCTTAGAGGTGGGCGCTTCATTTCTTAATTTGAGCCGCTACATCGGCTTGTTGCAGGAAAATAAATGTAAATGGGAGGTGGGAAAGATGAACTTTTAAGGGTATTATAGAAAATTTAAAGTTGAGTAGAAAATTAAGTAAAGAAAATTTTAAAAATACTATATTATTTTTGTTAGTCAAGGGGGAACAAAAGAAGCTTCAACATGTAGTTTGTATTTTTTTTTTTATTCAAAATACTTGTTCTTTGATTTATTTTTATCTTTCTTTCTTTGCTTTTTGCTCATCTCTTTTTTTAGAACTTGAATTTTATAATGTTTGTGTGGCTTACTATTTTTAATTTATTTGGTGTAAATTTAAAGTTTTATTATTCATATTTTGTTAAATATATGTATATTTATATTTATGAATCATTAAATCAATTTTTGGCTGTAAATTTAAAGTTTTAGTATATCAATTTCAACTTATATTGTGGTTTTCAATATTAAAATTTTAAAATTTACATTAGTTTCTTTATAGATTGAAAACTATGAATTTTAAATTTAAATATGAATTGTGAATTGTTATTGAGTTTATACATTCATATTTTATTTTGATTTAAACTATCAATATAGTTAAGTGTGAAACAGCATCACTTTTGATATTGTTTCACTAAAAAAAAGAAACACATTAGTGAACGACGTTGTTTCATTAACACGACTACGAAAAAAAAAACACAAAAGGTTGGTGATCGTCCATCAATTTACTATTTTCATTGAACCGCATAAGTAAAGAGAAGCACACCGCGACTTTGTTATACAAGCTGTTCAACCCCTCCAAAGAAAATTTTATGGATCCGTCACTGATTAGTACCCATTTATAACCAACCCTAATAGGTTCAAATGGGTTACCTGTTAGAATTAAGAACTATGCTTATTTGGTACAATTTTATAGCTTACTTCATTATATTTTAGTACTAAAAAAAATTATAGCTTATTTTGTTGCATTTTAGTGCTAGTGTTAAAAGCACTAAAAAACAATAAGATAAGCTATAAAACCGTATTAAATAAGCATTGTTCCTAGTTCCCGTATGAAGCACTGGTACCCATTATAATCAACTGATGTGATCCTCATCGGTAGATGGGTGACGACGGGAATCAACCTCAGGACGTATCAGGTTACAAAGGATAAAATAGAATTCCTCGACTTGAATCTCACAATGCAGACAAACTGTAGATATTTGAAATCTACAACCCTACTGAACCTTATAATATAGGTGAAGATACAACAAACAGATGTGATGTTCTGTTTGATAAGTAGGGATGAACGCACGATTCAATAAAAATTCTCACTCAGAGGAATATCAATTCAATAATGTCAAAAGCTCTCTAATAAAATCCAGTGCAAACCTTATATAGATGGGCAAAATAAACAAAATCGTAACATAAAACCTAGCCAATAAAAGAAAATGGATAAATTAAAAAACGGATAAATCCGCGAACATGCGCACGGGGGCGAGACAAGGTTGGTCGCGTCTCGGGTCGCAACGATCGGCACGGGTGTGTAACTCGCTCCAACAGGTCGTGCCTCGACCAAAGAAAGACACCATGCAGTGTCGGAGCGTGGATCACACCACTTGCTCGTGCGCCTTTGGATCGCTCCATGTGGCGCGTGTTAGAAAATTAAACCACATAGGGCATGCAATAATCCAGATTCACACCCTAAATCCATGAACTCTATGATGATAAACCGAGATACAGTATTATAGCGGAAGCGTACCTGAATCCATAGTTCTTGAATCTTGAATTCTTGATGTGGTATGGATCTTCCAAACGATCGGCACGGTTTTCTATAGAGAAGTCTGTAGAAGGAATACAAATTCTATTTTTTCTGTCTGCCGTCGTTTGGGAACCATAACCCTAACTTATAATAATAAGTTATATGGGATTTGCAATTCGGTCCCTCAACAAATTACAAATCTATTAATGGTATCTACACAATTAGATTCCATGACAATATTAATACCCCTTTAATCCATAATTATAACCTTATTAGATCACATTAATTGGATCACTTTAAGATAGCTATACACATTTAATTAATATATATAAGTCCACATAAAAATATTCCAACAATCTCCCACATGGACTATATATATATTACCAAAGAAATGTGTAATACCTTATGAGCTCAAACTGTGCTGTTACTTTAAGGGTATCCCAAACAATCTCGTCCATTGATTATACAAGTATAGGACTAACGAGGCCGTCATCACTTTGTGCGTGAATAGACCCATCAATAATCACATATACCGATACAACCAAATGACATAGATCAATCATGGATGTGTAGCATGGAAATTACATGTTATGTGGTCTATCATGCCTATTTCCAACTGGTCCACTTTATTCCATAGTGAGATCAAACATAATTAAAATAATAGAGTGTAATAAACTAAATAACCGAATTAACTTTATATCTGTACAGATTTATCTATAAAACACAAAATATGTCCAAATCATATTATAGAGTTATAAACCAGTACAGACTCCCACATAACCAATGCATACTAAAATAAAATCACACCCATATGAGCAGTATGCTCATGAAAGACCTTGGGTGTTAATCCCTTAGTAAGCGGATCCGTAACCATTAAGTCTGTCCCTATGTGCTCTATAATAATCTGTCCACTCTGTACTCTCTCCTTCACAACTAGGAACTTAATATCAATATGCTTTGACTTACTAGAGCTCCTGTTGTTATTGGAATACATCACTGCTGAGTTATTGTCACAATACAACTTTAGTGGTCTTTCTATATTCTCAAAAATGTGCAGCCTAGTGACAAAATTTCGCAGCCATATTCCATGATTGGATGCCTCAAAACATGCTACAAATTCAGCTGCCATGGTAGAAGATGCTATAAGTGTCTACTTAGCACTTCTCCAAGAAATGGCTCCCCCGGCCAATAAGTAAATGTAGCCTGAAGTGGATCTCCTACTATCTTGGCATCCAGCAAAATCAGAATCAGAATACCCGATGATCTCCAAATGATCTGATTTTCTATATGTGAGCATGTAATCCTTTGTTTTCTGTAAGTACCTCATAACCCGTTTAGCTGCTTTCCAATGATCCATACCGAGATTACTTAAATATCTACCCAACATTCCAACAACAAAAGCTATGTCAGGTCTCGTGCATACTTGAGCATACATTAGACTCCCAACAGCCGAGGCATAAGGAATCTTATACATTTCCTTAATTTCCAGATCACCTTTTGGGCACTAATCGAGACTGAACTTGTCTCCTTTAGCTATAGGGGTATCACATGGTTTGCAGTTCTGCATGCCAAATCTTTGCAACACTTTTTCAATATACGTCTTTTGTGATAATCCAAGAATACACCGAGAATGATCTCGATGTATCTGGATTCCTAATACAAAAGAAGCTTCCCCAAGATCTTTCATCTCAAAATTCTTTGATAGAAATTTCTTGGTATCGTGGAGCATGACAGAGTCATTGGTGGCAAGCAGAATGTCATCCACATACAAAACCAGAAAAATACACTTACTCCCACTGAACTTGTGATACACACAATCATCAGCAGCATTAGTCTCAAAACCAAACGAGACTACTACTTGATGAAACTTGTGGTTCCACTGACGAGAAGCCTGCTTGAGCCCATAGATGGATTTCTTTAATTTGCAAACCATAGACTTTGGATCTCCGGACACAAAGTTTTCTGGTTGCACCATATAAATTGTTGTGGTCCAAATTTACAGTTATAATTTTCGGTTTATGCTCACTAGACACTACTTAGGACCACACCCGCAATTGGACGGGGTCAATTGTAGGAGCGACGAGCTTAACCCGAGTCGATCTCTCAAGGTAAACTTTATGAGAAAGAACCATCTATAGGCTACACGTGCTTTCGACAAAACAACTAAAATGCAATCTAAACATTCTAATCAAGAGATTTTGGAGATTTAAACTAAGATTTAAATGAGCAAGCACCAAAACAAACAATAGCAATTAAAATGCAAGAAAATGGAAATGAAGATTAGAGGAATCAAGATGATGAGGTATTAGGGTGTAGATTCTCTCAATGGTTGATTACTATGCTTTATTTAAGTTGATAATGCAAATCTCCCAAGTATGGTAGACCCATCCAATTAGTTTAACGTCTATTAAAGTCACGGATATCCGTTAAACCTCTCTTAGCTATACCATATAAAATGAGACGAACATACTAGGTTTAGGAACCCATGCACCTAGTGTCGAAGGAATTAAATCCGGATTTAGGTTCACAATCAAGAAATCCCCTAAATCCTACCAATGCTCAAGTGATGATCAAGCACTTAAACATAAATAAGAACAATTCCAACAACAACAACCAACATAACAAGCATAGATCACAACCAAATCGATCATCTACCCCCTAATAGGGAGATTAGCCACTAAACATGCTCAAAACAACATAAACATCATAGAAGAACTCCATTTCATAAATCAAATGTAAATGAAAACAACTTCTACGATATTATATATCCTTCAAGAGTTTGGAACAAATCCCCCAAAAACATCCAAGAAATACAGGAAAATGCACAATAAACTTCCTCCGAGCTTAGCTTCCACGTGAGCTCGTCGTCGGTCTTCTCGTTCCTTTGCTCTCCTCCTTGGCTTGGTTTCCTTGCTCTCCTCTTCCTCCTCTTCTCTTTAGTGGAAAATGGTGGTGAAATGATGGTGGAGAATGGTGTAGAGAGTATAGAGAAAATGGAGGATGGTGGGGTGAAGAAGATGAAGTGTGGAATGGGGTGAATCCAAGAGTCTCCAAAAAGATAAATGTGTATGTGTTTTTGTGTAGGGGAATGGAAGAGAGAGAGAGAGAGAGAGAGTAGAAGAGAGAGAAAAGGTGATGATTTGAGTGATGGAGAGGGATAATTAATTGTGTGGATTTGGTAGAGGATTTTGGTGCTCAAAAGTCCACAAAGTTAGGGTTAGGTTCTACAAATACCTACTTCCCTAGTATAGGATTAGATTGCCCCAAAGCTCAAAGATCCCCATGCAAAAAGAATGGAGGGTGAAGGGCATTCATTTTGGTCCCAGATGCCAAGAGGGAAAGGGGAAACAAGTGCCCACAAGGCATTGATCGAGAGGGGAAACACCAGCCCGCGCGCCCGCGCGGCGTCGCGCGCCCGCGGGGTTCAAGAATGTCGCGCGCTCGCGGGGATCCCGCACCCGCGGGGTGCCTGCGCCGAGAGCACCTTCGCGCGGTCGCGGGACTCGCGCGACCGCGGGGTTTTGGGCGCCTGAAGTTGCGCGGCCGTGTGGAGGGCGCGGTCGCAGGGTTGGATTTTCCAAATGGGTTTATCTTTTCCGGCCAATCTTCGCTCCGTGCCACCTTATTACCTAAAAATTGAAATATTGCGTACAAATAGCTCAAGTTTTTCAAAACTTGGCTCATTCCACCATAAGAGCAGTAGAGAATAAAATCACACAAAACCTATAGACAAACTAGAACAAAATGCTAGAAAATACAAATGAACATGCAAAATTATGCAATCAAATCACTACAAATCAACACCAAACATAAATCATCTCATCAATGTCACCATTGAGAAACACTGTTTTTACATCCATCTGATGCAACTCAAGATCAAAATGTGCAACTAACGCCATAATAATTCTAAAAGAGTCTTTCGAAGAAACCGAAGAGAAAGTCTCTTTAAAATCAATGCCTTCTCTTTGAGTAAAGCCTTTAGCCACAAGACGAGCCTTATATCTTTCCACATTACCTTTCGAATCCCTTTTGGTTTTAAAAATCCATTTATAACCAATAGGCTTCGCACCTGCAGGTAATGGGACAAGATCCCAAACTTGATTGTCTTGCATTGACTTGTACTCCTCATTCATGGCATCAATCCACCTTTGAGAGTTTGGATCATTCATGGCTTGATGGAAGTTGATAGGATCGTTTTCCATCATTCCACTATTTTCCTCACTTTCTAGAAGATATACTTCATAATCATCCGTAATAGCATTTCTCCTATCTCTCGTGGACCTTCTTAATGGCATTAGTTCTTGAGGTTGTTGAGGTTGTTCTTCTTGAATTACTGTATTATCCTGAGTGGGAAGATTTTCAATATTATCTTGTTGAGGTTCCAAATCTACTTCTCGACTAATAACAGGTATGGAAGCCTGAAAATCATCAGAAGTAGTAGTAGGAGTCGAGACTGACACCTCCTCAAAAGTAATATCTCTAACCTTATTTCTCCCCCCAAACTCAACATCCTCAAAGAATACTGCATTTTCCGTCTCAAAAATTATTTTTCTAGTGGGATCATAAAACTTGAAACCCCTTGATTTTTCTGAATAACCAATAAAGTAACTGCTTACTGTTTTGGGGTCCAGTTTCTTTTCATTTGGCCTATAAAGCCTAGCCTCAGCTGGACATCCCCAAATGTGAAAGTGCTTCAGACTAGGTTTTCGCCCGCTCCAAAGCTCAAAAGGTGTTTTTGCAGCTGCTTTAGTTGGTACTCTATTGAGAATATAAGCTGCAGTTTTCAATGCTTCTCCCCAGAGTGATATTGGTAAGGATGAATGACTGATCATACTCGTAACCATATCCTTTAGAGTTCGGTTTCGTCTTTCAGAAACACCATTCATGCTAGGTGTTCCCGGCATAGTGTACTGTGGGACGATTCCACATTCTTCTAAGAAGATAGCAAAAGGACCTGGACGTTGTTCGCCTGAGCCATTAGATCTACCATAGTACTTGAAGAAACCGAACTCTCGGTTTTAACAGAGTTGTGATCAAAGTTGGCTCCAAAGTTGGAACAACTTTGCATACGTAGCGGAAATTTAGAAATAGAACAACGGATTGAAATTTTCACGAGATTATATTTCTATAACCTCGCGAAATGCCTCAGGGCAAAATCTTCACTATATAGAATATGTGGATTACAAAAACACTACTAAACAAACACTAACTAAAATATTAAGACACTTTATCTCTTCCTTCACAGAAAGTTGAGACTAAAGTTGTCTTAACCAAATCTAGTAGAAAATCTGCAGAATACAAAAACTCGATCTATAATCTGAATAATTCTCTCTGAACTTGTATATCTCACAATACAACTGATTCCTATATATATACAACACAATATACTTGGCCTCTGCTCATATGACTTGCACGAACCTCACTCCTACCAACTTTCCTTGACTTTAGCCGCAAGCAAACAACCTTTCCATAGATATAGGAACAAACATATCTTCGAACTTTATCTCCAAGACTTTCTCCAAGACTCGGTCATCTTGGCATGCTCCAACACTTCCTCAATCAACACAATAACCTACACACAATAAATCAAAGAAAGACAAAATAACAATCATAGATAAATATGAACCTAACGGTTCCAACAATCTCCCCCTTTTTGTCTTTCTTTCCAAAACCAAACAATCTTAAGTAAAATACAGTTCTCCCCCTGAAACAAATAAACACAGATTATAATGCTCCTCCTGTCACCAGAATGCAAAATCAAAGTTGCTCCCCCTGTCAAAACAACTTCAAAATAAACTGATCATCAAAAGAACATAATCAAATCTGACAGAGCATCCATATCAGAATAGTAGCAAAAACAAGTTAAGTTTGTTCAATAGCAAAACAAAAACAAATAAAAAGTTAGTTTGTTTTAGAAATTCTTCCAGCCACAAAAGAAATTTTTAACTGCAACAGACTGCAGCCTTCAAGCTCTTCTAGCTTTCACAACTTTCAGCTTCATTCCTCGTCCGCATCTTGACCTGTACCCCTTTGACAGCTTGGTCCTTCATCTCCCCCTTTTTGGAAAGAAAGAAACCTTTGTAGCACACGCCGCTATCTCTCAAAGATAGTGATTTGCTCCGACAAGAAATGAATTTGTTCCTGCAAAAGAAACACAGGAACAGAACAAAAGAGTTCTTCATTTGGAGCATCTTTGTCAGTCACTTCAATCCAGGGGAGATCCCTTGTGTGGGTGTCAGCAAGGAATGCTTGTTGGACAATCTGTAGAGGCAGTCGATCGGAGAGAACATCCTTCTTGGTAAGCTTGAGACCTTGATCAATCAGCATGTTGAATATTAGGGAAGGGACAATGAGCTTCTCGTTGGATTTTGTCATAGCAATCTCGGATATGGCGTTGAAGATCCTCTGCCCTAGGTTCACTTTCTCCCCTTTGAAGATTTTATACATCAAACACACATGATCAAACGGCACAGTAGTTGTGTTAGAGGTAGGTAGCCAATTCGAAGCACAAATTTTGTGAAGGGTGGAAAATAGTGAGGTAAGAACCGAGGCAAGCCTATTCGGTTTCTTATTTGCAATCCACTGATCTGCCTTCCCTCCAGTCACAACATCAGCCATATTGGCTTCAAACTCATCATCTACTTCATCATCATCCTCAACCACATTAGGCACACCTAGGAACTTGTTTATACGGGAGAGAGTTATAGTGAAAACCTTCCCACGAACATACACCTTCCCGTACAATTTCGAGGAGTGATTACTAAATTCATGAGTTAAATTCGCATAAAAATGGTGAACTACCTCAGCCACAAATGGTTTCACATATGTCACAGACCCAAGAACCTTTCTTTTCTCCAAAAACACAACCAAATTATGAGAAGCAAAATCTTTCAAATCCACAGAACGATCATTCAAGATTTCCCTACTCTTAAAATGTTCCCAATTCCGTTTACCAACATCAGAATAAAAGAGAGGGGATAAAGCCTTTGATACCTCAATGTCAGATTCTGAGTCGTCCTCTGGTGCAGAACAAGCAACACTTCGCTTGGCCCTCTTGGCAGCCTTGCTCTGAGATTTAGATGGCGATGAAGGAGCGAGCTTCCATTTTCCTTTCTTGGAGGCTATGACTTCTTCCTCCTCGACATCCTCCTCGGATTCTAACTCTTGAGCCGAAGGTGTATGCTCATCCGACTCGTCCTGTAGCTCCTCCGCTTCACTCTCCTCGGCTTCAGGAACACTATCGAGATGGATAGGCTCCGATTGAGGCTTCGAAGAGCTGCCGGTAGTGTGGAGCCTCTTAGAGCGTCTCTTCAGAGGGGTTTTCTTTGGTTTAGCCGTCTTTTTCTTCCGAGAGGCAACAGGCGACTTAGCAGGAGCATCAACAGGGACTTCTTCTTCAATCTCTGAGAAGGGAACCTCGACCGGACCGCTATCATGAGACTCCGGTTGAGTGTAGTGAGAGAGAGGGTCCAGCGGATCTTCCTCTGGAGAAGCGAGAATCGGCGTGTCAAGCATAGGCATAATTACTCCGTTTGGAGCAAGAATAATTGCCTGAGAGCTTTCCGACTGGGAGAAGGAGATCTCCGTCGAGGTCGGTGCCGGAGCCGGAAGTGGAAGAGGGGTCGATTGGACCTCTACACAGCTTCCCATCTCAAGGGATATCTCCATTGGAGCATTTCCTCGGGACGACGAGAGAAGAACCGTCGGTCGAAGAAGAGGAGTTGTTTCCGGAGATAGCAATCGGAAGGGATTTGGGATGAGTGAGCGAGGCGGTGGAGTTAGGGTTGGTTATGAGGCGAATGTGGTGAGTTGTCGAAGGTAGGCGGTGGCTTCTGGGTCGCTCATGAACTCTTGAAGTTGCTTGATTTTTTCTGGAGTCATAGTGACCGGCGACGATGAGGGATTCAGAGGGTTGGAGACGATGAATGTAGACGAAGAGATTTTGGGGGAAAAATTTTAGAGTGATTGAGAGTGATATGACTAGGAATCTGCTGTGGATGGGTTATAAAGTGAAATAGAGAAGCAATGAAGAGACGGGATTTTTAAATAAAAAGAGTAACAAACAGATTCGTCCCGCCAGAAAAATAGGAGTCAACATTATTAAAGATATAGTCAAAATGAGATATTAAAGGAGGAGTAAGATACACTTCCAGATGCATTCAACTGACTTTCAAAATTTTCTCTCTTTTTTTTTTTTTAAATTATCGACTATTGTCACCAAAATTTTATTTATCAGAAAACTTTTGATACATCATAAAAAACTTATTAAGAAGAGAAGCAGATGATGAATAGATGAATAACCAAAAGAATCTCATAAAAATCATTTATCTAAGATCTTTGATCTAGTTATATGATTTTATAAGAACAATCATGGTTTCACCTTAAAATAGGCTTTTTCATCCTCGAATTTGCTTAGCTTCACAGTTAACGATGATATGCCAAAAGTTGTGACAACAGTTGGGTCAACTATATTTTTCATATTGAACACAAGCCAAGAGATTTTCTCAAAATTGAGAATCTCTCATAGCTTAAAGCCTTTGTAAATAAATCAGCCAGTTGATTATCTGTACTAATATACTCTAACTTTAATAACTTCTTTTCGACTAAATCTCTAATAAAATGATACCTTAAATGAATGTGCTTGGATTTGGAGTGGTTAACAGGGTTCTTAGCAAGGTTGATGGCACTTGTATTGTCACAAAGCATTATCAGTGAATCGCTTTCTAGGCCATAATCATCCAGCATCGACTTCAGCCATATCAACTGAGTTGAACTACTCTCGGCAGCCACATATTCGGACTCGACTGTGGACAATGAGATACAATTTTGCTTTTTGTTGTGCCAAGAGATGAGGTTGTTTCCTAAGTAACAACATCCTCCACTTGTACTCCGTCTATCATCAATTTCTCCAGCCCAGTCAGCATCACTGTATCCAACAAGATCTGTTGTTGTGTCCTTTGTGAACCATAGACCCAATTCACAAGTTCCGGCCACATACCGAATGATCTTTTTGACCGCCTTAAGATGTTCCTCCTTGGGACAAAACTGAAATCGAGCACATGCACACACACTGTACATGATATCAGGTCGACTAGCAGTTAGATAGAGAAGACTCCCGATCATTGATCTATATAAAGTTGGATCAACTTCAGGTCCAACTGTATCTTTTGACAACTTTTTAGTTGTGCTCACTGGAGTCCTCATGTGCTTTGCATTCTCCAAACCGAACTTCTTTACAAGGTTTTTAGCATATTTTGTCTGTGAGACGAAAATACCATTTTCCTTTTGTTTGACTTGAAGTCCAAGGAAATTACTGAGCTCACCGACCATGCTCATTTCAAAGGTTGTGGACATTGCTTCAACAAATTCCTTCAAAGCTTTCTCACTTGTTGACCCAAACACTATGTCGTCGACATAGATTTGAGCGATTGTAAGCATGTCTTTATCTTTCTTGAGGAATAAAGTTCTATCAGCATGACCCCTGGAAAATCCAAACTCAAGCAAGAATTCAGTTAGTCGACTATACCAAGCTCTTGGAGCTTGTTTTAGTCCGTATAATGCCTTATGTAATTTATATACATGACTTGGATTTGTTGGATCTTCAAAACCTTTGGGTTGTTTCACGTAAGCTTCTTCTTCCAAAATACCATTGAGAAAAGCTGCCTTAACATCCATCTGGTGAAGAGTGATGTTAAGGTAACAAGCAATGGCAAATAAAAGTCTAATTGACTCTATTCGTGCAACCGGAGCAAAAGTTTCATCATAGTCTATACCTTCTACCTAAGTATAACCTTGGGCAACTAATCGAGCCTTATTTCTGATGATATTCTCGAATTCATCAGTTTTATTTTTGAATATCCACTTAGTCCTAATAACATTTACTCCAGAGGATCTGGGCACAAGTGTCCAGACTTTGTTCCTCACAAATTCAAGTAATTCGGCCTGCATTGCACTAATCCAAAATTCGTCTTTTAAGGCTTCAGTTACATTCCTAGGTTCAATCATGGACAGAAACACAACACTACCAACTTCATTTATGACACACGACAAACACACCATCCTTACCATTTCCTTGTGATTGGTAATGGCTTTACCTCTTGTTCGGACCCCTTCGTGAACATCTCCAATGACTTGGTCAATTAGATGATCTTTGCGAATTCTCTTCGGAGGGTCTCTTCGAACACTTCCTTGAATTACTGCTGGGATTTCTGAATCGTCAAGATCAGATTCAGGTTCATCGGAAGATGTATCCTTGTTTGTTGCTGAAGTGGGCTCAACTTCAAGGTCAACTTGTTTTGCATCGGTATTTTCTGTATTTCCCTTAATCTCAATTACACCGTTAGTATCATCAGTAGGAGTATACAAACTAGCCATATCATCAAATCTTATATTCATACTCTCCATTACAGTTTTGGTTCTGAGATTGTAGACAAGGTAGGCATGACTGTTAAGAGAGTAACCAATAAACACACCTTTGTCACTTTTAGGGTCAAACTTGTAAAGATAGTCCCTATCATTCAAAATATAACAAACACAACCAAATACATGTAAATATTTCAGGTTGGGTTTTTTACCATTTAGAATCTCATATGACGTCATGGTGATTCCGGTTCTTAGGTTTACTCGATTACTTACATGACATGCGGTATTTAACGCTTCAGCCCAAAACTATTTAGCCAACTTCTTTGAGTGCAGCATTACAGTGGCCATCTCTTGTAAAGTCCTATTCTTTCGCTCGGCCACACCATTTTGCTGAGGTGTCTTTGGGGATGATATTCATGATGAATACCTTCTTTTGTACAAAAGTTGAGGAGTTGTATATTCTCAAACTCCCTCCCATGATCGGATCTTAATCTCTTAACACAAGCGTGATAAAAGTTTTTGATCATGGCATACAAGTCTAAGAAGGTATCATACGTTTCACCCTTATTTCTTAAAAATTTCACCCAAGTATACCTTGAAAGATCATCTACAATGACAAAAGAATACCTCTTACCTCCAAGGCTTTCAACTTCAGCTGGTCCCATAAGGTCCATATGAAGTAGTTCGAAATAGCTTTGATTTGTGAAAGGTCTCTCAGAGGTTGTCACAATAGGGTGCGACGCTTTGACTTGCTTTCCCTTTTGACAATCTCCACAGAGGCTAGGACTCGCAATATTCAACTTGGGAACTCCTAGAACAGCATTTAGTCTTTGGAGATTCTTCATGTTACGAAAATTTGTGTCCTAATTTTTGATGCCAAAGCTGCACCTCATTCACCTGCGCACTTAGACAACTGTTTCTGTTAGTCTCATAGATATTATTGGAAGACCTTACCCCTGAGATCACATGGTTCCCGTTGTTGTCCATCACAGTGCAACTTTCTTTATCAAAGATGACGCTGAAGTTGTCATCACATAGTTGACTGATGCTAATGAGATTGGCCGTCAGTCCTTCAACATGTGACACATTAGCCAACTTTGGGAGTCCAGGACTGTCCAAAGTTCCACATCCAATTATCTTGCCATTTGATCCTCCTCCAAAGGTTACTTGACGACCGTTGATTCTTTGATAGTTTGATAGGTAACATCTGGAACCTGTCATGTGACGTGAACATCCACTATCAAAGTACCAGGTGGTTGAGTCATTATCTGTTAATGCAGTGAAGACCACTTGGCAGGTAACTGTGGCAGTAACTTTGGGTCTCCATACCAGTTTCTTGGATTTGTCACCCTTTCTTGTAAGGATAGGATTTGAAGCTTGTTTCCTCAGATGCATCTCCTTTTGGTGTTCCTGCAAGAACCTATGACAAAAGGGTTTAATGTGTCCAGGGAGGAAACAATAGTGACAAATGTACTTCCTACGTTTCCTTTTTACTGACGAAGTGGAGGGAACTTCCTTTGCTTTAACAAATGGTTTTCCATGAGTAAACATGATTTGTGTAAAGGCGGGCTTCACACATTTATCATAGTCTATCCCATGTGAAGTTACCTGAGTTTGAGCAAGAACCTCATCTAGCTTGGAAGTACCGGTGTTGAGCCTTTTGAATGTCTCATTTGCATGGTTGAGCTGGATCCTCATGTTGTCAATATCAGCATCTTTCTTTGTCAGCATCACTTCCACCTTTGCCAGTGACGCTTTCTGGACAGTGCTTTCCTCATTAAGTGACTCCACCACTTTGCACTGTTTGTTCCACTTTAAGTACAACTCCTTGTAAAGTCCTTGCATCTTTACCAATAACTCCAATGTTTCTTCTTCAGAGACTTCTTCCTCCTCATCTGCAGTAGTTATAACAGTGTTGAAGCAAAAAAGAGTTTTGTAATAAGACTCATCATACCTTTCAGAAGTTATCTCAACTTCAGTGTGACTTGACTTATTCTCTTCAACACATACTGCAGTTAAGGCTGCATGCTCATTTGATGCATCATCTGGTATCTCCTCTACATAAATCCCTGAAGTGTCTAGCTCACTATCACTAAGAGATAGAAAATTAACCTGTTTCCCAAGTTTTCTAAAAGTGTTCGGACACTCATTTGCAAAGTGCCCATATCCTTTGCACTCATAACATTGAACAGTAGAGAAGTCTTTCACTTCCTTTGGTCTGAAATGATCTGATGAGGCACGCTTTATGATCTTTGGTTCCTTTCCAGGTGTGTTCAATCTTTCATAGAGAACCAAAGATCCTGAAAAGTCATTTCGAGGCTTGCGTTGTTCACCACCTCCGTTTTGTTGTTTCCCTCTGCTAGCTCGAATGAGAGTGTTAAGTCTTCTGGTAAGAAGAGCATAATCAGGATTCTTTTCATTGATTTCTTCAAGATCTTCATCCTAGCTGAAGTTGACTTTGAAGTTGTCCCGACAGTCAAGGCAATTCCCTTCTTCTTATGTCCACCTTTTTCATTCAATTCCATCTCGAAGGTCTTCAAGTCATTCATCAGTTTAGTAAAGTCCAGGCATCCAGTATTCGAAGCCGTATCAATTGCTACTACCTTCATGTCAAAATGAGGTGTTAGCGTTCTCAAGACTTTTGAGACTAACCTTTTGTTTGTGATCGGATCACCAAGATCAGTGCATTCATTTGTTATCTCAAGCAGCTTGTTGCAGTAGTCTCCAACGGTTTCATCATTCTCCATTTTCATGTTTTCAAATTTCGTGGTAAGAACCGATGCCTCGATTCTTTAATTCCGACATCACCTTCGCAATGTTGCTGAAGTATATCCCACGCTTCCTTGGCCGACTCACAATTTCTTATGAGTCTGAACATTTGAACATCTAAGGAGGATTGAATTGCGTTGAGTGCCTTATCATTGAAGGTAGCTTCTTCATTTTGTTCTCTGGTCCATTCTAACGGAGGGGTGCGGTACGAGTCTCCATCAGCATCCACGGTTTTAGGATGCGTCCATGTTTTTTGTACGACATTCCATGCTCTTGCATCAATCGATTTGATGCATGATCTCATTCGAACTTTTCAGAAAGAATAGTTCATTCCATCCAGAACAGGAGGTTTGTTGAACAACGGGTTCGTGTAATCCATTATGCCTTACGAAAACAGGATCACCACTTAGTGTGTCAAGTGTCTGCTCTCGATGCCAATTGAAGAAACCGAACTCTCGGTTTTAACAGAGTTGTGATCAAAGTTGGCTCCAAAGTTGGAACAACTTTGCATACGCAGCGGAAATTTAGAAATAGAACAACGGATTGAAATTTTCATGAGATTATATTTCTATAACCTCGCGAAATGCCTCAGGGCAAAATCTTCAGTATATAGAATATGTGAATTACAAAAACACTACTAGACAAACACTAACTAAAATATTAAGACACTTTATCTTTTCCTTCACAGAAAGTTGAGACTAAAGTTGTCTTAACCAAATCTAGTAGAAAATCTGCAGAATACAAAAACTCGATCTATAATCTGAATAATTCTCTCTGAACTTGTATATCTCACAATACAACTGATTCCTATATATATACAACACAATATACTTGGCCTCTACTCATATGACTTGCACGAACCTCACTCCTACCAACTTTCCTTGACTTTAGCCGCAAGCAAACAACCTTTCCATAGATATAGGAACAAACATATCTTCGAACTTTATCTCCAAGACTTTCTCCAAGACTCAGTCATCTTGGCATGCTCCAACACTTCCTCAATCAACACAATAACCTACACAATAAATCAAAGAAAGACAAAATAACAATCATAGATAAATATGAACCTAACGGTTCCAACAGTACTCACCACCACGGTCAGATCGTACAACTTTAATTCTTTTGTTGAGTTGATTTTCAACTTCAGCCTTAAAAATTTTGAACTTGTCCAGGGCCTCAGATTTCTCATAAATTAGATATAGGTACACAAATCGTGAGTAATCGTCTATAAATGATACAAAATAAAGTTGACCATTCCAAGAAGCCGTAGGGAATGGCCCACAAATATCCGTATGTATCAATTGTAAGACGTCTGTAGTTCTGTTGGCACCTAATCTCTTTATTTTGGTCTGTTTTCCTTTAATACACTCAATACAAACATTCAGATCTGAAAAATCAAGTGTATCTAAAATACCATCTGACACAAGCCTCTCAATTCTGGTTTTTGAGATATGACCCAAACGCTTATGCCATAAATTTACTGAATTTTCATTATTTAATTTTCGCTTAGTACCTCTAGATTCAACATGCAAGGATTCATTATAGGAAGTAATAATATTGAGCACATAGAGATTGTCATAAGCACTTAATGAACCAGTACCAACCACATTGGAATTTAAAGAATGACTGAACTGACAATTCCCAAATGAACAAGAAAAACCATATTTGTCCAATAAAGAAATAGAAACCAAATTCCGTCTAAAAGACGGTACAATAAAAGTGTCTTTCAAATCCAAAAAGAAACCAGTTCTTAATAACAATCTAAAATGCCCTATTGCCTCCACTTCCACTTACTTGCCATCTCCCACATAGATGTATCTTTCACCATCAATTGGCTTTCGGCAGCTCAGGCAACCCTGCATTGAAACACTTATATGAGTGGTAGCACCAGAATCTAACCACCAAGTGTTACCAGGTACTGAAGCTAAATTAACTTCAGAATAGACCAAAGTAAGAAATGTACCTTTCTTTATGCGCCAAGCGCGATATTTGGGACATTCCTTCTTTTGGTGTCCAGGTTTGTGACAAAAGAAACAGTCATCCGAATTCTCTATTTTCTGTTTCTTTTGTACTGGACCCTTATCTTTAGTAGCTTTCTCAACCTCCTTAGTTCTTTTGCCCTTATCTTTGGAAGTACTAGCCAACTGAGCAATCTCAATTCTTTCTTGCTTCAACATTTCTTCCTCTTGTACACAGTATGAAATGAGCTCATTAAGAGTCCATTTCTCCTTTTGACAGTTATATCTGACCTTAAACTGACTGAATTGTGGAGGAAGCGATATCAGCACTAAATGCACGAGTAAGTCCTCAGACACCTCGAGCTTTAGTGCACTTAATTTTGAAGCAATATGAGACATCTGCATGATGTACTCCCTTATATTTCCCTTGCCCTTATACTTTAGTGAGATCAAGTTAGCTAAAAGCGTACTTGTCTCGGCCTTATTGTTTTTCACAAAATGTTTTCCAATTCCTGCAAGGTACTCTTTGGCAGTACTAATTTCCTCAGAGGCAGTGCCTCGAAAGGCTTCTGGCATGCCGCGCTTAATGATCATGAGACTAACGCGATTCGAGCGATCCCACTTCTCAAAGTTCCGTTTTTCATCCGCAGAACTTGCATCCGTCAGAGAAGCAGGTTTGTCAACTCTTAGTGAATAGTCTAGATCCATGCAGCCTAAAATGATCATAATGTTTTCTTTCCAATCCTTAAAGTTTGACCCATTAAGCATAGGAATGTTGTTGGTGTTAGCAGAAATAGAAGTAGCAGACATCATAGCTGAACAGAGAACAAAAACCAAAATTAACTTTCATGCTCACATTAAACTGTATAATCATTATCAAATTCAAATAAGTTGATAGCATCTCGAGGCACCGGACACAACATTAATATCAAGTCTGTGGATAGTAATATAAATTTGCAAGTGGATACCTCTGTGTGGTGATCAAATACTAACAATAAATCCTGTCAAACAATAGTCTTCCTGTGGGCCGACATATTGTTTATATGGACAACCTCATAATTGTCACACATTTATCACTACAGGTGTTTGTGTATTTCTGCCATATATTAACCTTCCTGTGGGCCGGCTAATACCCGCATGAAGATACACTCACACAAACATCTAATATTTTCATTGAATAAATCTACATAGAGAGGTCACTGTGGCGACTTCATGTTTCAATAAATTCACTTTAAATAATAGACAAATTAATAAGGAACATGAGATGCACCAAACTAATTTAAAATTGATTGATTATTTAAACTGTAATTTGAGGATAAATGCAGAATCGTCGAAATTAACTTGGACAGCCACCGAAAGTTTGAAACTAATTTAACTTAAGAACATAATTCATGTAAAGCTAATTTCCAGAATCAAGTTAATCGTGATATGCTGAATTCAACACTTCAATAATTACAAAATAATGACACATAAGCACGATATAAAAGAATTGAATCTAAACTTTGAATCCCAAGAAAGAATTCCCATGCAGTGGTTTCCAAAAGATCCAAAATCAATACACATAAGTAATAAGTCAAACAGAAATCATATTTCATGATTACCCTCGATTTGCGTGAATTCTTTGTAATCAACTAAACTTTCTGTATGACCAAACCAATTGAAAACCAAAAGAATTCCATACACACGAATTCTCGGAATCTATAATTGTGAATTTATAAGCATTAATCTATATCATACCAATCGAGTAGCCATAAATCGCGATTCGCAATGTAACCCGAAGCCTCAGATTTTAATATAATCAATTAAACTGTATCGATTGTAATTCACAAGTCACAACCGATCTCGATATTCACCAAAATCCAAATTAAATTCACCAAAAAACCAAAATTCAAGATTTATCAATCTTTATTCACAGATCTCAGAGAATCATACATAGGGTGGCTCTGATACCACTTGTTAGAAAATTAAACCACATAGGGCATGCAATAATCCAGATTCACACCCTAAATCCATAAACTCTATGATGATAAACCGAGATACAGTATTATAGCGGAAGCGTACCTGAATCCATAGTTCTTGAATCTTGAATTCTTGATGTGGTATGGATCTTCCAAACGATCGGCACGGTTTTCTATAGAGAAGTCTGTAGAACGAATACAGATTCTATTTTTTCTGTCTGCCGTCGTTTGGGGACCATAACCCTAACTTATAATAATAAGTTATCTGAGATTTGCAATTCGGTCCCTCAACAAATTACAAATCTATTAATGGTATCTACACAATTAGATTCCATGACAATATTAATACCCCTTTAATCCATAATTATAACCTTATTAGATCACATTAATTGGATCACTTTAAGACAACTATACACATTTAATTAATATATATAAGTCCACATAAAAATATTCCAACAGTTTGGGTCTGGAGCTCGTGACTGTCACCTGGGTTGCCTCTCAAACCCTCGAACTCGAACCTTGAACTTGACCCTCAGCACTCCGCCCACGCTCAAATCACGTCTCGGGTCGCGACGATCGGCGCGGGTGTGTAACTTTCGTCGACAGATCGTGCCTCGACCAAAGAAAGACACCATGCAGCGTCGGAGCGTAGGTCACGCCACTTGCTCACGCACCTCTGGGTCGCTCCACATGGCGCAGGTCTGGAGCTCGCGACTGTCGCCCGAATTGCCTCTTGATCCCTCGAACTCGAACCTGAACTTCACCCTCAGCACCCGTATTTTTTTATTTACTTTTGTCTAATTTTTAGTTGTTTGCCTACTATACTTTAATTCTTTTTAAGTTCTTCCCCCTATATTCTATTTTTTTCTCCTGGTACTTTTATATTTATTCAAGTCCCCCTATTTTTCAGACTTTCCCCTTATGTGCTTTGTGTACTATTGTTACTTTTGTCCCCTGATTTTTTTAAGGGGAAGAGTCAAACAATTTTTTTCCCAAAATTATAGAGAGTGGGGGTGGTAAATTCCATCACGAGTTCCAATCACGTGAAATTTTTTATTGCGCTATTTATATTATATTTCGTGGTGCACGTCTTGGGTCACGACGATCGGCACGGGTGTGTAACTCGCGCCGACAGGTCATGCCTCGACCAAAGAAAGACACCATGTAGTGTCGGAGAGTGGGACACGCCACTTGCTCACGCGTCTCTGGGTCGCTCCACGTGGCGCGGGTCTAGAGCTCGCGACTGTCGTCCGGATTGCCTCTCGAACCCTCGAACTCGAACCTTGAACTTAACCCTCGGCACCACGCCCACGCTCATATCACCAACCCATATATATATATATATATATATATATATATATATATATATATATATATATAGAGAGGATCAAATGAGAACCCTCCCCCTAGGTAGGAACTAGGAACCAATCCTAGCCCTTGTTTAAGTAAATCTGGACGGCCCAGATTAAAACATATTTAAGTGATGGGGCGGTGGCATTGTTGTAATTTTAGGCAACTTTCTGGACGGAGGGGTAATTTAGTAATTCAGTAATTAAACTTTCCATCTTCAGATTTTTTTTCTCGTATTTAATTATCATTCCCTTCTCTTCTCCTCTCTCTCTCTCTCTCTCTCTCATTTAGTTCGTCTTCTACTTCTTCATCGTTCCTAATTTGCGTTTGGATCGCGTTTTTGATTTCTCAACATCCTTTTATTTCTGTAATTATCTATTTGTCGTGAAGTTTCTATATCTGTGATTCGATGGAGACTCCAGGTATGGTTTTAATTTTGCATTGTTTGATTTAGTTTTGAAATTTTAATGTTGATTAATTTCGCAATTCGTTGTATCTGCATTGATTTTACAGTTCGTTCTATTGGAGTTCATTACGGTTTTGTATTTACCTTTTTATGTTTGACTAATTTGATCTGTTTCGTTCAGTTTTGTGATGTATCAGTTGTTTTTTAATTGTTAGGAATCCTAGGGTTTAGTACGAGAATATACAGACTATGCATTAATTTGATCTGTTTTTTTTATTTTAGCATGTTAATGTATTCGTTTTAACCTGTCGTCACATATGTTTTAGCATGTTAATGTATTCATTTTAGCCCGTCGTCACATATGTTTTAGCATCATAGCATGCTGGTTTAATGTTATTTCTACTGCATTCTGTGAAACATGTCATACAAACCATGCTTTACTTTTTTTTATTTTTTTCTTTTGTGTGTGTGTGTTTTTGTGACTCGGCTACACAATGTTACAGACACCATGTAAACATTAGAATACTTTGGTGCTAAAATGTATGTTGCATGATGCTAGAATGGTACATACATAATGCTAAAAATCAATTTATGTGTCTGAACATCTCTTGATGTGATTGTATTATTATATTTTACCTTGTTCAGTTTATAATTGTTTGATTTTAATGTGTCAGCTTCTTCTGTTTCAAGTGACCGTAGTAAGATTAGTCACATAGTGATATGGAGGGTTCTACTTCACATAACAAGATAATGATGTTTGAGCAATTCTACAGTTTACGTGCCCCTTCTGAAGTTGTTGTTCATCCACCTAATCCAGTTAAAATAAAAGGTAGCGACAGTCGTTTGGTATCTAAGAAGGAGGTAAGGAAGAGAAAGGAGAACAAACCACTCAGAATGTACATCAATTGCTACAAGTTGTCAGATCATGATGCTAGAAATTGTCCAGCTTGATGTTATTATAGCGATTGGACATAGTTTAATATCATGTTTTACCATGCTTGTGAATTATTTTCAACACATTCATTTTTAAGAATATATATGATTTTTAATAAAAGTGTTTATGACATTTCCTTTGCGGCAATTATATTACTATTAAGTTTTATTAATCATAATACCGTTTAAAATATAATGCTAAAATAACAAAAGCATGAGGTTATATACATTGTCAGATTCTCATTACATATTTTGTTTATCAGAACATGCTAAAATGAGCGAAGTAGGAGGCTAAATTTGATGTGACATTTTCCACTAGGGTTCACCATTCCCAATTAGGGTTTATTACGTTCCAATTAGTAATTATCAGATTCCCATTATGGTTCACTGTCCTCAAATAGGGTGTATTGCGTTTCATTCCAATGAAATCACCGTTCAATACTTATTTATCAGAACATGCTAAAATGAGAAATGAATGAGGCTAAAATGAGCGAAGTAGGAGGCTAAATTTGATGTGACATTTTTCACTATGGTTTACCGTTCCTAATTAGGGTTTATTACGTTTCAATTAGGACTCATCTGATCCCAATTAGTAATTATCAGATTCTCATTAGGGTTCACTGTCCCCAAATGGGGTGTATTGCGTTTCATTCCAATGAAATCATCGTTCCATATTTTGTTTATCAGAACATGCTAAAATGAGAAATGAATGAGGCTAAAATGAGCGAAGTGGGAGGCTAAATTTGATGTGACATTTTCCACTAGGGTTCACCGTTCCCAATTAAGGTTTATTACGTTCCAATTAGGGCTCATCTGATCCCAATTAGTAATTATGAGATTCTCATTAGGGTTCACTGTCCCCAAATTGGGTGTATTGTGTTTCATTCCAACGAAATCACCGTTCCATATTTTGTTTATCAACACATGCTAAAATGATAAATGAATGAGGCTAAAATGAGCGAAGTAGGAGGCTAAATTTGTATGTTACTGTCTGCACTTAGAATTGCAGCACATATTTTGCTCTCATAAACTTTATCTCGTTTCGAGAAATATTTACGTATTTTCTTTCTTAGTTGTCAGTCATCTCCTTCGTTGCTTCACTTTCTCATTCTTTTTTCTTTTTTATCATTAACTCGTATTTTTCATTTTGTAGTATCTATATAGGTGTAGGTGTTTATATAAAACTGTTAGAAATATATTCATAATATCACCCGCTAAAATGTATTACACAATATGCTAAAATGTTATATAGTTCATGCTAAAATGTTGTATACAATATGCTAATATAAATCTGGGGTTGCTCTATGCAGAAATTATGCCTAAAAATATTTTTTTTATATTTTTCACCTATTTTTTTCAAATAAACATATGCAATATGGATCTTAAATGAAAGAGTATGAAAAGAGCTTTAATTTGATATAAGATTTGCGTAAATCCGATTAAAAACGAATAAATTATGATCATTTAAAGTTTTTAAGAATTTTTTCAAAACATGATGATGTCACTTTTTTTTTCTTCCAATTTTATCCTTAATGAAACGCGTGAATTTAAAGTTTTCATTTTAATTACAAAATTATCACCGTCCCCCTCCACTTTATTTGATTAATCTGGACCATCCATATTTTCAAATGGATGGATGAGATTGGTTCCCAGTTCCCACCTAGGAACTGGTTCTCACTAGATCCCATCCCTATATATATATATATATATATATATATATATATATATATATATATATATATATATATAATCCAAAACCTCACTAATTTCTTAGGAATTTAATCCTAATAAACATGTACCATCCACCATCTAGATACATGTAATCTTACATATACCTATCCTATATTATATATAACATTTGCATTACAAATGAAATCCTTAACGTCATATATAAAAAAATGTTGAATCATCATTCTTTAAAAAAAACGTTGAATCATTGCCTACTGCGCGAATTGTGAGGATGATATCAGATTATATAATACCCAAGTGATGTCCTCCACTAGATATAATCACAAATTTGGTATTGCACAATATATGAAAACCGTAACATTTCGCTTGAAAACTAACAAAAATATCGAATTTTGCACTGCCTCCAAATTTAAAGTAAAATTGAAGTTGCATGTTTGAGTTTTGCTAGACTAGGACAATTTAATATTTTTCTATTACACACAACAAGCCAGCCACATCAATTACACAATTACAAGGCTTTATCAGATGAAGCATCATCACATCAACAGACACATCGTCCAAAAATAAATTTGACACTAATTTGCCTATCAAAATTTCGCTAAGCTATAACAAGATTCATAATAAAAAAAAAAAATTATAATAGAAGTAGGGCCTTCTAAAGAGCAGCTCTCATCCGCTCACTATAATGACTCCAAATTTAATCAATTCCAAGCACACTCGCCTCTCACGGGTTACTAACATTGTATTTGTACATCATCACTTCTTCCGATTCTTGTTTCTATTAATTTTCACAATCTTTCGCCCTGACTTGTCAACTCCCCCGCTGCTGCCCAATGAGAAGCTGCCTCCACCACCATTGAATTCCACACTGCTCGATGCCTGAAAGGGAGACGGATTCTGTGGAGTAACTTGATTTTGCTGGCCATTGAACATGAAGGGACTGTTTTGTGGTGGAGCAGATGATCCGAATGCGAAGGTAGGGGGAAAAGATGGTTGACCGAATAAAGGAGTAGATGCAGATGACGACACTGGATCCTCAGCCATGCTGTCTTCTGCATTCATCTGATCGTTATTCCCGGGGGAGGCTCCAAAACCACCACCAATAGGAGGATTACCGAACATCGGCTGACTACTAGGCAAAGATGGAGAAGATAAGGCTGAAGCAGATGCAGTAGTAAATGAGAAAACGGGGCCTGATGAGGCGCCAATGGATGAATTGAAAGCCATGGGTGCTGCAGCATTTGCAGAAGCTGAGAAGGAAAATCCCGTACTAGATGGGGAAGCTGAAGCGAATGAGGAACCAAAAACAGCAGGTTTAGAGCTTTGCCAACCGGAACCAAAAACATTGGAAGACGCACCACTATTAGAGCTAACTAGGTTGCTTGCGGGGGAGGAACCCGAAGAACTCCCACCAAAACCAAATATACCACCAGATGTGCCACTGCTGAGAGAGCTAGCAGTAGTAATTGCTGAAGCAGAAACTGACGCACCACCAAAACTGAATATTGCCGCAGCGGGACCACTGCTTGAACCAACTGTATTGATTGAAGAAGAGGAAGAACTGAAACCAAACCCAAATGGGCTAGAAGTAGCATTAGTGCTGGAGCTAACAGGTGTCGGAGTCTCACCGGATTTGAATACACTAGATGTGGGCCCAACAGCAGGGACAAGCGAGGTGGTATCTGATGAGGGAGTCGAAGAACCAGAACCAAAACTGATGCTGGGAGTGGGCAATGAACCAAGAGAACCACTATTATTCATACTAAATGCAGGAATCGATGCAGCTGAAACAGATCCAATTGATGTGCCTTGCGAGATAGTACCAGCAACAGGGACTGGAGATTTAGTGGCACTAGCAAAGAGTGAACCCTGAACGCTGGTGTTTCCAGTTGAATTACTGAAAGAAGAACCAAGCTTGAAAAGGCTATTGCCAGAGCTCGCTGCTGCACTTGCTGCAACAGTTGAATATGAGTTAGTTGAGCTGCTGCCCGAACCTGGATTTATGTCAATTTTGGCTCTCTGATCTGCTATTTCCGAGAAGCTAGCTGTTGGTGCTGCTGAAACAGCAGTTGATAGATCCACAGAGGAACCATCTTTGGGAACAGTTCCAACTAAACTTGAAAATTTCGCAGCTGATCCAAAAATGCTGCTACTAGAGAGAACTGCAGTGCTGTTGCCAGTGGGGACTAAATTAGCAATGCAGGTTGAAGAGGTAAACAAGGGAGCACTGCCTGTAGACATCCGATTCATATCAATAAAAGAAGCTGCAGGAAATGAGACTGATGGGCCGTTTAATGTTGCAGGAGAAATATCATCACATTTTCCATTTGTATCTACTGCCTTTACAGGATTTAAATGAAATCCCGTGTCTGACTCAGGAGTTTTGACTTCAGAGTCAATTGATGTTGAAATAGTGGCAAAGCTGTCCATGCATTAAAAAAATAATCAGATGCAGGTAATCACTAAAACTTGACATTTGATGTAAAGCGTACAAAATGACTAACCTGCTGGATCTTTCAGGTTCAGATTCTGCCCTTTTAATAGATTCTGAAGCCAACGAAGGAAATTTATCAGCGGCTTTAGAGCTAAAGCCAAACATATGAGAACTATTCGCTTCCTTAGGATTGTCAAATAAAGGAATTGATGGAGCAAAAATTTGAGACTGTGAAGTTGCTCTTGTTCCTTCTGGTGAAGGGATGGCAATGGCACTAGTCCCTTGTCCAAATGTGACGGCACCAGGGCTATGTTCACGTGCACCCCTCGAAATAAGACCGAAAAAGGACTTATCCTCAAACTGGCTAGTGGTTTTCGATTTTTCAGCAGGTTTGGGGTGTTGGAACTCAATAGGCCCTTCATTCTCAGATAAAGGTCTAGATGCAAGCCCATTGCACTCTACATCATCATGCTCCAAGGAGTCCTGGAAAATACCACCATAATGAACACATCAGCAAGATCCACATGATGGATATATAAGAGAAAACTATGCTGCAAGTAATATGATTGTATAAGATAGATATTCAGTGAAATATGTAAAAACAAACTCTGATAATATGCAAGATATGTATATCTGATGCCATGCGAAAAATTTCAAATAATAAAATGAACTACTCAAGCCCAACATTTTTAACGATGCAAACTTTGACAAATATAATGTAATTGTGGGCAAGACACAGTGGAAGAGAACAGTGCTTACCTCTTCAGCGCTCATCCTAAAAGCTCTCTTCTTCTGAGGTTGGGATGTTCCATTCTTCACAACAGAACCAGTATCTCCAATGCCAGGAGCAGAAGCTTTCAAGGACACTGCAGAATCATTGTTCGGAGTAGGATTCCATCTGCCAGAAGGAATAATGGATACAGTGGGGTCATTCTCTTCTGCTTTTCCCTGCGTTCGGGGAGAAGAATCATTGGCATCAGGCAGTGTGCCATTGGTCTTATTCCCAGACTTGTGATCATCCTGGACATTCAACAGCAACTTTGAAGAACCCACTGCCTCCATGTTCCGAAGAGCCTGTCCAGGGAGCCTACTTGAGATTGACTTTGAAGGCAATTTCTCCTGCACTGCAGCTAACTTGGACTCTGAAGATTTTTCCTTTGGGCTGAACTTTTCAAGTTGCTGCAATATTTTGGCAGCAACCTCTCTAGACTTGGAAGGAACATGAGCATAACCGGTACTCGGGACACTCTCATTCTCATTTTCTACACTATTTTTCAAGACCTTATATGTTTCCTCACCATTCAATTGAGGCTTCTGCTTTGCATGAGAGCCAATTCCCACTCCATGAGCAGTATGATGAAATCTAGAAGCCAATAAATTCGGTTTCTGTCTGATTCTCCGCATAGGACCGACAGAGCCAACTTCATCATCCAAGACTGAACTTCTGCGCTTTAATGTCTGGCAAGCAAAATAGGCAATATGAGAACAGCTGATGGCATCATATGAAAATAGTACAGATTTAATCTTAAAAAATGTCAAAATATACACTTACCACCAGCCGAGAGTCAAAATTTTCATCCTTCTCCACTGGAGAAAGGGATGATGAGGATGTTGATGGTCCAGCATAATTGTTAATTCCGCTTCCCTGAAATTGAGTAAAACATGTTGCCAGAATGAGCCAAAGAAAATAAACGCGTCCTTTTACAAGTGGAAATAGTATAGATGAACCTTCAGTATGGAAGTTGGATGAACTCTGGAATATGGGGTGCGAGCCATGTTGTAGATAGCCGATCTGCCTCGAGATCTCGGGGTTATAAAACCATTTTCTGCAGCAACCAGGCTGAAAGAAGTTTTCTTTGCCAGTGACATAATAGGTGACTTCGAGGCAATCAACGTGTCAGAAAGCAACCCTGTGCCTTCCTTGCCAAGTTGATTGCGCATTCCCAGCACAGATGGTGAAACTTGTGAAGGCCTTCTTCCCATGTAAGCCTTAGCGACTTCAGCCGGAGAAGCAATATCATTCTCAAGCACCTGGAGATTAAACTAACTCAGTTCTTGAAACTTGAAAGGACCACAATGTAACAGAACCAGCATAATAGTGAAACCAGAAAGTGAGTGTATGTGAATGTGCATGAGCATGTGTAACACATTTGTCTTACTTTTGAATTTTGAATAGGAGTAAATGTCCCATCATTTCTGTTTCCTTCCGATACATAGTTTGTAAATTCTTTTTGCCTGCCAGAATCTACAGTAGACAATACATTTATTTGGCTAGTATCCCCAGGAGTCCCTTCTGCAGCTCGTGATTGCAGAAGTCCTGTCAGATGGGCAATCTCAGACCTGCATAAAGGTTCCTTATGATAAATAAACTTAAAAAGCCAATGAAAAATTGATTAAAGAAAGAATAAATTGAGCAATTACAATGTCAAATATTAGATGAAACTCAACTTCTTGGACTAATCATTTATAAGCATATTTAGCAACAGCAAGAAAAGAGTTAAACGTCAGATTTTAGACATCAAAATCACAAGTTAGATGTCAAAATTGTGATATCAAGGAAAGTGTTGCATATTAATGCACAAAAAAAAAAACATATAATCAGCAGCCAAATTTACATTTTTAATGTCCTAACTCCTAGGAACACAATGGTGTCACAAAATGAACAATAACATAAAACATACATTCAAAATAAAGTACACAGTGGATTAGAGCAAATGCCTGTGAAAAGAGAATGTCCCATGATTATTGTTGATGAATGCGATGAAAGCATACATGAGCGTATTGGAAAAAGATCAGTTTAGCAGATAATGCAGTGAAAATTTGTTCCAGAACTACCCTAGAACAGAAAGCTCCAGGATATCAAAATATTTGAGTCGTATGGATGCAGAAACAAGTTCATCCCTCTCAAGATGCTATCAAGCACTTTACCTAGTAAAGGTCTTTTGCTTCAACAAATGCTCAAGCTCGGTGACTCCATTGCTGGTAGAACTAATTATTGGCTGGCTGCACTGACCACTTCTAGGCTCTTGTTCACCTCCTTGACTCTTCAATCAATAAAGAAAAAAATTCAATCCATTGTTGCACATTTTTAAAGACAATAACATGCGTTCTAATATATGAAGATACTAGAACCAAATTAATTTAAAATGCAAATATGGCTGAATTTGACAAGGCACCAGCTACTAGCTTAGTTAATTTTCTGCAAACACCTACGCTAATTTGAAAATATCTTTCTGATTCAAAGCTGAATAACATAATAAATTTTCAATAAACATCTATCAATGAATCCTAGTCCTAGCACTACTATACTAAGTAAACAACAGCAATCAAAAGTAGCGTTTATAATATTAATTTTGTATTCCAAAAGCAATCTAATATGGTAAGCACAAATGTAATTTATATTTTTTTTCCATCTATCTTATCAACATCAACACAACAGCAGCAAATCAAAAGAAACACATTCAATCCACTGTATCCACCATCGAGTACAAATACAAAACTGAACACATTGTAAATGATAATCAACACACGTTACATACTTCTTTAAACCCAGAGGATATGATCCTTCTTCCTAGTCAGCCATTGTTCCCCAAATTTGGACATTCATAATTAAGTATTGAAACTATCATGTACATAACACAAAGATTCAACCACGTAGTGGAAGTATGAACTATATGCTTCCCAATAGTGCATCCACACAGGATAATTTTAAGAAGAATGAAATTCAAGCAATCAAACTTACATTAAGACCTGCCCCTTGATCCCCATCACTCTCTTGAGCATTTTCCTCTGCTAAACCATCAAAAAAGGCATGTCAAAAAATAATCCAAAGCACAAGCCAAGTAATTGTGGAACACCATACCTCAAATCACCCAGTGCTCATACTAACAAGTAACAAATGCTATTACAACAAGAACCCAAATGTAAACTACAGCACAGAAGAATGTAAAAAAGTAAAAGTAGACATTGCCCCGGCAATAAATGCATTTAATCCATGTGTAAACTACAGCACAGAAGAAAAAGGATACACGGGCTCTCATGAGAATGCAACTTTATATACAGCATTAGACCTAATGATAAAATACAAAAAAACTAGGAAAGGACAAAATGCACAATTTCAAACTGGAGGCTGGTCCATAGACGATGTCACCAATTATACATTAATCAATCAGTAAACCAACAAAAAAAAGTTTTAGACGCACACGACATCCGGCCAATTAAACAGTTAACAGCGTACGATACAAAACTAAATAAACATGCCAATGCTAAATTTGGAACATTTTTCCGTAATATGATGTCCAATTAATACCAACAACCGATGTCTCGTTAAAAAAATCAAATACTTGGAATTAAACGAGTTATTAAAAAAAAATTAACACAAAATTGATAAACCTAAGAAATGAAACCGAAAAACGCAACCAATTACGCATTCTCAAAAACCCACTAAAGCATATAACCTGGTGGCTGAGGAGGCAGCGGCGGAGGGAGGCGTCTGCGAAAGACAGAAGCAAAGAAGCGGTCCGCACCATATGATATGAGCTTGGAGGCAGGCTCCACGACCAGCTTCGTCAACCAGCTGCTACTATCGTCGCTATTAGTGGTGTTTCCACGAAGGGGGGTGGGGGGGCGGTCGTAGGGCGTCGTCGGTCGGCGAAAAGGCTTCTTCCGGAACTTCCCTCCGGCTCCTCCACCGCCGTACGAGGAGGTGGTGATATTAGGGGGTGCTCCGGCGTCTTCTGCCGTCGACATTCTCGTCCGATTTTGAAAATTAGCGTCAGAGAGAGAAGAGAGAGAGCGGGGGCGAAAGCTAGGGTTTTATTTTGGGGAGGGGACAGAGAAAGCGATGCTCAATATTAAAAAAAATTGGGGAAAAAAATAGTGGGCACGGAATAACACTGTAGATGAAATTCCGCGATTTTATGTGGGCTTTTTGCAATTGTGCTACCTTTATTTTAGTTGTTCAATTTTCATCCAAAAATATATGGAATGAAATCTATAATAATTATAGAAACATATTATAACTTTTTTAATTTTGCTCTCTCTTTTTCCTTCAACTTCAAGCACTATTCAAATGATCGAATTCAAAATTCTCAATTGTCAAAAAGTTGCTCTACTTTTTTCTCAAACCAAAAGCAAGGTATTTAAATCTTCATCATTCTTAAATTAACTCCAAAGTATTTAAACAACAGATATTGAATTAATTAGAAACGAAGCACCACTCCCCTCATACTGGGATTCATATGTCACAATCATTTATTCCACCAAATATCAAAGTAATTTAGATCCAAATCCAATCGAATTCACAGCAGTTGCAGCCGTGACCGTTACTGAAGCAAGAAACTCTGATAAGACTTACATGGAGAGAGAGAGATTCAACTCTCCTTCTTACATAAATTGTAAAATATAGGCAGAAATGCACGTATAGAAGCACCAACCAAACATCTCATAATGCCTTCTGCAAGAAAAAAAAAATGTTTTTCTCTATCATCGTCATGCAGCTTACAAAATACAGTATACAAGATAAATATGTTGTTAAAAAAGACAACGTTCAAACCAAAATGCATTTCTGGGATTTGAAAAGTTGCAACAGACGCCGAGAAAAAGAAAAAGAAAAAATAAAGGGAAAAGTCTCTGTGAAGCCTATGTAAGTTTTAGTGCTTCTCTAAAATTTATGCTGAAGCTGTTCTCAAGGCCTCTTTTGCCACCACCACCGATTGGATTTCCCATCTGCATCATGGTGACGAACTCGTTGTAATCAATGCGCCCATCCTGAAAATGAGCCGGAGACCATGTCATAAATTTTAGTCATGAATAGTGTTTGAAATGAATCTAAGGTGCGTGAACTCACATTGTCTTGATCGACTTCTTGAATCATTTCTTCAAGGCGGGAGTCATCAAAACCAAACTCTATACAAGCCTGCTGGAGCTCGTCGTGGGTGATGTAGCCACTTCCATCTTTATCGAAGTATGAGAAAGCAGCAAACAGATGATCCTGTTTCTCAACCTTGTTCAGATGCAATGTTGCGGCTATGAACTCCCCATAGTCAATTGTACCACTGTTGTCCACATCAGCCTGTCGTTTTCGAAATTTTCAATCAAACATCAAGTTCAAGAATCTAAGAAACATTAATTCAAACACCAATAAGAAGCTACATCTGCCTTTCCTGTTGGTAATTATTGCGGAATGCATTAGAATTTAGAAACCAATATGTATTAGGACAAGAGATATTTGGGGATTAGGATAATTACTGCTTGCATTAGATCGTAAATCTCGGATTCCTTAAGGTTGGCCCCAACTCTCTTCAGTCCAGCTTTGAGCTCTTCAAAAGTTATTTGACCGCTATTATCCGCGTCTATCATCTTGAACATCTCTCTTAGCCCAGCAATCTCATCTTCGGACATGGACTCTGCAATTACCTGCATAAAACAAAAAATGTTTTTTCTGTCAAACAGAAACGAAGAAGAAGCAGGCAATGTTTTAACCTCAGTACAGAGATCGAAAACCTAGGGACTTACTCTAAGAGCCATTTTCTTGAGCCTATTCATTGCAGAAAACTGTTTCATGCGACTTAGAACTGCAGAGTCAAGAGGCTTGTCAGGTGCCACACCATCAACTTGAACCCACGGATGGCCTGATAAAAATTTACGAATCTATGAGCAGAGAAGCCAAACTAGATTTCAACTCACACACACACACACAGTGTGAACTGACATATTTTGCAAGATTCTGAAAAAGTTGTTCCGAGTTTGTATAGCTACGAATAAATGGAATTATTGCCTGGTAAATATTTCAAGAGTAAAAAGAATTAACTTGTTACAATTGGCAATAATTTAATCTTACCATATAAGGACACTCACGCAAAGCAAATATTCAAATATAATAAGACCATGCAATTGCTTAAAGAAAAATAATAGAATTTCAATACTAATGTGCCTTGAATTACGAGTTTAACTCAATCGTCTCCATAAAGTGTCTTATTCTAGCTATCACATTTACTGTATTTTCATTTAATTAAGTTGTGTATGACTATAGTGAGGATATTCAGCAACAGTCCAATATATATATTTATTAAACATTAAGTACAAGATTATATGGTAAGCCCAATATCTGTTGCTATGCCCATGAATGCATTCAACATCAGTCTCATCTCAAGCAATATAAATGGTACTTCAATCTATAAAATCGAGATTATTACCGACATATAACCACAATCATTTGCTTTATACACTACCAACTAGGAAAACGACAAAAAAGTTTTAAGCAAACATAATGCGTGCGTAAGATATTTATTATTATATGATTCCAGGAGAAATAAGATTATAATAATGTCGTCAAGATACTAAAGAAAAAAATTAATTCAAAACATTTAGCTCCTATACCACAGCAAACTTAGTTTTTTATGGACTGGCGATGATCCATCAGGCACCATAATATGTAATAAACCAACTTCATAAATTCCATAACAAAAAAATACTTACAGAGGACTTCATGGGCAGTTAAACGCCGTTTGGGATCTCGAATGAGCATTTTCCTAACCAAATCTTTTGCATCGTCTGAGATACTTGGCCAAGGGTCCGACGAGAAGTCAAGATCACCATGCAGGACTTGCTCAAATATGCCTTGCTCAGATTCTGGCATCATGCAAAAAATTTAAAAAATATATTAAAAATAATATATTCCTTCCTTTGCAGGGTTGATCAGATATGAGCTTATAGGAATCAATGAAGATTTCAACAGGTCTCACCAGCCCAGAACGGAGGGACTCCACTGAGCAAAATGTAGACAATCACTCCAGCACTCCAGACATCAGCTTCAGGACCATAACGCTTTCTAAGAACTTCAGGTGCAACATAATATGGACTACCTACCACATCATGAAACTTTTCTCCTGAAAAATCAGAAAACCACCACCCCCTCAGTAGACTGAACAAAAGGTAACAGGGCTAAATTTTGCAGACGGAGTAGAACACAAATTCCTTCAGAAGTTTAATAGTTTCTTATGAAGAAGCAACCAAGAGAACAAAGTTAAAAATACCTAATGATTATGCTTTGAAAAAATAACAATGTAATTCTTCAAAGTCGTATCTGTCCCTTTGTCAAGAAGTCATAGTCGTTGAATACACCTATCATATCTATACGGAAACTGGAACTACACATTAATTTGAAACAAGATATCATGAATAATCTGGATAATAACTTAGATGGCACCTATGTAATACAAGTTATATTTAAGTCTGTATAGAAGTAGTGCCATGTAACTTACAGTTTTGCTGCTGCGCTAATGTTCTTTAAGCCAAAATATCCATTTTATTTTGGTAAATGTTAATAACCCTTTGTATAATTCAAAAGGAGGACCTACATTAAAAGTCTTAGACTCGGTTACTATTAGATTAACCATTAAACATATCCAAATTTGAAAGATAAAATAAAAACTAAATTAAAAAAATGGTTTTCTTGGAAATGGATCTATATGTAACAAAATAGCACTACATACAATTGAAGAATACCTATTCCATGCACAGCATGCAGCATATACTTAACTTCATTTGAAGGAAAAATCACGGGTTTCTCGAAGACCCCAAATGTGGATCTATCATTAAAGGTTAACGGGCACGCACGCGCAGAGACTTAATATAGATTTGCTTCTGAAGAGCATTAATCAAGAAACATCTACCATTATAAACTGCATAAATTAATTAACCACATACCTGGCTTGAAAAACATCGATAATCCAAAATCAATTGTTTTAAGAAGTGATTCCTCCTTCTGATCAACAAAAAGGAAATTCTCTGGCTTAAGGTCACGATGCATTACACCCAAGGAATGACAAGCTTCCACCACACCAACAATAGTCCTGGTAAGCTCGGCTGCCTTCCTTTCAGTATAATGCCCACGTTGTATTATCCTATCAAAAAGCTCACCTCCTGCACACAACTCCATGACAACATGAACTGCAACAGCATCCTCATACGCCCCCTTAATGGATATAACATTCGGGTGCCCAGCCAGATGGTGCATTATCTGAATTTCCCTTCTAACATCCTCGACATCTTCATCTGTCAGTAGCTTCCTCTTAGCAATTGATTTGCAAGCATACTGAACCCCTGTAGCCTTCTCCACGCAGAGGAAGGTTGTTCCAAACTGCCCCTGTCCTAATTTCTTCCCCATACTAAAAAACTCCTTCAGATTCCCAGTTTTCCTTGGTAAAACAGAGTCAGTCCTAAGCCCTGCACTAGTATTCCTCTTCATAGGTTTCTTGGGAATCGCCTGTTGCTCCGGTTTCGGTTCTGACTTTGGCATTGTCACTTGTTCCGGTGGTGTGCTTTGCACCGGCATGGGTGACTCAGGCTCCACTTGAGCCTCGTTCTTGACATTCTCTCCATTGACAGAAGAGGTATTAGTTTCTGGGATAGGGGACCGCCACATAGCGGCAGAAACCGATTGAAAAATGCCATTTTTCGTTATGCCTGGTCCAACACAAGTGTTTCCCATCTCTCCAAGAACAAACCCTACCAACTCCTTGCTCAAATTTCACCTTAAAGATCAAGTCTTGCCACTTAAATGGTATTACCAAAGCGAAATTCAAGATCTACCTGAATATCAAAATTAAAACAGTCAAGATTTTCCATTTCCACTCCAGATTGCCAATAACTACAAAAGACATTACACTAGCTACAACACCAACCAACTAATCAAGACAAGATATCAAAGCAAAACAACCAATTCAACAGTCACAGATCTCGAATCATCTCAGGAGAGGGCAAAAACAGCGCACACGCACACACACCACTCGAAACAACCAAAATCACACAACCATGCCCCCAACTTTTCAAGCACAATCCAGCAATAAAAAAGGGCAAAAAACGAACAAGATTGCAGAACATCAAACCTCGGAAAAGTCAAAGGAAAGCCACTCTCCCAAGTCTGCTAAAGAGAACAAACAAAGATGAAGAAATAGAAGGGCCCATCAAGAAAGAAAAAATCACAAAGTAACTATCCCGCTTTCTTCACTGAAAAGTAGCTGCAAAATTAAGGGTCAAACAAGGGAAAAGGTTGAGATCTTGATAAAACCCAGGTTTTTTCATCCCGTCCCCACTAACTAAAGATTATGCGAACTGATGTATTTTCCATAAATGAGCTTCGATTAAATTACTGAAAAATTCGACCGAACAATAATGCGTACAAGAATTAACATGCGAGTGTATGTCCTTATTTATATGTCTATAGTCAGACCACCCCGGAAGAAACGCGCTTTACTTTCCATCAAAATTCTCATTTGACAGTTTTTTGCCAGTGGGTTTTGTGTCCAAAATGTCAACTTGGATCTTCTACATCTTC
This sequence comes from Perilla frutescens, assembly GCA_026008535.1. Classification (NCBI taxonomy): domain Eukaryota; kingdom Viridiplantae; phylum Streptophyta; class Magnoliopsida; order Lamiales; family Lamiaceae; genus Perilla; species Perilla frutescens. Next base: position 31,409,327 of record BRKX01000017.1, on the reverse strand, counting down.
TAGACTTCTACCAGTTATATTCTTGTATCGGTGCAACATATTCGATATAGTTGTGCTAGAAATTTGAACCTAATACCTTGATCTGAGGTATTTGTTTTTAGGTCGATTAATTCATCCAATAAGACCAATACATCGTTTACCAAAGATAGGAGTTACCATACTTTATAAAATGATCTAGCATAGAATTATACCCGGGACCTTTTAAGTCGTGAGCGGGCTTTGAACTTGACATTTTTTGAGACAATTTGGAATACGTTTCTCTTTCTTTTTTCTAATTAAATAGTGATTGCTTATGGGTGTGTTTAAGTAACTCTCCATAAAAAGCGAAAGGGAGTTTCTGTTTGCAACTCATATTTACTCTTTGCACCTCAAAAGAAAAAAAAGAAAAAATAAAATAGTTTTGAAGTTATTTAAATGCCCTTTGTTTAAAAAGAAAAAATTAAATGTGGTTCGAAAATGAAATTTCGAACTCATCGTGTTTGTTCGAAATTTTATTTTCGAACATACATAGTTTTTAAAATAAAGTCACGTTCGGAAATTAATTTTCGAACATGCCATGTTTGTTCGAAAATTGATTTTCGAACAAACATGTCATGTTCGAAAAATAATTTCCGAACGGACTTCATGAATTTTTTTTAAGTACCGTTCGAACACAAGACTTCGAATATATCCATTATGCTCGAACAGAAGACTTCGAACATATTCAGAATGTTCGAATACACAACTTCGAACGGAACACGATTTTTTTTTATGCTTTTAATTTTCAGATTTTATGTTTTTTTAAGGGCATTATAGTCAATTTTAGGGGTGCAAAGAGTAAATATGGGGGTGCAAACAGAAACTCCCAAAGCGAAATTTGTGACATGACAAATGTCCCAAGTTGCGAATGAAGTCTTATTTGTCAAGAATATTAATGATCATATTTGATCCGGGAAATTTTATGCTAATCTATGATCTGTTATACACATCAACAACAATCTCACATTGATATAGTGTATGCTATTTTGTTAATGTATTCTCTATTTAAAAAATATTCATATATCGAGATTATTGTGGTTGTGGGTTAACATAAACTTTCATGATTGATCCATCGAACTACATTTGTCGTATATGATTTAGGGTTAGATCAAAGAAACATGCTACCCTTTAGCATGTGTGATTATTTTGAGCATTTTAAGGTAAATTAATAACTTTTAAATATTTACCACTTGGGTTAACTTTTAAAATATTTCATTTAATTTATACGTTAGATCAAAGAAACGCGCTACCCATTATCTTATACAGTTATTTTGAGTGTGTACAAATTAAAATAGTAACTTTAAAATATTTACCACTTGGGTTAGTTAATTTTGAAATATTTCATTTAATTTAGGGTGTTGCTATTAACACCACTATTTTTTCTCAATGCACTCTATACACCACTATTTTTTCTTTTTCTTTTTTCACTTTTTCTCAATGCACCAAACATAATGTCAATTTTACCCTTTCTCTTAAAAACAATATATTATTTAATTAAAACATTAAAAAGAAAAAGAAAAAGAAGCTTAAATAAAATGAAAAGCAACGTCGATAATTTCCTAAATCCTAAACAGAAAAATGAATAACGAAAAATGAACGACAAAGACGGAAAAAAAGAGTGAAGACATCGAATCCGTCGAAAGGTGATTTTTCAAAACCTCGGAGCAGCGGCAGCGTCATGGAATCTTCAAACCTCACGGATTTCATCAAAAATTTAACCCCCATTGAACCTTTTGGTATGTTTTTTATGTTTTATTTTTACCCATTGAATTTCTTAGTTTCGATTGAAGTTTTAAAGGTTTCGATCTTGAGGAATTTGAGAATTTGTATAACTTGTTTTGAACTTAAACCTAAAATTGATGAATTTGTTTGCTATAATAATCTGTTGAACGATTGAATTTGGGTAAAAATCAGTAATTTAGTTTGGACTGTATATTGTTGATTGATTGTCTAGACAATCGAAAAATAGCATACTAAACTACGTGTGTCTAGTTTGGAAAACAGTTTGTCAAATGCATTTTGATAAGTTCAGCAATCTGTTTTTTGAATAGACTCGTAGTGGATCAAAAAGTTAATTTCCAATCCTTGAACTGGCTGTTTGAAAACATATTTTTCAAAGTAACTCTGTAGAATTTGGAAAATAATTTTTCGAACTAATTCAGTACAGATAAAATTGTACTAACATCTCTTTTAAAAAATTTCAGCGTCAACTTATCGGAGGAGACCTACCGCGTCTATAAGAAGACGATGTGCAGAACGCAATGAGGCATCACGCATTCAAAATGCTCGACAAGAAAGATTGGATAATATGGCTAATGAGGAAAGAGTGGATGAGAATATAGAGAATGAAGGAGCTGAAGATATCAATCAAGAGAATGAGTGCTGATGATATCAATTAAGAGAATGAAGGTGCTGATGATATTATTGATGATGATGAGATACTGAGAGGACAATTTTCGGGAGGGACCGACTGATCATTTCAATTGTTTAGATCGATATGTGTGCATTCGAAAAACAGTTTTTCGATCCACATTTTTTCAGTTTTGGAAAATATGTTTTAGGAACAAACACAATTTCTGATTTGTACTTAAAAAATAAATGTGAAAAATAATATGTAAAAAAAATAAATCCCGAACAAACACAAGTCGTTCAGTTACAAGTCAATACATGTGAAAAAATAAATTAAGAGATTCACAATACACTAACAAAAATAAATTAAGAAATCCCGAATATAGTTTAGGTGCACTTTTCACCACTAATAGTTGTAATAAATTTTTCCCATTTAGCTGCGTAATCATTTCGGTGTTCTCTCCACTGAAGTGTAATAGGAGGAAATGGATGACTTGGAGTTAGCAATAACTAAAGGAAAAACATACCAAGTCCATTGTTGTGAATACATCTTGATAATGAACGATGAACGACTACAACAATTCCAAGTGGAATAGCTCTCTCACACACCCAATGGATCAATTCATCCCGAGAATCAAATAAATTCATTGTTGTCAATACATCCTGATAATCACGAAGTAATTCATGATTCAATGGGCCAACTACACTGCTCTCCGTAAATTCCTACAAATTTGTTGAAAATAGAAAAATCAAGACTGTTCGAAAATTTGATTTCCAAACACATGAAAGCATGTTCAAAACAAACATTTTAGAAACAATAAGGATAAGTTTGAAAAATTAAATTCGTGAATCACTTGATATTTATTCGAAAAACTAGTTACCGAACCATATGATTGTCGTTTGATAACGTAGTTTCCGAACCAAAGTGTACTAGATCAAAAAATTATTTTCCAAACTAGGAAATTATCGAGCAGATTGTATTTTTTCGAACCAATCGCGACAATTTGTAATCCTTAACTCGACAGATCTCATGAAAATTGAAAAAAATACGGTGCAAATAGTAAAAAAATCACTTATATTGCTCGTGCCTTCTTCATTTTTGAACTCCATGGTGATTTAGACACATAATATGCTATCCAAAGTTTGAGAAATAGGGTTTCTAGTTTGTTTGCTTCAAGTTTTCAACTATGCTTGTAAAGATTCACCTCAGTGTTTGATATCTGATCTATATTTACTATTTTTTTAAAATATTTATTATGTTATTTTAATTAGTGGTGTGTAGAGAAATAATAGTGGTGTATGAAAGTTAAAAAAGGGTATTTCAGTAATATCAATTTTTTTTATTTTTTAATTAATTTCATTTTGTGGTGCATTGAGAAAAAGTAGTGGTGTTAATAGCAACACCCTTTAATTTATAGGTTAAATTGAGTTGAACGAGTTTAATTTAATTTATAGGTTAAATTGAATTGAACGAGTTTATCTGTGACTCTATAAATTAATCTATTAAAATCAATGAGATTGAGATCAAAATCAAACTACTAACAAATCATAATTAAAGGTGAAAATGTAATTCAACAATAAAAGCTGCAACCCATATACAAATACATATGGCACAATTATTACTTGCGAGTGAGGACAAAGCACGTTGAAAAGGCTCATGTTGGTTGTGGGGACAACCGTTAGTTCAATAGTCGGGTCATTATAATTTTTAATGCATAACTAGTTTAACACCCACACCAACGCGTGGCGGTAGATGATACAATCTTATATTTTGAGCAATAAGTTTTAGTATCTGAAATCTTATCTGAGGAATTGCGGAATGATTATGTGCCAACTATTTAAACTTTCAAACTACACTGTATAAAAATAATATTTTATGTTTTGTTCAAGTTAATATTTTAATCAATTAAAAAGTACAATTTTTATTTTATTTTATGATTTGACATTTTTGAGTGGAAAATTTATTTTTGAAAATTGTGCACTACTTTATTTTTATAGGTAGTATAGATAACAATTGTTGTACGTTGACTACTAACGATACCTTTTCTTAATAAGTAAATTATATAGAATTGTTGGGGTTTTTTCGAATTAAACCACCGCATGATCTATTTGGTTGTTCATTAATCCATGTTCATGCAAATCATAATTTTATGTAACATGCATGTTTATCACAGTCTAATCAAATAACATGTAAAACAGATTCGATTCTAATAAAGCGGAAGACATCGAAAACGAATCTACTTACAAATCGACAGACGGTCTGTGGACAAGATTATAGATCTAATCTTGCTGTTGAATGAACAATGATAATGGCACCACTTATGTCACACACGGCCGCTGCACAATTCTACTCCAAGATCTTCTGTTGTATTCTCGGACTGTATCTAGATTCAGAGTGGGCTGAAATCTACTAGATAGAATTGTGAAATCTGTGGATAACTTTGAGAGACAAAGAGGGGCTGATTTCTTATGATTATTATCATTAAAATTTCGTGCCCCCCTCCCCTTATATATAGGGAGGGGTGAAATTTCATGTTCCAGCCCTACTAGGCTGGGCCTCTATCTCAAGTTCTATATCCAGTCCACTTTCAGTCATATTGGGCTACAACAGAGATCTAGAAGAATATTAAATTGGCCCACTAATTTATTTAATATCTAATATCCAATAAACTTAGGATATAATTAAATAAATTAAGTTTTACTTTTATTCCACTAAAGAAGTAAAACTGACCTACCAATTTAATACATATTTGTGAATATGCTTTCTCCTTTAGTCCAGCCATTCCCCGTGTTTAAGATATAATGTTCATTAATTAATTATGTCAGCCTCTGACAGCTATAATTAATTAACATCTAAATCCTTGAGTAGTACCACACAAGCTTTACCATGTAAGGAATAAATTCCACCTGCAGGGTTTCAACATGAACTTGCGTTTCCTCAAGAGAACATCATCAACCTGGCGCACTAGGACACGGTGCTCATGCACACTGCTCGAGACATCATGTATACATTATTATTACCCAAGATATCGAATTCAATCTACGAAAAGATCTTACTCATTGATAAATCAAAGTAATAAACAACGCACACATATGCTCGTCAATATCACATGAGTTCAGAACCCGAACTCTGTGGATCTTTATTCTCTCAGTAACTAGGTCAGAGACAGATAATAGTATCCTATCGTGATCCTCCTCAATACACAACGAGTGTACTAGAATAATCAGTTAGTGAAGATAAACTAACTTATCAGATTATTCTACGGTGTACCGATGGTGTGTTCAGGACCATCTAAGCCGTGAGTTCTTTAATACAATACAAGGTTCTAATGATATGATCTTACCGTGTGACTCCCCACACCATATCATCTACAATGTAAGTATATGGAACATTGCATAGAACAATTATAAAACATAATCTAAATGCAAACAGTGACTGCAATAACTTTCATTTCATATCATCATATCATCAGAAAAGTATACAAAGACAAGTCTTCTAGTATACAAAACCAACAATCTCCCACTTATACTTGAAGCATGTCTTTCAAGCATAAAAACTAACAGGCTAACTCTTCAATGAAAACTATCGACTCAAACTGCGTCCCTAGGTCTGTATCTCACTCTCATTTTCTCCACGTGACCATCAAAGGTCTTAGCCGGCAGGCTCTTCGTGAATGGATCAGCCAGGTTGTCCTCCGATGCAATCTTGACCACCGCCACGTCTCCTCTCTTAACGATTTCTCGTATAAGATGGTACTTTCTCTCTATGTGTTTACTTGCATTGTGAGCTCTGGGTTCCTTCGAGTTTGTCACTGCACCAGAATTATCACAGTATATCGTGATAGTCTTAGGCAAACCAGGAACCACGCCCAAGCCCAATAGGAACCCGCGGAGCCAGACAACCTCTTTTGCAGCCTCAGAGGCAGCTACATATTCAGCTTCCATGGTGGAATCCACAATGCATTTCTGCTTAATGCTCCTCCATGCAATGGCTCCACCTCCTAATGTAAACACATAGCTCGAGGTAGACTTACTCTGATCTTTGTCAGTTTAAAAATCTGAGTCCGTATAACCCAAAGGTACTAGACTATCAGAGCGGAAAACCAACATATAGTCTCGAGTCCTTTTAAGGTACTTGAGAAAGTTTTTGACCGCAGTCCAGTGACCTTGTCCAGGGTTAGACTGATATTTGCTTACCATGCCAACGACATAGCATATATCAGGCCTAGTGCATAGCATAGCATACATCAAACTTCCCACAGCCGAAGCATATAGTACTTTCTTCATTTCCTCTATCTCAGACTGTGTTTGGGGACACATTTCCTTGGATAGATGAATTCCATGCCTGTAAGGTATAAAACCTTTCTTGGAATCTTGCATGCTAAACCTAGCTAGCATTGTATCGATATAAGTCACCTGGGACAGACATAATATCCTTTTCTGGCGATCTCGAATGATCTTGATGCCAAGGACATGTCTGGCTTCACCCAGATCCTTCATATCGAACTGCTTGGACAACCACACACTAATGTTAGTTAACTCCTTCTTACTGTTTCCAATAAGCAAGATGTCATCAACATAAAGTATGAGGAATGACACCACGTTTCTATCACATTTCTTGTACACACAGCTCTCATCCGGACTTTGCACGAATCCATATGTCTGGATAACCTCGTCAAATCGGATGTTCCAAGATCTCGATGCCTGCTTGAGTCCATAAATGGATCTCTTAAGCTTGCACACCAAGTGCTCTTGGCCTTTAGTAATAAATCCCTCTGGTTGTCTCATGTGAATATTTTCTTCAAGACTTCCATTTAGGAAAGCTGTCTTGACATCCATCTGCCAGATCTCATAATCTAAATGAGCGGCAATTGACAAGAGAATCCGAATTGACTTAAGCATGGCTACCGGCGAAAAGGTTTCCTCATAATTGATCCCTTCTTTCTGAGTGTACCCTTTCGCCACCAATCTAGCTTTGAAGGTTTCATCTTGTGGTTCTACGAGCTCCCAGACTTGATTGTGATCCATAGATCCAATCTCAGATTCCATTGCAGTTTTCCAAGAATCTGCATCTTTATCTCGAATTGCCTCGTCATAGGTCCTGGGATTCAATTCATTTAGTCCCTCTGGGAAATCTGAAGCCTCTCCCAGACCAATGAATCTATCAGGTTGGTGTACAACCCTCCCACCGCGACGAGGCAGTTCCTGTACTTCCGTGACACGTTGTGCAGTGTTTGGTGGTTCCTCTTCTTGTACAACTGGTGTAGGATTCGATCCACCCCTTAACTCCTCAAGGATGATGTGACTCCTTGGTTTGTGGTTTATCACATAGTCTTCCTCTAAGAATCGAGCATTGGTGCTAACAATGATCTTTTGATCCTTAGGACTATAAAATAAACCACCTTTCGTTCCTCTAGGATATCTAACGAATAGCCTTACATCAGTACGAGGAGCCAGCTTATCAGCTTCCTTATCCAACACATGTGCAGGGCTACCCCAAATCCGAATATGGTTCAAACTGGGCTTTCGTCCAGTCCATAATTATGTGGGCGTAAAAGGAACTGATTTTGACGGAACCAAGTTAAGAATATAGGCTGCTGTTTCCAGGGCATATCCCCAGAATGAAATGGGAAACTCAGAATAACTCATTATTGATCTAACCATCTCTAATAGTGTACGATTCCTTCTTTCCGCCACACCATTCTGTTGCGGTGTTCCCGGCGCAGTCAACTGGGATATAATCCCATTCTCTACCATGTAATCCCTAAATTCACTCGAGAGGTACTCGCCACCATGATTAGAACGTAGTGACTTGATACTTCTGCCTGTTCGTTTCTCCGCTTCTGCCTTAAACACTTTGAATTTCTCAAAGCATTCAGACTTGCGACGTAACAGATAGATATAACCGTATCTAGAGTAATCATCAATGAGAGTGATGAAATACTCGAACCCTCCTCGAGCTTGAACTGACATAGGGCCGCACAGGTCAGAGTGAATCAAATCTAATATCCCTTCGGATCTATTTCCTTTTGACTGGAAAGGACGCTTGGTCATTTTACCTTCCAAACAAGATTCACATAAAGGAAATGATTCCAGTACCAAAGAAGACAATGGTCCATCATTTACAAGCCTTTGTATCCTCTTAAGGTTAATATGACCTAGCCTTAGATGTCAAAGATAGGTTTGATTCAATTCTGAAGGTTCTTTTCTCTTGTTAGGGTTTATGATCGATGTATTCAATAGTTGTCTTTACGTAGTGTTTTCAATTGGTTTAAGAAAGTATAAGTGTCCATCCAATGTGCCAGAATAGATAAAATGTTTAACACTAAAGATAACTACTTTGTTATCAAAAGAAACAGAATATCCATCCATAATCAATTTAGAAACTGAAATTAAGTTTCGCCTAAAACCAGGCACATAAAGACAATCTTTCAAAACCAAAGTTCTATCACTACTGAAAGGTAAAACAACGTCTCCCACTGCAATAGCCGCCACTCTTGTAGCATTACCCATGTAGACGGTGATCTCATTCTCACTCAGCTGTCTTTTTACCAGGAACCCCTGTAAAGACATGCAAGCATGATGAGTAGCTCCAGTATCTACTACCCATGACTGGGTAGAATAAGTTGCTAAACATGTTTCTACAACCAGAGTGTGAGATGTACCTCTCTTCTTCTTCTTCTTGCTAGGACACGCCGCCTTCCAGTGACCTAGTTGGCCGCACTTGAAGCACTTAGTCTTCGACTTGAATTCCTCGGGAGGAATCTTTGCCTTTGGCTTCTTTGCCTTAGGCGCCTCATCTGCAGCCTTCTTAGGTGCGTTTCCCTTCTTCCCTTTTCCACCAGAAAAGACGCTCCTTTTTCAGCTATGTGGGCCTCAGGACTGCTCTTTTGGAGCAATTCAGCCGTCTGAAGGTCTATGAGCAGTTCAGTCAGGCTGACATCCATTTTAATCATGTTAAAATTCAGCCTAAACTGCTCAAACTTCGAGGACAAGCTATGAAGAACAATGTCGATTTGAGAATCGCCATCTAGCTCTCCAACCAAGGTCTCGATCTCAGATAAATACCCCATCATCGTGAGAACGTGATCCCTAACAGGTGTGGAGTTAAACATTCTCGCATCCATCAGTTTCTTCATTGCCAAATGGCGTGTCGAGCGGTTCTGATGACCGAATAGCTGCCTAAGGTTGTACATGATATCATAAGCGGTTTTCATAGGCTCATGCTGATGTTGCAACACACTTGACATAGATGCCAAAGATGTAACAGCGCGCTATCTCATTAGACCTAACCCACTTATCATATGCAACCTTTTGGGCTTCGTCAGAACCCTCATCTGGCATCTAAGGACAAACCTCTTCAAGTACAAACTTGTGTCCCTCAGCAACAAGTACCAAGTTAAAGTTACGAATCCAGTCATTATAGTTTTCACCGATAAGTGTATTTTCTTTGAGGATTGAGGACAGATTGGAGAGTACCATTGATGATATGAAATAACTGAAATTAAAATATGCAGTACAGTCACAAAACACGTTTAGGATAAACAGTATATAATCGAAAACCTCACAAAAATTATATACTTTTCCACTGACACTTTAAAAACGATTTCTATAAGCCACGATCGTGTGGGCGTTTATAAATCTCATTTTTAAATAGGTTAAACCTTTAATTTGCCTCCAGTTGAATTTCCTTACAACAAGCAAATTAATAGCCGGATAAAAACACGGTCATGTAATCGTCTAACTAATAAGCCACGATCGTGTGGACGTTTATCAATAAATTACGTCTAAGTGTGCATACCATTATCTTCGCACCAAGATCACTATTCGAATTTAACCGCTCCAGATGGAGGAGTCGGTTAGTTCTAATAGTGTTCTACAGCTATCCATTTAGGAGATTTAATTTCTAGAGAAATCTGTGATATGACACATCCAATATGGAGGAAGACCGATGTCAACGCGCATGCCCATCACTTCTCAATTAAACCAGATATTAATGGAGACCGTATGAGATTTCTACATACTTTGGTATGAATCTTTCCCACTTAGTTATTTATGTTTGAGGTTTCATTTTATCCCATTTACGAACATGCAAACATCACATAAAATGATAAACATCTATTGCATGCTTCAACATAATAAGCAATAATAATAATCCAGCTATCATGGCTTATATCTCATGTTGATTGATGAGATAAAACTGGAAAGTCAGCTCCGGAAACAGGCTTAGCCGCCGCCCCTTCACCGCGCCTCGCTGAAAACCCTAGCTCCATTTAGGGTTTCGGGACGTGAACCGGTGAACCTTGGTGCTGAACTACTTTCCTTCTTTGAGTTAATCTTCGATCTTTATTCAATACAGACTATCTATTTTAAAAGGAAAAATCTAATATTGCTAGAATAAAAATTACAACTCAAAACTCGGCCTAACAGTTTTATATCTATTACATTAAAACATCGTAAAATAAAACTTAGACCTAATCCATGGATTTTCTCATGGATAAAAATCACGTAGCCAAACCGGCATACGGCCAACATTCATTCAACATAAACATACATCACATAAAATAAAGGAGCCATGATAGTTGGTAAACCAGCAAACAAACACAGTCTACAAATCCAACAATCATTTATTAAATGATCCACATAAAATAACATATGATATCTATGCATGAATATTAAATAATAATCGAATTTAACAATTAATTAAATTAATTAATTCGATATTATCCACAAGATAAAAATTGGAAATTAAAATAATTATCCACCAATTTAAATCATGATATTTTCAAAAATATATCTTAAAATAAATATGGAAATTATTTATAATTATCCACCAAATTTATTTAATATTTTCAAGACACCCTAATTAAATAATAATTGGATATATTGATATATATCAAAAATCTAATCCAAATATTATCCATAAGAATCTAAATCTTTAAGGATAAGGTTTGAAGATTTGATCCTCTTCAAAATCTTCCAAATCCTATCCAAAATCAAATTCTTATCATAATTGGATTTTGATAATTATTTGTATATATCCAAAAACGACCTTATCCAGCATTTAATCTCATAGATTTCGAAATTATCCAAATAATAAATTGGAGATTTGATCCATTTCAAATTCTTCCAAATTTAAAATTCTATTTTCAAATCTATCTAGATTAATATTAGGTAAATCAAGATATACATCAAATAACATCAAATCTAAATCCAATATACATAAATTTCGATCCATCCTAATAAATAAATTTGAAAATTTGATTTTCATCAAAATCTTCTCCAAATTAATTTATTAAAAATCAAAAAATACACTATATTTCACATTTGGAAATTTTAACATTAATCAAAAAACTATTCCAAATAAATAGCTATAGGTTTCGAAATTTTCAAGAATTAAAATCTGAAAATTTTGATCCACTTCAAAAATTATCAAATTTAAAATTCTAATTTCAAACCTATCTAGATTAGAATTTTGTAACTTTTGATATACATCAAAAATCACCAAATCCAATTATAATCACCAAAAATTTCGAACCCTATTCAAATTAAATCTGAAAATTTTAATGTTGATCAAAAATCCATCCAAATTTAATTATAGTGTTCGAAAATTTTAACACAAAATTAGGGAATTTTTAACACATCAAATTCGAAAATTTGATCACCAAATTTTCGAAAATAATGAGACACAAATCTGGAAATTTGAAGACATCAAATATCATTCCAAATCTATATCTCATCATGTTCAAAAATTCCAACAATTCAAAACTAGAATTTTCGAATTCAATCCAAAATTCTTCCAAGTCTTGAACACCATAAAAATCGACATATATGCATATTTAAATCTGAAAATTTAAGAACTATAAATTTAACATCAAATTTAAATATATATATATATCGAATTCATGCTCGGATTAATCCTAGAACAGTGCCAAAACCTGGCTTTGATACCACTGTTGGGGTTTTTTCGAATTAAACCACCGCATGATCTATTTGGTTGTTCATTAATCCATGTTCATGAAAATCATAATTTTATGTAACATGCATGTTTATCACAGTCTAATCAAATAGCATGTAAAACAGATTCGATTCTAATAAAGCGAAAGACATAGAAAACGAATCTACTTACAAATCGACAGACGGTCTGTGGACAAGATTATAGATCTAATCTTGCTGTTGAATGAATAATGATAATGGCACCACTTATGTCACACACGGCCACTGTACAATTGTACTCCAAGATCTTCTGTTGTATTCCCGGACTGTATCTAGATTCAGAGTGGGCTGAAATCTACTAGATAGAATTGTGAAATCTGTGAATAACTTTGAGAGACAAAGAGGGGCTGATTTCTTATGATTATTATCATTAAAATTTCGTGCCCCCCTCCCCTTATTTATAGGGAGGGGCGAAATTTCATGTTCCAGCCCTACTAGGCTGGGCCTCTATCTCAAGTTCTATATCCAGTCCACTTTCAGTCATATTGGGCTACAACAGAGATCTAGAAGAATATTAAATTGGCCCACTAATTTATTTAATATCTAATATCCAATAAACTTAGGATATAATTAAATAAATTAAGTTTTACTTTTATTCCACTAAAGAAGTAAAACTAACCTACCAATTTAATACATATTTGCGAATATGCTTTCTCCTTTAGTCCAGCCATTCCCCGTGTTTAAGATATAATGTTCATTAATTAATTATGTCAGCCTCTGACATAAATCAGAGTAATAAACAACGCACACATATGCTCGCCAATATCACATGAGTTCAGAACCCGAACTCTGTGGATCTTTATTCTCTCAGTAACTGGGTCAGAGACAGAGAATAGTATCCTATCGTGATCCTCCTCAATACACAACGAGTGTACTAGAATATTCAGTTAGTCAAGATAAACTAACTTATCAGATTATTCTACGGTGTACCGATGGTGTGTTCAGGACCATCTAAGTCGTGAGTTCTTTAATACAATACAAGGTTTTAATGATATGATCTTACCGTGTGACTCCCCACACCATATCATCTACAATGTAAGTATATGGAACATTGCATAGAACAATTATAAAACATAATCTAAATGCAAACAGTGACTGCAATAACTTTCATTTCATATCATCATATCATCAGAAAAGTATACAAAGACAAGTCTTCTAGTATACAAAACCAACAAGAATGACTTATTAACCTTGGTGGTCGGATGAGATAAAATCATGTAGTCCACATTGCATGTCCAACTATTATGTTCCATTATCAAATTTAATACTTTAAAAATGTTTATTACAAAAATAAAATTTATTATAGTATAACCATTCATAATTAATATTTATTGTTTGATAAAAAAAAATTAACATTCATTTTTAAAAAATAAATTTTTAAAAAAAATATATATCCTAATTTTGGAATAATCAACCTTATTAATCAATTATATTAACTAAAAAAATAGTTAAAATAAATATAAATCATAATTGGATGGAATAAATCCTAAATAATAATTATAAAGTTAAATTAAACCAAAACAAATTGAAATTGATGAAAAAAATAGATGAAAATCTAATAAAAATCAAAATGGGGCACCAAGTGAGATAGAGAAAGTGAAACATGAGATTTCATTTGGGTGGGACGTGGGGGTTATTTTTACTTTCGATCATTTAGTTTATGGGCTTCTCAGATAAAGATCTTACTTAACTGCACACTTTTGATCATTTAATTTATTGGCTTATCAGATAAATATCTTACTTAACTGCACAATTAATGATTTTTTTAATGTCTCTACTCTTTACCGACGATAAGCACAATTAATTGCTTTTATTGCATGACAAATCCATTCCACAAAAGATCAAATTTCACATATTTTCAAATTCAGTAAAGCTATGCGGTCAGATTGTAGTTGGCCATAAAGGGTGGTTTATTAATTGTGATATTAATATTAAATGAAACGCTAATTAATGTAATTATTGGATTATATATTTTTATTGTAGTACCATTCCCGCATATTGTGGAAAGAGATTAGCCAAATATATTTGAAATTCAAATTGTTAAATCCAAATCTCTCGTCAATAATTATTGATTGTATTTCCCAATAAAGATAATATTGAATCCACCATTGTAGTCACAAATACACATTCATAATAAAATTTATTTCATTAATCTTTCACACATACATCCATATACTTTCGCTTGAAGTAACACAACGACATAAGCATGGAACTCAAAGGCAGAAGGGGTAAGGAGAAGAAGTTTTATGTTATATTCCAAGGTATACGAACCAGAATATTTTCTAGTTGGGAAAAATGTGCATCATACATGCTCAATTGTAGGAAAACTTGTATAAATCTTTTCCAACAAAAGAGAAAGCTACAGAGGCATACAATATGTTTTTTCAATCCAATAATTATGAACATAAAAGTTCGAGTATCGGCCATGGAGTGGATGTTATTGTTCAACCAAACAAGTGTCATATTAGTTCGAACAGTAAACAGAAAAAGAAAGAACCTGGCGTTGACGTCGCTTGTGAAGTTGTGAAAACTAAAATTTTCAGTTTTAAGATGTTTATGTTTGGTGTTGTCGGTGACATTTTGATTTCAATCTTATTTGTTAGGATCGAGCAGTTAAACCTTGATTCGATAAATACATGATATTTATTTTTGGAATTTTGATTTCAATCTTTTTTTTGGTCGGTTAAATATTTTCTTGCATAGATTACAAGTTGCACTGCATTCAAATCCAATTATAATTTATAAATAATTAATTACAAAATAAATCCAAAATAAACTTATAAATTTATATTTATATTATTGGAATAAACTTAAACAAGATAAACGAAAATAAAATTTAACAAGATAAACCATACACAATATAATATAAACTTAAATATTCATAGTATTCGATAGATAAAATGGGAAACTATAACAATGGCCAAATTGGTCTATACAGAATACGAAAAGACGGAAACTAAACATATGCTGCAAATACTATAATCCGAAAACTAGTATAATTAATTAAACATCACTTGAAGACAAGTCTGAGATGACTATACCAACATTAGATTTTGAAATTCTAAGAATTATAGTTTGCAAATTAAGATAAGATCACAACACTAAAAATAATTTTGAAATTTTAGTCGTCCATGCATGCACTATATATATCAAGATCACAACATTAGATTTTGAAATTCTAAGAATTCTAAGGATTTCACAAATTAATATAAGATCACAACATTAATTAAAATTTTAAAATTATAGGGCATGCATGGTACTATACCAAGATCGCAATATTAGATTTTGAAATTCTAAGAATTATAATTCATAAATTAATATAAGATCACAACACTAACTAGAATTTTAAAATTATAGTCCATGTGCATATGCACTACCAAGATCACAATATTAGATTTTCAAATTCTAATAATTCTAAGAATTATAGATCACAAATTAATATAAGATCACGCCACTAATTATAATTTTGAAATTTTAGTCATCCATGCATGCACTATACCATGATCACAACATTAGATTTTGAAATTCTATGAATTTTAAGAATTGTAATTCACAAATTAATATAAGATCACAACACTAATTAGAATTTTAAAATTATAGTCCATGCATGCACTATACCAAGATCACAACATTAGATTTTGAAATTCTAAGAATTATAGTTCACAAATTTATATAAGATAACAACACTAATTATAATTTTGAATTTTTAGTAGTTCATGCATGCACTATACTAAGATCACAACATTAGACTTCATATTTTCAATTAGAATTTCACTATAATTTCATTATAATTTTATAATTTCACTATGAAGTATTATAGTTCACTATAATGTTCACGAACGTTATAATGAACTTAATGTAAATTACAGAAAGTAAAACACACAAGAGATTGATAACCCCTTTTGATCAACTGATCTACGTTAGGAGGACCTGTCAAGTCCGTGAGAAACAATCCACTACTCTGATGTATCATTTACTAGGGATCTTACATACAGCTAACCTCACATCACTCAAAACTCATTCTACTCGAACACCCTCTTTCAATGGATTATACTATGAGCTCCCCTCACAACCTAGATTTCTACCTATCTAGTTCCCACGGGTATTCTCTCCCGAGAACCCTTTGACAGTATATGAAAGGTATTTCAAAACACTTTGATTAGAACACCGATTTCTAGCCTAATAATGACAACCGAAACCTATGTGGCTCTTAAACAATTTAGAGCTCTTGTGCAGAATGTATCTATTCAGTGTGTTTGTAACAGTCTGAATTCGAGCTATTTATAGATTACAGCATAGCCTTACCATGGAAATAAAAGTCCTAATCTTATTAAAAATCTGATAAGGAAACTTCCTTAAATAACTTCAAAATTGAGGACATGACTTGTTAGAATTCTTCCATCTTTAGACTTCTGTCTTATCTTCAATCATGTGCCCCTTTAAACTGAATAAGGCACATTCTAGAACGATCTTGAATCTCCTATTGGTTGGCAACTTTGAACATCTTCAACGATCTTTGGAAGAACAATCTGGACAAAGGATGTTTAAGCAAACGTTCACGAATGTTGCAGTGAACATTGTTAACTATGAACCTTCATATCAGGTGGCACAATGAAATGTCTTATATGTTCACAAACTGATTTCTGGCTATCACGTAGCTAGCAGTGCTCAACATGTTTAACAATCTCAGTTGTGGCACGATGGACAACCATTTTCATCTTTAGCTTAGTTCAAACTCCTTACTTGAGCTGTCTTCAGGAAGTTCAGATTTGTAACAGCCCAGTCCCGAGAATTAGTACGGGGATATTATGAGTAAAAATAGAAGGAAAAATATGGTTTAATTGGAAATCCAGGGAGGGGGATATTTCTAGAATTGAACTAAGTTAGCGCCTCAAAATGTAGGCAGCATAACTTTATAACTGGAAGGAATCCACATTTTCCACAAATCAAAGGAGTCAGATGGTTCAATCAAGTCAAAAGAACGCCTTTTCATAGGCCAATCAAGACTTTAACAGAATCCAATAGAAATATGACTCTTTAAATAATCAAGACCTCTTCATAGGTTACAATAGCTAAGACCTGTCAATAGGTCGGAGGCAAATAAACTATAATGTCCCATTCATAGGACGGAAGCAAGAAAATAACTTACGATTTGCTATAGGTCAATTGAAAGTAAGCAGAATCATCATGCTTGTAAAGCCTCTTCATAGGCGAAAATAAATTAACAACATGCATATCAAAAGGTAGGACTTTTCCTTGGATTAAATTGTAGTTAAGCATATGAAACATGCTAACTAGGACAATTGTTAACAATCAGAGTAGCGGAATCTTATGAAAACTCAAAGCAATGATATACCAAATTCATCAGAGTAGCAAGAAACATAGTGGGAATAGTGGTACAATACTTTCAAAATATAACTTCAGCAGCTAACCCACTCTACAGCTACCATCCACCTCTTCATCTCAACCTGAAAAGCATTTAAAAAAGAGGGTGTGAGTACTAATGCACTCAGTGGGGTTATGAGAAAGCTCTATAAAACTTTAAAAATATCCAATATTAACTGGCAGCATACGGGAAACAAATCGCAAGAGTCCTTCCCATATCGGTAAAACCATTTACTTCCTCTGGGCCCCTCCTGTCTCAAACCTGATATCTACTGCACCCTTAGGCATACCTTAAGATAAGAGAGGGGTTGCCTCAAATATTCCACTGAGTATGCGAGGGGGTTACCCAGCAGTGACTCGAGTATGCGAGGGGGTTACCCAGTAGTGACTCCCTTAGTGATCAAAGATCACATCCTGGTAACCCGAATGTTATAATCAATAAATATGAGTATGCAAGGGGATTACCCAGTACTGACTCTCTGGTGCGTCGTTTTTCACCAAAAATAATCCGACACGCAGTCGGTATGCCCAAACTACCCAGAATAGTAGCAAGCAAGATCGTCTCCCAAAGGACCGGTGAGAACTATTCGAACCCTCAGTTTGCAGTAACCAACTTTCCACACGAATATCTTGATTATAATAAAAAAACCAAATTGAAAAGCAATTAAATAAATGTAGTTTTCTTAACAGATTTAAAAGTATTCCGACTTCCAATTAACTCCAACCTAGTTTAATTATTCCGATCATTGACTCAATGATATTTCCAATTAATGCATGCAAACCAGTTATAGCCACCGAAGACACTTACTGACGCAGCCTAATTTCTCCTTAGTTTCTCGATAATCAGGAAGACACTTCACTAATTATTTCCCTAATCGATTGGCAACCGTAAGAGACACTCTATAGATTTAATGAGCCGACAACGTTAGACACTAGAGAAACCCGATTCAAAACCAATAGACTCTGACACAGGACTATCGAATTAAGACTGCTCTTATCTCGATTCTGAAGAATCGTTGTACCACTAATTAAACATAAACCATAATTACGGATGGCCGATTTAATTGGCTACTAATTAATTCCGATCTACTAAATATTTGCAACTACCTAGCAGAATCGAAACAATTAACAACTTTAAATGCAGAGAATCACAGATATATACAATTAATTAAAGCAAAAAGAACATTTAGATCTCACAGAATAATTATACCAAGGATTCGTTAATCTTCACCGGAATAGAGTGCGTTTAGCTTGAATTCATACTTGGAATTGCAATTCAGAAATTAATTGAAAAGAAGAAATATGAAAAGAAGAAATATGAAAAGAAGAATGAAACTTGGAATAAAATCGTGTACTGCAGAGAAAAATTAGCGTTACTGGCGTTTCCTCTGTGTAGAATAAACTGTACTGCAATGGATACTGTAATAATAGAGTCCTACTCTATCTAGAAGTCTTTTATACCAATCCTTAACTAATTAATTAATAAAAGAAATCTAATCCTAATCCAACTAGGAAAATAATAAAATAAAGTCCAACAATAATAAAAATAGCCCAAATTTCATCTATAGCCCACAGCTGGTGCATATCCACTATCTCCAGTCCAAATACTTGCACAATCCACCAGTCGGTATGCCCATACCGACTACTTTCCAGGCTCTTCAGCTTTCTTCAATCCAATTGTGTCCAACCCCTTCAAAACAATGCCATTATCTCCACTCCCATGTCAACCACCTGAAATTAACCACAAGACATAATTCTTCCACAAAACTTGACCAAGGGTGAGTAACTACGCAAAAATACACAAAAAATGACTCACAATATATACAAAATAACAACCTAATCAAACCCCCCCACACTTAGACAATGCTCGTCCTCGAGCAACACTAAACAAAAGAAAGACTCAAGAAATACTCAAAGACGACAGAACAATCATTGGCAACCTTTAATGGAAAACAATCAAAGTCAGAGACAAGATACAATCATCCACAGTCCACAAACCAATCTCTTGTTTCATAAAACTGTACACATGCTTTTCATTCAAGTCAAAAAACATGCAAAACCAATCCTGCCTCACCAAGGTCACTCAAATTCTCTCAATAGAAGATATGGACAGAATATAATTCACACAAATCGTAACTTGATGCTCTCAAACATAAATTTGCCCATATGTCAAATCTCTACCATGCAAATGAGATCTATACACAAATCAAAAGGTCTTTTTGCACTGGTTGTAGCGGGGCTAAGGTACATAGGTAGGATAAAAATGATGAAATGGCTCAAATAATTGAAAACATGTAAGCATATCAAATGCATTCACCAAATTCGTCTGCACTTTCCAAATAAATAAACAAAAACCAATTGAGTGTTGGCTTCCAATAATACAGGGCAACCAAATAAATGACAACAATTGAGCATAGCCTTTTTTTCATGCTCGTCCTATTCCTTATTTTTTTTTTCATATATATTTTTTTCTTCTTTTTTTTCTTTTCATCTTTTTTTTTTGGAATAGAACAGAGACATATGCACATTCGTCAACTCTCCAACACCAATATCTTCAAGCAGACTTTAAACTCACTTCAAACCAAAAATACACTTACATGTTTTCAAGGGACAAGAGCAGGCCAAAAGACTAAGGATTAATTATTTAGTGGCTATTTGTCATCAAGAATAAATAGATTAGGAACAACGAGCTCACTAATGGATAATGAAGGTCATGGATAATTTTTTAAGCCAAAGTAATGGGTAATCCTAAATGCCTTAATCATTTTCATGCAAAGAAACTCAAAAGCGGCGTGATTATGGCAACTGGGCAAATCAGAAATCCAACATGCAAGTACGATACACTCAACAAGAAAATAAATCGAGCTTTCTCATATATAATGCTCATCAGGCTCAATCCTCACAATATAGTAAGCTTCAACAGTTTTGATTAAATTTTGCATATTTCCTCATTCAAGAATACATACAAGCATGTGCACATTTTAATCACAAGAGACAAACCATCCACTCAAGGCCAATCCCATATCATACTCTTTCTTATCATGCAATCCATCTCAAGTAAGCCAATGATTTGACACACCAAAAACCACATAAAACTCTTTTTTTTCTTTTAATAAATAGAAAAGACAAAAACTAACTCTCCCCCCCCCCCCCACACTTAGATACCACAGTGTCCTCACTGTGTAAAAGAGGAGAGCGACCCAAAAGAAAAATAGAAAAGCATAAAAGAAAAGAACAAAAATAAAAAAACTATACAAAGAGAAGAAAATGCAAACTGTGTGGTCACTAGGAGGAAGACATGGAGAAGTGGACGACGGCTTGTTCCACAGCCTCGAGGCGGTCATGGAGATCATCAAGTCGGTCCATAATCCGGTGAGTAAAGCGCTCGAAGAGCTTCTGGATCTCAACAAGAGAAGGGCCGAAGCTAGAAGAAGTACCTGCACTAGAAGAATGACTCGGGCCAGAGACACCATGTCTAGACAACTGATAATTGCCTTCGGTGTTAACAAAAGGCAAATGCATAGCACGAAGGTCAAGTAAAGTAAAATAGGAGACGTGAATGTGAATGACCCTGTCAATATCAACATGTAATTTTTGGGCTAAAAGAGTGATGAAACTCCCTAAAGGAACTTTCCCAGTAAAATGATTAGCACTAAATTGCCATTGTTGTGCAAGCCAAAACCCAAAATTCAATTTTCTGTGCCAAATCATGCTATGTAAAATGAAGATTTCCTTTTTCGTCACAATATTCATCGCATCAGAACGACCAAAGAAATTATAAGACACAAACCTATGGCACAGTCTCAAACCATCATCTCTTAAATTGGCACTTTTAGATACTCGTTGCACATAATCATCCTCAATTGACATCTCACGCCAACGATCAGCAATAGACACAGAAAAAGAATGCGGAACATCACACGCAGCAGACTCATACCACTCATCAAGCAATGACTCGTCAGATTCAACTCCAAGCAAGACATTCAAGGCATTAACTGACAAATTAAAATTCTGGCCCTTTAGACGAAATACAATAGCATGCGAGTCGGAAAGCCCCCTAGTGGAATCAAACGCAAATGTAGACAGAAATTCAAAACTCAACATATTGAAGACAGGACACTCATTCTCAAGCAACAAATCCCAACCAATATTCCTAAAATAATCATGAATAGCTTCATTGACCCCAAGAACCTCAATGTTCGACTAATCAAAAAGAGGAGGACCAAGTAGAGTGTGTTCCTGATTTAATCGAGAACGTTTATGTACCTCTTCATCAGGACGAAACGGTGGCAGTGGTGAATCATGTTGAGAAGAAACAAAAGGCGGCTGTGACGGGGTCGTACGAGTCGAAGGGGTAGGCGTAGGGGCTGAATTGGACTGAGTCCGACGTGGAGAGGGCATGGCCGCGAAAGGGGACGTCGGCGGCATGGTCGCCGGTGACCTGGTAGTGGTGGAGGGTGGCGGTCTGGGCGCGGCGGTGACGGCCTCTCGCGCAGCAGCAGCGGCGGCGCGGGTCTGGGGCGGTGACTTCCGTTTTTCTGACCCATGAGTTAGGGCGACGTGTGTGTGCAGCGGCGAACTGTGGCGCGGCGTCGTCGGCAGTCGGTGGTGCGACGGTGAGCAAGAGTTGCAGCGGTTGTGTTCTTGCGTAGCGTGAGAGAGAGCGGCGAGACGTGTGAAGAATAGGAGAGAGAGAGAGAGAGAGCGAGACTTGTAAAAGAAGAAAGAGGAGAAAGGGATTATATGTGGGGAATAAAGTAGATACCAATTAGGGAATGGAATAAATTAATCTAGATGGAAAAATTAAAAAATCCCCAATTGGTAACTTTTCAAAATTGCTAAACAACCCCATCTCAAAACCCCTCTTTTTTTTTAAATTGGAACACCGATCTTCACACTTTATTTGCTCTTTTTTTATTTATTTTTTATAAATGGTAAAAACGAAAAAATAAAAAAAAAGAACTAAGGATAGAAAAGAAAAAAAACTAAACAAAAAACGAAAGAAAGAAAAAAATAAATCAAATAACAAAAACAAACGAACTAAATAAAATGAATCAAAGAAAATAAATAAAAAAACAAAGAAATAAAAAACTAAATAAAACAAACTAAAAAATAAATTGCAGAAAAATAAAAACAAAAACAAAATAAAATAAAAACACGGGTTGCCTCCCGAGAAGCGCCTTTATTTAATGTCTGAGGCTCGACATGAGGAGAGCATGATCACGAAACAATGATGGGGTCACCAGATTGACCCCGTCAAAAGTAGGTGTCTCCATTCCGGCAAAATACGGCTTGAGTAATTGCCCATTGACCTTCAAAAGCTGGCGAGTGCTAAGACTTCGAATCTTCACTGCTCCGTGAGGACTGACATTCACAACTTCGTAAGGTCCACTTCAATTTACCCGGCATGATTCGGAGACGAGCATTAAAAAGCAGTACCTTCTGTCCAATTTCAAAAGTCTTCCTTCGAATATACTTATCATGCAGAAACTTGGTACGCTCCTTATATATGCTAGCATTGTCATAAGCTTCTAATCGAATCTCTTCGAGCTCTTATAATTGAAGCTTCCTTTCACGGCCTACCACATCTTGATCAAAACAACACTACTTTACAGTCCAGAATGCTTTGTGTTCTAACTCCACAGGTAGATGGCACTGCTTTCCAAAAATCAATCAGTACGGAGACATCCCGATAGGTGATTTGTAAGTTGTGCGGTATGCCCATACCGCATCATCCAGACGCAAACTCCAATCTTTGCGATTTGGGTTTACCATTTTCTCAAGAATGCTTTTTATCTCACGATTAGATACTTCTGCCTGTCCATTGGATTGGGGATAGTAGGCTGTGGCAACTCGGTGATGAACTCCATATTTCTTGAATAGGGCCTCCAAAGTACGGTTACAAAAGTGTGTGCCTTGATCGCTAATGATAGCACGTGGAACACCAAACCGATGAAAGATATTGGTTTTGAGGAACCTGGGTCCTGGAAACCACCTTAGAATCATTAGACTGAGTAGCCTTAACCTCGATCCACTTGGAGATATAGTCGACGGCCAAAAGAATGTACGAGTTCCCGAATGAACTGGGGAAGGGACCCATGAAGTCCATGCCCCACACATAAAAAATCTGGCACACCAAAATAGGAACTTGAGGTATTTCATTCCAGGAAGAGATATTGCCAGTGCGTTGGCATCGATCACAATTCTTACAAAAGAAATAAGCATCCTTGAAAATAGTTTCCCAATAGAAGCCACAATCAAGAACCTTACGAGCTGTTCTCTTTGGTCCAAAGTGGCCACCACAAGCATGAGCATGGCAAAAAGTCAGAATGGACTGGATCTCGTCGTCGGGAATGCACCGCCTAATTACTTGATCAACACAAGTTTTCCATAAGTAGGGGTCGTCCCATATGAAATATTTTGCTTGGCTTTTCAATTTATTTTTCTTCGTTGTCTCGGTCCCTCTTGGAAACATCCCAGTAGTTAAATAATTAACCAAATCAGCATACCAAGGGATCATACCGGTAACTGTCAATAAAAGCTCATCAGGAAAATCATCCGGTATGGGCATACCGTCGGATTGTGTCAGCAGCCGGCTTAAATGATCAGTAACATTATTTTCGGCTCCCTTTTTATCCTTGATCTCCAAGTCGAATTCCTATAGCAAAAGCACCCACCGTATGAGACGATGCTTGGATTCCTTTTTGGAGAGCAAATATTTCAAAGCAGCATGGTCAGAATACACCATGACTTTCGATCCAACAAGGTAAGAACGGAATTTTTCACAAGCAAAAACCACAACAAGCAGCTCCTTCTTCGTCATCGTGTAATTGCATTGAGTGGGATTAAGAGTCTTTGATGCATAATATATCACATGGCTATTTTTCCCACTCTTTTGCCCAAGTACATCTCCGACAGCAAAGTCGCTTGCATCGCATATGATCTCGAAAGGTAGCCCCCATTTCGGTGGTTGAATGATGGGAGCCGAAGTCAACTTGCTTTTCAAAAGATCGAACGCCTCCTTACACTTGTCATCGAAGATAAATGGAGCATCCTTCTGCAGCAGTTCTGTCATAGGCTGCGCAATCTTCGAAAAATCTTGAATAAATCGCCTGTAGAAACCCGCATTACCCAAAAAGGCCCGGATTTCTTTATCATTAGATGGATAAGGCAACTTCACAATCAAATCAACTTTCACCTTATCCACTTCTATCCCCTTCTCAGAAATAACATGCCCGAGCACAATGCCTTGCTTCACCATAAAGTGACACTTTTCAAAATTCAGCACCAAATCTGTTTCAACGCACCTCTGCAGAACCTTGTCCAGATTAGCCAAACACCGATCAAAGGAGTCTCCATGCACTGTAAAATCATCCATAAAGATCTCGATACAGCTTTCAATCAAGTCGGAGAAAATACTCATCATACACCGTTGGAAGGTGCCAGGAGCGTTACATAAACCAAATGGCATTTTCCGACAGGCGAATGTTCCGAATGGGCATGTGAAAGTTGTCTTTTCTTGATCTTCTTGGGCTACAAAAATTTGGAAGTAGCCCGAGTAACCATCCAGGAAGCAAAAGAAAGATTTTCCCGCCAATCGTTCGAGCATCTCATCAATGAACGGCAAGGGAAAATGGTCCTTGCGTGTAGCATCATTCAGCTTCCGAAAATCTATGCACATGCACCAACTTGTTTGAAGCCTCATGGGAATTAATTCACTGTTCTCATTCTTGACCAACTGGAAACCAAACTTCTTCGGTACTACGTGCACTGGACTGACCCAAACGCTGTCAGAAATTGGGTAGATAATCCCTAACTGGAGCAGTTTAAGGATTTCTTTGAGCACCACCTCTTTCATGACAGGATTCAATTTCCTTTGTGGATCTCTAGATGGCTTGCAATCCGGCTCAAGGAATATCCGGTGCATGCAGATATCAGGACTGATCCCTTTGATATCGGCTAAGGTCCAACCAATTGCTCCCTTATGCTTTTTCAAAAGCTCGACCAACCTTCATTCTTGCTCAGTGCTTAGATCCTTGCTGATGATGACAGGCAACATGTCTTTCTCTCACAGAAAGACGTATTTAAGATGTTCTGGTAGCACCTTCAATTCTAACACTGGAACTTTCACAACAGATGGCAAAATCGGCTCCGAATTGATCGGTATGGGCATACTACTTGACAGATGCCGATCAGGAAACTCACTGGTGGCATACAACTGCATGATGATATCTCGAATCTCCTCATCTTCTCCTGTTATAGCAACAGTATCAGACATTCCACCAAATAATACCTGCTCCAGTTTGTCTTCCCTGAAATGATTCTCAACAAAATCATCAACTAACTGATCAACAATATCAATCATATATAAAGCTTCAGGATCCTCAACATGCTTCATAGCTTCAAAAATATTAAATGTGACAATATCTCCATCAAATTCAAAGCTAAGCATGCCTTTATCAACATCAATTTTAGTTCTAGCAGATTTTCATGAATGGTCTTCCTAAAAGAATCATAGATCTATGTGCAGAAAATGAATCACCCATGTCAACTATATAAAAATCCACAGGAAAAATCAATTCATTAACTTTGACTAGAACATCTTCAATCACACCTTGAGGATATGCATTAGACCTATCAGCTAACTGAATGATAACACGAGTATCTTTCATAGGGCCTAATTGCAGTTCCTTGTACATAGACAGAGGCATAACATTTATGGATGCGCCTAAATCTAGCATGACTCTCTCAACCTTCTTATTACCAATAATGCAAGGAATAGTAAACATACCGGGATCCCTACATTTTTATGGTAATTTTCTTTGAATAACAGTAGAAACATTCTCACCAACTTTTATCTTCGCATCTTTCCCATACCTCATCTTTTTAGCACACAGTTCTTTTAAGAATTTTGCGTACTTGGGAACTTGCTTAATAGCATCAATCAGAGGCAAATTGATTTCTACCTTCTTGAACAGCTCGAGAATCTCCTTTTCATCATCCTCTTTCTTGTTTCGGATCAACCTGGAAGAAAAAGGAGCCGCAGTCAGCAATTGAGAATTAGAAATTTTTGGTTCAACACTTACTTCAGGTGAAAGAAGCACGGTAGATTGTTCTTTCTCTTTTCCGGATTCGTCTTTTGGCCCTTCCGTATGCTCTTCTGGCTCCCTTTCTTTTTTCTTAGCCTCCAACTCGGCTAATTTCTTCCCACTTCGCGAAGTGACAGCGCTAACATTCCCTTTTGGGTTCATTTCAGCTTGGGATGGGAGTTTGCCTTGATTTGACTGTAGCTTGTTCACTTGAGTGGCGAGTTGGGTGATTTGAGTGCCCATACTCCCCAAGGCAGCTTGTGTCTCCTGCTGGAATGTTTTTTGATTCTGTGCCAGACTGTTCACGAGTGCACTGCTCTGCTCCAAACACTTCATGCTCGATGTAGCACAGTCGGTATGGGCATACTGACCACCTTGTGGCTGCCTCTGAGGTAAAACTCCTGGCATCTTCTGATCCGGCTGCTTCCAACCGAAGTTTGGATGGTCCCTCTAGCCTGGGTTGTATGTGTTTGAATATGGATCATACTTTCTCCATCTAAGGACATCTTGTTGTGCATCTCCGGATCCATAACATGCATGTTCGGTTGATGGATCTTGCAATGTAGGACAAGAATCAGTAAAATGCCTATTTTCTGAACACACTCCACAACGGACGTTTTGCGTCTGTGCTACAGCTAGACCTCGAACCAGAGAAATCAGAGCATCGATCTTCTCATTGACACTGGAGCTGTCTGCTCGCTCAATTCCCTTCACAGGTCGGTATCGGTCATAGTCCTCATCTTCATATTGCTGACCTCCAGAAACCATGTCGATGATGAGCTGCTTCGCCTCTGCTAGAGTCTTGTTAGTCAGTGATCCTCCGCTAGTAGCATCGACTATTTTTCTATCAAAGATAGACATACCACGGTAAAAATAGTTAGTGAGCAATTGATATTCAGAGAACCTGTGGTCTAGACATTTACGGCACAATTGCTGGAATCTCTCCCAGTAATCAGCCAGACTCTCATTTTGCTTCTGCTTTATGCTGCTAATCGCCATTCTCAAATTTGCAGCTCTGGACTCCGGGAAGAACTTGCGCAGAAATTGTCCTTCCAACTCATTCCAAGTGGTAATCGAACCAGATGGAAGATCAAACAGCCAATCTCTAGCCCTGTCTTGCAAAGTATGAGAAAAAGTTAGTAGCCTCAAATTATCATCAGAAAAACTTTGAGGGCGAATAGTCGAGCAGACTAGATCAAATTCAGCTAAGTGCTTGTGTGCACTTTCTCCAGGCAGATCGCTAAACTTAGGCAAAACCTGGATGAAACCAGGTCGTATCTCAGAATTATTTACAATCGTAGGCAGTACGATGCAAATGTGTCGATTGTTTCTGTGGCGACCTAACTCTCTGATTGGAGGTTCAGGCTCAGGTACATTCTCGAGAGCTCGATTTTCATTGTTGGCCATGTCTTCCTTGAACAAATGATGAAGATCAAATGTTCCCAGATCAAATGTGGAAGCTCCTTTAGATTCTCTTGCAAACTTCCTCGACTGTCGTAAAGTCCTCTCCGGTTCTGGATTGAATTCTAGACTTCCTTTGTGTGAGGATCGAGTCATGCACTGAAAAAAAAAACAAAAAAAAAAGAAATGACAAACTAAAATTATTAGAATAATTACTGTTTAAAAATCGATCCCCAACAACGGTGCCAAAATTTGGTGCGTCGTTTTTCACCAAAAATAATCCGACACGCAGTTGGTATGCCCAAACTACCCATAATAGTAGCAAGCAAGATCGTCTCCCAAAGGACCGGTGAGAACTATTCGAACCCTCAGTTTGCAGTAACCAACTTTCCACACGAATATCTTGATTATAATAAAAAAACCAAATTTAAAAGAAATTAAACAAATGTAGTTTTCTTAACAGATTTAAAAGTATTCCGGCTTCCAATTAACTCCAACCTAGTTTAATTATTCCGATCATTGACTCAATGATATTTCCAATTAATGCATGCAAACCAGTTATAGCCACCGAAGACACTTACTGACGCAGCCTAATTTCTCCTTAGTTTCTCGATAATCAGGAAGACACTTCACTAATTATTTCCCTAATCGACTGACATCCGTAAGAGACACTCTATAGATTTAATGAGCCGACAACGTTAGACACTAGAGAAACCCGATTCAAAACCAATAGACTCTGACACAGGACTATCGAATTAAGACTGCTCTTCTCTCGATTCTGAAGAATCGTTGTACCACTAATTAAACCTAAACCACAATTACGAATGGACGATTTAATTGGCTACTAATTAATTCCGATCTACTAAATATTTGCAACTACCTAGCAGAATCGAAATAATTAACAACTTTAAATGCAGAGAATCACAGATACATGCAATTAATTAAAGCAAAACGAATATTTAGATCTCACAGAATAATTATACCAGGGATTCGTTAATCTTCACCGGAATAGAACGCGTTTAGCTTGAATTCATACTTGGAATTGCAATTCAGAAATTAATTGAAAAGAAGAAATATGAAAAGAAGAATGAAACTTGGAATAAAATCGTGTATTGCAGAGAAAAATTAGCGTTTCTGGCGTTTCCTCTGTGTAGAATAAACTGTACTGCAATGGATACTGTAATAATAGAGTCATACTCTATCTAGAAGTCTTTTATACCAATCCTTAACTAATTAATTAATAAAAGAAATCTAATCCTAATCCAACTAGGAAAATAATAAAAATAAAGTCCAACAATAATAAAAATAGCCCAAATTTCGTCCATGGCCCACAGCTGGTGCATATCCACTATCTCCAGTCCAAATACTTGCACAATCTACCAGTCGGTATGCCCATACCGACTGCTTTCCAGACTCTTCAGCTTTCTTCAATCCAATTGTGTCCAAACCCTTCAAAACAATGTCATTATCTCCACTCTCATGTTAACCACCTAAAATTAACCACAAGACACAATTCTTCCACAAAACTTGACCAAGGGGTGAGTAACTACTCAAAAATACACCAAAAATGACTCAAAATATATACGAAATAACAACCTAATCACTCTCCTTAACTCATCAATGATATACCTTTAGTGACTCAAAGATCACAACACGATAATGTAATAACATTGTTCATTGAGCTCACAATCCTGCTTAAACAAATGATACAATCCTTCCTTCATTCTTTAACTTTTCTAGCATAATCAAAGCTTAGAGCAAAATATCTAGGACTAATCCTTCAGTTATCAACATGATCTCATAGATTATAAGGGATCAAATGATATAATCATTTCTGCTTAATAAATAATTGAATCTCATCATTCAATCTTCAATGTTCAATCCTGCTAGCATAGATCATAACCTAGAATGAATCATCTAGGTTTTATTCCTCAATCAATACTATAGCCTTAATGCCTATAAGGGATACTATAATCAACCTACACGGCATCATTTATCTAAATAACCTTCCTCATCAATACCAAAATTAACTTATGATCATGATCATCCATACCTTAAATCATTCAGCTATATGATAACACATCATATTATATCATCCAATGATAATTCAAGAGCTCAAAAAACAATCCATATAATCATGTCACATAATAACTTCCTTCCTTCCTTTGTATAGAGACTAATCAGGCGGAGCATAAAATATTTTATTAGATATTTCACTTTGCTCTATCATGCTTCTAGAGCTCACTAACTCAAACTATATATATTAGGTTTAGAATCACCCACCTCGATCACGGACGAAGTAATGAGCTACTAATCCTTTCCCGGGTCTTCTCGGAGTTCGTCTCTTCCTACAAAAGCCAATTATCGACTTAGCGATCTATTCGAAGATCCTAAGTTCTAACGGAAACTTAAATCAAGATTAAACCCTTCTTCCCTTAACTAAGACTTTATTACAGATTGCACGACTTTAATGCTTCTATAAAACATGAGAATTAATGATTGGATGGATTTTAAAAACTTAAAACTTCTGAAAACAGACTTGGAAATGAGACACTCAGCGTCGACAGAGCAACCTAGTACTGGGGGGCTCCAAACACACGCCTCCGCGCCAGCGGAGTAGCCCCATGCCGACGGGGCAAGGGTATCTCACGCCGGTGGGACACTCCGTGCCTGCGGGGTTGTCTTGACCGAGGAGACACCCCAGCGCCGGGGGTTCTTGATAAATCCAAATTCTCTTTTATTTTTGTGTCTTTTTCTCATTCTTTTGTCCTTAGTTTTTTGTATTTTTTGAGCCGGAAAGAGCCAGAATGGGCACAAGGGGCAGCAGAATGCAGGAGAATCACTTCTGGAGGGCATTTGAATACCAATGATACCAAGATGGGTAACAACTTCTCAGTGAAATGGTCTCTCTCGAGCCTAGCGGAAATCGCCCACCATTCTAGCAAAAGCTATCTATAAGAACATGCTTATCCATTCTAAGTTCTTCATACGTTCAAGACTACAAGACACTACATAATTGTTCCCATCTTTCTGAATTAATCCTCTTTTTATAATACTCATCAGATTCTCGATTGAACCGGAATCCAGATGTCCCAGACATCCTATTAAATCATAGGCGAACCACGGTCTTACCGTGAACCCTCTTTCAATTATTTCCATCTTTTGGTCAAAACCAAAATCAAGATGTCTCGACGTAATCACGAATTCTCATCATGAAACCTTAATATAAGTTCGAATCACAATACTTTATAGTGAAACTTGGAGATAACTCTCTTGTAAATGAATCACAACCTCTTGTCGTGAAACCTGAAAATAATTCTTAACCAAATAATGAATCATGAAATATAATCATAAAACATGTAAAATATTTTCAAAATTATTCACGATAACGGATAACGAAATCTGAAAATAGTTTTCAATAAACAAATCATGATATCAAATCGTGAAACCTTAAAATATACGAATCATGACCTCTCATCATGAAACCTGATAATATAAGAATCATGACCTCTTATCATGAAACCTGGTAATAGAATCATGATCTCTTATCATGAAACCTGAAAATAGCTTTTGAATCATGATCTCTGGTCATGAAACCTGAATAGAACGAATCACGATTTTCGATCATGAAACCTGAAAATAACTTTAATAAAGGAATCACGATATCTGACCGTGAAACCTGAAAAATATTTAGCGTGACAAACAGCACTCTCATGTGTGTCAATTTTAAAATACATGTGTACCTTTTGTTGAGGGCGGCGTAAATGACGTGCTGAGGGCTGCTGAACAAATAGTGGAGGAGAATAGATATAATTTTGAATTCAAAGAAAAATGCTACAGGTCTACAGAGTTGCAAACCTGCTCTGATACCAATCTCTAACGCCCTGATCCCGGAAGAATAGTGACAAGGGACCGGTGCATTACTAGGGGAAGGGGGGAGGGGTTGTTGCATAAAGATAATTAAATGAAACTTTGGAATAAGAATAGGTTATATTTCCCAGAAATTTGGGCAGCATAACCTCTGTAACTGTAATAGAACCACGCACTAAGGCGTTTAGAAAGAACCTAGATAAAATACCAATCATTAAAGGGAACTTATCCCACCAACAATTATAAATGAACATTATAGCAAAATGCTAAAATTGTAACATGCTTCAAACAATTGAAGACAAGCTATATCAGAGTGAACGGAACAAGCGCGGAGCACAATTCAAGTAAAATTGTTTGCAAGCACTTAATTGATTTAGAGTATCTAAGATTTCTGAACAACACAAAAAGAGCAAACATATAACAAAAGGCTAGCCCTTGCCTCAGCTCCATCATCTTCCAACCTGCCTCTCAACCTGAAAATATTTTAGAAAAGATTTGGGCTAAATACTAGCGTACCCAGTGGGTAGATTTTGATAAACAGTTCACAAACATTTTATAAATATGAATATCGTATCCACACAAGTATAACAATGGAAAGGTTTCAAATCTCAAAAGCATTCCATGTATACAAAGCTTTTTTTAACCTTACTTGAACGCTCTATCTCAACTGTCCCTTCCTACAGTGTCTTAACTTATATACACATCCTCCAGCCCAGCTGTCTAATAAAGGATAGTGTATATGGTCCCAAAGCTTTAATGATCCGAACTCGAGTCTAGTTAAGCACTCAATATTTTCATAGGATACTAGTGAACGCGAACAGTGAGCTAAATCATTTTGATACAGATATTCATTCTTCACAATTGATAAACAGTTGAGCTTATTAGCTGAACATAATTTGAGAAAGATATATAACCCATCTGGATGACGAGCACATGACGGCATAATAACTTCAAAAATGTTTCCATTAATCCTAGCAGGCTCTGCAGGTCCTACAAGGGTCGATCTTCGACTTAGAATAATCGCTATATTTTCAGGAATTAATCTATTGAAATCTGAGCTATTATTTAATTTTATTCTCTTCAGAAATAGATTGCGCGACTCTAAAGACCTCGTATACATTTAACGCAGAAGGAAATAAATTCCAAAATATTATTCTTGATTTACTAGGACCAACCGATTTGACAGAGGTCTCTTTCCAAAGCTTGCCATTTTAATCGATTTTTTATCAAATTTGTACCACGACACTTTTTAACCGTTCAAAAATTACAAAAATATTCAAGGACCATACTATATATGTCAAGACTATAGAATGAGAATTTTAGAATTTTTCGATAACACATGCTCCCGGTACAAAAATAATTGTATAAATTAAATAATCGAGATTTTTCAAAACTCGTCCAAAAATTACGAAATTTGACGGGCTTATAGGAAATATTATTTTGAGCAACTTCTGAGCAGAAATGTTTTCATTTTGACAAACCAAAATGGGTGAAACGGGGCAAAAACGTGACTGATCGGTGCTTTTATTAAATTTCAATTTTCCGGCCATCGGACGACAACGATATCAAAAGACGAAATGTAGAGCACATAAAGATACACGACATACTAAAATTTGGGCTAAAAAGGACGAGAAATGGACCGATACAACGACGACGAAAACGGGTGACCGTGAGGTGGTTTCTCGGCTGTGGCAGCGGCTATGGCTGCTCACCGGCGCTCCAGTGATGGCAAGGCGGCGGCAGCTCCGACAAGGGGGGTGGCAGGGAGGCCAGCTCCTCACTCTCTCTCTTTCTCGGATCTCTCTCTCTCTCGCTCTCTACTCTTTCTCTCTCTCCCCTCTATCTCTTTCTTTTTCTTTCTTTCTTCTTTTCTTTTTGTTTTCTTACGGCAATTGCCGATTGACCGGGGGGGGAGGGGGAAATTGTTTAAAGTTTGGAGAATGGGTGATAAGGATCAATGGTGGGGGGATTATAGATATTTTGGGATATTTTGGGATAAAATATTGGTAAAATGCTTTTTTTTAACGCGATTAAAAATTACTTTATTTCACCGAGAGTTCAATTGATCTCGCATTATAAATCTAAAAAAAATACCGGGAGGTTCATTGGGTTATTTCCAATTAAATCAATTCAAAATGGTATGTCGAAAATATCATTTGATAATAAAATGAGAAAAGATTCCTTTTTAAATTGAATAAAAAAAATTACTATTTATTTTACCAAAAAGTATTGTCAGGAGTTCGTTTGACCTCTAATTAAAATTTTAAAAGTATCATTGAAATTCTCAGGTTGCTCTATTTCCACGAAAATCATTATTGACCACGCATAAAAAATATTCCAACTATTTTTTTTAAATCTTAAATAGTACCTAAAGTCGCGTCTTTTATCTATTTTAATTTATTTTAGCTCCAATAATTTTTTTTGTAGCCTTCTAAATAAATGTAGAAAACTTTTAACTATAATCCAAAAATACGGGGTGTTACACGAAGAATGCTCCTCTCTTGACTCCAAGCTCTCTCAACCTTCCTTCTTTTCTCTCTCTCTCAAAAATGAATTGAAAAATGGATTTGGTGTGGAAAAATGAAGTGGGGGAGGATTCTATTTATAGGTGGAGATTTGGCTTTCCCCACAAGCCACTGCAGTAGAAAAATACTGTTAAAGTAATTCTGGCTCAGTTAAAAGTTGCTTTATTCAATGACAAGGTCCAAATGACCTCAGACACGAAATTCGAAAATACCGAGAGACTCGTTGGATCAAGTACTATTGAACCAACTCGACTCAAGATGAATTAGAGGTCGTCTGAAGAGAAACGAGAAAAGATTCTATTCTACTATTCATTCAGACTAACATATTTTACTCACGAGCATTCGATTGACCTTGGATTGGCAATCCATGATCGCGAACAGATTACTTGGGTCATTTCCCATAAGATATGCCTGACAGAATGAGTCTTGGATCAATGAGAAGGATTTCACAAATTTCTCAAAACACGAACGCATGCAGAAATTACTATTCACTTGTCCTTTAAACACGTTTTCCATCACCGGGGCCTTAAATGACCTCAGATTAAAATTTTAAAAATACTGACACACTCCTTAGGTCGATACCTCTATAACAAGATCAAAATCGATCAAAACAAAGTTAGGATCAAAATTTTCAAAAAGACGATTTCACGAAAAATGACCCTAAAGTCGTGACCTACATCTGACTTCCCTTAAACCTTATTAAAATCTATTTCTTAATTTTTTAATCACACTTAAGAATTGTCTAATCCTCATTCGAAACTCTGGGATATTACAAGATCACATTCATGTACATCTTCATGAATGTTGTCCAGAACAACAAACTTATACTTGGAAAAACCAAATACTCAGTGATGATTCTATGCCATACGGATTAATGACAATCAATCACTATAACAAGTGCAAAGTACAACACTTGATATAAAAAAGCTTAGTGCATAGCATGGTACTAACAATTTTCTCCTTTGCGGTGTATCTTCACTTAGTGCCAAGTATTAGCACTAACAATCTCCCCTTTTGCCTTATCTATTGGCAAATCAGCTCTTTTCTGTTTTTAGGTGCAACTCATTTATTTTTTCAAGTGCAACTCCTTCAGCAGCAGAAACATCCACCTTGATCCTCACGAACTTTGTTACGAACTTTAGCTCTATTTTTTCTTTTTCTTTTATTTTTTTATATTTTTATCAGAGCAATGAAGATCATTAACAATCATGTAGCAGTAAAGACAAAAGTAACTTGGTGAAGGAGTGCAGATTGAAGTAATGAATATGGATGAGATGGTTACAGCTCAACTACATCATATTGAAGCCTAAAGGAGAGAGCTTCACAAAAAAAAAGACTAAGGCTTTTAAAGAAAACAAGCCTTACATAATCAGAGCAAAAATTCAGAAATTTTTAGAGAATTGAAACACGAAATATACTCTCCCTATTTGCCTGCAGATATAAGGCAAGAGAGTATTGTGCCTTAGTTGTCCTCAATCAGACTTGTCCACATCGGTTTGTTCATCCCCATGTATAGACTCAAACTCCTGTCCTTCAGCTTCTTCATCATCCACGTCATCTTCTTCCTCTTGCTCTTCAGCTTCTGCCTCAGCCTCTTTATCTTGCTCTTCATCATCTCCCTTAGCCTCTTCTTCTTCCTGATGCTCTTCATCAGCTGATGTACGGCCTTTGTCTCCCTGGATGTCTTCACTTTTCTTGGTTGCAATTTTAGCCAAGGTTTATAAAGGTTGAACTTCAATATCAGAAAGTCTTGAGAACTCTTCAGATTGAAGAAGTTCATGAAGAAGTTCTTGAACATTCTTCCTTTCAGCAGCGTGCTCTAAAACTTTTTGAGTATGGAAGGCAACAAAATCCTTCAAATGATAGATTATCTTTTGCTGAACAGAGATTGTGAGGATAGGAGATGCGGATGCTTGACTATAAGTTTTCTTTGAGCTAGTAATTTTTTGAAGTTGAGCTTGAATGTGTTCTTTTGTCGAAGAAGGCAGGTCAGAGGAGACTTTCATTCCTAGAGGCTTCTTTAGATTTACTACCGAATCCATCTTAGTAGTAATATCCTTCTTTTGCTTTTGAATAATCCCGTAAATCAACACATGATAGACAATGGGAACTTTGATCAACTCACTTTCAGCCAAGCTCAAGACTTTGTTGAAGACAAATTCTCCAAAGCTAAATCTTCTTCATGTTCCAACATGGAACAGAAACCTTTCTTGATTTTGGTTCACTCTTGTTTGATGGGTGGTCGGCACCTAGTTGTGAATGGCAATTTTGAATAGAGCTTTATATGTGGCAAACAGCTTACTTGTGGGAATGGTCTGCAGATTGATCGGCCAATAATCAAACTCACCATCTGTGAGTTCAGTAGCAATAGCACCCCAGTCTTCGATCTCTTCAAGCTCTCCCTCAATGGTAGACCCAATATGCTCATTGATCATACATGGAGAGAACTCGATCATCTCTCTTCTCACAAATACCTTCTGATAATTCTCAGAAGTTGGGTCATCCATATCTTTTGTCAGGTTGCAGTAAAATTCACTCACAACCATAGGGACAAATTCACCAATCTTCAATATTGTTTGAAGCAATACAGCAACCTCAACTAAGGTATAGATACCAGCCCGAACCAACACTAAGGTATCTACCCTCATCTCAGGAATCACATTCCTCTTCTTCGCTTTATTCTAAAGTGAGGCATGCAACATTGATATAAAAAAACCAGTAGAAGAAGTATTTTCTTCATGAATAATGTCCATTTTCTTGGAACATCCACCAACAAGTTCACGAAAATCTTCGCAATTTTTTTTATATGCAGAAGCTTTGGATCTAGTTTTCCTTCCAGCTTTATCACTCTTCAGAAAGCTTTCCAATATCTCCTCAGAAGCTTGACTTCTGGTTATTGGGGATCGGGTGGACACAGTGATTGATCCCTTAGTTGACTGTCTTAGGACATTCTTCTTCTTCTTCTTCTTTATGGATCTTCCAAGTGTATGAGATCCAACAACAAACGGCTTTATGGTGTACTGAGCACTGACGAGTAGCTTCTTCTTTAGTGATGCAGGAGCTTCATTCTCAGAAGATGAAGAGCTTTAAACCTCTTCATCTGGATATTCTACAACCACAAATTGATGAATGATCTTGGCCTTACCCTTATCACCAGCAATAGTCTTCTTTCTCGAAACTTTATATTTTTGAGCAAGTGAAATATGCCCATCTTTATCAATATGTTCAAGAACATGTTCTTAAATATCTTTCTCATCAATGACTTCCTCTGCAGCAGCTTCCTTCTCTAGATTCTTAAAGACTACCTCAACCACCTTCTTTGCTTTCTTTGTAGTAGCTTTATTCTTAATGTTGTTCTTTGTTCTACCCTTTGGAGGAACTGCTGGCTTGTAAGTCTTAGGGACTTGCTTGAAGGGTTTATTCTTCTTGACTTTCTTTGATGATGCTTTATCTGTTTTTTTCTCAGAGGTATTCTCATCATCTTCACTCTCATGATAGTCTTCAATTGACCTATTTTTTGAGTCATCAAACTAAACTTTTTGAAACTTTTTATTTCTTGGAATTAAGACCAAGAATGTGTTTATCAAAATCATCAAGGCCTGTGTCTTCGTCAATGGTTCTGCCAACATAAGTGACCTTTCCTAGTCTCATTCTGGGTTTTGATGAAGCTTTTCTCTTAGGCTCCATGGAAAAGATGAATAGAATTGAAAGAGAAAGCCCGTTTCTTGCCAACTGTGTATATGCGGTGTGGCTGAATCAAATAAGCGTAATAAAGAAGATGAAAAACTAATGTAATTTGTGATGGGGTTACGTGATAGTTATTAGGCTATCATGAATCAAATATTGATTTTGGA
Source organism: Perilla frutescens (assembly GCA_026008535.1). NCBI lineage: Eukaryota > Viridiplantae > Streptophyta > Magnoliopsida > Lamiales > Lamiaceae > Perilla > Perilla frutescens. The sequence continues at coordinate 31,370,840 of BRKX01000017.1, read as the reverse complement.
ACCTTTACCATTTGTTAGTCAAGCTCATTCCATGATCCTTCAAGTGGAAGAGTAAAAGGATGTTTCATCACAATATAGAAAAGATTGAACATAATGCTCTTTATTCTAATCCAAGGAATTTCAGTAGCAGACATGAAGAATTTAAGAGAAGACTCACCAAAGAAGAAAAACAAAAGCTTAAGTCTTCTCATTGTGGAGTGAATGGTCATGATAAGGCAGATTGTTTTAAGCTAGTTGGGGTACCAGATTGGTACAAGAAATTCAAATAATAAAAATTAAGAAATAGAGCCAACTATGTTGAGAAAGATGATCATGGTAGCTTGAAGGATGATTGTAGTTCTCAGACTAATGATAGATTGAGTGAAATAAATAGAACCATACAGACCAAAGTTCTCAAATATATAGGCAGTATGATGCCGAGATGTTGCACTAGCAATAATGATCAAAACTTTGCTCATCTTGCAGAGCTAGATCGGAAATATGACAGCCAGAAACCTTATATGGCTCACTATGCTTTTGGCATCATGGATACTATTAGGGCTGGCAATTCGGGTGGCCCGGCTCGACGGGCCAAATGATATGAAGGAGATCGGGCCAGCCCGGCCCGAAAAGTGACTAGGTCAATATTTTTCAAGCCCGGCCCGGCCCTGTCCGAGCTTACGAGCTTGCGGGCTTTTCTGGCCCGAAATGTTGATTTTTTCCAAATTCAGATTTCTTAATCTAATTATAAATTTTCATTTTCTAATTTCAAATCTCATTAACACAAAAGCACACAAATTCATAATTGTAAATGTATTACATTACAATTTACATAATACATGTAAACCACATCAAATAGTGTGCATTTTTTGAGTCATCGATATCCAAATATTTGATCATCCAAATTGCGATCCTCCAAATACGGCATCATCGAGATATCCACCATCTCTATAATAAGATTGAAGAAAATATAAGAACAAATTAAATTCCACAAATAATTAATAATTAAATTTAAATATGTTAAATAAATAAATGATTGCCTAATTTATTTTAGCTATTTGATACTAAGCAAATCCACTAAATTAATCAATTATATCTACTAAATCAATGTAAGTTTGGAAACGAAATGTAGACAATAATTAAATAAACATCTGATTACTAGAAGCAATCAACTAATTAAATTCAATTAGATGGATTCCTATTGTTGTTGACTCAAATAAAATAAAACAAAACAAACAATGAAGATTGTGATAGAGTGGAAGCTACAGAACTAATGAAGACACTCTTATTTTATTTTATAATTAGCTATCTATTAAAAAAACGGTGCAGACATCTCTCCAAATTCATATTTGGGCAAAATATCAAAATATTCATAGTGTTGAGCAATCCACTATATCTAGTTATCTATTTTAAAACAATCGATTCAGATATCAATTTGTATTTTTTTTGTGAATCTCTACAAACATAATGCAAAAGCAATATTCCTTAATCATAAATTCACAATTTGTACAAAAATAATACAAAATGATGCAGATATCTCTCGATGTTCATACCTAGTCGAATGGGCGCCGACATCTCTCGATGACTCGACATCAATCAAAGCAACAAGGGCGCGGCGTGGCTCGATGACGGTGTGGGTAGTGGCGACTGTGTGGTGGTTGTGGGTGGTGGGCGTTGTGCGGCGTGGTTCGACGTTGGCGTGGGTAGTGGCAACTGTTTGGTGATCGTGTGTGACGACGTCGAACGCATGATGAATGAGGTCTCTGGAGTAGAGTGAAGACTCAATTCTCAAATTGAATTTGAGATGGGTGGGTGGCGGCATTAGTTTAGTGTTTTAGGGTTAGGAAATGGGATAGTAAATCAAATGGAATATTATATTAGTTTTAAAAATGAAATCCAGACCGGGCTTTTCTTTTTACCCGAAATTTTCGGGCTTTTTTGGCCCGTGGCCCGGTGACCCGACGGGCCGGGTCATTTAGGCCCAAAATGCTTTCGGGCCTCTATTTCTTAGGCCCAGCCCGACCTAAAAACGGGCTTTTTCGGGCCGGCCCATCGAACCGGGACAATTTTGCCAGCCCTAGATACTATCCACAAAGATGAGTGGATTATTAATTCAGGAGCCGACATGCATATGTATTGCAATGCATCGCTAATGCATACACTTCAGAAAATGGATGAACCTTTAAAGATATATTTACCTGATGGCTCTAGTATTGTAGCAAAATATTATGGACAGGTGTAGTTGACAAAGAACATTACATTGCACAAGGTTCTCTTTACTCCAGCATTTACTCATAATCTCATATCCATGGGGGAGTTAACTAAAGATTTTGGAGGAAAAGTGTTATTCTTGCATAAACATTGTTTAATAAAGAATTCTCAGCAAGAACAATTTCTTGGTATTGGTAAATTAAAGGGTAAACTCTATGTTATACAACATAATAGAGATGAACTGGTGAGCACCAATCAGATTGCTTCTGAGCTGAATATGAGGCAATGGCATGAGCTTTTGGGCCACCCCTCTATAGGGGCTATGAGACACCTACCTCATCTCAAAATATTATAACCTGATGCTGGTTTCCATGATTTTAGGGATTATGGTGTTTCTATAAAGCTAAACAATAAAGATTGCAATTTCTAGTTTTGAACCGGAGAAGTCAAGTGCCATTTGAACTCACACATGCAGATGTATGGGGCCCTTATCTTGAGGATAATATTTCCAACATCATCTACATTCTAACTATAGTAGAGGATTACAGTAGGAGTACCTAGACTTACTTGTTTCATAGTAAGGGGTAGGTATACAGGATACTACACAGTTTCCTTCTTATGGTGCAAACTCAATTTTACACCAAGGTTCAGATTAGAAAGACTGACAATGGGACAGAGTGTACGGGTACTCACACTCAATCTCTGTTTTAGGATAATAGCATTTTGTATCAACGTAGTTTTTTCTATTCCCCGCAACAAAATGGGATCATTGAACGAAAGCACAAGCACTTTTTACAGATTGCCCGAGCTCTTATGTTCCAAAGCCATATGCCAAGTAAGTTTTGGCCATATTCCATCTTACATGTAACATGGTTGATTAATCGTACACCTACTATCACACTTGACTGGTCTACACCTTATGAGTTATTATTACATAAGCCACCTTCCTATACTACTTTATATCATTTTGGGTGCTTAGGATATGTTGCTAATACCTCACGTTTCATGTATAAATTTGACACCCGAAGCCACAAGTGTGTTTTCCTAGGCAATACTGTTAATCATAAGGGTTTCATCCTTTACAATCTTGATACTTGCAAAATTTTCATATCTAGGGATGTTAATTTTTTTAGTAGCACGTTTCCTTTATCCATGCCAATTCACCACCTTCTTTGCCTTTCTCTTCTTTTGTAGATTTCTCTCATCCTCCATTGGTTGATCATCATACCTCTCACACTCCTTCTGATGATCTTTCTTCTCTTTCTCTTGATCCTTCTTCTGCCGGCTTGTAGGGCATTTACTTTATATCAATATCACACGCCCTGATCTTTCTCATGCTGTTCAAAAATTGAGTCAATTCATGTCGAATCCTCATCATTCTCATTAGGAAGCCGCTCTTCATGTTCTACGATATCTCAAGGGTACTCATTCCCTTAGCATTTTTTTTCTCCTCTTCCTCTTCTCTTACCATCGCGGATATTCTGATGCCCATTGGGGTTCTTGCCTTGATTCTCATCATTCGCTCTTGGGTTATTGCATTTTCTTGGAAGACTCCATCATATCTTGGTGTTGTAAGAAGCAGCAGACTATGGCTATATCTATTGCCGAGACTGAATACTAAAGCTTGAGCTCTACTATCCGAGAACTTATCTGGGTCTCTTACTTGATGACCGATTTTCATCTTCCTCTTACTCTTCCTCTTTCTCTATTTTTTGACAATCAAGCGACGGTTCACATCACTAAAAATTAGGTCTTTCACAAGTGCACGAAGCATTTGGATTTGGATTGCCACTTCGCTTGTGAGTATTATCAATCAGGCATTTTCTCTCCGTTATTTGTCTCTTCTCAACTTCAATTAGCTGACATCTTCACCAAAGCCTTGCCTACCTAGCATTTTCAATTTCTTCTTTCCAAGATGTCCCTCGCTGATCTCCATGCGACACATCTTGTGGGGAGTGTTCATAGTCTGCATTATTCACATGCATACATGCCTTTGCAAGCAAGTCTTCTAATACTAACATCACTCGTGAAGGCTCTATATAGGACCACCATCGAGATCTTAAGTCATGCAGCTGCCACGTAGATAATTATGAAGCATGCAGCTGCCACGTCAGTGATCCAAAAAAGGCTAAATCTTTAAGCAGCAGTCGTTGATATTTGATGTTGCATAGACTTTTGATTAGAACCGTAGATTAGTATTTGTGTTTCTTTTATGAGAGAAAACGTGAGTTGTTCTCCGTTGTATAAATAAGAGAACTCTATGGTGTATTGTTGTGATTTTGGATGATTTTTATTGAATAAAACAAACACTACAGAATTTTGGCATGATATCTAAATTCGATCTCTAGATTTCTATAATTTTATTCTCGTGTATTCATTTAAGTTATTAATTCAATAATTAAAGTGGATGAATAAATTAGGCACGTAATTTCACAATTTTAATAGGTTTTTTCTAAATCTAATTACTGGGTTTTGGTGCTGATGATTCCAGAAAAAGCAGATGATCTGTTGGTTTGCTTATAATTTGATAGTAGAGGGTAATAGTGCAGTAACTGTCATAGTCAGGTAGATTTTTTTATCATTATTTTTTGTGACAATAGGCCATTCTAGCCGGTTGAAAAATAAAAAAACTTTTTTTGGCCACTAATAAAAAAATAATATTATTTTGTTTAACTTTACCTATTTACCCTTATTCTAATTTAAAAAAAAATCAAAATAAAAAAAACAAAGTCCTCTCTCTCTCCTCTCTCTACCCAATTCGAATTTCAGATCCCCTTCTTCTCCAAACTCCATCGCGTCTGCAACTCGCTGTTGTCGGTTACCCTCGCCGTTGCCGGCACCCTCACCATTGCCATCGCAGTCGTCGGCATCGCCCTCTCCGTCCGTCGCCACCGTAGCCGTTGCCGCCTACTTGGTCGCTGCCGTCACTTTGAAAGAAAAGGTGCAATTTTGCACTTTCCTCTATTTGCATAGTAGTGGGTCTACAATGTATGTATTCATGCTCACTACTCTTCTAATTCTGTACATTTTTACATTGTTTGTTGTAGTTTGGTATTGCTTGGTTGTTTGAAAAAGAATGGCAAGTGAGGAAGATGATTTTGCACAAGTTAATGCCCATAGTTCACGTGAATTGATATTAAAGGTAATTTTTAGACCTATTACTATGCATATGGTTATTGTTTTTGATTTTATGAGATGGATTTGTTGTCTGCATTTCGAACCCAAAAATCTGGGTTCGATTTCTTAAGTACGTGCCCAGCCCGGCGCGCAGCCTTGCGCGCACAATAGGGGCGTGCGGGCGGTAGGGCGGGCACTGACGTTGGGCACGCTCGGCGCCCGGGCGCAGCACGCTCATGCTCGCGCGCGCTCCAGGGCTAGCGGGGGCACGGCAGCCGCGCACTGCCAGCGCGCGCGCGCCGTGCCTGCGTGCGCTCTCTGCGCGTGCAAGCGCATGCACGGGCGTGCGGCCGTGCCCTCGTCCCCGCTGCCCCATTTCGTTGCCCATGTGCATATTTGCAACGAAATGATAAGATTATATTTCTTCGATCAAAATTAATAAGATAAAATTAATGAAATAATTACACACACCAATATCTCATAAATTTTTAGAATATTAATTGCTTAAGCATATTGTAAAATTATTAAGTACTAAAAAAATGTACAAAGATGGCCATAGATTTACAAATTAAAATTCATAACGGTTGTACTATTATCTTTCTTCTTCCCGAACTCACGATTAGTGGAGAAGACACTCATAACTTGACTCATTAGTGTAAATATAAAAAATATACACTTAATAATAATTAGTAATTTGTAGGTTTAATGATATGTTAATTATTATGTATATTGATATATATAAATTAACTTCAATTATAAAGCATCATTATATGATATTATATTATATTTTATTATTATTATTATTATTATTATTATTATTATTATTATTATTGAACTAACAAAATGTAGAAGACGCATTTAGGACTATTCTACATTTATATATTTATAAAGATATCTTGTAGTGGAAAATAATTTATTTATACACATATTATTATAAATTATTTAACTAAAAATATATTATCTAAATTGTCTTACTTTTTTCATACAGGATGGATGAGAATGGAAAAGGAGGGCAATGATTGATATAAATTACTTCATCAGTAATCACGACCGTGTGAGCATTATCGATGATATTAAAAAAATATTGGAGACGTATGATGTTTATGGCCATTTGGAAGCTTCATGTTTTAGTGAGTTACTAAAACTTCCAACTAAGGCCGCAAGGTGCAATAAGTTGGTCCACTATTTCATTGCACGTGAGATAGTGATGAAAGATAGCGGCGATCAGACTGAAATGTGGTTTAAAATAGGGAGAAAAAAATTGAGATTTAGTCGATTCGAATATGGTCTAGTGTGTGGCTTGAAATTTGGGGCGTCAAATTTTGACCACAATAAAGAGTACATGATTAGATCCTCCTACTTATATAAGAGGATTTTCAATGGATGTCAGATGTCCCTAGACGAACTGAAGCAAAGTTTCATTACTAAGAAGCTTGGTGATGACCCCGAAGATTATCTGAAAGTGGCCAAAATTTTGTTGGTGTATTATATGTTGCTAGGGTTTGAACCAAGCCACACTCTTGATGATTGGATTTGGGTGTTGATCGAGAAAGAAGAAGAATGGGAAGCATTTCCGTGGGGTAGCTACTCCTATCAAAGGCTTCTACATTTCTTATCCAATATACACACAACACCGAGAGGTTCGAAAAGGCCGGCATATCACATTTATGGATTCTCATTAGCATTTTCGGTATGTCATCTAGTAAATTATTTTAAGTGTTTATTATAATTACTTTTTTTATATAAATATAAAATTAGATGTATTTAATTGTGATTTTTGTAGGCATGGATTTATTGTGCTATCCCACAGTTGGGTGAGACATGTGCTCTTCAACATTCTCATTTTCACCATCCTCAAAATTCTCATTTTCAACTTGAAGAGTTTCGTCATTACAACCATCCTCAATATTCTCATGATTTATGTGATGAACACCTTCATAATGTGGGTATGGAGGTCTAACATATGCAGGTGGATATGGATATGACTGTGCATATGTATTTTGAGCATTCAATAAATCTAAAAAACTATTTTGAGCATGAATCGGAGGTCGATTATGTGACTGGGAGGATTGTGCTCTCAAAGAAGTTTCAACATATAAGTGCAAAACTTGTGTTCCTTCTATAGCAAAATTCAAATCGGCATCATTTCTTATGGTAAATCTTCGTCTTCTACCATCATGGTCACATAACGCCAAACTTGAGATACGATATCTATACATATTTGGATCTTCACCAACAATTTCTACAATGTCATCAAACAATTGTGGATAAGTTAATCCTCCCAACGGAATACGTACATACTCTTCAATTCCATTATAATATATATGGTCTCACCAAAAACCTCCATGATGCAATAAAATATATGTCCCACTCATCTGCACATAAAAAATAAATACAAATATTAAAAACAAATGCATTATATTGAAATATATTTTAAAAAAAAAAGCCCAGCCCCAGCCTGTCCGCGCGCGCTGGTGTGCGCGCCGGGCTCCGCGCGCACGGCCCTAGCGTGTGCGCGTGCCCCAGCCCGCGGGTGTTGCGTGCGGCCCTAGCGCGCGCTGGTTTTGCGTGCGCCCTATGTCATTTGGTTGTATCGGTATATGTGATTATTGATGGGTCTATTCACGCTTAAAGTGATGACGGCCTCTTTAGTCCTATGCTTGTATAATCAATGGACGAGATTGTTTGGGATACCCTTAAAGTGACAGCACAGTTTGAGCTCATAAGGTATTACACATTTCTTTGGTAATTTATATAGTCCATGTGGGAGATTGTTGGAATATTTTTATGTGGACTTATATATATTAATTAAATATGTATAGCTGTCTTAAAGTAATCCAATTAAAGTGATCTAATAAGGTTATAATTATGGATAAAAGGGTATTATAATATTGTCATGGAATTTAATTGTGTAGATACCATTAATAGATTTGTAATTTGTTGAGGGACCGAATTGCAAATCCCAGATAACTTATTATTATAAGTTAGGGTTATGGTCCCCAAACGACGGCAGACAGAAAAAATAGAATCTGTATTCCTTCTACAGAATTCTCTACAGCAAACCCTAAGGTGCCGATCGTTTGGAAGATCCATACCACATCAAGTATTCAAGATTCAAGAACTATGGATTCAGGTATGCTTCCACTATAAGTTATATCTCGGTTAATCATCATAGAGTTAATTGATTTTGGGTATGAATCTGGATAATTGCATGCCCTATGTACGCGCGCGCGCTGCGCGGCCTCTCCGCGCGCGGGTGTGCGCGCGCACGCAACCTCCGGCGCGCGGGCCTTTCTGCCAGCGCGCGCGTTACTGCGCGCCGGTTCCAGAGTGTAACCAAGAACACCCCGACGCGCATGTATGAATAAAATTAAAAAAAAATTCGCCCATTAAACAACCATCATGCCAATATTAAAGAAATCATATTTAATAATTACCTTCAAATTCAGGTTCAAATCTTCCAAAATTTTTGCATCAAATCTTCAAAATGCAAATGTTTGCACCGAAAATATTTTTTTCGATAGTGATAGAGAGAGAGTAGATGTTCAAAATGAAATGTTTGTAGAAAAATCTGATTTTTTCATTATGACTAGAGAGAGAGAGTAGATGGGGGAGGGAATGTTAATGTATGTATATTTTATCTTTAAAAAAAATAAGAGTAAGGGTATTTTAGTCCTAAGAGGCTAAAATAATAATATTTAAAGATAAGTGGCTAAAAAAAGTTTTTTTTTCTTCTATGTGGCTAAAAAAAATTTCCACCCTTATTTTTTTGGAACTAATTTTCTACCCTGAGTTGAATCATAGTTAAAGATTGGATTTTGATGTAAGATTTCTTGCTAGTTGCTTGGAATTTTAGTTTTTCTGCAGTTCATTTATTTGTCGAACTTGAATCATGTGTTTTTAGTGTAATGCAGGAGCTGGATTTAGTTGGGGAACTAATTATAGTGTTATATATATACATATATGATGTGTATAGTGGTTAATTCTGGCGAACGGGATTTTCTGAGACTGGATTCAAAATTGTTGTAAATTTGGGGTGGAGCTGGCTTGCTAACTGGTTTTGAATGTGTTGAATTCGAAATAGATCTCACAATGGTGTTCATCTCCAGTTAGGTAGGTTGTTAGGTTATGAGAGAAGCTGCTTTCGAGAGAGTGAAATTGAAACTAGTAATCTGATTAAACTTATTCCAAGTTCTAAATGGTTGTTGAGGTTCTAGACCCTATTGAACTTGAGGAATTGTTTTATTTGTGTTTTAACATCTCTGGTTATTGAGTATGATAAATAAATATCTGTATTACGCATATATAAGAAGAATTGTAACACAATTCAAATTATTAATCAAAGAGCTCTCCCAAAATATCTCTCTCCTCACACATAAACACACCCTTGAAGAAATTCTACCATTACAAATGATCCTAATATCCACAAATTAACAAATGAACATACCGAGGTAGATGGTAAAACCAGCCACTAAAAACGGATTATTCATCCCTCTACATGCTTTTATAGATGGTAATTACCTATGATGGGGTTAAGGTCTTGAGTAGTATTGTCCTGATTCCATCTGATTCACCCCCTTTAACAAGCTTCACAGAATGGTAGTCATCTAAATATCTCTTTTGTAAAAATGGCTTGAATTCAGTCATCAAAGGAATATAATTTCTTATCTATATTTAACTTTTACTAGAGCCTGGTAGGAACTAAACTAGTTTAAGCCATAAATGGGGGGTTGGTTGTTCTGTTGTTCAGATCTACCAATTAGTTTATATACATATATGTATATATTTATCCAACTTAGATTCCAACACGTACATGTTCTTGTAACTCAACATTTGGATATGAGAAAAATGGTAATTCCAATAGAGAAATGATGCATGGACCAATTATTTAATGCAGACAAGCAAGTATTTGGTTCTGTTTGTCTAATTTTTCCACACTGCGATGATAATATAATTAAAAAGAACATCACGATGGAACAATATCACACAATGTTGCTTGTTTTTTTTTAAATTCAATTAAACACATACACTGATGTGATTATACATATATATATATATATCCATAGGCATATATTCACATCATAGAAAGAGTAGTTGGAGGATGGGTCGGTCAATATTCGGGAATCAATTCCTTTATAGTTGTGTTCCTACTTCCTAGAGAGAGAGAGAAAGCTGACAGTTGTACAATTTTACAAATACATTCTTCCCCAAGTTTATTTATAAGTGGTAACTAAATGTTCTAAGTTACTGATCAATATTCCTTCTCATGAATATGAAATATTAGAAATTTCTTCATCCTGATACGTTAATTAATAAGTACTAAAATGATTAAGGAGACGCACATATAAGCCATGCACATCAGCCAGGGCCGATCCTAATGATTTGGTGGCCTGAGTCGAGATAAAAAATGAGGCCCCTATTTTTCATTTTATAATTTAATAAATAAATTAAACAACATACACTATACGCAAAATATTTATATTATGGTTTAAATGCAACTCGCCTAACAGTTTTAGAAGCAAAAGTGTGAATCAAATCTGTACAATCAAGTTCTTCAATAATTTCTTTCTCAATTGACAACATAGCTGGTCAATTCAACCTTTCTTGTAATATAGTCGATCGGAGAAAAGTTTTGATGATCTTCAACTTTGAAAAACTTCTTTCTGCACTTGCTACTATAACCAATATCGCCAATAGAATTTTGTAAGCAATGTAAGCATTTGGGAAGCAACCATCCATTTTCTTTAAATAATCTACCACATCAATTGCAGACTTTGTTTCTCTTGGCAAAGAATACTTTAAGAATACCAACTCCATAAACAGATCATCTGCATCAATATCAGAACAACAATTGTTTGTTGAAGAATTTTGGAGGTTTATGCAAGGCCTCCGTAAGCTTTCATCGTCGGCACGTTGTAACCTCTCCAAGCTGAACAAAAAACTAAAAGTTTCCTCGTACCTTTTTAACTGTGTAAATTTGGAATCTATCGAAGAACGAGCTTTATCAACTATATAAAGAAAATAGTCAAATTTAAAGCATTCCTCAAATGATCGTGTCACTTCTTTACTTTTACTTTCATCAAAATTCTTCTTTCTTCGAATAGTATGCTTTTCTTAAAATACTAGTTGAATCCCCATCTCACTTGCCATTTCTTTAGCTTCACTCATAGCCCTGTCAAAACCAAATTTTCTAAATTATTCAAAGAATGAAGTAATTCCTCCAAAAGTTTGATAGCAGCATCAATATCCATGTTTTTAGATTGAAGAAATTTACTCACTGTGTTGATCACATGTAACAACTTGTACCAAATCATCACACCAAGCACAAACTCGAAATTCCCTAATTCATATAATGCTAAGGATTCCGTTTCACTCTTTATCTTAGAATCATTTGTATTTTCTGACAAGTCAAGCAAAGCATCTTTTATCTGCATAATTTGCTCTTTTATAGCTCTCACACTCTCAACATGACTTTCCTAACGTGTTTGTGACAATGGCTTAACTGTTAAACCCTTCATATGTTCTTTAAAGATATTCCACCGTTTGGTAGAAGATGAGAACAATGTATAAATACGTTGAATTACTCTAAAAAAAGACATAGCTCGACAAGAGTTCGCCATATCATACAATGTCAAATTTAGACTATGACAACCATAAGGAGTATAAAAAGCTCTTGGATTTACCTCAAGTAATCTTGTCTGTACACCTCTATACTTTCCGCTCATATTAGATCCAAACACCGTATGATAAGAGACATTTTCTCTTTGTGACTAACATCCGGAGTACAATCTAAAATGACTGAAAAATATTTTGCACGTTTAACCTTTGCGGGTATTTTTTTTTCTCACCTCATTCGCCAACATTTGTATCAGTTCATTTTGGATTCTACTACCAAGATATGTAACATGAGTCTCATGGTCCTTGATACGCCGCAAATGCTCTTTCATTACTGGATCAAATTTAGCAATCATTTCAACCATTTGCAAAAAAATACCATTATTTTCTGCATAAAACTTTTCACAACTTCCTCGAAAAGTCAAGTTATTTTTTGCTAAGCTTTGAATGATAACAATTATTCTCTGTACACTTATTTCCAATGTTCTCTTTCTTTGAGGAGTTGTTCTTGTGCGGCCATATCAATTGTCTTTTTCTTTGTTAATCTCTGTTCCAACTCAAGCCAACTAGTCATACACTCCATATGCTCGTTACTTGCCTCATGAGTTATTAGACAACGACTCAAATTATGCCAATCATTATATCCTTCAACAACAAGCTGTCTGAATTTGGCATTTTTTTTGAACAACTTGCAACAAAAATAAAAGATCTTATCTAAAGAAACTGAATATGATAATCATCTTTTATCAATTTCATCGCCATTTGGTAGGATTCTTTTGTAGTGATATCCATCAAAATGTCTTTTGCTGCTATCTTTAGGAAATAAGTAATCGACATGTCTCTTCGAGCCCTTTCCACCAGAAAGTCTCTTATTTTCTGATCAATATTGTTCTACTTTCCCGGATCATCAAAATAATCTAAACTTTCTTGTTGCACAAATTCATCATCTTTCTCATTATTACTAAATTCATCACCATTAATATCAATTACAGCCATAGGTTCAAGCACTACTTCATCATTATTCAAACCTTCATAGATCAACTTTTCAACTTTGTTTGCACTCTCTGCGCCTCTTTTTTTGTCAGAACTAAAACATTTATTTGTCACCTAATTGACTCTTGATCAATTCATCTTATTCTAATTTTCATTTTCTTTTCTGGTATGTGGACTTATGCTTGCGATTCATAATTCTAAAAAATATATATATGAAATATTTGAGATTATTAACCAAATCAAACGAACAAATTGAAATTCTTCACCACAAATACAATAAACAAAACAATATATAAAATAATGAAATAAATTACCTATTATTGGCTCTAAAGTTCTGCAATCTTCACCGTTGGCTGGCTTGGCTTTATGATTACAAATTGAAAACGAAGCAGAATATGTGGGAAAATGTGCTTAAAGCACATTTAATGATCCCACATTATTTCTTAACCTAGTTAAGAAGTGTATTTAAGTGTATTAACACTTAAGTGTGATATCTAAATTGCACAAGGATGTGGGCCATGAGCCCACACACGCGCTCCGCTCGTGTCTGTGCCTAGCTCGTCCGCGGGTGCACTTGATGGTTCACGTTTAGCTTCAAATTTGTAACTCCCACCTGGAGTTAATGGCTTCAAATCTGTAACTCCCACCTGGCTGAGACAACAGGACACCTGTTAGGATCTGCATGAGCTAGAGAGAAACTCCTGAAACACCAGAACACATGTCGGGATCTGCAGAAGCTGGAGAGTAACTTATATTTGTAACTGCAGGAGCTGCAGAGTAACTCCTATTTGTAACTCCCACCTGGAGTTAGTGGCTTCAAATTTGTAACTCCCACCTAGCTGAGAAACCACATGTCGGGATCTGTAGTGGCTTCAAATTTGTAACTCCCACTTGAAGTTAATGGCTTCAAATCTGTAACTCTCACCTGGCTGAGACATCTGACCACCTATCAGGATCTGCAGTGGATTAAAATTTATAACTCCTACCTTAAGTTAGTGGCTTCAAATCTGTAACTCCCACCTGGCTGAGATACTAGGACACTTGTCGGGATCTACAGGAGTTGGAGAGTAATTTTTGAAACACCAAAACACCTGTCGGGATCTGCAAGAGCTGGAGAGTAACTCCTGATATACCAGAACACCTGTCAGGATCTGCAGGAGCGGAGAGTAACTCTTATTTGTAACTCTCACCTGGAGTTAGTGGCTTCAAATGTGTAACTCCCACTTGGTTGAGACACCACCTGTCGGGATCTGCAGGAGCTGGAGAATAACTCCTATTTATAACTCCCACCTAGAGTTAGTGGCTTTGACAAGTCCATTTATTTCTTATTTTTCTAGGCATTTTAGTTGCTCTAAATGTCATTTTTAGTGTCTTTTGTGTCGAAAAAAAAACAAGAAAAATGGTTTGGGCATGACAGGAGTCGAATCTGACGAAAGAGGCATTTTTGCCTTCAAATTAACTAAAATTGATGAAATGGGCATATCAAATGAGGATCAAACTGAGCAGAAGATGTCATGCCCACAGTACTCGCGCAGATTCAGAAGAGGTTATGAAGAGAGCACATGCGAAAATTGCGGAATTCTATTAGCTGGAGGAGATAAAGATGGCCGGTCTGATCAATTCTGAAGGGATTTGGAGTGGATAAAGACTGCTGAAGGGATTATCATTCAAGAAAGAGATAAAATCCTTGAAATATCAGAATTAGCCCAACAACTTTCAAGATAAATCTTATCCAGCCAGAGTCCAGCGGGGCACGGAGATCTGGCAGATATTGAAGATCCCCATTTGTGGGGATTTTTATTTAATCCTTGTACTCCTTTAAAGACTAGTTAGATAGTGGGAAAAAAATATACATTTTCGTACCATATACATTATGTACTTTTATTTCATACTTAGTTTAGTTTAACGCTACTTCGGCAGCAAGACATTCTCGAGCCTTATCAGGAAGTAGGAATGTTGTTTGATGTTCAACATTGGAGTTGAACTAATTATCTATTTAATTCAGTAAGTTTTTCTTATTTATTATGTCTTTGATTTATGTGTTTTCAATACCATCTAGCATGAGTAGCTAGATTTTCATTTTCGAGTTTGAACAAAGATGAAGATTTAATACACACTTAAAACTCGTGAGGTAGTGTGGGCATTTTACTGCATGATTGATTTTCTACCAAGTTTTGTTCATATGCTAGAAAAGAGCGTGTTTAATATGACTAATGTGGCTGATCACTCTTTATTCGTAATGGGCATTCTAAGGTTAAAATGATTAATGAATTGTGACTATGTGTTAATTTAATAGTAGCTGGGAACTTGGTGGGTTATTGTGGACACATGAGGAATCAGTAAATACAACATATTTGGGTTCGTCTAGAGGCATAATATTTCCTATCATTTACATCTCTTAGGGGAACCGGGAGGTGGGTGGTAGGTTAGGGATATAATCGACGAGAAAGGATGAATGAGGAGATGCAGTAAGGAATTCAATCCCATAACTGGGTGATTCAATCATACAGAAAAAATCAGTGTGCCCATGATCGAGTGAGTGTGAGTTAAATTATAATCTAGTTCAATCCCGGAACCTTTTGTTATTTGATATTTCTCTTAAGTTATTTTTTACAGATTTAAATTCCGTTGTTGTGACCATAACACCAACCCACCCTTTTTGTGATTAGTGACCTGAAAGTAAGACCGCATCAGCTCTCTGTGGGATCAACCCTTACTTGAGCACGAAACAACCGCGCATCAGTCTTCAAATTTATAACTCCAACCTGGCTGAGACAACAGGGGACACCTATCGGGATCTGCAGGAGCTGAAGAGTAACTCATGAAATATCAGAACACATGTCGGCCTACCTGGCTAAGACACCAGGACACCTATTGGGTTCTGCAGGAGTTGGAGAGTAACTCTTGAAACACATGAACACCTGTCGGGATCTATAGGAGTGGAGAGTAACTCTTATTTGTAACTCCCACCTGGAGTTAGTGGCTTCAAATGTGCAATTCCCACCTGGTTGAGACACCACCTGTTGGGATCTGCAGGAGTTGGAGAGTAACTCCTATTTATAACTCCCACTTGGAGTTAGTGGCTTTAAATATGTAACTCCAACCTAGCTGAGACATCAGGATACCTGTCAGAATTTGCAGGAGCTAGAGAGTAACTGCAGAAGGGATGACTGTGAGATACCAGGACACCTGTCGGGATCTGCAGGAGCCCTTGTAGAATAGTAACTCCTAAAACACCAGAACACCTATCAGCCTACATAGCTGAGATACTAAGACACTTGTCGGGATATACAGGAGCTGGAGAGTAACTCCTAAAACACCAGAACACATATCAGGATCTACAGGAGTGGAGAGTAACTCATATTTGTACTCCTACCTGGAGTTTGTGGCTTCAAATATGTAACTCCCACCTGGCTGAGACACCACCTGTCGGGATCTGCAGGAACTGGAGAGTAAACTCCTATTTGTAACTCCCACCTGGAGTTAGTAGCTTCAAATCTATAACTCCAACCTGGCTAAGACACCTGTTAGGATTTGCAGGAGCTGGAGAGTAACTCCTGAAGGGATGACTGTGAGACACCAGGATACCTGTCAGGATCTGCAGGAGCCCCTGCAGAAGAGTAACTCCTGAAACACCAGAACACCTATCAACCACATGGCTGAGACACTAGGACACTTGTCAGGATGTACAGAAGCTGAAGAGTAACTCCTGAAACACCAAAACACCTGTCAGGATCTACAGAAGGGGAGAGTAACTCATATTTGTAACTCCTACCTGGAGTTAGTGGCTTCAAATATGTAACTCCCACCTGACTGAGACACCACCTATCGGGATCTGCAGGAGCTGGAGAGTAACTTCTATTTGTACTCCCACCTGGAGTTAGTAGCTTCAAATCTATAACTCCAACCTGGCTAAGACACTAGGACACCTGTCAGGATTTGTAGGAGCTGGAGAGTAACTCCTGAAGGGATGACTGTGAGACACCAGGACACCTGTCAGGATCTGTAGGAGTTGGAGAGTAACTCCAGAAGGGATGGCTAAGACACCAAGACACCTGTCGGGATCTGCATGAGCTAGAGAGTAACTCCTATTTGTAACTTCTACCTGGCTGAGACACCAGGACACCTGTCAGGATCTGCAGGAGCTTGAGAGTAACTCCTATTTGTAATTTCCACATGGAGTTAGTGGCTTCAAATCTGTAACTCCCACCTGGTTGAGACATTAAGACACCTATCGGGATCTGCAGGAGCTAGAGAGTAACTCCTGAAGGGAGTGATGGCAAAGTTATAGTCGAGATCCAGTTGTAACTCATGAAGGCACTAGTCGGGGAATATTTATCTTGCACTCAGGACAACTGTCGGGATATGCAGAAGTTGTAGGCTATAACTCCTGAAGGGATTGATGGCGGGATCTGAGAGTAACTCCTGAAGGGATTGATGGCAAAGTTGTAGTCGGGATCCCGCTGTAAATCTTGAAGTTACACACCTGTCAGGATCTGCAGGAGCTGGCTCAGGACACCTGGGTGGATCTTAGAGTAACTCTTGATGGATGAGACACC
Organism: Perilla frutescens; assembly: GCA_026008535.1. Lineage (NCBI taxonomy): Eukaryota > Viridiplantae > Streptophyta > Magnoliopsida > Lamiales > Lamiaceae > Perilla > Perilla frutescens. The sequence goes on along the minus strand of BRKX01000017.1, from coordinate 31,353,366 downwards.
AAGACACCTGTCAGGATCTGCAGGAGCTGGATAGTAACTCCTATTTTTGTAACTCCCACGTGGAGTTAGTGGCTTCAAATCCGTAACTTCCACCTGGCTGAGACACCAGGACACCTGTGGGGATCTGCAGGAGCTGGAGAGTAATTTCTAAAGAGATTGATGGCAAAGTTATAGTTGGAATCTAGCTGTAACTCCTAAAGGCACTAGCCGAGGCATATTTGTCTTACACTCAGGACACCTGTCGGGATCTGCAGGAGTTGGAGGTTGTAACTCCTAAAGGGATTGATTGCATAATCTGAGAGTAACTCTTGAAGGGATTGATGGCAAAGCTGTAACTCCTAAAGGCACACACCTGTCGGGATCTGCAGGAGCTGGCTTAGGACACCTGGCGGGATGTGAGAGTAACTCCTGAAGAGATTGATGGCAAAGTTGTAGTCGGGATCCAGCTGTAACTCCTGAAGGCACATGACAGTTGTATATTTTACACAACTTTGGATATGAATTGATGCATTTTATTATGTGAAGTTGTGTATTCTATATAGCTTTTGTGCTAATTTTATTATCATTTGGAGTTTTTGATGTGTTTGCTAATTTTGCAGTAATTGTTGCGATTTCATTTCATATATAGAGCAAAATTAGTGAATATAGACAAGAGGAGTTGAAGAGGTGTTTAATTAAGTCTTTTAGCTTAATTAAATACTTAATGGAAGCCTAACAGACCGGATTAAGTTATCAAAACCCAAATAATTCTGAAGCCCAACTCGAAGTAGAGGTGGGTCGACCTGGGAGAGCTCGGACGACCCGACCCAGTGTAATTTCTAAAGGAGTGAGTCAACCTGGCTCATCTGGCCTGACTCAACCATGTGTAAAAATAGGGTTTTGGGTCGATTCGGATGGCTTGGTCGACCCGGGTAGACGGATCCGCGGAAACTTGATTTTCTCACTCCAATTCAGGATTTCCAACCTACGTATAAAAGCCTCCATTTTGATACACGCCCATAACACAGTCATATGCACGAAAATAATGAGTTAGATATGACTAAGAAGAGAGAAAAAAAGAGAAGAAGTTGTCATCTACTCAAGAGGAGACGTCAAGGGTTGTTAGAGATGAAGTACCATTGCAGAGAAGACGGAGTCACTGATTTACATCCTGTTTTTGATTTTCTTTATATTTTCTATCATGAATACTGAAACTCTAGTATTGTTTATTTATTTTATTATGTCTAGCTAAATTTGTAGCTAGGTTTTAGAGATTGAAACCTATGGATTTTTATATATGATTTGATTACTTTTCTTCCTATTATCTCTCGGAGTTTGATTTCTATGATTTATTTTATATCTTATATGGATGCTTGATCACCATTTATGCATGCTAGTCGTTAATCTGAAGCACTAACCAAAAAAGGATTAATGATAGAAAGATAGAAATCAGATTATGTGTGCTTGGAAGGACTGACCAAGTGAACAAGTATCACATAGGGTTGAATAGATCTTCGAGAACTTGATTAGGAGTAATGACATGTGTAAAGAACCAACCGCAGTGAAGTGCATGCTCATTATATCTATGTTATGGTATATACCTTAAAACAGCAGTCTGATAACAGTCTAGTGATCCCCCACCATTGATAGATTAAGGACATGAATAATTAGTCGGGTTGAGAGAATCAATCAATATAGTAAAATGGTGCAGTAAATCCATGTTCCCTAAAACCTAGTGTTTTCGACTATTTGCTCATTTTAGTATTTATTTGTTTTGTGTCTTTTATTTTTATGCTTGTGTTATTTTATTTATCTTTATCTGAGAATTCAGTGTCTGGATATTAATTGAGTGTCTGTGAATATAAATGAGTAAATACAATCTCTGTGAGATACGATACTCTTGCTCACCTACGTATTACAATAACACCATTCACTTGCGGTACATGTTATTTTGTTAATAAATAGCGTGTCAACACACACATGTTGGGATCTGTAGGAGCTGAAGGCCGTAACTCCTGAAGGTATTGATGGCTGGATCTGCAGCAGGAGCTGGAGGCTGTAACTCCTGATCGGCACTAGCTGGGGCGTATTTGTCTTGTGGAGAGAGGTCCCCTGGACTCGGCTTACCGGAGAGCCAGTTTGTTTAAATTTGGTTTCAATTCAGTTTCTTGTATTTGTTTATACTCTGTTTCCGTTTCTTGTACTCTTTAGATCTTTGTAAATCCAGAAGCAGTGTAATTGTACACAACAGACAAATGGTTTTCTTGTACTCTTCAGATATTTGTAAATCCGAAAGCAGTGTGATTGTACACAACAGATATATGGTTTTCTTGTACTCTTCAGATCTTTGTAAATCCATCGCATTAGACTAAACCCAAATAAAAGTAAAAGTCAATTGTCTTCATCTTTACACAACTCGTTAAACCGAGAAAAAAGACCATCCTTACAATGAAGAACTTTTAAAAGTCATAAATACAACTTATTCTCTTCATCCACGCTAGCATAAAAAATTTCCATACTAAATTTATAATTGTCTAGTATTTTCTGCACATTAAATAAAGGAATTTTATCAATTGGGGACCCAAAAAATAATTATATATCTATCAATCAATGACAAGAAAGATAAAAATCTATCGATCTAGAATTTGAAATATAAAACTTATCAATAAAGGACATCAAAATTCATCTATTTGATTCATTTTTTTTAATTTATCAAATTTAATAAAAAATTATTAAAAATAATTAGAAATTTGAATAAAAATGTATGAAGTTTGAAGTCTTCGATCGGTAGTTTTTTATTTTTCAGATCCTAAATTTATAATTTTAATCTCTCAGACACATAGCCCATCTTTAATGTCCTAAATTGACAATTTTCATAAAATGAAACACTTTATATTCTATCCGTTTCAAAATGTATGTTATTTTAGAATTATGATTAATTGCCAAATAAATCATCACGTTTACACCTTTTTGCAAATTAGACAGTATGTTTAAATCTAGTGACTTGCAACACCACATTTTAATTTGTATGGTATTAAACATTCCCAAATTTTTCGACAGGATTAGTATGACGTGTTTGGTCTATAAACCACATTAGCACACAACACACATGCGTAACAAACGACGTCGGTTTTATATTTTAGAATAAATAATTATATAAAAATGAGTTTTTCAACAAAAAAAGAAGAGAAAATAACAAAAAATGCATCGTTTGTTATACGTGTATGTTGACGTGTGATTTTTAGACAAAACATGTGCTACTTAACTTGACAGAAAAATTATGGATGTTTAATCTCATACACCTTAAAACGTGGTGTTGTAATTGATTAGATTTAAACGCTGTGTCTAATTTGCAAAAAAATGAAAACGTGGTGGTTTGTTTGGCAATTAACCCTTAGAATTATAATATTTGTAGTTTAACATATTTCACATTCCTTCCCCCAATTTTAATCCTGAATTTATTAGAAATAGAGATAAATTTGCATTTATTAAAAAAATATATCTTAATATAATTTGATATGGACAAACCCACAAAATAAATATTAAAAACACAATTTAATTAAAAAAAAGTATAATTTTCCTCGAGCAAAATCTCCAAATTACCCATGGAATTTGTACCCATCCTCCAAGCCCCAAGTCCTTTCTTCTCTGGATCGATCACTAGACTATTATTTACTTTCAGCCCCCTTCTCTTCTCCATTTTATTTCTCACACAAAAAACTCACAAAATCTGTGGAATTTCTGTCAATTAATCCCCGATTAATCGATCGCGCTTCGCCAGTTTAGTCTCATGACTCTCCTAACCCCTCCCCCAATCGACGTAAGTGATTTTTCGCGTCACCATTTTTTTCAATGTTTGTTAATAGCAGTTTATGGGCGTAGTTACACGTTTTGCGTGATTGACTTAGTTAATTGGCTTTTTGTTGTTTGAGTTTTGTTTCACCTTTTGTGTTGAATTCAACAGCTGGATGACCCTTTTCCTGTTGAGGGCATGGTTTTTTTGGGAGTGGGAATTTTGAGTTTTGCATTGATTAGGCTTGTGCGGGTTTGAAGATTGTTTAGCATATCGAGCTTAGTGGACAAATTGGTCGAATTTAGGGTTTGGGTTGGGGATAAGTGTACAAGAGTAGGTCTATCAGATCCATTTTTTTTTGTGACATGTGGCCTTGGTTTCTTTCTTTAGCAGGCAGAAGATGAGCAGATGCTGGTGCCGCATGCTGATTTTGCCCCAGAAGGTCCTCAACCCATGGAAGGTATTATGATACTACATTAGTGTAGCATTTTTTTAGTTCCATTTCATTTTCGACAAGGCACTCTGCATTGGTTATTCTGATTCTTTCATCATCAAAGCCCAGCAGGATGTTTTTCTGATTCTTTGAGTTGGGTTAATCTTTCGGGCATTTTAGTATAGGCATCTGTTATGTATTCTATTGGTTGTTGGTGCTTTTGGCTGTTTTTTCATTTGTTCTTTTTTCTTTTTATGGGGTTTGATAACCTCTATATCATCTAGTTGCTCCTGCTGAAGCAACAAATACTGTGGATGCACAAGCAGTAGATGAACCACCATCAGCTCGGTTTACTTGGAGAATCGAGAATTTTTCAAAGTTGAACATGAAGAAACAGTATTCTGAAGTTTTCCTTGTTGGAGGATTCAAATGGTACTTTAACTATTGATTTTCCACATATTTATCTATTTTAGAGTTGTTGGCATTGTGTTGAAGCTGATCTAAACTACTTTTTGGTGGTCAGGCGAGTTCTTATATTTCCAAAAGGGAACAATGTTGATCATTTGTCAATGTATCTGGATGTTGCGGACTCTTCAAATTTGCCCTATGGTTGGAGTAGATATGCACAATTTAGTTTGTCAGTGATTAATCAAATTCACAGCAAATTCACTATAAGGAAAGGTAAGGTTTAATTTGCAGTTGCACTGGGATATTAGGATATATTCATTTCAGAAATATTGTCGAATGTTCCTGAATAATAACTAATAAGTTAATGTGGCAAAAGAAGAATTCTCTGTTTTTCTTCTGCTGGAAAAGTTTGGTATTGCGGTACCTGCCAATCATGCCTTAACAAATTAAGTTGTATCTGAAGTTCACTCTGATGCAAATTCTAGCCTGTGAAATGTTTGATAGTGGTTTTCTAAATTATTAATCTGAATATTTCTGTGCCGAGTTGAAAGCATTTGTGAAAATAAAAATGAGCTCCTTGTCTCACTTCTGATGTTTATATTTGAACCAACTACTGCACTGTCACATTCTTTACCGTATCTTCCCTGCTGTAAGTTTTATTTAGGTTAAATGTGAGTAAAAAGAAAATAGTATATTGTGTTGTACTGCCACTTTATCCCCTTCCACCTATGACTTAGTAATCCAAATGCAGAAAAGAAAGACATTGTTAGAGTTTACTTGTGTGGGATGAAATACAAGCTTTGAGAATACATTTTACTGGAGAGTGAAACACTTAAGACATGTTAAAGAGTAATTCTAATGGAAAATGTTTACCACAAGTAATGCTGAAGTGGGAAGAATAGTGGTGGTTGGATGCTATTCATTTCTCTCTTAGATGTTACATCATGCTTGTTCTTAGTTGGATATTCCACTAGGAGTGGTAAAGAAAAAATGCCACTGTTCAGAAGGATACTTAGCTGACATAAACAAAATTCAAGTAGCAGAACTGAACCCTGAAAGACCAGCAATGATGATGACGAATTCTATTATGACGGTGTGCTTGCCACTTGATGATGGTCACATCTCTTCAAAGCTTAAGCCTATATGCTACTCATTGACTTGGAGGCAGAGACACATGACTATTTTGGAGAGTTTTGGGGTGCCACCTGTCCAGTTAGCAGAGCGTTTCCCTCCTCATCATTAGTCATTACAATATGTTGATTTGTAGAGTTTTGGAACTTCATTAGCACGTAAATTTTGAATTGGATACCAATTGAAATGCGTTAAGCATTCAGGATACTTGTATGGTCTCTTTCCATCATATTGATTGATAACATGCTTGGCCTCTATGTGGACTGTCATGTGTCATCTCTATCATTGTAACCAACAGTGAACCTCATCCTCTTTCCCTCATGAAGGATAGGCCATAAGAGCCATGGCAAGCCATCCCTACTGGTTTCTACTACTATTTATAAGTAAAAGCCTTCCATACCATTTTTAGCTATTTTTTATGTTGGAGCTTACAATGTCTGGTCAAGGTGTGGGCAGCATACTTTTGGTTGCTGCTGGGTTAACTAGAATGCTGCTTTTTATCCCTGAATTTTTTGTTATTGAACCCATCATTTCAAACGAAATTCTGGACTTAAATGCTGGATATTTTAGTATCAGCCATCGATGTCACCTCTTTGTAGAGTTAAGCATGTTCAGTTAGGTTATGTTTGGATTGAGGGATTTAAAATCCACTCATTTGAATTCCATTGTCTGGATTTATGGTGGATTTGCTTAAAGAAATTCAAATCCATAAGTTTCAAACCATTGTTTGGCCAAGTTTGATCTACCAGTTGAAATTTGGAAATTTTTATTTGAGTTGTTATTTAATTTATTATAAAGAAAAGTGGAAAAACATAATTTTATGTGAATTTATATGTTAATGAAAATATACAACATCTAAAAAAACTATTTAGTTATATAGAATGAAAATTGTAGTACATCTGCGCACAGTGTATGTAGTATGTGCAGTGTGTAATTGTGTTTGTGACTTTAGTGTGTGAGTTGGTGGTGGATATGAAATAACTAGGTTTTAGGAGAAATTTTTAATCAATCCAAAAATGAACTGAAATTCAATTTCATTGAGTTTGAGTTATTTGCCAAATAATCTGAATGGATCTAACTATTGATTTCGAATATACTCTTTGAGTCCACCCCCCAAATGGCCAAATCCATCAATCCAAATACAACCTTAGGTAATTGAAGGATTCACGTAATACCTGAAGCTAATTTTGTAAAAGACCGCTTCCTTTCTGTTGTTGGTTCCTGGCTTCCCATAGTCCGTTTCTGTTCCCACTATTCATCTGTAGTTCATATAAAACAACACCAAAAATTGTCAAATTTTTATTTTTCTTCAACCATAGTAGCAGACCAAAATCGTCCTGCTGCCTGAGCTCCCGAGTGATGGAATATATCATAAGTTATGTCTCCTATTATCATCTACGGGTTTAGCTCTGAATATATTATTTGCCAGCCAATGGATCTTGCAGTTTATGTTTGATTGCTATTTATTGAGTTTCTGATTGTTATTACGCATGCCATCTTACTGGAAGCCCGCAACTGGTTGGTTGATGCTTGTTTGCTGGCATTGTTTGTTGTGTTTGCTAGAAGGGCATCTTAGGTACATGTAACTTCTATGATAGTCTACATGCATATTCTGTGTAGTAGCTGGTGCAATCAGAATTTTTACGTGCGAGTTTAAGATACTATTTTTCTTTGTTGTTTATCTGGAGGTATCTTTTTTATTAGGCTGGTTCAGAGTGTGATTTCCAGTTATTGTCTTCAGTGTTGTTCTGCTGCCTTGTTTCTTTGCGCTTGGAGAAATCATTATTGTGTATCAGACTCAATTGTTTTCTTTCCTTTTGCAAATACATATACACTTGTCAATGCTCTGATGGCCTATTTGGTTAGGAAGGAATAGGATGATTTTCAAAATTTCGGAGGAAATCCATCAGTAAGGTTTGGTTTAGGATTAGATTTGGGTTGCCTGGTGGGTTCTAAACCACAAACATTTCAAAACCTCCCTTGGTACTTGGATACTAATATACTAATTAGACATTAGAACAGTGCCATTTAGTCAGTTTTCTACATTATATTTGGGATTTCCTCATCCCCTTTGTAATTTTATTTTTTCTTTATAATAAAATTCCTTGTTTCCTACAAAAAAATGGATAGATGTGCCCAGGCAAACTGGGCCAGGCATATCTACAATACCGGTATGTTTGGTTTGGGAAATGAGATGTCTTGCCTTTTGTTCTATTAAATGGGGTAAATCCCCTTGGTGAGATGCTTACTTGGAAAGTATTTAGTCTCTTGATGTTTTATGTGTGACAGCAGAAGATGGTTGGTCACTATTTATGTTTTCTGTTGCTCTCTGATAGTTTTTTGACAATTGTTTTAGGCTTCCCTCAACAGACTAGGAGGATGTTTGGCTGAGTTTATAATCCTTTTAAAGCAACTTACAAGATATCTTAGAGCTTATAATCCTTAAAAGTGTCCTGGCTTACTGGTTACACTCTTTTAAAAGATGTTGGGGGATCGCAACTTTGTACTTGAAAAACCTTCAGTTATTTTGATTACATCTTTGTCATTACTATCAACTTATTTTTATATTAAGATTTAACATCTTATTAACTCCAAAACATAATTTAAGCTGAAGGAGCTTATTAGTTTTTTTTATAAGATTGGACGAACACACTCTACAAGAATTCACTCGGTGAGCGTCTGTCTTACTTATTCTAAAAATATAAGTTCTGTTTACAACATGGAAAATATCTTTATATGGATCTCCATCTTGGGAATCATTTTGTATTCTCAACAAACAATTAGAGGAATCACTGAACTGTGGACAAGGGTGATTTATTGTAGTGTAGCACCCTGTAAATGTTCTAGTCCTGAAAATGGGAAACGGACCACAGATATGTGCTAATTCTGGTCTTTTGATTAATATTTTTTCTGTTGCTTGATAGGACAATGTGACATAAAATGATAGGTCTTCATTGTTACATTTTGTCACATATGCATTTAGAAAATATAGAATCTTCTGCTCCTTTGCAAGTCTCTTAATAATGCAAAATAATTCACAGCAGTCATTTTATCAATTTAATTTATGTTCAGGCACGTGTATGGTTCTTATGCTTGGTAGTTTCTGATTCCTGCTATTTCCTCAGGCTTCCTATTAGGTTCTTATAACTAAAAATTCTAGCATTGCTAGTTGGATGATGATTTTGATAAACCAATTATGCAGATACGCAGCACCAGTTCAACTCTAGAGAAAGTGACTGGGGATTCACCTCATTCATGCCTCTTAGTGAACTTTATGACCCTGGTAGGGGTTATCTTGTGAATGATACATGTCTAGTTGAGGCTGATGTTGCTGTTCGTAGAGTTGTTGATTACTGGTCCCATGACTCAAAAAAAGAGACAGGTTATGTAGGGCTCAAGAATCAGGGTGCTACTTGTTATATGAACTCCCTTCTCCAGACACTATATCATATTCCTTACTTTAGAAAGGTTTGCTCATCAGTCTGATGTTTTCTCCTTTTAATCTTTATGTAGAAAAGAACTTACTTGGGATTCTGATGCAGGCTGTATACCACATGCCAACAACAGAAAATGATAACCCATCTGGAAGCATCCCTTTGGCACTTCAAAGTCTGTTCTATAAGTTGCAGTACAGTGATACCAGTGTTGCAACTAAGGAGTTGACAAAGTCTTTTGGTTGGGATACATATGACTCTTTTATGCAGCATGATGTTCAAGAACTGAACAGGGTGCTTTGTGAAAAACTTGAAGACAAAATGAAAGTAATATGCCGAGAAGCATAAGATTTCTGGTCGCTAAATTGATGGAAAGAGAAAGTGAAACATCTTTTTATAGGTGTGCTGCTAAAGAATTAGATGCTTATTTTATCATTCATTGTTTATTCCAGGGAACAGTAGTGGAGGGCACCATACAGCAGTTATTTGAAGGGCACCATATGAATTACATAGAATGTATTAATGTGGACTACAAATCAACAAGAAAGGAATCTTTCTATGGTATGTCCTAAGGCTCAACTAGAATGACTTGGAAGTTGTTATGGTTTTCACCTAATGTTACTTACATTTGTGCCAGATCTGCAGCTTGATGTTAAAGGTTGTAAAGATATCTATGCTTCTTTTGACAAATATGTGGAAGTAGAACGTCTTGAGGGTGATAACAAGTATCATGCTGAGCAGTATGGATTGCAGGTTGGCCATCTTCTACTTTCTTCTTTAGCTTTTTATTTGGGAGGATGTTGAGTGACTACTGTAGTTGGATGCTATACGACTCGGCCATTTCATTGGAAATTCTTATCAAGAGCTAATAACCCCTATTGATGGCCAAGAAAAAACAAAAAGGACAGGAAATGGAGAAGAGAAAATAGATTTAAGTGTGACAGAAATAACTATTTAGAAAATCTCTGAAGCTTTTTTTGTAAATTATTGAATGTAAATCACACCTTTGATTTAATCTCTCTCCCTCACTCTTGGGGGAGGGATTAAAAGTGGTAATATAGTGCAAACAAAGCTTAAGTGCCTTGTTCCCTCCTTGGTTTTCATGTCTAAGGTAACTGCTTACTTTGCAGGATGCTAGAAAAGGTGTCCTTTTCATTGATTTCCCTCCTGTTCTTCAGCTTCAGTTAAAAAGATTCGAATACGATTTTGTTCGTGATACTATGGTCAAGGTAAGTTCTTAGTTAAAATCTGCTGTTGCACTTGGCTGCTTACTTTGCAGGATGCTAGTGACTTAGGTTTTCCTTTCCTTTTCTTCTTTTAGTATAAAACGTATATGCTGCTTGTTCAATACCTTTAGCCTTTGGAAGAGATGATAAATTTGCAGTTGCTTTTTTAAAGCAATACAAGAACAATAATAAAGCCGTTATCCCACTATGTGCAGCCCGCTATATGGGTCATATTTGCCATCATGTTTGGTTCACACAGTTAAAACATTAAAGATTTTTTTTCCACTTATTATTATTATTATTATTATTATTATTATTATTATTATTATTATTATTATTATTATTATTATTATTATTATTATATAATCAGAATAGACTTAGTAGTTTAAGAATGTGAATGCATGCTTTCTTTGCTCTTGTAGCATATTGGTTTTTATACAGACGATTCAGTGAAATGGGACACAATTACGTATATGTTAGGACCAACTAGAAATATCGTTCTAAAAAATTACTTATGTTTGTACAATTCAAAAACTTTAAATTGCTATTGGCTGGAATCACCAATATGACTCTGAAAGTTGTATCTTTGCATAACATCTAATGGAAATTCCTGAATTTTGATACCTCGATTATTTTGATGCCTCTCTATGGAATAGCCTTCTCGGTCCACGTTGATAGTCCATTCTATGATTGGGTGCTTAGTTCATTTGTTCTCCTTAAAGCTTTAGTTCTCTGCAGCTCATGGTCTCCAATGTTGTTCCAGTATGACACTTTCTGAAAAATATCTCGTGTTCTTCATCTGGTGGAGACCCCTCATGTTAAAGTTAACTCCTTAATGCCTTTGTGGACTAACAGTATTTGGTGCATCAGTTGCTGCACTATTTAAATTATTATATTCCATCTTGAACTAGATTATTAGACCTATCCAGTGTTGAATAAGTGTTTTAGGTGCTCTTTCTAGACATGGAAAGTTGACTTTCAATTTTGATCTCAAATGGGGATTGAGGTCCTAGAATGCTTAAAAGTTGTTGTTTCTGGTGTCTGGTGACTGGGTTTAGATATGAAGTTGACTTTTTGTACCCAAACATTTTAGAATGTGATCTGAGTTTCTGGTTGCACTAATTGCTTAGAAATTTTAACATTTCTATTTCATATTTATCATTAACTGCCAAACAATTATCAAGTTTTCTTTTTACCTATGACCAAGCAGATAAATGATCGTTATGAGTTCCCTTTGCAACTTGACCTTGATAGAGAGAACAGAAAATATTTGTCTCCCGAGGCAGATAAGAGTGTGCGCAACCTATACACTCTTCACAGGTATTCCTGTCTGAACACTCTTTTCAATTGGATGCTTTATCTGGCCATTCTCGTTGGTTTGATGGATGTATATACAAACATCAATCTTTAATGTGTTTCTGTCACCTGCTTCTCTTTAATGTTCCTAAGTTGGTGATTGTACTCTCACTGATTTTGTCTTGAGATGGTTTTCAAGTCTGCCTCTACTTCTTCCTCCCACTTTTCATGAATCATTCCTTAGCATCTTGAGAAGGGCAGAGATTAATCGACATGATTCCTAATGCTGAATGTTGTCTTTGTTTACAGTGTCCTGGTTCACAGTGGTGGAGTGCATGGTGGACATTATTATGCTTATATCCGGCCAACGCTTTCTGATCAATGGTATGCCCCATGTTATGGGTCCTGGATTGTGTTTCTTCCTTTTTCCCTTTGTTTCCTTTTTTATTTTTAAGAGTATTTATTCGCAGTATGCTATTAATGTGTTCAATGAAATGCATTATTTCATCTGTTATCAGAGCTATATTGTCTTTGTAAGGATTATAATGTGAGAGTGGTTTGACATTTTTCTTTAGCTCTGTTTCCTTAATAGCGATTTGATCTTGCCTTTGGTAGTGATTTTGCCACAAACTGTGTTTGAACATGTCCCTTTTCCTCTGTTTTTTGCGTTTCTGCATGTGCCATACCTTGGTTCAGGACATCATGTTACATGTTATATGCCATTGCTGGTTAGGGCTACCACTTCCTTATAATGTGGATTATTGTTTCATGTTGCTTACTCTCCTGTACTATGTTTCTCCAGGTTCAAATTTGATGATGAACGTGTGACCAAAGAAGACATGAAGCGTGCTTTAGAAGAGCAATATGGTGGTGAAGAAGAGGTAGTTGTTCTTTTACATGCGAATCACTCCTTTTTACTAGTGAATTACTTACCCGGTTACTGGTAGAATTTTGGTCCTGCTTTCACAAATAACTATTTTATATTTTGTGGCACAGCTACCGCAGACGAATCCTGGATTCAATAACTCACCATTCAAATTTACCAAATATTCAAATGCATACATGCTTGTTTATATACGTGAAAGTGACATGGAGAAAATAATTTGCAATGTGGATGAGAAGGACATAGCAGAACATCTAAGGGTAAGATTCATGAGTTTTGGCTCTTGATCATGTTCATTGCTTACTCCATTGGATCTATCTACAGATACGATTGAAGAAAGAGCAAGAAGAAAAGGAACAAAAGAGAAAGGAAAAGGCCGAGGCTCACCTCTACACAATTATTAAGGTCTTTACTTTTGTAATTGTTCTTGTCTGTTTCCACATGTTTTACATAGAAGGTTATTCTTAACTTAATTCCATTGATCTTTTAGGTTGCTCGTGATGAGGATCTAGTCCATCAGATTGGAAAGGATATATATTTTGATCTTGTGGATCATGACAAAGTTCGCCAATTTCGTATTCAGAAACAACTATCCTTTAATTCTTTTAAGGTATATTTACATATTATTGCATCTGTTGGACAAGATTCATTGGTAACCCTGTTCTAATTACTAATTACTGGAAAGGGACCACATATTGTTGCATTGTAATTGGCTTATCATTAATGTATTGGGAATTTGGGATATCATTGCCTATTTCTAATATGATTATTGTATTTATATTATTGCATCTGTTGGGAAAGATTCACTCGTAACCCTGTTCTAATACTGGAAGGGGACTGCTTAATGTTCAATCGTAATTGGTTTAGCATTAATGTATTTGGATATTTTTGCCTATTCAAAATTCTGATTCAAAATATGATTATTGTATTTATATTTGTGCATGAAGATTATTTTGGAACTGATATTATTGACTCCTTGTGTTTCAAAATTTACCTAGGAACTGGAAATTCAGAAAATGTATGTGAGAGAGATGAAATTCTTCTCCTCTATGTATATGTATGCACGTATGCAAGCATGCTTATGTACACAGACACATTTATTTATTTAAGATAAGAGTTGAGTTACTGTTGTTGGGGTGGTCAGTGGTCACTTTTGATCACTTTTAAGGTTTTGGAGGTGGTTATATTGGTCTTGTGAGAAGTTAACAATTTTTTAAATTTGATTCCAAAGAGAAACTAATTGGGATGATGGCAGAAGCCATCCAATCTCTCTTGATCACTTCCTAATCCTACCATTAATGTGTAAGCAGCTTATTTTATTACCTTTTCAATTCTTAAGGAAGAAGTTGCCAAGGAGTTTGGGGTACCAGTGCAATTTCAACGCTTTTGGTTATGGGCCAAGCGCCAAAATCATACATACAGGCCAAACCGCCCACTCACACCACAAGAGGAAGCTCAATCTGTAAGTATTGTTTAATTGTTTATGTTTTTGCTATATCCTTCTTGGTTTAGGTATTGCTGAGTTTAGGAACTAAGTTAACACCCTCCCTCGAAGAATGCACTACCCCCTAATTCTTGTAGTCTATTTAGGCATTGTCGCATTGATGATTTTTGGACTAAAAATTATATTTAGCAAAAAATACGCATCTAAAATTGGGTCAACTAGACATTTTTTTTTCCATAATAGCTTAAAAAAGTGTTTTAGGAGTTTATCTGTAAAGACATGATACCATTGGGTATTGGGTTTTTACGAACAGATGATGCTTGGTTTAAAAGAGTTCAATGGCCATTGTGGAATTACTAGAGGAAAGATTTTAAGCTCTTCAAGACTTCAACTTTTCTTGCTTTGCATCATGCAAAATTCTTAAATGGGGTCTAAGCAATTGTGATGAGATGGATGGATGGCTATCTGTAAAAGATAATGACAAGCCAATGGATATAATGAAAAAACTTAATGATGGGTTTCAATTCACCAATAAATTACCTACTCCAAATTAGACTGACCATGGTAATAAGTAGTCAACTATATAGTATAGGAGTTTAGCTGTAAAGACATGATACAATGGGGTGTTGGGTTTTTACGAGCAGATGCATGCTTGGTTTAAAAGAGTTCTATGGCCATTGTGGAATTACTAGAGGAAAGATTTTAAGCGCTTCAATTTTTCTTGCTTTTCATCATGCAAAATTCTTAAATGGTGTCTAAGCAATTGTGATTAGATAGATGGACGGCTGTTTGTAAAAGGTAATGACAAGCCAATGGATATAATGAAAAAGCTTAATGATGGGGGTGTCAAACCACCTATAAATTACCTACTCCAAATTAGACTGACTGTGGTGATGAGTAGTCAACTATATATATGAGGGATGGTGGATTCAATTCATTTGACAAAAGAAATAGGGGGTTTAGTTTATGAGGACTAAACTATGTCTGAGCAAGAAGAAAAATTAAAAGCAACTCAATTAAAGAACAGATAACTTCAAGCTAAGTAGACTAAACAACTGATGGTATCTAATAATAGAAAGTGCCTCTAGTTAAAGGAATTATTTCCTTAGTGTCTGCCTTACAAAGGGAATATGGGGGGGGGGATGGTGTGAGTTGCATATAATTTCAGAATTAAATAAATATATATTGAAGGCTTTTAACAAGATCCTCCAAATATGTATCTGGATTAGAGGATGCTTGTTGCTTCTGTTATGGTGGCCTTGATTGTTTTGGAAATCCTTGGTTTCGGCTTCTATAGCTCAAATTCGTATGATCCTTCCATCTAGGATTGAAAGTTTTGAGAGTAAGGATCATGCAGCCTTTGTTGTTGGAAATTTATTGTCCCAATAGCATTTGCATTCTTAAGTTTTTCACTTTGCCTGAGTTGTCTATTAGTAAGTTTTTTTTTTGGCATGCATTTATGCCATTCTGCTATTTTCTGACCTCTCAGGTAGGTCAGTTAAGAGAAGTATCCAACAAGGCAAATAATGCTGAGCTAAAGTTATATCTGGAAGTAGCAGTTGACTTGGTAGCATAACTTACCACTTTCTTTTTTATTTTTGCTGATGCGCAATGATTATTTTTGCTCCCGGACTTGTGTTTTTCTCTTAATGCCCCATAACAACTGATACAGGAGATGCAGCCTCTTCCTCCACCAGAGAAGACTAAGGAGGACATTCTTTTGTTTTTCAAACTTTATGATCCTATGAAAGAGGAGCTCAGGTATGGCTCATTGTTTGTTAACTCTGCATTCGCTGTATCTGCATCTCATTATATTTCATGTCATGTTTGGTTATTGCAGCCCATTGCATTGTCATGTCATGTTTGATCTCTAGCCACTTTCTTGGAATAGGAATCAGGGAACTGTGATAAGCTTATTGTATTTTTGTTATTCACATTTCCAGCTGGGACAATCAATAGCTAAATGGTGTCCCCTGTATCCACTATGGAAAAAAAAAAAATCTCAGACTCTCAGTTGTTTCACCTCAATATCCCTTCAGCTGAACTACATCTACTTATGGACTTTTATTCTTTGTGAATAGGTATGTTGGACGGCTGTTTGTAAAAGGCAATGGAAAGCCAATGGATATGTTGAAAAAGTTCAATGAAATGGCTGGTTTTGCTCCTGATGAAGAAATTGAGCTTTTTGAGGTAAAACCTTCCTTTCTCTGTTTTATTTCGAAGTTTACAACATTTCAAATCTTTAAGCTTTCAAAATTTTCTTTTACCTTACGTTTGGATTTATGTAGGAAATTAAGTACGAACCTAATGTCATGTGTGAGCACATTGATAAGAAGATCAGCTTTCGTGGCAGTCAGGTTTATAAATTTTGGACCCCCCTGTCAATTTTTTAATTTTGCAGTGGAACAATTTAATCACTTTTATTGTACGAAAATTTTCTCAATCCATGCCTGACATGATTCCCTTTTTCTCTTGGCTCCTACGTTATCCTCAGCTAGAAGATGGCGATATAATTTGCTTCCAAAAGTCTCCTCAAGGTCTGAGCAGTGAAGAGTGCAATTATCCTACTGTCTCTGCTTTCTTGATTTATGTGCACAATCGCCAGGTATCTCATGACTCAAACCATTTGCTTTGTAGATTTCCTTAGTTGGTTTCACCAGAATTTGGTACTCTTCATTCCGGTCTTTCTTTTTGTCAACCATCTGTGACTAAACAATAGAGAATATTTTATGCATAGTAATTTGGGATGCCAAAACTTTACTCCTGTGCTAGATTTGTTAGATTATGCAAACTTGGCATACCAATATGTAATTTTTGAAACATTGGGACAAAAGTGTTACCTACCCCAAATGTTGGGTGCTAAAGTGTAATTAACCCAGAGATGATAAGTATGTATGGTAGGTGTATACCTAACTCGGTTATTTTCTTGCTCAGTTGTCAACAACAGACCAAGGTAAATTTGAGTCTGTATTTTCAAGTACCTAAGGCAGTGAATTATTTCCTCAAATGAAAAATATCCTTGTGTTTCAACTTCATCTCATAGATGTGATAGTTTAACGTTAAAGGGATTAATTATTTTAATCTAATTTGTCTACTTAGAGAAAAAAGGAAATATGTTGCCGTCCTAATATCTCTTATTACTGCTGTTTGTATTTTGAAACATGTGTTCATTCAGTTATTTTCTGGTCAAATTCTTCATGTAGCTTGTTTGATGGTTCATAGGTGGTTCGCTTTCGTTCATTGGAGAAGCCCAAGGAAGATGAATTTTGTCTGGAATTGTAAGAATTTTTAGGCCGAAAATCTTTAAGTTATGATTTCATTCTTGGGGTTGAGCTGTTCCAATATCTGTTTTCGAGTGATTTTTTAATAAAGTATAAATTTTCAGGTCAAAGCAGAACAACTATGATGAAGTTGTTGAATATGTTGCCCGGCATCTTGACTTGGAAGATCCATCTAAAATTAGGCTTACATCCCATAACTGTTATTCACAGCAACCAAAGCCCCAACCTATTAAGTATCGAGGTGCAGAACGACTTACAGACATGCTTGTTCATTATAACCAGGTGGTATATGATCTTATGATTGTGATATATATTCCATGAAGCTTTCTTGGTTAATTTCTATTAGGTTAGGTCTATATTTGTCTGCTGACAACATCTTTCCCTTGTTTGTTATAGATTTCAGATATATTATACTATGAAGTGTTGGATATCCCTTTGCCTGAACTGCAAGGCCTTAAAACTTTGAAAGTTGCTTTCCATCATGCCACCAAGGATGAAGTAAGTGCTTCAAGGACCTGTTCAATTCTCTGAATTTTTTTTTTTGGGTGCACTCTTAATGTTTCCCTCGGGTCATTCAATGGAAAATTTTCAGGTTGTTATTCACACTATTAGATTAC
Source organism: Perilla frutescens (assembly GCA_026008535.1). Lineage (NCBI taxonomy): Eukaryota > Viridiplantae > Streptophyta > Magnoliopsida > Lamiales > Lamiaceae > Perilla > Perilla frutescens. Next base: position 31,335,441 of record BRKX01000017.1, on the reverse strand, counting down.
CAAAACAGAGTACTGTGGGAGATGTCATTAATGATCTCAAGAGCAAGGTAAATCTTGAAATAATCCTGCTGCAACTTGGATGCCTGTTTACAGTACAAAAATAAAAGAAATGAAAATAAAATAACAAATTACCTGAAGGGAATGTCTACAGCTTGGTGACAGACTGACAGAATGTTGTAATATTTATACAACATGCTTACTCAACACATTAATTTTAAGTGTTTTTAATAAATGTTGTGCTCTTAATCTTGTTTATAGCTTTTCTGTTAAGATTTGTGTAAAATGATTCCCGCCCGCATCTATTCCAATCCTATTTCAGGTTGAGTTGTCTCATCCAGATGCAGAACTGAGATTGTCGGAGGTTTTCTATCATAAGATATATAAGGTACATGATTCTGTTAATTATAGTAATTACTTTCATGTAGTCATATCATCCTACATTATTGACTTTTACTTTTTCGCTCCAAACTTATTAAAGATTGTCCATAGCTACATGAGTTTCAGACATAGCATTACCCAACTGCTGTTAATTCTGTTCGACCTGCATCTTATCTAACTCTCTTTGTTTTCATGTTAGCTTGTTTAATTATTTTCTTTCTAAGCTCTTTTGTTTACTTGGTTTTCATGATGTTACCTGTTGGACGTTGCTGAATACATGTAATTTTGAGTCTTTATGATTGGTCTTGTTAACCTTATGCCTGACAGATGGCCGTTACAACCCATAGTTAAAAATATATTTGCAATAATTCTAGTTCTTATTTTCATTTTTTGGTTTAGTGATGTCTTCATTAACTTTGAGCATGTTTGTAATGAATCGTTCTGTTTCTTCATATTTTGCTGCTTGTCGACAGATATTCCCACTCCAAGAAAAGATTGAGAACATAAACGATCAATACTGGACATTGCGTGCAGAGGAGGTACACACCCTCAAATCTTTTCTCCCTCTGTCTTTCTTTTCACTCTCTTCCTCAATCCCAGTTGCTTGCCCTCTTTCTTTCTCTGTGACCTTTCTCTTTTTTGTTCTTCGTATGTTTTCTTCTTCTTTTCCCCATTTACGGGTTTTCTTTAGGATTAATATATACATTGTTAGGTTCAGGTGAGAACTAACTCCTATGTGAGAAACAGGAACTAATCCTAACCTTCGATACACACACACACATAGAGGATGGATAAAATAAAGTTTTTCCTAGTGTGAGAATTAGGACCACATCTTACACTATCCAATGAAATGATCTAATGGTTGAGCTTTAATGCATAGGTGGTGGCAATTGGGTAAATAACAAAGCAAAAATTTAAAGGAAGGAGGGTTATTTTCGTCCAAACCTTTAAAAATGAAGACGTCAACAATTTTAAAAAATTCTTAAAAACTTTAAACAACTATAACTTGCTCATTTTTAATCCAATTTACGCAAATAATATGTCAAATTAAAACTTTCTTCATATTCTTTCATTTAAGATTCGAAAGGGCATGTTCAAATGAAAAATATGGACGGAAAATACAAAAGATACATTTTTTACGCATGTCGAGGCTGTAAATGCATTCGTCGGCATTCTGATAACATATGCTAACAAAGCATCTGTCATATGCTAACATAGTGTATTCATTTTCATAATGCTAGCATATTACACTTACATTGATTTATTATGGTTTAATCAACCTCAAGTTTCTTTCATCTCAATTACGATTTATTCCATCCAACTAGGGTTTAATTATTTTATGGAATTTAATTTTCTTTTTTTTTTTTTTAGTTTGTAGCTGAGCATTATGTTCTAACATACTGTGTCCGTAATGCAGACGAAGTAATACCACAATACTAACATAGTACATTTATATTATTATTATGGTTTGTTCCGTCTCATTTAGGGTTTATCACACCCAATTATGATTTATTTCATCAAATTAGAATTTATTTCATCCAATTAGGGTTCAATCATTCCAATTAGATTAATAAATTATTTTTTAGAATGTAATTTTTTGTTAATGAGAAAATTTTCATTAGCATCATGATAATATTTAGCTAGCATGACAATAATGCTTCGTTAGCATGATGCACCTATTATCAAATACTACACATTTTTTATAAGAATTGTTGAATTATTTTAATGCCCCAGCCCAAAAATTTATCATATATTATAGAATTGCCACCACCCTTTTTAATCAAATCCCGGGCTTTGCTTTTTTTAGGATTGTACATGTAAGATGGGGTCCTTGTTCTCACGAGGGTGGGTTTTCGCCTAACCCCTCCGCTACACACATGTGAGAACTAACTCGTATGTGAGAAATAGAAACTAACCCTAGCCTTCGATTTTGGGTTGATTAATGGTTGAGATTCAATTTCTTAGACAACTAAGCAATAAATGTGCCATAAGTAAGCAATAATACATAATAGAGATATTAGCACCAAATCAAAACAAGCTAAGCAACAAATGTAACATATGAAAGCAATAAAAATATGACAATTCTTTGAGAGATTCGTGGTTCGATCCTTAAATCCCACATCTCCAAGTTGTGATAAGCAATAAACTTATAGCCAATAAGCATTCAAATAAGATAAGATAAACAATAAAAATATAGTAAAAGCGCACTTAAACCTCAACTGATAAAATAAAATCTTTCTTATTGGGCCTTTAATTTTAAGAGATCTAAGGGTTAGGATTAATTCACGTTTCTCACATTAATTCATAGTTCTCACTAGAAGCAAAACACACACACACACGCACATGGTGAGAACTAAAATGTAATCCAAGCTTTCAATTTTGGGTTGATTAACGGTCTAGTTTCAATTTGTGGGACAACTAAGCAACAATGTAACATACAAAAGCAATAAAAAATAGCAAATATGTAAGAAATCGGGGGTTTGATCTGCAAATTCTCATCCCCAAGTACAATAAGATAAGCAATAAAATTATAGCAAATAAGCATTCAAATACAATAAGATAAACAATAAAATTATAGAAAATAAGCACTAAGCTAAAAAATAAGGTGATCACATAAAATAAAACCTTCAATCTCAACCTTCAATTTTCAAAGAGAACTAGGATTAGTTTCTAGTTCTCACACCAAGAACTAGTGTACATTTGAACTAAATCACACACACACACACACACACACACACACATATATATATATATAGAGAGAGAGAGAGAGAGAGAGAGAATTTTTATTATCTTTTCGTGGTTTAATTTATTTTTACAATTATTAATTATGGTTTATTGCACCCAATTACGGTTTATAATTATTTTTTAGAATTTAATTTCATATTTTTAGTTACTAATTGATTTTTAGGGTTATTTATTCCTTAATTTGACTATATAGTTAACAATAAATGTTAATTAGGATTGGTTATGTTATATTAATTTGTATTTTTATAATAAAAAATGATGAAGTGGCCGCCTCATAGGCGGTACCCACAAAGGTGTGTAGGCTAACAAGACTATATATGTGTGTGTGTGTGTGAAGAAGTAAAAATCACTAGCATTAGTGCACATTTAAACCAAATCCTATGTGTGTGTGTGCGAAGAAAGAAAAATGACTAGCATTAACACAATTGTTAGAAGCTTTATTTATCATGTCCTAAACATTTTTCAATTTTTCTCCACTGCAGATACCTGAGGAGGAGAAAAACCTTGGTCCTCATGATCGTTTGATTCATGTATATCATTTTATGAAAGATACTGCTCAAAATCAGGTTATAATATTGAGGAAAAGCCTGAAAATTTGTAGTCTTACATGCACATTTGTATTGCTTGCTGCATTGTGAAATGTTACTCCATCAAATTGACATTCAAGTGGCTTGTTGTATTGTTCTCCTTACAGCAGGTTCACAATTTTGGGGATCCCTTTTTCTTGGCCATTAATGATGGTGAAACTATGGGTGAGATTAAAACTCGCATACAAAAGAAATTGCATATTCCAGATGAGGAGTTCTCCAAGGTGTGTTTATATCTCTTTCAAGATATCCTAATATTAAAAAGCTGTATAATGGAGATTCGTTTTTTTTTGGGTGGTTAGTATTTCTTGCTAATAATTTAACATCCCATACTTTTTCCAGTGGAAGTTTGCATTTTTATCTTTGGGTCGGCCGGAATATCTTCAAGATTCAGACATTGTATCCTGTCGTTTTCAGGTATTTTCAACTCTCTCGGCACAACATTCTTTGTCTTACATATGTTTCTCTTCACTTTGATTTTTCTCCTGTGTTCCAGAGAAAAGATGTTTATGGTGCGTGGGAACAGTACCTAGGACTAGAGCACTCTGACAACGCTCCCAAGCGGTCATATGCAGCCAACCAGGTTAGTACATAATATGACACTGTTTCAATGTATAATGTCGGTGTTCTTAATTAAAAAAAAAAAGATGTATAGTTGGGACTATGATCATGTTTTTCCTTCACTCTTTATATAGATGGAACTATACAACTATCTTGATGTCTTTCTTGGCCCCTCGAATCCTTTCACTGTTTGTTATTTCATTTTCTTAGTAGCTTCTGGTCTTACGTGATCCTTGCTGTAAAGCTTGAGACTTTGGTGTTGAAGTTTTCTTTTAGTTGGAGGATAATTATGTTGATTTCCCCTTCAGGTTTTATTTAATTAAGCAATTTTTTATTTGATTTTGAAATTATATGCAACTCATGTCGATTTTCCACCACCTTCTGGGATTCCCTTTGTATGATCAACTCACATTGCGAAAGATAAGTTGAGCATAAAAAGGAAAGAATTTTTTTTTTTATCATTCTATGAAGTTTGTGAACTACTGTAGACATAACTGCCCTTTCGAAACAAGGAACAGATACAAGTCGTTATGTTATTCTAAAGAATAGGGATATCCCAGCATCATGTCTAGGTTCTGATGCAAGTGGGAGACCTGTTAAACTTTGCAACTCAGATGGGCAACTAGTTGCTTTGAATGAGGAGTTTCTGATGTTTGTGTTGAGCAACATTATAATGTTCCTTTATCTTGCATTCTCCATCCTTGGTAATGCATGTTCTGGTGCTAATCTGTATTATCTTCATATTGCAGAACCGGCACACATTTGAGAAACCAGTCAGAATCTACAATTAGTACAGACCCAAGAAAAGAAGCAAGGGTGCATGGGATGTGTAAAGCTCCACCATGATAGTTTTGTGAAAACAATAGGAGTAAATTTGGAGTTACAATAGAAATGAAGCTGATCAAAGGCATATCATGTCTATATGTGCATCGCAACACAAGTAGAAGCAGTTTTTGGTGAATTTGTGGTTTTATGGAAACATGAGATGAAGCTTGCTTTTAAAGCCTGATGTAGCCTGTGTCCATATTTCAAAATCTATCAAGGTTCTTCCTCCAATACGATCATACATACATACCTATACAGAGTTCCTGGGTATATTTCCATCTTGGATTTTCATTGTAATTAGAAATGCATAAAAATATTTTGGGTGGGTGGGGATGTATAGCTGTGTGTTTCTACTTTGATTTTAACATTTTTGCCCTTCTCTTTCGCGTTAGTTCGTTCTATAACCGTATTGTTCTGGATCCTAGGTGAAACAAGTATTGATGTACTATTTTTAAAAAAACTGATAATTGTTGGTAGTCACTCAACTCTCGCTGGCTGTGGAGTCTCATCCCAACCACCACGATCCTAGATCAGTTGCATAGTTTTTTCTGTACACACATTGTTCTACGTTTTATATTGAAATTCTTCCTTCCTTTTCTTTTCCATTTTCTTTTTGTTCTGATTTTTTATTTTATATAGTCTTCCGCTTTCAGAAATGAATGGCTGGATGGATGATATTCCAATTTATTATTAAACAAATGCTGTTCATTTCTTATATTTCAGAAACCAACTCGGGGCCAGTTGGTACAAAGTATCTTTACTTTGTATATAAGACATTTAACACTGTAAAAATTACCTATTGAAATACAAGAACCGAGACAGGAACAGTGTAATAGGGCCAATTTAATAAGATAACCGTGAGGTACATTCACAAGATAATATTCATAAGAAACATAACAACAAACCAATTACGCCAGAAACTCTGAAATGAATTATTCATAAATTTCAATATGATTCAGACAGTTAAACCAACAAAACTGTAAACTTGGGAAAAATTGGTATATCAACCCCTCTTAGAATTCAATACTGCTAATGCCGCTACCAGACTTGGTGTGTATTCAAGAGACATAGGTCCTCCATGTGTTGAATTGCCACCTACTTTTTCACAAGGATTGAGTAAACGGAGAAACTTATTGGCAGCAGAAATCTGGTTCTCACGAAGGTGCTCATTGTGCATCAAGTCCCTGCAATATAGCAAATATTAAGTACCATCTACTTCAGAGTAGATTAGAGAATTTTCCTCTATTTTTGGGTCATGTTAGTTGACATGCAATGCAATCAGTCAAAATTGACTCAGTGATGAAACCATTGTGTCTATGAAAAGGAGTAAAATTGTCATCATTATAGAGGAAGCAGTGACTTACAGGAGTACTAGTGATAATTGTGAAGGAGTGCAAGCTTCAAAAAGGGCTTCAGGAATTATAGGTGAATCTAGGACAATATTTGGAAGTGATATGTAAGGAATTTTAGCTTTGTATCGTATGAACCATTCAGTCAGGATATGGGCTCGATATGCAACAACACAAGGTAAACGTGCAATCTGCAATTCCACTGCAACGGTCCCAGATGTGCATAGTGCTATTTGACTTGCCTGCATTTCAATTGAAGGTGGTTTGACCACATTAGTTTTCTCTTGAATTTCGAAAGTGAGAATCTTACACATCATGTATGCTATATACTAGAGCGCCAGATAAGATAGGTTGCTAAGCGTAGTCAGGAAAGCAAATTCAGAATGTGAGAACCAGTTCTAAAGCTACGTCAGCAACAAGCCAGCAACTGAAAATATCTACTCAAACTCAATTGAACTAGCCAAATTTCTAGAGTTCATCAGTCCATCCATACAAACATATTCTGAAAAATGTAGCCACCTGGGCTAAATAAGTTATTATTATGCTTACTCAATCAGGCCTTTTTGACATCAAATAAGTAGGTCCTTCATTTTATCAACCATGCAGATAGAAGACTGTGAACTCTTACACTGAATGCATTGTATCTCATGCATGCTGATCCACCTGGAACCAATATGACGGGTACAGACCACTCACGAACAGTATCACTGATATACTCTTCCACATGCTTATTAGGTGCCACATGGATAACTGCTGTCAACTCAGAGAAGGAATCTTTGAGTAGTCCCAGAGTGCGTGCAAATATTGGAAGCATGCGGGTTACCTCTTGTAATCGGCTTCCGGGCAGCACAGAAATGATTTTTGATCCTTAATATGCAAAAGTAAATGATTAGCACATACGATGAGGAGCCAGCAAAAGAATAATAGAATTTCAATTTGCAGCTTGCTTTAAAATCAAAGCCATCATTTGGCTAGATGAGAAGATAGCAGCTATTAAAGGATAACAATTTTAACAATCCAGAAAACAAATTAGTAATATTTTTTTTAAAAAAAAAGAAGAAATATAACTCTTGCCGAAATTACTTTAACGTACCTGAAGATATTCCATATTTCATTCTAAATTTTTCTCCATCACCTTGAACCTTCCACTCCTTGTCTACACATTTGTTATTCTGCAGAAAAGAACGTAAAACTACAATAACAATAAGCAGCAAACTTAAGAGTAAATAATCCTTCCCTTCCTGAATTAGATCTCCCATTTGACTCAGAAACGGAAAAAATGAGCTACTTCAGGCGTAGGCTTCTTTTTCTTTTTTTTTTCTTGGGGTTGGAGTTGGTGATGGAGGGGGGAGGTCCCCAGCAAAAAGGACAAGAGGAAAAAAAATCAGAAGAGGATTACTACCCCTCAATGGTCGTGAATGCCATTGTAGGGCAGTGGTAAATTTTTCACCAAACAAGTATACCTTTAGCTCCAAAACATCTTCTAATGTTGGATGGCCGACAAATGTTGCAGCAAGTCCATTTGATCTACATACTTCTGCCTCAAATGGAAGGATACAGAACAAATTATCCACAAACTCCGAAAGCCCTTTAAGTCTTAATTCACCTCCTCTCCATGCCCAGAATGATGGTGCTACATAGTGAAAGTGTTGAGGACGAGCTAGTCTTTGTGGACCATATCTAGCTGCAAAAAGCATTTTCCCATGTTCCTACAAATTTTTAATTTGAATAAGGAAAATGGGGCATCCTTTCAAGAACTCAAAGCAATCAAAGGAAAAGCACCTCGCAAATGCTTCAGAAAATGGAAGGAAAACCCTTTTGAGTCAACAGTTAACACAACATGTGGCTGAAAACTTAGTGCTGATTCAACCGTCTCCTTTAGCCTGAGCTAGAATTTTGCAGTTCAGACCATATCACAACAATGGACAGTAAGAACTAATCCGAAACACAGTAGAAAATACAAACTTAGGTAAGTATGTGAAATTAGAATGTCTTCATATTAGTCATTACCCTGAACTTCCTAAGATGCGGCAATAACTCCCAAATGCCCATAACAGCAATATCCTCCATAGGAAACAAAGTATTTAACCCTTGCTGTGACATCATCAACCTAAAGACACGAACACATGAATCATAATGTGTTTCTTTCTTCATACAGATATTCAAATCACATGGCGTTTGTGACGTCCCAATTATTGTAACTACCAAATTGTTTCTTCGTACAGATATTCCAAAGCTCTCAAAATCACAAATTGAGTAACTGAAATAGTAAAACAGAGAAATTCTTACCCTCCAACACCCGTGAAACGGACTGGAAAAGGAGAAATCTTTGTCAAAGAGTTCATGAAACGCGACGCAATAATGTCGCCAGAAACCTCCCCAGCAACAATGAAAACTCTGAGCTCCCCATCTTTGGAAGCCAAATCTCTCACACTTTCACTGCCTAAAACTGATAATGACCTTTTCACTACCCACAACAACCTTCTATTCAATCCAATCTTCACATTATTCCCACTTTTCAGAAACATCGTAATACTAATTCTGTGCTTCAGAAAACAAACTATATTGAAAAAATAATGTAAAAAATTCCCTTGTAATTTTAAAACTAAAAGCGGATTCAAATGAAAAAAAAAAAAACTGATATACAAATTGAATTGTTGTGTTTGAAACTTTCCGAAACAGAAGAAGTTTGAGGAATTGGCCGGAGATATTTTTGGTAGGGTTACAGAGATACTGTGCCAGGTACTAATATGGATTCTAAATTGTGCTCACATACGTTTCTTGCCGATTTTTACTTATAAAATTCTTTTTGACAAAAAAATATTGTAGAATATTCTTTTGTAATCAAAATAAACTTTTATGACCATTTTGGCATTTATTGATTTTGAACCTAATGAGGCACTTGTGAATATGTCCTATTTGCTTAAGTTTGTTATTTCTTTGATTTATCCTAAATTGCCACTTGTGTATAAAAATGGTATCAGAGCCTAAGTAATTTTATTTAGGAATAATAATTAATTTATTATTAAAAGTAATATCATAACGGAGGAGACACTCAGAAAATATGGATCCGAACAATTGTTCGAAATGTTTTTATTTCAGAAGGTACCTTCAAATTTTGAAGGAGAGGCTATCCTAGTGGGAAGCCCAATACGAAGAGCGATTCCTATCGGAGTCAAGCCCGGAGGAAATAGAGCAGTGCATTTCCCAAAGACAAGCTCAAATGAATTTGTTAATGGTGAATAATCTGCTACAATGCGACTTAATGAACCATCAACAAATGGCACACCAAAACCACGGTTGATGGAACAAAGAAACTATGAGATAACTCCCAGATTCAAAGAGATCATGTCAGACACATCTAAAATCTCGGAGAATTTACGAGAGATCCAGAAGACGGTACAAAATTACGGAAATCACACGTATGGAGTACCACAAGAAGTAAGGCGAATTTCTATAAAACAAGATGAAATTATAACCATCTTGTCAGAAATTCAAAAGAAGATCCAGACACTAGAATTAAATCAGTCATGTTCTAGTAGAAGGAACCCCATCAACTTTGGCAAAGTGAATTTCACACCAAAGGCCAAAGAAGAACCCAAGAAATCGAAGGACGAAAGGATTTGCCAATTTTTAAGACAAATCAAAAGAATGACGTCCCTCAAAAGGATAGGATTGGAAGATCTACAAGAATTGGCAGAGTCATTTGCCAATATGAAGATGGTAGATCTGAAGATGAATACAGGAGATAGGGCTTTAATTCCTCGTGGATATCAGCAGGTACCCCCGGAACAACAAGTGCCACAGGTGCCACCAGCACATCAACAACAGGAAGGAGGCCCAGCACAAGACGTTCTCATGAGAGCCCGCGAGGACTTTCATGTTGGAGATCAACACAGGAGAGAGAGGCCCAATATGAACAATCTTACGGGAACTAGGGTGAGGAAATAGATCCCTAAGTTCCGAGATACACCTCTCGGGAGAACAAGCCTTGATCCCATACATCCGTATGGACTCATGCTAAATATTGACGATATTAACTTCAAGGACATCGATATGATTATTGATAATTGATCATCATCGATGAGAATAGCACCAGGAACGTTGGATCTAGAAAATGAGGGATTCATCAAGCTGCTAGAGATGAGTTTGTTGGGTGTAGCCAAAACGTTATGGTCAAGAGTTGCACCAGCAGTCAAAGAAGAAACCTTGGAGCCAACCTCATACACGGAGATCGTGGATAGAACAGTTTTCTGGTTAAGCTCACCTTTTTGGGAGCAGACAATTTCGGAAGTGCAGATTCCAAAAAGAGGAAGAATTATTCTCAGGCTATTTTAAACCTGAGACTGAACAACATGGAGAAGGAGTCAATTGACCAATTCTTCAAGTTATACCACATCTACCAATGGAATTCAGATGTGGATGAAAAGGTCTGTGTGGAGATTTTCTTCACAAAGTTCCCGAGTCCCTGGAAGGAAATGTTCATTAGAGAATACGTTCCAGGAGATCTTGACAATGTTGGGAGGAGGATGTCTTTTGTCAAACAAAAGCTAGCTGAATGGTGCGGACATGCCATTTGGTAAAAGAATTACAAGAGGTTAAAGAAGATGAATAAATATTCCCCTCTTGACTGCACAACCAATGATCTGCCGACTATCATTGGAGGAGAATCGCAAAGGCTACGGAAGAACAAGAAACACAGAGTTCATCCTTATGCCAGAGAAGGATTCTCAAGGAAAAGGACCTGGAAACCAAGGAGCAGATGGACCAGGCAAAAGGTCAGATTTTACAAATCTGGACAAAGAAGGGGTCCTTCCAGAAACAGGACACCACAGAGTTCATCAAGTCGAACTCCCGCGAGAAAAACTTTCAAAAGAGCACATACAAGGGCAAATGAAAGTTTCAAAGATTGCAACTGCTGGATTTGCGGTGCAAGAGGACATATCTTGATAGATTGTCCGAAAAAGAGAGGAGTCAAAAGCTTCGAGGGTGCACCAGACATCGAGGAAGCGGTTTACTACCAAGACTTGGTACAAGTCTACCAAGTCGAGGATATGCCCTCAGATGAGAGTATATACGAAGAAGAAGAAATCTTTAGCGACGAAAGTGTTGATGGAAGATCAGACTCTGAATCAGACTGGAGCTGAGGTTTTCCATCAAGAACAAGTGGACGAAACTGGATACTTCAGTCAAACCACTATCTGACAGAGCATGATTGACAAAATCATGAACAAGAGCCTTAATATCCAAAGAAATCAAGGTTTTTCAGCCGGACAGATTGATTAATTGCTCTGCCATTTCAGTCTGAAAAGCAGGAAGCATAATGTAATCTATAAGATTACCAGAAGAGAGATGTCACTTCCCATAGAGCTTACAGGGAATCAAGTTGAGCTACAACTAATTCCTTACAGTGAAGTTCAAGAAGAGTTGAGAAGGATGAGGCTGGAGGTAAATGATACCATATTCTGGATCCACATCGAGGCTATCCAGATAGTGCTCAAATCTGCATTACCCTCAGGTGTTGATACACCCATTGATATTGCAATATGCGATAAGCGTATCAGAAATCACAGAGATTCCTTGTTGGGAACTATTTCGGGAAATCTCTGTGCCAAGCAGATTATAGGGGTGATCTATCCAAAAATATCCTATAATCTGAAAGATAGAGATTTCAGTCGAGCCCTAACACTGTAACAAGACTTCAAAAGATAGGATATCAGCTACGAGGGAAAATCGACCATTTTCTTTAACATATCGGGCGTCTTATGCGCTTTCCAATTCACACCACACAGATGTATTTCTGGGAAAGCAGTTCATCGAGATACCGGACGTGTTCTCAAAGGTGGCACATAAAATCCATCCAGACAAATCAGAAATGCCGCTACCAAGAGAGATAAACATTCGAGTGGGAGACAAACCATTATTGAAATACAATGAGAGTCTCAAATTGGAAGGCAAAAGACTGTCATTCCAAGGAGATAGGATTGTGATAGAGCTATGGACTCAGTCCTCAAGAGGAAGCTTCCAAGGAGATCTTAGGCAACCAAAGCAAGTTAAAATAAAAATCAAATGCCCAGAAGGTTGGAGAGAGATCGACACAAGATTCGAGCAAAGATTCCTTTTAAAAAGGTACTTTTACTATTCATCTTAAGGGACAAATAAAATTCTCGAGCGAGCAATTGACCTCGGAATGAAAATTCGTGAACGCGAACGGGTTCCTTGAGTCGAAATACATAAGAGGGGCTTGACAGGACAAGACTCAGATCAACGAGAAGAATTTCGTAAATTTTTCAAATCACAAACGCTCGCAAAATTTACTATTCATAAATCCTTTAAATACACTTTTCATCACCAGACATTAAACGACTTCAAAATTATAATTTGAAAACATCGACATACTCCTTGAGTTAAACCTTTCTAAAAAGACCAAAATCGGCCATATTTGAGTTAAGATCAAATTTTCGAAAAAAGATGATTTCACGAAAAATGACCCCTAAAGTCGTGACTGACATCTGACTTTACTTAAACCTTATAAAACTTTTTCCTTAACTCCTTGATTATGCTTAAGAATTCTCTAATCCTTATTCAAAAATCTAGGGTATTACAATTCTCGTCACTGCTCTCGTTAGGGCAGTTTGATCTCTTCCTCTTTGAGGCAGATCCAGTTCCTTCAGCAGGCTTCTCTAGCCTTGCTTTCTTCATGGATTGTCTCCGGTGCTTGTCTTCAGCTGATATGACTCTTCGCCTTGTCTGCAGGTTCTTTCTCAAGGATGACTTGAACTGAACTTCCTGAGGATTCAGTTGGGCGGCTGTCTTTGAGCTTGAAGCGATCAGTTGGGGGTCACATATCTCTTTGACAAGAGATTTGGTGATGTGGAAGTATCTTCAACATCACATAGTCGACTCACTACAACTAGGGTGGGAGGTGGCTCTCTGTGCATCTGCGCAGTTACATGTTCAGTTGGTCGAGGTGGCTCAGCTAACTGATTTGACAAAGTATCAAAATTCAGTTTTCGACAAGCAGGGCTAGATGTACAGTTGGCTGGCTACAAGACTTCTGCTTCTTCTTGAGCCTTGATGTCACTTCTCAATTCGGTAAGTAGGGCAGTTGGAGGAATTTTATTGGTCAATCGATGACTCATAATCCTCTGAACTTGCACGATGGTTGGAGGAAATTGATTTGAAGACCGTATCTATTTTAAACTCCAAACTTCTTTTCTTTGTCAGAAACTCATGCCGTGAAAAGTAGTGATCAAGAAATGAGACTGGATGGACATTGAATGTCTCCAGTTGTACCAGTAGAAGTACCGGTGCAGTATGAAAGGGTCTTGATCTTGCTTAGCCACAAATGCAAATTGAGTGAGGAGTAGATTGGTTACCTCTTTTTGTGCATTTTTGGCTGCATATTCACCACTGTAGAAAGTGTGAATATCTTCTTCCATCAGTTGGAGAGTAGGGAAAGTTCTTCTGAAGTAGTCAGCTCCATAGTCTGGTTGAGGGATTCCGATGAATGGAATGAGCTCATCTGGATCAGAACAGTCTTGAAAATCCGTTGTTGATCCATTCTTTGAGACTAATGACAGAACGACATTGGCAATTAAGGTGGTTGAGGCTGTGGCACTTGTATTGCCTTTTGTCATCCTTTTCTTCTTGAGTGAGTAGAGATGAATGCTTTCTCTCTTGGGGATCCAGTCGGAGATGAGGACTGATAATACATAATCATTCGACAGCTTTAAGATATCTTCAATCATCTTGCTCATTCTGAGAATGAGTCCCACCATAGACTCAAATTTACTTATTCTCTTTGAGTTGGAGGCCTTGAGGATTTGATGTTTGATTTGAGAATATACAAACTCTGCCCAGTTTGTTTCGCGTCCTTCAGCTAGGTGGATCATCACCTTGTACCTCTCCTGGGTAAGCTGGCTTAGGCTTCCAATTGCTCCAAACATCATCTTGTTTCTGATGTCGAGCAGAACTCCATACTCTGGCCTTAGATCAGTTTTAGCTGTGATAAAACTGAATGTCTTTTTGCAGGTGGGGGCCTTCCACCTTCTCCAATATGGTTCAAATGCTTCACTCAATTCTTGAACTTTTGCTCTTTACATTGGAAGTTGAAAAACTTCAGCAACTGTTGATTCAGTTATCTTGATAGGTCGGGCTTGGATAACTGATGAAATTTCCTTGCCATTAGCACTGATTTGTGCTTGGAGAAGAAATTCACATACCCGGTTTGTTTGAAGAACCTAGGTGGTGTTTCAAAGTAGTGAAGAATTCATATCTTGTGAAGACTAATGAACAGGTTTTGGCCGTTTGATTTCTGGAGAATATCCCGGAATTTCTTCCTTTCAAGGCATTTATCTCTCATCATCTGGTTTTTGAATGAGTTGGGGAAACTGAGGAATTCTGCCATTGAAAAAATTTGACTAGAATTTTGATTGAGAGAGATGAGAGTGAGAAGAGACTCTAACTTGAATAATTTGAGAAATGAGTGTCTCTTCATAGCAACGGGGACTAGATCTGAATTGATTTATGAGCAATGAATGATACTCATATATCTTTGAAAATTTCATGTCCCTTGCTTTTGTTGTTTGTCTTAAATGTCTTTGTCAGTATTGCAACGGTAGGAAGGTGCGAAGTAAATGTTTGACAAGACATTTATTTCAAGACAAAATATTTTCATTAAGAAAAGATGCGAAACTGAAATTACAAAGAGTTATTCCTAGGGCTTCATATCAGTTTGATTGGCCTCTAGTCCTTCTTGTTGTCAGTTCTTCTTTTCTTGGCTCTTTTGGAATTGTCTGACATATCCTCATTGTTGGAGGAATCTTCCTCAGAGTCTTCAGTTCCAGAATATGCTTCCAGTTGCAGAATTGACTCAAAGAGTAGTTTTACCTGATCCTTCATGCTTTCGATCAGTTTCTTAAACTGCGTTAACGCTTTACCCGGTTGCCGCTTTTTAGATTGTTGGGCATGATTCAATGTCTTGGACGCATAGTAAATCACATGGCATTCTTTACCTCGCCTTTGCCCAAGCACTGCGCCCACAGCGTATCCCCTGGCATCACACATTATTTTAAATGGCATGCCCCAGTCTGGAGGTTGAATAATGGGTGCCATGACCAGCCTCTTCTTCAGAGTGTCGAAAGCTTTCTTGCATGCATCATCGAAGACAAACGGCACATCATTTTGCAAAAGATGCGTGATTGGCTGAGCAATCTTTGTAAAATCCTTAATGAATCGCCGGTAGAATCCAACGTGCCCAAGAAAACCACGAACTTACTTTACGGTAGTGGGGTAGGGTAGCTTCTCGATGATGTCCACCTTAGCTTTATCCACCTCTATGCCTCTCTCTGAAACGTGTCCAAGAACAATCCTCTCACGAACCATGAAATGATATTTTTCATAGTTTAGCACCAAGTACTTATCCACACATCTTTTTAGAACCTTTTCAAGGTTGTCGCAGCATGCGTCGAATGAATTTCCGTAGAGTCTAAAGTCATCCATGAATACTTCGATACAATTCTCCAAAAGATCTGAGAAAATACTCATCATGGAGCGTTGAAATGTTCCGGGGGCATTGCAGAGCCCAAAAGGCATCCTCCGATAAGCAAATATGCCGAATGGGCACGTGAAGGTAGTTTTCTCCTGGTCTTCTTGATCTACTACAATTCGCATATAGCCTGAATATCCATCAAGGAAACAAAAGAATTTGTTTCCAACCAATCTCTCCAGCATCTGACATATGAATGGCAACGAGAAGTGATCCTTCCTTGTGACAGTGTTGAGCTTCTGGTAGTCTATACAGACTCTCCATCCAATTTGTAGCCT
This sequence comes from Perilla frutescens, assembly GCA_026008535.1. Classification (NCBI taxonomy): domain Eukaryota; kingdom Viridiplantae; phylum Streptophyta; class Magnoliopsida; order Lamiales; family Lamiaceae; genus Perilla; species Perilla frutescens. The sequence goes on along the minus strand of BRKX01000017.1, from coordinate 31,319,168 downwards.
TGTGGACACAAGATCAGTTTTCTCATTTTTCACCACCTGGATTTCTGACTTCTTGGGCACGACATGAATAGGGCTTACCCATTTGCTGTCTGAAATGGGATAAATGATTCCTATATCCAGCAATTTGAGTATCTCCTTCAGTACGACCTCCTTCATTTCAGGGTTCAGTTTGCGTTGGGCATCCCGCACCGGTTTGGCATCATCCTCCAAGATGATTTTGTGCATGCATACTGCAGGGCTTATGCCCTTGATGTCGGCTAGAGTCCATCCCATTGCTTCTTTGTATATGCATAACAGTCTCAATAACCGGTTTTCTTCAACAAGGTTCAGTCCTTTGCTTATTATACCCGGCAGTGTCTCATTCTCCCCAAAATAGGCATACTTTAAGTGGTCAGGGAGATTCTTCAATTCTAACTTTGGTGCCCTTTGAATCGATGGAAGCATCCTGTCTGTCTGAGTCATCGTGGGCAAATTGAAATCCACCACTCCATGCGGAAATTCTTCTAGAGAGTACAACATCATGATAGCATCTCTTGTATCCTCATCTTTGTCGAGGGCATCGTAGTCAGTCAACCCAGCTTGCAGTGCCCATTCCAAAGGTTCTTGGTTGTTCATGCGACCCAGAATAGCTTGAGATTGGGCATAATGGTTCACAAAGTGAACTGACTATGGATCTTGTGGGTACTTCATGGCTTCATAAATGTTGAACACAACTATCTGGCCATCGAACTCACATGTCAGTGTTCCCTCATCAAAATTGATTTTGGTATGAGTAGTCTTCATGAAAGGCCTCCCTAACAGTAGAACGGATGTGGATGGTGTCGTTTTGCCCATGTCCAAGACATAAAAGTCTGCCGGAAAAATCAATTCCCCCACCATCACCAAGACATCTTCTATTAGACCTTCGGGATAGACATTTGATCTATCTGCCAACTGGATGATCACCCTTGTTTCCTTTAGTGGTCCCAGATTCAACTCTTCATAAATCATCATGGGCATGACGTTTATGGATGCACCGAGCATCGCTCTTTCAATCTTCTTGCTCCCAATTATGCATGGTATGATGAACATGTCTGGATCTTCACACTTCTTAGGCATCTTTTGTAGCACTGCAGATACATTTTCTCCCACGAAAAGTCTTGCATCATCTTCAAATCGCACCTTCTTGGTGCACAACTCTTTTAGGAAACGGGCATAACGCGGAACCTGTCTTATCGCATCAAGTAGTGGAATATTGACTTCCACTTTCTGAAAGACCTTGAGGAGTTCTTTCATCTCCTATTCTTTTTTGTCATGGGCAAGACGCTTAGGAAATAGAGGCTTCTTCTTTGTTTTTTACCTTGTGGGCTCAGTGACCTCTTCCTTTGTCTGCTCCTCTTCTTTCGTTATGCCTTCAGTGTCTCCTTTCTGTTCAGTTTTCAGTGCTGTCTCTTCATTTATTATGGTCACAACATTTACTTACTCTCGGGGATTTACCACTTGAGATGGTAGTTGCCCATTCCTTTCCTTTAGTTGGGTAAGGTCTTGAGCTAATTGGGAAATTTACTTGCTCACATGTTGTAGATCGGCTCTTGTTTCTTATTTGAACCTTTCATTCTCCTACTGTGACTTCACATTCTCCTTGGCCATGGCATGGACTAGTTCGGCCAGGCTGGGTTCTTCTCGTGCCCTCGGCTGTGGTGGTGGCAAATTTGGTTGGTGGACATCATTTCTCTTCCATCTGAAATTCTCGTGATCCCTCCATCCAGGATTATATGTTTGAGAGTGGAGATCATACCTCCTATTGTTATTATGCCCACCGAGAGAGTTAACTTCAGCAACGTCCTCCTCCTGCAGTGTTGGGCATTCATCAGTGAAATGGGCCACACTCTTGCACACTCCACACACTCTTTTCTTTGGTGCCCTAGTATGGTTCATCACTTTCTCCATTTGGTCCAAAATTCTTTCCATCTTGACCTCAAGGTGTGTTGATTTCCCAGCATCTGAAGCTGTCCTTGTGCCCTCGGCACTTTCATCTCGATTTTCATCAGCCATTTCTGCCAAAATTCTAAAGACTTCAGTTGGTAATTTATTTAGGATAGATCCTCCACATGAGGAAATACTGGATCAGGTCATGGTCTGTAATCTGGTGCTGTGGGCATTTCGTCAACATGCTCTGGAATCGATATCAGTAGTCATAGAAACTCTCATTTATGCCCATCTTCATACTTCCGATCCTTCTTCTCATCTCCTGGACTCGGGATACAGGAAAATATTTCTCCAGGAATTTCTACTACAGTTGGTCCTATGTGGTTATACTGCCAGTTGGCAGGGTGTATAACCAGTCTTGTGCCCCGTCATGAAGAGTGAACGAGAATGAGACAAGCTGCACATATTGTTCATTCCCCCATCCGTAGGTTGAGTTTGGCACACCATCTCAAAATCTTGAATATGATTCTAAGGGTCTTCTCCAGTCATCCCATGGTATTTGGGCAAGATTTGGATGAAACTTGCCTTCAACTCCCAGCTTCCAATAATGTCTGGGAGTGTTATGCCCATGGGACGTAAATTCATGTTAGTTGGAAAGACTAACTGCCTCAACGTTCTTCCTTCTTCTTCAGCCATCAGGGCTAACCTTGGTTCGTTCCTCTTCAGTTGTGCTCTTTCTTGCTCCAGATTTCTTTCAAGAGCAAGTCTCTCTGCTTGTTGTGCCCTCCGTGCTTCTGCTCTCCTCATCTTTAGAGTTTTCTCAGGTTTTGGATCGTATAAGAAATCTCCTTCAGAGTTGTTGTGCATCCACCGGCCAGTCAAACAAGTTGGGAAAATAGAATTTCAAGAACCAGCTCCCCGGTAACGGCGCCAATTCTGACACGCGGTCGTTTCACGGTCAGAATAATTCTCAAGAGAGAGTTATCCTTATGCCCACATCAAGGCGTAGCAAGCTAATGTGAGTAAGGGTCGATCCTACGAGGAGCTGCGAATTCTATCTTCCAGTGTCACTTTTCCAAAAGGTTTGAGGATTGTTGTGCTCTTCGTACTTTGTATGTAAAGACTGTAAACTAAATCACAAAACAAAATAAAAGACAAGAAAATATCAATAGTAAAAGTATTCCGAATAAGAACTCAGATTTCAAACTTAACAAACACTTGACCGATCATGGGCACGCCGATTACTTATGTGAATCTAATTACCTGGTTATAGGCAACAGATCTCTCACACTTACCCAATCTATCCTTTCAGTTTAGCCTAGAGGTAATCTCTCGTCCCCTAAACCTTAACTTGTTACCCAACCCCGATCTCTCATATGATTGTAAGCAACAAGACAGCATTATGATCTAGACAGACCCAGATTTACCTAGACAAAGATCTCTCTTATACCCTCAGTACCCATGATGCATCCCATCCCTTTATGACCAACACACAACTATGATTCATTGACCATTTATAGAGGTAGTGAACACAATTCTAATTAACGAGTGATCAGCCACAATTAACTAGCTTATCACACTGTATAATGCAATAAAGAAAACGATTACATGACGGAACCAAATTCACACAGTTTATGCCCATAAGCCTCACGGTTCTTACGTGTTTATTAAGTTCTTATCCTTGTTCAATCCGGAATAACGAGTCTAGCCGCTCATGCTATACTTAGAACAATAAAAATAATAATTAAAAGAATTAAAACAAGACATAATATAAACGAAAAACTTACTTATATTAGTTGCAAAAAGAATCCAACTCCAACGCTGGATTGAGGAACATAAAACTGGAAATCCTAATTGCCTGCGGGCATAAGGCCCGAGACAGAATGCAAAAGGTAAAAATAAATTGTTTGTACGTAAAAGCAATAAAAGAGCGTAAAGAGGTTTTTTTTTCTCCCATGCATCTACTTATATAGGAGTATAAGGAACACAAAGTAAATTCCCCCACAGGCCGGGGGATCTTCAGCCCAGTCCACAGTCGCCGTGCCCAAAACTTTCCATATCTGACAGATTCTTCCCTTATTTAGAAGATTCTGAGTCGCAGATTCTGTACTCGTCGTGCCCTAGTTTCGCCGATATAGCAACTTTCCTTATAGAGCCGATCCTCATTCTGGAAGATCTCACTTCCCTTCCGCGACTCTTCATTCCTTAGGCGGCTAGGGTGCACTGCTCCTGCGTCAGCTGATTGTGATTACTCTTATGCCCTCATCTCCTCTCCTTCTCTTCAATCACTCTGGGGTTGTTGTGGGCACGATCATAAACTCTGGGGTTGACTAGTCAACAACATACATGTTGCTCTCCTAACAGCAGTTAGAAGGATTGCTCAAGTTGATTTATCTTTGATGTCGCATAAGCTTCGACTGAAATCAACGGTGTATCCATTATCACATAATTGACTAATGCTGAGCAATTTGTGGTTCAGCCCTTCCACATAGGAGACTCTATTAACTACTACCTTTCCTTTGACCACGAACACTTCTCCAATGGTTCGGCTTCTGGAGTTGTCTCCGAATGTGACTAATGGTCCTTTCACTTTATTGTATCCTTCTAGATCCTCTTTGTCTCTCGTCATGTGTTTTAAGCACCCACTATCTAGGTACCAAACCTCCTTGGTCCTCTTCTTCGATAGGATGCCATTTTTCTGCAAGAGAGACGATTAGTTTTTAGGAACCCGCATGATATCGGGTCCTTCTTTGCTAATTAGGTGTTTAGGGATCCAGATTTGCTAAACTTTTAGCTTAATGATAGGTAGAGAGTTTTTAGACATTGATCGTCTGATCAGTTTCACTCTCTTTTCAGATCTTCTCCTTTGAGCTGAGTCATTTGACTTGTACCTGCGACGAGAGTTAGTAGGATAGAAAATTTCGATCATAACTCTCTAATCTCGAGCTTGTCTAGCTCTCCCTTGTGGCCAATTTCTTTTAACTCCATGAGCTCTGTCGCTCTTATGTCATGGGCAATTGGCAAACCAGATATAATGGGAGTTGGTCCTTGGTTCATCCCTTGAATCCAAGTACTCACTATACTGAGTTGCGAGATCCGTTGGATTAAACTTCTCCAAGGGGATCTGAATGTGTTGATGTGCTTGATACAACTTTGTATGCACGTTCCTTCTTGAGTCAACATCTCTCCCAGGTTGACTTGCTGGATGTCTTTGAAGATAGGCTGGCGGTACAGTTCTCTCCTGAACTGATGCCCTATCTCGATGAGACTGCGGTCCAAACTGAGTATTTTTCCTTACTTCAGTTGGCCGGTCAGTTCTGTTCACCTTAGGCTTGTCCTGAGCTTTGGGCTTTAGATAGATTGGTGATTTATACCGAACTGACTGTCTTTGATGAGCTGGAGGTCTTGGCTGAACTAACAATCTCTGTTGGTAGGCTGGATGCCTTTGCTGAGCTGGTGGCCTTTGCTGATAGGCAGACTGCCTATTTTGCGCTGGTGACCTTTGATGAGATGGCTTCCTCTGCTGAACTGAAGGCTTAAACTGAACTAAGCCTTTCAGTTTGGAGGATTGGTTGGACCGCTTGGGCTGATTTGAAGGGATGTTCATAGTTCCCTTGTCTTCGGTCTCTTCAACTGATTGGGTTGGTGCAGGTCTAATAAAAGAAAGGAATGGTTCCTTCTTAACTGGTTTGAGCAACTGCCTTTCCCTTTTCTGCGGCAGTGTATATGTTGTATCCTAACCCTGGACTACCAGTTTCAACTCTTTGATGGCTTAGAATCTCATCAAGAGTTTGAGATCCCTTCTTGAATTTGAGAGATATCTCATCTCAGTCCTGGATCTCCTGCATGAGCCTCTCATTCTCTGCTCTTAGGTTATCAACTTTGATCTTCAACTTCTCACATTCAACTGATTGAGCTCCAAGTGATTCAGTTCTATCATGATCACTTCTCAGTCTTTTGACCTCATCTCTTAGGTCATCATTTTCTTCATTCAGTTGCAAATGCATACTTGATATAGCAGCTAACTGATCTTCTAGTATTCTTAATTGTTCATTTATTTCATTATTAGAAATAAAAGTTTCATGAATGTGATGAAAAGAGATTAAGGATTCACATGTGCTAATCTCTTCTTCATTGTCAGCCATGAGGTAGAAGAGTGCCTCATCTTCAGAGTTGTAGCCGTCGGAGTCGATTCCGGATGGATAATCTGAGTCATCCAGCACGGCGTTCTCTGTATTGGCCATCATAGTTTTTCTTTTGAAAAAGCTTCTCTTTACTTTGGATTTCTTGTCTTCAGGGAGCTCTGGACACTCATAGCTATAGTGTCCTTGCTTGTGGCAATGAAATCATTCTCCTATATTTCTGTTGGTTGCTCTGGGTTGTTCACCAGACGGTTGGTTTCTCTCGCCTCTGGGCTCCTCATCAGTTTGAAGCATAATTGATGGTTGATCTTTGATCTTTTTGAGCTTCTCTAGCAGCTTGGAAACTGACTGGATTTGATCATTGATGTCATCAGTCAGGCTCTCCTTCTTCTCCAATGCTTTTCTTCTTCGATTAGTTAAGCCTCCTAGTTTTTCTCTAGCTTGAGAACTTCTTGGCCAGAAGGTGTTCCTTCCTTGAGTTTCTCTAAACCGATTTCTCTCGCCGTAGAAGGCTATATCCTGGGCTGATGAAGTGGATGCCTCTCTTTTTCGATTTAGGCTATACTCGTGAGCCTTAAGAGAACTGAAAAGTTCTCTTGGGGTGATGTTGTTCAAGTCTCTTGAATTCTTTGTAGCAATCACCTTCATATCCCATTCTTCTATGAGATTATCCAAGATTTTGGAATTCATCTCACTATTGGGATATGTCCTACCCAGATTGTTCATCTCACTGATGATGCCTAGAAATCTCATTTCAAGGCTTGAGATAGTTTCATCTGAGTGTATCTTGAAGGTCTCATATCTATCCACCGCCAGTTGGAGCTTGTTCCCTTTGATGGCCTCAGACTCTTTACATTGATCTGCAAGTAAGTCCCATATCTCCTTAGCAGTTCTGTAGTTCTTCGTGTCCTTCATGCGATCTTCATCTAGAGTTTAGAACAACGTGGCTTGGGCCATGAACTCTAGGTTTTTCAACTTCTTCTCTTCACTCGTGAGAAGATGAGTTGGCTTCGGGATCTTTGCTGGTTGATTAACATCAACAATGTAGACTTCATTGTCCATCATGATTGTGATTGGACCTTCCTTGATAACTTCCCATATATTCTCATGATTGAGCAGAGATGCGCCTTCATTCTCCTGCTTCAGTTATCGTAGTTCTCAACTGAAAAAAATAGGTAGCTTATGGTTTCCCATAGCTGACAGATTAACACAAATAACGAGATCTGATTCAGTTGATCTGCAGAAATGGCTGATTCTTAGAATCAACCGCTATGATACCACTTGTTGGTCCCGAGGTGAGTCAGAATCAGTTTAGAGGAGGGTGAATAAACTGATCCAATCTCTTAACAAATATGCAGAATAGACTGGGCCCTTAACTCGCGAAGTTATCTGTGCTATTTAGGTGATCAGTTGAGATAATCAGCCAGCTTGGAGTCTGTGTGTGTGCTTGAAGTGTGCAGTTTAAAACATGCAATTGAAAATTGAAAACAGAACAGAGCGCACAGACAGTTTTATAGAGATTGAAAGCTCAACTTCTACGTCATCTCTTTCTTCCGCAGAAGGAAAATTCACTATGCAAGTATAAAGTTCCTTTATTACAATTACATAGTGAAGACATGTGTTGGACCTGGCTGTCGGTGAGTTTACAAGTCACGGATTCATTTTCAACTATTGCTGTTCCGGAAGTGACGATCCAATGAAAGTAGCCTCCTCAGCCGATTTTAGGTTGACAACTCACACTTATCGATATCAACTGCTCGCTGAGACTTTAGGTGCTATTACCCATCTTTACAAGGTTTTAGATCTCTTTTGATCTTCAAGAAGGCAGTCTTGAAACTAGTATCAACTGATGTGCTCCTCTGCGCGTCTGCGGCTTGAGCTGGGTAGTTGATCGTTGTAGAGTAAAACTGAGAGAATAGCTCTGGCTGGATTTCTTCAACAGCTAGCTTGATGAGCAATTTGCTTTTTCTCTTCAGTTGGACTTTTGCTTTTGCTGAATTTGAGCGTGAGGCTTTAGAGCTTTGGCGAATGTCTTCACGGAAAGTCTTAGCAGCTGTTCGTCCAGAAAGTCTGAGCAAGATTCTTTTGCAAAAAGTCACGACCATGTTCTGGGTTGCTCATCTTTTATAGATGAGTCGCTGGTGACCGTTGATGATCACTTTGTGATCATAAATGTTAAAGCCGTTGAGGGACTTTCATTTAAAGAGCCATTGAGTAGTCTTTGTTCCTTTGATGTGCTTTTGTTCCAAGATCTCGGTTGCATTAACTTTAAGATTTTCTTGTTGGCTTTTCTGAAATTTGAATTTTAGTTACGGCTTCTGTCTTGATCTTCAGTTCTGAGATTCTATTGGTAGTTGGAATCTTCAGTTCCTTGGCTGTCAGTTCTGTGCATCCTTGGCAGTTTTGTAAGCTCTGGTTAAGATCATCTTCAGCTGGCAGTTCTGGACTTTGGCTTGATGCTTTCTATGCTCCAGTTTGATTTGCTTCAGTTGGCAGTTTTGAACCAATGTTCTTCAGTTGGCATGTTGGACTGATGTCCCTTCAGCTAGAACTTCTTTAGACTGGTCTTCAGTTTGGATGCTGGCGCTTTTTCAGTTGGACTTCAGAACTGATGCGTGTTCAGCGGGTATCCTTCGAACTGGTATTTCTTCAGCTGGTACTTCATTCTTCAGCTGGAACTTCTTGAGCTGGCATATCCTTTAGCTCATACCTTGGATTGGTACATTCTTCAGCTGTAATCTTCTTGAGCTGGCATGCCCATCAGCTCGGACTTGTGTATTCTTCAGCTGGTATTCTCCTTCAGCTGGTAATCTCCTCCAGCTGGAACTGGGCATTTCTGAACTGGTAGCTTCAGCTGGTATTTTTCTTCAGCTGGAATTGGGCACTTCTGGACTGGTGTCTTCTTCAGTTCATAACTGTAGACTTATGGCATTTGGTACTCCACTTGTTGGTACCTACATCTTTCAGTTTATCTTGCTAAATGATCTAGCAAGCTACAATTTTTCTTTTCAAACAACTCTTATGGCTGAATTTTTTCTTTTTCTTTTTCTGTCTTTTCTTCTCTCTTTTCTTTTCTTTTTCTCTTTTTTTTTTCTTCTCTCTCTTTTCTTTTCTTTTCTCACTTGGATAGATAATTTTCAAGCTTTAATAGCTCAAATTTTTTGTTATGATCATCCTTAGTTTTCTTCTTGATTTCTTTTTAGTTTTTTCAAGGCTCTTTGCGTATTTTGACATCTCATTAAAACCCCAGTGAGGAAAACTCTTGAAAGTTTTTCCTAACAGAGATAAAGATGCAGATCTGATCAATTCTGAAGGGATTTAGAGTGGATAAAGACTACTGAAGGGATCATCATTAAAAAAAAAGATAGAATCTGTTGGTCCCGGGTGAGTCTGAATCAGTTTAGAGGGGGATGTGAATAAATGACTCCAATTCTTAAAAAAAATGAGAAATAAATAAGCCCTTGACTCATGTAGTAAAAACTTATCAATGCACTTAATCAGTTGAGAGAATCAGTTGACTCGTAAGTGCAACATGTGTGATGTATACGTGCAGTTGAAGAAATGCAACTGAAAAGTAATAAGTACAACACACACAAGCAGTTTATAGAGGTTCGAAGCTTAAACTTCTACGTCCTCTCTTTTTTACTGAAAAGGGCAACTCACTATGTAATAGTAAAGTTTCTTTATTACAATTACACAATGAAGACAATTGTTGAACCTGGCTAACGGCAAATTTCATGAAGTCGCGGTCTCCTTTTCAATCGGTACTGTCCCGGAAACTGCAGTTTCAATGATCCGCGGTCTCCTCAGCCGGTTTCGACAGCTGACACTTGCGATCCCTAACTGCTCGCTGGAGAGATAAGGTACTATTGCCTATCTTTACAAAAGTTTAGATCTCTTTTGATCTTCAAGAATACAGTCTTGAAACTGGTATCAACTGTAGTGCACCTTGAGTTGAGTTGAGTAGTTGATCGTTGAATTTCGTGAACTGAGAAGCTTGCTCTTGCTAGAATCTTAAACAGCTAGCTGATTGGCTCTTTAAGGTCTTCTTCTCAGTTGTGACTTTCGCACTTTGACAGTGGTTGAACTTGAGCTGTGGGGAGAGAGAAAGAAGCTCAGTATCTGCAATATAGCAAGAATTAGAATGACGAAAGTCCTTAAATCAAATGAGATTTACTCTTTTTATATAAAGGAGTGATCTATGTGATCGTTGGGATCCACCGATCGTTGATTTTGTTGATCTATCGATGGTAGTTGATTCTTGTAGCCGTTGAAGCCTTTTTGAATTAGCCGTTGCTCAGTTATTTGATCTCTGCAGAGTATTTACTCCAAGATCTTCTTCATTAATATCAAGATCTCTGGTTGGGCATTAACTGCGGGAAGCTTTAGTTTGGCAGATTTATCAGCTGCTTAGCTTCCAGTTCAGAATTCCAGTTGGCAGTTCTCCAGCTGCTCATCTTTCAATTTTGGAATGGTTCGGTTGGCAGTTCTCCAGCTGCTTATCTTTCAGTTCTGGACTGGACAGCTTGGTTTGGCTATAGCTTCAGTTGGCTGATCTCCTGAGCTCTTTTACCAGCTCAACTGATTACAAACTGATGAATAGTTTGTTAGCTTGACTGGTCTTATTTTGAACTTGGTCAGCTGTTTATGTCATGTTTGAGCTCTGAGCTGGCTGACTCTAGTTCTGGCCATTATCAGTTAACTTGTCTCTTGGCTATAGTTCAACTGATATTTGGTTTTTGGCCATCAGTTGGATGCATCCAGTCTTTAGTTAAACTGTCTTGATGTCAGTTTCTTCAATCAGCTTAATTCGTCTTCTAGCTCGACTGACTTGGTTATCAGTTTGATTTCGGCTGATTTGACCTTTATGCTTTAATCCTCAGTTGGGTTATTTTCTGACTGGTTGATACATTCCTCTAGCTAGGTTGACCATGCTCCAAAGCAGTTGACTTCTAGTCTCAACTGGGCTATTTTTTGAGTCTCTTTTTGGTCATTTTACTTTTTTCAGCTTAGAACTCCTGCAGTTTTTCAGAAAAGATTTCTACATGTTTTGGCATTTCATCGAAACCAACATTAGGGTTTTCTTGATAGTTTTTCCTAATAGAATCCCTGAAATATCAGAATTAGCCCAACAACCTTCAAGATAAAGCTTATCCAGCTAGAGTCCAGCAGGGCACACTAGAATCTGGCAGACAGTTGAAGATCCTTATTTTTGGGGGATTCTTATTTGATCGTTGTGCTCTTTTAAATAGTAGTTTTATAGTTAGAAAAAGAGATATTTTTATACCATATACATTCTGCACTTTTATTTCGTACTTAGTTTAGTTTAACGCTACTTCGGTAGCAAGACAATCTAGGGTCTTATGCCCATAGGGATTAGGATTTATATTTAATATTGTTTACGTTCGGCGTTGGTGTTGGACTAGTTTTAATTCAATTCCAATAAGTTTTTCTTATTTATCATGTCTTTATTTTATGTCTTTACAATTCCATCTAGCATGAGTGGCTAGATTTATATTCCGGGTTGAACAAAGATGAAGATTTAACACACACTTAAAACTGGTAAGCCGTGTAGGCATTTTATTGTATGAATGAGTTTCTACCAAGTTTTGTTCCTATGCTAGAAAAAAACGTGTTTAATATGACTAATGTGGCTGATCACTCTTTAGTCGTAATGGGCATTCTAAGGCTAAAAGAATTAATAAATCGTGACTGTGTGTTAATTCAATATGGCCGCCGAAGGAAGAACTTTGAGACAGTTAGTCTTTCCGACTAACATGAATCTTCGCCCAATGGGCATTACGATCCCAGCAGTCACGCAGACATGGGATCTGCAAGCAAGCTTCATCCAAATCTTGCCTAAATTTCATGGGATGACTGGAGATGACCCTCAGAGGCATCTGAAAGATTTTGAGATGGTTTGCCAAACTCAACCATCTGATTATGGAAGGGAAGAATATGTTCGACTAGTTTCGTTTCCTTTCACTCTACAGAATGGGACATGAGACTGGCTATACACTCTGTCGATTGGTAGTGTGACCACATGGGGGGAACTTCAACAAAATTTTTTGGAAAAGTATTTCATAGCTTCCAGAGTGCAAGAGATGAGAAGAAAGATCAGAAGTCTGAAAATGGGCACAAATGAGAGTTTCTATGATTATTGGGACCATTTCCAGAATATGCTGGTGAAATGTGCACAACACCAGATAACTGATCATGATCTGATATAACACTTTGTTGGAGGTTTGAGGCCACATAAGAGGACGATTGTTAATGCATCTTATGGAGGGTCCATATTGAACAAGTGACCAATTGAAGCCTTTATAATTCAGATCGAGATGGCTGAAGACAACCGAGATTTTGGTGGAGAGGGCACAAGAAGCGTAAATGCGTTTGGGAAATCATCCAATGATGAGAGCATAATTGAAAAGCTATGTGAATAAATTGGAAATGTTGTTACAGTAGTATCACAGGAAGCAATCCCAGACCATGTGGGATATGTAAAAATGTGCTTCATTTTACAGCCGAATGCCCAATGTAGGAGGAGATACTTTAATGTTGTGGAAGGGCACAACAACTATCAGTGGAGATATGATCCTCACTCTGAAACATACAATTCAAGTTGGCGAGACCATGATGACTTCAGATGGAGAGAACCCGAAGATGCTCCACCCATGCGACCTCTACCACCAGAAGAAAAAATGAGATCAAGGTTGGAAGATTTAGTCCAAGCCTTGGCAAAAGAAAACATGAAGGCTGCGCAAGAGAATGAAAAATTTAAGTAAGAGACATGAGCGGGCTTTGCACATATGAGCAAATAAATTGCTCAATTAGCCAAAACGGTTCACAGATTGGAAATAAAAAGTGGTAAACTTCCGTCCCAAGTGGAGAACCCTCACGAACAAGTTAATGTTGTGACCTTGAAGAGTGGGAAGGATTTACCGGAAGTGGCCTGCTCAGCTGAAATAGAAAATGATGTGCCCACAAGAAGAGAACAATCATCGAAGAATGTGGTATAAGAAGTCAGTCAGCCTACTCTGGAGCCCATTTGAGAAAAACAGAAAATTGTCAAAAAACCTCATTTTCCAGGTAGATTAGCACAAAATAGGAAGGAAAAAGAGATGAGGGAGATGCTGAAAGTCTTCACTAATGTGGAAATCAACATTTCACTAATTGAATCCATTAAACAAGTTCCGCGATATGCCCATTTTCTGAAGAAGTTGTGCACCAGAAAGGTATGGTTTAAAGATGATGCTAAGTTTCTTGTGGGAGAGAATGTGTCAGCTATAATTCAGAAGAAGATGCCAAAAAATTGTGATGATCCAGGCATGTTCACAATACCGTGCATCATTGGAGAAAAAAGGTCAAAAAGGCCATACTGGATCTGGGGGCATCAATAAACATCATGCCCCTGTCAATTTTTAATGAATTGAAGTTGGGACCTCTGCAGCTAACTCGTGTGGTCATTTAGTTAGCAAACATGTCGAATGTGTATCCAGAGGGACTGATCGAAGATGTGCTAGTTAAAGTGGATGAGATGATATTCTCAGTGGATTTCTATGTGCTTGATATGGGCACAACAACGAGATCATCAGTTTTTTTACTGGGGAGACCTTTCATGAAAACAGCTTGCACACAAATTGATGTTGACAAGGGCACATTGACGTGTGAATTTGATGGATCAACTGGGCATAATGTTTCTTTAAACAGATCAAGAAGTATATGGACATTGTTAAAGAAAAGTAGAATGAAGAAGAGTTCAAGAAGAAGATGTGCTACGCCTGTAGAATCAGCAAGATATTGGAAGACACATTCAATTTCATAGGAGATGAAACTGAAATACTAATGATTGAAAAGGCAGACTATATTCCAACAACTGCTAGAAGACAACAAGGTTGAAAAGCACTAAGTGTTAAGGGATTTTATAAAACTGATGCCTCCTCGAAGAAAGCAGAAAAGGTAGTTGAAGTAAAAGGCAAGAAGATCAAGACTGAGTCACGCCGAGATGACTCCGAATCTGACGATCACATTTCTATCAGCCACATGATGGGAACATCAATCAAAGCCAAACCACTGCAGCAGGTTCGTTTGGCTCAACTTCTAATTCAATCAGAACATAACCCTCTCCAGTTCACAAGTCTCAAACCTCAAGGAAAGCAACAATAAGACGTTTTCAAACCAAGGAAGGAACTGGCAAAGGCAAGAAGAAGTCAGCTAAACCACATGCTGAAGCAAAGAAGAAGCAAACTGGGCCACCATCTCCTCCGGAACTGCCTCCCTCCAACATCAAGGCCTTTTATATGGTACCAGTTCAAGGAGATGACATCGTGCCCTACAGAAGAGTTCCACCACGAAACTCAGAGGCTGACTACTTTAGAATGACCTGCCCACCTATGGCAGAGACTGTAGAAAATATAAGAGCTCTTTCAAGATCTGAAGTTATCAAAAGCTGGGCTGATGAACAAGTAAAACTGTTCATCTCTGAGAACTTTGCTGAGGATGTGATTGGCACAACTGCTCTCTACAAAGCTCTCTCAAGGTATAACTACTAGTACCTATGAAGACACTGCTTTAACTCAGAAGCCCATTTTCTCCTAACTGCTCTACACGGGATGAGCTATTGGAGAAGAGAAGAAAGATGGAGCATAGAATGGGCTGGACAAGAGTTCCTTGAGCAGAATCCAATTATTACTTTGCAAAGAATGTTGGCCATTCGAAAGAACCATCCTCATCCAGCTGAACAAACTATGGTACAAGTGATGAATGATCTACTTGAATAGGCCGAGATTCAGTTGCCACCGCTACCAATAGAAGCTCACCAACAACAGTGGAAGAATCCACACGTGCAGCAACATTGGCTGCTAAATGAAATATTTATCTTAAGACAATGACATCGACAACAAGTGCATGAGGAGTTTCAAAGAGAAGCTCAGAGAAGTTACCAAACTACTGAAGCCTACAGCTCAAGGCAAACTATTATCACATCAGTGGTGAGATAGCTAACTTTTGAAGAAACTCCCCGACCAGCTAAGATTATAATCAATCTCATTCCAGACTCTCCCGATAAGCCAGCCGATGACTAAGCAGTTGACAACCGAACTGCCAGTGACATTGAGTTTGAGAAAATGCTCAAGTCACTAGTTCAACCAACTAAGGAGCAGCTACTAGAGCTAACTGATGAAGCTCCACAAGTTGAGGAGTCAACTGAACTCCCAACTCCCCCCAAGGAGCTAACTGCTGAGATAGCTCCCCCAACCGAGCTCCTAACTACTCCGATCACTGAGGAAGATGTCCCAGAAGAACCAACTGATCAGTCAGTTCAGTTGGAAGAGCAACAAGTTCATCAAGGAACACTGGAGTTAGTGGTGTATCTTGATCCCATTCAAAGGGCACTTCAAGCTGAGGCTCAAGCTGCTGAACCTGAGACCCACTCGAAGTTGAGTCTTGAAGACACAATCAGCTTGGGAGATGCTGAGCAGTCAAGAACAGTTCCTTGTGAACAACTGAAAGGAACTGAAGAAGGAGATGAAACTGAATCGCGAGGTGATGAACTGCAACTCAATGAGGACATAGCAGTTTACTATGAAGGCCCAACTGCTATAGTCCAGTTTGAAGACCAACCTGAAAGCTCCACTACTAAGTTTACAGCTTATCATGAGGAGCTGATTCAGAACCTGCAGCAACAGATAAAACTATATGACGAGCTGATCAAGAAGCTGCAGACTCACACTATACTCAAGCAGTTGAAGATTAGTCCTCAAGCAGTGATAAAGAAGAAAAAGAAGGCAACTCCAGTGGATTTGTTGCCAAGAGAAGGAAAACTGAGAACAAGAAGGACTAGAGGCTGATCAAATTCAACTGATTAGAAGCTCTAAGTTTACTTCTTGTAACTCAGTTTGTTAATATTCTTTTTGGATCAATAAAAATTTATTTTATTTCCAAAATAAATGTCGAGTCAGCATTTATTTTGAAATTTTTGACCATTGGAAAACAATGACACGTTTCATTGTCATTAAAAGCCAACGACCAAAAAGGACAAAGGCAAGAGTTATTACTTCCTCAACCAACAAATTTATGAATCCTCTTCCACACTCATAAAAACCCTTTCACTCTTAGCCTCTAAAAAATACTTATTACCTATCTTTCTCAAAAGTCTCTCTCTCTCTCTCTCTCTAAAAATCATTTGAATCCCTATTAATTCAGCCAACCTCAAAGATGGCCGAATTACCTAGCTCTCTAAATTCCTTCAAGGAGCAAATGTTGAGAGACAAATTCCTATAAAGAAACAAATTTTAGTTGATTCTTAAAGAATCAAACAATCTAAAATTTCTGGTGAATCTTCACAAGACATGAATCCTTCACTACCTAGAAACTCCACCAAGATTCTTCAGATAAGACTTGGTGAGTTAGTTTTTATTACAGGCAAATCTCACTGTAGATGGAGACCAATTCAAATAACTGAAAACAAAGTTGTAGAAATCTTTCAACTTCCAAGAAAAGGAGCCACCGTTCAAGAATTGAAGGAATCAATTTTACCACGGCTAAAACTGATTTGAAGCCCGAGTATGGAGTTCTACTCGATATTATGAACAAGATGATGTCCGGGGTAATTGGAAGCTTGAGTTAACTCACTCAAGAGAGATACAAGGTCATGATTCATCTTGTTGAGGGACGACAAACAAACTGGGCAGAGTTTGTATTCTCTCAACTCAAGCATCAAGTCCTCAAAGCTTCTGACTTAAAGAAGACTAGAAAATTTGAATCCAAGGTAGGACTTGTTCTAAGGATAAGTAAGCTGCTTGAAGATATAATGAACCTACCAAATAACGATGCCCTACCAGTTCTCATTTTTGACTGGACTCTCAAGAAATGACGTGCTCACCTTTAGTCATGTAAGAAGAAACAAAGAACCAAGGCAAAGTCAAGCAACACTACATCGAGCAACTCAACTGCCAACACCATTTCGTCACCCAATTCAAAGAATAGGTCATCAGTTGATTTTAAGGATTGCTCAGATCCAGATAAGCTTATTTCCTTCACTGGAATTTCTCATCCAAACTATGGAGCTGATTACTTCAGGAGCGCTTGCTCTCCTCTCCAGGTAACTGAAGAAAATATTCGCACTTTCTATAGTGGTGAATATGCAGTCAAAAGTGCACAAAAGGAAGTGGCCAATCTCTTTTTCACTCACTTCACTTTCATTGTCAAAAAGCTATGTTACTCCCCTACTCAAGTCAAGCTCAAAGGTAGCCCAACTGACTATCAACATTGATCAGTTTAGATCATCTCACAAAGGAACTTCACAGTTTATCAATCTGAAGCTGAAAAGCTCATCAGCTGCTCTTCAGCAACTCCACCAAATTGTGAGAACTGCCAGGCCCGAACTGCCGAAGGACATAACTGGCTCAATTTCAAAAAGAAAGAGATTAAACTGATAAAAAAGAAGCAGTGAAGTTAGTCCAGTACGACCACTCAAGAAGAGGAAACTGATTCAAGGACAACCAAGTAACTGACCAAACAAACTGATCAATTCAGTTCAGCTGAAAGTCTCAGTCAGTTTCAAGCAGCAACTGAAGAAGAGATCGAACTGATCAATAACTGCCTCATCAGTTCACTTCAACTAATCAGTTGGCAGTATCCCAACTGATTCAGGATAAGCTTTTCTAGTTGAACTTCAACTAATGAAGGAAAAAACTGAAGTTGAACTTCTTTAAATCTGGATTGTGTTTCTAGTTTTAACTTCTTTGCTGCATAAGAAATGTTCATCTTCTTTGGAATACTATCTTTCGATATAAACTTTATTGTACTATTTAATTTTGAACAATAATTGCTATAGCTTGCACCTTTGATCCATTTTTTTTATTATTTCTCGATGATTATGAGATAGTCTCATTCTTGGGGAAAAAGGTAAATTTGCAAGCCTCACTTCATGGCTAAGTTATAGTTTCTGTAAGTTATTACAGTGGATCTCATCACCGATATTCTTCTTCCTAGTTATAGCATAACTGAATCTCTGACTAAAATTTCTGTAATTAAGAACTGTAGATCATGGGCTAGATTGCATATAAGCCTATCTGAACATGTCTTTTTCCTAAGAGTTTGTATACAACATCTGGAGGGATGCTTATAAAGAAATATATGTACTGATATATATTTTGGGAATGAAAGATCTAGATTCGATAAATTTGAGTTGGTGTTTATAAACAGTTCTAAATGGAGATATTTGCTAGTAGTTAGTAGCTTAATATGGCTCAGGGAATTAGCCAAGCTTTTACTTAGCTTAATCAGGATGATGGTGCTCAATACTACATTTCTTAAAGCATTATCCAGCCAAGCTACGAACCAAAAGAATCACCCTCAAATGGAGCATATTGGGATTCTTTTTTCATGCATGTTGTATAATGAAAATGTATCTCTGCCTATTAATAACTTATTAACAGAGGTATAATAAAAGCGCATCGTGTGTTACAGGGACCTATTTTATGTACATCGAATTAACTCATGACATTGTTGTTGATTTTATTGATATGGTATATGTAATTGTGTATAGTGCTTTAGATTAATATATCCCGTAATTGCTTTACGATTTTAAGGCCTTGTAATTAATTACTTATCTTTTGACATGTTGCAGGTTAGCTAATCATCTCTCCTTTATTTCTTCAATATATCATTGGAGCTAGCTAATGGAACTAGTAAGATCTTTGTAATAGAACTTTGGATTTGTTTAGCAGTTTTTTAACAAGTAATAGAGATATTTCTTTGCAATGAATTTTATATTTTGGATAAGATATTGTATTTTAGATGAGATTTTGTATTTTGAATGAGATTTTATATTTTGAATGAGATTTTTGTATTTTGGATGATTAGCTTTTCTATAAAATATTTTTTAGTTTGGTATTATACATGCTAGACAACATTTTATCAAGGGATTTAAAAATAAATTAATAAAATTAAATAAAAAATAAAAATATACCACGGTTTTAATGGTGAACCGTGGTAAATTTACCACGGATTTATCGAAACCGTGGCAAAATTATCACGGTTTTCGGTAAACTTACCACGGTTATACTTAAACCGCGGTAAAATTACCACGGTTTTTCATAAATTTACCGTGATTTTTTTAAAATTGTGGTAAAATTACCACTGTGAATAATCGTGGTGTATGCGACCGTCGTAAATTAACCACGATTTTGACAAAACTGTGGTAAAATTTCCACGGTGATTACCCGTAGTGTATGAGCGTGTGCATAGACGACACCCACCTAGACCACGGTTGGGATTTGTCATACACCTCGGTTATTAACCGTGGTGTATAAGCGATTTTCTTGTAGTGCATGGACACAGATGGATTACTTTTACAAAATGATTTGCATAACTTAAATTGTAAAAACTTGCCCACTGAGTAATAATAGAGCTTCTGTACTTGTAATATTCTTTTGTTAAATGCTAAGAATTCTAGTGTTGGTGTTATGAATAAGTATATGTTATTATAAAGCATGTTTGATTATTCTGAGTCTTCTGTTGAGGTTTTGTTAATCAGGTTATTCCCTTTCTTTTCCGCTTCTTAATTTCCACCCTCGTGGTGTCCATTTCCACCTTCTTTTGGGACCGAGGCGCTACAGTTACAAATACAATGTAATATTATATAATTCTATAATAACACATATATCAACTATTGTTAAATTTTAAACTTAAAATGGGAAAAATAAGATCCATACATCGTACGGGAGAAATACTAGTATTGATTAAAACTAAATATAATATAATTAAAATATAATACAAAGATCTTCATGAAAATGTGACACTTCATAAAAAAAAACTACAAACATAATAATGTCATGAAATTTTTAGTAGTAGTAGTAGTAGTAGTAGTTAAATATATAATTATATATATGGGTATAGGGCGGATTGGGTACTAAGGTACCCGTACCGTCAAAATTTATGGGTAATTACCAGTACATGTGCCCATAACCATTAAATGGATAATTATCCTACCCATCGTGGGTAATTTTTGCGGGTACCCATAGGGTACGTTACTCATTGTCATCCATAAGCTCACACATAGTGATGTTGGTGGTGAGATTCGAACTTAAGACATTTAGTCTCAAGATAATACTATTTCACCACTAGATCATCCTCAAAGAAAAGTGACTACAAATATTACAATTATGGAATAGAGGCAGATAGAGAGAGCGTACTATATTTTAAATATTTGCAATAGCTACAAAACAATGTTCATCCTTTACGATGAGAGAGAGTGTGTGTGTGTGTGTGCGCGCGCACTATATTGGAAATGACCAATGTTTTTAAAATCAGACCGAACATTGAACCGGTTAATTTATCGAGTCACTGGATTACTGGTTCAATCGGTTAAACCATTTTGAAAAAATCAGATATATATATATATTATATGTATATATACACAATAAAATATAATAAAATTATATAAACTAGTACCATGATAAATATACTAAATAAGTTTAAAAAATACACCAAATTTAAATCAATGCAAAGAAATAAAATGTTTAATTTATCGATGGTTATTCCATAAGTTAAGTAGTGAAAAGTCTAATATTTAAAAAGATAAAATATTGAACATCAAATACTAAATTTTAAGAAAATATATAATTAAATGTCAAATAATTAAATATTAATTTTAATTATAAAGAATACTCCACAATAACAATTAAAAATATCACTAATCATTATTTCACAAGCCACTATTTTAGATTTTAGTTCTTCTCTCCATTTATTTTAATTTAAAAAATGATAAATCAGATATTGTTGAATATTGATTTTAATTATATGTTAAACATTAATTTTAACTAAAATGAAGATTAATTATTTTCACACACACACACACACACATATAGAGAATTGATCAAATGTAAATCAGTTCCTAGTATGTAAACTGTAAATTCATCCATCACCATTCATCCATTAAAAATCAATGGCCCAGATTAAATCCAATTCAAGGTGTCATTTTTGTAATATTTAACTTATTTTATGGAGACAAGGTTAATTATGTAATTTTATAATTCTAATTAGGGTTTTTGATTTGTTCTCTCCTCCTCCATTCTCCCGTAAGTAGATCTACTCTTTCTCTCCCTCTACCACCCTCATCATCGCCATCACCACCGCTCCTATTACAGCCCCTTCCACCTATATGTGGATATTCAACAACAGTAACAATAATTGCTCTGTATTGTCTCTTTCCCTCTCTCCATTGTTTCCATTACCACCCCTTTCATCCACATGAGAAAATACAACAACGGTAGCGGTGATGAGCATCTGAATAAGAGGAAAAATGACGACGATTGAAGCTTGTACGGAGATGCATTTTTTGTATTTTAGATCCCTTCACACAATCAAGATCAATTTGATATTTTTTCTTTTCCAATGCACCTCTGCGTATGCAATTGTTTTTGCATTGTTTTGTTTTTGGTGCATTTGATGAATTCAACATGTATTTTTTTTTTATGAAATTTGGAAGTCTTCTGAAATATTTTTGAGATTTTTTTTTTGTATTATGTATGTGTTCTTTTTTCAGAGATGATGTTTATATTGATTGTTTATATTTTTCAGATTTAATGTTAATTAATTGTTGGTTGAGTTAGTATATATATATTTTGGTATTTTTGTTCCTGTAGTATGATATTAGCATGATAATGTTTATTTGTTAGCATTATTATGTTTAAGCATTAGAATTATATTTTTTTTAAATGTGTTAATATTTTTTGTGCTAACAAATATTTTCATGTATGCCAAGTAAGATGTTTTTAAATGTTCATAAATGTTATGATATTATGATGACATGTACCAACTCATGTTTTGATGATTTGGAGACTAAAATAGATATATCTAGATGTGAGTCTATTATGAAGGAGAATTTTTATTTGCACTACTGATTTTACTCTTTGCACTTCGATTACTTAATGCACTATAGATTTTACTCTTTGCACCACACATATTTACACTAATACTCCTCACTCCAAAAATATTTATTTTACTTGAAAAAAAAATAGAAAAATTAAATATGTTCGAAAATAAAATTTCGAACACGTTCATTTTGTTCGAGAATATTAATTCAAACAACTCTAATACTTAGAAAAAAAGTTGGCTCGAAAACTAAAGTTTGAACAACCATCATTTGTTCGGAAACTAAAGTTTGAACAACCCTCATTTATTTGGAAACTAAACTTTGAACACACTTAGAAAATGTGTTAGAAATTATTTTCTGAAAAAACTATGTTCGAAAATTAAAGTTAGAACCACTCCAATATGTTCAAAAAATTAAATTTGAATACCTTGAACTCCGTTTTTTCTCCAAGTGTTGTTCGAAAAATGGAGTTCGAATCACTCTAAAATGTTCGAAATTTTCAGTTTGAACATTCAACTACATCTGGAAATCTCCAATTGGCATGATCAACTTCAACTGAGATATTTCAGTTCAGCTCTTCCTTTTACTGAGATGGCTTTTAGCTCTCCCTACAGTTCAGCTGCTTGCTTCAGCTGATCACGAGCTGTTTTCTCCAATGTGAACTGATTGAGCATCTGATCAGTTCTAGCCTTTTGACTTCTCAGCTTCTACACCTCTCATCAGTTTGCAAACTTTTCAGTTTGATTTTTGCTTGAACTGATGGTTTTAACAGTTTTGGCTTCCTTTCGCTGACTGAACTGATGCATCTTTTCTGAATAAAAAAACCTCCACAACACTTTCTAAGCTCGATTATTTCGATCAATACACCCATACTAGCATTTAATACTTCTAATAAACTATTAGAAGTTAATGAATATTTTGATTAATTTATTTTCTTTTTTAAATTTTTTTAGTTTTGAATTTGTGGTGAATTGAGTAATTTTAGTAGTATGAACAAGTAATAAAAGGGTATTGAAGTAACTTCACAATTATTTCATTTTTTTTATTTCTTTTGTGGTGCAAAGAGTAAATTTAGTTGTGCAAATAGAAACTCCCTTATGAAGCCATTTATGAAGCATTAAAGCAATTTTCTTCAGATGAAAGAAGAGGCTTTAAATAGGCTAAATTGTCTTGTATTTTTAGTTAATTTTTTGTTGTAGTTTTTTCTTTTTGTTTTTTGTGTTTCTGATACTTTGTACATTTAATGTAACTTGAACTAATATTAATTTTTGTTAGCGTATTGTTTAAATTACGTTAGAAATATATTATGTGTTGTATTCATTTGACAACAGTCATTCAATGTTAATATTGTTTTATTATAATGCTAATGAAGTAATAACATATTGTCAACGAAAAATAACATGTTGATAGAGAACAATATACATTAATATATTAAGATGATTTAACATCGATTATCCAATGATAATATCTTATTAATATAAAGCTAACGAAATAATAACATATTGTTAATGAAAGACAATATATTGACAACAAACAATACATTAATGCTTTAAGATATTTTTTGTATGAGAATGCAAATGCATTGCTAATGTTAGCATTATCATATGCTAATGAAAATATTATAATAATGCTAATAGAATCGTGTGTCTTTTATAGTACATGTGATGATGATGATAATATAAATGAATATTAATAATAACGAATACTAAAATATTTGCTAAGATTAATGAATGTTAATGCTATTGTTAGCACTGTCATATGCTACTATTAACATATGATAATGCTAACAATATAATTATGTAACTCATATGTTAATAGCATTATAACGTTAACAATGTCAAATCAGATTGTTAGCATTAGTGTATACTAACAGAAACATTATACATTGTTATAAGAGTTTATCACATCAATTTTAATGTTCAATAATTTAATTTTATTACATTTCATCATTTAGTTCTATTAGTATTGTCGCATGCTAATGGAAGCATTATGTAATGCAAAAGAAATATATTATATAATGCTAAAGAAACAATAATGCAGTGGATTGAAGCAAAATAATACAACTAATAACATTCAATCAAACAACCATAATTTGGTCCACAATTAATATTTTTTTTGTTGAAAAGTAGATTTGACTAGCTTTCCAACCATATTAAACTCGTCATTTAATTATTTCATAGTAAAATTAATTTTGCATTTAAAGTTATATGTTGTGCATGAAGTGATACTGCTTCGTTAGGATATGATTATGTGTTCATCAACATATGATTGAGTCTCCATTAGCATGCGTTCTGGAAGTCCGCGTTTCTTTTTATTTTGACATTGACGTGAAAATTACCAAGATGCCACCATATTTTTTGAAGTTCCTTTTATTTGCAGTAATGCCACCGCCCATTTGACCAAATATAGACCATTGAATTTTGAACGATGTGTAGTGGGAGATTGATTTATAATTTACACACTAGGGTCGAGGTGGTTTATACCACCAGAACCACCCCCTATATA
This sequence comes from Perilla frutescens, assembly GCA_026008535.1. Classification (NCBI taxonomy): domain Eukaryota; kingdom Viridiplantae; phylum Streptophyta; class Magnoliopsida; order Lamiales; family Lamiaceae; genus Perilla; species Perilla frutescens. The sequence goes on along the minus strand of BRKX01000017.1, from coordinate 31,294,733 downwards.
TGTGCATGTGTGTGTGTGTGTTATTAATATTCAAATTATAATATAAGAGTGTATTTTTGTCCAGTTTGTTGAGCACATTGTACAAAATTATCTAACTTTTGGAGGTGGGTTCGAGTCCTTCAAGTCTCCCGTTGAATGAGTTAAATTAAATTTGAATAGAGTTTAAAAAAAAATGGACCGGATCAACCGATTTTTGACCGGTTCACTCCAAATTGGCAGCAGCCCATAAAAGAGATACAATTGGACCGTACCAATGACCGATTCGCGGTTAAATCGATCGAATCGGCAGCTCCAGTGATCCGATTTTTAAAACACTGGAAATGACTTTATATAATACATTCTATTAAATATACAACGACTCAAAACTTACGCTCAGTTCAAACTTCAAAAAGTTCAAACCACATATATGTGAGGAAGGATTTTAACAATATTGCATTGCACATCACATATAAAAAAATATTACATAAACTCCAATTAACGTCGATCTCTAGGTACTAGGAAATTCCAATCAAATTATTTATTTGAGAAAATATATATACTATACGCATCTTATTGGTCTCAGGAATATTAGGCGCGGCTCACACACACAGACATAAATTTTATAAAATGTGGACATTATGACTGAAAGGGTACGTGGAATATAATTCATGAGATGTGAGAATCAAGGGCGAGGATGGTGCTGAGATTCATGGGGTTCATATAGTCAAGGGATCCCGTTAGGATCTGCCTGACGATGATCTTGTTGGCCTTTTCCGATGGATGGAATGGATCCCAAAATGCGTACACTTCTCTGTTGGGGCACAAGTTCGATAATCTCGTGCACAGCCCGATCCCGTTGTACCGCCCTTGTCCGCAGCATGCTATCTTGGACGTAATGAACCCGAATGCCTGTGGATCGCGGATGAAGTCTCTGTTCGATAGCTGCGTGTTAGCACCAATGAACACATTGCTACCTATCTGGGAGTTGAGGTTCAGCAGCATTTGTGTCAGCTGCGGGTTGAATAGGGCCGCCGCTCGTTGGAGCTCCGCCGCACACTCCCCGTTTCTGCTTCTCTGGGCTAACTCCGCCGGCACACACCCCAGCGGTCCCGTTCCCGTTACTATCACCCTTCTCGCTCCCAAATCGTACAATTTCTGTACGTACAAGATATATATATTTTATCAATTTAGGAGCTGAAAGATGAAAATGATATGATGAATGGTTGAAATATTGTACGTACCCTGAGAACCTTTTGGTACTCGGAGATGAGATAACGGACGTAGTCAGGGAGGGAGAACTGGCGAGACCTAGCGGAGAAAGGGACCAAATAATAATTGTTAACGAAGTCATTGCCTCCCAATGTGATCAACACCAAAGCTTGGTTCACTAGCCGTTTTGTCTCGCCGCCTCCGATCAAACCAGATACTCTTTCTTGGTATTGTTGGAAGTATTCTAGTTGTTGGAATATTCTTATTATGTTCACCTACAATATATATACATATATATATATATGTGCATGATGAAATGAAATATATACGAGCTAGCTAGACTGAAATATATATGATAGACCACGTACGTAGTCTATAGTCTATATATATATATATATAGAGAGAGAGAGAGAGAGAGTAATTATATATATTACGTACAAACTGAACTCCAGTGTCATTAAGAATTCCAACCCCAGCAGAAGCAAAGTTGGCTCCGACTAGTAGCCTTTGGCCGGTTAGCTCCGGACTCAGGTATGGCAATGGCGATTCTTTCCCACCAATGCTCTGACCTACATTAATATATATATATATATATATATATTAAAATAATAAAATAATTAGAAATAGAAATGAAAAATGAAAATAAGAATAAGAGATATATAATTATATTACTGATGAGATCGGGAATGTTGAGGCCGTTAGAGAAACGGCCGGTAGGCCTGTGGGAGGGATAGTCGATGCCGTAAGGTGGGGAATCGGCACGAGCAGAAGTAGCCAAGTAATTGTTGTTGCCGCTGTCAACTAGAGAATCGCCGAACACAAAAAACGCTCTTCCCTCTACCATGCTTCTTCTTTCCATTAATGATGTTGCTCCTATTATAAACAACACCACATGAATTATGTTGTAGTTGTACACACCACTACTAGTAGTAGAAGTAGTAGCCATTGCTCTCTCTCTCTCTCTCTCTCTCTCTCTCTCTCTGGCTACTTTTGGATGGCAATGAAATGAATATACAATTTGTTTGTATATATAAGGACTGGATAAGAGTAGTCATGGTGCAGGGTCCGGATTCTCTAGCTCCTATATATCAAATTCACCTCTATCATCGGATCCTCGACACATGTACTAAATTGAGGCTCATGGTTTAATATGAGAATTATTATGTAGTTGTAGAATTTTGTGGGAAATTAAATAATTTTTATATTATGTTGCTCATGTGTACGAAAAAGTACATCCAATCTCACCTCTAAAGCATCAATTATTCTTTTTTTTCTTGTCTTCCACTCTCATAATTACCATCAATATAATAACTATTAAGTTGATTTTTATATTCTAAGATGAAGAGATGAAAAGAATTTCTATATAATGCAAAGAAGACGTCACGCGCGTTGAATCACATTTGGAATTTTGTTTGAATTGATATTCTTAGATGTGAGATTAAACATTAATTTCCTTGTATAAAAAGATACTACAGAAATGATTTCCTTACCTACAAATTAAAATTCCATATAATATTTTCTATGTTAATTATATCAAGAGCCTAGTCATTCAATTTAGTCCACGTGTTGATGATCTGAAGATAAAGGGGTAGATGTAGAAGGGTTAATTTGGTTGGAGAGGATCCGATCGAATTGAACCTCCGATGGTGCATAACTGCATATGCATATTTTGAGCCCAAGATTGGCGTCTTGAAATAATTAAATAAAGGGGAGCTAATATGGTTGTAAAGGGGACATTAAAGGACCACAAAATTACAACTAGAGCAAAGAAAAATGTGAAGGGGTAGTTCAGTTGTATTCAATTCGACAGTTGTTTGGCAGGTTTCATTTATCATTCAAATGTAAATAATAAATTATAAATTGAGTTAGTTTCATACGTACGTAAGTTGAGTTTCTGCAACGCCTAACAATCGAGAGGGTTTTATGTTTTATGTTTTTCTTAACACGAATTCGAAATTCTTTTCGTGCGCATGCACATAGAGTTGAATGAGTAAGCTTTAAGATTATCCCTATATATATATATGTATGTATATATATATATATATTTGAGGGAGCTAGAGAGAGAGAGAATGTGGTACGTACGTAATATATTAATAGACATAGCCATGCATTATTTTATCCCCAAAAATTAGACAATACAATTTAATCTGCAAAGATTTTCTGTCCAACACGTACCACACACATATACATAGGTTTTTTTGAAGGAACACATAGGTTTTTAGACGTTTAAGATTGAGGATGAAAGGAAAGGTGTAAAATAAAAGGGCATGGATGCATGTGAGCTACATAAATGAATTGCACAACTAGTCGTACGTGTAAGTTAATTTACATACAAATACACACACACACACACACACACACATATATATATAGCAAGTTATTAATTTATGACAACTTTTTTATTACCCACTAAAAGTTTTAAAAAACTTAATCTACCCACTTACTTTTAAACATATTGTTTTACCCACTTAGAACAAAAATGTCATTTCATCATATTTTCAAAAGAAAAGGAAATATTTTCCTAAAAAAAAAAAGAAGGAAATATATCTATTATGCAAAATATCTCTTACATCTCACTTCATATTTGAAAACATCAATCAATTCATTCTTCCTCTCACTCAAAAATTTCAGTCGCTTTCAAAGAGGAAAGAATATGAAGATGAACTCTACATTGAAAGATATGTAATTTCAAGATTTGGAGCTTTAATTTATAAATGTAACGTTTTCGGTTCATTCACATTTTCATATTAGACTTTACAAACAAATAAAAATGTGATTTTATTCTTAACTGCGCGTCGGGGTATTCTTAACTGCGCTTAAGACCCAGCTCGTAGTAGGAGTGTGCAAGTACATCAGCAGAAGATATCGGTAGAACATCGACATACAATTTGGCATTGGATATGCACACAAGGTATGCGCTCGCAGATGACTCCGCATGCAACAACAAACATCGGCAGAACACATCATCGGAACATCGGCTGACAAGGCATGCGTACACACATGATAAAGTGGAATTTTAACTATATTTTTCCCCTTCATTTGATAGTTCGTTTAGGAGTTTGATCCGTGTTTGTGTATATTCTGATCATTATCTTCTGATAATTAAAGAAAAATAGTTTTGGATTAAGAATGTGTATTTTAGGGCACAGAGAAAGATATATGCTGAAAATGAGGCTACTGGGAGCGGAACAAAGGAGAACAAGTCAAAAATCTGGGCCCGCATATTACAGTCGTGTGTCCTGACGCGACTCGAGCCCCAGGCATGAGTGATGCGCTGACACAGAGTGGGTTGCAGCTTCGAGTACAACACGAGCAATTCACGTGAGCTCTATGCTCGTGCCAAACAACGCAACTCGAGGACACGACTCAGAGGCATGGTGATAACTTGAAGAGATGCCATTGATAAAGAAAGATAGAGAAATCTGGAGATCAAAAGTATTTTTTTATTTCTGTATATTTCAATAACGATTTACAATCCTCTCTTTATTGAGGTATCCATCGATTCTACAAGGAAATAATAAATCTATTCTAAGGTGGATCAATTAGATCCAGATTCTAATTTATTTCCTTCTATCAATTTATTTCCTTCTAACACTCCCCCTCAAGTTTAGTAACGGAATCTCCGATACTCAACTTGTCAAGAACATCAACGAAGTTTGTGGAATTAACTGCTTTAGTCAATATGTCTGCAAGCTGATGTTCTGAGCGAACAAATGGTAACTCCACAATCCCGCCCTCAATCTTTTCTTTGATGAAATGTCGATCCACTTCAACGTGCTTTGTTCTATCATGCTGAACAGGATTCTCAGATATGCTAATTGCAGCTTTATTATCACAGAACAGCTGGCACTTTTTCTTTGGAGGAAAGCCTATTTCAGTCAACAGCTTTCGTAGCCAAAGCACTTCAGTCAATCCACTTTTGATTCCACGAAACTCTGCCTCAGCACTGGACAAAGCAACTACCTTCTGTTTCTTGCTTCTCCACGTGACTAGATTTCTTCCCACAAAGGTGAAGTATCCTCCAGTAGATTTTCTATCCATGAGACTGCCTGCCCAATCTGCATCAGTGTAGCCATGAATCTCCAGATGTCCATGCTTTTTGAGTAGAACGCCATATCCTACTGTACCTTTCAAGTACCGAATGATCTTTAGAGCAGCATCCATATGCTCCTTCTGTGGTTGGTGCATAAACTGACTCACAACACCAACCACATATGCAATGTCAGGTCGAGTATGAGATAGATAGATCAATCTCCCTACTAGACGTTGATATTTCCCTCGATCCACGGCTTCAACCCCGTCTACAATCTTCAATCCATGGTTCAGAACAATTGGAGTACTTGCAGGTTTGCAGTCAAGTAGGCCAGTCTCAGCCAAAAGATCAAGTGTATATTTCTTTTGTCGTAGAAATATACCCTTTTCCGACCTCAACACCTCAACTCCTAGAAAGTACTTCAGGTGTCCAAGATTTTTCATCTCAAATTCTTTGAATAGGTTGATCTTTAGACAGTCAATCTCTTCATTATCATCCCCTGTAATAATCATGTCATTCACGTAGATGATCAGGCAGGTAACTCGGTTGTCTTTCCGTTTTAGGAACAACGTGTGGTCTGAGTTACTCTGTCTGTATCCATACCGAACCATAGCCTCAGTAAATCGACCGAACCAAGCCCTTGGTGATTGTTTTAGGCCATACAGAGTTTTCTTTAGCCGACATCCCTTACCTCTTCTAAATTCTTCAGAAAAACCAGGAGGTGCCTCCATGTAGACCTCCTTTTTTAGTTCTCCGTGTAGGAAAGCGTTTGTCATATCAAACTGATGAAGCGACCAATCACGATTTGCTGCAATGGATAGCAAAACTCTCACGGTATTCATTTTGGCCACTGGAGAGAAGGTCTCTGAGTAATCTACCCCATAGATCTGAGTGTATCCTTTTGCCACTAGCCGTGCCTTGTATCTTTCGATTGTCCCATCAGGTCGTCGTTTGATGGTAAAGACCCACCTACATCCAACTAGTTTCTTATTTTCTGGAAGTCTGCACTTATCCCATGTTTGATTTCTGGCTAAGGCATCCATTTCTTTCTTCATAGCTTCTTTCCATTGGCTGTGTTTCATAGCTTCTTCAACTGACCGGGGTATCTCTTCTTCCCCTAGGAGTGCCATCTCAAAAGCTTGTGCCGTTTTAGTGAGATTTCCCTCAGCACAATTCCCAACAGAATATCTGCTTTTCCTCCCAGTGTGCTCCGGAGAATATCTTTTTGGAGGAATTCCCCTTGTACTTCTTGGTGGCAACACATATCGGCTTGCCTCTGCTTGTGTGACTGTGTCTTCAATAGAGTGAAGATCTGTATCCTTTGTACTTGGATCCGCAATCTTGTCATCATTAGTCTTAAGAGCAGGACAAGTTTCAACAGTTTCAGTTTCAGGGGTTACCTCAGATACCAGGAGCGGAGGAGATGTCTCGGCATCAGCATCAAGTTCCGTGGACTGCATAGTATTAGGAGTTATCTCAGCGGTGTTGTTAACCTCATCTGTTGGACCTGTTGCCGGAACAGAACTTGACATTGGCAATGACAACCAACTTACAGAGTCACTCTCACTCCCCCTGTCTCCAGTTTCCCCCTGACGACTAAGGTGGTGATAAAAAAACTCAGTTTCAAGGAAATCACAGTTCATAGTGACGAACATGCGTCGAGTTTTGGGATCATAACATCGATACCCTTTTTGGTGTAACCCATAGCCGACAAAAACACATTTGACAGCACATGGGGAGAGTTTGTGGTGGGAATGTTTAGGGATATGAGCATAAACAGAGCAGCCAAACACTCGGGGTTGAAGAGTGAGAGGAACGGGAATTTTGGCCTGTGTAGAAAGAAACTGTAAAGGTGTTTGGAGCCGTAGAGCTTTAGTGGGGAGGCGATTAAGTAAATACACAGATGTAGCTAAAACCTCAGGCCAAAAATTGGTCGAAACACGGGATTCAATCAGCATAGCACGAGACATTTCTAACAGTATTCTATTTTTTCGTTCAGCAACACCATTTTGTTCAGGGGTATAAGGGCAAGTTGTTTGATGAATTAGACCGGTGGTACTGCAAAAGTGTTTCATTCGAGAATTAACATATTCCCCCCCATTATCAGATCTTAGAACCTGGATAGTCTTTTGGAACTGGGTTTGAACTAAGGCATGAAAATGAGCAAATTTATCAAACACTTCTGATTTATTTTTCAGAAAATAGATCCATGTCATTCTAGAACAATCATCAACAAACAACAAAAAATACTGAAAGCCCGGACCCCCAAGAACAGGCGCAGGACCCCAAACATCAGAATGAACTAACGAAAAAATAGTATCAACTCGGGTATTATTTAACTTATAGGAATGTCTATGGCTCTTAGCCAAAACACAAGTCTCACAATGCAAATCCTGAGAAAGTACTTGTTTAGGAAAAAGCAATTTTAAATAACCCGTAGATGGATGTCCTAACCGACGATGCCAAAGCCAAGCAGTTCGGGTTCCAGGTCCATGAGTCAGCATCACAGAACCTTTTTGAGCTATCTCATCCACATAATACAGTCCATTTCGCTCAGTGCCACGCCCAATAATCTCCCCCGTCCGGATATCCTGTAAAATGCAAAAATGTGGTTGCATTAGGAGAGTACAATTGAGCTCTTTCGTGACATGGCTAATAGACAACAGCTTATGCGATAAAGAGGGAACAAAGAGACAATTAGATAGTTGCAAATTCGGGGATAAAGCAATAGTGCCGGCTCCCTCAACCGGATCTAATTCACCATTAGCAGTTTGAACATGAGTTCTCTGAGAGGGAACAGTGTGTATAATATCAGTCTTGTCAAAAGTCATGGTGTTAGTCGCACCACAGTCAAAAATCCACTGATTATTTTTACAGTCATCTCCAGAGGCTGCACAAACAGTAGAAATATCTCCAAGGACCTGAAATTTATTCTGAATTGCAACAGGGGTCAAATAGCAATTTTTAAATTCTCGTGGATACTGTGGCAAGGGGCTTAAATGGCAATTAACCCCATCCTTCCTTAATTCAGAAAATGGTTCCGTCTTTCTCATTTCTGTATTACCTTCTTCATGTTCTAAAACCCTAGCCGCCGTGGATGATTCTACCTCTGCTCTGCCGCCGCCGTGAGGGCCGGTGTTACCCGCTCCGGCGCTGGCAGCCCGGTCAGCGGTGGCTATCGCGGCTGTTCCCCCTCTGGGCTTGACCGGAGCTTTCGTCCTCTTGGTCTCGTCCCACCAATCTGGGTAACCGACGAGTTGAAAACACGATTCTCGAGTGTGCTTCTTCATCCCACAGTGTGAGTACACTAATTTGTTTCGGTCCTCCTCCGTTCGCTGGAAATTCCCCTTTTGTGAAGGTCGATTTTTGTCCCGAGCCGCAAGTCCGACCCCGATGCCCGATGAAGAATCACTATTGTCGAGAATTGCCGGCCGGAGTATGCGGTCCCTGGCAGTCTTGCGTCGAACCAGTGCATAGGCCTGGTCAACCGAGGGCAGGGGGTCCTTCTTTAGGATCTCCTTTTTCACTGGCTCGTGGGCTTCGTTTAATCCGGTGAGAAATTGGAATAGCCTCTGTGTTTGTATGATTTGGTTATACGTCTCGATATCCTTTGAACATGTCATCGGATTTGGTTCCCGTCGATCTATAGTCATCCAAATATCCTGAAATTTAGCCCATATTTCTTCTACGGAATTCTCACCTTGTTTCAGTGTGTTAGCCTTTCGGTGCAAGTCGAAAATCTGGAGAGAGTCTGCACCACTCCCGTAAGTGACGGCTAAGCCGTCCCACACGGCCTTTGCCGTAGGGTATTTTGATACACTATTGATCAAATGTGTATCGATATTCTGGATTAACCAGGTGAAAACGCCTTGATCTTCTTGTTCCCACTTCTTGTACAATGAATCTGTGGTAGGTGGAGGTTCATTTGTTATGTATGTTGCTTTGCCTCTGCCTCCTATTGCTTTTCGCATGAGAATAGCCCACAGTGGGTAGTTATCTCCATTTAATTTGAACCCTATTGACAGTGATTCTGTATTTGAAGTTTGCAGGCTAAGGCTGTTTTTTAGCAAGTTTGCGATTTGAATGGTTAAATCGTCGGAGATGGTATTGTTGTTGTTTGGGGTTTCACTCGGTTCTGACATGTTTGTGGGTTTCTGCAGAGTTTGGTCAGAGGCCGAGAGGGGTAAACGGACGATGATGAACAAGTTTCTGAGTCTATTGGATCTTCCGCTTTGATACCATGATAACTTGAAGAGATGCTATTGATAAAGAAAGATAGAGAAATCTGGAGATCAAAAGTATTTTTTTTATTTCTGTATATTTCAATAACGATTTACAATCCTCTCTTTATTGAGGTATCCATCGATTGTACAAGGAAATAATAAATCTATTCTAAGGTGGATCAATTAGATCCGGATTCTAATTTATTTCCTTCTAACACATGGGTAATGCAACAACACATAGTGGGTTTCAGCTTTGCACGAGGTCCGTGTGAAGAATGCGAGCTCCACGCTCGAACCAATCAAGACAAACCAAATTAAAGGCACGACTGAAAGGACGAGTGGCCCCATCTCGTGCCCCGTCGTTATTTCTGTGGATTTTCTCTTTTATTTCCATTTTTGAATTAATTTTATTTGGATATTTTGCCCCTAGATATAAAAGGGTCTTCAAATTTGAAAATCGGAAGCTAAGCCGCCAAAGTTACCAAAAATATACTATTCTAGTCTGGAAACCTTGGAGAAGAAATTTTGTGAGCTTAGAGGCAAATAAGAAGTGAAGATTCAAGTCCTTTTAGGTAGGGGTGAGCATTCAATTTTTCGGTTCGGTTCGCTCTCGAAAATGCTAAAATTGAAGAAAATCAATTTTTTTAAAAATAGAAGCGAACAAAATTGAATTTCTAATCGGAACCGAACCAAACTGGACCGAAATATTACGGTTTGGTTTGGTTTTGAACTGATTCTTTTTAATTTTCTTTTTTTTTTTTACTTTAAATTTTCCTCATTCGATATAATTAAATATGTACAAATATGAATTAGCTAATCATCAAGATTCAAGTTCAACAAATACCAATAAACAATTGAATAAAGTCCAAAAAGGTGCAAACTTCAACAAACCAAAGCCGAATAAACTATAAAGTCCAACAAAGCCAAGTATTTTTATTACAGATATATATATATATATATATATATATAAATTCAGTTTTTCGAGTTTTGAAAAGAACCGAATCGAAAAAACTGAACTAATTCGGTTCGGTTCGGTTCTTGAGTTTCGGGACTTTTTGCTCACCCCTACTTTTAGGTTTATTATTCAATTTTTCTCTTGTTCTTTATGTTTTATAGTTGGATGTTTTTTTTATTGAGTATGGCTAACTAATTTCCTTAGGTTCTAGCATGCATTTCTTCTAAGTTTTTGAGCTCTCAATTGTTGGTTTAAATTGTAGTCATATCTTCATCTCTATTTTCTTCAAACAAGCTTTGAATTGGGAATTTTGTGTGGTAGTTCATCTCCACTCGGGTTCCATCTTAGTGTAAAGTTGGTTTTGAGTGAAAAACCTCAATCCGTGCAAAGTGTATTATGTGTGTACTGCACACAAGTGTTCTTAGATATGTTGGGAACAAACGTAAGAACAGTAAAAAAAAGCAGTAAATAATGCACGAGATTGGTAACCCAATTCGGTTAATCAATCTACTCTGGGGGGACTTCGCCCAAACTTGAAATTTCGTTTACTACTCCTTCATGAAGTGTATTTAGGATCTTACACATACAGGACTCCCTTCTTATGTCGCCCGTTCTCCTTCACGAACTCTTTCACTAAACGAAAGTTGTGAGATCCCCTCATAACCGTGACACTAGACTCCCTTTAGCTACCCATGACTTCAACTTACAATCTCTCCCGAGATTGCGTACAGAATGGATTAATAAAACCCCTTACATGTTTCACTCAAAACACTCAAAAGCTAGACTATCACGTTGAACGGTTTAAGGAACAACTTCTAGCTAATACATAGATCACAAATGAAAATGACTCTCAAATAATATTCTAAGAGAATCTAATTAAGTCGTCCACCGATTGCTGCAATGAATCAGTCTTCTTATAACTTCACTTCAAAGTTACCGTTGATCTTCCATCGCCGGTATTTTGGCAAGTGAATAATGGTTTTTTATCTTCCCAAATGTGTGTAGATGCTTTCCTTGTGTATGAGGGTTATTAACAACACGACATCTACTTCACAAAGCAGTTAATCGAACGAATCTTGACCTCCCAAATCGGATCGGCACAAGATCTTCAAAACATGGAAACTGCCATAATTAGACTACTCCTGGATATGTCTGGAACATCAGAGCAAACAGTTCACTAACTGTTCTTCAAAACTTGCACAACGGAACTTTTATCTTCAGGAACATACCCAAGTACACATTGTCGAACATAACTCGTCAAAACAAACTTAGTGCATAATGATGGCACTAACATTGATAATAGCCTCTTTTGCATTGATGATTGTTTGATTGAACTTAGTTAATAGGTAATTTGAGAAAATGGTTGTTGATTAAGAAGAATGAATCTATTTGAACTTTTGGTAAGCTATTCTTAGAATTTCAATTAGAGATAGTGATTTTAAGTAATAGCACTAAGGTTTGATAGTTTCGTGAGATATTAGCGGAGGGAAGTGGACTACATGCTAATCTTCAATGGAGGGATCTCGATTTAGAGAATTATGTTAGACCATTTTTCTTCTATTGAGTTCAATTTAATTGCCATTTCTTTTTAGTTATTCTATTTGTCTTGAGCTTAGTTATTCAATTTAAATTGTTATAAACCACTCTTTAAATGGATATTGTTTAGATAACATAGAAGTTCCAAGTTGTGGTAATTGGATGCTTTATTAATCCAATTCTCTATAGTTCTACCGTTCGACATTAATTCACTGCATGTACACAAGCAACTTGTACTTGCAACTGATGGAGTATTTAAAACTCATGGGAAAATCAATTTTCACATGACCGCAAATGGCTCTGCGCCCAACAACAAACTTCCGCATAAGACATCAGCATGAACATCGACATAGATCGGCAAACACATTGGTTGCACACTGGTAACGGCGAGCTTGGTTCATGTGCGCGAAGTTAAGAACTTCACTTTTCTATATTTTTTGAAGGCTGCAGAAATACTTTTTTTTCCAGATTTTCAAATAAAATACACTAGGGATGGTTTTTAAGTGCTTTTAATGTCAAAGCATGTCTGTTATGCCCATAAACTGCTTTCGTATTTGCCCTCATTTTTCTCTCAAATCAAACTTCAAAATCAAACAACACCCAACAATCTAACAATGTTGATAATTATAGATTTATTCTCTTCAATTTGAAGAGATAGACGACATAGAAGGAGAGCTTTTGTCAAAATATTCAAAAATCTTCCAGAGAGGTTGACGGATTGGGCAGAAATTTTTATTTCTTCTCTTGAATTTGCAGAGGTCGACGATGGCTGGATTGGTGGAGAAATTTGAATAATATATCTTCAATTTGTGTAGATCAATGGCAAGGGAAAAACTCTTGGTAAATTTCAAAATCTTCAGATTTTGCAGAGGTATGGTGGGCGATGGGCTTGTGGAGGAGAGAGAAATTTTCAAATTTTTCAAATTTTTGCAAATGTGACATGGGTGGCCGTGTGGGGGAGAGGAAGTAGGGTTTTTTTTTCATTTTTAAAATATGAATATAAGAGCATTTTGGTAATTGAGGGTAAAATAAATATGTTTAAAATTTAGTGGGTAATTTTTTTTTTTTTGAAAGTTTAATTAAGTGGGTAGTTTTCCACGCTCCCCATGTTAATTTTATAGGCAAGATCGTCAAGGTTTACCTATTTACTGTCATCTATCTCCAATTACACAGTCACTACCCGGCCACTTCATTTTTTTGTAGTCGGTACTCTATCTTATATACCATTTTCTGGTCGTGTTTCTTCATTTCATATCTATATCTATATATATATATATATATATATATATATATATATAATGCAGGTTATGTATTAAGTTTAAAAATATATAAAAATAAAAAATTTGACCGAGGGAATTGAAGTTAAGTATTGAATTAGTTCTTACAATGCAACCAAAAAATGAAGTTGACACTTGTGTATATATATTGGCGCCTCGTTAAATTAATTAATGTACGTATACGCTATTGCTGCAAGAGTTATAGAAAGTACTATAATTAATAGAATGGGACTAAAAAGAAGAAAAAAATATAGGCAGTATTTATATATTGGGCTACTAATTTGGCTATTAAATGTAGGAAATACCGAAATAGTAGGCAAACCCTTGCGATAAATTAAAATTTAACTAGTAGTGTTTATGATAACTTAATTGGATTCGTACGTAAAAGGCCGCATGTCTTTGATGACTTTCTCTTCATTAATTGGTTAATGACATACATACTGTAGTCTGTATATATAAGGAGACTAGCTAGCTAGGACCTAGGAGTGTAAATAAAGTCCTCCCAAATTAATCACTATTTAAATTTGTTTGAACTTTTGTCTATGCTATTTATAATTAGTTGATGAATTAATTGTTTCTTTTCTTAAGATACTTGCACCCACCACCATGTTCCTTTTATATTTATCTATCTTCTCTAGGGTTGTAAATGAACAGAGCCGCTTGCGAGCTATTCGGAGTTCCGCTAAAAAAACTCATTTGAAGTTCGTTCATTTTCTAAACGAGTCGGGCTCGAGCCTTGAATCGAGCTCGATAAAATTATCGAGTCAAGCTCAAACAGAGTAGTATTCAGCTCGGTCAGCTCGCGAACATGTTCGAGTTCGAGCTTAATCGAACATGTTCACGAACATGTTCATGAATATTATAAATATTTCAAACGGGTAAATAAAATAAGTTATTTTTTTCAAGCTCGAGCTCAAATATGTAAATTAAATGAACTTTTTTTTTCGGGCGATTGAACTCAGGCTCGTTTAGTAAATTTTCGAGCCTTTCATGAATCGAGCTCGAACCGAATTCGAACATGACAAATATTTATCGAGCCGAGCTTGAACAAGAGAAAAAAGCTCGAATCGAGCTCGAGCCGAGCTTGAACATGAATATTCCTTAACGAGCCGAGCTCGAGCATCAGGGTGTTCGGCTCGATTCGATTCGTTTACAAATCTTCTCTAACCTTTTAAATTTCTTATTTTAACCTACGTATTAAATTGTTCAACTTGAGTTTCAAATCTTATCATATGTTAATATGGAGAGAGATCTCACTCAAACACATTTATCGTACTTAATATTTATAACGTCATTTGAATCATCATTTCAAAATCAAAATATATATATACGAGGTACTCATGAGCTTGTCAATATATAGAAATTATGGAGTCGTCGTGGTCGGGTTGGTTTTCCCAAACATTTGAAATCGCGAGTTCGATTATGAGCCGACCAATGAATTAAAATGATTAGACATGTCAGGGGTGGTACTGGTAGGTACTAAATAAGTGTTTCCAGTGACCTATTTTTTCCAGCCTATAAATTGTTGAATTACAAAATCCGTGATTAAGGACATTGTAATCAATAGCGTTACATTTTGGTAAACGATATTATGAGCATTATTCTATTTTATTAAATTTTAATTAATTTATACTAGTTATTTTGAATCATCGCTCCTCCTAAGATTGCATATGAGTTTTATTTAACCACACTACATTGATTATTATTATTATTATTATTATTATTATTATTATTATTATTATTAAATTTCTGAATTATTTCAAGTATCTTTTTTTATATATTATATAGTATGGAATCATTCATTGTTGAATATAGGTCTGGTGTGTAAATTATAAATAAATATATTCATTATATTTGTTGCATGGATGATCATGATCAATTTTATTTTAATTATTATTTGTAGTTATTTTACATAGTAAGGTCATATTTATCATGAGAAATCTATTGTGGTCATCTTCTAAAATCATCAAATCCCTTGATTTTGGAGGATAATTTTTCAAAAATCAAATCAAATTTATTTTCGAAAATCAAGTCACCATTTCCATAGTTTAAGAGCAGCTTGGATGTTAAAAAAATATTAAGAAATAATAAATTAATCATTCTGAAATGTAAAAATAGCATAATAATATATCATATCATCCTTCTTTCCGATTTCAAAATCGCACTCCATTAAATTACAAGCATTTTCGATATGAAAAAAGCATTAAGAAATCATAACTTACGCATTTTAAAACGTAAAAGTAACATAATCGTGGACGGTAGTTGTGTATTATGATATATTTTAATTTCTCTAATAAATAGGCACGGACCACTAGGCAATTGAACACCTTAAATATTATTGCACATATTTATCGTTAGTGCATCCGCAATGAAAATAATAGTGTACGATTTTGAAATTATGATAAGGATGACATAATATATTGTTATGTTATTTTTACTTTTCAGAATGTTTAATTTATTATTTTTCAATGTATTTTTTTACATTCAAGTTGCTCTTAAAAATGAAAATGATAATTTGATTTTCGAGATTAAATTTGATTTAATTTTCAAAAAATCATCCTCCAAAATAAAGGCCAAGTAGTTGTGTAATAGAGAGAGAGAGAGAGAGAGAGAGAGAGAGAGAGAGAGAGAGAGAGAGAGAGATGCTTTTTAATTACAAACTTATGACCTATGCAGCGATCAGATTCTCTCTTATAAATGAAAGCTCTGCATGAATGTACATCTTTATATGTTTTAATAGACTTGAGTCGAAAACACTTTCCAATTGTGTTTGGTGAAGGTTATGCATTTACAAAGCATATTATTGTAGGTGTATAACAATATTATCTCAATCTTTCTAGATATATATTTTTGGACTTACGAGTTACGAGGCGAAATGGCGAATCTATATATCCTAAAAATCTAAAATAAACATAATGACCGTCATATGATGTTAATGATTGTCGAAGTCATGCATGATGCTGTTATGAACCAATATTACTCAATTCAAACATATCTCAATTAACTCAAGTAAATCATATATATTATATATATCTTTGCAATACCTTGCCACTAGCTATTGAGGTCTGAGAATTCAATATATAAACAAACGTACGTGTAGCATTCAATTCAATATTAATGTACGTAAAATATAATTATAGTATATCAATAACCATAACAGTTACAGCTTAGGAGGGATATACGTACGAAGTTGTGGTAGCTAAATCTTCTTCTACTTACACGTTATAATTGAAGGTATACCATATTGAAGCAGAATGAGTGTTACTCGAAAATGGGATCCTAAAACAAGTTGTTGTGCTACACCAACTACATTTACAACTATAAGTCGGAATTGGAAGTGATGAGACAGAATTATATTTAGCAAGAAGAGGTCTACTCAACAATGCGCGGTAGCAAAAAGCTGAAGCCCGAGTTCTCACCCATTAGAGGAGGAGGTTCGATGTCCGAGATCTCTATCTGTTCCATGGACTTCGATATTTCATCCACTGAAAAAGGTATGCTGCAACAAACCAACCATCAAATTAAACTTGCATATTAATCACAGTGAATCGAAGCTTGTTGCATTCAGTGACTAAACCTGCACATCTCTTCAGGACATGATGTTTCTGTTCAATTACATATGTTAGATTCATTCACGTTTAACCTTTTTCTTTCCCTCAACAGGATGAAGTATATATGCAGATTACCAGATCATATTCGGTGCTAACCTGGAATCATCATCCAACAAAAAGGAACTGCTCACTGCATTATTTGAATCTTCCGTCATCAACACCCTCATATTAGATATAACCTGATTGAAGTACCAGAAAAGTTGTTCGTTTAATTAATGTTACCAATTAAGCTGCACCTTTATTGTTGAAAGATGCCTCAAACCTAATTTGGCATCAATAGAAGCTTACTTCTGAACACACACTATGCGTGCCATACTTGTCATCCCAGTACATTGTACTGATCCGGTACAACTGCTGAATGCTCAGCACCTGTTCATCAATGGAAATTATACGTTAGAAAGCTCTCGTGTATAAAACACTCTTTTACATTTTTGCATCAGACATTATACTCACTGGGCACAGTTCATGACTTATCTCATCCAATGTTTTCTTTGGTTTTTGGTGGACAACCTGGATTTTACAAAATTTTATTAAGGCAACTGAGAGGCAAAGCTATTTATGCTGATCACATCTGAAAAAACACTAAATGTGTTACCAGAAATCCGATGGCTTGCCTAATATGCTTGAGCTCATCCCAAGCTGAACCTGCATACTGCAAAATTTCTAAAGATATTAATCTCTTAGGATTTGCCAGGCTGAAAAGAACTAGAAGACGCTTGAAAGTACCTTATCAGTTGCCATGTGACACCACTGATCTAATTCAGCCAGTCCAGCTTTCACATATTCCCCATTACTAAATGAGCAACATTCTCGTCTTAATAGAAGACTGCAACCATGAACAGTTTAATGAAGAACGTTATGATGTTATATGCGCACTCAACAGCTTGATAGAGAAAAGAAAGCATGTACTAAACCTGTTGAAAAGTTGAACATTGATAAAAGAAAATATCTGTGTGAACACCTTGCGAACTAACATAGGCGGTACCTGACAGGATGCGGAAAGAATTAACAAGTGAGAATAAATAAACAGGTAACTTCTAAATGAAAGAAACATTGAAGCATAAATAATTTTTTTTTAAAAAGGTTAACTTTTAGATGAAAGAAATATCAAAGAAAATATGAAACAAATCGACGCCAGCAAAACCTGCCCACTCTGACCTTAATAAAATTTAAGAAATTATCCAGATTCAACAGGAAAAGATTATCCATAGAAGCAAAATAAGGAAAAAGAAAAAAGGCTCTACTGAAATCCTGAAGATCGACACCAGCAAAACCTGCCCACTCTGACCTTAATAAAATTTAAGAAATTATCCAGATTCAACAGGAAAAGATTATCCATAGGAAGCAAAATAAGGAAAAAGAAAAAAGGCTTTACTGACATGATTCGCTTTCAAAGTGTTCAAGAAATTCCCTAGGCTGTTCACTATTCCCTGCCAATGAGCAATCAAAGCTTGCTGGGCCGCTGTATTTGCAACTGAACGCGATGATCCCTTAACTAAGCTTGCTCTAGAAGTTCTTGGTGCCTGTTAATGGATTTGTACAAGATGTAGCATGTGGTTAGAGAACGACTGCATCTGTTTCTTTTAGAGAAAGTGGCACTTTACAAGTAGGTGTATGATCTCTTTTAATACCTGAATACACAGGCCAAGCAATGGAGATATCTCCTTTTTTAGATTATCTCGTATCATTCCATAGATTTTCTCAACATATGCTGTAAGTTGCTGCTTGAACAGCAAAGCAGGGTATTTGGCTTCTACCTGGCGTAAGTTCTCCACTCCACCAGGCTGGCCATTTGAAAGGGAAATATTTATTCCGGCTGGCGTACCTCGGAAGCTCTGAAAAAAGAGCAGTAAGAGACAGAACATAAGGAAACGATAAAAAAAAAAGACAAAAAGACAAAAAAAAAAAAAAATTCTTCAGAGAGCAAGTTGTTCCCTCTGTCAATAGAAAATCAGAAAGAGAAAGGAATGTTTTACATGTGACATTGACATCCTGCCAAATAAAGTAGCTGAGGATGAGCGACGACGCAGAGGAGCCATTCCAGCTGCACCACTTGCTTTCAGTGTACGCTGGAGGAGCAATAGTAGGGTAGAAGCATTTGATAACCAATAAGACAACATTTCATTGTTATCCTGGATCTTCTGCAAATGAAGAAAGCATAGTATATTTGAGAATTTCGACGTTAAGAAAACTAAAGCAAGAATTGATAGCAGAGCTTTGTATGTTGCAAACCTCAATAGCATGACCTATAGTCTGGATGATACGATCAAATACACTTGTCCGCTCAACTTCAAATGATCTCCATTGTAGGAGACACTTATAGATGATACAAGCTGCTATAGGCCTCTTTCCAGCAAATCCCAAGTTCTGAGAAATACAGCGAATGAGCAATTCCTGATTTTCCTGTTGTTTCTCGTTAAGTGATTTCTGAGGTTTGTCATCAGCTTCAGAAAATGTTGGGCTGTGCGGTTCCTAATACAATTTGTGGTGCATGAAATCAAAAATTATGGTTAGAGAAGTAGCATTTGCCAGAAAATCATTTAAATGAAGGAATATTGATTACCACATGCATCTTAGCATCTCCAAATCCATGGCTACTGTCAGTCCTCTGTGATTTGCAAATGTGATTAGCTTTCATAAGACTGCATAATGAAAGGTCTCCAACAACCCACAAGGGAGTCATGCAAATACCTGAAGGATTGATCTAGAGCGTCCAGAAAGAAACTTATTTGGCGCCATTGATACAGCCTGTTGACGAAGAACTTTATTCTCTGACTCAACATTACTCAGCTTCTCTTCCAGCCTGACAGACAGAATAAGTTCGTTTATTGCATCAGATGAATATGCAACATCTGTCATATTTCCAATATGCTTCTATAACCTTCCTAATAAGAGCAATTTATATTCCAGAAAAAGGATGAAGAACAGTGAATAATATAGGTCCAGCCAACTGCTTGACAGGTGACAGGAAATTCTGGAAGTCATGGCCAGTTTATACATGCTCCATGTTGATCAACTAAGTATGCCATCTCATTAGGCGGGTTTCAATTTAACAAATTTTCTAGGTGACAATTTGTTCTGATGAATAGTATATTTGATGATGACATAGGTACGAGCTGCGTGCGGGCAAAAAATATATAATTCCCTGATAACAACATTAATCCTATTTTCTCAAACATGGTGACATTTACAAACAAAAATGTTCAAATTAATGTACTTGGGTTGAGGGATGCACAGGATACTAGGCACATTGGTAGGAAGAGTACAAGGTTTGATATTGATAGGTTGTTTACACAATGTTTTAATGGAAATTAAATACAGGTTTGAAGGAAAATGGAGAGGTTAAGCAGATAAAAGTAGAGGGTTGGGTCTATTGCAAGGGTTTCGAAGGAGAGAAGGAAGAAACTGAAGATAAAGGTGGCCGAGCGCACGAGAGAGAAGTGGAGGATGGTGGCAATAGTGGATAGATAATTCCTCAATCTCAATATAGTAAATTACCTTGGTTTACCTTTTGCGCATAAAGCTATTCTCCCCATGTCAATGATCAAGAATGAGTGTCTCAAAAGTCCCCTGAACTAATACTACCCTAGATTGTTTATTGTTTTGCCAAAGTACCAGTTTGATAGACAATGTCTAGCCTTAGAACAGTGGGGAATAACAATTATAATAGCAGATAAAATGATATGTGATCTTCTCATGGAAGCAGAAAAAGGAAATACTTCTTTGTCAAAGTGATTACCCTTTCAAAGATTCCTGTAGTTGTTGAATTTTCTTTTCCGCCTCCTCTAATTTTGCACGCCTATCCTCAATACATTCCTGTGCCGAAGCATATTGCTTTCGCAAGTCTTCAGAAGTTTCCTGTTCATTTTGTAAAGAAGCCTGCAAAGAAAATAGTTTAATTGGAAATATTTGAGCCCGTGGGTAAAGGCAGTGCTATTGAATCTTTAGCTGATTTTTTTGCATATCCTAACTAAGGTTGGCATAGAATGCATTCTGTAGAAACAACTTTTGATTAAGATTCACTCCATGATTCATTCTTATAATATCCTGGGTTATCCTGGTACTCTCATGTGTTGCAATGGTAAAAGCTTCCTAAAGTGAGGTTAGATGTGTTATGAGAGGACTTGGACAGAGACTTGAGCAAGTAGCAAGAATATAATTGCTTTTTGTGCCTACAAACACTTTCTACATCAAGCTGCTTACTTTAGATCATACATCCGGAGTAGCATGCACCACATGGGCCACCTTGAGAGACGCAAACAAAAGGAACTCAATAGAGGCTTTGAAGTAGTTCAATGAGAAGTTAAGTGTAAGAGAATTAAAATCACAAATATAAAAGGAAAGTTCATATACTATATTATGCACTCGACTTAATTGTCAACACAGTAACTGTTTGTTCTGTGGGCTATTCACAAGTAAACCGCAATTGTTTAAAGCATGACTGATATGTTGTACCAACCTAATTTCTCTATTCCCTCAAGATTGTTCTACTTTCTAAATACATGCCTATTTTCCAAAGATTCTAGAAAGGACACGCATGTTATGGCACTTATCATAATCCAAAAAAGTAAAATAAAAAATGAAGGATATGAAACCAACCAATCTGCTGCTTGTAATATGACTGATGTTTACCAGTGTCTAACCTTTATATTGTCAACTTCTTGCTTTAAAGATTCAATTTTCTCAGTATCTTCAATGTAAACTGGAGTTTCCTGGATAACAGGAGGTGCATCTTCAATTGCCTTTTTTGCAGCTTCCCGTTCCTTAACAAGCAAAGCATTCATTTCATCAACTTTCTTCTGCATTTCTTCCATATTACTCTGCAACTTTGCTATCTCTTGAGATTTTGCTTCTTCCAAGTCAACCTGCATTGTGATCTTAACGACATGAGAACAAACGCATACTATTTGATTGGCATGATGTAGATGCAAAACACACACACACACACACACACTTCCAGAGGGTGGTCACTTTCACAAGAATTAGCATACCCTCAAACGTTTTTCAAGCTGCAAACGCCATGTGAGTTCCTCTAACTGTTTTTCAAGTTTATCTTTAGCCTCTTTGAGTGCACCTGTATCCCTTGCAGCCTGTAGACGATTACAGCCAGTTTTATATAAGCTAGGAAGCAATAATATAGCATAATATCAAAAGCTTATTTTTTTTCCTACCAGTCTTAACTTGCAGAATAATATATTAACAACAAATTTCTCATACCGGTGGACAAAGTTCCAAGACTGTATAAGTTGTTCTTCCAATAAACATGAAAGGTAAAGTTACTACTAATGCTGATATATACTTCATAAAACAATTTTCCATTGACTATGAAGGTAGCATCAACAACATATCATGCCTTCGGATATACAAGAGAAGGATTACTACTTCAATAATGATATGGTATCAAAGCCTACCATCTTTAGCTTCCGTAATTCTTTTTTAGCTATTCTTCCTCTCCATTGACATTGTGCAAGTACTGTTCCCCTCTTTAGCTTTTTAAAGTAAGATGAAGCTCTAAGGCACCGCCACCGTGTCTAAGAAATTTTAGCTGTAAGTGGAAAACTTCACAAAATACACCAAAATTTGTTCTGACATAAAAAATAAGTTGTTACCTGAATAATAGTTGCAGCTCTAGTTTGCCTCCTAAATCTAAATTTTTTATGGGCGTCCATGCTACGTAAACCTGTTTGTATAACAAGAACAGATATCTGGAGTGTGTTATAAGCTTTTCTAGCCAGGAATCTGAGTGTGTTCCGTTGAACTTTCACTGCAGCTGCTTCCGTTTTCATGCCCACATAATGTTTACACGCTAATCTGCCTAAAAGAGCAGAACAGCATAAAAGTCCCAAAGCAGACAAATTAGTATATGAGCAGAAAAGGAGAGGGGTGACACAATTTCAAAACATCAAAAGTACATCATTAAAATACAAAGTAAATCTAACATATTTTTCAGACTGCAGAATGTGTTATAAGAAGCTCAACAGTTTTTAGTGTATCACCTCTGCAAAATGATTGCAGATATATGGCAGCCTCTCTCACAGCTATAAATCGTTTACGAGCAATATGTGTTCTTCTGCGCTGTTGTATAACTTTCGCTGCAGAACCAAGAACTTCTGCTCGACGAGCATCCAATTCAGCCATTTGACCAGCTCTTAGGAAGACCTTTGTTTTGCCCAACTGTATGGTGATCAAAAAAGTTGATTTTCCCTCTGTAAAATTTAAATGCAGGATGCACCTAAATTTAAGAAACTTATGCTGCAGATGTACAGTTCCCTAAAGTACGTCTAATATTGGGTGTGCAGCATACCTCTATGTCCAATGACATTTTGTGAAGGTAAAAACAAGTTTAGTTAACTAAAAAAAGAAAAACCTAAAATAGGCACATACAAGGCATGAGAGGATGAACAGCAGGTGAATGCAATCATTAGGCAGTTTTGAAAAAAAAAATTACATTGGCTCCCTTCCCCTCTAGTAATTAGCTTGATAATGAACTCACTCCATCACTCAGTGAACTTAGCAGAGCTATAGCGTTTATACTACTATGAAACCTCTTTAAACAGAAACATCAAAACACACCCTGTTTTATGTTTCTGATATCGATTAGATGAGGGCAAAATGGTAAATTGTTTACTTCCATTTTGGTTCCTTAACAGAGCAAACTGAGAGAGAGAGAGAGAGAGGAACTACCACCTTCAGAAGCAGCATATTCTAGCAACAAGAAATTATTTATATAGAAAAATAATCCTTATACCTGGAAGCCTTTTATCCCTTTCTTTTCCAATATCTTCTGGCATGCCAATTTTTCTTCATAACTGTGCATGAGAAAGAACTTCTATGTTACCAATATGTTTATTCCAACAAAATAAGGTAATATAATATCAGCAATTCACCACCAGAATAAATGAGTGTATGTATAGTTTTTTAGTTATTTCGCAATCGAACAACAAGAAATGAACCGTGTTAAGTATGAGATTGAGTACAGATGAGAGCCTCAAATTCATAAAGTACACACTACCTTCCTTGCTGAACTTCAGTTGCAAGAATAGCAAATCTGTTCAAGAATTCAAAGAAAGGACGGCGTGTAGGATATCCAGCACAGCTGATCCTGATTGCCTCTAAAACACCCTGAATCAATTCGTTGTGACCAATAAATAAACATCCCTAAAACCAGATTGACCTAGTGCAACAAATGAGAAAGAGAAAGTCATACATTCAATAAATATACAAAAACAAAATAACTTACACCACAACGTAACTGCTGCATAATGTTCTGATTTTCAAATATAGCTGGTTTAAGAAGATTATTGGGCTTTACACATCTGATGTAGTGAGGCTCGGTAGCATTTAGAGTCTCCATCAGTTGTTGCAGTTGCAACTGCATGAAAAGATCATAAATAGAAAATTCAGGTTTTAGTTTGTCTAATTTTTCCAGATCATAAAGATGGGACAATTAGATGATTATAAACATTAATTGCATCTTTTGCTCTTTTGGTATTGTATTAATAAATTCAATCTGGAATAAAATTACAAGCCCGTCGACCTTAAAACGCGAACCAATAGAAGAAAACTTCGAAGATTTTGTGGTCTCCTCAGGTATTGGAGGGAAAAGCCCTGCTACGAAAGGACATTTGGAAACACCTAAAAGATCTTGATGCTCAGCTACAACATAGTCTTTATTTTTGTCCAAGAACTGGTCTGACTGGTATTGAACCTGAAATAGATTGAATGTGGGAATTGAAAGCCTTGGTTTTCAAGCAGAAAGAGAAGGCTATAAACGGTGATTATAACATAACGTACCTCCCCAGCATAATGTCCAATAAGAAAATCTGTACGGGATAATTTTGGCTTGATGAAGCGCTTATGAGATTTGAATGTCTGATAGAGCTTATTACAGAATGTCTCATGTGTTGATTTTGGGAACATACTGCAAATGTAAAGGCATTATATTAAGGAATGGAATTATAATTAATCATAGGCCAAACAAGTTGTTCCAGTAAACTGATATGAGCTAAAAAGAAAACTTGATCCGCAACATAAACAAATGAAAGTAAATTGAAACTATGGTTGATATGCAATGCTAACTAGGAAAATTATGTAAGATGAATATCCTCTCAAACTAATAAAGGGAAAAAACAAAAAACTGCAGGATAATTGAAAAGAGTTACCAAGCTTCATCAAGGAGAGCAATAATCCCACCAGGTTTCTGCAAAAGAATTAATCTAAGTTCTCGTCCACCAAAGATTAAAGAAGATCACAATTTCATATAAATAAGAAATCATAGATAAAAATACATATTTCCTAAGATGAAAGACCGTAGGCCTTTGGGTTTTAGGTATGACTTTTAAAAAGATAAGATCAAGATAAGTAGGTAATGAGAGAAAACAACATGGGAGAAAAAAGGTCAGCATGCAAAGTGATGAACAGAAAAGAGAAGGTGAAGTTCTTCAGAGGACAAGTTTTTAGTGACCTTGAATCTTAACATGGAAAATTTAGCAAGATTATATATTGCAATTCAAGATTTCAACATTGTGCGTGCCTGTCTCACAGGGAAGTACCTTC
The DNA here is from genome assembly GCA_026008535.1 of Perilla frutescens. Taxonomy (NCBI): domain Eukaryota; kingdom Viridiplantae; phylum Streptophyta; class Magnoliopsida; order Lamiales; family Lamiaceae; genus Perilla; species Perilla frutescens. The sequence goes on along the minus strand of BRKX01000017.1, from coordinate 31,269,354 downwards.
TCAATAAGATCTAAAACATCCTGGTTGTCAACAAACTCAATGTAGCTCCAATCAATTTCCTCCTTTGTGTATTCTTCTTGTTCCATTTTAAAGACATGCTGCAAGCAAATAGTGGAGACTTAGCAAGCATATAATGTGAGATACCGATACAGCCAGCATGATATCAATATTACCTGATTAAAATGCTGCTGCAGCTTCTCATTTGTAAAGTTGATGCAGAACTGTTCAAAACTGCATAGTATTATATGCTTTGTTACAACGAAGCAGTAGAAGAGCACTTCCCACCTTGGGAACTACAACTCTGTTAAGTTATAATGGAAATCAACAAGAGGGGAACTAGTGATAAATCAGATAAATTTCCTACCTGTTGTGTTTAAAGCTTTCAAAACCATAAATGTCAAGGACCCCAATCAGAGATTTTGAATTTTTATCTTGCCCAATCGACTTATTGATCTTATCCACCAGCCTATACATGAATTACCGCAAACAGCAAGGAAAAAAGTTAAGCATTCCAATTATCTACATCTTAGATCTATATGATCTATTAGACAAGAGTTGAAACCCAAAGAAGCTGAATACCAGTCAAACAGTCTAGAATATAATGTCTTAGCTAATCCATCCCTGCTAACTGCAGCACTAAGAGGATCAAGGCTTCTCTTGATAACTTCTTCAGGGGTGATCATCACACGTTTACATAATGCATCTTCCAATGCCACAGGATCGCACCTAAGATGGAGAATATTAAAACTTTCACCATCTAGAACGAAATATGGGAGGATTCACATGAAAGTCAGAAGCGTACATACATTAGAAGTTCGGCAGTTGTTTTCAGATGGAACTTGGCTTTGTCATCTTTTGGGATTGATGAATCGACTTCTTTTCCCTTTGCAAAATCAATATTACCAATGTGAAGAATAGCAGCAACAACCCTGAATATTGCTTCCTGAGACCATGAGAAAGGACATGTGTGAGAGAGAGAAGGTGGATTTTATAGTTCTTATTATAGATTTCAATGGAGGTTATGAGCATAAACTAGAGAGAACTTACCTGCTCCGTTTTACTTATTCCAACAATATCCATTGCTCGTCTAGTGGCAAGGTAATCATGGGCATCACTTACACCAACCAGCTCAAAGCATTTTGATTGGTTAAGATAGTGAAATGATTTAGGATGATCTAATTTGTACTTGTCAATTTCCTGGAAGGGAATGAAATTGCAACACATATAGAATTTTTGGGAATTTTATGGTGAAGGAAAGCATTACAAAAAAGAATTTAACAGTAACAAAAAAAAAAAAAAAAAAACAAGAATACCTCTTTTGGTGCTGCACATAGAAGGTAAAAACAGTGATAATTGCGCTCAGGATCAGAAACTTGGCAAACACGAGATCGTTCAAGAAGGTAAGTTCTGATAGCTGCTCCTGATATTCTCCCATGCTTGTCAAACTGAATCTCCACAAATTTACCAAATCGGCTGCAGTATGTAAGAAATAAGACAATATCAATTGTTAAATAAACAGGTGGCATTTGGGAACTTAACATCATTATGATTATGTAAAATTGGAGAATTATGTTCTAAGAAACACTGTTCTTCTTTCCAGATTGATTTACCAAAAAATTCTGCTTCACCAAAGATTGAGTATTTTTATTAGGAGAAAAGAAAAACCACAAGACTTAACTGCAGAAGTGTTAAAGGGCTTCACCTGGAATTGTTATTTCTAACAGTTTTAGCATTGCCAAATGCTTCAAGAACAGGGTTCGACTGCATTCACAGGATAGTAAGAAACCATGAGAGATAACTATGTAACTAGCAAGACAAATACACAAAATGCTAACACAATCCAAATGACTATCACCAAAAACTAGCTTTATCATGTATCATACTTCAAGGACTTGTTGTTCAACAGTGCGCCCTTCTGTAACTGCCCGGCCTCCTAAAAAGGCTAGATACCGCATAAGCATTTTTGTCGTCTCTGTTTTACCTGCTCCACTTTCACCACTAACCAGAATAGAGTTGCTCTTTCCTTCATTTATCATGGCCCTATTTCCAGTAAAAACATCATTATATAGTTTATTAGCCACATTTTCACAATCTTGCTTCATCTATCAATGAAAATTGAAAATTTTAACCTGTATGCAACATCAGCAACTGCAAAAATGTGAGGGCTTAGTTCTCCAAAAGGAGTTCCCTTGTATTGTTGCATCATGTGTGAATTATACATATGAGGCAATTTTTGGAAAGGGTTTATAGCTATAAGAATATTTCCAGTGTACGTCTGCATATACACTTACAATGATTAGACCAAATTACGAAAGTAAAATGATAGCCCAAAGCTGAATTAACTGTGGATTCATACATAAATTTCATTGAGTTCATATCTAGTTCTCAGATTGGCCAACACTCCAGGCTCATGCAGGTAAGACAGCTTTGTCATGTCATCAACACCTGCAGGAGGAGCTTCCGTGTCTTTAGGATAAAGTTTAGATAACTTGGTAATAACCTGTAAAATAAACAAGAAAAGTCCTTATCAAGAAGTGCAGAAATAAGGCTAGAATTATGTAACTAAGTAAGAAGATTTGTTTTCTTTATTAGAAAGGATTAGATTATATCTAATTTTACTAGAATTCCTGATCTGTAGGAATTCAGTTTCCTTTTTGGTGGGCTGGTATGCCACACTTTAGGATGTAATTTTATTCTCTATTCAATGGTGAAAAACACGATTTCTTCAAGGAGTCTGTTTATATTAAACTAAACCATATATCGATGTTCATATCTCCGAACTTTGTAGATATGAAAACTAAGCTGACTAATCATTTCTAGTGTGACCATTTATCCCTTAACGACTAAAAATCGGCAACAAACTACATGTGCATGAAGTGGTGGGTTGGGCGATCTTAGTTGAACAAATAGACCAACACTTAATATATAAAAGTGATATTGTTAAAGTCTCTCTAACGTCTCATATCCTAGTAAAGTCCAACCATCAAAGGTCTACATTGGCTGTTAATTCCTAAAATTATTTTCTGCAACAAGAATTGCAATTTTTAAGCAAGCAACTATATTAAGTTTTATGTATATATAGAAATATGTTAAATTCATTGAGTATAAATTCAGCTAGCCACTCCAATTTGTCTTATTCGCCTTATTCAAGAACAATGATGCGCCACATGAGGCGGTTAGCATTACAGTAGCAAACTGAAAGTTAAAATATAGGCCACCGGTTAAACTGAGAGTTCACATGTTATAAAACACTAGCTAACATGACCAATGTTGAAGGCAAGGTGCACGTTTGATGGCAAGTTCAAGTTGAATGGTAATACAAAACAGGCCAGGAAAAAGAATGTAACAAAACACATTGCATAGGGTTTGTGTAAGTAGATTAATGTCCAAATGTAAGATGAAATTTGTAAGTTCTGCAACGAGTTGTGGGGATAAATGATTCCCTCTATATACTGCACCATTACACATGCATAGAAGGAACACATAATAGCAAATAAAAACAGACCGTGAATCCAAAAAATACCTCCTTCCCATCACTCCTCTGGGTCACAGCTTCTTGGCCATTGATTTTGGTTACCTGCCCATCAATCCAAGCCAATTCGGGGTCTTCTATCCAGACATGGGACCCAACAATTATGTTCACCACAGTGCCCTGTTAGGAGATGAACATTATGGTAATAAGGTGCTTTCTGAAATATAATTATAATAGCTTGGAATTCAATGAATTTATTATGTAAAAATAAATAGATTTGAGTGGATGACAAAGATCAACCAGCCATATTCTAAATGTAATATGTGCATACCTCTAGAGAGGAGATCACTATCATTAACTAAGTTGCCTTATTTTCACATCATCAGTTTTGGTCATCTGTGGAGATGAGATTACTTGAACTCGATGACTGTGATTTCATACATCTGTCCTAGTAATTACCTCTTCAGAAGCACATACATGTTCACTAATTAAAAATTACTCAAACATAAGTTGGTGCATATTTTTCAACATGGATAGTTAGTGATTTCAACGCTCATAGAAGTTGATAGGAGTATATGTATATACTATTGATCTTCTCCATTGAGATGAAGAAAATCATACCACCTATTAAGTGAAAAACAAGCCTGGTCACTATGAGGATAACCAGTTTTTTAAGAAGGATGTAATGAGATAAAGTGAGAGTTTTCAGAAAAAATTTGAAGGTTATGGGATTTTGAATTCAAGTAGCAATCAATAATATGTTCCTTCATCCCATTAAAACATCTGCTAAGGGCATTCCAAAATAGCTGTGCTTGCCAGCCCTTTCATGAGTTCAATAAAATACAAAATAAGATCCGTGATAGAAGAGGATATGTTATCCCCCATCTGCCCCACAACATGTTCTGAAAAATTAAGTTCACTGGATCACTGAATTTTTAGCAGGTAACCCGATTCCTAAAAATCGTGTTATCCTTTCTCGCTCGTTTGAATCAATTATTTCTGTTACATTCTATTGCAATCGTATAGTATGTTCACTAATCCCAAATAGTAGGAGTGTTTAAGAGTCCACGCGCTTTAAGGTATAAGCAAAGGCAGCAGTGAGTTGAATGTAGTTAAGCTTCGAGTTCAAGGTCATCAAAATCTCTACAAAATTGCATTTCAAATAACAATTTTACTACACTGCAATACGTTCTTCATACTGGACCACTTCTAGCAGAAGAATCTTCAATTAGAGTATTCTAATTAATACACTTAACCAATAAAAACCATAGCATAAGTAGCAGAAACCAGATAATATAAAAAAGAGCAATATTACTTGCAATTAAGACACGATAATACAAGATTTCACATCGGCAGCAGAAGGCCTTTGCTAGAATCTGTCATTTCCAAAAATCAAATCCTCAGAAAACTAAAGTTAAATTTATCGATGGAATCAATCCTTGGTAGATCCATTGAGCTTAACGACAATTATCGAACACACTAAAAAAATTGAACATCACATCATAGGGTAAAACCTGTATAAAAAAATATTATAAACTTGGACCTCGCGAAATCTATCAATTGAAGACGTATTAAAATACCAGTTCATCAAGAATTATATGAATACCATCTACAGCAAACCAGAACCGACTCTCCCAAATTATACGGAAACGTCTCACAAAATTCGATGGCGTACCATTTCTAAATCTTAAATCTCTAATTCCACGTTCGGATCAGAGGCCTTCTCATCTGATATCACAATCCAGAGACGCCGGTGACGTGTGCATGTATTCGACTGAAGAACATGGCGTATAATTTCCGGATTATTTTGAGAATTTTGGTCGGAGAAAAATTGAAAAGGCAGCATGCAAATGGAAGAATTGTAGGGTGATAATTTCTGCGTTTGATTGTGAAGTTTCCTGTTTGGGGGAGGGTGAGGGGGAGCGGGAGGGGGGTTTCTCTCAGTCTCCATAGTTTTTGCATGGCATTGCTCCTGCAACTTCGGATCTTAACTCTTTGTTGCGAATTAGTGGCTACAAAATAAACTCACTCTTTTCGCTCGCTCGCTCTCTCTCTCTCTCTCTCTCTAAATTCTCTCTCCCCTTCCCCTCCCTATCCCGTAATTTTACCCCAAAAAAATTGTACGAGGACTTTGCACTGTTAATTTTATTATTTACATCAGAAATAAATAAATAAATAAATAAAAAATAATTGTGAAATGATTTCAATACTCTTTTATTATTTATTTATAACACTGAAATTAGGTGTGCACAAAAACTTGCACGAGCCGACCAAACCGGCCAATCCAAACTGAATTTAGGGTGTTTGACTCATTATGATGACAAACCAAATTTATTGCGGTTCATAAATATTATAGACCAGTCTTATTGGGTTGGCTCACGGGTTTAAGGGTCTCAACTCAAACCAACTCAATTCAACCTGTTACTATTTATTTAATTTTTTTATATATTTTTATATAGAGATGGGATCATGTAAAAACCACACCCCCTGTGAAAACTGAGAACCAATTTTAACCACAGATCTCGCCTATTTGGACGGCTAAGATCTGTCCCAAACTTAAAAAAATGCGGTGGCATTGCTGTAATATTACAGACTTTTTAATGAAGCAAGGGTATTTTCGTAATTTAGGAATTCTATTATTTTTGGCATAAAATCTCTTTCCCGTCTGTAATCGAAATCTGTTTCCTTCTACATATCGATTTCCTTTATGTTTATATAATCGAAATTTCAGTCGATTCTCTTCGAATTTTATTCATCTCAATCGGTGTTCATGCGATTTTTTGCCTGGAGTTTCTGTTGTTCGCTGTTATTTGATGAAGATGCCGTGTAAAAAAGTTTTTTTTGGTGTATTTTGCTGCGATTTTTTTATCTGTTTTTGTTTTAGATTTGTTTGATAAGAGTGATGAAGTTGAGATTTTTTCACGTGATTCTCTTCGATTTTATTGTGTTTATGTAATCTAGATTCAAGTCGATTCATCTTAATCGTCATTCACGCGAGTTCCCCTAGGGTTTTGGTTGTTCGTTGATCTTGGATGATGATGTCGGGGTAAAAATATTTTTGTTGTACTTTTCCTGCAATTTTCTTCGATTTTGTTGTGTTTTATGTTGATTAAGCCGATTAAGTTTAGCACTACTGTGAACTATTTTATCACTGTTGTAACCTAGTTTAGCACTACTGTGAACTGTTTTAGCACTGCTGCACTTGAACAGAAATCAAATTAAATGGATTGAAGAGGAGATTGTGCAAGAGAAGGAACACGCATTGATTAAGAATTTGACTGCTGTTGGTGGGGCTGAATCTCGACATGGCTACAAGAAGGAAGTTGATACATTGATGGCGAGATCATTGCACAATAGAGGAAAAATGATAGGAACAGTCGAGTTGTATGATTCTTCGTTATTCTAGATGAATGATTATTTTGACTACATGATCATCAGTTTTGGAGAATGAGAAGAAGGTAGATTCAAATTTTGTATATAGATATGGTGTCTTGCTTCATCATTAAAGATTTTGCTTCTGTACATTGGCTAGCTTATGTTGCAAAATTACTTTCCATTATTCTAATGTAAAGAAAAATATTTATCTAACTTTGAATCTAGCCATTCATTTTTATATTGTTTCTGCAATGTCTGAAAATTTCCCTTGCTTGATTATAGTTATTATCTATGACTTTTGCATTTGTTTCTTTGCAACCACATATTACAACAGTCAAATAAAAACCACTCAAGTAGAAGAAATATAGTATATTGATGTCATGCTAAACAAGGGTCGTGTTAGTGCTAAAATAAGTCATGAGTAAAAAATAAAGTAAAACGGAATGGAGTTTCTATTTGCACAATCAAATTTACTCTTTGCACTACATTTACTCCATGTACTATTATTTTTACTCTTTTCACCATCAATATTGACAATAATGCACTTCTATCTAAAATATGTTTTTTACTTAAAAAAAACTTAAAATCAGGAAAAAACAGCTCTGCCTTCTTCGTCTGTCCCGGTGTCCTTAGGTTCCATCGCCGGCAATCTACTGCTCTCTAAAGGTCCTCTATTCTCCTCCCATCCTTCTGAGATATCCCCTGACCCGCTGCCGGCATCACAGACCTCAAACTCTTCTTCCCCCTCTGCACCAAACACCATTGCTCCTTCTTCATCTCTTCTGATCGTTTTGGTGCCGGCTTCCCCCAGATAAACTTTCCCAATCTCATCCATCTCTTTCTGCCCCTAATTCTCCATTTATTCCCAATCACAGCCAAACATCTCTCTGCAAAAGAGCTGTCGGCCACCTTTTTTACCCACAGCATGTTCGATCTTTAAAGTCCGAACATTATCAATATGTTCGAACTTCATTTTCCGAACATTGTGAAGAGTGTTCGGACTGTAAGTCTCGTACAACTATTAACTCAGAAAATAACACACTTACCATTACCGACTTGAAGACCAGATGATCGAGGAGATCGCTACTTTGCTTTAAATGTTTCTATATTTCCTAATTTCTTGGGTTTGAAGATCTCAATTTCCATCTGATACAACAATATATTCTCCATTGATGCATTTTTTTTAGTTTATAGATGGATCAACAATAATGGGCAAGGTCTATTTTTTTTTTCATGATTGTATTTGTTTATGCCTAAGTTCAGTAGTTACAATTGGCAAGATCTCAAATTTACAGTCTCCAAGAGTGTCGGGGGCGCCAGTAGCGGCCTTGATGCAAATCTCTACAACCATGGCTATCAAGTGTTTTTTGAAAATTCTTGCAGAGAAAGAGAGTCGAGAGAATCAAAAATGGGAGATGATAGCGGAGTATGGGGGAGTGGTATAGATTATAGATATTCAGAGACTACAGTACACACATTTTTAATTGATTTTGTATATTCTCTATTGTTTTAATTTTTATTTTTTTTATTTTTATTTTGTGGTGCATTGAGTAATAATAGTAGTGCAAACAAGTAATAAAAGGGTAAGTAAGTCATTTCATATTTATTTTATTTTTTATTTAATTTTTTAGTGGTGCAAAGAGTAAATTTAGTTGTACATTTAGAAACTCCTAAAACAGAAATCATAAATTCGTTCAAAGATCCTTCCTAAAAATATGATATTGCATGAAAAAAAAAAAACTACAAACATAATAACATTTTGAATACTTAAAATAAATACAAAAGGAAAGAAATGACATTTTAAACTACACACAGGCATGTGTGGTGCACAGGGCTGGCAAAAAATACCGTCATACCTGAATACCGTACCGAAAAATACAAAAAATATCAATATTTACGGTATACCAATTTTTCGGTAAGGTACAATACCTTTCCAGAATTTGACGGTAAGATAAATGTATGAATTTTCAAATTCTAAGGTATACCGGCCTATGCCGAAAGTTCGGTATACCGTCGTAGATCAGTACACACCGTACCACGATATATGCGGAAGTAAAGGTATATACCGTTGTACCATACCACGGTATATGCCGAAGTGAAGGTATATATAGTTGTATTGGTATATCATTGTACCGGTATAAACCGTTATATCGTACCATGGTATATGTCGAAATGAAGGTATATACCGTTGTACAAGTATATATCGTCATACCGTACATACCGCAACATGGTATATATCGCAGTGAAGGTGTTATAATGGTATATACTATCATATCGATACATACCATCATACCGAAATTCGGTATATACCGAATTATTATTATTTTTGCACATCTACAATACAATGTAAAGATATAATATTTAGTGAGTTTATCATAAAAGTTTAGCAATAATTTGATATTTAATCTAATACATAAATTCTAATTAAACATGAACTATTTGAAATTAAATGTAATAAATAACTTCTACTTGTCTTCGATTAATAAAATTAAAGGGTAAAATTCAATATCAATAAAACTTAAAATAAAATGATCAATACATAAATTATAAGATAAAAAATTATTTCAATACAATAATATATAAATTAATTATGTAATACATAATAATCTTTTATTCTTCTCCAATTTTTAAAACTAAAAGTTAATAAGATTCATTAAAAAGATTAAAAGAAAATGAGATATATTATATAGTAATATAATACTTAGTTTGTGTTATCGTAAGAGTATAGAAAAATCTAATATTTAATATCTTTTAATAATTAAATTATAACTAAAAATTAAATAATGTGAAATTAAATGTAATAAATAATAATTATATTCGTTTTCAATCTTTAAATTAAAAGTTATGATAAATGATCTAAAAATTTTAAAGAAATGAGATATACCATATAATAATATAATATTGTGGCCTTAGTATGTTTATTATAAACGTTTTAAAAATTATTAAATTTCATATAATTTAATACTTGAATTATAAATAAAAATTGATCAATGTAAAATCAAATGTTATTGATAATTTTTTTTTTATTTTTTAATCTTCAGACTAAAAGTTATGATCAATGGTAAAGAAAATTATATTAAAATGAGATATGATATATACATAGTATGTTCATGATAAAAGTTTAAGAAAATATTATATTTCATATAATTTAATACAAACTCATAACTAAAAATTAAACAATTTAAAATTAAATGTAATAAATAATAATATTATATTATTCTTTAATCTTTAGACTTAAAGTTATGATGAATTATCGAAAAAATTAAAATAAAGTTAAATATGCTATATAATATTATCGTACTTAGTATATGTTTATCATAAACATTTCAGGAAGTATTATATTTCACATAATTTAATATAAAACTCCTAACGAAAAATTGAACAATGTGAAATCAAATGTAATAAATAATAATCTCATATTCTTATTTAATCACTAAATGTTTTGATAAACTAATTAGAAAATTAAATTAAAATAAGATATGCTATATAATACTATAATACTTAGTAAGTTCATTATAAACATTTAAGAAAATACTATATTTTATATAATTCAATACAAAACTCACAACTAAAAATTGAACAATTTAAAATCAAATGTAATAAATAATAATATTATATTCTTCTGTATTCTTTAGACTAAAAATTCTGATGAATTATTGAGAAAAGTAAACTAAATTAAATATAGCATGCAATATTTCCATGTACTTATTTTGACTTCAATTTTGCAGGTTTGTTGAGATGTTGGAGGCTTGGAGTGTCAAGAAGTTTTTTGAATTTTAAGATGTTGTAATTATATCTGTATGTTTTTAATATTTATTGGGACTTAAGATTGTGATTCTAAGAATTATGTGTTTAATATTTGTCAAGATTTTAACATTTTTGTATTTTTTTTTTAATTTTATTGCGTTGAAGTTTGACTGTTGATTTGTTGTGTTGGCATTTGATTATTATTATTATTATTATTATTATTATTATTATTATTATTATTATTATTATTATTATTATTATTATTATTATTAGTACAGTACCCGTGCGTTGCACGGTGGAAGTGAGTCGGTATGTAAGGTGTGCGTTGCACAGTGGCAGCGAATTGTTATTTAAGTGATGCGTTTTACGAAAAAAATTTAATTTAAATTAAAATTATGTTCTACACTTATGTAATTTTACATAATTTAGTATTTTAATTGTTATAAAATTATTTGTAAGAGTACCATAATTATCAAATTTATCTAGAAAATTATTAATACAAATTTTAGATGACATATATATAATAAGTAGGTAAATATTTGTTAATAAATAAAAATCGTATTAATTCATTATTAAATCATGCACAATTTATAAGTATATATTATGAAAAATAATAGTGAATACTTAAAAAAAAATTTAAGTATGAAGTTTACAGATTCTGAAAAACTTCTCTATACACAACATTTGTAGTGGTGTTGCTATCATTATCATCAAGTAAGATCTTCAAGCCACCACGACTTCTAACCCTTGAAACAGCAACGTACAATTGGCCATGAGTGAAAATTGGTTTTTGCAACAATAAACCAACGTGCGAGAGTGATTGTCCTTGGCTCTTATTTATTGTCATTGCATATGATGGCGTGAGAGGAAATTGTCTTCTTTGAAACTTAAATGGCAATTTAGGATCAGTAGGCGTAAGAGACATTCTTGGAATTAGTACCGTTTGCTGTGCATTTTGTCCAGTGAGAAATCTTGCTTCGATAACATGTGTGCCAAGCCTTGTGATCATCAATTGAGTCCCATTACATAAACCATTTGCATGATTTATGTTTCTCAATAGCATAACAGGAGTACCGACTTTCAAAAATAATTCATGATTCGGAATCCCTGAGCATCTAATACTATTTAAGAATTCCGGAGTATGAACTTCTTGCAATAAACCTGTATTGTTTTCTGAGTTGCATGTCGAGTCAGAACTTAAATACAATCTGCCGTCACCCTTGTTCAAAGAAAGCATATATTGATTTACAGATTCGACCGCATTTAAAGTTGGAGCAAGTATTGCTCGTTCTTGTAGATAAGTTGTATCTGTAATATCAATACCATATGATGGAAAAGTACTGTGAACAATTGCTGAAATTGGATCTTCTGACCATTTCAATAAAATGTCATCCAGGATGTCAATATTGACATGTCCATCATTTGCGCCACCGATTGTACCATCTCCAATACCGGCAATCCAATTTGCAAATTGTTCAACCTCATAAGCTACATCATTGCGACTCAAATTTGACAGTCTCAAATTTTTAGTCAATCTCAGTACCCTTGAATCTTTCCACAGATAAGACGAATTTATCGTGGCATGAACAATATCTTGTCTGGTTCCTTTTGGGATAACTGGTAAGATTTGTCGAAAATCTCCTCTAAAAATGATTGTTTTTCCTCTAAAAATTCTACGTGCACTTGATGAATCAGAAACACGCATTATATCTCGAAGTGTTCGATCCAAAGCTTCAAAGCAATACTTGTGCATCATAGGTGCCTCATCCCAAATTATAAGTTTGCATCTAACAATCAATTTTGCTAGCGGACTTCCTTGAATAATGTTGCAGGTGGAATCCATATTTGGATATAACGGTATCTTAAATCTGGAATGCGCTGTCCGTCCACCTGGTAATAATATAGAAGCAATACCACTTGATGCAACATTTAACACAATTTCTCCTTTTGATCTCAATGTTGCTGATAATGTCTTCCATATAAAAGTCTTTCCAGTACCTCCATATCCATACAGAAAAAACATGCCACCTGCTTCTGATGATATAGCATCTAAAATAATTTGATACACATTGTGTTGTTCATCTGTAAGTTTGCTAACAAACACTTTGTGATCATTTTCCAATGTGGTTCTGTCATATCTCATTTCATCATTTATCAATCTATTTTCCTCAGACTGAAAGAAGTCAGAACTTGGAAATGGCATACTTTCAAATTCTCGTAAAGTCCTACCAAAACTCTTAATCAACTTTTCAATTTCCACCAGACAATAACTTTGAATTTGTTCATCGGTCAAGTGCAATTCTGTACATTTATAAGAATATTTAAGAATTAAAGTTCAAATATTATAGAAATATTAAACAAATATTAAACAATTAAAATTTTAAATACCTGGATGTTGTAGTATTGATCGTTGTTTATATAATATGTCATCAGATAAATATATCCAACAATTATTCCACACGACTTCTGGACGTCCCATTGAATCAGATGTTAACAGTGTAACAAATAACTTTCTCAAAGATTCAGCAGATGGCCAATAACTTGCTTCAATGATCCCATCAATAAATTCTTTATCATCGTCTAACAACCCCAAAGCATAACATGCATCTTTGAATGAAGCATACTGCACACCATTGATTTTTCTGATGTCTTCATAACATGTAGGACCCCGCACTACATTAAGCAAACATCTCAAATAATACATTTCCCCTCTGTCTGGAGGAACAAAGAAAATTCTTCCAATTGAGAAATTTTTTTTCCTCGGTACCCATTCTTTTGTAGCTTTTTTCCAAACAAACTTTGTTGGAAATTGAACATAAGTAATTTTCCGCGCCTCTGGATACTTCTTATTTGCTTCAAACCAAGCTAAAAACATACTTTCATGAACCGTTGGTCTATTGAGGACATTGTCAATAGAATCAGAATCTTGAAAGAAAACTGTCTGTTCATTTTCAAGATGAAAACTTAATCTCTCAACGGGAGGGTATTTGTATTGAATTTGAAATCCAAATATTCTCCATGCAGCCTCACATGGGGAAATATATCTGCAATCATAATACATACTTATCTCATCAATATTCTTCCCACTTTCATCATCTTCAGCACTTTGATAAAATGCTGCAGTGACACGATCGTGACCTTTGCTCACATATTTGAACAAATATTTTATTGATCTTGACTGGTTACACCATTCCACATTTATATGCGCAGCATATTTCATCAGAAGGAATCAATTGTGAGGAACCACGTATCTATTATCCATCAACATTCCATTCTTCAAAATGGTTCTTCCATTATCTCTACGTCTATATATTGGATATCCATCTTCATCTATGGTTGTTGTCTCAGTAAAATTTCTTGGAAAATATTTACTGCAACGACCATCTCTCATACACGGTGAGTTTTTTTTCGCAACACCACATGGACCATGAATCATAAAATCCTGTACAGCTATGTAATACTGTGGATCCAGCTCTTTATCAGGTATTTCAGCTGATATAATCTGGTTAATCACTTCCGATCCTCTATTTTGATCCTCTTTCGATATGAAAAGCAAGATATGCGCATGTGGAAGACCCCTCTTTTGAAATTCAATAGTGTATACCACTATAATTCAAGATAAAAAAACATAAAATTAAATTAAAATAAAACCTTAATTGTGATCAGAATTATCTTTTAAAAAATTAACACATACATGCTTTAACATTTCCAAAGATATTATTTTGACGCAAATCTTGAATCAAATTGTCCAGCTTCATTTTGGAAACTCGACGAACAATATCAGGACGATCTTCAGGTTTCAATCCATTTTCCTGCACATATCTAACAATTCCTGGCCATCTTGGATTGCATGCAAATGTGATGAATAGATTTGGATATCCAGCCCACTGACAAATAGCCATAGCATCTTGATAATTTTGAATCATGTATCGAGCTCCTCCAGTGAATGTGGAAGGCAAGATAACACGTCTTCCTTGAGTTGCCGGATTTCTTTCACCTCATGTTGAGCTTAGAATGGTTTTTGCATCACAATCTCTTTCATGCAACCGATATGCAAAATATTCTCTTATGCTGACCATATTTCGAGCAAAACTTGATGAAGAACTCAAATCTGAAAGTGGTATATCTTCTCTATAACCGTCTTCACCGTATGGAAACAGAAGAGGATATTATAAACCCAAATAAGATGTATTTAACTCGTTAATGCATTTCAATTCACCTGTTTGAGTTTCCAATATTATGTCTCTATCTCCGAAAGACTGATCAAAATCTCCAACAACTAATGCAGCCACTTCAGACACAGTTGGAAGATTATATGTTCTAGCATCGCCTCCACGTCTACCAATCAGTTTCAACTTAACATCAGATTGGCCAAGTTCAACAATGTTGTGCTTTGCCATCCTAAATGATTTCACAAGAACATTATTATCATCCAACATGTTTTTAAGTGCAGAAACAATCTCCGCATGAAGTGTGTTTATGCCTTTTTTGTTCCTACATAAAAATAAGATATAAAATCAAATTAGAAGAAACATACATGTTATTCGCAATTTTTTTAAAAAATGTAATCAAAATATTTAAATTACCTCACGGACATCATTCTATGTGCAACTTTATTTTCAGTATCATAAATATATAATTGAACAAACTTTGGAGTAGAACCTTGAGGTGGCAATAGACTTCCAATCATATGATAATTCTGACCGTGCAGCCGGAATGTCGGTGGAGAATTACCAGTATTTAAACTCAAATCTATCTTCCCTCCCATTGATGTAAAAGAAAACATACTATTGTATGAACGGATATTATCAAGAAAATGTTTACTCTTCTGATCATTATCGTAGAGCAAACTTTCCAAAACTTTAGGAGGCCTTTGAACAGGAGGCAATTTAATTTTTCCCCGAATACAGCATGATGAGTATTTCATGGTGCGTGATTTTGAATTTTTTCCCAACCTTTCATCATACAAAAAACGTGCTCCACAAAATTCACAAATAAAAACTGGATCACCAAGATCTAAATAATCTAAAAATGTTAAGAATGTAAATATTTTAATGAAATATTAAATATATTTCATAATCATATAAATGATGACTATTAAATCATATATTAGTTAAAAAAAATATTTATATAAGTGAATTGTAATTATAATTAACAATTGAGTAATTAGAAAATTAAATTTTTTGCCCGTTTCTTTTAATATTTAAAAATTAATAAATTAAATATAAATGAATTATTAAATAAAAATAATAATTAAATTAAAACACAATTATTAACTTACCAATACAATATTCGTGCCAATTGCGATGAAACTTTTCACCTAAATTGATAAAAAAAATCACATCAAATTCATATAATTATTATTATATTTCGATTAAAAATTTTTATTATCATATATTGCATTTAATACCTATATCAAAAATTTGTGTAATATCTATATCAATTAACTGCTCATCCTCATCTACTTCATTGATTGTTAAATCAACAATCTGTTGAGATTTACTTGGGCCTTCACTTGTATTTAAATAATTTAAGAGTGATTTTATGTATTTAATATAATAGTAATAAACGTTTCTTCAAAAAAAAAAAAATTATACAATATTCAATTGCAAACTTACCATAAATTTTTAGAGAATCAGTAAAATCAGTTTCTTTGAAGACTGCTTAAATAATACAATAATTAAATAATCAATACAAATGATTTACATATTATAAATAAATTAAATCTAATTTATAATATAATAATCCATTATTTAAATAATGTAAAAAAAATGAATACCTGTATTAGACATCTGTTCAACACGTATGTCAATTAATCTTGTATTCTGTAGTAGTTCCTTCGTTATTGAATAACCTGTAGTAAAAAAATGTAATAAAATTTAATTAATACAATACTATATAAATTAAATATTTAATACATTTAATATTTAAATATTTGTTAAATATTTAATAAATTTAATATATGAATTTAAAGTCAATTCATAGACATTAAATAATATTTAGATAAATGTCATCTGTATATAACATCTATACTATATATATCGTTAGTTTTAAATTACCTCAAACATTTCAGAAATTGAACATAGTATTAATTATAGAATCAACATAATAAAGACATACATGACAATTAATTGAAGCATAGTATTTTCTTTCATAATAATTTCCTCAACTATTCCGATTACTTATTTTAGTTAATTGGTTTTTGAGAGTAATAATATATATAATATTATTACATTTTCTTGAAGGAAAATATTTAGTAATACTATATGAAGAAATTATTAAAGAATTTCTGGTATTAATAATATTATTACATTTTAATCCTAATTTTGTTTTTGCAGGTAATTGGGATTATTAAATATTTTCGGATGTGTTAATTAAAATGATGGACATGTCTTTTTTTTTTAATAATTTAAAGCATTGTTTTGTTTCATAATTGGTATTAATTGCTCCAAATTTAGTATCTTTAATTTTGTATTGCTCAGGTTATTCAATACCTAAAATAATTTTTTGATAAATCATGCTATAAAAATGCAATTTAAAGTAATTTATGCAAATTTATGTTAATATTTTAAAAGTATAAAATATTTTACAAAATATTTTTAAAATATAAAATTTTAAATTAATAATTAAAATATTAATTTATAAGAATATTTATTTACATAATATTATTTTAATTAAATATTTATTTAGATCATTAGTTAATAATTATTTAATAATTAACATAATATTTAAATATTAACTAAAATATGCACCACTCCAAAAATTGTGCTGTAGAAACTAAAATTGCATAAATATGTGGAAATAATTAAAATATGTTTAATATGCATTGGAAATTGGATATGTATGGAACAGATAATTAAATATTTAATTATTTTAATTAAATATTTATTTAGATCATTTGTTAATAATTATTTAATAATTAAAATAATATTTAAATATTAACTAAAATATGTAAATTATGTAATATTTAATTATCTGCACATATTAAACATTTAATTATGTAATATCAGATTATGTACAAAATCTAACTACAAATATTAACTAAAATAATAAAATAAAGTATTAAACTATGTAATATTTAATTACATGTAATTAGTAGTTGGGCCATAATTATTTTTAACATTCCAAATCATATGTATTCGGCCCATAAACTATTTTCTTCACTCTATTTTTTTGGCCCGACCTTACACATGAAGGGATTACTTTTTCTATTAATAAAACTATTTCTTACACATATATATCGACGGATTGTTAGGGTTTCTTCATTATTCACTCTCACTCAACTGCGCCTCCTCCACTCATTTTCTCTCTCTCTTCCGCCGCCTCCCCTCATCCCCTCTCTTCCCCCTTTCACTCATATCTGCCTGAAATTTTTTTCTCACCATCAGTATTCCGCCGCCACACTCACAGTAGTCTCACTCACAATCTGGTTCTCTATCTCATTGTCAATCTCCGAATTTAATTTTTAAAGATATGTCGACGTTTTAATCTCTTTTTGTCACTGTGAAGCTCTGATTTAGGGTTTACATGTTCATCTTCCGCCGCTAACAACCTGACTCTCTCTCTTCCGCCACACTCTCCTCAGTCTATAAATGAGGTCTTCACCATCACTAATCCGCCGCCTCAGTCACTGTAGTTCAGTGGATCTTTCACTCTAAGTCTGGGTCTTTTTCTGATTGTGAATATCGATCTACTGATTGTATTAAGATTGAGGTATCAGGTCCCAGAATCTTGACGATTGCACAAAAATCAGATAAGTTTGTTTATTTTCATAATTTTGTTTTTGTATCTGTCTTTTATGTAGATTTTTACTATTTCTTTCTGATTTTTTTGTTTTATTTTTTGTGTTAGGGTTTCGTATGATGTACATTGAGACGTCAGTGTTAATCTTTCGCACCCTTCCTCCGCACTCACTCTATTGCAGTACTATCACTCCAGAAGGACTAAATGACCTCTTCACCAGTCGAAAAAAGATGAGTTTTACTCTTTTTTTGCTCTCTATAACTCTGACTAACACACACACACACCTCATCAAAGTAATAATTCATATCTAAGCAGATCTGAAGTGTATCTGTCATATTTATGAAGTATTTATGTATTATTTTTAACATCTCGTGAAAGAAAAGGTTCAGATCTAAGCAGATCTATTGAATATCTTTAATATTTATATACTATTTTCGCCCCTAACGCTATGTGAATATATTTTAGTACTTGCAATATCATTTTTCTCTATCCTAAGCATTTTCATCTACTGATTCATGTGACTCAGGTAGTAGGTCGCAAAAACAGCATGATTTCTGGGGATTTTCGCCTCAGTCAAAGTCTGCCTCTCTCTCTTACAGTGAAGCTGCAGCTTAAGCTTGGCCATGGATGAAACAAAAAAAAGGTAATCTCCTAAATTTTATCTAACTCTCTATCATTGACTAACACACACACACACATATACTGTATCTAAGACTTCACATCTAACAATATTAACTTTGCATTGAACAGAAATTGAAGATCAGCGGTGCTCGTTTTCATTATCTAAGGACAACTGAAATTGCATATGTGACACACCTGAATAAATTATAAATTGCAGCTACAAAAGGTATAAATCTTTCGAATTTTTTTTATAAAAAGCATTGTCTATCTTTATATTTTTTTCTTTCTGTCTTCTTCAAAATGACAAAAAATTATAAAATGTTTTGATTGCATAAGAACATAGATGTATCATATTCGTATCTGGTAATGGTTCTGACATTCGAATTCGTTTAACTTGATCATCAATTTCATGGGTAAATGGACGATCTTTCTCTGTGTTTTTCATTTTGACTGTGATTATAAATTTCTATAACTGTGAAATTTGAAGTTTTGAAATTCAGTGTATTTTTAAATTAAAAAAGAAGTGGCGGTTTTCACATCTTTTCCACTGCCCACTAACATGTATCATTTTTCTGTATTTGAGTTATTTTAATAAATTATTTATTAAATTATTCATTATATTTTTTTCAATTCTCATTTCATGGATCTGTGTATATTTTATGGCTGGTTTACTTAATAATAATTTTTGCATAAATTGTTAAGGATGTTGTTTTATTAAACTGTTATATTCTCTGCTTAAGAATCTGCTTAATAATTTTTATTATTTTTTATTAACTGTTATAAAAATTATAACATATATGTTCTCTGCTTAAGAATCTGTTAATGTTATTTTATTTCATTTACTGTTCCTATTAGTTTTTTATATGATTGAATGTTTCATAATTCAATTGTATGCAGAAATATGTACTTTCAAAGTTAAGTCTTGTATAATTTTTTTTATTTGCAGTAAAACATTATATTATTCTCCTTATTTGTATGCTTGAATGTTATAGGTGAAAATCTGTTATATATATGCTTTATTATTTTTATATGTATGCTTGAATGCTTGTATGCTCTGCTATGTGCTTTCGTCTCTCAGATCTGTGTGATCTGTGACTGTTCTTAGTTAGAACGGTCCTGTGAAATCTCTCGATGAGAGGTTGTGATCTGTGTTATTGTGTTTAACCCGATGGGATCATGGACTTTGTGTGACCTTCTGCGCCCCCGTTCAAACGGGTGATTGTGAACTGGGCAATCCACTTACTCCTATATGGTTCTTGAATGGTTAATAATCGATGATCCAGATCTTTCACACTTTTTTCTGTTCGAAAATTATTACTTTAATCTGTTTTTAAATTATTCAATTATTCATGTCTATTATTAAAATATATCGTTTTTAAATTGAATGTTATGTTAATATTTACTTTTTTGCCTCTGTTAATTATGCTCTGTTTATGGGGTTTATGTTATATGTACGGTTTGATTTACATCAGCATATTAGTTTAAAATCGATTACAATTATAAAAACAAACTGTTTTTAATTGTGCTCTGTTTATGTGGTTTATGTTACATGTACAGTTGGATTTTTAAAACTTATAATAATACATTAATATTTTTAAATGTTTAAAAATATTTCTGATAAAAACATACTGTTTTTAATTATGCTCTATTTATGTGGATTATTTTACACGTACAGTTGGATTTTTTGTTTAAAAATATTTGTAATAAAAACATCTAACAATAATTTGTTTATTAATTTAATGTAGCATGTATAAACATAAATTAAAAAAATTTAAAGATATCAAACGTGGGTTTAATAAAACTTAATGTTAAATTGAAACCATAATGAAACATAAAATCCAAGACATAATAACGAACACATGAAGAAAAATTGTCCAACTCAATACAAATCCAAATGCAAAACTTAAATTGTCTGAACTACTCCTTCAAATTCAAATAACTGAACTACTCCTTCTTCACATTCCTTTTCTGCCTTTTCTTCAATGCATTTGATGAAAACTCATCGATCAATTTTCGATTTGTTTCATCCTCATTTATGAGATCAGCTGAGTTTTTTCTCTGATTTGTTGATTTCATTGTTGGTGGTGTCTTCAAAGAATCACATATATAAACAGCCTGAAAAAATGTAAAAACCATTAGACTAAATACATATGTATTATAAATAAAAAGAATTTAATATTTAGATAATTACAGTACCTCATCATCATCTCCATGCATCTTTCTCTTCCCCTTTGATCTTCTTACACTCTCCTGAAAAATTTAAATTTTTCATTAATTAGACATGTAAATTTGTTCCAACTATTTATAATAATCTGGTGTAGAATATATTTTTCTTGTATAACTTGCCTCAATCAATGTCTTCATGTTCTCATCGGTTGTCACCTTAACAACTGTGAAAGGTCCTTTCATTTTTTCATGCATCACTATGATTTTGAAGAAGCCTTTTGCACCCACAATTTCATCAATTTCAGTAGGTAATATATCAAGAATTCGATCCTGCAAAAAAAATTTATAAACCTTTTATCCAATTAAGTAGGAAAAAACATAATAACACATTTTTAAAAACTCACTTCTGGTTTTTTTCCAATTAATTCCAATCCTTGAATATCCCATATATCGAATAATGTTTCTCCAGTTCCATCGCCAACTTGAACATCCAATTTGTATCTGCATATTTTAAAATAATATAATGTTAGTTAATTCTTTAAAATTTTAAATCAGTATATAATTTTAATTAAATATTTAATAACCTTGGTTTTCCAGTTATGTCAAATGTTTGACATTGTTCACAAAAAAACTTCGGCTCATCTTGTGGTTGCAATTCTTTCAAACATTGCTTGCATGCAATGAATGAAAATCTATTAACTGACTCAATGCTGTTAATAGTGGCATGAATCCAGAACTCTCCAATCTGTTTTTTTATCACATCATATGTTAAAATTAATCAATCAACTAATTAAATTAACTTGCATTAATATTCACCTTTTTCTCATCTATCACTTCTTGAATTGTTTTTTGGATGACAACATCATCTATGTTGTCATCAACTGATCTTAAAGATGATATAGGCTCTTCCGTGGAATCAACCTGAAATAAAAACATAAAACAATAAAAATCTGTAATAAAATTTATATATATAAATTTTAATATTTTTTTTAAAATATTGAAGATGAATTGTCTGATCAGACCATCTCTTCAGCATTTTCTGCTCCAATTTTGAAAACTGAGTCTTCCTCCTGCACCAATCAAACAACTTATTCCATTAAAAAATTATGTTGTTTATCTAATAAAAAATATTGTATTTTATTTTAGGATTTACCTCAATCGAAAATCTCTATCATAACAAATCCTAGCTACACTGAAAGATCCATTGTAATTTCTAGTTTGTCCAGGTTGTACACTAATATTGAACAATGCTTTTCTAGTTTGCTAGCTTCTCAATTTCTTCTGGAATTTCATCAATCCTTCGACCCTGTAAAATACATTTAATTAATATTTAAATATTTTAATTTTTGTTTTTTAAAATAATAACTTTTACCTCACTCAATTCTGAAGCTGTTTTTCCAAGAAGAGCAATACTTTATCCCATAAAAGGAACGTCAAGAAGAGCAATACTTTCTTTATCCCATAAAAGGAACGTCGTCGTTCCAGTTTGATCAACCACTCTTACTGTTAATTTGTACCTATAATATAAAATCTAAATTTAAGAAAATAATTGTTTTTAACATAATATTATATTTAAATTTATTTAAATTTACCTTAGTCTTCCTGAAATGTCATAGGATTGACATTTTTCACAGAAAAATTCGGTAGCAATTGTTTTCAGTTTCTTCTAACATCTCTTGCATGCCAAGTGTGACCAATCTCCTCTTGTCTCTACACAAAAAATACTTGCATATATCCAGAAATTCCCCGTCTGAAACAAAATCAGATTATATATTTTTATTCTGAAATTATCTATATTAAAATGATCCTATAGATTAATAATACCTTTCCCTCTGAGAGAATTTCAGATATAGTTTTCAACTCAAAATCACCATCTTTTATTTCATCATTCAAACTCCTTGATGACGATGATGTCAAAGTAGAAATTGTACTTAATCTCACTTTTCCAGTAGTGAGATAACTAAAAATATGAAAGACAAATAATTTAAAACTAAAAAAATTTAATACATAACTATACTGAATAATAAATATATTGTACAAAGGTGCATACTGCAAAATATTATTTCAAATTAATTATATTACCCGAAAGTAAACTCTTTTATATAGTCCAACTTCTGATCAGTGAGTATCTTTATAACATTAAATAATGTTGAAACTCTGACCTCCCCTATTGTGATATAAAATTAATATAGTAAGTATAATAAGTATAATGAAATAAAACATACAGAATAAAATTTAAATAACCTGTACAAAAAATTAATTACAATAAAAAACTGTTCTCAACAACTTCATTATGCAATAAAATTACAATAAAAAACTGTTCTCATAAAATACAGCAAAAAATAATAATTTTGGAGCAGAATTAATTATTGATTTTAGTAGTTGGGCCAGAATACTAAGTAGTTGGCCCAATTATAAGAAAATATATTATGGGCCGAATACGTCTGATTTGGAATGTTAAAATTAATTCTGGCCCACTACTAATTAAATGTAATTAAAATGGAATTAATAGTTGGGCCAGAATTAATTAAATAGAATTAATTAGTAGTTCCATCAACTGACGACATTCATACTCATTTATGACCTTACGTATTAATTTGTATTTCAGAAGTAATATGTAGTTTGACTTGCATCATATACAAAACACAAATATTGTATTGTTTCTAATCAAATACAGCAAAAAATTGCATCATATACAAAACACAAATATTGTATTGTTTCTAATCAAATACAGCAAAAAAAAAAAAAAACATACGGCAAAAAACACATCATATAAAAAAGACAAATATTCTATTATTTATAATCAAATCCAACAAAAAAAAACATACAACCAAAAAAAAACATATTGCAATAAAACGTACAAAAAAAAGTGTCTTTCATACCTCTAAAAATATTTGCTAATCAAATCCAATATTATTTTGAGTTTGATTATTTGCAATATTAAAAACGATCAGTTTGTCACTAAATGTAGTTACACATAGCTATAATATTAAAATATTATTCCATTACAGATAGTTACAATAATATTAGAATATCATTCCATTACACATACTTACAATAAAAATTACAATATTATAATTCTATTCCATTCATTTTAAAACAGAAATATTGTGTTATTTATAATCAAATCCAGCACAAAAAAAGTTACAGCAAAAAACATACAATAAAAGAGTATGTATTTCATACCTCTAAAAATATTTGCTCTGCATAATTGCATTATAATTCCAACCAGTGCTTCTAGACCAGAATCTAGAAATTTAATCAACTCATCAACATAGTGCTCCCAAACTGTGCAAGTAATTGTATCCCCCCTAAAAAAGTATTATGAAAAACATTAAAAAATAAAAACTGTAATAATTTCAAAAACATAAAAAAAAAAAAGTTGAACTGTAAAAATTTTACTCGACATCTTCCAGCAGTATGTCCATCAGCTTTGTCATCTTCCCATTTATCTCTTTATGTTGTGGTCTATAGTGAGAAACTATAGTACCAATAATATCTGGAAAAAAAATTAAATTTAAAAACATTAACAAATTGTTGATATACATTATTTAATTTCGTTAATTCTGAAATTTGCTTACCAAATATTGCAGAGTCACCTACATTCTCCATTTGTGCAATGTCTGTAAATGTCTTCAGTTGGAATAAACACTTTGGGAACTCTTCATGAAAAACCTCAAACAATCTTGTGTGTTTAAATACGATAATTTTATGAATACAGGACTGTATTTCATAATGTTCAGCCCGATCACAAAATCTATCAGTGCATACACACTGCCTTAAGTCAGCCGGTCTTTAAATTTTTCAGCGTTGGATCCAGGAATTGTTGCATGAATTCTTTCAGCCTACAAAAAAATGAAACAAAACATTTAATTTGTGAGAACATTTGATTTAAAAATATTTTGGAGAAAATGGAGATAAACATTGTTATTATTGTTACCTGACGATCATGGAAAACACATTCAATACCACCGGAATTGGAGTTTTCGTAGCATCTTATGAGTCGCACTTCCAGACCGAACGTACTTCTTCCTGATTTGAGCATGTCGATAGTTCCAAATACTGGAGCCATTTCTTCTATGCTGCCTTGAGAACGAAGGAAAATTTTGAGAGAAAATACTGGAAATGGAACGTGTGAACTGAATTACTACTGTATGCAAATGGATCAGTTTCAATACATGTCGCTTATTTTTTTTTTTTTCCGGTTACAAATGAAGTGGGGAAGTGGATATCTCTTTAGTGGGGTAGTTATTGATTTTATATTATAATACTTTTTTTTAACATTTCCGCCTCAATTTTTTAAAATGCGCGGCTTCAATTTCACTTTTTTTGAATGCATTTAAATTAGCATTAAACAATTTATTTTACAAAATTTTTTAAAAAATTACCTAAAAAATTAAATGAAAATTCTATTTTTTAATTCAAAAATTACCTGCAAAAATGAAATTAAAAAGAAATTCTTTTTTAAAATATAACATATTTCTATTTTATAATTTTGTTTTAAGTAAATTAAATTTAAAAATAAGTATGGAAGAAAATGGAAATGTGGTAAACACACATTGACATCTAAAAATTAAAAAATAAATGCAAATTACATGTATTGGAAAATTAAAGATACCCTCGAATATGGAATTTGTATTGTAAAATTATATGTATTGGAAAATTAAAGGCACGTTGACACGTTCTTAAATGAAAACATTTTTTTTAATTTTTTAATAAAATAAACTGAAATTAAACAGATTAAATAAATGCCCTCAATTCACAGATTATATTGCAAAATTGCCATCAATTTGGAGGGAAAATCAGATTTTTTCTGCTTTTATATATAGTATAGATTATTATTATTATTATTATTATTATTATTATTATTATTATTATTATTATTATTATTATTATTATTATATACTATCATTCCGCCCGTGCGACGCACGAAGTGTCTTTTTTTAATATTGTATGTAATTTAATATGAGAATATTAATGACTATGTGATGAGTTATTGTGTCATTACTAAAGTGCACATATATGGAAAAAATATTATGACAAAAATTATAAAAATTAAACGTATAAATTCTAGAATATTTTTTTTGTGCATAACATTCTTCATCAGTTTATAATTGAAATCATCATAACTAAATTTTGGAAATTATATATTCATCTATATATATATATATATATATATTTGGAATTTTTTTGAATTTTGTTTTCTTTTAAAATTAAATAAGATGTTGTAACTAAATAGAAAAAATGAATAAAATATATATCAGAAAATATAATATTTCTAACACAAACAAAATAAAATAAAAATTATGGAACTAATATAGACCAATATTTTTAAATATGAGACTTTCATAATAGAAAATAATCACTTCTCTCATCTCATTATTTTGAAAAAATGCCCTTGCTTCGTGGACACTATTTTTTATTGTATTTGGGTGGAGATTTTGTTTGCACGTGTCCAAATATATCACGTCACAATTTAAAGTTACATACACATATACATAATTATATTAATATGAGTTGCATATATTTCAATTAAAAAAATAAAAGTTCATTAAAATAAGAAATAAAATGACAAAATCTATTTATTTCTCAATTTTGCATGACCTCTACTACATCTAAATGACATAATTTCACAATGCTAAGAAAGAAGCTTGTAGAAGGGCGAGGCCATGTTGGTAGCTGGTCTTGGTCATTGTGCGAACTTTTGCTTGATTTATTTGGGTAGAAAATTTAATTCTATGCAATTGATATCATTAACATATATTGTGAAGTTGAATCAAATTATTAAATCTCACTATAGTCATCAAATAAAGAAACAAAAAGAATGTCAAGATCAAATTCAAACAAACTACAATACAAGAAGAAATTAAATGATAAATCTTCATCATGTTTCACTCTTCTACACTTTAATATTTCCAATAACTAAATACTAAGAACCATACAATGTTTTCCAAAGATAAATTAAAAAGGCTGAAAAATACCATTTGCTGGGGCACCAGTGATCATTTTCCTCTCAGATCCCAAAAGCTGAAATGTATGAGGTCGTAATATCTATATGGACACAACATGTCATCATCTAATAAACTCCACTATGAACGAACATTAATCATAGCAAAATTACAATTAAATAACATAAACTATGTCGCTTAACTAATCATATTAGACAAATTGCCGCAAAAACAAAACGAAAAAGAATAAAGAGCAAATACTAATAAATTTCACGGCATGTGACGACGTATGGAAGAATGTCTACTGTGATATCATGTCAACAATTATTTTTTAACTATGGATAAATTTACGATGAAAAATAAGAGAAAATTAGAAAAATATATCCAACAATATCAAAGAATCAAGATGAGGGCTCTTTGAATGATGCATCTTGCAATCCACTGCACCCATCTTACAATGGATGTTATATATATAACAATCATAATTGAAGATTATTTATCTTATATATAATCTAATTAATTCATTCTAGTGTAATCCGATATTGATTTGATTCGCAAATCATTATTCAATTCCATGAAATTCATACCTTAGAAATTTAGAATCAATACCTTATTTAGAAATTTATATAATAATTTATTTATTTTTCAAAAATAGCCTATAGCAGTACATTTCCATAAATTGACAAATTATTTTATTACTAATGATTGAGAACCAATAAATAGAATAATTTGACTAAGAAATCTTTTAATTTCGTAATTATATAATTACAATAGTTAATATTGTTATTGTATATGGTAATTGTATAATTGTATAATTATATAACTACCATAATCATTGTTAATATATATGATAATTGTATATTTATATATTTACTGTAATTATGTTATCAAATTAAATATACAAATACAAAAGAAACAAAGATATCTTCCAACTTAAAAATGACTCTTGGACATTGTATAACAAACCAATTCAATATGTATTGATTTATGGTACACAGAAATTAATATTGCTAATAAAGGAAGAAATTGCGGTTAATATTTGTCAAAATTTGGATTAAATTTAATTTGGACATTATATAATTCATTATTCGGATATTATATTCATATATAATTTATATAAGTGGAAATGTCATTTAGGCGGAAAAACCATCATATTCTATTTTCTGATGCAGATTCGTTATTATATATTATATAGATTATTATTAGAGATATTTGATGTCGTTACTATTATTATTTCGGTATACCGTGAAATATCGGTAAGGTTCGGATCGATATATCGGTATGGTAAGGTAAAGTATACCGAACTAAGGTAAGGTAAGGTATACCGAAATGTAGGTATGGTAAACATATGCATTATGTGTCATACCGAACTTAAGGCACACCACGATGCACTAGTCATCTCTATATTAATTTCCAACTGTTTGATTAAGCGTGTTCTCATTGACAATGGGAGCTCCTCTAATGTGATTTTCTTGAGTATTTTGAAAGGAATACATGTAAAAGAAACCGAAATCATCAAAAGGCCAACCACCTTGATCGGCTTCAGCGGAGAACACAAAGCCACAATGGGAGAAATCACACTTCCCACCTATATTGAGGGAATAAATATCTTCATCAAATTCCAAGTGATTGATGCCCCTTCAGTTTATTACGTCATAATGGGAAGACCCTGGATCCATGAACTCCAGGCAGTGCCATCAACCTATCATCAACTCATGAAATTTTCTACCCTTTGAAGAGTTCGCGAAGTTCGGGGCGAACAAATCACAACACGAGAATGTTACGTCTCCACCTTCAAACATAAAGGAGCTATGGAAATAAATCAAATTGAAGCTGGGTCATCTTCAACCAGCGTCGAAAATCACAGCTATGAAGAACCTGAGGTAGAAGACCTCAACGAAGTACAAATACATCCCGATTTTCCCGACCATAAGGTACCGATAGGGTCAAGATTGATTGCAGAAATATGAGACCAATTGATAAGATTCCTCATCGAGCATCACGACTGTTTCACGTGGTCATTTGAAGACATGACAGGTATCGACCGTTTGATTATAACACATAAATTGCAGGTCGACCCGGACAAGACCCCAGTGAAGCAAAAAAGACAAAAATTTGCATCTGAATGAAACAAGATCGTGGATAAAGAGGTCAATAAGTTGCTCAAGAACGGATACATAAGAGAAGTGCAATACCCCGAATGGCTAGCCAACGTCGTGGTAGGAAAGAAAAAGAATGGGAAGAACATACTCTATATAGACTTCACTGACCTCAACCAAGCCTGCCCTAAGGATTTGTTCCCCCTACCTCATATAGATGCGTTAGTCGACACAATGACGGGGCACGAATTGATGAGTTTCATGGATGTCTTTTTTCGGATACAACCAGATCCTCATGCATTCAAAAGACTAAGAAAAGACTGCGTTCATCACTCACCAAGGTATGTTTGTTATAAAGTAATGCCCTTCGGACTAAAAAATGTAGGTGCAATGTACCAAAGGTTGTTGAACTGAATGTTTGAAGAGCTCATAGGAGACACCATGGAATTATATATCGACGACATGCTCGTAAAGTCTCCTAGAGATCGAGATCATGTAGACCACCTCCGTTGAACCTTTGAGGTCCTTCGCCGCTACAATATGAAGCTGAATCTCGCAAAATGTGAATTCAGAGTGATCTCGGGAAAATTTCTAGGATATCTCGTTACAAAGAGAGGCATAGAAGTCGACCCCAGTCAGATCAGAGCTATAAAAAATATACAACACCCTCAGAATATTAAGGTGGTACAAAAGCTAACTGGATGACTGGCATTTCTCAGCCGCTTCATCTCAAAATACTCAGAAAAAAGCCACGTCTTTTTCAAGACACTACGTAAGAACAAAAGCTTTGAATGGACTACCGAATGCTCAAAGGACTTAGAGGACTTGAAAGAATATCTGGTGAGCCCCCCTTTACTATCGAAGCCCCGTGATGGAGAGGTACTTTTAATATATTTATATGTTTCCACTAACTATGTTAGTACAGTTTTAGTCAGAGAAGATGAAAGGAGACAATACCCAGTCTACTACGCTAGTGGATCACTACTAGATGCTGAGACCAGATACCCCAATTGGAGAAACTAGCATTGGCTCTCATCATGGCATCAAGAAAAATGAAGCCCTATTTCCAAATTCATTCGATCAAGGTGGTCAAGGAATTTTCGCTCAGAACAGTAAGAAAACCGGACCTCGCAAGAAGGCTCTCTAAGTGGGCCATCGAGCTCGGGAAGTATGACATTCACTACGTCTCTCGAACCTCGATAAAGTAACAAGTACTCTCAGACTTCATCGCTGACTTTTCCTACGAAGTCCAAACCCGAATAGAAGGCGAATCAATGAGCGTCGAAGAAAAAGAAAATTCAAAGTTCTGGACCCTTCAAGTAGATGGCTCGAGCACTTCGAATGGGAGTGGTCTGGGCATGGTTCTAACAAGCCCAACAGGTGAAACCACTGAGTGTTCAGTCCGTTACGGATTCAAAGCAACCAACAACGAAGCCGAATATAACGCCCTCATCGCAAGATTGAACTTAGTTGGCGACCTCGGAGCCAGAATGATTTGAATTCAAAGCGACTCCCAGTTAATAATAAACCAATTCGAATGAGAATTCCAAGCAAAAGACTCAAGAATGATACCCTACCTTGCCATAGGCAAAAGAAATTTCTTCAAAGTTTGAAAAGATCGAAGCCCAACACATCACAAGAGAGGACAACAGGCACGCCGACGCCCTAGCTAATTTAGGGTTGGCAATCGAAACAATCGAAACAAAAAAATCCCAGTTTTATATACAAAATGGCCAGCCATATGGAAAGAAGAAATCCCGAGTTGCAGCTTAGAGGTCCAGTGACGAAACTTAGAGCTAAGAAGCTGCAAGGATACCTTCAGTGTTATGTTGGAAAGAAGCTGGAGGATGTTGAAGCTGATTTCAAACAGTCCAAGATGGTGACTGTATTGAGCATTGAGGAGCTCAACTAAATTGAAGAAGTGGACGTTCCTTGCTATTTATTTTAGTTATTTTATTTATTTTGGGCTATTATTATTAGTTGTGGATTTATTTAATTAGCAGTCCAATTTATCACAACTTGTTTAGGTGATATTGGACCCAATAGTGTTTTTATTAGCCCAATTCAAATTCTAGGCCCAAGACACATGGGATTTTCATTCCTAGGTTTATTATTTAGGGAATTTTCGTTCCCTTTGTGAATCAGACTTGATTGAATGAAAAACAGAGCTTTTACGCTATTCTCTTGTCTCACACAACATCGGTTCTTCTGGTAGAGTTTGGTTCTGGCGATTCCAGACATGAAATCTTTTATCTCATTCGTGATATCTCGTAGTGTCCGGGTTATACATCCATTGAAGATTGCTCCATAGGCGCGTTCTGAATTCTCGTCGATTCGGGGTTCGTTTTGGGTAAGATTCATCTTCTATCTTTTGATTCCATCACCACCACATCAATCACCACCTTCACAGCCTCCTCTCATGTCCATAACATCCCAATATCATCACCTTCATCCCTAAAGTCTTCCCACATCATTTCGTAGCCTTAACTAACCGTTTTTAGGTCTAAAAACCCTAAATCGGGTCTTGAAATTCCCACCATTTGATCTTCCAACATAAATGTGAGTTTGAGCTGATTTTTGGATATGTTTTTCATCTCTACATATTGTGCCTTGTGTTAAAATTTGAGCTCAATCCGAGGTTTTTTGCCTAGGTTTTTGATCGAGTCTTTATTTAGGGGTTTTCGGGTTATTTGGGGTTGTTTTTTGGTTTAATTCTTGTTAAAGTCGAATTTATTGATTTAGTACAGTATATTGGGGTTATTGATTTGTTATTGTTCAGTTTTTTTTGGATTGAATCAACCATATAGTTGTCGTGTGTTCGTTTCTTTGCTTCTGCGTATTGATTGGCTGTATCATACTTTTGGTATCAGAGCCACGTCAACTTCGGTTGGTCGTGGTTCAATCCAAATCCGTGTGAGGCACAGTAGGGGAAAAAGTAGTCGATCCCATTGAAAAAAAATCATATAAAAAAAGGAGTAGAAAAAAAATCGATAAAACAAAAAAGAAAAAAAAGAAGAAGTTGATCGAGCCCTATTGTGTTCACCATGTTTCTTGAGTATCTTGATTCATTCTTGAAGTTCTTGGTAGTTCTTGATTAGTCTTGTTGAGTTTGGGTAGTATTTGTCTTGTTTTCTTTGTGTCGTGCCGCGAATTGTCGTCTTCGTCGAATAGTGATTGGGACACCACTTTGCACCTGAAATTATCTCGTTTGTGAGCCTTTGTTTTCATCTATATTGCTGGAGAAAAGAGGGAGGGTCGAAAATTTTGTGTCTAGTATTTATAGGAGTTGGGTTAGTTGTTTCCTAGTAGGATTGGGATTTATTTCCTAGGTTGTTTTGGTCTTTGTTCCCTAATTGAGCTCTGATCACACCTGGTACAATCTCGTTCCACGATTCAGCACATTTCCCTCCCATATTACCCACCATATTCCAGTTCCTAGCCTCTAGCCGATTCCACCCCCTATCCACTATTTTAGCCCAAAAATCAGATTTCTGCAGATTTTGCTCCCGAACTCAGATTTTCGCCCATAATACCATTCCAGAAGCGTCTCAACGTGTAGAACAAAACTCACCACTTTGCTATGACGTATGAGTACGTTTGGCCAAATTCGACCATCTTCAGGGTGAAATCGCCTATTAAACATTTTCTGGTTTTGCCGTTTCTTCGAATTTTCCTACCTTTTCACCCCTACAGCCAACCTTTACCCTTTATAGCCTACTTCGTGGTGTTTTGTGTACCCCGTGGTACTTTGGGAGTCAAGTTCGAGCTCTTGACTAGAGCTGGAAGAGTCATCAGCAATTCTACTGCAGGAATTCGAGACCTACTGTGAGCTGAGGGAGTTCAAGCTTTATTGAGAGTTTATACACTTTGAGTGCTATACACGAGAGTAAAAAAAAAGAGAGGTCCTTTTTCTTTTGTTTTCTTTGTTTTATTTGTTTTGTAGGTTTAAATGGAATCCAGAGAAGGTTATCAGTCGAATGATAAAAAGCCCACATCACCTAGTTCTCCTACAGACGCGGCTTCATCAATGCTACAGCCGTGGGATGCCCAGTACCACCATCAAGAATTGGAGCATAAGCTGGATAGTTCATTGACTAAAATGATGGCACAACTCAAGCTTATTGCTGCTCGAATTCCAGTTCAAGGCCAACCTGTCCAGCCAGAACGAGCAGCTCGTCAGCCATAAGTTGTTGTAGTCGAGCCAGACAGAGCAAATGCTAGAGCACCACAAGCTCAGCGTCACCAGCCTCAAGTGCAGTTTAACGATCCCTATGATCGAGATACTACATGAGCTTTTGGTGATTTTGCAGAGGAATTTGAGGCTGAGTACGATCCGTTTCAGAGACGTGACCGACCAATTCAGTCTTATAGACATGCAGCCCGACGTGTGGAACATGACAGCTTGTTGAATAACATCAAGACAAGCATTCCGGAGTTTGAGGAACTACATGATCCAGACCTCTATCTCGACTGGGAGAGAAAGGTTGACAAGATTTTCGACTGCTATGATTTTCCTGAGCAGAAGAAGGTCCAGTTAGCTTCGTTAGAGTTCAGAGGATATGCAGCCACCTGGTGGGAGTTCCAGCAGAATCGGTGATGCCGAGAATGCCACCCGCCTATTGATTCGTGGCATGAGATGAAGGACATCATAAGAGGACGCTTCATTCTAGTACATTATGAGCGTGACCTCGAGAAGAAACTGCACCGAATCAGACAGGGTATACGTTCCACAGAGGAGTACCACAAAGAACTCGAGACAGCCCTCAATCAAGTTGGGAAGGAAGAGACGTCGGTTGCTACAATCAACTGCTACATTGAGGAAATGAATCCAGACATCGCCTGTGAAGTCGAGTTGAGGGACTTCACCAGTATTGATGACATGGTCCATTATGCATCAATAGTAGAGCGGCAGCTCAGAGATGGCCGCAGGAGACCATTACAATCGACGCCAATATGGACACAATGGGGTCGAGATGAGTCTTCCACACCTAGGACAGCCCCTACACGTCATCAAGACCAGCAGTGCTAGCCCGTTCGCCGTTTTGAGCAGTCTGCACCGCAGCCGAGCCGCAGACCTAAGTACAATTCACCTGCACCGAACAGAGGCAATCCAAATCGAACAGTGCAGCCCAGTCAATCTTCAAATAGTACTCCAAGGAGAGCACGTGACGTTCAATGTCACAAGTGCAGAGGATGGGGACACTTCCAAGCCCAATGTCCGAACCGCCGAGTTCTTTTCCTTACCGAGCAGAATGAGCTGGAGTCAGTAAGTGAGGAAGAGCTCGATGAAGCAGAAGTGGAAGGAGGTGCCGAGCAGCCCCTTAATCGTCCACTTATGGATAAGTTTGAAGATGAGAAGCCGAAGCAAGCCCATGTTAGTCTTGTTTCGATCCGAGCACTGAGCCTGATTCGAGAGGAGGATCAGAATGATCAGCATGAGAACATCTTCTATGCGCGCCGTGAGATCTAAGATAAGACATGCTCGCTCATCATTGACAGTGGCAGCGTCATGAACGCGATCAGCCAGTACGCAATGGGGAAGTTGAATCTGATTCCACAAAAACACCCTAAGTCGTACCGTTTGCAGTGGCTGACTGACCGAGGAGAAATCCACGTTGGATATCAGCTAAGTGTTTCTTTCTCCATTGGTCGATTTACTGATACTGTTCTTTGTGACATCATCCCTATGGAGGCGTCACATATATTACTTGGTCGTCCGTGGCAGTTTGATAGGAAGGCGATTCATGATGGATTCGCCAACACTTATACTGTGACCCGAGACGGACGAACCTCCAGATTGTGGCCATTGACGCCCAAGGATGTCAATGAAGATCAGCAGAAGATGCAGCAGAGATTTAAGGAGGAAAAGATGAAACGGGCCGAGAGCAAGCAGCCCATTCAACCTAGGCAGCTCGCGGCCGCGACTCAGAACGCCAAGGGAACCACGCCCATTCCCAAGGATCCTACTAAGGCAGCCCTTTGTGCAGCCCCTTCTCCCTTCAGTGCAGCTAGTCCGGAGCCCGTACACCGGAACTTGTTTATCAGTGCAAAAGGAGTACAAAAAGCCGTTAAAGCTGGTATGCCTATCGTTCTTCTTACTTTTAAGACTAATGGTACTTTTGACATTGTTGTTCCTCCTGTTTTGTAGCCTCTAATGGATGAATTTAAAGATGTATTCCTAGAGGAGATACCGAGTGGTCTGCCGCCAATTCGTGGAATTGAGCACCAGATCGACTTTCAGCCGGGAGCAATCCTTCCAAACCGACCAGCTTATCGTACCAGCCCTGAGGAGATAAAAGAGATAGATCATCAAGTCAAAGAGTTGCTAGAGAAGAAGAAGATCAGATAGAGTCTGTCACCATGTGCCGTGCCTGTGATACTCGTGCCCAAGAAGAACAACGAGTGGCGTATGTGCATGGACTGTCGGGCCATCAATAAGATAATGGTAAAGTATCACTTCTCTATTCCCATGTTAGATGATATGTTAGATGAGTTATCTGGAGCCTCTGTGTTTTCTAAGATTGATTTGCACTCTGGTTGCTTTCAAGTTCGTATGAGTGAGGGGGATGAATGGAAGACTGCGTTCAAGATGAAACATGGACTGTATGAATGACTTGTCATGCCATTTGGGCTTACCAATGCCCTTAGTACTTTCATGCGTCTCATGAACCACATCTTGAGGGATGTGATTGGGAAGTATGTGGTTGTGTATTTTGATGACATCCTCATTTACAGTACTTGCACTTCTGAGCATGTTAGACATCTTAGGCGAGTTTTTGAATTGCTGCGTGATGCGAAGTTGTATGCCAATTTGTCTAAATGTACTTTTTGTATAAATGAGGTTGTGTTTCTGGGATTTGTTGTGAGTAGTCGAGGTGTTGAGGTTGACATATCGAAGGTTAAGGCCGTTGAGGAGTGGCCGACACCTAAGACCTGTGCTGATGTTCGGTCTTTTCATGGTTTAGCTGGATTTTATCGCCGTTTTGTGCAAGATTTTTCCACTATAGCCACCCCATTGACCGAACTCAGTAAGAAAGATAGGAAGTTTGAGTGGGGCAAAGCCGAATAGCATGCTTTTAATTTGCTGAAGTCGAAATTGTGTAATGCTCCTGTGTTGGTTTTGCCTGATTTTAATAAGATGTTCGAGATTGAGTGTGATGCCTTTGGTATAGGCATTGGTGCTGTTTTGATGCAGGATAGGAAGCCGGTCACCTACTTCAGCGAGAAGTTGAATGGCGCAGCTTTGAGATATTCTACATACAACAAGGAGTTGTATGCACTGAAGCGGTCTTTGGAGACTTGGCAGCACTACCTGCGCCCGAAAGAGTTCATGATTCATACTGATCATGAGTCACTGAAGCACCTGAAGGGACAGCAGAGCTTGAACTCGCGCCATGCTCGATGGGTGGAGTTCATTAAGTCATTCCCTTATGTGATCATGTATAAGAAGGGAGCGGAGAACGTGGTTGCTAATGCACTCTCCCGCAGGTATGCTTTGATTTATGTTATGCATGCACAGTGTCTAGGTCTTGAGCATGTTAAGAGTTTTTATGCTTCTGATCCGTTCAATGGACCCTTTTTTGCATCTTGTGTTGGTAAATTTCGTGCTGTGGGTTCATATTATGTGGTTGATGGATTTATGTTTAAGGATGCAAAGTTGTGTGTGCCTAATTATTCTATGCGAGAGTTGTTTATTTTGGAGTTGCATGCAGGGGGTCTTATGGGTCATGTTGGTGTCAATAAGACGTTAGATCTTTTGCATGAGCATTTTTATTGGCCTTGCCTGAAAAGAGATGTTGAAAGAGTCTGTGCTAGATGTATTACATGTAGGAAGGCTAAATCTACTTCGAGTCCATTTGGTCTTTATATGCCTTTGCCAGCGCCATCTACTCCTTGGGTATATATTTTCATGGATTTTATTTTGGGTTTGCCTCGTTCAAAATCTGGTAAAGACTCTGTGTTTGTAGTTGTTGATCGTTTCTAAAAAATGTCTCATTTTATTGCATAAAAAAAGACTGATGATGCTATTAATATTACCAATCTGTTCTTTCGTGAAGTAGTCCGTTTGCATGGCATCCCTAGGACCATTGTTTCAGATAGGGACTCGAAATTTTTGGGGCATTTTTGGAGATTTTTGTGGGGGAAGTTGGGTACTAAGCTATTATTTTCTACTGCATGTCATCCATAGACAGATGCTCAGACTGAGTAGTAAATAGGACGTTAGGTACTCTTCTGCGTGCATTAGTGAAGAATAATCTGAAGTCGTGGGAAGAATGTTTGCCTTTTGCTGAGTTTGCTTATAATAGAGTTGTGCATTCTTCTACACATATGTCCCCTTTTAAAGTTGTGTATGGTTTTAATCCGTTAACTCCAACGGCTCTTTTTTCTTTGCCTATTGACCATCTCTCGAGTTTGCAAGGTGTTCGTATAGCTGAACAGGTACGAGAGATGCATGAAAAGGTGAAGTTGAGGATCGAGCTCCAAGGCACGCGGAACACCAACAAGGCGAACTCGCATTGCAAGCAAGTACTTTTCAAGCCCGGCGACAAAGTTTGGTTCCATTTATGCCCGGGGCATTTTCCTAACCTGAGGAAATCTAAGCTCATGCCCCGTGGTGACGGTCCATTAAACTACAAAAATTTGAACTTTTAGCCACACATAAATTTACCACACATTTTTATGTGTGGCTATTTAGTCACACATAATTAGAAAATGTGTGGGTAAATAAATCAAACAACTTTTTTTACATGTGGACATTTAATAAGCGCGAGAAAAACTTTTTAATCACACATGCATTAAAAAAAACGATCACACTCATTTGTATTTATAATATTGGCAAAACCTTGCATACACCAGTTGTTCATAAGTTTTATATTAGACACATACTTTTTAATATTAGAAGTGATATATAATTCAATCTAAGAAATATAGTAATAATTATAAAAATGTCAATACCCCTTGAAAAAATATTATTACCACCACTTTTTAATAAAATAAACAGGATAGAAGTGATTTTTTTTTCTTGTCATATAAGACCTATATATAATTAGTTTATGCAAAAACATCCCTATATTGTTTAGTTTTTAATTAATTTTGAATATTTTATATTAGCACTTATAATTATTTTATATTTTATTTTAATTAATAATTTTGTAGGTTTGAATTAAAATTTTGTTTCATAAGTATATTTTTCATATTTATGTTTTGAATATTTGTTTTCTCTATTTCTTTTTATCAATTTATTTCCCCTATATAAATAAATGTTTACTGTAACCTTAGATTAAGTAGGAAATGGGAACAATATAATTGTTATAATTATTTAATTTATTTTTGTGTCATTGAGGTAATTTTTGTTTTATTTGTATGAAAACCTCAAAATTATCACACGAACTTTATAAGGGGGGTCCCATTATTATTTTAATGTTAAGCATATTTTTAAAAAAATATTATTATGGTCTGAATACAATTTTTTTAATTTTTTTATTCGTTTCACTATTTTTATAAAATTCTCCAATTCTCCAATTAGCTAGTAACTAATGTAATATCCAATAAAAATACAATATTATAGAAAAAGAAAAAAGAAAAAAGAAAATAACAAAATGCAACTGGGAAGAGTGAAAAGTGAAAAGAAAACTGCACGGGATGTCAAATACCAAAATGTAATCGGAAAAATTGAAAAGTGAAAAAGAAAACAGCGCAGGAGTGGAAACCACGACGAGCGCCCTATGTGATAGACACTACTGATATCTCTATATCTATCCTCAAACAACTGTTCATAAGCTCATTCCTTCTTTGTTTTTCTTTGTTTCCTTGTGTTTTTGGTGGTAGATAATCGACATCCCTTGTAAAAAAATATCTTCAATTATCATAGATTTTTGTTTCCCATTAAAAGTGAAATTCATTTTTGTTTTTGATGCATGTGAATTTCAATATGCCCTGCTCTTGATTAGGTTGTTAATAAAGCTCTGGATTTTTTTTTGGGAATACTCATATTATGGCTTGGAGAACACGAATTATTGGTTGCAGTTATGACTTGAATTTTAGAGTTTTCTCGGTTGCATCTCAGAATTCTCACGGAGTTTAGAACTTGTAGATTTCAATCATCTTGTTGAAAATTGATTTTTTTGAATGATACTTATTGTCTGCTTATGTTGTAGAGAAAAGGGCCAACATCATAGTTGAGAAGGCAGTGACGGAGTAGGAGGAGAAGAATGACGACGGCACCAGCCCTACAGCCAACCCATCACGCCTCGTTTTCTCTTAGTGAATCTGATGAAAAGCTCAATCTTTGTTGAAGAAAACTTCCGACAAAAAGGGTATTCCTTTTCTTCTTACTATGTTTACATAGAGAGAAAGACGGACAGATAAACTTTTTCTATTGTTTTTTACTCTTATATTGAATTCTTTTGGTTTTGTAGGTTTGAAACGGTGAATTTTGTCTTGCAAATTGTATTAATTCCTTGAGCTTAGCCATTTTCGACATCCCTTATCTTCATGCTTTGTTATTTCACACAAAATTTGTCATTTTGTTACAAGTTTGATTTTATGTAGTTATGTACAATTTACATCATTAAAACAATGGATTTGCAGTAAGTGGATGAGTACTTGGATATGATATAAGGTCTATAATGGAGGCTAATGTGATAGCTTGATATTTAACTCTGAGAAGTTTTGGTAATTCAAATTAAAAACTTTAGTTGCAGAACTTTTATATGCTTTGAGTAATGAGAAAGTCACGCGTTGCTCATAATTGTGCTTTTGCTTATATTGATTGCTTTATTTATTTTTGGTCAAATAGTGAACTTATATATGGAGGTGCATTCTCTATATATTACTATACCTAGATGGTTCCATCATTTGCAAATTTTTGGATGAGTGCAAATAGTTGCATAGTGGGGTAAGTTTGTCAAATTCTATTTCATTTATAATTATATTTTTTCTTGATTCAAGGAATGTCCAACTATGTTATATGTAAATATATTACCAATATTCTAAAAAATTCTGATTTGATTATTATGAATGAGGATTAGATAATTACGTAGTAAGAAGAGTTATGATGCAGTTTTTAAAGGGTCTATCGGTGGGGTGAGGATTGATGAGAAGAAAGTGAAGTCATACTACCTTTCTCTCGTTGACAAGGTAAATTAAATCAAAGTTTGGCTTAATTTTGTGTACTGACAACGAAAATTAATCATGTTATGTGTTTCTCTGTTTTGCAGAGAAGATAGATTAAAGAGAGAGATCGAGTGAAGCTTTGGATGACTTTTATGTTGCCTAATTTTATTATCTATGATCAATGTATGATGTAATATGATTTCATTTGGAATAATAAATTTTTTGTGCTTTGTATAGTAAATTCTCTATTTATGATTTTGATAGTCTTCCATTTATACACACACACACACACACACACACACACACATATATATATATATATGTATAGTTTTCGTATCATAATTTAAAATAAAAATATTAATACCCACACTAATACATATTTTAAATCTACAAATAATATTTATTTTAATATTATTAATTATAAAAAAATATGCTGACATATAAGCTATAATTTATACCCACACATAAAAAATGTCATATGCCACGTGTCATGTCGAACGACATGGCACCACATCATCATTGCACATGTGGCAAACATGTTTATACACATACAATTTATACTTTTAGTAACATATATATGTGTAGGTAATACTCTATTAATTATCTACACATATATATATATATGTGTGTGTGTGTGTGGGGGGGGTAAAAATCTTTTTCTACAGAAATATAGCGACACATGCTAACATTTATATTATGTGTGGGTAAATAGTTTCACTCACACATGAACATATTTTTAGCCACATTTATATGTGGCTAAAAGTTCAAATTTTTATAGTGATTTATTGTGGTCGCCAAAGTCAATGACAATGCTTACCGGCTCGACTTACATGGTGAGTATAAATGTTCTTCAATGTTTAATGTTTCTGATCTATCTCCATTTCCTGTAGATGATTTTGATGAGGAGGACTCGAATTCGAGGTCGAATTCTTTTGAGGAAGGGGAGAATGATGAGCCCGGTGCTAACATTGATGATTCAAATCCCGAGTTACAGCTTAGAGGTCCAATGAAGAGACTTAGAGCCAAGAAGCTGCAAGGATACCTTCAGTGTTATGTTGGGAAGAAGCTGGAGGATGTTGGAGCTGATTTCAAACAGTCCAAATTAGTGACAGTATTGAGCATCAAGGAGCTCGACTAAATTAAATAAGTGGATGTTCCTTGCTATTTATTTTAGTTATTTTGGGCTATTATTATTAGTTGTGGATTTATTTAATTAGGAGTCCAATTTATCACAACTTGTTTAGGTGATATTGGACCCAATAGTGTTTTTATTAGCCCAATTCAAATTCTAGGCCCAAGACACATGAGATTTTCATTCCTAGGTTTATTATTTAGGGGATTTTTGTTCCCTCTGTGAATCTGACTTTTTGATTAAATGAAAAACAGAGTTTTTACGCTATTCTCTTGTCTCACACAACATCGGTTCTTCTGGTAGAGTTTGGTTCTGGCGATTCCAGACTTGAAATATTTTGTCTCGTTCATGATATCTCGTAGTATCTGGGTTAGACATCCATTGAAGATTTCTCCATAGGCGCGTTCCGAGTTCTCGTCGATTCAGGATTCGTTTCGGGTAAGATTCATCTTCTATCTTTCGATTCCATCAGCACCACGTCAATCACCACCTCCACAGCCTCCCCTCATGTCCATAACATCCCAATATTATCACCTTCATCCCTAAAGTTGTCCCACATCAGTTCGTAGCCTTAACTAACCGTTTTTAGGTCTAAAAACTCTAAATCGGGTCCTGAAATTCCCACCATTCGATATTCCAATATAAAGGTGAGTTTGAGCTGATTTTTGGAGTTGTTTTGCATCTCTACAAATTATGCCTTGTGTTAAAATTTGAGCTCAATCCGAGGTCATTTGCCTAGGTTTCTAATTGAGTCTTTATTTAGGGGTTTTCGGGTTATTTGGGGTTATTTTGGGGTTTAATTCTTGTTAAAGTCGAATTCATTGATTTAGGACAGTATATTGGGGTTATTGATTTGTTATTGTTTAGTTTTGTTTGGATTGAATCAACCATATAGTTGTCATGTGTTCATTTCTTTGCTTCCGTGTATTGATTGGCCGCATCAGAAGATGACCCTGAAATCCTACCAATCGAGAACAGCATAAACTGGATGACCCCGCTCATCAAATATATAACGGAAAAAAAACTCCCCGAAGATCCCATCGAGATGAGATGGATTAAAGCTAAGGCACCAAATTTCGCTATGATCTACGAGTCCCTATACAGAAAATCTTTATCAGGAACTTACTTGAAATGTGTCAGCCCCATACATGCTAAATATATCCTAAGCGAGCTCCATGAAGGCGAATGCGGAAATGACTCGGGATACAGAAGCTTATCCAAACGAGCCCTCACATCAAGGTTTTATTGACCGACCATGAGAACAAATGATAAAAACTACGCCAAAACATGTGATCGATGTCAGAGATTCGCTCAAACAAACCACATGCCTCCAGAGCCCCTACACACAGTGGCCATCCATTGGCCATTCATGAAATGAGGGATGGATATCGTCAGTTCACTACCAAAAGATGAAAACCAGAAATGCTACATTTTGGTGCGGACATATTACTTCACCAAGTGGGTCGAGGCCGAAGCCTTCGCACCGGTCAAAGACACAGAGATACAAATTTTTTTGTGAAAACATATCTTATGCAAGTTCGGAGTCCCTAAAGAGATCGTGACAGACAATGGTTCTCAGTTCATAAGTTCAAGATTCCAAGATTTCTATAAAGAATGGAACATCAAGCTCTCGTTCTCCATCCCGAGGTACCCCGCAGCAAATGGTCAAGCAGACGCCACAAAGAAGACAATCCTGAACACCCTAAAGAAAAGGTTATCTGAACACAAAAATTAATGGGTCCAGCAGCTCCCGAGAGTTCTATGGTCTTACAGAATGACCTCAAGAACAAGCACGGGGAAACCCCATTTGCCCTAACATATGGTTCGGAAGCAGTGCTGCCTGCAGAAGTCGAGATCAGTACCGCCAGAATGGAATGGTACTCAGAAAGGTATTCCAAAACATGAAGGATAGTGGAGCCAGGAAATTGGCACCAAATTGAGAAGGTCCCTACTAGGTCAAAAAGGTCATCGGAAACGGAGCTTACAAAATCCAACTAAGGAAGGCCGGCATATAGCCAACAACTGAAATGCGCTACACTTAAAATAGTATCATTTCTAGAACTCTTGAACTCATTTTTTAGTTTAATTTATTTTTAAAGTTTTGTTTACTGACTTGAGCGTCGGAATAACTAACAGAACCCCAAGCATAGGGGTCCGAATCCTCAAGAAAACAATAGGGTTCTGACCCTGAGGTCATCTTCTCCGCCAAAGAGTAATGTATTCGCTCTTTTAATTTTCAAATCATTGTTATTTAAAATATTAGTTTACTGACTTGAGCGTCGGAGTAATTAACAGAACCCCAAGCACAGGGGCCCCAACCCTT
Source organism: Perilla frutescens (assembly GCA_026008535.1). Taxonomy (NCBI): domain Eukaryota; kingdom Viridiplantae; phylum Streptophyta; class Magnoliopsida; order Lamiales; family Lamiaceae; genus Perilla; species Perilla frutescens. The sequence goes on along the minus strand of BRKX01000017.1, from coordinate 31,225,613 downwards.
AAGAATACAATGGGGTTCTGACCTCAAGAACCTCAAGCTCAACTTCGAGAATGAATTTCCAAAATCAAACCATGAGGATCTCGACACTTAGGATAATAAACTCAAGTACAGGGCAACCCTCGAACCCCAACTATGATTTCGAAAGGTATTTCCTAAACTAGCATTATTTTTCTTATCTAATCTCAATTCTATTGGTGCACCAATCCATGGAACTCACCTCACATCAAAGCGTCAGAATAAGGCAAAACATACAACACAAAGACATGTAAAACATCAAAATCAAGCCGAAAGGTAAATCGGATTCAAAAGAAAATGGTAAAGATGTTTGTCCGCGCCATATTCACCTTCACGTAAGTCGAATAAAAAAATATATACATACACATAATTGTCTAAGAAAAATAAAAAGTGTTCAGAAAAGAGTTATATGGTAAATCGGTAGTGGCCTCATCCATGGCCTTAACAACGTCCCCTGCAGCATCGCCCTCCACTTAGACCTCGGCCTCCTTCCCAACCTCGACGGCAGCTCCGGCAGCACAGTCCTCCTCTAGAGCATCAATCTCCTCCTCGGCCTCCAAGAAAGACAAGTCAAGGTCCGGCATCTTCACCTTGATGGCCTCGACCACTGCAGCACCTCCTTCTTGGTAGAAGGCCTTCTTATAAGAGCCGAACTCAGTAAAGTCGACCCACGCATTGAAATCCGGGGCCTCATCAGTGGATGTCCCGACCCTGAGTGAGGCCTCGAGCTCCCTCACCTTCGCCTCGGAGATAGTCAGCCTTGAAAGCAACTCTCTCTTCTCCTACTCAGTCCTCGCTTGGAGGTTAAGGCTTCTTTCTAGTTGCACTCCGGTGCCCTCCACTGTAGCCCATGCCATGTCCCTCTCAACCCTCAAAGTAGACTCTCTGGCAGCCATATCCCGCCTCTCCTCGGCGATCTTCTCCAACTCCTCAGATAATTCAGAGACCCTCTTCTCGAGGCCTTCCTCATGGTTGGAGATGCGCTCCCTCAGGAGAAACTGGCTGTAGAGGACCTGAAATAAAAAACCAAGGAATTAATAAAAAAGAATAATAATAAGCGAGAAAAAATGAGAATAGAAGTTTCGTGGAATTTATCTGCGACATCTAGTTGAAGAACAGGTAGGCCTGCTGCTCAAGGCTTTTCTTCTCATAATCCTTAGGTTTTCCCTGACCAACAATTGACTTCTGGACATATATTATGAAAGGCCTCAGTGAGACCCCTCTAGAGCTCGAGTCGGCAGAGGTCTTGCGTGAAGTACGAACGGCCTTCACGTCAATAACTTTGGTAGGAGCAGGAGATGGCAAGATGATAGTAAGGGCAGAAGCGATGCCCTTTGACTTTTTAGACGGTGGCGGAGTCAGAGACCTATTCTCCGAAGACCTCTTAATGACCTCTTAACGCCCGAAGGTGAAGACCCTTCTCTCCTGGCAGCCGTCAGAGCCTTGACCTTCGCATCTGAGGGCTTGATCTTGAGCTTCTCCATCTTCTCAAATAGGACTCGACCGTTATGGACCTTCTCGAACTTACGAAGTTCGTCTAGAAGGAGGAAGGCTTCCTTGATATGAGCAGCTTCAATGCCGGTAAGCTCACGGCGTAGAGGAAAGCCTGCACAAAACAAAGAAAATCATAAGTTGTGAATAAAAGAAGTGGCATGGAACTTCGAGTTAAGAACCCACGAGCTTCGCAGAACTCAGCAAGGACAATCGCATTAGCGGAGATCCGGGCGAGGGGCAGCTTTGTTATTAGAGGGGGCCGATCCCTCACCCACTTCATAAAGTAATAGAAATCTGGCTGCCCGGCGTTGGCCACCAATCTGTATGCCGCGTGCCATTCTCTGATGCTGGGCTCGAAAAAGTCAAGCTCCTCTCATAGATAGTACATGCCCATCATGTGAAACCACACTACTAGGGTGATTTGGGTAGGAGCTATGCCGTAAAAATGGGTGATCTTCGCGAAGAACGGATGGATGGAGAACGCGATCCCCTTCTCAGTAACCAGCGTATAGAAGGCCGTAAACCCCGGCGGAGGTCGATGAGCTCGTTCAGTAGGACGAGGGGATTGAACCTCGACCCCAGCCTCGAAATTGGTGGTGAACCTCTTTCCCGTTCACTATAGAAGCAATCTCAGAGGCTTTGAACCTCTCTCCCACCGGCCTAACCTCACAGATGTAAATTGTCTGCCCTCCTGACAGATCACCTATCATCGTCTTGGCCCGCCGCTTACTTATCACCACCCGGCCGACCGAGCGGGGGAAAATGGCCGATGGCCTTCTATCTTTTCCCTTTCCCGTGACCTTGACAATCACGGGAGAATCCGAACTACGAAACCGTTCAGACCCAGAAAAGTGTTCCTCTTCTCCACCACCATAACTTCTTCCTTCTTTTCCAACGTTAGAATCTCCACTCGCACTCATTGTAATCAAATATCCAGAAGTACAACAAATAAATGCAAACCCAGAATCGAGTTTAAAACCTAGAAATATCGTCGCCCGCCTAAAGTTCCAAAACCCAGAAATATCGTCACTTGCCTAAAGTTCCCAAAACTCAGAAAATCAACAAATTGACCCAGATAATCAACAAATGCCACCCACAAAACTAAGCCCTAGAAACCCTAATAGATACCACCGATTTTCCAGAAACCCAAAGAACACCAAGAAATACCTCTAAAATCTCCCTGAAATATTCTTAAAACATTACGAGAACCACTAAAGTTGCATGTCCAGGGCATGAAACATTAAAGACAAAAAAGGAGGCGAGAAGATAACCTGGAAACCGTAAAGTCCAAGAGACCGGTAATGTGATAGGAGATTTTCTCTCTACTATGGTTTCAATATTTATAAACTCGTGTAAATGCCTACAAGTGTACAAGCATATGTTTGTAGCAACGATGATACAAGGTCGATCCACGGGAAATATGAATTAAAACTCGACAATGCAAGTACCACAATGATAGATTGATGAAATATTTAGACTATAATTAGGTGAGAGTTGCTTATCATCTAACATGACCAAAACATAAACATAAGAATGAAACACTAAACAACAACAATAATCAATCTAAATAAAATTACAAGAAACAAGATCAATCAAGCGAAGATTTAAAAAAGACAATTAAAGGAAAGACTCTAGGACATGAATACAAAATAATCCTCTTGAACATACAACAAAGGTTACACATACAATCATGCTAAGTTCAATGATAGGAAGACCACGGATATAGAAAGAGTATCTCTCGAATATCTCTTTAACTGAGAATGCGACAAGAATGATTATCACTAATACATTCCAAGGTCGAACCTACCAAAGGCTCTAAGGGGTCACATTTCCTTCCACATAATGGACATTTGACAAAGAAGATAATTACGTAGATTGAATCCAAGTATGTTTATGATCACGGAATGGGCAAGATGCAAGTAAATCATACATTTGATGCTAGAAAGAAGGCCACTCAAACAACACCATTCAAGACCAAACATGGATTAAAATCTTGACAAAGCATAACCATATATATAAAACCCTAATCAAGATCAAGATTCATATTGTTTCTTCATATCCTAGAGCCCTAAGGCTCTAGCCAACCATATTCACAACAAGATAAAAAATACAAAGGAATGAACAAAATCCTATTCTTGATACAAGATTAAGAGAGTAAAAGAGATGCTAAAACCAAATGTAGAACACTCTTCTTCAATCTATTGGCTTGAATAATCAAATGGATGGTTGAATCTTCCTCCTTGTTCTTGATCTTCAAAAATCTCCAAGTGTAGTATTTCTCTAAGTGAAAATCGAGAGGGAGCTGAATAGTTTTAACTCTCCCCAAGTTATATCATATATTGGATCAATAATGGGATGGCAAAAGTCAAAAAGTGGATTCGTCAGTCCGAGCGCGACCCCTTCAAACTCGCGCCTGGAGGTCGAGTTTAGAACAAAGGAAAACACGTCTCTGAAGTGGCTGAAAAACATGCGAACTGATCGCGCCCAAAGGCCGTATTGTAGAGGCCTTGGGGCACAACCTGCCCTGCGCTCGCGCCCGGCGGACTCTGCAACGCGACTCCGGGCTGGTCACGCCCGAGCCTCGTGTTTTTCAACTCATGAAGTGCTCTGCAATGCAACCTTTTGATTGAGTTTGGAGGCCGTGTCAGCATGCATTTTGAGTGTAATTGAGTGCAACACTTGGTTTTCTTTATCTTTTCAAGTCTCGTGTGGCCTTTATTGATCAAAATCCCATTTCGACTTTAATTTACACTGTATTAACCCGAAAATTCCTGTATTGGCCATGATAAGTCCATTTATTTCGTGTTTTTATGGGCATTTTATCATCTATAAATGTCCTTTTTAGTGTGTTTTGAGTCAAAAAGAATCAGGTTGCGGTCAAAGGGCATTCAAAGAGTCGAGTCTGGCGGAAGGGGCATTTTATGCCCAGTTATTCATGTTTATCTCACACATATGTTCATCAGAGGCACATGGGACTTCTTCAGTATCCATCCCACATTCGGTCGGTGAAGTAGGCATATCAGATACGGATGGAACTGACAGATGATGTCGTGCCCACAGTACTCGCACAGACTCGACCACAGGTCAGAATGGGCATTCCCGTGAAACTCAGAAATCAGTTGGAGGAGAGATGGTGGAAGATAGCTACACTTCCGAAGGAGAGTTGGAACTAAGCTGGACTCCTAGAAGGCGCTGCAACAAAGAGATAAGCTCAATCGAAGGAGATAAGTGCAATCCCTAAAAAATAGGGATCTGATAAAGCTGAAGCTTATCCAACCGATCAGAGAAGGGCACGCCGTTCCGGAATTTCAGCAGAAGACCCCCGCCTGTGGGGGAAACTCCACTCGGAAATGTAGTTATTTAAACAAGTTTAGTCTCTGGGAAAACAAGCTTTAGACAGTCTGAAACACTTCTACATTTTACATTTCTGCATTTTCATTTTTCAGTATGCTGCTTAGGCAGCCTAAAACAATCCGAAAAGTCTTAAACCTTCGGGACTTAGGTTATGTTCATGCTTTTCAACGTTGGAGTTGAGTTTTTACTGAATTAATTCAGTAAGTTCTTGTTTATTTTAATTTCTGCAATTTCACTTATGTCTAGCCTTCGCGGCTAGATCTTTAATTCAGGCTTTTGAACAATGAAATTGGTTTGAGCATAAATCTGGACTCGTGAGGCCAAAATGGGCATAGTAATGCATGATAAGTTTCCGTTGATTCTTGAGTCTTGTTCCACGTGAGTGTGTGTCTGAAGTGCCCAATGTGGCTGATCACTCGTTAGGTAAAGAGGGCACACCACTATTAATTGAATTGGCGAATCGTGACTGTGTATCGATTCATATAGTAATAAGGGAATTAATAGGGGTGTTGTGGGCACAAGAGGAATCAGTTGAACACAACAGATCTAGGTCCATCTAGGGCATACTGCTGCCTGTTTGCTTACATCTCTTAGAGAAATTGGGAGGTGGGTAACTGGTTAGGGGTTTAATCGAAGAGAAATCACTTTTAAACCTAAAATGAAAGGATGAATGAGGAGACGCAGAGAGGAATCCGGTCACCATAACTAGATGACCTATCATGTATGAAAATCAGTGCGCCCATGAGCGAGTTGTTTTATGTTTAAACCAAATTCTAATTCAAATGCCAGAACCTTTTGTTATTTGATAATTTCTTTCGTTTCTTTTGCAGATTTAAATTCAGTTTAGTGACAACACCAAACCTCCTTTGTGATTGGTTATGTGAAGATAGAATCATGACAACTCCCTGTGGGATCGAGCCATACTCATTGGCTAGCTACGCTCGTTGTGGGCACATGAGTTTACAAATATATTTTTGAGCGCGAAACGACCGCGCGTCAAATTTGGCGCCGTTGTCAGGGAGCTGGTTTCTAGTGATTTTATCTTCCACAATTGGTGAGCCTGGAAGTTGATGCCCATGGGCTTTTCAGAGGAGACTCTATTGTACGATCCGAAGATAGAGAAGACTTCGAGGAAAAACAGAGCAGTAGTGAAGAAGGCATGCCAAGCAGTAAATAGATCTTGTGAGCCCACACCACCACCAGAAGATCAAGGAGACGAAGGGCACGAGAAGGAAGGATAGTTCGAGAATGGCCACAACATCAATATGGCCGTAAATGGAAATGCCGCGAATGGCAATGCGGATAATAACAGGACTTTAAGGCAGTTGGTCTTCCCGACCAATATGAATTTGCGCCCAATGGGCATTACACTCCCAGCTGTGACTCAGAACTGGGATATTCACGCAAACTTTATCCAGATCTTGCCGAAGTTCCACGGAATTCCGGGAGAGGATCCACAAAGACACTTGCAAGATTTTGAGATGGTTTACCAAACTTAACCATCTGACCATAGACGAGAAGAGTATGTGCGGTTGGTCTCGTTCCCTTTCACTCTTCAAGATGGGGCACGGGACTGGCTGTATACACTACCCACTGGCACTGTGACCACATGGAGACAACTTCAACAGAAGTTTTTGGAGAAATATTTCCCAGCATCTAGAGTACAAGAAATGAGAAGAAGGATAGGGAGCCTGAAGATGGGAATTAATGAAAGTTTCTATGACTATTGAGGAAGATTCCAGGCGATACTGGCAAAATGTCCACAGCACCAGATTACTAAACATGATTTGATTCAGTATTTTGTCGGAGGATTGAGACCACATGAGAGGACGATCGTGAATGCCTCATGTGGAGGATCCATTTTGAACAAACAGCCTGTTGAAGCATTCGGAATTCTCACAGAAATGGCTGAAGACAACTGAGAATTCTGTGGAGAGGGCATTCAGGTTGTAAGTGAGACAGAAAGGGTACCGGACCAGGACAGCAGGATTGATAGATTGTGCGACAAGATCAAAAAAATCTTGTCCGGTGCAAGTATGGCAAGGAAGCCCAGACCTTGTGGGGTATGCAAAGGCATATCACATTTCACTGATGAATGCCATACTCTACAAGATGAAATGGAAGAAGTGAATGCTATAGGGGGCCAGAATGGGCATTCCAGAAGATATGATCCCCATTCCCAGACTTAGAATCCTGGCTGGAGAAACCATGAAAATTTTAGATGGAGAAGGTCGGAGGATGGGCATCCTGGACGCCCATTGCCACCACTAGAGGAGAAAAGGAAGCAAAGGCTAGAAGATCTTATGTTTGCTATGGCTGAGGAGAATGAGAAGTTTAAGCAAGAGACTCGAGCTGGTCTCTCGCACATGAGTAAGCAAATCAATCAATTGGCTCAAGCCATGCACAAAATGGAGGAGAAAAATGGGAAGCTGCCTTCCCAAGTTGAGAATCCGAGAGAATAAGTGAACGCAGTAGCATTAAGGAGTGGAAAAGAGCTTCCGGAGATGGTCAGGCCAAGAGAAGAAAATGATGATGTGCCCTTGGAGGAAGAAGTGGAAAAAATTCCCACAAAAGACAAGGCACAAGAAGCTAAGCAGACTGATACTGTGCCCATCCCGGAAGTGAAGCAATCTGCCAAGATGCCCACTCCAGACACACTGAAACCTCCCTTTCCAGGGAGATTAGCACAGAATAGGAGAGAAGAGGAAACTAGGGAGATGTTAAAGGTATTTAGCAAAGTGGAGATCAACATCCCACTAATCGAGGCAATCAAACAAGTGCCACGGTATGCCCGGTTTCTAAAGGAGCTTTGTACCAGAAAGGTGCGATTCAATGATGATGCAAGGTTCTTAGTTGGGGAGAATGTATCAGCTGTGATACAAAGGAAGTTACCCAAGAAGTGTGATGATCCAGGGATGTTCATGATCCCTTGCATTATTAGAGACAGGAAAATTGAAAAGGTCATGCTGGATTTGGGGGCATCAATCAACGTAATGCCCCTGTTGGTGTTCAAAGAATTGAAGATTGGACCTTTGAAGGAAACCCGTGTGGTCATTCAGCTTGCTGACAGGTCTAATGTATATCCAGAAGGCCTCATTGAAGATGTATTGGTTAAGGTGGACGAGCTTATCTTCCCAGCAGATTTTTATGTGCTTGACATGGGCACAGCGACTTCAAAATCTTCAGTTTTGTTGCTGGGAAGACCTTTGATGAAGACAGCTCGAACCAAGATTGATGTGGACAAAGGCACACTGACATGTGAGTTTGACGGGGAGAAGGTGACGTTCAACATTTTTGAAGCCATGAAGCACCCCCCGGATACAGAAAATTATAATTTTGTGAACACATTTCATTCCTTGAGCCGTTCTACTTTATCCATGGTGAGCAACAGAGAACTGCTGGAGTGGGCATTGTGGGATGGACTGATTGACCAGAATGCCCTGGACGAGGATGATAACATAAAGGATGCAATTATGATGCTGTATTCATTAGAAGAAATGTCATATGGATGTGTGGGCTATGGTGTGCCCATTCGGAGAAATGATGATAAGCTGATGCCTTCTATTATCAAACCGCCCATGCTGAAGTTGAAGGCATTACCAAGGCATCTATAATATGCCTATTTAGGGAATAATGAGACTCTCCCTGTAATCATAAGTGCGAGATTGAATCAAGCTGATGAGGACCGCCTTTTGAGATTGTTGAAACTGTATAAGGAGGCACTCGGATGGACTTTGGCAGATATAAAGGGCATAAGCCCAGCGGTTTGCATGCACAAGGTATTGTTGGAAGATGATGCAAAGCCCGTTCGTGATCCACAAAGAAAGCTCAATCCAGTGATGAAGGATGTGGTTCTAAAAGAGATAGTTAAGCTTCTGGACCAGGGCATTATATACCCGATTTCAGACAGCAAGTGGGTCAGTCCAATCCATGTTGTGCCCAAGAAGTCGGGCATTCAAGTTGTGAAAAATGAGAAAGGAGAGCTTGTGCCCACATGACTGCAAACTGGCTGGAGAGTTTGCATCGACTACCGGAAGCTGAACACGGTCACGCGGAATGATCATTTCCCACTTCCGTTCATTGACCAGATGTTGGAAAGACTCGCAGGAAACAAGTTCTTTTGTTTCTTGGATGGATACTCAGGATACATGCAGATTGCAGTAAGTCAAGAGGACCAGGAGAAAACCACATTCACGTGCCCATTCGGCACATTTACCTATCACAGAATGCCCTTTGGCCTCTACAATGCTCCTGGCACATTTCAGCGATGTATGATGAGCATATTCTCTGATTTGCTAGAGAACTGCATTGAAGTATTCATGGATGACTTCACAGTGTACGGGAGCTGTTTTGATCGATGTGTAGATAATTTAGAGAAAGTGTTGCAGCGTTGTATGGACAAATGCCTAGTGCTGAACTATGAAAAATGTCATTTCATGGTCAGAGAGGGCATTGTACTGGGACATGTGATTTCTGAGAGGGGCATTGAGGTCGATAAAGCCAAAGTAGATATAATAGAAAAATTACCATATCCCACCTCGGTGAAACAAGTGAGAGGATTTCTGGGGCACGCTGGATTCTACAGGAGGTTCATAAAGGATTTTGCAAAAATTGCCCAGCCTATTACTCACTTATTGCAGTAAGATGTTCCCTTTGAATTCGATGAAGAGTGCAAGAAGGCATTCAATTTTTTGAAGAAGCAACTGGTCACGGCACCAGTCATCCAACCACCAGATTGGGGAATGCCCTTTGAGATTATGTGTGACGCCAGTGCTACGATGTGGGTGCGGTACTAGGTAAGAAGAGAGGAAAGGAAAGCCATGTAATTTACTATGCCTCCAAGACTCTGAATGGGGCATAGTATAATTACACCACTACTGAAAAGGAGCTATTGGCGGTAGTGTTTGCATTTGAAAAATTTCGAGCTTACCTCTTGAGAGCAAAGAGCATTGTCTATACAGATCATGGTGCCCTGAGGCACTTGATGGCTAAAAAGAAGACGAAGCCGAGACTAATTAGGTGGATCCTACTTTTACAGGAGTTTGATGTTGAAATAAAAGATAAGAGTGGGGCACAGAACTTGGTAGCTGACCATCTGAGTCGGGTGCTAAATGAGAAAGGCGACAAAATGCCCATTGTCGATCATTTTCCCGATGAGCATTTATATTTAGCAAGGGACACACTAGCACCCTGGTATGCGGATATAGTGAACTACCTAGAGTTTGGGGAAATGCCTATTGGATACTCAAGGTACCATAAAAATAAACTAAGGTATGAGAGCAGGTTCTATGCATGGGATTGCCATATTCTATGGAGAAGGTGTGCTGATCAAATTATCAGAAGATGCATTCCTGATGAGGAGATTGATGAAATTCTAAAACATTGTCACAGTTATGCTTGTGGAGGGCATTTCGGACCAAACCGAACAGCGAGAAGAATTTTAGATTGTGGGTTCTTTTGGCCCACAATATTTAAGGATGCCCACAATGTCTGCAGAAGGTGTGACCAGTGCCAGAGGGTAGGGAACATCACAAGAAGGAATGAAATGCCCATGACACCAATCATGCCAGTGGAGATTTTCGATATTTGGGGAATGGATTTTATGGAACCCTTTCCAAATTCGAGGAGGAACCAATACATTATCCTGGCAGTTGATTATGTGTCCAAATGGGTAGAAGCAAAGGCTATTCCTACCAATGATGCAAGGGTAGTAGCCGCATTTCTAAAATCTCACATTTTTAGTCAGTTTGGTGTGCCCAGGTCCATTATCAGTGATCAAGGGACCCTTTTTGCAACCAAACGCTGGAAAGTTTGTTGAAGAAGTATGGGGTTCACCATATGGTCACCACACCTTACCATCCCCAAGGAATGGCCAAGCTGAAATCTCAAATCGAGAAATTAAAATCATTCTTGGGAAGGTTGTGGCTCCAAACAGAAAAGATTGGAGTATTCATCTGGAAGATGCCCTGTGGGCATACCGAACTGCATTCAAGACTCCAATTGGGATGTCCCCATATAGGATGTTATTTGGAAAGTGTTGCCATCTGCCAGTCGAGTTAGAACACAAAGCACGATGGGCACTTTAGAAGCTGAATATGGATCCTGACGCCGCTGGGCATTTCAGAAAATTTCAAATTCAAGAGCTGGAAGAAATGAGAATGGAGGCCTATGATAATTCGGTGTTGCACAAGGAAAAGAAGAAAAGGCTCCATGATCAAGTAATTCGGAGGAAGAGATTCATCCCAGGACAGAAGGTACTCTTGTACCACTCAAGATTCAAGCTTATGGGAGGAGGACTGATGACCAAGTGGGTTGGTCCATTTGAAGTATATGCAGAATGCCCAAATGGGGCAATTGAGCTGATAAATCCCAATACTGGGAGGCGCTTCAAAGTGAATGGTCACCGTGTGAAAGCTTACCTTTGGCACTCTGAAGAAGATGTCACAGTGATTTGGCTCGCGGAGCCTACTTATGCCTGATCTGGAGTGATGTCGTGCCCATGACAATAACTGGGGCGCTACTGGGAGGCAGCCCATGTATTTATTTGTCTTAATTCATTTTTATTTATTTTAAATAAATTTTCCAGTTAATTAAACTAGTTTAGGGAGCAATTTTACACTTGTTTTGGATAAGTATGGTGTTTGCAGGTTTAGATAATGAGAGAGAAAGATGAAGATAAAATAAATCCCTTGGAAATAGGGATTCTGAAGTGAGGCATTCTGAAGAGATAAAGTTTGTTTCGATTTTTCAGGGGATAAGACTTATCCATTAGCATAGGGCATACTGATCCGGGAGACTCCTAAGGAATCTGAAGAGTCTCAAGTCAAATCATAAATAGTGATTTCTTTTATATAAAAACCTTACCCCACAAAATCTCCACTATCACTTTCACTCGTCTATTGCAAAAATCAGAACTCTCTCTCTCTCTCGATTTTCTTGTAACCCTAATCTCTGAAGACCTTCAAACTCAACAATGGCAAAGACAAGAGGGAAGAAGGTTGCACCCAAGGCTGGACCAAAGGTACGCTTGGAGTTTGAAACTCCTACTGTCTCTGAAGAGCCTGCTCCAGCCAAGGTCATGAAGAAACCCTCTGCCAAGCCCAAGGAGAAAGCTGCGTCTGAGGCAGCCACTTTGAGCAAACATTCTAATGAGACTCTGCTGGAACAGGAGCCTGCGCTTAAGGTTGAGGCAATGAAAGAAAGCTCTATAACTCCAACTCAAACGGAGCAGCAAGATGATAAGGTGACTGCAGAGGGCATGCAGGAGGAAGAGGCTACTGAAGAGCCTGAGCCAAAGTCTAAAAATGGAGCTGAAAAGAAGAAAGCTAAGAAGCCAGTCAAGGCTCCGACCCCTATGCCATTGGTGGAGATCGAGGACTTGGAAGATGAAGAAGAAGGAAATGAAGTTGAAGGAAGAGAAGAAGTTGAAGAGGAAGGAGACAGAGATACTGATTTGGATAAGTACTTGACTGAAATAGAAGACATTGAGGCTGAGCCACAACCGGAGAAGGTACCACTGTTTGAAGAGGAGGACGAGGCACCCGCTGACATCAAGAAGCGAGCACTGGAGAAAACGAAGGGAAAAATGAAGGTTGGAGAGCCCATTCCAGAGCCAACCGAACATCCAGAGGTGTCCCAGCAAGGGGATACCGAAGAAGAGAATGAGCAGCAAGAAACCAGTGCGCCCTCCCAAACTCAGGCAGGCTCTGAAGAGCCCTCAGAGGACTCCTCACCCAGGCGAAGGGTGGGGAAATCTATGAGTGTGAAAGCAGGAGCCAAGCTGGCTGGAGAGGCCTCTTCACGGAAGAGGAAGGTTGAAGAGGGCACTTCAGCCCTTGTGCCTAAAAGAGGCAGAGGGGTGGGGAGCCCCACACCAAGTAAACCCAGCAGTGGCCCGCCACCAGTTAGGGGTATCATCAATTTAAAAGGAGTCCACCGTGAGACGCTCGCAGATCTCGGTATAGAGCAGGAGGTAAGGGACTTGTTTTCTGCAATCGGTTGGGAATGTTTTCTAGATATGGAGTGTGTGATTTTTGCTTCTTTGTCTCGTGATTTTATCAAAAACTTGAAAATTAAAGCTGTGAACAAGCCTGCTACATCCACTAGGGTCTTATCTTTTAAACTGATGGGTAGAAGTTATTCTATGTCGGCTGATGACTTGAACATGTTGTTGGGTATCGTGACATATTTGGGCCTCCAGGATGAGGAATATGTCGATGCCGTGACTGTAGTGCCCGACTCTGCAGAAGGAGTCGACGCACAATGGGTTGATATTGGGGATTGATCCGTTTTTCAGAGCGGATCCACAAAAGGGTATTGCCTAAATAATGATGCTTTGAGATTCTGCCATAGGGTGTTGGCCTATAATTTTTTCGGCCGAAAGGATAGCTCCAATTTAATCACTAATCAGGAGCTGTTTATTTTGTGATGCATAGTTCACAAAATCAAAATCAATTTTGGTTCTGTGGCCATTGCACACTTTCGGGAGATTAAAACACACCCTAGGCATCGTATCTATTGTGCCCAATTAATCACCCAGCTTGCTGTTAGACATAGGCTCCTTGATTTTCATGATACTGAGTTAACCCCACTTCCCCGTGAATATTTTGATCTTAACTGCTTGAGAAGAATGCAAGATGTGGTTAACGATGAGGATGGAAAACCTGTTTTCTTTATGCCGGGGGCAGACCCCTCGAGCATGCTTTTAGCAATGGTAGGTACATCGAGGAAACCACCAGCAGGGAAGGCACCGTAGAGGGAGCACCCAGTCGCAGTGATCATGAGGAGACTTGAGTTGATCGAGAATGCCCAGTTCCAGACCAATGAAAAACTGACCCGAATCGAAGCAGCCCTGAAGGCCTATTTCAAACATGTTGGATTCTCCTACCCAACGTCTGCAACCGACTAGCCTAGTTCTTTCTGTCCTTTTAGATTAGGTTTTGTTTTGTTTTTATTTTTTCTGTTTTCTTTGTTGTCATGTGTTTGAGTCTGTGTCCACACTTTGCAAGTCGCAAAGTGTGTAGGTGGGTAGTTGAGTCAAAGCATGCTATTCTGTGAGTCTGTGTGGGCATTTCATGTGATGATCCAACCTTAATTGCTTTACAGAAAAATCAGCATGCCCATTTAAGATAGGGATGACGAACGAGTTTAGCATACCCTGTGAGACTTGAGCCTATATTTTGTATGCTTCATTTTACAGTTTTCTTTCAATCATGAGTGTGAATAATTATGTGCTTATGATGTTCTAGAATTTGCCTCTGTTCTGCGTTTAATTCTAGGAATTATTGATGCACATGTAGATGAAATAGGCCATGTTTTGCTGAACCACTGAAATAAAATAACTCTCACCAATGACACAGCCTTTGCAGCCCCTTTGAGCCTATAAAATGTCCTGGTTAATTTTGTTTTGGGATGGTTTATACTTAGCCAGGGCATTATAAAACCTGAAAAGAAAAAATGGGGAAGGCAGAGTTGTTTCTGGGAAGCATATATATGAAGGGCTAGAAAAGAAAGAGGGAAGAATTAAATAAAAAAAAAGAATTAACATATTAAAAAAAAGAAAAAAAGTGATTAGAAAAAGAAAAAAAAAGAGTCTAAATAAAAATCCCCCTAGTCTTAAGTGCTCAGAATGCCCAACATAGGAGAATTTAGTGCCTGAACAGGGCACAATAGGGTAGTGAATAGAAAGGAGCTGGGGAGGGGTCTCTAAAATCAATAAAAACCCCTCCCACTTAAAATGCCCACTGTAGCCTAAAAAGCCCTATTGATACTGATACATCATGGCTTCTGGATCGAATGAACAGCAGAACTTTAGCAAACTTATGGGATGAATTTGCATAGAATTACAGCCGAATTAAATGTATACACTGAGTGAAGAGAGTCTGTGAGGAACACCACGTTAAACTCATTTTTGACCTATTTTAGGTATGCTGAAACTTTGCAATTTTTTTGGATTATTTCTGATGTGCCCACACTGAGTAACAATTTGTATGCTTGTGTCTTGAGTCTGTTTTTTTTCTCTTTTCTTTTCTTTTATTTTTTTCTAGATGCGTTGCACCCCACGCTTGAGGACAATCATTCTTAAAGTGTGTGGGTGTGATAAGTCCATTTATTTCGTGTTTTTATGGGCATTTTATCCTCTATAAATGTCCTTTTTAGTGTGTTTTGAGTCGAAAAGAACCAGGTTGCGGTCGAAGGGCATTCCAAGAGTCGAGTCTGGCGGAAGGGGCATTTTATGCCCAGTTATTCACGTTTATCTCACACATATGTTCATCAGAGGCACATGGGACTTCTTCAGTATCCATCCCACATTCGGTCGGTGAAGTGGGCATATCAGATACGGATGGAACTGACAGACGATGTCGTGCCCACAGTACTCGCACAGACTCGACCACAGGTCAGAATGGGCATTCCCGTGAAACTCAGAAATCAGTTGGAGGAGAGATGGTGGAAGATAGCTACACTTCCGAAGGAGAGTTGGAACTAAGCTGGACTCCTAGAAGGCGCTGCAACAAAGAGATAAGCTTAATCGAAGGAGATAAGTGCAATCCCTAAAAAATAGGGATTTGATAAAGTTGAAGCTTATCCAACCGATCAGAGAGGGGCACGCCGTTCTGGAATTTCAGCAGAAGACCCCCGCCTGTGGGGGAAACTCCAATCGAAAATGTAGTTATTTAAACAAGTTTAGTCTCTAGGAAAACAAGCTTTAGACAGTCTGAAACACTTCTACATTTTACATTTCTGCATTTTCATTTTTCAGTACGCTGATTAGGCAGCCAAAAACAATCCGAAAGGTCTTAAACCTTCGGGACTTAGATTATGTTCATGCTTTTCAACGTAGGAGTTGAGTTTTTGCTTAATTAATTCAGTAAGCTCTTGTTTATTTTAATTTCTGCAATTTCACTTATGTCTAGCCTTCGCGGCTAGATCTTTAATTCTGGCATTTGAACAATGAAATTGGTTTGAGCATAAATCTGGACTCGTGAGGCCAAAATGGGCATAGTAATACATGATAAGTTTTCATTGATTCTTGAGTTTTGTTCTACGTGAGTGTGTGTCTGAAGTGCCCAATGTGGCTAATCACTCATTAGGTAAAGAGGGCACACCACTATTAATTGAATTGGCGAATCGTGACTGTGTGTCAATTCATATAGTAATAAGGGAATTAATGGGGTGTTGTGGGCACAAGAGGAATCAGTTGAACACAACGTTCGTCTAGGGCACACTGCTGCCTATTTGCTTACATCTCTTAGAGGAATCGGGAGGTGGGTAACTGGTTAGGGGTTTAATTGAAGAGGAATCACTTTTAAACCTAAAATGAAAGGATGGATGAGGAGATGCAGAGAGGAATTCGGTCACCATAACTAGATGACCTATCATGTATGAAAATCAGTGTGCCCATGAGTGAGTTGTTTTATGTTTAAACCAAATTCTAATTCAAATGCCAGAACCTTTTGTTATTTGATAATTTCTTTCGTTTCTTTTGCAGATTTAAATTCAGTTTAGTGACAACACCAAACCCTCTTTGTGATTGGTTACGTGAAGATAGAATCGCGACAGCTCTCTATGGGATCGACCCGTACTCATTGGCTAGATACGCTCGTTGTGGGCACAGGAGTTTACAAATATATTTTTGAGCGCGAAACGACCGCGCGTCAGCCACTTATAACAAAATTAAAGATTAACGACAATATTTACATTATTAACATACATATATAGATAATCCTAGTGCAAATGCACTCATAGGTGAGTGCAAATGGGTGCAATTTATGCATTCATCAACTCCCCCAAACTTAAATATTTGTTTCTCCTCAAACAAAAACAAGAGTAGCAAGGCAAGGATTTTCATTTAAGTAGAATCAAGATGACAATTTGCTTCAAAATCTAAAGATGAGCAATGCATAGATTATATTAGCAATCAAACATAAACAAGTACAATAAAATCATCATGATACAATTATAGAAGTACAAGATCTCACAAGGATCTAAAGAGTCCGGCTAGGTTCCTCAGGATTCTGTTATGCATGTTGCTTCGGATATCATCAAATCTTGTGTACATATCCTACCTCAGATTCCCAAACTCGTCATGCACATCACTCCTCCAGTTTTGCATGGACTCCTCCATTGACATCATGTAGCCATCCAGTGCATCAAAATGGCTAGAAATTTGTTCCTCTGTGTAGTGTTGCCCTCGTCTAAAATTGGTGTTGGATGGTTCCTCTCCAGCATCGTGTCCTCCTCCTTTTGGTTGTCCATCAATAGCATCTCTGATGCCCCTAGGAAGTCCCGTAGCTCGAATAGCCTCACGATGAGCTAGTGTATCCATCATCTAATTTTCTCATTCTTGGAAGTTGGATACATGAGTAAGAGCCGGATTTGGCAGTAGAAAGTTCCCCCCTCCTCTCATGGATAGTAGATATGTGGTTGTGTCCGAGGTGGGCATCTTTATATTTCTCAAGTAGGGGACACTCAAGAGTCTCGATCCTGGACTCTCTTGGTACTCATCCAAGTTAATGTTGAAGTGCTCGGCTATTAGGGTGATCAATCCCTCAATGCAAATCCAGCCATTATCCATGTAAGCCTGTCTTTGAAGCTGATCTAGAAAGAATGCACCGAAATTCAGGTGGACGGCATTCAACATGGCTCACAATACGAACAATTCTATCGTCCTCAACCCACTGTTCTCTCGCCTAGCAAAAACTGAAGATGCTAGAATGCGGTGCAGATATCTAAAGACGGGGTTAGGCATGGCAGATGCCTTGGCAATGCTGGACTTATACTTCTTAGTATCAGACTCCGTAAGGCAGACTGGGTGGTATGCAAAGTCCTTGTCATATCTAGCCGGAGCATGGTAGATGTCGTTCTCAGGAGCATTGAAGATTCGGTTGACGTCCTCAACCGTGAGAGCTCTATCCACATTGTCCAACCTAAAAGTGCACCTAACGGGACCTCTCTTGGCCGTCCTTTTGATGTCCAGTGTACTCAGCACCTCTTTCACCAAGAGAGGGTAGGTTTTTCTTGTTGTCTCCAGAGCCTGTAGCTAACTGATCCTGTCCAGAAGGGTCCAAACGTCGTCCCTTATCCCAATAATCTCTATGGATGTAGGACACATGAATCATGTAGTGGCCATGCTCAATGGGAAGAGTCTATCCCAATTTGTCCTGTGCCCTGTCTCTGTAAAGTAAATCCCATATGTCATGGGATCATCTATCCCGAGGTCTTCTGATGCGGCCAATCAATACGCGGAAGCAAAGAAATGAACACACGACAACTATATGGCTGATTCAATCCAAAAAAAACTAAAAAATAACAAATCAATAACCCCAATATACTGTACTAAATCAATGAATTCGACTTTAACAAGAATTAAACCCAAAAACAACCCCAAATAACCCGAAAACCCCTAAATAAAGACTTGATCAGAAACCTAGGCACACGACCTTGGATTGAGCTCAAATTTTAACACAAGGCACAATCTGTAGAGATGAAAAACATATCCCAAAATTAGCTCAAACTCAAGTTTAGGTTGGAAGATCGAATGGTGGAAATTTCAGGACCCGATTTAGGGTTTTTAGACCTAAAAATGGTTAGTTAAGGCTACGAACTGATGTGGGATGACTTTATGGATGAAGGTGACAATATTGGGATATTATGGATATGAGTGGAGGCTGTGGAGGTGGTGATTGACGTGGTGGTGGTGGAATCGAATGATAGAAGATGAATCTTACCCGAAACGAACCCTGAATCGACGAGAACTCGGAACGCGCCTATGGAGTAATCTTCAATGGCTGTCTAACCCAGATACTATGAGATATCATGAACGAGACAAAAGATTTCAAGTCTGAAAATTTCAGAACCAAACTCTACCAGAAGAACCGATGTTGTGTGAGACAAAAGAATAGCGTAAAAGCTATGTTTTTCATTCAATCAAGTCTCCTTCACAAAGGGAACGAAAATCCCCTAAATAATAAACCTAGGAACGAAAATCCCATTTGTCTTGGGCCTAGAATTCAAAATGGGCTAATTAAAACTACTACTCGATCCAATATCACTTAAACAGATTGTGATAATTGGGTCTGCTAAATAAATAAAACCACAACTGAAATAATAGACTAGAAATAAAATAAAATAACTAATTAAATCATCATGGAATGACTTTTCCATGGCTTCAATCGAGCTCTACGATGCTTAATAAAGTCACCAACTTGGACTGCTTGAAATCAGTTCCATCATCTTCCAACTTCTTTCCAACATAGCACTGGAAGTACCCTTGCAGCTTCTTGGCTCTTAATCTTGTCACTGGACCTCTCAGCTGCAACTCCGGATTCAAATCCGCAATGCTTGTCTCGATCTCATCATCTTCTTCTTCTGCCTCTTCTTTCTGTTCTATTTCGGGGTCGGATTCGGGCTCTCGTCTCCTTGTAGACTTCATTCCCCTTCTTAGTGCCATTTTTCTTTATTTGGGATATGGTATCTGAGAAAAAGAAAAAGAATCCATAAGACATAGGGGAAAAACCAACTTAAAATCCAAACAAAGAAATTGAGGTTTCAAAGTATATGACAAAATCCAACATACTTCCTCAACTAACTTTGGTGAATCAAAGTTTAAATTCATTTATAACTTCAAGCTTCTTTGCAAATGATAGACATGCTTCACTTTCCAAAGTACCAACACCAAAATACACATTGAGGCACACATTTAAAATGCTACAAAATGCCCAATTCCAATTTTGACAATATCAAAAACAAAGGCAAAATATAAATGTGTCCAAAACCAAATATATTAACATAAGAAAAAATAGGTTTGATAGTTTGGTATAAAGGCCCTTAATTAAAATATGACAACATCAAAAGCATAGGACCAAGTAACAAAAATGCTTCAACACTATCAATGAACAACAATGCTTGTTTCCAATGGTTTTAACAACCCAATTCAATCATAAGTACAAATCTAGACAATGGGGGCTCGATTTAATGTAACAATATCAACAACAAAGAGCCCCCCTTATCTATACAACATTAAGGTTAAATTGAGCATGTAAATTTCCATTCAAAACCAACATTCTTGCACCAATTCTCAAACATTCAAATTTCCCCAAATTAGTCATTTAATTCTCAAATTTCAAATCAATTAGAAGATGGCATAGGCTCATTGTGCAAGAATGTAGTAAAAACATCAAATAAGAGAGCAAGGGTCCCAATATCATGCAATGGCATACAAATTATTTGACAAATCAAGCTCTATGCTCCATTCCAACAATTTCAACATGAACCCAAGCCAAATGCACCAAAATTCAACAAATTCTTTCAACTCACATGCATTAGTCTTACTTAGACTTGGTAGGAACAAAATACAACAATTTATCAACCCAAAAATGGTGTATTTTTCCACAAATTAGCACAATGTATTTCATCCTAGTTGTCTAAGTGCAAGCATCATGAACATTTCACCCTCATTTGAGCAACAATGGAGACAAAAACAAGCAATTGATATGAAAAATCAAATTCCACCATTATTGCCCCAAATTTATGAAGAATTCAAACAAAATCCACCAAAACCCAAGCACAAAATCAACACCCATATCATACTCAAGCTAGCATTTGTATATTCCTTCCAATGTAAGCCCAATTCAAGGAAAATTCATGAAATTTTTGTGTATTTCAATTCTAGGGCATAAAAGAGGAATTTTTCCCAAATTTTCTCAAATTATGAACAATAGAACCATAGAATTTATGCTAGAGTATAATGCAAGTGGAATCATGGAGGAATTTGAAGAATTTACCTTGATTCTTGAGGGATTTTCACAGAAACCGTTAGTCAGAGTGTATGAGAGTGTAAAAATGAGAGTGAAATGAGAGAAATTGTGTTTAAAACCCGTCAGACCGCGGGGCGCGACCCCTGGGTCGCGTAAAGAAGCCGCGTCTCGGATGGTCTGCAACATGACCCTGTCTTTGCTCACGCCTGATGCCAGCGTTCGGGCTGAAGAAAATCGAGCCTCAGAAGAGCTCTGCAATACGGCATCTGCTCGCGCCTGATGCTCTCGTTCAAAGTGATCTGGGGCACAAAAATAAAAGGAAAATAAACAACAAAATTAAAATAATTGGGTTGCCTCCCAACTAGCGCTTAATTTAACGTCGTGAGCTCGACGGGATACGGTCTTCAAACATCTTTCAAATGGAGTACAAACACTCCGGCTTGCTCCTCTGCATTGTAGAACTTTTTCACACGTTGTCCATTGACAACAAATAGATTACCGTCCTTGGCTTGCAATTCCACCGCACCACTCTCAAAGATCCTTGAGATCAGATAAGGGCCTTCCCACTTGGTTTTGAGCTTCCCGGGAAACAATTTCAACATTGAGTTGAAAAGCAACACGGCATCTCCGGGTGCAAGTTCTTTCTTCCTCAAGAACTTGTCATGATAGAGTTTGGTCCTCATCTTGTAGATGGAGGAATTTTCAAAGGCCTCAAGCCTAAATTCGTCAATTTCATTTAATCAGAAAATTCTTTCTTTTCCTGCCATCTCAAAATCAAGGTTAAGCTTCCTGGTAGCCCAATAGGTTTTGTGAGTGAGCTCAATGGGGAGGTGACAAGACTTCTCAAAAACTATTTGATAGGGAGACATGCCCAATGGAGTCTTGTAGGCCATCATATAGGCCCAAAGTGCTTCATCAAGGTGACTCGACCAATCCTTTCCGTTCATTTTAACCACCTTTTGGAGGACTTGTTTCACCTCCTGATTTGCAAGCTCGGCTTGCCCATTTTCTTGTGGGTGGTAAGAAGTCGTCACCTTGTGCTTTACTCCATGTCATGCTAGGAGGTTTGTCATCTACTTATTGCAAAAGTGGGTGCCTCTGTCACTTATCAAAGCTCATGGTGCTCCAAATCTTGTTAGAATATTCCTTTGAAGGAATTTCAGCACAACTCTCGAGTCATTAGTCTTTGTAGAAATGGCCTCAATCCACCTTGATAGATAGTCCACCGCAAGAAGGATATAGAGATTTCCTTTGGAGGCTACAAAGGGGCCCATGAAGTCAATCCTCCAAACATCAAATAGTTCAACTTCAACAATGGCATTCATCGGCATTTCATCTCTTTTCGAAATCGGCCCCATCCTTTGGCATCTCTAGCACCCTTTCACAAACTCTCTATAATTTCTAAACAAGGAGGGCCAATAGAACCCGCTTTGTAGAATCTTTCTTGCAGTTCTACTGGATGCAAATGGCCTCCACAAGGTGAATTGTGGCATGCCTTTAGAATCTCGTTCCATTCCTCCTCCGGTACACACCTTCTAAGCATGGAATCGGCACACCTTCTAAAGAGATACGGCTCCTCCTATACATAGAATTTGAGGTCGTGGAAGAATTTCTTCCTTTGGTAGCTTGTCATCTCTATGGGCACTACTTTGGCAATAAGATAGTTGACAATATCCGCAAACCATGGGACTTTTGTTGATGCCAACATTATTCTCTCATCGGGAAAACTCTCATTGATTGGCCATGTGTTCTCTTCCTCTCCTTTCACGTGCTCCAACCGGGATAAATGATCCGCAACCATATTCTCACATCCTTTTCTATCTCGGATCTCCACATCGAATTCTTAAAAAAGGAGAATCCATCTTATGAGGCTCGGCTTTGCATCTTTCTTCGCAAAGAGATACCTCAAAGCGGCATGATCAATGTGCACAATAGTTTGAGCCCCAATGAGATAGGGTCTAAACTTGTCGAATGCATAAACCACTGCAAAGAGCTCCCTCTCCGCGGTGGTGTAGTTAATTTGGGCTGGATCCAACGTTCTACTTCCGTAGTAGATCATCTAGAAGAGTTTATCCCTCTTTGATGAGCCCGGTGCTAGCATTGATGATTCAAATTCTGAGTTGTAGCTTAGAGGTCCAGTGACGAGACTTAGAGCTAAGAAGCTGCAAGGATACCTTCAGTGTTATGTCGGGAAGAAGCTGGAGGATGTTGGAGTTGATTTCAAACAATCCAAGTTGGTGACAGTATTGAGCATCGAGGAGCTTGACTGAATTGAATAATTAGACATTCCTTACTATTTATTTTAGTTATTTTAGTTATTTTATTTATTTTGGGCTATTATTATTAGTTGTGGATTTATTTAATTAGCAGTCCAAGTTATCACAACCTGTTTAGGTGATATTGGACCCAGTAGTAGTTTTAATTAGTCCAGTTCGAATTCTAGGCCCAAGACACTTTAATTTTCGTTCCCTAGGTTAATTATTTAGGGAATTTTCGTTCTGGATGTTTCTCAGACTAGATTTGAATGAAAAACAGCTTTACGCTTTTCTCCCGTCTCACAAACAAACATCGGTTCTTTGGTAGAGTTTGATTCTGGTGATTCCAGACTTGAAATTTATTTTCTCGTTCATGATATCTCATAGTATCCGGGTTAGACAGCCATTGAAAGTTGCTCCATAGGCGCGTTCCGAGTTATCGTCGATTCGGGGTTCGTTTCGGGTAAGTTTCATCTATCCTTTTCATTTTTCTTCATCATCGATCCTTCCACCTTCACCACAGCCACCACCCACGTCCATAACACTCCCATATCATCATCAACACCCTCAAAATCATCCCACTTCAGATCGAAACTCGGATTCATCGATTTAGGTCTAAAAACCCTAAATCGGGTCAGAAACTTCCAACCATTCGATCTCTTAAACCACTTGGACAAATTAGCTAAATTTTGGATATGTTTTGCAACTCTACATATTATGCCTTGTGTTAAAATTTTAGCTCAATCAGAAGTCATTTTCATAGGTTTCTGTTCGTGTCTTTAATTTAGGATTTTACGGGTTATTTAGGTTGTTTTGTGTTTAATTCTTGTTGAATTCGAATTCCTTGATTTAGTACAGTATATTGAGGTTATTAATTTAGTATTGTTTAGTTTATTGTTTGGTTGAATCACATACATAGTTGGCATTGTTCGATTCTTTGCTTCCGCTTTATATTTGGTCGTATCATAATTTTGGTACCAGAGCCACGTCGACTTCGGTTGGTCGTGGTTCAATCCAAATTTGTGTGTGACACAGTAGGGGCAAAAGTAGTCGATCCCATTGAAAAAAAAAATCGTACAAAAAAAATCGATAAAAAAGAAGAAAAAAAAAAGAAGGTGATCGAGCCCTATTGTGTTCACCGTGTTTCTTGAGTATCTTGATTCATTCTTGAAGTTCTTGGTAGTTCTTGATTAGTCTTGTTGAGTTTGGGTAGTATTTGTCTTGTTTTCTTTGAGTCGTGTCGCGATTTGCCGTTCTTCATCATATAGTGATTGGGGACGTCACTTTGCAGTTTCTTGTATTGTTGGGGAGTCATAATTTTTGGTCCTATTGCTGGAGAAAAGAGGGAGGGTCGAAAATTTTGTGTCTAGTATGTATAGGAGTTTGGTTAGTTGTTTCCTAGTAGGATTGGGATATACTTTCCTACTTTGGTTGGTCGTTGTTTCCTAATTGAGCTCGTGACCATACCTGGTGCAATCTTGTTCCACGATTCAGCATATTTTCCCTCCCATATTACCCACCATATTCCAGTTCCTAGTCTCTAGCTGATTCTACCTCCTATCCACCGTTTTCAGCCCAAAAATCGGTTTTCTGCAGATTTTGCTCCCGAACTCCGATTTTTGCCCATAATACCATTCCGGAAGCGTCTCGACGTGCTGAACAAAACTCATTGATTTTCTATGACATATAGGTACGGTTGGCCAAATTCAGCCGTCTTCAGGGTGAAATCGCCTGTTGAACATTTTCCGGTTTTGCCGTTTCTTCGAATTTTCCTACCTTTTCACCCCTACAGCCGACCTTTACCCTTTATAGCCTACTTCGTGGTGTTTTGTGTATCCCGTGGTACTTTGGGAGTCAAGTTCGAGCTCTTGACTAGAGCTGGAGGAGTCAATAGCAATTCTCCTACTGGAATCCGCAGTTCTACTGTGAGTCGCTGGAGTTCAAGCTTTATTGAGAGTTTATACACTTTGAGTGCTATACACGAGAGTAAAAAAAAAGTGTGAGGTCCTGTTCTTTTGTTTTCTTTGTTTTAATTATTTTGCAAGTACTAATGGAATCCAGAGATGGATATAACAAGATGAATGATAAGTCACCCACATCGCCTAGTACTCCTACAGACGCAGTTTCATCAATGCCACAGCCGTGGGATGCCCAGTACCACCATCAAGAACTGGAGCATAAGCTGGATAGTTCATTGGCCAAAGTGATGGCACAGCTTGAGCTTATTGCTGCTCGAATTCCTGCACCACCACCAGTTCAAGCCCAACCTGTCCAGCCAGAAGGACCAGACCGACAACCAGCAGCAGCTCATCAGCCAGAAGTTGTTGTAGTCGAGCCAGCCAGAGCAAATGCTAGAGCACCACAAGCTCAGCATCACCAGCCTCATGTGCAGTTTAACGATCCATATGATAGAGATGCTGCAGAAGCTTTTGGTGATTTCGCAGAGGGATTTGAGGATGAGTATGATCCATTCCAGAGACGTGACCGACCACGTCAGCCTTACCACCGACATGCAGCCCGACGTGCGGATCCTGAAAGCCTGTTGAATAACATTAAGACAAGCATCCCTGAGTTTGAGGGATTACATGATCCAGACCTTTATCTTGACTGGGAGAGAAAGGTTGAAGAGATTTTTAACTGCTATGATTTTCCTAAGCAAAAGAAGGTCCAGTTAGCACCATTAGAGTTCAGAGGATATACAGCCACCTGGTGGGAGTTCCAGCAGAACCGGCGACGTCGAGAGCGCCACCCACCTATTGATTCATGGCATGAGATGAAGGACGTCATGAGAGGACGCTTCATTCCGGTACATTATAAGTGTGACCTCGAGAAAAAACTGAACCGAATCAGACAGGGTACACGTTCCATAGAGGAGTACCACAAGGAACTCGAGACAACCCTTAATCGAGTTGGGAAAAAAGAGACATCGGTTGCCACAATCAACTGATACATTGAGGGAATGAATCCAGACATTGCCTGTGAAGTCGAGTTGAGGGACTTCACCAGTATTGAGGCCATGGTCCATTATGCCTCAATAGTAGAGCGGCAGCTCAGAGATGGCCGCAAGAGACCATCACAGTCGACGCCGACATAGACACAGTGGGGTCGAGGTGAGTCTTCTACATCTAGAACAGCCCCTACATGTCATCAAGACCAACAGTCCCAGCCCGTTCTCCGTTTTGAGCAGTTTGCACCGCAGTCGAGCCGCAGACCTGAGTACAATTCGCCTGCACCGAACAGAGGTAATCCAAATTGAATAGTGCAGCCCAGTCAGTCTTCGAATAGTACTCTAGGGAGAGCACGTGACATTCAATGTCACAAGTGCAGAGGATGGGGACACTTCCAAGCCCAGTGTCTGAACCGCCGAGTTCTTTTCCTTACTGAGCAGAATGAGCTGGAGTCAGCAAGTGAGGAAGAGCTCGATGAAGCAGAAGTAGAAGGAGACACCGAACAGCCCCTTCACCGTCCACTTGTGGATGAGGTTGAAGATGAGAAGCCGAAGCAAGCCCACGTCAGTCTTGTTTCGATCTGAGCATTGAGCCTGATTCGAGAGGAGGATCAGAATGACCAGCGTGAAAACATCTTCTATGTGCGCTGTGAAATGCAAGATAAGACGTGCTCACTCATCATTGACAGTGGTAGCATCGTGAACGCGATCAGCCAGTACGCAGTGGGGAAGTTGAATCTGATTCCACAAAAGCACCCCAAGCCGTACCATTTGCAGTGGCTGACTGACCGAGGAGAAATCCGCGTTGGATATCAAGTAAGTGTTACTTTCTCCATTGGTCAATTTACTGATACTGTTCTTTTTAACGTCATCCCTATGGAAGCGTCGCATATATTGCTTGGTCGTCCGTGGCAGTTTGATAGGAAGGCGATCCACGATAGATACGCCAATACTTATACGGTGACCCGAGACGGACGGACCACCAGATTATGGCCAATGACGCCTAAGGACATCAATGAAGATCAAATGAGGATGCAATAGAGATTTAAGGAAGAGAAGACGAAACGGGCCGAGAGCAAGCAACCTTTTCAACCCGGACAGCTCGCGGCCGCGACTCAGAATGCTAAGGGAACCACGTCCACCCCTAAGGATCCTACTAAGGTCGTCCTTTCTGCAGCCCCTTCTCCCTCCAGTGCAGCTAGTTCGGAGCCCGTGCACCGGAACTTGTTTATCAGTGCAAAAGGTGTACAAAAAGTCATTAAAGCTGGTATGCCTATCGTTCTCCTTACTTTTAAGGCTAATGATACTTCTAATATTGTTGTTCCTCCTGTTTTGTAGCCTCTGATGGACGAATTTAAAGATGTATTCCCAGAGGAGATACCGAGTGGTCTGCCACCAATTCGTGGAATTGAGCACCAGATCGACTTTCAGCCGGGAGTAGTCCTCCCAAACTGACCAGCTTACCGTACCAGTCCTAAGGAGATAAAAGAGATAGATCGTCAAGTCAAGGAGTTTCTGGAGAAGAAGCAGATCAGAGAGAGCCTATCGCCGTGTGCAGTGCCCGTCATACTCGTCCCCAGGAAGAATAACGAGTGGCGCATGTGCATGGATTTCCGGGCCATTAATAAGATAACGGTAAAGTATCGCTTCCCTATTCCCCGTTTGGATGATATGTTAGATGAGTTGTCTGGAGCGTCTATCTTTTCAAAAATTGATTTACGTTCTGGATATTTTCAAGTGAGAATGAGTGAGGGGGATGAATGGAAGACTGCGTTCAAGACGAAGCATGGATTGTACGAATGGCTTGTCATGCCATTTGGGCTTACCAACGCCCCTAGTACATTCATGCATCTCATGAACCATGTCTTGAGATATGTGATAGGGAAGTATGTAGTCGTTTACTTTGATGACATCCTTATCTATAGTACTTGTGTTTCTGAGCATGTTAGACATCTTAGGCATGTTTTTGAGTTGTTGCGTGCTGCTAAGTTGTATGCTAATTTATCTAAGTGTACTTTTTGCATGGATGATGTTGTCTTTCTAGGATTTGTTGTGAGTAGTCGAGGTGTTGAGGTTGACAGATCTAAGGTTAAGTCCATTGAGGAGTGGCCCATGCCTAAGACCTGTGCTGATGTTCGGTCTTTTCATGGTTTGGCTGGATTTTATCACCGTTTTGTGTGGGATTTTTCCACTATAGTTGCCTCGTTGACCGAACTCAGTAAGAAAGATAGAAAGTTTAAGTGGGGCAAGGCCCAAGAGTATGCTTTTAATTTGCTGAAGTCAAAATTGTGTAATGCTCCTGTGTTGGTTTTGCCTGATTTTAATAAGATGTTCGAGATTGAGTGTGATGCCTCTGGTGTAGGCTTTGGTGCTGTTTTGATGCAGGATAGGAAGCTAGTCGCCTACTTCAGCGAGAAGTTGAATGGCGCAGCTCTGAGGTATTCTACCTACGACAAGGAGTTGTATGCACTGAAGAGGTCTTTGGAGACTTGGCAGTACTACCTGCGCCTGAAAGAGTTCGTGATTCACACTGATCACGAGTCACTAAAGCACCTGAAGGGACAGCAAAGCTTGAACTTGCACCATGCTCGATGGGTAGACTTCATTGAGTCGTTCCCATATGTGATCAAGTATAAGAAGGGAGAGGAGAATGTGGTTGCTGATGCACTCTCCCGCAGGTATGCTTTGATTTCTGTTATGCATGCACAGTGTCGAGGTCTTGAGCATGTTAAGAGCTTTTATGCTTCCGATCCATTCTTTGGACCTATTTTTTCATCTTGTGTTGGTAAATCTCGTGCTGTGGATTCATATTATGTGGTTGATGGATTTCTGTTTAAGGATGCAAAGTTGTGTGTGCCTGATTATTCTATGCGAGAGTTATTTATTTTGGAGTCACACGCAGGGGGTCTTATGGGCCATTTTGTTGTCAATAAGACGTTAGATCTTTTGCATGAGCATTTTTATTGGCCTCGCATGAAAAGAGATGTTGAGAGAGTCTGTGCTAGATGTATTACATGTAAGAAGGCTAAATCCACTTCGAGTCCATTTGATCTTTATACGCCTTTGCCGGCGCCATCTGCTCCTTGGGTAGATATATCCATGGATTTTATTTTGGGTTTGCCTCGTTCAAAATCTGGTAAAGACTCTGTGTTTTTGGTTTTTGATCATTTCTCAAAAATGTCTCATTTTATTGCATGCAAAAAGACTGATGATGCCGTTAATATTGCGAATCTGTTCTTTCGTGAAGTAGTCCATTTGCATGGCATCCCTATGACCATTTTTTCTGATAGGGACTCGAAATTTTTGGGGTATTTTTGGAGAGTTTTATGGGAAAAGTTGGGTACTAAACTGTTATTTTCTACTGCATGTCATCCACAGACAGATGGTCAGACGGAGGTAGTAAATAGGACGTTAGGTACTCTTCTGCGTGCATTAGTAAAAAATAATCTAAAATCATGGGAAGAATGTTTACCATTTGCTGAGTTTGCATATAATCGGGTTGTGCATTCTTCTACACATATGTCGCCTTTTGAGGTAGTTTATGCTTTCAATCCGTTGACTCCAACGGATCTTATTCCTTTACCTATTGATCATCTTTCGAGGTTGCAAGGTATTCGTAGGGCTGAACAGATTCGCGAGATGCATGAAAAGGTGAAGACGAGGATCGAGCTTCAGGGAGTTCGAAATGCAGCTAAAGTGAATATGCACCGCAAGCAAGTGTTATTCAAACCCGGTGATAAGGTTTGGGTTCACTTCAGCCCGGGACATTTTCCTAACTTAAGGAAGTCGAAGCTGATGCCTCGTGGAGATGGGCCGTTTACTGTAGTTGCTCGAGTCAACGATAATGCTCACCGACTTGATCTACCTGGTGAGTATAAATGTTCTCCAACGTTTAATGTTTCTGATCTCTCTCCTTTTCCTGTAAATGATTTTGATGAGGAAGACCCGAATTCGAGGTCGAATTCTTTTGAGAAATGGGGGAATGATGAGCCCAGTGCTAGCATTGATGATTCAAATTCCGAGTTGCAGCTTAGAGGTCCAGTGATGAGACTTAGAGCCAAGAAGCTGCAATGATACCTTCAGTGTTATGTCGGGAAGAAGCTGGAGGATGTTGGAGCTGATTTCAAACAGTCCAAGTTGGTGACTGTATTGACCATCGAGGAGATTGACTGAATTGAAAAATTGGACATTCCTTGCTATTTATTTTAGTTATTTTATTTATTTTGGGCTATTATTATTAGTTATGGATTTATTTAATTAGCAGTCCAAGTTATCACAACCTGTTTAGGTGATATTGGACCCAGTAGTAGTTTTAATTAGCCCAGTTTGAATTCTAGGCCCAAGACACTTTAATTTTCATTCCCTAGGTTAATTATTTAGGGAATTTCATTCTGGATGTTTCTCAGACTGGATTTGAATGAAAAACAGCTTTACGCTTTTCTCCCGTCTCACAAATAAACATCGGTTCTTTGGTAGAGTTTGGTTCTGGTGATTCTAGACTTGAAATCTATTGTCTCGTTCATGATATCTCATAGTATCCGGGTTAGACAATCATTGAAGGTTGCTCCATAGGCGCATTCCGAGTTCTCATCGATTCAGGGTTCGTTTCGGGTAAGTTTCACCTATTCTTTTCGTTTTTCTTCATCATCCATCCTTCTACCATCACCACAGCCACCACCCACGTCCATAACACTCCCATATCATCATCAACACCCTCAAAATCGTCCCACTTCAGATCAAAACTCGGATTCATCGATTTAGGTCTAAAAACCCTAAATCGGGTCAAAAACTTCCAACCATTCGATCTCTTAAACCACTCAGCCAAATTATCTGAATTTTGGATATGTTTTGCATCTCTACAGATTATGCCTTGTGTTAAAATTTAAGCTCAATCCGAGGTCGTTTGCATAGGTTTCTATTCGTGTCTTTTATTTAGGGTTTTACGGGTTATTTGGGTTGTTTTGTGTTTAATTCTTGTTGAATTCGAATTCCTTCATTTAGTACAGTATATTGAGGTTATTAATTCAGTATTGTTTAGTTTATTGTTGGGTTGAATCACATATATAGTTGGCGTTGTTCGATTCTTTGCTTCCGCCTTATATTTGGTCGTATCACTCTTTTGTCCAAGAGCGGCTCCCACTGCAAATCTCGCTTGTGTCACACATCACCTCAAATGGCTCACTCCAATTGGGTGTGATTAGCACTGGTGCCGTGATCAATGCCTTTTTCAAGGTCTCAAAAGCCTGCAAACAATGAACTCAAAATCAAACTCAACGACTTTTTCAATAAGACGACACAAAGGCTTAGAGACTTTAGAAAAATCTTTAATGAAACACCTATAAAAATCGACATGTCCCAAAAAGCTTCTAACTCTCTTTTCATTGATTGACGGGGGTAGTTTTTCGATTGCAACAATCTTTGCTCGGTCTACCTCAAGACCTTCCCCCGACACCTTGTGTCCTAGAACAATGCCATCTCTCACCATGAAGTGGCATTTCTCCCAATTTAGCATGAGATTGATGTCTTCACACCTCTGCAAGACTTGTGCTAAATTATCAAGACAATGATCAAATGAATCTCCAAAAACTGAAAAATCATCCACGAATACCTCCATTATATTCTCAATCAATCCATGAAAAATGGACATCATACACCTTTGAAAGGTGGCGAATGCATTACACAACCCAAATGACATCCACCTATATGCAAATATGCCATATGGACAAGTAAAGACGGTCTTTTCTTGGTCCTCGAGAGCAATCATGATTTGATTATACCCCGAGTAACCATCAAGAAAGCAATAAAATTCATGACCCGCCAACCTATCAAGCATTTTATCTATGAAGGGTAAAGGAAAATGATATTTTCTAGTGTATGCATTCAGTGCCCTGTAATCTATACACATTCTCCAAATGGTCACCACTCGAGTAGCAATTGTTTCTTTATTATCATTCTTAACAATAGTCATCCCCCTTTTTAGCAACCACTTGAGTAGGACTCACCCACTCACTATCTGAAATAGCAAAAATTATCCCGGCATCAAGTAATTTCAACACCTCTTTTCTAACCACTTCTTGCATAATATGGTTAAGTCTCCATTGGTTTTGCGCTTTAGGCTTATAATCTTCTTCTAATAAAATTTTATGCATGCAAATAGAAGAATTTATACCTTTAAGATCAGAAATTGACCACCCTATAGTGCTTTTAAACTTTCTTAACACCCTTAGCAATCTATCCAATTTTTCATCTGATAGAAGTGAAGAAACAATTACCGGTTTTTGCTTGTTGTCATCTAGATACGCATACCTCAAGTGTGTAGGTAGGGGCTTCAACTCCATGGTTTCCTCCTTTGCTTTCAACTCTTCCTCCTTTGATGTTTGGTCTTCATCTCTCAATGGGAGGAATTTGGCTTCCTTAAGTACGATTCCTGAAATGAATTCATCATAGAGACTGAATCACAAAGACCAATATCATCGTTAGATAAAGAATTAAAGATAGAGTTAGAAATGCAAATCTCAAGAGAATCCTTTGGTCTACACATCTCCTCTTCTTCTACGCACTCATCTACCATTTGGAGCACTTTGTACTCCTCTATGCTCTTTGTCTCATCTTCGGCATGTTGCATTACTTTTTGAAGGAAGAATGTAACTTTTTCTTCGTTGACTCTCAAGGTAAGCTCTCCCTTTTCCACATCAATCAAGGCCTTACCCGTATTCAAGAACGGTCGCCCAAGGATAAAATGAACTTTTTTGTCTTCTTCCATATCAAGTACCACAAAGTCAATCGGAAAGATGAACTTGTTGACCTTAACGACAACGTCTTCTACCACCCTTTTAGGATATGTCAAAGATCGATCGGCCATTTGAAGGCAAATGGCGGTAGGCTTGATCTCTTCCATTTTCAACTTTGAAAAGAATGAGAAAGGCATCAAGTTTATGCTTGTCCTAGATCACACAATGCCTTTCCCACATGATTCTCTCCAATAGTGATCGAGATGTTGAAGCTTCCCAGATCTTTCATCTTTGCGGACAACTTCCTTTGTAGTAGAGCACTACAATTTTCGGTCAAGTTGACCGTCTCGTACTCTCCAACCTTCTCTTCTTTGAAATCACATCCTTCAAGAATTTTGCATAATTCGGCATTTGTTGAAGTGCTTCAACAAGTGGGATATTGATTTGAACCTTTCTAAAGATGTCGAGGAACCGAGAGAATTGCTTGTCACTCTTCACCTTTTGCAACCTTTGCGGGTAGGGTATGGGTACTTTGTATTCTTTCGGCATTTTCCTTGTGGGTACCTCTTTCTCTTTCTCTTTCTCTTTCTCTTTTTCATTATTTTTCTTCGATTTGGGACACAAGTCCTCTTGACTTTGTTCCCCTTCACTTGGTTGCTCATCAACCTTCTCTTGACTTTCTTCTTCATCCGGCATAACGGGACCATCATAGGTGGTTCCACTCCTCAAGGTAATGGCCTTGCATTGATCCTTCGAATTCACGGTTGTATTACTTGGGAACTTGCCTTGTTGATGTTGGCTTCCCAAGATAGTTGTAAATTGAGCCATTTGCTTTTCCAACATGTTAACTTGGTTGCCAACTGCTCCGACGGTATTCTCCAACTTTCCTACATGAGTTTGAGATTCACTCATGTACTTCTCCATCTTCCCCATAAACATCATCAAAAGATCATCCATTTTTGGTTTTTTCTCCTCATCGATCATGCCATTTGTGACCGAAAATCCGGAAGGTGGTTGGATAGCATTATTCGGGTTACCATAAGACAAGTTCGGATATTGTGCCCTATTTTGGTAGCCTTGATTTCCACCATATTGACCTCCGTATTGGGGCTTGTACCCCGGATTGAATGGTCTTTGTTAATTTGAGTAGTCTCCTTGGTTCACATAGTTTACTTCTTCAAATTGGCTTTGAGAAGTCTCGGCTTTTCGATTGGTGAAGGCTTCAATTCTTGAGTTTAGAGTTGATACTTGAGCCGTCAATAGCCCAAGTGCATCCGAACTTGATGTAGATGCAACCTTCTTCATGATTTGGACACCATCTCTCGCCACCGGCCATTGAAATGAATTTGTGGTCATTTCCTCAATGATCCTCATGGATTCATCCGATCCTCTTGCTAATAATGATCCTCCCACAGCCGCATCCATGAGTGTCCTCTCCTCGGGTTTAATTCTACCATAGAAGATGCACACTTGGTGGTCGGTTCCAAAATCATGTCCGGCGCACTTCCTTATCATCTCTCTAAAACATTCACATGCCTCATACAAGCTTTCTTCATCACATTGCTTGAACACAGTGATATCTCCTTTTAATTTGAGAGATTTTCCGGGTGGAAAAAACTTATGAAGAAACTTCATCACCAATTGATCCCATGTTTGGAACGACCCTTGGGCGTAGCTCAACCACCATGTTTCCGCCTTATCGGTCAAGGAAAATGAAAAGATCCGAATTTGAATTGCATCTTCCAGGACTCCATTCATCTTCATTGTCCCACTATACTTAAGAAATTTGCGTACATGCTCATGTGGATCCTCCATAGGTGTCCCTCACAACCAGTTTAGTTAAATCATGAGTATGAGAGAGGTCTTGAACTTGAAATTGTTGGCTTGAATGAGTGGTCCATTGGCCACCCCTTGATTCACGACGGGTTGGAAAATTTCGGATTGGAGCCTCCACATTCCTATTTTGAGCCTCCTCTTGGGCTCTCAATTGCTCTTGCATAACCTCTAATTGCCTTTACATTTGAGCAATCATAGGATCTTGAACCAGTGGAGGATTATCCGACATTCTTCTCCGTCTACGTGCGTTGTTATGGCGAACCGTTGCTTCAATTTCTGGATCTAAATCGATAAGTGGCTCACCTCTAGATCGAGTGTGCATACACTACCTGTCAAAGAACAAATAAATCAATGCAAATCTTAATAAAACAAAATAAAATGTTTGAACTAATCCACACAATCGTTATCATAATATTGTATAAATCAAATTAGTTTTCCTATTCCCCGGCAACGGCGCAAAAAACTTGATAGGAGATTTTAACTCTACTATGGTTTCAATATTTATAAACTCGTGTCAATGCCTATGAGTGTACAAGCATATGTTTGTAGCAACGATGACACGAGGTCGATGCACAGGGAATATGAATTAAAGCTTGGCAATGCAAGTACCACAACGATAGATTGATGAAATATTTAGACTATAATTAGGTGAGAGTTGCTTATCATCTAACATGACCAAAACATAAACATAAGAATAAAATACCAAACAACAACAATAATCAATCTAAAGAAAATTGTAAGAAACAAGACCAATTAAGAGAAGATTTGAAAAAGACAATTCAAGGAAAGACTCTAGGACATGAATACACAATAATCCTCTTGAACATACAACAAGGGTTACACATACAATCATGATAAGTTCAATGATAGGAAGACCACGGATATAAAAAGAGCATCTCTCGAATATCTCTTTAATTGCGAATGTAACAAGGATGATTATCACTAATACATTCCAAGGTCGCACCTACCAAAGGCTCTAAGGGGTCACATTTCCTTCCACATAATCGACATTAGACAAAGAAGACAATTACGTAGATTTAATCCAAGTATGCTTATGATCACGGGATGGGCAGGATGCAAGTAAATCATACATTTGATGCTAGAAAGAAGGCCACTCAAACAACACCATTCAAGACCAAGCATGGATTAAAATCTTGACAAAGCATAACCATATATATAAAACCCTAATCAAGATCAAGATTCATATTGTTTCTTCATATCCTAGAGCCCTAAGGCTCTAGCCAACCATATTCACAATAAGATCAAAAATACAAAGGAAAGAACAAAATCATATTCTAGATACAAGATTAAGAGAATAAAAGAGATGATAAAACCAAATGTAGAATACTCTTCTTCAATTTATTGGCTTGAATCTTCAAATGGATGGTTGAATCTTCCTCCTTGTTCTTGATCTTCAAAAATCCCCAAGTGTAGTATTTCTCTAAGTGAAAATCGAGAGGGAGCTGAATAGATTTAACTCTCCCCAAGTTATATCATATATTGGACCAATAATGGGATGTCAAAAGTCAAAAAGTGGATTCGTCAGTCCGAGCGCGACCCCTTCAAACTCGCGTCTGGAGGTCGAGTTTAGAACAAAGGAAAACACGTCTCTGAAGTGGCTAAAAAGCGGGCTAACTGATCGTACCCAGAGGCCGTATTGTAGAGGCCCTAGGGCGCAACCTGCCATGCGCTCGCGCCCGGAGGGCTCTACAACGCGCCCCCAGGCTGGTCGCGCCCGAGCCTCGTGTTTTTTAGCTCCTGAAGTGCTCTGCAACGCGACCTTTTGATCGATTTCGGAGGCCGTGTCAGCATGCATTGTGAGTGCAATTGAGTGCAACACTTGGTTTTCTTTATCTTTTCAAGTCTCGTGTGGCCTTTGTTGATCAAAATCCCATTTCGACTTTAATTTGCACTATATTGACCCGAAAATTCCTGTATTGGCCACTTATAACAAAATTAAAGATTAAAGACAATATTTACATTATTAACATATATAGTGTATTTATATATAGAGAGATATGTATTTAGTTGTTTTTTTAGATTGGTTGATGACTATTAACATTAAAAGAGCATGAGGTGTCTTCAATATAGATTAGAAAGTGGTGACTCTTGAATCAAAATAGGTGAGGTGTCTTTGATATGTACAATTAGGTGATAGCCATCAAAATAAAATAATTAAATGTTATAAAAGATGAGTTGGTAAGAATTAGCTACACTTCCTTATTTTCGATCAGGGAACGAGAAATTTTATAAGAACACTTATTCAAGGTAAATTCTCTTTTGAGTATATATTTTATTCTTAATCATCAACTATTAAATATCATGGATTTTGTATACTTGATTTAATATATTCACCATAACTGAGAATTCGACTAATATCTAATAAAATATACATATATATAGATAAATATACACACATAGTTAAAAGGAATTCAAAACCTCATAGGAATTCCGCAAACATCTATACATATATTTATAAAGATAATAATAAATTGTGTTATATGATTAATATTGATAGTAATTTTCCTATTTATTATATTTTTAGCACGTATATGAATTTGTAATAAATTTTGCCATCACAACATCTTATAGGTTTAGTTAACAATTAGTATATTAGATTTATATTTATTTTCATAGTTAGGAACAAAAGATTTGTAATAATTGGAAAAATATTGAGAATAAACTATTTAATTATAAATTTATTATATTTTTATTATTAGTTACTCAAATATATAATATTAATTGTAAATTCATTTTAATCACATTATTAGTTCACCTAGTTTTAATTTTGTTATTTCTAATAATAATCTTAAATTTACTATTAACTTTATATTACATCATTCAAATTTTCATTTATTTAAACTAGAGTTAAAGAAAATTTCATAATCTCATTTGAAACTTTGTTATAAATTAATTTATGTCCCTCAAATTTAAGACGCATTTATAGAATATATTTCTTTATTTGATATCTAGGTGCGACGGGACTAAGACGTTAACTTTCTGTCATTTGCTCGAGTCGATCTTCGAGTTCAAATATAAGGTGTGAGATTCTCACTTATTATGTCGTTGATTTCAGTTTGTCCTTGTTGATGTGATTTGTTTGACGTGTATGATTTCATATCATTTGTGAGTGTTACTGGACCATCTATTCAGTTGTCCTTCATATTTAACCTCACTATTGTGCACAATCATTTCGCCAGGGACCGTAAATAGGTCCGGGATCTTAATTGATCCTTGGAAGCACAGTGCGATTCATTTTCATATATCAGTGAATAATACACATGTATATCATTTTATATCAGCTTGGACAAATCATTTTGCATAATCATCCCACACTGAGTATATTCATATATGCTCATCCCATAAACTTACAATTTCAGGTAAATGAGCTTGGAGTTGTAGTGGAGGTCGAATGACAGTCTAGAACTTTGAAAATCTTTTTCCGCTATTTTTTTATATAACATTATTTTAAGATTAGGGTATTGCACGACCTGCCCTGCGCTCGCGCCCGGAGCTGGTCACGCCCGAGCCTCATGTTTTTTAGCTCCTGAAGTGCTCTGCAACGCGACCTTTTGATCGAGTTCGGAGGCCGTGTCAGCATGCATTGTGAGTGCAATTGAGTGCAACACTTGGTTTTCTTTATCTTTTCAAGTCTCGTGCGGTCTTTGTTGATCAAAATCCCATTTCGACTTTAATTTGCACTGTATTAACCTGAAAATTCCTGTATTGGCCACTTATAACAAAATTAAAGATTAAAGACAATATTTACATTATTAACATACATATATAGATAATCCTAGTGCAAATGCACTCATAAGTGAGTGCAAATGAGTGAAATTTATGCACTCATCATAATGCCCGTGGTAAAATCTTCAAGCGGGTGTAGAACGCGATAAGAGCGGAGACGGTTGGTGGAAAACACGGAGCGGAATCTTTTGCGAGAGATTTACGCGGTAGTTAAGATTTTTCGTGAAGAGTTTGAGTTGAAGGAAGAAACTTTAGAAATTCTGAAGAAATGAAGAAAGAGGAAACTGTTTCCCTAGATATTTGAATTACAGAGATAGAGACAATGCGATCTGGGCACAGCATTTTGATCTAACGATGGGCATTTACCTAGAGAACGGGAAAAGTAAAATCCGTACTCCAAGTTAGAAGCTCCCCCAGGACATGCCTTCAGGTTTGGAGCTCCACGAGGTCTGCTCTCACGACCTCAGAAGTTCCCCCAGGACCGGCCTTCAGGTCTGGAGCTCCATGAGGTCTGCTCTTATGACCTCAGAAGCTCCCCCAGGATTTACCTTCAGGTCTGGAGCTCCACGAGGTGGAGTTCTGCTCTCACGGCCTCATAAGTTCCCCTAGGACCTGCCTTCATGTCTGGAGCTCCACGAGGTCTGCTCTCGCAACTTCAGAAGCTCCCCAAGACCTGTCTTCAGGTTTGGAGTTCCACACGGTCAGTTTTTCATGACTTCACTAAAATTCTTCCTAAATATCACTTCCGAGTACGCTTCTGAAGCTAAATAAAAAATCAATATCGAAGCGTAGGGCTGAGTCGAGATAGTGACTAGCAAACGCAGACATTCATTACCCGATCCTTAAAGTTCAAGAATCAAGTAATGAGGAGTTAACTGTAGAGGCCTTATTTCTATATAGGTCCAAAGACCAGGCCCTTGATCATTAGAGGTCGAAGCGGTCAAGGGGTCGGTAACAGAGGTTAAGGAGATCGAAGGCCTAAGGAAGAATCCGAGGCCAAGCAGACTTTCGAAATAAGTGACCGGGTCAAAAGATCCATTGGAGATAAGAAAGACTCCTTCAAAACCTTAAAAGGATAAGAAAGATCTCCCAAAAATCGGGAATTAGTTAAGGATCTCTTATATATATATATATATATCACAGTTTGAAGAAGGGGATAGACACGTACATTCGAGCTACACACACGCATAATCAAGCAAATCAAGCAACACATTATCATCACTTTGCAATTATGGGATTCAACTCCAAAAGATCAGTTTTACTGTTTTATTCAATTCTTCTTTATCATTTAGCTTCGATTCTGAATTGAGCGTCGGAGTCCGTTCGATCGTCAACCCCTCGACGGTCCTTTGGCTTCACGTGTTTCTTTATCCTGTAGGTCGTCGGAGCCCGAACTCGAAGTATAATTAACCGTAGAGTTTTTGACCTCTACAATGTGTCATACTGAACTTAAGGCATACCGAACTAAGGTAAACCGTCGACAAAGGTACGGCAACAATATGATTTTTGTCATATCGTAAATTAAGGTAAAGTATAAGGTATGACCAAAAAAATAAAGTATGTCGTACCTTGACACGCCTAGTGATGTTGGTGCAGGCGTTTGCGAGTTACTCTTGACATAAAAAAAAATGAACATGGGAAGAGTGGATACTGCACCCATCTCTATTCATAGGTGCACATACCCGTTTTCATTAAAATGTGGAAAATTTATCAATTCATCATGAGTAATTTTTTCAAGTGATCAGTATGTATATATTACCGATTACCCATAGTCATTCTTATAAATCAAATATGTTTAGTGCTTGAATTGGGTATGAAATACGCTTAATTTGACACATATTTTTGTTAATAATTTATATTTACACACTAATTTTAATTTTTCATCACTCTTTCAGCGTCTCTTTAAATATTTAAACACAAATTCTCTTGTACATAAGATTTACATGAGACAGTCAACGCGTTGGTCAAAAAAATCGTCAAAATAGGTGATACTTTTTAGAGATACAAGTAATACTTTTTAGTGTTACGATTGATACTATTTTGACAACTCTTTTCTTTTCTTTTCTACCCGATATTTTTTAATGATATAAGTGATACTTTTTTATATTTAAGTGATATTTTTTAATGTTACGATTAATACTGATTCTGACGGATTTGGCCAACACATTGATCGTCCATCAGTGCACACAAGACCTGCTCATATTTAAAAGGACACTTGTAGTCAGCTGTCACGGAATGCTGCCCTCATTATATCCCATCTCCCAGGATACATTGGGACAAGTCCATTCCTTTATTCCGATCCTCGGGATACACAACGGCGGGTCATTTACTGTTGAGGCCCGTCGGACTCCCGTGACTGGTGCCGCAACACCCCGGATCACCCGCACCCGTATGCGTCGTCAGCATTAGCACAACCTTATCGTTGGGGCGGACCTCCGCCAAATGCCCCGTCAAATAGACACGTAAAAAAGATGGGGATAAGGAAAATAAATTTAATTACTGTGCTCTTCTCTAAAAAAATAAAATAATTACAAAAAAAATGTTGACGAGATGAGTGAAAAATAGATTTCAAACATATCGATTAAGATGGTAAGGAAAACTAACATTTGCATTGTTTTAGAGTTTGCTCGCAACATTTTTTAATTTTACTTTTTGGAAACGCGCAACATAAATCTTTTAACACGATTGTATAAAATAAATAGGGAAAAACCTAATCTCATGCTATTACCAAATTACAATTCTAGACCACATTTCTTTTGGTGGAAATACCTATTCATACCTATAAATATAGAGCTTTCTTCAAAAATACCCACAAACATAATAACCATTTACTATATACCCACTTTATCTATTTTACCCATAATTTCCCACTTTTTTCAAAAAGCTTATACAATCCTTACACATATAGATCAATGGATAGTTGTGCATTTAATTCAAAAGGTAAATCAATGATTCAAAGAAACATAATAAGACAAATTGAATCAGACAGATTGAAAAGAGAAGAGAAAATATTTCAAAAAACACTCACCAATTTCCAAGACTACCACCTCTGAATGAGAAAGGCTAGTTTAAACATTTTAAGTTAGGGTAATTTATTGAAATTTTATAACAAATTCGATATAAAATCACTCCCAAAGACTGGTACCAGTACATGTCGATAGGTACCAGTACCGATCAATGATAGAGACCGGTCCCGATCGGCGATAGGTACCTGTCCCCGTCTGCAGATGTTAAGTATTTATTTTTGTAAAATTTAGATCTTTAATTGCTTTAATTTATAGTATAGTTATATTTCGATTTGTTATTTACACTTAAATTATGTTGTTATTTGAAATCATTTGAGTGTTCATAAATTGACTTTATTTAAATGTTATTTGAAAT
The DNA here is from genome assembly GCA_026008535.1 of Perilla frutescens. NCBI lineage: Eukaryota > Viridiplantae > Streptophyta > Magnoliopsida > Lamiales > Lamiaceae > Perilla > Perilla frutescens. Next base: position 31,184,098 of record BRKX01000017.1, on the reverse strand, counting down.
TATTCGATTATTAAAGTATTTTTAGGGTTATTTGATATAATTCAACATGTTACTGTTAATTTAAACATTTTAAGAATTTATAACATAATTAGGAAGAAAAAAAATGTGCCATGACCGTGACATGCATAATAGTCTTGCCTATAAAATAAGAATTTGGGAATTCATTCGTGCCTTTAAAAACACAAATTTAGGTTATTTGAAATTAAGAATTTAAGTGTATTTGAAGTTACGAATTTAATAAAAGTGTGGTTTAAAAATAGAATTTAAGTGCTTTAAAATAAGAACTAAATTATCTTTAAAATTATTATGATTAATTATTTAACATTAGAAAATTTTAAATGTAAAATCGTGAATATTTTTAGATAAGATTATTTTAGATATGACTATCTTTCATAAGATTATTTGAGAAGTGGTAGTAAGTAAGAATAGTTGTGACGTGGATTAAAATATTGTTTTGTAAATTAGATTTTTTTTAATGATTTATTTAGCATGATTATATGAAAATAAGATTTAGCATGATTATATTTAGCATATTTAAAAATTTCAAGTTAGGGTAATTTATTGAAATTTTATGATGAATTCGATATAAAACCGTTCCCGAAGACTGGTACCGATACCTATCGATAGGTACCGGTACCGATCAATGATAGGGACCGGTCCCGATCGGCGATAGGTACCGGTCCTCGTCTGCAGACGTTAAGTATTTATTTTTGTAAAATTTAGATCTTTAATTGCTTTAATTTATACTTTAGTTATATTTCAATTTGTTATTTACACTTAAATTATGTTGTTGTGTTATTTATAACGTCATTTATTGTAATTTGAGATTTAGAAAAAAACACAACTAATAGCTCGATTCAACATAATCACACCACACAAAGTACAAGTACAATAGAAAACAAATAGAATTAGACCAATACAAATATATCTCAACTATCAAACCCAAATCGTAACGGACATCTATTTTTCGTGTGTGTAGTCTTGCCGCATATGCTACATCTCTTTTTAGCACGAGACTGACTACAAGATGCTCCTATGGAGGTTGATCCAACACTCAAAATAAACAACAAGCTTACCGAATTGCAGCAGATGCATGGGAGCAAGGCATAATGTCATCTTGGAACTCGCGGCATTCACATGTCCTGGAATTTAGATCAATTATCCAAGAGGATTCTTTATTGCTGACCTTAAATGTCATTTGTGACCTTGCTACGACTTTAAGATGATCACCTTTGTCAACTTCTAGAGCTAATTTATTATGAGCCTCCTCAGTTAGATCATCATCTCTAGCCCGAGACACTGCATGTCCTTGATCAAACCATTCTTCCATCATATGTCGGATGGCCTCAATCGTTGAGACAATTGGAAGACATCTTGTGAATAACAATCGCAAATTGAATGACTCAGCAATGTTGGATGTAGGGAAGTTAAAACGACTCACAGGGCACTGTGATCTAGCCCAACGTTCTGGTTTTGCAGCCATCAATTTGTTCTAGGCTCTAGGATGAGATTTGCTAATTGCTTCCATTGCTTTTTTGTACACCTGGGGGCGGTATGTATTAGCGTGATGTGCGGTCATTTCGCGATCAGAATAATTCTCAAGAGAGAGTTATCTTTATACCCACAGCAAGGCGTAGGAAGCTAACGTGAGTAAGGGTCGATCCCACGAGAAGCTGCGAATTCTATCTTCTAGTGTCACTTTTTTAAAAGGGTTGAGGATTGTTGTGGTCTCCGTACTTGTATTTAAAGACTGTAAACTAAAATAACAAAACAAAACAAAATAAGAAAATATTAATAGTAAAGGTATTCCGAATTAGAACTCAGATTTCGAACTTAACAAACACTTGACCGATCATGGGCACGCTAATTACTTATGCAAATCTAATTACCTAGTTATAGGCAATGGATCTCTCACACTTACCCAATCTATCCTTTCAGTTTAGCCTAGAGGTGATCTCTCGTCCCCTAAACCCTAACTTGTTACCCAACCCCGATCTCTCATATGATTGTCAACAACAAAGCAGCATTATGATCTAGACAGATCCAGATTTACCTAGATAAAGATCTCTCTTATGCCCTCAGTACCCGTGATGTATCATATCCCTTTATGACCAACACACAGCTATGATTCATTGACCATTTATAGAGGTAGTGAACACAATTCTAATTAACGAGTGATCATCCACGATTAACTAGCTTAGCCCACTATATAATGCAATAAAGAAAATGATTACACGACGGAACCAAATTCGCACAGTTTATGCCCATAAGCCTCACGGTTCTTACGTGTTCATTAAGTTCTTATCTTTGTTCAATCCGGAATAACGAGTCTAGCCGTTCATGCTGGACTTAGAACAATAATAATAATAATAATAATAATAATTAAAAGAATTAAAACAAGACATAATATAAATGAAAAACTTACTTATATTAATTGCAAAATGAATCCAACTCCAACGCTGGACTTAAGAACATAAAATAAGAAATCCTAAGTTACATAAGGTCCGAGACCTATTGCAGAAAAGTAAAATAAAACTAAAGTAATTGTTTGGTGCTTAAAAATATCCAGCGCCATAAAGAGGTGTTTGTTTTCTGCCATGCATCTACTTATATAGGAGTACAAAGAACACAAGGTAAATTCCCCCACAGGTCGGGGGATCTTCAGCCCAGTCCACAGCCGCCATGCCCAAGACTTTACATATCTAGCAGATTCTTTCCTTATTTAGAAGATTCTAAGTCGCAGATTATGTACTCATCGTGCCCTAGTATCGCCGACATAGCAACTTTCCTTGTAGAGTCGATCCTCCTTCTAGAAGATCTCACTTTCCTTCAGCATCTCTTCTTTCCTTGGGCAGCTAGGGTGCATTGCTCCTGCTTCAGCTGATTGCGATTACTCTTGTGCCTTTGTCTCATTTCCTTCTCTTCTCAATCACTCTGAGGTTGTTGTCGGCACGATCACGAACTTCTCCTTCAGCTTCTGCTGGAATGGTGGGCGATTTCCGCCAGGCTCGAGAGAGAGTTGTCTGTTGAGAAGTTGCTACCCATGTTGGTATCATTGGCACCATTATGCCCTTCATAAGTGATTATCCTGCCTACTGCTGCCCTTGTGCCCATTCTTTCTCTTTCCGATTCAAAAAACACAAAAAACAAAGGATAAAAGAACGAGAAAAAGACACAAAAATATGAGAGAATTTGGACTTATCATAGCGGCAATCTGAAATAATTGAACGATGGCGGGACCATAGCTCTTCAGCTTATTCTTCAAATGATAAGTACAGAGACTGTGGGCAGTGTTCGGATAGACCTCCTTCATAGCATTGCTAATACTAATGTATTGGTCAGACACGATTAATAATTCATCAGGGCACTGAAAAGCAGTTCTCAGTTGAGTGAGAAACCAAGTCCACGATTCATCATTCTCGATTGGACCTACACCGAATGCCAATGGAAAGAACTGCACATTGCCATCTTTTGTCACTGCAACAAATAGGACACTCTTATTTCGCCCTTTTCAGGTCCGTGCCATCGATAACAACAATCAGACGTAGTGAAAATAAAAATGCTACGCGAGACACCCCGAGTACAACAAAACAATGTCGGAATCGCCCATCGGGTCCAACATCTAGATTTGTGTATGTGTTGGGATTGAACGCCCTTAGCATCGGTTGGGACTGGTCCCTATGGTTGAAAAAATTGAAGCCGAGAATGACTAGTACTGGTCCCTATGGTTATTGGAAAAATTGAAGCATGGTTCAATTTTAACACAGTCCAAGAATGACTAGTACTGGTCCCTATCGATTGGGACTGATCGTTGTCGGTCAAGACTGGTCCCTATCAGTGCACTACTCACTATCGATGGGTACTAGTCCCTCTCGACCGGTATTGATACACTATGGTACAAAAAATGAAAAAGAAAGTACATTTGTGTAAGTGAATTACATGTTTTTTTGAAAAAGTTGATTAGATCATCACATTTGTGTAAGTGTCTTACATGATTTTATGAAAAAGTTAATTAGATCATCATATCAAATCAAACTTTTGAGGGTGATAGAGTAAAGTGGATATACAGTGAACGTAAATTATTTAAGTGGGTATTATTAATTTTACACTATTCAAAATGAGTATGGAAGGATTGATCCCCTCCTATTAATCGAAATAGCATTGTAATATTCGAATTATTGAAAAAACTAACCAAAAGTCAAAACCAACATTGAAACTATTTTCATCATCTAAAAAAAATGACATGACAAGTTCTTTTACCGGACACCTGATAATAAAATCTCGAACCAAGTATTTAGCAGGAATGAAATATTGCGTAGCATATTGATTTGATCAATATAGCAAAAAATAGAATTTTCAACAGAAACTTGTTCCTTGTCTTGTAAATTAAAGATGCAATAAAATAAGCAAAAGGCCTAGATCTAGCATAGATGTAACAAAAATAGTATAAACCTCCAACACCATATTCGTTTTTCTGTCAATCCATATTGATCACAACGAAATAAAGACACAAGCAACTAGTCTATCATGAAACAACGACATACGAAGCATATGAAACATCAGAGAAGCAATGTAAGGGGAAAAAATTAAAAATAAAAACAGTTGAAAAAACTAGAAATTTACATTATGTGATAGCACCATAAGTCTAGATATATAAGTCACGATCGATTCATACCAAATTACAGTCCTCGAGCAACAACTCCTCTACTTTTACGCTACGCTTACCTCAGTTGCAATCTTCACCACTTTTTAAGTAGAGACTAGTTTCGCCTCCGTCGCTTCCGCCTCGCCCTTCACCAGAAGCATTGTTTCCCATATCTTGCTTGCTTCCACCGCCCAACCCCCTCGTGCTGAAATCGGGAAACCCTCCACCTCCGAGGCCAGAGCTGGCCCCAGAGCTGTGGGGCTCGCCCTGCAGCATTAACCCACTGCTCCCTCCTCCGGAGCTCATGCTAAGTTGGTTGTGCAGGGCTTGTTGCTGGAGCGACGGATATGGCTGGGCACCATACAACATTGAGGAGCGCGCTGCCATGAGCGACTGCGACGTCATCTGTTGAGCTTGCTGGTGCTGTAGGTAATGAGCAGTGCCCGGCTGCAGAATCCCGCCACCGGTATACTGCAATGCCACAACCACGACTACTGAGAATAGGTTTTATTTTTTCTTCAAAATGTCGAAAGGGGAACATGGAAGGTGGAGGGCCAGGAGGGGGAGTTTAATTACCTGAGAATGCATGGTTGGTGGCTGAGGTTGTGAATCAGCGATCGCAGCAAGATACATCAAGTTTCTTTGTAGTCTGGCTTGGTTCCTGCCAAGATCACAATTCACAAGCACAGTAGATTTATTAACTCATTTCCCAAAATAAAACTCAATTCTAAATCTTTCCACAAAAAATATGCAGGTATTTGAAGATTTGAAACTGAAATGTTCAATATTAAGCATGGCAACGATTTCAATGGCCAGACATGATGAAGGTTGAATTTTAGTCAAAATAAGCACTGATAATGAAAACTGAAATAAATAGAATTTCACGAGGAACACCATGAAAGAAATCGAAAGTTGAGTTCACACTTAAAAGAAATGAAAAAATATTGGATGTGGTTAAGAGAAATAAGAAAGCCCTTAGATATAAAAAAAATTAATATATTAGAGACCATGAATAAATGGGAAACTGAGAAAAATACATACATTATTGCAGCATAATTCATTAAAAAGTTTCATTAACAGTTTCTTAAATCCACAAATCTTAAATCTAGTTTCCTCACTATTAGTATCCTCCAATCAACTACAAATCGAAATCAGCAACAAAATAAACAAACGGATCGGAAAGCAAAAAAACAAAAATGAAAGGGCAATGGTAGGGAAGTATGCATCTGGATAAAAGCAGCAATTAAGAAGCAGGAAAAGGAATGTATGTCTTTAAGTCAGAAATTCATATCATCAATTAGCAAATAAAAACATAAGTTGTAGTCAAAGAAGCAGCTTAGACAGTGTAAATTTCTTCATCAATAAATTTATGTCTACAGCTTAGTCAGAAATTCATATCATCAATGATCAAGTATGTGGGCACGCCATGCGATAGAAAATTGATTCAAAAACAGCTTAATGAAAAATATTTATAAGAAAAAGGCGTACGTATGCACAGCTTAATTCTAAAACACGAAAGTAAAATGGCACTAATCACCACTACATTTATTCAGAAACCGAGCAAACTTCAAGTATATTTCCATTGTATTTTTTTATACAAACAACTAAAAATGTATTGAAAAAACACAAGAAATGAAGTAAGACTGCTACACTTACTCAGCACACTCACTCATCTTTCCCGAGTTTTGGCTCTCCACGATCTTCAGAATCAGTGATTTGTTTTCATCCAGATACTGCACAGAACACAAAATCATTCAAGAACAAAGAATGGATCTTTGTTTCAAAATTTGACTGAAATTTTTCAAATTTGATATATAAAGCTGAATCTATAAAAAGAAAGACTAACAGTAATTAATCAAGTATAAAACTTTGATTCAACCGAACAAGATATAATTAATTAACCGATCAAGATAGGGATTTGAAATTCTTGAATGATTTAAAGGCTGGGGTGTGGAGCAATGAATAGATAGGACAGATGAAGAAAGTAATTAAGATTTAATGAAGACTGACTCCATGGAATTTGTGCAAAATAATAATGACTGCAACAAAAGATTAATTTTTAAAAATAAAATCTTTAAATACACTCCCTTCAAGAATTCATCATCCAAGATCAAAAATAAGAAAATAATAGCAAATGGATGAAGTGAGACAAAAAGATTATTCATGTGAAAACCCTAATAAGAAAATTTAAAAAACTTCTCCCCAAAAGATGACAACAGCACAAATATTCTTTAGTCAAGATATATTATTCAGATCAAGGTATTTGTATAATATTTAGTACTCTTAACTATGAGAGTCAGAAAGCATAGCCAACCCCACAAAGATTACCAATTTAAACAATGAAAAGTGCAAGTATCTTAAACAACTGGCAAATCAAGAAAGATGCGAGCATTAATAAAGATTAAATAACAGAAATAGCACAATTTAAAAGGGCCCTTTGAAAAGTTTTTGTCAAAGAAACATCCATATCAATGTGAAAGGGCAAAAGATGACTAGAGCAGACAGTCCGCCTCCAACCCCTTGCCAACCCCCCCACGCCCCCAAAAAAAATGACATAGAAAAATGTAGGCTTGATAAAAGACTTTATAAATCAGCACTGAACTGATCAGTAACCAAAAAAAGTGGAGCATATCTGTAACTTATTGATCTAAAGATTTGTGAACAGAAAAGTTGGCAGAAATGCAAGAACAAAGCAGGTATTCGCAGAGGACAAAAGTGAAAGAGAAAGAGCAGATGATGAAAAGTCTCAACAGGATAAGAGCAGAGATAGAGAGAGAGGAAAGGGGGAAGAGAGGAGAAGAGAGGAAGAGAAGAGAAACCTGTTGAATATGATCAGTAGTGACGTTGCTGGGATAATAGGCTGCCATCATGGGCTGCATCTGCATCAGGTGCTGCTGCATGCCTCTCTCTTTTATATCCACCCCACCACACAAACACACACACACAGACACACACACAACTCAAACACAAACAAAGACTGTGTCCTCTCTCTCTCTCTAAAAATATCAGTTTACTGCTGTATCTTTCTATCCCTCTGTAAGTTTGACTGTGATAAGTATAAGTCAACAAGAAACCACTGCAACTGCAAGGGAAAATGGCCCCTCCAATTTTTGGGGTTTACGTTTATCCGCTCCTCTCACAAAACCCTCTTCTTGTAACTAGGAGTTGAAGGTGACTCTCTCTCTTTCTCTCTCTCTCTCTCTCTCTCTCTTATAAACAAGATTAAGCGAAGACCGAAAAGATCAAGAGCCAACCCTATATGAGTAAATCAAATAAGACGGGGGGAAACGTGTGTATATATGTGTGTGTTATAATGTAAAAAAGAATAGGAGCAGTAGTAGGTATTAGTGGATGAGCTTCAATTTACACATTGCTCGTACATGAATAAATATGAGGGATTTCGAGAAGAAAAGGAAAGCATAAAAAAAAGAAGAAAAAATACCCTTGTTTTGTGTTCAGCGTCTCTGTCAGTGTATGAGAGATGAGAGAGAAAAGAATCTGCAAAGGACGGAGGGAGGGACCGAGGCTGGCAGCAGCTGCAGCTGCAGCAGCAGCAGCAGCATTATTGTGAGTAAAGAAAAATAAAATTTTAAGGGGGGTTTCACTTCGGGGTTTGGTCTGCTGCCGTTGCTCTGTCTATTAAAAAGTTGGTCACGTGATGGATGCTGATAGAGACTCCAACGCAGACAGAGAAAAAAAAATATACCACGTATTCCGTTGAACATCGATTTCATCAATAAAAATTCCGATATTAAAAAACAAAGGTCATTTTTATATATATAATTTATATTTTGGACTTGGGTACACCCTTGTATTTTTTTTACGATAATATCCGAACATATGCTTAATAGCAACTGTGACCCTAAAATTTCATTTTATTAAAAATGTACCAACAGTCATTTTTTTCTAAGATATAAAGCTGAACTTCTTAGTTTCTTGCTGCAATTTCCACCAACTACGATAACACTCTATTAGTACCGGAGAAGAGTTTGTGAGTTCAATAGATCCCATGAAATAATATATAGGAAACTTTAGTTATTTTACTATTATATATAAAACGACCTTAACACTAGGAGACTTTTAATTTAGATATATTGAAATAATTTTTCATTTGAAATAAATGATGAGAGAGAATAAGTAACTAGAGTTTGGAAAGTATGGGTAAATTTGAAAGTAAAGTATAGTTGAAATATTCCCTCAAACAAAAGAAGTATGGTCGAAATATGAAACGACAGTTAATTTGTAATAAAAATTCAAACTATGTACAGTACTTGATATTTTCCCAAATTATATAGTATTATTTTTTTTAATTTTTTACCTTTTTTATCAATCACTCCAATATTGATATAAAGATTGCTATGATATAGTTTTATAAGCAAAATGTGATAGTATTATCTCTTCACAATGTCTTTCCTAACATAAAATTTAGGTCCTTCCGTTAAATATTCTATTTATTTAATATGAAAAAATAACTACATTTCTTTAGATTTCAAAATACGCTGTCTAATCCCAATATTTGGATTAGTTTCCATTTTTGTTCATTCGCAGTTTCGCACAGATCAAATATATTTCGATTTTTTAAAAGATTTTTACTAGACTCGTTTTTTAACGTTTTCGCACCTTCTATAAAAAAAAATAACACGAGATATTCTCGATCATACTGCAACTGCATGGCATATTTATATACCGAACAGCAGTATTATTTTATACATCTCTCTCTCTCTCTCTCTCTCTCTCTCTCTCTCTCTCTCTCTCTCTCAGTTGCATATTTATTTAATACATCTCTCACCCTCTCCAGTCAAGAAGAAGTATACAGTTTTATATATTATTGTATATTATTGTTTATCTCACAAGTATTATTCTTTAAAACATTTGTGGTGAAATTATTCTATCAAAATATTCTCTCTGAATACCATTAAATTTATCCTAACACTCGTTAACTTTAGTTTACTGAGAATTGAATGTTTCAATTTCCTTTCTCTACGTAAGCTAAATTGAGATTGGCGTTCATAGAAAAGAGTAATCGAATAGTACAAAATTTAACGAACATCTCTCGTCAATTAAATTTTAGTTTTTTATTTATTTGTTCGCATTGTTTCACTTTATTGAAACTATTTTTGTTGGGGATTGAATATTTACAATTCTGAACTATGTAAAAAAAAACAAAAAATTTGAGAGATTCCAAATTTTATGCGTTTGTTAGGAGGAAGAATATTAAGCACACCGCACCGCTAATAATGTCTGTTGATTATAAAATTATCTACTTGTTTGTTGCAAATTGAATGAAATAAAATCAAAAGTGTTGCAATTGAATGTAGAGAATCCATGAGAGAGATAATAATAATAATAATAATAATAATAATAATAATAATAATAATAATAATAATAATAATAATAATAATAATAATAATAATAATAATAATAATAAAATGAATGCATTAAATAACCCAGTCCCAAACCCATAATTTATCCCCAAGAGTCAGCACAGCCCAATCAACCGTCACCCTCTTTCCTTCTCTAGCCAGAGTAGAAAGTTTTTAATGCGTTTATATAAATTTAGATTAAATACATTATTTTCTGGTAAATAGTCGAACAAATATTTGTCTACCATAGCCTCACTTCACCTAAAAAAAGGGTTAACCACACATAGGGTTAACTACACTTTGTTTCAAAACTTTAAAAGTTATACATTAATACTTAATGTTAATATAATTAATAATTTTAGCACTAAAATAATTTTTTTTGACAGACCAAATAATGATGTCTACTACGGAAAATTTTATGCAAATTTTCTTCCGATTTATTAAAATGACATGGATATTAATTCCAACCGCTTATAAATAAATTAAACATCGTTCTAAATTTTTTAATTAAAAAAAAACATTAGTATTCAAAGTATTGTTATGCAAACGTGGCTACTTATTTCCAACTTGTGAGATTTCAAGACAAAATAGAAAAATGGATAAATGTTTTTTTTAGCAAAAAAATGGATAAATGTTGATCACTAATATAAAATTAGTAATCCAAAAAATCTTCTCCGTCATCGGTGAAGAGGCTGAAAGCAGCGGACGATGAACGAACCTATAGAAAAATCTAGTGAATCTACCCTACATTTCAAAATTGGACGAATGAAATATTTACTAAACTTGTCGTTATTCAATGTGGAAAAAATTATACGGGGCTTTCCTTAATGAAGATATTGGTCCTTTAATTTTATGCGTGCAAATTTATTAAAGGATGTCACCACCGCCTTCTCAAAACAAGAAAAGACATAGTTAATTGCTGCAACGGTGCAATTGCAATGTGGCACGACAATTCTTACACCTTTTTTTTTTTACATTATATATATGTCTAGTTAAATTATCTCCGGTGGAAACCAATAAAAAGGAGCAAAATGCAATTTGATCAATAAAGCAGAATTCAGAACTTCGAGAAAAAAAAAAACAACATATAGATAATTAGATAGATTGAAAGATATTTTTTTATTGAGTTGGGGGTACTGGGATCGGGTTTCTCATCCTAAGAAATAAAGAAGAATACCACCTACACTACGTATTCACATTATTCATATATCAATAAAAAAGAAATGGTAACGGACAAAAAAAAATACAAGCAAACAAGATAAGCGTGAAGCGACGTATAATATGTAGTAGATCGAGCAAGGAAACAGCGCAAGAAAATCCAATCATAACAGATAAAAGTAAAAATTTACATTATAATCAAGCACCACAAGTCTAGATATATATATAAGTGACGATTGATCCATAGGAAATTAGAGTGAGTCCTGGAGCAATTACGCTAGTCTTACCTCAATTAGCATCTTCAGCACTTTTTAAGTAAAGACTAGTTTGGGCTCCGTCTCGGCCTTCCGCAGACGCAATATTGGTTCCCAAATCTTGCTTGCTTCTGAAATCGGGGAAGACTCCAGGTCCGAGGGCAGAGGAGCTGTGAGGGTCACCCTGCAGCATTAGGCCGAGTTGGTTGTGCAGGGCTTGTTGTTGGAGCGACGGGTATGGCTGCGCGCCATACACCATTGACGAGCGCGCTGCCATCACCGACTGAGACGTCGTCATCTGCTGACCCTGCTGCTGCTGCAAGTAATGCGGATACTGCAATGCCACAACCCTTTTTCAACACTGGCTATATTTTTCCAAATTAATTATATTGTTGAAGAAGAATTTACCTGAGAATGCATGCTTGGTGGCTGAGGTTGTGAATCAGCAATGGCGGCGAGATACATCAAGTTTCTTTGTAGTCTCGCTTGATTCCTGCGGAATAGCTGGGAAATTCAATTCAAGAAAAATATATATAATATGCAGCATTTAGTTACATAAATGGGAAACAAAGTTGAGTTTATATTTACAGAAAAGTTGGATGTTAAATGGGAAACTAACAAAATGACATTAATAACAGTTTCCAATGAGGAAAAGAAATCAAATGTAAATCTGAGGAATTCTCTACATTGTACAATTCAGTTAACTACAAATCTAAATCAGCGACAAATGAGAGCAAAAAAAAGGAAAAAGAAAAAAAGAAACAAATCTTTTTTCACAATGTAATTGGGCGTACAAACTGAGCAAAATTAATCACAGGTGAAAGAAAAATGTAGTGATGTGATCGGAAGTAAAATAGCAGAAAAAATGTAATGAATTTGAAAGAAGCAGAAATGAAGTAAGATTGGTGCACTACTTACTCAGCACACTCACTCAGCTTTCCCGAGTTTTGGCTCTCCACGATCTTCAGAATCAGCGATTTGTTTTCATCCAGATACTGCACAGTGCACATACATCATATAAAACACTAAATCACTCCAAATTATCAAATATTGGATTTTCGTTTCTAAATTTGGCTGGTATATTTATATTTCAAGTTAGATAAAGCAGATTCCAAAAGAATACTTCCAGATTCAACCGATTCGAGCAAGATTTAACAGATCAAGCTTGCGAATTAAAATTCTTGAATGATTTGAGGGCATGGGGTGTGTAGTGGAGTAATGAATAAAATGAGCAGATGATATCTGTGCAACAATTAAAGAGATAGTTTGAAATAGAAAATCTTTAAAAACACTCCCCCTTCAAGAACTCTTATCACCTAGGATCAAAATAAGAAATAGAGGCAAAATGAATCAAGTGAGAGAAAAAGATTATTAATCATGTGAAACCCTAATAAGAAAATTAAAAGCCTTCAATTCTCCCCAAAAGATGACAACTCCAACACAAATATTCTATATTGGACTGCATAAAAAACATATATCCTAGTCAAGATATTATTTTATTGGGATCAAGCTATATCTATCTATGATATAGACTATAGTATAGTACTTAGTACTCTCATATATAAGAGAGTCAGAAAGAATGGCCAACCCCACAAAGATTACAAATTTAAACAATAAAAAAGTGCAAGAATCTTAAACGACTGGCAAATCAAGAAAGATGCAACCATTAATAAAGATTAAACAGAAACGGCACATAAAAAAGGTGATTTTGTAAAGTATTGTCAAAGAAACATCCATATCAATGTGAAAGAGCAAAAGATGACTACAGCAGACAGACCGCCCAACCCCAGAACCCCAATCTTTTTTTAAAAAAATTGAAAGATGAGATTTTTTAAATAAAAATGGAGAATTTAAAGTAAGAGACTCTAGAAATCAAACACAAGCAAATCAGAACCCCAAAAAGAGTGGTACATGTCTGCAACATATTGATTTAAAGATTTGTGAACAGAAAAGTTGGCAGAAATGCAAGAACAAAGCAGGTATTCGCAGAGGACAAAAGTGAGAGAAAGAGCAGATGATGAAAAGTCTCAGCAGGATAAGACTATAAGAGCAGAGAGAGAGAGAGAGAGAGGCAAGGGGGAAGAGAGGAAGAGAAGAGAAACCTGTTGAATATGATCAGTAGTGACGTTGCTGGGATAGTAGGCTGCCATCATGGGCTGCATCTGCATCAGGTGCTGCTGCATGCCCTCTCTCTTTTATATCCACCCCACCACACAAATACACACACACAACACACACAAACACAAACACAAGCACAAGCACAGGCACAGGCACAAACAAAGACTGTGTCCTCTCTCTCTCTAAAAATATCAGTTTACTGCTATCTCTTTCTATCCCTCTGTAAGTTTGACTGAGATAAGTATGTGTCAACAAGAAAGCACTGCAACTGGAAGGAGAAATGGACCCTCCTGTTTTTGGGTTTTATCCGTTCCTCTCACAAAAACCCTCTTATTGTAACTTGGAGTTCAAGGTGTGAAGGCGTCTCTCTCTAATAAACAAGATTAAGAACCCTATATAGGACTAATTATGAAAATATATATCCATATATAAACTAAGACTGGGGGTGGGAAAACGTGTGTATATATATATCAATATCAATAAATATGTTACAGTATATGAATAAGAGGAGCAGTAGTTGGTACTAGTGGATGAGCTTGAGCTTGAATGTACAACATTGGTAGTACGTGAATAAAAATATAAATATGATGGATTGTGAGAAGAAAAGGAAAGCATATGAAAAATTCAAAGAGGCGAAAGAAAGAAACCCTTGTTTGTGTGCTGTGTCGCTGTCATTGTCATTGTATGAGAGATGAGAGAGAAAAGAATCTACGAAGGACAGAGAGAGAGAGAGAGAGAGAGAGAGAGAGAGAGAGGGAGGGACCGAGGCAGGCAGCAGCTCAGCTGCACCATTATTGAGTGAGAAAATTTAAATTTAAATATTAATAATAATAATATTAAGAGGGGTTTCGCTTTGGGGTTTGGTCTGCTGCCGTTTCTTTGTCTATTAAAAAGTTGGTCACGTGATGGATGCTGATAGAGACTCCAACGAAATAAGATATATATATATATATATGTATACGTGTGTGTATATAGAGAGAGAGAGAGGATCACGTACCATATCAAGAGTACAGAACTAGCTAGTCTAGTAATTAGGCACGGTACAAGCTAGACATTCAATATATATGAACATTAAAATATTCACTTAAATTATACTTTCATTACCCACATTTTAACTTTTTAACAAAATATTTTAATTTTTAAATATTTAAACTTTGATATCTAATTTTATAAATTCAATCAAATCTATTCCATAATCAACTATTAAGTAACTTACATATAGCTTACGTGGATTGCTTGAAATACGGTGTGGATTTTTTTAGTTTCAGATCAAACCCTAAAATAATAAATAAAATTAAAATTTATATTTATGAAACATGAATAACTATATTTTAAACTTATAATTTTTAAATTGTGATCACAATATTTTTTTTAAAGAGGGATTATAATTGAAGTTGAGATCAAAATTTTATTTTAGTTGAACAAAAATTATTTTTGTGTATTATGATATCGAATATGTCAACATATTCATTTATGATTTTAGTTTATGACCATCAAATTCATTGTATATTTTCATCTTCTCATCAATATTAGTGTATTCTTATTATATTTTCAAACGGAAGTGATTATCAATGTTACGGATAGAAGATGATGTCGAATCACAAATAAAAAAATAATAATGAGAAATATTTTTCGTTTAATTTTCAATCGATCATGGTTATTTTTTGTTTAGTCTTCTTATAAATTGCCAGTATAAAATATTGTCTTGATAATCGGGAAAAAATGATTAAAATGTATATGAAAATTTAAGTTTGATCTTAATTTTTTTTATTTAATGTGGCATTACAAAAATCCACATAAGATTTCTGGTAATCCACGTAGATTAAAGGATAACAAATAGTTGGCCATATGATCGATTTGATAAAAGTTCAGAAAAAAGGTCAGACGTCAAAGTGTAATTTACTAAAAATATAAAGAATAGTTATTTTTATATGTAGCATTAGATTAATAATATTTTTAGTTTTGACTAGATTTTCGCCCGTCCCATGCACATGAGTATTCATGATCACAAATTATTATATTTTTAATGTAAGTAATACATCTTTGTGTTTTATAGATAATATTTTAATTACGTAATAAGTTAATACCATTTTTTTCATGGCTTACAATTATTATTGTGAATCTAAAAGAAGTTAAATTAACAATATAATCGATAAAAAAATAATTACTTGAATATTGATAAATGCATTTATTGCACTCATTATTATTTTTATTAAGTTGTTTTATCTTAGTTTTGCTTGTAAATAGGTGTTGTTTTAGTTTAAATTCTCTAGTTAGTGTTTCTAACAAGGTGTCTATCATACATGGAAATAAGCCTAAAATGTAAAAAATAGAGTTAATTTGGATATTTCACTAAAGTGTGCTGTGGGAGACGATTAAAAGATGAAAAATCAAAGCTGAAATGATGATGATGATGAAGAAGAAGAAGAAGA
Organism: Perilla frutescens; assembly: GCA_026008535.1. Taxonomy (NCBI): domain Eukaryota; kingdom Viridiplantae; phylum Streptophyta; class Magnoliopsida; order Lamiales; family Lamiaceae; genus Perilla; species Perilla frutescens. The sequence goes on along the minus strand of BRKX01000017.1, from coordinate 31,168,128 downwards.
AGAAGAAAAGTGTGACCCCACAAACGCAAGCTCCTCGAGTTACGTCATTCAAAGAACAAAAAAGTGGCTTCCAAATTAAACTTGACCCGTATCTGAGAGGCGAGTTTTTATTAAGGATAAGCGCGACACACAAGAGCGACCATCTTGAATTGCATCTTTCAACACACAGCAACACGAGCTCTGAGAACGACCGGTATCTCGCTTGATCCAGCTTCAGAGAAATGATTTTGTGAAGAGAAAATGCGACTCTGGAACGCGAGTTCCTAGAGTCGCGTGATTATCTATTGTCGAACAGGGCCTCTGAATGCAACCAACCTGGGGCACACTTTCTCTATGGAAATCCGATGTTTCGCGGATTTTACCCATTTTAACATTATTTTGTAATTCTGGTATTTCCCTACTCATAAAAGGCCACCATATTTCAATTTACAGGGTCCATGCCTCATTTTATACTCAAAATAGAAGAGTTTAAAGAGAAGGTAAAGAGAAGCAAGAGAGAAGGAGGTTCCACTGAAAGTTTTCAAGGAGTGAAAGTGAAGATTGAGCATTTGGTTTATTATTTCCCTTATTTTCTTGTATTTCTTTGGTTTTGATTTTGAATACCCATTGAATTTGATGTGATGTATATAAATATGAGTGAATAGAGCCATTAGGCTCTAGGATTTGGATTTTCTTGTGATAATTTGATGATATGATGAGTTGCGTTTAATTTATGGAATTATTGAGCTTTTGAATCATTATTTATTTTTAGGTATTGTTAGCTTGGCCAATTAATTAATTCCTATTTTGTTGTGATTTTCAATCTCTGAGAAAAGTTGGTGTTGCTTGATCATTAATGTTTGAAATCTATGTATCTATGCATTCGAGAGAGAAACATATAAATGGAAGAATATTTGACCATGGGAGCTTTTGGTAACTACAATTTAAGAATGTGTCAAAGATAATCATCTTAGGTTATAGCCCACATTTAGGTGAATCGAGAGAAACCCTAAATGCATTTTGAGGTCGTTCTAGCTCAATAGTCCATAAATTTTCCAACAACTCGGAGTGGAAACAAGTCAATCCTATAAATCCATGTCCTGGAATCATCTTCCTAATCCTTGTCTATCTCATATTTCCCTCAAATTAGTTGAACTTGTTAATTTGCTTGAGCATTTTTTTCCCTTTCTTTTTACTTTGTTTAATTCACACATTCCAACTTAATCACATGTCTAAATAATTAGATGATTTAATTTGTGGTATTTGTATATCGATTTTAACCTAATTGTCATATGGATTCGACCCATGTCATTGCTAATCTATGTTGGTATTGTACACTTGCACTTGACACGAAAAGCTATATGAATTAAAATACACATAAATTACACACACATATATGTATATATGTACATGTTATGTTGTAATATAATATATTTCAAATAACATCAATATTTAAATAGGATGGTTATTGATTTTGCAACTTTGAGAAGTCTTAAAATACAACAGGTGGATGTAAAGATCTCTTTTTCTAAATGGTGATTTCGAAGAAAATAATTATATAGAGCAATCTGAAGGATTCTCTACTCCTGGGCAAGAGAATAAGGTTTGCAAATTGGTGAAGTCTTTATATGGCTTGAAACAAGCATCAAAGCAATGGCATGAGAAATTTGATAATGCCATGATGGGGTGTGGATTCAAAATTAATCAGTGTGATAAATGCGTCTATGCTAAAGAAACGGAAAGTGAATTTGTAATTCTATGTCTTTACGTAGGTGACATGCTTATTGTTGGGGGCAATAATAAGATGATTAATTCCACAAAAGAGTGTTGAATTTGATTTGACATGAAAGACATGGGTCTAACTAATGTGATACTTGGAATTAAAATTCTTCGAACATCATAGGGGGTTGTGTTAAGCTAGTCGCATTATGTTGACAAAATTCTTGAGAGATTTAACAAGAATGACTTCAGTGTTACTAGAACCCCAATAGACACAAGTCAACATCTATTGAAAAATAAAGGTGAAAGTAATAAGTTGTACACGACTAGACATTACCTATGTAGTGAGTAAGCTAAGTAGATCAACTAGTAATCTAGTTGATGTGCACTAAAAAAGGTATAGTGAGACTACTTAGATATTTGAGATATTCATATGATTATGGACCGCACTACATGCATGGCATATCTAGTAGTTATTGAAGACTATTATAATGCCGACTGGATATCTGATATGAAGAACTCTAAGTCCACAAGTGGATATGTATTCATTTTGGGAGAGTATACATATCATAGAAATCTTCTAAGCAAACAGTTATAGCTAGATTCATCATGGATTCTAAGTTTATAGCGTTGGACAAGGCTGATGAAGAAGCTAACTGACTACTTCATTTCTTAAAAGATGTTCCAAGTTGGCCGATGCTAGTACCTGCAATCTATCTACATTGTGACAGTCAATCTACAATTGGCAGGGCACAACAATATGCATAATGGTAAGTCTAGACATATACGTTGAAGACACAATATCATTAGATAATTAATCTCAATTGGTGTTATCTCTATTAACTATGTGAAGTCAAAAAATAATTTAGCGGATCCGTTAACCAAGGTGTTAAACAGAGAATTGGTTGCGAAATTGACAAAAGAAATGAGACTAAAGCCTCTGGAAAAGAGTTAATACAATGGAAACCCAACTTAGTTGACTGAAGATCCCAAGATCTAGGTTCAATGGGATAATTTAATTATAAAAATATTTGTATGGTCACTATGGGATTTGCTATTCCTTTATTAAGTGATATTCGAATGGAGAAGGATACGTATGTGGCTTTTAATGATTCTTACAAGTCAATGAGTCGAGTGAAATAGTATAGGCTATTTGATAAGAATCACCTATGTAAGAGATAAGCGGGGCTGCTTCTAGAGAATTGTGTAAGGATCAATTCTTAGACCCTCTTATAGAATAATAAGAACTGAGATACGTTAGGGAGAATCCTGTGTAAAGCATATCATCGTTTACATAAATAACAAATCAGTTCAAAGACATCGCGTTTATTGAGAGCCAGTAAAATTGATATATTTTATAAAGAAATGTTAAAAGGGTTATATCTACCTATTCTATGCACAGTTTAACTGTTGAACTTGATCGAAATTTTCCCTCATGTGGGGAATTGGTGAAACTTGTGAGGAATACTTTGGATTTTATGGTTGTCCCTCATCGAAAAGCAATTGAAAGCCTTTCCTAACCTTTGTCTATAAATAGAAAAGGCCTCATTAGGATTAAAACACACTAAAATTCAAGTTAGTAATATTTTGTTGACTTTATTTCCTCTTCCTCGGTTATTTTTATACTTTCTTGACTTTGCTCTTCTTTTGAGCTTCATGTCGAGTTTGTTTGAGTTTTAGATGTTTTTTAATTTAAATTTGGGCATATTTTGGTTCGCCGGAAGTTGCTCTATCGTTTATACGGAGCGAATTTGATTTAAGAAAATTATGATCTCCACAGGTAGGTCTCATATTTCTTCTAAATGTATTGTTGTTATTTAAACTTTTCAAGTTATTTAAATTATATAGTTATCTAAATTATTCTAGTTATTTAAATTGTTCTAATTATTTAAATTGTTTAGTCATTCTTGTTACGTTATTAGATTTGTTATTTTATCTTTAGCCTTTTGCTGCATAATTATATAGTTAGTATTAATTTTATTAGCGCAATATTTTGTATTGTATTGTTTAGTTTTAACCTTGTATTTTCATTTGAATTATTAATTTAATAAGTTTTTGTTGCATCTTATTATTATTGTTCCGCGCGAACAAGTTTACCAAGGATACGTAAGACCATCTCCAACCAAGACCCATATTTCATTTTGCAGCCACGTTTTCACTCCAACCATGACCCATATCCAAACTCAAAATGAGTATTTGCTACTTTTATGAATAGTAAAAACACAAATTTGAGTTTACACTATTCCAATACCCATCTACTATTTAAGTTTTGTAAAAATTGTAATTTAGTCCTTTATTTATTTGTAGATTTATAATAGTGTATTTTTAGTATTTTGTAATGATTTGTATTGTATACATGTTTTCTTTTTTTTGTATTAAATTTATTGTACATAATATTTATTAAGAGAATAATTAAAATTATAATTGTAAAAAATAAAGTGACATGAAAAATAAATTTATGCACATAAACACATAAATTAAAAATTATAACAATGACATTAAAATAAATAATGGCTCGTCTTCTTCTTGAATCTTTCGCTGAAATCAAGGTTTAATTAAAAAAAATTAGATAGTGAGAAAATAAATGGGGATAATTTCGGCTGCAATTTCTTAGATTAATTTCTAATTTCTGCTTATTAGATTTTCACCTTCGTTGATTAATTTGTTTTGAGTAGCTATTTTATGATATAATTAGTCTTGATCAAGACATAAATTAAAAATCATAACAATGACATTAAAATAAAGAACATATTCCAAATAATGAAAATAGGAATACATCACATACGACGAAATTACCTAACCAATATTAAAACTAAGATATCTAGTAATATTATATTTTGTAAGAAATTATTGATTAATAATTATTTATATTAGATGTTCCATGAATATACCTAAAAAAAAAGAATTAAGAGGTTCAATTTGTAAATTTGATAAATATGTGGGTGTTATTGAAAAAAGATAAAAAGTGGTATGAGAAGGAATATTGAGAGAATATTCTTTTGAGTTTGAAAATGAGTTTGTTAATTGGAGATGAATTACTATTTGATGGGACATTTACTGCAAAATGAGTTTAAGTTTGAGTTGCTCGGTTGGAGATGGTGTAATGTCTAACTTACAAAGATAGTTCATTTGACAATAACTCTTTTTTACTTTTGATGATTGTGAGAGAGTATTTCATTTCATTTAATATGATAATAGGAAGAAAAGTTTATCTTTGATATTTAAATTGAGGGTGTTTCAACAAAAATATTTCGACCTACAAGTATTTATAATTAGATACACAAGTTATGAAAAATTTAATAAATCTATTGTGGAGTCCAATTTGTGATACCTGAAAACACACCAAGATGGTTGAAGTTGATGTGGATTAACAAAATTCTACATCGTTTTCCATTTGGGGTGGAAATTACCCGTCAGATTATGTCCATGTGTATTTTCAAGTGTCTGAAATTGAATTTTGGAATTGATTTGTTAAATTTTTAAAAAGTTAAATATCAAATTGTAAATAGTTGGTAGACGCAAGTCTCGTGTCATTTTTGTTAAAAATCTCAAAATTCATTGCGTGAAAAATAATGAAAATATGCCGCGTTCACATATTAATTTTTGTAGCGAACCTGTACTTTTATTGTTATGGAATCCAAAATCTTTCCCTTTTCTACGTATTTTTGCACTATTTGAGCCGTTGAAATCATCTATTGTACATTTGGTGTTGTATTTTTATTGCACATTCGATTTTTTTAGTATTTTTCATTTTTTCTTCGATTTCAATTTTTTTTTTTAGTTTAATTTTTCACTTATTATTTAGGATTCATCATACCCAATTAGAATGTATTGTAATTTTTTATTATATAATTTTCAATATTTAGTTATTAAATATTAACTGATTATTTAAAAAATAAAATACTAAAAAATTATATTAAACCCTAATTGGATATACTGAATCCTAAATAAAAAATGTAAATAAAAAAAAACATAATAAATTGGAATCAAATAAAAAATTGAAAAAATATTGAAAAAATCGAGTGTGTAATTGGGAATGCAATACCAAATGTGCGATAGACAATTTAAAATGTCATTTGAGTGCACATGAAATTTACTGTTACACTCTTTATGTTGCACTATGTGTTGCACTTTTAAATTATGAAATTTTCTTGTATGTTTTATTTTAATTTTATTTTTTTGTAAGTTAGTTTAATTTTATGATAGTTTTCTTAGGTTCACCTCATCCAATTAGAATTTATAATTATTTTTCAATATTTAACTTTAACTTTCACTTTTCAATCAAAAATTCGTCATTATGGTTGAATTTTTAAAATTATGTTTTATAATTTTTAATTAAATTTTTTATTGATAAATGTTGATTATGATTATTTATATTATAATTAATTTTTATTTTATAATAAATATTATAAAATTAAATTTAATAGTGAAACACAAAAAATGTAACATGAAATTAACCAATTTGAGGTCTCAAAAAACACATAGTAAACCTATATTTGATCTCATAGTTAAAAAATATACGCAGCAAAGTGAACAATATTTTATTTTCTTTCAAGTTTGAGAAAAATGAATATTTCCAATTTTGTAATGACGTGCGAGTACAGCTTTCTGAGGAGTCCCGATACTATTCGCTTTTCTGTTTAAAATTTTGTATTTTGAAATAAGCATGTACTTAAGTTTGGAGAATTTTGTTTTTCAATTTTTAACTGTGTTAAACACTAAAAAAATATTAATTTTATACCTTTAAAGTTTTACTACTAACTTTTTTTTCCGTTAAAAAAAATATAAATTAAACCAGTTCATAAAAATCACAAAAATGAATATAAAAATGATCTCGCCATAAATACTACAATATTCAAATTTGAAACTCTAAATCGTAAAATAATTCAATTGACAAAATGATTTTATGGGAATGAGGGATTATTTGTGCTGGCATTTTCAAATATAAAATAAAAACATGTAAATTAAAAAAAAAAGGTGAGATGTAGTAAAAAGTAAATAGATTGAGTAGATCAATGTAACGAAGGAAAGGACAATAAACATCGGTCTTTGGGCCGCCCACCTCGGTCCAAGCAAATACCGATTGGTCGCTTAATCACATCATGACGTCATTGCCTTTTATACACGGGCCATTCTAATGGTTTTTTGGATGCAAGAACCAGCCCACTCTATATCATACGTGCCACGTGAAAAATAATTTAATTTTTTTTTATTTATGAAAAATCTTTACCATAGTTAAATGACGTTGTTTCACATTATTTGACACTATTCAATGATATTTAGTTAAAAATATAATGATGACCCTATTAACCCATTTCTATGAAAAAGTAAACCTAAAAAATGTAATGATGACTACATAGTGGAAAATTATTAAGATGAAATTAAGAACGTGTAAATAGGATCAAACCAAATACACGTTGGTGTCTAATGTGTAACGCGTTCGGTCAATGTGTACTACATGTTTGAGGTCAACGTGTAGTGTACATTTTTAATTTTTTATATATTTTTTTATTTTTTTGTATTATATCACGTCTATTACTTAAAATATTGAATTTATTTTGTATCGTTTATGTGTTTGGATTTATTTGGTATTTGTTTATTTACTTTTGGATTTGTATCGAAATTGGGATGATTTATCTCAACATCTCACATGCTAATCCTAAATTGAAAACCGCACAAATATAAAAGAAATCCTATATAATTCAAAATTCGTTGAAATTTTAAATATTAAACTTAATTCGAAAACGGTATTAAATCACAACTAAAAAATGAATAAAATTCTAACACCTTGAAATTCTAATTCTAAATTTAAAACTAATTAAATCCTATTGAAAACCATATTAAAGTAAAAAAGTTAGCTGAAACTGAGTCGGCAAGCAGCGATGAAGATGAAGAAGATAACAGCTCAGAACCGCTGGCCAAGAGGAGAAAAACTGATCACAAGAAGTACTGAGTGGCTGATCAAATTAAGCATGATTAGAAAAGCCCTAAGTGTACTTCTTGTTAATCAGTTGTAATTATATTTTGATCCATATTTATAAAAGTTAATTTTTTTTATTTCAAATAAATGTCAAGGTCATTAATTGCCAACGACCAAAAGAAATCAGAGGCTAGTACCATTTCAACCATCATATCTATGAGCCTGTCCAAACCCTCATAAAAAGCCTCTCTCTCTCTCAAGCCTCTAAAAAAAAACCTCCTCCTAAAATCTCAAAACCTCTCTCTCTTAAAAGATCTTGAATCTCCCAAGAATTCAGCCAACCTCTAAGATGGCCGAATTATCCAGATCTTCAAATTCCTTCAAGGAACAACTCATGAGAGATAAATTCCTTGATAAGAAAAAGTTTCAATTGATTCTAAATGAATCAAACAATTCAACACTTCTGTCAAATCTGCACAAAACAGGAGTTATTCACTACCTGGAAACACCACCAATATTCTTTAGACAAAATTTGGTGAGTGAATTTTTGCTTCAGGCAAAGTTATCTGCAGATGGGAAGATGATATCATCAGTGATTCAAGGAAGGATGCTACACATCAATGAGAAAACAGTTGCTGAAGTGTTTCAACTTCCACAAGAAGGCTCATTCGTTCAAGATCTAAAGGAATCTGCAGAGTCACACTGGAGAGAATGGAAAGCTTCACCCTGCAACAAGCAATTCAGTTTTACCACCGCTAAAACTGATCTCAAGCCTGAGTATGGAGTTCTACTTGACATAACGAACAAGATGATGTTCGGAGCAATTGGAAGCCTAAGCCAACTTAGATATATGGTCATGATTCACCTTGTTGAACGAAGACAAACAAACTGGGCAGAATTTGTCTTTCAATAATTCAAGCATCAAGTCATCAAGGCTACAGACTCAAAGAAATCTGGCAAATTTGAGTCCAAGGTAGGACTTGTTTTAAGAATGAGCAAGATGCTTGAAGACCTACTGAAACTTCCAAGTGATGAATCACTACCAATTCTAATCTCCGACTGGATCCCCAAGAAAGGAACTGCTCATCTTCAGTCACTGAAGAAAAAGCGAAGAGGCAAGGCCAAGATGAGCAACCAGAGTTCGAGCAACTCAACTGCTAATATCGTTCATTCTCCAAAATCAAAGAACGGATCGCCAGTTGATTTCCAGGTTTGCTCTGATCCAGATAAGCTTATTCCATTCGTTGGAATCCCTCACCCAAACTATGGAGCAGACTACTTCAGAGGTACATGCCCCCCGCTCCAGCTGACTGAAGAGAATATTCGCACTTTCTACAGTGGTGAATATGCAGTCAAAGGTGCACAAAAGGAAGTGACTAGTCTCCTTCTCACTCACTTCACCTTTGTTGCCCAATGTGATCAAGAGTTGTTCAAACAACTTCACCGGTACTTCTACTGGTACAACTGGAGACATTCTATGTCCATCCAGTCTCACTTTCTTCTAACTGTCTTTCATGGCATGAGCTACTGGAAACGAGAAGAAACTTGGAGCATCAAATGGATAGGTTCATCAAATCCATTTCCTCCAACTATTGTGCAAGTCCAGCACATCATGAATCACCGACTTGTTAACAAGATTCCAACAACCGCATTGCTAGCAGAATTCAAATCAAGCATCATGCCTCAAGCAGTTAAGACTGCAGATCAACCAGTCAACTGCCCAACTAACTCGCTTTGTCGACAACTGAACTTTGATAGTTTATCAAGTTAGTCAACTGAGCCATCACGGCAAACTCCATCGGTCATCCAACGGAGAGACCCTCATCGCTCACATGCTAAAGTCATAGCGCCTCAGAAGAATCCACGGCGTACTGATGAGAGCGATAGTGATGATGAAGACACTGCCACATCAACAAGTCTCCTATCTAAAAGCTACGTGACTCCACTGCTCACCTCTAGCTCAAAAGGCATGTAACTGCTCGTAAAAAATGATCAGTTTGGGTCACCGCCAAAGGGAACTTCCCACTCCCTTAGTCAAAGGATGAAAAGCTCGTCAGTTGATATCCAGTTTCACCTTCGCCAAGCCAAGAGGACTGCAAGGCCTGAACTGTCAACGCACAAAACTACATCCAAAGGAAACAGTGCTTCCAGTCCAACTAGGCCCTTCAAAAAGCGAAAATTGTCTACAGCAAAGCCGAGCAATTGATCAAGCCAACTGATCAATTCAGTTTAGTTGCAGCTTCAACTGCAGCCAGCTCATCAGTGACGACTGAGCATCAAGACTCAACTGTTCATCCAACCGCTGAGTCATCAATCAGTTGGACTGTATCCCAACTGATTAAGGATAAGTTTTTTTTTTAAATTTCAAAAGCTTACCTTAATTATATTGTTACCGTTGCGATTATGAAATATCTTATATTATATTTCAACGGTTACAATTTGAAAATAGGATTCTATGTCAAAGTTGCCATTAATATTTCTGCATGGATATTAAAACAACTCTTCAGAAGGAGAAGGAAAATATAATTTTTTAATGAGCTATAAATAGAAAGATCTGCAGAAAATATTTCGCTATTTATGGCAACTACCCCATTTTCAAAATCGCTACATCTCAGCCATAAAATCATAAAGTTACTTAACCATTGAACGACTAAGATACAAGCATCATTAATTCAGCTAATCAACCATCAAATCGGATGACTGATCAGCTAAGAAAAGCAATCGAGTACCCTCGATTCCTGCATGCAAAGATGCATAAATATGTGCAAAGAGATGAAGGCTCCGATCATCTGAAAAACTCTCTCACTCTTGTTCGATCATTTGTTAGCCTTCTCCCTCTCATCAAAAACTCTTGTTATCTAAACTGAAAGAGCATCCTTTTGCAGAAATGAAGCCCTCATTTCACATGGTGGATATTAAAGCTCTTGAGCGCAAGATGAGAAAGGACAAGTCTCTAAATCTAGAGATGCTCAATGCACGTCTTGGCCTAGATGTCTTTCAAAAGATTTATCGACCATTGGAGGCGACTGGTTTGTTACCCTTCTTGACACTACTGCCGGTCAAGAACATATCTTCTTATGTTGCCGAGTTCTACTACAATGCAACCATCAACGGTGACAACATCATCTCCACCGTCAAGAATCAGGTGATCACGGTAATAAAGGAAACGATGATGTCCACCCTTCACCTCCCCAGCAAAGGCCCATACGTGATGAGCCTAAATCTGCCATCCAAATACGCTCTATGGGATACCTAGAAGCTTCCTCACGTGCGCCACAATGACAGTTCGCACAGACTAAAGGAGAGCATGCCAAGTGATATCATCCAACTCTTGGATATCACCGGCCATATCCTACATGGCAACTTCGAGATAGTCCATCTCACAGCCGCTTTATACTTTGGATGCCAAGCCGACTGGGCCTCCTTCATCCTTGCTCAACTGAGAGCTAATGTAGAGCGTGCGGCATATGATCCGTCAAATGGCACATTCCGAGAAAAGGTCGGGTTTATGAATCGCATAAGCCATATCATTCAAAGCCAGTTTGATGAGATCATACCAACTGGCGAACTACTCGGAAGAAGGGACATGCTCCCCACTATCTACTGCCATCAGATCCCGAAGTGTTCCCATCCACAAGGGCCTTCTAACTCAGATCGTGGAAAGGCACCCTTGGAGGCACCCGTCAGCTCCTCTGACGAAAGAGAGCTGATGCTTGGGAGCGAACCTCTTTCAAGGCTGAGTGATCAGCCCACAATATCAGCCAGCTCTCAACCTCTTTCTTCAGTCCAACGTGACTCAATTGAGGTTGACTTTGAAGCAGTTCTAGACCACCAGCTCAGAAACTGCTTCGGTCTCATTGAGGACTCCGACTCCTCACTATTCGCGCAACTCAAGCGGTACTTGCAGTACCACATATGGCGCTTTCAACTGGATGAGTCCACAAAGTTCCACCTCATCCACACCCGTGGCTCCACCTTCTAGATCAACGAAGGAACATGTAGTCAAAACTGGATGAATCATCCATTCTCCTCGCCACCAACACTCTCAGACATCATGGATTCAATAACCAAACGAATCTAGCTTCAGATACCAGCTAATGCTCCTCTCCCCGATAATGAACCGGCCAACTCCTCATGCACACCCTTTGTTGGTGATCCACATCTTCCAACAACTGATGAGATCTTTAACAACTTGGCCTCCATGAACTTCAAAGAGCAAGACATCTCTAATCAAGGTCAGTTCATGCCAACTGAAGACGCCTATGCATGGCTCTTCTCACCCATGCAAATTCCTTCAGTTCCCTCTATCACTGATGACAATTTGGCAACTGTCTTCACATTCCTGCCAAACTTGTCACTACCATCATGCGATCCATTCCACCTTTTGGATGATGCCAAAAGGGGGGAAGAAGGACAGTATGATGATGGGTGTTTAACTCTTTGGGATCAGATTCAAAGAGAAATTCATTATGAGGGGGAAGATCAACTTCAGGGGGAAGCATGGAGATTATAAGGAGCCCAAGAAAGAGGAGAATCGAGCAGAAAGAAAATGAGCAATTGGAGCAATTTTCAGGAAGTAGATTAGCAGTTTTAACTACTCTTCTTGAAATTAAAATATGCTTTAAAATGAATATATAATACAAGTTTTGATCATGCTTATACTTCAAGCTTGTCATGATTATAATGCTCATACTCTGATATATTATGCTCTGATATCTCAAGTTTGAATGTTTTGACATGATACTTTATGCTCTGATACTTCAATTTGAATGCCTTGACACTGAAATGAAAGCATGCTCAAAGAGAAAGAATGAAAGAATGCTCTGAAATTTGAAGTCCAAATTAAACTGACATGCTCTAATACTTGAAGTTAGCATGAATGACAAATGCTCTGATACTTGAATAAAAATCATGAATCAATTTGTCTCTCAACGTGCTCTGAATTTGCTCTGATTTTAAGATTCTACTTAAGCATTTGCTACACTTGCAGTTTTTCCATCATCATCAACAAAGTTTTGACATCATCAAAAAGGGGAAAATTGTTAGGAAAAACTATCAAGGAACCCCTAGATCAGGTTTTGATGAGATGTCAAAATTAGTTATGAAAAACTGACTAAAGTTTAAGTTGCAGATCGGAGCTGAACAGTCCAAGGCATCAGAAAGGAACTCAAGTAGAGTCAAATTCAACCAATCTGAAGAATGGTCTACAAGCTGAAGGATACGTCATCCAGTCTAAATTCATCTCAGCTGAAGAGTCATACCAGACAAAACAAGCTGACAACCAAGTCAGCTGAGCTGAGGGAGAAAAGAGTTGACTAAAGACTGAAGAAACTGATAAAGCATCAGTTTAAGCTAGAGACTGGAAGTATCCAACTGATGGTCAGACTGCAGTAAACAAGACAGATCGGCTGAAAGTAATAACTGTAGTCAGTCAGCTTGTGATTAGTCAAAACTGACAAGAAAGCTCAAAGAGAAATCAGTCAAGCTGACAAGCTAGCTAAGAACTTGAGATCAGTCAAACTGGAGAAAGACAAGCCCAGAACTGCCAACTGGAGCAGTAGCCAAACTCAGCTGACAAGCCCAGAACTACCAACTGGAGCAATAGCCAAACTCAGCTAACAAGCCCAGAACTGCCAACTGGAGCAATAGCCCAACTCAGCTGACAAGCCCAGAACTGCAAACTGGAGCAATAGCCTAACTCAGCTGACAAGCCCATAACTGCAAACTAGAGCGATAACCAAACTCAGCTAATAAGCCCAGAACTGCCAACTGGAGCAACAGTCAAACTCAGCTGACAAGCTCGGAACTGCCAACTGGAGAGATAATCAAACTGAGCTGACAAATCCAGAACTGCCAACTGGAAATCAAAAATACCAAGAAAGCTGAAGCCAGAGAATCCTGGAGTTTGTGGCTCAAAACCGGCGAATCTTGGAATAAATGCTCCTACAAAGATCCTGGAATTTGATAAAGATCGATTGGCAGAGTAACGGATACTTCAACCAAATGCTCCAAGCGATCATTAAAAGACCACCTGCCATTGATGAGCCAATAGAGCCACCGATCAATGGACAATGAAACTCAACGGTCATAAAATCACTCCTCTATAAAAGACGAGTGAATCAGAGTTCAAATAACTCTTTGCCAACTCTTCATTCTACGCCTTCACAACCTTCGCATATACAAGCAAGAGCTTTTCTTTCTCTCTATCACTCAAGCTCAAGTGCGACATTTGATAGAAACTGCGAGAGTCCAACTGAGAAGAATAATTCACAAAATCAAGATATTCAGCCAGCTGTTGACGATCCAGCCAGGGCAGCCTTCTCAGTTCCAGACTCAGCTCAGTTAAAAGAGCACATCAGTTGATACCCCCTGTTCAAGACTCACCTCTTGAAGATCGAAAGAGATCTAAAACCTTGTAAAGACGACAATATCACCTACCTTCCTAGCGAGCAGTTAGGGACTTCAAGTGTGAGCCGTCGACCCGCTGAGGTAGCGAACAGTTATCAGGTTCAGCCAACTGTCCTTCATTGTGTAATTTGTAAAGAAACTCAAGTTATATAGTGAATTTGCCCTTCTGCGGAAGGAAGAGAGGACGTAGAAGTTTGAGACTTCGAACCTCTATGAATCGCTTGTGTGCTGTACTATATTGATTATTGCATATCTTTGAACTGCACACAATATCACACAGGCTGCACTCAAACTGTCTTAACTGATCAACAAGTTTGTGCATAGATAAGTTTCATCAAGCGAGTCAAAGGGCCATGTTATTCCGCATCTAAAGTAAAAGTTTTAAATCAGTTTATTCACCCCCCTCTAAACTGATACCGACTCGCCCGGGACCAACATGGATCGTCTATTGGGTAGAGCCCTCCCGTCCATTGTAACGCCAGAGGAAGTACATGCGTATCGAAGGGTTATAGGGGCTAGGATTTACTCATTGAATTATAGAGGAAGGCCTACCATGTAGACATGACATTACAATTTTATGTATGTACTTTTGATATTATATTATATTATATTATCATTTGCTGTTATATTATGATTGCTTACATACATTTATCAATATTAGTTCAATAGATTTCACATAAGATCCCAATATCAAAAAATTTAATAGACTTCATATAAATCCTAGATAATCAGTTAATAGATTTCATATAAGATCCAAAATATCAAGAAATTTAATAAACTTCACATAAATCCTAAATAATCAGTTGATCTCTGCCGCCAAACGGACCGGATAGGTCGGGCGAGTATGCGCTGTACTACCACATATGCTGCACTTCTTAAGCGTTCTCCTACATATAGACACGTCCTCTACTGGAGTATTTAGATCCATACCAGAAATAGGTAGATGGGCTATGCATGCACGTCTGTTGTGCTCTGATCCATGACATATAGTGCAAAACTGTCTTCGTGCACTAGAGGATTTCTCGAATGGTGATCGAGCTCGGGACATAGGTGGACGACCAGCACGATGTGTAATCTTTAGTGCCATCACCACTCGATATCTGTAGGCATTGAGCATAACCCAT
Organism: Perilla frutescens; assembly: GCA_026008535.1. Lineage (NCBI taxonomy): Eukaryota > Viridiplantae > Streptophyta > Magnoliopsida > Lamiales > Lamiaceae > Perilla > Perilla frutescens. The sequence continues at coordinate 31,152,978 of BRKX01000017.1, read as the reverse complement.
TCTTTTGGACGAGGTAACCCCATGATAACCGAGTCATACATGCTAACTAAGCTCTCCACCTTGTAACATCTATCCACATAATCATATATGACCCCACCAGTGCAATTGCGAAAAGGAAAAATAAAGTTACAAATAGATGACTATGTTCATGTAAAAAGGTGAGAACAAAAAGGAAGATGAAATGCAATACCAGATGACCGCAGCCGCATGAGAACAGTGTATCAAATCTAACTCGAACTCACGACAATCACAGGTGCGGTACTGGAGATCGACCATGTAGCTGTCCCTCCCGACCTCTACTTTCCATAAATACGCTAATGTCGTGGCCTGCACGGCATATCATCGCCCCTGCTCGACATTCCCCGACAGTTTTTTTGTCGCTTCATCAGTCAACACATGATTCGAGCTTAGTGCAGCTGCACGTCGCTCGACAAACCAATGCTCAACAATTGATCGAAAGAGCTCAAGCGGTGAGCAAACAGACAACCTCCTAGCCCACAACATGTGAGCATTGAGACTCTCCGCTGTAATAGACTTCACGAAATTGTAACGCCGTACGAGACACTGTGAACGGGACCAATGCACTGGGCCGATATTGCATAGCTTTTGGTACGCATTTTGACACACCTGCTCCAAGGCTGACATGCTCGCCTGAAATGCGTCTGTCCGATAGCTGTAGGCGGCATCCTCAAATAGTGTGGTCACGCATTTTCCTCTCTTCATTATCTTATTCTTCAAATGATAATAGAACAATCCGTGCGTCGCTCTCAGGAAAACGACCTCTACAATATTTTTAATGCTCTGATGTTGATCTAATACGATGAGAAGGTCATCTATATCACCCAGAGCCATGTGCACTCGGCCCAAGAACCACAACCAAGATTCGTCATTCTCTATCGGTCCGAGCCCTACTGCAACATGTAACCGTCCTTCGTCACGGTAACAAACAGAACTCCCTTGTTCTTTCCCGTAAGGTATGTCACATCAATCACAAGTACTGGATGCGCATAATGGAGAAATGCCTTGACACACGGTCCAAGAGCAAGAAACATATGCTTCAACCTATCCTCACCTGTGATCTGCATGTCAATCAAAGTCCCTGGATTTAGCAATTGTAAAGTGTGCAGAAATGCAGACAACTACTCGTAGGACTCGTAGGACTTGTCTGTATCTCCATATATCATCTCGATGGCAATATTCCTCGCACGCAGAGCGAAGTTGTAATCAATATGGATGCTGAACTGACGAAAAAGCTCCGCTATCATCTCTTTTAGCTTCAAAATCGTCCTCTCATAGACCAATTTACGTCCGAAATATTTCGCAAGCACTCGTGCAGGAACCTGGTGCAGAGCAATTCGACTCTTATCAAGATGGCATGTGTGAGTCCCGTTGAACTTGTAGATTCTCTACATATGTCCATCAACAACGGCAAAGCACCTGAACGGACAATCACTGCTACACTTGCAGATATAGCCCAGTCGTAACTTGTTTGATCGATACACGGCGTACTCAACTCGATTCTGCATGTGATAAATTTCGATAGCCGGAGCCAGATCATCCTTCATACGGAAAATTGCTCCCTCATGCAGTGTATCTGACTGTGTTGCTGGTCCCTCATCCCATGACAGTGGGCCCGCAATGTCTAAATCAGCAAGGGGAACCACCCATTTACTCGAAGCCCTGTTAGCTCTATATGGAAGACCGGCAGTAGATGATGATACGGCTCCCGTCAATCCCAACAATCTGTTTGTGCGATCAGAGGAACGAATCCATCCGCAGAATTCTGTCAACAATGATTCTATCAACCTCGTTCTATCATTCTCTTCTTCTTCTTCTTCTTCTTTTTCTTCTTCTTCTTCTTCTTCTTCTTCTTCTTCTTCTTCTCTGTTACCAGCATGCGGCTCTGCTTGTGCTTCTTCATCAACATGTGTATCCTCTATTTCTTCATGCTGGAAGTGACCGCAATCAACAGGGTTACTCGGTCCCTCATAGTACTGTGGGAAGTAGGGAACATAGTCGTCCCTACACAGATTTCTATATTCAGTGCCAATAGATGGCCCGACTCCAAAACTGCCCAGATGTCTTGAAATCACATACACGGCTATCTCGATAGTCTGTCTGTGAAGCAGATCCAGCAAATCTCTATCATCTTGCAAAGAAGCTCTGATCTATCTACCGGTATTAGTGCTCGTCGGGTAAAATAATTCATACTCCACCGTGCTTTGGTCAGTCCGCAACAACTTGTGAACCTCCCTCATCAGTGAGCTAAAACACAGCTTATCGGATGACATCGTCACGAGTTGCTCATTCTCATCTACATATTCCGATCTCTCTCATCATCCACTATGTCATACAATAATGCGACGTCTAACCATCTGCAATTTATAAACAATGCTACATGAGGTCACGACTAAACCCTAAACCCTATTAAACCCTAAAACCAAAAACCTATTAAACCTTAAAACCTAAACCTAAACCCTAAAAAGCCATAATCAAACCCTAAACCCTAGAAGAAGTCGTGATTAATAAATTTAAAATTAGCCACGATTAATAGTTCAAATAGCATAGATTAAATTTAAAATTTACCACGATTAATAGTTCAAATAGCATCGATTAACTCTATTAATTATATGCCTCGATTAAGTTAAAATAGCATCAATTAATTCTATGCCTCAATTAAATTTAAAATTAGCCACGATTAATAATTCAAATACTCTCGATTAATTCTATTATTTCTAAAATTAGCATCGATTAATAGTATCAATTAATAGCATCGATTAACATCGATTAATAGTTCAAATAGCCATGATTATTTCTAAAATAAGCCTCGATTAATTTAAAGGAACCTCGATTAAATTTAAAATTAGCCTCAATTAAATTAAAAATGCCTCGATTAATTATAATAGCCTTGATTAATTTTAAAATATGTCTCGATTAATTGTAATTTAAATTATGTCTCTATTAAATTTAAAATAAGTCCTCAATTAAGTTAAAAATCACGATTAATAGTTCAAACAATGCCTCAATTAATAGTTAAAATAAGGCCTTGATTAAGTTAAGACCTCGATTAATAGTTAAAATAAGGCATCGATTAAGTTAAAATTAGCCTCGATTAATTTAAAAATTCATCGATTAATTATAATTGACTCGATTAATTTTAAACTATGCCTCGATTAATTGTAATTTTAAATTATGCCTCTATTAAATTATCCTTGATTATTTTCAAATGCCATGATTAACGTAATATAAGCCTCAATTAACATAATAAGCCACGTTTAACATAATATTTAGCTCTTAAAGTCTACTATTAATGTACTTAAAGGCTACAACATGCAAATCTCTCATCTCGCCTATTCTCTAACAACACACATGCAATATAATCAAAACAACAAATATTTACAGAAGAATTTCATGAAAATGGAGAGTACAAAACGTACCTTTCAAATGATAGAAACAAAACACTACTTTGCTTTCTTCTTGATGAATAAAACTTTCGCACCCTTACTCCAAAAGAAAAAAATTCTCCCCTTGCTAAAAAAAAAAGGATTTCTATAAATTTTATTGTATTGTGAATATGCTCGAGTGTTGTTGTCTATTGAATTCGGTCAACAAATTACTACCTTCCCTTACTTTTTATTTAATGAAGCTCAGTAACTTCCCCTTATTTTTATTTAATGAAAATCAGTAACTACCTCACTTACACAAGAAATACATGCATTCAATAAAAGTCAATCGTGAATCAATCAATTTAATCGTGTATATAAAGAAGCCACACAAGCCTCTTCATCTCCTCGATTAATTAAACTTAATCGAGGCCTCGATTATTCAAAGTTAATCGAGGCCTAGATTAACTTTAAATAATCGAGGCCTTCATTTCATCTAATTATCCACAATTAATCGAGGCCTCTTCATCTCCTCGATTGATTTTTGAAGAAGGCCTCGATTAACTTTGAGTAATCAAGGCCTTAATCGTGGCCTTCTTTAATTTAATCGAGGCCTTCTTCAAAATTAATTAAGGCCTTCTTGAAAATTAATCGAGGGCTTGTTTAATTTAATCGAGGCTTATTTTTATTAATCAATGCTTGGTTCATTCAATCGTGACTGGAAAATTAGGGTTTCGGTTTTAGGGTTGTGTATTGATTGATAATGCCCTGACAAAAGTACACTGAGCCAATGATTGGGTGTGGGGACCAAGTCTATTATAGTACAAATTGCATAACAAACTAGTTGTTTTAAAAGTTATTTTTCCCAATTACTATTTACTTTTGTTCACTTTTATCTATTTCCACAATTTCATATTACTTTCCAATATTTTCTCGAAAAATCAATAAAACCCTTGTGTTAATAAATAGTTTAAAATTTCCTTCTATTATGTATAGAATTGATCAAAAAATTAATTTTTGGAGAGAGTGAATTACATTTGCTAAAAAAGAGTGTATAATTCTATTTTTAACAATTTTTGTATTATTTTTAAATATAATCAATTTTTTAAAATATAGTTTGACCAAATACTATAGTTTTTAAATAATATAAAATATATTTATATGTAAAAAAAAATATGAAACTTAGGAAATTATCAAAATAACTAAAAAGTAGTAGTATAACCAAATACTATAATTTTCAAATGATATAAAATATATTTATCTACAACAAAAATTGTAAAAGTAAATAAATCCTACTATCTTTCTTAGAAAGTGTAATTCACTTTCTTCAAAAGTGGTTTTTTGATGGATTGTACATAACAAAGGGAGGTGTGATTGGACCATATTTTCCTAAGTTTTGGGGTCTATTTCATGTCTATTATTGCTATGTAATTACCCTATTGCTCTATTTTGTGGGAAGAAATGTCTCTTGAGTTGAATGCAGGTAACTGGCCTCATAGTGAAGAAAGAGCCGAGATTCTAGACTAAAGCTGCGCATTTTGATGTGAAGAGATTTGAAGTCGCAGTCAGTAAGGGCATACTGCAGGAGTTAACAAATTCTGGGCGCAGTTCGTGGGCTTTGACGATTGGAACTGGGCCGATCCATGCGTTTTGAGATTTCCAGTGGGCCCAGACGTGAATTACAGCTCGGGAATTGCTTGGAGGCGGCTACAAAGAAGTCCACAACCCTAAGGAGTCTTTTTGGTCAACTTACCTTGTTTAGATATATCTAGATTTTTATTTCCTTGTTAAGACAAACTCTTTTATGGTTATTAGATATATGAGGATCTCTTTTAATTAGAATAGAAGAATTCAGAACGGAGAACACACGCGAGACCAGAGACGTGATTTTATTCAGTTTCATATTTCTTTCTTTTCTACTTCATCGTGTTTAAGCTTTCAATAATTCTATGCGATCAAGTTTAATTATGAGTTCCAGCTAAGTTCGATCATATCTCGGGTGACAACTTAACGAAGCTCTAGCCGACTAAATCGTGAGATCTAACTGCTTTATCATTTAATCGATTGCATGTATCTGTTGTTCTTAATTTTCGTGTCGTTTAATTATTTTGGTTTTGCTAAGTAGTTGTAAATATTTAGTAATCCAGAATTAATTAGCAGCCAATTAAACCGGCCATCCGTAATTGTGGTTTAAGTTTAATTAGTGGTAAAACGGTTCTTCAGAGCCAGGGGAATAACAGTCGAGTCTCAATTGTCCTGTGTCATAGTCAGTTAGATTTGAATCGGGTTTCTCTAGAATTAAATGTTGTCGGCTCATTAAACCTATAGAGTGTCTCTTACGGTTGTCAGTCGATTAGGGAAATAATTGGTGAAGTGTCTTCCTGGTTATCGAGAAGTTATGGAGAAATTAGGTCATGTCAGTAAGTGTCTTCGGCGACTATAACTGGTTTGCGTGAGTTGATTAAATTAATCTTTGCATCAAGGATCGGTTAATTGAGCTAGAGTGGAGTTAGTTGGAATCCGGGATATCTCTTTAATAACTGTTAGAATCCGTTCTCTGTGTATTTATTTATTTAATTTATCTTTATTATTGCTTTCGTTAAATTCAGTTTAAAAATCTCAAAACCCTCGTTTGAAGTTTGGATATACAAATTGGAAATAGAGAGTGATTCTCGCCAGTCCCTTGGGAGACGATCCTGCTCGTCGCTGTACTCTGCAGTAAGGGCTTACCAACTGATTGTCGAGACATTTATTTTTGGTGAAAAACGACGCACCAAGGTGTTTAGACTATTTATTAAATAAAGAGGGTATTTTAATTTTTCGAAAAAACATAGGGAATAATATGAAGTTTGCTCTAGATATACACTAAAAACATAGGCGGTTTCTGATTAACTTTTGAAATTCCAACAAGAAAAAAAATTAACCCCTCAGATTTCCTCTATGAGCCGACATGGATTAATTCAAACTCCAAAAATGCCACTCATTCTTTACTACCGGACCCTTTTCTTTTTTGAGTTAATCCAAGTAAATAACACAATATTCACTCAACTATATAAATCTTACACTACAAAAAAGCGGGTTTTAGCGACGGACTACTGTCTATCGCTACTCACAATAGATCACTGACGTAATGTCCGCCGTGACTATTTTAAGTGGAAAATTTTGGTGGGTCGGTTCGCGCTTAAATCTAACAACGGATTAGCTACGAAATATCCACCGTTAATAGTAATGTTCGTTGTAAGTTTTTTTTTAAATTAATTTTTAATTAAATCTTAAAGTTAACGATGGAATACGTTCGTCGTTAATATTTAATTTTTAATTTATAATTAAATTAATTACGTAACGACGGATTTTATCCGTCGTTAGGTTTCTGATTTTATTTTTCCTTTTTTTTAATACGTAATGACAGACTAAATCCGTCGTTAGTGAATTATTTTAATCATAAATTATAATTAAAATAGTACCAACGGACTCAGTCCGTCGGTAGTCCGTCAATAGAGTTTAATTATACAGACAGAGTCGGGCGCGGACTCTTCATTCGATCCACAACCCTAATCCCCAAATTCACCCCCGATCCCCTTCCCCGGTGAACGGCAGCAGCGGACGGTGGTGAACGGCGGCGGCAGACGGTGAAGGTACCTCTCTCCCTCTCTCTCGGTTCTCTTCCTCTCTCTCCCCTTGTCTCTCCCTCTCTCTCTCTCTCCCTTTCTCTCGTTCTCTCCACGCCTCTCTCCGTCTCTTTGCTCATCGGTCTGTCCCTCTCTCTCGCTCTCTCCACCCCTCTCTCGGCCGCTGCTTCTCTCTCTCACTCACTCTCTCTCTATCTCTCTTTCTCTCTCTCTCTCTCTCTCCCTCTCTACCTCTCTCTCTCTGCCCGTCTCCCTCTTCTCGATTCTGTGTGTGTGTGTGTGTTAATTTTTTTGACATTTTGATGTATTATTGTTAATTAGTTTAAGTGTTAGTGTATGTATTATTGTTAGTTTAGGTTAGATAATTAGGTTTTAGTGTAGTATTATTGTTAGTTTAGTATAGATGACAATTGTGATGAATGTGTTAGTTTAGTTTAGTTTAGATTAGATTATTGTTAGTTTATGTTTATGTTTGTGTTTGTTTACGTGTTTAATTATATTAGATGATATATATGTGTGTGTTAGTGTATATATGTGGGTTTTTGTTTATGTTTGTGTGTTAGTGAGTTTGAGTTTTTTTTTTTAATTTTTTCTCTAACTATGTTGTAGTTATAAGAGATCGAGCTCCAAAGTTGATATTAAAGAATTTGTCAAAGTTGATATACTTCAACACAGAGAGAGGTAAGTAATGTTTGTGTTTGATAAATTAATGATTAATATTATTTAATATTGTAATTATATATATGGTGTTAGTTGGTGGTTGTTATGTATACTAGTTACACATTATATAAGTTGATATGTATGTTCTATATAATAAGTATGGTTGATATTATAATTTCAAAATGGTTCTAAGTATGCTAGACAATTATTTATAATTAATTATATGTATGTTTTACAAATTATGAAATTGAAATTAAGTTAATTAAGTATGATGTTATTTATGTTATATGTGTTGTGTTATAATAATTTTTGTAAGCATGTTGTTCAATTTATTAAATTCAAATTTATGTTAGATATGATGTGATTTATGATATGGGATGAGGGCCCCTGGATCCCTCTTTATATGAATTGTTTAATTTGAACGGGATGAGGGCCCCCTGGATCTCTCTTTATGAATTGTTGGAGTTTCTTGGTATTGATTAAGTAGTTATTAGTGGAACATAGATCAATTAGCGTAGAGTCGAGAACTTTGGACTAAGATTTTCATATAGGTGCTGCCGAGATTTTGAATTTATTTAAATCAAGTATTAATGATTGAATTGTTGGTTTTATTGTTAGTATTGATTGATTAACTAGACGAACATAGATCAATTAGTATAGAGTCGAGAACTTGGGACTAGAATTTTCACATAGGTGCTGTCAAAATTTTGAATTTTTTTAATTTTATTCGAAAATCGATTAATTAGATAAGTTTTTGACTAGCTTCTCATCTAACAATGAGTGCGAATTATGATTGGATGTACAAACAATACGGGTCTAAAGGGTGTTTAAATCCGAATTTTCTGAATGGACTTGAAAGCTTCATCGAATTTGCTGCTAGTCGGCCTACGTTCATGGATGGAGATAAAATAAAGTGTTCATGTTGTAAATGTGATACCATTCCCTTTCAAAATCAATATACGGTCCGGTTGCACATTGTGAGAAATGGGTTTGTGAAAAATTATCACGTCTGGAGGTATCAAGGAGAAACAGCAGAGACTGTTGCTATGACTTTGAATATTGGGCGGAAGATTGTATCAAATATGTATGATCAAATGGTGTTTGATGCTGGTGGTCCAGATCTTCACATGGATGACATAGTAGCCAATCAGATTTCGGAGGAGCCTCCTAACCCAGAAGCATAAAAATTATATGACATGTTGGATGCTACAGATAAAGAGTTGTGGCCTGGGTGTCAGACGCATTCACAATTGTCACTTGTAGCTCGTCTCATGACCTTGAAGTCTGAGAACAACATGTCACAGAAGTGCTTCGATCAGATCACAGAATTGATGAAAGAGATAGTGCCTGAAAATAACTTAGTCATAGAGAATTTATATAACATAAAGAAATTATTGCGCGGTATGGGATTACCAGTAGAGAAGATTGACTGCTGCTTCAGAAATTGCATGATCTTGTGGGCGGGAGACAGGATTGTTGGAATGTAAGTTCTGTGGCCATCTTCGATACAAGGGTCGAGATAATGAGAATGGAAAGAAAAAAACAAAAGAGATACTACCTATAGTATTTACAGAACTTCTCCCACATGATTTTATGCAAGCTGGAACGCATATTTCATCCAAGCTTCTTTGACTCAATAGAGCATTTGCTTGTACATTTAGCTGATGAAGCTCATATTGCTGGTCCGGTTCAATATCGTTGGATGTATCCATTTAAAAGGTACTTACAAAAGCTAAAGAATAATGTATGGAACAAAGTAAGGGTTGAGGGATCAATATGCAATGCTTATCTATTGGAAGAAGCTTCGACATTTTGCTCGTACTATTTTGAAGATCATGTGCGAACAAAGCGTAGAAATTTGCCTCGAAATTATGATGGAAGAGGTGATGCAGTAAATGACGATCTAAATTGTCTTTCCATATTCAAGTATCCTGGATGATCGTTTGGAAAACAGTCCACTAGATTTTTGACTGATCAAGAGTACAATGCTGCTCGAATATACATTTTACTTAACTGCATTGAGGTCGAGCCCTATATCAAGTACGTACATCAACACTTGTCATACATTTATTTTAATAAGTCATGAATCAATTAACATGAACATATATGTTTGTCTAGTTTGTTTGTGAATCAGATGGAAGTAATGCATCAGAATTTATCAAGAGTTGAGATTGAGGGTAAATTAGATACAAAATTTACAACTTGGTTTGCCAAATATGTGAGTATATGTTTTTACATGCACGAATATATGTCTCTATGCATAAATTTATGTTTAATCATTATATTATATTCTCTAATGTTCATAGGCACAAGATCCTGCGAATAATGTAGATAGCAAATACATTTAAGATCTCTCAAGAGGGCCACATCATAGTGTTGTAGTGTATCATGGGTATTATGTGAATGGTTAGAAATTTCATACCATGAATCACGGAACACGTAGAGCTATGATGAACAGTGGAGTTTGTGTAAAAGGTACGAATTACGGTACGGACGAGAACGATTACTACGGTCGCCTTGAAGAAGTGTTTGAGCTTGAATATTCCGGTCTGCCAATTAAAATGACAGTATTGTTCAAATGCAAGTGGTTTGACACAACACCACATGGGACGATGGTTCATCCAAACTGCAAATTGGTTTCAATAAATCATAAGCGTAGTTACAATAAGTATGAGCCATTTGTCCTTACAAAACAAGCAATTCAAGTCTATTACTGCTGCTATCCGAGTATATCTCATGCAAAAAGTGATTGGTGGGTTGTGTGTAAGATTAAAGCTAGGTCTAATGTTGAACTCCTATAAGAGGCATTAATCTCAAATGAAGAAGTTCCGGCTTTTCAAGATGATGAATTACATAAGGATCGACCTCTACTTATTGAGATTGATGATTCTGTTTCAGTTCACCCGAATGGAGATGATATAGAAATTGAGGACGATGGCGATGCAGAGAAAGAAGATGAAGAAGAAGAGATCTTCACTGATGCAGACGATGATAGTGATAGTATAGACGATGATTAGTTGTGACATCTATACGTGAGCCTTGATTTTTTACATTATTTAGTGCATTTCATACATATAATTTATTTTGTGTTAATACATCACTTTTTAGATGCAGATACCGAGAGGTGGTTTATCTGGCAGGGAAGGTGGCACTAGAGGTGAGGCCAGTGGATCTGGCACTAGAGGCGGTGCCAGCGGGTCATCATCTTCATCCGGAGGCCTTAATGCCTCCGTAGGAGACCTGAACATCGGGGAACAGCCATTGTTTGATGAGTTAGCGACGGTAGGTCATTGCGTCGGGCTGACTGAGATGACTGTACGGGGGCGGTACATTTCGTATCATTAATTGTTCTTTAATTTGTCTAAAAAATGGATAATTGATTATGTTGTCGTTTTTAGGACTTTGATGCTCGCTCATGAGGTAGTGACAACCACGACTCAGATATTTAAGAGGCACATCGATCCAGCTGGCGTTCTTGGAAAGATGTGCCTGGGCCTGTTAAGGAGTTGTATTTTGAGGATTTCAGGGTATAATATATTTACTTTTCAAATTAAGTATTTAGTTAAAAAATCAGTTGACTTACTAATGTTGTTTATTTCGTATGCAAATTGTTTACGTGGCAGCTCAGTTTGGACCATGTGGTGCGTATTCTCTGGTTCTCGAAGGCGGCCGATAGATATCGAAACATGATATACACAATCAAGAAGAACATGAACAAGAAGAGGCTAGCTTACATCTCTTTAGAGGTGTGGCCTGTTTGGATGACCTACTGGGAGGATGAGAAGACGAAGAAGAAGGCTCAAACAACTTCACAGAACAAGAGGTCTGAGCCTGATGGACCAGGGACGGGCATGATCACACATAAGGGAGGGTCCAGATGTGCAATGCTGCATGGAGATGACTTGGTAAATAATTTTTATATATCCAGTTATTTAAATTTATGTAATTCATTTAAATGTGTTTAACCGTTTTCGTTTATGTTGTTTGAATAGTCGCAGGGACAGGGACTCGCAGACGAGTAGGTTAGGTGGGAACTGTTTCTGAGACTCCACCATGATAAGGATGGACACTTCACTGATAAGAAGAGCGAGCGACTTGCTTTAAGTATTTAATTTATAAATAATATATATATATATATATATATATATATATATGTTAACGATTTGTTGTGTTTAGGCGGAGGTGTACGAGCGGGCTGCGGAGTTGAGCCAGCCAGTTCCAGGCTCTGACGAGGTCCCTCAGGTGGATATGATCGCCCTGTATCTGGAGGCGCTCGGAGGGATGAACAAGAAGAAGCGCGTCTTCGGCACCAAATCTCGGTCGCACTTCTACAGTGGCGGCGGCAGCAGTAGCACCAGTGTCCTTTTAGGTGCCACCTCATAGTCCGCTTTTACAGAGGAGGCCTTCACTCAGCGTGTGGATGAGATGAGGGCCCAGATCCGGGATGAGGTCAGGGCCGAGATCCGGGAGGAGGTCAGGACTGAGCTGAGGACCGAGATACAGCAGATGCAGGCCCAGATGAAGGCCCAGATGCATACCAGGATGCAAGCCCAGATGGAGGCTCAGTGGGCCCAGATGTTCGTCAGATTTGGCCGGTCACCACAATTCTCCCCGTCCCAGCCCCCCTGATCAGTGACATTGTTTTATTTTATATTAGAATAATTAATACATTTTAATTGTAATCTAATTTAATATATATATTGGAATTTAAATATTTAATATATTATATTTTTTATATTACTATTTCATTTATGATATTTGATTTTAATTAATTAATTTAATTTGAGGAATATTAAAAAAACCTAGCGACGGACCGTGTTCGATGATTTACGGACGGACTAGCGACAAACCGCTCATAGTGGTGTTAACGACGGATTGTAATCCGTCGCTACTAGCGACGGGCGTGTATCGTCGGCAATCCATCAGTAATTCATCGTCGGCCACCGACCGGCCAACCGGCGACAACGCACAAAGGCGACGGATAATCCGTCGGTAGTCCGTCGTTAGGCTGATATAACGACTATAATTTCATCGACGGATGAAGTTCATCGCTATATCGATATAGCGACGGAAGTTCCTTCTATAGCGACGGAAAAATCCATCGCTAAAGTCCGCTTTTTTGTAGTGTTACATGATTTTTAAAACGCTAGAATTACTATATTTTTATTACTATTTTGTAACTATAACATTTTCAAAAATTTCATTTATGAAACAATGTTGTTTTAGTGGTATGCATTGGACAAACTTCACGGAAAAATTAGAATTGTTATAGTTGTACTTTTTTATTTTTTGTGAAAGATAAGGCTGGTTATGGTAATAGACTAATAGTAATAGAGACTTAAAGGTTTGGATGTAGTGGTAGGATTATCTCAAAATCATGAAGTCTCACACCTATGCGTTAATTAATAAACAAACGTTAGATATATACTAGTTAAAAATGAAGAATTAAGAAATTGTTACTACATATATAGGTGAGATACGAGTAATCCAACACTATTTATCAAGGAATATAATATTAAATTAATATTCGTCGAAGGTGAATTAGGCTTAGGAGGTAAATCTCGTTGTTATTAAAAAAAAATTAATTGATTTTTAGTTATGAGAAGGGTAATTCACAATTACAATTCATTGGTACGTAGTGTATTGAGTAATTAAACTCTGTTCATATGCAATATCCGCTACTGTATATAGTACGATTAAATATTTATTAGAATTTGGATGTGATCTTCTAGTTCGATGACGTTGAGCTATGTCGATTATATCTTAATTAGTGCTGATTAAATATTTGTTAGAATTTGGATGTTTTCTTTTAGAGGGCTGATCATGTTGAGCTATGCCTAATTTTTTTAGCACTAATGCAAATTAATTATAGGAGATAGAAATGATTTTTTATTTTATTTAAGGATAATAGACTGGATGGGATGACTTGGTAATACTTTATATTAAAAAGTATAAATAAGGTTTATATTTCATGAGTTTTAAAATAAGTGGAGAAAAAAAAAGCATGTATAGGTAGGGTAGCAGGTAGCTCAATATTTTGCATATATACATATACATATATGTGTGTGTGTGTGTCAGTGTGTGGGTGGGGCCTCTGCACAGCACACAGCAAGCAAGGATGTAGATAGTAAGTAGGCTGAAGAAGGAAGGAATCGTGGAAGGAAAAGGTTTTCCTCTTCAACTCCATTCAAATTTTGTTTGGTCAAAGATGAATGAAATAACATGCCTTTGCATGGTGGTTGGGTGGTATGCTTCGCCACATGCACCATTCAATTCTAATCATCTCCTCTCTCTCTCTCTCTCTCTCACTCAGTCTGTGTGTCGACTGTAGAGAGAGAGAGAGAGTAGTAGTGTGTGTGTGTGTGGGTCAATAATCAATATTCCAATCATATCACGAAAAAGGTTGGTGGTGCTCCCAGCTCTGCAAACATCAAGGGTTAATGTTGGGGGTGCGTTATATTACATATTATGGAAATATCACCACAAAATAAATAAATATATAGCTTTCTTTCAGCTTTTTCATTTCTGTTTTGTTCTTTTATTTCTTATATTTTTGTGGTTTTGTGACTCTCCGAATATTCTTTTTCTCTGCACATTTATATTTCAACACTGTGAATTTGGAACATTTTCAACGCCATCTTCAATTGCACTATATTTTCCTCATATGTATGCATTTTCTTTTTCTTTTTACTTTTTCAGTTTTTAAAACTTTTGGACCAACACAAAACCTTTCAAAATAACGGTATGTGATGATTTTTATCGTTTACCCCTAAAAAAATTAAATTATAATTCCCACATGCATGGCTTATAACTCAATGGCCATTAATAATTATATACCCCACTAGCTAGCGTATATATAAATTAAAGAATTAAACGATTGAGGTTGGAACTTAGACTTCGACCTCGCAGCTAGCTATATATGAAAATTCAGTACCACGGATAATCATATCAAACTTATTTAACAATTAATATATTGAATAGGAAATTAAATTAGAGATTTGTTCCTTTAGAAGTAGACATGTAACGGGTATAGTACTTTTTTCCAAGTATATATTGTCCGCACTATTATTTATAGTCCTTCATTCTTAACTAACAGATGCCAGTTAATTTTAGTCCCATAAAAAAATTAAAATGAAATCAAATATTACACTGTTAATTTTGGAGCACCACTTTTGATGTTCGATTGTTAGTTTAATTATTTTTCTATCACTGTTAGTTTAAATACTATTAATTTAAATAATTCACATTTCGCAACAACACATATGTGCTTGAATTTCTATATACAAATAATTAATTCTCCTTTTCTATAAAAAAAAAATTATATATTTTTCAATATTATTCTTAGAACAACAAAAAAAAATATGCTTAATCACAAATTGCATGCATCGATGGAGCCATGATTGAGTAATAATAATTTGGATTTGATGCTCACATATATTGTTCTACCACGTACGTACAGTAGTCTTTTAATTTAATTAGTAACTCCGAATTCAAAATAATTAATGTAAATGGTGGTTTCATGCTTGACTGTTCTGATTAGGATTGGACCGGCCTGGTCTCGACTGAGCTTGTCGGACCAATGCCAGAAATACGAACCGATCGTGCCGTCAAGCCACTGACCTATGTGAAAAATAATTGAATTGACCCGATTTTTAGTCGGCGTGCAAATTTTGGAGCCCAGTTCAAATCTAAAAAGTCGGGTGCACTATTAATTTGATACCTCTAATTATTTTATGAGAGAGTTTTATATGAGACTGTCTTAAATATGAGTCAAAATTCATAAGATAGATTAAGATCTGAATCCAACACAATCAAAATTACATTGAATACAGGTTTGGATTTGAGTTTCTACCGGTCTAAATTTTTACTCATAAGATATATATTCTCACACCAACTGTTAAATTGTTATCTTATTTTATAGATACACATATATATGTATATATGAGCGCGCGCGTGTGTGTGTGAGAGAGAGAGAGAGAGAGAGAGAGAGAGTTCACATGTTGGAATGAGGGAGGGGGTGTCCGTGTCTTGTAACTGAGCAGTGTGGTGATATAAAGCAGCTTCCCAATTTTGTGCAAGACAATTACAGCATAGGCCCTCATCTCTTCTCAT
Source organism: Perilla frutescens (assembly GCA_026008535.1). NCBI lineage: Eukaryota > Viridiplantae > Streptophyta > Magnoliopsida > Lamiales > Lamiaceae > Perilla > Perilla frutescens. Next base: position 31,137,194 of record BRKX01000017.1, on the reverse strand, counting down.
TCAAACTAATTTCCCAACTTTTACAAGCATACTTGCATGATAGCCATGTGACACCAACAAAGTAGGACTCATTTTTCAGGCTATTTTCTATATTCCAATAATAATACACATTCCATTTATTACTAGCTAGCTTATTAATCGGACAATGCGGGCAGTGGATGTCAATACCTAATTTTTTAAATATTTGGGCAAAACCGGATGTGTAAAAGCTATTATGTCATTCTTAATCGGTGACACAGAACCAAAATAGACTATTTGGGAATGAGGAAATATTATTTTATAGATGCTAGAATGAGTCACATAGACAAGTTAAATGTTACCAGCCCTCTAAAAAAATATTTAAATTTTACAATAAGAAGAATCACACGATTGTCGGTGCTTCCCAAAGTGCCCGGTTCGGGCATTTTATTTCTTAAAAATATTTTAAAAAGGTTATTGCAAATTATATTTTGAGAACATAAATGACGACATTTGTGGATGTTAATTATATTTGTCATGTTTTTTTTTTTCATTTCTTTCTATGTAAATGACATAGGTGTGTTTTTTTAACGATATCGTGTGAAAAATCATAACATTATCGTTTACATAATAAAAGACGAAAAAAATCGGGACCAATATAATTAAAGAATAAGATATGTCATCAAAATATCCTTTCTAAGAAATGGGTCGGTGTTCATTTGGGCAACATCGAGTTTTCCGAAGAATTATGGTAGACCATCCATTGGGCTAAAGATGAAGAGGCCTACTGAGACTATTTTGGGCTGAAGTGATAGTCGGTACAGCTTGGCCCAAGAATCCCCAGTCATTTTAATTGAGACTGACATTTTTATTTTTATTTTAATTTTAATTTTTAGCTGGTTAAGGAGAACCGTAGATTTTGAATACGACACGTCTATCTGATCTTTACTATTTAAGTGTTCACGAGAGAATAGACGGATAAAACATTCGTTTCATTAATAAACTTAACCAAGCAGATAGCTTGTTACTCAACAATTTATTTATTTAAGACACCACAAAGGATAAACAACTTGTTCTTCAATTGCGAAAAATGAAACTCATTATAATCTCCAAAAATCATATAAACATGTTACGGTGTGCCACATCAGTTTTAATCAGTCGAAAAACTAAATAAATATTAAATTTATGTTATTAAAAATACATTTTTTTCATTCATGTGAAAAAACAAAATAAAAGTAAAAAAAAATCACATATTTTAATTCAATTTACCCAAAAATAAATAATATATAAAAAGAGGAGCAAGTACACATTGAATAATATTTACAATATTATGGTGGTGAAAGTAAACAAATAATTTTTCCACTCGACTGTGTGTGTGTGTGTGTATATCAAGAATTACGTTAACGTCGTCGCGGCGGCTGCAGGGTAGCCGGAATTAAAAGTTAAAACTCCCCTGCGGCGGCATCAGCACAACGTCCAGGGCTGCCTCCGCCGGGAATATAGGTGCATGGGTTGCTCCCCGACAGCGGAACCGGGCCTCTCGGAAGAGATTCATCAAAGACAGGATTCTTATCCTTCAAATGTTTTTCTGCCGCCTCCGTCGGCCTCATCGCTGTGATTTTCACACAATTCCACTCCATAAATACTAAGAAAATAACCAACAACACTGAAATACGACGACGGGAAGCGGCCATTTCAAGAATTCAGATTTTCGTTTTTTAATGTTGCAAGAGGGTTAGATGTGTATATGTTATGTACACAGCCGCTCCTATAGTTGAGGCGAGAGAGACGGTCGCCTCACGCCCTCCGAAAATAACCAAAATTTTAAGAGACTTTTAAAAAACATACCATAATGTTAAATGCACATTTGTTACTCGAAACTCATTACATACGATTAGTTGGATGTTTTCTTGTATGATTAGCTTTTGTCTTTTGCTATAACTAGTATTTCCCATGTACAGCGTACATATTTTAATTTATAGAAATGAAAAAAAAATAGTGTTAAAAAACATAGTAGAAAAAAAAATTAATACACAATATTGGGATATGGAGAATATAGTGGCGTATTATTTGCCAAATATCTTTTTTTTTTATAGAATATGATAGGACAAATTAATTATTTTATTTTACATAATTAGCAAATTAAAAATAATTTATTTGTACATCTATAAAATGAATATTAATTAAAATATATGTTGCAATATATAAGATATCAATATCAATTATTATAAAATAATGTAAATGCAACATATAATATGCATGATGAAAGTATATTATATGCACAGTACTTCAATATAATTAAAGATTTTTTTTAATGTTAATATTCCATTAAATGCGTTTTCGTGTATTTTTTGTTAAATTGTAAAAATTATTATACTAGCTACTTTTTACATTGAACATTATGCTTTGATAGATCTGATAATATAATATACATTAATCTGATAAATCCGAATATAATTAGGATGCTATAAATGCTATATATATATATATATTAATGCGATATAATTTAAGAAAAATAATTATGTGGTACTGTTTGTTTAAATATGATATCAAACTGAGGTTGAGGAATTAAAGGAAAATTGTTTTGTATTTATATAATCATATTATTACATGAATCGAATCATAGGTTTGATTAAAAAAATAATTTTCCCTTATAGTGTTCCAAATCATCTTAGTTCTATTAAAAGTTACATTATTGTTAGAAAAATATCACAACTTTTGATGAAATGTCGAAAACTCAAAAAGATTGAATGTAAAGAAACGTCATTGACTAGACAACTGGAAACTCAAAGACAACTCTCCAAACTCAATAAGTCAAATGGATTGAAAGTATCATCTCACAGAAACCAGTTGACTAAAGTCATGAACTAAGATCGACAAATTGAAGTCATCAAATGAAGTCACCAACTGTAAGCACTGAGTTAGTTAGGACCAAAAGTCTAGTTGATGGGTCTGATACATTCCCAACTGAGAAATGTCAACTGGAGTAAGTCAAGATTTCGTCAAACTGGAAGAAGGCATTAATTATTCCAACCGCGCAATTGATCATCTCAAACCCACACTTAATGCTGAAAGAATCTGACTGGCTCCAACAATCATCTTCAAGCCAACTGACCAAACGGTCACATTTTGTTTTCACTCCTCTATAAATTGGAGAAGTTGTTCACTACGAAAAAAAGTGTGTAAGTAAGCAAAATGCGAAAATACAAAGTTTGTAAGCACATAAGTGTATATCAAAGCAAGAAGCAAGTATACGAGCATAACCTATATCAAACACACACACTCACACCGAAAGCATTAGAACTTCATAACGAAATTGTAGCTTATTTATCTTGATCCAAAAATATTAGTTCTTGTAAAAGCTTTCATTCAATCTCAAATCATCAACACCAGCTTACTTTAAGAAGCACAATCCGTTGATACAAGTTCAAGAATCCTCCTTGAAGATCGAAAGAGATCTAAAATCTTATAAAGATTTCAATAGCACATAACTCTTCGTCTAAATGTGAGCCGCCGCTAAAGAAACTACTGTCACAATAGCTATATGCCAGAGACTATAAGTGTGAGAAGTCAACCTAGATGTGGTAATTGTGCTAAGTAAGTCATCGTTACCAGGTTCAACTCTTGTTTTTCTATATAATTTGTAAAGTGTAACCTCAAGTTATATAGTGAATTTCCCTTTACGAAGAAGGAAAAGATGACGTAGAAATTTTAGCTTCGAACCTCTATAAAATCTTTGTGTGCTGTATATTGCTTTAAATTGCATTATTTATATATGTCTACAATATACCACAAACATCGCACAATTACATCTCTCTTCATCAACTGCTCAAGTACAAACATTTCTCATAACGAGTCAGAGCCCTTTACTTATTCCGCACTGTTAAGATCTTTTTGAAAATGAATTTATTCAACATCCGTTCTAAACTCTATTAGACTCGCCTGGGACCAACAAGTATTAAATTTTTTTTTATCACTTTTACTGATTTTAATAATGTAGGATAATATTATTTTTTTTACCTATATAGCATAATGATTTTTAAGTGGTATACATTTATACTTGTACATGATGGACAATGCATGCATTCATCAACAACAATATGATAATTTTTCATATATAATTTTTAATATATATATTTTTAAATTAAGAAACTTCACAATACATACAGAAGAAATGACAAATCATATGTGATTATATATGTGGCCATTAAATGAGCCTAAATTTTGAAAAAATCATTAAACATACATATCATAAAAAATAATAATCATTGAAAATAAATATTTCACAATTGCTAGCTATCTTCTTAAATCTTTTTGTTGCTTGTCATGGGAGATCATGAATTAGTATCCACATATATTCTAGTGAGCTTAAAATCAATTATTGTTGTTACAACATTTAAAAATTAAAGGGAAAAAATATCAGGTCAATTAAAAAAAACATATTAATCTAACTGCAACTAAAAAAAGCAGTAACAACTCTTGGATTGTGAAAATTGCATATATATATATATAAATTTAAAACTGAAGTGTATATATATTAGTGATAGATAGAATAACAAATATTAATTTATTAAAACAAATAAAAATGAAGTTCAAAATCAATTACCATGATCTTCAAATTAACAGAACCTTGAAATGGATGTGGAAAATAATTTGAGTAATTTGCAAATGTCTCTACAAAGCTTTATATATAGACGGAAATATGGAAATAGAACCAATTTCTATAATCATCTCAATAATCATGGAAAATTAATTCTGATAACTGAAATGTAAATGATGCATTCTCGGCATCATATGGTGCAGTAACTTATATCGGTCCATTAATTGCATTTAATCAAGAAACATATAAATGTAGATGTATACACATAAATTAATTAGTTGATATATTTATTTACAGAAACTAATAACTTGTGATGGCATCAATTAAGTTCAATATATCATATATGCATTAGAAAAAAACCTATGCACTCTACTTTATTTTAGAATTTCTGGAGTCGATATTCAAGAAATCCGGATTCGGAAATATTGTAGATATTAATTATTATGTACATATATATTAATATTTACACATAAACTGCTATTATATTACATTGCATTATATTATATATATATATATATTAATTATTATGTACATATATATTAATATTTACACATAAACTGCTATTATATTACATTGCATTATATTATATATATACATATAAATATATGATATATATATATATATATATAATTAAATTAATATACGTGTGTGTGTGTGTGTGTGTGTGTGTGTGTGTGTGTGTGTGTTAGGTGAAAATCAATCATAGTGTGAGAACTAGGACCACATCTCACACTACACAATCCTAATCAAAGGCCCAGATTCGATGAAAAAGACGGTGACAATTTTGTAATATTTAAAAAAAAATTCGCGCGAGGTATTAACATAATAATATTAAATCAAAATTTTAATTTTTGAATATCTAAATTATATAGATTTAAATACTAAAGTTGATCTTAATCGAAAGACCAAGAAATGTAGAAAGACTAGTATTGAGCTTCACAATTTATAGTTTGTTCATGCACTCCAATATTTGTGAGTTATTTAATGTGGGATGAATTTTATTTGAAAAATAAAATATTTAAGATCTATCTTTTTAAAATATATTTAAGGGTTAATTTCTAAACAAATCACTACCTTTGAACGTATTTATAATTTAGATACACCTTTTTTAAACGTTGCAATAATAACTCAATTTTTTTATTTGTGCAGAACCAACACTCCTAATTTTTTTTAATGATTAGAATTATGATGTGATAATTTTTTTTTCATGTGTGGAGATTAATTCAATTTTGGGATGACGGATATGATTTTTTTTATTATGCAACGTAATTTTTTCAATTGTCGAATTCTTTTTTGGGGTGTCTATTTTTATTACAATATTTTTTTAGAATTAGTTTTATGTTGCACCAATGGTAAATGCACACCTATTTCTTTAGTTGTATAAGAGGTGCCTAACTGCATTCCGTAAATTATTCAAGAAAAGAGCAATACATAAAATATTTCCCAAAATTATTCATGGCTATCTTGCAATTTATTTCCGCAAATTTTCTGTTTTGCTTTCAGCTGCACCGTGTTGCAATTCATACATTTTCTTTAAATTCGAGTCTAATTTGAATTTTAAAATTAAGTTTAAATAATCATTCTTTTATTAGACTTAATCTCAATAACCATAATAACAAATATAAAATTTATATAATTAACAATAGGTGTAAATTAATTATTTTGTTATGATAATTTTATATCTTTTTCATAATTATAATTTCTAACAAATAAAATTATATTTATCTCGATGGACGCATGCCATTTCTATATCCATGAAAAGAAGTCGTAGTTGCCAAAAAGAAGTAGTGATTGAATAATTCTCTTGACGGTGACGTATATTAATAATAAATTTCCTGCTGTTACTCTCTAAAGCGGGAATCGCCGTTAATAAGAAGCTTTAGGAATTCATCCTTGTTTATATGAAAAGAGAAGCAAGTACACATTAAATGATATTTACAATATTATGGTGGTGAAAGTAATTAATCAAATAATTTTTCCACTCGACCATATCAAGAATTACGTTGAGGTCGTCGGGGCGGCTGCAGGGTGGCCGGAAAACTCCCCTTCGACGGCAATAGCACACCGTCCACGGCTTCTTCCGCCGGGAATGTAGGTGCATGGGTTGCTCCCTGACGGAGGAACGCGGCCTCTCGGAAGAGATTGAATGGCAAGAATATTCTTATTCTTCAGCCGTTGCTCTACCGGCCTTATCGCCTTGATTTTCACACAATTCCACTCCATAAATACCAAGAAAATAACTATCAATACTGAAATTTGACGACGAGAAGCAGCCATTTCAAGACTTCGGATATACAGATGATCAACTTTTTTTTTTTGATGTTCCAAGAGGGTTAATTTATGATAATTTTCAATGCAAATATGTGTTTATATATAGATATGTACGTATGTATGCATGGTCAAATGTAAACATATGTAGTGCAGAAAGTTTGATTTAATTTGTTGTAATAAAAAAAAGTAAAGGGCTTGTTTGACTTGGGCGCCGCGGTTGGAAATTTGACAAGTAGAGTCTAAAATTAGGAACACGGGGCATTGAATTATAAAAGCACGTTGCCAAACAGTTCCAAGAAATTCTTGATGTTTAAATTAATTATAGTCTTTGTTTTTAAATGGAATGGAATCAGTCTTATGTTTAATTTGTGTATGCGATATGTATATCATTTATTTTTACTATATCAAACCGTCTCAATTATACTAATATTTATTTTCACTATATATGTGGATAAATATTTAAATTGAATTTGGAGCCAGGTTAAAGTCTTAATTTATAATATTAATATATATCTAAGAATGAATACGTGCTAGCTGAATTAATGAAAATTGACAAATAATGTCAAAGGATTAAAAATTGAGAATTTCATCAGCCAAGCCATAAGCAATACTGGTTAGCTAAAATTTGGTTCAATTGAATGACTAATTAAGCAATACTGGTTAGCTAAAAGTTGGTTCAACATGAATGACTACTTAGTTATTATGAACTACTACCTATTGTTAACTATATATACCCAATCCAAGTGCTTAATTAATCATTTGCAGCAAACTCTAAATTAAAATAACTGATCAGAATTCAGTTGCCGGTTTCAAAATTGTACAAATTAACATTCTCTTATCAGTTATCATACATCTGATATTTATATAGAAATTTACACACACACACACATATATATATATATATATATTCATACTTGAACAATTTAGTTTTCTATTTAAGATCAATATATGTATACACTGTAAATTTAAAATAGAATATAATGTGTAGAATGATATACATATATAAATTAAATGCACGCTAAAATATGATATTAGCATTCAATATTGACTTTAAAGCCAGAATCCTTTTTGTCAATTCATTTAGTGTGAAGTCAAGTACCGCCCAAGTCCGATATCACCGACGAATTTGTTACGCCGCTATAAATTTTTGGAAATTCACAAAATTTATATAGAATTAATGGGTAGACCATCATTTATATATCAAATTTTATCTTTTCAAATATATCTCAAATTAATATTTTTATCCATTAAATATCTAACTGTTATAAATAACTAATCAAATTTATTTCCGGATACATTTTTCGGCTAAAAATCACCTTGTGTTTCGGCTAAATACTTGAGTCTTCTTTTTATGTTGTAGCCAAATTTTAAATGAGATGTATATAAAAAAATAAAAAAGATCCAAACCTAGCTATGGATCCAAGATATCACATACTGTTAACTTTTGGAACCGGAGGAGCCTCATTAAAACCCACATGGAAAATCCAGGGTAGGAAAAATCATGTGGGAAAAAGAGTGCCCCTCTAAACAAAACGGAAAAAACCATTACCATAAAAATCCTGCTGAACAACATCCAAAATACAAGGAATAACAGAAAACCAAACACCAAAAGGGACAACATGAGAAACTAAAATATTAGCTACTATGTTTCCCCTAGATAAATATGCGAAACACAAAAATGAATACTACTAATATAGTCTAAAATACTATGCCAACGAGCCTTTAAGAACCACGGCACCTGCAGGCTTCTAGAAGTGAGTAAAGAAACTACATAAATAGAGTCTGCCTCCAACCAAATAAAGACCAGAGACAGATGCTTGGCCTGCTCCAAAGCAGTAATTACCGCTAGAAGCTATGCTAAAAACGTAAAACCTACAGCTTTATTCGTATGAAAGCAACACACAATCGTCCCATCGTGACGCCTAAAAACTCCACTCGTTGCCATACGTCCTGGAGTACCTTGAAAAGAGCCATCGGTATTAACTTAATCCAACCCGGAGGGGAAGGCTGCCACTTGACTGCAACAAACTGCTTAGGCAGAGCCGTCCGAGGAGCCACCTTCAACGTTCTCAAAATAATTAAATCAACAACAGCATTCTGCATGAATCCATGCTTGCCGCGAACAAAAGAGACCTCACGAAGAGCAAGTTGAATACACGAGATGATAAGTAAAGGATTTGGAGACAAATCTTCATATATTGCCTTGTTCCAAAAAGTCCATAAAGTCCAAATAATGCTCACTACCGCCACCTTCCACAAGATTAAAATCTGAGAACTAAACAAACAATTCATAAAAAATACATAAGTGATACAACCCGGATAATTAATCTAGGATGAATCTAGAGACGTAGCGGAAGACTTTTGGATACGAAACACGTCAGCTAAAGAAGGGAAACAATCCGACTCAACTAAACGAATTAAACAAACTAACCTTGACAATTAAAATACTCAAACTATGACACGATGTATGAAACACAATACCAAATACCAAGGATGAAGATAATGAAGGTTTGAAGATGGTTTGAGGTATAGGAACGTGTATGGTGATGGTTAAGAATGGCTTGGAGTAGATAGGATATGATAGAGATGGAATGGACTTACGTGTAGAATAGATTTGATATAGACTCGAACTCGAACTTGTGGACTTTGAAGGAGGCATGCAAATTGTTGTGGATAGAGGACGTCGATGGTGTTGGATGGTTGATGAAGTCGATATAAATCACAACCCGATAGCCACCTTGAATCTCGAACGTATCCAAGGTTGAAATCTCTAAGTTGTTCTTCGATAGAGAATACTGGTTAATCCCTCAAGTGGATTAAGCAATACCCTTGAATAAGACTTAGATTTGCTACTTCTAAGAATATTATTTTGTATCTAAAACAACAAACAAAAACAACTTGGTTGATACACAATTGGATGCAAAGGCAAAAATCTTTAATAATGTCTAAAGTTTAATGTTCACAATGGATACCTATTTATAAGGCATAGGGCATGAAATTATGAGCCTTGTGGGCTTCAAAATCTGATCCAAATAGTTCTCCAACTAAGCTAGGAAATTACCTAAGTTAGAATTCGATTCAAGGTAAGAAATTACCTTAAATAAAATCTAGTCAACCTAGGACTCCATTAATTCAAAAATTACATGAATTAAATACCAAAAAAGACTCAAAATAAATAAATACTATAGTATAAAATAATACTATAGCATAGGTATGAAAAACTCGAACGAAATAAAACGGGTCTTGGAGTCGGTAGGACCGCACGGTCCATGCGCCAAGGCTGTTGTTCCGCACGGGCCGTACGGGACAATCTGGACTTATTTCTTCAAGAGCTGCACGGGCCGTGTCCTTCCCCAGTCATCCTGCATGGGCCGTGCAGGGGTCTTCACGAAGTTCTTCATCTTCGAGCTTTAATACGGACACCAATCTTGGGCTATCTTGACTTGGTTCTTCCTCGAACTTCTTGCGAACCAACACTTGAAAATAATCTTGTAGTCTCTTGGCTCGTAACCTTGTAACAGAACCTCAGATTTGCAATTCCAAATTTAGCTCGTCTTTGCTAGCCATGGACTCATCATTCCCTCCCCTGCTGAAAAGAATTCATCCTCGAATTTGGATCTTCATCATCTCGATCAAATTCATCTACACAAAAGGGGGATAAGTCAGCTACATTGAAAGTAGAAGAACATTTATACTCACCAGGTAGATCAATGCGATAAGCATTGTCATTGACTCAGCTCAAGACGGGAAATGGACCATCTCCTCTAGGTGATAACTTGGATTTCCGAAAGTTGGGAAATCGTCCGGGGCTAAAGTGAACCCAAACTCGATCTCTGGGTTGAAAAACAACTTTCTTGCGGCGCAAATTCCTAGAATCAACCATTTGCTTGCCTTTGAGCTCGATCCGAGCTCGAACTTTCTCATGTATCTCCTTGATAAAATCAGCTCTCTTCAATCCTTTAACACTTGTTAGATGCTCAACGGGTAAAGGAATCAAATCATTAGGAGTTAATGGATTAAACCCATAAACAACCTCAATGGAGATATGTTAGTAGAAGAATGAATAAGATGATTATAAGCAAATTCGGCATATGGTAAATATTCTTCCCATGACTTCAAATTGTTCTTAATCAAAGACCTAAGCAATGTACCTAAAGTACGATTCACAACCTCAGTTTGACCATCGGTTTGTGGATGACACGCGGTGGAAAACAAAAGCTTAGTCCCTAATTTTCTCCATAAAACTCGCTAAAAATGTCCTAAAAACTTGGAATCCCTATCACTAACAATAGTTCTAGGAATACCATGCAATCTAACAACATGAATAAAGAACAAGTTGGCTATGTGAACGGCATCATCGGTTTTCCTACATGCAATAAAATGTGCCATTTTAGAAAACTTATCAACTACAACAAAAACCGAATCCTTACCCGATCTAGACCTAGACAAACCTAAAATAAAATCCATAGAAATATCAATCCAAGGGCTAGAGGGTGCGGGTAACGGTGTGTATAAACCAAAAGAATGCGATGTAGACTTAGCCTTATGACAGGTAATGCAACGACTACATGCATACTCAACATCGCTACGCATATGTGGCCAAAAGAAGTGTTCTTGCAGCAAGTTTAACATGTTGTGGACATTAAAATGACTCATTAAACCTCCCCCATGAGACTCTAAAATCAACAATTCACACATAGAACAACTAGGGATGCATAACTTTGACTCTTTGAACAAGAAACCATCATGCAAATAAAAACCATCAAATGACTTAGATAAATTCGAACACCTAACATGAATGGATGAAAAATACGGGTCTAACTCATACAATGATTTAATCGAATCAAATTCAAGCATCTTGGCATGCATAATGTTCAAGAGAGCATACTTTCTCGATAGGGCATCGGCGACTACATTCTCTTCGCCTTTCTTGTACTTGATAACATACGAAAATGACTTGATGAACTCGACCCATCTCGCATGTTTCTTGTTCAAATTACTTTGTCCTTTCAAATGCTTCAAACTCTCATGGTCCGTGTGGATAATGAACTCTTTGGGCCATAGGTAATGTTGCCAAGTCTCCAATGAACGCTTCAAAGCATAGATCTCCTTGTTGTACGTTGAATATCTCAAAGCGGCGCCATTGAGCTTTTCACTGAAGTAAGCCACATGCCATTTTTCCTGCATCAAAACAGCACCTATACCTATCCCGGAGGCATCACACTCGATCTCAAAAGTCTTAGCAAAATCCGGTAAACATAAAACAGGAGCAGAACACAATAAAGACTTTAAAGTATTAAAAGCATGCTCTTGTTGTTTACCCCATTCAAATTTTTGATCATTCTTACTTAGCTCAGTAAGAGGCGCAACTATGCTAGAGAAATCGCACACATAGCGACGATAAAATCCAGTAAGGCCATGAAAGGATCGGACTTCAGACGCGGTTTTGGGCATTGGCCATTCCTCAATTGCCTTGATTTTGGAACGATCAACCTCAATACCTCTACAACTCACGACAAAGCCTAAAAATACGACTTTATCTAGACAAAAGGAACACTTAGATAAATTCTATACAATTTAGCATCACGCAAAAGCAAAAACACTCGCCTAAGGTGATCTAAGTGCGCCTATGTAGTGTGACTGTATATCAAAATATCATCAAAGTAAACCACTACAAATTTACCTATCACATCTCTCAAAACATGATTCATCAAACGCATAAAAGTGCTCGGTGCATTAGTGAGACCAAAGGGCATAACTAACCACTCATAAAGACCATGTTTTGTTTTAAAAGCGGTTTTCCATTCATAACCTTCTTGCATGCGAACTTGAAAATATCCAGATCTCAAATCAATTTTGGAAAATATTTTCGATCTACTTAACTCATCTAGCATGTCATCAAGTCTAGGGATGGGAAAATGGTACTTAACTGTGATCTTGTTGATGGCTCAGCAATCCATGCACATTCTCTATTCATTGTTTTTCTTTGGCACGAGAATTACTGGAATGGCACATAGGCTCATCGACTCTTGTACTTGCTTTTTCTCAAGAAGCTCCTTCACTTGGCGATCGATCTTTTTAGTTTCTTCGGGTGAAGTGCGGTATGCTGGATGATTCGGTAGAACAGCTCCGGGCACAAAATCAATCTGGTGCTCGATCCCACGAATTGGAGGTAATCCGCTGGGTATCTCTTCCGAAAAGATGTCCTCGAGCTCTTTCATGAAGGGCTGCACAACACTAGGTAAAGAAACGTTGTTAGTAGCACTATCCTTACAAGTTAAAAGAATTAAAGGCAAACCTGCTCGAATAACATTTTCAACTCCTTTGATTGCGCAAAATAGTGATCTACTCTTTTCTGGGACTCGATCAATGGTACCTGGAAGTGTGGGTATCGAGGTTGAAGTAGACACGGTAGAGGAATGAATCGGGGATGAAGAACAGATGGCGGAGGAGGCACACGGGCCGTGTGCTAAGGCCTCCTTATCGCACGGTCCGTGCAGGACATTCTGGTCCCGTTTGTGAGGGACCTGCGCGGGCCGTGCGGGGTTGCTGCTACTCTGCGCTGTCCGTGCGGGGCTGTCCAGCTCGATGGTCATTCATGGTGCGATATTTTCTCGTTTATCCTTGAACCTTGCTCTCATTATCTCTTGGTCCTCTTGAATGGCTTTGGGGTTCAAGTGTTTTAGCACGGTGGTGCGTCCATCTCTCTTAACGGCATACGTGTTCGCGACTCCATCATGCACAACTTGTCGGTCATATTGCCATAGTCTACCTAATAGAATATGCATTGCATCTATATGAATAACATCGTATAATACAGTGTCAGAATAATGACCAATGGAAAAAGAAACATGTACCTGGACATTTACTCGAACTGTGCCTTGATCCGTAAACCATTGTAAACGATATGGCTTTGGATGCTTCACTGTGGTGAGATTCAACTTGTCAACGGCATATTGGCTAATTGCATTAATCACACTGCCGCTATCAATGATCATCGCACAAGTCTTGTCTTGAATTACAACTCTCGTGTAGAAGATGTTCTCCATTTGCGATTGTTGTTCCTCTTCTCGATTTATGCTTAAACTTTGGATAGAAACCAAACTAACATGAGGAATATCGGGTTTCTCTTCTTTAAACTCAACTGGGACGGCGTTTACGGCAACTGTGGACTCACCTTGGGTCCGCTCTTTGTCTTCACTGGTGGATTCAAGTCCGTTTTGATCATTTAGGAACATAACTCGCTGATTCGGACATTGGTTTTGAAATGACCCCAACCTTGACATTTATAACATTGAATGTCTCGGGCTCGGTTTGGGACTGCATTGGGCATCGACTGTGGTGCACTTGGCCATATGAAACTCGACCTTGTAGGGGCGGTGGTGGGTGAAGGATCGGCCCTACGACTCGGCTGTGGCGCGGAATGGTCGAAACGCCATTTGGGTGGTCCGGATTGACCTCGGGGTTGTGCGGACTCAGTAGAAGGAGTATAAGATAATGTGGGAGGCGTATCTTTGTTCCAAGATGGTCGGGACAACGCAGAGGTGTAATGTGAATGTCGTCGGCCTTCTCGAAGCTGTCTCTCTACGTGGCATAATGTACCATCTCTTCTACACTTGAAAAATCCTTTAACTCAACTTCACAAGCAATATCTGAATTCATACCTTCAATGTACCGGATTATGGTGGCATCGAGGGACTCTTCTTTTCCAACTCGGTTGAGCATTATCTCAAGCTCCTTGTGATATTCTTCAATGGAACGGGTTCCTTGCCTGATGCGGTTCAACTTTTTCTCTAACTCCGTTCATAGTGCACTGGGATAAAACGTCCTCGCATGACGTCTTTCATCTCTTTCCATGTATCAATAAGTGGAAATCGATCACGATGTCATCTCTTTTGTTGATTATCCTACCAATTGGCTGCATACCCTTTAAACTCTAGGGATGCGAGTTGCACCTTCTTCAACTCGGGAAAATCATAACAATCGAAGATCTTCTTGACCTTCCTCTCCTAATCGAGGTATATGTCTGGATCATGTCGACCTTCAAACTCAAGAATGGTGGTTTTGATGTTGTTCACCATTGAGTTCTCTTTCTTAAATCGGGGTCTCTCAACACGGTATGCGCGTCTGTGAGGTGCTCGGGATTGATCACGGTGATTGCCTCTTCTTTGTGGTACGAAATCAGCTTCGTACTCACTCTCTGCATAGAACTCTTCGCCGTAGTCTTCTTCTTGGTCGAGGGGCTGTCTCTGTGCAGCTCGTCGAGTTTGATGTCGTGCTATTGCGGCTCCTTGAGGCTTGGCTTGCCTTGCTGCATTTCCTTGAGGCTCAGGTTGCGTCACTGCTTCTCATTGAGGCTCGGGGTACCTCTCGGTGTTTTCTTGGACCGTTAGTGATGCGGTCGACTGGGTTTTGAGCTTCGCAAGCTCCTCTTGCAACTCGACTACTTGGTTGCCAAGTTCGTCCTTCAGTAATTGATTTTGATGCTGGAAGTACTTGGTCATAGCATCAAAATTGTACTTCGGATCCCATACGGTGTTGGACGAAAAGGATTGGTCACCGGGTGTGTTGGGCGACCTTGGCTCATCTATAGACAGAATAGACGACTCTTTTTTCTTCATTGTACCTACAAAATGAACAAACGTAAAAGAAAATAAGGAAGGATCATCTCTATCTCACAATTGTCTCATTTGTTTTCACTCTCGATTTTACCACTCATGTTTACACTCAAGTATGTGGTACACAGTGTGTGTGTCGTGTATATGGGGTGAGAAATAGCACTCTTTGTCAAATATCGAGGGTACAACTTAATTGCACGAAGGATCGACTAGGATTGCTAGCTAGGATCAACGGATGAGGTAGCATGGGTGAGGTAGATGGTGTGTGGTAGGATGGTGTGGATTAGGGTTGAATGGATCCCCAATGGGTAGAAGGAAGTAGGATGGAAAAAGGAAAGAAAGGATTAGGTAATTTGGAATTTGTTACACAATTATGACACAATTTAAATATCCTAATTGAACTAGACTCTAGAAAGAAATAACCATACAGAAATTACAACTCAAATAGAAATTACCAACTATGAAATAAAACTAGAAGGAAAGTACAAAAAAAAAACAAGAGTCAATTGAAAACACAATGAATATACCTCTTTTTTTATCGATTTCTCTCTTTTTTTTAATTCGAATCTTTCTTCTTTTTATATCTGAATTTTTTTTTTGTTCGAATTTTTTTATATAATATCTATTCTATCACAACTCGATAGACACGAAAAAAAATAAAAAGACACGTACGATGACACATAGGATAAAACTTGGCACGTCGGATTAAACCACGACTAGCAGAGCTGACCTGGTTCTGATGCCAAAATATGATACGATCCGGACAATTAATCTAGGATAAATCTAGAGATAGTGGAAGACTTCTGAATATGAAACACATCAGCTAAAGAAGGGAAACAATCCGACTCAACTAAACGAATTAAACAAACTAATCTAGACAATTAAAATACTCAAACTATGACACGATCTATGAAACACAATACCAACTACCAAAGATGAAGATAATGAAGGTTTGAAGATGGTTTGAGGTATAAGAACGTGTATGATGATGGTTAAGAATGGCTTGGAGTAGATAGGGTATGATAGGGATGGAATGGACTTACATGTGGAATGGATTTGATGTAGACTCGAACTCGAACTTGTGGACTTTGAAGGAGGCGTGTGAATTGTTGTGGATGGAGGGCTCGATGGTGTTGGATGGTTGATGAAGTCGATGTGAATCACAACCCGATAGCCGCCTTGAATCTCAAACGTATCCAAGATTGAAATCTCTAAGTTGTTCTTCGATTGAGAATACTGGTTAATCCCTCAAGTGGATTAAGCAATACCCTTGAATAAGACTTAGATTTTCTACGTCTAAGAATATTGTTTTGTATCTAAAACAACAAACGAAAACAACTTGGTTGAGATACAATTGGATGCAAAGGCAAAAATCTTCAATAATGTCTAAAGTTTAATGTTCACAATGGATCCCTATTTATAAGGCATAGGGCACGAAATTATGAGCCTTATGGGCTTCAAAATCTGATCCAAATAGTTCTCCAACTAAGCTAGGAAATCACCTAAGCTAGAATTCGATTCAAGGTAAGAAATTACCTTAAATAAAATCTAGTCAACCTAGGACTCAATTAATTCAAAAATTACATGAATTATATACCAAAAAAGACTCAAAATAAACAAATACTATAGTATAAAATAATACTATAACATAGGTACAAAAAACCCGAACGAAATAAAACGGGTCTTGGAGTCGGCAGAACTGCACGATCCGTGCGCCAAGGCTGTTGTTCCGCACGGGCCGTGCGGGAAAATCTGGACTCGTTTTTTCAAGAGCTGCACGGGCCGTTTCCTTCCGCAGTTATCCTGCACGGGCCGTGCAGGGGTCTTCACGAAGTTCTTCATCTTCGAGCTTTAATACGGATACTAATCTCGGGCTATCTTGACTTGATTCTTCCTTAAACTTATTGCGAACCAACACTTAAAAATAATCTTGTAGTCTTTTGGCTCGTAACCTTGTAACAGAACCTCGGATTTATAATTCTGAATTTAGCTCGTCTTTGCTAGCCACGGACTCATCATACATAAGCCTCGTGGATGGACGTCGTCTGAATGCCCGAAAGATGAAATACACAAAAACCCATCTCCACACAACTACAGCCAAAGGGCAACTCCAGAACAAGTGATCTAAATCCTCGACCGTCCCTTTACACATCACACAAATTCCTGGCCCAATAAATCCATGCAAAGTATCAAAAGTGGGAAAACGAGACAACAAAATCTTCCAATTCACGATAGAACATCAGACCGGAATGTGTGAGTCCCAAATCCAACGCCCCATCTAACCGTTGAGAATTGGACCCTTGTATGAAACCTGGCCAACTTAGCCGTGATCGTCCCATTCAGAGATTTTGTTTAGACCCTTTTATCCACTCCCGACACAATCTGAATTTTCAAAATATCATTGACAACATCCGGAAAAGCACGAAGAAATGAGTCCATGAAATGCCAGACACCATTGATCAAGAAATCCCCAACTTTATTGATGAACTTCCAATGCACACAAAACGGAATGCACAAACGATCAGCTATCACATAACCCGTCCAATTATCATGCCAAAATTCAACCATGGATCCATTACCAAAACACAAAAAGAATCACGAACAAGCTCCTAGATTTTGAATCCTGGCCAAATAAAAGAGAAAGCAACCCACTTTCGCTGATGAGGGTTGGGTAAAAACCGTGTGTGAAATATGGACATAGCATGACTCCCCGAGGTGATAACAAGTTCAACAGTCCCCGATTGAGATCCTTAAAAAAAACTCCGAGACCTCCCTTTTCCATAAGAGAACATGTGCATGCCCAACTCACAGACGTATATGATCGAGTATTAACATCCCCTTCCAAAGAAAATTTTGAATAGCCGTGTCTAACTTCAGCAGCAGAGAAGCTGGCCAACAGTATATCTTCATTGAGTGAATGGCCGAACTCAAGACAACGGACTTTATTAAACATAAACGGCCAGCAATAGACAAATTTTTTCCTCTCCAACGGTCAAACTTTGCCATGATTTTATTTGCAATGGGCCTCATATGAATAAGCTTCGGCATTCCAGCAAAAATATGGACACCAAGATATGAAGTAGGGAAGTGCCCAACCGTAAACCCCAAAGAAGAAGCTAAAGTCGCCTTCACTCTCGATTTAGTGCCCTTTCCATAAAAAAACCCTATATTTAGCACGATTGCAAACCTGCCCGGATAATGTAGCATAAACATCTATAATCTTGGCCAAAGTTCTAACATTCCTTTTATTAGCTTGACAAAAAAGGAAAACATCATCAGCATACAAAATGTGTGTAGGAAATAACACCTCTCGACCAAAAGACATCGGAGTCAAAGTCTTCTTTTCCACATACATGAGAGAATAGCTAAGAACCTCCTCCGTAAGCCCAAACAACAACGGAGATAAAGGATCCCCTTACCGAACTCCTTGAGAACATGTAAAATAACCACACGGAGCACCATAATCAACATAGATAACCTAGCCGATGCAAGAATATTTTGAATCCAGCCACAAAATTTAATAGGAAATCCAAAACAGCGAAGGATATATTATAAAAATTCTCATTGCAAGGGATTAAAAGCTTTGGTAATGTCAACTTTAAGCGCCATAATTTTCCCTTCATGAGTGTGATCTAACGAATTAACTCCCTCCAAAGTAATCAAAATAGCATCATGAATCTAACACCCTTGTATAAAACCATATTGATGATGCGTAACAATCTGGGCCACAATAATGTTTAATCGTGTAGCAAGGATTTTAGTAAAAATTTTAAACAGAAAATTACTAAGAACAATTGGTCTATAGTCCTTAACCCGCAAAGTACCATCCTTTTCGGAATAAGAACCAGCAAGCTAGAATTTAACCTATGAGAAATCACCCCATATTTAAAAAACTCCAGAACCGCATTATTAACGTCCGAAGCAACAAATTCCTAAGCAACTTGAAAAAATTTACCCGTAAATCCATCCGGGCCAGCCACACTGTTGGCATCCAAAGAAAAAACAAATGTTTTGATCTCTTCCATAGAAGGTTCCGAGATGAGATGAAGAGCTTGAGTTTCCGAAACCAAAGAAGGGACCAACGGATCCAGAATAGTAAACTGCTTCCTTCGTGCAACTGAATTAGTGAACAATTGCTTGTAATAAGAAACCACATAACCCGCTATTCTTTCTTGATCATTCACAAGCTCACCTTCAATCTCCATAACATCAATCGATGCCTTAGCTCGTCGAGCTCTGATACCATCTTGAAAAAACTTTGTATTCCTGTCTCCATCATTAAGCCAATGAATTCGGCTTTCCTATTTCAAATGAGATGACTTTACCAATAAAAGTTGTTTATTTCAGCTTGTATCAAAGTTTCTTCATCAATTTTTTTCTCACCGTAGCTATCCCTCGAAATATCCTCTTGAACCGCGGCAAGATGGCGCTCCAAATCCAAAATTTCATTATTGAAATTGCCAAAAACCACAATGTTCCATTGTTTAAGAACCCCTTTCAAACATCTAAGCTTCATCATCACCGTATGAATTTTACTAGAGCAAACCATAGTCTCCTCCCAAGAATTACAAACCACACTATCATATCTACAACATAATATATTTATTCTGATTTTTTATCACTTTTTTAGATCCAATTTTGACGTTTTATGTTTCAATGTTTAAAATTAAAAAATTAAAAAATAATAAAAAATAAACACATAAATATTCAACAATTCATAAGATCAAATATAAATATTTCGACAAAATATTAAAAGAAAAAGGAAAAAGAAAAGAAAAAATAAACTATTTCAACAATTAAAAAATAAAAGTTATTGTGCATAAATGAAGCAATACTCGTGTTCACTGCTGATAAATAGATAGAAAACCAGTCGGAGAAGCTCTAGATGCAAATATGCATTTTTCATTGGGACATGCTAAAGAGCTTCAAGTCAAAAGCAAGTCCAGAAATGTGTAGCGACTCTACTACTACTACTACTACTACTACTACTACTACTACTACTACTACTACTACTACTACTACTACTACTAATAATAATAATAATAATAATAATAATCCACAATTATAAATGAGATACAAAATATGTAAATTACTTTTCTTTTTTCAAAATTGTCACCTACCAACTAAATTATTTATTTCATAACATATATATTTTAGCATATAATCACTCGAAAACTATCATTCCTTGCAGGGATGTAACCATAAATTTTTGGGGCCGAATTATTCTTCAATAATATTTCTATATATAATTTTTTTAAATTTTTTTTACATCGCCACTGATTCCTTGAATGTCGTAATGTTGCGAGCTATTCCTTTACTTAAACACAATATCTTGATCTTGAACGTGTGCGCGCGACTCTATTAAAGACTCCATTAGCAAATTCAACCTAGCTTTATATTGATTTGAATTAGTAAATGATGAAAAGTAAGAGGAATCAGACCTAGCTACTGGCAATGACTTCATTGACCCTTAAATTATATAACTAATTATTTACAACCCTTGAATGATATACAACTAATTTAAGGCGTAACAAGGTGACATGTGTCTACAATTCTCATCCCTAGTTAAATATTTATTTAAAATCGCTGCGGTTTGAATCGGATTTATGAATACCAGTCATAATATTTAAGAATGGTAATGTGGCACAGGTAGCGGTAATGTTCTTCTAGCTCCGACATAGAAAGGGAGATTATTCATTTCATTTTCACTCTCTTAAGACTATATATAATATAAAATTCAAATAAAACCATCTAAATATTCAAAGTGGTAACAAACATAGGAAAATCGGATTACATGAGCGCGTGCATGCCATCCAAACATTAATTCAGAAAACTATATTATTTGATCCATTTTAAAATTTAAACACGATTGCTACCTAATTATATTTGACATTGAAAATTTACCGCTTTCATTTCTGTGTGAGAACAACTACTTGTGTAAAAGGAGACCTTTTTAAAATGTAATTAAAAATCCTGCAACATAAAAAGCAGAAAATGCCACGGGTATATATATATATATATATATATATATATTTTCTTTTCCAGATTGAAAACGGCAACATGATCACTATAAACAAATATGTAACAGTAGCCTAATACTTGGATAATAGTCCACACCGTCAAATTAATTTGTTACGTTTTTAATAGTCTAATAACTCGAGTGGCTCATTTAGATCGTAGATAGTGTATTTTTGTAGTGGTGTAAAATTGAAATGATAAGATTAAATTCTCGATCATAATCTATCTCTCGTTTGAAAAGATTTCAAGAGTATAATCTGTAACTAAGGAAAATGATAACAGTAGTGATGATGATTTTCTTCATTATTAAATAGTTAGTTCTCTCATTAATTTTCAACTATACGATCTGAATAGTCATATTTACAGTTTTTATTCTTAAAAAGCAAAAGAAAACTCACATTCCCACTTAAACTGTCTTAAAAGTCTTAAACCTAAGTCATAATTCATTAATTCCTATATATAGTCATGCAGTTAGTTTCCTTCGAAAAAAAAAGTATTTCTCATCCCTTAACTTTTCTTACTCTGTCAAAAAATATAATGAATAATATTGGATTATTAAGAGACAATGAGCATTACAATACTTATTAATTTTCACTAATATTATGTGAAATAAATTTATTTTTATATAAGTTCAATTAATATGATACATAAATTAGTAAGATACAATATTTTTTAATGTAATCAAAATTTAATTTAATTAAATCACAAAAATCGCTTTAAATTAATGAATATTAATTGTTTGATATATATATATATATATATATAATAAAATCTCATAAAATATTATGATCCCAATTTTATTGCAGAAACAATACGAATTCTGCGAAAAGATTGTGATTTTCTCCCCGTGTAAAAGAAAGGATAAAAAAGAAGAAGGCATCTCCGAATTGTATTGAGCTGCTTTTGGTAAGCTGACGAAATAGTGGCTGGTTTACGAGTTCTTTTTTTTTGGTGATCTTGAATACACCATTATTTTTTTATTTTTGCACCATTTTTTTAGAACACGTCATGTAGATCCAGAATTTACAATTATTGATTTAGTCCAGAGTAGCAGTCTATCTGTGAAATAAAAATAAGAAAAACACTGTAAGAGCCAAAGACCGTCGGGGGATGACGGTCGTTGGGCCTCCAACGATCAAGTTAGGAAAAGAATGAAGGTAGAGTGTGATATACCATGAAATAAAAGAATAGGAGTTTTGAAACAATGATATCCAATCAGAACGTGAGTGAATATCTTGTAGGAAAATATAGTACTCAGTGCGTTCTAGGGTAGAAGGTAAATTCGTGGATATGTCTCCGTAATCGCCAAATGAAGAGGAAGACCTCCTTCTATAGACGATGGTAGCCACTAGGGTTCACGTGAATCGCGTGAGAGGTTGAAGATCGAACTTGATCTCGGTTCCAAACAAGGAACCTTGTTTGTTTCCGAATCAAGTTAGACCATCTATTCCCATTTTTAGGCTATCATTATTCATTTATAAATAGCCTGGGATACAGACTTGCTAGGAGTGTGGAGAACACACCGAACAGAAGCATTGCACAAGTATTATTTAAGAGATATAACTGTTTTGAGCCACTTAGTTACGATTGTGTCTTAGATTAGAGAATAGTGTTCTAGTCATTGTATATTGAAACACACTTATTCATATACTGTCAAAAAGAGTCTCGGGAGAGATTTTCTGTGGGAACTAGATAAGTTAGATATCTAGGTTGTAAAGGGATCTTACGATTCAATTCAACGAAAGATGGTGTACGGGTAGAAAGGGTAGCGAGTGACGGGAGGTCAGCCGAGTGTAAAATCCTTAGTAAACGTGACACTGGAGTAGTTCGAACAGGGTTACCAAACCTCTGTGTGCTTTACTTTCTGCAATCGTCTTAACATTCACAATAACATTCTTTAACTTTATTGTGAACATCTTTCAAACGTTCAACAACTTTACAGTGAACGTTGTGTGGACAGATACTTATCACACGGGTGTGCAATTTCAAATGTGTTGGATATTTTAGATAGAAAAATGCATCTTTGAACAATATTGTTTGAGTTCATAAATCAATTATTTAGATCTATATATGGGCATTCAAAAAACAGTTCTTCAACCCCCACTATTTGAGTTTGGAAAATATATTTTCCGTACAAACATAATTTCTGCTATGTACTTAAACAACTCAATTCATTATATAAGTTACAAGTCAATACATGTGAAAAATAAGTTGACGATAAATTACAAGTCCTTAGATTCACAATACACCAAAATTATTTGTAATAATATTTTCTCATCCAGTTGCACAATCACTACGATTATCAAATACTTAATAATCAGTAAGTAATTCACAATTCAATGAGCCAACTACATTGCTCTCCGTGAATTCCTACAAAATTGTAGAAAAATAGCTGAATCAACACTATTCGAAAAATTAATTTCCAAACACATAAGTGCATGTTCAAAATCAACATTTTCAAAACAATATTGATTAGTTCAAAAAATCAAATTTGAGAACCACTCCTTATTTATTCGAAAACTCATTACCGAATCATATGAGTGTCATTTGATAACATAGTTTCCGAACCAAAACATACCAGATCAAAAATTAATTTTTGAACATTCAAGTTATTGTGCAGACTGTATTTTTTCAAACCAATCACAATGAATTGTAATTCTTAGCTCGATAGACCTCACGAAAATTGAAAATATTATAGTGCAAACAGTAAAAAAATCACTTACATTGCTAGTGTCTTCTTCATTTTTTAACTCCATGGTGATTTAGACACATAACATGTTATCCAAAGTTGGAGAAATATGATTTTTGATTTTCTGGCTTTTGTAGTTAGTTTCCATCTGTTCAGAAAGTTTTCACGCTTGAAAGTTTTGATATTCATTGAACTATATTTTCTATTTTTAAAAAATATTTATTATATTATTTTAATTAGCAGTGTATAGATAAATAATAGTGGTGTATGAAAGTAAAAAAAAATGGTATTTCAGTAATGTCAAAAATTCATATTTTTAAATTATTTTGATTTTATGGTGCATTGAGAAAAAGTGACGGTGTTAATAGAAACACCATTTTTTATGGGTGTTTCTATTCACACTACAATAATTTCTTTACACACCATAATTGTTTTACACATCACAAAAATTAATTTTTTTTTCATTTTTCTTTACATACAACAGAAAATAACTATTTTACCTTTCAACTTTTAAACACTTAAAAATTACTATTTTTATTAATTAAAAAAAAGAGAGAAGTTACGTCGGAACTAGCCTTCATCTTTTTAGCATGAATTTCGCGGGCTGATTAAAGTCACCTTCTCCAGCTCAAAGTAAAATTCGACGGGAGCATTTTTTCTGTGCATACTACCACCATCTTCCACACAGATCACCATCTCGTTCCCTAGAAAAAAAATGCTAGACATTGTAGAACCAAAATTCTACAATTAATTTCGATTAGATCCGGGCTCCATCGATCTACAAAATAAAGATAAAATTGTGAAGCCGAAGAACCGTCGGGGGTTGACGATCGAACGGATTCCGACGCTCAAGTTAGAATCGGATTAATAAAAAAATGGACGAATTGAAGAAAGCGATTAAATTAAGTAAAGTTATTGAGTTGAAGAGGGTTATGCAATCTAGTTCTAGTATGCTTCTGCCATTTTTCGTATCTCCATCCCCTGTCAAGGCTTCATTTAATGATATATAGAGAGAGCTTCCAGCCCCTTTCTGATTTTTTGGGGATAACATGTATCCCTTTTAGGGCTTTTGAAAGAGTCTTCCCCTTATTCGTAACGGACTTTGACCTGGTCGTCCAGTTTGAATTCTGCTTGACCTTGACTTCTACCATCGACCCCTTGACTTTGGCTATAGAGTCTTCGACCTCTAGAGCCTTCGACCTCTCGATCTCGGATGAATATGTGCCTAGATTCCGGGCCTTCACAAAAAAGAGGCCTCTACAGTAGAGGTCAAAAGTTGAAGTTAGATGTGGGTGTTCACCCCCCTTGGTTGTGATCGATCAGGTCCTTTATAAGAAGCTTTCAACCGATTTCTCCCATTTTCGGGGTTAATTTTATTGAGACCAGGTCTAACCTTATCCGTTTGAAAGGTTTTGACTGGGTCTAACATATCTTCAACGGATACTTTGACCTGGTCTCTTTCAGGAGTCTGCTCAATTATGCACTCTTCCTTTAGACTTCTGGACCTTGAGAAATAAGGTGTTGACCTCAAGGTATGAACCTTGAGAGGTGGACTTTGAGGTATGGACCTTGAGAGGTGGACTCTGAGGTGTGGACCTCGAGACATTGATCACAAGATGTCGATCTTATTCGATTCTTTAAACCTTCGAATGGCCGTGAGCCTAATTTTTGGGCCTATGCAGAAATGTGACCTCTACAGTTAGCTCATCATTACTTGATTCTTGTATTTTCAAGGATCGGGTAATGAATTTCGGAGTTCTCTTTAATCGTTATTTTGATTTATCTCTATGTTTAGACTCTAAATTCTCATTTGGTTTCTGACCAATGCCAGAAGACGAGTCCTTAGAGGGATCCCAGGTTCGAAAAATCCCATTTCATGGGCTTTGGCCCTTAAAGTTGGTCCGAGGAAGCTCAGGATTTTATCAAAGTAGACCTCGTGGAGCTCCAGACCTGAAGGCAGGTCCTGGGAGAGCTTGAGAGGTCGTGAGAGTGGACCTCATGGAGCTCCAGATCTGAAGGCAGGTCCTGGGGGAGCTTGAGAAGTCGTGAGAGTGGATCTCGTGGAGCTCCAGACCTAAGACAAGTCTTGGGGGAACTTCTGAGGTCATGAGAGTAGACCTCATATGATGTTAAGGTCTTGAAAGCGAACCTAAAAAGAATTTGAGGCCTTAAGAGCAGGCCTGAAATGATGTCAAGGTCTTGAAAGCAAACCTAAAAAGAATTTGAGGCCGTGAGAGCAGGCCTAAAATGATGTCAAGGTCATGAAAGCAGACCTAAAAAGAATTTGAGACCGTGAGAGCAGGCATCACGGGGCTCCGGACCTGATGGCAGGTCCTGGGGAGCTCAAGACTTTGAGAGCAAGCCTCTGGAGAGAGCTCCAGACTCGAAGGTGAGTCCGGGGGAGTTCGAGGCTATAAGAGCAAGCCTCTTATTTTGAACATAGTACTTCAATATGCAAGCTAAATAAGTCGAGGTTTTGGTAGCCGATGTAAAGGCTTTGATGAAATTTGCAAACATTTACATTCACAATGGTAGAACGAGTAGAATTTACAATTATTGATGCAGAAGTGTTGAACATCGAAACTCAAGAATCCTCATTCCTAAAATCTTATAATCATTCAGTTTGGTAGGATTGCAAGGAATTCCTTTTTATATTTCGCAAGTAACCACTTTGCAAAAACATGAAAGCATGACGGATGGCAAGTTGGAATATAAAGAGAGTACCAATACTCGACATAAAGTATAGTAACAATGATTTTTAGTTGATACTCTCCATTTTATTACCAACTAGTATTACACCCGTGCGATGCATGGAAGAGATATATAAAAAGTAATTAAATTATAGTTAAATATTTAATCAATACAATAAAAAAAATATAGAGAATATAATGATTGAGTTTGCTCGCTTAAATTTATTTATGGGTTGACAACTCATATCCAAAAATAAATCCAAGAACATGATCTAAAACACATTTAAAAATAAATTATACCTATTCGAGATCGATCGCCTGGACTGTGTGAAACGGATAGGAAAATATCAAGGAAGAGTTGTCACAGCTTGAAATGTCCTGCCACAACTTGATTGATTTGTCATCATCTCCTTTATTTATATAGAATACATCAGACTCCATCTTAATCGATCATCATATCGTTTTATGTCTCCGTACACACACGTGTATTAAATTAAATTATTTTTTTCCAAAAGAATAACAAAATCACACGGGTAGTATATACTGTGCATTTCATGTCTCCATGTTTTTTTATGATTTAAAATTATTGAACCGATTCAGTCTTCAAGAATTTAGCAACTCCTATATCTAGTTAATGAGTAATCCCTCGTTATTTAAACACCTGAATATATATTTTTTTCTTCCACTTTTTTTAATATTTTTTATATGTTTGTGGTTGATTTAGATTATGTTGATTAATGCTTAGTGGTTTAAGTTATAATAACTAAATAAGGGGTAGAATAAACTAAATTGATTGTGATTTTAAACTTGAAACTTATTTTTGATAGATTTTATCTTTAGAATAATTTAAAATAAGTATATTCTCTTCACATAAATTGTTATGTGCCCGAATTCATAGTATATACTAAAACAACGAATGTACCTTTACGTATATAATAGTATTTTTTTATGTAATATTTTATACAAATGCAAAAACAATTATAAATTCAATAAAAATCAATTTATTTAATTCATACAATGATAATAACATAAAATTAAGCTACCAAATTATGGCAGCTTGATTTTATCTACCACTTCAATCAACCAACTGCTTGCAATAAGCAATGGTCGTTTAAACCGCCACATGCAACTCTTTCTAGGTGTCATCACTTTTGGTCGATTTATTACTCTTTAAAAATTTATTTACTTAAAAAATAACTTAAAATGTAGGTAGAATATAAATTCTAAAAAACTAAAGAATAAAATAAAATCATTACATTGCCTTGAACAAAATATAAGATTTAGCCTCTCAAACAATGAAAGCTAATTCAAGGTTATACAGTCCTTATTGTAGTTGTATATTATGATTTCATGAGCTCCAAAAACATGATACTCTCATATTTATGTTCTTTTAGAGGACTCTGATGGTAACTTGAATTATTGATAACAATGAAAAATGGGTAAATTGCTAATATTTTATATTTCTTGAACCTCAAACATAAAAAATGCTATAATTTAACAAAATGTAGGAAAATTAATGCAAATAAATCTTCTATTTACAATCTAATTAATGATGGAATAAGTAATCTATAATTAAATACAACCGAGACAATGACAGTTTTGATTTTTTTTTTTTCGAAATATGTAATTAATTAAACATACAAATAACATATGATGCTCCCATATTTCATTTTTTAGAGGACTCTCCAATAACTCAAGTCATTAATAACGTGAAAAATGAGTCATTGTATTTTTTATTATTTTTCAAACCTAACACATTAAAAAAAATTGATACTTTAATTATAAATTATAACATTGTTTTAAAAAATGTAGAAAATTTAATACAAATAAATATTTAATTTACAATATGAGTGATAATCAAATACAACTAAGATAGTCACAATTTCAAGTTTTTCAAAATATATAATTAACCATTAAATTCATTTATCACAATGATTTTGTCAATATTTAATTCAGTATGCATTAGTGGAAGTAAAATAATTTTTAAAATTAAATTAAATCATTTATTGACTACATTTTTTATTAATATATACACTTACATAGCTTACATATATGAAAGCATAATTTATATTCAAGAAATAAAATTCATTTCAGAATATTAACTAATATTCCTTTCTGTAAAACAAAGTATAAGTACAACACAGCAGCTTTTTTTGCCAAAAAGAAAATCGCAACAAATGTACGCATATGTGTGTTATATTCATGAATACCATTCAATAATCCAACCTCAAATAGTTACTTTTTGCATAAAAATAGACAACATTTATTTAGATGTAATTGTTAATTATTAAATGTTTTAAGTGTATATATATATATATATATATATATAATTTTTGAAAATTTTACGCAAATTCAAAATAACTATTTATATTCTATAGGAACACAACAATCAACTCACAATAATAATATTGATCAAATATTGAGATTGTTTTCTTACATAATAATTTCATCGGTACAAAAAACTTGTTAAATAATACTCATTCACATAAAAATCAAAGTGGCGGGCATAAGAAAAAAATTTAAAACTACATAATCAAGAAATTCTTACTACCATTCCATTCGAGAACATATATTACACTAAGAAATTACAAATGCAATAGTAAAAACATAATAAAAAATTTAACTGATGAAACAATAAAATATGCACATTAATAAGATTATTTCCAATCTTCTTATTAATTGATCGTCGTCGTCTCCTATGATGAGATTGCAAAAGAAATCTCAAGAAGATGAATCCTAGTAGTGATATTCACACAAAAATTTGCTTACAAAGATGCAAAAATAGTAAACTATTTATGATAAATTGTTATTTCCTAATCCCGCAAATTCATATTTTGATCTAATATTGTTAAATAAAAGACAGAGGTAGTTACCATTTTAGCAACAACAAATAAATTATAAATGACAAAATATATATATTAATCGAAGTGCCAATTTACACTCATAAAAAATAGCATTTGATATTTTATGATCATCTGTAACATACAATATAATAAACTAATCTATGGCCCAATAATTACAATTTTGACTCAAACCATTATCTGCGTCTGCATCCTCAGTCTAGCAACCGGAAAAAAAAAAGAAAAAAACTTTAGGTTAGAGATACAATTTAAAAGCTAAAAAGCATATTAGAAAAAAATAGAAACAAATGACTATCAAATGTGATGGTGTTCGAAAATGGCATTCGAGAATATTATTCATAATCCCTGTGATGATCCTTATTTCAAAATTCGGTGCAGTTCATTGGAGGCGGTTTAAGCCCGATGAGGTTGGGGAGATTCCCTTAAATTCACTGTACGTCTGTACCCACTTGAGATGGACAGGAATATGCTTGGTGTGAAAGATGGTGAGGAAGAAGGGCGTCTCTACAAATCTTTTTGTATAGACGAAAACTTACATATAAATAACCTAATTTATATAATATAATTAAGTTAAATATAGAAATAGATTTGATTATATTTAGAAATTGAAGATTTGAAATTTGATTAAGGGAAGAAGAGGAAAGCGGAGGGAAGATTTTACATAAAGATCTTATGTAAGTATAGTAATTTTTGTTGGTTGATTATAAAATTTTAGGGTGTGGTGTAGTAGATGATTTATTCTATAGTTGGTATATAAATTTTCAGAATTTTCGGGTTTCATAATACAATTCCTCCGTATATATGTGTATCTATTAAAGTAAATTTATATTTTGAATTTTTAAGTCATAATTAATGGTATTTTATCACACACACACACATATATATATATATATGACCATTCACCAAATATGAAATATATTCTCGACAAATATTAGTGCTCATTAGCAGATTTACGAAAATTAAGGATAATATTGAAATAAATTTGCAGAATATTTCTTAATTAAAATATCATTTGTGGCCATGGTCTTGTTATTATATATTATATATTAAGGATGTTGGTTCAAGAATTAGTTCATAGGGGGATAGGGTTTCATATAGTAATTAAAAGGAACACGCCAGTGAAAACAAATGAAAATTAAATAAAGCAAATTTGACCAAATTATGAGCAAATCGATTCATATTTCTCTGAACCCAATCATATGCAATATATTTAAAAGAACACTTCATTCGTCAAATTTTCTCTATAGCCACTTAACCATTACCATATAAGGGAGATCCTCTCTCTGCCGCTGAACGCCAACATATAAATTAATTATTATAGTTTCTTATTAGAAAATTTTAAATTCATGGCAAAATATATAAATGTGATAAGAGAAGAACAATGTTCGTAAAAAGAATACTTGACACATTAATAATTAATTTATCATAGAAGACAAATATTTAAAATTTATCTTCACCGACGACCTCAAGTAAATAATCACCTTAATCGTAAACTGTATCTTTAGAAAAAGCTGGTCAGTTGATATGAAGAGAACATCACCTTTTTTTTCCAAAAATTCTTAATTGAATTGCCAATATTGAAGAGATATTAGATATATCCATGAAATTGATCGAATAAATATATCACTGACCCTCACAACTTCATTGGATCCCCGATAGGTATATTCACTCTC
Source organism: Perilla frutescens (assembly GCA_026008535.1). Taxonomy (NCBI): domain Eukaryota; kingdom Viridiplantae; phylum Streptophyta; class Magnoliopsida; order Lamiales; family Lamiaceae; genus Perilla; species Perilla frutescens. Next base: position 31,105,816 of record BRKX01000017.1, on the reverse strand, counting down.
TAATTGAACCAACTAAAATGATTTTCCTATATCATATATGCATTTTACACATTTATTAGCAAATCATAAGTGTAACATGGAAAGATTGAATATGGAAATTAAACAGATACAAAAATGCCAATTAGATCAAACCACAACCTCATAAATTCCAATTCGAATACCTGTTTTGCATTTTTAATTCCAACCTCAGATTCTTTTTCTCATAAAAATTAATATATAAACGTCAGGGTCTATTAGAATAAATTTCACAAATAAAAGTATAAAGCCTCAAATCTCACGTCTTGAAACAAATACTAAAAGATGATGAACAAACCATCTTTCTTTCGAATCTCATCAATACCACAAGTTGAGTATATGAGTAAAAAAAACATCTTTCTTCTCATATATGCGGCTATGCTAATAGGACCATGAGAAAGAGTTTTTAGGGTAGAATGCAAAAAATTAATTATGAACACGCAATCAATATCATATATATAACAACGACATTTCTCGATCTCGCAATCCGAAATTGATCTTCAATTTTACATACCGATCTGTTAATTAAGATAAATAGAATATATTGATACAATATAACTTATATATTATATAGATATATAATATAATATATATTTTTCATTTATAATATAATAATAGATTGTTAGACTAATAGATTAATTAATATTCTATATATGTATAAAATCGGATCATAATCAGCGGGGCTAACATTGGTTAATCTAAATTAAGCACAATATAATCTAAATTAATTTAATATATAATTAACGAATATATTCCATATATCATGTCAATTACAATTTATAATTATGGACCTTTTGATTGCATAATACCTAAGAAAATTGCATAATTAATTAGCTAATATAAATATTTCTTAATTAATTAATTCTTATATTATTTTTTCCATTTCGGGAAGTGTCATTTGGGTGGAAAAATTAATTTTTCTATTTACAGATACAGTGTTGTTATTATATATTATATAGATATAAATATAGAAGATTTATTTAAGTATGGTAATATACTGAATGTTTTTTCTTGTAACATTCTTACTTTTATCTTATTTTTATAAGATAAAAATATAAAAATTATACCGTAATTTTTTTTAGGGAAAAAATTATATCGCAATTGGTTATATAGTTAATCAATTAATTATGATTCGATCATTTTGCTTTTATCTAATAATATATTGACTAATAGTATGAATATGGTAACATGTATTAAGTGCATATCCATTTTATTTAATAATATATTTACTAACCTATTAATTATTGATTTGCAGTTTAATTCACATATCCATATTATAGTACACAAAATTAATAAATTAAGTAAAAAAATATATTATTAGATTTCTAGATTTGGAATGGTGATTTAGGCGGGAAAAATAAACTTTATTATTTCTAGAAACTATCTTACTTTTAGATATAATATAGATATAGATATAGATATAGATATAGATATAGATATAGATATAAATATAGAAGATTTATTTAAATATGGTAATATACTGAATGTTTTTTCTTGTAACATTTCTTACTTTTATCTTATTTTTTATAAGATAAAAATATAAAAATTATGCCGTAATTTTTTTTAGGGAAAAAATTATATCGCAATTGGTTATATAGTTAATCAATTAATTATGATTCGATCATTTTGCTTTTATCTAATAATATATTGACTAATAGTATGAATATGGTAACATGTACTAAGTGCATATCCGTTTTATTTGATAATATATTTACTAACCTATTAATTATTGATTTGCAATTTAATTCACATATCCATATTATAGTACACAAAATTAATAAATTAAGTAAAAAAATATATTATTAGATTTCTAGATTTGGAATGGTGATTTAGGCGGGAAAAACAAACTTTATTATTTCTAGAAACTATCTTACTTTTAGATATAATATAGATTTCAAGGGAGATAAATTGGGTTAGTTGCATTAGAGAACAAGACAATTACACGGGGATTAGTAGACCATTGCAACAATGTTTACCAGCCAAATTAATGAGAAAAATTAGCTGAGGAATGGAGTCCTCATATTTACCAACTCGAGCTTACTAAAATTCAAACACAAATTAAGACAAATGAGTAGGATATCAATAAAATTCAATCATTTTTTCTCCATAAATGAAATGCAACAAATATATAAATTTAAGAACCTTTTCAGATTTAACATGCTTAGGGTGTAGATTAAGGGCTGCACATTTAATGTAGTCAAACATCACAAGAGCAGGTAGTTGATAGAATTCAGATAGATTTAGCAAGAGCAGCAGAGGCAGCCTTAAATATTAATCTAAATTATCAATTAAGAGCATCTAGGCTCTCTTAGAACATGTTTCAGCAGGTTGACCACAAGTGTTATTATTTCAGGTGTTAGAGATTCAGCATATAACATTCTTTAAATCCTTAAGACATGCAGCAGATAAAACTAAAAGAACATGGATTCAAGTAAAAGTTAGAGCAACAAGCAAAGAGTGCTATGAAAGTGCCCAACTCGGGAGGAAGGGGTCGCTTAAGAGCAACTTGTCATTCATTCCCAAGCAATTCTGCCATGCAGGTAACACCACAAGCTCATCTCCTTTGGGGAGGAGGGTAAGTAAAATTCCAACAATTCATGTACAGCTCCTATACACTCTAGAGCAAGCCCTCATGGAGCAGTTAGTCGATCTTTCCCAAGCATTCTGCGCAGAAGGAAACACCAAAAATCCCATCCCTTTTGGAGAGGAATGTGAGTGTTTTCCAAGCTCATATAAGCAATTAAATTAGGTCCAAACTTAGATATACATTTTGAACATTGTTGGATTAATTCAGATTTAATCCATGTATGGAACATTCAAAGGATTGAGTAATAGCAGTTTCAGCATTTAGATTCCTTTATACTGGCGAAACATGTGCAGTAGGATAACAATAACTTATTTGAGTAATGCAGCCCCTCTGTCTCTAGACTTCACAGTAGGAGAAGTAATGTGGCAGACTAGAGGAGGCCGTAATAGCTGCATACATAGATCTGGTATATGAATATAGTAACAATAGTGCAGAATTAAGCAGTGCACAACACACTATAGAGCAGGAGAATTCTAAAAATACGGAAGGGTGGTTATAGAGCAGTCGATACAAGAACCTCAAGCAGCTTTAGCAAGATAGGCAGCATTAAGATTGCACACATCTCAAGTAGGGGCTGTTTAGAGCCTCAAGTATAATAGAACAACTCAAAGACACTAGAAATCTTAGCATAGCAGGGGATTGATGTGAGTCTAACAGGTTTAACAATTTTTAAACTTACAATTTATGCAACGCAGATTCATGCATTCACAATATCAAGAGACATGTCCCAAATACCAAAAGACACGTAGGTATGCTTGGATAGAGATAACACGAATTATGGACGTAATCACATCCTAATCATGCCATAGACTATGCAAGAGGATTATAGCATGCTTAATAAGCTCCTTCTCGAACGAATTGAAATTGAATCAATTAAAGAACTTTCACGGCAGACTCACATAATTAAGATTCAACAATAGATTTAATTTTGATCAAGAAGCTCACGGCCAGATTTGAATTTTAACAATTAATTAAAATCTTTCACGACAATAACAAACTGATTTTCCGAAACAAATAAATCAAGGACCTCTCAGCAGGGTAACAACAAAGTCCCTAGGCTAATTAATATCAAACAGAATTGAACAAATCCAATCTCTCAAGATTAATTAATCATTAAATAGAAGCTATAGCGTTAATCAAAATAAGGACCGAATACTACAAAATTATCAAATTTAATTAGTAAAACTTGTCAAATTAAGTAATATGTGGCAGCTTGTATTAAGACATGTAGGGACACGTAGTACTATTGCATGCTTAACAAATCCTTCATAGCAGACTAGGATTAAAATGGAGAGTTTTTTTGGAGGAATTACAATTAAATAGCAAATCACAATTGCTCACAAAATTCCACGTGTGCACAAATAACATTCCAACAATTTCATGCAGGACACATTAAAATTAAATCCTCACAACCTAATCAGGTTGTTATCTTGGAATTGATGCAACTACTGAATTAGAATTGAACAAGGACCTCTCAGCTAAGTAGCACTTCAACAGAACTACAATAAAGTGCTAATGCTTAACTTGTTAATCAATCAAGGCTTAATTGACATAAAATGCAACAAAAATCTATATTTCATGCAATACACAGTCCACAATAATTTCAACTGCAGAAATATATATTTCAATTCAATATGGGTTGTCACCCCTTCATGGTCAATAAAAGTAACATAAATTATAAACCAATCAAAATGGATTCGCCAAAGTAACAGAAATTATAAACCAATCAAAATGGATTCGCCCCTGGCAAGAAGAACAAAAATAGAATTCCACCTAATTGGAACAATTCTGCATCAAATACTTATCAAATTCTGCCACTCCTATTAAACGAGTTCCAAGCAGCCCTTAAATAATAAACAGCAAGCAATATTAAGCAAGGATCAAGGTGGTTGTCACCCCTTAGAAAAATAGATCCCAAAAGTTCAAGAATGCCAGCATATAATTTCCAAACACACATGAAAATTACTGCCACTCGTACAATCGAGTTCAAAGCAGCTCCAACACACATTGGAGCAATACAAAAATTTGATTAGAGGATGAATGAACCTGCTGTAGAGCCCAAGCTTTCACCAGGTTTGTTACGACCCTTTCTTAGAAGATTCAAAGTGATTCCACACGAGAGTTCTTAATTGCAGGCTACTGGAATTTGTGTAGAAAACACCGGACAGTCCTTGACACGCAGTCATTTTGCGGTCAGAATAATTCTCAAGAGAGAGTTATCCTTATGCCCACAGCAAGACGGGCTAGCTAATGTGAGTAAGAGTCGATCCCACGAGGAGCTGCGAATTCTATCTTTCAGTGTCACTTTTCCAAAAGGTTTAAGGATTATTGTGGTCTCCGTACTTGTATGTAAAGACTGTAAACTAAATAAAACCACTTGACTGATCATGGGCACGCTGATTACTTATGCAAATCTAGTTACCTGGTTATAGGCAACAGATCTCTCACACTTACCCAATCTATCCTTTCAGTTTAACCTAGAGGTGATCTCTCGTCCCCTAAACCCTAACTTGTTACCCAACCTCGATCTCTCATATGATTGTAAGCAACAAAGCAACATTATGATCTAGACAGACCCATATTTACCTAGACAAAGATCTCTCTTATGCCTTCAGTACCCGTGATGCATCCCATCCCTTTATGACCAACACACAGCTACAATTCATTGACCATTTATAGAGGTAGTGAACACAATTCTAATTAACGAGTGATCAGACATAATTAACTAGCTTAGCCCATTGTATAATACAACAAAGAAAACTGTTGAAATTTGTTGCCACAAACACTGAAAATAGACACAGATTCGTAATGTCAAACTCAATGTTACAGACAGTTAACACAACTATCTTAACACAAATATGCAGGAAATAAAATGCGTAATGATACAAGATATAACTTTTAAATCACACACAACATGTGTGTGATTGTCACATGGTGAAATTATACTACTATGAGTACAAATTATCAAGCTGTCGATGTTGGACGCAAAGGCTCTCAACACTTCAGCAACATTTACAAGTTCTAATCTAGACTATCACTAAAAAGAACTAAAACATACAAATTAACATCCCGTCAATTCGTATACAAACTAAAACGTACAAATTAACATCCCGTTAACTTGTATACAAACTAGTAAAGGTTTCACAAACTTGCTATCTATCATAATTTGTACAATCTATTCCGTGAAAGGATTGAACAACAACAAACGTTAAGATAGAAGAAGGAACGAAAAACAAAACCTATACTAAGTTTGTAACTCAAGCTTTCTTCAATCTTCACACAGCGGAAAATGAATTGAGCTTGAATAAGTCTTCAATGTCGACCATGCTTCTTAAATATGCTCTTCACTTGAATCCAAAAAGGTCAACGATTTCTCTTTCTTGAACATGGGTTGGCGATAACCGCTCCACTCCATGACTTCATCGTATATGGAAGAAACCGCCTCCAAGGTGTGGTTGAAAGCTTCCCCACGTTCATGCTCTTTTTCTAAATATCCAACAAATATAATTTTCTGAAAAAGAAAAAGAAATAAATAGAAAAACCGCTAGACCTAAAAAATAGGAGATAGAGTTTTGACTTTGTCAAACTCTATTTTAAATAATATATCTAATATGTATATATCCATTTATTTGAAATATCAATTTCGTGGATATACACATATATTTTAAGATATATAAAATTATTTTATTTATTAAAATAATAAATAAAATTAGGAAATGATAAGATTAGTTATGACTATATCACAGCCAATGTCGCAGTGAGTCTGTCTGACATCGAGTACAACATATAATTAACTAGCTTAGCCCATTGTATAATACAACAAAGAAAACTGTTGAAATTTGTTGCCACAAACACTGAAAATAGACACAGATTCGTAATGTCAAACTCAATGTTACAGACAGTTAACACAACTATCTTAACACAAATATGCAGGAAATAAAATGCGTAATGATACAAGATATAACTTTTAAATCACACACAACATGTGTGTGATCTCCACATGGTGAAATTATACTACTATGAGTACAAATTATCAAGCTGTCGATGTTGGACGCAAAGGCTCTCAACACTTCAGCAACATTTACAAGTTCTAATCTAGACTATCACTAAAAAGAACTAAAACATACAAATTAACATCCCGTCAATTCGTATACAAACTAAAACGTACAAATTAACATCCCGTTAACTTGTATACAAACTAGTAAAGGTTTCACAAACTTGCTATCTATCATAATTTGTACAATCTATTACGTGAAAGGATTGAACAACAACAAACGTTAAGATAGAAGAAGGAACGAAGAACAAAACCTATACTAAGTTTGTGACTCAAGCTTTCTTCAATCTTCACACAGCGGAAAATGAATTGAGCTTGAATAAGTCTTCAATGTCGACCATGCTTCTTAAATATGCTCTTCACTTGAATCCAAAAAGGTCAAAGATTTCTCTTTCTTGAACATGGGTTGGCGATAACCGCTCCACTCCATGACTTCATCGTATATGGAAGAAACCGCCTCCAAGGTGTGGTTGAAAGCTTCCCCACGTCCATGCTCTTTTTCTAAATATCCAACAAATATAATTTTCTGAAAAAGAAAAAGAAATAAATAGAAAAACCGCTAGACCTATAAAATAGGAGATAGAGTTTTGACTTTGTCAAACTCTATTTTAAATAATATATCTAATATGTATATATCCATTTATTTGAAATATCAATTTCGTGGATATACACATATATTTTAAGATATATAAAATTATTTTATTTATTAAAATAATAAATAAAATTAGGAAATGATAAGATTAGTTATGACTATATCACAGCCAATGTCGCAGCGAGTCTGTCTGACATCAAGTACAACATTGAACCTCAATGTCATACCGTACTCAACAATCTCCTCCTTAATCTTAGACTTTCTGCACAAAACATACAACTCAATGTATTTTATACAATTAGAGTCACAGCGGAAAATAGAGATCTTAAAATCTCCCCCTTAAGGGTTACTCCCCCTTAATTAAGTCATCATATAATATGAACATATCCTATTATAAAATCAATGCTGAACAGAAAGTTTAACACAACAATATCAATGTTGAACTGAACATTCAACACATAATATCAATGATGAACTCAACGTTCAACACAAAATAATCAAGACATATTGATCATTCAATATCTCAAAACAAACTCAATATGCATAATCTAAATGATATGTCACGAATATCAAAAACTGAATAAGCATATAGAATCAAGAACACAATCATAAATTGCATTCAACAACCAAAAACAAGATATGCATAAAATGCATACCAAAACCGTGTGTCCAGCACACACATAAAAAGAAAACATTAAAAATTGTTTTCAGCATACAAAAAGTTTTAAAATTTAGAAGCTTAAACATTAAGCTTCATATCATCTTTCTCTTCCCTTTGCTTTACCAGCAACACTCGGTCCAGGATCTATGTCTCTAGCATCCACATCATCATCCACATCATCCACTCTCCCTTTTTGTGTAGAAAGAAGAGTCAGAAAAGAATCTCGAGCCTTGGTGAGTTGACCAATAACATGATCAAGCAGGACAATTTGATGTTGAAGAGACTCCAGCGGCATCATGACAATTGGAATAGTAGGCGTGGAGGCAACAACATGATAGACATCAGATTGGGAAGGAGCAGGGGTACCTTCGGCAGAAGGAGGCACTGGATTAGCAGCATCATGAGGATAGGGAAGATCAATGATCCTGTCATCATTCCCCTTGGGCTTCATTATAGAGAAGGTGGACTGCTCAGACATCACACTCTTTTTGCGTTCCTTTAACCTTGGCTCTTAAGGATCCCATAGATCAAACATGGGAAAGGAAGCAAATTGGAGGAACTTGATTTAGAGGCAGCCTTCAAAGTAGCATAAAAAATGTATGCCCCAAGGTTGAAAGGAAGCTAATTTCCTATCTTGTACAGAAGAATGGCCTGATTAACTGTGATGATAGAGGCATTTGATGTGGGCAGCCAATTGCACACTGCAAGCTTGTATAACACTAAGTAAAAGAATGTTAACTTGGAAGCAGGCACTTTGTTGAGCCATTTTGGAACCAAACCTCCAGTAATAACATTCACCACATCATCAATCAAATCCAAAGACATGATTGAGTCCTCATTACCCAACTCAAGAAACGTGTGGGGAAAACTTATAGATTTTATCCCTACATACACAGTTCCAAAACACAGTTTAGAGGGATCTCCCATATCAGAAATGATGTTAGCATAGAATTCATGAATAACATCAGGATCATATGACACTAGTGACGTAACAGATTTCCACAAACTTCTCTCCTTATGAAACACATCGATCCCATATTTCTTAAAGCTAAGAACATCTATCATTTTCTCAACCTTAAGAGTTCTCTTAACATAAAGAGCATGGGATTTCTTATCCTCTTCAGAATAGAAAATCTTACTGAAGGCTTGCGTGACATCAAGAAGAGAGTCCTCATCTGTGCCGGAATCCTCGTCCAAGGGCTCAGCAGTAGGATTGACACTCTGTGTGACATCAGTAGGAGGAGAAGTAGGAACTTATTGACTGATGGAGTCGAATTCATCTCGTAGTGATCGGGAGACAACTTTAGACCCTTACTTCTTCACCTTCTTGGAGGAGGTGACTTCAGGTTTGTCAGTTGCATCACTGTGAAGACGCTTTGATTTCCTCGTCGGTGGATAAGTCTTCACTATCTTTGACAAAGACTGCAGGTGAGAAGTGGCGTCAGGGTCGATTGGATTTGTGGAATGACCAAGCACATTCATCCTAATCGGCTTAGGGTTTAGGATCTCAGTTCCAGGAGGAATTATGAGATCCGGATGAACCTCGACTTCAGTTGGCATCGCCTTTGGTGTTGAAGTTTCAGTGACATTCACTGTTGTTGTTTCAGCGTGAGCAGTTGGTGGAGCAATGTCCGGAGTCTGGGTCGATGTTGCAGAGAGTGGGGGTTGTACTGCAACAGCCAGTGTTGAGGCTGATGATGAAGATCCTTTTGAGAGCTCTATCATCTGCTGCAACATCATCATCATGGCCTGTAAGTGGTTAGGATTTTGGTCCGCCATGGATGAAAAAGGAGAGAGAAACAAATTGGAGAAGCGGATAAGATGAACCGCTAGAGAGAGAAAAGTGAATCGGATATGGAGAGAGAGAGGGTTTTGAATTGAAAAGGAGATAAAGACATAACAACTTTCTTATATTAAAATAATGAAAGCGATATCTTTCACTCTCTCTCTTTTATCATTTCATAAGATATGCGGATAAGTATATCTGCTTATCAATAGTATTTCAATTATCTATTATTTAAACAATAAATAAAAATAATAAAAATAAAAAAAAAATTCTGAAAATAAATAAAATAAATGGAGACGAGTCATGATTGAATAAATTCTCATGAATTGATTCATAATAGAAAATCATATCATCGTACCATAGTTTTTATTAACTTCAAAATTACAGAACCTGATGTCAAAGATCATAACATTGACTTTAACATTAGGATGTCAACATTAACTAACAGACACACATTCCAAGAGATTTCCTCAGAGAAGAAAATCTCTCAAAATCCAAAGGTTTAGTAAAAATATCAGCAATTTGATTCTCTGTAGGAATGTATTCCAATTTGATGATATCTCGTTCAACAAGATCACGGATAAAGTGATGTCTGATGTCAATGTGTTTGGTGCGAGAATGTTGGACTGGGTTCTTTGAAATTTCAATTGCACTGACATTGTCACATAACAATGTCAAAGAAGGACTAGCCAGACCATAATTGATAGGACGTATTCTACTTGTTATTATCACTACTTTTTGGTGCTTTTCTCCGTATTATTTGCCCTCTACCTGTGTATTTTGGAAGAATGATGTGTGTGTTGAGTTGTGTAGGGATGTAGTTCAAAGTTGGTGAAAAGGTCATGCTTTTGGTACAAGAAGAAACTGAGATAAGAAAGAGAAAAATTCGAGTCTGAGCAGATCAAGCTGCAAGGGCATGCAGCTGGATGATTGAAGCAAAGTTTCTGGAGGCCCAGTCCAGAATACGTTTTGGGTTTGCTGAATCCAACTCTCGACCCACGAGTAGACCTGGATGCGGAAAAGCTCCCTTCACCGCCTCTTGAAGTGTTTTGCATGGGAGTTACCATAATTATTTAGATTAGGATTCTATTTCCTAGTAGGACTCTATCTCTTTATGGTTAGTAGATATATATTAGGTATTTAGCTTATTAATTCATTCACGATTAACGCAAGAAACGCAGCAGCAGAAACGCGTTCCACCAGATTCTTAATTCATCTTCTTCATTATTTCATGTTGTTCTGCTCCGTTACTTATCAGCATGCTTTTATGATTATGCAAGTTAGCTAATTTCCTCATATTCCGGTGACGACGACGAAGCTCCGCTTATATAACTGTGAGATCTAATTGTTTGTTCATAATTAATTGATGCATGTATTTGTTATTCTTGGAATTCGGGTCGTAATTGTTCTAAGTCTATCAAGTAGTTGCAAATATTTGGTAGGTTGTGATTAATTACTAGCCAATTTAAATCGGCCATACGTAATCATGGTTTAGGTTTAATAAGTGGTAAAACGGTTGCTCAAATAACTAGGGGAATAACAGAGTTAATTTTACAGTCCTGCGTCAGAGTCTGTAAATTAGGAATCGGGTCTTTCTCGTGCTCATTGCTGTCGGCTCATTAAACTCATAGAGCGTCTCTTACAGTTGTCAGTCGATTAGGGAAGTAATTAATGAAGCGTCTTCTTAATTATCGAAACAGTATGGAGAGATTAGGTCACGTCAGAAGCGTCTTCGGTGACTATAACTGATTTGCCTGGTTTGATTAATTAATTCTTGCATCTGTGATCGGTGTTATAAGTGGAGTGGAGTTCGTTGGATCCGGAATACCCCTTTCGTCATTGGTTTAAATCAGTTTTGTTTGCATAAATATTTTCTTTAGTTGGTTATTTAATTCTTCAATTTATTTTGTTATATAATTCACGCGATTCTTGAAGTTTGGGCACGCAGACTGAAAGTCAAGAGTAATTCTCGCCGGTCCTTTGGGAGATGATCCTGTTCGCCACTGTACTCTGCAGTGTGGGCTTGCTGATGAAAGTCAGAACATTTATTTTTGGTGAAAAACGACGCACCAAATTTTGGCGCCGTTGCCGGGGATCGGTTCTAAAAGCAGTGATTACTCGAAATTTTCAGTTTGTTATTTATTTTGTTTTATTTTTAATTTTTCTGGTATATGACCCGTTCCTCTGCAGATAAAAATTTAGTGTTCGATCCAGAGCCAGAGAGAACGTTACACCGGTTGAGAAAGATTACTAAGGAGTCTACAAAAATTCTCGAAGCTGGTCCACGCCTCAACATGGCCAATAATAAAGCTCCACCACCGAACCCGCAAGGCCTTGCCGCAGGGAGAGCCCTCATTCATGCTAACGTGGCTGATCATAGACCCGATCATGAGCCTCTCATCAGGGAGATCGGTCGTCTTCGGAGTAACAGACCCATCTGTATTGTGCTGCCCCCGATTGTCAATAATGTGGAGATCCGACCTGCATTCATCCAAGTGTTGCCGAAGTTTGGTGATTTACCAAGAGAAAGTGCACACAAACATTTGTCTGAATTTGATCTCGTGTGCTCAACTTTAAGACCTACTGGTTTTACTGCTAATAACCTAAGATTACTCACTTTCTCTCACACCTTGCAGGGAAAGACACGAGATTGGTTGTTCAATTTGCCACCGGAGTCCATCACCACCTGGGCGGAATTAGAAGGACAATTCCTGAGAAAATTCTTTCCTGAATCTCGAGCTGCAAATCTAAGGATGGCAATCAGTAGCATCAAGCAAAAGCCGAATGAAAGCCTGGCCGAATACTGGGAACGATTTCAACAACTTTGCCGCAAGTGCCCGGACTATGGATTCACTGATTATCAGCTTCTGACTAATTACTTTTACCGTGGCATGTCTTCTTTTGACAGAAAAATCGTTGATGCTGCCAGCAGAGCATCTCTTACCAAAAAAACCCTCGGTGAGGCCAAACAGCTCATCATAGACATGGCTTCTGGAGGACAGCAGTACGAAGAAGAAGACGACAGCAGACACCGACCTGTAAGGGCACTCGGCCGAGCTGAAGAGTCGGGAGTGAATGAAAAGATAGATGCTCTTACTTCCCTGGTCCGAAGCCTTGCTGTGGCGCAGACAAGGCCAAACCGCTGCGGAGTCTGTTCTGAAAATGGACACTTCACTGACGAGTGTCCCAATCTACATGAGCCGCCCACTGAGCAAGCTTGTTATGGATCAGGCGATGCGCAGCAAGATGCTCTTAGAGGAATCAATTATGATGCCCCTCGAGGAGACAATTTCAGAAGGAGACGGAATAATGATCCTTATTCCAATTCCTACAATCCCGGGTGGAGAGATCATCCCAACTTTCGTTGGAAACAGCCTGGAGACCCACCACCAGCTGGAGATTTGCCGCCAAGGCCACCGAGAGTTGAGCCGTATGCCCACGCAGACCGCTCTGTACCAACTATGAGTGATATCATGAAGACTCTTGAGCAGAGCACTAATCTGGTGAACAGTCTCGCACAAAGCCAAAAGGCTTTTCAGCAGGAGACACAAGCCGCTCTGGGCAGCATGGGCACGCAGATTACACAGCTAGCTACACAGATGCACAAAATGCAAGGAAATCAGGGCAAGTTGCCATCTCAAGATGAGCAGAATCCTCGTGGTAATGTTAGTGTAGTAACTCTTCGGAGTGGGAAAGAATTGACTGAACTCGAGCCAAAGAAGAAACATATCCAGCCGAGTGGGCACACTGCAGAAGATACAGTTGAGTCCAGCAAAAAGGGCACACAGTCTGCTGCACCGTCTGATTCTACTAAGGTACAAATTCTTTCTAGAAATTCTAACCCTATTGCTGCTGCCCCTTTTCCATCTAGGTTGGTGAAACACAAGAAAGAGGAAGATGAGAAGGAAATATTCGAGTTGTTCAAGAAGGTTGAAATCAATCTTCCTCTCATCGATGCCATCCGGCAAGTTCCTCGATATGCTAAGTTCTTGAAAGAACTTTGTGCCAAAAAGATAAGATATGGAAGAGATGCCAAAATCAAAGTGGGCGAAAATGTTTCAGCCGTGATTCAAAGAAAGATGCCCAAAAAATGTCGAGACCCAGGTATGTTTACGATCCCATGTATCATAGGGAGTAAAAGGGTCGAGAAAGTCATGCTAGACTTAGGAGCATCCATTAATGTTATGTCTTTCTCTGTTTACAAGGAACTACAGTTGGGTCCAATGAAAGACACGAGAGTCATCATTCAGTTAGCCGATAGGTCCAATGCATATCCTAAGGGTGTTGTAGAGGATATCTTAGTTAAAGTGAATGAGTTGATTTTTCGTGTCGATTTTTACATTGTTGATATGGATGATGCATTGTCTGCACATAGATCCCTGATTTTGTTAGGGCGTCCCTTCATGAAAACTGCTCGAACAAAAATTGATGTGGATAAGGGATTGATGAGCTTCAAATTTGATGGAGATGTTGTCACATTCAATATATTCGAAGCTATGAAACATGTTGAAGATCCGGAGGCACTCTATATGGTTGATATTTTAGATTCCATTACTGATGATTTTGTTGAGTGCAATTTCAGGGATGATAAATTAGAGCAGGTACTTTTTGGAGCTGTACCAGACCATATCATAGATTCAAAAGAGGAGAAGGAGATTCAAGAGCTCATCCAACAGCTCTATGCAACCGAAGAGTTCCCTACCAGAAATCTGGGCAGCCGTTTGCCCTTGCCGTCCAACACTGAGCCTCTCCTTCCATCTCATGTGAAGGCTCCAACTCTGACGTTGAAAGTCCTTCCCGAGCACCTGAAATATGCTTATTTGGGGGAGAACAAAACACTGCCTGTGATCGTGAGTAAAGACCTTACCGCAGACCAGGAATTCCGATTAGTTGCTGTATTGAAGAAGCATCAGGAGGCCATCGGTTGGATTCTTGCCGACATCAAGGGGATCAGCCCTGACATCTGTATGCATCGGATATTCCTCGAAGCTGACCATAAGCCCTCAAGAGATCCTCAAAGAAAACTTAATCCCGTGATGAAAGAAGTGGTATTGAAGGAGATCTTGAAGCTGCTCCAATTGGGAATTATCTATCCCATCTCCGATAGTGTATGGGTCAGCCCAGTACACATGGTTCCAAAGAAATCTGGATTCCAATTAGTGAAGAATGACAAAAACGAGATGATCCCAATGAGGTTGCAAACAGGTTGGAGAATGTGCATCGATTTCCGGAAGTTAAACGCTGCTACACGCAAGGATCATTTTCCGTTACCATTTATTGACGAGATGCTCGAGAGACTAGCCGGAAAATCCTATTTCTGTTTCCTAGATGGCTACTCCGGCTACTTCCAGATTTTCGTGGCTCAAGAAGATCAAGAAAAGACAACCTTCACTTGTCCATTTAGGACCTTTGCTTGCCGAAAGATGCCCTTTGGCTTGTGCAACGCTCCGGGTACCTTTCAACGATGCATGATGAGTATCTTCTCCGACTTGATAGAGAGTTGCATCGAAATCTTTATGGATGACTTCACAGTCCATGGCGACTCTTTTGAGCAGTGCATGGAGCATTTAGACAAAGTTCTTCAAAGGTGTGTTGAGACAGACTTGGTTTTGAATTTCGAGAAGTGCCATTTTATAGTACAACAAGGAATTGTGCTCGGACATATCATCTCTGCAAAGGGAATCGAAGTGGATAGAGCCAAGGTCGACTTGATCACCAAGCTTCCATACCCCTCCACTGAGAAAGAGATTCGCGCCTTCTTAGGCCACACCGGCTTCTACCGCCGCTTCATTCAAGATTTTTCCAAGATAGCGCAACCTATGACTAAGTTGCTGCAAAAGGATGCCCCTTTTCTCTTTGATGACAAGTGTAAAGAAGCTTTTGATTTGTTGAAGGAGAAGCTGACTTCTGCCCCGATCATTCAGCCACCGCAGTGGGGCCTTCCGTTTGAGCTCATGTGCGACGCAAGTGACTATGCGATTGGAGCTGTCCTTGGACAAAAGATTGAGAAGCACAGTCATGTTATTTACTATGCTTCGAAAACTCTCAACCCAGCCCAGTGCAACTACACAACTACCGAAAAAGAGCTCCTTGCCGTGGTGTTTGCTTGTGAAAAATTTCGATCATACATCGTTGGATCCAAAGTTGTGGTATACACTAATCATGCCGCGCTTAAGTACCTCCTGTCCAAAAAAGAGTCTAAACCACGCCTTATTCGTTGGATACTCCTCTTACAAGAATTCGATTTGGAGATTAAGGACAAGAAGGGAGCCGAGAATAATGTCGCAGATCATTTAAGCCGGCTGTTGATAGAATCCGACGGTATGCCCATACCGAACGATTTTCCAGATGAGCTTCTGCTGGCAGCTGCGGAAAGGGCACCCTGGTACACTGATCTAGTGAATTTTCTCACCACTGGAATTTTTCCAAAGGGCTTTGAAACTGCCAGAAAGAACAAGTTGAGGAGTCAAGCCAAGTATTTCATCTGGGACGAACCTTATTTATGGAAAACTTGTGCCGACCAAGTCATTCGCCGCTGTATTCCTGAGGAAGAGATTCCATCCATCCTCCGTTTCTGTCATGCACACGCCTGTGGCGGCCACTTTGGCCCAAGAAGAACAGCCCGCAAGGTCCTAGATTGTGGTTTTTATTGGGAAACCATCTTCAAAGATGCCTACTTCTTTTGCAAGAATTGTGATCGTTGCCAACGTCTTGGTAACATTTCTTCAAAGAATGAGATGCCGCAAGTTCCTATCTTGATATGCGAGATCTTCGACATTTGGAGTATGGATTTCATGGGCCCGTTTCCAAGCTCTTTCGGCCACTTCTACATTCTGTTAGTGGTGGACTACGTCTCCAAATGGGTCGAAGTTAAGGCGACCCAAACCAATGATTCTAAGGTCGTTGCCAAATTCCTCAAGGCACAAATTTTCCAACGCTTTGGTGTACCTCGAGCCATCATCAGTGACCAAGGTACGCACTTTTGCAACCGTACCTTAGAAGCTCTTTTCAAGAAGTATGGCATCACCCATCAAGTTGCTACGGCCTACCACCCACAGTCTAATGGCCAGGCGGAAGTGTCCAATCGGGAAATCAAAAATATTCTGGAGAAGACCGTATGCCCAAACCGTAAGGATTGGAGCCTGCGACTGGATGATGCTGCATGGGCATACCGCACGGCTTTCAAAACTCCCATCGGGATGTCCCCCTATCGTCTGATTTTTGGGAAACAGTGCCATCTTCCCGTTGAGTTGGAACACCGAGCTTTTTGGGCCGTTAAACAATGCAATTTGGACCCTCGCCTTGCCAGCCATGAACGTCGCTATCAGTTACAAGAACTTGGGGAAATCCGTTTGGAGGCATATGACAGTGCCCGTTACTACAAGGATCGTACCAAACTATTGCACGACAAATATATCCGGAGGAGAACTTTTGAGGTTGGCCAGAAAGTGTTACGTTTCAATGCTCGCCTTCGCCTCATGCCCGGTAAGCTCAAATCTCGCTGGATGGGCCCCTTTGAAGTCATATCTGTCAGTCCACATGGAGCTGTGGAAATTCGCAGTTTGGATACCCACAAGGTCTTAAAGGTGAACGGCCAGTTGCTCAAGCCATATTATGCCGACGTCACCTTCACTAATTTTGATGGGGTCGAGCTTGCTGCCCCCATGGTTCACCACTAGCTGATCCACACCGTCGAGGCATCGATGTTAACTAACGACGCTTCTTAAGAGGCAACCCGATTTCTTGTTCCCTTTCCTTTTCTGTTTTTCTATTTTCGCTTCCATCCTTTTCTTTCTTTAATTTTCTTTGATTTTCGTTTTGTTGTGTTTACTTCTGCCCTCTCTTTATATATATAAACCAAAAAATAAAAAAAATAAAAAAAAGAAAAGAAAAAGGAAACAAAATATGAGAGGGGATGACCTGAGCTGCATGGGCACACAGCCTCTGGAAGCGCGGTTTTGGAAATAACCGCTTAATACAGTGTGGGGGGGAATTCGGAATTTCATTTTCATCGCAGGGACTTTCCTGCAAATTACCCAAAGTCAATTTGGGATATTTTTGCCCTAACCCCCAATTCAATTTAACCCCATCTTTGGTAACTTCCTTCTCATTCAAAATTTTACTCTATTTCTTTGCAGAAGTTACCCAAGTTACCCGACTCTTCCTCTTCCCGCCTCGCCTCAACCATCAATGTCGATTGCTTTTCCGACCTCCGTCGCCGTCAATCACCATGGGTAAAAAGCGAGCATCCACCGCCAAGCGCAAGGTCGCTGTCCCTGAGCCCACGCCTTCCATCTCCCAAGCACACTACACCACCAAAGTCATCAACGCCGGTGGCATCGCCTCCATCATCTCCGACTACCATCCCCCCTGAAGTTAATCAACCGCCGCCTTTCCTTCGTCGTGTACTGAAACGCCGAGCCGAAGCGGGACCTTCTAGCACTGCCGCGTGATGAAGGCTCTCCACCGCCGAATCACCACCATCGGCAGACCAACAACCTTCACCGCAGCCCTCTCCGGCCACTTCCCCCGCTCCAGCGAGCTCGCCGCCAGCCGTCTCACAATCGTGTGCGCCTACTCCTCTACCAGAGAGCACCCTCGCACCCTCTCCTGTCTCAGAACCGCCGCCCTCATCCTCTACTCCGGCCAAGTCCTCCAAGAAGAAAGGAAAAGGAAAAGCCCCTGCCGCCCCGGCGTTTCTACTGCCAGATGAGGTACAGCGCCGCACCGGCTTGAACACCAACCGTGTTCTCGTCGGTACGCGCCTTTTTGACTGGAACAATATTGCTATATTAGGGGTTAATGATCGCATCAGGAGTTTCTTCGTTGGGATTGGTTGGGAACCTCTACTTGATGCTTCTGTGGATGTTCATCGTGACTTAGTTGTTGAATTTTTATTGTCTTTTGATTTTGATACATCGAGGGGGCTCGATGATAGGCATGCTGTCATATTTTGTCTACGTAGTCGTAAATTTCACATGTCCATCACTAACTTGAATATTGTACTTGGTTTTGAGTCTGATGCCTCTGTACTTGAGGATGAGTACAAGTTATCTCTTTGTGAAATTCCAGCTGTGTTCTCTCAAACAACTAATGAGACCTGGGCTAGATTGTCGATTGATGAGTCTTACAGTTCCAGATCCTCTAAGGGATCTCATTTGAAGGATGATGCCCTTCGTCTTTGCCATAGATTCTTAACTGCTAACATGTTTGGTAGATTAGACATGCTCAACTTGGTTACTGTTCAAGAGCTTTTTCTACTTGATTGCATGGATTCTGGAACTAAGGTGAATTTTGGGTACTGGCTTGCCAAGCGATGGCACTTCAGTGTCCATCACACCCTCTGCCGCGCCCCCTTGGGTTGCTTTGTCACTCTTCTTGCGGAGCGCTTACACATTCCCCTTTCTGACCCTGAGCCATTACCTGCTACATTATTTCATTTGGAGGATTTTGCTGCCATGAAGTTGTTATTTGTGAATGACCAGGGCCAGTATCAGCTTACCCGGCTGGGCATTGAAGGCCCGCGTCGATCTGTTTCTGCAGGGCCTGCCACTCCCTCCCTCCTCCCGGCGATTGAAGAGTTGATTACTGCTGCCACCGCTCGACTTGAGGACAGCTTTGGCCACCAGCTCGATGAGATCGCTAGCCACCTTGACGTGATGGAGCAGGTGATCCGCCATTTGGCGGATCAGAGTTAGTTCTCTCCTCTCCCTCCCATTTTAGCCCTTGACTGCATGTGTTTTGTTTTTTCTGATTTTCTTGTGCATTTTCTGTTTTGAGTCGTCCCCTTCTCACAGCGAGGACACTGTGTCTTCCAAGTGTGGGGGGGGAGTCTTAATGTTTTGTGGTTTGTGTCAAAAGTAAAAAAAAATGGTTCTTTTGTGAGTCAGTTTCTTTGGTTTTTGCTTGGGATTTCTGATTAAGTGTTGATGGTCTGAATTGATGAGAATGACGATGTATGAGCTGTGATGGTTTGACTGGTTGAGAGGTTGGATTTGTGATAGAAATATGCTAGGTTTTGGATGAAATCTGGGATGATGAATTGTGCTTTCAATCACTTTGTTTCTAGCCTACAGATTGTGAGCATTTGAACCTATTGAGCATGCATAATAACTGCTCCAATTTTTGTTCTTGAAAGAGTGATGTCTGACTTGGTTTTTGGATACTTGAATTGCTTTGTTGCCTTAGCTTTTGTCACCTCTCACTTCACTCACAAAAATGATTAAGGCATTAGGATTAACCATGCTTTTGGCCCAAAGATATCTCCTGCCCGAATATTGCCAATTAGTGAGCCAATTTGAGCCAAAATGTCCCATAATTTCTTGTTAACAGCCACTATAGATAATGAGCCTTAAGCTTATATTTTAGCCTACTTTTTTGTCCCTGGAAACGTGCAATTATGATGTGAACTAGTATTTGAAGCTGTAAGGACCAAGGATAGAAAAAAGAATGAATCCTTCTCCTACGAAAAAGAAAGAAAAAAAAGCGAAAAAAAAGAGAAAAAAATGAGAAGAAAAGCTTATTTGTAAAAAATAAAAATAAAAATATGCAAAAAAATATGGGGAGTAGGATGTGAAGGAAACAAAAGAATTGACTGCTCAAATGAGGTCCTATGTGCTACTTTGATTTAGCTGCAATCGAGATTTACCAAAGATGTTCATACTAATAATTGCACTGTTTTCTGTACTCAGCTACTTAGCCAAAAATATCCTACCTCTTGCACCTAAGCCCCATTACAACCAAAAAGAAAGACCTTTTGATTTGTGAATGAATTAGAGTGTGATATTTGTTGTGGCATATGAGCAATTCTATGTTGATGATATCGACTCATGACTTTCGAGTGAAAACACATGCCTCTTGACCTAATTTCTTTGAGTGAAAAATGAGTGAACCTTGGTGAGGCTGGATTGTGGAGCATGATTCTAACTTGATTGACAAAGTGTTGGCATATTTCTTGAACAAAGTGGTTAGTGGTTTGTGGATGGATATGTCACAGCTTATGCTCTGAGTTCTCATTGATTTGGGGTATTGATACTTGATCATTCATCCAGTGTGGAGTCTGTTTTGTGTTCTTGATGTGTTCTTTGTTCTTATTTTGTTGCTCGAGGACGAGCAAGGGTTAAGTGTGGGGGGATTTGATAGGACGTATTCTACTAGTTATTATCACTACTTTTTGGTGCTTTTCTCCGTATTATTTGCCCTCTACTTGTGTATTTTGGAAGAATGATGTGTGTGTTGAGTTGTGTAGGGATGTAGTACAAAGTTGGTGAAAAGGTCATGCTTTTGGTGTAAGAAGAAGCTGAGATAAGAAAGAGAAAAATTCGAGTCTGAGCAGATCAAGCTGCAAGGGCATGCAGCTGGATGATTGAAGCAAAGTTTCTGGAGGCCCAGTCCAGAATACGTTTTGGGCTTGCTGAATCCAACTCTCGGCCCACGAGTAGACCTGGACGCGGAAAAGCTCCCTTCACCGCCTCTAGGAGTGTTTTGCATGGGAGTTACCATAATTATTTAGATTAGGATTCTATTTCCTAGTAGGACTCTATCTCTTTATGGTTAGTAGATATATATTAGGTATTTAGCTTATTAATTCATTCACGATTAACGCAAGATACGCAGTAGCAGAAACGCATTCCACCAGATTCTTAATTCATCTTCTTCATTATTTCATATTGTTCTGCTCCGTTACTTATTAGCGTGCTTTTATGATTATGCAAGTTAGCTAATTTCCTCATATTCCGGTGACGATGACGAAGCTCCGCTTATATAACTGTGAGATCTAATTATTTGTTCATAATTAATTGATGCATGTATTTGTTATTCTTGGAATTCGGGTCGTAATTGTTCTAAGTCTATCAAGTAGTTGCAAATATTTGGTAGGTTGTGATTAATTACTAGCCAATTTAAATCGGCCATACGTAATCGTGGTTTAGGTTTAATAAGTGGTAAAACGGTTGCTCAAATAACTAGGGGAATAAGAGAGTTAATTTTACAGTCCTATGTCAGAGTCTGTAAGTTAAGAATCGGGTCTTTCTCGTGCTCATTGATGTCGGCTCATTAAACTCATAGAGCGTCTCTTACAGTTGTCAGTCGATTAGGGAAGTAATTAATGAAGCGTCTTCTTAATTATCGAAACAGTATGGAGAGATTAGGTCACGTCAGAAGCGTCTTCGGTGACTATAACTGATTTGCCTGGTTTGATTAATTAATTCTTGCATCTGTGATCGGTGTTATAAGTGGAGTGGAGTTCGTTGGATCTGGAATACCCCTTTTGTCATTAGTTTAAATCAGTTTTGTTTACATAAATATTTTCTTTAGTTGGTTATTTAATTCTTCAATTTATTTTGTTATATAATTCACGCGATTCTCGAAGTTTGGGCACGCAGACTGAAAGTCAAGAGTAATTCTCGCCGGTCTTTTGGGAGACGATCCTGCTCACCACTGTACTCTGCAGTGTGGGCTTGCCGACGAAAGTCGGAACATTTATTTTTGGTGAAAAATGACACACCAATAATCTAGCACCATTTGATTTAACCACAACAATTGAGAGCAACAACTAGCAGCAGCAACATACTCTGATTTGGCCGTGGAGAGTGAGATACAATTTTCTTTCTTATGCGACCAAGAAACCAGATTGTTGCCAAAATAAAAACAACCTCCGCTAGTGCTCTTTCTGTCATCAACATCACCTGCCCAATCGGAATTACTATAACCTACAAGATGAATGTTAGAACTCTTGCAGTATTTAACACCAAACCCAATTATGCCAGAAACATAGCGAATGATTCGTTTAACAGCTTTAAGATGAGATTCTTTAGGCTAAGATTGATATCTCGCACAAACACCAACACTAAACATAATGTCAGGGCGATTAGCTGTTAAGTACAATAAACTACCTACCATTCCTCTATACATGGTAGAATCAACATTGCTACCAACATCATCTCTGCTCAACTTTTCGGAAGATCCTATAGGTGTCTTCATAGGTTTAGCGTTCTCTAATCTGAAACGCTTGACCAATCATCTAGCATATTTGCTTTGAGAAATGAAAATCCCATCTTTATCTTGCTTGATTTGTAGACCAAGGAAATAGTTGAGCTTTCCAACCATGCACATTTCAAACGTGTTGCACATGAAGTCTATAAAATCTTTGAGCAGATTAGTACAAGTCGAACCAAAAACAATATCATCAACATAGATTTGAGCAACAGTAATATGTTTTTGATTCTTCTTAATAAATAATGTTTTATCGAATTGACCTCGTGCAAAACCAATTTGGAGTAAGAAATCGGTCAGTCTAGCATACCATGCTCTAGGGGCTTGTTTGAGACCATACAAAGCCTTTTTGAGCTTAAACACGTGCAATGGTTTCTCATGACATTCGAACCCCTTAGGTTGTTCAACATATGCCTCTTCATTGAGAAAACCATTCAAGAAAGCACTTTTAACATCCATTTGATGTAAAGTAATACCCACATAACATGCAATTGCACATGAAAGACGAAATCCTTGCAACAGGAGCAAATGTTTCATCAAAGTCTACCCCTTCAACTTGGGTATAACCTTAAGCCACTAGACGAGCTTTATTTCTGACAACATTGCCAGCCTCACCCGTTTTATTCTTGAAAATCCATTTTGTCTCAATCACATTTTTATCTTTGGGGTGTGGAACTAATTCCCATATATTGTTTCTTACGAACTGGTTTAGTTCTTCATGCATAGCATTGATCCAAAAATTATCATTAAGGGCTTCCTTGATGTTTTTTGGTTCAATGTTAGACAAAAAGCAAGTGTTTGACATACAGACATTTAAAGAAGACATGCATACCAGTTTTAGCATTTCTTTGTATTTCTCTGAGTTCTTACTTCTAGTTTGAACTCATTCAGATTGCTCACCAATGATTTGTGAATCTGGATGATTCTTCCGAATTCGACTTGGAGAATCTCTTCTTGGTTTGTCTTCGGCAGTCACCATCTGATCGTGTTCATTGTCTGAAGTGAATGTGGAAGTTGATGTTTTAACTGAAGCTACATTATTCTGTGGAACATTCACTTTGACATTCTCAGTGGATGTCTTGTTCTCACAATCACTTCTAGTCTGATCACTTGACGTTTCACCTATGTCAATTAGATCAATCACATCATCCTCTTCAGATTTTGAAGCAATACCTGTGTGGTCATCAAATTTTCCCAGATGATCCCTGTCATTCAGAATGTAACATACACATCCAAAAACATGAAAGTACTTTAAATTGGGCTTCTTTCCCTTCAAAAGTTCATACGGTGTCACAGTTCTGTCTGGGCGAAGAATCACTCTATTCCCGATGTGACAAGCAGTGTTAACTGCTTCAGCCCACAACTTCATGGACAACCGTTGAGCTTGTAACATTGCTCTTGACATCTCCTGGAGAGTTTGATTTTTTCTCTCAACCACTCCATTTTGTTGAGGTGTCTTCGGAGCAGAAAACTCATGAATGATGCCTCATTTTTCACAAAACTCTTCAAACATTGAGTTTTCAAATTCGAGCCCATGATCTGTTCTAATGCACTTGATGTTGGACTCATGTTGTCTTGACACGAACTTGTAGAACTTCTTGAACATTCTGAAAGCTTCAGATTTTTCTTGAAGAAATTCAACCCATGTGAATCTCAAAAAATCATCAACTATCACCAGAATGAATCTTTTTCCACTCATGCTTTTGGTGTCAACAGGACCCATGATGTCTATGTGAATCATATCAAAGCACTTCGTGGTTTAACAAGCTGAGGAACTTTTATGTGAAGCTCTCACCTATTTGCCTTTTTCACATGCACTGCAAACAACATCGAGATTGATCTTCACGGGTGGAATACCCCGAACAGCATCAGCTTCAATTAGTTTCTTCAAACTTCGAAAGCTGAGATGGCCCAGTTTTTGATGTACGAGTTGAGTGTCAACATTGACTGAAACATTGTATTTTTCGTTCTTGTCAGCATGATAGCAATTATCCAATGCCCGACTTCCGAACATAATGCATTTATTCTCGCTATCAAAAACCTCACAGGTGTTCTTATTGAATCTGACATGCATACCTTTATCACATAGCTGACTTATGCTGATCAGATTTGCTATTAAACCTTCGACATGAAGCACATTGCATAACTTGGGAAAGTTCTTGACATTCAAGGTTCCTTTTCCTACTATGTTGCCATGTGCTCCTCCACCATAACTAACTTTTCCTTTGCTTGTCATGGTATAGTCATCGAGAAACTTAGAATTTCCTGTCATGTGCCGTGAGCACCCACTGTCAAAGTACCACGTACCAGCAATGTTGGTTTTCAAACATGTGTAGACAACATTGCATGAGATCTTTGCCTTCTTTGAGTGTTTCTTCTTTTTGATAGATTTAGAAGAATTTTCCACGACAATCTTTCCTGTTGCTATATCATCATGATATTTGAAGCAATAAGGTTTGATGTGTCCAGGCTCTTGGCAATAATGACAAACAAATTTCTTCTCCTTGGACTTGTCATTGACATTCAGTTTGACATTTTCGTCAACATTTATTGGAACATCCTTGGAGCTTTCCCCTCTGACAAACTTGATAGGATTAGAGATAGACATTGATAAACTTGATGTATATCCCAAGCCTGCTTTCGTGGTTTGTCCCAATGTCAGAACCTCATTCAGAGTAGATGCTCCTTGATTGAGTTGTCGAAAGGTTTCCGAGGCAGCTTCTACTTCCTTTCTCAACTTGTTCAGCTCAAGATCACTTCTAGTAAGTCGAATCTCAAGGTCCAGTACTCGTTGCTTTAGTGTTTGGTTTTCTTCCATGAAAAAAATCCCAAATTCTTTTGATTGTTCAGTCCATTGGACACAAACTTCATCTACAACCTTGTGCAATTGTTGTAGAGCTTCCTGGTGGCTGACCTCGGACATGTCTTCTTCCATCTGAGACACTTCAGTAGTGTTGCAAAACTCATCCAGCAATGTCATTTCATACCAGTTAGTGGTATTTGGAAAAATGTCAGAGATTTATTGTGTAACATTCTCCATAACATTTCTTGGAACATCTGGAGTCACATGATCAAGACTAGCACCATAGTCATAATCAACACTATCCATGTCAGTTAAAGCGTCAATCATTCCATCTAAGTCATCATACACTTTTACAAACAAAACAGTTTATTTTTCAGCTTCTTCATCACCGGATTCGTCACTTAACATGGCAGCACTGTAATTTCTTCTCTACTTCCTTTGGACAGTAGGACATTCATTGGCATAGTGTCCAAAACCAGAACATCCCCTACATTGAACTAAGTCAATGTCCTTCATTGCAACATCTAGAGACTTTGAAGATTTTATCGATCCAGATGATGTCGATGAAGGAGAATCAAACAATCTCCGTGTTTTGAAGGTTGGTGAACCTTTCTTCATTGACCGAACAAGGGTATTGAACTTCTTGGTAAGCAGTGCAACACTCAGGGGTTAATCATCAGTAATCTCCTGAATGTTCTCGACATCAAGTTGAACATCCAAACTTGATGTTACTGATTGAAGTGCAATTCCTTTGGAGGAGGTGTTTGATTTCTGGTTTTCAAGATTCATCTCAAACGTGAGTAGAATGCTCATTGCTTCACTCAAACTCATGTTTGATACATTGTGAGCTTCTTCAATTGCTGAGATTTTCATGTTGAATCTCTCCGGAAGTGTGCGAAGAAGTTTTCTAACCATGTTTTCGTTCGAGATCGGACATCCGAGAGCGGTAGATTCGTTTGACACTTCATACAATTGTTCAGCGTACATTGAGATAGTCTCATCTTCTAACATTTGCAGAGTTTCGAACTTGGAAGTGACTAGCCTAAGCTTTGTTTGTCGTACACTGGTCGATCCTTCACAATGTTCTTGCAGTATGTTCCATGCTTGATATGTCGTGGTGCAATTACACACCATTTTGAAGCACGGAACATCAACCGAAACAAAAATAGCATTGAGTGCCTTTCAATTAAAGTTGGAAATGATTCGATCATCATTAGTCCATTGAGTCTCCGGAGTAAGAATGAACACTCCATTTGGTCCTTCCATCCTCGGTGGAGACCGTTCTTCAATTACAGCCAACCAAGCCCTCTCATCGATGGACTTGATATACATCTTCATGCGCGATTTCTACATAGCATAATTCTTGCCATTACTATCCAATGTCGGAGGATGGCACTGATTGATCTGAATATTCATCTTTCAGTGAGTCAACAAACCAAGGATCGAATACTTAGTGTGTTAAGTACCGGCTCTTGATGCCACTTGTTGAAATTTATTGCCACATACACTGAAAATAGACACAGATTCGTAATGTCAAACTCAATGTTATAGACAGTTAACACAACTATCTTAACACAAATATGCAGGAAATAAAATGCGCAATGATACAAGATATAACTTTTAAATCACACACAATATGTGTGTGATTGCCAAATGGTGAAATTATACTACTATGAGTACAAAATTATCAAGCTGTCGATGTTGGACACAAAGGCTCTCAACACTTCAGCAACATTTACAAGTTCTAATCTAGACTATCACTAAAAAGAACTAAAACATACAAATTAACATCCCGTCAATTCGTATACAAACTAAAACGTACAAATTAACATCCCGTTAACTTGTATACAAACAAGTAAAGGTTTCACAAACTTGCTATCTATCATAATTTGTACAATCTATTCCGTGAAAGGATTGAACAACAACAAACGTTAAGATAGAAGAAGGAACGAAGAACAAAACCTATACTAAGTTTGTGACTCAAGCTTTCTTCAATCTTCACACAGCGGAAAATGAATTGAGCTTGAATAAGTCTTCAATGTCGACCATGCTTCTTAAATATGCTCTTCACTTGAATCCAAAAAGGTCAACGATTTCTCTTTCTTGAACATAGGTTGACGATAACCGCTCCACTCCATGACTTCATCGTATATGGAAGAAACCGCCTCCAAGGTGTGGTTGAAAGCTTTCCCGCGTTCATGCTCTTTTTCTAAATATCCAGCAAATATAATTTTCTGAAAAAGAAAAAGAAATAAATAGAAAAACCGCTAGACCTAAAAAATAGGAGATAGAATTTTGACTTTGTCAAACTCTATTTTAAATAATATATCTAATATGTATATATCCATTTATTTGAAATATCAATTTCGTGGATATACACATATATTTTAAGATATATAAAATTATTTTATTTATTAAAATAATAAATAAAACTAGGAAAGGATAAGATTAGTTATGACTATATCACAGCCAATGTCGCAGGGAGTCTGTCTGACATCGAGTACAACATTGAACCTCAATGTCATATCGTACTCAACAAAAATGATTACACGACGGAACCAAATTCACACATTTTATGCCCATAAGGCCTCACGGTTCTTACGTGTTCATTAAGTTTTAATCTTTGTTCAATCCGGAATAACAAGTCTAGCCGCTCATGCTAGACTTAGAACAACAAAAATAATTATTAAGAGAGAATTAGAAAAAGACATAATATAAATGAAAAACTTACTTATATTAATTACAAAACGAATCCAACTCCAACGGTGGATTAAATAACATAAAACTGGAAATCCTAAGTGCCTGCGGGCATAAAGCCCGAGACTATTAAAAGAAAATTAAATTACAGAATAAAACTAAATAAAATGTATGTGCGTGTAGAGGTATTTATTTTCTGCCATAAAATCTACTTATATAGGAGTACAAAGACACAAGGTAAATTCCCCCACAGGCCGAGGGATCTTCAGCCTAGTCTACAGCCATTATGCCCAAGACTTTCCATATCTAGTAAATTCTTCCCTTATTTAGAAGATTCTGAGTCGCAGATTCTGTACTCGTCGTGACCTAGTATCACCGACATAACAACTTTCCTTATAGAGCCGATCCTCCTTTTGGAAGATCTCACTTTCCTTTCGCGGCTCTTCTTTTCTTAGGCGGTTAGGATGCACTGCTTCTATTTCAGCTGATTGCGATTACTCTTATGCCCTCATCTTCTCTCCTTCTCTTCTCAATCACCCTGGGGTTATTGTAGGCACAATCACAAACTTCTCCTTCAGCTTTTATTGGAATGGTGGGCGATTTTTGTCAGGCTCAAGAGAGAGCTTTCTGCTGAGAAGTTGTTGCACATCTTGGTATCATTGGCACCATTGTGCCCTCCAGAAGTGATTCTCTTGCCTCCTGCCTACCCTTGTGCCCATTCTGGCTCTTTCTGACTCAAAAAACACAAAAAACAAAGGACAAAAGAATGAGAAAAAGATACAAAAATATGAGAAAAATTGGACTTGTCAGTCCTCTACGACCCAACACTCGTCTGCAATACACAGTTCGATGGAATAGTAACTATTTCATGAAAAATAGCAAAAATTAAAATTAAGAACAAAAGTACCTGGATTGAGGAACACTTCACTATAGGTGCTATTAACCGCCCTCTTCAAGGACTCGAGGGTGTCGTGGTGACGAGGAACACCCACTACAGTGACAGCGAGCCCAAGAACTACCACTTTTGAATAGAGAACCCAAGGAGTCGGGATTTGCATTCTTGAGAGCTAGGCTTTGAACCTCCTTGCTTATGAAGAAATTAAACACTCTTCTTACGATCTGGAGAGTGCTACGCTGGTATGGAAGGCCTCCGACAGGTCGCGAACCCTAGATTCACAATTTTGGAGGGAAACCCCTAGGCGGCGCTGGTAGGTTTCTGGAGTAGTCGCGAGCATTCTCGGCCTTAAGGGGATGAATAATGTTGAAGAAGATGATTCTAGGATGAGTCTGGAGTCATGGCCTTGAGGTTACACAAGCCTGCCTCCTTCGTTTTCTTGGAGACGCACTTTTTTGTTGAATAATATAAACTGCCTTCTTGATTCCAAATGGTAACTCCTTGTGAAAGCAGCGAGAATCCCAGGGGGTTGTAGATTGAGACACGGATGTGTTTTATGAAGAAACCCTAGCCGCTTTTAAAAATATGAATGAACCCTAGCTGTAAAAATCCATTTGAAATGAAGATGATGAATCATCGTGTTTTTTTGTTATGATTGATGAACTAAAGCAGCGATTAAACTAATTTAGATTAGGGGAAAAATCTGTATGAGACTCTCATGATTAATCTACTTATTTCTCAAGGAAGAAATGAGTGAGATTTTATTTTTTCCTTTTTGTTTTGTTTTGAGAGAGCTCCAGTGCCGTGAATGGGAAGACTACTCCTAAAGAAGAGAAGACTCCCGTATCCCTCAGTCTGTGTCGCTAGTCGCCGGAGAAGAAGTCTTTTACCTGTAGTATCAGTCGGAGCCCCATAGTAGGCACCAAATTGTAGAACCAAAATTCTGCAATTAATTTTGATTGGATCCGGGCTCCGCCGATCTACAAAACAAAGACAAAATCGTGAAACCGAAGGACCGTCGGGGGGTTGACAATCGAACGGACTCCGACACTTAAGTCAGAATCGGATTAATAAAAAAATGGATGAATTGAAGAAAGTGATTAAATTAAGTAAAGTTATTGAGTTGAAGAAGGTTATGCAATCTAGTTCTAGTATGCTTCTGTCGTTTTTTGTATCTCCATCCCCTATTAAGGCTTTATTTAATGATATATAGAGAGCTTCCAACCCCTTTCTGATTTTTTGGGGATAACATTTATCCCTTTCAGGGCTTTTGAAAGAGTCTTCCCCTTATTCGTAACGGACTTTGGCCTGGTTGTCCAGTTTAAATTCTGCGAAACCTTAACTTCTGCCATCGACCCCTTGACTTCGGCTATAGAGCCTTCGATCTGTAGAGACTTTGACCTCTCAACCTCCCAAGCTCTCGACCTCAGATGAATATGTGCTTGGGTTCTGGCCCTTCAGAAAAAAGAGGCCTCTACAGTAGAGGTCAAAAGTTGAAATTGGATGTGGGTGTTCGCTCCCCCTGGTTGTGATCGATCAAGTCCTTTATTATAAGCTTTCAACCGATTTTCCCCATTTTCAGGGTTAGTTTTATTAAGACCAGGTCCAACCTTATCCGTTTGAAAGGTTTTGACTGGGTCTAACGTATCTTCAACAAATACTTTGACCTAGTCTCTTTCAGGAGTCTGCTCAATTGTGGACTCTTCCTTTAGACTTCTGAACCTTGAGAAATAAGGTGTCGACCTCAAGGTATGGACCTCGAGAGATGGACTTCGAGGTATGGACCTTGAGAGTTGGACTCCGAAGTGTGGACCTCGAGACATTGATCACGAGATGTCGATCTTATTCGGTTTTTTAAACCTTCAAATGGCCGTGGGCCTAATTTTTAAGCCTATGCAGAAATATGACCTCTACAGACATGAAATATAACAGATGGAAAAATCAGAGAATCTTTCGTGAGCTTTGGTCAAACTGTAAAATCCAATCTCCCTTTCTTAAGTTCGCAAATGTGAAGGGGGTTCATATTTTATAGTTCGAACGAAAAAGTTAAAGGGCCTTGAAATTTAGTTTTCGAACACGATTGTGGGAGTTTGGAATTTGATTTTTGAACTAAATGATGGGCATTTGAAAATTTATTTTCGAATAACTATGAAGACCCAAACAATTCGTGGTGGTCGCCGGCTGAGAGGAAAGATAGTGAGGAGAGACAGGGGCGGTGACCAACAGTTGAGAGGGGTGGGGTGAGGGACCTGGGAGGTTGCGGGCAAGAGAGATACCACTCATTTTCCTATGAGCCATCAATTGATAAAAGGTTCATCATTTGGTGGTGGTCGATGGCTAAGATAAAGGAGGTGCGGTGCTTGTGGTCGGCACCTTGAGAGGGATTGAGAAGAAGATGGCTTGCTGGAGAAGAAGATGGGTGAAAAACCACAATCCGTGCAAGGTGTCTTTTATGTGTACTGCAAACAAGTGTTCTTCAATGTGTTGGGAACAGACGTAAGAACAGTAAATAAAAAGTAGTAAATAACGCACGAGATTGGTAACCCAGTTCGGTTAATCAACCTATTTTGGGGCGACTTCATCCAAACTTGAAGTTTTGTTTACTACTCTTTCATGAAGTGTATTTAGGATCTTACACATACATGATTCCCTCCTTATGTCGCCCGTTCTCCTTCACGAACTCTTTCACTAAATGAAAGCTGTGAGATCCCCTCACAACCGTGACACTAAACTCCCTCTAGCTACCCACGACTTCAACTTACAATCTCTCCCGAGATTACGTACAAAATGGATTATTAAAACCCCTCACGTGTTTTACTCAAAACACTCAAAAGCTAGACTATCATGTTGAACAATTTAGGGAACAACTTCTAGCTAATACATAGATCACAAACGAAATGACTCTCAAATAATATTCTAAGAGAATCTAATTAAGTGGACACTGATTGCTGAAATGAATCAGTTTTCTTATAGCTTCACTTCAATATTACCGTTGATCTTCAATCGCCGGTAATTTGGCAAGTGTATAATGGTTTGTGATCTTCCCAAATGTGTGTAGATGCTTTTCTTGTGAAGAAGGGATATTTTCAGCACGGTATCTACACCACAAGGTAGTCAAACAAACGAATCTTGACCTCCCAAACCGGATCGGCGCAAGATCTTCAAAACATGAAAACTGCCATAATTAGAGTGTTCCTGGGTATGTCTGGAACATTAGAGCGAACAGTTCACCAACCGTTCTTCAAAACTTGTACATCGGAACTTTTATCTTCAGGGACATGCCCAAGTACACATTGTCGAACATAACTCGCCAAAACAAACTTAGTGCATAAAGATGGCACTAACAATGGGTTTTATTTTATTTTTTTCAATTACTTTTTATTTTTTATTTATTATGGATATTTAAGTAATTATATATATAATTATTTTTGAATTAGTTTAATTTGTGGTGTATAAAGAAAAGGTGTTGCTAATTACACGATAATATTTTCTTTTCACACTATAATTTCTTCACACCGCAAAAATTATTTTTTTTTGTCATTTTTTCTTTACATACCACATCAAAAGACTATTTTTATCATTAAATTTTAAAAATTAAAAATAAAACTTTAATCTTTTTAGTTATTATAATTAGAAAAAAGATGAGAGAGAACTTTTATCTTCTACATCCTCCCATAGCCCATTTCCTTCACCTCCACAGCCTCCCCCGCCACCCCTTTCTCCTAAAAGTCTGTCGTCGCCACCACCTCTTTCTCCAAAAATGTTAAAACCATTATCACCTCCTTCTCCACACCGGTTCTTTCATTTTCCATTGTCGCCGCCCCTTTCTTTTTTCCTCAACAGTGTCATCATTCCCTTTCTTTCTTCTTCCTTCTTCCACCTCTACAAATTAGAGATTCGAAAATGGATTTCCAAACCTACACAAAGAGGTTCAAAAACTAATTTTTGAACGACACATTGGTGAGACGAAAAATAGCTTTCGAATCTATTTATGGATGTTCGGAAATAAATTTTTGAATCCTTATTTGGAAACAAATATTCAAATCATGCATTGTCCATTCGAAAAATAATTTTTGAAGCTATGTGAAAGGATTCAAACTAAATTTTTCAAACCCATTTCCAGCGATAGAGGTTTTCAAAGATGCTCAGCGATGAAATTTATCGAATGAGTAATTTTTGCGAGTGGGTTCCAAATTTTCATAAATCTAAAAATATTTGAGAGTTTGTGGAGGGGTTGAAATTCAGGGTGGGGAAGAAATGGATGGCAGCCATCGATGGAAGTTGTCGGAATCTGCTTTTTTTAGGGAGGAGATGGGAGGGGAGACAGTGACGTGGGGAAGATGATGCAGATTTTTGTTTTATTTTTTTTACATTTATTTTATTATTTATTTTGTGGTGTGTGGAAGGAAAAAAGAAAGTTATTTCAGTAATTTAAAAAATTATTATGTTTGCATTAAAAAAATGTGGCATGTAAAGAAAATAGTGTGGTATAAATAGAAACACCCATAAAGAAATTGTCATGGTGTGAATAGCAACACTTGTTTCTATTTACACTACAAAACTTTCTTTTCACACCACATAAATTATTTTTATTTTATTTATTTCTTTACACACCATATCAAAAGACACTTATATCATCCAACTTGAAAAACTTTAAAATCTAACATTTTTTTAACACTTGAGATCCCCTAATCCCAACTTATGAGTGCCAAGCGTGTACCAACCCTGAAAATTATTACCCTTTCTTTCATTTTTTTCTTCAATTTTAATTCTTTAGGTTTAGTATAATTTTACAATTTTATTTAGGGTTTATAATTATTTTTAATATTTAATTTTCTTTTTTTAATTAATATTACTGATTTTTTTGGGGTTGATTATTCCAAACTTAAGGTATATAATTTTTTAAAATTTCAATTTTTAGCAATAAATATTAATTATGATTAGTTATAATATAATAAATTTTATTTTTACAAAAAAATATTATTAACAATATATAATTTTAATGTTGGCACGCGGTTAGCAGCGGTTGGCATACAAAGTTGGGACTAGGGGATCTCTACTCATTTTTAATTGGGTAATTACATCACAAAAAGTATTAGTTTTTTTTTTCATTTTTTCTTTATACACCACATTAAAAGACTATTATAGCATTCTACTTAAAAAAATTAAAATTTAGAATTTAACTTTAATTTTAATTTACAAAAATATATAATAGATCTCCAAAAATCAAACTTTGACATCCATCTTGAAAAAACCATGACTTCACATACGCAAACATAACCTTGAATGTGAAGAAGAGGAATCAAGGTCAAACCGATTCAAGAAGCATAGAACCTCAATCTTCAAACACTCGAAAAACCCGTGAGCCACAAAACCCCGGCCCATGGAACGAGTTTGTAAGTATTTTCGTTCTCTTCATAATGTTTAGGGTTTTATGTAAATTTATGATTTTATGTGAATTTTGTGAGAATTTGTTAGTTTAAATTACTATAATAAGTTTCAAAGATGAAATATATTGAATGAAATCATATGTAAATTCCTTAATTTATGTGAATTTTAGGGTGAATTAGTTGAATCATATTCTCCATGTTTGTCATCCAAATTATTGGTTCGAGTTGTTGCTTTTATATTGTGGATTGTAGGTTCATAAATAAGTTTTTTTTTTGTCGAAAGTAACCCGCAGCTGCTACCAAGATGCGCACTGGGTAAATCCCGTCCCTGTGTAATAGCCTGCAAACCACATAGGGGAGGTAAACCACACTTGGCAAGAGGTGTGACAGGCTCACACCTAGTGGTGTTGGTGGGATTCGAACTTGAGACCTTTGGCCTCAAGATATCACCACTCTACCACTAGGCCATCCCCAAGGGGACATAAATAAGTTTTTGAACAGGAATATTGTGGTTCATAAACATATTTTTGAATCGGTCTAAGGTGGTTCACAAATAAGTTTTTGAATAGGAATACTGCGATTCATAAATGTTTTTGAACCGGCCTAAGGTGGTTCAAAAAGATATTTTTGAACGAACCTAAGGTGGTTCATAAACATATTTTTGAACTTACATAAGGCGGTTCATAAACATGTTTTTGAACGTTGTTATTTTCCTTAGTGAATTTTTTTGGTAGTGTACTTAACTTATTAAATATTTGATATGCAGCATCTGCAAGGAGACAAGACATCCTTGAACATTATGAAGCAAAACGAGTTACATGAGAAAAGTTGGAAAATTAATAATTTATTGTCAGAGCAGACGATAATGTCAATCCTGATTATTATTTGAGATTGTTAATATTTATTTTTTTTGTCATCATATAGTCTTGGATTTATGAGCTTTTTCCAACATTAACACAATGAATTTGTTCAATTAACCAAATACAAATAGTCTATTATAATGTAATGAATTTGTTCAATTAACCAAACATGAATAGTCTATTACAAATACAAATACTAATATGATTTTTCATCGAATGTCGTAACAAGATTTCCCACCCAATGCGCAATCATTCGGTTTGTTTCTCCAGTTAAGTGTAATAGGGGAAATGGGTGATCAGGAATTAGACAAACCTAAAAATGAACAAACAAAACAATAATGAGTACAATGTATATTTTGAAAATTGTTTTCATTCAAGAATAAAAAAAAACATACTTGAACGAAGTGGTTTAGACTTTTGGATTAGCTATGTTTCACCAAAGCCATGTGACAGCTGTGTATTTTACACAACTTTTGGATATAAATTGATGATCTTTATTATATTAAGTTGTGTATTTAATATAGCTTTTGTGTTTATATTGTTATCATTTGGAGTTTTTTATGTGTTTGCTAGTTTTGCATTTATAATTATGATTTCGTTGCATAATAAAAGCAAAAAAGTTAATATACGGACTTGAGGAGTTGATGGGGGATTTAATTAGGATCTTGGGCTTAATTAAATGCTTAATTAAGGTCTAATGGGCTGGATTAAATGATCATAATCTGAAAAAATCTGAAGTCCAGTGCAAAAATGGCTTGGGTCGACCTGGAAAGTGTCGGTCAAATTGGCCCAGTGTAATTTATCAAGGACTGGATCGATCTGACCGAGCTCACTTAGGTTGATCCAGTGTACAAATGCTCTCTGGGTCGATTGAAGTTTTGTGAGTCGACCCATGTGTACGGGTCCACGAGAATGTGATTTTTTTATCTCCAATTCAGGATTTTATATCTACTTATAAAAACCTCCACTTTGATACACACCCCAGATGTTCCAATATCATGAGAAATACACTAGATAGGCAATTAAGAAAAGAAAGGTGAGAAGAAAAGGACGAAGGTTTTCCATCTACTCAAGAGAAGGTAACAAGGTTGCTAGAGATGGAGTGCTATTGCAGAAGAGACAAGACAACTGGATTTTCCCATGTTATTCAGTTTTATTATTTATTTTATCATGAACACTTTCACTCTAGTTTTTATTGTTAATTTTATTATGTCTAACTAATTTCATAGTTAGGTTTTAGGGATTGGATACTATGGATTTTATA
The DNA here is from genome assembly GCA_026008535.1 of Perilla frutescens. NCBI lineage: Eukaryota > Viridiplantae > Streptophyta > Magnoliopsida > Lamiales > Lamiaceae > Perilla > Perilla frutescens. The sequence continues at coordinate 31,069,219 of BRKX01000017.1, read as the reverse complement.
ATATGATTTAATTGATATCTTCCTACTATCTATCGAGGCTTGATTTCTATGAGCTTATTTTTATTTTGTATGAATGTTTAATCACCATTTTTGCATGCTAGTCATTAATTTGAAGTATTAACCAGACAAGAATTAATGATAGAAAGATAGAAATCAAGTTACATGTACTTGGAAGGATCGACCAAGTGAACAAGAATTACATTGGGTTTTGAATAAATCTTCATGTGCTAGATTGGGAGTGATGACATGTGTGAAGGATCGACCAAGTGAAGTGTATGCTCATTATATCTAAGTTATGGTTTATGCCTATAAAAGCAGACTGATAACAAACTAGTGATTTCCCACCATTGATAGATTAAAGACTAAAGTCGGGTTGCAAAAATTAATGAATATTATTAAATGAATAATAATCCAGTTTCCCTAAAGCCTAGGTTTTCCTCAACTATTAAGTTCAGTTATTTTTTTTTGTGGTTATTTGGGTTATTTATTTATTTCCATTCTACCTACGATTTTAATATCTAGATATTAGTAAAGTGTTTGTGTTTGAGAACATAGGAGAATAACATTCTATGTGGGATACGATACTCTTGCTCACATACGTATTACAATGACATCGTGCACTTGCTATTCACTTATTTGTTAATAAATAGCGTGCCACCATAGTTCATAAAGATGTTTCTGAACCCACTTTTTTGGTTCAGAAATATGTTTTTAAACCTAAAGAAGTTAGTTCATAAACTTGTTTTCGAACTTACCATTATGTGTTCAAAAAAAAAAATTAAACCAACTATTAGGGATTTAAAAATAAGTTTTTGAATATCCTTCACAACTTTCAAACTGTTATTTATAAACGTCTTTCAACGATTTGAATAACCAAATACAATGGAACTCACGAGAAAACAAAAAATTTCGGTGTAAACAGTAGAAAATCAATTACATTACTTGTTTTTTTTATCATTTCCACTCTCCATGATTGATTTAAACCCAATGTGCTCAAATTCAAAGTTTGTGAAACCCTATTTATGCAATTTTCGTCTATAAGTGTTTTTTTCAAATGATTGATCGAAGGATGAAATAAGAAGGAAATCATTTTTTTATTTCTTATATCATTTAATTTTTGTGGTGTGGAAAGAAAAAATTGTAGTGTATTGAAATAGAAAAATGGTATTTTAGTAATCTCAAAAATAATTATTTTTACATCTTTTGTGGTGTGAAAAGAAATTTTTGTGGTGTATTTAGAATTACCTTTTTTTAATTTTCTTTACACACCACCATTTTTAGTTATTAATTAAAAAACATGAAATTGAGTTCTGGGTGACAAGAACAGAAATGGAGTTGTCAGATTTGTTCACTGTGGACAGGGTAATATGTTTACATATTAAAAAAATTAATAGGTTAATTGAAATGCTAACATTTTGTGTCTTATAATTGCAAATTTTTATCCCAATATGTCATGTTTACCATTTTGTTGTAGTGGTAATAAACTTCTCTGAAAAGAAAGTTCAATACCTGGATAATCAAATTAGTGAGATCAATGAAAATGATGAGATGTTCAAGCTTGCTGAGATAGCGGTAAAGTGTCAATTTTTTGGTGATACCTTACTTTTTACTTAATGACATTTTACTTTTTACTTAGTGGTACTTTGCTTTTTTACTTAGTGATATTTACTTTTTACTTAGTAATACTTCATTATATACTTCACTGACACTTAGTGTATTTTTTCTTGTGCAGTGTGAACAGATGACTATTTTTCTTAACGAGATCAAGCATCTAAAAATGTGAAGAATTCCAGTCATATGGGGTTGAATTCCCAGATTTTAAATGGAGCAAATTTGGACAACATTGACTGTGCAATTTTTATCATGCACCAAATGGAAAATTTTGTTAGTGCTGCTTACGAGAGTGTGGAATTGTTTGAGGTATGGAATATTGTAATTCAAATTTTCATGGACTTTAATTTTTTTGTTGTATTCTGACACATTATTTTTATTTCAACTTAATGAAAGAAGAAGATTAAGAGCCCAATGTCGTGCGAGTATTATGCTTTCACCACTAAATGGGTTGAGAGCAGAGAGATGCATGATGCTGCTTTTAAATTCATCAAGAATAGTAAGAAATGGGTATTCACCCTTACTAAGATGAGCGATGCAATTTGTATTAATGAACTTCGAATGGATAGGAGAACATTTACAATATTATGTGAGTTGGCAAGAGATGTTGGAGGTTTGAAAGCAACTAGAAATTCATCTCTTGATGAAATCATGGCCATATTTCTCTACGTTTTGGCTCACCATAAGAAAAGTAGAACTATCAGCCTACTATTTCATCATAGTAGAGAGACCGTGAGCCATCAATTCAATCTTTGTCTTCGAGCGATTTTGCAGCTACACAACATATTGCTTAAAAAACCTGAACTTATACTTGATGATTGCCAAGAAGATAGATGGAAACTATTTAAGGTAATTATTTTAATTTAAATGAAATTATTATTATTATTATTATTATTATTATTATTATTTAGTAACTATTTATTGTTTATAGGGTTGTTTAGGTGCATTAGATGGTACTTTTATTCAAGTTACGCCCCCTAAAGAAGAAAAATAACGTTATCGCACAAGAAAGGGAGGTGTAGCAACAAATGTGTTAGGAGTATGTTGCCCAAATATGAAATTTATATATGTTCTGCCTGGTTGGGAAGGTTCTGCCCATGATGGTCGTGTTCTTCATGATGCCATCAATAGGCCTAATGGGCTTAAAGTACCTCAAGGCGGTTACTATTTGGTGGATGCGGGATATTGCAATTCGGAGGGATTTCTTGCACCTTATCATGGGCATAAATATCACCTTAATGAGTTTGATGGTCATCGACCCGAGAAGCTAAGAATATTTTAATATGAAACACTCTAGAGCAAGAAATATCATAGAGAGATGTTTTGGCCTGTTGAAAGGGTGTTGGAAGATTCTAGCTTCCCCTTTATTTTTTCCGATAAAAACTCAAGTGCATATTATTATTGCTTGTTGTTTGCTCCATAATTTGATTCGAAAATTCATGAGTCGTGACCCTCAAGAAAGTGAAAGTAAAGATGAAGAAAGTGACAATGAGGAAATAGATGATGATGATGATGGAGTTGGGTATATACGAACAATCGCCTCAACTGACCAATGGACCACTTTTAGAAATAATATGGCAACCGAAATGTTTAATAATTGGAGAAATGAGAGTATTGATATGGAATGATAGTTACTATTCCTTTCTTTTATTCTTTTAGCATCATGTTTATTTTAGTTTTTTTAAGCATTTTCTCACTAATGTAATTCATTTATGCTTGATGTACTAAACTTTGTTTCATAAATTTTAAATGATTATTCACATTATACAATGTTTATTTTATTGTATTATTGTGATTTTATATGAATTGTGTAGTAGGATAGAGAAAGATACAGGTGGCAGCAATAAGCCCAACAAACATGATGTTCCATATGAAGAGAGAAAAATAAGCATTTTTGGACAGAGGATGAAAGTTGGGTATTAATAAGATGTTTGCAAGAGATGACAGTTGATCCTCTATGGAAAACAGATGGAGGATTCAAGAACAACTACATGAATGAGATACGAAGAACTATGATGCAAAAGTTGCCCACTTTCACAAAAGAAGTGAAACATATTGATTCTATGATCAAGTTCTTGAAGGCCAAATTCCATGCTATTTGTGAAATGTGCAAGCAGAGTGGTTGTGCATGGAATGATGTAGATAATAAGATACAATGTGAGCGTACATGGTATGATGAGTGGAGTAAGATACGCCAATTAATTGATGATTTTCTTCCTTAAACTGTGGATCTTATTTGATGTGCTTATTTTTTTTCTTATTTGATCTCATTTCTTGTAGATTCACAAAGAAGCTAAGGGGCTATATAATATATCATTCCCTTATTTATCGGATTTGGAGATTGTCTATGGCAAAGATAGAGCAACAAGGCTTGTTGTAGAAGATCTTACAACGGCTGTAGAAAACACAATCAATGTTGATGTTGATATTGATTTATCTGTTACAGATGATAGTGCATCAAACGACAATGAATTTGAAGTTGATTCTATGTCTCAACAACAACAGTGTGGTTCTTCAAGTTCCAAGAAGAAAAGGAAGCAATCATCTAGCAAAGTTCAAACTTTTTTGAAGAAAGCTAAGGCTAAACATGTGCTGATGTTGAATCTGAATTCAAAGCTCTCAGCGACCAAGTTGTGGGATTTATGAACACTGTCAGTTCTCACTTTGAATCAATGTCGGCTTTTGTGCAAGGTAAATCTTCAAAGATTCCCGAAGTTCTGGAGGAGTTTGGTAAGCATGGGTTCACCGGTAAAGATAAATTTAAGGCTGCTCAAGCTATTTGTGAAGATCCAATGAAGGTTGAGTTGTTGTTCAGTTTGGATCCTTTTGAAGTAAAAGATTATGTGCTTAGCTTCTTATAAATATGTTGAAATTACTTGCACTTTTGTTATAATTTTATCTTATCTATATGGCCTTGAAAATATATGTAAACTACCTGCATATTTTGTTGCAATTTTTTGTGCTAGTAGCAGGTTTATATTTTAATCTGATATTGTATATATTGTATTTTGTAATTGAAGTTGAACTTATGATTTTTCTTATGCTAATGAAAGTTCAGCCATGATTCTGTTGGAGAAGTGACTGTGTTATATTAGTAATGTATTTTTTGGATACTTGTATTGTTCAGGTTCATTTATCTTCGATTCCGTAGTTGATTTTTTTTTTTTGCTAAATGGTATAAATTGTAATGACAGATTCCAAAACATAGAAATTCTATATTGGAATACATATTGTGGACAGATAAATGAAAAAAATAAATTGATTATCATTGTTGAAATTGTATATAAACCAAGCATCATCTATAATAATAATATCCATTCCGGAATTTGAACCAAGCAACAACAATGCAATCACCATTCCCATAGTGATTGACCCCTCAATAATTCCCATTGTGATTCCAATTCCCGAATTTGAACCAAGCACCCCCTGAAATGATGGGAATATTAAAATGGTTGGAAACAATTGGTTTTTGTGTAGATATGATCGGAATGTTTTATAGTTTGGAAACATTGGTTTTTTGTAATGTTTTTTTTTTCTCTAATGAATTGTGTGTTTTGTTGTAATTATATTTGTTGATGTTGTAGATAATATGTATCACTATTTATGAAGAAAAGCATCATTATGTGTGTAGACATTTCTTCGTTGGAATTGAGTGAAATTGCACCGGAGGGAACATCGTTTGATTTTCCCGATTTATCCATTAAATCGTCCACAAAATCGTGTGGATTGGAGAGAAATTTATCTTGATTCGCATGGAAATGAGCAGCTATGATTCAGCTGAGAGAAGGATCGCGTCGTGCTTGGGGCTGGGGGAAATTGTGAGGTTGAGCAGCTGGTGGAAATCCCGAGATGGAAGAGAATTAAACCAATAATTTTTTTAATATATATATATATATGTAGTCGGATCGAATTAGATGGTGATCCGTCTAACATACGAGGTCCGTTACACAATTTCAAATAAGTGTGCCCTGATTTTATAATTTGTCTTATCAAAGAGACTAACCGATATATCCTAAAAAACTAAGGTCTAGTATATCCAAAAGAGAGAGAGAGAGAGAGAGAGAGAAACTAAGACTGGCATTAACGGCGACCACTTTCCTTGTGGTCGCCTGCCACGTCATTAAAAAAAAGGAAAAATGGTTGAAACAAAATTAATGCAGGTCGACCATGCCCCATTTTTTACCTTTAGTGGTCTCATCCCAATCTTTCTTTTGGCCAATGGGATGGAGACACTTATCTCCATTTTATTGGTCAATTAATTTTATTTTGAGATATATATAAAATTGATAGATTTTTTTATATAATATAATAAAAATAAATAAAAAATTAAATCAAAATTCATATTTTTTCATTCTCTATAAATAGACACTAATTTTTATATATTCAACACACTTTCAAATTATTTATTTTTTCTCTAACTTTTTATATATCCAAACAATAAATTTTTATTGTATGTAATTTTGGGAAATGTCGTTTAATAAATGTGATTTGATTTTTTATAATTTATGAAATGTCATTTAACTAGTTTGTAATATTTTTTGTATTGACTAAAAAATCGTTCTATAGTAGAGTTATAAATTTTCGTTTAATTAATGTGATTTTAATTTTTGTAGTTTAGGAAAAGTCGCTTAGTTTGTGTGATTTTATGTTCTGTAATTTTAGGAAATGCAATTTAATTGGTGTGAAGCATGTTGTAATTTATGTTATTAATTTAGTTTATAATATTTTTTGTATTGGCTATTTATTTATATTTATTGCTTGATTTTTCTTTTTGGAATATTTTCATTTTCTTATTATAATTATAATTTTTACATTATTTTTATTACAAGTAATATTTTAATCTTAAAATAAAATAAAATAATTATATATAATATTGTGGTTGGATGGTTCATGGATAAAATATGTAAAATAAATATGATTGGATTGGATGAATATGGATGACGTGAAAGAAAGAGAAATTAATTAAATATTGAAGTTGTTGGGTGGTTGGAGTGGTAGTTGTTAGTCAAGGGTGTTGTATATCGTCACGTCAACCAACACGTGGGCGTTAAAATAGTTTTTGAAAAATCGAATCAATTGAAAAGAAAAAAAAAAAAAAAAAACAGAAGAGAGACGATAGAACCTCTACTACCTTCTTCTCCGGCTCCGGCGACGACCAACCAGTCCATTGCCCTCTATCGACGACAGCCAACAAACTCCGACCCCGACCACTCGATTTAGAGAAGGTAAAAATAATTTCGAAATCTCGATTTTCTTTTTCGAACGAAATTTCTTCCCAATCGGACAGAAATTTTCGAACTTAGGCCTGATCTTCTTCGTCATTTGTTTTCGAATGGGGATTGGTTGCGGGCTGACAGTGGTAGTAGCAGACTAGCGGTGGTGATGACAGCTGGGGTGGCTGACCGGCGAATAGGGATGGGTGAGGACAGAGAAACGGGAGGAAGAGGTAGATTGTGGAGGAGGAGCCGTGAGAGGAGTAGATGGGGATGAGTGAGGAGGAGTGAGAGGAGAGGGGAGGGTGGCCGGTGGTGGCGGCTGGCGGGAGGTTGGGGAGACGATATATTGTTGCAGACTTTGCATTTCGGTGGGGGAAGAAGATGATTGCCGATTTTTATTTTTTTAAAATTATTTTTTTATTTTAAGTAATTCTCTAAATAATTAATTATTTTATTATGTGGTGTTAGAAAATAGTTGTGTATTTAGAAACAACTTGTTTTTTTCTCTTCTGATTGTGTGTTTGTTTTCCCTCACCTTAGGGAATTTGAATTTCTGGTGTTAAATTAGGCAGAATCCATGGACGCCGGCGGCAAAGAAGAGGCGCAGCAGCATGTCTTCCTCGATCGCACGAGTCGAGCTAGCAGGGGCAAACGGTATGATGCCAAAACTGTTTGTTCATGTTTCAATCTCTTTTCAGTTGGCTAATGCGATGCCTAAATTATTCAATAGGATGACCAAGTTGCTTGATGACGAAGTTGAGGAAGATGAGCTCTTCTGGAATCAAGATGCTCTCAAAGAGGTCTCTTTCTACCTCTGCTTCTTCTTCTACTAATTGTTAATCCAAGTTTTTTTTTAATTGACCGAATGAAATTTATTGATAGCGGTGAAGATTTTTGAAGATGTTGGGTTATAGAGATATACTTCTCACACTAGCCTTATGTTTTTTGAAGAACTTGTCAATTATTTCAGCTTACATTTTACTCACAGCCAGGGTATGTGTGTGTGAGTGCCTGTGAAATGTATGGTGAGATGCTGGTGCAAGATATTAATCAATAGATGTGTCTGGATGATGTCTTCTCATGTTTGTTTACTGGACTAAGTTTGTCTGTCATATATTTCCAGGAAGATAATGATGATGAGTACGAGGAAGAAGGTGAAGTTGTTGATGTTTTTGACAGCGACTTTGATGAAGATGTAAGTTTGTATATTCATCAAGATTTGCAGTCTCATCTTGTCCATTTGTATTACTTTTTAACCTACTGCATGCCATTAGGAGCCTGAGGCAGATGAAGAAGGGGAAAATGAACCTGATGAGAGGTTTGGCCTTCCCTTTTCAATGGAGAATAACCTCAAGTGAATGTGAAACTTATGCTTGCATTTTATTTTTCGGACAGGACAAGGACGAGAAAGAAACTAATATATCCAGGAAAACAATCCACAAATAAGAAAAAGAAGAAAGACAAGCCACCTTCTAAGGATGAAAGTGCACCTAAAGATGAGAAAGCTCCAGAGGAGTCAACTCCTTCAGAACATCATGATGTCCCTGATGACGCTGAGACTGAAAAGTCAGTAAGAAAATCAACTAGAACTTCTGTAATCATCAGGCAAGCCGAAAGAGATGCAATTCGTGCAGCATTGCAAGCTACGATGAAGGTATGGTGAAATGATTATTGATACATTATTCATACTTTACCCCCAAAAGAGAAAGATTGTTAGCATTTCAAACTATCTTAGGTGAGAAGCATGAGATCTAGTATGATATATCTTCTAGAATGTGGCTGCATAGATAATTATCTTACTTCCATATTGCTAGGCAAAAGCTCCTTGAGTCTATAATGAAATTTGGACACCAGAACGATGGATTAAAAAGCAAGTGAAATTTAAATGTTCCAAAAACTCTCAGGAGATATTAGGTGTTTTGATACTGCATCAGTAATAACTATCAACTATGTTGGCTCATGTTCATAAACTATTTATGGACGGTTTTATAAGTTTGAGATAAAAATTCCTCATTTATAGTCTAATACAAAACAACTAACACTAAAGTTTTGGTAGCTCAGTCATGGGTGTTAGGAATATCTGTATGCATACTCAAGCAAGCCACTGGCTCAGGAACCACAGTTCTACATTTGTGACATCTTCCTGGCTATCATCCCAACTTTCTTCGCTCTGCCTAATTAATATGGTCGGATAACAGAAATCAATATCTCATTGAAAAACTATAAAGAATGTTTAAATCAATATTTCTACGGTTAAGCCGTTGAGCTTCTGAACAGGACAGACTTATCAGGCATGCACTAAACATGTTGAACTATTTTACCGATTCCTTTTTTCCTGCATCATTTTCAAACTATTTTAAGTTGTTGAATGACTATTAAAAATATTTCTGTAAATATGTTCCGTTAGTCACTTGCGTCTTAATTTCCAGCCTATAAAAAGGAAAAAGGAAGGAGAGGAGAAGAGGATGACCCAAGAAGAGATGCTTTTGGAAGCAGCTCAAACAGGTCCTTCCCATGGCACCTCCTTTCAGAATATTGCTTTTTATCTTGTAGCAAGGTGGGGCGTATTGACTTTTGTTTTTTATGCAACCATGTGTCAGAGATTATGAACTTGAGAAACCTGGAAAAGGTGTTAGCAAGAGAAGAAGAAGTTAAGAAAAGAGCTATTGTGCATAAAGCAGTTTACAGTGGTCCGCAGATACGATATCTTTCTAAGGATGGCAAGCTTTCTCTGTTTCTTCCTGACCATTTTTTAAATGTTCACTTTTCATTTGATTTTTGTTTTAATTTTACTATCTTAGTTCTCATTTGTCTTGAAAGATATGTGAAGTAAATCAATATATTTTGTTATAGGCCTTTCATATCTAAATTTCATGAATGGGTCATCTTTTGAAACAGAGGTCTCAACCAAATCCACTCCATGTAAGTAAGATGCTTTTATTTGTCAAACCTTCACTGCCTGCTACCGCTGTATCTTGACTCTGTTCACACAGAGCTTTAACCTTCAGGCATGCTGCTTATTATTGATAGATTTGTAATTATACACCATTTGTATATTGGGATCAAATTTTTTTTGTATAAACAGCTGAATATGTGTTGTAGATGCATAGCCATGTGAGTGCCAGACTTCTTGAATTTGCTAAATATAGGTTTACTCACTAAATAATGTGAGCTCCAGACCACAAAATCTTACTTTTGCTATTGACTGATTTCTCTTATCCCATCTTTTTAGATCCAGAGAAGGCAGTTTGTGCTGTTACTGGGCTTCCAGCAATGTAAGTTTTGAGAGTTGCGATCTTTTATTTCTAAAGCTGTTTTTTATTCTGTTATAGAATGTTAGGCCTGATGTTAATTTTATTCTAGTTATAAGTGCAGAAAATAACATACATATAAATTGTTTGTTTGCCTGTTCATGAGTGAGAAGTATTGGTCCAAAATGCTAAAAGTACTGGGATGTGTTATTATCTTCAGTTCTTAGTCGCATCAATGACATCGATGGGCTTTTTTGCATCACTCTGAACGAGCTGTTCTTGATCACCATTAATTAATAATCATAGCCTTAGCTGCTATGTATGGAGAGATTTTATGTATATGATCTTAGTGCTTATTTATTTCATTTGGATCTAGGATGAAGGTTAATATAAACAGGATAAGTGAGATCAAAAAAAGCAGTTCTAGTATTTTTCTTTAACATCATATGAGTTTTATAGTAGCTTTCAAGTTTGATTGAATATGTTTGGTGTGGGGGGGGGGGGGGTGAGATTTTGCATTCACGTTAATAAATAACTCTCCTATACCAGCCCTTCTCTTCATTTCCTTTAAAACCCAGCAAACTAAATGTTTTCTGATGAAGCCAAGTTTAATTTTGATTTGATTATAGTTTTGAGAGAAGGGAATGGAAAAATAAGGCGTGGTTTGGTCATTCTGAAGCCTACATCCATATAGATAAATTGCCAAAAGGGCAATAATATCATATTTCTTTTAATGATGAGCACCTATTGGCTATTGCATATGGAATCGTACACATGCTAAATTAAGAAAGAAATTAATCAAGTAAAAATCATACAAGTTTCAAAATTATTAGTTGCGTATCAATTGCCGTGATCATCATAAGAGTAATCAAATTATGTTTCTTAACAAATGTTAAGTTAACAAACATCATCTTATTTGTGTACTTGTGCTTAGGTATTAGATTCACCCACACTATGATGAAAGTTGTGTTTTGCTTTCTGGTGTAATGCAGTTATCGTGATCCAAAGACTGGTTCACCTTATGCAACAAAAGAAGCATTCAAGGTCATTCGTGAACGGTAAGAATTTGTCTCTAACATGACTCATTTTTAATGAGGTTAATTAAGTCTTAATCTCTTTGTTTATCATTATTACACTTGAGATACTTTGTGATGGTTGGCTTCTAAAGGAGACCACATATACATGTATCATTGAGAACTAAAGTAGTTACTCCTATGTCCTTTCTTTTTTAACATTTCTTCATGTTTTGTTTTACAAAAGTGGCCTCTGAACCTAGCTTTTTTCTGAAACATGGGTAAAATTTGAAAGTTGAGAAAAAGATTTATTCTAGAAATATTTTTCAGAGCACATTTATGGTTACACAACTACCGTGAGTGAATGGCTATACTGATTTGATTAGTTATGGCACCAAACTGCTCTATTGGCCATTAAATGTATTTTGTTAATCAAGGGAACCTTGTAAATTGGCTTTCCTATTGAAGTTGCTACCTCTTCCTGAATCGTCATCATTCTTTAAGCTGGAGTTAGTTAAAAAAAGTATAGTGACATGTAAGACTTCCCAATTGGCGAAGCAGATTCCACCCCCCGACGTCTGATGAACATCAGATCAATAGAGTGCTTTCCATAAGTTTCTGTAGTTTCTAATGAGGTGTGCTGTCGCGTGCATGATAGATTGATTATGTTACTACAAGACTCATCAGACGATTCCACAGTGTGAGCATGTATCATTATGTAACCATGCCGATTTTTCAGGTTTGCTCAAGAGAGTGGCAGCAATAAGAAGGAAAGCAGCATGGGGCTCTTGTCTGATGCAACTTACGAGCAGGGATTCTCTGATAAGAGAAAGAGATCTGCGATTGCACGTGACAGTGAGACGACCTACTTTCGTCACTTTGCTCGTTTCCGCAGAATTCCTGCCTTGGAAATTCAAGACTCGGACTAGGAGCCTTGCTCCTTCCGCACTGCCTCAATGACAGAAAAAAAAATATTGTGCCTTTTATGTGTAAGGGGGGTGTTACAATTTTTTCAAGATGCAATTTGAATATAACGTCGGGGTTGAATCTGTGTAAATATGTGTTACGAAACTGCATGACACTTGTAGAGAAGAGTTGATAGAAAATAGACCTTCAACATTGGAGTTTTAAGTAATGAAGCAGTTGACATTTTTTTTATATTGCATATGGTGGTGTACACCGTCTTCAATTTACATTACCACTCAAAAGTTGTACATGTATATTGTATTTTTTTAGGATAATTATCTTAAAATACGTGAATTTCATATCTCAATTTTTCTTTCATACAATTTTAGATATATATATATATATTTTCAATAACATGAACTTAACAATATTTGCTATTACAACACTAGTCACTTTTCCTCCAATTTTTGCTAATACAATTCACTTTGTATTCAATTGGTTGGAAACCACGACTTCAATTTATTCAATCATGTGATTTCAATTGAGTTGGATATGTGAATTATGTTATAATTACAAAAGCAGTTAAGTTTATATTATTGAAAGTACGCTTTTTAAATTGTGTGAAAAACAACAATAAGTACAGAATTCATTTATTTCAAGGCAGTAATCCTGTTGTTTTGATAAATTACCAGTTTCTTTTTAATAACATAAATCTCAGAGATAACGGTTTCTCACATTGGTTTGTTTTAATACCTGAATATTGGATCTATTAATAAAAATATCCAGACCATCAAATATTTACAATTTGATACTCAACCTATCAAGATTTTAACAAATCTATACCGAAATTGGATTTCCGGAACCTGAAAAGATCTGACTTGGACAAAGAAAGAAAAGAAAAAAAAAAAAAGAATGGTAACAATGCGCTAATCAAGATTACTAAAAACACTGCAAGATCAACAAACCTTTATTTTTACTTACAAACAGTAAGGTTTTTCTTCACAGAGAAGAATGATCGATCAAAATTTGTGTAAATTCTAGATGATCTCACCTACTGATTTAGAAGGTTTGGTAATTTTGCTGGAATATATGAAGAGCCCCAAACAAAATGCACTCTGCTTCTCTTCAGAATGGAATAATGCCTACCCTACCAGGCGGAGATCACAACGATGGAGGCTAAAGCTCTTCAGGAAGTTTATAAATCTTCCACTTCTCTCATTTTACTCTTCCAGGCAACGGGAAGTCGATACTTGGAGAAACGAGTACCTGATTTCAAAGACAATTTTATTGATGTCATCATACGAGGAAGGGAAAGAAATGAAAGTATATTGAGAATGGCTTCTGCTGAAATAGAGGACTGAACTGAACAAAGATCACATGATCTCAAGCAAAGGACACCAGCCAAGTATATACTTAGCACGGGAGTTGATGATGCAGGATTGACGTAATTTAGTGAGGAAACGTGGCCAATAGTAGTCACATCATATTATTTAAAATGATCACGCTTACAAAAAGAATCAATTAAAGAGCAAGGCGGTGTGTGAAACAGAAAATGAGATCTGGACAATGAGAGAAGACAATGCAGGAGAGCATATATGTTTGAGACAACTGCATACCTTTCAGTCAGCTAATGGTTACTGCTTTATCCACAGAGTGACCGGTTTCCACATGAGACCGAGAGGCTACCAATAAATCTAATTTTACCAACCAAAGTGCAATTGCAGAATATGTTTGCGGTGTGGCTTGAAAGTTGGAAATTATTTCATCTGAGGAGCAATAGGAGTCTGAAACACGTTCTTGGTAAAACCAGTCTTCATTAATAGCATTTACAAAGTCGGCCATGACCTAAATTATATTAACAGGGCAAGTTATGAACTTCAAGAATCAGGCCATCATTTTCAAAATAAAATTATAAAAAAAAAAAAGATGAACTCCACAATCAATACCTGCAGAAACTCTCTCAAACTGGAGACTCTTCGCAACCTATTGACCCACAGATTATGAGCAGATTTTTTCCAAGATCCCATCAAGGCATCTTCTGGGATAGCTGACTGCAAGAAGTTAAATAAAAGATCAAATATTAATCTAAGAGAGTTAATAGTCCAAATTTGAAACTTTAGAAATCACTTTCAAAACATTGTTTGCTGTATTAACCATTCCTCACTGGTCACAAAGACCTAAACTCCTCCAACTCTCAACAGTTCAAAGTAATGTAATTTTTCATCTAAGGGATGACTTATCCCTTTTAATCCTTAGTAGTCGATCTAGACAAAATTATGCAGTTTCTTATTTAAAAAGGTAATGTAATAAATTTCATGATGAAATATGATCGGTTTTAGTGCAAGCATTCCAAAAGGGATTGCTTAACAAATCTGCATTCTACGACCTGCAATTAATGCCAACAGTCAGCACAAAAATCAAAATCCTTAGGAAACTAATATGATGAGAATATAATCTTCCACTTATAACAATGCGCGTAAAGTGCAACCACAAAGTATGAACAGATAACTTTTGATTCATGGCAGCCCACCTCAATTGCATAGATTGCAGCTTTGAGTGCCTGCAATTGGGAAGGTAGAGCTCTCTGCCTTCGGCATTTTTTAACATCAATATTTGTCCGGCAAGTTGCAGAATGGATAGCATATCTTTCTTCTAGATCAAAATCAAGCTCAAATGTAGTATGACAGATTCTACAATGCTTTTCGTCTCTCCAGTAGAGGTCCTGACATCGATCGCACTTTCTGAGTGAATCAAGATATGCCTTCTGGCCATTTTTGACGCTGTTGAGTTCTGAATAAAATGACTTCCATATCCGTGCATCAAAAGCTTGGGTATCGCCAGATTTTTCCACTAGCTTTTCTCCTTTCTTCCCAGCTTCAACAGCTGCAGTGCCAACAGAAATGGGAAGTTCATTTTGCATTTCACCCAAGCTCAACCGGTTGTCCACATCAGACACGGGTGAGGAGCTATCTTCCCTACAAGTGTATTCGGACTGGGGCAGTTGTCTCTTTTCACTATCAATTGGTATACTGGACATCATTTGGCTCAAAATTAGCTCTCGATTTTCCAATGAGGCTAGAAGGCGAGCCTCCCGGGCACCCCTATGGTTCAAGGCGGACAACAAAGTATACAACGCCTACAAAAGAGAAGGGCAATGAGTCAATACCATGATCAAACCAAAGGTGTATTTAAGGGAAGTCAAAAGTCAACCTCTTTAGTATCAATCATCTCCCAGTGGCCATCTTCTGAAGACTCGAAGTAAATCCTCCTGTGTCCAGGATCAAAGTCATCACAAGGGCCCAAGAATATCCAGTATCTATTGTACCTACGATCAGAGCCCAGGTAGATAGACTGCATAGGATGTAATAATTCCTCAGCATCCATTTGGTCTGCAATCTTTTTCATGTTAGCAATCTTCTCCACACTATCAATCTTTGACATAAGAACCAAAGAATCAATTGGTTCTGGTGTGTTTATTATGTCAAGTCCACTAGATGTTTGCAAATCACAACTTCCTAATGGCCCAAGCTTTGCCATTGATCTCTTTATTTTAGCACCAGAAGCATAACTGTTGATATTTGAAGGGCATTCTGCACATGACGTCAATGGATCCTGGAAATATATCCGACTGAGACATAAATAACTTGAATATATATCTAATTAAGTTCAATATATGATAATAGAAAAGATGCTAGAATGATCAATTTATAAAAAAAGCAGCGGGCCAATATTATCTATAAAACCAGGTGAGAACATAAACAGTGCATTAAATGACAAGAACACCCAAAGGCAAGTAAACTCTTCCTATCTTTATTAATTATTATTTATTATCCTCAGCATATGATTCCTATTACAAGTTTCAGAAGCCTGCCCTTTTGAGGGAGACTCCCAAAACAGGCAGAGCCACAGAGGCCAAGAAGCCTACAAGCCATCAACCTAAATATATGCCTTCTTAGAAAGACAACATTGACTCTAGATAAATTTAACAGAGACACATCTCATATGAGTATCCAGTAAGACGAAGGACCAGAACAGTTCTAACATTTTCCTGAAGCAAAAAATTGGATGTTGGAAGCAGATATTTGTGATTACTCAGTAAACCTCATTTAATATAAAAAAATGGTGATGAGATCACCTCAGAATGCCAAAAATGAGCAAATAATTACATGATTTTGGAGGGATTCTCTGCACATCATATCAGGCAAATCATGATAAAAACAGAAAATGAAGAGAAGGAGGATGGCAGGTGAAAATCATTATAAGATATGCCATCAATATTCTCTTGGCAAGGATTCACAAGCAAATGCAGAATTAAATTAACATTTCATGTCCACCCAACATGAGAAAATAAGAATTGACTCTGTCATTACTCTCAAATAGTGCCTATAAATGTTTGTTGTAATTCAAAACTATTGACATATATCTTACCTGCTCATTTCCAGGTCACTAAGGTTACTTGTATAAATCACTAATCTCTCGGTTAATTCTAATCATTCTGTTTCACTTTTTTTCAGGGTCTGTTTCACTTTGTGCATTGAGAAAGAAAAATATTTTTTTAAGTAACTATACTAACTAATCATAGGAAAATCCAAAAAATGCAAAATCCACCATGTACTTCTATAATCTACCAACTCCAAAAGTACAAATACATGAAATCACCAAAGGTAACAGTCCATAATTGAAAAAATAGTCTACCAACTTCTAAAAGCACATATGTATGAAAAATAAAAAAATAAAAAGGAACTTGAAGGCATATTCCATAAATCTACAAGAACTGCTATTTCAGATCTTCTACAGGTACTAGATTATGTTTCAACTAAATAGCAAAAGCATGAGCAGGAAAAAAGAAAAATCATATAAGAGATCTGGAAGAGAGGAAAAGAAAGCCCTCCTATGCCCCTAATATATAAGGCAAACCTTATCAAGGTAAAAGGGATTGAAAATACAAAAAGGACTACCTCCATTCTGATGCTGGATCCAGCACTAATTAGATCAATCAATGCTGCTAAGGCATTGAGCTTCTCTTCAATGCTTAAGTCTGAATATTCACCCTCCATAAGTCCTAATAGCCACACTTCTCCAGGACGGCTTTCATCAATCTCATCATATACAGTCAGAAGGTTATTGTTGGATTTACTCGCATCGCTTTTGGACAGACTGGTATCCCTGGATTCGTAGTCAGAATCATTTGCATCATTTCCACCAGTAACTTCAGAAACATCATCTCCGCACCCCAAGTCCTCAGAATCAGATCGAAAATCTTCAGATTCTTTTTCAACAGCATGGATCCGCAAACGATATCCAGACAAGGAGATCCTTTCGAACAATGTAATGTCGCTAGAGAGAGCTGAGATGATCAAATTCTCCAAGTCGTGGACTGTATCCGTGAGGTTCAGCTCAACAATCTACATGGCAAAAGAAACACTTTCAACTAAGTTAAAGCTAATAATATCTGGAGTTGCATAATTTATTTCTTTCTTTTTTTCTCAATTGAATGTTGATGAAGATTTTCTACATTAAGAACTTACTCTTGAAGATTTTGCCAACTCTGAGACTTCCATTCCACTACTTCCTTGGGTCAACAAAATACTGAATAATTCTCCCTTCAATGTCCCAGGACTTAAGCCATACTTATCCATGAGATTGCCTTCCTAGAGAACAAAAACAAACACAATGAATTTGTTGCACTATGTTATGTCCCTTACCAACTGAACAGCGAAGGATCTTGCTTACAAACTATAAGAGCTACACATCCTTGCACAAGGAACAAAAACTCTTTCTTACAACTATAAGATGCATTACCGCATTTTGTATATGGGGCCTATCTTATGTCTCAGACTTTGAGACAGAAAAAGGATGGGGATGACTATGCTGATACTTTTGATAGACCAAAACTTTATGAATGATATGAGAGAGTACTTTAAAACAGAAACAAAAAGCATGTTTATCAGGAAATTGAATACCTTGTTGCAAGCTGCCTTCCTTGTCATATCAAGCTGGGAACCAAAACCAGCTGCAGTCAAAACCTGACGTAATATTTCTGTCCAAGTCAGAAGGTTCAATGACTTCTGCCAAAAGTTCAAAACTCCACCATGATGTTCAAGCTGTAAGACCATCAAAGTTTAAAAGATTAAATCAGGAACACAAAATACAAAACCATTCAGTAAACATATTTTCTAGATGATCAATGACAATGTAATTTATTACTTGATGAACTACAATAGACAAGGCATATCTTTGATATAATATCTAAAAATTTCAAAGATTCTTGAACAACTAGCCTGACAAAATGTAGCATAAATAAAAGTGCATATGTATACAAACATCCAACACACACATGCACATATGCACATACATGTAACACCGGAAGGGACTCCCAATGACTAGCATGGAGAAGAATGTCAATGTTCTAGCCCAGGAATAATGTTTGCTGTTGACAATTAATCGAAGTATGGAGGTATTGGATTATTACCAATACCAAACAATCCCTCAAACAGATCTGCAGCCAATTTGCAAATTCAAATTTACCAGAGCCAAACACATCAACAGCATTGTTGGATGCATATTAATTTAGGGCAAATTAATCAAATCAACACTAGATTAATAAAAGGCATTTTCTTTTAAGAACTGTAGAATTGAGGTCTTCCTAAGGATAGGGATCTTCAGAACCAAGTCATCCATCTAACCTACAAGTCCTGAAAGCATGTAATGCTTGAAGATACCTGGTGCTCAACATCCCCTCCATTCCCCTCCCCCCTCTCAAAAACAAAAACAAAAAAAAAAACTCAGGAAAGGACATAATTTTTTTAACATAATTTCATCAAGATATACCATACTACATATAAACCCAGATATCTGGTGCTCCACATCCTCTTTGAATGTAAAATAATGATAGTTAGTACAAAGTATTAACGGAGTGAAGTATGACAAATACAAAAGCTAGCACTTTAACAGTACCTTGACTTAAGACATACTCACCGAATGAAGCAACTCCAGATACTTGCCATTTTTGCAAGCATGGGGGAAAAATCCTCTACTTAGCTCCTTGTCAATATCTGACAGTAGCAGTCTGAGGAGGGCCTCATGCACTAGACCAAGCAACAACGAATCCTGAAGCCAGAAAGAGGAGGATGAAACCAAGAAATATAAAGAGAGGACAACTAACTTAAAGAGCTACATTACAAAATGAATATGAATCTGGCAACAATCTCAGTTACCTTATCATGAAATGATCGCGCAAACTCATCTAAGGTGAATGAATATATGCTGATCGTTACAGCATACGTACACAGAAAATGGAATACCTTCGATAAACAAATACGAGAAAATTAGAAAAACGTAGCATACAACATATTGCATCAGAATATCATATAATCAATTTGTTAATGGGGATTTGACAGACCAAAAAGAACTAGACGGTTAATTGTCAAGTGATGAAAAGATTAATAAACTGATTCTGCTTTAAAGTGCCTCTAACCATAAATCAA
Source organism: Perilla frutescens (assembly GCA_026008535.1). NCBI lineage: Eukaryota > Viridiplantae > Streptophyta > Magnoliopsida > Lamiales > Lamiaceae > Perilla > Perilla frutescens. The sequence continues at coordinate 31,049,735 of BRKX01000017.1, read as the reverse complement.
CATATATACATATATATGGAGATAGCATCAAGGAATACTTTCAATCAACTAAATGAGATGACAAAATCTGAAATTGAAAGCATGCATATTTCCTCCATCGTGTTTTTAAATGTCAATTTGAACCAGAAAGAAAAAAAGTTCAGATGAAAAGTTGAAAAAGTGGGAGCTTTGTCTATGTTTTATTGCCCTTGAAAGTAGTAATTGAGATTTAACAATCAGCATTATTTTAAGTTAGAGAAAAAATTCAAGAAAAAACTTCAGTTAAGAAAAGTAGCCTGATTTTGAGAAAAGATGACAAGTTGGGGCAGAGGTGAGTGATGAGGTCTGTTGAAATATGAGACCCCATGTAAGAATAGAACAATTTTATTTTTTTTAATTAACTTAGGAAAGGGATAATCTAAAATCCACTCAACATGCATCAAGAGTAGCTAAATGCATTATCATATCACAAAGACTTCTTCAAATACCTTAAAGAGTTTGTTTACTAGTTCTGGCGAGGAAGCCCATGGTTGTATCGACAAAGGTAGCTTCATTGCAACAGAACTTGGAGGGAATTTGGCAAGCAAGTCTGTCAAGTGTCAACACATAGAAAATTATTAAAAAGATTAGTAAGAGTGCACACCAGGTAAGTCCAGCCAATAGGTTCATATACTAAGACAATGATTCATACAGATCACTCCAAGTTAGAAAATGTCAAAATTAAGAAAGGAAAGCAAAGAGTAAAACTACAGTGTGATTGACCTTTGCAAAGAGAACAGCCATGAGAACCACTGGTTGGAAAATGAGCAGAACAAGATAACGGATTTGGTCCTACTTGTAATTCTCTTAGCTCCAGTTCCTCATCATCTAGTAGCATTGAAAATTCTGTGTTTTCTATACATCTCACATCTTCAAGAGTAAGTCCACATTTTTCCTTGTGGGGCTTCTTCCGCTTCTGGATTTTCTGGGGTTCCACCTACAATTATAGCATGGCAAGTACAATGTTCATAAAATTTCTTACCTAAATATTATCTTGCAAATTGCAAGTAAAACAGCTGAAGCAAAACTTTACCTTTCTACATCTCAAGGAAGTCTTTCTTTTAGTCCTTTCTCTTTCTCTGTTTGCCAATTTTTTCTAGACAAGAAATAGCCAAATTAAATTTCAATTTCAAATAAGTGAAACTGTCAAATTTGATATAAGAAACATTCACATGTATTCAGCTAGCTTTACTGGTACAAGAAAAGCGTTTTCGCCAAATAAATAGAAAAGAGGATTGGAGAGCAAACCAGAATAGATTCACGTGGTTGTGCTCGTTTCTTTTTCTTCTGAATGACACTCCCACTGTTATAAGCACCATATTGAAGATCTCTTGTATTAGGATTTTTACCACGCCAGCCCATCATCAAACCTTTCCCAATGCCATGATTATTTCTTGGAGCACCACTTTGAATCATAAAGCCTTTCCCCATGCCATATTTTTTAACTGCTGGACCATGTGCTGTCATTGGGCCTTTCCCATTGCCATGCCTCTGTGCAAGTGGACTGCTCTCACAACATGTTTCGTAGTCTAAAATGGCATGCATGGAACCCTAACATGAAATGAAAATCAGAGAACATGAAGTGTTTATATTTTATGCAATATCCTTTTTGCCTAAAGGGAAAAAAAAAGAAAAAGAAAAGAAAGACACATAAACAGCTAATATATGAGTTTGATACCTTTCTTCTTTTCTGATGCCGGTTCTCTTCTAGATGAGACCTTCTGGAAACTGGCCATCAGAGTGTGATTCTCAAGAGAAATATTTTGAAATACTTATGAAGTGTGCTAATAACATAAAAAAGGAGATAATGGCATGCCAAGCAGTCAAGCACATGTGGCCTAACTGTCACAGCTTTGCTCTTTCCAATCCTCGAGGTTCATCTTACTAAATTATTTATTGGCATTTTGTTGTTTCTGATGGCAAGGAGATAAGGAGAAGAGTATAATATCATTTCAACCTCATAATATATATTACCATAAGGTACCAAAAACATTGTTTGCATTCTACATTTGGCAGCTCTGTCAAGTAGTTAGTCCTTAATCAAAAGTGAACAGTTTATACTCCAAACCAGGATTCTATCTTTGCTAGGTACTTTCTGCGTCGTATTCATGGGTTAGTTATGTCTACCTCGTGAATTAACTCCCCCACAAATTCCTAATTTTCAAATAATTCCGCTTTAAATAACAACTAACGGCCACTCGAGACACTATTCATCAGAATCGCAGAACAATCAACATCTCAATAACGAAAATGAAAGCACAATCAAACTCAATCAGTATCCAAATAAACAACAAAAAATAAGGAGAGAAACATCCCTGCAACTCTTACCGCCTGGAAAAGCATTGGACGGAAGAGGATCGAACTGATCGCCGAGCTGTGGGCCGTCCTTCCGAAAAATTTTGGCGAAAATGTCCTCCGGAGTGTACAAAACCTCCTGAAGCCGTCGCTTGTAATCATTCTCACTCATAAATATATGCATATTTCGCTTGCTCTTCCTCTTTCGAACAACAGCTCTGCTTCGCGAATCGTGAATTCCTTTGTCATTTCCGAATTCCTGGTTACACCTCTGCCGATTGCTGTTTGCCATAATTAGTTCTGCTCCAACTTTATTGAGCTGAATCCGGCATGATAGAGGTGGAAGTGCAGGTGGAGGGAGTAACTCAGTCTATCAGTCTCTCTGTCTGTCTCTGAGTTTCTCTCTCTTACATTTGTGAAGTGTGAGAGAGCTGAGAAATGGAGGGGCAGGGTTTTAACAGGTAGGGTTTTGGGGTTTTTGTTTGGGATATTTCTCGTTTTATTATCGTTTACGGGATTAGCCATTTCATTTCCTTTTATTACTATTTTTCACTTTCTATGTTTGGAAAACATCTTAAATGGGTCGGGTTCAGTGGATACTATTCACTATTTCCCTCCAACTTTCCGGTAGGTTATAATCGGGTCGGACCGTCGCATCTACCCATTTCTCCATATTTTTGTTTTGCTTATTCAATTTTAGAACCAATATTAATATGAATTCCCCGTAATAATTCCCGATATTCTTACCTAAGACTCGTACAGTAAATCTAAATAATATATTATGTTCAGTGGGATGGCCTAGTAGTGGAGTGAAGTTATTTGGAGATTAAATATTACGTGTTCGAATCTCCTCAATACCACAGACCAGTTGTGTGAGTAAAAAAAATCTAAATAATATATTAATCTCATCAATATCACCAGATCGGGTGTGTGAGTAAAAAAAATATAAATAATATATTATTCTCAAAAAAATATAAATAATATATCAAAAATAAGACAAGATATATGGAGTAATTTAAGAAAGTTGTTGTATACATATATGGGGTAAATTCTCATTTCAATTTGCTCATTAGCTCAAATATTAATATAAAAAAGCTAAAATTGTGAAATCGTCTTATCCGTTCAAATTTATAAAATAGGTCAAGATATGAGTCCAAACATAATAAAACTATTGCTCACAAGTTTTTGTTAAGCTGAAATGGTCTAATAGAAAAATCATGTTAAAGTTAACGGTTAAATTACTATGATAATTATGAGAAAATTGTGATTGAAGAATTGGGGTTCACTTACAATGAACATTTATTTGTGCACTATGATAAATAAGCAGCTATTTACATTGCAAATAAACCAATTTTTCATTAGATGACTAAACATATAGAAGTTGATTGTCACTTTATTCGTGATTGTGTCATGAGTCAGATGATTGCTACTCCATTAACTTCTTCGTAAGATTGCATATATCTTCACAAAATCTTTGGAGAGAAAACGTTTCTATAAACTTTGTATAAAGTTGGGCATGATTGATATATATGCTCCAGCTTTAAGGGAGTGTTATATAATATTATTGTATTATTATGTTTCTTTATACACGTGTGTCTATATTAGGAATAGATTTAACCTAATTCTCTGTAACCATAGTTTCTCTCCCTATATATATGGGAGCTCTCTTACTGTGAATAACACACTACTACATGGTATCAAAGTAATACGATTCGTGCCCTAGGTACACTCTGCCTTAAAAAAAAATCATGTCGCTTGCTATGTTACTGTGGCTACTAAGGTTTTGCTTTTTGCCCATTTTTCACCATGATGGAATCTAAACCTGTTATCGGTATCACCATTAAATTGCAAGGTCCCATCTACTTGCTCTAGTCTCTTGCATTTCTCATATTCTTAGGATCTTAGAAGAAATGGTCCCATATTCTTTCTCCTGCTCTTGCTGCTACAGACCCCAAGTATGAAACTTGGAGTGCCGATGACTGTTCTGTTATGACTTGGCTACTCAATAACCTGGAGCCATCTGTTAGCAAAAATATTATGTTATTGGATATTGCTAAAGCTATGTGGCATACTATTCACGAGATGTATTCTAATAACAAAAAATCTCTCGTGTGTTCGAATTGTATGAGAAATTATTTTCTTATACCCAGACTAGTCAATCTGTTAATGACTACTTCTCTACTCTCAAAGACATTGTTGATGAACTTTTTGTTTACCATCCTCTATCATGTGATGCTGCAACATAGGTGCAACAGTGGGAGGAACTCATAGTGGTGAAATTTTTATTCGGTTTAGATGACGATCTCCGGTCGACTCGTAATAGTTTACTATCCAGCGATAACATTCTCACCTTATCTAATGCTCTTTCTCATGTTCTCCATGTCTCCACTGGTCGAACTGATCGTAGCCACACTGATAATTCTGACATGGCTACTTAAGGTCGTGGTTTTAATGTGGACGTGGTGGTGGATGAGGTCGTGATTAAGGCCGCGACCGTGGATTCGATGATCGCCATTGTATTCATTGTGGTCTTTCCAACCATGTTTTTGAGAGGTGTTGGGCAAAGTTTGGGAAACCAGAATGGGTAAACTATGTTTGGCTGAGTTCTTCCGCTAATGCAGATATATCTTTAGTATTTCCCTCTTTTATTGTTGCCTCTACTACTGCGGGTGCATTTGTCGTATCTCATGGTAAGTTTTGGATCTTGGATTATGGTGCTACTGCTCATATTATTGGCACTAAATCTCTTTTCAATTCTTTTTCTGCTTGTTCTCTACCTCCTATTCGTCTTGCCGATGGTACTTGTTCTCTGATTATCAGAACTGGTGTTGTCAAGCCTACTACTCATCTTACTATAGATAATGTTATCTTTGTTCCTATTTTTCAGTAAGTTTGCTATCTATTAGTAATCTCACCAAAACTCACAATTGTCATGCCACCTTCTATTCTTCTTATTGTGTTTTTTAGGACCTGCAGACGAATAAAACAATTGGTGGGCGCGAGCTTATACTATTTAAATTCGATTATATTTTTTTTTTCTCGAGCTCTCTCTATTACTGTGTCTTCATATCAATGGCACTGTCATCTTGGTCATCATTCTTCTGCCAATCTTAGAAGTTTAGTTCATGTTGAGTTTACTAATTTTCAGTGAGTCTTGTGAGTTGGGCAAACACCATCGCACGTCTTTTTTTCCTCAGGTCGATAAACATAGTTCTTCTGCTTTTGAATTTATTCATTGTGATGTTTGAGGTCCCAGTCGAGTTGAGTCTAAGGGGGGTTTCAAGTATTTTTATTTATTTTTGTTGATGATTATTCTCGTATGACTTGGTTGTTGGTCTCGGTGCGAGTCTATGTCAGTTTAGAGGGGATGAATAAACTGACTTTAAAAACTTTAAACGGATGCGGAATAGATAGGGCCCTGACTCGCTTGGATATTTTATTTGTGCTTGCTGATCAGTTGAGAGGAACTGAATAAAGCTTAATTGGTGAGCTGATCAGTTTACAACTGATAGTTTGAAGACGTGGATGAAGCTTGTCAGTGTAGTCTGTGTGTGTGGAGGTGTGTAGTTTAAGAACATGCAAAGCTGAAAGCAGTAACAATAGCACACACATGACTTTATAGAGGTTTGAAGCTTCCTGCTTCTACGTCCTCTCTTCCTTCCTCAGAAGGGCAATCCACTATGCAAGTGTAAAGTTTCTTTATTACAGTTACACAGTGAAGAATTCATGTTGGACCTGAAAATAGCACCCTTCAACCGGAGCGCGGCCTCCTTTCCAACTGTTGTTGTCCCGGAAGAACGGACCCGTCGGTACACGCTCCTCCTCAACCGGTTTCTGGGTCGATAGCTCACACTTACCGATCCCAACTGCTTACTGAGACTTTGGATGCTATTGCTCGTCTTTACACGAGTTTAGATCTCGCTCGATCTTCAAGAAGGCAGTCTTGAATCTGTTATCAACCTGGAATGCTCCTTTAGCTTGAGCTGAGTGGTTGATCTTTGAGGGACTGAACTGAGAAGCTTTGCTCTTGCTGGAATTCCGCGTCAGCTTAGCAGCTTGCTTTGAACTTGAAGCATGCCTTCTCAGTTAAGACTTTTTGCACTTTGAGAGTATTAAGTTTTGAGCTGTGGGGAGGGAGAAAGAAAGAGCTCGTTTTGCAAAATAGCAAAGTTAGATTGCGAAAGTCTTGGCCAAAATTGATTTCACTTTTTTTAAATAAATGAGTGAATTTTGACCGTTATGATTAGTGATTGTTTAGAAATCACCGGTGGCATTTTAATGTCTATAGCCGTTTGAAGCTCTTAATGAACTAGCCATTTTGACTTTAATGTTCTCTGCTCTAAGATCATCAGGATCTTTTAAAGATTTCCTATTAAGATCTTCATTGACTGCTTGTCAGAGAGAGCAGGTGATTCGGCTATCATTTTTGGACATTCAGCTGATGGGCTCTTAGCTATCTCAGCTTTTAGCTCTGAGATTGTCCAGTTGGTAGATCCTCAGCTCCCTTGAGCTTTTATCCTGATATAGTCCAGTTTAGCTGACTCAGCAGCTAAGCTTGAAAACCTTTTAGTTCTGGACTTATCAGTTGGCTACCTGATTGAGCTTTTACCTTTTCTCCATGAACTAATCTATGGTCAGTTCGGTAGTGGCTCAATGCTTTTAGAGCTATTTTACCAGCTAACTGATCTTTGATCAGTTTAGAGTCAGCTCTGACTGTTCTTTGATCAGATCAGTTTCAGCTTTCAAGCTGACTCTATCATCAGTCTATCTTGGCTTTCTGCTAAGACTGATGATTACTTATCTGTGGGTGTTTACCAGTCTCCAAAGTTCTCTTTCCCCTTTACAGCTTTTCTTAAGCTTTGAAGAGTTGACTTTGACTGGCCTGATCAAAGCAACCTTGTAAGCTGGTTGACCATGCTTCTGAATAGTGTCTCTCATCTCAGCTTGAAGTATTACTTGGTTATTATCCCTGATTTCCAACTTTTCATAACCTGCAGTTTTTCATTAAATCATCACACATGTTTTGACATTTCATCAAAACCATCATTTGGGATTTTCCCAACAATTTTCCTAACAATTTCTCCCTTTTTGATGATGTCAAAACCAGCTGATTTGATGATGGAAAAACTATACAAGGTTATCTTTCATGAATGAGCATCTGAGCCTATACCAGATTTTGATACCAAGGTTGAAATTAGACAATGTTCATAAGAACAGTCTGAGATGCATGTAGCTTTCAAAAGCTAACAGTTTAGAGATTCATGAGTATCAGACCTTTGATATGATCATCAGAGCTTTGATAATAAGATGAGTAACAGAGTAATGAAGCATACATTAATATGTGAGCTCAATGAGTTTTATCTGTAAGGTATCAGAATTTTTGCTGATGAGAAATGCAGCTTAAATGATCTTAAGATATTTGAGTACTCGTTTGCACAGCTTGAAAAGCTTTCAAATGTTTCAGTTCTAAAAACGGCTCAATTCTGATTATCATGCAGATTTTTCATTTATTAGAGCACATGGAAAGCCTTAAGCTATTCAAAGGGACATATCAGCATGATCAGAATATTTGTATTATAAACAAAAGAGCATGTTTTAGAAGCTGAATGAGCAGAGAAGATGAAGAAATATAAGGAAGTAAGAGAGAGAGAATATCAAGACTTGATATTTTAACTTCATTCTTCAGTTGGAACTGTTCACCACTCAGTTTCTTCTTCTTTTTCTAGATTCTCCTTTTTCAAACTTGCAAGGAGAGATGCTTGGTATACTGTGGATACCCCATTCTTGATGTTGTTTCAGCTGGGCATTCTCCCAAGTCCAAAAGTAATCTTGAGCTGGGCATTGCTCAAATTGGACTTCCCCCTCACGAATAGCTTCCCCCTGAAAGGTAGCTTGCCTCTGAAGCTGTACCTCTCATTGTACTTCTCTTTGGATTTCATCCCAAAGAGTTAGACCACCTTACCAGGGATCATCATATGTTGGAGCATATGATTTTCCATCATCAATATATCATTCCCCCTTTTTGGTATCATCCAAAATGGGAGCTGATGGAAGTCATAGTTTGGCAGTGACAACTGTGGTAGGGGAGAGAAAGAAGTAGCCTGCAAGTTGTTGGTGATGTGAGGACCTTGGGGTGCAGGCATAGGAGCGGACAACCATCCATATGACTCCTCTGTCATCATCAGTTGGTCAAGATCTGAGAAAGAGAGTGGATCTTGCCTAAGAGAAGAAGCTGATGCGAGTTCGAGAAGTGGCTCGTCCGGTATGGTGATGAGGGCATCCTCTTAAAGATGAGTTATGGATGAGTTTGAGGGCTCATGTTTGGGAAGGGGTGCATCATGAGACACTGAGATTTGAAACCTTTTAATCATGGAATCCATGATTTTTGGGACTGATAGAGGTGTATCAAGCGGATAGTTCATCCAACTCCTACTCCATTAACCTTCCTCAATCCAGTATGAGTAGCCCCGCTTGTCTGCCATCATTAGCATTGTGGCATCATCCACCTGGTATCTCCATAGGTGATACTGGAGATATCTTCGAAGATGTTCGAAGAGAAAGGGACTTTGATCCCTTATTTGACCAGAACAACTTTCTAGTTGTTGGTCAAGACTTGCATTGAAGCCTTCTTCTAGAGTTTCTAGGACAACGATGTAAGGAGGTTCGCTGGTTACAGGTGCAGTAGACTCATCACTTATATAAGTGAAAGAGTCACTGTCAGTCGAAGACTGATCAGCATCAGCTGGAGGGTCAGCATAAAGGAGCGGCTGCTTTTCTTTAGCTAGGATGTGGACCTCCGTGAGTTGAAGTCTCGACTTCTTAGGGCGGCCAGTTACATTCCGATATCTGCGATGAATGTAGACTGTAAGAAGGAGATCTCTTCTAGTGAGAAAATATCTACCAGGAACTGTTCCAAGCTGCTCCGCGATGATATGACTGAGTCAATTGGCAAATCCTAACTTGGCTTTGAATGTGCCAGAGGTTAGATCAATCTCAGCACGCCTCACATGACTGTGAAGCTGAGCCAATATATAAGATGCCCAATCAGCATTGCATCTGTAATATATGACAGCCATGAGGTGAGAGGTGTTGTCATTGAACTGCGCATTGGTGATGCTGCTGAGAAAAATATGCATCACAATGTCCAAGATCTGGACCATGGTTGGAGAGAGACTATCTTTCAAATTATTTGAAAAGTCTCGGTGATCAATGTGTGGAAGCTTCCAGTCATTCCACAACTCCAACTTTGAAGGGAGCGCTAGTTCAACCACCTTCGGGCTTTTATCGAGGAGTTGAAATAGGTTGGTTAGCACATCTTTGTTGATGATCATAACCTGATCTTGGACAACAGATAATATGTTTTGTCCAGAGATTTCCACATGGAAGTAGAACTCAGCTACAAGTGGAAGATGCTTCCTCTTGGGTTGTGTTGTCATGAAAGACAAGAGCCCGCATGTCTTTAACAAGTGAAAGATCATGCTAGTCTTCTCAGGACCGATTCGAGCTTGAAGAAACTCTCGATCAATAAACTTATCCGTTATGAGCTTCTTTATTAGAAGCTTCATATTTATCGAGTGGAATGAAGAAGCCATTCTTCGATGATATGATATGAGAAGGAAATGGCTATGGATAAGTGAGAAGACAAGGAGAAGGAATGAAAAAGTTAGAGAGAGTTTTTGTCTCTGTTGTAAGTTCTTATTTTCATTCAACTTCTCCACTGCTTTTAAAGGCAGTAAGTTTGCATGCATTAAACCCGAGTAATCGAGTGCTTACTGGCTGATCAGCTATTTGATTTGAAAGAAAGTTAGCTGAATAAATGATGCATGCATCTCAGCCGTCCACTTGGATTAATGCTTTTTAACCAAGCGGCTGAGATCTGAGGATTTTTCCAGAAGATTTACTATTTATAAACCTCAGAAAATTCATCTCTTTATACTTTAATGTTGAGTATAGAGACTTAAATGGCAACTCAGATGAACAGTAAGCTTATTTTGAAATGTTAACGATAACTTTTTTCAAAAATAAGCTGTGAGGAATAGAGAATAGAGAAGCTTATCGAAGAGGATTGATCAGGCAGCTGATGAGAGTAGGGACTTAGAGCTCGAGGCGTCAGTTTCCTGCTAAACTGATGATGTCGTCTTTAACTAATTTAATCAGTTTTGTTGAGCAGCTGCTGATTGACTTTTTGTCAATTTCCTCTTCTTGAGTGGTTGAATGGGACCAGCTTCACCGCTTTCTCTAGAGCTATTGGACCGTTTCCTTTTGGAAGCTGAACTGATGATGTCCTGAAATAAATTAGTTCCGACTAGAGTTTCAGCATGCTGAAGTTGCTTAAGAGCAACTGCTGAGGTGGTCAGCTCTTTAATTCATCTGCAGGATCAGCTGGACTGATTAATCATCAGTTTTGCAACTCTTGAGTAAGACTTGATAAGAGGAGTAACATAGCCTTTGGACAGGAGATCTAGAGACGTGGCAGTATCTTCATCATCTTTGGCTCCATTTTATCCAGGATGTTGACTCCTTGGAGTTACCACTACTTGAGTATGAGAAAGATTTTGGTCTATCTCCTCAGTGGTACATGCAGCTTGTAGATATGTCTTTTCTGACTGAATTGGATCAAGATTCAGTTGTAGACAACATTGATCGACTGGATTGTTGGCAAACTATTTTTCAGTTGCAACTCCTTGCGATCTCAAGCTGGCTTGAACGTCAGCTAGCAGGGTCTTAGCTGGAATGTTGTTATCAAGTCGATGCTTTATAATCCACTGGACTTGCACAATATTTGGAGGAAATGGATTTGAGGCTCCAAGTCTCTTCACGTTGCCAAAAGCTTATGCCATGAAAGGCTGCCAGCAAGAAATATGACTAGATTGACATTGAATGTCTCTAGTTATACCAGTAAAGGTACCGGTGCAGCTGTTTGAACAGTTGGTTGTCTTGTTTGGCAACATAAGTGAAGTGAGTGAGAAGGAGATTCGTTACATCCTTTTGAGTACTCTTGACTTCATATTCGCCACTGTAAAAAGTGCAAATGTTATCTTCAGTCAGCTGGAGAGGAGGGCAGGCTCTCCTGAAGTACTCAACTCCATAATTTGGATAAGGGATTCCGATGAAGGGAATGAGCTTCTCTGGATCAGTGCAGGGTTTGAAATCAACTGATGATCCATTTTTTGAGTGAGGAGAGGGAACTTCATTAGTATCTGAACTGCTTGAAGTTGTATCGCCAGACTTGACTTTAGATCTCCTCTTCTTCTTGAGTGACTGAAGATGTGGTTTCCCTTTCTTGGGAATCTAGTCGGATATGAGGATTAGTAGCGCGTCATCATTTGGAAGATTTAACATATCTTCCAGGAGCTTTCTCATTCTTAGAACAAGTCCTAATTTGGGCTCAAATTTCTCAGTCTTTTTTGAGTCGGCGGCTTTGATGACTTGATGCTAGAATTGAGAGAAGACAAACTGATATAACCCAGACAATGAATCTAAGTTAAATCTAAAGGAAACATAGCGGAAGACTTAAGGACTCGAACACGTCAGATTTAGGAAGGACTTAACCCGACGAATTATACTAGACAAACGACTAGTCTATGGAAAACAAGGCTCGAATAAAAACTAGAATTGACTCGATAATTTAGACACTTAGAATTATGCCTCAACTATGCAAAACACAAATACCAAACAAATAGGGAAAAAGGTCACGGCTAGGGCAGATGATAGGTTGGACGAATTAGGCTTATTTTGGTTAGGGTTTATGGAATGACAAAGGGATGTTTACTTACGTGAATGTGGAGATGGATACGTCAAGATGATGAGAAATGAATGTTGATAAAGGTGCAGCAGCCTTGTTGTTGATTTGTATCTCGTCGAACCCGTACAACTAGAATCCACGAACGCGATCGAATAATACTCCTCGATATGTAGTGATTCCCCTGTGATCTTGAAGAACTCGAAAGAACCTTGAAATAAAACCTTAGATTTGCTAGATCTAAAGAGTATTGCTTTTGAACCAAAAATAATAAAAGTTTGAAAGGTGATCAATCGATGGATCGTGAGACAATTGAAAATAAACTTCAAATATTAATCAACATCTAAACTGAAAATAACATAATGTTCTCCTATTTATACTAGGCTAATGGACGAAAATAACAAACCTAATCTAAGTCCATTATGGATGAAAATAATTAAGTAAAAACAAGAGTTCTACCTTGTATAAAATTCTAAACAAGGTAATTCTAGAAAAGATAAAAAATTAAATAAATAAAAATCTATTCTAGATAAATTAATTCCAACTGGACTTGGGCTTTCAAGATGGCGTGTAGGACTCTTTAATGGGCTGCCCAAACTGTAATACCCTAGATTTTTTGGATGAGGTTTATAGAATTGTTAATCTTAGTTAATTAATTAAAGAAGGAATTTAATTAAGGTTAGCTATGATTGGATGTCAGTCACGACTTTTGGAGTCAGTTTTCGTAAAGATCGTCTTTTCAGAAAATATAATCTTCATTCTTTTATTGCCATTTATGGTCTCTTTAGAAAGGTTTTGACTCAAGGAGTACACTAGTATTTTCGGATTTCAAATCTGAGGTCATTTGAGTTCCCGGTGATGGAAAGCGTGTTTGAAAAGGGAAATGAATAGTAACTTTTGCGTGCGTTCGTGTTTTGAGAAATTTACGAAATCCTCCTCGTTTGTTCAAGTTCAGTTCTATCAGCCTCTCCTATGGGAAATGACTCAAGGATTCTGTTGGCGTTCACGGATTTTCATTCTAAAGTCAATCGAACGCTCGGGAGCTGAATCTGTCAGTCTGAGTGAATAGTAAAAAGTAATTCCAAAAAGGGAATATTTGCTCGTCTTTCTTCTGATGAACCAGTCTTATTCACGAATCAAGTTGGTTCACTAGTGTTCGAGCCAATGAGTCTCCCGGTATTTTTAGATTTCGTGTCTGAAGTCATTTGGACCTCGACATCGAATAAAGCAACTTTTAACCGAACCCGGGGTAGCTCTTGCAGTATTCCCGCACAGCAATGGCTTCCAAGGGAAGCCAAAGCTTTTCCTATAAATAGGGGACCACTCCTTTGCCATTCCTTACTCATTTTACTTTCACTCTACTTCTAAATCGAGAAGGTGAAATGCTTTGAAAACCGAGAAGGTTCTGCCGAAGTAAAAAGCGTTCTTCGTGAGTGTTCTTCAAGACGACGAGTGGAGTGGCGTGGAAGGGATGCGGTGAGGGAATGTGCTAGGGGCGCCGTTGAAATCGTAGCAGGCGGCTCTGCCGCCGTTGCGACTCGACGAGACGCCGAGCTAACCACATTCCTTCGACGCACCTGACCCCGTCCATTTTTGTTCGTCGGTCTCAATTCCATTTCTTTTTTGTCTTCAAATTCCGCATTTACTTTCCATTCTTTACGTTCTTCGTGTTCTTCATTATTGCTCGTCTAAAAGTTACATTTTGATTTTTTGTTGAAATTCCAAGTTAATAACGTGTATGTTATATTTCTCATTCTAATTCCGTTATTGTTATTCTAAGAAGATTAGCCTCGTTATTCCGTTAAATTCCGTTCCAGCCACACTTAATGATTTTGTCATTATTCTAATTAAAGGAGGATTATCGTGTTTATGCCGTTGTAATGCCAAAATTCCTTTTAAGTTAAAAGCATGTTGTTGCATGTTAAAATCAAGTACGTTGTTTTTATAAAATTTCGGGTTAATTGTTCTTCGTGTTCGTCGAAGAAATCAACGAACACGAAGAACAGTTGAAGAACGCAATTGAAGGAACCCAGATGAAGAGAGAGAGAAAAAGAGAAAGAGAGAGAGCCCCGTGGGGGGGGGGGTGCGCCGCCGCGCCACACCTCCTTCGGCCGTGCCCCAGTCCGCCGGAACAAGGCGGCCCCGCGGCGGCAGGGAGCCCGCCGGGGCAAGGCAGCCCCGCAGCGGCTCCCCCCTTCTCCGTGTTGTTTTCATTCGCCGTTTTTTTCGGCTATTTCCGTACCCCTTCTTTTCGATCTTTTCGAGTCTTTTAAATTATGTTACTTTCAAGCCATATTCAAATTTAAATTATAGTAAGGTGTTCAAGCTAATTTCAACTTATCTCGAATAAGATATTCAAGTTATTTTCCGTCTAAAAATTCAGAAAATGAATTGAGAAGTTCCTTAAATAAAATAACTCCTTCTCGAACCCCTATTAAGTCAAAATCGTGTTATCCATGTAAAGTCCTAGCTAAGGGAATACTAGTTGAGTATTATTTAATATCATGTTATTAGAAATCTTCGGAGGAGACCGCTAAGTCGATGATTCGACTTTTGTAGGAGGAACCGAGCCTCGGAGAAATACTAAGGAAGACCACCAGCTCATTGCCTCGTCTTCCGCCCCGTAATCGAGGTGGGTAAATCTATACTCATCTAAAGTTTGAGCTAATGAGCTCTAGAAGCATGTTAGGGCAAACGAGATATCCAATAAAGTATTTTTGCTCAACCTGATTAATCTCTGTACAAGGAAGAAAGAAAGAAAGATATTATGTTTTACTTGAGCTCTCAAGCATGTTTAGAAATGATAGAACTACTAAAAGTATTGTTTATGTTTAGCATGAGATGTTTAGAATTATCTTTAGCTCCGAATCATACTTGTTTACGTTCTTTTCCTGTAACTTAATGTTTATGCTTGTTAAGCTCGCAAAGTTAAGAATTAAGGTTTGCCTTGTTAGGGTAGTATTAGACCCTTTGTAGGTCGAGATCATGTAGTATTAAAAGATTAGCCTTAGACATTGTTCTAAGCTTGGTATTGCTAGCAAGGATAAGAAAGGAAGAAACTTAGTTTTTCACTTAAGCAGGATATGAGCTCGGAACTATTAAGGGAGTCACTGCTGGGTTTTTCCCTCACAAACTCATTTGGATAATTGAGGTAACCCCTCTTCTATCCTATGGCATGCCTAAGGGTACAGTTGACGTCAGGTTTGAGCTAAGATGGGCCCAAAGGAAAAGAAAAGATTTTACGGATATGGAGAGGGCTTTAGCGTTTTGCTCTCCATATACCGTCAGTTGATTGTTGGATATCTTGAAGTTTATTAAAGTGTTTTACTAAAACCCACTGAGTACATTAGTGCTCATGCCCCCTCTTTTTCAAATATTTTCAGGTTGAGATGCTGAGGATGTTGGTGGCTGTGGATGTGGGTTGGCTGCTAAGACTCTTCTGCTATTATCTAATATTTCCTTAGAATCCCACTATGTGATCTGCTACTCTGATACACTCTTTCTAATTCCGTTTTTAAGTCTTATTATGATTATCAAGACTCTATGAATAATCTCCCAGATATAATTATTTGAGCATAAGATGCATACTAAGTTCTATTCTACTACCTGAGTATGTTTTCCTTTCGTCCAATCAATGGACTTGCATGTATTATTAACTATCATCATCCAAGCTGATTGGTATCCGTCTAATCCCCAAAGGCACATCTCGACTGTCAAATCATCCTGTTAATCTTTCATTTTACCTCATTAACCCTTTAATGACACCCTGTCCCCATTCATAAACCCCTATCTCGGGACCGGGCTGTTACACAAACTCACCTCTTTCATGCCTTAGTCTTCTTGGGCTTCAACTTCAATACGTAGTCGGTATGCCCATACTGACCACTTGCGTTCTTCATGCCTTGATCTTCTTCATCTTCAATGGACAACATAGCAATCCATTTGGGGCTGCCATGATGCATTTCTTCTTCTGTAGTTGGCATGGTCTCATTCTTATCATCCCCCCCTGCTGAAAAGAATTCGTCCTCGAATTCAGGGCGTCATCATCGTCGAACTGAACTGCAGGAAAATGAAGCAAGTTAGTACACTTAAATGTTGAAGAATGCTTATGCTTACCAACTAAATTAGGTCCTCATCTAGGCCATTCAACATGCGTCTCTTGCTTGCATGACGGAACTTGTATCTCTTTCTTCTTCATCTCTTCGGTGCTTGTGCAGGAATAAATCATACCCATGGATCAATTGCTTTGTCGATCCGTTTGACAGAAAGTAGAAGGTTGCGATAAGGATCTTCATTTGCAGCTGATTCCACTACTTTATCACGAAATAAAGGATCATTATGGGGCTGAATTGAAGAGCTAGGGTGGAAGTGAGAGGCTGGTTAGCGGCGGCCTTGGTTGAATGCTCGGCGGCGGCCTTCTTCACGGCTGTAAGGGTTGCCTGTTTCTCCTTCTCTTCTTTGAACCTCTTTCGCATGGCTTGCTGATCCTTGGCAACTGCTTTAGGGGACAAAGGCTTCAAAGTTGTCTTTCGTCTATTTACTTTGACGGTGTAAGTATTCAGATGCCCGTCGTGTACAACATGACGATAAAACTGCCATGGTCGACCTAAAATGAGGTGTGCCATATCCATCGGGACAACATAGCACAAAACAATGTTAGAATAACTACCAATTGAAAAATTGACACTTACTTGACACACAACTCGAATTTCGCCTCTATTTGTGAGCCACTGTAGTCGGTAGGGCTTTGGATGCTTCTTTGGCTTCAAGTCGAGTTTGTTGACTGCATATTGACTAATAGCGTTGATCACACTACCACTGTCAATGATCATGGAGCAAGTCTTATCTTGAATTGAAGCACGGATATAGAAGATGCTCTCTTTTTGGTGTTCTTGCTCTTCTTCTTGGAGAATGCTCAAACTTCGGATTGTGACAAGATTGACAGCTGATGACTCCGGTTCAATGTCTTCAATCTCGTCTTCATCCTTGGTTTTCTCCTTGGTGGCATCGTCTTGTTATTCTTCCTCACTGGCTGATTCTATTTCATTATTTTTAGAAAGGAATAGAACACACCGGTTTGGACATTGGGCTTGAAAGTGGCCCCATCCTTGACATTTGTGACATTTAACATCATGGGCTCATGGAGGGGCTGCATTAGATGGCTGTGTAGACTGTGTTAGCCGTATAGGAGACAACCTGGACTATGTGGGTGGTGCAGACTCGGGTCTACGGCTTGGCTGTGGTGTAGAATGGTCTGAACGGTGAATAGGCTGACCGGGCTGTCCTTGGGAACGTGTGGGGTCAGTAGGAGATGAAGATGTCGTACCTTGGCTCGATGAGGGGCGTGCAAGGGCTGCAGTGTGGTGCAATCTCCGTTGTCCCTCTCTGAGCTGTCTTTCCACAATTGATGCGTAATGCACCATCTCTTCTATATTGGTGAAGTTCTTGAGTTCAACTTCACATGCGATGTCCGGATTCATGCCTTCAATGTACCGAATGATGGTAGCATTTAAGTCTCTTATTTCCCAACTCGGTTCAGGACGGTCTCAAGCTCCTTGTGGTACTCTTCAACTGATCGTGTACCTTGCTTGATCCGGGTGAGCTTCTTCTCGAGCTCTCTCTCATAATGGACTGGAATGAACCCTCTATGTATCAGGCCCTTCAGCTCTTCCCAAGTATCGATGGGTAGATATCTTTCACGCCGGTGTCGCTCCTGTTGCATCTCCCACCATGAGGCTGCGTAGCCTCTGAACTGTAGGCTTGCTAACTGGACTTTCTTGATCTCTGGAAAGTCGTAGCACATGAAAATCTTGTCTATCTTATGTTTCCAATCTAAGCAAAGATCAGGATCGTGAAGGCCTTCAAATTCTGGGATGCTCATCTTGATGTTATTGAGCAAGCTGTCATGATCTGCACGGCGATCTACATGTCGATCTGACGTGGTTATCACATCTCTGATATGGATCGTACTCTGCCTTGAATTCATCTGCAAAGTATCCATAATCTGCTTTAGCACCACGATCATAGGGATCGTTAAACTACACTTGAGGTTGGCGTCGCTGAACTTGAGGTGCTCTAGCATTCGCTCGGGCTGGCTTAACTGCACGAACTTCTGGCTGATGGGCTACTTCAGGCTAATGAGCTGCTACTGGCTGGCGAGCTGCTCCTTCTGGCTGGGCAGGGTGGCCTTGAATAGGTGGTGGAACAGGGATTCGAGCAGCAATAAGCTCGAGTTGTGCCATCATTTTGGCCAACGAACTTTTCAGCTTATCTTCCAGTACTTGATGGTGGTACTGGGCATCCCACGTCTGTGGCATTGATGAAACTGCATCTGTAGGGATACTAGGCGATGCGGGTGCCTCATCATGCATCTTGTTATATCCGTCTCTTGATTCCATGTGTACTTGCAAACACTTGAACAAACGTGAAAGAAAAACAAGGTATAGAACCTCACAATTCCTCACAATCACTCGTATGCTCTCTCTGAATTTTATCACTCGTGTATGTCATTCAAGTATGTAGTGCATGTGTTAATGTGGTAAGGTGATGTTGATCACTTCTCGTGCCCTTGGATAAGCTCCTCTTGGTCTTCTCAAAGGCTCGAACTAGTCGAACAAGAATCATGGTGAAACCGGAAAATTATTCATCAGCCAGTTTCACCTTGAAGATGATGGAATTTGGCCAAAAAAACATTTATAACACAGCGAAGCAAAGAGTTTGATTCGTCTCATCAAGACATTTCTGGAATGGTATTTGGAGAAAAATCGGAGGTCGGGAGCAGAAATAGTAGGGAGAAGATGAAAAATCGGGAAAAACTGGGTGTATTAGGATTTAGGAGTAAGAGTGTATGGACATGATGGTGTATGGGAAAGGTATGTTATTTTCGATCCTATAAGGTGCTAGGAATGAAAATTATAAGGCATGGAAGGTGAATGTGATGGATTAGGATGGGAATAAGCTAGGTAAGGTAAGAAAAGAATAGATAAGGTAGAATCTATTTGGTTATGTTTCACCTAGATGGACACAATCTAAATAGCCTAAAATACCTATCTATAGGAGGAAAGAGTCTAAAAACAATTAAACAAGAACAAGGAATAGAATTAAACAATGCAAATTCTTCTTCTTCTTCTTCTTCTTCTTCTTCTTCTTCTTCTTCTTCTTCTTCTTCTTCTTCTTCTTCTTCTTCTTCTTCTTCTTCTTCTTCTTCTTCTTCTTCTTCTTCTTCTTCTTCTTCTTCTTCTTCTTCTTCTTCTTCTTCTTTTTTGACGATTTCTTCTTTTTTCTCTCTTTTTTTGTGTGTTGTAGGGTTTCAACCCTCTGCTCTTTTCTCATTTTTTTGTCAATGAACAATCAAATTACAACTCGATGAAAAACAAAAAATAAAGACATGTGGATGATACGGAAGATAAAATCTGACACGTCAGATTGAACCACGACCAATAGAGCTGACCTGTCTCTGATGCCAAATTATGATGTAACCCAGACAGTGAATCTAAGTTAAATCTAGAGGAAATGTAGCAGAAGACTTAAGGACTCGAACACGTCAGATTTAGGAAGGACTCAATCCGACGAATTGTACTAGACAAACGACTAATCTATGGAAAACAAGACTCAAATAAAAACTGGAATTGACTCGATACTTTAGACACTTAGAATTATGCCTCAACTATACAAAACACAAATACCAAACAAATAGGGAAAAAGGTCACGACTAAGGTAGATGATAAGTTGGACGAACTAGGGTTATTTTGGTTAGGGTTTATGGAATGACAAAAGGATGTTTACTTACGTGAATATAGAGATGGATACATCGAGATGTTGAGAAACAAATGTTGATGAAGGTGCGGCAGCCTTGTTGTTGATTTGTATCTAGTCGAACCCGTAGAACTAGAATCCACAAACGCGATCGAATAATACTCCTCGATTGGTAGCGATTCCCCCGTGATCTTGAAGAACTCGAAAGAACCTTAAAGTAAAATATTAGATTTGCTGGATCTAAAGAGTATTGCTTTTGAACCAAAAACAATAAAAGTTCGAAAGGTGATCAACCGATGGATCGTGAGACAATTGAAAATTAACTTCAAATATTAATTAACGTCTAAACTGAAAATAACATAATGTTCTCCTATTTATACTAGGCTAATGGACAAAAATAACAAACCTAATCTAAGTCCATTATGGACGTATAAAATTCTAAACAAGGTAATTCTAGAAAAGATCAAAAATTAAATAAATAAAAATCTAATCTAGATAAATTAATTTCAACTGGACTTGGGCTTTCAAGATGGCGTGTAGGACTCTTTAATGGGCTGCCCAAACTCGCCTCTTTTATGCCTTAGTCTTCTTGGGCTTCAACTTCAATACGTAGTCGGTATGCCCATACTGACCACTTGCGTTCTTCATGCCTTGATCTTCTTCATCTTCAATGGACAACATAGCAATCCATTTGGGGCTGCCATGATGCATTTCTTCTTCCTTAGTTGGTATGGTCTCATTCTCATCACAAACTCTACCCAATTAGCTTCCAATCCTTCAACAAGGTGTATCATTATCTTGTATCTTTCTTGAGTTAACTGACTCAAGCTTCCAATGGCACCGAACATCATTTTGTTCATGATATCGAGCATGACTCCATACTCGGGCTTCAAATCAGTTTTAGTTATGGTAAAACTAAATTGCTTGGAGCAATTTGAAGCATGCCATTCTTTCCAGTAAGGTTCAGCTGAATCTTTCAGATCTTAAACCCTGGAGCCTTTTTTGGGAAGTTGAAAGATTTCTGCAACCTTTCTTTCAGTGATTTGGAGTTCTTTCCTTAAATCACTGATTGTATGAACTTTCCATCTGTAGTGACCTTTTCTTGAAG
Source organism: Perilla frutescens (assembly GCA_026008535.1). Lineage (NCBI taxonomy): Eukaryota > Viridiplantae > Streptophyta > Magnoliopsida > Lamiales > Lamiaceae > Perilla > Perilla frutescens. Next base: position 31,028,817 of record BRKX01000017.1, on the reverse strand, counting down.
CAAGAACTCACTTACCAAGTTTTGTCTGAAAAATCTTGGAGGAGTTTCTAGGTAGTGCAGAATTCCGGTCTTGTGAAGATTAACCAGAAGAAAAGGATTGTTTGATTCCTTAAGAATCAATTGAAATTTTTGCCTTTTCAGAAATTTATCTCTCATCATTTGCTCTTTTAAAGGAGTGAGTGATTTGAATGTTTCAACCTTTTTTTTTTGAAAAAAAATATTGACTGAGTTTGAATTGAAGCCCTTTTGAGAGAGAAAGAGAGAATATTCTTTTAAAAGATGATTTTCTTTGAAGAGTATGAGATTTCTCTTCTGAAGCTTTTGGTGTTGTGATGTTGTACCGTATTCTCTCAAAATTTTGAGCAAGGGGTTTTTATGAGTGAGGAAGGAGACTCATAAATGTGTTAGTTGAAAGAATTTAATTCCCCTTGTCATTTTTGGTTGTTGGTTTAAAATGACCATGAAACGTGTCATTGGTCTGCCAACGGTCCGAAATTTCTAAATAAATATTCACACGTCATTTATTTTGCAAAAATAATTTTATTTCTTTAAAGAAATCTTAAGTACACTGAATCACAAGATAATAACTAAAGAGTCTTGAATCAGCTTTGCTTGATCAGGCTCTTAGTCGCGCTTATGTTCAGTTTTTTTTCTTTTGACGGCAGGCAAGGTGGAGCTGTTTTCCCCATCATCAGAGCTAGAGGACTCACCTTCAGATGTTTGGAGTCCGGTGTGGGCTTAAAGCTTTCTGATCAGCTTCTCATACCGCTTCAACTGCTGTTGAAGGCTCTGAAGTAGCTCTCCTTGATGAGCTGTTAATTGCCCTGGTGATAGCCTGGACTGATTGTCTGCTTGGATTGTTTATGTAGGACTGGACTGATTAGTAGCAATGGTTAGCTGCAGATCATCTCCCCTGGATGATATTCATCTCTGTCTTCAGCAGCTTCAAGTTCTTCACAAAGAACTGTTTTGGATTGATCAACTATTTGCTCAGCAGTCTTGGCCACTAACTGATCTGCATCCCCCAGATCAATTGTATCATTGTGTCTTGATTCAGGGGGAGTCTCAGGATCCGCCTGAGCTTGAGCTTGAAGTGCAATCTGGACAGGATCAGCAAAGATCACTATGTCATGCACTTTAGGGACAGTTGCCAGCTGAATTGTCTGGTCAACTGGATCTTCAGCAGTTGTTTCTTCTTCTGCTGGTAGGGAAGAAGGCTCTATAGGAGCAGCATGAGATTCTCCTTGGACGTCTGAGTGTTCAATGGTTTCGTCATTGGGGAATAACTGTATACTTATAAGTTTTGCTTGCTAGTTGAGCTTGTGATTTGAGTGACTCATCAAACTCCTCATCACTGACAGTTCTTTCTTCAGCAAATTTTGTAGCTTCTGGCTGGACATGAGAGTCTAGAATGTTAATTTCATGTTCTTCGACCTGTGGAGGTACTCCAAACTGTAGTTCTTCTATAGTTTCATCAATGATGTCGTCGATTAGAGCATCTTCTTCTCTCTAAGAATAACTTCCAGCATGACTCCTTGACTGATGCTTCATCAGTTCATCAATCAACAATTTTTTGCTTCATCCTGATGTACTTCCATTTTGTTTCTTCATTCTCATCAGGATAAATAGAAAATTGTATTCCTTTCAGTTTGCTTACTTCCTCGACAATTTCGAACATGGATCCTTCTGATGGATTTGCACATTGTTTGCAAAGATGAAGCTGTTGTTTGAGCTCGTTCCTTTTCGTTGCCAAAGCATTCTTGGTGTTTGTCCATTTTGAGCTTCATTCGTCTTCTCGTTTCCAGAAGCTCATTTCATGAAATCCCATGAGCATCAAGAATGAATCAGCTTCATATACATGCCTCCAAAGGAGCAAGTAAACATACCTTAGCAAGGTATTATAGAGCTCTTCATAACCAGTTAATTCTACAGTGAAATGTCGAGCTGTGTACTGGTTGGTATGTTCCAAAGCCTAGTTCCTGATATTCTCTCCTTTTGAGAATTTTTTGATGTTTCCTTTGGTCTTGGGCATAAACGAGCATGTGAACTGGAAGTAATCTGCTCCAGCTCCTTTGTGTGGGATTTCTTGAGCAGGAATGATGTCCATTGGGTCTGCACATAGTCCAAAATCGATAGCAGACTGGTATATTAGATTCTCACTTATGACCCTTGAAGACTCTAGGAGAGGACTTTGAGCTTTTCTTATCTATGGCTGTGAGCTTTTGGCCTTTTTCTTGCTTAGCTGTTGTGATACCCTGACCCTTTTTGCTAAATTATAAATTATAATTTTAGTAAAATGATTTCGAATTAGTATTATTGAATATTAATCATGTGAGTATGTTTGTATGTTATGCCGATGTTTTATTGCAGGTTGTCTCACTTGAGCCGATACGTCATATCACGGTGGTATTATACTAAATGTATAATACATGATAACATTTAATATTAAAAGTGTCGAGTTATATAATAATGAATGTGTGTTATTGCATTGAGTTTTGTTTGCCAAAACCTTGAGCACCCTAACGCTGAGTTGATCGGGGGTTCAGGGGGCGAAGCACCCCGATGGGGGCTAGAGGGCAACGCCCCCTACTTTTTCGGTGTGTAATAAAAGTGTTTCGAAAATCTAAGTCATTTTAAAATGGAGTTAAAAATGTCCGGGAGTCAAAATAGAAACGGGGTTGAAGGGGGCACGCCGCGCGCCCGCGGGGCGTGGGCAAGGCGCGCGCCCGCAGGGTGTGCATGCTCGCGGAGGAGCATGGGCCGAGAGCATGGTCGCGCGGTCGCGGGGGCTGCGCGGTCGCGCGGGTCCGGCGATTTTACTACTTATAAATACAACACTTAACCCTTTCACCTTTATTTTCTTTTCTCTCCTTTGGGCGATTTTCCTCCCCCTTCTCTCAAGAAACCCTTCATCTTTTGGAGTAAATCCTTCTATCATCCTCCATCAACCAAGGTAACTTCATACCTCTTCATTTTGGTGATTTAAACACTCATTTCTTGTTGAATCAAACCTAGGGTTTGTTACCCAAAATTAGGGTTCTTCGATTTTGTTGATCCTCTTGCTCTAATATCTTGAACATATGGTTCATTTATCTCCTTGAGACTATATGTGAAGTTATATCAAATTCCTATGATTCATTGTTGCTAGGGTTTGGATCTTTGCCCTCATTTCCCTAGGTATTGTTGATAATTGTATGGAGATGTTATGAGGGTTGTATGAGGTTGATTTTCATGTATGTTAGAGCCCTAGGATGAAGGTGTTTGTATTTGAAATGTTGGGTCTAAAGGATTTAAAACGAGTTATAAGCATGTGGTTTAAATGTGTGTCCGTAACGTGTTCGATCAAATGCTTCAAAGAGTTTTAATGTGTATTTTGAGTCCAAAATCATAGTATGAGCTTGTATATCCATGGTCGTGTATGTGGAAATGTTTGAAGACTTTAAAGCAAAGTATAGCATGAGTTTGGTCTAAATTATGATTTAATTAAATAACTCGACGACTAAAATGAAAAGAGAACTGGAAGGTGCTAGGTGACGTGTTGGGACTCAAGGTGGACAACTTGTGGGCGACAAAGGAGTATTTCAAAGGTTGAGAAATTGTGAAAGCGTCTCATAAGGTGGGGTAACTCTAAACTGTGAACATGTGTAAGGTTATAGTTATTGTTGTGCTTTGATTGTATAAGTATGAAGGGTCTTCGGACTAGAGATAAAAGAGACCCTTCGGGGCATAAAGGAGATCCTTCGGGGTTGACAAAGAGACCCTTCGGGGCAGAGATCCTTTGGGATCGAATATAGACCTGTTAATGTCCTCCCTGGGGGGTAGTATGTCTGCGGGCATCCCTACAGGGCCAAAGATGTTCATTAACGGGGGCATCATGATGTTTGGACCCTACGGGGTTGAGACTAGTCTCCACAATGTAATGATAAGTCCATATGTTATATTTTCACTTGTGCAATTAGCTATAACTGTCTACAGTGTTCCCTACTGAGTATGTTATTAAATACTCACCCCATTCATTCAATGAATTTCAGGTTGAGGAGTCAAGGCCGGGGTAGGAGCGTTGTGAACATAAGATAACCCCACAAGCTTGTGTTATCTTTTGCATGCTCTTCTTTTGAAAATACTCTCATTATTATTATTATTACATTGATCACTCTTTTCGCCTTATGATCAATGATTATTGGGGATGGGAATAGCCCGATCTTTTGTAGGTTATGATGTATATAACTTGATATTATGCAAAACAATTTAAAGGCGGGTCGTTCGACCTTGGAGCCTATTACGTATGAAGTATGTTGTTGACCCTATATTTTGCATGTTGATTTAAGATGGTAGACGGGCGGGTTGAGTAAGACCTATGAGCCCGATAGGTTAGATGATTGCATAGTTGATGTGGATGGGCTTATGCAATGTTTCCGTTTGATAATATATTGTGTGATAGTATAGATTCGATAGATTGCATGCTAACTCGCGAAAATTTTACATTGAGAATTATGACGTCATGCCTAGTCATGCTTTTTGACCTAAGCTTCCGCTCATATTGAATATAAACACAAAAAATATGTAAGTGAATTGTATGTTAAGTGACGTGGCCAAACGGAGTAGTTTGGGGCGTTACAGCTATTCAGTCATCTTTTGAACTGATCGAGTGATAGGTCTTCTTGATTCAGCTTCAGTTCTGTCATTCTTCGCTTGATTATCCACGGATTCGGCTTGAGCTGATGAGCTTTCTTCAATGATGATTGTTCTTCTTGCTCTTCTGACTGATGACTGAGCTGATGATTCAGCCTTAGTTGATTGAAATAGAGATCTGACGTCAACTGATCTGAGAGGTTGAATATTTAGCGGTGTGCCGAATTTCTGAGACAGAGGAATATCATCTTCAGAATTTGTGGATATTCTTCTTGGTTTTTCAGTGACTGCTTTTTTCCATTTTCTTTTATAAGCAGTTTTCTTCTTGAGTTGAGTATTTTGCTGAGGGGCAGGCTCATTGATGGAGATTGACTTTGCACGTGGTTTAGGAATATAGTCCTGCCACATGATAGTTGTGAAAACACTCTCTTTCTTCATCAAGTCAGGAAGTTGCTTCTCCAAAATCAGGTTGATTCTGTTGAGAAAGTACATTCCATAAAGGAAGTTCTGGTCATTGCCATTCTTTTCCTAGGAGTCGACGAATCTCTTAGTTACCTAAAGAAGAATTTCGCCCAGTTGATCTTTATCTGATACATGATTGCCGCACAGACTTGGTATTTGGGCTCTGACATTTCTGACCAGCTTCCAGCAATTCCGATGATTATCTTGGAAGCGATTGAGCCCAGTGCTTGAAATTTCTCTTTAAAGAGAGAGATATAATGATTCTTTTTGAATTTAGAGGTTGCGTCTGCTCGTTTCCACAGTCTATAATCCCTCTCACAGTCAGAGTGAATATCTTCAAGGTTGGCTCCACTGGTTGGAAGATTGAACATTGCTCCTAATGTTTTAGCTGTGACAGTGAACCCCTGACCTCTTACTTTTGTAGTAAAGAAGTCTTCTCTATTGTAGTCATTAGAGTTGAGGTAGAACTCGGCTACTGCTTCTGAGTAGACTCTTGAAGGGGCGACTTCGAGAAATATTTGCAGTTGAGCATAATACAGTCTGGCAATGATTTCTCTACTCAGTTCTGAGTTCTCACAATTGTTAAAGAACACAGTTGGCTTAAAGAACTTATCCTTGAGCAGCTTTTCATAGAACCTGGATGAGTTTCCTCCGTTTGATCAGAAATTAAACTCTCTTCGATTACGGTGAGCAAGGTTCTAGGCCATGATTTCTGTTTGAGGGCTTTTTGAGGTGAAGATGAGAACTTAGAGGCGACATAGGGTTTGTTCTTTAGGGAGGAGAGAGAAGTGCTTGAAAGCAAAAAGTCAGAAGATGGTAAAGGTAACTTTGAAACTTCAGCCAAGTTATATATGATGAGAGATGATTTCAATCCAACGGTCAGAGAATTTTAAATCTAGTTGATTTGAACGACTTTGAGCATACGATGCCGAAGAGTTGGCTGAATGTGGCATTCAAAATCTATCCATTCTGAATTGATGAGGAGAGAGAAGGGGTAGGTAAAGCCAACGGTAACATTTCGAAGATACGTCATTTTACCGTTCAGTAATAAATTCAACTTTGAACTTATCTGATATTGGCTCTCCTCCAGTCTCCATGTGGCATTGAGCGGCTAACGTCACCAGTTGCCCTCTCGACTGATGATCTTCTTGGCTTGGAGTGATTAGTTCTAGCTGGAGTCTTTTCAGCTTTGACTCCTTGTCAGCTTAAGTTGTCCTCTTCAGCTTTGCTCTGCCTAAGCTTGTCAGCTGAAGCTTTGCTTTCTTCAGTCAATTTTGAATTCAACTGCTCTCATCAGTTGAATGTGACTGGTTGAAAACTGATGCTTTCTGCAGTCAGTTTACTCATTTTCATCTGTCAGCTTTCTTGCTGCCTTTGCCATTCTTTTAGAACTGATATGGGCTTTATCAATATAAGCTCCAAAGCTCAGTTGATTGAAGCCCTCTTGGGTTAGTTCTCATCATCAGCTGGAGTACTCCTCTTCACTCCTTTTGGATGATCATCGTCTTCCTTTGAAGCTAGTTCGAGCAAACCCAGTTAGATGCATAGCTCAACAAATCTAGCTTCTGGCAATGGCTTGGTGAAGATATTGGCTATCTACTTCTCCGTGTTGACATATTTGATACATATGTCTTTCTTCTCGATATGATCTCTGATGAAGTGGTGCCTGATATCAATGTGCTTCGTCCTTGAATGCAATACTAGATTTTAAGATATTGCAATAGCACTATTGTTATCACAATAGATTGGTACTTCTTTAGTCTCCACTTTGTAATCCTTGAGCTGTTGCTTCATTCATAAGATTTGTGCACAACAGCTTCCAACAGCTACATACTTGGCTTCAGTTGTTGACGTGGTAACTAAGTGCTGCTTCTTGCTAAACCAGGATATCAGTTAATTCCCAAGAAACTGACATGTTCCACTGGTGCTTTTCTGTCGATCTTGCATCCTCCAAAGTCTGAGTCTGAGTAGTCGGTTAGACTCAAGCTATCATCTCTCGGATACCATAACCCAAGATTTATGGTTTTCTTGAGGTACTTAATGATCCTCTTCACTGCTTCGAGATGACTTTTCTTCAGGTTGGCTTGGAACCTTGCACACAGTCCGACTGAGTAGGAGATGTCTAGTCGATTGGCGGTCAAGTAGAGAAGAGATCCAATGATTCCTCTGTAGTGCGTCTGGCTAACTAATTCTCATTTCTCATCGAGAGTAGGGCTGGCAATTTTTGACATGACACGATAGCACGACACGAACATGCATGAAATTAACGGGTTAGTATTTAGTGTTATGGTATTCGTGTCCTTATCGTGTCGACCCGATAAGAACACGAAAATTTCATGTCCTGTTCGTGTCGGGTTTGTGTAACCCGTTAATATTATATAAATACATAAATAAATATATTAATTATATATAATAATTTAAAATATTTATTTAATCTAAAATTTTAGTTAAAACTCAATTATTTAATTTAAAATTTATTTATTTGAATTAAAATTTATTTATTTAAATTATAATTTTAATTTAATATGTACTATTAGTTATTTTATATCATGTCATTGTCGTGTTCATGTTCTTTCCATGTCTCTATCGTGTTATGTTGGCACGATAAGAACTCATATTTTTCGTGTTCGTGTCGTGTCCGTGTTTATATATAACGGATCGTGTTCATGTTCATGTCGAGCAGATTCTTAACGAATCGTGTTTGTGTTTGGCCTTATCGTGTCGTGTCGTGTCATTATCGTATCAACCCGTTAACGACCCAATACACACGAATTGCCACCCTTAATCGAGAGTCAGTTGCACTGATGTATTCATTGAAATTTTGAGAGATTTTCCCTTGTCGGTTTCAAACTTCTTGACAAGCTCCTTGATATATTTGGCTTGGCTAATGAATATTCTGTCTTCAAACTGCTTCACTTGGAGTCCTAGGAAGAATGCCATTTCTCCCATCATGCTTATCTCAAATTCGCTTTGCATCAGTTGAGCGAATTGAGTGCAGAGATCTTTGCTCTTGGATCCAAAAATTATGTCATCCACATAAATTTGAACCATCAAGATCTCAGCTGATCGTTCTAGCTAAATAAAGTACGATCGATGACTCCTTTCTAAAACCCATTCTTTAGCAAGAACGTTGTGAGGGTTTAATACCAAGCTCTTGGCGCCTGCTTCAGGCCATATAGAGCTTTCTTCAGCTTGTAGACTTGATCTCCAATTTCAAAGCCTGGAGGTTGCTCGACATATACATCCTCCTTGAGCATCCCTTGCAAGAATGCACTTTTCATGTCCATTTGATAGACCGTGAAATTGTTGTGAGCTGCATAGGCGAGGAACAATCTGATGGCTTCCAATCTTGAAATTGGTGCGAATGTCTCATCAAAGTCGATCCCTTCACTTTGTGAGTAACCTTTGGCTACCAGTTTGGCTTTGTTCCTTGTGATCACGTCTTGTTCATCCAGTTTGTTGTGAAATACCCATTTAGTCTCAATGACTATTTAAGTTTTTGGCCTATCAACAAGAAACCACATGTCATTTCTTGTGAACTGGTTCAGCTCTTCTTGCATTTCTATAATCCAATCTGAGTCTTCAAGCGCTTCTTTGACATTAGCGGGTTCCATCTGTGAGATGAAGTATGTAAAAAGTGCATGCTCTGTTGACCCTCTGGTTTGAACTCTGTTCATGGATCCCCAACAATTTTGTCGACTGGATGGCTTCGGAACTATTTGGGAATGGTTGCCTCTGTTGTGCCTTCGACTGCTTCATCAGTTGCTCCATCAACTGATTCTTCAGCTGCTCTTTCAGCTGATTCTTCGGCTGGTCTATCAGCTGCTGTCTCGGCTTCAGCTTGTTCTTCATTTTCACTGATTCTTCCCCCTATTTCAGTTATGGGGTTTGAGGTTTCACAACAATTTGTGTCCTCATTGACCAAGTTATCTCCAACTGGTCTAGAATCAGTTTCAATGTCATCTTCTAGTGAAGCTTAAAACTGCTCTGGACAATGTGATCAACATAGTCCAACAGGTTTTCACTAGGCAATGCTTGCTCTGATGTATAGTTCTCCTTATCAAATACCACATGACATGTGACTTCCACAACTAGTGTTCTTTTGTTGAACACTCTGTAAGTTTGAGAATGAGGGGCATTATAGCCGAGAAAGATCCCCTCATCAGCTTTGGCACTGAAAGCTTTCAGCTGGGATTTGCCATTGTTGTGGATATAACATTTGCAGCCAAATATCTTAAAGTAAGAGATAGAAGGCTTACGACCCTCAAACAGCTCGTAGGGCGTTTTATCATGGGTGATGACTATGGCACTTATGTTTTGTGTGTAGCAGACTGTGTTAACTACCTCTGCCCAATAGCATTCAGCTATGTTGGCATCTGCTACCATTGCTCTAGCTGCCTCCTTTAGCGTGCGATTCCTCCTTTCAGCTACACCATTTGGTTGAGAATTCTTGAAGCAGAGTGTTCATGAGTGATTCCTAGTTCACTCAGGAACTTGATCATTTGCTGATTGACAAATTCAGTTCCATTGTCAGATCTTATCCTTTGAACTGATTTCCCTTTGTCAGTCTGCAATCTTCTGATCAATGTTGATAGCTTCTCAAAAGTCTCATCCTTACTTCTCATGAACTCCAACCAGGTATACCTTGAGTAGTCATCTACTACTACAACTGTAAACTTTTTGCCTCTGGGGGTGGGTGGTTTCACAGGTCCAAACAGGTCCATGTGAAGCAATTGAAGAATGTTAGTTGTTCCTTGAGGATGATTTTTATTTTTGAATGACGACTTCACCTGCTTCCCTTTCTGGCATGGTCCACAGACGCCAATTTTCTTGTAGATCTCCTTGGGAAGCCTATCAACTAGCTCCTTCTTGGCCAGGTAGTTGATAGTTTTGAAGTTGAGATGATTTAGTCGTCGATGCCACAACCAGCTTGCTTGAGTTGATCTTTTGGAAAGAAAGTAAGCTTCTGAATAGCTAGTTGACCAGTCAACTACATACATGTTGCCCTTTCTTACTCCAGTCAGAAGTATAGCTCCAGTTAACTTGTCTCTGGTGTCACATGAGCTATTGCTGAAGTCGACTGAGTACACATTGTCACAAAGCTGACTGATGCTCAGCAGTTTGTGCTTCAGTCCTTCAATATGTGACACGCCATTCACGACAACTTTTCCTTTGACCACAAACCCTTCTCCAATGGTTCGGCTCTTTGAGTTGTCTCTAAAAGTGACTAGTGATCCCTTAACCTCTTTATAACCGTCAAGATCATTCTTATCTCCAGTCATCTATTTTGAGCACCCGCTATCCAGATACCAAGTATCTTTGACCCTTTTCTTGGATAGGATGCTCTTTTTCTGCAAAGCAAAAGTCAAGATTTAGGTACCCGCATGATATCGGGTCCTGAGAGGTTAATCATGTGTTTGGGAATCCACATACGCCAAACTTTTGGCTTTTCTTTTTCAAAAGATCCTTCAGCATTAGATCTCTGGATATGCATCGGACTTCTTATAACTGTTCGACTGAGAGTTGAGTCCTGTGATCTATACCTCCGATGAGATTCAGGATAGAAGACTTCAACTAATATCCTCTCATATTGTGACCTTGATGCTCTCTGTCTTGGTGAATTTCATCTGACCGTTTGACTCTGAGCTTTTTGGCCTTTGTGGTATGGCCAATTTGCAAACTAGTTGTAATTGGGATTGAATATTGATTCATCCATTAAGTTTGAAAACTCATTGTACTGGGTTGCAAGGTCACTTGGAGTGAACTCCTTCAGAGAGATTGGATTATGTTGTCTTGCATAATACAATCTTGTGTGTACATTTCCATTGGGGTTTGAAGAACTCCCAGGTTGAAATGTATTGAAGGAGTTTCCAGATCGTTGAACTGATGGCCTATTTTGAGCTGATGCTCTTGTCTGAATGACTGGCCTTTGGTGAACTTCAAGTCTTGGTTGAACTGATGACCTGGAATGGAATAAAGGCCTCCTAAGATTTGGCCTTTGATGAGCTTTGGATTTTGATCGAGCAGTAGATCTGGACTGCTGAGCTAATCGGTGTTGAACTGGTGGCTTTGACTGAGCACCAAGCCTTTGAAAGATCGACTGTCTTCGAGTTGCCCTTCTCGACTGATTAGTCTGATCTATGGGCTGAGCTTGAGGAGTTTCCAAGATGCCCTTCTCTTTTGACTCCTCAATTGGGGGGACTGAGCTGGTCTTGTGAATACTCTTAGGATTTCAGATTCATAGCTCTGTACAACTGCCTTGCCCTTCTCTGCGGCAGTGTACTTACTATATCCCAGCCCTGGGCTTCCAGATTCAGTTCTTTGATGACTCAAGATTTCATCAAGACTCTAGGATCCCTTCTTGAACTTGAGGGATAATTCTTCATTTTCAAGAATTTCTTGCTTGAGCTGCTCATTCTCAGCTTCTAATTCAGCATTTCTTAGCTTCAGCTGATCCATTTCTGTTGACTGAGCATCAAGACCTTTCAGTTTTTCATTTTCAGCACTTAGCTCATCAACTCTGCTTCTAAGCTCATCATTTTCACCCTTCAGTTCAATATGCATACTTGATACATAAGCTAATTGATCTTCTAGGATTCTTAACTGTTCATCTAGTTCATTCCTAGAGATCGAAGCTTCATGTATATGATAGAATGAGGTTATTGAGTCAGATTAACTAACCTCTTCATCATTATCGGCCATGAGACATAGTAGAGCTTCATCATCGGAGCTATAGCCATCTGAGTCGATTCCACATGGATAGTCTGTATCATCAAGCACATCATTCTCAGAGTTTGCGATCATTGCTTTCTTTTTAAAGAAGCTTCTCCCCACTTTGGCCTTTTTGTATTTAGAAAGCTCTGGACACTCATATGTTTAGTGTCCTTGCTTATGGAAGTGGAAACATTCTTCTATGTTCCTGTTTTTCATCCTGAATTGTTCAGCTAGACGATCAGCTAACTGTTGGTTCCTCTCACCTTTAGCAGCTTCATCAGCTTGGGATTGAGCTGATTATTGATCTCTGACTTTTCTTAGCTTCTCTAGTAATCTTATCATTGACTAGATTTGCTCATTTAAAATCCTCAGTCAGGATCTCTTTTTTATCGGCTGACTCTCTTCTTCGATCAGTCACCGATCCCCCTGGATTCTCTTTAACAGACGAGCCTCTTGGTCAGAAGTTGTTTCTTCTGCAGGCTTCTCTGAACCGATTTATTTCAGCATAGAAAGAAGCATCATGAGAAGAGGAAGTGGATGCTTCTCTCTTTCGGTTCAGGTTGTACTCATGAGCTTTGAAAGATCCAAATAACTCTCTAGGAGTAATGCTATTTAAGTCTCTCAACTCTTTAGTAGCAATTACTTTCATATCCCATTCATCAGTGAGATTGTCAAGAACTTTTGAGTTCATCTCGCTGTTGGGATAGTTTCTTTCCAAATTTTTCATCTCGCTTATGATGCCAAGAAATCTTATTTCTAGGCTCGAGATGTTTTCTTCCGGCTACATTTTGAAAGACATATTTTTTAACTGCCAGTTGGAGCTTGTTTCCTTTGATAGCCTCAGACTCTTTGCATAGATCTGCAAGAAGGTCCCAAATCTCCTTCGTTGTTCTGCAGTTTTTTATGTCTTTCATGCGATCCTCATCTAGAGTTTGAAAAAGTGCTGCTTGAGCGACAAACTCTAGATTTTTCAACTTATTCTCTTCACCCGTGAGAAGATGAGTTGGTTTTGAGATCCTGGCCGGTTGGTTGACCTCCATGATGTGGGCTTCGTTATCCATCACTATGATGATTGGACCGTCTTCAATCACCTCCCACATATTCTCATGGATGGAGCATAGATAAGCTTTCATCCTCCTGCTCCAATTATCATAGTTATCAACTGAAAAGAGAGGTAACTTATGGTTTCCCATAGCTTGAAAGGTTAGCACAGATAAACAGATCTGCTTCAAATGATTTGCAGAAATGGCTGATCCTTAGAATCAACCGCTCTGATACCACTTGTTGGTCTCGGTGCGAGTCTATATCAGTTTAAAGGAGGTGAATAAACTGACTTCAAAAACTTTAAATGGATGCTGAATAGATAGGGCCCTGACTCGCTTGGATATTTTATCTATGCTTGCTGATCCGTTGAGAGGAACTGACTGAAGCTTAGCTGGTGAGCTGATCAGTTTATAACTGATAGCTTGAAGACGTGGCTGAAGCTTGTCAGTGTAGTCTGTGTGTATGGAGGTGTGCAGGTTAAGAACATGCAAAGCTGAAAGCAGTAACAACAGCACAAACAGAACTTTATAGAGGTTCGAAGCTTCCTGCTTCTACGTTCTCTCTTCCTTCCGCAGAAGGGCAATCCACTATGCAAGTGTAAAGTTTCTTTATTATAGTTACACAGTGAAGAATTCCTATTGGATCTGAAAATGGCACCATTCAACCCGAGCGCGGCCTCCTTTCCAACTGTTGCTGTCCCAGAAGAATGTACCCGTCAGTACACGCCCCTCCTCAACCAGTTTCTGGGTCAACAGCTCACACTTATCGGTCCCAACTGCTCGCTGAGACTATGCATGCTATTGCCCGTCTTTACACAATTTTAGATCTCGCTCGATCTTCAAGAAGACAGTCTTGAATCTGTTATCAACCTGGAATGCTCTTTTAGCTTGAGCTGAGTGGTTGATCTTTGAGGGACTGAACTGAGAAACTTTACTCTTACCGGAATTTCACGTCAGCTTAGCAGCTTGCTTTGAACTTGAAGCATGCCTTCTCAGTTGAGACTTTTCACACTTTGAGAGTATTAAGCTTTGAGCTATGGGGAGGGAGAAAGAAGAGCTCGTTCTGCAAACTAGCAAAGTTAGATTGGCGAAAGTCTTGGCCAAAATTGATTTCACTCTCTTTAAATAGATGAGTGGATTTTAACCGTTATGATTGGCGATTATTTAGAAATCACCGGTGGCATTTTAATGCATGTAGCCATTTGAAGCTCTTAATGAACTAACCATTTTAACTTTAATGTTTTCTGCTCTAAGATCATCATGATTTTTTAAAGATTTCCTGTTAAGATCTTCATTGACTGCTTGTCAGATAGAGCAGGTGATTCGGCTATTATTTTTGGATATTCAGCTGATGGGCTCTCAGCTATCTCGGCTTTCAGCTCTGAGATTGTCCAGTTGGCAGATCCTCAACTGCCTTGAGCTTTTATCTTGATATAGTCCACTTCAGCTGACTTAGTAGCTAAGCTGGAAAAGCTTTCAGTTCTGGACTTATCAGTTGGCTACCTGATTGAGCTTTTACCTTTTCTCCATGAACTGATCTATGGTCAATTCAGTAGTGGCTCAATGCTTTTAAAGCTATTTTACTAGCTAACTGATCTTTGATCAGTTTAGGGTCAGCTCTGACTGATCTTTGATCAGATCAGTTTCAGCTTTCAAGCTGACTCTGTCATCAGTCTATCTTGGCTTTCTACTAAGACTGATGATTACTCATCTGTGGGTGCCTACCAGTCTCCAAAGTTCTCTTCCCCCTTCACAGCTTTTCTTAAGCTTTGAAGAGTTGACTTTGACTGGCCTGATCAAGGCAACCTTGTAAGCTAGTTGACCATGCTTTGAATAACTGTCTCTCATCTCAGCTTGAAGTCTTACTTGGTCATTATCCCTGATTTTCAGTTTTTCATAACCTACAGTTTTTCATTAAATCATCACACATATTTTGACATTTCATCAAAACCATCATTTGGGATTTTCCCAACAATTTTCATAACATTGGTTATATTTACTTAAATAGAGAATTGAAGTCTCTAATGTACTCCAATCTTTTCATTAATAAATTAAAACGCAGTATTCTGTTGATTTGTGTATTCTTCACACTGATAATGCTCTTGAGTTTACGCAGACATTTATTTTCTGTGCTTCGCATGGGATAATTCATCAAACTTCATGTTCTCATACTTCTCAACAAAATGGGGTTGTTGAACGCAAACATCATCATATTTTGGATATTGCTCGTATGATTTTTTTCTCACATGCATGTTCCTAAACAATTGTGGTTAGATGTGGTCCTTGTTGTTTGTTTTCTTATTAATAGGTCTTGAATGAAACTCTCGAAAACTCGATGCAAATAAATGAATTTTTATTCTACGTTTTCGGGCCCATATATCCACGTTTAACTCTAGTCAGTAAATAAATAAAATTTTGACAAATAACTAATTGATTTTTTCTTTCAGTCAATGTGCGGATTCTTCCCCCAACTAACAAAGAGGTCTTGGTGAAATTGCCACATATGAATTTGAGTATGATTTTACAAAAAAAATAGCTCACTATTTCTCGAGAGAGGATGGGAAACATGTTGAATTGAATTGGAGCCATGAATCTAAGAAATGATGAGAATTCTTGATCTCTCTCAATATCTCTCACAATTCTAAAATCTAGAAGCATGAGCTTCTTGCCTATAGGAACTGTTTTTTGTCGTGGTCCCAATTTAATACTAAACAAGTCCAAACTAATTGAATATTTGTATCATAAATTCCTCAAATTGGTTTACCATTTCCATAAAAGATATAATTGACAATTCGAACCTATCATTGGGAGAGGAACAACAGCTAGAAATAGCTGCTAATACCTAATACCCCGTAGGCTGAGGAGAAAAAGGAGCAATCCGCCTAAGGAGGAGCTTGCGTCTGATTAGCTAGTTGGTGAGGTAATAGCTTACCAAGGCTATGATCAATAGCTGGTTCGAGAGAATGATCAACCACACTGGGACTGAGACATGGCCCAAACTCATACGGGAGGTTTCCACAATCGCTTTAATAGGTGCTATTCCTATAGCTCATCAATAAGAAGTATTTAAAATAAGTAATTCAAATAGAATTAACACAAACATAAAAGGTATAATTCATTAATTTGAATTACTGTTTAAAAAATAGAATAGAAAATAGAAAGGATTTGGTTTTATGTGGATCTATTACCAATCTATTTCCCTATTTCATATTTGTTAAAATCAGATCTATTGAATTTTTGTTCATATTAAAATGAATTAAAATTTATTAGGAGATGATTAATGCTGCTCGAACATATACTTGTTTTGAGTGCCTATTTATATTTTGTTGGTATATATGGATTGATCACAAGTCGAAACATGGTTAGCGCACTTATGTGTCTTTAACTTATATTAAATTCAGTTAATATCAATTTTGTAACATTTTCTAATATTTTCGATAATCATCAATTAAGAGGAGACATTTTTTCATTTTTTGTTATAACTATTGTAGCTGCTGAAGCAGTTATTGGACAGGTTATTTTATCATAACCAAAAATCAACTCGTATTAACCAATCAAACTTGTTGAATGAATAATATTTATTGTATCCGTGGAAATTTGAATATTTATAGTAAAGTCTTGCCCCCGGATTTCCATAAAAGAGAAACCCTATTAACACTTCATATTAGCTATTAGTAGTGATTGAATTTCTATGTTTAGTTTGATAGGAAATAAGATATTAAAAAAAAGAATTGTGGATTGAATGACTATTCATCTATTGTATTTTTATACAAATAGGGAGCAAGAAAACTCTATGGAAAGATAGTGGTTTAATTAGACGGTGTTTAAGAATGAGTTAGAATGCCAGTATGGAATAAATAAATTAACACACAATCTTAGTCCTTTTGAAAATACTAGTGAGATTGAAAATCTTAATTGAAAAGGTAGGGCTAAAAACATTCATAATTGCAAGGGTCGTGACAATTCTAGTTACAGTGATATCGGTCGTTTATTTGGCATGATGGTGACGGGATTGTTAGAACTGATGTTCCTTTTAGAAGGACAAGATCCAAGTATAGTGTTGAACCAGTAGGTGTAACCATTGAGTTCTATGGTGGTGAACTCAATGGAGTCAGTTATAATGTCTTGCATAGGCATATTCTTTTTTCTTACCTTCATCCTGATAAACCACTTTATCATATAACTCCTCGTGTGTTTGGGTGTGTCTGTTTTGTGCATGATTTACCCCTGGTTTGGATAAGTTGTCTTCTCGGTCTGTTAAATATGTTGTTCTTGAATATTTTCGCACTAAAAAATGATACTGTTGTCTTGGCCCTCTTACCCGACGGCACTATACATGTTCTGATGTTACATTCTTTGAGTTTCAACCTTATTTTCCCCCAACTTTAAGTCAGCCTCGTGACCCTATTCCTCTACCAGTTCCACCATCTCCGTCTTTCGATCCTCTTCATCAACCTTTGCGGGTGTATACTCGACGCCTACGTACTCAACAAGAGTCTACCTCATGTTCATCACCCGTTCATTCATTTGCAGCTCTTGATGATCTTATACATCTCTTCGATGATCTATCCATTGCCTTACGCAAAGGTAAATGCACATGCACTACTGAACATCCTTTGTCTAGTCATATTTCTTTTGATCAATTGGGTCCTACTTTTCACTTTTTTACTGTTTCACTTTCTTCTGTGTCCATTCTAACTTCTTACTCTGAGGCATGTCAACAATCTGCTTAGCGGCGTAGCTATGGATGGGGACATGTCTGCTCTTGTCTCTTAATACACAATTTTTGTATGCACTTAACTGCAACTGACATAGATCAATGTAATAAAGCTAGTAAATCGAGTATCATATCCACAAGGACTGTAATTAAGATATACATCAAGTACTAAGCTAACAAATTCATATTATCCAGGCTATCCAATTTCTTAAGTGAATTATTTCTAGGCAAAGAATTAAAATTAAACTATTAAACTCAATTATCAAATCAAATGCAAATTAAACAAGATTAAAAATGTGAACTATCATATAACAAAACTAATTAATTATAGGGAATGCAAATACATGAATCCATTACATATTAATCTAATTATATCAATTTCAATCAAATTAATGATAAATGATCATAATTATAATTACCTATCTCTGTCAGGTCTCAAGCTAGAGTAGATCAATAATTTATCTATTACTTTCGTCTCTAGATTAATTGTTAACTCCCAATAGATCAACAGATTTAAAACTTCTTATAGATCCTAAGTACGTGTATCAAATTATTTAATTTAATCCCACTAATTAATTATCTCCACTATGACTCAAATTAATTAGCTAGCATTCAATGACTATGACCTTAATCATGCATAAGAAATCTAAACTTGAATGTTTGAACCATATAATTGGAAGAAAAA
Source organism: Perilla frutescens (assembly GCA_026008535.1). Classification (NCBI taxonomy): domain Eukaryota; kingdom Viridiplantae; phylum Streptophyta; class Magnoliopsida; order Lamiales; family Lamiaceae; genus Perilla; species Perilla frutescens. The sequence goes on along the minus strand of BRKX01000017.1, from coordinate 31,010,564 downwards.
TTGATGAAGAATTAAATCAATAAATAATTTCATACATGCTACTAACTTTATAATTAACTATAAAAACTACTCATACATTATGAAATCTAAAATAAAGGAATAAATAAAGAAATTAAAAGACATAATTAAAATTGCAAAAGATGAAAAGAACTGTAGTGGAATGATGTAAAATAAACTTCAATCTTTAAAATTGTAGAGAAAACATCCGTCATTCCGCTCTAAAATCTAAAATAAAACTGAAAAATTGATAGTTATGTATTTTACACAACTTTTGGATATGAATTGATGATATTTATTATATGAAGTTGTGTATTTTATATAGCTTTTGTGAGCATATTGTTATCATTTGGAGTTTTGATGTGTTTGCTAGTTTTGCAGTAATAGTTGTGATTTCATTGCATATTTGAAGCAAAACAGTTAAATACGGACAAGAGGAGTTGAAGAGGGATTTAATTAGGCTCTTGAGCTTAATTAAATACTAAATTAAAGCGTAATGGATTGGATTAAATGATCAAAACCCGAAGAAATTCAAAGCCCAGTGCGAAAGACGCTTGGGTCGACCTGAAAATCATGGATCAATCCAAGCCAGTGCAAATTCTTAAGGCACGGGTCGACCCGACCCAACTCATTTAAGTCGACCCTATACAAAATCAGGTCTCTAGGTTGACCCAGCTACCTCATTCGATCCATGTGTGCGGGTCCGTGAGAATGTGATTTTTATCTTCAATTAAGGGTTTTAAACCTTGATATAAAAGCTCCCACTTGGATACATGCCTCATACACGAGATATACACTTAGAATGCACCAAGATAGAGGTGAAAAAGACATGTTTGTTATCTACTCGGGAGGAGTTGACAAGGTTGCTAGAGATGGAGTGCTACTGCAGAAGAGACAAGACCAATGGATTTCCCCATGTTATTCGGTTCTATTGTTAATTTTGTCATGAACACTTATACTCTAGTTTTTGTTGTTTATTTAATTATGTCAAGCTAATTTCATATCTATGTTTTAGGGATTGGATATTATGGATTTTATAATATGATTTAATTACTTTCTTCCTGTTATCTATTAGGGCTTGATTTCTATGAGTTTATTTATATCTTATATGGATGCTTGATCACCCTTTATGTATGCTAGTCATTAATTTGAAGTACTGACCAGAGAAGAATTAGTGATAGAAATATAGAAATCAGGTTTATGTGTGCATGGAAGGACCGACCAAGTGAACAAATATCACATAGGGTTAAATAAATCTTCGTGTACTAGATTGGGAGTAATAACATGTGTGAAGAACCAACTGCAGTGAAGTGCATGCTCATTATATCTATGATATGGTTTGTCTTTAAAAGCAGCTTAATAACAAACTAGCGATTCCCAACCATTGATAGTTTAAAGACAAAAGCCGGGTTGCAAGAGTTAATGAATATTGATAATTGATATAATAATCCAATTTCCCTAAAGCTTAGCTTTCGTTTAACTAATTAGTCCAATTATTTTATTCTCTGCATTTATTTTGTGTTATTTTATTTATTTCCATTTTACTTGTTTGTTCAGTGTCTAGATATTAATTAGGTACTTGTGTTTGAGAACGTGAAAATAGCAGTCCTTGTGGGATAAGATACTCTTGCTCACCTAACTATTACAATAACATCGTGCACTTGTGGTTCACTTATTTGCTAATAAATAGCGTGTCAAAAATAATAAAAAAGAGGTCCCAAATTTCATCAAAGAAAAGCCCTTAAATAGTAGAGAAAGTTGAAATCCACTAAAGAAAAGAGAGCCCGGTCTAAAAGAAAATCCCCTGGAAGTCACCGAAATGAGCACGAGACGTGCAACGGGAAGCACGGTTCGTGCTCTTAATTGAATGGAATATCGTGGTTTCACCGAGAGTGGAGCACAGACCGTGCAATAGGAAGCAGGAATTGTGCTCCTTTACCACAGTGGCAAAAGTGTTGTCTTTTGTCGGCACGGTTCGTACTAAACACGGTCCATGTTATTTTTCTGACGCCTGACACTCTTCACCATTTTGCTCCGTTCTCACTCGTTTCTCATCTGATTAACCCGATTCAAGTTGGAGAATAACCCTAACTCGATCCTCTATATTTATAACCTATTTTCTAATTAAATTGAATCCCAAAAGTATCCATTTTATAGCCCACACTTCTACACAAAGAGAAAAAATGTGAAATTGCACAAGAAAATGCAAAAATATGATAAAACACCAATCTATGTGTTAGGAAAAACTATCAAGGAACCCCTAGATCAGGTTTTGATGAGATGTCAAAATTATTTATGAAAAACTGACCAAAGTTCAAGCTGTAGATCGAAGTTGATCAGCCCAGGGCATCATCATAAAGGAACTCTAGAAGAGTCAAGTCAACCTATCTGAAGAATGACCCACAAGTTGAAGGACACGTAATCCAGTCTAAAGTTCAACTTGGCTGATGAATCATACCGGTCAAAGTAAGCTGACAACCGAGTCAGCTGAACTGAGAGAGAAAGGAGTTGACCAAAGATTGAAGAAGCTGATAGAATATCAGTTTATGTCAGAGACTGACAATAGCCAACTAGAGCGATGGCCAATCTCAGCTGATAAGCCCAGAACTGCCAACTGGAGCGATGGCCAATCTCAGCTGATAAGTCCAGAACTGCCAACTGGAGCGATGGCCAATCTCAGCTGATAAGCCCAGAACTGCCAACTGGAGAGATGGCCAATCTCAGCTGACAAACCCAGAACTGCCAACTGGAGCGATGGCCAATCTCAGCTGATAAGTCCAGAACTGCCAACTGGAGCGATACCCAGACTTAGCTGATAAGTCCAGAACTGCCAACTGAAGCAACATGCAGATTCAGCTGATAAGTCCAGAACTGCCAACTGGAGCAATAGGCAGACTCAGCTGGCAAGCTCAGAACTGCCAGCTGGGACGATAATGTAACTGAGTTGAGAAATACAAAACTGCCAACTGAAATTCCAAACTGCCAGGAGAGCTGAAGCCAGAAGACTCGTGAAGTGTATTGCTTAAATCAGCGTATCTTGGAATAAATGCTCCTTCAAAGATCCTAGAATTTAATGAAGATCGATTGTCAGAGTAACGGCTACTTCAACCAAATGATCCAAGCTATCATTTAAGATCTCCTGCCGTTGATGAGCCAACAGGGCCACTGATCAAATGGACAATGGAACTCAACGGTTACAAAATCACTCATCTATAAAAGATGAGTGAATCTGAGTTCTAAACACTTTTCGCAAATATAACCTCTTGCCAACCTTCGCATATACAAGCAATGCTTTTCTTTCTCCCTCCCACTCAAGCTCAAGTGCAACGTTCGATAAAAACTGCGAAAGTCAAACTGAGAAGAAGAATTCACTGAATCAACATACGCAACCAGCTGTTGAAGATCAAGCCAGGACAACCTTCTCAGTTCCAGCTATTCAATGATCAACTACTCAGCTCAATCAAAGGAGCACATCAGTTGATACCTCCTTGTTCAAGACTAATCTCTTGAAGATCGAAAGAGATCTAAAACCTTGTAAAGACAACAATATCACCTACCTTCCTAGCGAGCAGTTAGGGACTTCAAGTATGAGCCGTTGACCAAGCTGAGGTAGCGAGCAGTTACCAGGTTCAGCCAACTGTCCTTCATTATGTAATTTGTAAAGAAACTCAAGTTATATAGTGAAGTTGCCCTTCTGCGGAAGGAAGAGAGGACGTAGAAGTTTGAGACTTCGAACCTCTATAAATATCTTGTGTGTTGTACTTATTGGTCATTGCATATCTCTAACTGTACACAAAATCACACAAGCTGCACTCAAACTGTCTCAATTGATTATCGAGTTGGTGCATAGATAAGTTTCTTTAAGCGAGTCAAAGGGCCCTGTTATTCCGCATATAAAATCAAAGTTTTTGAATTAGTTTATTCACCCCCCCTCTAAACTGATACCGACTCGCCCGGGACCAACAAGTGGTATCAGAGCGGTTGATTCTAAGGATCAACCGTTTTTGCGGATCAACTGAATCAGATCTAATTATCTGTGCTAATATTCCAGCTATGGGAAACCATAAGCTACCTTTGTTTTCAGTTGAGAACTATGATAATTGGAGTAGAAGAATGAAAGCACGTCTCTGCTCAATTCATGAGAATATGTGGGAAGTCATTGAAGAAGGACCAATCATCATCATGATGGACAATGATGCTCACATAGTTGATATCAATCAACCGGCAAGGATCCTGAAGCCAACTAATCTTCTCACCAGTGAAAAGAAGAAGTTAAAAAATCTAGATTTCATTGCTCAAGCTGCATTATTTCAAACTCTAGATGAAGATCATATGAAGGATACAAAGAACTGCACAACTGCCAAAGAGACATGGGACCTACTAGCAGATCTCTGCAAGAGTCCGAAGCCATATAAGGAAACAAGCTCCAACTAGCAGTTGACAGGTATGAATCCTTCAAAATGCAGGCAGAAGAGTCCATCTCAAGTCTTGAAACTAGATTTCTAGGCATCATCAGTGAGATGAACAACCTTGGAAGAAGTTATCCCAATTCAGAGATGAATTCCAAAATATTGGATAATCTCACTGACGAATGAGATATGAAAGTGATAGCTACAAAGGAGTCAAGAAACCTAAATAGCATCACTCCAAGGGAACTATTTGGTTCTCTTAAAGCTCATGAGTACAGTCTAAACCAAAAAAGAGAAGTGTCGACATCATCAGCTCAAGACACAGCTTTCTATGGCGAAAGGCCCAGGTTTAGAGACGCTCGAGGAAGAAGCAACTTCTGACCTAGGAGCTCACCAGCCAAAGAAAACCAAGGCGGATCTTCAACTGAACGAAAAAGGGAGGCAACTGAAAAGAAGGAGAATCTAACTGATGACATCAATGATCAGATTCAATCAGTTACCAAGTTGCTTGAAAAATTGAAGAGAGCTCAGTATAAATAATCAGTTTCACCTCAGACTGATGAAATCCCAAAAGTTGAAAAAGCCTACCAACCAGCTGAACCCAACTGAACCATTCAGAAGTGGCAATCGCAATCTTGGAGAGTGTTTTCATTGTCATAAACTAGGACATTACAGGTTTGAATGTCCAGAACTCCCCGAAGACAAGAAAGCTAAGGTAAAAAGAAGTTTCTTCAAAAGAAAAGCAATGGTCGCAAATCTGGAGAATGTCGTGCTGGATGATTCAGACTATCCTTTTGGAATCGATTCTGACGGCTACAACTCAGATGATGATGAAGCATTATTTTGCCTCATGGCTGACCATGATGAAGAGGTTAGTACAGCTGACTCTCAAACTTCTTTTTACCATATCAATGAAGTAACTGTCTCTAGTAATGAGCTCGATGTGAAACTTATGATGTTAGAAGACCAATTAGCTTGAATCTCCTATTTGCATGTTGAACTGAAAGATGAAAATGATGAACTGAGAAACAAGGTCAGGAAACTGAGCATTGATCATGCAAGACTAGAGTATCTTGAATCACAATTTATAGAATTTGAGAAATTGAAACTGAGAACTGCTGATCTAGAGGAAGAAAATCAAAAACTCAAGCAAGAGATCCTTGAAAAAGAAAAGGTAAACCTAAAGTTCAAAAAGGGATCTTAGACTCTAGATGAAATACTCAGTCATCAAAGAACTGGAACTGGCAGCTCAGGGCTAGGATATAGCAAGTTCACTGCCCTAGAAAAGGGAAAAGCAGTTGCTCAACTTATTGACAAGGGTATCCTAAAAGGGTTCACGAGATCTCAGGATCAGCCAGCTGAGTCAAACAAAGGAAAGAGAATATTGAAAAATTCCCAGACCCAGCCCAAAAAGTTTGGTCAGTTCTACCAATATAAAACACCCGGTCAGCTAAAGCCCAGTTCCCAGCCAAGACCATCATTTCACTCAAGCTAGTCCATTCGTCCAAACCCTCCAGTTCAACAAAGGCCACCAGCTCAGTATAAAATGCTCTCAAGGCAAACTGGCAGATCAGTTCACTATGAAAAGAAAGACCAGTTTAGATCTCAAGCCTACCATGCTAAGCAATTCAATCAAAGCACTTCTAGGAGAGATCAAAGAAAAACATTTCAACACTATCATCATTACGATGAATATTTGGACTCCAGAAATGAACCAAGAGCTGATCCAAAAGGGTTCAATCCAATGAACTGGAAGCATACAAGACATTGGCCTGATCGAAGAACTCAGAAATTTCGAAATAATTGTGTACTAGTTGAATTTTTTTATCCCACTAACTTTCAACGCAGGTACCATTCAACTGACTCAAGGAGAGTTGAAAGAGAGTCAAAACTGATGAAACTATCCAAATAATGTTGACTCCTTGAGTGATAAGAAGCCAAAAGTTTGGCAAGTCTAGATTCCAAAAGGCTTAATGTATCAAAAAGGACTCGATATGAAACTGGTCCCTAAATGCTAATCCTCTTTCTGCAAGACAAGAGCATCCTATCTTTGAAGAAAACCAAAGACATTTGGTATCTAGATAGCGGGTGCTCCAAGCACATGACCGGAGACAGAGAAGATCTCGACGGCTACGAAGAAATCAAAGGTCCACTCGTCACATTTGGAGACAATTCCAAAAGCCGAACCATTGGAAAAGGATTCGTTGTCAAAGGAAAAGTAGTCATGAATGGAGTCTCCCACGTGGATGGACTAAAGCACAAATTACTCAGCATCAGCCAGCTGTGCGACAATGGCTATTCAGTTGACTTCACCAAAAACTCCTGCAATATAAGAGACAAGTCAACTGGAGTAATTTTGCTAACCGGCATCAGGAGAGCCAACATGTACATTGTTAACTGGTCAACCGCCTACTCAGAAGCTTGCTTTCTCTCAAAAGGATCAACTGAAGCAAGCTGGCTATGGCATCATCGACTGAATCACCTCAACTTCAAAACAATCAACTATCTAGCTTAGAAAGAGTTAGTTGAGGGGCTTCCCAAGGAGATATACAAGAAAACAGGTGTATGTGGACCATGTCAAAAAAGGGAAGCAAGTGAAGTCATCCTTCAAGAATAAAAATCATCCACCAGGAACAACTGACTGTCTTCAATTACTACACATGGATTTGTTTGGTCCAGTTAGACCTCAAACTCCAAAAGGCAAAAGATTCACTCTTGTAATAGTTGATGATTACTCAAGATATACACGGGTGGAATTCTTGAGGAGCAAAGATGAAACATATGACAAGCTCACAGCGCTGATCAGAAGACTACAAACTGAGAAAGAAAGATCAGTTCAAAGGATTCACTCCGACAATGGAACTGAATTTGTGAATCAACACATGATCAGCTTCCTCAACCAGCTTGGAATTACTCATGAACATTCAGCTACAAGAACTCCACAACAAAACGGTGTAGCTGAAAGGCGCAATCGAATACTAAAGAAAGCAGCTCGAGCAATGATAGCTGATGCCAACATAGCTGAAGGGTATTGGGCTGAAGCAGTCAACACAGCTTGCCATACTCAAAATCGAAGATCCATTGTAGCAGCCCATGGCAAGACACCTTATGAACTGTACAAGGGTCGTAAGCCTTCTATCTCATATTTTAAAATATTTGGCTGTAAATGTTATATCCACAACAATGGCAAGACTCAATTGAAAGCTTTTAGTGCTAAAGCTGATGAGAGAATATTTCTTGGGTATAACTCTCCTCATGCACAAGCTTATAGAGTGTTCAATAAACGAACTCTTGTTGTGGAAATAGCATGTCATGTGGTATTTGATGAATTTGCTAATGAGTACAGGAACAAAGAAACTATAGACACATCAGTTTAAGTACTACCTAGTGAAACTGAAAATTCGCAGGACTATGTGGATCACATTGTTCCAGAGTGGTTTGAAGTTTCATTAGAAGAAGGCAATGAAACTGGTACCAAACCAGTTGAGAACAACTTGGTCAATGAAGACACAAATCGTGCTGAGACCGCAAACCCCATAACTGAAGCAGGGGGAAGAAATGCTGAGAATACCGAGCCAACTGATGAACGAGCAATTGATGACGTCATCATAGAAGAGCCAGCTGAGGACTCAGCTGAAGCCATATTGCCCAAGTGGCTTCGAAGCCATCCAACTGACAAGATAGTTGGTGATCTAAGAAGTCGAGTTCAGACCAGAGGATTAACTGAGCATTCTTTATTCACATGCTTCATCTCTCAAGCTGAACCAGCAAACATCAAAGAGGCCTTAGAAGATTCGGACTAGATCATGGCTATGCAAGAAGAACTGAACCAGTTCACACGAAATGACGTATGGTTTCTAGTTGATAGGCCAAAAACCCAAAAGCTCATTGGTACAAAATGGGTTTTTCACAACAAACTGGATGAACAAGGAGTGATCACAAGGAACAAGGCTATACTGGTAGCCAAAGGTTACTCACAAAGTGAAGAAATCGACTTTGATGAGACATTTGCGCCAGTTGCAAGATTGGAAGCCATCAGACTGTTCCTAGCCTATGCAACTCACTTTAACTTCATAGTCTACCAAATGGATGTCAAGAGTGCCTTTCTTCAAGGAATGCTTAAGGAGGACGTGTATGTCGAGCAACCACCGGGCTTTGAAATTAGTGATCAAGTTTTCAAACTGAAAAGGGCTCTCTACGGACTGAAGCAAGCTCCAAGAGCGTGGTATGAAACTCTAACAACATTCTTGCTGAAAAATGGGTTTCAAAAAGGAGTCATTGATCGAACTCTATTCCGAATAGAACAATCAACTGAGATCTTAATGGTTCAAATTTATGTGGATGACATAATTTTTGGATCAAAGAGCAAAGATCTATGCACACGGTTCACTCAACTGATGCAAAGCGAATTTGAGATGAGCATGATGGGAGAAATGACATTCTTCCTAGGACTCCAAGCAAAGCAACTGAGAGATGGAATTCACATCAGCCAGGCGAAGTACACCAATGAGCTAGTCAAGAAGTTTGGAGTAAGTAAAGGAAAAACTCTCAAGGTTCCAATGAACACATCAGTCCAACTAACTCTTGATGAAGAAGGAGAATCAGTTAGCCAAACCTACTATAGAGGAATCATTGGGTCCCTACTTTACTTAACAGCCAGCCGGCCAGACATCTCATATTCAGTCGGTCTATGTGCGCGGTTTCAATCCAATCCAAAGAAAAGTCATCTTGAAGTAGCTAAGAGAATTATCAAATATCTCAAAGGAACCATAAATCTTGGATTATGGTATCCTAGAGATGACAGTTTGAGTTTAATTGAATATTCAGACTCAGACTTTGGTGGATGCAAGATTGACAGAAAAAGCACCAGTGGAACATGTCAGTTTCTTGAAAGCAAACTGATATCCTGGTTTAGCAAGAAGCAGCACTCAGTTGCCACGTCAACAACTGAAGCAGAGTATGTAGCTGCTGGAAGCTGCTGTACTCAAATACTCTGGATGAAGCAACAGTTGAAGGATTACAAAGTTGAAACTGAAGAAGTGCCTATCTACTGTGACAATAATAGTGCAATCATGATATCTCAAAATCCAGTTCTACATTCAAGAACTAAGCACATTGACATAAGGCACCACTTCATCAGAGATCACATCGAGAAGAAAGACATATGCATCAAATATGTTAATACTGAGAAGTAGATAGCCGACATCCTCACCAAACCATTGCCTGAAACAAGGTTTATGGAGCTATGCATACAGTTGGGACTACTGGAGCTAGCAACACAGGATGAAGATGATGAACTGGAAGAAAAAGGGATGTATGAATTTTCATTTTTACTTTTACCAATCTCAAGCACAGTAAAAGAATTCAAGCATCTTTCATTCTTTAATTCTCTAAACTGTTCCGAAGAACTCTCAAAAGCAAAAACACCCAGTTCTTAACTTCAGTCAAAGCCAGTTTACCCCTTCCTGTTTATTCATATCAAACAAAAACTCCATGTCTGACAGACGCACACTAGCTGTTCGACAAAACTTCAACTTCAGAAGAACTGGTGATTCCTCACAAGGATTCCAAAGAAATCTCTACAGAGATAAGTTTCTGGATATAGGCGCTTACAGAGAAAAGTGCTCCAACTCAGCCCTCTGCACACTCACTGATCGCAAAGTTAAAGGATAGTGGGTTGAAGACCTTCACAGAAGAGTACCCATCGAAAATATATCCAGAAGCTGTGGTTGAGTTTTATTTAAACTCAAGAGGCTATGATGACAGAATCGAGACGGAAGTTCGTGGAGTCGAACTGATCGTAACTCTAGAACTGCTCGGGAGATTGTTCAAACTGCCAACCATCGGAACACGAATGCAAGATGTTCAAGTGGATCAAGAGGAAGCCTACCGCCAGTAGAAGCAGGAGGAATGCTTGGATGTGTACAAAAGCAGTACACTCATGTCTAGTCTTCAAGAAGAATACAGGATTCTGGCCTCAGTTGCTGCTAGGATGATCACCGGGACAACTGGAAGCCACTTAGAAATGTCGGAGCACAAGTACAAAATTTATGCGGCGATCATCAAGGGGATCGACATCAACTGGGCTCAATATTTCTTCGAGCAATTAAAGAAGTATATTGACATTATGGAGAAGAATTGGAAACCAAATGTGTTACCAACGGAGTTCCATCAAAAGATGTGTTATCTAAGCAGAATCAGCATAATATTGGAGAACATCTTTGACTCCATGAATGAGGAAACTGACACACTGATGGTTGACAAAATGGATTTTATACCAATCATTGGAAAAAGGCAGCCAGCTGCAAAACTAATATCCTTCAAAAGCAGACAGCCAACTGCTACTTCCTCCAAGAAAACTGAGGAGTCATCAAGAAGAAAGGGCAAGGAGATTGCAGTTGAAACTCCGCCAGAAGACTCTGATTCAGACGATAACATCCCAATAAACCAGATGTTGGGAAGCTCAATCAAAGCGAAGCCTCTGCGTCAAGTTCACTTTGGATCACTGATTGATTCACCAGAAGAAGTAATGTCCACAAGACCAGTTCAGTTCAAGGAAAGAACTGGAAAACCGAAGAAGAAGCCCATAGCAGTTCAAACAAAAGGAAAGAAGAAGAAGAAGAAGAAGTCAGGGCCTCCACCTCCTCCTCAACTGCCTCCTCGCAACATCAAAATAATTGATATTATGCCAGTCGAGAATGATGATATAGTTCCGTACAGAGGAGTTCCCCTAAAGGATTCTGGAGCAGACTTCTTCAGAACTGTCTACTCGCCGATGGGAGAGACAGAAGAGAACATCAAAGCTCTATCAAGAGCTCAAATTATCAAATGCTGGGCTGATGAACAAGTCCAAAGGTTTATCGCTGAGAACTTCATCGAGGATGTAACTGGACTTCCTACACTGTATGAAGCTCTAAAAAGGTATGCTTACTGGTATCTTTGGAGGCAATGCTTCAACTCTGAAGCCCATTTTCTTTTAACTACACTGCATAGGATGAGCTTCTAGAGAAGAGAAGAAAGATGGAGTATGGATTGGGCTGGACATGAGACTCCAGAGAAAAATCCAATCATCACATTGAGAAAAATGCTTGCCATTCGAAAGAACCATCCACGTCTTGCTGAGCAAACTCTGGTAGAAGCAATGAATGACTTGCTTATCTTGGCCAACATCAGACTGCCACCTCGACGAACTCAAGCTGAGGAGCAACAATGGAAGGCCCCTCAAGTTCAACAACACTGGATGCTCAATGAACTGCTGAAATTCAGACGGGAGCAGCTTGATGAAGGGCATGAGCTGTTCGATCAAGAAGTCCAGAGAAGCCTTCAAAGGGCTAAAACTTCTACAGCTCACAATGCAAGGGAAACTGCCATAACATCTATGGCCAAGCAGTTAACCTTCGAAGAAACCCCTCACCCAGATGATGTCATCATTGATCTTCTGGAGGACTCACCTGAGGAGCCAGCTCCTAATGAGCGCACAGCTAGCGATCTGGAATTTGAGGAAATGCTCATGTCCCCCACTCTGCTAGATCTCCCAGTTGAACAAGAGTTACAAGAACCAACTGAAGAGACTCAACTGCCCGAGGAGCAAACTGAAGCACAAATTGCTCATTTCCTCGAATCAACTCCGAAGACAGCTGAACATGACCAGTCAGCTAACCAAATAGCTCAAGAGGCTGAACAATCTACATATCAAGGTACACTTGCCATAACTGTGTACATTGATCCAATACAGAGAGCACTCCAAGCTGTTGCTAAAACTGTCACGCCAAAGATCTCATCAGAATCAGTTTATGATGAGATCATTGCTATGGAGACAGATGAGATTTCCCACACAGTTCCTTGCGAGGAACTTGTTGGAACTGAAGAAAGGGAGGAAGCGGACTCAAGAACAGTCCAGTTCATGGCTCAACCCAGCAGTTCCATGGTCTAGCTTCCTCCACATTATGTGGAACTGATTGATTCCCTGCAGCAACAGGTTAAACTGCATACCAAGCAAATCAAGCAGCTGCAAGCCCAACAGAGACTCCAAGTCGCTGAAACTGAGTCAGCTAGCAGCACCGAGGATGATGATGAGGAGCCCGCCAAGCCGCTGGCCAAGAGAAGAAGAACTGATCACAAGAAGGACTAGAGGCTGATCACTTAAAACATGATTAGAAAAGCCTTAAGTACACTTCTTGTTAATCAGTTGTAATTATCTTTTGATTATATTTATAAAAGTTTATTTATCTCTATTTTTGAAATAAATGTCAAACTTTACATTTATTTTGAAATTTTTGACCGTTGCAAATCAATGACACGTGTCAAGGTCATTAATTGCCAACGACCAAAAGAAATCAGAGGCTAGTACCATTTCAACCATCATATCTATGAGCCTATCCCAACACTCATAAAAACCTCTCTCTCTCAAGCCTCTAAAAAAAAACCTCCTCCTCCAAAAAGATCTAAAAATCTCTCTCTCTCAAAAGATCTTGAATACTCAAAAAATTCAGTCAACCTCAAAGATGGCCGAATTATCCAGATCTTCAAACTCTTTCAAAAGCCAACTTATGAGAGATAAATTTCTTGACAGATAGAAATTTCAATTGATTCTTGATGAATCAAAGAGTCCAATTCTTCTGTCAAATCTTCACAAAACAGGAGTTCTTCACTACCTGGAAACACCACCAAAATTCTTTAGACAAAATTTGGTGAGTGAATTTTTACTTCAAGCAAAATTATCTGCAGATGGAAAGATGATATCTTCAGTGGCTCAAGGAAGAATGTTACACATCAATGAGAAAACAATTGCTGAAGTATTTCAAATCCCACAAGAAGGCTTATCCCTTCAAGATCTAAAGGAATCTGTAGAGTCACACTGGAGAAACTGGAAAGCCTCAACCTGCAACAAGCAATTCAGTTTTACCACCGCTAAAACTGATCTCAAGCCTGAGTATAGAGTTCTACTTGACATAACGAACAAAATGATGTTCGGAGCAATTGGCAGTCTAAGCCAACTCACTCAAGAGAGATACAAGGTCATGATTCACCTTGCTGAAGGAAGACAAACAAACTGGGCAGAATTTGTCTTTCAACAATTCAAGCATCAAGTTATCAAGGCTACAGACTCAAAGAAGTCTGGCAAATTTGAATCCAAGGTAGGACTTGTTCTAAGGATAAGCAAAATGCTTGAAGACCTGCTGAAGCTCCCAAGTGATGAATCACTACCGGTTCTGATCTCCGACTGGATCCCCAAGAAAGGAACTGCTCATCTATAGTCCCTGAAGAAGAAGAGAAAAGAAAAGGCCAAGATGAGAAACCAAAGTTCGAGCAACTCAACTGCCAATGCCGTTCACTCTCCAAAATAAAAAAACGGATCACTAGTTGATTTCCAGGTTTGCTCTGATCCAGATGAGCTTATTCCATTCATTGGAATACCTCACCCAAACTATAGAGCAGACTACTTCAGAGGCACATGCCCTCCGCTCCAGCTGACTGAAGAGAATATTCGCACTTTCTACAGTGGTGAATATGCAGTCAAAAGTGCACAAAAGGAAGTGACAAATCACCTTCTCACTCACTTCACTGTTGTTGCACAACGTGATCAAGAGTTGTTTAAACAACTTCACTGATACTTCTATTGGTACAACTGGAGACATTCTATGTCTATCCAATCTCACTTCTTGCTAACTGTCTTTCATGGCATGAGCTTTTGGCAAAGAGAAGAAACTTGGAGCATCAAATGGATAGGATCGTCAAATCCATTCCCTCCAACCATTGTGCAAGTTCAGCACATCATGAATCACCGGATGGTCAACAAGATTCCTCCAACCGCCTTACCGGTCGAATTCAAATCCAGATTCATGTTTCAAGCAGTTGGAACTGCAGGTCAACCAGTCAGTTGCCCAACTGACTCACTTTATCATCATTTGAACTTTGATAATCTATCAAGTCAATCAGCTGAGCCATCATGAAGAACTTCATCTGCTGATCAAAGGATAGAACCCCACCTATCCCACACTGTAGTTATAGCTTCTCGAAGAAATACAAGGCATAATGATGCAAGAGATAGTGACGATGAAGATACTGCCACGTCACCAAATCTCCTATCCAAAAGCTATGTGACTCCACTGCTCACTTCAGGTTCAAAAGGTGCGCAGTTAACCAAGAAAAATGATCAGTTTCGATCATCGCCAAAGGGAATCTCACACTCCCTTAGTTAAAAGATGAAGAGCTCGTCAGTTGAGATCCAACTTCATCTTCACCAAGTCAAGAAGACGGAAAGGCCTGGACCATCAATGCACAAAACTGCATCCAAAGAAAGCAATGCAGCCAGTCTAGCTAGGCCATTCAAGAAGCGGAAATTGTTTACAGAAAAGTCGAGCAACTGATCAAACTGACTGATCAATTCAGTTGCAGCCTCAACTGCAGCCAGCTCAGAAAGGACAACTGAGTATCAAAACTCAACTGCTCAGCCAACTGTCACATCATCAATCAGTTGGACTATATCCCAACTGACTAAGGATAAGTCTTTTTAAATTCAAAAGCTTACCTTAACCATATTGTTACCGTTGCGATTATGAAATATTTTATATTATACGTCAACGGTTACAATTTGAAAATCGGGCTCAAATATTACAAAGTTGTCATTAATATCTCTGCATGGATCTTAAACCAACCCATCACAAAGGCAAAGAAAATATGTTTTAATACGCTATAAATGGAAAGATCTACATAAAATATTTCACTATTTATGGCAACTACCCCATTTTCAAAATGATTTCATCTCAGGCACACGATCATAAAGCCATTCAACTATTAAACGGCTGAGATATATAAATCATTAATTCCGCTAATCAACCATCAAATCAGATGACTGATTAGCCAAGAAAAGCCATCGAGTACTCTCGATTCCTGCATGCATAAGATGCATAAATATGAGCAAAGAGATGAAGTCTCCGATCACTTGAAAATCTCTCTCTCTCTCTCTTACTCAATCTTTTGCTACGCTTCCCTCGCTCATCTACACTCTTACATTTCTAAAACTGAATATCATTCTTTTGCAGAAATGAAGCCTCCGTTTCCCATGGTGAACATTAAAGCTCTTGAACGCAAAATGAGAAAGGACAAATCTCTAAATCTAGAGATGTTAAATGCATGTCTTGGTCCAGATGTCTTTCAACAGATTTATCGACCGTTGGCAGCGACTAGATTGCTTCCCTTTTTGACACAGTTGCCGGCCAAGAACATACCTGAGTACGTCACTGAGTTCTATTACAATGCAACTATCAACGGCGACAACATCATCTCCACCGTAAAGAATCAAGTGATCACAGTCACAAAGGACACGATGATCTCCACTCTACACCTCTCCGGCACAGGTTCAGAGATGATGGGCCTAAATCTGCCATCCAAACATGAGTTATGGAAAATATGGAAGCTTCCTCACGTGAACCACAACAACAGTTCGCACAGATTAAAGGAGAGCTTGCAAAGTGATATCATCCAGCTTCTGGATATCACCAGCCATATTATCCATGGCAACTTTGAAATCATTCATCTCTCTGAGATCAAGGCTCATATCACAGCAGCCCTGTACTTTGGATGTCAAGACGATTGGGCTTCATACATCCTGGCGCAACTGAAAGCCAACGTCGAGTGAGCGACGTTTGATCCGTCAACTGGCACATTCCGAGAAAGAGTCGACTTTATGAACCGCATAAGCCACATCATACAAAGCCAGTTTGATGAGATCATACCAACTAGCGAACTACTTAGAAAACGGGACATGCTCCCCACAATATACTGCCATCCGACCTCAAAGCGTTCACAGCCACAAGGACCTTCTAGCTCAGATCGTGGAAAGGCACCCTTAGAGGCAACCGTCAGCTCCACTGATGAAAGACGGCTGATACTAGAGAGTGCATCTCTTTTAAGGCTGAGTTATCAGCCCATAATATCAGCCAGCTCCCAACCTCCACCTTTAGTCCAAAGCGACTATATTGAGGTTGACTTTGAAGCGGTTCTAGACCACCAGCTCCGAAGCTGTTTTGGTCTCATTGAGGACACCGACTCCTCCCTCTTCGCGTAACTGCGGCGGTACTTGCAGTACCATCTTTGGCGCTTTCAACTGGATGAGTCAACTATGTTTCACCTCATCCACACTCGTGGCTCCGCCTTCTGGATCAAAGAGGGATCATGGAGTTGAAACTGGATGAATCATCCACTTTTCTCGCCTCCAATGCTTTCGGAGATCATGGATTCAATGATCAAGCGACTCCAGCTTGGTATACCCTCCGATGCCCCTCTCCCCGACAATGAACCAGCCAACTCCTCGTGCGCACCCGTCATTGGTGATCCACCACTCCCTTCAACTGATGAAATCTTCACCAGCTTGGCCCCCATGAGCTTCAGATATCAAGGTATCTCTGATCCAGGTTAGTTTATACCAACTGAAGATGCCTATACATGGCTTTCTCCGCCCATGCAAATACCTTCAGTTCCTGCAGCTCATGATGATAATTTGGCAACCGTCTTCACTTTTCTGTCAAATTTGTCATTACCATCATGTGATCCTCTTCACCTTTTGGATGATGCCAAAAAGGGGGAAGATGGACAATATGATGATGGACAGTATGATGGATGCATGACTCTTTGGGACCAAATTCAAAGAGAAATTCATCATGAGGGGAAAGATCAGCTTCAGGGGGAAGCTTGGACACTACAAGGAATCCAAGAAAAAGGAGAATCAAGCAGAAGGAAAAAGAGCAATTGGAGCAACATTCAGGAAGCAGATTAGTAGTCTTAACTACTAATTCTTGAATCTCTTGAAGTTATGCCTTAAAATGAATATATAATACAAGTTTTGATCTTGATTTTGCTTCAAGCTTGAATGGTTTGACATAATTCATTATGCCCTAATGCTTTAGTCATGCTCTGATACTTGTATGAGAAGCATGAATAAGCCCAAATTGCTTTTAAAACTATCATGCTCTGATATTTGAACATGCTACGAATATGACATGCTCTGATATTTGAATGATAAGCATGAATGACAAGTGCTCTAATAATTGAATGAAAATCATGAGCCAATTTGTCTCAATATGCTACGAATGTGTACTGACTGAAAGATTCTATTTAATACATTTGCCACACTTGCAGTTTTTTCATCATCATCAACTAGGTTTTGACATTATCAAAAAGGGGGAAATTGTTAGGAAAAACTATCAAGGAACCCCTAGATCAGGTTTTAATGAGATGTCAAAATTATTTATGAAAAACTGACCAAAGTTCAAGCTGTAGATCGAAGCTGATCAGCCCAGGGCATCATCATAAAGGAACTCTAGAAGAGTCAAGTCAACCTATCTGAAGAATGACCCACAAGTTGAAGGACACGTCATCTAGTCTAAAGTTCAACTTGGCTGATGAATTATACCGGTCAAAGCAAGCTGACAACCGAGTCAGCTGAATTGAGGGAGAAAGGAGTTGACCAAAGATTGAAGAAGCTGATAGAATATCAATTTATGTCAGAGACTGACAGTAGCCAACTGAAGCGATGGCCAATCTCAACTGATAAGCCCAGAACTACCAACTGGAGCGATGGCCAATCTCAGCTGATAAGCCCAGAACTGCCAACTGGAGCGATGGCCAATCTCAGCTGATAAGCCCAGAACTGCCAACTGGAGCGATAACCAGACTCAACTGATAAGTCCAGAACTGCCAACTGAAGCAACAGGCAGACTCAGCTGATAAGTCCAGAACTGCCAACTGGAGCAACAGGCAGACTCAGCTGGCAAGCTCAGAACTGCCAGCTGGGACGATAATGTAACTGAGCTGAGAAATCCAAAACTGCCAACTGAAATTCCAAACTGCTAGGAAAGCTGAAGCCAGAAGACTCGTGAAGTGTATTGCTTAAATCAGCGTATCTTGGAATAAATGCTCCTTCAAAGATCCTGGAATTTAATGAAGATCGATTGGCAAAGTAACGGTTACTTCAACCAAATGATCCAAGCTATCATTTAAGATCTCCTGCCGTTGATGAGCCAACAGAGTCACTGATCAAATGGATAATGGAACTCAACGGTCACAAAATCACTCATCTATAAAAGACGAGTGAATCAGAGTTCTAAACACTTTTCGCAAATATAACATCTTGAGTGTACTCTTTTCGCAAAGATGAGTGAATCAGAGTTCTTTCTCCCTCTCACTCAAGCTTAAGTGCAACGTTCGATAAAAACTGCGAAAGTCAAACTGAGAAGAAGAATTCACTGAATCAACATACGCAGCCAGCTGTTGAAGATCAAGCCAGGGCAACCTTCTCAGTTTCAGCTATTCAACGATCAACTATTCAGCTCAATCAAAGGAGCACATCAGTTGATACCCCCTCGTTCAAGACTAACCTCTTGAAGATCGAAAGAGATCTAAAACCTTGTAAAGACGACAATAGCACCTACCTTCCTAGCGAGCAGTTAGGGACTTCAAGTGTGAGCCGTTGACCAAGCTGAGGTAGCGAGCAGTTATCAGGTTCAGCTAATTGTCCTTCATTGTGTAATTTGTAAAGGAACTCAAGTTATATAGTGAAGTTGCCCTTCTGCGGAAGAAAGAGAGGACGTAGAATTTTGAGACTTCGAACCTCTATAAATCTCTTGTGTGCTGTACTTATTGGTCATTGCATATCTTTAACTGCACACAAAATCATACAAGCTGCACTCAAACTGTCTCAACTGATTATCGAGTTGGTGCATAGATAAGTTTCTTTAAGCGAGTCAAAGGGCCCTGTTATTCCGCATATAAAATCGAAGTTTTTGAATCAGTTTATTCACCCCCCCTCTAAACTGATACCGACTCGCCCGGGACCAACACTATGCGTGCATTAACCATTAAATATCATCTAAATAAATATCAGAATGTATACAAAGATGATGTTTATCATCTTTCGTGGTACTTGGGAACTTGTGAGTGCTCCTTCTTCGGTAGATATTATTTCTCATCGGTGGGTGTTTACCTTAAAGTACCATGTCGATGGTACTATTGATCGGTACTAGGCTTGTCTTATGGCTAAAGAGTACACTCAAACTTATGGTGTGGATTACTTTGAGACATTCTCTCCTACTGCTCGTTTGAACTCTATTCATATTTTATTATCTTTTGCTGTCAATTTTTCTTGGTCTATGTATCAACTTGATGTGAAGAATGCATTTCTCTATGGTGACTTGAGTGATACTATCTTTATAGAGCAACCTCCGGGATATGTTGCTCAGGGGGGATGCTACTGAGGTTGGTTATATTAAGCAGGCTATTTATGGTCTCAGACAAAGTCCTAAAACGTGGTTTGACAAATTCAGTAATGTTCTCGGCGTTATTGGATTTAAACAATGCAAGGTTGATCAATCTATCTCTGTGCGACATTGCACATTTGGGATTGTTGTAATCATTGTGTATGTTGATGACATTCTGATTTCTAGCAGTGATGAATAAAGGATTAAAGAGACTAAGTAGGTGATTGGTATGAAAGAATGGAATTAGGTATGAATGGAATGAACTTAGGAATGGAATGAAGGTCTGAATGGAATGACAATTCTTATAATTGGTATGTCACCGGAATGAAGAACGGAATGAAATACTATTTTACTTTATATATTATAAAATGAATATTTTTAATACTTTTAAATTTCTTTATAATTGAACAAAGTGTAGTAACTAATATTATTAACACGTGTTGTAATTTTTTTCTTATATTTCTAAATTGCATTTCTTTTTTAGTAAGTGATTTTTTTCTAATACTTTAGAAAAAAATAATTTATTTAATTTATTAAAAACTTTATTCCAAAGTATTTAATTAATACACATAATAATTTGTATACCTTAATAAAAATATTTTTATTCCATAGAAAAATAGTTTATCATTTCATTTTTTTATCTGAGTATATTAAATTATAATTAGTTTGTTTTTTATTAGAATATATTTATATGCTACATTTATTTTGGTACGACTTTCATTTTTCTTCAATACAATTTTAAAAACTATCAAAATTTTATTTAAATATATATATATATATATTAATTTTTTTAAATATAAATATATAATATAAAAATAATTATGAAATAATAATAATAATGATAATAATACATTATTTAATATAAATTTTGAAATATTTTTCTAAATATGATCAAATGATATTATAAGACATGATTATGTGTAAATATACAATATATTAATTTTTTGGTTCATTGGGAATAGCTAAACCCATGGGGGTGAGTGGAATGGCTATTCCCTTACTTTTGGGAATAGCGATTCCTTCAGGAATGGTGATTCACGATGTTAAGGCATACAATCACATGAATGGAAATAAACATGGGAATGGTCATTCCATTCCACCATACCAATAAGCTCCTAAGAAGTACTTGCAAAAATATTTTGATATGAAAGATATGTGATGTCCCAAGTATTTCTTTGGGATTGCAATTGCTCACAAGTCTGGTATTTCTCTATGTTAGTAGAAGTATGCTATTGATCTTCTCAAGGAAGTAAGATTGATAGGTACAAAGCTAGCTGGCACTCCTATGGATATTAATCTGAGTATTTGGGATGACGATGGAGAATTATTTGAAGATAAAGCTAGGTACACATGACTTTTTGGAAAACTAATATATTTGACTGTAACAAGGCCTAACATCTCATTCGCAGTTGATTTAGTTAGTCGATTTATGGATAATCCTAAGCAGGTTCACTGGGATGCTGCTATTCAGATTCTTAAATATATTAAGAAGTCTTCAGGAAAAGGATTGTCATTTAAGAAAAATGGTCTTCAATTTGAAGGAAATTCTAATGATGATTATGTCGATTCAAAGACTGACAGACGATCTACGTCTGGCTACTGCACTTATCTGGGTGGAAATCTAGTTACATGGCGAAGTAAGAAACAACACGTTGTTGCTAGATCTTCTATCGAAGCTGAGTATAGAGCTATGACACACACTGCTACTGAGATGATTGGAGTGAAGAATCTTCTTGAAGAATTGGGGTTCACTTACAAAGAACCTTTACTTATGCACTGTGATAATGAAGTAACTATTTACATTGTAAATAATCCAGTTTTTCATGAGAGGACTAAACATATAGAAGTTGATTGTCACTTTATTCGTGATTGTGTCATGAGCCAAATGATTGCTACTCTATTCACTTCTTCGTCCAATCATATTGCAGATATCTTCACAAAATCTTTGGGGGGAAAATGTTTCTCTGAACTTTGTAAAAAGTTGGACACGATTGATATATATGCTCTAGCTTTAGGGAGAGTGTTTAGAATATTACTGTATTATTATGTTTCCTTGTATACGTGTGTCTATATTATGAATAGATTTAACCTGATTATCTGTAACCCTAGTTTCTCTCCCTATATATATGTGAGCTCTCTTATTGTGAATAATATACTGCTACATACTTTTCTCTTCATATGTTTACTACTCTACTGTTCTACAATGATGAATTGTGAAAAAAATTAGACTATTTATTAAATAATAATTTTTTATTTTTCTTTCCTAATTTTGAAAAAACACATAGGAGTTATTGCTTAATATTTTGTTGGCAAATCGAACTAAATTAATTGAAATGTTGGACTTAGAAGACAAAAATAAGTACAATTAAAATACCCAAACTACATTTTTTTTAATAATGAGATTTTTCTAGAATGTCTAGAACTCTATATAAAATGGCAACAATATATATATATATATATATATATATATATATATAATTATATATATAAAAAGGAACTAATTTTTTTTTACTCACACACCAAATATATAGTATTGAGGAGATTCGAACTCACGAATTTTGATCTCCAAGCAATTTTATTCCATCACCCGACCATCCTCACTGGGATAAAAAAGGTACCAACCTTGCTTTCTCATTTATCCCCAAAATTTAACCCTATCGTATCTAAATCATCATCTTCACACACACGAGGCATGTCTCATCAGTCACTAATTAAGAAAACTCGTGTAGATACCGTGATACTCTCTCTCTCTCACACACACACACACACAAACAGCTGAAAAGAAGAGACTTTGATTGATTATTGTAAAACGGCGAGGGAGTTCTACACTACTACCGAGTAGGGAGTTTTGAAGAGGCTTATGCTCTGAGAAGACATGGTAAATTCACAATTCCCCTTAATTTTTATTCGCATCGCATTTTGAAGAATGGAAAATGTGGCTGAGCTATTCTTCTAAAACTGCGGATCTGGGTATTCCTATCTTGTCGGTATGTAGTTTATAATAAGATTTTTCTTATTGTAAATTTCTGAAGATTGTGAGACGCCCATTTATTAGCAGATAATATGAGTATCTAATTTCTACAATGTGGGTTTCAATTAAAGATCGGAGTTGAATATCAAATCTGGTTTCTTTGGATTATGATGTATGTTGATTTTTGAAAAATTAAAATTATGATTCGCTAGTCATACTGCTCTCTTTTTGCTGGCATGATTTTGTGACCGGAATTAGTTAATTTTCTCACGATCCTGATTTAGAATTGTCATATAGCTCGTACATAGCTGAAGCAATGGCTATATTAGTTACATTTTCTTGTAAAATTTCCTTTGCTTTACATGCGTATTGTTTTTTTGCTTTTTATTTGATCGAGAACTTAGAAATGGTTTCTATTAGTAAGTTTTATGTTACAAGAGTGATAGATACTCAAGAATGGACAGAAAAATATAAGAAAAATAATGTGTGTGTGTGTGTGTGTAGTTATTAAGTCTTTTCAGACACTTACTACAATCAAATTTAATGGCCTCATTTCTGTGATTGCTTGCCATTTTAATTACTATTGCTCCTAATAGTTCATCACGTCTATCAAAACTTTCAAGTTTCTTTATCTTAAAAAGAGAGATATCAGTAGATGAAAATGCTTCTGCTTATTGACAAACATGGTCCTTTGGATAATACAAGTGTGACCCTTTCACACGCACATGGACAAGTGCTTTTGAGCATACGGTATGAGGGTGTGCCGTGTGCATCGACGTCTTTTTTAAAGCTTTTTTCCCGCTGTGTACAAATGAAGAAAAATTACCCGTACAGCCGTACTCTTGAGAACAGGATATAAATTGCTTTTCTGCCAGTGAGAAGTACCAAAACTTTCAATGCAGAAGAGAAACTAAAATCTTGCTAAAAGTATAGTGCAGATCCTATTATTTGCGCCTATCTCGTGATATAGTCGCATCTTTCTCTCTCTCTATTGGAATGTTGATTTCCCTATCTGTCTGTGACAGGAAAAGGAAGCGAAGAAGGAAGCTTTTAGGAAGTACCTTGAATCTAGTGGTGCTCTTGATGCTCTCACAAAGGGTCACATCCTATTTAACATTCATACTATTCCATAACAGTTACAGATAATAAGTTTCCATATCTTTATGTCTTATTCTGCTAACCATTTTCATTTTAACTGCAGTTCTTGTTGCACTATACGAGCAGAATGACAAACCTTCCTCAGCTATTGAGTAAGTACATCATAAATGAATAATCCATTAATATTCTTTACTGCAAATTATTTGGTTGCTTGTGTGTATGATTGTAAGTTTGTAATATATAACTGGTGCCTTTGAACTTGAGTATATAACATTGATCTGCTTTTTTCTGAAAACACGCCGTTAACTCAGTCAATGTTTGATGATCTGCTTGTAATATATATTATGTACTTTTGACAAAGTAGTTGCTGTGAAATTAACCTCTTATATTTGGTGTTTAACAGTTTCATTCAGCAAAAAATAGGAGGCCCAACTCTGTCAGAATATGAAAAGCTGCAAACTGAATTCTCTGATTTGCAAATACGATATAATGAGCTTTTGGCTGCACATCAAGAGAAGTCTCGAGAGGTTTTCCTGATTTAATTATGTTCTGCTCCTATCACACTCTCTCTGCTTGACTTTTTTAATCTGAATTTGTCATCATGCTTTTTGATTGATAATTTTGCTGAGCTTGCAAGAAGGGATATAATATTTGAGTTTTCACAGTTTTAAAATGAAAAATAGTATATTTAGTCAAGATGGCAAAATAGAAATAAAATAAAACTGAGGTAACATAGTGGCAAGATCGAAGATGTTCAGGGTCCTAGAGATGATGTTTGCCAAATGGATTCCTTTGGTATCCTTGGATCACCCAACAAGTACTGCAAATTTGTGTTCCTTGTTAATTCCCCTAAAAAAAATTATTTTCTGCATATAGAGCAAGACGTTTAAGTAAATCTCCTACAAAATGAGCAGTGTAAATACTTTTCTAGGTCTAGTCAAATATACCATAATCAATACACTAGTTTGTGGGATTTTTTTGTCAAGTGATACAAAAGAGAGAATCCAAGTGAATTATATTCCTGTAATGGTGACAAGGAGCAAACACTCAACACTAGCCAAGTTGTCCGTGTTCTTTTGTGAACTTGTTTTATCTTTATCGTTGCATGCCATTTTTTGGTTCGCTTGAAGTACCTGGATGAGAGAGAGAGAGAGAGAGAGAGAGAGAGATTGCCAATCTTCTTTCTGGAAGTTGTACATGCAGAAAGCTGTGTGATGTGTGATATTTATTCTGATTCATGCAAATAGGGATTCTTGTTATCATGCGCCTCAATCAATAACTAGTCATCTCCTTTTTTTTTCTTTTTTTTTTTGAGGAAGCTACTTCTCCTTATTTACTCATATCTCATATATTCTTGCAGTATGAGGAACTCAAAAACACTCACATCCAAGCATCACTGAACGACAGCACGAGCTGCACGACGGATGATGCCCCCAAGTGCTAAACCAACTTAATTCAATGCTACTAAAGAAAACCCAGCTATCTAGCTATTTGATGTTTATATTCATGATAAGGTATCTTTTTTATGTGTGTCTCATCAATTCGTGGCTTTTTTTTAACATGATTGTCCATAAATGTTATCGATCCTTATGAAGGAATTGATATAGATCAAATTCCCATGGAAGGGTTGGAATGAAGGGGAGTTTGAGCAATGCTGTATGTAATCCAGTAACTATTCCATATCCAACACTTAACATCATAGAAAGAACACAATGTATTTGCCATTGCAATAGGCAAGTTTTTAGCAGTTAGTATATTTTTATTGTTGGTGTTTTCTTTCTTTGTTTAACAATTAGTATATTTTTATTGTTAGTGTTTCTTTCTTTGTTTTTTAAAAGTAGTTTACACATACATGACACAATTTATAACCAACACGTCAAACCAAAAAGGCTAGTGGTCTTCGTAAAATCGGTTATAATTTAATATACAGTTTCCAGTGCATAAAGCAACGGACTATGTATCAGTGGGAATTTAGGATCCCACCACTTAAAATTTGAAAGTATTGATCTCTACAATTAGCATTGAGTAATAATTTATAAATAGGAAATGGGTGCAGAAACATGGACAAATACATACAACTATTTCCGACAAGTTAGGTACCTAATCTTACAAGCAAATGATGCACGAACTTGGATACATTCTAGCAGTAGTAAGTTGTTCAACATTGCAGAAATCAGGGGCATTTCCTTTGAATATACGAAGCTCCATGCTCTTCAAACCTGTCGCGTTCGATGGAATATAAAACAATATATATACGGAGAAGATGAAGTGTGAGGATCGTGTTAGAAAAGAATAGAGACTTACTCAGACTTGGAGAACCACATCTCCTATATTTTCTCCTATCATAATTGCCACCTTTGCAAGACAGGTTTGGTTTATCTCTCGTCACGTATTCTAATCAGACATGCAATTAAATATCTAAGGTTGCTTATATAATTTTTACACTACTACTTGAATTAGATTTTTTACTAAGCTGTCTATTAAAATTATGTTCCCATAAGGTTTATTGACATGTTTATTGGAGTAAATATTGGTGTTCGTTTTAGACTTGGATTTTTTTTTTCACAATAGATATTAAATTATGATTTTTCATTTGAAAATGTTCTTAAATTGGGAGTTCTCGAGCACAACAAGCATTTTCAATAAATTACAATCTATCCATCTATCCAGCAAAAATCAGAGATAAAATTGTCATAAAAAAATAGGTAAAAAATTATTTAAAAATTATTTATGTTGAGCGAAGTTATGAATATTGGTTTTGGTGTAGCCGTCAATGGCATGTCTAAATTCTTAAATGACCTGAGATTGCTCCTCGCCGAACCTTCTACCCCTTTTTCTTTTGTTCTTTTTTTTTTCCTCTTTTGTTTTATTTTTTCTCCTCTTTTGGCCTTTCCTTTTTTTTATCCGTTTACAAAACTAAAATCGACTGTCGTTACCGCACTTCCGTTTTTTCAAGTTCTAAAAGTTAAGCCTCTCCTTAAATATTCCCGCAAAACATTCTTCTTAACTATTCTATTCAATGATTTAGGGGGTGTATTCAATTAGGATTTTGATGGATTTTGTTGGACCTTAAAATGTCCATGAATTTTTATGGATTTTTTAAATCCATAGACTCTACAAGGAGTCTCCAAGACTCCACATGAAGTCTCCCAACTCCACGCAGAGTCTGGCGGATTTGTGTATGTATTTCGAATGAATTTTGGACGATTTCAACGGATTTGAAATCATTTTTTCCAGCGCTTTGATAGAACACAGCGATCGGTGGGTCCGGGAAAAAATGGAACCCAGCGACCGCTAGAAGCCAGCAGCCGCTGGGAGGACAGGCTGAGCTAACCCAGCGATCGCTGGTCCGAGCGGTCGCTGGAGCCGCTGCCTTGCTCCCAGCGACCGCTAGCACCCAGCTGGAGTGCCATCATCGGCAAAGCCAGCGGCCGCTGGGGTGTCCGATTTCAACTCCTCACCGACCGTTGGGACACAACGCTCGTCTGATTTTCCAAATTCATCGAAATCTCGTGTCCAGAGGTCGGATTTCATCCTTTGTAATTTTCATGTCAAATCCAGCTGAAATCCAATGAAGTCAATGACTTTTTAAAGTCCATGGATTTTTGAATACCTCAGGATTTTTAAGGACTTTTAAAAGTCTGGATTGAATACCTCCGGATTTTAAAGGACTTTTAAAAATCTGAATTGAATACATCTGGATTTTAAAGGACTTTTAAAAGTCTGAATTGAATACACCCGGATTTTAAAAATCCATTAAAATCCATCAAAATATCAAACGAATACAACCCCTTAATTATATATTTTATTTTTTATTTATTGATTGAAACAAATTTAATGTAATGCTTATTCAATTTCATTGTTTAATTTATTTTTTAACTATTATGTCTCCCGCGTGATGCACTGAATTATTTTATTTATTACTCAATATTCATTTATGTACATATACAAAGTTACACTACAAATAAATCATATTATTCATTTCTTAATATATAAAAATAACATATAACTATTAGATTATATAAAAATATAAAGCATTTCGTGTTCCAAATCTATAACTTATGTCGCAAGTGAATGTTAGTTTAGATAAATCATTTATAAGCAAATCTCCGGATTATACACTCATTTAGTATTAAGTATATAAAAAACATCAAATATTATTTCTAAACTAGATATACCCACGCCACGCGCATTGCGCGATTGAATATGAGATGATGTTATTTGGACATATTTTATTTCCCATGTGATTTAATAGGTCATTAGTAACTTATTGTGGGCAGTTTCATACTCCGTTAGATGTTTATGCTAATACATTATTTCGAACTAATAATTATCCAAAATTTAAAACTATTAAATCACTTACTTCAATTAGTTGTTTCAAAATAAGATACGAAAAAAAAACTTAATTATATTGAAGAAAATATAATAATCTATAAATACATACACACTATATATAGAAAAATATAGACTACATATAAATATTTGAAAAAATCTATTTTTTTTATATATAAAAAAGATCTAAGAAAAATAGTATGTATATTTTTATATAGATAAAATTAGGAATTTTGATTTTAGTATGTTTAAATAGATTTTTAAAGGGTTCACATCCCGACTTGTATAGTTAAATAGCTCAGATGTACATCTACATAAAAATATTTATTTAATATATAATATGTTACAAACAGAATTCGTTCTCTTATTTATATTGGAATATATATATATATATATATATATATATATATATTCCAATATAAAATACATTAAATAAAACTATTTCTTACGATTAACTTATTTCCTAAAAATCTGCTAAAAAAACCGCACGAGAATGAATATGAGAAGTTAAAGTAATCATGGCTCCTATATATTCGTTAATATTATAATACATATATAATATATAATATATAATATATAATCTATATAAATATAGAATAGATTATAGAATTTGGGCGGGATAAGAGCATTTTGGGCGGGAATTTTCCATGCAAAAGATTTTGCTTTAATATAGTATAGATAAAAAAGAGAGAAATCTCGCAATATGTAATAATTTTTAAAAGTCATCAGAAGAGTTGAATTAAATGAATAATAACATAAGAAATGTAATTAAAGAATTATAATAACCAAAAAATATTCACCAACTTAATGAGAATAACCCGATTTCTTGTAGCATTCTGGCCATTTGAGTTAGTTCAAATTTAACAAAAACTTGTGGGTTTCGTTTGGGAGAAAAAAATTACAACAAAATATAGTTTGAATTCAACTTCGAATCATAATCTCATCATAATTTTAATGATATTAATCCATTTTTTTATTCAACTTATTTAGTTTTCATTCATTGACTACTTAAGCCAGTTTTTGTGTATTTAATATTTCAATCTACATTCATATAACCGCATTAACCCGTAACCAGAATATCTTCTTCTCAAATAGAGTTTGCAGAATTCACAAAACCAAACTAGAGTTTGTGACAAAAGCACATGACACCCCCAATGATTGTGTTGCTCCTTTTTCATAGCTTGTTGCTGTATTGTGGGATAATTAATTCATTTTAAATGTTTAAAGAATCTTAAACAAATCAACATATAAAACTAAAATAAAAATTGAGTACTAAAGTGGGTAATGAAAATATGATTATTATTCAGAAACAAAACACACATATTGCCGAGGTAATTTTTTCCCAACAAATTTGATTCAATATGTTGCTTCTAAGTTTTGGGACGGGGATGAAATATAATCTATATTATTTTGTTGAAGATGAACAGTCAAATCCAAGACTTTAAGTTCAGAAATATTTCACAATTTTTAAGTATTTATTGCATAGTAATAGCCCATTTATAGAACTAACAATGGAGTTAAAAAATCATCGTGTTTTAATTTCAGAATTTTTTCATAATTTTTAACTTTTGAACTATCTACTGAGCCATGTATTAAAACATCTAAATGTCAATAATGATCATAAAATAAATGGCCAAAGATTTAAATGCCAATAAAAGAATAGAAGATAAAATAATATTTGTTAGAGCCATCGTCATGCACTAAGTACTTGTGTTGTTGAATTGGCGAGATATGTTCGACAATGTGTGCCTGGGTATGTTCCACGAAGATTTGTTTTCCGCTGTGCAAGAAAAGAAAGAACAGTCGGTGAACTATTCCAGAGTATGTCCCAGACAGAACCAGGGACACTCTATTTATGGCAGTTTCCATGTTGGAAAGATCTTGCGCCGAATGAGTTTGAAAGGTCAAGATTAATTTGTTTTACTGCCTTGTGGTGTAGATCCAGTGCTGAATTAACCCCTCTACACATGGAGAGTATCTACACACGTATGGAAGGCCACAGACCACAATCCACATACCATATTGGCGGCGGATGGAGATCGACGCCTATATGAAGACCGAATTGAGGAGCAATCGACACCACTGATATTTTGTTTAGATTCTAGTGTTAGAATCAGTTTGTGGTCATTTTTGTAACTAGTAGTTGTTCATTAAAACATTCAACGTGATAGACTAGTTTTGAGTGTTTACGAGTGAAACACGTGAGGGGATTTTTATTCCAGTTTTATACGCAATCTCGGGAGAGATTGTAAGTTGAAGTCGTGGGTAGCTAGAGGGAGTCTAGTGTCACGGTTGTGAGGGGATCTTACAACTTTCGGCTAGCGAAAGAGTTCAAGGAGAAGAACGAGCGACATAAGGCGGGAGGCTTGTATGTGTAAGATCCTTAATACACTCTTCGAATGAGTACCAGTCGAATCTTCAAGTTTGGGAGCAATCCCCCCAGAGTAGGTTGTTTGAACCGAACTGGGTTACCATCTCGTGCGTTTTTACTGCTTTATTCCTTTATGTTCTTGCATCTGTCCCACACATATCACAGAACAGTTTTTAAGTAGTTAACTAAAAAACGTTTAAGCACGGATTACTGTTTTTCAATTGGCACCAGAGCGGATTGCCTGTATTCAGGGTTGATCTTGGGGTATTAATCCTTGTTATTGTGTTATTTTTGCCGAGATGGACTCGATGAAAGAAGAAACCTCGACGGTGAGACCTCCGCTCCTTGATGGCAATAACTATGCCTATTGGAAAGCTCGTATGACAGCTTTCATTCGCTCAATTGATGAGCGTGCCTGGAAGATGGTGACTGAAGGATGGAAGCCTCCTATCAAGAAAGATGAGAAAGGCAAAATGGTGCTGAAGCCAGAAGAAGAGTTTGACGATACTGATTATCAGATCATGGGGCTGAATGCTAAAGCCATGAATGCTATTTTCTCTGCAGTGGACATGAACGTGTTCAAACTCATCTCCACATGTGACAAAGCCGAGGATGCGTGGGATATCTTGCAGACCACGTTTGAAGGAACTAGCAGTGATCGTGCATCTCGAATGCATCTGCTTACCACCAGATTTGAGAACCTTCGTATGGATGAAGGTGAAAAACTTGCTGATTTCAACGCCAAGATTTACGACATCGCTAATGAAAGCTTTGCGCTTGGAGAAGTGATCTCTGAAGAGAAACTTGTGCGAAAGATTTTGCAATCTCTGCCTAGAAGATTTGCTTATAAAGTCACGGCCATTGAAGAGGCCAAAGACGTGAGCAAGATGAAGTTACAGGAGCTGATGGGTTCTTTGCGAACCTTTGAAATGGGGCTGGTAGATGAAGAAATAGTGCAGAAGAAAAGCATAGCTTTTCAGGCAGGTTCCAGTACTGATGTGCCAAGTAATGTTCCTGACAGTTCGGACCTTGCAGAATTAGTTGCATTACTTTCAAAGAATTTTTCCAGGTTTACAAGACAATTTGAGAAATCATCTCAAAATTATTCTGCCAAGAACAGGTTCTCTAAACCTTGAAAAACCAAGGATGATGAGTCAAATGATGACAGATATAAGGAAGCGAAGTGTCGTGAATGTGGTGGTTATGGTCACTATCAAGTCGAGTGTGCTAACACTCTAAAAAAGAAGAACAAGTCATATTGTTCTACCTTTAGTGAAAGTGATGATCCTGATGATAGTGAAAGTGATAAAGAAGGTGTAAGCAATCATATTGCTTTCATGACACACTCTGTCAAAGAGTCCGTGCTTGTATCTGTTCCTAACAGTGAGGTCGAGAAAATTTCAGAATGCAGCGATGATGAAGAAGATGAAGAATTATCTGTGGAATCAACTATGGAGGCGTATAAGAAGTTGCATTCCAGTTGGATCATGGTGGTTAAGGTCAATGAAGACCTGTTAAAAGAGAATTCCAATCTCTTGAAAGAAAGAGATAATCTCTCTACTCGCCTTAATGAGGTGCAAAATGAATTGTTTCAGTCCAGAAATAGTACTCAAGCACAGAATGGTGAACTCCAACACCTAAAGAAGCTTGTCAAAATGATGAACTCCGGATCATCTCAACTGGATGTAATTCTTTCCAAAGGAAAGAGTCCTCAAGATCATTCTGGGCTCGGATATAATGGCGCTCATACTTATGACGTATTCTGTCAAGGACAGTCATCTGGAACAAAGGATTCAACAGTTCCAGAGTTGAAAGATGGGCCAAAGAACAAACAGCAGCGAAGGAAGTCTCATCAACAGACACATGTTGTGTGTCATTACTATGAGAAACCTGGTCACATTCGACCACATTGCAGAAACTTGATCAATGACCTCCGAAGGATGAAAAGAAGGGGTTTTGCAGAATCTGATCAGTTTCCCAAAAGAAATGTCCGAAACAGATCCAGGAACAATCCAAAAATTATGTGGTTCACACTGCACTCAATATTCATGCAAAAAGTAGCTGGTACTTTGATAGCGGATGCTCTCGGCATATGACCGGAGATGCTAGCATGCTGAGCAACATACAAAAAGATTGCTCATATCAATCTGTTACCTTTGAAGATGGTGTTAAAGGTAGAGTGCAAGGCCGTGGATGCCTAAATGTGCATGGGATGCCCAACCTGGAGGACGTGCTGCTTGTAGAAGGACTAAAGGCTAATTTAATTAGCATCAGTCAGCTATGTGACCAAGGTCTCTTGGTGTATTTCACTAGAGACAAATGCCTTGTCAAGAACAAAGAAAGTGTTCTGTTGATGGTCGGGGACAGATCACGGGACAATTGTTATCTTCTCAACATGAAGGAAACGTGCTTCAGATCTCAACTAAATGAAGCAAACTTGTGGCATGAAAATCTTTGCCAGATCAGTGATCAAGAATCGTCAATTGTTCTTGTTAAAAATGACTGTTCCAGGTTTGAAGAAACTACTGGAAGTGTATCTGTTTCTGTGCCTAACAGAAGTGAAGACTGTAATCGGATTGAATCAATATCTGAGAGCAATGATGCTCTTAAAAACCATCCAGTTGTTGATGATCTGGAAGAACCTGCTGTCCAGATTGATGATGAGAGCCTTGATGGTACTGTCCATGTTCCTACATATGTGCCGGACAGTTCTGAAAATAAAGGCCTAACTGAAGCAAGGCCTCAGAAACAAGATAAGTTTGTTATCCAACCCAAAGGTTTTGAAGACCGCCACCAACCTGAGTTTGTGTACAAACTGAAAAAGGCACTTTACAGTCTCAAAGAAGCTCCACGAGCTTGATATGTCGATATTGGCTTTGGATCTGTTTCAAACAGAATGGTGGACGAGTTTCGGAAGAGTACTTCAGGAGGACATTTCTTCCTTGGAAACAACATGGTCTCTTGGTTTCGTAAGAAACATAATTCCGTTTCGTTATCTACTGCCGAAGAAGAATATATTGCAGCTGGAAGTTAGTGTACACAAATTTTATGGATGAAGCATATGCTGGTTGATTATGGTGTGCCATAGTTTGTTCTTACCATACTCTGTGACAACATGAGAGACATAAATAGTTCAAAGAATTCAGTTCAGCACACTTGGACGAAACATATAGATATTCGCCATCACTTCATTCGTGAACTGGTTGAAAATGGATCACTTGTGATCGATTATGTTGGAACAAATGCCCAACTCGCGGATATTTTCACTAAGGCACATGATAGTAGAAGATTTAAAACACATAGATCCTCATCGGGTCTTTGTGTTCTCTGAACTGCTCCTTTGCGAGAAGTATCTCTGTACAGTCTTGGTCAGTGATGTATGTACATAGATTGTAAAATGACCAAGTGTTTTATGGTCTTTGCAAGTGTGTGCCTCCACGTGTGCTTGACAGAAGGAAACACAGTTTGTAGCGGTTATTTTTTTAACTACAATGGCTAGTGGGCCCTCAAGTTTCTCGCCCAGCTTCTACTTCCCGAGGGCGTGCTGAGTAGATTTCATAAGGAAAGTGATCCCTAATTTTGAAAGGCTCTTGAAGAAATTTAAAAATCACTTGTGTTCTCCACATCTGTTCCCACTGCCGTCGTTCCAGCAGTGATGTTATGTCTGTAGTCCGCAGAAGTCTCTGCATATGTGCCCTGCGATGCTCCTGAAGTGTTTGTGACTCTGTCTGAGTCAGTTTCTGTGACAGATCCGGAACCCTCATCTAAATTTAGGGTGTTTGATGTTCTTTCCTCATCTCCGGTTGTGAAGGGAGAATTGAAGTTGATGATATTAAGGAGAATGATATTGCTGTTGAGGAAAATGCTTCCTCATCTGATGTTGAATCTGTTCTACCTCTTTTGGAACAAGGAAGGACGTTTTCAAAGTCCCGTGATGTGAAGCGCAAGCTTCAATTGCTCGATGAACCAGATGAATCCCCTTTTGCCTTTGAGCACCATGTTGATTCTGCTGATGCTAAGCAAAACTCTAATAAAGATGAGATTCATATCTCAATTCCAGACCTAAGCATGTCCTAGTCTGCTGATGAAGAATGCTAGAGCTCCGTCCCATTCTGTTGAAGTGGTAGATAATGTGTCTGCGGATGTCTCAGACAGTTCCGCTTCTGAAGATGAATCTTTTGATTCAAGTTAGTTTTATCTGCTTTCCATCAAGGTCTTTCCAAGCTGGTGGTTGATCGTTCTCTTGTTTCTGAATGATGGTTGGTTCAATCTGACGTTGAGGAAACTGGTATGATGGAATTATTGCATGATTTACATTTGGATAAATCTCCATATGATGATCATTTGCTTATTGTTGTTGCTACTGCTCATTGTGTTACTCGGAGTCAATCCGAGCAGATGTTGGGCTTGGTCTTTGGACCTTGCCGACCGTTGATTAAGAAGGCTCGAGCTCCTTCTCCCTCTGATGATGATTCTGAAAATGTGCCAGAGGATATGCCTGACAGATTAGCCTATGAGTCTGAAGCCTACGACTCAATGCTCAATACTTCACAAGCTTGCAATGAAGAACTAATGTCCCTGCCGGTATTGTTCTTCTCTTGGTGTGTGCCAATATCTGTCTCGGACAGTTTCTGCTTTGGAGAAACGGTTACTTTTCAACGGCTAGTAGTGCCTTGATTTTTGCACAACGATCGATTCCACTTCTCCACACCTAGCTGCGGGGTGATGTGTGAGGAATAAGTGAGTTAAGGAAATTTTCTGTTTAGAGTTTCCTAATTAAGGTCCTAACCTTATTTTTCAAAAGAGACAGAATCGTTACAAAATTTTCAAGCCATTCTCTCTCTGTGGTGTGTGTTTGAATTTTTGTTGATCAAACTCTAATGGCGGACAAAGTTGTTTCTTCTAAGCCTTCTGAAGTGAAGAAACCCAGAATTTCTACTGAAGACTTGCGACGACAGCTTGCGGAGCTTTCTCAGCCCATTGTGTTTTCGCTTTCAATTGCCTCTGTCTCTCTGAAGCCATTTGTTGCTTCCTCTGAAGCTCTTGCTTCTGTGGCACCTTCTGCTGATTTGCCACCTCGATCTGTGTCTGAGACAGATCTCATTGCTCAACCCTCTCCTAGGGTTTCTGAAGTGCCATTCTCTCCGCCCATGGTGTTTGCGGAAATTTTGGATGATTCAATTGCGGATGTTATAGAGAATATTGGAGGAAATGAAGTCTCCATGGCTTCTGTTGAAGATGATGTTGCCGCCATTGCTGTTGGCGAAGAACCCACCTCGATTGAGGAATTTGCTGCATCTCTTGATGCCCTGAAATTTGTTAATGCTCCGTCTCTTTCTGCTGTTGTCCCGGTGTATAGTGACATGTCCGTTGTCACGGTTCAAGTTCCTCTTGGTGAAGTATCACCTGTTGCTGCTGCTGAAAACCTTGTTCATGATCAAGGTGAAGATGATATTGATATCTCCTTCCTCGATGAGGAGTCTCCTGCTCATGCGGATGTTTCTGTCCCTCCTCCAACGGCTAGCTCCTTCAAAACTCGCGGGTCCAAACGCAAGTTGGAGTTGCGCGATGATCTATTCACTCCTCCGGTGTCTGATGATGAGGATGACACGCCCATTGCCAAGTTGAAATCCAAAGTGTTGGCCAAGGTTGTTGCGAAGAAGGGTTCTTCTTCACAAATCCCCAAATCCAAGAAAGTTGCTGCTAAGAAGGGGTCTTCATCAAAACCCCCCAAATCAGTAAAGCCTGCTGGGAAAAAGGTTGTGCCTAAGAAGCCTGAGGTTGTTCATGCTCGCCGTGTTACACGGAGTGTGTCTGAGCAGAGGATGGGGTTGATGTCGGGTCGTCGTCGTCCGCTGATGAAACAAGCCAGAGCACCTTTCCCCTCTGATGAAGAAGCAGATGATGTCCCTGAGTCTGTGCCAGACAGATCAGATTCCGATTCTGAGGACTTTGATTCAAATAAGTTTATCTCTGCCCTCCACCAAAATCAATTCAAGATTGTTGCTGGTCGCTCGTTGATTACCGAGTGTTGTTTGGTTAAGACCGATATAGAGGGAACTGGTGTTGATTCTCTGTTGCATGATCTCCGGTTAGAGAAATCTGCTTATTCTGCTCCTCCTTTTATTGCTGCTATTGTGCATGAATTTTATGCAAACTTGTCTAAGCGTATGCGTGATGCTTCTTATGAGCATGCCTTTTTTGTGTTTGTGCGGAGTCATTGGATTGTTTTTTCCCCTGCTGTGATCAATCAATTTTTGGGTCGTGAGAACCTTGTTGCTTCTGCACCCGTGTTTGATCTGAATGAGGTTGTGTCGGAATTGACTGGAGGAAGTCGGGTGGTTTGGCCCTCGAGACGTGCGTTGTTGGCGTCTGATCTGAGTGTGAAGTACTCCATACTTCACAAGGTGGCTGTTAGGAATTGGTTGCCCAATACTCATGATTCTACTATTGGTAAGTCCATGGCTTTGTTGTTGTTCAAAGTAGGCACTCGTAGTGAGTTTAATCTTGGCCTGCTGATCTTTGAGAACGTCTTTGCTCATGCCGAATCGACTCGTACCCAGCAACCTGTTGGCTATCCTGGCCTAATCTTCAGCATCATTATGGCCCAGCATGATGTTGTTTCTGGAAATGATGTGTATGCGCCTGTTGCGCAGCCGCTGTCAATCAGCCATAAGTTGTTTTCGTCCCAACATGCTCCGGATGTTCCTTCCCGCGATGCTGATGAAAGCTCGAGACCTGTGCCAACATCTGTCCCAGACAGATCTGCTGCTTATTTTGCTGTCACTTCTGTTTTCTTTGACAGGCATATCAAGTCTCTGGAGCGTGAAGTTGTGTTTCTGAGCAAGTCCATTCGGACTTTCAAGATCAGGAAACAGGAGTTGGAGGCCTTGCTGATTGATCTCCGGGCCCGAGCCCTTGGCCTTACCTCGCCGCTTGACGTGCCGAGTGCTTCCTCTGTTCCTGCTGCTGATAAGCCGGCTGCTGCTGATGCCGATGATGATGATGATGATGATGATGCTGCCTCCCCGACCTGAAGTTTGGTGTTTTCCGTTTCTAGCAACAATTAAGGGGGAGAAGAATGTTGGTGCACAAAGACCATAGTTGGATGAAGGATGGTCTGTTGCTGATGCTGCTATGAGCGTGTGCTCATTTTTTTTAATGTTTGATGATTTCTGAACAAACAATTTTATTGGGGATGCTGTTTACCCCACTTTATTTTTGTTGGCCTGTACTATATTTTTGATCAACTGAAAATGCAGTTCTAAACTGCGAAACAATGCTCTGATCGTGATGAAGGCACTCCCAGTTCAGATTCAGGGGGAGTGTGCTTGTAACTGTCTCTGACAGTTTTTGAATATATCACTCATTTTGATATATTGTTGATCTGCGAAGGTTATTCATGTGTTGTGCAGATCGTGATGATAATTGCTAACCATAAACGCCAAAGGGGGAGATTGTTAGTGCCATCGTCATGCACTAAGTACTTGTGTTGTTGAATTGGCGAGATATGTTCGACAATGTGTGTCTGGGTATGTCCCATGAAGATTTATTTTCCGCTATGCAAGAAAAGAAAGAACAGTTGGTGAACTATTCCAGAGTATGTCCCAGACAGAACCAATGACACTCTATTTATGGCAGTTTCCATGTTAGAAAGATCTTGTGCCGAACGAGTTTGAAAGGTCAAGATTAATTCGTTTTACTGCCTTGTGGTGTAGATCCAGTGCTGAATTAACCCCTCTACACATGAAGAGTATCTACACACGTATGGAAGGCCATAAACCACAATCCACATACCATATTGGCGGCGGATGGAGATCGATGCCTATATGAAGATCGAATTGAGGAGCAATCGGCACCACTGATATTTTGTTTAGATTCTAGTGTTAGAATCAGTTTGTGGTCATTTTTGTAACTAGTAGTTGTTCATTAAAACGTTCAACGTGATAGACTAGTTTTGAGTGTTTACGAGTGAAACACGTGAGAGGATTTTTATTCCAGCTTTATACGCAATCTCGGGAGAGATTGTAAGTTGAAGTCGTGGGTAGCTAGAGGGAGTCTAGTGTCACGGTTGTGAGGGGATCTTACAACTTTCGGCTAGCGAAAGAGTTCGAGGAGAAGAACGGGCGACATAAGGCGGGAGGCTTGTATGTGTAAGATGCTTAATACACTCTTCGAATGAGTACCAGTCGAATCTTCAAGTTTGAGAGCAATCCCCCCAGAGTAGGTTGTTTGAACCGAACTGGGTTACCATCTCGTGCGTTTTTACTGCTTTATTCCTTTATGTTCTTGCATTTGTCCCACACATATCACAGAACAGTTTTTAAGCAGTTAACTAAAAAACGTTTAAGCACGGATTACTATTTTTTTTAAATGTCTAAGTTTTGATCAATTGATTTTTTTTTTAGAAAGGTCAATCAATGGATTCGAAAAGTTATCATTTGTTAAAAATCTCAATGCCTGTAAAGATCCTTATAAGATCAAAGACTAATAATAAAATTAACCAAAAAATGAAAAGAAAAAAAACCAACCAAACAAAAAGTTTCTCAGCAAAATCCAACTCCCACCCCGCAATAAAACTAACAAATAAAGTGTTGTTCAAAGAAAATTAAAAAATAAATAAATATAAAAGAAAACTAAAAAGTTGATTGAGAGAAGGAGGCTTCGAACCTATGAGAGGCTCAGGCTAAATGAAGAGGCGGCCCCAGAACCACTAAGCACTAAGCCATAGATGTTTACAAACTTTTTTCAACATAAATATTATTTAAGCAATATTTTATTAATATTTTTTTATTTATAATTTTACCCTCTGATTTTGCCTTAATATCTTATCTTAATTTTATTTTAATAAATATAAAAGTAGAATGGTCTTCTTTTTAGTAACTTTTATTTTTTTCTTTCCTAACCGCTCTTACCCAATATAATAACTTCACTAAATCTATATATTAATCTAATTATGTATCATATCTTTATATAAAATACAATACAATATAGTGATGGTTTTAAATATGAATTTATATGTGTATACATCAATGTACATATATAATCTTAATCTTAATCTTAATCTTAATTTTAATCTTAATTTTAATCTTAATCTTAATTTTAATATATATAAAAACAGAATGGTCCTCCTTTTAGCGACTTTTATTTTTTCCCTCCTAAACGCTCTTACCCAATATAGTAACTTATCTATATACTAATTTAATTATATACCATATCTTATAAAATACAATACAATATAGTGATGGTTTTAAATATGAATTTATATGTGTATACATTAGTGTACATATATAATATACATAATAATTAATATACATGCATATATAACGTAAATTAGAAAACATAATCACATTTACATATTGATGCAAAATTAAATACATCAAAAAATTATAAAATTGATATATCTTTTTATGAATTAGGTAATGCAATAATATAATACATATATATATATATATATATATATATATTGATATCAACTATTCATAGATTATAATATAT
Organism: Perilla frutescens; assembly: GCA_026008535.1. NCBI lineage: Eukaryota > Viridiplantae > Streptophyta > Magnoliopsida > Lamiales > Lamiaceae > Perilla > Perilla frutescens. The sequence goes on along the minus strand of BRKX01000017.1, from coordinate 30,970,631 downwards.
ACTCCCTCCGTCCCATTTATATAGTCAACTTTATCCTCGCACGTAGATTAAAAATATTTATGAAAACAAGACATTAAAGCTTAACTTCCATTATTACCCTTATTTAAAATTTATGACTTTTAAGAATTTAAGTGGTTAAATTTTAATTTTCAATACATACCAAGGGTATATTTGTATATTACTATGAAAATTAATACTATTTATAGCTATGAGACTATATAATTGGGACACCCCAAAATAATAAAAGAGACTATATAAATGGGACGGAGGGAGTAAGTAGATCGATAAAAGCTGCGTACTATGACTCAATCAATCGGCATTAATGAAAAATAATAATATATGACCATATTTATGTTGTTAGTATATGTATTAATTGTCATGAAAACTAAATAATGTATTTACTATATTGGTAATTTGAGTCTAATTGTCACCGATTAATTTGTGTCTAATTTGCAATCAATTATGAAATGACATGCATTTTTAGAGATAATTAATTTATTTTCTATTAATAAATCAATTACACATTAAATCATAAGATTGATTTATGGTTGTTTAATGTAATATCAATAAAATTGTTCTTTATTTCCATAAATAGTTCATACAATTAGTCAATTATATATATGTACACTAAATTGATTCATAATTGATATGCACGATTTTATAAATTTTCGATATTGTAATGATGTTACGTTATAAATTTAAGATGTCTGAAACTTGACTACACATATATACCCTCGCTAGAAATTTGTCTGAAATGTCATCATAATATAACATTATTGCAAGCAAACTACAAGAACATGTATCAACATTGCTCCAACAATAATCATCCGGGGCAACGAAATGGGCCCTATCTGTTTAAATCTTATATTGATTTTTTATGGCATATAATTCTAAGTGATTTTATTTTATCTTATTCATTTTCATAAACATCTTATGCAATTTGTTTTCGAGCAACAAAAACATAAACCTCACTCTGTAGAATGAATAAATATGACCAAGAACTATTATGAACCGATCAAGTAGAAGACGTTGAATTGAAGAGATCTAGAAGATTTTCCCCCTGTTTTTTGGTAGCGTTTCGATCAAATCTTTTGATATCGGAAAAAGAGAGATAATAGGATGGTGCCTCTAGAATAACACCATTATATATTTTTTATTTTAAATTATAATTTTAAAAATATATTAATTGGAATTGTTCTTTGTAATATGTTATCAACAATAATGAATTTGACTCAAAATAATCATTTTAGATTGGCTAATAACTTATTTTATTGAGGCGGCCTGTATTTATATTTATTTTCTTTAGTTGGTACAGTATTATTTGGAATCTAAATGTAAAAATTAATGGGCATACTTTAATTATTTGATATATTAATATATATTTAGTCTCTTTTTTCTAATATGTAAATTTATCGCACAAAATTTTATCAATGATACATACTTCTTAATGTTAGTAACTCTCGGAACTGATGATATATAGTTCTTAATTTTTGTAAAAATAATTCTATCGTGGTTTTGGATTCGTAATTTCATTAATTGCCTAAATGATGTGATATTTATGAGATACAACACTTTTTAATTGTTTGTATACTTGACTACTGTCGCGTATATAATATTTTATTACCTACTACTTCCTCAATTTCATAATAATTGATATCAGTCTTAGTAGGCGATTGGTATAATTGAATGGAATTAGGTATGAATGGAATGATGATCTTATGATTGGTATGTCCACGGAATGAAGATCACAATGAAATATCAATTTTTTTTATCTTATATAATGAATATTTTATTTACTTTAAAAAAAATTTATAACTGAATAAAGTGTATGTAGTAGCTAATAAATATCAACACGTGCCTTAATTTATCTTTTATATTTCTAAATGTCATTTTTCTTTTTTAATATATGATTTTTTCTAATTTTTTTAGCAAATTATAATTTATTTATTTTATTGAAAAACTTTATTCTAAAATATTTAATTAATCAATATAGAATAATTTGTACAAGTTAATAAAAATATTTTTACTTCATAGAAAAATACTTTAATATTTAAATTTTTCATTTGAATATATTAAATTATATAAAATATATAAATATTTTATATTGTATTATAACATATTTTTATGGTATATTTATTTCGGCATCACTTTCATTTTTCTTCAACAAAATTATAAAAGCTATCAAAATTTGATTTTAACATATATTTTTAAATTATATGTTGGTCCCGGGCGAGTCGGTATCAGTTTAGAGGGGGGATGAATAAACTGATTCAAAAACTTTTACTTTAGATGTGGAATAACAGGGCCTTTTGACTCGCTTGAAGAAACTTATCTATGCACCAACTTGGATAATCAGTTGAGACAGTTTAAGTGCAGCCTTGTGTGATGTTGTGTGTAGTTAGAGATATGCAATGAACAATATAGTACAGCACACAAGAGATTTATAGAGGTTCGAAGTCTCAAACTTCTACGTCCTCTCTTCCTTCCGCAGAAGGGTAACTTCACTATATAACTTGAATTTCTTTACAAATTACACAATGAAGGACAGTTGGCTGAACCTGGTAACTGCTCGCTACCTCAGCTGGTCGATGGCTCACACTTGAAGTCCCTAACTCCTCGCTAGGAAGATAGGTGCTATTGTCGTCTTTACAAGGTTTTAGATCTGTTTTGATCTTCAAGAGGTTAGTCTTGAACAAGGGGGTATCAACTGATGTGCTCCTTTGATTGAGCTGAGTAGTTGATCGTTGAATAGCTGGAACTGAGAAGATTGCCCTAGCTGGATCGTCGGCAGTTGGCTGAGTATGTTTATTCAGTTAATTCTTCTTCTCAGTTTGACTTTCGCAGTTTCTATCAAACGTTGCACTTGAGCTTGTGTTGGAGGGAGAAAGAAAAGATCTGCTTGTATATGCGAAGGTTGGCAAGAATTTGTGATTGCGAAAAGTATTTAGAACTTTGATTCACTCGTCTTTTATAGATGAGTGATTTTGTGACTGTTGAGTTCCATTGTCCATTTGATCAATGGCTCTGTTGGCTCATCAACGGCAGGAGGTCTCAAATGATAGCTTGGATCATTTGGTTGAAGTAGCCGTTACTCTGCCAATCGATCTTCATTAAATTCCAGGATCTTTGAAGGAGCATTTATTCCAAGATACGCTGATTTAAGCAATACACTCCAGGAGTCTTCTGGTTTCAGCTCTCTTGGCAGTTTTGGAATTTCAATTGGCAGTTTTGGATTTCTCAGCTCAGTTACATTATCGTCCCACCTGGCAGTTTTAAGCTTGCCAGCTGAGTCTACCTGTTGCTCCAGTTGGCAGTTCTGGACTTATCAGTTGAGTCTGCCTGTTGCTCCAGTTGACAGTTCTGGACTTATCAGCTGAGTCTGGCTATCGCTCCATGATCGAACTTTTAATTCGACTAAAATTATACCGCAAGTGTACGGTGCAATTATAGTATATATAGCGAGCAAGAGTATCGTATCCACAGAGACTAATTAGACCTAATTGTGTGTACTATAATATCGGACCTCAATCGTTATCTAGACGATAAGAAAACGAAAAGATAATTAACTAATGTAAAACTAAAGAAAGAATAAATAAAAAGGACAATTAAATGGAGATTGGGACAAGAAGGTAGAGGTACTTTTAGGATTGATTTCTTCGGTACTTGGCACTAATGATCCTATTGAATGTCTATTTGTGGTGCTAAATTTCACTAGGGAAATCTCGTCTAAGCTCTCTCTCGAGATACTTAAGTTTGGAGGGTACATGCTAGGTTCACCGTCTCCGAATGAATCTTACACATATACTTACCAAAACTCCTAAGATTTCTAGCCCTCACACTAAGCCTCAATTCTCTCGAATTTATCGACATAGGTGTCTCGTCCCTAGGGTTCTTCTATTGAGACTCATCTCTCGATTCATGAATCAATAGATAAAATCGTGCAAATTAGTGATCAATTAATCAACACTCATACGTAGCATATGCACAATAAATAAAATCGAGTCATAAACAATCAATAAGAATAGAAATGCATAAATACCAAAATATGTTCAATCCCAAAATACAAGATAATCTAACCTAACATCTAAACAATGTAAGGATTAAATTATCTCAAAGAAAATTAAAGACAAAAACAAGAAAATGAAACTAAGAACAACCCGGAAGTTGGCCTCGACTCCACCCTTGCCTCCGGTCATCTCCTCTTTGCTCCATCTTCGGGCCATTGCTCCTTATTCACCCTAGATAGGTGGAAATCCTAGCTAGGGTGTGGGTTTGAGGGGTGAGATGTGAAAATGGGAGAGGGAAGAAGGGTTTGGTGTTGGGAGAGTTTTGGGGATTTTTGTGGAGAGAAAATCTGTTGTGTGTGTGTGTATTGTGTAGAGAAAATGAGAGGAAAAAATCAAATAAAAAGGGGATGGGCCGCACAAATCAGAAAAGCTAGGCTGGGGCGCGACACGGGCGCGAGTGCAGGCCGGTCGCGCCTCCGCTCGCGCTGCCACTCGCACCAGTGATTCTGCACCGACACCTTTCACGGTTTTGTTCCATTCTCCCTCGTTTTTTATCCGATTGAGGTGATTCGACTTGCAGCGCGTTCCCCATTCGATTCTCTATCTTCTCATGGCATTGGATCACTCAAAAATTCATTGATTAATTCTCCATTTCCTGTGAAAGTCAAACAACAAACAAAACTTCCAAACCGGGAGGTTAAAAGCGCAAATTGGGTTAAAGCACACATTAAAGTCTTCAAATCACTTCATTTCAACCACAAAATGTTGTGCAAAAACACCACTTATCACTCCAGTTGGCAGTTCTGGGCTTGCCAGCTGAGATTGGCCATCGCTCCAGTTGGCAGTTCTGGGCTTGTCAGCTGAGATTGGCTATTGCTCCAGTTGGCAGTTCTGGGCTTATCAGCTGAGTTTGGCTATCGCTCCAGTTGGCAGTTCTGGGCTTGTTAGCTGAGATTGGCCATTGTTCTAGTTGGATACTGTCAGTCTCTGGCATAAACTGATATTCTATCAGTTTCTTTAATCTTTGGTCAACTCCTTTCTCCCTCAGTTCAGCTGACCCGTTTGTCAGTTTGCTTTGACCGGTATGATTCCTCAGCCAAGTTGAACTTTAGACTGGATGACGTGTCCTTCAACTTGATGGTCATTCTTCAGATAGGTTGACTTTGACTCTTCTAGAGTTCCTTTTTTATGATGCCCTGGGCTGATCAGCTTCGATCTGCAGTTTGAACTTTGGTCAGTTTTTCATAAATAATTTTGACATCTCATCAAAACCTGATCTAGGGGTTCCTTGATAGTTTTTCCTAACAATTTCCCTCCTTTTTGATGATGTCAAAACCTAGTTGAAGATGATGGAAAAACTGTAAGTGTAGCAAATGCATTAAATAGAATGTTTCAGTCAGTGCACATTCGTAGCATATTGAGACAAATTGACTCATGATTTTCATTCAGTTATTAAAGCATTTGTTATTCATGCTTATCATTCAAATATCAGAGCATGTCATATTCGTAGCATATTAAGACAAATTGACTCATTATTTTCATTCAATTTTTAGAGCAATTGTCATTCATGCTTCTCATTCAAATATCAGAGCATGTTCAAATATCAGAGCATGTTAGTTTTAAAAGCAATTTGGGCTTATTCATGCTTCTCATACAAGTATCAGAGCATGACTGAAGTATTAGGGCATAATGAATTATGTCAAACCATTCAAGCTTGAAGCAAAATCAAGATCAAAACTTGTATTATTTATTCATTTTAAGGCTTCAAGAATTAGTAGTTAAGACTACTAATCTACTTCTTGAATGTTGCTCCAATTGCTCTTTTTTCCTTATGCTTGATTCTCCTCTTTTCTGGATTCCTTGTAGTGTCCAAGCTTCCCCCTGAAGCTGATCTTCCCCCTCATGATGAATTTCTCTTTGAATTGGGTCCCAAAGAGTCATGCATCCATCATACTGTCCATCATCATATTGTCCATCTTCCCCCTTTTTGGCATCATCCAAAAGTTGAAGTGGATCACATGATGGTAATGACAAAGTTGGCAGAAAGGTGAAGGCGGTTGCCAAATTGTCATCATGAGCTGCAGGAACTGAAGGTATTTGCATGGGCGGAGAAAGCCATGCATAGGCATCTTCAATTGGCATGAACTGACCTGGATCAGAGGTGTCTTGCTCTCTGAAGCTCATGGGGGCCAAGCTGGTGAAGATCTCATCAGTTGAAGGGAGGGGTGGATCACCAACGACGGGTGCGTACGAGGAGTTGGCTGGTTCATTGTCTGGGAGAGGGGCATCAAAGGGTATACTAAGCTGGAGTCGTTTGATCATTGAATCCATGATCTCTGAAAGCGTTGGAGGCGAGGAAAGTGGATGATTCATCCAGTTTCGACTCCATGATCCCTCTTTGATCCAGAAGGCGGAGCCACGAGTGTGGATGAGGTGAAACATAGTTGACTCATCCAGTTGAAAGCGCCAAAGATGGTACTGCAAGTACCGCGCTACAGTTGTGCGAAGAGGGAGGAGTCGGTGTCCTCAATGAGACCAAAACAGCTACGGAGCTGGTGGTCTAGAACCGCTTCAAAGTCAACCTCAATATAGTCGCTTTGGACTAAAGGTGGAGGTTGGAAGCTGGCTGATATTGTGGGCTGATCACTCAGCCTTAAAAGAGATGCATTCTCCAGTATCAGCTCTCGTTCGTCAGTGGAGCTGGCAGTTGCCTCTAAGGGTGCCTTTTCCACGATCTGAGCTGAAAGGCCCTTGTGCGTGTGAACGCTTTGAGGTCGGATGGCAGTAGATTGTGGGGAGCATGTCCCGTCTTCCAAATAGTTCGCCAGTTGGTATGATCTCATCAAACTGGCTTTGTATGATGTGGCTTATGCGGTTCATAAAGCCGACTCTTTCTCGGAATGTGCCAGTTGACGGATCAAACATCACTCGCTCGATGTTAACTCTCAGTTGCGCCAGGATGTAAGAAGCCCAGTCAGCTTGACATCCAAAGTAGAGGGCGGCTGTGATATGAGCCTTGATCTCGGAGAGATGAACGATCTCAAAGATGCCATGGATAATATGGTTGGTGATATCCAGAAGCTGGATGATATAACTTTGCAAGCTCTCCTTTAAGCTGTGCGAACTGTCGTTGTGGTGCACGTGAGGAAGCTTCCAAATTTTCCACAACTCATGTTTGGATGGTAGATTTAGGTCCATCACGTCTGAACCTGTGCCGGAGAGGTGTAGAGTTGAGATCATCGTGTCCTTTGTGACTGTGATTACTTGATTCTTTATGGTGGAGATGATGTTGTCACCGTTGATAGTTGCATTGTAATAGAACTCGGCGACGTACTCAGGTATGTTCTTGACCGGCAACTGTGTCAAGAAGGGAAGCAATCCAGTCGCTGCCAATGGTCGATAAATCTACTGAAAGACATCCGGACCAAGACGTGCATTTAGCATATCTAGATTTAGAGATTTGTCCTTCCTCATTTTGCGTTCAAGAGCTTTGATGTTCACCATGAGAAACGGAGGCTTCATTTCTGTAAAAGAATGATATTCAGTTTTAGAAATGTAAGAGTGTAGATGAGCGAGGGAAGGCGTAGCAAAAGATCGAGTAAGAGAGAGAGAGAGATTTTCAGGTGATCGGAGCCTTCATCTCTTTGCTCATATTTATGCATCTTATGCATGCAAGAATCGAGAGTACTCGATGGCTTTTCTTGGCTGATCAGCCATCTGATTTGATGGTTGATTAGCTGAATTAATGATGTATGTATCTCAGCCGTTCAACAGTTGAATGACTTTATAATCTTGTGGCTGAGATGAAATCATTTTGAAAATGGGTTAGTTGCCATAAATAGCGAAATATTTTCTGCAGATCTTTCCATTTATAGCTCATTAAAATATATTTTCTTTGCCTTTGTGAAGGGTTGATTTAAGATCCATGCAGAGATATTAATGACAACCTTGTAATATTTGAGCCCGATTTTCAAATTGTAACCGTTGACGTATAATATAAGGTATTTTATAATCGCAACGGTAACAACATAGTTATGGTAAGCTTTTGAATTTAAAAAGACTTATCCTTAGTCAGTTGGGATACAGTCCAACTGATTGATGATGTGGCAGTTGGCTGAGCAGTTGAGTTTTGATACTCAGTTGTCCATTCTGAGCTGGCTGCAGTTGAGGCTGCTACTGAATTGATCAGTCAGTTTGATCAGTTGCTCGACTTTTCTGTAGACAATTTCCGCTTCTTGAATGGCCTAGCTGGACTGGCTGTGTTGCTTTCTTTAGATGCAGTTTTGTGCGTTGATGGTCCAGGCCTTTCCGTCTTCTTGGCTTGGCGAAGATGAAGCTGGATCTCAACTGACGAGCTCTTCATCTTTTGACTAAGGGAGTGTGAGATTCCCTTTGGCAATGACCGAAACTGATCATTTTTCTTGATCAACTGCACACCTTTTGAACCTAAAGTGAGCAGTGGAGTCACATAGCTTTTGGATAGGAGATTTGGTGACGTGGCAGTATCTTCATCGTCACTATCTCTTGCATCATTATGCCTTGTATTCATTTGAGAAGCTATTACTGCAGTATGGGATAGGTGGGGTTCTATCCTTTGATCAGCAGATGAAGTTCGTCATGATGGCTCAGCTGATTGACTTGATAGATTATCAAAGTTCAACTGATGATAAAGTGAGTCAGTTGGGCAGTTGACTGGTTGACCTGCAGTTCCAACTGCTTGAAACATAAATCTGGATTTGAATTCGGCCAGTAAGGCGGTTGGTGGAATCTTGTTGACCATCCGGTGATTCATAATGTGCTGAACTTGCACAATAGTTGGAGGGAATGGATTTGACGATCCTATCCATTTGATGCTCCAAGTTTCTTCTCTTTGCCAGAAGCTCATGCCATGAAAGGCAGTTAGCAAGAAGTGAGACTCGATAGACATAGAATGTCTCCAGTTATACCAATAGAAGTATCGGTGAAGTTGTTTAAACAACTCTTGATCATGTTGTGCAACAACAGTGAAGTGAGTGAGAAGGATATTGGTCACTTCCTTTTGTGCACTTTTGACTGCATATTCACCACTTTAGAAAGTGCGAATATTCTTTTTAGTCAGCTAGAGCGGAGGGCATGTGCCTCTGAAGTAGTCTGTTCCATAGTTTGGGTGAGGTATTCCAATGAATGGAATAAGCTCATCTGGATCAGAGCAGACCTGGAACTCAACAGGTGAACCGTTCTTTGATTTTGGAGAGTGAACGGCATTGGCAGTTGAGTTGCTCGAACTTTGGTTGCTCATCTTGCCTTTCCTTTTCTCTTCTTCTTCAGGGACTATAGATGAGCAGTTCTTTTCTTGGGGATCCAGTCGGAGATCAGAACCAGAAGTGATTCATCACTTGTGAGCTTCAGCAGGTCTTCAAGCATTTTGCTCATCCTTAGAACAAGTCCTACCTTGGACTCAAACTTACCAGACTTCCTTGAGTCTGCAGCCTTGATAGCTTGATGATTGAATTATTGAAAGACAAATTCGGCCCAGTTTGTTTGTCTTCCTTCAGCAAGGTGAATCATGACCTTGTATCTCTCTTGAGTGAGTTGGCTTATACAGCCAACTGCTCCGATCATCATCTTGTTCGTTATGTCAAGTAGAACTCCATACTCAGGCTTGAGATCAGTTTTAGCGGTGGTAAAACTTAATTGCTTGTTGCACGTTGAGGCTTTCCAGTTTCTCCAGTGTGACTCTGCATATTCCTTTAGATCTTGAACGGATAAGCCTTCTTGTGGGAGTTGGAATACTTTAGCAATTGTTTTCTCATTGATGTGTAACATCCTTCCTTGAGCCACTGAAGATATCATCTTCCCATCTACAGATAATTTTGCTTGAAGTAAAAATTCACTCACCAAATTTTGTCTAAAGAATTTTGGTGGTGTTTCCAGGTAGTGAAGAACTCCTGTTTTGTGAAGATTTGACAGAAGAATTGGATTCTTTGATTCATCAAGAATCAATTGAAAACTTCTGTCTGTCAAGGAATTTATCTCTCATAAGTTAGCTTTTGAAGGAGTTTGAAGATCTGGATAATTCGGCCATCTTTGAGGTTGGCTGAATTTTTTGGAGTATTCAAGATCTTTTGAGAGAGAAATAGATCTTTAGATCTTTTTGGAGGAGGAGGCTTTTTGAGAGGCTTGAGAGAGAGAGGCTTTTATGAGTGTGTGAACAGGCTCATAGATATGATGGTTGAAATGGTACTAGCCTCTGATTTCTTTTGGTCGTTGGCAATTAATGACCTTGACACGTGTCATTGATTTGCAGCGGTCAAAATTTCAAAATAAATGTAACGCTTGACATTTATTTGAAAATAGAAAGAAATAAACTTTTATAAATATAATCAAAAGTTAATTACAACTGATTAACAAGAAGTGTACTTAAGGCTTTTCTAATCATGTTTTAAGTGTGATCAGCCTCTAGTCCTTCTTGTGATCAGTTTTTCTTTTCTTGGCCAGTGGCTCGGTGGGCTCCTCATCATCATCCTTGGTGCTGCTAGCTGACTCAGTTTCAGCGAATTGGAGTCTCTGTTGGGCTTGCAGCTGCTTGATTTGCTCGGTATGTAGTTTAACCTGTTGCTGCAGGGAATCAATCAATTCCACATAATGTGGAGGGAACTCTCTGTATTGGATTAATGTACACAGTTATGGCAAGTGTACCTTGATATGTAGATTGTTTAGCCTCTTGAGCTATCTGGTCAGCTGACTGATCATGTTCAGCTGTCTTCGGAGTTGACTCGAGGAAAGGAGCAATTTGTGCTTCAGTTTTCTCCTCGGGCAGTTGAGTCTCTTCAGTTGGTTCTTGTAGCTCTTCATCAACTGGGAGATCTGACAGAGTGGGGGACTTGAGCATTTCCTCAAATTCCAGATCGCTAGTTGTGCGCTCATCAGCAACTGGCTCCTCATGTGAGTCATTAATAGGACGTATTCTACTTGTTATTATCACTACTTTTTGGTGTCTTTTCTCCTTATTGTTTACCCTATATTTGTGTATTTTGGTGCTTTGATGTATTGTTAAGATGTATAGGGACATGGTAGAAAAATGGAGAAAAGAGGCAAGGTTTTGGTGCAAGAAAAGATATAAGTGAAGAAAAGGGAGAAGTTCGAGCAGAGCGAGCTACAAGGGCATGCAGCAGGATGGTTGAAGCAAGGTTCTGGAGGCCCAGTCCAGAACACGCTTTGGGTTTGCTGAAGCCCAGTTCTCGACCCACGTGATGAAGCGTCTTCTTAATTATCGAAATAGTATGGAGAGATGAGGTCATGTCAGAAGCGTCTTCGGTGACTATAACCGGTTTGCATGTCTTGATTAATTAATTCTTGCATCTGTGATCGGTGTTATAAGTGGAGTGGAGTTCGTTGGATCCGGAATACCCTTTTATAATTGGTTTAATTCAGTTCGTTTACATAAGTATTTTCTTTAGTTGGTTATTTCATTCTTCAATTTATTTTGTTATAAAATTCACGCGATTCTAGAGGTTTGGGCACGCAGACTGAAAGTCAAGAGTAATTCTCATCGGTCCTTTGGGAGATGATCCTGCTCGCCACTGTACTCTGCAGTGTGGGCTTCCCGACAAAAGTCGGAACATTTATTTTTGGTGAAAAACGACGCACCAAATTTTGGTGCCGTTGCCGGGGATCGGTTCTAAAAGCAGTGATTACTTAACATTTTCAGTTTGTATTTACTTTGTTTTATTTTTAATTTTTCTGGTATATGACCCGTTTATCTGCAGATAAAAATTTAGTGTTCGATCCAGAGCCAGAGTGAACGTTACACCGGTTGAGGAAGATTACCAAGGAGCCTACAAAGATTCTCGAAGTTGATCCACGCCTCGACATGGCCAATAATGAAGATCCACCACCGAACCCGCAAGGCCTTGCCGCAGGGAGAGTCCTCATCCAAGCCAACGTGGCTAATCATGGACCTGATCATGAGCCTCTCATTTGGGAAATCGGTCATCTTCGGAGTAACAGACCCATCTGTATTGTGCTGCCCCCGATTGCCAACAATGCGGAGATCCGACCTGCATTCATCCAAGTGTTGCCGAAGTTTGGTGATTTACCGGGAGAAAGTGCACACAAACATTTGTCTGAATTTGATCTCGTGTGCTCAACTTTAAGACCTACTGGTTTTACTACTAATAACCTAAGGTTACTCACTTTTTCTCACATGTTGCAGGGAAAGGCACGAGATTGGTTGTTTGATTTGCCGCCGGAGTCCATCACCACCTGGGCGGAATTAGAAGGACAATTCCTGAGAAAATTCTTTCCTGAGACTCGAGCTGCCAATCTAAGGATGGCCATTAGTAGTATCAAGCAGAAACCGAATGAAAGCTTGTCCGAATATTGGGAAAGATTTCAACAACTCTGCCGCAAATGCCCGGACCATGGATTCACTGATTCTCAGCTTCTGACTAATTACTTTTACCGTGGCATGTCTTCTTTTGATAGGAAAATCATCGATGCTGCCAGCGGGGGATCTCTCACCAACAAAACCCTCGGCGAGGCCAAACAGCTCATCATAGACATGGCTTCTGGAGGACAGCATTACGAAGAAGAAGACAACAGCAGACACCGACCTGTAAGGGCACTCGGCCGAGCTGAAGAGTCGGGAGTGAATGAAAAGATAGATGCTCTTAGTTCCCTGGTCCGAAGCCTTGCTGTGGCGCAGACAAGGCCAAACCGCTGCGGAGTCTATTCTGAAAATGGACACTTCACTGACGAGTGTCCAATTTGCAAGGGCCCTCAACTGAACAAGCTTGTTATGGATCGGGCGATGCACAGCAAGATGCTCTCAGAGGAATCAACTATGATGCCCCGCGAGGCGACAATTTTAGGAGGAAATGGAATAATGATCCTTACTCCAATACCTACAATCCAGGTTGGAGAGATCACTCGAATTTCCATTGGAGCCAGCCTGGAGACCAACCAGCAGTAGGAGATCTGCCACCGAGGCCCCCAAGGGGTGAGCCGTATGCCCACACGGACCGATCTGCGCCATCTTTGAGTGAGATCATAAAGAGTCTCGAGCAGAGCACAAGCCTAGTGAACAGTCTAGCGCAGAACTAAAAGGCCTTTCAGTAAGAGACACAAGCTGCCCTGGGCAGTATGGGCATGCAGATCACGCAGCTCGCCACGCAAATGAACAAGATGCAGGCGAATCAAGGCAAACTCCCATCCCAAACTGAAATAAATCCAAGAACGCATGTTTGCACTGTCACATTGAGAAGTACGGAGGAGTTAACCGAGTTGGAGGCTAAGAAGGAAGAAAAGAAGCCGGAAGGGCATATTGAAGGGCCGAAAAAAGAATCTGGCGAAAGGAATGAACAACCTGCTATGTCTCTTCTCTTTCAAACCGAGCTGAATCCATGAGGGAACATCAGTGTTGTGACCCTTCGAAGCGGCAAAGAATTGGTTGAGGTTGAAATAAAGAAGAAGAAAGATAACATGCGGTGTAGGCAAACTGCAGAAGCTGAAGGCAGACCAAGCGCAGAGGGCAAACAATCTGCTGCCCCGTTTGCCCCCTACTGAGGTACAAGTTCCACCTAAATGTTCTAACCCTATTAATGCAGCTCTTTTCCCTTCCAGGTTAGCAAGGCGCAAAAAAGAAGAGGATGAGAAAGAGATCTTCAAGCTTTTCAAGAAAGTCGAGATCAATCTACTATTGATTGATGCTATCAAGCAAGTTCCGAGATACGCGAAGTTCCTGAAAGAACTATGTGCCAAGAAGATAAGATATGGAAAGGATGCAAAAATCAAGGTAGAAGAGAATGTCTCAGCCGTTATTCAACGGAAGTTACCTCAAAAATGTCGAGACCCAGATTCGGAGGAAGAAAGGGCAATCCGCGAGATAGTCCAGCAACTGTACGCAGCTGAGGAGTTTCCAGCCACAAATCTGACAGGCCGTATGCTCTTGCCGACCAACTCAAAACTGATTTTAGCATCTCATGTGAAGGCCCCTGTGTTGGGGCTGAAAGGGCAAGAAGCAAGGTTGGTCGAGTTTTTGAAAAAACATAAAAGTGCGGGGATGGAAATAATTCCTTTCGACAGAGGTAGATCTGCTACCCATGAAATTGTCTCTTGACCGTGTCTCCCCTTGTCGAGCCTCCGACGTTAACTAAGGGTGCTTCTCGGGAGGCAACCCGATTTCTTGTTCTTTTATTCTTTTTATTTTTCAATTTTCGCTTTCTTCTTTTTATTTCTTTTATTTTCTGTTTTTTTTTTACTTCAGCCATCTCACTAAAAAAAAAAGAAAAAAAAACAGCGAGGTGGAACCACAAAAATACAAGCCGCAAGGACGCTTTTGGGTTACCCACCAACTCCAAGTGTGGGGGGGTGTCTTTAATCAATTTTTTTTTGCAGGGACTCAGTTGCACAATTGATATAGTTAATTTGGGACTTTTTGTTATAAAACCCTACCCCCAATTCGATTTTACCCATGACTTAGTCAATTTCACCCTCTTTCAAATTTTTACTCCCTCTTGCAGAAGTTACACCACCAGTCGCCGACCGAGGCCCTCTCTGAACTCAACCGACTGCCGTCATTCCTCCGCCGATTGAGGTGCCAGACCGTCGGTGAAAAGAGCAAGTGCTCCGCCATCTGGCGGATCAGAGTTAGTCCTCTCTTCCCCCTTCCTTTACCTCAATTTTCATTTTTTTAGTTGTGTCAGCATGTTTTATTTTTCTTTGTGTGTTCTTGAGTCTTTGTTTCTCCCCTTCTCACAGTGAGGACGCTGTATTTTCCAAGTGTGGGGGGGATATATCGTGTCTCGTGTTCATGTTTTTACCTTGAAAATAAAAAATAAAAATTTTGAGTCAGTTTTCTTTAGTTTTTGATTGGGATTTTGCTTAAGTGTTGATAGTTTGAATTGATGAGAATGAGGATGTATGAGCTGTGAATGGTTTGACTGGATGAGAGGTTGTTTTTTGTGATAGAAATGTGCCAAGTTTGAATGAAATCTTGAATGATGAATCATGCTTTCAATCACTATGTTCTAAGCTTATAAATTGTGAGTTCTTAAGCCTATGAGCATGCATGAATTAAGAGCTTAATGTTTTTGTTGATGAGTGTTATCTGAGTAGGTTATTCGATGCTTGAATTGCTTTGCTGCCACTTTGTTGTCACATTTAATTCCATTCACAAAAATGATCAAGGCATTAGGGATACCCGAGCTAATGCCTTGCCCGTTCATTGTCAATGAGTGAGCCCTTTGAGCTTAAAAGATCCAATTTTATTGATTGCAGCCACTATAAATGAGCCATAGCCTTTCTTTTGGCCTGCTTTTTGTCCCGAAAACATGCAAGTACCTTCATGAATGATGTCTAAGCTGCACAAATAAGAAATATGAGGTCTTGAGAAAGAATGTGTGAATGTTAATACTCTACTCCTCTAAAAAAAATAAGAAATATGAATGAGAAGCAAAGCTTCCATCAAAACACAAAAAAAGAAGAAAAGAGAAAATGAGGAGTAGAGTATGAAGAGAGTGAATGAATCTGTGTGCTCAAAATTTTGAAATAAGACCTGTGCTGATGTTGTTGTGCTGTGCTGGAAAAGGGATTTACATTCTTATGCTTGCATTGTTTCTTTCACTTTAGCTACTTTGGCCAAATATATCCTACCTCATGAACCTAAGCCCCATTACAACCAAAAGAAGAAAGACCTTGTGATTTGTGTTTTGAAATTGAAGTGTGACATCTCTAGGTGACAAATAAGCAATTCTATGTTGAAAAGAACTGATCATGACTTTCGAGTGAACAGTCTCATGACCTGATTTCTTTGAGAGTAAATGAGTGAATCTTGGTGAGTCTGGATTGTGAAGCATAATTCTAACTTGATTGACAAAGTGTTGGCATATTTCTTGAACAAATCGGTTGGTGGTTTGTGGAGTGATTTATCACAGCCCGTACTCTGAATTCGCATCACTTTGAGGAATTAACACTTAGTCGTTTCTCTAGTTTGAAGTCTGTTTTTGTTCTTGATGTTTTCTTTGTTCTTGTTTTTGTTGCTCGAGGACGAGCAAGGGTTAAGTGTGGGGGGATTTGATAGGCCGTATTCTACTTGTTATTATCACTACTTTTTGGTGTCTTTTCTCCTTATTGTTTACCCTATATTTGTGTATTTTGGTGCTTTGATGTATTGTTAAGATGTGTAGGGACATGGTAGAAAAATGGAGAAAAGAGGCAAGGTTTTGGTGCAAGAAAAGATACAAGTGAAGAAAAGGGAGAAGTTCGAGCAGAGCGAGCTGCAAGGGCATGCAACATGATGATTGAAGCAAGGTTCTGGAGGCCCAGTCCAGAACACGTTTTGGGCTTGCTGAAGCCCAGTTCTCGGCCCACGCGCAAACCTGAACGCAGAAACCCTTCTCCACCGCCTTTTGAAGTATTTTGCATGGGATTTACCTAGATTAGGATGTTATTTCCTAGTAGCTTTCTATCTCTTTATGGTTAGTAGATATATATTAGGTATTTAGCTTATTAATTCATTCACGATTAACGCAAGAAACGCAGCAGCAGAAACGCGTTCCACTAGATTCTTAATTCATCTTCTTCATTATTTCATGTTGTTCTGCTCCGTTAATTATCAGCGTGCTTTTATGATTATGCAAGTTAGCTAATTTCCTCGTATTCCGGTGACGACGATGAAGCTCCGCTTATATAACTGTGAGATCTAATTTTTTGTTCATAATTAATTGATGCATGTATTGTTATTCTTGGAATTCGGGTCGTAATTGTTCTAAGTCTATCGAGTAGTTGCAAATATTTGGTAGGTTGTGATTAATTACTAGCCAATTTAAATCGTCCATACATAATTGTGGTTTAGGTTCAATAAGTGGTAAAACGGTTGCTCAAATAACTAGGGGAATAACAGAATTAATTTTACAGTCCTGCGTCAGAGTCTGTAAGTTAAGAATCGGGTCTTTCTCGTGCTCATTGCTGTCGGCTCATTAAACTTATAGAGCGTCTCTTACAGTTGTCAGTCGATTAGGGAAGTAATTAATGAAGCGTCTTCTTAATTATCGAAACAGTATGGAGAGATGAGGTCATGTCAGAAGCGTCTTTGGTGACTATAACCGGTTTGCAGGTCTTGATTAATTAATTCTTGCATCTGTGATCGGTGTTATAAGTGGAGTTGAGTTCGTTGGATCCGGAATACCCTTTTATAATTAGTTTAATTCAGTTCGTTTGCATAAGTATTTTCTTTAGTTGGTTATTTCATTCTTTAATTTATTTTGTTATAAAATTCACGCGATTCTGGTGGTTTGGGCACGCAGACTGAAAGTCAAGAGTAATTCTCGCCGGTCCTTTGGGAGACGATCCTGCTCGCCACTGTACTCTGCAGTGTGGGCTTGCCGACGAAAGTCGGAACATTTATTTTTTGTGTAAAACGACGCACCAGTCATCCAGAAGATCAATGATGACATCATCTGGGTGAGGGGTTTCTTCGAATGTTAACTGTCTGGCCACAGATGTTATGGCAGTTTCTCTTACATTGTGGGTTGCAGAAGTTTCAGCCCTTTGATGGCTTCTCTGGACTTCTTGATCGAACAGCTCTTGCCCTTCATTAAGCTGCTCTCGTCTGAATTTTAGCAGTTCATTGAGCATCCAGTGTTGTTGAACTTGAGGGGCTTTCCATTGTTTCTGCTCAGCTTAAGTTCGACGAGGTGGCAGTCAGATGTTGGCCCAGATAAGCAAGTCATTCATTGTTTCCACTAGAGTTTGATCAGCAGGTCGTGGGTGGTTTCTTCGAATGGCCAGCATTCTTTTCAACGTGATGACTGGATTTTGCTCTGGAGTCTCCTGTCCAGCCCAGTCCATACTCCATCTTTCTTCCCTTCTCCAGAAGCTCATCCCGTGCTGTGTGGTTAGAAGAAAGTGGGCTTCAGAGTTGAAGCAATGTCTCCAAAGGTACCAGTAGACATACCTTTTTAGGGCTTCATACAGGGTAGGCAATCCAGTTACATCCTCAATGAAGTTCTCGGCTATGAACCTTTGAACTTGTTCATCAGCCCAGCACTTGATAATTTCAGCTCTCGATAGAGCTCTAATGTTCTCTTTTGTTTCTCCCATCGGCGGACAAGCAGTTCTAAAGAAGTCTGCTCCTGAGTCCTTTAGGGAAACTCCTCTGTAGGGCACTATGTCGTCATCTTCAACTGGCATAACATTAATTATCTTGATGTTACGAGGAGACAGTTAAGGAGGAGGTGGAGGCCCTGATTTCTTCTTCTTCTTTCATTTGTTTGAACTGCCGAGGGCTTCTTCTTTGGCTTCCCAGTTCTTTCCTTGAACTGAACTGGTCTTATAGATATTACTTCTTCTGGTTAATCAATCAGTGATCCAAAGTGAACTTGACGCAGAGGTTTCGCTTTGATTGAGCTTTCCAACATCTGGCTTATTGGGATGTTATCGTCTGAATCGGAGTCTTCTGGCGGAGTTTCAACTGCAATCTCCTTGCCCTTTCTTCTTGATGACTCCTCAGTTTTCTTGGAGGAAGCAACAGTTGGCTGACTGCTTTTAAAGGATATTGGTTTTGCAGCTGGCTGCCTTTTTCCAATGACTGGTATAAAATCCATTTTGTCAACCATCAGTGTTTCGGTTTCCTCATTCATGGAGTCAAAGATGTTCTCCAGTATTATGCTGATTCTGCTTGGATAACATATCTTTTGATGGAACTCAGTTGGTAACACATTTGGTTTCCAGTTCTTCTCCACAATGTCAACATACTTCTTTAATTGCTCGAAGAAGTATTGAGCCCAGTTGATGTCAATCCCTCTGATGATTGCCGCACATATCTTGTACTTGTGCTCCGACATTTCTGAGTGGCTTCCAGTTGTTCCGGTGATCATCCTAGCAGCAACTGAGGCCAAAATCTTGTATTCTTCTTGAAGAAGAGACATGAGTGTACTGCTTTTGTACACATCTAAGCATTCCTCCCGCTTCCACTGGCGGTAGGCTTCCTCTTGATCCACTTGAATATCTTGCAGTCTTGTTTCGGTGGTTGGCAGTTTGAACAATCTTCCGAGCAGTTCTGGAGTTACGATCAGTTCGACTACACAAACTTCCATCTCGATTCTGTCATCATAGCCACTTGAGTTTAAATAAAACTCAACCACAGCCTTTGGATATATTTTCGAAAGATACTCTTCTGTAAAGCTCTTCAACCCACTATCTTTTAACTTTGCGATCAGTAAGTTGTAGAGGGCGGATTTTGAGCACTTCTCTCTATAAGCGCCTATATCCAAAAACTTATCTTTGTAGAGATTTCTTTGGAATCCTTGTGAGGAATCTTTGATTGGCTTTTCATTTCTATCCGTTGGGAATTAAGGAGGAGAGAGAAGGACGGTTCAACAGTAACATTTGGATGACACGTGTTTTTACCATTTCCACTATTGAGACTTTTGAACTTATCTTTTCTCTTCAGCAGTTTCTTTTTAGCTTAAAACTGATTACATCATCAGTTGGGTTTAACCGCAACTGATGGTTTTTCTGTTGATCAGTTCCAACTGGGATATCTTCTCATCAGTTCCTGACTGATCTTAACTGCTTCGATCTTCATTAAGTTGCTTTTAAGTTCAGCTGTTCTCCTTCAGCTGGTCCTTGAACTGATATCTCATTTTGGGTTTACTTCAGTTCTTATGACTTCTTCATCAGTTTGATCAATTTGCAGCTCGTATGTTCTGCATAACTGACTGGATTATCAATTTGAGTGACTGAACTGATGATTCAGTTGAACTGATGGGGTAAACTGATCATTTCCAGTTTGCTTATTTCTCAGCAGCTTCTTGCATATACTTCAAACTGATGGATTATGTGACGAACTGATCAGTTTTTTGTCTTTTTGACTCAGTTTCTCTCATCAGCTGGAGTGGTTCCTTGGCCTTTTTCTTCCAGTTCATCATCTTCATCATGTGATGCTAGCTCCAGCAGTCCCAACTGTATGCATAGCTCCATAAACCTTACTTCAGGCAAAGGTTTGGTGAAGATGTCGGCTATCTACTTCTCAGTATTAACATATTTGATGCATATGTATTTTTTCTCAATGTGATCTCTGATGAAGTGGTGCCTTATGTCAATGTGCTTGGTTCTTGAATGTAGAACTGGATTCTGAGATATCGTGATTGCACTATTGTTGTCACAGTAGATAGGCACTTCTTCAGTTTCAACTTTGTAATCCTTCAATTGTTGCTTCATCCAGAGTATTTGAGCACAACAGCTTCCAGCAGCTACATACTCTACTTCAGTTATTGACGTGGCAACTGAGTGCTGCTTCTTGCTAAACCAGGATATCAGTTTGCTTCCAAAAAACTGACATGTTCCACTGGTGCTTTTTCTGTCAATCTTGCATCCACCAAAGTCTGAGTTTGAATATCCAATTAAACTCAAACTGTCATCTCTAGGATACCATAATCCAAGATTTATGGTTCATTTGAGATATTTGATAATTCTCTTAGCTGCTTCAAGATGACTTTTCTTTGGATTGAATTGAAACCGCGCACATAGACCGACTGAATATGAGATGTCTGGCCGGCTGGCTGTTAAGTAAAGTAGGGACCCAATGATTCCTCTGTAGTAAGTTTGGCTAACTGATTCTCCTTCTTCATCAAGAGTTAGTTAAACTGATGTGTTCATTGGAACCTTGAGAGTTTTTCCTTTACTTACTCCAAACTTCTTGACTAGCTCCTTAGTGTACTTCGCCTGGCTGATGTGAATTCCATTTTTCAGCTGCTTTACTTGGAGTCCTAGGAAGAATGTCATTTCTCCCATCATGCTCATCTTGAATTCGTTTTGCATCAGTTGAGCGAACCGTGTGCATAGATCTTTGCTCTTTGATCCAAAAATTATTTCATCCACATAAATTTGAACCATTAAGATCTCAGTTGATCGTTCTATTCAGAATAGAGTTCGTTCAATGACTCCTTTTTTAAACCCGTTTTTCAGCAAAAATGTTGTTAGAGTTTCATACCACGCTCTTGGAGCTTGCTTCAGTCCGTAGAGAGCCTTTTTCAGTTTGAAGACTTGATCACCAATTTCAAAGCCTGGCGGTTGCTCGACATACACGTCCTCCTTGAGCATTCCTTGAAGAAAAGCACTCTTGACATCTATTTGGTAGACTGTGAAGTTAAAGTAAGCTGCATAGGCTAGGAACAGTCTGATGGCTTCCAATCTTGCAACTGGCGCAAATGTCTCATCAAAGTCGATTCCTTCACTTTGTGAGTAATCTTTGGCTACCAGTCTAGCCTTGTTCCTTGTGATCACTCCTTGTTCATCCAGTTTGTTGCGAAAAACCCATTTTGTGCCAATGACCTTCTGGGTTTTTGGCCTGTCAACAAGAAACCATACATCATTTCGTGTGAACTGGTTCAGTTCTTCTTGCATAGCCATGATCCAGTCAGAATCTTCTAAGGCCTCTTTGACGTTTGCTGGTTCAGTTTGAGATATGAAGCATGTGAATAATGCATGCTCAGTTGATCCTCTAGTTTGAACTCGACTTCTTGGATCACCAACTATCTTGTCAGTTGGATGGTTTCAGAGCCACTTGGGCAATATGGCTTCAGCTGGGCTCGGCATTATCATCATTTCTTCCCCCTGCTTCAGTTGTGGGGTTTGCGGTCTCAGCACGATTTGTGTCTTCATTGACCAAGTTGTTCTCAACTGGTTTAGTACCAGTTTCATTACCTTCTTCTAATGAAACTTCAAACCGCTCTGGAACAATGTGATCCACATAGTCCTGTGAATTTTCAGTTTCACTAGGTAGTACTTGAACTGATGTGTCTATAGTTTCTTTGTTCCTGTACTCATTAGCAAATTCATCAAATACCACATGACATGTTATTTCCACAACAAGAGTTCGTTTATTGAACACTCTATAAGCTTGTGCATAAGGAGAGTTATACCCAAGAAATATTCCCTCATCAACTTTAGCACTAAAAGCTTTCAATTGAGTCTTGCCATTATTGTGAATATAACATTTACAGCCAAATATTTTAAAATATGAGATAGAAGGCTTACGACCCTTGTACAGTTCATAAGGTGTCTTGTCATGGGCTGCTACAATGGCACTTTGATTTTGAGTATGGCAAGTTGTGTTGACTGCTTCAGCCCAGTACCCTTCAGCTATGTTGGCATCAGCTATCATCGCTCGAGCTGCTTCCTTTAGTGTTCGGTTGCGCCTTTTAGCTACACCGTTTTGTTGTGGAGTTCTTGCAGCTGAATGTTCATGAGTGATTCTAAGCTGGTTGATGAAGCTGATCATGTGTTGATTCACAAATTCAGTTCCATTGTCGGAGCGAATCCTTTGAACTGATCTTTCCTTCTCAGTTTGTAGTCTTCTGATCAGCACCGTGAGCTTGTCATATGTTTCCTCTTTGCTCCTCAAGAATTCCACCCATGTATATCTTGAGTGATCATCAACTACTGCAAGAGTGAATCTTTGGCCTTTTGGAGTTTGAGGTCTAACTGGACCAAACAAATCCATGTGTAGCAGTTGAAGACAGTCAGTTGTTCGTGGTAGATGATTCTTATTCTTGAAGGATGACTTCACTTGCTTCCCTTTTTGACATGGTCCACATACACCTGTTTTCTTGTATATCTCTTTAGGAAGCCCCTCAACTAACTCTTTCTTAGCTAGATAGTTGATTGTATTGAAGTTGAGGTGATTCAGTCGACGATGCCATAGCCAGCTTGCTTCAGTTGATCCTTTTGAGAGAAAGCAAGCTTCTGAGTAGCCGGTTGACCAGTCAACAATGTACATGTTGCCTCTCCTGATGCCGGTTAGCAAATTACTCCAGTTGACTTGTCTCTTATATTGTAGGAGTTTTTTGTGAAGTCAACTGAATAGCCATTATCGCACAGCTGGCTGATGCTGAGTAATTTGTTCTTTAGTCCATCCACGTGGGAGACTCCATTCACAACTACTTTTCCTTTGACAACGAACCCTTCTCTAATGGTTCGGCTTTTGGAATTGTCTCCAAATGTGACGAGTGGACCTTTGATTTCTTCATAACCATCGAGATCTTCTCTGTCTCCGGTCATGTGCTTGGAGCACCCGCTATCTAGATACCAAATGTCTTTGGTTTTCTTCATAGATAGGATGCTCTTGTCCTGCAGAAAAAAGATTAGCATTTAGGGACCCGTTTCATATCAGGTCCTTTTTGATACATTAAGCCTTTTGGAATCCAGACTTGCCAAACTTTTGGCTTCTTATCACTCAAGAAGTCAACTGATTTGGATCGTTTCATCAGTTTCGACTCTCTTTCCATTTTCCTTGAGTCAGTTGAATGGTACCTGCGCTGAAAGTTAGTGGGATAAAACACTTCAACTAGCACACAATTAATTTGAGATTTTTGGGCTCTTCGATCAGGCCAATGTCTTGTATGTTTCCAGTTCATTGGATTGAATCCTTTTGGATCAGCTCTTGGTTCATTTCTGGAATCCAAATATTCATCGTAATGATGATAGGGTTGAAATGTTTTTCTTTGATCTCTCCTAGAAGTTCTTTGATTGAACTGCTTAGCATGGTAGGTGATGAGCCCGAGATAAGTATGGAACCGGACGTAAAGATGCTAGAGAGCCGGATTAATGTTTGATGTTGGAGAGCTGATGTTGGACGTGTGTCCTTGTTTATTTTAACTAGTTATTTTAATTATTTGAAGTATTTATTTTAGTTTTGGATTTTATTTAATTAGCAGTCCAATTTATCACAACTTGTTTAGGTGGTATTGGACCCAGTAGTAGTTTTAATTAGCCCAGTTCGAATTCTAAGCCCAAGACACTTTAATTTTCATTCCATAGGTTAATTATTTAGGGGATTTTCGTTCTTGATATTTCTCAGACATGTTTTGAATGAAAAATAGCGCAAAGCTTTTCAACTTGTCTCAAAAATCAATAGTTTTTTGGTAGAGTTTGTTTCTGGAGAATTCAAGCTTGAAATCTATTGTCTCGTTCGTGATATCTCGTAGTATCCGGATTAGATATCCATTGAAGGTTGCTCCATAGGTGCGTTCCGAGTTCTCGTCGATTCGGGGTTCGTTTCGGGTAAGTTTCACATATCCTTTTCATTTTTCTTCATCATCGATCCTTCCACCATCACCACAGCCACCATCCACGTCCATAACACTCCAATATCATCATCATCACCCTCAAAATCGTCCCACTTCAGATCGAAACTCGGATTCATCGATTTAGGTCTAAAAACCCTAAAATCGGGTCAGAAACTTCCAACCATTCGATCTCTTAAACCAATTGGCCAAATTAGCTGAATTTTGGATATGTTTTGCATATCTACAGATTGTGCCTTGTGTTAAAATTTGAGATCAATCCGAGGTCTTTTGCATAGGTTTCTGTTCATGTCGTTAATCTAGGGTTTTACGGGTTAATTGGGTTGTTTTGTGTTTAATTCTTGTTGAATTCGAATTCCTTGATTTAGTACAGTATATTGAGGTTATTAATTCAGTATTATTTAGTTTATTGTTGGGTTGAATCACATTCATAGTTGGCGTCGTTTGATTCTAAGCCTCCGCCTTATTGTTGGTCGTATCATAATTTTGGTACCAGAGCCAGGTCGACTTCGGTTGGTCATGGTTCAATCCAAATCCATGTGAGGCACAGTAGGGGCAAAATTAGTCGATCCTATTGAAAAAAAATAGTATAAAAAAAAGAAAAGAGTAGAAAAAAAAATTCGTTAAAAAAAGAAAAAGAAAAAAGAAGAAGAAGAAGTTGATCGAGCCCTATTGTGTTCACCATGTTTCTTGAGTATCTTGATTCATTCTTGAAGTTCTTGGTAGTTCTTGATTAGTTCTTGGGTGATTCTTGCATCGGATAATAGTTGTGTCTTCATTTCTTCGTGTTTGTGTCGCGATTGCCGTACTTCGTCGAATATCGATTGGGGACTATATTGCAGTGAATTCTTGCATTATTTGGAGTCATAATTTTCGTGCATCAGCTGTATTAGTAGGGAAAAGGGTCGAAATTTGTGTCCTAGTTGAATTAGGATTGGTTTCGGTACTTTCCTAGTTGATTTGGGATTGGTTTGGTAGTTTCCTAGTTGGGTTTGATTTGTTTCCTTGTTGAATTATTGATCTTATTTTGGTACAATATTCATCCAAATTCTTAGCACTTCCTACTCCATAATTTCGTCCATTGCCATTCATCTAGCCTAGCCACGAAAAATTCACCTAATTTCCTTCCTAGTTCCGGCCAATTTTGTTTTCCCTACCAATTTTGTTTCAGAACTCTGATTTTTCTCCATAATACCATTCCGGAAGTGTAACGATGTTCTGGACAAGACTCACAGAAATGCTATGATCTACGTGTACTTTTGGCCAAATTCTATCATCTTCAAGGTGAAATCGCTATCAGAAGTCCAAGAGGAGCCGATCTCAAGCAGCGGAAGAGTCGATTATCACCACCATATACATAACTATTACACGAGCACTACTACATACTTGAGAGCATACACGAGGGGTAAAATACAGAGAGAAAATACGAGTGATCGTGAGGTTGTGAGGTCCGTTTCTTATTTTCTTTTGTTGTTTTGTTTTGCAGGTTACTATGAACTCAAGCATGGGATCTCGTACACAGTCAATATTTGACAAGCTGGATTTAATGGAAAAGTTAGTAGATCAGATCGCACAGCACTACACGCAAAACCTCCCACAGTCTAGCTTTAGGCCACCCATTGCAAAACCTGTATATGCACCGCCACCACCAATAATTCGGCCACCTATTGCTACACTGACACCATCTACACAGTCTACACCATCCGTTCAGCTGGCCATTGTTACACAGTCTACACCACCACCAGTTCAAGGACAATCTATCCAGCTAGAAGAAGCTACTCGTCAGCCAGCAGTAGCTCATCAACCTAAAATTCCCGCAGCTGAACCTGCCAGAGCCAATGCTAGAGCACCACCAGTTCAGCTGGTCATTGATATGCCAAGTCAAGATACAGTTGTTGCAGTAGTTGAAGTTGCAGAATCAGGTCCTGCAGTATCTGAGAAAGTCGACACCAATTTAACTAGTCCACTTGAGGATACAAATGAAATTGAAGTGGTACAACCAAATTTGGAAGTATTAAATTTCACTCATGCAGTGACAGATTTCAAAGAAGCCAGTTTGGACTTGTCAGTTTCATCAGAATCCAATCTGGAAGTTCTAACTCAAGAAGAGTCCAATCTGGAACTATTAGTTTTGAAAGAAGATGATCTAAAGTTGCTCATGCAATCCAATCCAATACATAATGAGTTTGCAGTTGATGAAATGCAGCAATTGGAAGCTAATCGGGGAGGAATTGAAGTTGTTCCTTTTGCAAGTTGTGTTGATGAGTTCGATATTCAAGAGAAGTCAAACATGGGAAATTTGTTAATATCACATTTTTATTATCAATTTGTTCCTTGGTCTACTTTATTTCAGGTTGTCAAAGAAGAGCCACCAAAAATGCAGTTCATTCGCAGAATGGTGGAAATTGATGCATTAAAAAAACAATTTGCTGATTTAGAGGTAAAGTTCCTTAGAGATAAAATTCTACAGCATTCTCATAAATTTCTCTCCAAGCTATGTATGCGCGTCTTTGATCCGGGAGGACTGAATTCGAGGTCGAATTCTTTTGAGGAAGTGGGGAATGATGAGCCCGAGATAAGCATGGAACCGGACGTCAAGATGCTAGAGAGCCGGATTAAAGTTTGATGTTGGAGAGCTGATGTTGGACATATGTCCTTGTTTATTTTAATTAGTTATTTTAATTATTTGAAGTATTTATTTTAGTTTTGGATTTTATTTAATTAGCAGTCCAATTTATCACAACCTGTTTAGGTGATATTGGACCCAATAGTAGTTTTAATTAGCCCAGTTTGAATTCTAGGCCCAAGACACTTTAATTTTCATTCCCTAGGTTAATTATTTAGGGGATTTTCATTCTTGATGTTTTTCAAACATGTTTTGAATGAAAAATAGCGCAAAGTTTTTCAACTTGTCTCAAAAATCAATAGTTCTTTGGTAGAGTTTGTTTCTGGAGAATTCAAGCTTGAAATCTATTGTCTCGTTCATGATATCTCATAGTATCCGGGTTAGACAGCCATTGAAGGTTGCTCCATAGGCGCGTTCCAAGTTCTCGTCGATTCGGAGTTCGTTTCGGGTAAGTTTCACTTATCCTTTTCGTTTTTCTTCATCATCGATCCTTCCACCATCACCACAGACACCATCCATGTCCATAACACTCTCATATCATCATCATCACCCTCAAAATCGTCCCACTTCAGATCGAAACTCGGATTCATCGATTTAGGTCTAAAAACCCTAAAATCGGGTCAGAAGCTTCCAACCATTCGATCTCCTAAACCACTTGGCCAAATTAGCTGAATTTTGGATATGTTTTGCATCTCTACAGATTGTGCCTTGAGTTAAAATTTGAAATCAATCCGAGGTCGTTTGCAAAGGTTTCTGTTCGTGTCGTTAATCTAGGGTTTTACGGGTTAATTGGGTTGTTTTGTGTTTAATTCTTGTTGAATTCAAATTCCCATTCATCTAGCCGATTCCACCCCCTATCTACCATTTCAGCCTCCCATTGTCGCACCGAGTCCATCCTGTGACGTACAATACCCTATATGTCAAACCCATGAAGACGAGTTAGAACAATCCTTAACCGACGCTACATCTGAGGAGAGAGTAGCCGAAGTTGAGGAAGCCGAAATGGGGATCACTGTCGCAATTGAGGATGCCAATATAGTTGAAAAGTTAATGGAGATCCAGCCTTGTTCTAAAGAAAAGAATGACATCCATGGAGCACTGGTTGTGGGTGATAAAGAACTCGAACAAACAAGCATGGAGGAGTTGCCGAGTTCCAATGTTATTTTCCAGCCAATTTCTTGTGATGTTTTTATTTTACAGGTTGTTGAAGATGTTTCATCGGTAATCAATGTGTCACCCGATTTAATTTGGGTTTCCAAGTTGGAGTATGACGTGGAATTCAAGTGGCAAGTGTTCGACACCAGCTGGAAGTTCAAGTTCAAGATTTTAAAAATGTGCCTGGTGCGAATTATTCCAAGAGACTTTGATGGTCAGTTCGTGTTCGTCTTTGATCCAGGTGGTTCGAATTCGAGGACGAATTCTTTTCAAGAGGAGGGGAATGATGAGACCGGAATTAGCACTGAGGAATTCAGCCCGGAGTTGTATGTTAGAGAGCAAAGGGATGTGCACTATATAATTAAATCAGCTTGATTTAATTATTTATCCATTAGTATATTTGGTTTTAATTTAATTTAATTAGAAGCCCAATTTTCACAATTTGTTTAGGTGTTATTGGGTCAAGTGATTTATTTATTTTATTTTTAAGCATTTGTTCGAAATTACAAGTCCAAAGACTTGTGAATTTCGTGCCCTAGGATAGTATTAAAGGTATTTTCGTTCATTGTGAAGATTAGACACGTTTTGAATGAAAAAACAGCGCACAGCTTTTCAACTTGTCTCAAAAATCAATAGTTCTTTGGTAGAGTTTGTTTCTGGCGAATTCAAGCTTGAAATCAATTGATTCGTTCATGCATCCAGTAGTGTAAGGGTTAATCAAGCCATTGAAGATTGCTCCATAGGCGCGTTTCGGATTCTCATCGATCCGGGGTTCGTTTCGGGTAAGATTCACCTATCTTTCTCGTTTTTCTTCATCATCGATCCTTCCACCATCACCACAGCCACCACCTATGTCCATAATATTCCCCATATCATCATCAATACCCTCAAAATCATCCCACTTCAGATCGAAACCCAGATTTGTCGATTTAGGTCTAAAAACCCTAAATCGGGCCCTGAAATTCCCACCATTCGATCTCCCAACCTACACGTTTGTTTGAGCTGATTTTTGGATATGTTTTTTATCTCTACATATTGTGACTCGTGTTAAAATTTGAGCTTAATCCGAGGTCGTTTGCATAAGTTTCTGTTCGAGTCTTTATTTAGGGGTTTTCGGGTTATTTGAGTCATTTTTTGTGTTAACTCTTGTTAAATTCGAGTCTTATTGGTTTTATACAGATTATTGGGGGTTCTTAATTCAGTATTTTTTTAGTTTATTATTGGGTTGAATCACATACATAGTTGGCGTTGTTCGATTCTTTACTTCCGCCTTATATTTGGTCGTATCAGTAGGTTTGAGATCTAAACTGGTCTTTCTTTTCATAATGAACTGATCTGCCAGTTTGCCTTGAGGGCATTTTATACTGATCTGGTGGCCTTTGTTGAACTGGAGGCTTTGGACGAGTGGACTGACTTGAGTGAACTGATGGTCTTGGCTGGGAACTGGGCTTTAGCTGACCGGGTGTTTTAGATTGGTAGAACTGACCAAACTTTTTAGGCTGGGTCTGGGGATTTTTCAATATTCTCTTTCCTTTGTTTGACTCAGCTGGCTGATCCTGAGATCTCGTGAACCCTTTTAGGATACCCTTGTCACTAGGTTGAGCAACTACTTTTCCCTTTTCTAGGGCAGTGAACTTGCTATATCCTAGCCCTGAGCTGCCAGTTCCAGTTCTTTGATGACTGAGTATTTCATCTAGAGTCTGAGATCCCTTTTTGAACTTTAGGTTTACCTTTTCTTTTTCAAGGATCTCTTGCTTGAGTTTTTGATTTTCTTCCTCTAGATCAGCAGTTCTTAGTTTCAATTCCTCAAATTCTATAAGCTGGGATTCAAGATACTCTAGTCTTTCATGATCAATGCTCAGTTTCCTGACCCTGTTTCTCAGTTCATCATTTTCATCTTTCAGTTCAACATGCAAACAGAAGATTGAAGCTAATTGGTCTTCTAGCATCATAAATTTCACATCAAACTCATTACTAGAGACAGTTGCTTCATTGATATGGTAAAAAGAAGTTTGAGAGTCAGCTGTACTAACCTCTTCATCATGGTTAGCCATGAGGCAGAATAATGCTTCATCATCATCTGAGTTGTAGCCGTCAGAATCGATTCCAGAAGGATAGTCTGAATCATCCAGCACGGCATTCTCCAGATTTGCGACCATTGCTTTTCTCTTGAAGAAACTTCTTTTTACCTTGGCTTTCTTGTCTTCGAGAAGTTCTGGACATTCAAACCTGTAATGCCCAAGTTTATGGCAATGAAAACACTCTCCAAGATTGCGATTGCCACTCCTGAATGGTTCAGCTGGCCATTCAGCTGGTTGGTAGGCTTTTTCAAATTTTGGGATTTCATCAGTCTGAGGTGAAACTGATTGTTTATCCCGAGCTCTCTTCAACTTTTCGAGCAACTTGGTAACTGATTGAATCTGATCATTGATGTCATCAGTTAGATTCTCCTTCTTTTCAGTTGCCTCCCCTTTTCGTTCAGTTGAAGATCCGCCTTAGTTTTCTTTAGCTGGTGAGCTCCTAGGTCAGAAATTGCTTCTTCCTCGAGCGTCTCTAAACCTGGACCTTTTGCCATAGAAAACTGTGTCTTGAGCTGATGATGTCGATGCTTCTCTTTTTCGGTTTAGACTGTACTCATGAGCTTTAAGAGAACCAAATAGTTCCCTTGGAGTGATGTTGTTTAGGTTTCTCGACTCCTTTGTAGCTATCACTTTCATATCCCATTCTTCAGTGAGATTATCCAATATTTTGGAATTCATCTCTGAATTGGGATAACTTCTTCCAAGGTTGTTCATCTCACTGATGATGCCTAGAAATCTAGTTTCAAGGCTTGAGATGGACTCTTCTGCCTGCATTTTGAAGGATTCATACCTGTCAACTGCTAGTTGGAGCTTGTTTCCTTTTATGGCTTCGGACTCTCTGCAGAGATCTGCTAGTAGGTCCCATATCTCTTTGGCAGTTGTGCAGTTCTTTGTATCCTTCATACGATCTTCATCTAGAGTTTGAAATAATGCAGCTTGAGCAACGAACTCTAGATTCTTCAACTTCTTCTCTTCACTGGTGAGAAGATTAGTTGGCTTAGAAATCCTTGCCGGTTGATTGTTATCAACTATGTGAGCGTCATTGTCCATCATTATGATGATTGGACCTTCTTCAATGACTTCCCAAATATTCTCATGAATTGAGCAGAGATGAGCCTTCATTCTCCTACTCTAGTTATCATAGTTCTCAACTGAAAATAAAGGTAGCTTATGGTTTCCCATAGCTGGAATGTTAGCACAGATAATTAGATCTGATTCAGTTGATCTGCAGAAACGGCTGATCCTTAGAATCAACCGCACTGATACCACTTGTTGGTCCCGAGCGAGTCGGTACCAGTTTAGAGGGGGGGTGAATAAATTGATTCAAAAACTTTTACTTTAGATGCGGAATAACAGGGCCCTTTGACTCGCTTAAAGAAACTTATCTATGCACCAACTTGGATAATCAGTTGAGACAGTTTAAGTGCAGCTTGTGTGATGTTTTGTGCAGTTAGAGATATGCAATGAACAATATAGTAAATCACACAAGAGATTTATAGAGGTTCGAAGTCTCAAACTTCTACGTCCTCTCTTCCTTCCGCAGAAGAGCAACTTCACTATATAACTTGAATTTCTTTACAAATTACATAATGAGGTTGGCTGAACCTGGTAACTGCTCGCTACCTCAGTTGGTCGACGGCTCACACTTGAAGTCCCTAACTGCTCGCTAGGAAGGTAGGTGCTATTGTCGTCTTTACAAGGTTTTAAATCTCTTTCGATCTTCAAGAGATTAGTCTTGAACAAGGGGTATCAACTGATGTGCTCCTTTGATTGAGTTGAGTAGTTGATCGTTGAATAGCTGGAACTGAGAAGATTGCCCTGGCTGGATCGTCGGCGCTGGCTGAGTATGTTTATTCAGTGAATTCTTCTTCTCAGTTTGACTTTCGCAGTTTCTATCAAACATTGCACTTGAGTTTGTGTGGGAGGGAGAAAGAAAAGCTCTGCTTGTATATGCGAAGGTTGGTAAGAATTTGTGATTGTGAAAAGTATTTAGAACTTTGATTCACTCGTCTTTTATAGATGAGTGATTTTGTGACCGTTGAGTTCCATTATCCATTTGATCAGTGGCTCTGTTGGCTCATCAACGGCAGGAGGTCTCAAATGATAGCTTGGATCATTTGGTTAAAGTAGCCGTTACTCTACCAATCGATCTTTATTAAATTCCAGGATCTTTGAAGGAGTATTTATTCCAAGATACGCTGATTTAAGCAATACACTCCAGGAGTCTTCTGGCTTCAGCTCTCTTGGCAGTTTTGGAATTTCAGTTGGCAGTTTTGGATTTCTCAGCTCAGTTACATTATCGTCCCAGCTGGCAGTTCTGAGCTTGCCAGCTGAGTCTGCCTGTTGCTCCAGTTGGCAGTTCTGAACTTATCAGCTGAGTCTGGCTATCGCTCCAGTTGGTAATTCTGGGCTTGCCAGCTGAGATTGGTCATCGCTCCAGTTGGCAGTTCTGGGCTTATCAGTTGAGTTTGGCTATCGCTCCAGTTGGCAATTATGGGCTTGTTAGCTGAGATTGGCCATTGCTCCAGTTGGATACTGTCAGTCTCTGGCATAAACTGATATTCTATCAGTTTCTTCAATCTTTGGTCAACTCCTTTCTCCCTCAGTTCAGCTGACCCGTTTGTCAGCTTGCTTTGACCGGTATGATTCCTTAACCAAGTTGAACTTTAGACTGGATGACGTGTCCTTCAACTTGTGGGTTATTCTTCAGATAGGTTAACTTTGACTCTTCTAGAGTTCCTTTTTGATGATGCCTTGGGCTGATCAGCTTCGATCTGCAGCTTGAACTTTGGTCAGTTTTTCATAAATAATTTTGATATCTCATCAAAACATGATCTAGGGGTTCCTTGATAGTTTTTTCTAACATTATATTTTGAAAATAAATAAATAATATAAAAATAATTAAGAAATAATAATAATAATAATAATAATAATAATAAATTATTTAATTTAATTTTTTATTTATTTTTCTAAATATGATAAAATAATATTATAAAACATGATTATGTATAAATATATCATATATTAATTTTTTTTATCATTGGGAATAGCTAAACCTATGGGGGTGGAATGGCTATTCTCCTTCCTTTGGGAATAGGGATTCCATCGAGAATTGTGATTCCTGATTTTGAATCATACAAATCGTTGGAATGAGAATAAACATAGGAATGATCATTCTATTCCATTTCATTCCACCGTACCAATCACGTCCTTATAGTTTTGTTTCAAGTTATTTGATGTTTAGATATTTTCACACTCTTTCTCTCAATTTTAACTATATCAAAACACTATAAAATCTCATACATATTAACTTACCTCTAATTGGAGAAATTTATTTCATAAAATTTGATAGAGGTGGAGAGGGAAAATTGTACATATGTCTCTTTTTTTACTTCTTCATTTTTATTATAAAACCTAAAACATGAATTATATATTTTTATTTGGTCTAAGATTTAGAAAATATATTTTTTATGGTAGTATATTATTGGATAGTATTAATTATATAAATATATTTAATTAGATGGATTAAACTTATTCATCGCGAGTTCATTATAGGAATATATTTGATTTGATTACACAGAAATTTTCAATGAAGCTGAACATCTTGATCTAAAGATTGTAAGTGATTTAGTGTAATTTTTTTTATGAAAGCATTTTAGTGTACAATAGTTTGTTAAGCTGAAATGCATTAAGTTATATAACAATTCAAATTATGGTCATGGATACACAAGTTCTTTATATCTTTGTAAAAAATTATATGGTTTTGGATTCGAGATTCACCGTTCTTCTTTTTCCCAACTTGAAAAAACAACAAAAAAAGTATTATTCTTTGTATTGAGGAGGTGATTAGCCCAAATTAGATATATCTCTAGCCATTCTTTATTGTGAGAGCTTTGATGATGGTTGATAGGGAACATGTTGTGATAGATAAAAAAATTTGAGCATTGTTGTTATATCAATGGATATTTTGAACAATATGAGTTTCTCTATGAATTCCGACTGCAATATTAAATGGATATTTAAATTCCAAAATTCCTCACAATCTACCAATTGTATCCTTTTCATTTATATTTTAATATATAATATTAAATTGTGAATTTATTTATCATCATCATTATTATACATGTGATTTGTTCTGTAATTTCATCTATTAATTATATTGATTAATTATATTTTATTTCTAATTTACATTAATGGTTTTAATATTACACTTTCTATGCTTCACAATAATTTATAGCTAGATTATTGGGATTTAATATTGTATCTAAAGAAACATCATTTTTTATTTTCACGTTGTTTTCCATATATTTGGATTGAGAGTTAATTATATTGATATATAATTTGACAAATAATTTTAAGTATGCTACATGTAGAGGTCAAAAATCTCTACAATTAATCGTTCTTCGAGTTCGGGCACCGGCGATCTACAAGACAAAGAAAACACGTGAAGCCGAAGGACCGTCGGGAGGTTGACGATCGAACGGACTCCGACGCTCAAGTCAGAATCGAATTGATTAAAGATAAAACGAATAAACTACGAAATTATAAGAGCTATTTTGTAAAAGAGGGGGGTCGAGCTTTGTTGCCGTAGACCTTTGTACGTGGCTTGCTTGCGGAGCTGTACAATGAGTGTTTATAATTTGATTGAAGTTGCAAGTGTTGCATGTATAGTGTGTATCCTTCCTCCCTTCTGCCGTTTATGAAGAACATATATATACCGGTGAGATACTAACTGAATCCTGATATTTTAGGGATCATTTCTTATCCGTTTTAGGGTTCTTAACGAGGTCATGACTATCTTCAACGAATATTTTGACCCAGTCTTCTCCTTGAATCTATTCGATCGTGGACTCTTGCTTCTAGATCTCTGGACTTTGAGGATTAAGGTATCGACCTCAAGAAGTAGACTTCGATGTATGGACCTCGAGATACTTGATCGTGAGGCGTCAACTTTATCAGGTTCTTTAGACTTTCAAAAATGGGTGTGGGCCTAGTTTTGGGGCCTATGTAGAAATATGGCCTCTATAGTTAGCTCTTCATTACTTGATTCTTGTATTTTAAGGATCGGGTAATGAATTTCGGAGTTAATCATTACTTCGATTTAAGTCTGCGTTTTGGATTCTGAATTCTCGTTTGATTTCAAACCGATGCCCGAAGACAAGTCCTTAGAGAGATCCTAGGCTTTGAAAGATCCCATTCTATGAGCTCTGATCCTTAAGGTAAGTCCGAGGAAACTCATGAATTTATTAGAATAGACCTTGTGAGGCTCCAGACCCACATACAGGTCCCAGGGGAGCTTAAGAGTTCGTAACCTGGGGGAGCTTAAGAGGTCGTGAGAGCAGATCTCGTGGAGCTCCAGACCTGAAGGCAGGTCCTGGAGGAGCTTAAGAGGTCGTGAGAGCAGACCTTGTGAAGCTCCAGACCTGAAGGCAGGTCCTGGGGGAGCAGGGCCTTGGGTACGGATTCTACTTTTCTCATTCCCTAAGTACTCCCTAGACGTTAGATGAGGACATGTGCATCCAGATTATGCTGTCATTTTCTAGAATTTCAAATATCGAGGGGAACAATTCCCTCTCTCCTCATTTTTTTCGGAATTTCAACCGTCTTCTTTTTTCAACCAAAACTCCTCGTAAGAAAATCTTCGCCACCGTGAAAATCTCCCCTCCATATTTTCTGTCGTTGTCTTCACCTTTACTGCGCTCGCTTGAGGGTTTTTTCTATAGTTGTTATCGACTCTCCAGACTCGAATTTTTGCATGTTCGACTCTTTTTCTTCTTTTAATGTTTCATGCCATAGATACGTAGCTGTAGGTTTTAAGGAATTTTTTCGGGAAATTCTAGTAGCTTTCTTTGATATTTCCTGGCTATCCCTTAGATTTTCGGGGAATCTGTGGTGAATCTTAGTTTTCCTAGGTTCTCAGATTTTGAAAGGCATCATCAACTTTCTAAGTGGATTTACTGTTCTTCTGGGTTCTTAGGTCATTAGACGGTATAACCTTTCTGGGTTACATATGGGCTTGGTTTAGGTCTTCAGGTAGTATTTGTTGATCTCTGGGTGGTTTTATTGATTTTCTGGGCCACGAGACTTTTTGGCGAGAGACGACTGTTTCTGGGATCCGATATTTTTAGCTGGGGGTATAGAATTTTCTTGGTTAGTTTTTTCTTAGCTTGTTGAACACTCTTGTTTTGACGATGAGCGCGAGTGGGGACTCGAACGCAGAAGAGATGAGGAGCTACGGTGGAGACGAGGATGATGTTTTCTCGAGGTCAGGGCATTCCAATAGTTCTGATTCCTCAGTGATCACAAAGGTTACTGAGAAAGCCAGGGGTAAGAGGCCAACAACTGTTGTTCCTGGTTTAATAGGTCGGGCGGTGATGAGCAAAAGACGAGCCTCAGTGGACAAGAGTATTTTGTTGAAGATTCGAAGAGTCCATATCCGCGAGGTCGAACCTGTAAGGGAAGGGTTTCAGGCAGCGGATATCGCTTTGAAAGTGACTGATGAGATATTGAAGAAGTTGACTTCTCCACCGGTCTCGGGAGTCGGGGTCGAAGTCTATTCTCCCAGGCCTCTCAATAGGGCACACGACCACCAAATGGGCTCACCGCCTTTTATACCTTGGTTGCCGAGAATGGGGTCGGATTGCCCCTTCACCCTTTTTTCACTAAAATAGTGAGCTTCTATAGCATAGCTCCTGCTCAGATTACGCCGGTAGGCTGATTTCATATGCTCGGGATGTACTATCTATGGTCGGAGCTCGGCTTCTCTGAACCTTTCATTGGCGAGTGGCATGAGACGTACAGGCTGATAGCCAATGCTAGACAATTGGGCTTTTATTATTTTACTAAGTGGGTAGGGGAGCGACCCCCTCTGATATCGACTTTGTCATCCTCTTCGGGTGAAGAAGCCCAAATTCGTCTTCATTCCGGCACAAACATCGGAAGGCGCGATCTCTTCTACTGAATTTCACGAAGGTCGTGGGTCTTTGAGCCGAGTTCTTTATTTATTTCTTCAGTTATGAACTTTATAATCTTATTTGTTCTGTGCAGGTTTTCCCCCACGAGGTGAGTCTACTGAAGATGAGGTCGTCCATATTGCAGAGACATTTCTTGTGTCTTTTGAGGTGCGTGAAATTTAAGACAGTTCGAGCCTGCCGAACCCTCTACGATATGGGAAAGTTGAAAATCAAGCCATCGGATGCTAAGGCCAAGGCTCTAGCTGCCGCTAAGATCGAGGCCTCTTCTTCCTCGGGTTCAAAGAGGTATAGGGATGTAAGCCTTCTTCCCATACCTCCACCGAAGAAGTTAAAGGATGACACTCCTATTCTTGCCCTTTCTGCAATGCCTCCTCCTTCGGCGGTGGTTGACTTGGAAGCTCCCCGATCATCTAAGAAGGCCCTCGCCTCTTCGAGCTCCAGATCTGTCTCTCTGAAGCCCTTTATTACGGACATACAGAAGTCTGTTGCTGGCCTGAGTGCCCCCGAGGTGTTCGAGAAAGATAGCCTCGAACAGCAGACCTTCCTTTCCTTCAACCAGATGGCCAATGTAATAATCCCTCCTTAATACTTTCGTTAAATACTCATGGTTTCAAACTTAAGGTTCTGATTCCTTTTTGTTTATTCAATGTAGGTGCTATTTGGCCAGTTCTACCTCCGCCAGCGCCTCGCGAGCCACCAGGAGAGGCTTCAGACGAGGGTCTCTGAGCTGGAGAACGTGGTTGAGGAGATGATAAAAAAAAATCCCCCGAGTTCTAAATGTTTAGAATGCCCAAAATAAGAAAGATTCAGTGCCTGAACAGGGCACAGGAGGGTAGTGAATAGAAAGGAGCTGGGGAGGGGTCTGTACAATTAATAAAAACCCCTCCCACCTAAAATGCCCAACTGTAGCCTAAAAAGCCTTATTGATACTAATGCATCATGGTTTCTGGAGAATGAACAGCAGAACTTTGGCAAACTTATGGGACAAATTTGCATAGAATTACAGCCGAAATGAGAGTATACACTGAGTGAAGAGAGTCTGTGATGAACACCAAGCTAAAACTCATTTTTGACCTATTTTAAGTATGCTGAAACTTTGCATTTTTGTTGGATTATCTCTGATGTGCCCACACTGAGTAACAGTTTGCATGCTTGTGTCTTGAGTCTGTTTCTTTTCTCTATTATTTTCTTTTATTGTTCTGGATGCGTTGCACCCCATGTTTGAGGACAATCATGCTTAAAGTGTGTGGGTGTGATAAGTCCATTTATTTCATATTTTTATGGGCATTTTATCCTGTTTAAATATCCTTTTTAGTGTGTTTTGAGTCGAAAGGAACCAGGTTGCGGTCAAAGGGCATTCCAAGGGTCGAGTCTGGCGGAAAGGGCATTTTATGCCCAAATATTCACGATTATCTCGTACATATGTTCATCAGAGGCACAGGGGACTTCTCCAGTATCCATCCCACATTCGGTCGGTGAAGTGGGCATATCAGATACGGATGGAACTGACAAATGATGTCGTGCCCACAGTACTCACACAGACTCGACCACAGGTCAGAATGGGCATTCTAGTGAAACTCAGGATTCAGTTGAAAGGAAGCTGGTGGAACATTGCTACATATCCGAAGGAGAGTTGGAGCTAAGCTGGACTCCTAGAAGGCGCTGCAACAAAAGGATAAGCTCAGCCGAAGAGATAAGCTCAATCAAAGGAGATAAGAACAATCCCTAAAAAATAGGGATTTGTTAAAGCTGAAGCTTATCCAGTCAAGGTCAGAGAGGGCACACCGTTCCGGAATTTCAGCAGAAGACCCCCGTCTGTGGGTGAAACTCCACTCGGAAATGTAGTTATTTAAACAAGTTTAGTCTCTGGAAAAACAAGCTTTAGACAGTCTGAAATATTTCTACATTTTTATATTTTCCGCATTTTATTTCAGTACGCTGCTTAGGCAGCCAAACAATCTGAAAGGTCTTAAACCTTCGGGACTTAGGTTATGTTCATATTTCTCAACGTTGGAGTTGAGTTTTTGCTTAATTAATTCAGTAAGTTTTTGTTTATTTTTATGTCTTTAAATTCTGCAGTTTTAATTATGTCTAGCCTTCTCGGCTAGATCTTTAATTCTGGCATTTGAATAATGAAATTGGTTTGAGCATAAATCTAGACTCGTGAGGCCAAAATGGGCATAGTAATGCATGATTAGTTTCCGTTAATTCTTGAGCCTTATTCCACATGAGTGTGTGTCTGAAGTGCCCAATGTGGCTGATCACTCGTTAGGTAAAGAGGGCACACCACTATTAATTGAATTGGCGAATCGTGACTGTGTGTCGGTTCATATAGTAATAAGGGAATTAATAGGTTGTTGTGGGCACAAGAGGAATCAGTTGAGCACAACAGATCTGGGTCCGTCTAGGGCACACTGCTGTCTGTTTGCTTACATCTCTTAGAGGAATCGGGAGGTGGGTAACTGGTTAGAGGTTTAATCGAAGAGGAATCACTTTTAAACCTAAATGAAAGGATGGATGAGGAGACGCAGAGAGGAATCCGGTCACCATAACTAGATGACCTATCATGTATGAAAATCGGTGTGCCCATGATCAAGTTGTTTTATGTTTAACCTAAATTCTAATTCAAATGTCAGAACCTTTTGTTATTTGATATTTTCTTTAGTGGCTTTTGCAGATTTACATTCAGTTTAGTGACAACACCAAAAACCCCTTTGTGATTGGTTAATTGAAGATAGAATCGCAACAGCTCTCTGTGGGATCGACCCGTACTCATTGGCTAGCTATGCTCGCTGTGGGCACAGGAGTTTACAAATATATTTTGGAGCGCGAAACGACCGCACACTAAAATTGGCGCCGTTGCCGGGGAGCTGGTTTCTAGTGATTTTATCTTCCATAATTGGTGAGCCTGGAAGTTGATGCCCAGGGGCTCTTCAGAGGAGACTCTATTGTACGATCCGGAGATAGAGAAGACTTCAAGGAAAAACAGGGCAGCAGTGAAGAGGGCACGCCAAGCAGCAAATAGACCTCGTGAGCCCACACCACCATCAGAAGATCAAGAAGATCAAAAGAGACGAAGGGCACGAGGAGGAAGGACAGTTTGAGAACGGCCACAACATCAACATGGCCGTAAATGGAAATGCCGCGAATGGCAACGCGGATGATAACAGGACTTTAAGGTAGTTGGTCTTCCCGACCAACATGAATCTGCGCCCAATGGGCATTACACTCCCAGCTGTGACTCAGAACTGGGATATCCATACAAACTTTATCCAGATCTTGTCGAAGTTCCACGGAATGCTTAGAGAGGGTCCACAAAGGCATTTGCAAGATTTTAAGATGGTTTGCCAAACTCAACCGTCCGACCATGGACGAGAAAAGTATGTGCGGTTGGTCTCGTTCCCTTTCACTCTTCAAGATGGGGCATGGGACTGGCTGTACACACTACCCACTGGCGTTGTGACCACATGGAGACAACTTCAACAGAAGTTTTTGGAGAAATATTCCCCAGCATCCAGAGTGCAAGAAATGAGAAGAAGGATAGGGAGCCTGAAGATGGGAACTAACGAAAGTTTCTACGACTATTGGGGAAGATTCCAGGCGATGCTAGTGAAATGCCCACAGCACCAAATTACTGAACACGATTTGATTCAGTATTGTGTCGGAGGATTGAGACCACATAAGAGGACGATCATGAATGCCTCATGTGGAGGATCCATTTTGAACAAGCAGCCTGTTGAAGCATTCAGAATTCTCACGAAAATGGTTGAAGACAACCGAGACTTCGGTGGAGAGAGCATTCGGGTTGTAAGTGAAACAGAAAGGGCACCGGACCAGGACAGCATGATTGATAGATTGTGCGATAAGATCAAAAAAATCTTGTACGGTGCGAGCATGGAGAGGAAGCCCAGACCCTGTGGGGTATGCAAAAGCATATCTCATTTCATGGATGAATGCCCTACTCTACAAGATGAAATAGAAGAAGTGAATGCCATAAGGGGACAGAATGGGCATTCCAAAAGATATGATCCCCATTCCCAGACTTATAATCCCGGCTGGAGAGACCATGAAAATTTCAGATGGAGAAGGCCGGAGGATGGGCATCCTGGACGCCCATTGCCACCACCAGAGGAGAAAAAGAAGCAAAGGCTAGAAGATCTTATGTTTGCTATGGCTGAGGAGAATGAGAAGTTTAAGCAAGAGACTCGAGCTGGTTTCTCGCACATGAGCAAGCAAATCAATCAATTAGCTCAAGCCATGCACAAGATGAAGGAGAAAAATGGGAAGCTGCCTTCCCAGGTCGAGAATCTGAGAGAACAAGTGAATGCAGTAGCATTGAGAAGTGGAAAAGAGCTTCCGAAGATGGTCAGGCCAAGAGAAGAGAAGGACAATGTGCCCTTGGAGGAAGAAGTGGAAAAAATTCCCATAGAAGACAAGGCAAAAGAGGCTGAGCAGACTGATACTGTGCCCATCACGGAAGTGAAGCAATCTGCCAAGATGCCCACTCCAGAGAGACGGAAACCCCCCTTTCCATGGAGATTGACACAGAATAGAAAAGAAGAGGAAACCAGAGAGATGCTGAAGGTATTCAGCAAGGTGAAGATCAACATTCCACTGATCGAGGCAATCAAGCAAGTACCGCGGTATGCCCGGTTTCTAAAGAAACTTTGTACCAGAAATGTGCGATTCAATGACGATGCAAGGTTCCTAGTTGGGGATAATGTATCAGCTGTGATACAAAGGAAGTTATCCAAGAAGTGTGATGATCCAAGGATGTTCATGATCCCTTGCATTATTGGAGACAGAAAAGTCAAAAAGGCCATGCTGGATTTGGGGGCATCAATCAATGTAATGCCCCTATCGGTGTATTCAAAGAATTGAAGATTGGACCTTTGAAAGAGACCCGTGTGTTCATTCAACTAGCTAACCGATCGAATGTATATCCAGAAGGCCTCATTGAAGATGTACTGGTTAAGGTGGACAAGCTTATCTTCCCAACAGATTTTTATGTGCTTAACATGGGCACAGCGACTTCAAAATCTTCAGTTTTGTTGCTGGGAAGGCCTTTCATGAAGACAGCTCGAACCAAAATTGATGTGGACAAGGGCACACTGACGTGTGAGTTTGATGGGGAAAAGGTGACGTTCAACATTTTTGAAGCCATGAAGCATCCCCCGGATACAGAAAATTGTAATTTTGTTAACACATTTCATTCCCCGAGCCGTTCCACTTTATCCATGGTTAGCAACAGAGAACCACTGGAGTGGGCATTGTGGGATGGACTAATTGACCAGGATGCCCTGGACGAAGAGGATGACATAAGGGATGGAATTATGATGCTGTACTCAATAGAAGAAATGCCATACGGATGTGTGGACTATGGTGTGCCCATTCGGAGAAATGATGATAAGATGATGCCTTCTATTATCAAAGCGCCTATGCTGGAGTTGAAGGCATTACCAAGGCATCTGAAATATGCCTATTTAGGGAACAATGAGATTCTCCCTGTAATCATAAGTGCGGGATTGAATCAAGCTGATGAGGACTGCCTTTTGAGATTGTTGAGATTGTACAAAGAGGCACTCGGATGGACGTTGGCAAATATAAACAGCATTAGCCCAGCGATTTGCATGCACAAAATATTGTTGGAAGATGATGCAAAACCCGTTCGTGATCCACAAAGAAAGCTCAATCCAATGATGAAGGATGTAGTGCTAAAAGAGATAATTAAGCTTTTGGACCAGGGCATTATATACCCGATTTCAGACAGCAAGTGGGTCAGTCCAATCCATGTTATGCCCAAGAAGTTGGGCATTCAAGTTGTGAAAAATGAGAAAAGAGAGTTTGTGCCCACACGACTGCAAACTGGCTGGAGAGTTTGCATCGACTACCGAAAGCTGAACACGGTCACGCGGAATGATCATTTCCCATTTCTGTTCATTGACTAGATGTTGGAAAGACTCGCAGGAAACAAGTTCTTTTGTTTCTTGGATGGATATTCAAAATACATGCAGATTGCAATGAGTCAAGAGGACCAGGAGAAAACAACATTCACGTGCCCATTCGGCACGTTTGCCTATCGCAGAATGCCCTTTGGCCTCTGCAATGCTCCTGGCACATTTCAGCGATGTATGATGAGCATATTCTCTGATTTGCTCGAGAACTACATTGAAGTATTCATGGATGACTTCACAGTGTACGGGAGCTGTTTTGATCGATGTTTAGATAATTTGGAGAAAGTGTTGCAGCGTTGTGTGGACAAATGCCTAGTGTTGAACTATGAAAAATGCCATTTCATGGTCAGAGAGGGCATTGTACTGGGACATGTGATTTCTGAGAGGGGCATTGAGGTTGATAAAGCAAAAGTGGACATAATAGAAAAACTGCCATATCCCACCTCGGTGAAATAAGTGAGAGGCTTTCTTGGGCATGCTGGATTCTATAGGAGGTTCATTAAGGATTTTGCAAAAATTGCCCAGCCTATTACTCACTTATTGCAGCAAGATGCTCCCTTTGAATTCAATGAAGAGTGTAAGAAGGCGTTCAATTTTCTGAAGAAGCAATTGGTCACGGCACCAGTTATTCAACCACCAGATTGGGGAATGCCCTTTGAGATTATGTGTGACGCCAGTGGCTACGTTGTGGGCGCGGTACTGGGTCAGAAGAGGGGAAAGGAAAGCCATGTAATTTATTATGCCTCCAAGACTCTGAATAGGGCACAGTGTAATTATACCACTACTGAAAATGAACTATTAGTAGTAGTGTTTGCATTTGAGAAGTTTCGATCTTATCTCTTAAGAGCAAAGAGCATTGTCTATACGGATCATGGTGCCCTGAGTCACTTGATGGCCAAGAAAGAGACGAAACCAAGACTAATTAGATGGATCCTGCTTTTGCAAGAGTTTGATGTCGAGATAAAAGATAAGAGTGGGGCACAGAACTTGGTAGCTGACCATCTGAGCCAGGTGCTGAATGAAAAAGGCGATGAAATGCCCATTGCCAATCATTTTCCCGATGAGCATTTGTATTCAGCAAGGGGCACACTAGCACCTTGGTATGCGGATATAGTGAACTACCTAAAGTCTGGGGAGATGCCTATTGGGTACTCAAGGTACCAGAAAAATAAATTAAGGTATGAGAGAAGGTTCTATGCATGGGATTGCCCTATTCTATGGAGAAGATGTGCTGATCAAATCATCAGAAGATGTGTCCCTGATGAGGAGATAGATGAAATTCTAAAACATTGTCACAGTTATGCTTGCGGAGGGCATTTCGGACCAAACCGAAC
Source organism: Perilla frutescens (assembly GCA_026008535.1). Lineage (NCBI taxonomy): Eukaryota > Viridiplantae > Streptophyta > Magnoliopsida > Lamiales > Lamiaceae > Perilla > Perilla frutescens. Next base: position 30,926,431 of record BRKX01000017.1, on the reverse strand, counting down.
AGCGAGGAGAATTTTGGATTGTGGGTTCTTTTAGCCCACAATATTCAAGGATGCCCACAACGTCTGCAGAATGTGTGACCAATGACAGAGGGTAGGGAACATCACAAGAAGGAATGAAATGCCCATGACACCAATCATGCCAGTAGAGATTTTTGATATTTGGGGAATGGATTTTATGGGACTCTTTCCAAATTCGAGGGGGAACTAATACATTATCCTGGCAGTTGATTACATGTTCAAATGGGTAGAAGCAAAGGCTACTCCTACCAATGATGCAAGAGTAGTAGCCGTATTTCTGAAATCCCACATTTTCAGTCGGTTTGGTGTGCCCAGGTCCATCATCAGTGATCAAGGGACCCATTTTTGCAACCAAACGCTGGAAAGATTGTTGAAGAAGTATGGGGTTCACCATAGGGTCACCACACTTTACCATCCTCAAGGAAATGGCCAAGCTGAAGTCTCAAATTGAGAAATTAAAGCCATTCTTGGGAAGGTTGTGGCTCCAAACTGAAAAGATTGGAGTGTTCATCTAGAAGATGCCCTGTGGGCATACCAAACTGCATTCAAGACTCCAATTGGGATGTCCCCATACAGGATGTTATTTGGGAAGTGTTGCCATCTGCCAGTCAAGTTAGAACATAAGGCACGATGGGCACTTCAGAAGCTGAATATGGATCCTGATGCCGCTGGGCATTTCAGGAAATTTCAAATTCAAGAGCTGGAAGAAATGAGAATGGAGGCCTATGATAATTCGGTGCTATACAAGGAAAAGATGAAAAGACTCAACGATCAAGTAATTCGAAGGAAGAGATTCATCCCAGGACAGAAAGTACTTTTGTACCACTCAAGGTTCAAGCTTATGGGAAGAGGACTGAGGACCAAGTGGGTTGGTCCATTTGAAGTGTATGCAGAATGCCCGAATGGGGCAATTGAGCTGATAAATCCCGATACTGGAGGGCGCTTCAAAGTGAATGGCCACCGTATGAAAGCTTACCTGGGGCACTCTGATGAAGATGTCACAGTGATCTGGCTCGCGGAGTCCACTTATGCCTGATCTGGGGTGATGTTGTGCCCACGACAATAACTGGGGCGCTACTAGGAGGCAACCCAGGTGTTTTCTTGTCTTAATTCATTTTTATTTATTTTTAATAAGTTTTCCAGTTAATTAAACTAGTTTAGGGAGCAATTTTACGCTTGTTTTGGATAAGCATGGTGTTTGCAGGTTTAGATAATGAGAGAGAAAGATGAAGATAAAATAAATCCCTTAGAAATAGGGATTCTGAAGTGAGGCACTCTGGAGAGATAAAATTTGTTCCGATTTTTCAGGGATAAGGCTTATCCATTAACATAGGGCATACTGATCCAGAAGACTCCTAAGGAATTTGGAAAATCACAAGTCAAATCATGAATAGTGATCCCTTTAATATAAAAACCTTACCCCACAAAATCTCCACTATCACTTTCACTCGCCTTTTGAAAATTCAGAACCGTCTCTCTCTCGATTTTCCTGTAACCGTAATCTCTGAAAACCTTCAAAAATCCAACAATGGCGAAGACAAAAGGCAAGAAGGTCGCACCAAAAGCTGGACCTAAGGCACGCTTGGATTTTGAAACCCATGTTGTCTCTGAAGAGCCCTCTCCAACCAAGGTCGTGAAGAAACCCTCTACAAAACCCAAAGGGAAGGCTGCGTCTGAGGCAGCGACTTCGAGTAAGCTTCCTAAGGAGACCCCACCGGAACAGAAGCTTGCGCCTAAGGTCGAGGTGACGGAAAAAAGCTCTACGACTCCGACTCAAACGGAGCAGCAAGAGGATGAGGCAATTGCAGAGGGCATGCAGGAGGAAGAGGCTACTGAGGAGCCTGAGCCCAAGTCTAAAAAATGGGCTGAAAAGAAGAAGGCTAAGAAGCCAGTTAAGGCTCCAACCTCTGTGTCGTCGGTGGAGATCGAGGACTTGGAAGACGAAGAAGAAGGAGAGGAAGTTGAAAAGAAAGAAGAAGCTGAAGATGAAGGAGATAAAAACAGTGATTTGGACAAGTACTTGACTGAGATTGAAGACATTGAGGCTGAAGCCCAACCAGAGAAGGTACCGTTGTTTGAAGAAGAGGACGAGGCACCCGCTGACATCAAGAAGTGGGCACTGGAGAAGGTGAAAGGAAAAAGAAAGGTTGGAGAGCCCATTCTAGAGCCAACCGAGCCAGAGGTGTCCCAGTAAGGGGATACTAAAAAATAGAAGGAGCAGCAGGAACCCAGTGCGCCCTCCCAAATGCAAGCAGGCTCTGAAGAGCCCTCGGAGGACTCCTTACCCAGGCAAAGGGTAGGGAAATCAATGAGTGTGTGATCAGGAGCCAAACTGGCTGGAGAGACCTCTTCACGGAAGAGGAAGGCTGAAGAGGGCACTTCAGCCCATGTGCCTAAAAGAGGTAGAGGGGTGGGGAGCCCCATACCAAGTAAGCCCAGCAGTGGCCCACCACCAGTTAGGGGCATCATCAATTCAAAAGGAGTCCACCGTGAGATGCTTGCAGCTCTTGGTATAGAGCAGGAGGTAAGGGATTTGTTTTCTGCAATTGGTTGGGAATGCTTTCTAGATATGGAGTGTGTAATTTTTCCATCGTTGTCTCGTGATTTTATCTAAAATTTGAAAATCAAAGCTGTGAACAAGCCTGCTACATCCACTAGGGTTTTATCTTTTAAAATGATGGGTAGAAGTTATTCTCTGTCTGCTGATGACTTAAACATGTTGCTGGGCATCGTGACATACCTGGGCCTCCAGTAGGAGGAGTATGTTGATGCCGTAACTGTAGTGCCCGACTCTGCAGAAGAAGTCGATGCAAAATGGGTAGATATTGGGGATGGATCTGTTTTTCAAAGCAGATCCATAAAGGGATATTGTTTAAATAATGATGCTTTGAGATTCTGCCATAGGGTGTTGGCCTACAATTTTTTCGGCCGTAAGGAAAGCTTTAATTCAATCACCAATCAGGAGTTATTTATTTTGTAGTGCATGGTTCATAAGATAAAAATCAATTTTGGTTCTGTGGCCATTACACATTTTCGGGAAATTAAAACACACCCTAGACATCGTATCTCTTGTGCCCAGTTAATCACCCAGCTTGCTGTTAGACATAGGCTCCTTGATTTGCATGATACTGATTTAACCTCCCTTCCCCGTGAATATTTTGATCTTAACTGCCTGAGAAGAATGCAAGATGTGGTTGACGATGAGGATGGAAAGCCTGTTTTCTTTGTGCCGGGAACAGACCCCTCGAGCATGCTTTTAGCTATGGCAAGTACATCGAAGAAACCACCAGCAGGGAAGGCACCGCAGAGGGAGCACCCAGTCGCAGTGATCATGAGGAGACTTGAGTTGATAGAGAATGCCCAATTCCAGACCAATGAAAAACTGACTCGAATCGAAGCAGCCCTGAAGGCCTATTTCAAGCATATTGGGTTCTCCTACCCAATGCCTGCAACCGACTGACCTGGTTCTTTCTGTCCTTTTAGATTAGGATTTGTTTTGTTTTGTTTTTATTTTTCTTCTGTTTTCTTAGTTGTCATGTTGTTTGAGTCTGTGTCCACACTTTGCAAGTTGCAAAGTGTGTGGGTAGGTAGTTGAGTCAAAGCATGCTATTCTGTGAGTCTGTGTGGGCATTTCACGTGATGATCCAACTTTAATTGCTTTGCAGAAAAATCAACATGCCCACTTAAGATATGGATGACGAACGAGTTTTAGCATGCCCTATGAGACTTGAGCCTATATGATGTATGCTTCATTTTACAGTTTTCTTTCATTCATGAGTGTGAATAATTATGTGTTTCTGATGTTCTAGAATTTGCCTCTGTTCTGTGTTTAACTCTTGGAATCATTGATGCACATGTAGATGAGATAGGCCATGTTTTGCTGAACCACTGAAATAAAATAACTCTCACTAATGACACAGCCCTTGCACCCCCTTTTGAGCCTATGAAATGCCTTGGGCGATTTTGTTTTGGGATGGTTTATACTTAGCCCGAGGCATTATAAAACCTGAAAAGAAAAATAGGTAAGGCAGAGTTGTTTCTGAGAAGGCATATATATGAAGGGCCAGAGAAGATAGGAGGAAGAATTAAATAAAAAAAAAAGAAAAAAAAAGTGATTAGAAAAAGGAAAAAAAAAGAGTATGAACAAAAATCCCCCGAGTTCTAAATATTTAGAATGCCCAAAATAAGAAAGATTCAGTGCCTGAACAGGGCACAGAAGGGTAGTGAATAGAAAGGAGCTGGGGAGGGGTCTGTACAATCAATAAAAACCCCTCCCACTTAAAATGCCCAACTGTAGCCTAAAAAGCCTTATTGATACTAATGCATCATGGTTTCTGGAGAATGAACAGCAGAACTTTGGCAAACTTATGGGACAAATTTGCAAAGAATTACAGCCGAAATGAGAGTATACACTGAGTGAAGAGAGTCTGTGAGGAACACCAAGCTAAAACTCATTTTTGACCTATTTTAGGTATGCTGAAACTTTGCATTTTTGTTGGATTATCTCTGATGTGCCCACACTGAGTAACAGTTTGCATGCTTGTGTCTTGAGTCTGTTTCTTTTCTCTTTTATTTTCTTTTATTGTTCTGGATGCGTTGCACCCCATGTTTGAGGACAATCATGCTTAAAGTGTGTGGGTGTGATAAGTCCATTTATTTCGTGTTTTTATGGGCATTTTATCATGTTTAAATGTCCTTTTTAGTGTGTTTTGAGTCGAAAGGAACCAGGTTGCGGTCAAAGGACATTCCAAGAGTCGAGTCTGGCGGAAGGGGCATTTTATGCCCAAATATTCACGATTATCTCGTACATATGTTCATCAGAGGCACAGGAGACTTCTCCAGTATCCATCCCACATTCGGTCGGTGAAGTGGGCATATCAGATACGGATGGAACTGACAGATGATGCTGTGCCCACAGTACTCACACAGACTCGACCACAGGTCAGAATGGGCATTCTAGTGAAACTCAGGATTCAGTTGAAAGGAAGCTGGTGGAACATTGCTACATATCCGAATGAGAGTTGGAGCTAAGCTGGACTCCTAGAAGGCGCTGCAACAAAAGAATAAGCTCAGCCGAAGAGATAAGCTCAATCAAAGGAGATAAGAACAATCCCTAAAAAATAGGGATTTGTTAAAGCTGAAGCTTATCCAGTCAAGGTCAGAGAGGTCACGCCGTTCCGGAATTTCAGCAGAAGACCCCCGCCTGTGGGTGAAACTCCACTCGGAAATGTAGTTATTTAAACAAGTTTAGTCTCTGGAAAAACAAGCTTTAGGCAGTCTGAAACATTTCTACATTTTTATATTTTCCACATTTTATTTCAGTACGCTGCTTAGGCAGCCAAACAATCCGAAAGGTCTTAAACCTTCGGGACTTAGGTTATGTTCATATTTCTCAACGTTGGAGTTGAGTTTTTGCTTAATTAATTCAGTAAGCTTTTGTTTATTTTTATGTCTTTAAATTCTGCAGTTTTAATTATGTCTAGCCTTCTCGGCTAGATCTTTAATTCTGGCATTTGAATAATGAAATTGGTTTGAGCATAAATCTGGACTCGTGAGGCCAAAATGGGCATAGTAATGCATGATTAGTTTCCGTTAATTCTTGAGCCTTGTTCCACGTGAGTGTGTGTCTGAAGTGCCCAATGTGGCTGATCACTCGTTAGGTAAAGAGGGCACACCACTATTAATTGAATTGGCGAATCGTGACTGTGTGTCGGTTCATATAGTAATAAGGGAATTAATGGGTTGTTGTGGGCACAAGAGGAATCAGTTGAGCACAACAGATCTGGGTCCGTCTAGGGCACACTGCTGTCTGTTTGCTTACATCTCTTAGAGGAATCGGGAGGTGGGTAACTGGTTAGGGGTTTAATCGAAGAGGAATCACTTTTAAACCTAAAATGAAAGGATGGATGAGGAGACGCAGAGAGGAATCCGATCACCATAACTAGATGACCTATCATGTATGAAAATCGGTGTGCCCATGATCGAGTTGTTTTATGTTTAACCCAAATTCTAATTCAAATGCCAGAACCTTTTGTTATTTGATATTTGCTTTAGTGTCTTTTGCAGATTTACATTCAGTTTAGTGACAACACCAAAAACCCCTTTGTGATTGGTTACTTGAAGATAGAATCGCAACAGCTCTCTGTGGGATCGACCCGTACTCATTGGCTAGCTACGCTCGCTGTGGGCACAGGAGTTTACAAATATATTTTTGAGCGCGAAACAACAACGCGACATGAACCTGAGGGGATTGGGGCCCCTGTGCTTGGGGTTCTATTAGTTACTCCGACGCTCATGTCAGTAAACAAATCTTTAAATAAATAATAAGAATCTGAAAAGTAAATGACAAACAAATACATTACTCTTCGTTTATAAGGTTGACTTCAAGGCCGGAACCCCGTCATCTCCTTGAGGGTCAGGACCCCCTATCCTTTGGGTTCTGTTAGTTACTCCAATGCTCAAGTCAGTACATAAATCTTAAAAGGAATGACGATAAAATGAAAAATGACATTGAAAGTTCTAGAAATGATAATGTTTTAAGTGCAATGCATTCCAGCTGTTGGTTATAGGTCGGCCTTCCTTAGGTCAGAGTTTGTAAGCTCCATTCCCGACGACCTTTTCGATCTGATATGGGCCTTCCCAGTTCGGTGCCAATTTTCTGGCCCCGCTTTCTTTCATATTCTGAAACACTTTCCTGAGTACCCAATCTCCGATTTGAAATGTTCGAAGTCTCATGTTTTTGTCGAAATGTAAGCTTATCATCTGTTGGTATGCTGCTATTTTCATTGCCGCTTGATCTCGGAGTTCGTCGATAGAGTCGAGATTGACCTCGAGCTCCTTGTTGTTCGACTGATTGGGCCATTTGGTTCTAGTTGTACCGATATCTGTCTCTGTTGGTAACACAGCTTTTGACCCGTATGTGAAGGTGAATGGGGTTTTTCCCGTGCTTGTTCTCGAGGTCGTTCTGTAAGACCATAGGACCCCCGAGAGTTGTTGGACCCATTGATTTTTATGCTCGGATAATCTCTTCTTTAAGATGTTCAGAATTGTCTTGTTTGTAGTCTCTGCTTGGCCGTTTGCTGTGGGGTACCTTGGAGTAGAGAAGGAAAGCTTGATGTTCCATTCTTTGCAGAAGTCTTGGAATCTTTAACTTATAAACTGGGATCCGTTGTCTGTCACGACCTCTCTGGAAACTCCGAACTTGCATAAAATATGTTTCCATAAAAAAATTTGTACCTCTACATCTTTGATTCGTGTGTAGGCTTCGGCTTTGACCCATTTGGTGAAGTAGTCTGTTAGCACCAAGATGTAGCATTTTTTATTTTCGCCTTTCGGTAATGGTCCTACGATATCCATCTCCCATTTCATGAATGGCCACATGATGGTTGATGTGTGTAGGGGTTATGGTGACATGTGGTTTGTCTGTGCGAACCTTTGATATCGATCACATGCTTTGGCGTAGTTCTTTGCATCCGTTCTCATGGTCGGCCAGTAGAAACCGTACATCAGAGCTTGGTTGGCTAGGCTTCTGTATCCTGAGTGATTTCCACATTCGCCTTCGTGAAGATCGCTTAGGATGTACTTAGCTTGTATGGGGCTGACACATTTCAAATAAGGTCCTGAAAAGGACTTTCTGTAGAGGGATCCGGAGATCATGGTGAATTTTGGAGCCTTGGCCCTGATCCGTTTTGCCTCAAGGGGATCTTCAGGGAGCTCATTTTTTGTTATATATCTGATGAGAGGGGTCATCCAGTTCGTGATGTTCTTGATGGGTAGAATTTTTGAGCTTTCTTCCTTCCAAACGGCTGGCCATTTCGTGAATAATACTAGAATATTTTTTACTTCAATGGTTTCGATCGTTGATCCTAAATTGGCCAAGGCATCGGCGTGCTTGTTGTCCTCTCTTGTAATGTGTTGGGCTTCGATCTTTTCAAACTTCAAAGTTGTTTCTTTTATTGTGGCGAGGTAAGCGATCATTCTAGAGTCTTTTGCTTAGAACTCTCCCTCGAATTGATTTATTATTAATTGGGATTCACTTTGAATTCGGATGTTTCTAACTTCAAGGTTAATAGCCAGGTTTAATCATGCGATGAGGGCTTCATATTTAGCTTCGTTGTTGGTTGCTTTGAATCGACATCGGATAGATCGCTCGGTAGTTTCTCCTAATGGGCTTGTTAATACCATGCCTAGGCCACTCCCATTCGAAGTGCTGGAGCCATCTACTTGAAGGGTCAAGAACTTTGAATTTTCCGTGTTCATTGATTCGCTCTCTGTCTCGGTCATGGCCTCATAGGAAAAATCGGTGATGAAGTCTGAAAGTACTTGAGATTTTATCAAGGTCCGGGGTACATAGTTTATATCGTACTCCCCGAGCTCGATGGCTCATTTAGAGAGTCTTCCTGTGAGGTCTGGTTTTCTCAATATTGTTCTGAGCGGAAATTCGGTGACCACTTTGATCGAATGGCTTTGGAAATAGGGCTTCATTTTTCTTGATGTCATGATGAGGGCCAATGCCAATTTTTCCAATTATGGGTACCTGGTTTCGGCATCTAACAGTGATCGACTGGCATAGTAGACTGGATGTTGTCTTTCTTTGTCCTCTCTGACTAAAACTGCACTAACAGAGTTAGATGAGACAGATAAGTATATTAAAAGTATCTCTCCATTTAGGGGGTTTTGACAATAAATGGGGGGCTCGCCAGATATTCTTTTAAATCTTTGAGGGACTTTAAGCATTCAACGGTCCATTTGAAGCTTTTGTTTTTGTGTAGCGTCTTGAAAAGATGTGGCTTTTTTCTGAGTACTTCGAGATAAAGCGGCTAAGGGTCGCGAGTCGTCCGGTGAGCTTCTGTACCTCTTTTATATTTCGAGATTGTTGTATTTTTCTGATGGCTCTGATCTGGCTGGGATTGGCCTCGATGCCTCTTTTCCTAATGAGGTATCCAAGGAATTTCCCCGAAGTCACCCCAAATGCACATTTTGCGGGATTCAGCTTCATATTGTAGTGGTGAAGGACTTCAAACGTTCGGCAGAGATGATCGACGTGATCTCGAACTCTAGGGGATTTTACGAGTATGTCGTCGATATAGACTTCCATAGTTTCCCCGATTAACTCTTCGAACATTTGGTTCACCAGCCTTTGGTAGGTTGCACCTGCATTTTTTAGTCCGAAGGACATAACTTTATAGCAAAACATACCTCGATGGGTGATGAAGGTGGTTTTTTCTTGGTCTTCTGGATACATAAGAATCTGGTTGTATCCTGAGAAGGCGTTCATGAAGCTCATCAGTTCATGTCCAGCCGTTGCATCCAGTAATGCATCGATATGAGGCAAAGGGAATGAGTCCTTCGGGCAGGCCTGATTGAGGTCGATGAAATCTATGCAGAGCCTGTTTTTGCCATTCTTTTTCTTTACTATCACGACATTGGCTAGCCACTCAGGATACTGTACTTCTCTAATGTGTCCATGTTTGAGTAGCTTATTGACCTCTTCATCCACAATTTTATTTCACTTAGCTGCGAACGTTCGTCTTTTTTATTTTACCGGGGTCTTGTCTGGATCGACCTGCAATTTATGTGTTATAACCGAGGGGTCGATACTTGTCATGTCTTCGAAAGACCATGCGAAATAATTGTGGTGTTCGATGAGGAATCTAATTAGTTGTTCTCGTATCTCTGCAATGAGCCTCAACCCGATTTGCACTTTATGGTCTGGAAAATCGGGATGTATTTGGACTTCGTCAAGGTCTTCCACTTCAGGTTCTTCGTAACTGCGATTTTCGATGCTAGCTGAAGATGATCCGACCTTGACTTGATTGACCTCCATAGCTCCTTTGTGTTTGAAGGTAGAGACGTAACACTCTCGAGCTATTATCTATTCGCCTCGGACTTCGCAAACTCCCCAGGGTGTAGGGAATTTCATGAGCTGGTGATAGGTTGATGGCACCGTCTGGAGTTCATGGATCCAAGGTCTTTCCATTATGACATTGTAGGCTGAGGGGGCGTCGATTACTTGGAACTTGGTGAAGATATTCATTCCCTCGATATAGGTGGGAAGTGTGATTTCACCTATTGTGGCTTTGTGTTCTCCGCTGAAACCGATTAGGGTGGTTGATCTTTTAACGATTTCAGTTTCTTTTATATGTATTCCTCTTAAGGTATTTAAAAAGATCACGTTAGAGAAACTTTCATTGTCTATAAGAACACGCTTAATCAAACAATTAGAAATTAATAAGGAAATGACTAGTGCATCGTGGTGAGGGTGTGAGAGATCGAAAGCTTCTCTGTTGGTGAAATCGAGGATGACGAGGTCGTCTCATTTAGCATGTCTGGGGATGTTTCCGTTATACTTTATTGAGCGACAGTGTCTCTTTGCTGAGGATTGTGAGATTCCACTCACTTCTGATCCTCCCGTTATACAGTTCAAAGTGCGATCAACCCTCGGGGGTTCGGGCGTCTACGTTTCTTTTTTATTTTCCCTTCGTGACTAGGTTTCTTTTTCTTTAGGAGTTATGAGATCGGTGAGAAATCCTCACTTTAAAAGCTCCGCAACTTCAAGCTTCAAGGTAATGCATTCATCTGTTTTGTGTCTGTGGTCATTGTGGAACTCGCAGAATTTGCTCCGGTCACGTTCGTTATCTGGGGCTTTCATCTTTGCGGGCCATTTCACATTCTGACCGAGTCCTTTGAGGGCTAGGACCGTTTCTGATGGTGATATGCAGAGGCTGTATTTTGGGAGTCTTCTATCGACCTGAGGTTCTTGACCTCACCTGTTTCGCGAATGGAATCGCGAGTTTCGTGGATTTTAGTCCATTCTGAATCTATCTGTCCTATTATTTCTTTGTTCTTTTCTTGGATGTTCATTCCTGGTATGAGATCTAGATGAGTTTGCTTCATCTTCTTCCCATTTGATTTGGGCCCAGGCTTTAGCAGGCACATCTTCCATTATTTTGCAGGGATATTTGGTTAACTCCTTGTAGAGGTCGGAGTCTCTCTTAAGGCCTTTTCTGAAAGCTGAGATCGCGGTATCGATGTTGCAGTTAGGGATCGATATTTTTTCTCTATTAAATCTTCTGACGAAGCTTCACAGGGGCTCTTTCGTCCTTTATATGACCGTGTAGAGGTCGTCAGCGCGTTTTTTAATCTTGCGGCTACTGGCGAACTGTTCGACGAAGAGGTCATTAAGTTGGGCAAATGACGAGATCATTCCGTTGGGGTGGTAGATGAGCCATTGGAGTGCTGGGGTGACAAGGCTGGATCCGAAGCCTTTACACATGTTGGCTTCTCGAGCATGTCGGGGTATCATGGTGGTGAACATTCTTTGTTTATATTGGACAACATGATCGTCGGGGTCAGATACGCTATCAAATAGCTTCATGCTTGGAAAGGTGAACTTTAGGGGCATCTCTACGAGGCTGATCTCGTCGGTTAATGGGGAATCTGCAAAGCTTGTTGGTGCAGTCTTTCTAATAGGAGCAGGGACCCCCAGAATTTGAGTTAATATATCTTCCAATCGCTGGATCTTCTTCTTGACCTCAGATTCTGATCTATGTTCATAATCTTTGAATCCAAGAGGGGGTCCTATGGGGAAGTCTTCTTTTCCCTTGCCCATTAGTACGGGTTCTTTGCTTGTACCTGTATTGAGATGGTTAGTCAGTTCCTGTGTCGAGTTTAGAAGTACGTGCTCTCGGAGGTCATTTGACATACGGATTCGTGAGAGTGGGGACAGTTGAGTTTATATAGATCCATTCGGGAAAAGATTTGGTTGCGAAATAGCTTCAACTCTAGCCTTTAAGGCCAAGTTCTTGGTTCGAATCACTGCAAGTTCGACTGTGGTGATATCCAATTGACGTTGGATCGAACGCAAAAGCTGTGAGACATCGCCATCGCCTTCAGGTGAAAGGGTCGCAGTTGCCCCGTCTTTTCGGGCTTCCTGAAGAATGATCGTTGCATCCTTTCGGCAGTTGTTCATCATCTTGAAGTGATCAATCGGAGCCCCACGGTGGGCGCCAAACTGTAGAGGTCAAAAATCTCTACAATTAATCATTCTTCAAGTTCCAGCTCCGGCGATCTTCAAGACAAAGAAAATACGTGAAGCCGAATGACTGTCGGGGGGTTGACAATCGAACGGACTCCGACGCTTAAGTCAGAATCGAACTGATTAAAGATAAAATGAATAAACTGCGGAATTATAAGAGCTATTTTGCAAAAGATGGGGGGTCGAGCTTTGTTGCCGTAGACCCTTGTACGTGGCTTGCTTGTGGAGCTGTACGATGAGTGTTTATAATTTGATTGAAGTGGCAAGTGTTGCATGTATAGTGTGTATCCTTCCTCCATTCTGCCGTATGAATAACATATATATACTGGTGAGATATTAACTGAATCCTAATATTTTAGGGATCCTTTCTTATCCCTTTTAGGGTTCTTGATGGGGTCATGGCTATCTTCAATGGATACTTTGACCCAGTCTTTTCCTTGAGTCTGTTCGATCGTGGACTCTCGCTTCTAGACCTCTGGACTTTAATGATTAATGTATCGACCTCGAGGCATGGACCTCGAGACACTTGATCGTGAGGCGTCGACCTTATCATGTTCTTTAGACTTTCAAAAATGGGCGTGTGCCTAGTTTTTGGACTTATCCAGAAATATGGCCTCTACACTACATATTTTCACTGTACATCACACATGAGAAATGCTAGTACGTATAGATAGATAAATAGACAAATAGATGGATTTTTTCATTATGAATTTAAGATTTTCCTTAAATTTTCCTGTATCAGACATTTCTTTATTAGTTATTATATTTAATGATTTAATTATGTATTGCGTCTTTTATTTTATTGATTGGAAATAATAATAATAATGATGATGATGATGATGATGATGCAAAACATTCTTCATATATCCTAATTATTACATTTACCATTTAAATTAAAATCATATAATTGTATGTATAATTTTCCCAAATATCACAACCAATTAAACTGAAAAATATAAAATTAGTAATAATGATTATTAGTATCGTTTTATTATTTTTTCAAAGTACACAAATAAAAATAAAGTATTAATTGATCAAAATATATAGTTTTGAGTTGCAAAAAATAACTAAGCCCTATATAATTTTGTTATTATATATGGTGTATTCTTTAACCTAACAATTATGATCAAATTTTTGTCACTGTATATAAAATTGTTATTATTTTTGGTGTATGCAATCATTTTTTTTAAATCTTATAGGGATTTTCTTTAAATTTTGACATAATAATTTTTGGTCCCATATTATTTCGTGTAACTGTTTACGTAAAAACAATAATAATAAATCATATAATTATCAATATTTTGGTAAATCAAATTCCAAAATCATACTCAAGATGTAAATATATGAAAGTAGAAGAACACAAAATATTAAAAAAGTATGATTTTATTCATCGGTGTATATTCAGTGTGTAGATCTACAGAACAAAAACCAAAACCCTAGAGTAGGAAATAAGTAATGTCCACATATAATAAATATATTTATAACACTCTCCATTGGACATTACACCGTGATATTCATACCTCGTGAGGAAAAGAGTACATGATATACATATATTTATGTGTTGTATTAGTTGCCTCATTAAAAACCTCACTAAGAAAACCTTATGGGAAAAAACTTAGTAGGGAAAAAAAAGTACAACCATTTAGGCTTTAGCCATTAGGGCATAATGTATACCTACAGAGTCTGGCTTTCAGGGCCTAATCTTTTAAATTATTTTGAAATATTGCTCCCTCTCAAAACAACAATTATTGGAGCAAACTTCAAATCTTTCAAATTATTTTGAAATATCGCTCCCTCTCAAAAACAACAATTATTGGAGCAAACTTCAAATTTCACGACTCTTTTGGAGTTTATATGGGTAAACAAGTATACGTGTTATGTCAGACAACCTTTAACCAAACATTATATGTGCAACACAAGTACATTGTCTTAAGAATAAACAATAGGGGATGATATCACAAGTCGTAATAACAAATCACGAATGTAAAGTATGGACTATCTTTAATAGTAAACATTCTTTTGATATGTTTATATAAAGCGATAATCTTTCAGTTAGTTTAATAATGTATGAATCTATAAAGAAAACAATATCACCACATATAAAAACAATACCAGTCTTAGATATGGCAATATGAGGATCAAACATATAGCCACCATTTAAATATTCCACCAATGTCGTATTTGTTATTTCAACAAATAATGTTTATAACTTGAAAATAATGGAGCATATAGTAAACGTCATGCTAGTGTCTCATTGTGGAAAAAATACTAAATCTTGCTAGCAAGTTAGTTATAAATACGGTACCTGACCAGGTAATCTTGGAAGATAAAATATTGTAATAAACTTCTGGTTCCAAAATATCCTCTAATCAACATTGAGTTTAAATAAATACTCATTCACTTCAAGTGATTTGATAAAAACATTGGTGTGCTAAATAAAATTATTAATAAATAAAATATCAAAAATATTTCTCAAGTAGGTTGACTGGTGTATAAAATCACATCGGACAATTCTCGATTTGCAGGTCGAGACAGTACTTGATGTTATCCAAGTTTTTTTTTAATTTCAAATACTCATCTTTAGACATGAGTTAACTTTTCTCACAATAGATGTTGCGATATTATACATGAAATTTTAACTCCATCAGGAATTTTTATATAAATATTATGGTTCAACGACCCATACAAATATGCGGTCACAACGTCCATTAATTGAATATACAATGCTAAAATTACTGCCATTTATTTTATGTAGCGAAACATAATGTCATTGTTAATAGGATAATATAATTCATGGAATATGGGTCTATGCGTAAACCCATAAGCCACAACCTCTTTGTGTGTCTCACCCCTTAATAATTATGTCATTTCTCATTCATATAAATGCTTATTTAATTTGTGTCATACTAGGACAACAATTGTGTAGTGGGTTGAGTTTTGACTCAATTGCTACTTTTCATTTTACATAATTAGAGTACTTCCGGCAATCTGCTTTCATCTTAGGTTTTGGATCCAAATTTTACATAATCAGAGTACCTATGGCAACTGTAGTGGCAAATATGTTGTCGATAACTATGATACTTATGCTATAAGTTTCTTTCATATTTATAAAATGTACGGTACCTTCAATATTAATATTAACTCGATCATTGTCATTTCCCATAATATTTCAATCTGGTTGTTCCGCAATTTCAGTATTAAGATTATTTAATGCACGTGCAAATGTACTGAGATTTTCATCTTCAAGACGATCCTCTTCAGGAGGTTCTAGGAGTTATCGCATGTCCTTGATTTTGTTTTACTAGTATTTTACATTTCAAATACTTTTTCGCTTCTAGCGTCAATGAACTCTCTCGTTTCTAGCATTGAGTAATTTAAATATATGTGGAACTTCCACTGTTTGTAATGAACATATATTATCATAACTCAATTATAATAACTTTTGGCAGTTAATAATACGTTGAACTTCCAGTTCATGTAGTGTGTGAAATTAATTTTCAACAAAAATTTATCGGCATTATTTCAATCATACCTCCCCCTAATGCCGATAAATAATTATAAAATCAACGTATCAATTTATAAATTGATCCCAATTATTGACTTTACTCTTTGATTTTCTCCTTAAAGCTAATATAAGTACGTTTTGGTGGTGATAGAAATAATTCGCAGATGAAAAATGTTTCTTTTATTATTCACACACTAATATAAAGGGAGAATGACCCGAACACATATGTCATAATTCAAAATTTTGGGTCTTTAATTTTTTTTTATTGCAACATAAATCGTTTGGTTGAATAAATGTATAATACAACCTTGATAACTTTTGAAAACTCAATTGGAGTAATATTCAAATCGAGGTAGATATTTAACAAATGTTAATTTAAAAAGATCTTATTATATCATCAAAATAATCGAGCTAGTTCAAGTAATCATTGGCATCACCATTTAGTCTTATTTGCTACTGATAAATTGACATAATTGAATTATGTTTTATAACTTTGAAACTAATGAATCGTATCATCAAATTCAACTCCAACACTAGGGGAACTTTACAAGACATTAGTCTTCCTCTCAAAAATGTTATTTTGAGTAATATAAATATTATAAATAATCGAATTAAACGATCATTCATAGATTACACAATTAAATGATCCTTCAGGGATTTTGAAGAAATAATATTTTCTTCAACTTTTGTTTTACATGGTGATGACAAATGACTAATAATTTTCTCTCTAAGTAGTGCTAAAATCTAAAATATTTCACTAAAAAGTGGAGGAAAATGAAGTTCAATATATATTGAGATTATTATGGGAAAATGCTAACGCATATAAAGCGCATTCAATCAAAATATTTTCGGTTTGATAACATAATCAAACAATTCTAAAAAAACGTACATAAATATATTTCCAGTTTGATAACATAATCAAAATATTTTCAATTTGATGTTTACCAAGTATAATCATGCATATTATCATATGCTTTCATATAATTATTTTCATAAGAAATTAAATCATCTATTCTAAAACTAACTCAAACAGATCAAATATATAAATAATCTATACTATATGCGAAAACAATATTGCCCAAGATATAGATGTGCCCAAGTCAGACGATATCTCATTTTGTCCAAAAAAATATTTATGCTCGTAACTTATCATGGAATGATGGAAACATAATAATGAAAGCATCAAAATATTATAATATAGATATATTAAGAATTTCTCCAAAAATTAATCATGGTCGTGGTCAATTCAATATTTTTTTCATAGACAAACTTAAAACTTGTAAATCTTAATTACCGATTGATAAAATATAATATTTCCAGATCCAAATGGCTAACTAATTAGCATTCATTGTCGGTGAATATTTTATCTAAATCAAAACTAACGAGACAAAAAATAAAGACATGAGGATCATAAAATAAGATTTCGTAAAGCACCTCTAATCCATGTAATTCGCATACTCCGAATTATAAGATTATTCGTTCACAATCCTCATCAATCCAAATATTGAATAAAATATACAATTTTGATTAAGCAAATACTTTGCAGGAAAGATAAAATTCTTTCCTAGAACATACCGTGGTGTAAATCGAATTCCAGAATCATACTCAAGATGTAAATATATGAAAGTAGAAGAATACAAAATATTAAGAAAGTATGATTTTATTCATCGGTGTATATTATGTGTGTAGATATACAAAACTAGGGGTGTGCAAATGGTTGGTTCAGTGCAAAATCGAGCCCAACTAACAAAACCAAATAATTTTTTTTTAAAACATTCAAGCTGAACCAACCAAAATAATATATCTATATATATATATATATATATATATATATATATATATATATATATATATATAACCGAACCAAATCAAACCATAATTCTTTTATTAGTTTGGTTAGGTTTTCGGTTTAACCAAATTTTTAATGATTATTTTTGTTTTCCGAAACAATTATATCTAAAGAAAATAACATGCACTCAATAGATAACAAACGATATATTAAATAAGTAAATGTTTTAAAAATTATAAAACTAGAAAATTGAAACTAAATATCAGAATTACTAATATTATTTAGGTATAATTAATATTAGAATTATAAATTATAAATATAGTATATTTATATTTTGATTGGTTCGGTTTTAATCAAAATATTTTTTACTTAAACTGAAACCGAATCAAACTATATTTTAGTTTTAATTTTCAAATCCAAACCAAAATTAAAGGAAAAAAAGAACAACTAACCAAACCAAATACACCTCTATACAGAACAATACAATATATCAATATATATAATAAATATATTTATAACAAATATTAAAATATTTAACTTCATGCAATTAATCATATCAATTAATTACTACAATTACATGAAAAAAAATCAATTATTTTAAAATAAAAAATAGTACCAAATATCGTACGGAAGATATATTAATTATAACCAATTACGAATCAATGCAATGAAATACCAAATAATTAACAACTCCTATACGGGGCCGAAATATAAATCAACATGAAGATTGAAAGAACAACATGTGTTATATCCACATATATTTCCAACGTGATGATTCAATTATAAATGGTTAGAAAAACATAGGAGATGATAGAATTATGGAGAAAACAAATCATTAATAATCAAATTATTACTATGAGTTGGGTAAAATAATTAACCCATTATAATATACAACTAATTAATACTTCATCCGTTTCTGAATAAATGTCATTATAGTATTTAAATTTTGCTTCAAAAAAAATGTCATTCTACAAATTCGAGACATAAATTTAATATTTTTCACACATTTACACTCATTTAATGCATTCATACATCTAAATTTAACTTATTTAATGTATTCATATAAAAATGTATTAAGTAACTCGTTTAATTTATTAGTAGGCGTGTATTCATTCAAAATGACACGTTTAAGGAGTAAATAACTATCACTAAAATAAAATTAGTGGTAAACCCGGAAAATAAAAATAAATTAACAATTGACAACTCAATTTTTAATTCTTTTTTAGAAACTAAAAATCCAAATCTAAAAAAATTGTAAAACACACCGAAACGGTGTGGTTAACGTGAGGCGGTCGGGTTAGTTTCTGACCCGGCCATCAACGTATTGGCCCGATCGACCTCCTCCATATAAAGCAAAATCCTAATCCACGAATCCGCAATTCTCTCTCCTAAAATCAGTCACTCTTCTGTAGAGAGAGAGAGAGAGCCAACCCTAAGCCATGGAGAAGGAAACTTCGAGCCGTAAACGGAGAGAATCCGATTCACATCGAGACAGAGAATCAGTCAAAGAGCACCACCACCACCACCACCACCACCACCACCACCACCACCGTTCCAAGCACGACGACGACCGCCGCAGATCCGACGATCACCATCGGCGCCGGTCCGATTCCAGAAATGAGAGAGAGGGAAGCAGGGATCGAGATACGCGCCGCGAGCGCGAGAGATCCCATTCAGTTGAGCGAAGGAAGAGGAAGGATAGGGGAGAAAGCGAGGAGAGAGATCGAGATGTGCGTCGCGAGCGCGAGCGATCTCATTCGGTGGAGAGGAAGAGAAGGAAAGAGAGGAGCGAAAGTGAAGAGAGGAGCGAAAAGAGACCTAGGGTTTATGACGACAATGGAAGGGATAGACGTAGGTTTGAGGATGTGAAGGCCAAGGAGGATGATAGAGATGGCGAGGGTTTGGAATTTGGTAGGAAATCCGCGAACGAGGAGGCAAAGCACGATCTGCGCAATGTAAGTTCAATCCTCCAGTTTTATCTTAATCAATTTGTGTTCCTTGCGTCTTTGCTTGTTCGAACACGATCATATGTTATTACTTACTACAACATTGATTGAACTATATCGTTTGACACAAATTGCCGCACTTTCATGAATAATTTAGACAGCTAACGGGTAAGGAAACATTGTATCGTTAGGTAATTGATATTATTATCTCTAAACAATGTTGGTGGGGAGGAGTTGGGTTTTGTGCTATATATATTAATTATCATCAAATTGTATGCCGTTTCTGTGTGAGTGCTTCACTTTGCATTAGTTTTCTGACTGAGATATTACATGATGGATATGATTTGCACCATTACATTGAAGAATGTTATGTGGTGGGTTTACATATTATTTCTTGTTGCTAGATTTGCATACCATAGATATTTGATTGCATTGATTCATCTACGTTGTGCAGGTGTGTTGTTGTGCTTTGTATAATCCAGTTATTGGTAGTTGGGTGGTATATACGTTCTTCAATTAATATATGTTACTGAATCATCACCGCACTGGTTGGTTGCTACTTGTTAGAGCCTTTGGCTATAGCAATTTCAAGCTAACTTATCAAATGAGAAATTGAAATTTCTGTAGTTTCATGACTTGCAATCTAACATGATTATTATTGAATTTGTTCAGGCTCATACTTATGTGAAATATTTTACATAATTATGTTCTAAAAAGTGACCATATGTTGAACTTCTTATAGTCTTTCTTTGTTTTGGTCTCAGGTTTATCAGATCCTTTTTAATGTGGTAGATAGTTCTCTCCATGCTTCCTAGCATGGTTTATTGTACTGTCTGGAATGTCCAATTTTTCTAAATACTTACCCTCTTTGAGATTTATTTTTGACCTTACAAAAGCTTCTTGTTTTCTGATGATTCTTATTTCTGTTGTGATCATTGAAAAACATGTGTCTACCATGGGAGCTACACGTTTGTGGTGGTTGTGAATGTGATCATGGACTCTCTGTGGCACCTTAATTTTTCAATCACTTGGCAATGGAGTTCAAGAGAAAGTCTGGTTGTTTTCGTATAGTAGTTGCTTTGGCTGTCTAAGAAAACTGAATTCCTGCAGCTGTTTTATCTTAAACTCTGTAAAGTTTAATATTACAACGAACTTGTAATTGGATTTTTACATAAAAATATGACAATATTCTTCTTGCAGGGGGTTGCAACTGGACCAACTATTGCTCCATCTAGCACTTCTCCTGAGATTTTTGAGGCTCGTATTGATTCTCCTGCTACTAAGGTATCTTCGATTTCCAAGACAAATGAAAATAAGGGAGTTAATAGTAACAGATCTCATGAGGTTCCTGGGAAATCCAGTACAGATGGGACAGCTTCAGATGCCAGCAAGAGTGGGGGCTTGTCCCGTGATATTTTAGCCAAAGCTAAGATAGCTCTTCAAAAGCAGATGGAGATTGTGGAAAGGATGAAGAAGATTCCTTCAGTAAGTTCTTTTGTGTACATTCCTGTGTGCTTAGTTTTGATATTTCTGACCTGTGCCTTTTGACGTTCCCTACCATATGTTATTTTCTATTTTTAATTGGGTCTAATTTAAAAAACCCACCTTTTCAACTGATGTAGTTGAACAGAGACGTGGGCTCAACAGGGGATGGCAGTTCACTAGTGGGTGATAAAGGGGTGACAACTACTTCTTCCTCAGGTATACTGCCAAGTCCAAGATTTGCCCCAGTCAGTGTTCCTACTGAAGTGATGCCAAGCACGCCAACTCCTGTTATCCCACTACAGGCAGGCGTGCCTCACCTTACTGGACTAACAGCTCAGAATGTTGAATCTGTAAAACGTGCTCATGAATTAGCTGCCAAAATGGGATTTTGGCAAGACCCTGAGTTTGCTACTGCCATTAATGCATTTCCAGGGCAGGTGCTGCCGGATGTTTCCATCCAACCAAAACCTTCGAAGGCTCCTGTTCTTCGTTTAGATGCAAAAGGCAGGGAAATTGACGAGGAGGGAAAAGTGGTGGACATTCCTAAAGCAAAAAGCCTAAGTACTCTCAAGGTATTGAATTAATTTCACTACACAATAAAAACTGTATCCTTCCTGGATTCTTTTTCAGTAATAAACAAGAAAAGGTACCTTTAATTGGTGAGCATTATTGGATTAATTCCTTTTTTTTCCCTTTCTTTGTTATGTTTCCTAGGTGAATATCAA
Source organism: Perilla frutescens (assembly GCA_026008535.1). Taxonomy (NCBI): domain Eukaryota; kingdom Viridiplantae; phylum Streptophyta; class Magnoliopsida; order Lamiales; family Lamiaceae; genus Perilla; species Perilla frutescens. Next base: position 30,904,926 of record BRKX01000017.1, on the reverse strand, counting down.
CAAGCAAAAGAAAGATGCCTTCCGAATTCTCAAACCTGAACTTGATGTGGATCCTGAAACAAATCCCCATTTCGATCCTAGGGTGGGGATCAATAAAAATAAGCTATTGAGGACTAAGAGGCCAGCAATCCAGTTTGTTGAGGAAGGCAAGTGGTCAAAAGACGCAGAAAGCATTAAATTGAGGGTATTGCCTCCTTTCATCTATGCCTTGTTTTATTTGATTGCATGATCGTGCTCTGACTCTTCTGAATTGTCTTTCACAGTCTCTATTTGGAGAAGCAAAAGCCAAGGAGCTAAAGGCAAAGCAAGCTCAGCTGGCAAAGGCAAAAGCAGAGCCAGATATAAACCCAAATCTGATAGAGGTAGGAGAAAGGGTCATTACTAAAGAAAAACCCAAGGAATCAATTCCGGATGTCGAGTGGTGGTAAGTCAACTATTCATTTCAATTGGCTTTTAATTAGGGGTGGCAATTCATGCGTGTCGGGCCGTTAACGGGTCGACACGATAAGGCCAAACACAAACACATTGCGTTAAGGGTTTGCGCGACACGAACACGATCTGTTATGTACAAACATAGTCATGGCACTAACATGAAAAAACTATTTGTTATCGTGCCGACACGACACGATAGAGACACGTGTAAGAACACGAACACGACAACGACACAATATAAAATAACTAATAGTACATATTAAATTAAATTTATAATTTAAATAAATAAATGTTAATTTAAATGAATAAATTTTAAATTAAATAATTGAGTTTTAACTAGCATTTTAGATTAAATAAATGTTAAATTATTATATATAATTAGTATATTTATTTATATATGTATATAATTTTAACGAGTTACACGAATTAGACTCGAACACGACACAATTTTTCGTGTCCTTATTGGGTTGACATGATAAAGACATGAACACGATAAGACTAAACACTAACCCGTTAATTTTTTGCGTGTTCGTATCGTACGTTTCAAAATTTGCTAGCCCTACTTTTAATATTTGAATATTAGTGTTGCATGTCAATCTATTGAAAATCCATAAATATACTTCGTGACAAGAGAGCAAGAGAAAGTCTTATGCATCTGAGGTTAAATTGGTCACATCATGAGAAAGTTATCATAAGGGCTTTTGTACGGAATTTTTTGTCTTTTAAGTTGTCACAGCTAGTTTTTACTTCACAGTTCTCAGTTCATATACTTTTCAAGAGTGAAGTTATTGATTTTATGTTACCACATACAGCCAGGTCTGTACATACATCCATGTTGCATTCTGGAGACCTAAGATAACCTTATATTCATAATTGGTCCTGTGGGGATCGTTATTAATCATTCATTACTTGATAGATAGATTGCTTGTTCATTTTAAGGTTTCTCTTGTTACTGAGCCTGGACATTGGGGAATGCCATAATTATTACTTCTGTTTTGAGGAAAGAAGTGTTTTGCTTGGCAGGCATTACTAAACTATTTCCCCTTGACTTTCAGGGATGTGCCCTTTCTACGTTCTGGTGCCTATGGTGATATGACTGATGGTGTAAACGAAGAAATCAAGATGGACAAAATCACCATATATGTTGAACACCCTCGGCCTATTGAACCTCCGGCTGAACCAGCACCTCCGCCACCTCAACCTTTAAAGCTAACCAAGCAGGAGCAGAAGAAACTTCGCACACAGCGTCGGTTGGCTAAGGAGAAAGATAAGCAAGAGATGATTAGACTCGGTGTGGTAGAGCCACCACCAGGTAAAGTCAAAATGAGCAACATCATGAAAGTTCTTGGTTCACAAGCAACACAAGATCCCACAAGGCTGGAAATGGAAATAAGAAGTGCTGCAGCTGAGCGTGAGCAGGCTCACATTGACAGGAACATTGCCCGTAAGCTCACGCCAGCAGAGCGCCGTGAAAAGAAAGAAAGAAAGCTGTTTGATGATCCGAATACACTCGATACATCTGTTGCAATTTACAAAATCAATGACCTTTCTCACCCCCAGGCCCGTTTTAAGGTCGATGTGAATGCCCAACAGAACAGGCTCAGTGGGTGCGCGATAATTTCAGAAGGTTTAAGTGTTGTTGTTGTTGAAGGTGTTCCCAAATCAGTCAAGAGATACGGGAATGTCATGCTTAGGAGGATTGATTGGACTGCTGCTGTTGAAAAAGAAGACGTGGAGGAAGAAGATGATGATGAAGAGAAACCCATTAACAAATGTGTGCTTGTTTGGAAGGGAAGCGTTGCTAAACCAAGTTTTAGCAGATTTATCGTCCAAGAATGCAGAAGTGAATCAGCTGCGCGCAAATTCTTTTCAGATCATGGGGTTCCTCATTATTGGGATCTTGCAGTAAACTTCACCACCGACAACCCACTTTAATCTTGGGACTGTTCAAGTTTTGGATGAGCTAGAAATATTGTTTTCTACTGCATTGTGATCGTGGGAACTTATCATCATCGGTATGCCAAGGCACAACATTTGTTACTTTAATTTGAGCATGCAGCCTTTTTGATGTTGGCCTTACTATATTTCTATGGAGCATTTGTGCTAAATTTTCACATTATAAATTCGCTTTCTAGTAATGCTTTCATCCTTGCAATGTTTGGTTTCACTACATTTTTCCCCTCTAAAAAATAGCTGGCTTCAATAATCAAATCATGCTGAGTTTGCTTGATTGCAATTGGGGTTGCTAATTTTTAGGTTTTCAGCAGTGCAACTCCTAATGTTAATGAAATTTACCACTCCGCCTCTTTGTCGTCGTTCCATGTTTATCTATCTGATCAAGTATATGGTAGTTTGTACTGATTATAATTTTAATTAATTGATACTGTAGCTGTTTAAACGTAAGATATTTCTTGTTTAATTTATAAGTATAGTATTAAAAAAAACTTATTGTTGTTCAATAAATTTTATTAATGGCAAATATTGAAAACCAATATTTGTTCTTTAAATCAGATTTTTTTTATTATGTAAAATATTATTAAAGAGTAATAGTTGCTTCATAAATTGGGAAAATGACCAATTAGGATCCTAACTTGTATGGCAGGTTTCTAGTAGGATTTCAGATGAATTTTTTGGTTCAAATAAACCTTAAAAACTTTCAAAAGTAATTCAATTTGGATTTATTTGAAGTTTGCACCCATTAGTATATTTCAGGTGCTTATATGAACCAAAACCATTTTTTAGTGTTTACAAGCAATATTTAAACTGGCTGGTTTGTTGCAATTTAATTTTCAGCGTTCGGGTGTTTTTATATAAATGGCCCAATATTTTAATATTACATGGCCCAATATTTTAATATTACAATTTAATTCCTGATATGAGGATGTTTTACATTTTAACATAAATAATCCAACATGACAATATTTTTTACAAAAATATCATCCAAATAATTTTTTTTTTTTGTGCGAAAATGCTCTTTTCGTTGTACAAATTGCCTAGTTTACTTTGAGAATAAAGGTCTCTGAAATTGACAGAAATAATATTTTTGTTGAAAATTCTAAATTACTTATTTGAAATGTTGGAATTAAAGTGTAATTATTAAAATGTTGGGTGAATTTTATTTGAAATATCTAAACATTAATAATTAAATTATAATTAAATTCTATACACACACACATAGAGAATTGATATATTGCCTCTCTTTTGAGCGCTTAACCCAACTAGCACCTCAGACATCTTTTGTATTTTATTTTTTCTCTTTCATTACCGTTTGTCCAATCTCTTCTTTCTTTTTCACTCGTCCGTTCTCATCTCTATTCGTCACGTTTTTCTAGCGCAACGGAAAAATCAGATGGGCTCTCTCTCTCATGCTTCTTAGTTGATTCTATCTCGTTCACATAAGGACATGATGTGGAATAGTAGAATTAAATTCTTCAATCGAGTTTAAATCATGAAATTCAATGGATAACATTTAGTTTTTCTTTCCACTATTTTCTAATGTCTTCCTTACCACCTTGAATTCTTTAATATTTGGATTTCCCGATTTCGACTTACTCGGATTCAAGTGCTAATCAATCAACTCAAAAAATTCATCCAAATTTTTGTACAATTCTATTAAATCTTGCAATGAAATCCTTTCTCATTACTTATTATAGGAGAGAGAATTTAGTCACTTTGGAATTCGTATCTTAGGGGTAGGGGGTGTATTCAATTAGGATTTTGATGGATTTTGTTGGACTTTAAAATGTCCATGGATTTCTATGAATTTTATGGAGTCTTCCAAAACTCCACATGGATTCTCCCAACTCCACACAGAGTCTGGCGGATTTGTGTATGGATTTCAAGATGATTTTGGACGATTTCAACAGATTTGAAATCATTTTTTTCAGCGCTCGATAGAACACAGCGATCGGTGGACCCGGGAAAAAATGGAACCCAGCGACCGCTGGGAAGAGAGGCCGAGTTAACCCAGCGATCGCTGGGCCGAGCGGCCGCTAGAGCCGCGACCTTGCTCCTAGCGACCGTTGGCACCCAGCGGCCGATGGAGTGCCATCATCGACAAAGCCAGCGGCCGCTGGGGTCGGGTGACGGCTGGGATGCCCGATTTCAACTCCTCACCGGCCGCTAAGATACAACGCTCGCCGGATTTTACAAATCCATCGAAATCTCGTGTCCAGAGGTCGGATTTCATCCTTTGTAATTTTCATGTCATTTTCTGGTGAAATCCAATGAAGTCAATGAATTTTTAAAGTCTATGGATTTTTGAATATATTTGAATTTTAAAAGACTTTTAAAAATTTGGATTGAATACACGATGATTTTAAAGGACTTTTAAAAGTCTGGATTGAATAGATCAGGATTATAAAGAACTTTTAAGAATTTTAAAAATTCTTTAAAATCCAATACAATTCCAATCCAATACACCCCCTTAATTTCAATTTGATATCTTCAATTATAATTTATAATCCTTTCAGCAATTCTTAGACACGTCAACATCACAACCATCAAGGGCTTTCAAACCAAATAAACGGATAATTATTCTGAATCTTTCTTTTTTTTTTTGAAAAAAAGTCCATATGCATTAACATTTAACAGGATGTAGATAAAGTATCAGTAACATTGAAAAAAAGTCCATATGCATAAGATATATAAAACACCACATGAATATATAAATAATCTCTACCAACTTTGTTAATGCATGGAATTCTTCTTCTTTAGAGTTCATCAGGAGAACCGTAATAAAATTCTTGAGATTGAGGTTTAAACCTCCACTCCATGAGCTTAAAGAGTGTAGTTGATTCGTACTCAATACATGCTTGAATGGTATACTCTTCATTGGAAGAAGCTTCCTTGGCAGTAAATGTGAGCAGGTCCATCCTCACAGTGCGTTCCTCCACCATATTCTTAAGTCTACAAAACTCATAGCATTTGCCATGAATATGCTTGCAGTACAAGAAGAAGATCACAAGAAGTACATGAGAGAGAGAGAGAGAGAGTATGTATATATATGGATGAATATAATTGGACACAAGATTAATTAATTAACCTTGGCCTGCTCATTGATTGCGTCAAGAACAAATTGGCATTTTCAAGTCACAATTCTTCGAGAAATATCATCATTCACGTGCAAAGCCCTCATCGGGACCCAATCAGAGTCGGGAGGTTGAAATTGGATATCATACCCCTAGAAAAGGATATGTATTGTTATCATCTCAAATTTAATTCTTATACATAGGTGTGATTTGAATTTGAGAACTAATGGAACAAGCAATCAACATAATTAAATATAAAAATTATCAGCAAAACATAGAATAATTAAAACATTACGAAATTGATCGATCGAGTAATTACGTACCCTGCTCTTTCGAACTTGTTCGAGGAAGATCTTTAATTTGCGGACAGGGTAACCGTCATAATATGGGGATACGCCATCGTTTCTTTTTTCGAAACGCCATTTACGAAGATAATCACAAATCATATTATATTGAGGGCATTCCTTAATATTTTATTTCCGGCCAAATATATACTTATGTTCCGAACTTCAAATAATATTAAAATATGTCCTGAACTTTGACATTTTTTCTAAAAATGTCTTGAACTTCAAATAATAACAAAAATGTCCTAAACTTTTCACTTTTTTGTAAAAATGTCATAGGATTTAATTTTCAGTTTCGGATTAATGACGAGGCATACCAGAGTCCAGCGTGTCAAAGTGAAATAGAATTATTTTTTTTAATCTCAATTTGAAGGGTATACAATTTTTTTTTCTACAAATTGGATTGATTCTGTTCAGATTGAGATTTGAGGAGAATAAGAAGAAATCATTTAATTTTCTTTTTTCCATTAGGATTGAGAATTTCGAAATGAGTGAAAATAAAACATTTTTTTCTCTTCAAATTGGATTGGTATGAGACATTTGTTGGAATGAAAAGTTACAGTTTTGGAGATGAAAACGGAAAATAATGTCGTCATTATTTATTTATTTTAAAAAAATTACAAAGTCCACGTCACTTTGACATGTTAGATTTCGGTATGCCTCGTTACTACTCCATCGCCGAAAATTGAATCTCATGACATTTTTGAAAAAAAAAACTTGAAAAGTTCAGGACATTTTTTTTTGATTATTTATAAGTTCGGGTTATTTTTAGACAAAGGTCAAAGTTCATGATATTTTTAAAAAAAATGTTAAAGTTCAGGACATACTTTGGTATTATTTAAAGTTCGGGACATTTTTAAAAAAAGTGTCAAAGTTCAGGACATAAATATACATTTGGCCTTTATTTCCACATTGGCACCAATTGGTCTACCGACATCTCGATCTGCGCCTTCTTCCTTCTTCCTTCTTCCTGCTTCTTCCAAAAGGGACGGCTCTATTCTCAATCTTAAGTGCAAAAGACTAGCAACCCACATGCAAGATTTTTTTTTTTTTTTATAACTAGTATATCCGCCCGTGCATGCACGCTGAGAGTTTTGAGTACACACACATATATATTAATTAGTACTATATAAGTAGATAGAAATGAATCAAATATTTCATGTGGTCCATTTTTACTATTTGTTGAATAAATTATTGTGATCAAAGGCAAATAGTTAGTGTGTCGTGTCCGCACATGTTAATAATGTAAATAATATCAGAATGTTCAATAAATAAAGTATGTGTTTATGTGAATTTATTATTAATGGATATAATTATAATTTGCGCAAATACCTATAATTACGAGATGGATGAAGTAGAATTTATAAATTTGGAATGTATCACCAGTCACATGACCATTTATGTTTTATAGTACCAAATAAATTTTAATATACATAGTAAATATAATTAATTTAGAATTGAAGAACTTGCTTAATAACAAATATTAAATAATAGAAAAAATTAAAAAAAAAATACATTCAAATCCCCATCAGTACTCAAGCTCTTTATTATATGCCTCTGCTGCTGCCTATTCCATGCCGACTGTAATTTTTTTCTTAACCGTATCTTCAACTTTAAATCTTCTTCATTTTGTCTCACCTCCGTTAACTTCTTTTCAAGTCCAACAATCTGCATTTGAGGCTTCCATTAGCTAAATGAAGTTACCTTTTACACCCAAATCCTAGTCGAGCTTATCTGCTAATAACAATTTTTTACTTGACAATGGCAAGCATCACATATATAATAGATATACATATTCAAGTGAAAATTTACCAGAATTGATGTAACGTTAGCATTTAGAAAGTTCTCAACAGTCACCTCCTCTACGAAGAAAGGAACTTATAACTGAAAAAGATAACACAGAGAGGCTGCATATCATCTACAGAACATTAGAAATAGAACCTATAGCTACTTACCTACTATTAGAAAAAAAAAGAATAATCCTCTAATCCTCTTTACCTTATCTCAAAAAACTCTAAAGCCTTCTCTTAAAATCAAATAATATTTCCTTCATAATCGGCGCCATCAGAAGCCAGTGGAAGGAGCTAGTTTTTTAAGAACATTGATTAGTAGCTTACGCCTCATCATTTGCTGCAATCTCAGATTCTTCTCGTTCTGGTTTCATTCCGGTATTCAGCGGAAAAAAAAAAGAGAACAAAAAAATCTTATAGATGAGTATTGTGCTAAATAATGACGACTTTAAAGGAAGAAAAAAAAACATATGCTATCACCAATATTGTCTTGTTAGGAATCATAATTGAGAATTTTGCATGGCAGTATATTGCAATGTCTTTATTAACAATAAACTACTAGAGTCATACATGAGCAGAATACAAACTCATACAAATCATTCATGCATAGGAAGGAATCGTCTAAGTGTCAAAGTTCATATTACAGCAGGACAACCACAAACTCATACGGGCATACCAACTATTGTTTGAGCTCTAAACTAATCATAGAGAAGGCCAATGTGAGAATTTAAAGCATAACCATTAGTTATCATCCAATCCAAAAACAGAAGAGCAAATATAAAACTAATTGCAAGCTCACAGTTATTTGCAATCACTTGTCTTCAAATTTCGCATCATTTGCAACATTTATTACTTCTTTCCCAGAAACAACACAACCAAATTCATCTGCATCATAATTCATTGCATGTTCAAATATCATATAAACGTCAAAACGACTAATCCCACATCAAAATAGCAAAATTAAGAAGTCAATACATACAACATGAGTAGGATAAAAAGAAAACCTTGAAGGATCTCCATGAGCAGCCAACCAAGGCTCCCACATCGAAGCTCCAAATGCATCAGCAACATGCCAATTACCTTCTGACTTCCTCAAATCCTCCCTTCCTCTCCTAGACTTGCTACATTCAGCCAAATTCGCCTGCTTCCCTAGCCAATGCAGCACCTTCAAACCATCATCAAATGCAGCTGGATACTTATTCTTCGGTGCCAGCCTATACCCCACCGCCAACACAATCACCTCACATAATCTTGCAATCTGCCTACAGAAGAAATCATTCGCCAATGAATCATTGCTTCCACCAACAAATCCTCCACCATGAAATTGCAACATCACAGTCAACCTCCGGCAATTCCCCCAACTGGATTATACCCTCTGTAGCTCCCCTACATTCAATATTCAGAATTAGTACATTAACACATGAGCAACTAATTAATCTAAAAACATTCTTTTCAAAAAAAAAAATATGTGGGCTAATTTCTTTTTAGATGATTCACTCAATGAATCATTTTATCGAACATATGTGGCCTAAAAATCTACTTTTGAGAAATCATGGCTAATCGAGCCAGAAGCAAACCTGAAGGATTTATCACAGTTACCTTTGTTGTTGTACCTTTTTTAAGTTGAATTTTCTTTTCCCTACCGAAACTTTCCGAAAACTTGCGTTGCCTCCTTCTCTAACGACGCCGAAACTTGCGAAGCTGAAACTGCATGGCGTAATGTGGTGACGGAATAATGGACGGTTTGAGATTTCAATTTAATTAAAGCTTAGATCTCCTTCCTTTGTAAAATATATATATTGTATTCATAACTAAAAAAAATATATAAATCTCGCAAGCATAGATCACGCCATAAAGTTTCTGTTTTTATTTCAATGAGAACATGGATAAATCGTAATCATACTGGAAATGATTCAGAGATGCAAACTATTCTTTTTCTTTGTTCCTCTGCTTCACCATCAAAACTGCGATTCTTCACTTTCATTTTCATTTCGTAATAGTTTATCAATTGAACACCACCCATGCATAGCAAATTGTATTTTTTTATCTCCATTATAAACTGAAATCCAAATACAAAATTAAAAAAATAAAATTGAAAATAGAAATCTTAAGTGTAATTTAAAAAAGGCGTAGCAAAATCAAACAATTCCTTACCTTCTCCCTCGTCATCAGTCTCACCTTCTTCTTCATAATCTGTCACAATCCCCATCAGATTCTCATTCCAAAAAAAACATTGTCATCTCAAACCCGTCACCACCTTCTTTCTCCCTCAAAATCTGCCGCTTCTCTTTTCCCGAACTTTATGCATTTTCCTCATCAACCTGTGGCCTAGGTTTTGCTCGAATTTTTTATGGAATTTCATAGGAAATTTTTGGGTATTCAGAATTTGACTGGGAAGAGTGAAGATAATAGGTTTCACGGCTTGAAATTTTTTGTAGATGTTTTGGGTCTTTACAGTTTTTCAAGATGTAACTGCTACAATCGTGGGAATGTCTATCCAAAATTTAATTAAGTATTTTAAAAATAATATTATGATATTTTTATTTTAAAAGAATGCCCATAAATCAGAATATTATTTACAAAATTACCATCAATTTGGAGGTAAAATTGGATTTTTCTGTTTTTATATATAGTATAGATGAAACTGTTGAAATGGAAAGAACACCCACCACCCGCCCTCCATAATGAAAATGCAACTTTTACTTTGTTTTGCAAAATCAGGCCATCGAAAAATGGCGTGGCTCACCATTGTTAAGATGTAATATTTGATATGGAAAAATATATGGGTAAATTACACCTTATCTTACGTTACATTGACGTAATTTCCTCTATCAATAATAATAATAATAATAATTAAAAAAAACTATTTAATTTGTGTTGGTTCCAGGCGAGTCGCAGTTAGTTTAGAGGGGGTAAATAAACTAACTCAAAAACTTTTAACTTCAATGCGGAATAGATGGGGACCTTGACTCGCGAGTAAGAAACTTATTAGTGCTCACAGTCAGTTGAGATGATCGGTTGACTCAAATGTGCAGCTTGTGTGTGAAGTGTGCAGATTGAAGCAAATAAGTACAGCACACAAGTAGTTTATAAAGGTTCGAAGATTAAACTTCTACGTCCTTTATTCCTTCTTGAGAAGGGCAATCCACTATGTAATGGTAAAGTTCATTTATTACAATTACACAGTGAAGATAACTATTGAACCTGGTTGATGGCAGCTTTACGAGTCACGATCTCCTTTTCAACTGGTGCTGTCTCAGAAACGGCAGTCCAACGAATGCGGTCTCCTCAGCCGGTAGGTCGACAACTCACACTTGCAATCTCCAACTGCTGGCTGGAGAGATAAGGTGCTATTGCCCATCTTTACGATATTTTAGATCTCTCTCGATCTTCAAGAATACAGTCTTGAAACTGGTATCAACCGTATTGCTCCTTGAGTTGAGTTGAGTGGTTGATTGTTGTCTTTTGTGAACTGAGAAGCTTGCTCCTGTTGGAACTCTTCAACAGCTAGTTGATTGACTCTTTAAGATCTTCTTCTCAGTTGGGACTTTCGCTGCTTTATATCAGTGCTTGATCTTGAGCTGTAAGGGGGAGAAAAAAAGCTGAGTATGAAAAATATTGTAAGTGAAAAGTCTTAGGATCGAAAGTCTTGAATTAAATGAGATTCACTCTTCTTATAAAAAGGAATGATCTATGTGACCGTTGGGTTCCACTGATCGTTGATTCAGCTGAACTACCGACGGTAGTTAATTCTTATAGCCGTTGAAGCCCTTTTGAATTAGTCGTTGCTTAGCTATTCGATCTCTGTAAAGCATTTACTCCAAGATCTTCTTCATTAATATCAAGATTTCTGGTTGAGCATTAAATGCGGGAAGCTCCAGTTTGGCAGACTCATCAGTTGCCTAGCTTCCAGTTCAGGACTCCAGTTGGCAGTTCTCCAGCTACTCATCTTTTAGTTCTGGATTGGTCCGATTTGTAGTTCTCCAGCTACTCGGTTCGGCTGTGGCTTCAGTTAGCTGATCTTCCACGCTCTTTTTCCAGTTCGACTGATCACAACTGTTTGGTTGGTTGTCAGTTCGATTGGTCTTATATCGAGCTTGTTTGCCAGTTCAATTGTTCACAAACTGATGAGCAGTTTGTCAACTTGACTGGTCTTATTTTAAACTTGGTCAGCAGTTTGTCTCATGTTCAAACTTTGAGCTGGCTAACTCTAGTTTTGGCCATTATCAGTTGACTTGTCGTCTTGACTCCAATTCGGTTGATATTTGATTTTTAGCCATCAGTTTGATGCTTCTAGTCTTCAGCTAAACCTCAGTTGGGTTGTTCTCTGACTAGCTGAAGCATCTCTTTAGCTAGGTTGACCATGCTCCAAAGCAGTTTGACTTATTACTTCAGCGGAGCTGTTTTTGGAGTTTCTTCTTGGTCGGTTTACTTTCTCCAGCTTGGAACTCCTGCGGTTTTTCATAGAGATTTGTACATGTTTTGACATCTCATCAAAACCATCATTAGGGTTTCCTTGATAGTTTTTCCTAACAATTTGTACTATTAGAACAAAGAAATACTATACTTGATTAAAACCTTCTAATTTGACATATTTTGCATGAGAAGAGAATTAAAGTGAAAATTTGTCCACAGTTTTTGAATGAAGCACAACTCATCACCACATGAATAATCTTCTTCTGGATGTCACCACCCTTGTAGTCCAGAAAATGTCTGAAATATTCAGATAAACAATCGCACAACAACATCACCACCTATCACATGTAATGTGGCTCTGATCTGCTTGACTACCTCCGGCCTAGCATAGGGTATGATCGTCGGCCTCAGACGCTGCAGCGGTTGTCTAACCCAATCAATCTAACAACATTTGTAAAATTGCAATTAAAGTAAATACTTTTAAGAATTAAATATAAATTGTAAAATTGTAAAATATAATTGCAAAATTGAATAATTGTGACATACATATTAATCGCAGGTCATTAACATAGCCTAGCCATTAAAAGTAATCGTAGCTTTTTATTAATGTTAATCGCATCCCATTTTATATTATATAGGCTACGATTAATAGTTAAAGGGCTACGATTATGATTTATTTAAAGGTCTATGATTAATTTTTATTTTATGATCTACGATTAATATTGAAAGAGCTACAATTAATATTTTATGAGCTACGATTAATATTTCAAGTGCTACTATGATTTTTTTTTAAGTGCCACGAATAATTCTTTAAGTGCTATGATTGCTTTTTTAAGTGCTACGAATAATATCTAGTGGGACACGGTTAATATTTTCAAGTACTACGATTAATTTTTCAAGAGTTGCGATTAATCCTTTAAGTGCTACCATTAATTTTTTAAGTGCTACAATTACTTTTTAAGTGATATCATTAATTCTTTAAGTGCTATGATTAATATTTTAAGTGCTATGATTACTTTTTTAAGTGCTACGATTAATATTTATTGTGATACGATTAATAGTTTTAAGTGCTACGATTAATCTTTAAGTACTATGATTAGTTCTTTAAGTGCTTCGATTACTTTTTTAAGTGCTATGATTAAAATATAATGGGGTGAGATTGTTTCACGATCCAAATTTACTATTTATAATTCCAGTTTATCCTCAACACTACAACTACTATGACCGTATCCGCAATTGGACGGGGTCAATCGTAGACGTGATAAGCTTAACCCGAGTCGATCTCTCAAGGAAGACTTTTGTGAAGAAATTGTCTAAGGAACTATGCATGCAACACATTTAAACAACCAAAATAAAACCTAAACATTCTAAAAAAGGGGTTTATGATGATTTATGCTAAGAATTGAAATAGACAAATAAAGAAGGATAATGCAAACAACACCAATTAAAACAAGATTTGAGGAAAGAAGATAGATAAATGTATTAGGGTGTAGACTCTCTCAATGGTTTTATCACTATGCCTTGTTCAAGTTGATAATGTTAATCTCACAAATACAATAGACCCTCTCGATTGATTTAACTTCAATTACTGTCACCGTCTATCCATTAAACCTCTCTTAGCTATATCATACAAGCAAGATCAACATATTAGGCTTAGGAACCCCATCCACCTAACGACGAAGGAACCAATTTCGGGATTTAGAATCACAATCAAGACTCTTCTAAATCCTAACAATGCTCAAGTAGTGATCAAGTACTCTCACATGAAAAAGCACGATTCCAACAATAACAACCAACAAGAACAAGCATAGATCAAAACCACATTGATCCTCTACCCCCTAATAGAGAGATTAGCCACTAAACATGCTCAAACCAACATAAATATCATAGAAGGAAGTCATTTCATGAATCAAGTGTAAATAATAATAACTTCTACAATAATATATATCCTTCAAGAGTTTGGAACAAATCTCCACAAAACATCCAAGAAATACAAAGAAAATACAAAAGGAAACCTCCTTCGAGCGTAGCTTCCGCGGATGGCTCGACGTCTCCTTCTCGTCTTCTCTTCTTCTTGCTTGGCTTGGTTCCCTTCTTCTTGCTTTTCTCCTCTTCTCTTTGGTGATGGTGATGATGGTGAAGAAATGGTGATGGTGTAAAGAAAGAAAATGGAGATAGAGGTGTGTTGGAGAAGGTGAAATGTGTGTGTAGTGAGAGATGTGAATGATGATGAATCCCCAAAATATCTCCATGAGATATGGAAGAGGGAGAGAGACGAAAAGAGAGAGAGAGAGAGAGAGAGAGAGATGGTTGGAGGTATGGTGGAAAGGAGAGAGAAAAGGTGATGAGATGGGTGTATTAAATGCAAAAGATTTGAGGAGGATTTTGAAAACCAAAAAGTCCAACTCTAGGAAGCTTAGGAAATAATAACCTATAAATCCTAAAATTTATGAAATGGCTCAAAGCCTTGATTTAATAAAATAGCAAGGAGTGCAAAAGAGTAGAATGGAGTGGGAATATACTGAAACAGGTGAAGAATGGACCCGGGAGAGAGAACACCCCGCGCGCCAGCGGGGGATTGGGAGCGCCGACGGGCTACTGTAATTAGAAGGAGGGCGTCGGCGGGCTAAGGAGCCCCGACGGGTACCCCAAAAGTCGAAAGTGGGGCGCCGTAGGGCAGCACGGCACGGCGGTGGCGTTTGGCTTGGGCCCGGGGCGGTTCGGCCAGTCCGGGTCTTCCGCTTCGCGGTCCAACTTGAGTGCAACCCAGTGCAATTCCACCGCCTTTCTTCATTATTTTCTGATTTTTATTTTGTCACTCGAGCATAATTTCTTCGCCTATTTCACTTGCCACCAAAATGCCGTAAAATCCCTGCTTTTATGATCAAAAGCTCAAGCTTTGCAAAACTTGCCATAATCCACCATTAGAGCAATAAACACAATTAAACACATAAAAATCAACACGTAACAAAATAAAAATAACAAAATAATTGCTAAACACAAAATAAATAAATAAATTAAAATGACACAATTAGACACTAAACAGAGATTAATATTTAAAGTGCTACAATTAACATTTAGTGGGCTATGATTAGTATATATTGGTCATGCTTAATAGTTTTATAGGCTACAATTAATTTTCGATTGACCATGATTAATATTTTACGGTGTACAATTAATTTCAAATATTAATCGTAAGACTACTAATAATTTATAATATACATATTAATGCCATAATTAATATTCAATAATCAAATAAAATTCAAAGTATTTACATGTTATTTTCAACTTCTAACACCAATATGAAACATAATTAAATCCTAAACCCAATCAAATCATATTATCAAAACCCATAACATATATCCCAAAAAATCAAACCTGAGAAGAGGTAGATGTCTCCGAATCTGTTCCTCGCTCTATTGTCGGCGGCGACGGTTGTAGAAGGACAAGTAAGAAGAGAGAGAGAGAGAGAGAGAGAGAGAGAGAGAGAGAGAGATGACCCTGAGACAATTTCCAATCTGATTTACGTCGAGTTGCTGTCTATCCTTCTTCAATTCGCGATTTCATTTTTTTTTAGGGAGAGTGAAAGATGAGAGAGAGAGAGAGAGAGAGAGAGAGAGATGAGAGAGAGGGAGCGATTATTTTTAATAAAACTCACGGGTCCATAATAATGATATTCCTTTTTGGTAGTTGAAATTGAAGTCAAAATTTATTCTATTCCTTATGTAAGGTGTCATAGCTTTTCGGACAAAAAATCAGATTTAGTGGGGGTATTATAGGGGGTTTGGGGTAAAATAAGTACACATTGCTCAAATAACTCCCTACTTTTAAATCTTGCCTAACCACACAATTTTTTTTATTTAAAAATGCCTATATATATATTTAACCCAAATTTATACTAGAAATTAAATTTCTAATGCAAAATTAAAAAATATTTTTTAATGTGTTGCAATATTTTTTTAAATTAATGATAACATTAGTTTTTGAGTGAGGATATTAAAGTAATAGTGCGCGCATAGTGCATAGAGTAAAATGTGAAGTACATAAAACAAGTGGAGTGCAAAGACTACTAATATTCGTAGTGCAAATAGCAACTCATTATATCTGACCTAAAAAGTCCAATTATTTTATGATCTGACATGACATATTATTTCAGATATTAGTCAACTTATGAGCTAGGATGCTCTAGCGGGTTAACATCCGAATTCAAACATAATCAATCATTAATCACAGTAAAAATATAATATTGAATATATGTTTCGATTACGATCTTGACCGTCTTACATATTTTATCACATAAGATGATCTTAATACACATTTTTGTATTTGTAAGAAATCAAAAATTATTTTCCAATCAAATGGTACCACTTGTAAATTAAAAATGATTAAATACTAAATTATATTATTTATTTATGTTTTACGGATTTTATTAAAGAAAATTATTAAATAAAAATAATAATTTGATATTTAGTATGTGGAAGCTTTCAACCAATGATAAATTGAGAAATAGTGAGCTCACATAAGAAATCAACACATGGTTGTAGAGAATCATAAAAAATAGAAGACCAATGAAATTGTGACACCTAAGCCCTAATACAAAACACCAATGAAATTGTGACATCTAAGCCTTAAATGCACCCTTATTTGTCTATAAATAAACGGCTTGGCCAAAGGAAATTAGACACAATTTCAAGAGTGCAAGTTGGAGAAGGATTCATTTGATAAAACTCTCCCCAATCTTTTAGCCATTCTTATGAAAATTCAAGACATTCTTTGTGAGAGTTATCAGCGCTCTTCACCAAAATCATTCCAAATTCGATGTTTGATTCAAGATCAAGGTGTTCACCCATCCGATCGACGTTACCAAATCCAAATCTTCAAGTTGTTCTTAAATATTCAAGACGTTACACTACAAAAAAGGCATTTAGCACGAAACTTTCCATCGCTAAACATCGACATTCCGTTGTTAAATTTCTCTAATGACAGACTAACGGCACAACCATTCCATCATTATTATGTTCATCGGTGGCAGTATTAACTACAGAAATTGTGTCGTCGTTAACTTTAATGACGTAATATTCCATCATGAACAGTCATCTCCTGACTTTAATGGCGGAATATTCCATCATTACAATCGTCACTAAAGTTAATGATGATACGATTTCTGTCGTTAATACTGTCGTGGTGAACAGTCGTGTTCTGATGTTAATGACAGACTATTCCATCGCTACGGTCCATGTGTTCAACCCTCTGATCAGTGTTACCAAATTCAAATCTTCAAGTTATTCTTGAAAATTCAAGATGTTCAATTCTTCATAGAATTACCGAGGGATAAGAGCTGCTTGGAGACCATGGAAAGGTCAGTAATCTAGCCGGACATTGAGGGATTAGTCAGATGATGAGATACCGGGTCTTTGGCCTCTACCGATGAGGTCTCAAATCGTGAAGGATGAGATACAGGGTCTCCGGCCTCCACAGACGAGGCAGCAGAGCACAGAGGAGATCCCAGATCGTAGAGTGAGCACTTCTCGAGCATGGAAGGCTAAACATTTGAGGAGGGATCAATCTTAGAGTAGTGTGGAGCACGGGTGGCCCAAGCAAAGTGCAGGGGAGCCGTCGGAGAGATTTATGGAGCGGTGGCTTTAGAGGGTTGTGGTGATAGTGAAGAAGGATATGATGCCCCGTATTCAGGAGGTTGTTGATCAGATTGTTGAGAATGCACTAGCTAAGTTGTGTAGAGAGCAAGGACCAACTCCGAGTCACCATGATGCCGGTTTGAGTCATAGGTCGCCCACTCATAATATGGGTTACCAAAGCCCGGAGCCGAGTGACCATAGTGCCGCGCACAATACTCAACCATTGCCCACTCCTGCGTTTTCCTAGAGAGCTCAACAACCCACTTCATCTGCCCAGAGTGCTCGACAGCCCACTGTTCCTACGACTGGATTAAGCTCAACCTTGATTTCTTAGAGGCACATGAGGATGATGACTATCGATAATGGAGACCTCCATCTTCACTTGTAGATCGGATTCTGGACAAAGATGAGCGCTATCAGATGTCATGGCTTGATCGTGATTATGTAAGTTGACTTCACTAGTATGCTTCATGTCACATACTATTTGTTAACATTGTTCTTAATATGTCCTATATACTATGATATATGCGATTGTGATATGTAACATTGAGAAACAACATTGGGTCACTGTTCGTATACGCCTTACTAATCAAGTAGTTGAGTTGTATAACTCCTTCCTATTTCACATGGATTATTCGAGTGATCTTGTGCTATACAAGAGACGGGATAGAGAGTTGACCCCCCCTTCTTCATTTACTGCCACGTCTACTCACATGTGCTGGATTTTGGCGTGATTGTCCAATGCCACCGAGATGTGCTTTTGCGATGACATTGGACAGATCTATTAGAGATCAGTATATGCAGACAGATGCCACCAACTGTGGAGTGTACGCCTGTATGTACGTGGATCATTTGTCGGGTAGAGGTCCTCCATTGGGCTTATCGGAGGAGCATGTGCATTGTTTATCGAAAAGTTATAGGGTCTAGGATATACTAATTGAATTATAGTGGTATGCCTACTTTTGGAGCATGTGACATTGTTTGGATGTATGTGTGGATGTACTTTTGCCATGACATTATGTTTTGCAATGGCAACCCTATCACTCACCAATTTATTCGCAAAATATTTTGCAAGCACTCATTTAAGAACCTAGCGTGGAGCAATTCGACTTATATCAAGGTGGAATGTGTGAGTACCATTAAACTTATAGATTCTCCAAATATGTCCATCAATAACGACACACAACTTGAATGAGCAGGCACCTCTATGCTTGCATACATAGCCCAGTCATTTCTTATTTGATCGATACACGGCGTATTCAACTCGATTCTGCATGTTATAGATTCCCACGGCCAGAGTCAAGTCATCCTTCATACGGAAAATGGCTCCCTCATGCAGTGTATTTGTCTGTAACGCCGGTCCCTCATCCCAGGACAGTGGGTCCGCAATGTCTAAATCAGCAAGTGGAACCACCCAATTGCTCAAAGCCCCCTTGCTGAATCCCGAAGACTAGTAGTACATGATGATATGGTTCCCGTCAAGCCCAACAATCTATCTGTGCGTCTAGTAGGACGAATCCATCCATAGAACTCCATCAACAATGATTCGATCAAGGTCGTTCTGTCCGTCAAGTCCAACAATCTGTCTGTGCGTCAAGGTTGTTCTGTCATTCTCTTCTTCTTCTTCTTCTTCTTCTTCGTTAGTAGCTAGAGTCTTTTTTTGCTCTTCTTCATACGTTGGTGTCTCTTCTGCTTCTTCGTGTAGGAAGTCAATGACATCACCACAAGTTGCTTATCACTATCTACGTATTCTGATCTCACCCATCGGCCACTGTGTTGTACAATAATGCGACGTCTAACCATCTGCATTTAAAGCTACGATTAAATTTAAAAGCTACAATTAACCATGGGCATTATTAAAAAAATGCTACTATTAAATTTATAAAACTATGGTTATGATTAAAAGATACGATTAAATTTAAAAATACTACGATTATGAAAGAAATGCCACGATTGTTTAATAAATGCTATGATTTTATTTTTAAAATCTACGATTACATTTTAAAATGATATGATTATTAAAAAATTGTGACAATTATATTTAAAAATGTTATGATTATATTTTAAATTGCTAAGATTAATTTAAAAGAAGCTACGATTAACTAATACAAGCTATGATTATAAAAAATAAGACCATGATTAATAAAGGCTACGATTGTAAAAAAATAAGGATACTATTAATGTACTAAAGGATACAATTTATATAATAAAGGCTATGATTAAATAAAACAAGGTTATGATTAATATAAATAATGCTACAATTAATTATGAACAATGCTATGATTAATTAACTAAATCCACAATTAATTAATAAAAGCTACAATTATTAAAAACAAGGTTAGATTAATTAGTATGCTGTGATTATAAATTTTCAACCTACGATCAATATATAGAGGCTACAATTAATATCACCAATGCTATGATTACTTAATTATGGTTAGGATTAATTCTTTTCATAATTCTTAACCTAAACTTAATTTAATCAAAGCACGATTTATTATAAATAAGACTACGGTTCATATAAAAAAGGCTACAAGATGCAAATCTCTCCCTCTCGCCTATTTTCAAATCATAACTCAACAATAAATATGAAATAATTTCATAAAAATGGGATATTACAAAACATACATTTTCCAAATGGAAAATTCTTTGCACTAATTTCTTCTTGATGAATAATCTTGCACACGCCTTGCTCAAATTTTTCTTCTCGAACTTTTGCTCTTGGTTTTTGGCTCAAATTTTTTGTAGTGTGTATAATGTCGGGTGTTCATGTCTGTTAGTGTCTTTCATGACACCAATCATTGGATTTGGTTCAGAATGACTTAATGGTGTCACTGCACTATATTTGTTTATCAAGTGCTTTACATTGTTCTTGTTATAAGTGGTTGATTGTCATTCATTTTTTTTGTATTTGGTTTTTTCAAGTACATTATCACTGTTCTGGACAACGTTCATAACAGTGTACGTGAACGTGATTTGAACTTTCTGAAGACAGCTCAAAGCAAGGAGTTTGGATTGAGCTGAGAAGAAGACTATTGTGCATTGTGCCACAACGGAGATTGTTCAACATGCTGAGTATTGCCAGCTAGCTTGAGTGATAGCCTGAAGTCATCCTATGAACATACAAAAGATTTCGCTGTGCTACCTAATGTGAAGATTCAAGATCAATAAAGTACATTGCAAAGTACATGGACGTTTGCATTGAAGAGATGACTCAAAGATCAACAATGTTCATTGTAATGTTCTTAAATGTTTACATGAACATCCTTTGTCCAAATTATTCTTCCAAAGATCGATGGAGCTGTTCAAGGTTTACAACCAAGAGAAGATTCAAAGATCTATCCAGAAGCTGCCATACTCAACATAAGAGTTCAAGACTGAAGTCAAAGGCAGAGTTCTATTCTTGGAAGAATTCCTAACATGGTTCGAGTTTGATCTCAGTTCTAAATAAGAAAAGTTTCCTTGTTTATTTCCGAATCAAATTAGGACCTCTGTTCCCATGTTTAGGCTATCTCTCTTTATATATAAATAGCATGGGATACAAATATGTTTTGTAGCAGAGAACACACTGAACGGAAGCACTACACAAGTATTGTTTAAGAGCTCTAACTATTTTGAACCACTTAGTTACGGTTGTGTCTTAGACTAGAGAATAATGTTCTAGTCATCGTGTATTGAAACACACTTATTCATCTACTGTCAAAAAGAGTCTCGGGAGAGATTTTCTCTGGGAACTAAATAGGTTAAACATCTAGGTTATGAGGGGATCTCACAATTCAATTCAACGAAAGAGGGTGTACAGGTAGAAAAAGGGTAGCGAGTGTCGGGAGGTCAGCTACGTGTAAAATCCTCAATAAACGTGACACTGGAGTAGTGAATTGTTTTCCACAGACTTGACAATTCCCCTTGACGTAGATCGATTGATGGAACAGGGTTACCAAACCTCTGCATGCTTTATTTTCTGTAATTGTATTAACGTTCACAATAACATTTTTGAACTTTATTGTGAATATCTTCCAAACGTTCAACATCTTTACAGTGAACGTTGTGCAGACAGATACATTTCACACGGATGTGCAATTTCAGTGTCTATTTATTTACAAAATTTACCTAGCCTTCTGACACAGCAATAAAAATATGCATTAAATTTGGTCAACCAATTTCTACCTCATGTACCTTTTGATGCTTTTTATTTAATGAAGCTCAGTAACTACTTCTCTTACACAAGACATAAATGCATTCAATTGAAGTAGTGAACTAGTGAAACTATTCACCTGAAAATTAATCGTAACCTTCATCGTAATTTAATCGTACCTATACTATTAACTTTGAAAGTTAAATCGCATGTGTATAAGTAATTTTTAAAATTAATATTACATTGTTAAAAATAATCGTAGCTTTTAAAAAATTAACCGTAGCATTGTTTTGAAATAAATCGTAGCATACCATTAATTTTAAAAATTAATGGTATAGGTACGTATAAATTAATTGTAGCTTCCTAAATTGTCTAAATTTTAATCATAGCTTCTTAATTGTATAAATTTTAATCGTAGCTTTTTGATCGTATAATTTTTACAACTAATCCTAGCTTTTTAATGGTGGATTTGTTAAAAGATATTAATAGCATTTTTAAAAAATAATCGTAGCATACGATTACCTTTATAAATTAATTATAGCTATTTAATTGTAATCATAGCTATTTATGTAATCGCACCCATTATATTTCATTGTATTTTCAAATTTATAAGTAATCGTACCCATTATAAATATAAAGTATTTGAACTCACATACAATGTAATATTGTATCTATATATATATATAGGGGTTGGTTATAATAAGAACAGTGCTTCATGTGAGAACGTGAGAACGAGCTTGTTTAGTGTAATTTCAGTGCTTTTCTTATTTTATTTTGGTGCTAAATCATCTAGCACTAAAATACAATAAGAAAAGCATTAAAAAAATTAAAAAATTGCATCAAAATACAGTAAGAAAAGCACTAAAATTACACTAAACAAGCCCGTTCTCACGTTCTCACATGAAGCACTGTTCTCATTTGAACCAAATCCATATATAGAAAGAGATAGATAAAGTTGTGTAGTTAGTATTAAATATCAAAGTATACTTACCCAATGATTGAGTGTAGGGACAAAGTGTATATATCATAAGGATATTTGATACATTTATAATTCAAATTGTCTACAAAATTTCATATTTTTTTTCCTAATCACTATTTACTTTTGCCCAATTTTATTTATTTTAATATATATATATGTGTGTGTGTGTGTGTGTGTGGGTGTGTGTGTGTGTGTGTGTGTGTGTGTGTTTATTTCTACGTGCACGACATGTGCATTTAAGTTTTGCTTTAATATGTCCATGTTTATATAAGTCGTCTTTTTTTATTATTTTTTTTAAGGAATAAGTAATTTTTAATGGTGATGCTCTAGCTGTTCAGCAAATCTGCTGTAAGATGACAAATATATATAGTACGTGAGATTTACGACACTAATATTTTACGAGAGAGACCTAAAATGTGCTTTACTTATCCCTGCATGCATGTAGACATATTAAATTCAAGTAACAAATTATTCAAATGCGTTTTTCTTTTTATATATGTGTGTGTATTTAAATTATAATTCCAAAAATATTAAAAAAGAACGAAAAAAATAATAATACACAACCATAAAACTTATGCCAATCCGCAGGGTTGTCTCAATCATTTTGTAGATCCTGTGCAAATAATAAAATTAGACCCTAAAATTAAAAAATATATATATAGTTTTCATAATTATAAAAATATTGTTAGAAAGAATAAAAATTCAAAATATTATATTTATAATGTTAATAATATTCTCAATACAACATTAAATAAATATGATATTCTATGATTTTACATAAAAAATAATACTTTCTAGCACTCTTTGAAGCAAATTCATCAATCAAATCTTCGTATTCAATCTTTTCCAAAAATATCATTTTTTTATGGCTATCAGTGCCAATCCATTTAGTTTTTCCTGTGAACGTAGATATGAATTCAACAACTTTAATTTTGAAAAAATTATCTCTACAGATGCAACAGTCATATGAATAGTCAATAAAATTCTATATGCAACAATTGTATTAGGAAAACAATCTAAACCTTTTAAAAACTTCAAAATATCAAGGGGTCCTATATCCGTTCAAAGAATCAGAATCAAAATCAAGGAATGAAAGAATTGGTTCATGTAGATAATATAATTCTCCATCAATTCGCTCAAGCAGATAATTAAATTTAAATCTCTGAATCATTCAAACAAAAAAAAAAGAAAAAAAAAAGAAGAATAGAGTTTAAGAAAAATGTCCACTGGGGATTTGGCCTTTGGGGGAATCGTGTAATGAAAGAAAAACTTTGTAATTGTAGAATTGTAGTGACAACAGACTCGAAAGCGTGATTTGTGAGTGAATATTGGAGTTTGATATGAGTATTTCATGAAAAGATGAGAATCTATTTTTATATACAGAAATCTAATGGTAATTAGAAGAGTAATCATGAAAGAAAATGGAAAGTTGCAAAATTGAAGTGAAAATATCTGTATTGGAAGTTAGAATGTGAAAATCGAGATGTTTGTATTAGCTATTATCGCAAAAGGATAAAATTGAGAGAATTTAATTTATTAAAAATATATAAGGTATATTAAATAGAAATTAAAAAATTGAGGTCCTAAAAATTATGAGACTTTATGCGAAAATTCACCTTGCACATTCTATTAGACGGTCAGCCAATCTGGCTAACATCTTAAAACAATCAAAAAACAATGTTTGAAACTAAAAAAAAAGGCAACCGATATATAGAATATTACTATTCGCATTAATGCTTTAATTTCTTTCGCACTAACCATTGTTATTTCATTTCGTTCGTATAATTAATCATGATTACTTATAAATTACTATGCGTTGAGCGAAAAAACATAAGACAATTAATAATGATTAAGAAAATCCCCAAACAAAATAATCCAAAGTGTACGTGTTGATTCATGAAAAACGATGCAAATGACAATTATTCACATACAAACCCCAATTAGCTAAATTTGTCATCATATATAACATACCCCAATTGCACATAACATTTCTTTTTTTTTTTTTCAACAACTAACATACGTACGCTACATGTATAAATCATAATTAACGTACATTAACTGTATGAAAATAAGAGATAAAACATCATTTGCAATTAAGAAATTATCAACTCTCAGTCTCACAGACACACACACACACAAGAGAGAATTCTCAATTTCTAAAGAATTACCTAATATTGATTGCTTCCATGATTCCAAGCATAAGATTCATTGTTCATCTGCCCACCATTATGCACCAAACTCTGCTGCATATTATACACACCTAGTGACGAAGGATCGCCGATGCCTATGCCGCCGCCACCTTGCTCCGCCGTGCCACCAACTCCCATATCGCCGCCGCCGCCGCCGCCTTCCTCCTCCTCCTCCTCCAGCGGCAGCCTCTCGTACACCGCATTCGAAAAAGTGGAAGCAATCACCATCACCGGTCCGGCCGCCACTAAGGAGCCGACCACACTGCCCCCCACCACCTGCCCCTGCCCCCCAGCCAGGTACACCGTGAGCCCCGTCGATCCCGGCGGCGAAGGCCCCGGCAGAAACGACCCCGTCAGCGACAAAATCTCGAAGCGGCCGTGCAGCGCCACCGCGCCGGCGGCCGACGGCTGCCTGATCGTGACGTTAGTCACTGTTCCATTAGCGCTGAGCACGCAGACACCCCTCTGCCGCCTCCGCGCGAACTGGGCGATCGAGTCCGCCACGTCGGAGCCGTTGGCCACCTCCAAAACGTGGCTGCGCAGCGCGTTGGGGCTGTCCCGGGTCACGAAAATGGGCGGTTTGGGCTTGTTCCTCGAACCGGCCGGCCTGCCCCTCGCTCGGCGGCCCGGGACTTCGACCGCGCCCTCTTTTGGGTCGTCGCTTTGTTCCCTCTCTTCCTCCTCCCCTCCGCCGTCGTTCATGGCTATGCTCAGATCTGGATTCTTCATAGTTGACGAAGAAACATGAAGATTCCCTATATTTTCATTCACGGAAGACATGCCAAGATCCGATTTCCTAATAGCCGGCGACGACGAGTCTACGCCTGCAGCAGGCGGTAGACCTCCTCCTCCGCCAGCCCACCACCGGTTCGTCATCTTAATTAACAAACAAAACTCTCACAACAAATTAAAATATAATTAAGATATATCGATAGTTTTGTTAACAATTAATCTTGGAAGTTGAGATTAGTGAGCTCCATATGTAGGTCGTGGGATTGATCGATGGAATAAAGGGGAACTCCACTACACAATAAGAACCCTAAATCGATGGGGGAAGATAAGGTTGGATTAATGTAGTAAAGAATTAAGAAAGGGTGAAGAGAAATATATTAAAGGGTTAAGGTGAGGTTGAAGACTCCATTGATTAAATAAATATAAATATATAATAATGGGGTGGGTTAGTTTAAAAATAATTAATTAATTTCAATAAAATTCGTTGGGTTTAGGTGGTGTGTGAGAATGCGTCAAAGTATTCGTTTAGCTGTCTTTTTCTTTGTCGCTGTCAAACGATATATATATATAATAGTATGAAGATGATCGTCGATAGACTCCATTAATATTTTGGTTTGGATCGGAAATATAATTAGGGTTTCTTTCGCCAATATATATATATATATATATATATATATATATATATATATATTGGGAATGGCGTTCACATGAGCAAGTGGGATGCATGTTCTCACTCTAGACAGACTCTAGATCCAGGAGAATGCCAAACTTCTTGTTGGATTATCCATCGGCTCCCCCCAATTATTATATATATATATATAGTTCGACACTCCCACCGGTTTATTACATACACACATCAATTAAAATAATACTAGCTAGATTATAAATTATAAAAAATTGTTAATAAGACTGATTAAGATTCAGATTAAAATTCATATTCAATTATATATTTATAATTTTGTTGATATTTGATGACATTTGGCTTCGGATCTTAATTGATCAATTTTACGGATTTTGATTATGAGGGCGCGCTGTAAATGAGTCGAGCCGAGCCCGAACATACATATGTTCAAGCTTGTTTGAAATGATATCGATGTTTTAAAATTATATTTATGTTTGAGCTTGTTTGATTATCTATCCAGTCGAGCTCAAACGAGCTTTAATCAAGCCGAACACAAGTCGAATTCGAGTAGTTTGATATTTTTACACATGCTTGCTCAATTTTTACTTATTGAGCTCGAGTTTGAGCCGAGCTTTAAATCTTATCGAACATAAAATTATGTTCAAGCCTGTTTAATATGCTTATCGATCGAATCGAGCTCAAATAAGCTTTTAACGAACGAACACAAGTCGAGTATTGAGTTATTTAATTTGATTTTCAGCCCTATTAATGACCCTTAAGACGAGACTGCCTCATTATAAATTAAATGTGGTGAACCTAATTAAATGTGGAAAGGTTCACCAGGGTAGAGTTTTTCATGCAATCATGTTGTTCAAGTCTGTAGTCGATGAATCTTGTTTCTTTCAATTCACTAATCTAATTAATATTTTCAAAAGTTATTCATGTAATGTAACTAAAGTTAGTTTCATTAGGTCCTGTATAATTTTTTCATTTTAATAAGTCCCTGTATTTTACTTTTTATTTCATTAGATCCTTATACAATTTATTCATTTTAATAGGTCCCTATACTTTTATTTTTTATTTAATCTAGTCGTTATTTAATGGTTGAAATCAGTTTCTCATTAAAAAATAACACATCATTTATTCTGGCTTATTTAGTTAATCACACCTCATATCCTCGAGTTTGTATAATTAATGTTACCCAAAAAAAATGATAACATTTCAATAAGATAATGATAAAACAACATAAACAAAAATGCAAAAAAGTTAAAAACATATTAGCGGATTAAATAAAGTGCAGTGTGGGATTTGCCACCATAAATGATTAAATAAATAAATTGCAGGTTACTTCACAATCAACATAAAATATAGATATTAATAAATAAGAGTAGTGGCTCTCGATCTCTTACTACTATTATACTAAAATTTGTTCTTCGTATGTTTTGTTTTATGTTATTGTTTTGTTAATTCTTTTACATAAAGTAATTTATTGTCATGCTTATTAATTAATTTATATTTTATGTCTAATTAGTTTCTCTTACAAGATTTATGCAATTTAAGAGTCGAAAGTAGTTTTGTTTGTAATGATCTTGATGAAACTCCAATGGAAAAGGCCTAGATACGGCTAGACGAGATATGAATTAAAATTAAAATGTATAGGAATCTAATGAAATAAAAAAATAAAAGTATGGGGACTTATTAAAATGAAAAAATTATAGAGGGACCTAATAAAATAAAATATAAAAGTATAGGGATCTCATGTTTTGCCGGATAATCATTTAGTCCACATTCCATGTCCCACTATCAAATTTAATATTTTAAAAATATTTCAAAAAAAAAATATTATA
Source organism: Perilla frutescens (assembly GCA_026008535.1). NCBI lineage: Eukaryota > Viridiplantae > Streptophyta > Magnoliopsida > Lamiales > Lamiaceae > Perilla > Perilla frutescens. The sequence goes on along the minus strand of BRKX01000017.1, from coordinate 30,876,774 downwards.
GTATAACCAATCATAATTAACATTGATTGCTAAAAATTGAAATTTTAAAAAATTATATACCCTAATTTTGGAATAATCAACCCTAGTAATCAATTATATTAACTAAAAAAAATAAAAAATAAATATAAACCCTAATTGGGTGGAATGGGTCTATATAATAATTATAAAATTAAGCTAAACCAAAACAAATTAAAATTATAGCAAAAAAGAAGAAGAATAAAAATCGAATTAATAAAAATCAAAATAGGACACCGAGTGGGATAGAAGATTTTGTTATTGATGATATGGGTTATTTTCAGTCGATATATGCATATTTTACAGATGCGATATCATCATAAGTAGTTAGTCCACCGATTCATGTTGCACTTTTAATTTTCATGTTTTCACTATCAAATTTATGATTTTAATAATATTTATTATAAAATAAACATTAATTATAACGTAAATCATCATAGTCAACATTTATATAAAAAATTGACACTACAAAAAAATCACGTTTTAGCAACGGATTTTTTCGTCGGTAAACATCAAAAATCCGTCGTTAAACCTCTCGTCGTAAAATCATTTTAACGACAAATTTAACGACGGAAAAATGTTAACGGCGGGAATTTATAATTAAGGCGAAATCTGCACTCCAGAGGATTCGAACACGGGCCAATGGCCCTATGCCCTAAGGCTCTAACCAAGTAGGCTAGAAGGTATTTACGTTAAAATATACAACTAATATATATATATATATACACACAAAATCTATTTTCATTGATTTTTTATTTCCAAATTAAATAATTATATAATATAAAGTCCTAAAAATTATTAAAAAGTAATAAATTAGTAATTTAAATATAACAAAAGATATAATATATTAAAAATAATAAAAAAATAAAGATAATAAAATAAAATAAATAAAAATATTAAAAAAAATTCATATTCATAATTGAAAAATAAAAAAATATTAAAAAATAATGTAAATATTAAAAAATTAAAAAATAATATAAAATATTAATAAAATTAAAAAATAATATAAAATATTAAAAAAATAAAAAACAAAATAAATCTGAAAAATAAAATAAATAAAAAATCAAAATTTTTAAAAAATTAATTTCAAATTCGTAAATTAAGTATTAGTTGGGAAATTATAATTAAAAAAAATAAAAAATAAAAAAAAATGGAAAAAATAAAAAAAATAAATAAATTAATGACGGAATTATTCCGTCGCTATTCCGTCGTTAAATTTAAAAAAATATTAAAAAAATTAAAAATTAAAAAAAAAATTCTAACGACGGATTTTTCCGTCTTTAACGTAGCGACGGAAAAATCTGTCGTTAGTCCGTCGTTATATTAAAAAAAATAAAATTAAAAATATTAAATTCAATTTTTAACGACGTATTTTTTTTGTCGTTACGTTAAAGACGGAAAAATCCGTCGTTAAATGTCTCATTCACAATCCGTCGTTAATCTAGCGACGGATTTTATTCCGTCGCTAAAACGCGATTTTTTTGTAGTGTGAATTAATGAATTGATTTTGTTATATATATAAAATACAGTTTCATTTATTGGTGAAATGATCAAATGTTAAATTTGTATTTTATTTTTTGAAAAAATGAGTACTATTTTATTAATTTTAAAAATGTCAATTTTTTTAAAAAGAATATAAAATCTATGTATCAACGTTCAATATGCTCTAAATAATTTGACTTTAACTATATCGATGAAAGAATAACTAATTACTTGGAATGAAAATACATTTGTTTTTATTTAAGTCCGAAATTTTATTCTAAGGGGGGTGTATTCGTTTGGGATTTTGATGGATTTTAATAGACTTTTAAAATTCGGGTGTATTCAATCCAGACTTTTGAAAGTCCTTTAAAATCCGGAGGTATTCAATCCGGACTTTTAAAAATCATTTAAAATCCGGAGGTATTCAATCCAAACTTTTAAAAGTCTTTTAAAATCCGGAGGTATTCAAAAATCGATTGACTTTAAAAAGTCATTGACTTCGTTGGATTTCAACTCGATTTCACGTTAAAAATGTGAAGGATGAAATCCGACCCCTGGATACGAAAGTTTGATGGATTTGAAAAACCCCGCGGCTGGTGCAGGATAGCGGCTGCTGGAATCCGAACTCGAGCACCCCAGCGGCCGCTGGAGTAGCATGTGGGTTCTCTCGGCTAGCCTCCCAGCGGCTGCTGGATTCCAGCGGTCACTGGGTTCTCTCGACTCGATTTCCCAGCGGCCGCTGGGTTCAATTTTTTTCCGGGTTCACCGATCGTTGTGTTCTATCGAGCGCTGGCAAGAAAGATTTGAAATCCATTGAAATCATTTAAAATCAGTCTGAAATCCATGCACGAAATCCGCCAGACTCTGCGTGGAATTGGGAGACTCCATGTGAAGTCTATGGATTTTATAAATCCATAGACATTTAAAAGTCTATCAAAATCCATCAAAATCCCAAACAAATACACCCCCAAATTGATATTGCATGTTTATTTAAGTCCGAAATTTTATTGTAATTGATATTGCATTCATGCACCAAAAGATGCTAGCTAGCTTATCCCTCCTAAATTAATATATAGCTCAGTTTGCCTTTTCCATTTACGCCATTTGAATTTAATATATAAATTAATACTTGGAAAACAATTCAATTTGGCTCTCTAACTTTGGAATCAGGATTTGTTGTGCACTAAAAGTTCAAATGTTATATATAAATAAAAGTTAGTCCACAACTCTCACTCTTTTATACATTTGCTCCTATATTTTAATTTAGCACAAAAACGAAAGTGTAGGTTGCCAATTGTTGATTCAGCAGTTTGATTTTTTTAATTAAAAATAAATAAAATTCAACAGTTCCATTTACTTAATCGGCCTTATAATTTGGTAGTTTTTCAAAATTTGATTGTTGCAGATGTTTTGGGGAAAAACTTATCAAATCAATTTTGGGGGAAAAATTTATCCTATCAAGTGTTGTGTAATTAAGTGCCATGAAATGTCTATAATCACAATATATTTTATTTAATTGGATTTTGCTAGCTAGGTACTCAATTGGTACGTATATATTATACTCCAAACGACTATATTAATGCTAATTGGAGTATTATATTATTTGCTTGCTCCAAATCGACCATATTAATGCTAATTTATTCTATCAACATTCATCAGGTCAAAATTTTCTTGTTCTAAGCATTAATAAATGACTTCTCATTTCGTGTTTAACAAATAAATTAAATTTATGATGTGAATTAGGCAGTCCACTACAAGATAAATCCAGACTCAAGATAGCATATTTATTTCATAATATTTACAAGTTTGACTTAATTATGATTGCCTTATTTCTTAACTACGATCATATTAGTAAGGAATTAATTAACTCATATTTATATCAACTGCCCAATAATTAGTGTGAGAGTGTGCCCAATAATTCATCTTCCATCTCGTTGTCGTTCTCTAGCTCGTTATCCTATATATTCTGTTTGATGAATTAAATTTTAAACAAGCGCCCCAATTATAATATGAAAACATTCATTACTCCATGACACATGTTAATATATATATATATATATATATATATATATATATAAACCATCATAGTATGTGAACGGTAAATCAATCTCCCATCACATATCCTTCAAAATTTAATAGTCAAGATTTGGTCAATAAGCGGTGACATTACTGTAAATAAAAAAAACTTAAAAAAACGCGGTGATATTTTGATAATTTTTACGTCAAGGTTAAAATTAAAAAAAATACGGATTTCCAAAATGTGTGCTAACGAAGACATAATCATATATTGACGAACACATAATCATATGCTAACGAATCAGTATTATTAGCTTCATGCAAAACACGTAACTTTCAATACAAAACTAATTTTGTTATGAAATAATTAAATAACGAGTTTAATATGGTTGGAAAGCTAGCCATGCTTACTTTTCAACAAAAAAATATTAATTGTGGAAAAAGTTATTGTTGTTTGATTGAAGGTTGTTAGTTGCATTATTGGACTTCAATCAACTACATTATTGTTTCATTAGCATTATATAATACATTCCTTCAATATTACATAATACTTTGTTAGCACACGACATTACTAATAGAAGGATGAAATGCAATAAAATTAAATTATTAAATCCTATAATTGATCGATGTGATAAACCTTTATAACAATATATAATGATTCTATTAACATACAATAATGTTAACAATATCATTTGATAAGGATGGCGTTATAATGCTATCGTTATATGCATAGCATAATTCTACTATTAGCATTATTAGCATTTATTTATGTTAGCAAAGAATTCAGTATTTGTTATTATTAATATTCATTTATGTTATCATCACATATAGCATGAAAGACACATGATTATGTTAGTATTATTATAATATTTTTATTAGCATATGATAATGCTAACATTAGCAATGTATTTGCATTCTCACTTAAAAAAATCTTAATGCATTAATATAATGTTTGTTGTCAATATATTGTCTTTCGTTAGTAATATTTTATTATTTTTTTGTTAGCATTAGATTAATAAGAAATTGGCATTGGATAACCAATACTAAAACGTCTCAATACATTAATGTATATTGTTCTCTGTCAATATATTATTTTTCATTAGCAATATGTTATTACTGTTGGGTTTTATACTAAAATTGTTTACTTTGTGTATATACCTTATTTCCTTATTTTGAATGAGAATAAACAGTCACTTATATTGCATTTATAATGTTATTTAATTTATGCAATATCTTCGTTTACTTAATATTGAAGATGATATGGTGTGCAAAATGCACACAGAAGATCATATCATCGATTCCTTATTAAGTATGAGAGTATTCACAACCTAGATGGAAGTAGACGAACTATTGGTATAGTTGTGGTATACCAGTACATTTTGGTAATGTATTGAATTGGATCGCACTGAGATAATTCTAATGGACTGACAGATATTAGAATATAGATCTCGGATACTCAGGATTCTTAATCCCTATATAATAATAGACATGTTTATTTTAATGCTCACTACTTTGATTTATCAATGGATAAGATTAAAATTAAAGAATCAATAAACTCGATAAATTGGGGGACATTACTATAATCAATGGGTTACTAATTATAGAAGGAATCCGTGTCCTGGTGCGCCGGGTTGATGGTGTCCCCTGAGGAGCTCAAAATGGATTACTATGTTAAACTCTGCAGGTGGATTTATATCCGACATAATAATAAAAGTTGAGTATTACTGCTCATAGATAAGAAATTAATTAATTCAACTGTCAGTATACTGTAATTAATTAATACACATTCAATATCTTAAACACGATAAATTAATTGAGTTGAAGAAGTCATATCCGTAATTAATGAATTTGGGCGGTAGTACAACATTAATTCTTTAGTGGAATGAATTAATACTAATGGGCTTAAGTTATGTCTGGGCTTGACATGGAGAACTTAAGGCCTGTTGGAGGCCCAACCCCGATTCTCCTTCTAGATCCCTGATGTAGCCTATTTATATACCAGTTGAAGGGAGACGAAAAACCTTAGCCACATAAATTGAAATTTTCAAAATTACAATCCAAAAACACTGTGGAATTTTCATCCATCTCAATAATTAGGGTTTCTCGATCTAGTTCTTTTCAAGGTTTAGAGGATCATCGCCCACACGATGTTTGGATCAACGGAAAGGTCATACAGTAGAATATCGAGAAGTCAGTGCAATCATGATCAAAGAAATTGCTCTAGTAGCTGTTCTACATCAATTCTACCCTACATCAAATTCATCCATTTTGCTAGGTAATTCGATAACCTCTGTTTTTTTTGTTGCGCATGAGGTTAAGATTTGAATATAGCATGTAGTGGATGTTTATTGATTATGATCGAATTGTTTTATTCAAACGAGCACATCCAAATAAATCTTGGCTATCCATTAATTAGTATCGAAGTTGATTTTGGCTCTATGTCTCGGTTGAATCCTCATGCGTATTTTTCAAAAGAAAAATTGTACATATGATTGTTGAAGGATATAGAATTGCATAACCTCTGTTTTGCAGGATTGTTATTCCAACTATCATGGTTTGAATGTATGATTTTAATTTTTGATGTGAATGTATGTATGTTTGTTTTTATCGGTTTGATCACAATTTTCCCCATGAGAAAATTCATGGATAAACTAGATTCTTTTATGTTTTATCATAGATTGTAATCTAGAGTTTTTGAGTTGTATTTCTTATTTTAGATTAGTTGTATTTTTCTTTGGTTGTGTTATGGGAGAGGTTTTCATCCATGTGGAAGATATGTACCAGGAAAGAGCAACTAGGAGCCCAAACAAGGAAGAAAATGGCTCAAAAGAAGGGAGAAGGCGAGAATTAGCAGCTCCGGGTCGAGTCAGACCTATTAGGATCGACCTAGGGATCGACTGGTGTTAGGCAAAACAATCAAGAAAAATCCTGATGAAGTTTTGATGAAATGTCAAAACGCTCTAGACGAAATGTCAAAATACTCAAGGTAAAACTGAGTTCAAGTCTACCTTGAAACTGAACCAAAGATGAGAAATCAAGAGGATTCAAGTTGAACTGAGCGCCAAGTCTATCTTGGAAGTTAAACTGATGTCAAGGTCTCTAACAAAGTGATTAAACTAAGATCATTCTAGAGCTTAATTTTAAAGAGAGACATCAACTGAATTCAGTTTGAAGTTCAACTGAATTAAGTCAGAGAGGTTCACAACAAAACTAAAGAGAAGCAGCCAAGGAAGTTTGTAAACTGAAGAGAATCGCAAACTGAAGGGTGAGATGACCAAACTGAATTGTCTCAAACCGAAGACCGAACTAACATGCAAACTGAATGACACAAAGAAGCCAATTGAAAAGTCAAATTGACAAAATGACTTTAAGATCAGAACGGTCTTCTACTCCAGCTGAATTAAAGATTGCTGGTTACATGAGCAAACTAAGCTGATGCAATTTCAAAAAGTCAACAAAGGTGTCAATCGCCAAAATGACTCCAAATTCAAAATGGCTTTCTGCATCAACAAATTGCTGGACTTTAATTAAAGTCTAGCAATGGCCAACGATCATTTTACACTCCTCTATATAAGACGAGTGAAATAGAATTTGAAATAAACTTTTGCCAATATACTAAAAGAGCACTATCAAATTCCTCTCTTTCAATCAATAAAGAATATCTTCTTCACAAACTCTCAAAATACTACAAACTGATCAAGCTTCATCAGTTTGAACATCAGTAAGAAGATCAAGTTCTACATCAGCTTGTCAAAGCATTACAATCATTTGCAAAAGTCCACCTGAGAAGAAAAAGAGCTATAAAGTCACAAGCATTCAGTGTACAACTAAAGTCCAGCTGAAGCTCTTCTCAACAAAGATCCAGAAAAGTATCAACATCCGTTCAGTTCAAGGAGCTCAATCAATTGATAACCCCAATTCAAGACCAATCATCTTGAAGATCAAAAGAGATCTAAAATCTTGTAAAGACGTCAATAGTACTTAACTCTTCGACTAAGTGTGAGCCGCCGCTAAAGAAATTACTGCTGCAATAGCTACTTATCGGAGACTGCAAGTGTGAGTTGTCAACCCAGTTGAGGTAACTCTGTAAAATATCTCATTGTTACCAGGTTCAGCTGACCCTTTATTCATTGTATAATTTGTAAAGTGAACTCAAGTTATATAGTTAATTCATCCCTTCTAAGGAAGGAAGAGATGACGTAGAAGTTTGAAGGCTTCGAACCTCTATAAAACTGATTATGTGTTGTATTGCTTTCACTTTCTTATCTTGCTTATCTTTAAATTTTGAATACAAGCTTTCACACAACTTATGTCATTCTGAATCAAACTTAAAATAGACAAGCTAACTAAGTTAAACGAGTCAAGGCAAAGGCCCCTAAAATTTTCCGCATTTATTTACAAGTCTTGAATTCAGTTTATTCACCCTCTCTAAACTGAATACAACTTGCCTGGGATCAACAACTGGGCTTGGGTTAACTAAGTGGGTTGCTTTTACCCTTACCCGGGTTGACCCACGGGTCGACTGAAATTCTGGTTTCGACAGTTTTTCTTCCGGAGGTCATAACTTTTGACTCGATTTGAACTACAAGGTACATGAGTATTCAAATGGAAGCTCTTTCAAAGATATACTTGGATATGGAGAGAAAAAAATCTGGAATCATGACCATGATAGTTGGATTTTCTGCTTTTCTTATCATATTTGTGTTTATGTTTGTCTAGCATGCCATGGATGTTTATTTTTTTGATGAGCATGTTATGTTATGCCTTAATAACCTCTTTTAAATGACTAAGTGAGAGTTGAGATTGATTCTAAAGAATATAGATATCTCAAGTGGTCTCCATAACTAGTTTGTATGTGAAGTGATTGACATGCGCGTTGGTAATGGGCCAACCTCTATAACGGATGTGTCAATTATGAGTTCACAAGATCAAACTTCTTATTAATGAAAATTAATGATGTGAAGTAATCAACATGCGTGTTGGTAATGTGCCAATCTCCATTATGGATGTGTTGTATTACGAGTTTACTAAGCATTAATTTAATAAGTTTTGGTATTCACTTAGATACAATTAAATAAACAATTTTCCCAACGAAATAAGTTGTTTAATTAATTGTAGGACTAGTTAAAGGAGATCCAATTATTAATTTTACTTGTCAAAAGGTTAAGTTGACTGGATGGTAAAATTAAAGGTTTAGAACCTTCTTGAAAAATATCTGTATAAATGTCCACATTAACGTGGCTTACATTTGTATTTTTTGAGATATTGGAGGATACATTTATATATTGTTTTAAGGTTTCAATGTATTTATGTCATCAAGTGCGACTGAATGTATGTTTATATGTTTATTCTCAGTTATTCAAAATGTCATTTAATCCACTTGCTGCGATACTTAAAGACAACAAACTTGACGGTCTTAATTATATTGATTGGAAATGTAACTTGGACATTGTCCTAACCGCTGGAAATTACAAGTTTGTTTTAACTGAAGAAAAACCTTAAACACCTACTGAGGAGTCTAATGAAGAGGATAAGAAATATCATAAGCAGTGGATAAAGGCTGATGAGATGGCGTGGTGTTACATCTTAGCTTCTATGTCAAATGTTCTGCAACATCAACATCAGTCTATGAATTCTGCTACGGCTATGATGGAAACTCTTAAGGAACTCTTCGGGCATCAAAATCGTGCAGCTAGCCAACTTGCCATGAGAAACTTGATGACAACCACTATGGTTGAGGGTACTCCGGTTGGGGATCATGTGCTCAAAATGATGTCCCATCTTAATGAGCTAGAGATCTTTGAAGCCCAGATTAACGGAGAAACCCAGGTCGGCATCATTCTTCAGACCTTGCTAAGGAGTTTTGAACAATTTCTCTTGAACTATAATATGAACAAAAGAGATTATACGTTGGTGGAATTATTGACAGCACCCAAATTGGCGGAAGGTCCCTTTAGGCAAAATGGATATGCTTATGTTATTGAAAAGCCTTCAACTTCTAAATCGAACAAGTTTAAGAAGAAAAGGAAACCTCAGCAAGATGCAGCAAGCATAGCCACAAAGGCGTTGGAGCCGCATGCTACAATTAAGAAAATAAATGGTAAATGCTTCAAGTGCGGTGGAGAAGGACATTGGAAGACAGACTGTCCCAAGAAAAAGAATGGTCAAGGTACATCTTATTCACTTGTCGTTGAAACATGTTTAGCGGCTTTCTCTACTCATTCATGGATAGTAGATACGGGCGCCAGCCACTGATCATGATCATGTCTGCATGTCATTGCAGGGGTTCTTTGAAACAAGAAGACTAAGTGATGGAGAGATTACCATATCCACGGGCAATACTACGAAAGCGACGGTTGTTGTAGTGGGAGATTTTCATTTATCTTTTAGTAGAGATAGATTTTTAGTATTGAATAATTAACTTTATGTGCCGAACTTTAGAAAGAATTTAATTTCAGTTTCTAAGTTGTTTCTAGACGGATATTCAGTTACTTTTGATAGCCAAGTTGTTATTAAGAAAAGTGATGTTTTTATCGGTTCTGGCACATTGATCGGCAATTTATATACTATTAATCATATGGATTCCATGATGAAACAACGACAAACTTATAACGCTTCATCTAACCTTAAAAAGAGAAAAGAATCTTCTCAAGTGAATCAAACATATCTATGGCATCTAAGGTTTGGTCACATTAACCTTAGTATGATCCATAGATTGGTTAGTAGTGGTCCATTGGAGTCTCTCCAAGTCGAACCATTCTCAATTTACGAATCCTGCTTGGAAGGTAAAATGACTAAGAGGCCTTTTAAGGTAAATGGAAATAGATGTGATGATGTGCTGGAATTGATTTATTCTGACTTGTGTGGACCGATGTCTATTCAAGCCAGGGGGTTTTAAATATTTTATGACTTTCATTGACGGTTATTCGAGATATGGATATATTTACTTGTTGCGCCACAAGTCTGAATGTTTTGATAAATTCAAAGCATTTAAGGCGGGAGTGGAGAAACGACAAGGTAAAAGTATCAAGTCACTACGATTTGATCGTGGTGGTGAGTACCTTTCTAGAGAATTCTTGAATTACTTATCAGAAAATAGGATTGTATCCCAGTTGACCACACCTGGTACTCCCCAACAGAATGGTGTAGCGGAGAGAAAAAATAGAACTCATTTGGAAATGGTTAGATCTATGATGATTTATTTAGAGCTGTCAAATTCGTTATGGGCATTTGCCTTGGAAACGGCGGCATATGTTCTAAACATGGTACCTTCTAAATTAGTTCCGAAAACACCCATGGAGATGTGGTCTGGTCGAAAGCTCAGTCTGGAACATTTTTGTACCGATTTTTATTTCGTCTCCTACTATGTAAATGATAATATTGTGATTTTTTTACACAATATCCTAAAAATAACACACCTATGTCGTTTGCATGATAGGAGGCGGAAAAAAATCGTGACGATCATAATTAACATCTATTAATATCGACATTTATATCACTTTTCTTCTTTTAGCAAAAATATTTTAAAAACAATTTTTAAAAAATAAAATATCAAATCCGAACACGCTACTCTCACGAATAGCATCGAATTTTCCATATAATTACCCTTAGTTTTTAGGACAAAATTTGGCCCCACCCAATATTCATAAATTAGAGATGGCCAGAAAAGCTTGCCTATTGGGTAGGCCTAGCTGTCCTGTGCTCGGCCGGACATATTTTCGGGCTCGACCAGGTTGGTCCATTTTTATGAAAAATTTCGATGCCCAAATTTGTGTTTTTATTTTATAGTAATTTTTTAAAAATATTTTTGCATTTTTTTTGGATATATCTTATTTTTTAAGTAGATGTTAATTACGTTCGTCCTAATTTTTTTACTTCGCCTCCTACTATGTAAATGATAATGTTGTGAAAGTTTTTACGCGATATCCTAAAAAAATATACACCTATATCGTTTGCATAATAGGAGACGGAAAAAATAATCGTGACGAACATAATAACATTTACTAATATCGCTATTTATATCCCACTTTTTTTTTTGCAAAATCAGTTTAAAAATAATTTTTAAAAATAAAAAATCAAATCCAGGCTTTTTCCATATAATTACTGGAAAACTCCATGCCGTCCATAAGGATAGCATACCCAAATTTGATTTTTTATTTTTTAAAATGTTTTTGCAATTATTTTTTTTGGGATATAAATGGCGACATTAGTAAATGTTAATTACGTTAGTCACGATTTTTTTTTCTCACCTCCTATTTTGCAAACGACATAGGTGTATACTTTTACGATATCGTGTGAAAAATTTCACAACATTATTGTTTACATAATAGGAGGTGAAATAAAAAATCGGAAGAAACATAATTAACATCTACATAAGAAATAAGATACATCCAAAAAAAAAAATTGCAAAAACATTTTTTAAAAAAATAAAAACACAAAAATTGGGTATGCTGCCCTATTTTCCTTAATTACCCTTAATTCTTAGGACAAAAGTTGGCCCAACCCAATACCCAAAAAATAGAGATGGACATAATTTTGGGTTGGACAAGGTTGGTCCATTTTTATGGAAAATTCGATGTCCAAATTTGTGTTTTATATTTTGGTAATTTTTAAAAATATTTTTGTATTTTTTTATATATCTTATTTTTCAAATAGATGTTAATTATGTCTATCCTGATTTTTTATTTCACATTTTATTATGTAAATGATAATGTTGTAACAAATTTTTCACACGATATCGTAAAAGTTAAATTTATGTCATTTGCATGATAGGAAACGGAAAAAAAATCGTGACAAATATAATTAACATCTACTAATATCGCCATTTATATCCCATCCTTTTTTTTTTTGCATAAATATAAAAAAATTAAAAAGAATCAAATTTGGACATGTTATGGGTAGCATTTAATTTTCCCATTTTTATTGTGGCCCGATCGGTTGGGGACCTGGTCGGTATTTTTCACAGCTCATATGATACTGATCATTTTAATCAATTTATTTTTTGAGGAAAATTTTAATCATTTTAATATATTATATTATTGTAGGGGATAATATGTACAATTTTAGATAAATAAAATAAATAAATAAATATATTATAATTGGTGGATTAATCGACACTGGACGCACTGAGGATGGGGTTAAAAGAATCGTAAATAGTTACTCGATTAACTTTGATAATATATTTGTTTTGATGTATTAATAATATAATGATTGCTTAGATATATTGGATTTTCTATAAAAAAAAAATCGTAAAATATCATTTAATTAGTTATTTTGTATCGGTGAATATTCTATAATGAGATTTTTAATTAATATTTGCAAGGTTATTTTACTATGCAGTTTTTAATAATTATTTATAATATTATATATCCCACTGCAGGCTCTTGAATAATCATGTGCTTTAATACTTCTAACAAATATAGTATTAGGTATCTATTACACCTTTATAGTTTATACTAACTAGCAAACAAGTCATAGAAAAATAGTCCTGATATTAGATATTTGGGGCCTATTCCACTATTATGTCTCACTATCAAATTTAAAATTTTAAAAATATTTATTATAAAAATAAAATTTATTATAATATAACAATCATAATTAACATTTATTTGTGAAAATTGATTTTTTACAAGTTATATACCTTGATGTTGAAATAATTAATTCTATTAATTAAAAATAAAAATAAAAAATGGATGCAAATTTAATGAAAATTAAAATGGATATCAAAGCAGTGTTTTGAATATCGGATCAGACTGGCCGGTTTGACCGATTTAACCGCAAACCAACCATTTGTTTGGTCTGATTATATGTTTATTCAGAGTTGTTTGTGACTCGACACGAATCGATCAAACCCGATCAAAACTGGTTAAAAACCGATTGAACCAATCAATTCTTTTTCTTTTTTTTTAGTTTTGGTCAAATTTAATTTAATTCTCTTAACATATGACTTGAAGGATTCGAACGATCTCCAAAAATTGAATATCTTTGTGCATTATGCTCAACCAACTAGAGTACTAGACTAATACACTTTTTTGTTATTATTTAAATATTAATAACACATACACACACACACACACACACACACAAATTGAAAATAATAAATTTACATTTTAATTAAAATTAATATTTAGCATGTAATTAAAATAAATATTTAACAATATCTAATTTAGTATATTTTGAATTAAAATAAATGGAGATAATAATTAAATCTAAAATAGTGGCTTGTTAAATAATGATTAGCAATATTTTTAATTGTTATTGTGTATATTCTTTGTAATTGAAATTAATATTTAATTATATATTTTCTCAAAATTTATTATTTGATGTTCAATATCTATTTTTATAAATATTATATGGGTGTTGCTATTTGCACCACAATAATTTCTCTTTGCACCACAAATTAATTAATTAAAAAATAATTAATTAAAAATTTACTTAATTACCCTTATTAAATAGAAATATTAAAATTCAGAAAAGAAAAAAAAATTATTGGTTCTCCCAAATCTGCCGAGGCCACCAACCTTCATCTTCACCTTCTGCAACCCAACCACCCCACCGCCAGCCTTCCCTTCTTTCTGTCATCTTCTTCGGCACCCACCCGCCGTTGAGATAATTTTGTTGGTTTCATTGAGATCCATGTTATAGCAGGAGATGGGTTTGTTCGAACTGAAGTTCTCGAAATTTAGTCTTCTTTTTGAAAAAAATGTTCGAACTTGAGCAACCATGGTCGAAAAATGGAGTTCGAACTAGACCTTCGAAAAACAAAGTTCGAACCAGAATAATAATGATCGAAAACACAATTTCGAATCTCATCCCTATTTTCAAAAATGATTTTTCGAACCTCATTTTATGGAACAAATTACAACTTATGAGAATTGATTTTCACAAATTCAAATCTAGAGTATGGATCAATAGAGGACATGGTGGTTGATTTTTTGTGCTGGTGGGTGGCGGCTGGAGAGTCTGCAAATATGAGGAAGGAACGATAATGGTTGCGGGTTGGTGTTCTGAAAAAACGGGGAAGACAAAAGAAAGAGGAAGGTCCTTTCTTTTTTTCTTTTTTTTTTCTTAAAAAAATATTTTTAATTTGTGGTGCAAAGAAAAATTTATGTGGTGTAAAAAAATAACTTTAAGGTCATTTAAGTAAATTTAAAATTATTTTATTGTTATTTTTATTCATTTGTGGTGCAAAGAGTAGATTTTGTAGTGCAAATAGTATTTCTCATATTATATTTTTAACTACTTAATTAACTTATGAAATAACATTAGGGGTGGGGAAAAATACCGAAATATCGAAATACCACACTTATCATACCGAAAAAATACCAAAAATGTCGAATTTTCAGTATACCGCAGTTTTCGGTACGGTATGATACCGTATCGATAATTTTCAGTACGGTATCGATATGAAATTTGAAAATTTTCGGTATACCGCGGTATTCGGTATATACCGATATTTTCGGTATATAGTGGTATTCGGTATACCGAATGTTTCGGTATATAATGAAAGTTCAGTATATATCGGTATGTCGGTACATCGGTATATCGGTACGGTACGGTATGCCTATATACCGTACCATACCGATAATTTTTTTTTTTATTATTATTTTTTCACAACTTATGGTTATTGTAGTACACTAATTTCATTTGAGTACTCATGACTACAAATATAATAAGTGACAATTATATATCAATACAAGAAAAAAATTAATCAAATGATTATATATAAATTATATATGATGATCTATAACATTGCATATATTTACAATTTTATTAATATATCATATAAATCATGTATAATTTAAACTATTACATAATAAAGTGAACAATTGAAATTTGAAAGTTACATGTAATAACTAAAAAACAGTACTCTTATTTCTTTTATTATTAAACACTCAATCCTCCTCTCAAATATTAAACACTAAAAGTTAAAAAAAAAAGTTATAAGAGAAATAAAAGAAAGTTTCTAAATAGGTAGATAAAAAATATTTTAGATTTCATTATATTCTAAAAAAATATAATATTAAGTAAGTAGAAGTTCAGAAAATATAAATAATAAAAAAATGAGTTATGAATTACAATGAACAATTTAAAAGTATACATAATAAATAGCAACCTTATATTCTTCTCCAATATTAAGCACTACTAAAAGTTAAAAAATAAATAAAATAATAACAAGAACCTAGAATATATGTAAAATATGATAATAAAACTTTGATATTGAAAATTGAAGTTGAACATGACTAATAAAATATAATAAACTAACATTATTACAATTACAATTATGATTTATGAGTAAAGTAAGTTATAAGATAAATAAAAGAAAATTACTAAATAAGAAGATAAAAAAAGCTTTTAGAGTTCATTAAATTCTAAAAGAAAAAATATAATATTTAGTAAGTTTAACATAAAAAGTTAGAAAATATAAATAATAAAAAATACACGAGTTATGATTGAAAATGAAAAATTTCAAAGTATACATAATAAATAGCAATTTTATATTATTCTCCAATATTCAACACTAAAAGTTAAAAAAAATAATAAAATAATAATAAGAAATTAGAATATATGTAAACTATGATAATAACACTTTAATGTTAGCTATTGGAGTTGAACATGACTAATAAAATATAATAAACTCACATTATTACAATTACGACTTATGAGTAAAGTAAGTTATAAGATAAATAAAAGAAAATTACTAAATAAGAAGATAAAAAAAGCTTTTAGAGTTCATTAAATTCTAAAAAAATATATATAATATTTAGTAGTTTAACACAAAAAGTTAGAAAATATAAATAATAAAAAACACGAGTTATGATTGAAAATGAACAATTTCAAAGTATACATAATAAATAGCAACCTTATTTTATTCTCCAATATTAAGTACTAAAAGTTTTAAAAAATAATAAAATAATAATAAGAAACTAGAATATATGTAAACTATGATAATAACACTTTGATGTTAGATATTGGAGTTGAACATGACTAATAAAAGATAATAAACTAACATCATTACAATTACGATTATGAGTAAAGTAAGTTATAAGATAAATAAAAGAAAATTACTAAATAAGAAGATAAAAAAACTTTTAGAGTTCATTAAATTCTTAAAAAAATATAATATTTAGCAAGTTTAACACAAAAGGTTCGAAAATATAAATAATAAAAAATACACGAGTTATGAATTAAAAATGAGTTAGTAAAGTATGTTATATAAGAATTGAAAGAAAAACATAAGAAGAGAAAAAAAATCTTAGGATTCATTAAATTCCTAAAAGATATAATATTTAGGAGGTATAACATAAAAGCTTAGTAAATATATATAATCTAATTAAATTTTTGGATCAAATATTATATATTATGAGTAAAGTAATTAATAAAAGAAATAAAAGAAAAGTTAATAAAAAGAAAAGAAGAAATACGATATTTTGATTTATAGTTGCTAATCAATCATTTAGTAGGTATTATATTTAAAATTTGGTTGTTAAGACATGGATTATTAAACTTGTTTGATGTTTGTATTTTGATTATGGAGACATGATTTTTTTGTTATTATTTGTAAAATTCAGATTGGTGCGGTATGTGAATTTCGGTATTTTCGGTATATCTTAAAATTTCGGTATTTTCGATATACCGTGAAAGTTCGGTATACCTTGAAAGTTCGGTATATTTGGTATACCGTATAATATCGGTACGATACGGTATACCGAAAATATCGGTACGATATCAGTATCTATTACGGCGTATACCGAAACTTCGGTATACCGAAAGTTTCGGTACGAGAACGGTATGAGATTTTTCGATATCGAAATTTCAGTATGGTATACGGTACGGCGTGAAGTTTTCGATATACCGTACCGACCCACCCCTAGATAACATCGATAAATTAAACACTTTATTTCATTGTATTTATATAAATTTGATGTATTTTTTAAAGTTATTTAATATACTTATCATGACACTGATTTTTATAATTTTATTACTGTATATTTTATTATGTATATATACATATAAATATCATATAATAATTTATTCAGTTTTTTTAAAATAGTTGGACCGGTTAAATCAGTCAATATCCGGTCCAGTTTTAATAACATTGTAGGAAACGAACAGGATTTGATTTGAGACTCGGGCTATAAACCTGTTGACGCTTCCCCATTTACAGATATATATAAAAGTAATTTCAAGTTTCAACACCGACTCTCTCTCTCTCTCTCTCCGTCTCTCAATTCCTCCAAAACTCAAGTTGAGAAAACAGGATTCTCCGATACATGAATGGCTGGTGATCTTTTTCATGATTTGCCGCCCCCAAGTGCGCCACAATCTCAACAAATCTCACATTCTCCAATTATCGGTGTTAGTCAAGAATCTTCTACTAAACCGCCACCGGCTGCTCCTGCTCCGGCGCTGAAGAGCGCTCTGAAACGTCCCAAGCCACAGCCCCAGTCACAGCCTGAAGGTATTTCTCATAATTAATTTGAAAATCTTTGTATTATTTATTTCTGCTCTCTCTACCCACCTGGGTCTTTTTTTATTTTATTTTTTTCAAAAAAGAAGTTTTGTGATCAAGTTGTTCCGTCTGTCAAGATTGAATTGTTATGTGTATAATTTCTGTGGGTTTTTGGGGTTTTCATTATTTTTTTTAATTTTAATATTTGGAGTTCTTGAACATTTAGGTGATGGTTTGTGGTTTCAGGATTCTTTTTTGTGGTTTTCATTATTTTTTCTATTGAGTGGATTTCTTATGAAGGTGATTATACATTTAGTTAATCTTTTGAGTGTTGATGAAGCTTAAAAAGAATCGATATTATCTTGTTGATTGATATTATTGTAGAATTGGGCTGAATCTTAAACGATTAATGTCCCCCCCGCGCTTTTGTGGGGATTTTGGTGCATGAGACATAAATATCTGATCAAATGAGGAATACACTATCTTTTTCATTGTCATGTTTTTTAAGTGAACTCTGTGTGTGATTAAGATTAATTGTCTAATCAATCCTCGATTTGCTCCTAAAAGCACTTTTTTTCCCTTGAAGAAAATGCAGCTGCTCCTGGAAAACGCTTGAGGTTTAAGACAACGACCGATGCCTCAGAAAAACAAGTAATTGAAGCTATGCAGAAGATAGCTTCACACATAAAGAATCTGCCGAAGTTCAGTAAGGCATCAAAGCTTGCTATACAGTTGATTCAGGCTGGTAGTATCAAGGAAGCGACCAGTGAGTATTTTTTTGCAGTACTTGAAGCTGCGATGTTCTCCTTAACTAGTTGCAATGAGCCCTCTTTACGTGCTGACTATCATGAGTTATTCTCAGCTGCTCAGGATGTAGCTGAAGTAAGTATTTGAGTTTCCTCTGACCTTACATATATCTCTACCTTTTATTGAAGACCTTAATGTAGATTAATTTGATTCCACATCATGCAGTGCCTTAGCAAGAAGCAACAAAATCTATTGACTGCATGGACAATCAGGGCCGTTTGGGCAAATGATCTTTTCACTGATGACAGTTTTGTGGTAAGTTTAAACTTATCCTGTTCATCCTCTTGTTAATTGGATGATAATTTGCTGTCAGTAAATATCTGCATTTTTCTCACTCCCTCATTTCTCTCTCTTAAACACCACTGACCGTACTTTATCATGCATACAGAATTTTACGATCTAGCTCATATGACTACATATGTTTCTTGGAGTTTTTTCACACTGACGCTATCATGAGATATAGGTATTTGCCTGCTCTTTATGTATAAGTTTCTGTGAGACTATTGAATTCTGTCATTTGTTGAATTAACAAATGTAATGATTGATATATGGAGCCGACAGAAAAATTGCAGATAGTATGTCTCAAACTATGTGTATCTAGAAAATTTTGCATATGTAACCCGATGGAAGTTAAAGGTACGAACATGTGAGCGATACGAATTAAAGTAATATTATACCTAGAGAAATGATAACTCTATCAACAGGTTACAAATAACCTGCCCAGCTCCGAAGCCGTAAATATAATTGATACTTAAAAGCCTAATGTAATAACGCGTTATAAATACTTTTCCTACTAAGATAGCCCATGGACAGCGCAATCCCTATAAATTGGCCCATTAGTAATCCGGAACAAAAATAACAAATTAAATAACTATAAGTGAAGCAAGCAAATAATTCAACGAGCAACTTAATTCCTCGAGCGATGGGTACAAACAATGAGTCTTTGCTATCTATCATACCCTCATTTGAGATTGTATTTCACTGAGGCTTTATCTGATGGAAGTAAAAGTTTTGTATATGGTTATCTTAGACTCGACATGATGAGACCCCGCAAGTGGACAAATTCCT
The DNA here is from genome assembly GCA_026008535.1 of Perilla frutescens. NCBI lineage: Eukaryota > Viridiplantae > Streptophyta > Magnoliopsida > Lamiales > Lamiaceae > Perilla > Perilla frutescens. The sequence continues at coordinate 30,856,934 of BRKX01000017.1, read as the reverse complement.
TTTCTTAAGAACACGTACGAGATTCGTCACTACAAAAAGGATAATGGTAACCCCATAGGTAATTTGGTGATATTTTGGTTAGCTTCCAACATGTGTTTATACTGATTTCTTTTGGATGCTCCAGAGAATACTAGTCACTGCTATCTCTGTCTTCATTTTGCATCAGTTGTACAATCCATTCTAAATTAGATTCTTTTTAACTCCCTGTTTAGTATTGCATTTTTTCGGGTCAAGTTTGCTATTATAAAAAAATCATCTCTCATTTTCTCTGATATCAAAATGAGAAACCCAAATAAACTATTGGCACATCAAGATGTTTATCTTCTTGATGTCCATAGAAGAAAGTTACATGGACTTTTAGTATTAACAACATTGATGTTGCAGTTTCCTTTCCTCCTTTGATGTAACCCCTGGGTTGATGATTCTTGTTTGTATTCCAGCAGCTTGCTCTTTTCTTTAGTCCTTTCTAGTCTGCGTGTCTATATTTTTCTCCTCTGACCTTATTGATTTCACATTCTGGTGGTGGAAATATTGCTATAACTGCAAGTGACTGCCTATCTCCTCTGATCCTGTTTACTGCTTTGCTTGCTGATGGCAATGGCGGGCTTGATGAGTAGAAATGCTTGTCATTCTAATAATTCATGCTCTCACCTTGGTCATTTAGCATTTGGTATGCTAGTGTTTCAGGCTTTGTTTTCTTCATTTTTATAGCATAAAATGAAATTTATGTTAAATTTTTCTTCCACTGAATCTCACCACTTTTGTGCTTACATGTCTAAACTTGTGAAGAAAGTCTGTCTGTTGGTTTAAATATTAGGGTTAAACATGACGACTGTACTTAGCAAAAATATATATTACTAATGAACCTACATGTCTCTTGGAATCATTAATATCTCTATTAAGTTTTTTCTTATCTGTAGATTTGTCTATCAGATAATACGATTTACCTTCATTTAAATGCACTTTACTATCTTACCAGATTTTGTCATGAATTTGGAAATCATGATCCTAGTGCATAGTTTGCAGTTTGGGCATCAATTTAACTCAATTTACTGTCCTAATTTTTCAACTCAGCCCCATTCTACCCTACTATAAGTGCAATTGTGGTCCTCAGCTAGCATAAACACACTAAACTCAGCTGCCTGCGAACTGCAGTAGCACCTTCTTGACTTCACTGTTTTCATCTTTCCAATGCCGCCACACTTATCTCCTATACCCTGGGCACAACCACTCATGTACACAAATAGCCAATACATTGCAAATATGGTGGTGGTAGACTCTGCCCTGGTTCATGATTGTTTCTTTGTGGAGGTCTGATCGTGAAGTGGAGGAGCAGCTCAGTGATCCAATTTTTCCCTTTTCCTTAACAGCTTATGGTTAGTATTGCGAGTACCGAACACCTCTAAAATCTGACTTTCAATTGGATACCAGCTTTTCACCGTCATAGATAGCACACAAGTCACAGACCACTGCTAAATTCTAGATGTCCTAACCGAATATCAATAAGGATAATATTATGTCATGGTACCAATCTTAATGAGATGGTGAGACTGTACCCAGTGTTACTGTAATGATAACTAATGTAAATATCTCTATATTCTGGATTGAGTTAAATCTATAAACTTCTCTCTGTCCCACAAGCTAGATACATGGCTTTTCTATATAACATTAAAATTGGGATCTTTAGATTTTTTAGATTATTTAGGTTAGGTTGCATCATCACATTAATTGCATGGTTGGTACCTGGATTGTTTTCGTATTCAGAGAATTTTCATCTTCTCATGTCTTTAAATGTACTTTTGTGCAAGTACTAGGCTATTTAAATGCTCTTTTTATATTTTTTATGAGTTTCTGGTGCCATACTCTCAGCTCTCTATTTCCAGATTTTAATAATTGAAATAACAGAACAATTAGTTATACTCAGTTATGTATATTGATAATTATGATGGCATTAGGTTGTAATTTAAAAAAAAATGGATGCTGGTTCTTATATGTCCTTGGAATATTTTTCAGTTCTCAAAAGCAACTGGGAGAATAAAGGAAGCCATATCCGCTCTTCCTGTTGCAACTAAAGAGGATGATATGGAAGAAGCTGTTGCCTTCAAAGACGAAACCACTTCTGAAGGTCAAGTAGAGGAAGAGTCTGATCCATTCGGATTGGATGCCCTTATATCAAATGCACCTCCCATAGAAGAGAAAATGAACGGGAAAAAAGAAGATGAAGAGAAGAAGAGGTTCCTCAAGTTGCAGAGAGAAGCATTGCTTTTGTGCTTAGAGAGTGCTGCAAAGAGATACAAAACACCATGGTTAAATTTCTCATCGCTCATCAACTCATGATGTTACCTTTGCTAAATCTAGAATGATTTATTCTAATGCAAGCTGCCTGCTATCCATCCTACGTTGCAGGTGCCAAACAGCCATTGATATCTTAGCAAAGCATGCGTCTGATAATATTTCAAGATTCACCACTCGACAAAGGGATGCCATTGAGAAACTTTGGGCTTCGATCAGGGAGCAACAAACACGCAGGAAGCAAGGGAAATCCGTATCTGGAAAACTCGATGTGAATGCTTTCGAGTGGCTTCAGGAAAAGTATGCAGGTGAGAAGATCAGCATCCGTCGAGCTGTTGGAGGCAGTGGAGATCGTCGCTGTCAACAGTGGCTCGGTTAATGCATTGCCACCTTCCAATATCATCAAACTGTGTTCTTTATCCAAAAATCCTGCCAGAAATTTGTTTGGATGAATTATCTTTCATGGTGCATATTCCACAAAGATTCGTGTAAGTGGATCATGATGTACAAGTTGTGATGTGGTTGGTTAGATTATGTATACATTAATATTAACTGGATTTATGAGGATTCAGATTCCCAAGTATTCTTGCCTCAAGCTCAAATATGAAGAGTTTATTGGAAATTTTACAATTTACGGAACTGCAAACATGAACTGCAGTTTTTAAATTTTAGAAATCCACTAAGTTCAGCCGGGCTCTAGAGACGTGAGCAACTCGTGTATGGGGTACGTGTTTATAGGGGTGTAATCGAGCCTGGTAATAGCCTTATCGAGTTCAAGTTCGATAAGAAAAATTCGAAGCTCGACTTGACTTGAGCTTGGTCAATCTTTAATTTTTCGAGCTTGAGCTCGACTCGATTATGTATAAATAATAAATAAAAAATTATATTTATTTAATTTTAAATAAATATAATTTAATTATTAATTATTAATTATATATGTGTAAATAATTAAATTATTAAGGGTTAATTTATAATTGCACTAAAGCTCGATAAGGCTCACGAGCTTGTGGAGCTCACTATTATGGAGCTCGAGCTCGGTAAATACTCGAGTAGCTCGAATTCAAGCTTGACTCGACAAACCTCGAGTTGATTTTAAGCTTTCACCGAGTCGATTCCGAGTAACTCATGAGTAGGCTCGACTCACTTACACCCCTACGTATTTACATTATCTGGTTAAAGATTTGATCTTGTGGTGGAATTTGATCAAATTAGACCCCGCCCACAAATAATAAATATGAATTTGAATTCAAATCTTCGTCCGTCTTATAAAATTTAAATAAATAAAAAAACATTTCACTAAGGATTTTTTTCTAATCTTTTTGTTTCTTTAAGTTGAAAATTTATTTCTTAAAAAAATTAAAAATAAAGCTGCGCACGTTAAAAGACTGGATCAGATCCCCTGTTCGGCTGTCCTTATTTGTATTGCATTTTGTATTCTATAACTAATTTTTTTTATGAATCCTAAATAGAATATTTAAATTAGAATAAATTATAATATATTAAAAAAATTAAAGAGTTGGAACAATAATTGTAACGGTGATCCCATCAGACTTGAGTGAGACCGTCTCATACATGAGACGCGTCAATACTCACATGCGGGGATCATTATTTATGGGTGAAGTATCATTAACTCACATGTGAGTATCATTATTTATATCCGCATGTGAGTATCATTATTTATGAGTGAAGTATCATAAACTCACATGTATCATTATTTATGGGTGAAGTATCATTAACTCATATGTATTTATCAGTCTCATAGAAGTTTTTGTCTTTTCTTAAAAACTGTATCAGCGTGGAGGAAGTAATTGAATTTCGAAAGGAGGAGGGGCGATGTGAAAATACATGAAAATAAATTGTTTTAGGTGCGGGGGAAGTAATTCAATTTCGAAAGACAGAGGGGCGATGTGAAAATACATGAAAGCATAAGGGCAATCTCGGAAAAGAAAAACATCTAAAACCCTAAACCCTATCATATCGCAGCCGTTGGAATCTATATATCTAGAGTGAGCCCTCACTTCTCATCGACATCCTCCCCATTCTCGCTCAATTTTCAGTCAGGTAAATCCATATTTTTGTATTTTTCAGCTGTTCTATGTTGATTTTGCGGTGTTTTTCTTTTCAAAAAATTTGTGTTTGTTGTTCTATGTTAATTTTACGGTGTTTTGATTTCAAATTTGTATTTCTGTGTGTGTGTATGAGAGAGAGGGAGAGCGGCACAGATCGAAGGCTTCATGGGTATAAATTGAAAGCCTATGGAGCTCAAAAATTGTGCGACATCAAGTTAATTTATAGTCTTCTGTAAAGTACTTTACCCTCTTGATTTGTCTGATTTCATCTCGAGGATTCTTTACTGGATGCACATCTCAATTCTTCATTTCATTCGATTTTTTAATAGTTTTTTGAATTCTTAATTGTTTTTCATGTTTTCTCGTACTCTGTTTTGTGCCTTACAGAGAAAATGTTAAAATCCACAATTTTAATTTGGTTAAGAAACTAATTTCTTTTAGTTTTATTATTATAAACAAAGAACTGATAATGTAACTACTGCTACCCTACATTGTAATCACCTGAAAAATGACAAGCGTTATTTTGTGCGAAGAAAAACTAATTTGTTGAAAGTCTGTTTTCATTATCAGATACATTCGAAAATGAAGAACCCTAAGGTTTTCTTCGACATATTGATTGGGAAATCAAAAGCTGGGCGAGTTGTGATGGAATTGTTTGCGGACACAACTCCGAAAACTGCGGAGAACTTCCGAGCTCTGTGCACCGGGGAGAAAGGAATCGGAGCTTGTGGGAAGCCATTGCATTACAAAGGATCTAAATTCCATCGTATTATTACTAATTTTATGTGTCAAGGCGGAGATTTCACCCGCGGCAACGGCACCGGTGGAGAGTCCATTTATGGAGCCAAGTTTCCCGATGAGAATTTCAATCTGAAGCACGACCAACCTGGTCTCTTATCAATGGCTAATTCTGGTAGACATACCAATGGATCTCAATTTTTCATTACGACTGCGAAGACGTCCTGGCTCGATGGGAAGCACGTCGTGTTTGGGAAAGTTGTCGATGGATATAGCGTGGTGAAAGAGATGGAGAAGGCTGGGTCGGAGTCTGGAACTACCGACTCGCCTGTTGTAATTGAAGATTGTGGTGAGATGGATCAGAGTTAGCCTTCTGTCTGTTCCTTGATGATGTAAAAATCATAATAACATGGCAAATGGCAATTCAGTGTTTGTCGCTTTTGCCGGCTTTTTATTTATTTATTTATTTCCCACTAATTTGCAGTTATGGTTACTATGCAAAAGAAACACGGATTATACTGTTTCTAGTTTCATTTAATATAAGTAAGGATAAACCAACAAACTTAATATGTAATGTAAGTATCAACCAAGGAACCAAAATCTGAAAGTTTTTTTTATATTCTCAAAAATACGAAACCAAAATTTGAAGAGCTAGTCCCAATCTTCGGGTGCCAATTGATCATCGAGGTCGTCTCTAGGTGGCCTGACCACCAACAGGACCGTGCCTAGAGTGTTATCGACCCCTGCGGCCTTCAACCTGCCGCCTCTCTCGACCTTCAAGGCCTCGTCTCCACTGCCATTGCCACCTCCCACCACCAGATAAAACCCTTCTTCCGATGCCACCTCCTTGTGCCCTCTATCCACCACCACCAATATCTCCTCATCCAAATCCTTCCTCTTATCCTTCCACGGCAACACTCCCTTCGCCTTGGGAAACCTCACCGCCACCGCCCCTCTGTCCAGTCCCACGATCGGTAGCCACCCCGGCAGCACCACCCACCCGCTCCAACCCCTCTCTGCCTGCACTATCCCAAACTGCCCTACCATTCCACACTCCCACGGCGCCTCCTCCACCTCCATCTCCCTCTCCTCCGCCCTACAAACAGGCAGCACCACCACCTTGCTCGACTCCGCCACCTCCCCAAACCCCATCCTAACCACCGGCACCTTCACAAATACGTCCTCTACTGCAGCTTCATCCTCCTTAAACTTGCCGTCCATATCCTCCAGCACTCTAATCCTCGCCCTCTCCGTCTCCACAACCTCCAGAGCCTTCTCGAACGCCGCCGCACTCAACTCCATCACTGACGCCGATCTGTGTTCGTGCGCCTGCCTGTAATACATGAACGCCAAACAATCCCCCGGTATATTTCCATCAAAACTCTCCCACCCTCTCTCCCCGAACCTCCGCGGGTGATCCTTCATCGACCTCGCCAATTCCTCCGCTCTCCTCGAATCAAAACCATGTTTTATAATAAAGCGCGCGGCGTCGGCGCGCTGCTGCGTGTTGAGAATCCGAATTTCGTAGAGAATCTCCGGCGATCCAGGGCTGTCGAAGTAGGACACGGTGTCATGATCGGTGGCCTCGATAAGCGAATCGCGCACCTGGCCGGCGACGACGAACAGATTCTGCTCGATGGAGGCGATTCCGGTGATGTCCTCGAGAATGGAGGAAGTGAAACCCTCGGAAATAAGGGAGGGAATTAGGGAGGAGTACTCGAACCAGAGGCCCAGGCGATTGGAGAGGATCTCGAGGCGGGCGTTGGTGTCGAGGGTGCGGTAGCGAGCGGGGAGGGGCGACGGCGGCGGGCGGTAGGGCTGGTAGAGCTGCTGCTGCTTCTGAGCTGGGGTAGAGAAGGAGCCGGGGGAGGAGGAAGAAGGGATGATGAGGGCGGAGACGGAGAGGGGTCTGGGAGGTGGTTTGTAGAGCGGCGGCGGAGGGGGGTGGTAGTGGGGGAGGAAGGGGGTGGAGAGGAAGGGTTTAGGGGTGGTGTTTGCGGTGAGGGAGAGCATCGTGGTAGTGGTGATTGGGGAAAACGTTATCCTTTTTGGTAATGGAAGACTGTGAATATGTTGGTGTATGGATTGGATTGGGAAGTAATGAGGAGAGAGAGAGAGAGAGAGATATTGTAGATTTTGAGTTGAGTTGGCAAATATCTAGTTGTTGTTAATTCAACTATTCATCTAGTGGCAAGAAATATCCTATTTCGTGTATGGGTGTGTTTTTACCCCCACACATCCTATTGTTCCTTGGAGAAAAATAGAACTACAATCTAGTATTTTCAAATGTTTGGATTATGATTAGAGTGGAGTTTGAAGTTAATGGAAGTAGGATCTAGCAAAATAGAACTAGGATTTAGAATCATCAAATGTTTGGATTGTAGTGAAGGATGATTGGATGGAGTATGAATTTTTTAGGAGGTGATTAGTATGATGTAATAAGGTAAAAATTAAACATTTATTCTTATGTTTATCTTTTTTTTTTTTTATGGTAAGCAAATCTCTAGCTATTTTGTGACCTAGGTAAATACTCCTAGAAAAAGTAAAGCACCTATTGTGATGGGTAGGAGAAATATATTGGATTTATAATGTATATTTTAATCACAACTTGGGCTACTCCATTAAAAGTGGTTCCTTATGTGTATTATTTTTTTATAAATATCATCCAAGAGGATCCATACTGTTTGTACTTAGAGCCTAGTAGAAGAAGTAAATCGCTACATGTATCTCAATGAGTGGGTGTCAAGAGCTTGTTTGTACAATAGGTATCCACAAGAAATTCAATCCAAACTGCAAATGACTACCTCATTTTTATTTCCACACTAACTGAGTTATGCAACAGATGACTTATGTCTATTCGTATTCTTATTGATATATATTAAAATGAAAAAAATATGTTCAGTCCCTCACCTTTAACAATGGTAATAAACATATCTCAATTCTCAGCTTTGTGAAGTACTTACAACTTAGTACTTGGCTTTTGAATATTTTCACAAATCTAGATTAATAGCAAATCATCAGACCTAGGGTGGGGGCTGGGGGGTAACAAAAATCATGGATGACGCCATTCTCACTCCCTTTCTAATCTATCAAAATGACTAAGTATTGTGGTGAGATGTGGGCGATCAGAACCTTCAAGTCATTTTGTTATTTGGGAATTGGGACAAAAATCCACCAATAACTTCAGCTAGACACGTCACTTTTTATTTGTCAAAACTTTTCTGAAACCTAATTTTATGATGATGTTTAAAGTCATATATTGAATTATAATTATTTGAAGGTTGGGATATTTTTGTGACTGGCCACAAATATCGAGTACTAAATTATAAACTTTCTTTTAAAAATCAACAATCATCATCAATTTAGTAATTTGTATCCCACAAAAATGGAATAGTCATTCTATCCACTTCTCATTAGTTTAGCCATTTTCTTTTAATCAAAATTAAATCTAATATATCATATTCTTGCATATAGTTCTTGTCATATTTAATGACATAGTTAGTTAATTACGTTAGATTATTGATTAGTTTTATGGTATATTAATTATCATATTGCATGTGCCGTTCGAAAGATTTAAAATAAATATTAAAACCAAAATTTGATAATTTATTTTGAAGATATATAAACTACACATAATTGTGACCAAAAAATAATTAAAAGTAATTATGTATTCGATATATTAAAAGTCTAAATCATAAACTATTTTAAAAGTATAAAAATATTATTAAGTGACTAAATTATTATATGTATTTTAATTAAATACCACCATATTGCATGACACTATCAGATGCTTAGCTTGCACTCTACCTTGTAGTGGTAAATAATCCTTGTTTGACAACTATCGGAAATTTCTACCTATTCATCATCCATTTCGAAAAAACAAAATGGTGTTACTAAGAATAAGATGGCCTTTACAGAGCCTCCAGTTATAAGATCAAGAAAAGACATATTACACGAATTAGGTATGTTGGGATTGAAGAAGGTGATTGAATTAGATAGTTCTGAAATAAATGGGTTGATTTCTAAAACATATGGGTGGAGAGAAAGAACTATCTTTTGGATTTGTCATATTGGAGTTCTCTTTTAATTTGTCATAATTTGGATGTGATGCATATATAATTTTTTTTGACAATGTGTTCAAACACTATAATAAATGTTGAGCTAGGGAAAGACTAGGGACACTGGCGGCCCTGAGGGAGGCCTCTAAAATTTAGGGGCACTATTTTTATAAATTTTTAGTACTAATAGTTATATTAACATATGTTAGTTTATAAAAAAAATAGTCTTTTAGTTTATAAAAATGATATGCTTATTGATGTTGATATTAAGGAAGTGAAATGATTGATTGCATTCTTTGAAATATATGGAAAAAGTGGATTCCTTGATGCAATAAATATTGCTAATGAAATGAAAATTGATCCTCTATTTCAAGAAAAATGTGTGATTGGCCGGAAGACACATTTTGGTGAAAATGAAATGATAGAGGATAAACAATCACACAAAGAATCTTTTAGAATCAATTATTTCCTCCATATAGTAGATCAAGCCATTGGATCACTACAAACTATATTTGATAGTTTCACTTTATATGAAAAGAACTTTGTTTTTTTATTTTCTTCTGAGAAATTGAATTTATTAGATGATGTTACTTTAAAAATAAGTTGTGAAAATCTTGAGAATATTATAAAACATGGAGAGCTTATTGATTTTGATGGTCAATAGTTGTTTCAAGAGTTAAAAACTTTGCAGTATCTTTTACCAAAAAAACATAAACCTTTAGATATATTAACTTACTTGAAAAGGTTGAATAGTTGTTCCAATGCATACATTATTTATAGAATTTTATTAACCATACCTCTTACAGTTGCATCTGCAGAAATAAGTTTTTCAAAATTGAAACTATTAAAATATTACTTGCGATCGACCATGCCACAAGAAATATTGAATGAGTTTGCTTTGATATCCATTGAACAAGAGTTGCTAGAAAATATTGATTTTGAAAAATTTATAAATGAGTTTGCTTCAAAAAATGTTAGGAGAAGTATCTTTAAATAATATTTTGTAGTTTGTGTTTCGTACATGATATTGTTTAAGGGGCAAATGTTCAAATAAAGACCTGAACTATATCTCAAGTTCTACCTAGACGTATGAACTATTTTTTGACTCAAATACACACCTAAACTATTTAAAAAGTACAACTGGCCTATTCAACTATTCAAAATATATCAAATTCGATCACACTTTTCGTTAACACCGTTAGTGTTTTCCGTTAAATAAATGCTTATAAATTCTTCGGCCTAATTCTGATTGATTCGGACGATGATACCATGTAATGTGGTAAGATTAGAAAGCCCTCGTCATGGACTTTCTAATTATACTCTCAATTTGTCAATCGAGTGTCAAATGATAGAATAATTACATGGAGAAATATCAGTGACAAGGGTTTATATTATGAATTAGATTTTAGATCTCGATATCGATTCGATGATGAATTTTGAAATTAAAAGAGAGGCTTGTAACTCCATAGTATGGGCTATTTAGTCGTGGTTTCAATTTGTCCAATCAATATTCATATGTTATAGAATTGAGTTTGACACATTTTAATTAACAGAAAAAACTAGTGGTGTTAATGTCAAATGTCAATTTGTTCTTTTCTGAATAGTTTAGGGGGACGATTGTACTTTTTAAATAGTTTAGGTGTGTATTTAGGCCAAAAAGTAGTTTGTACGTCTAGGTAGGATTTGACATATAGTTCGGGTTTTCTTTGCCTTTGTTTAAAATATTTTTCTTTTGTTTCAGATTTGTTCAAATATCAATGAGCGCGAACGAGTCACATGATTTTAAAGTTTTCAAGAATGCAAACTTTTAAGGATTTGAACATAGCAAACAAATATTTTTTAGGCACAATTTATATGTATTTTTAAATTTTAACTTTAATAAATTAAGGGGCACCATTTTAATTGCTCGCACCGGGGCCTTCGAAATCTTAGGGCCGGCCCTGACTAGGGATACTACTAAATCTAGGGAAGAGTTGAACATATATTGCTCTCGTCTTGAATTGAAACGTAGTGATATCACAAGAATGTACTTAAAAGCGTGTTATACACTTGACAAGTCGGAGAAGAAAGTTTTATGTGAATGTGTTAAAGAACTCAAATTTTCTGATGAGTATGTGTTAAATATAGGTAGATGTGTTGACATGAAGATGTTAAAGTTGTTTGGGATGAAAAGTGTAACACCCCGATTTTCTCAAGCTCTTTCTTAAGTGCATGCTTTAAGGCTAAAGTTTTTTTAGAATATGTTAATCAATATTTTTTTATTTAAATTTAATGTTTAGTATTTTTTCCAGTTATTTTATGTTAATTAATAAAATAATAAGAGAATTTTCAGAATAAACGTGTCTTTAAGATATAATTATATAGGGAACTACTTGGCAAGTTAGATTTCGTGTAGGATCCGGAAACTCTTAGAAGATCAAGTTTTGCAGCTCAAACCTTATCAATTTAGGATTTCTTTTACGTCTATCTTGAGAAAAACCTAAGAGTATAAATAGATGGCTTTGGTTATTTCTTTGGAGAAAAAAAGGGAATACAGAGAGGATAATCAATCGCAGCGGCAAGCGTAAAGTAAGTCAATAGTCGAAGGTATTTTATTTTTGTTTCTCTTTGGCATCGATAAAATTTATGGAATTTAGGATCATAAGCTGTGCACCTGTAATCTGATTTTCACGTATGAAATTCTAAGCTATTGAGGAAAAAATTAGTTTTCATGAGCAGATGACGAAAATAGTAATAGGGAAAAGAGATGTAATCATGGTCATTGGTGATTTGGAGAGAATTAGTTTGATAGTCTAAGTATTTTTAGTGGAGTTTCATACAGGCACGTAAATTTCATTGTTGGTTGGTTAAAAATTGTTTTGATAGTGGAGGTTAGCAAACTTTTCTAATTTTGAGCACTAAGAGTCCGAGATAATTAATAAATTTAAGATTCTAACCTTTTTAAGACATTTATTTTGGATCAAAGTATAAGGTGTAAAATGTATTTATTAATTTTATATTTAGGTGATCCGCAAGTTATACCAAGTGAAGGATTATCGTGTCAAGGTTTAAGTTGGATAATTTCTTTGCATGTGTTTATCATTATCTATCAATGTTTTATATGCTATTATTTTATGATTGATTATTAATTAAATTATTGATAATGATTGTCATTGGAGACTAAGGTTCCGCCCCGATGAAAGCTATGTATGAAGATAAGGGGACCAAAATTTTGCCCCGAAGTAAAGAAAGTAATGTTGGGGACCAATGTTCCGTCCTGACATAAAGAATGGTGCTATGGGGACCAAGGTTCTGCCCCGATAGTATAAAATGTGCATTGAATGTTTTATGTGGATTATGATATTTTGATTTAAGAGCATGTTTAACATTAATGTGGATAATTGCATGGTTCTCCATTGAGTATTATCTATGATATGATTACTCCCTATTTTTCAGTTTGTTTCAGATTCAGACAGGGACGGACGCTAAAAAAACGTGTATTAAAATTAATTACCTCGCATAAATGGAGTGATAATATCAAAAATTTAAATACATCACCATCATCAATAATGCGATGTTTTATCCCCAAAAAAGAGTGTATATGTTATATTCATAACACCATTCAACTACTTATGAAAATTAAAATAAAGCAATAGTCACCAACCTATTTATTTAATTTTTGGCATTGTAAGTTGTACTCGACATTTCTTCATAACTTCAAATTCATCTATGATTGAGTCGACATCAAAAGTCTCGGCAAAATCTTTCTCAATGTACATTAGCAATGAACTAGCCAAAAAGTCATCTTCCATTTTATTCCTCAATCTCGTCTTGACAAGCTTCATAGATGAAAAAGCTCGTTCTATTGTTGCAGTAGAAACTGGAAGTGTTAAAATAAGTCTAACCAATCTATCCACAAGATGGTAGTCCTTTGCCTTTTTCGTATTCGATAAAAGTTGGCACAACTCTGCAAGATTTGATACATTTTAAAACATTTGATTACCTTGAATATCAAGTAGGCACAACTCTGCAAGATTTGATACATTTTGAAACATTTGATTACCTTGAATATCAAGTAGATAAAGCTCCAATTGATACTTTATATGCAACTTCTCATGATCTGTAAAATCATCAGGATAAAACTTATCCACAAGTTTGCAAATATCATCAATGTTAAATGATTTGTATCCATGTCTAGGATCAAGGCTGAGCTGAGTCTGAGCAATTCCACTGCATTTTCATCAAATCGTGTATCCATTTCTTGCAACATAACATCAATTGTATCAGTAAATATATCAAAACGATAATGATGATCGTAGGTAACATGTTCTCCTGTACGTAATCGACCTCTACTAGATCTAAGAGTAGAAGTCATGTCCGGAATATCTATCTCATGTTCCTCACACAACCTATTCACTTTCTCAAACAATTGATCCAAACCATTCTCTCTGAATCGGTGAATAAGTGTTTTTGTGTTCACAACAATATCCATTACATTTAGAATATCCTGAGACTTGCATTGTAGAGCTCTACAAAGATCATCAGTCATTTCTAATAATTCGATCATGAAATGCAATATGAACACAAACTCAAATGGTGTCATTACATCATAAGCTCCATCAGTCGTTGCTCTAGTAGAAACACTATTTTTATCATTGATGATTTCTTTTAAAACCATAAGAATGGATCATATAAATCAAGCAAACTTCGAAGAGACCTTAAGTGAGAGCCCCATCGTGTATCCCCCGGTCGTTGTACACTCTCAACTTGATTTTTTCCCTTTCCAGTTTCAAGTTCACCAGTGGAAGCCAATTCTTCATTCCGAAGAGTCTGAGCAAGTCGTAGTTGATCATGACGTTTCGATGAAGAATCCACTGTATTAACAATAAGGTTGACATATGAAAAGAATTGCTCGATATATATAATTGTTTGAGCTGTTGCTACTAGTACCAACTGTAATCGATGAGCAAAACAATGGGCAAAATATGCATGTGGGCACTCACTCAAAAAGAGTGTCTTTAAACCTTTCCACTCGCCCCGCATAGTACTTGCACCATCATATCCTTGTCCTCGAATGTTTTGAACTGTGAGATTATGGCGAGAAAGAACACCCAAAATTTCTCTTTTCAAAGTTGATGCTTTAGTATCTTCCACATGAACTATATCAAAAAATCTTTCCCGAATAAATCCCTTTCTATCAACAAACCTCAAAACAATGGCCATTTGCTCCCTTTTTTATTCATCTCGAGATTCATCCACAAGAAGACAATACTTTGCATCACCAATTTCCTCCGTGATGTATCTTTGAATTTTATTTGCATAGACCGCCAAAATCTCCTTTTGAATTCTAGGAGAAGTATAAGTGGCATTCCGAGGAGCATTTTCTAGAACAATGGAGGCTATCTCAGCGTTATATGAAGCTGTGTGTTGTAGAATTTCTAGAAAATTACCACGATTATGTGATTCTAGTCGTTCATCTCAAGCTCTGAAGGCTATACCTTGGAATGCACATAACTTCAAAACATCAATTGAGACTTTAAGTCGTAGATGATTCTTTGCAACCATTTCTGAGGTTTGTTTCTCTATGATTGTTTCAATGTGCTGCAATGAGTTCATCAGATCATGCGATTGTTTGATAGCCACTTTATGAGAAGAATTAGGACTATTTCCTTCATGGACAAAAAATGCACAGTTTTTACCATTTTTTTACCTTTTTCCATGATTGAAACCCATCAATAGTAAATGCATTTGCTCCAAAATGCGCAGACAGTTTAACAAAAAGAAAGCATGGAAGATAATAAGCAGCATTTTTGAAGGAGAAAATTCTAACCAATCGGGAAATGACTTATACCAAGCTGCTAAAAATCTTCTCCCATTTTTATCTGCATATTCAAGGGACTCTTCAGGGATGAATTGATAAGGACCAGCCATCAGATAAGTGCGCCTAATTTCATCTCGTTTTTCCATTGGATAATCCCATATAGATTATGCAATCCAGGATCTCATTCAATATGAAAACAGTTAGAATCTCATTCAACCTTTGCTTGAGATGATTGTGGAACAGAGTCTTGATCTTCCAAATTATTCAAAACCTTTGAGTCAACATTATTTCAGTAATGTTTGAAGTCCCAATAATAGGAGATTCAACGCTCTCTTGAGAAGTTCTCTTTTTCGCAAAGAAAGAATAAATCTTTCCGTCTTTCATGTTAATTATTTGACCTATCTAAAAAATTATAAAGAACCATCAATCGTGCTTCTAAAATTTTACAAAAAATAAATGATAGGGCAAGTATAAAATTATAAGAAAATTGAACATAATCATATTAGGGGAGTAAAGCTTTATAAAAAAAATCAACTTAAATTGATAATTTGAACATAGCAATTAACAATAAACACTATTATATTATAGGCGAATTGTGAAATAACAAAAAATACATAAAACATTAGCATTGAAATCTTTGAAGCATTTATTCTCAAATGATCAAATTCATAAATATAAATTCTTACTTCAACTATATAATAAATTAAACTTTAAGAACATATAAAATATAAAACATTAATGTGAATAAAGAGAGAAAAAAAGAAAAAACCTTACCTCAACTCTACAACAGCAGCCGACAACGACAATCGAGATTTGAGCAGACGATAAAGATTGAAAATTGAGATTTTAATAATCTATATTAACTATTATATACTTATAGTATTTGGGCCATCATTAAATTAAAAACTTAATTTATCCCTATAGGCCCACAATATATGGGCCAACAAAAAAGATATTGTGAATGTGGGATAGGACTTTGATTTTTGACGGGAGGGGGGGCAAAAAAAAAACCTTTATATTATAAATTATATATATGTGTGTATATATACTAGCTTGTTCACAAAATTTGAGGGGGGCGACTGCCACCACCAGTCCCCCCTAAGTCCGTCTCTGGGTTCAGAAGATCGGAGCATTCATGGGGATCGATATGACTATGGCAGTGAAGGGAGACCATTTTTAATTTGATTTTTAGTTTCCAAGACTTTTCTTAAAAATAATTTATCTTTGGCTACTTAATTTTCTTTTCATATAAATTTTGATTTAACATATTTGATCAATTGTTTCATGGATTTGGAGTTGCTTATTTGGAAAGAGCTATGTGCAATTTTTATTTTTAAATGTTGTTTTATTTCCTCTACTTTGCTCTTGTTTCTCTAAGGCTGCATGGGTAAGGTATGGGTCTATGAAGGTTTATGGAATTTATGCTCTTATTTTAAATTATGAGAAATGCTCATGGTTTGTTTTCGTTCTAGATAGACAAATAAATTTCACTTAGAAAGCCTCTAATTGGTCCAGTTCTTAATATTTGATTTGGAATAAACTTAAATTCTTTTATGTTATATTGTATAAATGTTCTTTTTTCTAAGGTTTTTAAGTGGTATAGTAACACTTTAGTAGATGGTAAATTTAAGGTGTTACAAAAAGCCATGATTGCCATGTATTTATGCAACATATTATACCAATTGTTTTTCGTGAGTTACTTCCACCAAATGTTTAAAAAGCCCTTACATAATTGAGCTTATTTTTCAAAGACCGAACTACTTCTATTATTAAGATTGAGGACATGATGCGTCTGCGTGAGTAGGTCTGAGCAAAAGATCCGGACCGAACCGAACCGAAATACCAAAATCGATATCGATAAAAATCGAAGTCATTTTTTGGACCAAAACCGATCAGACCGGTTCGGTTCGGTCGGTTGCGGCCCAAACCGATAAAATGTGCTTTTTTTTTTTACAAAATCAATAATTCTACTTAACAAGCATCAAACCAAGTCTTAAAATTAAATTACATGATAAACAAACAAAAACAATATCATCAAATGATAAAATAAACAAAGTCCAAGCTCCAAAGGGCAAATGTTTAAAACAAAGTCACTCCAAAGTCCAAAATTCAAATCCTCTTAAGCTTCACTTTTGCCACCAACATTTGTCATGCCTACAAAAAAAAAAAAGAATAATAAAGTAAACAATTATTTTAAAAAAAAAGAGAATAATAAAGTAAACAACTACTAGATTACCTTCTTCGTATTTTTGAATATTTTCCAAGTCCTCTTCAATTGTCATATATTTTTTTGACCTCCTCAACCAATCTTGGGCACACACAAGACACTCAACCATTTTAGGAGTTAAAGAACTCATATATGGATCAAGAACTCTTTTTCTTGTGCTAAAAGCCGATTCCGATGCAACAGTAGAAACCGGCACCGACAAGACATCTCGAGCAAGACGAGAAAGAATGGGCAACCGAGGTTGGTTAACCTTCCACCACAACAAGACATTGAAATTTGTATTTTCCTTAATAACATCATTATTATCAAGGTAGATTTCCAATTCACTTTGATTCAAAACTCCACTTTCCTTCTTGCGCTTGTAAAACCTTTTACCCATGCTTTCAACCATTATCGCGGAAGCAACACTAGAATAGAAGGTTCAACTTGCTCTTGACTTGCTCCACTTTGGCTTTGAGGTTGAGATGCATTTTTATACTCATCAAATAATAACTCACTTATGGTGTCCTTAACACCCTTAGCAAGTTCTAACCCAAGACTTTCTCCATGCTCTTCAATAAGTGCATTCAACAAACTCAAATTTGTAACGTAAATCCAAGACCATACCCACATATAGAAGTTTGTTCATCTTCTTTGCATCTCCCCAATATTTATAAAATTTTGTCTTCATGCTTGTGCCCATTCACCTAACATTTTCATCCTCACATTTAACAAATAACTCAAAGTGCTTATTTCTTAATAACAATCATTAGATGTAACATTCAATGAGCCTGAAATCTTAAGAGTGAGAGTGTAGAAAGTTTTTAAAAAATCAATCATCCTCTTAGCATTCTTCCAATCTAAAATTGTAGGAGGACCATCTCATGCAGCATGAGAATATTCTTATTATTTTGTGTAAACTTGAACGCATTTTCCCACCAAGCTTCTTCGATTCAATGGAGCATCTACATGTGCACCTTGCTTATGAAGCAAAAATTGTTGGACCAGTTCACTACAGGTGGATGTATCCATTTGAGAGGTGAGAGTTTCATTATATTTTGAGTATATTAATTAGATACATTACAATGTGAATAAAACTATATAATTTTTAGAAATTTCCATTTAATGTTTGTCTTACCATTAGGTACATACGAAAGCTGAAAAACAATGTTAGAAATAAAGCAACGGTTGAAGGATCGATTTGCAATGCATATTTGGCAGAAGAAGCATCATCCTTTTGTTATTATTTTGAGGACCATGTGAGTATACAACACAGCAATGTGCATCAAAATTATGATGGTCGCAGTGATATAAGAGATGACCATCCAGGCAACCTTTCAATATTCAAGCATCATGTCGGTCTTTTAGGAAGATAAAAACAAAATGTATGACAGATGACGAGTACAAAGCGGCTTGGACCTACGATCTGCTAAATTGCAGTGAAGTTGAACCATACATTGTGTACGTTTATAATATATATAATGAACCTATATGTTTGGTTTTAATATTCTTGAAGAAATTATTCATATATTTTGTTTCTTTGTTCTTTTGAAGTGCTTATGTTGATTAGATGAAGTTAGCTCAACCAAATATTACAAATCATGGTATTGATAGTAATCTTGACAAAGAGTTTGCAAATTGGTTCGATGAATATGTTAGTATTCTACTTCACAAACTATTTGTATTCGATCGATTATATACTAATTATAAAATAATGTTATAAGGACACAATCCTCCCAACAATGTTTCCAACAAGTTCTTAAGGGATCTCGCTAAAGGACCTTTGCGTTATGCTAATACCTATCTTGGATATTATGTTAGTGGGTACAAATTTCACACTATTGGGCACAATTCATATAAGGCCACTATGAATAGTGGAGTGTGTATAAAAGGACCAAATTATAGTATAGATGAGAATGACTATTATGGTTGATTGGTAGAGGCCGTCGAACTTGAATATCCCGATTTGCCTATTAAAAGAGTTATATTTTTTTGAATGTGAGTGGTTCGATACAATAACTCTAGGAAGAGTTGTTCATATATGAGCAGAAGAGCAGCAGAGTCAGAGAGTCAGAGTGATCAATCGGCTAACATGACTTCAATCATTCTTGAAGTTGGAGGAGGCCTTTCAAAAAAAGGGCACGTATTTGGTTTAGGTAGTAGATCTGAGATATATGATGCAACCTCTAGATGTTCAAATGCTATATTTTCTCTTTATAATAAACGACTGAAAAAACAAATGAGAGATGAGATAGAGGTTGGGATTGAGGCTCGAGTAGGGGCTTGGGTGGAGGCTCGAATGGAGACCCTACAAGCCCGGATGGATGAGAGGATGGAGAGTCGCATACAATTACAAATGCAAACAATAATGGAGATAATAAGCCAAAGATCTGCAAGTCCTTAATAGCCTCTACTAAATTCGAGTAAGCTTGATTAGGGCTGGCAAAAAATACCATCATACCGGAATACCGTTCATATTGTACTGGAGAAATACCGAAGATATCGATATTTACGATATACCAATTTTTTGTTAAGGTATGATACCTACCGGAATTTTACGGTAAGGTAACGGTATGAATTTTCAAAAATTAAGGTATACCGGAATATATCGAAAGTTCGGTGTACCATCATATATCGGTATATACCGTCATACCTTACCATGATATATGCCGAAGGGAAGGTATATACCACCATACTGGTAATACCGTACTATGGTATATGTCGAAGTAAAGGTATATAACGGCATATCAGTAAATATTGTACTTCAAATTGAATATATATATATATATATATATAATACAATATTTAGTAAGTTTATCATAAAAATTATATTTTGATATTTAATGTAATACCTAAATTATAATTAAAAATAAACTATTTGAAATTAAATGTAATAAATAACAATCTTCTATTTTTTTCAATGAATAAAATTAAAATTTAAAATGAATAATCAATAAAAATTAAAATAATGTATACGCAAATTATAAGATATAAAATTATTTCAATAGAATAAAAAATAAATTATATAATGCAGAATGATCTTTTATTATTCTTCAATTTTTAAAACTAAGAGGTAACAAGAATGATTGAAACGATTAAAAGAAAATGAGATATATTATATAAAAATATAATACGTAGTTTGTTCATCATAAACGTTCATAAAATATAATATTTAATATAATTTAATAATTAAGTTGTAACTAAAAAATAAACAATGTGAAATCAAATGTAATAAATAATAATTATATTATTTTTCAATCTTTAAATAAAAGTTATGATGAATGGTCTAAACGTTTAAAAGAAAATGAGATATATTATTCAATAATATAATATTTAGGCCTTAGTATGTTTATTATGAAAGTTTTGAAAAGTATTAAATTTCATATAATTTAATATACTTAAATTATAACTACAAATTCATCAATTTGAAATCAAATGTTATTGATAATATTTTATTCTTTTTAAACTTTAGACTAAATGTTATGATGAATAGTAAAGAAAAATATACTAAAATGAAATATTATATAAAATATTATAATACTTTATATGTTCATCATAAAAGTTTACGGGAATATTATATTTCATATAATTTAATAGAAAACTAATAACTAAAAATTGAACAATGTGAAATCAGATGTAATAAATAATAATGTTATATTCTTCTTTATTCTTTAGAGTAAAAGTTATGATGAATTATCAAATAAAATAAAATAAAATGTGATATGATTACAATGCTATAATACTTAGTATATGTCCATCATAAACATTTAGGAAAATATTGCATTTCATATAATTAATACAAAACTCCTAACTAAAAACTGAACAATGTGAAATCTAATAAATAATAATCTTATATTCTTCTTTAATCTTTATACTAAAAGTTATGATGAATTATTGAGAAAATTAAAATTAAGTGTATTATTAAAGTGTATTTTTAATCTATTTATGTTTTATTGATTAATGTTTCTTTATGCATGTATTTCCTTACTAAATATTAATTAGTATAATGATGATTTCTATATACCGTGAAATGTCTATATAGTACAGATCGAAATATGGGTACAATAAGGTATACCGAAGTAACGTATGGTAAGGTATACCGAAATAAATGTATGGTAAAGGTATGCATTACGTGTCCTACCGAACTTAAGGTATACCGAACTAAGATACACTGAAAGTAAAGGTATGGTAACGGTATGATTTTTGTCATACCATAGATTAAGGTAAGGTATAATGTATGATAAAAAAAAAGTAAGGTATGACGTACATTGACACCCCTAACTATTTGCTAGACTGTCTTAGATTTGTGATTTAACTTCATAAATGTATTCTTAGTGTCTGGAAATAAGTTTGTGTTTGTTGAATTGCATTAAACTGGGAGTCGGTTGATCATGATTCTTTCCCATTTTTTTGGTGTTAGTTTTTTATTTTTCTGATTCTTGTTTTGGATCGAACAATTGGTTACTTTTTCGAATCATAATTAGGGTTGTAAATAATCATATATAGTTTAGAATAATTGAAGTTTTATTCATCTTCAGAATTTTGTGAATGATTATGTTGTGAAGGAGATAATTAAGATGATTTTATTATTAAAAATATAATCTTCCTATTTACAATGAAAACCATTGAGTTTGAAGTGGTGTACTTGTATTGCGAGAATTACAGAAAATGGTGAGTGGTCTATTTGAATATCTTGAAGAGCATCAAATCGAGCCAAATGATAAATGGAAAAGCTTTTGGACTAGTGTTGTTGCCCATTTTGTGTTTGAAGAATGTAAGTTATTATACTTTGTTCATCGGCAATACACCAAATATCTAAAACTTCATTATGTAAATATCTTAATTTTGAAGTTAAATTTGCAGCACTTGAATATCAGTTTTTTTAATTTCAAGTTGCCTTTATTAATATTCTCTAAATTTGATGTTGATATAGGTAATGTGTCATTCAAAAAATTATTTATCAATATCGTGTTATTTAAATAGTTGAGACTTGAGAGGAGTAGATGATAATCAAAATGCACCATCAAAACTCGGAAGGAACATGTAAATATCAAAACTATTATTTGATTTTCGTGGCTATATTTCTAATATGGTGTACAAGGTGGTTAAAAAAAGAGCTTAAAAAAAAGAAAAAAAATATTAAACACGGAATTTTCTGTCATTTGAATTTAAAAATAATTCTTAAAATGTATTTCTAAAATATTATAAATATGGATATTTCGGTAGTTAAAATTAAAGAATATAAAAAAATCACAAACAAAATAATCCTAAAAAATATTAACGACATAAATCTTCATCTTTAGTAATAAATTAATATGCGAAATGATAAAGACGAAATTTTCCATCGTTAAAAAAAGAAAAATATATTTATAACTACACATATATAAAATAAATATATCGACGGATATGGCTATCACTAACTTAACAACGACACTCTTTCGTTGTTAATGTTTGATGCACTATTTTTTATGTAATTATCTGCAACTAACACAGGTCACTGCAATATAGTAAGTGAATTGAGTATCGTATCCATAAAGACTGTAAATTCGACCACACTAAGTATTAAGCTAACATGTTTCTATTATTCAGGCTACCTAATTCTTTAGGTGAGTTAATCCTAGACAGAAAGAAATCTAAATCAAACTAAAAGAAATAATTAACAAAGAGACAAAATGAAATCACAACACTAAAATACTTAAAAGAATCAAACAATCAATTAAAATTGTGTACTTTTTCGTCCGAGTAAGAGCCTTAAATAGTTGGGACAAGTTTGGATGGGTTTTGGAGTCAAATAAGGAAAGAGGTAAAAATCCGCCCACAACCGACTCTTCACGCACGGGCCGTGCGCTAAGGTGGTTCTAGCGCACGGGCCATGCGCCAGAAACTGGACCAGTTTGCCTTAATCGCGCATGGGCCGTGCACGAAGGATGTCTTTCCACATGGGCCATCCGTGAAAATCTGTCGCCGATACTCTTCACCGTTTTGCTCCGTTCTCGCTCGTTAATCATCCGATTGACCCGATCCAAGTTGCAACGCGCTCCTAACTCGATCCTCTATCTTCTTAGGTAATTTATAAGCTTATTTGAATCTCATAAAATAATTGGCATTAAATCCCTTCAAAATGAGCAAAAACGTTACATTGTACAACATATGGAAAACTATGCGCAACTTGTCTAAATACGCATTCAATGTACGAGAACTACCATCCAAATATACCGTAAAATACATGAAAATTACATGTTTATCAACGTTCCCGACGCTTTATATAACAACGAATTATATTTTTTTCCGTTGAGAATCCGTTGTTATATTTAATTAACGATGGAATATATATATTTGACGACAGAATTTTTTGTCATTATTTTGAGAAATTCTTGTAGTGTTTGTATCAGGTTTTCTAGTTAAACAATAAAAAAAACTACTCCCTCCGTTTCTGAATAAATGTTGTTCTAGCATTTTAATTTTATTTAAAAAAATATCATTCTACAAATCTAAGACATAAAATTTGAGACATTTGCCTTCATTTAATGAATTCAAACATCTATATTTAACTCATTTAATGTATTCACGCAAGAGTGTATTAGGTAATTTAATTAATTTATTAATTTATGTGCATTCATCCAAAATGACATTTAAATGGAAACGGAGGGAGTATAATTTATTTTTTGAAAGCTTGGTAATTTTTTTAATAATTATTACTTATTTCTATTTATAAATTTGCATTTGGACAATGCCATTATTTTAGGTTGGGAACACAGTATTCCCAACTCTTTAGTTCCTTTAATTTCTTAAGCCATGATATTGATAGGAGGCACCTTTTCTTTTTTCAATTATCTTTTGGGTTATATGACTTCTAACTCTTCTAAGTTCTCATCTTCTTCAATATATCTAGATTTATTCCAAAAGAATAAAACAAAAATGTATGGCTAGTTGAGGATTTGAATTCATTATTAATCTAAGGAAATACATGCTAGTCGGATTAAAGGATTGTCATTTATGCTTACGGAATGTAACACATCTTTTTCTTTTTTTTTTCTTTTTTGCGATGATAGTCTAATGTTCTTTCTGATAGATTAACGGAGTTATGTATTTATACTTTATAGTAAGTGCTTCTTGAAGGAGTATGCTTGTCCTTCGGCTCTAAAAATTAATTTTTATGATGATGTATGTTCTTTCCAGGTAAATTATTATGCACATTGGATGTATATAAATCTTATATCAAATATAAATTTATATATTTTTCATTATTAAAAATGATACTTTTAATTGGTGTGTTATTAAATATATATGTTCATTTAATTAAATCCAACTCTATCAACTTAATATATATTTGTTGTCATTGTACTTGATAGTATATATGCATGCACATCGAGAATCCATAACCTTAGCTTGTTTTAATTTTGACTTCGATAAGTCTTGATCAGGTATAGAAAATTGGTACTTCTCATAATTTTATAAAAAAAATCATATGGAAAGTAATTGATTTTTTCATTTAAAATTTGAGGAGATGCAATGAATTTAGATAAAAAATAAGAAAATGTTCAAAAAATATATATATATATATATATATCAAGTTGGTCAAATTAAACAACACTTTTTTTATGATACCATTTTCAATTCATCACTACACCCACACGTGCACTAGCTCAGAAAAAACTTTGTTTTCAACTATTTATGCAAAAAAATTTGGATTAAATGATGACTTTATTTAATTTTGTTTATTGCTTTGTTAGAACGACTTTATGACCACTTTAATATTTCGATATGCTGTATGAAGGGCAGACAATAAATGAAAAGGTTCCAACAATCATATTTAGTGGATTCATTGCCATTCAAATATCCCACTATTTTATTCTTTATTTTAATTCATATTTAGAACTTTTGACCACCAAACTTTGAACTTCTCAAGACTTTCAAAAACTTCTCGAATATGTTGACCATCTTTGAAGTCAGTCAGAACTCTTTCATTACATACTAATAATAATAATAATAACAACAATAACAATAATATCGCGCAAAAAAAAAAAAAAACAACAACAACAACAATAACAATAATAATAATAATAATAATAATAATAATAATACTTCTCAATATATTAATTAAGTAATACACACTAACTAGTTAAAAGAAAATTACAGATTAGTGATAGACACATCATCGTCCGTCGATAAAATATTAAATATTAAAAGTACTTCCCTAAGATAATGCAATAACGAGTTGACGAATCACGATTGAATAAAATTCCATCGCTAAGTAACAAGGTTACTAAATATTTAATTAACAACGAAATAAAATATATCATTAATTTTAGGGTAAATGTTCATTTTGACCTTATAACTATTTGTGTAGGAGCGCTTTGATCTCTATTTATCCTTTTGATTCAAAATGATCCCATAACTATTTTAAAGGTTTAATTTGGTCCCTATTTTGATCCTCCAATTATTTTAACACACACTTTTCTCACATAATTAGATTATTTCACACATTGACACACACTTTTTACACACATATATGGATTGAACACGAAATTTTTATCATTTTCACAAAGAATTCTCATATGGATTGAACATGAAATTTTCTCCATTTTCACGAAGAATCCTCCATTATTTTATGTTTGTATAAAAAAATCTTAATTATTTTATTTAGCATAATGTAAATAATTATTTTTATATGTTTTTTAATTTTTTTTATGTTATCATATAATAATGATTCATATTACATAAATAATTTCATTTATTAATAATATTTCATGAAGTAATTTATGGCTCGCAAATCCTAATTGAATTTCACTCAAATGAAAGACTTCTTCAAGCCCATTTTTCGTATTTTGATTGTTCGGCATTCAAATTATGCTAAATTATGTTGAAAATGAATATTTTTTTAATTATCAAATTTATATTATAACAAGCTTCATATATGCGAAAATGGAGGAAATTTCATGTTAAATTCATATGTGTGTAAAAAGTGTGTATTAATGTGTGAAATAATTTTATGTGAGAAAAGCGTGTGTTAAATAGTTGGAGGATCAAAAAAGGACCAAATTAAACCTTTAAAATAGTTATGGGATCATTTTGAACCAAAAAGGTAAATAGGGATCAAAGTGCTCCTACACAAATAGTTATAGGATCAAAATGGACATTCTCCCTTTATTTTAACGGCAAAAGTTATATCAATTCCCTCACTGCATGTTTTTTTTTTTTTCTGTTTGATGTGGTCTCTTGTACATGGAATATACATAAGGTTTATATATCAGACGAAAAAAGTATTACTTTTAATATTAAAATGTATCATGTTTATTTCATCGAAAATTACTGTCAAAAACAAAAGGATGATGACATTTTTTTTAATCATTACTTTATTTTTTGGATTGAAAAATGTATCACTTCTAATATTAAAAAAAATCACTTTAATACTGAAAAGTCTCATAAATTTCTGTCTAACTGAAGCGGTTCAGTTCAACAGATCTACCCAAATTTTTGCCTTTTATTTTATTTTATATAATTCTTTTACACTCTTGCAATATATAAAATTTAAGATTAGTAATTTGCATTAAAATTCACAACACTTTTAAGTCATTTTGCAATTATAACAACACTTTATCATTGTTGTAAATAAGCACGCTGCCTTAGTTACTTTTGCAAATTTACACATGCACACTTCATATATATATGCAACCATGTTTAAAAACATGAAGATACATCATATGAATATGGATTCGGGTATATAATTGGTGAAAAAATTGGGTATGTTGTGTTGGATTTAATCACATGAACATGGAAGTTTATCAACCCAAATTAAATTCATAATCATGTAATCTTTATGTTGAAATCACCGAGACATAAAATCATAAACTAATTAAGTGTGGAAGCGTATCTTAATAATAAATCTTTAGATCTTTATTGTTGAATCGACAGTTAAATTTGGCATTGAATTTGTTACAGATCTTCCAAACGATCGATATCACCTTTGTTTTGCTTTCTGTAGAAGGAATACAAACTGCATGAATGAAGTACCATCGTTTGGGAACCATAACCCTAAATATATAACTGTGTATATCTTTGATTTTTAATTTGGTCCCTCAACAAATTGAATATCTCATTATGGTATCTACACATTAATAGATATACATGATTCCATGATTATCTGATATATTTACTAGTTCATGATTAAACTTTAGTAGATAACTTTAATTGGACTTCCATAAAACAGATATACACATTTTATTTTATATATGTAAGTTCACTAAATGGAAATTTTCCAACATGTTGTAATTGCAAAAGTCATTAAAAGTGATGTTTTATTTGGAACAATTATAAGAGGTCATGTTATAATTGCAAAATGATATAAAAGTTGTGATTTTTAATGCAAATAACCTAAAATTTGTGCTATATTGCATTGAGATTGTATTTTGGAGTGTTAACATATATTTTTATCATGATAAAAATTTGTATGAGACCATCTAACGG
The DNA here is from genome assembly GCA_026008535.1 of Perilla frutescens. NCBI lineage: Eukaryota > Viridiplantae > Streptophyta > Magnoliopsida > Lamiales > Lamiaceae > Perilla > Perilla frutescens. Next base: position 30,829,304 of record BRKX01000017.1, on the reverse strand, counting down.
ATCTCCTTACGTTAGACGGGTCAAAACCCGCCCAAGACCCGGCTGTTGGGCCGCCCTTCAATATTTTTTTTCCCCCATTGCTGCTGGACCCTCCTCCTTTTTCCCTTCCTTTTTTGGACCTGGGCCTGCAGCCCAGCTGGGCTGTTTACACCTTTTTTTTTTCTTTCCTTTTTCTCCTTTGCTTCTCACGTCTAATTTTTATTATTTCTCTGTTTTTTTTTACTTTCTTTCTTCCTTTTATTTAAATAATTATTTTTTTAAAAATTAATTCAATTCAATTTTAGTTCTCACTTATTCCATTTTAGGGTATACATTTATTTTTTTAAAAAATATATTTATGTGGTGAAATTTTATTTAAAAAAATAAATTAAATTCAATTCAATTTTATGGTTCACTGATTTCAATTTAGGGTATAGATTTATTTCAAAAAAATATATATTGAAGTATCCTTAAAATAATTATAGTGTCATTAATTTGGGATGAAGTATCACTAATTGCAGAAGAGAGTATCACTAATTGAAGAAAAGTATCACTAATTGCAGAAGAAAATATCACTAATTAGAAAGAAAAATATCACTAATTGTAAAGAAAGTATCACTAATTGAAGAAAAGTATCACTAATGGCAGAAGAAAGTATCACTAATTAGAAAGAAAAGTATCACTAATTGCAAAGAAAGTATCACTAATTGAAGAAAAGTATCACTAATGGCAGAAGAAAGTATCACTAATTAGAAGAAAAGTATCATTAATTGCAGAAGAAAGTATCACTAATTAGAAAGAAAAGTATCACTAATTGCAGAATAAAGTATCACTATTAGTGATGCTTCATTTTTTATTACTAGTGATACTTACTTCATAATTGATGATACTTCTTTATTGTTAATTTAACAATCAATACTTAATCATCGGTAATTTTCATTTTAATGAAAATATAACTTTTATCTTGTAAAGTATCATTAACATTGATGTGAAGTATAATTAATTATGGATAAAGTATCACTAATAAAATCATTAAAAAAATACACAACTTCTAACTCTTCGTATCACTAACTGCAGAAGAAAGTATCACTAATTCGAAGAAAAGTATCACTAATTAGAAAGAAAAATATCAGTTCAAACACATTGCAATTCAAAAATTGAATCATTAGCTACATAAAAGAAAATGTTGCATTTTCAAAAAATGAACATGATAGTGAGTAGTAACTACTCATTATATTAGTGATGTTTCATTTTTTTATTAGTGATACTTACTTCATAATTAATGATACTTTTCTATTGTTAATTTAATAATTAATGCTTAATCATCGGTAATTTTTATTTTAATGAAAATATAACTTTTCTTCTAAATTTTCATTTTAATGAGAATATAACGTTTGTGCTAAAGAAAGAAAGGAAAAAAAAAAGGAAGAGCACAAACGTGATAAAGAAGAAGAAGGAAAAAAAGAAAAGAAAAGGAAAAGCACTTTGTGCTAAAGAAAAAAGAAAAAGAAAAGAAAAAAAAAGTGCCAAAGAAGAAAAAAGAAAAAGAGAGAGAGAGAGAGAGAGAGAGAGAGAGAGAGAGAGAGAGAGAGAGATGTACGTGCTTGATGTGGGGGTGGGGGTGGGTTGGGGCTACTGGAAAGGAGAGAGAGAAAAAAGAAGAAGAAGAAGAAGAAGAAGAAGAAGAAAAAATCGTGCAGCGTGTTGGAGGGAGAGGGTGGGGATGGGGATGGGGATGGGGTGGGGGTGGGGTGGGGCTGGACTGCCAAAAAAAAAGGAAAAAATTATATCCGGATTGAGTTAGGATCCGTCTAACGAAAGCGACCTGTTAGACCGTCCTACAGGAGTGTGTCCCTTTTATCATTTTTCAGAAGTTAATTAAAATCCTAGCTAATTAAACTACAATCCAATATTGAATCTAATTTTTGTAAAATGCAACTCGCAAAAATTTTAAGATTGTAATTAAGATTAATATGAATCAAACAAATTTTAATTTTTTTTATTCATATACCTGATCTATGGTATTGATGAGATTCGAATCTGTGACCTTTGGTCTCCAAGTAACATCATTCCACCATTAGACCATCTCCATCGGGACTCTAGTTATTTATGCTTTAATTAGAATCCAAATAAATTTGAATTCAGTTAAGAAATACTTTTACTCCGATGTAAATTCGAAAAACTATTGAAAATTGTCCAAATTAAATAAGGCTGAGACACTCATATTATACTGTTTAATTTGGCCTCTAAATAAATATTACTAAATTAGTGTTAACAAGATCTGAAATTAATTTGATGACTCGGCATGTTTTCCCGTTCAATAATTATATCCATTATTTATTTAATATTGGACAAATACCCGCATTTCTGATAAAACTCGAAGGCAAAATATCCGACTTTAGGCATTAATTTGTGTAAATAACTAATAATAGGGATCAGTACTGTGTCATAACTTAATGTGTGTTGTATATATATAAAGACCATATAATTAATTACAGAGGAAAAGGTCGTCTTCTACATTATTTCTCAGTTTCTCGACAAGAATATATATTCTGGTCAATTTTTGTATTTAGAAGAAAACTCAAAGCAAGGATTCCATGGTTGGGATACAACGTGTCAATGAAGTTGTTTCTTGTCCAAATGATATATATATATATATAGGTTGGGGTTATATAAAAACAACTCCTTGTGTAAGAAATGAGTATACATTTCACATTACACATCCATCAAAAATCAAAGGTCCAGATTTGTTGAAAAAGGTGGTGTCAATTCTGTAATATTTGAAATTTTTTCGCGCGGAGGCATTAACGTAATTTGATAATTCTTATAAAAATCGCGGAGGATTTGATAACATATCGTTATGCTAACGAAGTATTATCATCATGCTAACGAAGTATTATTATCATCATGCTAACGAAGCATTATAGTTATGCTAATTAAAGTTTTAAAATATTATTAGTGAAAAAATATTCTAAATATTAATTATAAACCTAATTTGATTTAATAAACCCTAATTAAATGGAAAAACTCATAATTGGATGAAATAAATCTAATTGGATGAAATAAACATTGATTGGATGTGGTAAACCCTAAATGAGTTGGAACAAATTATAATAATAATATATTTGTACTACGTTAGCATTATGGTATTGCATCGTCAGCATTGCGAATACACTATGTTAGCATATGACAATACTCTGTCAACATACTTTATAAACCATAATTGGATGAGATAAGCCATAATAATCAATTAAGAACTATAAACAAAAAATTAAATTTTAAAAAAATAATGATAATTAGATGGAATAAACCATAATCGAGATTAAATAAACCATAATTGAGATTTAATAAACCCTAATAAATTTATACTACGCTAGCATTATGATAATTATTTGTTAGTACAATGAATACATTATGTTAGCATATGACAAATGCTTCGTTAGCATGCGTTATCATATGTTATCATAATGCTGACGAAGAATTATTATATGCTAATGAAAGAATTTACAACTTGGGCACGTGTAAAAAACTTTCTTTTTTTATTTTTTGTTCATATTTTTTCATCTAAACATAACCTTTCGACATCTTAAATGAAAGAGCATGAAAAGAGCTTTAATTTGATATATTTTTTTGTGTATATTGGATTAAAAAAGAGCAAGTTATGGTCGGTTAAAGTTTTTAAGATTTTTTTTTAATTGCTGACATCATCATTTTTAATGTGTTTGGATGAAAATAGCCTCCTTCCTTTATTTTTTGCCCTATTATTTACGAAATTGCCACCTTAAATCTCAACAATTGGATCATTAAATTGGATGGTGTAAGATGGGTTCTCATTTCTCACACCAACAAAGTGTTTTCATATGATCCATATCCTATATATCTATATATCTATATATATATATATATATAGGGATGGGATCTGATGAAAATCGGTCACCAGGTGGGAACTGGGAACCGATCCCATCCGTCTATTCCAAAAAATGAACGCACCAGATGAAAGTAAATTTTCGGTGGCAATTTTGTAATTAAAACAAAAATCTTCAATTCACGCGTCTCATTAAGGGTAGAATTGGAACAATTGACTTTTAAAAAAAGTGACATCATCATGTTTTGAAAAAATTCTTAAAAACTTTAAATGATCATAATTTATTCATTTTTAATCGGATTTACGCAAATCTTATATCAAATTAAAGCTCTTTTTATACTCTTTCATTTAAGATCCATATTGCATATGTTTATTTGAAAAAAATAGATGAAAAATACAAAAAATCATTTTTAAGCATAATTTTCGCATAGAGCAACCCCAGATTTATATTAGCATGTTGTATACAACATTTTAGCATGACCTATATAACATTTTAGCATATTGTGTAATACATTTCAGCGGGTGATATTATGAATATATTTCTAACAGTTTTATATAAACATCTACACCTATATAGATACTACAAAATGAAAAACACGAATTGATAATAAAAAAGAAAAAAGAATGAGAAAATGAAGCAACGAAAGAGATGACTGATAACTGAGAAAGAAAATGCGTAAATATTTTCCAAAACGAGATAAAGTTTATGAGAGCAAAATATATGCTGCAATTCTAAGTGCAGAAAGTAACATAAGAATTTAGCCTCCTACTTCGCTCATTTTAGCCTCATTAATTTCTCATTTGAGCATGTGTTGATAAGCAAAATATGGAACGGTGATTTCGTTGGAATGAGACACAATACACCCAATTTGGGGACAGTGAACCCTAATGAAAATCTCATAATTACTAATTGAGATCAGATGAGCCATAATTGGAATGTAATAAACCCTAATTGGGAATGGTGAACCTTAGTGGAAAATGTTATATCAAATTTAGCCTCATACTTCGCTCATTTTAGCCTCATTCATTTCTCATTTTAGCATGTTCTGATAAATAAAATATGAAACAATGATTTCATTGGAATGAAACACAATATACCTATTTGGGGACAATGAATCCTAATGAGAATCTGATAATTACTAATTGGGATCAGATGAACCCTAATTGGAACATAATAAACCTTAATTAGGAACGGTGAACCCTAGTGAAAAATGTCACATCAATTTTAGCCTCAAATTTCGCTCATTTTAGCCTCATGCATTTCTCATTTTAGCATGTGTTGATAAACAAAAATGGAACGATAATTTCATTGGAATGAAATGCAATACACCCTATATAGGGACAATGAACCTTAATGTGAATCTCATAATTACTAGTTGGGATCAAATGAGCTCTAATCGGAACGTAATAAACCTTAATTGGGAACGGTGAACCCTAGTAAAAAATATCACATCAATTTTAGCCTCCTACTTCGATCATTTTAGCCTCATACGATTCTCATTTTAGCATGTGTTGATAAACAAAATATGGAACGGTGATTTCATTGTAATGAAACACAATACACCTTTTATGGGGGCAGTGAACCCTTACTGGGAATCTCAGAATTACTAGTTGGGATCAGATGAGCCCTAATTGGAACGTAATGAACCATAATTGGAAACAGTGAATCCTGGTGGAAAATGTCACATCAAATTTAGCCTCCTATTTCAATCATTTTAGCCTCATGTGTTTCTCATTTTAGCATCTTCTGATAAACAAAATATGCAGTGAGAATCTGACAAGGTATTTAACCCCATGCTTCTGTTATTTTAGCATCATATTCTAAACAATAACTGTGGTTAATAAAACTTAATAGTAATATAATTACTGCAAAGAAAATGTCATAAACACTTTTATTAAAAATTATATATATTCTTAAAAATGAATGTGTTGAAAACAATTCACAAGCATGGTAAAACATGATATTAAACTATGCCCAATCGCTATAATAACATCAAGCTGGACAGTTCCTAGTATCATGATCTAACAACTTGTAGCAATTGCTGCACATTCTGAGTGGTTTGTTCTCCTTTCTCTTTGTTGCCTCCTTCATAGATATCAAACGACTGTCGCTACCTTTTGTTTTAATTGGAATATGTGGATGAAACAACTTCAGAAGGGGCACGTAAACCGTAAAATTGCTTAAACATCATCGTCTTGCTTTGTGAAGTAGAACCCTCCATATCACCATGTGAGTAATCTTACTATGGCCACTTCAAACAAAAGAAGCTGACACATTAAAATAAAAAAAATTATAAACTGAACAAGGTAAAATAATAATACAATCACATCAAGAGATGTTCAGACACACAAATTGATTTTTAGCATTAGGTATGTACCATTCTAGCATCATGCAACATACATTTTAGCACCAAAGTATTCTAATATTTACATGGTGTCTATAACATTGTGTAGCCGAGTCACAAAAAAAAAGAACACACACACACAAAAGAAAAAAAAAAGCAAAGCATGGTTTGTATGACATGTTTCACAGAGTGCAGTAGAAATAACATTAAACCAGCATGTTATCATGCTAAAACATATGTGACGATAGGCTAAAACGACTATATTAACATGCTAAAACATATGTGATGATAGGCTAAAACGAATACATTAACATGCTAAAACAAATAAACAGATCAAATTAATGCATATTCTGTATATTCTCGTACATACTAAACCCTAGAATTCCTAACAATTAGAAAATAACTGATATTTTTCTCAAAAAAAAAAAACTGATACAACCCAGATCTAAATGAAAAAGAACAAATCAATCAAAAATATCGAATTTTCGTAACAAAACGATGAAGTCATAAACTAAAATAAGATGAGAAATAAAAATCACGAGAAATAAATCGACATACTAAACTGCTAAAATAAATTGAAAAAAAACACATACATGGAGTCACCATACAAAGACAGCGTCGCCGATGAACTCTACGAATCACAGGGTCGAATCTTTGCGATAAAAAGATGAAGCAGATGCTGAAAAATAATGAGAAATCAAAAGGGAAGAGGAAGTAGAAGAACGTAATCAGCGAGAGAGGGAGAGAAAAGGGGAAAAAAATCTGAAGAAGGAAAGTTGAAGAACTGAATTACTATATTGCTCTCCCCTTCATCAAACTTGCCAAATATTACAATTATGTCACCACCCCATTAACTTAATCTGGGCCTTCCAGATCGAACCAATGAAGAGATATGATTGGTTCCTAGTTCCCACCTAGGGGAAGGGTTCTCATTTGATCCCTTCCCTATATATATATAATATTGAAGATAAAAGAGAAAAAAAATCCACTTTTAGATGATGTGGATCAATATTTTAATGAGGAATTTTCTTTTTCCTTTTTATTTATTTATGTGATTTAAATGTAGATGAATAAATAATGACCCAAATACGTGCAACGAATATTTTGCAAATTATTGAAATTCAACTTTAATTTGTTACCGCGATTATAAATAAAAAGGACAATATATAGCAATAATAATTGATAATTGTGGAGTCACATGTTAAATGAATGGCATTAATTTGGGTTCATGCACCCTCCCAATTTCTTCACTTTCTAGAGTAAAAGGAAAAGAGTGAGCTGAATTTTGGCTCTTATATACATCGGTCAAATGTCTGCATTTCAGCCCACTTGTATTTGATTTCAAATCAATCATTCACTATTATATTTTCTGTGTTAAATTTATATTTTCTTTTCACTTATTTTAATTTAATTTATTATGATTTAGTTTAGTTTAAAATATTATTTAGGATTTATAATTCCACAATTACTGTAAATTAAAATAAAAAACTAATTATGGCATTAGAAATTTAACATGACAGAGGATCCGATCCACTTGTATCTAAACATTTTAATCGAATTTTCTATTAAGATGATATATATATATATAGGGGATGAGTCATATGAGAAAGAACACCTTGTTAGTATGAGAAATGAGAACACATCTTACACCATCCAATTTAATAATCCAATGGTTGAGATTTAAGGTGACAATTTCATAAATAATAGGGCAAAAAATAAAAGAAGGGGTTATTTTCATCCAAATCTATTAAAATTGATGATGTCAGCAATTAAAAAAAAATCTTAAAAACTTTAATCGACCATAACTTCCTCGTTTTTAATCCAATGCACACAAAAAATATATCAAATTAAAGCTCTCTCCGTGCTCTTTCATTTAAGATGTCGAAAGGTTATGTTTGGATGAAAAAATATGAACGAAAAATAAAAAAGAAATTTTTTACGCGTACCCAGATTGTAAATACTTTCGTTAGCATATAATAATTCTTCGTCAGCATTATGGTAACATATGAACGTATGCTAATGAAGCATTTGTCATATCCTAACATAATATATTCGATGTGATAACAAAGAATTATCATAATGCTAACATAGTATAAATTTATTAGGATTTATTAAATCTCAATTATGATTTATTTTATCTCGATTATGATTTATTCCATCTAATTATCATTATTCTTTTGAAATTTAATTTTTTGTTTATAGTTCTTAATTGATTATTATGGTTTATTCTATCCAATTATAATTTATAACGTATGTTAATAGAGTATTGTCATATGCTAACATAGTTTATTCGCAATGCTGATGAACCAAAACTATAATGCTAACGTAGTACAAATATATTATTCTTATGATTTCTTTCAACTCATTTAGGGTTTACCACATTCAATCAATGTTTATTTCATCTAATTAGGTTTATTTCATCCAATTATGATTTTTTTCCATTTAATTAGGGTTTATTAAATCGAATTAGGTTTATAATTAATTTTTAGAATATTTTTTTCGCCAACAATATTTGAAAACTTTAATTAGCATAACTATAATGCTTCTTTAACATTATGATAATACTTCGTTAGCATAATGATCTGTTATCAAATCCTCCGCGATTTTTATAAGAATTACCAAATTACAGTAATATCCCCGCGCGAAAAACTTTTCAGATATTACAAAATTGCCACCGCCTTTTTCATCAAATCTGGACCTTTAATTTTTTATGGATGTGTGGTGTGAGATGTGTTCTCATTTCTCACACAAGGGGTTATTTTTATATAACCACACCCATATATATATATATATATATTATAATGAAATGAATTATTAATTTTGCTTGACCCAAGTGAAGAAATTACCCTATTGACTATTTGACACGTGTTGTGTGTCTCTATGCATTTAAATTTACGAGTTTAGAGCATCCACTATGGTGCTACCCAATAGTGATGCCACATGTGTGCCACATCATCAATCACTTTTTTTTTAATGACTCTATATTTTCTCCACTATGGTGCTACCTCACTTTTTAACTATTAATGGACCCCAGTATTTAATTCAAGAACCAAAAATACAAAAGGGGAGAAGAGAGAAAGCACCAAAAATGCAAAAAGGGAGAAGAGAGAAAATTTTTGGGTCCACTATTTAATTCAAGAACCAGGTACTTACACAAAGGACCATTCCTTATTTTGCTACCTTGACTTGTGTTCCACTATGGTGGAACCTGGTGCTTATTTTGCCACATAGATATAAGCACCCCCACAGTGGATGCTCTTAAGAAAATGGTTTTAAGTGCTTATTATGGTGCTACTTTCTATTTCAATTAAAATTAGGCAAACATTATTATTATTATTATTATTATTATTATTATTATTATTATTATTATTATTATTATTATTATTATTATTATTATTATATTTTCGCCCGTGCGATACACGGAATGTCTCAAATTCAGTTATTATATTTTTAATGTAAATGTTACATCTTCACCTTTTATAGATAATATTTTAGGTAATAAATTAATACCATTTTTTATTTGTTCGGTTATTGTTTTAAAATCAAACAATCATTATTGTGAATTTAAAAGTAGTTAAGTTGATAATATAATCGATAAAAAAATATTTATTTGAATACACGCACATGCATATGTATATACGTACATGTTATATTATAATATAATTTATTTTAAATTACAAAAAGTATAAATGTTATATCTATGTATAAAGTATACATAAGTACATAACATGCTACCAATTATGATGATTTACCAAATAATTTACTTGATTTTTTTTTTAATTATTTAATATATATTGATAATTATTTCACATAATAAAATCTACCAAACGTTATCCATTATTTATTAATATGCGAAAATTCACATATTTATTTATACGTACAAATAAATTCGCATGTCATGTACCTAATTAATGAAATATACTATAAAATGAAGTATAAATGAATTCTATAATTAAAAAAATATGTGACATGTTTATGTGAAAGAGAGAAAGAGAGAGAAGATGAAGAGACAATTAAAAATTAAAAAAATATATTATTTACAATAATTATTGCTGATGTGATGTTTTTAAGAGGGAAAATATTTTTGGAGGGAACTCCATTTATTATTATTATTATTATTATTATTATTATTATTATTTGGGTGAGTTGGCGGATGGGAATTTGAGACTGAACTCAAGTCTCTCATCTGTATGTTTAATAAGGAATACTGCAATGCAAATTATGCAATGCTTTTATTTTCATCTAATTAATTTCTTAAAATTTTATATAGGTTTATCTTGCATATGGAAAATGAGAATATTTCTCTTATTTATATGAGTGAGTAATCGAGATTAAGGGGGTGTATTCATTTGAGATTTTGATGGATTTTAATGGACTTTTAAAATGTGGGTGTATTCCATCCAGACTTTTAAAAGTCCTTTAAAATCCGGAGGTATTCAATCTAGATTTTTAAAAGTCCTTTAAAATTCGGAGGTATTCAATCCAGACTTTTAAAAGTCTTTTAAAATCCGGAGGTATTAAAAAATCTATGGACTTTAAAAAGTCATTGACTTTGTTGGATTTCAACTCGATTTCACGTTAAAAATTTGAAGGATGAAATCCGACTCCTGGACACGAGAGTTTGATGGATTTGAAAAATCCCGCGGTCGGTGTATGATAGCGGCCGTTGGAATCCAAACTCGGGCATCCCAGCGACCGCTGGCGTCCAGCGACTTCTGGAGTAGTCATGTTCGGATTCCAGCGGTCGCTGGAAGTAAGTCGGTTTACTTCCAACGGACGCTGCGGCCCAGCGACCGTTGGACTTAGTCGGTCTCACCCCTTTAAATACCCCATGCAGCGATATTTTTTTATCATAATTCATCAAATTCGCGGCTGCAATTTGCTCAAGGGTGCTCAACTAAAGTCCAGTATATTCTTCTGACAGAGGTACTCTCTACACTCCAATTTTGATTTTTTTACACGTGTAATAATTATTGATTCTATTTGGCTTTGAATTTTTAAGTTTATTGCATGAAGAAATAAAATTTTGTATGTTTTTCTTAAATTACTGTTTGCCATTGTTTTTATTATACTTTTATTCATAATAGATGCGATTTGGGTATATTTTTGAAGTTTTTAAATGAAGCACCAACAATAAAGTCCATAGATATTTTTTTATATTACGATGATTAATTATTTATACACAATAATATATTAGTATTATTATGGGAGACTCACAACAAGATTCGAAAAGGAAGACATCCTATGAATCATGGACTAAGAAACAAAGTGACGTTCTGTTAGAACTTATGGTTGATGCTGCGCGTCGGGGATGGTGTGATAATAGTGGTATCTTTAGCAAAACCACTATGGAAGAAAGAATACTTCATATGCTTAATGAGAGACTTCGTTGTATTAAGACCTATAGCAATTACCAAAGCCGATTGAAATGGTATAAACATCGTTGGACTTCTTATTCAAACCTTTTGAGATTTAGCTCTGGTTTTGGATATGACCACATTACGAAAAAGTTCACGGCTTCAGATGAAGTATAGGATGCGTACTGTAAGGTACTATCCGATTGCAATAATATTATCGATTATTTTTTTTAACTAATAAAATGATTTAATAAGTTTGTTATTTATTTGATTCTAGGCCCACGCAAAAGATGCGAACTTACGCTATGGGGACTGTTCTGATTATGAGGACTTGTTAATTGTTGTGGGCAATGGTGTTGCCGTAGGAAAAAACTCAATTGGATTTGATAGTGCTACTGATGCAAACACATTATGAGATGTTGAAAACAGAGATGCGCGCATAGAAGATTTGACTTTTAATGTTGAAAATGAGGCGTTTGTCGCACTAACCCAAGACGAGCTACCATCATCTGGTTCCACACCTCCTTCTAGGCTGCCTGAAGTGCCTGAGGGCTCCACTCAAAGAAGAAATCTACCCAAAAGAAGTAGAACTCAATATGAAGCAACTTCGGGCGGTCGCTGGGTTCTCTCGACTCGACTTCCCAGCGGCCGCTCAATTCAAGCGGTCGCTGGGTTTAAATTTTTCCCGTGTCCACCGATCGTTGAGTTCCATCGAGCGCTGACTAGAAGTATTTTAAATCCATTGAAATCATTCAAAATCGGTCCGAAATCTATCACGAAATCCACCAGACTCTGCGTGGAATTGGGAGACTCCATGTGGAGTCTATGGATTTATAAAATCCATACACATTTAAAAGTCCTTCATAATCCAACGAAATTTCAATCCAATACACCCCCTAAATATTCAATTACCCTAAAAGAAAAGTCAATAACGGTTTACACTTTATCTATCTAAGAGCTAATAGGGAAAGGGTTCCTAGCTTGCATAATAAAGTTGGGAATAAATCCAAAAAAATTTATATAAACTTGATTAAAACTCACACATATATACCTGAATTCTTTAGATGTCCCCCAAAATTGAAACATTCCTCGGTGCATAGTTCAATTTAAGATTGTCAAATTTTGACACAATACGATAGCACGATATGAACACGTACAAAATTAATTGATTAGTATTTAGTTTTATTGTGTTCGTGTGAACACGATAAGAACACGAAAATTTCGCGTCGAATTTCTGTAACCCGTTAATATTATATAAATATATAAATAAATATTTTAATTATATATAATAATTTAACATATTTATTTAATCTAAAATTTTAGTTAAAACTCGATTATTTAATTTAAAATTTATTTATTTAAATTATAATTTTAATTTAATATGTACTGGTAGTTATTTTATACCGTGTCATTATCATCTTCGTGTTCTTATTGTGTCTCTAATGTGTCATGTCGGCGTGATAACAAATCGTGTTTTGCATGGTCGTGTCGTGTTCGTGCCGTGTTCGTGTTTGTACATAACTGATCATGTTCATATTTGGCCCTATCATGTCGCATCATTATCGTGTTGACCCATTATTGACCCGACACACATGAATTGTCACTCTTAGTTCAATTGGTGTGAGGACAGTAGTGTGATAGTTTTTCCCTGTTAGGAATTATCGTATGTGATATTCAAATTGATAGTTTAGAATTGATATTCCTTGTGGTCGTCTTGTTGATACAGTCGCAAATTCTTGATACCCAACAATATTGAGAGACATGCCAGCATTTACTTTCTATACTAGTATCTAACAACAGAGCATGACACAGTTTACCTCATCTACTAATTTTCAAGTTAGGCGAAATAGTATATATGCCCCTTTTTGGATAGGCTGATCTAAAAATTTATGATATTAATTAAACGGGTAAATTTCATATTACTCCCTTGTATTTTTTCGAAAAATAAAAAACCCCTCTATTTAATAAATAGTCTAAAACTCTCATCAGTTATGATATAATCCATCAAAAAGACCCATTTTGGAAAGAGTAAAGTGCACTTGCTAAGAGAGGGTATATGGTTTATTTTTTTTTTTTACATTTTTATGCATAAATATATTTTAGATTATTTGAAAATTATAGTATTTTATACAATTTTTGTATATTTAAAATATAAATAATATTTTAATATAGTTGTTTGATCGTATATTATAAATTTTAAATAATATAAAATATATTTATATTTAAAAAATAATACAAAACTTAGGAAATTGTCAAAATAGTAAAAAAATAGTAGTTTAACCAAATACTATAATTTTTAAATGATATAAAATATATTTATAGTTAAAAATATTTCAAAAATAATAAAAAAATTTAAAAATTATCACAATAGAAAAAATAGTAATTTAAACAAATATTATAATTTTCAAATAATATAAAATATAATTTTCAATAACAAAAATTAAATAAATCATGCTCTCTTTTTAACAAGTGTAATTCTCTCTGTCTGAAAATGGTCTTTTTAATGGATCATACCATAACATGGGATTTTTAGACTGTTTATTAAACATGGGGGAGTTTTTTATTTTTCTAGAATATACAGAAAAATAATAATAAATTTGGCCCAATCCAAGACGACGCCTATATGTACAGTACAATTAGAATATTATAAGGTTTTTTTATTAAACTATTGATATTTAAATGCTATAATATAATTTATAACAATTTTGTCGAACTTATAATTTTATTTTTAAAATAGTAGACCGTAATTTTTCATTTTTATATTAATGGTAGTTAGCCCTCTGGATAAAAATCTTGGTTGCGTCAGTGCCTACATATATTAATTTTATTAACACTGAATAAAAAGAAAGTCTTTAAACTCGATCAATTATTACGTTTTTCAAATATAGGTAGAGATTAATTAAATAAGTTTGATCTGGAAAAGGTAACACTAAAAATTTGTCTGATTCACACTGAAGTAAGTAACTGTGGTGATTAAATCCAATGTGAAAGGGAAAGAAAAAATAATTATAAAATGAAGGTATAGTTTTTGCGGTTAGCTCCACCTCAATTATCACAATCATTCCACAACTTTTGACCACCAATAGTAAATGGAAAATTGTGGCCATCATATAGTCAAAACCAACACAAATTCATAAATTAAATAACTCCATTTTCCCTCTAAACACCTCTTTTTACCATATTGCGTCCCAAGCTATCACAGCCCAATCCTTTTAACATTTTAATTTTATTTCACAAAAAATATCATCTGACACGTTTGAGGTAAAAATATTATATTTTTCTTTAATTTATTCTCATTTAATATATTCAAACATTCAATTTTGACCCGTTTAATATATTCACGTATGAATATGTATTAGGTAATATTATTATTTTACTATTATGCTTACATTTTAAAAAAGACACTTATTTAGAAATAAATGGAGCACTTAATATTAGTAAAAAAATGGAGCACTTAATATTAGTAAAAAAAGAAAGGGTAAACCATAATTTATATTTCAAACTATTTTCATTTTCTCAAATTTATCCCAAACTAACACTTTTAGCAATTAAATATCTAAACTATTAACAAAATAATCAAATCTATCACCAGATATATTTTTTGACCAAAAATTACTTTATATTTCACCTAAATACTAGGACGTTCTTTTTGTATTCTAGCCAAATCGATCATTCTATGAAATAATATATTTATTCTAATTTTGTAACACTTATTAGACTTGATTTTGGCCAGAAAATTCATTCAAGTTTAGATTTGATTTTTTTATAACAGTTTAGATATTTAAATGGTAAAAATGTTATTTATCATACATTTCAGTAAATGAAAATAGTTTGAAATATAACTTATGGTTTATACACACACACACTCAATAATTGGTATGAGAGCAGGACAAGTTTAATCAAATATTAAATACAAAAAATCCAATATTTGTTAAGCTAATGCAGTTTTTGTTTTCTTTCTAATTCTTTAATTTTCCGCATTTCGTCATGCTAAAGATCGACAATGAATAGATTCTAGTTCTAAAAGCAGGACCAATTTCAGTAAAATAATAAATATTTTATTTTCTTTGTTAATTAAAAATTAAATATGCTGGGTAGATGAGGAGCAGGTCAAGACTTGCAACCGATTGACAAATAGTACACTTATTTCTTGTTAGGATAAATTTAAATATAAATTGTAATCCACAATATCTTCTTATTCCCCATCTATGAAATTAAATTCATTGCAGAGTAGATGGCACTTAAAAAATTTGTCGTGATAAGTTCAAATCTAACGGTGTTGATGAAATTTAAATTCAAGATATTCAATCTCAAATTACATCACTAGGTCATTATTAATGAACACTAAATATATATGATGCTTTTTTTTTTCTTTTATTCAAAGTTTATTTTACAACGGTGTGCATTGGTAACAAAACAACAATAAAAATTTACTCCGTCATTTGCACTTCACCGCTCCAAAAAAATATAAAAATTGTACATAAATTTATCAGTTAACACACTTTAATCAACAATTTGAAGTAACTATACTTACACCAAAACCCCTACATGAAAAAATAGTGGTGAAGTGTTTAGAACAACAACGACAATAATAATAATAATAATAATAATAATAATAATAATAATAATAATAATAATAATAATAATAATTGTAGAATCAAAATTCTACAATTAAAATTGTTTACATTCGGGTTACGACGATCTACATAGGGGTGAGCAAAATGTACCGAGAACCGAACCGAACCGAACCGAATTAATTCGGTTTTTTCGGTTCGATTCTTTTCAAAATTCGGTTCGGTTCGATTTTTTTTAGTAAAAATTCGGTTTTCGATTTCGGTTCGGTCCAGAGAGAAAATAACCGAATCGAACCGAAAAACCGAATTTATATATATTAGCAATAAAAATACTCAACTTTGTTGGACTTTATAGTTTATTCGATTTTGTTTTGTTGGAATTTATACCTTTTTGGACTTTATTTAATTGTTTATTGGTGTTTTTAAAACTTGAATCTTCATAATTAAATAATTCATACTTGTACATATTTAATTATATTGAAGATAATTTAAAGCAACAAAAAAAAAATCAAAAAATTTAAGAAAAATTTCGGTTCAAAACCGAACCGAACCGAAATATTTTGGTTCGGTTCGGTTCAGTTCCAATAAGAAATTCGGTTCGGTTCGGTTCTATTTTTAAAAATTTCGATTTTTTTCGATTTTAACATTTTCGGGACCGAACCGAACCGAAAAACCGAATGCTCACCCCTAGATCTACAAAACAAAGACAAAAAATGTGAAGCCGAAGGACTGTCGGGGGGTCGACGATCGAACGAGTTCCGACACTCAAGTCAGAAGCAAGTTTGATAATATTACTTGTAACTTGTAAGGTATAAAAGACGGAAACGTGCAAAAAAAAAAAGGCATTTAAATCCCTTGAGTTAGTCCGCCTTGAGGACTATTTGTTCATATTCGGGTTCCCTTTGAGACGCTCGACCCTTATCTAATTTCCTGTCTACTTGGGCTGATTTTCAGGCGTTGGCTTTATTGAAAAATGACTTCTATAATAATAATAATAATAATAATAATAATAATAATAATAATAATAATAATAGATTGATTTTTCTTAATCGAAACAATATCCTGTAGGCGTCAGCGCCATGTTGAATGAAAGGGCATTTGTTTCCAAAATTAGTAAAAAAATAAATAAAAAATGTATAAACAAAAAATCGAATAAAGAAGCCGAAGCCAAACTGTGTCAAATGCATGCAGCTTCGCCTATACTAATTTAAATCGAAACTCAATGATAATTAAAATTATTAAAATCCACCACTATCCTATCAATGCCAAACTGTGCCAATGTCAATGCATGCAGTTTAATTATTAAAATTAAATTAAAATATAATAAATTAAAATTGATGAAAAAAATTAAAAAAAATATATAAATTTAATTGTGAAATACGGATTGAAACATTAAATCTGAAATAGAGGTTACTCACTCCTATCATTCACTCCCATCCACGGTTGTATTTGTAGTGTCATTCACTCCCATCCACGGTTGTATTTGTAGTGTGAAAATCCATTAAGTGCTAATTAATTATATGTCATCATAAGGTGACGTCACTGTCCAAGAATTCACGCCGCCTTGTGCTTTGACCCACGTGCACTCAATTTTAGAGCTCTCTAAAATAAAATATACTAACGCTTATATAATATAAACCTTCTTTTCTTCGCCCCCACATATTATAAATATTAATCATTATATATCATATATGTAACACTATTTATTTAAAATAATAGTTTCTAGATATAATCACCACATCTTCCCGCCTCTATATAAATCTTTGCTGCAGCTCAAAACTTAGTATACGACCAAAACCCACTTGTCTTAACAAGAACTGATCAAATTCAAACCTACGACTACGAAATTCAAACTCCTTACTACAAAGATTTAATTA
Organism: Perilla frutescens; assembly: GCA_026008535.1. Taxonomy (NCBI): domain Eukaryota; kingdom Viridiplantae; phylum Streptophyta; class Magnoliopsida; order Lamiales; family Lamiaceae; genus Perilla; species Perilla frutescens. The sequence goes on along the minus strand of BRKX01000017.1, from coordinate 30,811,307 downwards.
CTTATTCCCTATTTATTCATATATATATTTCCCTTAATTTGTGCAAATCTAGTTATTCTAATTAATTACTTGTGTTTTGAGTTGAGCTAGCTGCTGCTTCCATGGATTCCTCAGCTTTCCATTACTACAATTCCTCCTCCACACTTTCGCCGGAATCTTCCACGTCGTCGTTCGACGGCGTGATCCCCTATTCCGATCCCTACTGCAGCCTGCCTTTCAATGAGAATGATTCTCAAGAAATGCTTCTCTACGGAGTTCTTGCGGAGGGAGCAACCTCCGCCGGCGCCTGCGCCGGAGGTGGTGAATTGGCGGCTGCGGAGGTGATGTACAGGGGGGTGAGGAGGCGGCCGTGGGGGAAGTTCGCGGCGGAGATAAGGGACTCAACGAGGAACAGCGTGAGGGTGTGGCTGGGGACGTTCGACACGGCGGAGGAGGCGGCCTTGGCGTACGATCAGGCGGCGTTCGCCATGCGTGGGACGGCGGCGGTGCTCAACTACCCGGTGGAGGTGGTGTGGGAGTCGCTGAGGGAGATCGGTTACGGCGGCGGAGTGGGGGAGGGGTGCTCGCCGGTGCTGGCGCTGAAGAAGATGCATTCCATGCAGAGGAAGTCGGTCTGTAAGAAGAAGAAGGTGCAGAAAGAAATGGACGACGTCGTCGTTTTGGAGGATTTAGGGTCGGATTATCTGGAGGAATTGTTAAGTTTGTCTGAAAACTCGACTTCCTCTTGGTAAGCTTAATCCAACTAGTCGAATCCTTAATTTTCATTTGATTCGATCGGTTAATTAACTGAAGTGTGTGCACGTACGCACCCCTCCTTTATGAAAGGGAAGAGTATTTTTTTTAAAAAAAACCTTAGGAGTTGTTATTTATTAGAATGTATTTTACTACTTAGATGTAGTTTTATTTCCCTCCATTTTTCTTCACTTCTTATTTTAATTTTTCTTTTATTTTTTTATAGTAATGCATAAGAACATATATATTGCAATGTATCGAAATATTTCATCCTTCTCATTTGTAGAAAATATATCTAGCTAGCTAGTTACTGTTGTACTCAATTAGATTCATATCATATATTTTTTATAGTATTCAAAATCTTATTTATTGAAACATGTCACATGCACGATAACTAGATAAATTACAATATATACTTGTGGTTAATTTATACTCGTATAAATCTTTTAATTAGTATATATATAATATAATATATAGCTAGAGATATTAAATAAAATAGAATATTTGGAGCAAATGTTCCGAGCTCACAATGTGTAAATTGATTGACTGATATGGGAGTTAATGGGTGAGATGATCCAAAATAATAGAAGAATTCAATTATTAGGTGGGACCTGAGTTTCTTGGAATTTTGTTGGTCAAAATGACCTGAATATCAATATATTGAATAATGTTTCATTTGACTTTTGAAACTATTACTGTTATTTAGTGGAATGATGTAAGATTGTCTGGATGCTATCAATCTTCTCTTCTTAGTGCTTTAATTCTGAGCAGTAACTCTCACTCTAGCTATAACATAACTACTGCTGTAGTTCAATGTTATTCCTCACAGCACACCACATATATAGTTATTATGGTACTCTAAATTAATCAATAAATTAATTAATACACACCAAATTGAATCAATTGTTATCGAGAATACCCTAATCTGGATATCCATATAGGATTATATTAGTAATATAGTACAAAATAACCTTATTAAATGTCAACAATCAACAATGTCCTTCCATCTAAAAATGTGTTATTTCAATTTGAATTCGATTTTAAATTCAAATTTAAATTCATTTTCTCTCATCTTTTAGTAAAATGTGTTAGTTCATTTTGAATTCGATTTTGAATTCAAATTCAAATCCATTTTCTCTATTCACTATAACAAACCAGCCTCTTTCATTTTTCAAAGTTTTAACTCCTTCGACCTTGAGATGGTTATTACGATTGTAAAATATTATGTAGTGTTCAAAGGTGTTCGTGCTGGAATTTACAGTGATTGATTTGAATGTGCCGTTGGATTTAATTACATAAACACTAAAATTTATTAACCCAAATTAAATCCCTAATCATGAAATCTCTATGTCGAAATCACCGAGACATAAAATCATAAACTGATACGGAAGCTTACCTGAATCATAAATATTTAGATCTTTATTGTTGAATCGACTGTTGAATTTATTATGGATTTTCCAAATGATCGGTATCACCTTTGTTTTGCTTTCTGTAGAAGGAATATAGATGGCATAATGAATTATCGTTGTTTGGGGACCATAACCCTAAATATATAACTGTGTATATCTGTGATTTTCAATTTTGTTCCTCAATAAATTGAATATCTCCTTATGGTATCTACACATTAATTCCATGATTATCTGGTACCTTTTGTTAGTGCCATCATTATGCACTAAAGTTTGTTTTGGCTAGATATATTCGACAAAGTGTGCTTGGGTATGTTCCTGAAGATAAATGATCCGCTGTGCAAGCAATGAAGAACAGTTGGTGAACTGTTCGCTTTGATGTTCCAGACATACCCATGGACAGTTTAATTATGGCAGTTTCCATGTTTTGAAGATCTTGAGCTGATCCGGTTTAGGAGGTCAAGATACGTTCGTTTGACTACCTTGTGAAGTAGATGCCGTGCTAAAAATAATCCTCTTACTCAAGGAAAGCATCTACACACGTTTGGGAAGATCACAAATCATTATTCACTTACCATATTACCGGCAATTGAAGATTGACGTCAACTAATGAATGAAGCTATAAGAAGACCGATTCATTGCAGCAATCGGTGCTCACTTAATTAGATTCTCTTATCATATTATTTGAGAGTCATTTGGTTTGTGATTTATGTAATAGCTAGAAGTTGTTCCCTAAATTGTTCAACGTGATAGTCTAGCATTTAAGTGTTTTGAGTGAAACACATGAGGGGTTTTCTTAATCCATTTTATACGCAATCTCGGGAGAGATTGTAAGTTGAAGTCGTGGGTATCTAGAGGGAGTCTAGTGTCATGGTTGTGAAGGGATCTAATAGCTTTCATTCAGTGAAATAGTTCGTGAAGAAGAAGGGCGACTTAAGGAGGGAGTCCTGTATGTAAGTTCCTAAATACACTTCATGAAGGAGTAGTGAACGAATCTTCAAGTTTGGACGAAGTCCTCTTAGAGTAGGTTGATTAACCAAATTGGGTTACTAATCTCATGCGTTTTTTACTGCTTTTTATTTACTGTTCTTACGTATGTTCCCAACATATTGAAGAACACTTATATGAAGTACACATAAAACATACCTTGCACGGATTGGAGTTTTTCAATTAAGACCAGAGCAGCTCACCAATTATACAGGTGTGATCTTGGGTTTATTAATCTGTGTTTTGTGTTTATTTTTCCGAGATGGACACGATGAAAGAAGGAGCGTCGACAGTGCGACCCCCGCTCCTTGATGGCAATAACTATGCCTACCGGAAGGCCAGAATGACTGCGTTCATTCGCTCCATAGATGAATGTGCCTGGAAGATGGTGACTGATGGCTGGAAACCTCCCACAAAGAAAGATGAGAAAGGAAAAACTGTTATGAAGCCGAAAGAAGAATGGGACAATGATGACTACCAGATTATGGGATTGAATGCAAAAGCCATGAATGTCATTTTCTCGGCTGTTGACATAAATGTCTTCAAACTTATCTCCACGTGTGAGAAAGCTAAGGAAACATGGGATATACTGCAGACCACTTATGAAGGAACAAGTAGTGTTCGTGCCTCACGAATGCAGTTACTCACCACCAGATTCAAAAATCTATGGATGGATGATAGCCTTGCTGCTATTGGCAAACCTGTTGATGATGAAGACTTAATCATGCACATCTTTGGCGGTTTTGGTGCAGATGATGTGGTTGCTATGAATCTTAAAAACCGCTTTGATTCTCTTACTTCGCAGTAGGTTCAATATGCTCTTCAATCTTATGAAGCGCGTTTGCAAATCTAATTCTCTTCATTTCATCCTAGTGCTAATCTTGCTCATCCTCATTCCCAAGATGGTTGTGGTTTTGATGATCTATCATATGGCTGTGGTAGAGGTGTTTTTTTATCATTCTTCTTGTCGTGGTGTTCCATTTAGAGGACGTGATGGTCGTGGTTTCCCTAGAGAAACCAAAATTATATGTTAACTATGTGGCAAAAATAGTCATGTTGCTCTTAAATGTTTCAAACGATTTGATGTACATTTCACTGGTATTCCTGCTTCACAGGCTTATTATGCTGATTTCTCATGTGATTCTGCCCAAGAAGAAGCCTAGTATGCTCAACAAATTGATCTGCAGTGGTATGACGATAGTGGTACTACTGCACATGTCACAAATGATCTATCAAACCTGCATATCAACTCTCCTTATTATGGATCTGAGATTCTTCAAGCAGGGAATGGTAATGTTCTCTCTATTGCTCATGTTGGTGATTCTTGCTTCCACTTCTCTACATTCTAACAAGCCCTTACTTCTTAGTGATGTTTTGCATGTGCCTGGGATTACTAAAAACCTATTCAGCATATCAAAATTTACAAAGAATAATGTGTCTATTGAATTACATCCCACTTTCTATTGTATTAAAGACATCGCAACTCACAAGATATTGATGAAGGTTCTTTGGAGAAGGGACTGTACCAACTTGATCTCTCTGAGATGCAAACACATAGGGAACAGATGACTTCTTTACCTACTCAAGCTCTCCAGACATCCACTATCTCTGAAGCTGCCACTGCTGCTATCACGCCCCAATTTTCATAAAATAAAATAATAGCAATAATAAAGAAGAGACGTCATTTTTATTAAAATATAAAATATTTAGCATCAAAACAGCGGAAGCTAAATAATAAAAGCTCTTTAAAATCCATCATGACATGTCACCACGCATATTGCCCGAATAAATCATCAACCTGAAAAATGTAATAGCTTTGGAGTGAGTGCTATTGACTCACTGGTGAATGCATTTATCCAAGTTATACAATTATAAAAAATTATAATATGAGTAGCCCGCGACTAATATATATCAGGACATATGCAACTCGTCAGCTAATAATTGTAACCCGTAGGTTAATAATTGTGAACCTGCATAAAAATATAACAAGGATAAATAATATGTGTGTCACATTATGTTTCCCATCTTAACTTTGACTTGAACTTGTCTTTAAACAATTTATTTGAATTATTAAATTAATGGCTAAGTTAGTTAAGTTGTTCAAGTGGGCCTAGAACAAATATTGAGAGTTGGGCTTTATTCATGCATTGTTCTTCATTATTTTTTTATTTCATATATTTACCTATTTATGTATTTATATTAATGTTTATATATTTTATTTATTAATAGGTGGTGCGTGGACTTAACTAACCCGTATAACCCAATCACCCTCAACTCTGGACAACACAAATAAAAAGATGAAAAATACTTTTCTCTCTCCTAACCACCCTCTCCCTCTCTCGACTATCCACGACCTCCAAATTTAACAAAAGCTTCTCTCTCCCAATCTCATATCTTAAGGCAACAACAACTAAATATCAACCATCTCGACATGGAAATAAATTAGTTTTATATGTAAACATTGAAATAACACAATTCAACTGTAATAGATCTAAATTAATTATCATATTTTATAATAAAATTCTGTTTTTATTTTTACATAACAATATTGAAAAATATGTTTGAAAAATAGAATAAATTGCTTACGAAGTAATTATATTTATTTGCGTCGATCAGAATCCTCCGTAGTTATTTTAATCGTCAATAATTGGACAATGTTGTTAATTTTTTTTATTGGTAAATCATTGTAGTCCTACATAAATAATTTCTGACACTGAGAAAACATTGACAAATTACAAAAAATTATGTTTTGTATATGTTCAAGAAAAAATTGAATTGAGTTATCTATAACGTAAAAAAATTACGAGAATATAATATTATATAAACACGGATCAATATATTAAATTATATCAACTGCATAATTATTTTATTTTTTTTATTATGATATATTTATGTGTTATATTTATTTTGGCACCACTACCAATTTTTTCTACAAAAAATTTAAAACGGGCAAAATTTGATTTTAATATATATTTTAAAAACTTTTTGAAAATAAATAAATAAATATAGTATGATATTACACTTTTACGATGCAACACTTTAGTATGGTACCACAACACAATATTATTAATTAATACAACTTATAATTTAATGTCCTATGTTTAGGTGTTTTAACAAAAATACTCCACAGTATAAATAACCATGACAGTTGTGTGTCTATACCAAAAAATAAGGAAAAATAATTTGGTCCACACAACTTATAAATATATATTTTTTTTATTATTTGAAACATATTTTCCAAGTTATTATGTATAAAATAATAAACAAATAAAACAATTGTTATTATCCTCAAAGGTCTAATTGTATTAAGTTTAAAAGTTGAAAGAGCTAACTGAATTAGTTCAAAAATTTAAGAAGCTAACTGGGACAACTTAGTTTAAGTTTCACGATCCTTTCCGAAAAATAGTATAAATTGACTTTTAGCTGGAACATTAACCATATTATTAATTAGATTGTTTTGCTTAAATTGACTTATAAAAATCCGAATATAAATTATTATCTCTGTTCGACAATTTTGTAAGATAAATATTACAATGAATGAATTATGAAGAGTATTAAGTTGAAAACAATTCATACAACTAGTTTATTATATATTTTTCAATTTAAATGTCTACATTATAATATTTAATGAATTGACTACATAATTGATTATTCATGACTATATATTTAAAATTGTAAATTAATGGGTAATATAATATTAATTAATTAATTAATTAATTATATATTTCCCATCAGGGAAACAAACCATTTCTTAAATTTGGAAGCTATGGTGGTTTAGATGGGAAATTTAGATTACTATTTTACTATATATTATCTGGATATAGTAAGATTGTCTTGATTAGGAGTTCAAACTTTTGAGCTCAGCTCAGTTGAGTCTTTGAATATTTGAATTGAACTGAGACTAGTCCTTTAAAGTTAATAAAAATAATATATATATATATATATACACACACACACACAGATACATATACATACATTGTTCATTCCGGGGTGAGTCAGAATCAGTTTAGAGGATGGGTGAATAAACTGATCCAAAACTTAACAATATTTGCGGAATAGACAGAGCCCTTTTGACTCCCGGAGTTATCCGTGCTTTTAGGAGATCAGTTGAGATGATCAGCTAGCTCGGAGTGCTATGTGTGTGCTTGAGGTGTGCAGTTAAGACATGCAACTGAAAACTATAAATAGAGCACACAGACAATTTTATAGAGGTTCGAAGCTCAACTTCTATGTCCTTTCTTCCTTCCACAGAAGGGCAATTCACTATGAAAGTGTAAAGTTCCTTTATTACAGTTACACAGTAAAGACAAATATTGGACCTGGCTGTCGGTGACTTTACGAGTCGGATTCCTTTTCAGCTGGTGCTGTGCCGAAAGCGGCGATCCAACGAAAACAGCCTCCTCATTCGTTAGGGTCGACAGTCTCACACTTGTGATCCCCAACTGCTCGCTGGAGAGATAAGGTGCTATTGATCATCTTTTCAAGGTTTTAGATCTCTTTCGATCTTCAAGAATACAATCTTGAAACTGGTATCAACTGGTGTGCTCCTTTGCGCGTCTTCGGCTTGAGTTGGGTAGTTGATCGGTGTAGAACAGAACTGAGAGAGTGGCTCTGGCTGGAATTCTTCAAAAACTAGCTTGATGAGCAGTTTTGCTCCTTCTCTTCAGTTGGGACTTTTTCTTTGATGAATTTTGAGCTTGAGGCTTTAGAGCTTTTGCGAACGTCTTCGCAGAAAGTCTCTGTGCTGAAAGTCTTGCAAAAAGTCTTAGCAAGAATTCAAGGCCATCTTCTGGGTCACTCATCTTTTATAGTTGAGTGGCTGGTGACTGTTGTTGATCAATGGGTGATCATAAATGATAAAGCCGTTGATGGGCTTTTCATTTAAAGAGCCGTTGGGTAGCCTTTTCTTTTCTGACATGCTTTTATTCCAAGATCTCGGTTGCATTAACTTCAAGATCTTCATGTTGGATTTTTTGAAATTCGAATTTCAGTTACGACTTTTATCTTGATCTTCAATTCTGGCTTTGGCTGGCAGTTGGAATCTTCAATTCTTCAACTGTCAGTTCTGCACATCGTTGGCAGTTTTGCAAGCTCCGGTTTAGATCGTCTTCACCTGGCAGTTTTGAACTAGTGTGCTTCAGCTGGCATTTTGGACTGGTGTCCCTTCAACTGGAATTTCTTTGAACTGGTCTTCAGTTTGGATGCTGGCGCTTCTTCAGTTGGTGTTCTGAACTGGTGCGTCTTCAGCTGGTATCCTCTGAACTGGTACTTCTTCAGCTGGAACTCTCTTGAGCTGGCATATCTTTCAGCTCATATCTTGGACTGGTGTATTCTTCAACTGGCATTCTTCTTTAGCTAGAAATGGTCCTTTCTTTAGCTCGTAGTCTTCTTCAGCTGGAACTTTCTTGAGCTGGTATATTCTTTAGCTTGCACCTTGGACTTGGTGTATTCTTCAGCTGGTATTCTTATTCAGCTGGAATTGGTCCTCTCTTTAGCTGGTAATCTCCTTCAGTTGGAATTGAACTGGTGCCTTGAAACTTTCTTCAATTGGTAATCTTCTTCAGCTGGAATTGGGCACTTCTGAACTGGTGCCTTGAACTGGTATTTTCTTCAGTTCATAACTGTAGACTGATGGCAGTTGGTACTTCGAACTTTGATGGTACCTGCATCTTTCAGTTTACTTGACTTGCTAATTGATCTAGCAATCAAGCTACAGTTTTTCTTTTTTCACAGCTCTTAGGCTGGATGTTTCTTTTTCTTTTTCTCTCCTTTTCTTTTCTTTCTCTTTTCTTTTCTCTTTTCTCTTCTCTCTTTTCTTTTCTTTCTCTCTTGGATTGATCATTTTCAGGCTTTGATAGCTCAATTTTTTTATTTTGATCAACCTTGGTTTTCTGCTTGATTTCTTTTCAATTTTTCAAAGCTCCTTGTATATTTTGACATCTCATCAAAACCCCAGTCAGGAAAACTCTTGATAGTTTTTCCTAACAATTTCTCTCTTTTTGATGATGTCCAAAATATGGCAAAATTGAGCAATGATGGAAAAACTGATTGTGAGAAATTTTTGACTTGTGTAAAAGAGAACACAATCAAGCAAGAAAACTTTTCATAGCCAAGAAACTGATTAGATTTCTTTCAATCTACAACAGTTTTTCTTTTTCTTTTTCTTCATCTTTTTCTTCAGTTTCTAGCTCTTAAGCTGCTACGCTTCTTCAGCTGGTACTCATCTCCTTTTTCTTCATCTTCTTTTCCACCAATTGCTAGATTCTCCTTTTTTTTCTAGCATTCCTTCAGACGTCTCCTCAAAATTTCCCCTGAGGCTGTTGACGCTTCTCTTCTCTAGCAGTTTCGACAGTCCTCATTTCTTCTCCCTGAGGTTGTACTTCCCCCTGAAACTGCAAAGGTTCTCCCTGAATCTCATCCCAGAGACTCAAAAAGTTTCCATCATTCCTCTCAATTTCTTCATTCTTTTCCCTTTTTTGGCATCATCCAAAAGGGTGTGCAGTTGTAGATCAAAGGATAGAATGAGAACGTGTGGTAACAAGCTGAAGGTAGTAGCAAGGTTACCTTCATATGGGGAGGGGTATGACTATTCTTGTGATGGTGAGGGTAGCCAGTTAGATGCTTCTTCTGTTGGCATGAATTACCATAGATCTGGAAGTGGAGACTGAACTTGAGGTTCAGTTGTCATCATGGCCAAACTTGTGAAGAATTCGTCAGTTGGAGATGGGTGGTTGAACTCAATTGGTAAGGAAGATGAGTTGGATGGCTCTGCAAAAGGTAGAGGAGGTGCGGCTGGTACTCCATGCTGGATTCTATGAATCATCGAATCCATGATCTCTTAGAGTGTTGAGCTTTTGTGTCCAAAAGCAGGTTTTTATGGCATTAAAGTGGCTGATAGGTGAAACCCAACTGAAGCTCCAGCTTGTTGATAGGTCCTGACTCTCTCGCTTCGCTAAGCTGGTCGGGGGTCTCGCTGAAGATTCTAAGCAGGAGCTGAGAGCTTGGAGCTAAGCTGGGGCCACAACTGATGGGATCAGCTGAAGTCCCCCGATTAATTAACTGAACTGATGGAGCCAAGAGTTTGGAGCTGTAGCTGAAAAACCTAGAGCTGAGATGGAGGCCCAAACTGAAAGAGCCGACTGACGAGCTCAATTAATGAAGCCAAAACTGATGGAGCAAAACTGAAAAGTGCCAACTGATGAGCAAAAGTCGGAAGTTGGAGCTGAAGCAGCCCCGCCGGCGCAGGAACCCCGCGACTGCAGAACGGTGCTCACGGTGAAGCACTCCCATGAGCGCGCGACCACCGCGAGCGCATGGCACCCCAGCCCCGTGAGCGCGGGGCGGTCAGTTCGAGTCCCTTGATCAGTCTCAGCCGCGATCAGTTCGAGCTCCAGTCGATCAGTTTCAGCTGTGGTTTCGGCAGTTTCGATCTTTAATGCTCTCCACCACTTGGCCAGTTGGAGAATTATATGCACGCGATTCTAGCTAGAAGTAGGAGGAGTTTGGGGAACCACCTGCCAATAACTCCACCTTTTGCCTTTCTCTCTCTTAACTAATAAATCATCCACCATCTCTCTTCATTCACACAGATACCCTTGGGGGGATTGTGGAGGCATTCTCCCCCAGATCTCCCATACTTTACCATTCACCACCACCACCACAGTTCCAGAGAAAATGAAAAAGAGGAGAGAAGAGGCAAAGAAGCTCAAGCCCAAGGAAGAGGAACGAGAAGAGGAATCCGACTTCAAGCTGTCCGTGGAAGCTAGGCTTGCTCAAGGACCCTCCTTTTTAGTATTTCTTTCCTTAGCTTAGCTTATTTGTGGGGATTTATCCCAAAACTCTCGAGATAACAAGTATTGTAGAAGTGTATATTTTATTTATCTTTCGATTTATGAAATGGAAAGCTTTTATGATGTTCGTGTTGTCTTGAGCATGATGAAGAGCTAGTCCTTTACATTATGGGGTAGATAATCGATTTGGTTTCGATCTATGCTTGTGATGGTTGGTTTCTTGTTGTTGGAATTGTGCTTGTTTATGTTGAGTACTTGGCCACAATTTAACATTGCTAGGCTTTAGATGAGACCGAGAGGAGATTCTATAGCCTGACTTAGGTTCCTTCAACATTAGGTGAATTGAGTTTCATAAGCCTAATTGTTAATCTTGCTCGTATACTATAGCTGATGGGGGGTTTAATGGATTAACGGTGACATTAAATGAAGTTAAGCCACTTGAAGGGGTCTATTGTACGTGTCGGATTAACATAATCGACTTGAAACAAGCTAGGAGAGAACCAATGAGAGAATCTATACCATAATGCTCTTCCCATAATATTTTTACTTCATATTTGTTATTGTTGGTGTTGTTAGTTAATCTTGTTATTTAAATCCCTTAGTTTAGCCAAACCGACCAATTCCTTATTTAGAATGTTTAGGTTGTGTTTAATTTCATGTGCACATTGACAATTGTAGCGTAGAAAGGTAATAGCCCAGATTAAGCTTTCCTCGAGAGACACGGTCCGAGTTAGCTCACTGCCCTACAATCGACCCCGTCCTCTTGTGGGTCCGGATCGAAGTAGTTGCGTAGGACCAACCAGAAAACAAACACTTGTTTTTCTGATGGAGAATCAATAGTATTCTGATATCTTATGTCAATTGAATTATGGTTGTTTTGTTTTATTCTGGCTTACATTTTTTTCTGAAATGTGGATTGTATAATGGCTTTATAGCATGAAAATATGTTCTTTTCATATTAAAGATGTCTGTCTAATCATGATACGTTTTAGTATTCACTACACATTTGATTTCTAGTGACGGACAATCCTGTGACTAATTGTTTAATTCTTGTTATTAAATACACTTAGTTACGGAAATTTTGCTCTCATCGCCCTTCGTTATTGTCTCTATAGATAATTTTAAATAATGAGAGTAAAGGTACCCTCTCTATTGTTGTAATATATTTAATGAGGATAAATTTTCAGAAGAGATCCATAAGGTCCCCTCATTATATGTTATTAAATTCATAGAAATTCCCATCATTATTTGCTTTTAGCTTCTCATTGTATATTAATTTTGGAATTTAAAATTACCATTTAAATTTTTATTACTCTCATTAAATATCACTTGTTGTGGTCATTTATAATTTAAATTATGCAATTAACATATAGACGAATCATATTTAATGATAGATGTTGCCACAATGAAGAAGTTTCTAGAACAAAATAATTATATAACCAACCATCGTCCAAACATCCATAAATTCAAATACATACATAAATTTATACAAATTGTCAATCTGAGGTCAATCGAACGCTCGGGAGTAAAATCTGTCAGTCGAAAGGAATAGTAAAAGTAATTTTTGAAAGGGAGTCTTTCTTCATTTTTCTTCAAACGACTTCCTCATCATCCCGACTCGAGTTGGTTCAATAGTACTCGAGTCAACGATTCTCCTGGTATTTTTGAATTTTGTGTCTGAGGTCGTTTGGACCTCAACATTGAATAAAACAACTTTAATTGAATTCGAAAAATGTTTTATCAGTATTTTATATCTGAAAAAGTTATACCCGTCTCGGAGCCACTTTTCCTATAAATAGGGGAGGGGGGATTCATATATGACTTGCTCACTCTCTCTCTCTCTCTCTTCTCTCTCATTCTCTCTTTAGTTCGTGTTGACGAATGAGAGAAATCTGGACCTGCGCCGAGTAAATCGTGTATGCGGGCCCAGGTTAAGTTTTGTTGGGGGGGAGGGGTTGCTGCTGCGGGAGCAGCTGTCGAGCGCCGGAAGACTGCCGGAGAGCCGCCGCCAGCTGTCGTGGATGGCCGGAAATCACCGCCGTCGCGCCGTCGCTTCGGACCTCTCGTTCCGGTCCATTTCTTATCCTTTATAGTTGAAATTTTAATATGTTGTGTGTTTTAAATAGTGCTTTATTTCGTATGTTGAGTGAGTCGTCGTCCGGTGGCCAGAAACCGGCGAAAATGCCAGAAAACATAAAAAATAAAGGGATGTCGATCAGTTTGAGTTTGGGACCATTTTCGCCCATTTTGGGTCTTCAAATCGAAAAACTTTGAACTAGAAAGTTGCTCGAAATATTATTTCCTATAGGATTGCCAAGTTTAGTAATTTTCCGATAAGTTTTGATTAAAATTGATTATTTTAATCAGGCGGTTATTTTTATAATTAGAGAATGTGATTTCAGAAAATTTTGAAAATTGTATAGTTTAATAAAGATATATGTGGGGTCATGTCTGATTATTTTTATAATTTTTGGATAAGTAAAAAGTGCAATCGAGGTTAGCTGAGTAAAATTTGATTAAAATGACAAGTTACGGAAAGTGACCTCTGTCAAATCTTTTGGTCCCATTAAATTGAAATTATATTTTGAAATTTATTTCATTCTGTGTTGAAGTTGTACGAGGTCTCTGGAGTCGCACATTCTTAATTGAAATATAATTAATTAAAGTAAATAAAAGCTCCAATTAAATTAAAGTCGAGTTCTGAGCAGCAATCTTAAAATAAAGTTTGACCTTGTAGGACCTGTTGAGCCAGTCAAAGAAGCTGACGGATGAGTATCGAGAAGTTTGATCACCTGAGTTGATCTAATCGAGGTGGGTTTATTTGCAAAACCTATCTATATTTGAGTTATTAACTCAAAAATGTGATAGTCATAGTTAGAATATCCAAATAAAATATTTGAAGAATTATCTGCTCAAGTCTCTGCTAGAGGAATAGTATTATATTGTTGTATAATTAATGAGAATATAGTATTATACTGCTGTATATTATTGAGAACATAGATTATGCTGTGCATAATTATTGAGAACATAGATTATGCTTTGCCATAATCATTGAGAACATAGATTATGCTTCATCATAATTATTAAGAATATAGATTATGATTTATCACAATAAACGAATATAGATTATGCTTCGACATAATTAAATAGAATAGATTATGCCTTGACATAATTAAAGTCTATGGGTTAAAAGTTAAGGTGTAGAGTTTAAAGTTCATAATATAGATTAAGGTTAGTGTTTATATTTAAAGTCTAAAAGTCATAGTTTAAAGTTACAATAAATTAAATGTTTATTGAGTATTGATTATACTTGTGTCTAATGAGTTATAATTTTTGGCTTGTATATTTATTATTGAACTCAAGTTATAGAATGATTTCCGTTTAAGGAATAAGAAGCATAATTGAACTAAGTTGCTAAAGGAATTAAAGATTATCACAATTGCTATATTAAGAGGATGACATAATTCTTATACTTATGTCATATTATTTGATTTATAGAGAACATAGAATTGAGGATTGGCGTGAACTGTGATTCTTGCAATTATGATGTTAATCACTAAAGGTGTCACTGTAAGGTAACCCCTGCACATACACGTGATCTGGGAATCACTATAGGAGTCAATGCTAGGTAATTCCTGGTATACTCAGGGTCAATGCTAGGTGATCCCTCGTACACTCTTCTCAGATTAGCGAGGCAACCCCTCATTTTTCCTATCAGCGACATGTCATAGAGTGCAGTAGACGACAAAAGGAGCTATAGGGTACCAAAGAGAAGTAAAGGTTTGTAGAAATGGGAAGGGCTTTCGCGTTTTGCTTTCCATTATCTGTATTTGTATTTTGGATATTCTGTTATAGTTTTTATTAAAGAATGAGTTAAAAGTTTAACCCACTGAGTGCTTTAGTACTCACGCCCAAAATATTTTCAAAATGTTTTTCACAGGTTGAGATGCTGAAGGTGATGACTCGATGTCCTGTTGTGGGTTGATCATGCCTTGCTGTCTCATTCAGAATAAATTATTGCTCATGAGTATGTTGTCATGTGATACAATATTACTCCATTGATTTCCGCTTAAACTCTGATACAGTTGCCCCATAGTATGATTGCATGCTATGTTTTATTGTTGGGCTTATCTAAATTGTATACCTTATTTGAATCGTGATAATTAAAGTCCCAATTCTTTTTCATAAATCCAAGCATGTTTCTTTACAGTTTTGGGCCTATGAGTTGGTCATATTTGGTTGAGTCTTGGATTCTGTTTATTTACCAGTTGACCTATGAATGGGTCTTAAAGTTGATTAATTGCTTCTATCCTATGAATGGGACATAAAATAATTTATTTGCCTCTGGCCTATTGATGGGTCTTAGTTGTTGTGACCTATGAAGAGGTCTTGTTTATTTGAAAAGTCAAAATCCTATCTATTAATTGTTGGATTCTGTTTGAATTTGATTGGCCTGTGAATATGCATTCTTTTAACTTCGTTGATACGTTGAAAGACGTGGATTTCTTCCAGTTACAGAGGTTATGCTGCCCAAATTTCTGGGGAATATAATCTAATCTTGTTCTACAGCCATTTCATTTGATTATCCTACATAGTACATCCCTTTTTAGTAACACCCCGACCCTCATTTATTACTTCTTTTGGGACCGGGACAGTACAGAGGACCTCCTGGATTTTGAATTATGCTACCTTTTTCCTTCTATTTTTTCCGTAGTGTCCTCGTCCTAATCTTCAGGACCGAGGCGTTACATCCAACCATATTAAGATAGTGAATCTCAAATAAGTCACGTCATAGATAAAAATCAATAGACTAATATAATACCTCCAAAGAAAGCATTTTTGGATCCTCATGAAAAAGAAAAAGAAGTAACAGTTAGTACCCATCTTTGGCCCGATGTTTAGTGTCGAATTGTGTCATTTTAATTTATTGATTTTATTGTGTTTAGTATTTATTTTGTTTAATTTTATATTGTTATGTATTGATTTTATGTGTTTATTTGTGTTTATTGCTCTAATGGTGGATTGTGCCAAGTGTTGCAAAACTTGAGCTTTTAATTATAAAAACAGGTATTTTATGGACATTGGTGGCAAGTGGAAAAATTGGTTAAGTTGGAGTCTTGAGATTTTAAAAAAAGAATGGAGGAAAAAGCTCCCGCACAGGCGGGCTAAGGAGCGCGGGCGGGGCACGAAAAGGCCGAGAGCCTCGCGCCCCCGCCGCGCCCAGCACAGGCGCCCCCGCCGCGCGCAGTGCCCTCGTGGGGCTAGCCCCCGCCGGCTCACCCCAGCCGCGCGCCGCTGGCCCCTGCGGCGCCCTGCAGCCCGTCGGCGCGCGGGCTATTTCCTATCCTTCTCGGGTCCTGTTCTCCTCCATGTTCGTTGCAATCCCACTAGTTTTCACTCCAGTTCCTTCTGATGTTACTAAAATTTGATCAAGGACTTTTTGAGCCATTTTTAATCGTTAGATTTTTAGGTTATCATTGCCTAAACTTCTAGAGTAGACTTTTGGGCATAAAAATCTTCCACAAAATCCCTTCATTAATTAATCCCTTACCATCAACTCCCATCACCTTCTCTCTCTCTCTCTCTCTTTTTCTCTCTCTTCCTTCATTTTCACGGATCTCTCTCTCCCTCTCATATCTAATATTAGATTTTGGGGATCCAGGAGATACTCACTTCACTTCACTCTCACCACTCCACTCTCTCTCTCTCAACCATACCATTCTCTCCATTCTCTCTTCTTCTACACACACTACACACACTAATCTCTACACCATTTTCCTTCACCATTTCCACCATCACCTTTAAAAAGGGAAGATGAGAAAAGGAAGAAGAAGGGAACCAAGCCAAGCAAGGAGAATGAAAGACGAGAAAGGCCCGACGATGAGCCATCCGCGGAAGTTAAGCTCGAAGGAGGTTTCTCTTTTATTTTCTTTACATTTCTTAGATGTTTGTGGGGATATGTCCCAAAACTCTTGAAGAATACGTAATATTATAGAAGTTTGAGTTATTTACATTTGATTTATGAGATGACTTTCTTCTATGGTATTTGTGTTGTGTTAAGCATGTTTAGTGGCTAATCTCTCTATTATGGGGTAGAGGATCGATGTGGTTTTGATCTATGCTTGTTCTTGTTGATTGTTGTTGTTGGAATCGTGCCTTTTCATGTTTAGGTACTTGATCACTACTTGAACATTGATAGGATTTAGAGGAGTCTTGATTGTGAATCTAAATCCGGAAATTGGTTCCTTCGACGTTAGGTGCATGGGGTTCCTAAGCCTAATATGTTAATCTTGCATGTATGGTATAGCTAAGAGAGGTTTAACGGATAGACGGTGACAGGAATTGAAGTTAAACTAATTGGAAGGGTCTATCATGTTTGTGAGAATAACATTATCAACTTGACTTAAGCATAGTAACAAAGCCATTGAGAGAATCTACACCATAATACCTTAATCAAACTTGTTTCCTCTAATCTCGATTTTATTTGTGTTTTTGTATTTAATCACCTTGCTTTATTGTTTACTTCGAATTTGTAGCGTAATCCTCATCAAACCCCGTGTTAGAATGTTTAGATTTTATTTTAGTTGTTTTGTCGAAAGTATGTGTAGCCTATAGATAGTTCTTTCACATAAAGTCTTCCTTGAGAGACCGACTCGGGTTAAGCTCATCACTTCTACAATCGACCCCGTCCAATTGCGGGTGTGGTCCTAAGTAGTGTCTAGTGAGCATAAAACCGAAAATTATATGTGTAAATTATAAGCCTACGGAGTGGTCACATTGAAAAATCCGGTGACAAATGCTACCTTCCAAGTGAACGGCCATTGAGTCAAGCCATACTATGAAGGGTGTTCACATGAAGCCGATGAAGAGGAATTGAAACTTATCAATTCCAATTAAATTTTCCACAAATTTCGTCTAGCTCGAGACATTAAAATGAGCGCTGCATGGGAGGCAACCCATGATTTTTATTGTTTAATTTTATTTTCTCTTGCCTTACCTTAAATTGGTTCATGGTATTTTGTGGAGTGGAAAATTTTTAATTGGGAAAATAATTTTGCAGGGGTGGAGAAGAGAAGAAAAACAGCGCAAGAAGGCGCAATTTCGGGAAAAGGAAAAAGGACACAGCGCGGGCGGGGTGCGAAAAGGCCGACAGCCTCGCGCCCCCGCCGCGCGCACAACGCCCCCGCGGGGCCAGCCACGGCCCCCGCCGCGCCAAACGCCCCCGCGGGGCTCCTCCCACCGAGCCCCACCGCGCACCCTCCGCCCCCTCTCCCCGCCGCGCTGTCCTCCCCCGCGGGGCACCTCTCACACGCCCCCGCGGGGGGCTCTCTCCTTTGCTCTCCTTCTCTCACTCTCTCCATGCGACACATACCACCCCCGCGGGGCCCATCTCTTTTAACACTTGTGGACTTCATTCACCATTTGTACTCCTCTTCTGGACACTTGTAATCAACCTCCTCATCAATAATTCACCTACTCTTTCACTCCCCATCTTCATATACACCCTTCAGCATTTCCCCAAATTTCATCCTCATTTCTGCTAAATTTCACAGCACCTACTTCATTCTCCCCCCCGAAATTCCGCCGAAAATTCACCAAGATCTTCCAAACCCCGCCGCTCTATTCAGCCCCGCCGCGCTACACCGCCCCGCCCGGCTGTTTTCTTGTGCTCTAAACCCAAATTGTTGCTGCATTTCATCTCCCTGCAAAGCTCCAACCTCCTCACCATGGGCCCAAATATGAAGCTCCCCAAACTCTTTGGAGGAAAGGGCAAAGACAAGAGCAAAAATGCTAGCAAACCCACAAGCACGGACAAAGGCAAAGGACCGGAAGGCACAAGCTCTCCGCCAATGGTCTCGGACCTCCGACAACAATATGGAGCTCCATTCCTCATCACAACTCCTACTGAAGGTAACCGTTACCTCACTCTCCGTAAACATGAGATATCTTGTCCTCGCTACATTGATTGGAAGTTGATGCGGGAGTTGAATTTGGAAAAATAATTAATGGAGTATCTTAAGGTGTTAAATTTGCAAACCTTTGCTAGGATGCAATTTTATGCTTATGATAATGTGGTGCTTGAATTTTTGGTGTCATTTCAATATGATGAGGATGAGGGAAAGAGTTGTACGTTCCGAATGTTTGACATGCAATATAACCTCACTTTGGCTGAATTGCGGGATTACTTTGATTTCCCAACTACGGGGATCAAGCACATGCCGCCAGACTTCAATGGTGCGGATGCATGGTATGAAATTTCGGGGTTCCGGAATTGGAATACAAAGGGCATTCCAAGCAAATTCATCGAGGATCCCGCCTTGTCCGTTGTTCACAAGTTCTTGGCATACAACATTTCGGGCAAGGAGCAAGCTAACAAGATGAATTCCACTGAGGTCTTCCTTCTTTGGTGTGCCAAGAAAGGAAGGAAAGTGTGTCCGTCCACCTTCATTTTGAGCACTATCAAGGACGCAGTCCTGCGGAAGACCCAGCACCCTTCTTTCTGTGCATTTATCTCCGCCCTTTGTGCCAAAATTGGCGCACTTGATAAGGATGCCCCAGCTCCCCTTGGGTACAGAAGGCTCGACGCCCCCATAATTGACAAATGGTAGCTAATGCGAACCGAAGTGATCTACAACGAGCGAGAGGTGCGCCATCATGCGAAGAGGACTTGTGTCGGCACCTTGAAGCAAATCCAGTGCAGTACCATGGAGCTTACAGGAGGTTCCTCGTCGGCTCCACAGGAGCCCAATGAAGAGGGTGACGACGATGAGCATGACGCCGGTGGGCAATAACGAGGAAATGTTGGGCATCACGAATACCACATGACTGCCATGGACTGGGGCTCATTGCAGGGCTACATGGACACTACGATGGATCAATTCCAGTAGTCCATTACCGACACCATGAGCTCCTTTGGCACTCAATTGCAGGATTCCATGTCCACCTACTGGCAAGAGCACAATGTCCGCATGATGCAGCAGCAAGAGAGGATTGATGCCTCTTTTTAGTCCATCCACGAGGATATCACTGCAGTGCATGACGATGTTCGGGGCCTCTACGCTCGAGTTGACCGACACGACGAGCAAATCCAAGCCCTCCAAACGAGCTGGGATGCCTGGACTCTTGCCTCCTCTTTCACGCCGATGAATCCACCACCTTATCCACCACCAGAGCAGTAATGATTCTATTATGTATTTCGTGTTTTAAATGGTTCGTGTTCGTGTGTGTTATTTTTGTAATATATTGTTCGTATTTTCCGTTTGTGTTTCCTAATGTTGTTTTGTAGAAGCTCGTGCACGTTGCCGGTTTTCTACAAAATTGTGACATTCTCTACCCCTTTTCTCTTTTGCTTGCATTAGTTTTCATTCATTGAGGACAATGCTTGTTTTAAGTGTGGGGGAGCGCATGTTATGCATGTTATGTTATGTATCGAATTTTGTTGTTTTTGCTTTATTATGTTGGTATCAATGACATCATGTTAATTGTGTTGGTTTTGATATGCATGATTATTTGTTTTAGTTATCTTAGTATAGTGTCATTCCCCCACTTAGTATTTTAACTTGCCCGACGGTCAAACTTGAAAATTTTCGATATGAATCTTCAAGGAATTACTTTCAAGTTGATCATGAATGAAGAATGTATTTCGTGGTGTCACTCTTAAGCATGAATTATTTTTGAATGAGATCACAATTTTATGATTAACGTCGAAGAGTCTTGCTCTTGAAAGAATAGGAAACATGTTCGGCCTTGTTCTTGAAAACTACTCCCTTTAATCATTTATCCTTGTTCAAAATAAAAAAAAAAGTGAGAGAAAAAGGGGGGAAAATAAGGATCTCTACTCCTCTAGTTGATTTATTCGACTATGAGTATGGGAAACCACGCAAGGACACTAGGGATGTCCGCCCTATGGTTGAACCTTGTGATTTTTGATCCATACCCCCCCTTGAATATGTTTAAATAAATGGGATTGCATTCCGGATTCTACTCCTCTCATGTGTGTGTCAATCCTTTCACGTGTGCATGATGAGTATGGGAAACCACATTAGGAAGCTCGGGTATGCTCGATGATTTGACCTAATGATCCTTGTCCTGTGTTTGCAATCCTCATTTTTTTCACTTAATGAAGTAATTTAATAATTGTGGAGGTGATTTGTGGGGATGTAAATTAATTGAATTTGGGCTAGCATGTTTTTCTTAGGCTTGAGAGGACAAGCAATTCACTTGATAAGATATTGTGACCACATTCTTGAATAATGAACGCTTTTGTGGGAACCATAAATCGTGATCAATTATATGATTGAGTTGCGAGTTTTTCCTTCTTGATTCATGTTTTTAATTTCTTGTTTGCTAAGTGTGGGAGAGTTGTTTAGTGTCCAATTGTGTCATTTTAATTTATTGATTTTATTGTGTTTAGTATTTATTTTGTTTAATTTTATATTGTTATGTATTGATTTTATGTGTTTATTTGTGTTTATTGCTCTAATGGTGGATTGTGCCAATTGTTGCAAAACTTGAGCTTTTAATTATAAAAGCAGGTATTTTATGGAAATTGGTGGCAAGTGGAAAAATTGGTTAAGTTGGAGTCTTGAGATGTTAAAAAAAGAATGGAGGAAAAAGCTCCCGCACGGGCGGGCTAAGGAGCGCGGGCGGGGCTCGAAAAGGCCGAGAGCCTCGCGCCCTCGCCGCGCCCAGCACAGGCGCCCCCGCCGCGCGCAGTGCCCTCGCGGGGCTAGCCCCCGCGGCGCCCTCCGCCCCCGCCGCGCCCAGCCTCCGCCGGCTCGCCCCAGCCGCGCGCAGCTGGCCCCCGCGGTGCCCTGCAGCCCGTCGGCGCGCGGGCTCTTTCCTCTCCTTCTCGGGTCCTATTCTCCTCCATGTTCGTTGCAATCCCACTAGTTTTCACTCCAGTTTCTTCTGATGTTACTAAAATTTGATCAAGGACTTTTTGAGCCATTTTTGATCGTTAGATTTATAGGTTATCATTGCCTAAACTTCTAGAGTAGACTTTTGGGCACAAAAATCTTCCACAAAATCCCTTCATTAATTAATCCCTTACCATCAATTCCCATCACCTTTTCTCTCTCTCTCCCTCTCTCTTTTTCTCTCTCTTCCTTCATTTTCACGGATCTCTCTCTCCCTCTCATATCTAATATTAGATTTTGGGGATCCAGGAGATACTCACTTCACTTCACTCTCACCACTCCACTCTCTCTCTCTCAACCATACCATTCTCTCCATTCTCTCTCCTTCTACACACACTAATCTCTACACCATTTTCCTTCACCATTTCCACCATCACCTTCAAAAAGGGAAGAGGAGAAAAGGAAGAAGAAGGGAACCAAGCCAAGCAAGGAGAAGGAAAGACGAGAAAGGCCCGACGATGAGCCATCCGCGGAAGCTAAGCTCGGAGGAGGTTTCTCTTTTATTTTCTTTACATTTCTTGGATGTTTGTGGGGATATGTCCCAAAACTCTTGAAGAATACGTAATATTATAGAAGTTTGAGTTATTTACATTTGATTTATGAGATGACTTTCTTCTATGGTATTTGTGTTGTGTTAAGCATGTTTAGTGGCTAATCTCTCTATTAGGGGGTAGAGGATCGATGTGGTTTTGATCTATGCTTGTTCTTGTTGATTGTTGTTGTTGGAATCGTTCCTTTTCATGTTTAGGTACTTGATCACTACTTGAACATTGATAGGATTTAGAGGAGTCTTGATTGTGAATCTAAATCCGGAAATTGGTTCATTCGACGTTAGATGCATGGGGTTTCTAAGCCTAATATGTTAATCTTGCATGTATGGTATAGCTAAGAGAGGTTTAACGGATAGACGGTGACAGGAATTGAAGTTAAACTAATTGGAAGGGTCTATCATGTTTGTGAGAATAACATTATCAACTTGACTTAAGCATAGTAACAAAGCCATTGAGATAATCTACATCCTAATACCTTAATCGAACTTGTTTCCTCTAATCTCGATTTTATTTGTGTTTTTGTATTTAATCACCTTGCTTTATTGTTTACTTCGAATTTGTAGCGTAATCCTCATCAAACCCCGTGTTAGAATGTTTAGATTTTATTTTAGTTGTTTTGTCGAAAGCATGTGTAGCCTATAGATAGTTCTTTCACATAAAGTCTTCCTTGAGAGACCGACTCGGGTTAAGCTCATCACTTCTACAATCGACCCCGTCCAATTGCGGGTGTGGTCCTAAGTAGTGTCTAGTGAGCATAAAACCGAAAATTATATGTGTAAATTATAAGCCTACGGAGTGGTCACATTGAAAAATCCGGTGACAAACATAATGCAGAAAAAACAAGGTTATCTGGCCATCTAATTATACTTATCACTGAACAAACAAAGCTACCAATCATTTGGACAAATGAAAATACACAATAATTAATTTGAAATCTATAATTACTATAGACGATCAATGAAAAAGTGACACACAAGATGGTTGAATATTTAGAGAAAAGCAAAGAGAACTACATAGATACTTACCTTGTTCGTCGTATATTCATTAATAACTTGCAGTTAAGTTTCAGAGGTTAAATTCTTAGAAAGATATATACCTTTAAAGTGTACCGGTATACTCCCCAGCCATTTATCATATTCTATTGTACTCATAGGTTTATGGTTTCTTACGAAACTCACCTAATATGACAACATCTTTTACTTTTCGAACTTTACTAGCAGAGGATGAGAAAACTTAATGAAAACAAATCAGTAACATAAAAAAATCAAAAAAACAAAAAATAATATTAAATAGAAAGATTAAACTTGAGTTTACCAATGGCTGAATTGTCGTAAGTTGAGAAGTAATGGAGACTGATGAATCTCGTAAAAAAATGAGATCATTCAAGCATAATACATATAATTCTAGCATATAAGTTTAAAACAACTATAAATATAACAGTTAACAAATAAATTACCATTAGAATCTCCAATAGCCTTCGATCCCCTTTGTCCCTTTCCATATTGTAGCACCCCGATAGTTTATTCGTTGCTCAAGCATGCATATATATTTATATATATAATAATATTACGTTCTTATAAGTCGCGCCTAATAATATTTTCATAATTTTAATTTATTATGATATATATATATATTTATATATATGATTTATAGTTCAATTTAATTTAAGTGGAGCCTATATTTCTTTCTTGGTTATATGTGGCCCAAATATTTTAATTTTTGCTTTTATTTTTCTCAAAGCCCTAAACTCAAGCCATTTGAAGCCCATTATCTAGTACTGTGAGAATGAAGACCTCCGCCCTTGCCGCCTCAATGTCACCATTGGAGAACCCTAAACCTAACTTGCCACCATTGAATCCGGGATTTCCTCCAAGAATTTGCAAAAACTTTGGAAAGATAATCAAACCAAATACAACATTCCCAAAATAAATTTTCGAATCCAAGTATAAATAGGGGTCTCCTCCTCATAACAAATCACACCAACCATTTGGAGCTTCTCCTCTTGAATCTTCGATTTCTGCTCTCCTCTGAGGTTCCTAGGTACACTATCTTCTTCTTCTTCTTCTTGTTCTTTTATTTCACCCGGTCTCTGTAGTTTTTTTTGAATGTCTGGTTTTTTTTGTTTGAGTCGGCTTGGGTTATGAGATAGAGTGGGAGACAGTAAAGTTTTTTGGGGTTGCGTGTCTAGTGTGAGGGAAAACTCTATTGTGCCTCGTACTTTTGTTAAAAAGTTGCAATTCATATTATGTATATGTCATACTCTCACACACAATATATATATATATATATATATATTTATATAGTAGTTGTTTTAACACACGCACCCCTATGCACATGATTAAATTATATGCATTATATCACCAAACACACACACGTACACGTAAACATATACATATATATTTTCACACCTATATATATATATATATGTTACTCTGACACTAAAGCTGCACACACACACATACATACATATATATATATATATATATATTATTCTAGAGCTATATTAAATGCACCTATATATATGTGTATATTCTATGTATATATTTTCTGCACACACACATATAGAATATGTATATATATACACGCACACCTATGTACATATATATATATATATATATCCATAGCTATATTATATACAACACACACATACATAACGTATATATATATATATATATATATATAATGCGCACACACACACACTTTCCCATACATATAAATGAACACACGCACATGCATACATATATATTATTATTCTATGCAATATATATATATATATATAAATAATTATGCATATATATATAATTCGTTTTACCTGATGTTCTTTATCTATAGCATTAGCTTAATTTAATAATTTAATATTATGTTAATTATTTATTATTATTATGTTAGGCGGCATGCGTGGATAAAAAAATTATAGCTATATTAATTTTTCTATCAAAGTCCAAGTTAAGGTGGGGATTCTCTTAGAGAATAAATACGAAACTCTTATCTTTGTTATATTTATATATGCGGTGTGCAGGTGGGCCTTCGGGCTATTGCTATGGGCCTACGGGCTATTACTATGTTTAACCTACGGGTTATATGCTATGTTGGCCCACGGGCTCTATGATATGCTATGCTATGTTATGGCTTGTTTCTTACTGTTATATTTGTATAACTCGGATAATTGTTACCCCACTGAGTTAATAGCACTCACCCCAAAGCTATTTATGTTTTCAGGCTAAGGAAGCTCGGACGGTGTGGTGGGGACGAAGTGATGGAATAAAGACTATAGTTTTTAAATATTTTTAAACATTTTATTTTTTTTCCGTTGGAATAGACTCTAAATTTATATTTCTTTTATTATGAACAAACTTTTGGTGATTATTATTTAATAGTCTACCATTTCATTGCCTAAATAAATCTATGAAATTTTTGAGACGTCACAGTTGGTATCAGAGTCAGGTTTACGTTTCTATAGACTTGCTAAAAAAATGATAAAAAAATATTTTATAAAAAAAAATCCATCACCACGTCCGCCGCATCGCTCCGAATAAAGGTAAATATTTATGATTTATGATATTATGCATGCATAATTTTGTCCTCGAATTTAAAATTTGAATCTGTGGATAGATGGATATGTTTGCTAACCGTCCTAGAGCAAAGAAGACCAGATTTGTGACTCGAGAGGAAAGGTTGTGGCTGGATTTTAAGGAATACAAGTGGGCTGAGTCAATTGGAGTGGAAAGAAACCTCCTGAGGATCCTTAGGATATGGGAGGAGCTAAGGGAAGAAGGCGGAGCATGGAGGTCACTAGAAGCTGGCCACAAGGTGGTGCACTCGTTGCCAAATCTCCTTAAAGAGGATGGAAGAAATTTCCTCAATGATCATTTGGACTACACGCCAGGAATAGGGGAGATATGCCAATTTGAAAAATTCATAGGCGAACTCCTCACATATTGGGAGGGTTTAGTGAATGGACATGGACCACATGAAGATGTTGGCGAGCAAATGAATTCTAACGAAGTGGAAAGCCCTAGCGAAGCCAATAATGCACCCGTTAACATCAACGATTAGATAATTTAGATGTCTTCTTTTATTTAAATGATTTAGTGTTTTCCTTTGTATGAAAAAAAACTTTTATTTGATTAAGGAAATAATAAGTTTGTTTTTATTTATTTTTATCGGTGTTTCTTATCTCCTTTGCTATCTGTAAATCAAATAAATAGGAAAGGTATGGCTAACAGACGCCGCAACGTTCGAGCTGATAGTGAAGAAACCCAATCAGACAATGACAATGCAAGACGGGATCCTCGCAACCTGCCAACCTTTGTACAAGAGCTAGCGGAAGTATTGAAGCAAGCCATACTCCAAAATGGCCCTCCACCAAGGAACGAGGGAAATGCCATGGTCAAGCAATTCAGACAAATGGCTTCACCCAAGCTCAAAGGGAATGAAGGACCGCTTGACACTGAGGAATGGATTTTCGAGCTTGAACGGATCTTCGAGCACCTTGACTGCACTGATGCGGACAAGGTATCTTGTGCCATTTTCTAACTGATTGGAGATACGGGACATTGGTGGCAGAGTGTGGCATGGGTGATGACCCCCGAGCGTCGTCAGAATCTCACATGGGCTACATTTAAGGATATGATTTTGGGAAAGTTTTTCCCGAGATCTTACCGGAAGCAGAAAGAGCTGGAGTTGGTAAATTTACAACAAGGAAGCATGACCGTCCTGGAATATGAGAGAAACTTTAACCAACTTTCTCGATATGCTCCACATATAGTGGACACTGAAGCAAAGAAGGTAAACAACTTTGAGTACGGTCTGCGCCCAGAGATTGGTGGAATTTTGGCAGCTCAAGGCACGCCTGTGACATATTCTGAGGTGGTTGAACGAGCTCAAGCTGTGGCTACCCGCTTGAACTTGGAGAATGGCAACCCCAATCCTCCAAACAAGAAGAGACAATGGGAGAACAATGTAAGAAGAAGAAATGTTCAGCCAGAAAAGAAGCACCGACCAGTAGAAAGCTTCAACAACAGGCCGAGGCCAAATGGCAATCCAAATCCTTCAGGAGGTAAACCCTTTTGTCCTCAGTGTCAGAAACACCATAATGGAGAGTGCTTCTTTGGGAAGAATGTTTGCTATTGGTGTCACCAGCCGGGGCATATGGCACCAAACTGTCCCCGACATCAATAAGGAAAAGTTGAGAGAGGAGGTAATGCTCGTGCCTTCGCTATGCGTCAAGGAGAGAACCCGAGTGAGCCCAACACTATGTCAGGTATTATACCAGTTCTTAAAGTGCCTGCTCTAGTACTTTTTGATTCCGGCGCTTAGCATTCTTTTATATCCAAAAGCTTTTATGAGAAGACTGGTATTGTATGTCATGAAAAGGCTAACCCATTAATGATAAGCATTCCCTCGGGAGAAACCATGAAAGCAAATTATGTTGCTCGAGGAGTGAAGATGGAGGTCAAGGGTAGAACCTTAGATGCAGACCTATTCGTTTTGGAGATGCAAGAATTTGATGTGATTCTTGGCATGGATTGGTTAAGCTATAACCATGTAGTCATCAAGTGTCGAGAAAGAGAGGTGATATTTCAGAATCCTGGAGGAGATCCATTTTCATTCCGTGGAAGCAAAGTGAAACCTCCTTTGTGTATCATGTCAGCAATGAAGGCAGTCAAGTTGTTGAAAAAGAAGGATTCTCAAGCATTCTTGGTGAATATCGTTAGCACAGAGCCAGCAGAATTAAAGACGGAGGATATACCAGTGGTTAGAGAATTTTCAGATGTGTTTCCAGATAATGTAGGTGGTATTCCACCGGCGAGACAAGTGGAATTCACCATTGAGTTGGCACCTGGAGCAGCGCCACTATCCAAAGCACCTTACCGTATGGCCCCGATGGAATTACAAGAGTTGAAGGTCCAAATACAAGAGCTGCTAGATAAAGGTCTCATCCGACCAAGTGTCTCTCCGTGGGGAGCACCGGTGCTGTTTGTTAAGAAGAAGGATGGAACAATGAGGATGTGCATCGACTATCGAGATCTTAACAAGCTCACTATAAAGAACAAGTACCCGTTGCCAAGAATTTGTAACACCCCGTCTCAAAATAAATCTATTAATTACTTCAACCGTATAAGAATCATGTGTTGATTACATGATGCTTTGAAATGATTTTAGAAAATTCCAAATATAGAGATAATGACTCCCAAAATTGGCTCAATTCTATTCTTAAAATCACGTTGCACTCTAAATCTTTCTCGATCACATATTTTGTTCCTCGTGACGAGAAATTTCCATGAGCCTTTTTCATTTGTTATTTGGATGCTTATTAAATCATGGGTGTCCTAATTATTGAAAGACCATATTTTTATTCCTAAAATAAAATCCTACCACTTTATGTCTAACTCCGAAAATTTTGGTTTCGTCTTTGACTAGGAGTTACAAATCTTTTCATAATCGTGTGGCCGTTAATTTCATTAAAAATGGAGTTCGTTTAACCTTTTAACCCAATTTTATTCATTCTCTATTTTAACCCAATATCATATATTAAATACATCATAAATTGATTGCCACCACTCAACCCTACCATGCTCCAAGTGTCAACCTTACCTTGTTCCAAATGTCACCTTGCATTGCTCCAAATGTCACCATGCATGACAAAAGTGCCCCATGTGTCACCATCTATTCCAACTAGTTGGATGCATTTCCTACACATGTCTAACATAGTTATTGGTCGAATCAAGTAGAGGGGGGGATGAGGAAGAGCCCAACTTTCCCCCACATTCTCTTCTTCACTAGTTTCTCTCTTTCCCTCACAGCAGCAACCTTTCTTTCTCGTCTATTTTCGACCCTCAAACCTTAACCAACAATTCTGAAATTTTATAGAGAGCTTCCCACTTTGATGTAGATGATGTTAGCCTAAGAAATCATCCAATTTGGTTATCATATGGTCAAGAACGAAGGGAAACATTGCAGTGGTCGCTGTTTTCCGCCAAGCTGCAGCAACGATGGTATTCTGTATATTTCGACCATCAAATCTCCACCAACATAGCTGAAATTTTGATATGTTGTTCCTCTCTTCACGTAGTTGATGTTAGCCACTGGAATCGCTCGATTTAGTGCACAGACAATCAGAAACAAAGACATGGAAAATTGGGATTTCTAGCAGTAAGTTTAATCATTAGTGTAGCAGTCGTATTTTACCATTTTCGTCCCTTAAATCTCATCCATAAATTCTGAAATTTTAGTATGTTTTTCTTCTATTTATGTAATTGATTTTAGGATCAATTTGGATCTATGAAAACTCCTAAACGAAGCTCGACTATTTTCTTGGTGGTTTAATTTTCGTAACTCACCAAATCCATTTATGACATCTTTTTCCCATAGATCCAGCCATTATATTTCTATGAGATCTACATCATTATAAACTTAACTCTTCAAGGTTTCCAGAATAGGTCTTGGTTCATCGATGTGATATCATTTAGTCTATCAAGGATACGTCGCAAATCGACATATCAAATCTGCCGCAGAAATCGTTGTGTTGCGAGTGCAACTTCAGAGGCTATTTCTCGTCGATTCCTCCATCCTCTTGACTTGATTTTTGGACTACACAATCTTTTCATATCAATCTTTCTAGACATATTTTCCAATCCATGATCTGATATCATTTGTTCTTCCGAAATCGAGTCGTATGTTTCCCGAAAACCAAGTTGTTTCTGACAGATTATGTCTTATGTTAATAATGCTGAATTTCATGATCATTTACAGTTGTTATACATTATAAAATCTAAATCCATTTGCTGCATTGAAATATTTGTTTCCTCTAGTATCAAAAATTGTATTCTTGAGCGAAAATCCGTTGAGTATCGAACTCGTTTGAGCCTCAAACCTTTTGATGAAAAATCTGTTCCGGGAACAGTAAACAGTACCTTTCTGGCCGATTTCAGGCTAGGGTGATCGGAATTTGTCTCCGACTCCTTCTGACCGATTGTAGGTCTCGTTGTGTCGGACGCGTGGCCGTTGACCGTGTCTCAATCTGATTTTAATTGAATTTCCTATGATTTTTTTGAAGTTGCTGCCCTGTTTTAAGTTGTTCCATTTTAAGTTGAATTTGTTTCAAGTTGATTGAAGAGTATCGTAAGAACCTATTATCGATTCGTGTTGGGTTTAAAACCCGAGTAACGCGCATTCCTAGTCAAAGTAAAATTAATAAATCTCCAACTAAATTAAAGCGAATATTAGATTAATTCCGGAAGTAGTTATTGATCCTAAAGTAAGATTGATCCTTGTAGGACTTGCTTGACTTACGAGAAAGGTGAATGGTTGAATCTCGAGATGGTTAGAGCAGCTTAGCCCTAGGGAAACTCGGGAAGGAACTCCGGACCTTTGCTCCGTCCCCAAGACCGTGATCAAGCTTGGATCCTTGTTAGGATATTTGTATCTATAAGGTGGGCTATACTATCTTTGCAAATTATATCTTTCGAGTTATTAAGCTCTGCTTTATTAAAATTGCATATGTGGCTATCTGTGTTAAATATTTTACGTGCTACTGTATGTTATCGAAGTCTCATATACCAACACTGTGTCAATGTGAGTAGCTACAGTACGCATGCATTGTTTGTCCTGCCCTACTCCTAGTCGGTGAGACTAAAATGAAACACTTATTGGTTACACTCTTTGGTTACACTCATTGGTTACACTTATTGGTTATACTCATTGGGTATTCTATGGCCATACTCAACTTTACGCGCTGGTGATGTAGTTCGGGTTGCGGGCAGTGACTGGTTATACTCTTAAGCGCTTCACGATAAAATGTGTTGGTGAACTTAGGTTGCTTTCAACTTTTAAACCTCCTAAGCTTCACTACCTGCATGAACACAGATAGATTACTTTAACAAAATGATTTGCATAACTTGAATTGTGAAAACTTGCCCACTTAGTGCATTAGTACTCAGCCCAAATCTTTTCAAATATTTTCAGGTCAGTGGGCTGGAGCGTGGAGGTGACGAGGCTGAGATATGGGCTGTTATTATTTACTTATTTCCCATTATCTCTTTTTATTAATATTCTATTAGGAATTAAGCTTCCGCATTTATGCTACTCTTTTGTTAAACGTTAATAACCCTGATCTTGGTGTTCTGAATAAATATATGTATTAGAAAGTATGTTTGGTTATTGTGAGTCTTCTTTTGAGATTTGGTTAATCAAATTATTCCACTTTCTTTCCCGCTTCTTAATTCCAACCCCTGTGGCGTCCATTTCCACGGTCTTTCGGGACCGGGATGCTACAGAATTGAAGACATGTTTGATCAATTAAAGGGAGCCGGAGTCTTTTTCAAGATAGATCTGAGATTGGGATACCATCAACTGAGATTCAAGGAAGGAGACATTGAGAAGACAGCTTTTCGAACAAGGTACGGGCATTACGAGTTCACTGTGATACCTTTCGGTTTATCCAACGCACCCGCTGTTTTCATGGATCTAATGAATTGAGTATTTCACCAATACTTGGATAAATTTGTGATTGTCTTCATCGACGATATCTTGGTATACTCAAAGGATCGCAGCCAACATGAAGAGCATCTGCGACTGGTGTTGGAAACCTTGCGAAAAGAGAAGCTCTATGCAAAGTTCAAGAAATGTGAGTTTTGGATAGACCGAGTCGGATTTCTGGGACATGTGGTGACGGCACAAGGAATTGAGGTAGACCCAGCCAAGGTGAAAACTGTGAAGAATCGGAGCCCACCAAAGTCTGCAAGAGAGATCCGAAGTTTCTTGGGTTTGGCAGGCTACTATCAACGTTTCATCGAAGGATTCTTGAAGATAGCTGGTCCTTTGACTCAGCTGACAAGGAAGGGAGCTAGTGTGAGAAGAGTTTCTAAGAGTTAAAGCAACGACTCACAACAGCACCAGTTTTGATCGTTCCAGACGACACCGAAGGATTCGTAATTTACAGTGATGCCTCCAAATAAGGTTTGGGATGTGTGTTGATGCAACATGGGAAAGTTGTTGCCTATGCTTCAAGGCAACTCAAAGTGCATGAGAAGAATTACCCGACTCACGACTTGGAGTTAGTAGCCGTTGTGCATGCTTTGAAAATTTGGCGTCATTACTTGTACGGAGCCAAGTGTGAGATTTATTCGGATCACAAGAGTCTCAAATATCTTTTCACACAAAAAGAGTTGAATATGAGGCAAAGGATATGGTTGGAACTCGTGAAGGACTATGACTGCACCATCCATTATCATTCCGGTAAAGCAAATGTTGTAGCTGACGCTCTTAGCAGAAAAAGCAATTTGGCAGCATTGTATTCATCGCAATTGATTGAAGAGTTTGCAAAGATGAGTATTGAAGTGGTTCCACTAACAGAAAGCACTACATCAACACTAGCAGCTTTGACTGTTCGGCCACTACTGAGGGATAGAATAAAAGATATGCAAAGTCGAGACCACTTTTTGAGCAAGCTAAAAGAACGGGTGCAAAAGGACAACATCAAGGGTTTCATGGTAGCGGACGATGGTGCACTAATATTCGAGGGACGTCTATGTATACCCAAGGAGGAAAGCCTAAGAAGAGAAATTTTGAATGAAGCCCACAACACTCGATACTCTATCCATCCCGGAGGAACAAAGATGTATCAAGATTTGAAAGAGTATTTCTGGTGGAGGAATATGAAGAGATCTATTGGAGATTATATTGAGAAATGCATGACGTGTCAACAAGTGAAGGCAGAGCATCAACGGCCCACGGGTTTGCTGAAACCCCCTGAGATTCCAGAATGGAAGTGGGAGAATATTGCTATGGATTTCGTGGTAGGATTACCAAGAACGTTAAAAGGGAATCATGCTATTTGAGTCATCATGGATAGACTCACAAAATCGGCTCACTTCCTACCTATGAAAAAGATGACATATAATTTGGACCGGCTAGCTCAAATTTATATGGACGAGATCGTGAGATTGCATGGAGTGCCAGTCACTATTGTGTCGGATCGAGACACAAGGTTCATGTCAAAGTTTTGGAGAAGCCTACAAGAATCTATGGGAACAAAGTTGAGTTTTAGCACGGCATATCACCCATAAACTGATGGACAGTCGGAGAGGACGGTTCAAACACTTGAAGATATGTTACGAGCTTGTGTAATGGATTTTGGAGAGAATTGGGAAAGACACCTACCTTTGGTGGAATTTGCATACAACAATAGTTACCAAGCGAGTATTGGGATGGCTCCATATGAAGCTTTGTACGGAAGAAAGTGTCGTTCACCGTTGTATTGGGACGAGGTTGGTGAGAAGAGAATTTTGGGCCCGGAGATCGTGGAAAGGACAGTTGCCGTGATCAGCAAAATTTGAGAGCGTATCAAAATCTCGCAAGATAGGCAAAAGTCATATGCGGATTTGAAAAGGAGGGATCTACACTTTAGCATTTGCAACAAAGTGTTCCTCAAAGTATCTCCTATGAGAGGAGTGGTTCGTTTTGGAAAGAAGGGAAAATTAAAACCTCGCTATATTGGGCCGTTTGAGATCCTCGAGAAGATCGGAGAGCTAGCTTATCGACTTGCATTACCCCCAAGTCTATCCGCCGTACAGAATGTTTTCCATATTTTATCCTTGAGAAAGTACATGCACGACCCGCTCAATGTCGTGAATCATAGAGATTTGGAGCTAAGCAAGGATTTATCGTATGATGAACACTCGGTTGAAATCCTAGATCGCAAGGTCCACGTGTTGCGAAATAGAGAAATCTGTTTAATTAAGGTGGTTTGGAGTAGGCATGGGAAAGACGAGGCCACTTGGGAAAAAGAAAAGGACATAAGATCTAAATATCCACAGTTTATGCTTTGAGGTAAGCAAATTTCGAGGACGAAATTTTCCTTTAAGTGGGTAAGGATGTAGCACCCCGATAGTTTATTCGTTGCTCAAGCATGCATATATATTTATATATATAATAATGTTACGTTCCTATAAGTCGCGCCTAGTAATATTTTCATAATTTTAATTTATTATGATATATATATATTTTTTTATATATATGATTTATAGTTCAATTTAATTTAAGTGGAGCCTATATTTCTTTCTTGGTTATATGTGGCCCAAATATTTTAATTTTTGTTTTTATTTTTCTCAAAGCCCTAAACTCAAGCCATTTGAAGCCCATTATCTAGTACTGTGAGAATGAAGACCTCCGCCCTTGCCGCCTCAATGTCACCATTGGAGAACCCTAAACCTAACTTGCCACCATTGAATCCGGGATTTCCTCCAAGAATTTGCAAAAACTTTGGAAAGATAATCAAACCAAATACAACATTCCCAAAATAAATTTTCGAATCCAAGTATAAATAGGGGTCTCCTCCTCATAACAAATCACACCAACCATTTGGAGCTTTTCCTCTTGAATCTTCAATTTCTGCTCTCCTCTGAGGTTCCTAGGTACACTATCTTCTTCTTCTTCTTCTTCTTCTTCTTCTTCTTCTTCTTCTTCTTCTTTTATTTCACCCGGTCTCTGTAGTTTTTTTTGAATATCTGGTTTTTTTTGTTTGAGTCGGCTTGGGTTATGAGATAGAGTGGGAGACAGTAAAGTTTTTTGGGGTTGCGTGTCTAGTGTGAAGAAAAACTCTATTGTGCCTCGTACTTTTGTTAAAAAAGTTGCAATTCATATTATGTATATGTCATACTCTCACACACAATATATATATATATATAGTAATTGTTTTAACACACGCACCCCTATGCACATGATTAAATTATATGCATTATATCACCAAACACACACACGCACACGTAAACATATACATATATATTTTCACACCTATATATATATTTATATATATGTTATTCTGACACTAAAGCTACACACACACACACACACACACACACACATATATATATTATTCTAGAGCTATATTAAATGCACCTATATATATATATATATGTATATTCTATGTATATATTTTCTGCACACACACATATAGAATATGTATATATATATATATATATACATGCAAACCTATGTATATATATATATATCCATAGCTATGTTATATATATCACACACATACATAACGTATATATATATAGTATATAATGCACACACACACACACACACACACTTTCCCATACATATAAATGAACGCACGCACATGCATACATATATATTATTATTCTATGCAATAAATATATAAATAATTACGCATATATATATATACATATAATTCGTTTTACCTGATGTTCTTTATCTATAGCATTAGCTTAATTTAATAATTTAATATTATGTTAATTATTTATTATTATTATGTTAGGCAGCGCGCGTGGATAAAAAAATTATAGCTATATTAATTCTTCTATCAAAGTCCAAGTTAAGGTGGGGATTCTCTCGGAGAATAAATACGAAACTCTTATCCTTGTTATATTTATATATGCGGTGTGCAGGTGGGCCTTCGGGCTATTGCTATGGGCCTACGGGCTATTACTATGTTTAACCTACGGGTTATATGCTATGTTAGCCTATGGGCTCTATGATATGCTATGCTATGTTATGGCTTGTTTCTTACTGTTATATTTGTATAACTCGGATAATTGTTACCCCATTGAGTTAATAGCACTCACCCCAAAGCTATTTATGTTTTCAGGCTAAGAAAGCTCGGACGGTGTGGTGGGGACGAAGTGATGGAATAAAGACTATAGTTTTTAAATATTTTTAAACATTTTATTTTTTTTTTTCGCTGCAATAGACTCTAAATTTATGTTTCTTTTATTATGAATAAAATTTTGGGGATTATTATTTCATATTCTACCATTTCATTGCCTAAATAAATCTATGAAATTTTTGAGACGTCACACATATTGTTTAGCTAAATCAGTAGGGGCTACAAATTTTGCGGACCTTAAGATGTTGCCTTTACTCTTTTTAGTAATACATCATTCCATCTGTTCAAAATAAAAAAGAGACAAGTACATATACTTCGAGCGAATAAGGATCGGGAGGAAAATTTGATGATCAATTCTCTCTCCTTTTATCTTAATAACATTCTGCTTTGTGTTATGGTTTTAATGTTACATTTTGATCAATTTTAATTATTACGAAGCTACTACAAATTAAATTACTGTCGAACTAGTGCAAAATGCATGACGTAAGTGTGATGTATTGATTTAATGATGCATGTAGGACCTGGTGGCGCTATCTCTGCCCACGGTGTTTTAACTATTCTTGATAAAATACGAGACACTTTGAGTGATGAGAACATTGCTGCATTTCGGGAGACTTGTTTTGGCCGTTTCTTGGAGCTGCCAGTGATTCAGTATCAAGGGCAGGCCATGTATCTTCTGCTCAAGGTGCTTACCAAAGAGTCGAAAGACCGTAACACCATCTTGTTCCACATTAATGACCAGGAAGTGGAATTTGGTCCTCGCGAGTTCTTTTGTATTACTGGATTGAGTTTTAAAGGTGTTGATGACCCGCTTCCGCCGTCCTCTAACATCCATATAGATATCTTCGAAGAGAAACCTAATATAAAGTTTGAAGAGATTGACCAAAAATTCAATGAGATTAGTGTGCGAGACAAAGGAAGTGGTCCTCTTGTCTTGAAACTTGCCCTGTTGCATTAGACTTACGGGCTACTATTGAATAGGGACCGTCAATGTAAAAAGGTTGAACTGGAGTACATGCACATAGTTGACATCACTGATCATTTCAACAAGTTTTCTTAGGGAAGGGTGCACTTATGGGCTTTTGAGGTGATGCCACTCCTGGACCGTTATTGTGCAGATACTGTGAATGATGGAGTTTTACCCCGGATGCTGAGATGGTCTACTTTCAAATATTTTCAGTACAATGCCTTGAAAGTATTCTTCCGAGCATCATCAGCTGAAAATACATTGGTATGTTATTATTTTCATTAGCTGTACATTGATCCATTTTAATAATAGCTTACGGCCTAATGAATGACATGTTTACTTGTATTAAGTTGTTTACTCTTTTTTTTTCTCGGAGGCTAGGCTTTGACAATTAAATAAAAGCGTCTGTTCACACTGTTGGAAAATTAGTGTTGCGGGAGTTTCAACATTTGAAACTCATTCTCATAAGAAACGTCGTAAGTTTACTCCCTTTGATCAATCTACTGAAGTTCCATCTCGCGCTAGCAACAATAGCCTGCCCCATCACAATCTCCGTACTACGCATAAAGAGGTGGTCGAATCAAGTCCATTTGAACATATTGAGCTCGGTGGTAGTGGCGTGAATCAACCCACATTAGTTGAGGAGTTGATGGTCACGATCTCTATGAGTTTTCAAGTTATTTCACATGTTTGTATTCATAGGTAGTCGACATTCTTGTTGGCTCACAGTTTATTCACATGGTATGAATGTCTTGCTTCAAAATGTGCTGGCTCAATTAAATGTTTCCATGACTCGCATGTCGTCCTTCGAGACCACTGCTCTTACTCAGATTTCCAACTTAGAGTAGTCTTTTGACAAATTGGCAACTAAGTTAGAGTCCGTCCACCCGCAAAGAGAGTTTGATTCACCGCAGTCCGGTGTTGACTCCGGAGGAAATGTTGATCGCCATCAGATTGTACCATTTCAGGGCGCGGCTTCAAGCAAAAAAAGCATCCACACTCGTCCAAATTTCACAAGTCTAGCTTTTGCCGCATTTGTTGGCCCTCGTATTCTGCCTCATTATGATTTCTTTGATAGTTTACATTCTGTTAGTTTTGGTCAGCCTGAGCGTGTTGCACGGGATTTTGTTCCGTTTTCCAAGTCTCCCAATTCTGAAGAAGTGGAAGAATATGATGCTGAAGTGATACAGTATTCTGCATCTGCTATTGTGATGAAGAATACTCCGACGCAGCCCGAAGATGCATCTATTGAAGTAGTTGCTGCTACCAGTGATCGTTCTTCATCTCTTATTGGCAATGTAAAGCCACTATTAGGGCACACAGATGTATCGATGGAGCAAGTGCGTAATTCCATCAGCAAAAGTATTGGGATGTGGTTAGATTTGATCCTTTGGATAGTAGTACCGCGATGGGAACATCTGAAATTGGCATAGATAATGTTACAATTCCATCACCACCGCGAGTTGGACATAAATGAGTGAAGGTGTTGGCCTACAAGAATCAAACACAAAAGGCAAAGAAGGTTATGAAGCCTCGCATCATATTAGATCTGTAATGATGCATCATTATAGTCTGGTGCGGGCATATGAATGCCAAGCTTCCAAGTCATTTGATGCATGGTTTCACAAACATGCCAAGTCTGTAAGGAACTCTGATGTGCATATTTCAATTTCCCCTACTGTGTGTTGTGTATACCCAATAATAATGGGTTTTGTGTTGGCTATAATGGTGCAGTCTTGAAATGTGTTTGCCAACCAAGTCTGGTGGTTGGGTCAAGCCTTCATGGTTTGGACCCTTGTCGAAGATCATGGGTTGGCTTGACAATAGTGTATGTAAATTTTTTTATAACCTCATTCACGACTTTTTACAATTTTTTGTAATATTCGCGTCTTAACTATATGTATTAAACTCGGTGTTTGTTGTGCAGCACTGTGACGCTTTGCTATGTTTACTATTAAAGAACTCTCAACGCTTCTCCCAACAATTTAAGAATGATTGGGCAGTCGTTGAGTCCATTGGTTCAGTAAGTTTTTAACATTTATGTTATACATACATGATTTAGTCAAAATTAACACTTCATTGACGGTCTTTAAATAGGCTTTCTATTTATCTTTGTAGTTTTTTTAATGTTTAAATAAGTAATTACTACACACAAAATCTGCTCATTTTAGGCCATACCATCTGCCTTTATAATTAAAATTGCATGCACTGACGCTTACAGAGGCACAATATATATACACTGAAATTTGCTAACACTTTATAAATAAAAGGACATTCACTAAACCCTACAACACAAAAATACATCCAGGCACTACACATGGTGCAATCTTCACACTTAGTCATCTAAGAACGATCTCGCAAACTGTTCACTGGTCATATTTATTTGTATAAGTTATATGTGTATAACATTCATGTTTACTATAGTATTAAGTTGGTTATTTTCTATACGGTTCAAGCAAACTCTGGCCTTGGACAATATTTACCCAAACGTGGAGAACAGAATCATGGACTATGTACCATTAAAAGGAGGGGTGTCGTGGAGCCATGTGAGGCATGTGTACGGTGTAGCAAATGTAAGGAAATTGCATTAGGTTGCTTATGAGGTGGATCTTACCTGTGAAAAGATCACAGTGTACGATTCTCTCTCTAATACAGAGCAATAGGCAGAGATGCTTGCTGATTTTCATCTTATACGTAGAAACCTACCCATTGTTTGTAAAAAAGCTGGTTTGTTTCCTGATCTAAAACCCATTTGGGATATGGAATTGTTTGAACACCTACCCCAATAGAGGAATACTGCAGATTGCAGTATTATGGCTATCAAGGTCATCGAATGTTTGGCTAGTGGTACCGAATTGAGCTTAATCGAACCAGAGTTTTGTAATTTCTATCGTAAGGCTTTTTGTGCCAAGCTGCATCATATGTTGGATAGTAAACATGTAATTCATCACACTTAAGATCATTATCGTTTGGGATTGACAGGTTGAAGATGTAGTTTTTTGTTTTGTAATATATTTTTGGAACCTGAATGCAATATTTGTGAATGGTTATTTTGTTGGAGGGTATTACGTTCGATGAATATTACAATTATGGGGATTGATAAGTGAACATTATATGTTTGAAAACTTGTACAAGAAGTCGCGTTTTCCAGCTCTTCTGTATTTTCTATAAAGATATTGCTATTGGAATTCCAGTTTCGTTCGGTAATACTTCCAGTATTGTTTTGTTACATTGGTATAGCAACTATACACCAACTGGTGCAGTTGGATCCACACAAAAGTAAAACTTCATGTTTGCTTAGTTTATTAGTTTGGCTTGAAAAATCTCACATCAAGTTCAAATCTATGGGTTCTGATTACAAATTATCATTTTTTAACCTTTGACAAATTCTTTTTAACCATATAATGTACCTAACATGTGAAAAACACTTGCATATTAATAGCTTTGATAATTTTGTTCAAAATTAAAATATACGTCCATAGAACCTAAGTAATAAAATTAATTACAAAATTATATATTGAGATTTTAAATTGTACGCAATACTTTTCCAAAGTTTCATGTACATATGTTACATTGAATTTTAAATTGTACGCAATACTTTTCCAAAGTTTCATGTGATTGGATATATGTTTTTAATTTAATTTAGGTACAGTGTATCAATTTCGAAGCGTGCTGTTACCAATATATTGTCCTGTCTGGGTTTGTATTCATATTAGGAAATTTTCCTTCATTAAGTATAAGAATAGTGATGAATTGGATTTATGTTGACACATTTTAGGTAGAGTATGTAAAGTTGGGTCATGGTGGTACAAATAAATGCAATATAGGATTCAATATTCTGTTATAATTGCATTTCACAGTAACTCGGCGTTCTTCTTCTATGTGATGGAAAAATGATTCCCTATAAGTGTGCATCATAAATGATTGGTTTATTATTGAATTTAAAATACAATTGTTTCATTTATCTGCATATCGCCCACCACTTTTATATGCTAAGTAAACGAACAAAATGCTAAAGATATGTACAATTGACATGTGATATGCCAAAAATAAGTTTTTTGCTACTGTTGAGGTCAACTTTCATTTTATGTAGCGGGTCATGGCCACGACATTCATGTGTGTCTAACTATTATCCAAATTGAAAGGGCTCTTGAAAAATAAAAATAAAAAGCAAATACTGGGAACCAATAATATGGGGTCAGTTCGGCCACCTCTCTGTTCTATTCGTGATACAAATTCTGTGGGTGTTGAGCCGAATAAACTACATGTGTTGGCGGACGTAGCATGTACATTTCAAGAGAAACGTATAAACGTGAGCAATCCCGGCCAACACTCAACCAACTGAGCAATCCAACACTTATGATGCACCTTCGTATAAACGTGAGCTGTTGATATGCCTCGCAATTTAATCTGTAAATAGTCGAGAATTGTGGAAATAAATGATTGGATTTATTCATTAATTTGTATGCAGGAACTACATGCAATGTCTTCTGTTATGTTGAATAAGGTGAATGGGTTAGAAAAAGGATTCATTACTCTAGCAGGCCAATTTCTTGAAATGCAGCAACAACTGGGGCTCAAGAAATATATTGAGGTGGCTACAATGCCGAAGACGCCGAAACCATCCCTTATTGGTATAGTACCAATGAGTGAAGAATTTCAATTTAAATCAATCCTGAAGTTGGTTGTACGTAAAAGTCGGAAGTCAACCATGTCACCGTTGGGGTTGGATTTCGACAATGAAGAAAATGTGACGGTTGTAACGATTGAAACATTTGATCCCACAGAGGTTGTTGATTACTTTGAAACTAAATCCTTTTTGAACAAAGGTATCACCGAGTGAATGTGTGGGGAATGTAAGGAGCAATATACTTCTAACACATCTTCTTGAATGAAGCATTTAATAAGTATTAACTAAGGCTCCATTGTTGATTTTTTGCAGTCCTGTAAAGTTGATGCTGTCGATGAAGATGGTGGGAGAGGTTCCACAGTCCGATTTATAAACCTATGGGAGATCGAAGGATGGCTTTCAAATGAGGTAATAGCACTTCAACATGTTATAGTTGTAGACATTACAGATAACCAATAGTTCCAATAATATAGACTTTATGTTACAGCACTGTGATGCATTGATAAATTTGATAATCATGAAAGCACAAAGTGTCCCAACATGGTTTGCTAGCGGTTGGACATGCATTGAGGCCATATGATGGGTATGTAAATTTGCAATATCTTAAACATGTTGTCATATACACATATGCTACACTCAGTTCCGTTTTGTGTTTTACATATTAATGGTTTCGTCAATAACAGAGCGCATTGTGTTCGGAGGACATCGACGCCGTTAAAGAACGCATTGTGCCATATGTTGAGGGCAGCTATCCAGAGTTTGGGGGACTTCTGTGGCATGAAGCTGAAAATATATATGGAATTGGGCACGTGAATGAAAACCATTGGATAGTGTATGTAATATCAATCCATGAACAGGACATTAAGGTATATGATTCGTTCTCAAAAAAACTGGAGTGGGCAACCATCGAACACACCTTCAATGTGGTGAGAAAGAATCTGCAGTGGCTGTGCGAGGTGGGCAGTGTGTGGAAGAACATCAAGAGTGAACTGGTGAAGCGTGAAGTGTGGAGATTGAGCCGATACGAACACCCTCCCCAACAGGTAAATGGGTCGGATTGCGGTATTATGGGGGCACTGAAATACTTGGAATGTCTATTGTCTGAATAGAGCCTTAGCCTGCTTCAGCCAGATAAAAGTGCACAATACCGTCGCTCATACTGTGCAGACTTGTATCAGGTGGGTGTGCAATCTAGTTGATTTTTTTGGGATTTTTTTTTTGTATGCAGATGGCTTCTTTGTTCATTTTTTGCTAAAAGAAATGTTTTGAAGTTATTCGGGGTGATGACTTGGCAAGGTTTCTTTGTTGGTAAACATGATGTGGCAGTTTGTTTGAGGTTGTTAATATCTTATGGGAATGTATAAGTCGAGAACTCTAGTAGAAGGTGCTTGAGCAGAATGTTGTGTGTGATTGCTGCATCTTTTATTATGTAGGGAGCGTCTTTTTAAGTATCATACTGATTTCTTAATAATTTGTGTTTGAGGTCAATTTCAAATTTGAACTTTGTTGGATACAAGTGTTGGCAACTAAGAAGTCAGGAGGCACACCTAGGCACTGGCTCATAAATTACATAGTGTTGGGTACAAGTGTTGGCAATCGAACAAGAGTACGATACAAGTGTTGGCAACTTAATAGTTGTTCATTTCATAAGTTAAATTACTCCCAAATTATTTATTTAATGAAAATTGTAACATCTGCATATTTGGTTGTACCAGACATGTGACAACTAAGACATTAAAGCGGTACGATACATTATATTGAATGTGCAATCTACAAAATTTAAAACTATACAATATTCGTGTAAAATAAGAAAATCTGACTTCACGCGTAGCACCATGAACTATTAAATATTTGATGACACGATCCCAGCTCCAAATCAATAGTCCGCAGAACCAAACAATGCTAAGAACGTAAAATATATATTTCAGATTTCAATGGAGCCATCACTGTGATACATGTCATTATCACGATCAAATGTAAATAAAAAAGAGCTTTTGGCACACCCAACAACTGGTGGAGGATGAACATCAAATACAGAACCTGGGTCCATCTTCACTCTCTGAAGAGGCATCCTCACCAATGACGTCATGTTCATCTTCATCTACCTCAAATAGCTCTCTTATAAATATTTTAAGCTCATTTCCGTTTATTTAATGTTTAAACAAAGTGACCAAAGTGATTCTAGTTGTGACGCTGTTCCTTATACTGCTGAAGAGATGGACTCACACCTGGATTTCAAGGAATTTAAGTATTCAATGGTACAGATTGTATGGCGATGCGTATTTATACGGTGATTTGGTAGGAGCAGATATGTATTACCATTGATGAAAAAGGTCTGCATATTGATTCCATCACCTGGTAAGCACTTAAAACAAAATGTTAAGATCTGTGGTACTCGCAATGTGTTCATTCTTAAAGTCAAAGTAGTCGTGTTTAAGCAGCAAACACAAAACCATATTTGGCCTTAAGGATAAAGTTGCACAGCATTACATACTTTGGGCTCAATGTGAAGCTGCCAAAAATAATAACACAGATTCCTAAGCTATGTCATATTTCCAAGTTCAGATCAATGCTTCATTTTATGCGTCAATTACAGGCATAAAAGTACAAATAAATGAGTACAAGAATAGAAAATGGCAATCGCACAGAGTTTTTTAACATCAAGAATTATGTCAAGGAAACTGTCATACATAATATTGCCATATAAATAAAGCATATCATATAATTTTGGAGGTTGTCTTGTTTTTTTATTTAGAGTCCTTCTATATGAATACCAACAAAGAAACAAAAGAACTATGACTTGTTCTCAATAGGAAACATATCTCATGGTAGGATGTAGCAAGATGATATTTTGGGTGAGGTCTTCAAACAATTTACACCCATATTTGACATCATTCTTCAGAGAGAGAATTAGTCATCCTTGTTGGAAAAATATCGATGCCTTAGCGAGGATTCTGATTTTTGGGATTTCTTTTCAATTGTTAGGTAAATGCCTCTAAATATTTAATTCATTAGCGGATAAAACCAGCTACAACTGAATTTCATTGGTTTATTATAAATTACTAATACTTTGTACTTCAATATTAATATTACATTACCTATCCAAGAATAAAGCCATCGAAATCGACAATTAGCAATCCAAATATTTTATTCACATGCATTATCATATGTAATAATGAAAAAGGTCTAAATAGTGAACCATTAGCTGTTTAGTGCAGATAT
Organism: Perilla frutescens; assembly: GCA_026008535.1. Taxonomy (NCBI): domain Eukaryota; kingdom Viridiplantae; phylum Streptophyta; class Magnoliopsida; order Lamiales; family Lamiaceae; genus Perilla; species Perilla frutescens. Next base: position 30,766,470 of record BRKX01000017.1, on the reverse strand, counting down.
AATGTAGACAATGATTTGTATCGGGACAAAACTTGTAACGGAGTTCAGGATGACTGACTTACTATCATTTGAGGAAATTTAATAAATACATAACTAAGTCAAGATGTATAGAATGCCTGCAATCACCACAACTACAGCAAAATTGTGTCCAAGGCAGTTGTCATCCTTGGACGGTATGTATATTGATTTCAAAGTGTTTGTAAGTTTAAAAAGCATGTGAGAAACCTGCACGATTTGGGATTTTGGAATCGAAAAGTTAAATCAGCACTATCATTTATCCATTTGGGTAAAGTGAGAAATAATACAAGGCGGTCGAAGAGATTGTACCGCAACATATATTGCAGTAGTGAGCATGAAGTTTAACAATGGATAATTTGGAATTAAAGAAACTAATAGCTTCATCATCATCCTAATAAGGTGATTTAAGTCCAAACGCCTAAATTACATTGAATGCGGTGCCATAAAGGGAATTTTCATCACCCATTCAAAATAAAAACATGAAAAGAAATAGATTATGACACGAGTATTAAATGACCAGCAAGAGGTGTTCAGAAGCTCTAACGTTAACTGAATCTTTTATTTTTCGGATAATTATTTAGAAGGTGAAAATGCATGCTCACTATAGGATTACGATGATTCCAAAATAGATGATTTTAGGAATAAAGTCGCATACCTCAACCATATATAAAACTGTGAGATATAAGTCTCTAAAGTGATCTTGCGAAGCCAATTGTTCATCAAGAATCATGCAAATATAATGATTCCAATGAAAATATAAAACAGTTACGTATATATACTCTAAATCACTTTTCATAAGTACAAAAATAATAGATATATACTTACGCGAAAAGGGTCAAGGACTAGGAGCGGAAACTCTGATAAGGAGCTGAATGACGAAGAGAACTGAAATCTCTATTGTGTGCTTAAAGGATTTTAATAGGTATACCAATCAAATTGATCTGCACAATTAAGAAGAAATCACATATTCATATACCACTTTCCCCCTAGTTCAGAGGAATAAAATTTATGTCAGCTAAACTGTGGAGAACCCTATCCCGAACAAACTAAGAAGCCATTAAGGAGATCTCACACAATCATTAACCGATAGATAAAAATCAAAGTAACATGAAAAACTAATCAAGCTAATAATCTCATTAACAAAACATAAAAGAATACCAAGAAGTAAAAATAAAAATAAAAAAAAAAGAAAGAAGAACATCATAATCCAGCACTAACTATAACAAAAGAGAAAATAGGCAAAACAACAAAGAAACGATCATATCTAGACAATCCCACCAAAGTGAAGAGATTCCGCAAAAACATTAAACTATTGACTGTCAATCTTTAATTCAACTTGCCTTTTTTACTCTCCATAATTTCAGTTTATTCTCAACTAGAAAACAATGCATAAATAGAACACTGAATCTTAGAGCTTATGAACAAAATATAAGTAGCAAACATAACACAAAAAATATTCATAAAAAATAGGCTAAAATTGAGATTGGAGAGAGAATATATGCATATACCAAGGCAGAGAAAGATGAGTAATGCCCCAAGAAATCGCATCCCTCCATCCATGACAAACCCCAGAAGCTACAATCACCGTTTAATCATCCACCAGTGACAAAATCCTTCGCAACAACTCAACTGGAATATCCTTCCACTCAGGTAATCTCAGCCCCCCTCCCAAACCACCCCCATCCCACCTCCACTAGTGCTCCCACTCATATTCTCAACACCACCAAAACCATCAATTGTTGGTCGGATATTCAGTTAGAGTCACAAGTTTGGTAAGCACAAGTCTGGTAAGCACTTTAATTGGAGTCACATTCTTGGAGAGGATGGATAAACAAAAGATCCATAACCTGAAAGTAGAGAACTTAAATCAATTAAAAAAAAGCATTAGAAGTCGCCCAAATCCAACTAGATGGGAATACGGCTAATATGATTATGAGAAACACAAATAAAGAGCTAAGAAAGAAAGGTCTGTTATCCAAACTCCGAAGAAAACTGATGGTGCACATTGTGATAGATTTAAGGGTGAAATTACGTGAAGAAAATATATAAAGTGGAATACAACGAATAGAAATTTACAAAACCTCAGTCTGAAGCATGCCCAAGTGCCAAACTTGAATCCCTTCATACATAAACTTGGAGCCCGAGCTGGATTAGGCCCATCTCATTATTCTAACCCTATAAATTACTTACCCTAAATTACTACATTAAATAAGGAAAATAAGCATAAAAAACAAAAGTAAAATATAGACACCATAGAACAAGTGTGATCACCATAGAACAGATAATGTAAAGATGAAGTAAACAATGGAAGAGAAAGGCGTGCTCATGCTAAGCTGATTACCTTGTTTGCAGATTTCGAAACTTATTCAGCATATCAAAATTCACAAAGGATAACAATGTGTTTGTTGAATTGCATCCCACTTTCTGTTGTATTAAGGACATCGCAACTCACAAGATGTTGATGAAGGTGCTTTGGAGAAGGGACTGTACCAACTTGATCTCTTTGAGATGCAAACACATAGGGAACAAATGACTTCTTTACTTGCTCAAGCTCTCCAAACATCCACTATCTCTGAAGTTGCCACTGTTGTTGTCACGCCCCAATTTTCATAAAATAAAATAATAACAATAATAAAGAAAGGACGTCATTTTTAATAATTTATAAAAAATTTAACATCAATATAGCGGAAGCTAAATAATAAGAGTTCTTTAAAATCCATCATCAGATGTCACCACGCACATCGTCTGAATAAATCATCAACCTGAAAAATATAATAGCTTTGGGGTGAGTGTTATTGACTCAGTGGTGAATGCATTTATCCAAGTTATATAATTATAAAATATTATAATATGAGTAGCATGCGACTAATATATATCAGGACTAATATATATCAGGACATATGCAGCCAATAATAATAGTTGTAACCCGTAAGTTAATAATTGTGAACCTGCATAAAAGTATAACAAGGATAAATAATATGTGCGTCACATCATGTTTCCCACCTTAACTTTGACTTGAATTTGTCTTTAAACAAAATAATACGAGTTAGTTAAGTCTGCGCGCCATCTATTAATAAATAAAATATATAAACATTAATATAAATACATAAATATGTAAATATATGAAATAAATAAATAATTAAGAACAATGCATGGATAAAGCCCAACTCTCAATATTTGTTCTCGGCCCACTTGAACAACTTAACTAACTTAGCCATTAATTTAATAATTCAAATAAAACCGTACTAAAAAAAAATCAAATAAAACCAACCCAATCACCCCCAACTCTGGACCACACAAATAAAAAGATGAAAAATTATTTTCTCTCTCCTAACCACTCTCTCCCTCTCTCGACTATCCACGGCCTCCAAATTTAACAAAAGCTTCTCTCTCCCAATCTCATATCTCATGGCAACAACTAAATATCAACCATCTCGACACATTTTCTTCCTTCTTTCCCTCTACCTCTCTCATTACACACACACACACACACACTCATATATATATATATATATATATATATATATATATATATATATATATATCTCATGCACTCACTTCACCGCAACCACCAAAATCCACCCCGACACCTTCTCTTCCTGTCGTTGACGAAAGACAGCTGCTACCGTCGGAAGTCGGGAACAGCCACCACCCCACCGTCAACACCATTACCTCTTTCCTCAAAACCCCTAATGAAATGCAAGAGTACAAACACAATACACACATATATACCTTGGAGAAAAAAATACAGAAACTTTTAGCTTATTGAAATGCTTTAGGAAATTATTTGGTTTTGGTGTGTTTAGAATGGGGAATTTAGCTCTCTTTTATAGAAAGAAAACTAGAGATGAAAATATAGGGTTTAAATTCTAAGATTGATTTCAATGATCATGGAGATAGTGGAGAAGCCAAACATTTAATCTGTGAAATTGATTCTGAAACGGAAAAACCGTTCATCTGCTGCGCGCAAATCTTACGAATAAGACAACTTCATTTGGGCTGGGGTATTGGGTTAAGAATATTGTACTGGGCTCAAATTAAACAAGTAATTGGGTTGGAAAATAAATAATCTTTTTGGGCTCAACTTAAAATAAATCATTAAGCTACAAAAATGGGATATAGAGTTTCAAGCTTTTAGAGGATAATAATAATAATAATAATAATAATAATAATAATAATAATAATAATAATAATAATAATAATAATAATAATAATAATTTAAGCGTGGCTCATAGGAACATAACAAAATAATATAACATGTATTTTAAAAATTATTTTTGTGAAAATAAAATATAGCAAATTTTATATAAAGTTTCGGGTCGCTACAACTGCTACTCTTTCCAATAAATCTGTTGAAAATGCATGTGTGTAAAAGTTCCACATGCACATCTGTCAATAATCATATGTGTTTGGCTTTATGTATTGCTGACATAAATTAATGGCATAGAAAGCTGGGACATCCCAGACCTTCTGTTCTAAAACAAGTGTGTAACACTTTACATTTCAAGTGTGATGAATCTTCTCTTAATTTTTGTGAAGCTTGCAAATTGGGCAAAACTCATCAGACACCTCATACTTCCCAACTCCTCAAAACTTCTGCTCATTTCCAATTAATTCACTCAGATCTCTAGGGTCCAGTAACAACTCCAAGTTCTGATCACTATAAGTTCTACATTCACTTTGTTGATTACTACAACATGTTCACTTGGATCTTCCCCTTAACCTCAAAATCAGAAGCTTCTGGTGTTGTCAAACGTTTTATCACAATGGTGCATGTTTAATTTTCTACTACTGTTCAATGCTTTCAAACTGATTAGGGTGGGGAGTTTAGACCTCTAGTGTCCCATCTCACTGATCTAGGAATTAAATTTCAACATCATTGCCCTCACATACATGCCCAAAATGGTAAAATAAAGAGAAAACACCAACATATCTTCCAAACTGGACTCACTCTTCTTGCTCAAGCTCATCCCCCTTTCAAATTCTGGTGGGATGCAGTTGTTGCTTCTGTCTATCTCACAAATCATCTTCCCTCTCCTAGTACACAAAATATATCCCATTCCTAGATCTTATATCACATCCCTCCTGACTAGAGCTTCATGCATTTTTTAGGTGTGTTTGTTTCCCTTTCCTTACTCCTTATAACAAGCATATACTGCAATTCAAGTCCTCTAAGTGTGTATTTCTGGGACATAGCACTACTCACAAAGGCTACAAATGTCTAAGTTCATCTGGCAGATTATACATTTATGATTCTGTAGCCTTTAATGAGTAGGTTCCTTATCCATCTATGTTCTCCACTAATTCCTCATCTTCATCCTCTCTACCTCCTCTTCTTTCTTCTTCCTTTGTGTCTCTTTCTCAAGTATCTCAGTATCTGCATCTGCTTCCATTCATACTCCTTGAATGCTTCTTCTACTCACTCTCATGCTCCTTCACAGCCTTCTTTTCCCCCTCCTCCACTCATTCATCTCTTCATCAGACTTTCTATATGCCTTCCTCGATCAACAATCATCCTATAACAACACGAACCAAGAATGGCATCAGAAAACCTAAGTTTTTCCTCTCTGAAACCCTTCCCACTATTCCTCTCTTTGTCTCCAAGGCTCTTGATGATCCTGTTTGATACAATGCCATGGCAGCTGTGTTCAAAACTCTTCAAGACAACCATACCTGGTCTCTTGTTCCTGCTACTGCTGATCAGAAGTTAATTAGCTGTAAATGGGTGTTTCGAGTCAAAACTAAAACAAATGGCACTCCAGATAAACTGAAACCCAAATTGATAGCTAGGGGTTTTGAACAACTTGTTGCCATTGATTTTATGGAAACTTTCAATCATATTGTTAAATTTTCTACTGTCAAACTTGTCTTCTATCTTCCTGCCATTAGACAATAGAATATTTAATAAATAGATGTTAACAATGCTTTCCTCAATGGAGATCTAGAGGAAACTATTCATATGGTGCAACCCAAAGGCTTTGAAGACACCTAACATCCACATCATGTCTACAAACTCTCCAAATCTCTCTATGGCCTAAAGCATACGCCTAGGGCATGGTGTGACAAGTTGAGGTCATTTCTCTTTTTTTATAAATCACATGGCAATCCAATTTTACTTATTTTGGTATATGTTGATGACATATTAATCACTAGTGATGATTTATCCACAGTAGCCTCTTTAATTCAGCAACTCAATGCTCAATTTGCTCTAAAAGTTCTAGGTGATGTTAGTTTTTTTCTTGGCATCGAAGTCTCTAAGCAAGCTGATGGATTTCTCTCAATCAGTCTCACTATATTCTTGATATTCTTGAAAAAACTAATCTCCTTGATTGTAAGCCAGTTTCCACACCCATGCTAGCCAACAAGAAGTTGTCCAAACTTGAAGGAGATCCTTTTGACAATCCTACTCTCTATCACAGCACAGTGGGCTCTCTTCAATATCTCACTCTTACTCGGCCATATATTGCCTTTCTGTCAACAAATTAAGCCAGTTCATTCAAGCTCCTACCACTGCTCATTTGGGGTCCTGCAAACATCTTCTAAGGTATCTTAAAGGCTCACGACTGCTCTCTCTTGCCTTTACTAAGACATATTCTTCATCGCTTGAAGGCTTTTCTGATGCTAAGTGGGCTAGTTGCGTTGATGATTGTCGATCCACATGTGGTCATTGCCTTTTTCTGGGTAAAAAATTACTTGTTGCAGGATGTTGTTTCTCAAAGCAGTGCAGAGTCTGAGTATCGTGCGTTGGCAAATGCTACTTTCTGATATTGTATGGTTTCATAGTCTCTGTTGTGAGCTCGAAGTTCAACTCATTTTCCTTCCAAATTATGGTGTGATAATTGCAGTGTGATTGACTTAGCTTCAAATCCTGTCTTTCATGCTCGGACAAAACACATAGAAGTCGATGTTCATTACATAAGGGAGAAATTGATGACAAAACGCTTGAGATTGGCCACGTTCCTTCTGCTGATCAAGTGGCTGACATATTCACTAAACCTCCTACAGACTTGTTTCTGCAATTATGACACAAGCTACGTAGCTTCTGTGGGGGTATGTTAGAATTCTAATAATATGTATATAGTGCATGCATGCATGTACCCAAGCTATAACAGATTCTGTTATGATAGTTTAGCTTAGTTGCTAGATATAACTCATATACCTAAGTTAGTTACGAGTGATTATTCTAACTTGTATATAAATACTAGGATCAGCTGTAACTTGATTCATTTAATTCAATACACAATTCCAAATATTCAATCTCTCTTTCAACTTAGTTCAGTTTCTTAATACTTCAACAAGGATCTTAGTAGATTAATATAATTATCTTTTATTTCAAAAAACAAAAAATCAAAATATGACGAAAAATACAATAGACGCTGATTTGTGGGAAAAGCTCATTTTAGGTTAATTTATGCTTTGGACCGAAAAATGCTATCGGCGTGTTAAATATTTATGTGCCTGTAATTGCACCAAATTTCGAACTTATATTGTAATTACAAAAATAAATGTAAATATGTATTATAGAGGTAACATTTTAAAGTTCACTTTGAAAACCGAAATTAATTCATGTATATATAGCTATGATATTTAAACCAATTAACTCTATTTTAATTGAAATTTTGTCTAATTCTTATATAATTATAATCAAGTATTTCATAATAGATAATTTGACCAGATAATTGACTGGAGCCCTGATCTATGCTAACTCACCTTTGACTTTATATTTTCCACCACCAAATTGAAGACAAATTAACTCCCTTTTCTTCTTCAAACTTCTTTTTGTAGAACTAGCTAGGCTTACTTATTAAGCTTGAAATAAGCATTCAGCAACACACTACATTTTTTTCATATTCAAAGTCAAAAGTTAGAAAATATATATATTAGGATTTAGGAGCAAGCCTAGCTAGAGGAATGTATAAATGAACGCTCGTTTAGAAACGAGCGACATACATACATTGATCATCATTTAATGACCAATATACATCCTACCATTCACTTTTCTACTTTTCCATATTAACACTATATACTAATTAAAGTACCAATTTCACACATTTCTAGAGAGAGAATGCATGACTGAAAGAAGCATCAGATATTTGTGGGGAATATACCAATAATATGCCCGCTGCATCAATATCAAATAAATTACCAAAAAAAAAGTTGATTCTTGTTCCATCTTTATTTATTTATTTTATTTTCTTTCTTCAAGCGTTTTTTTAGTACATTTTCTTCATGCTTTTTGTTCCGTGTTTTGGAGGGTTTATGATTCTCGTGCCGCGGTTGTTTATTTCCTATTAATTTTTTAATGTTAGACGTATATAACATTATTTTTATACATATCGCGTGTATTATGAATATATTGAAATTTCAAAATATAATCTGAAACAAAAGATCTCTACGTGATTTCATATCCTGATAAACAAGAATCTGTAAAATGTCTTAATAACAGTGAATCATAATGGGAATTGTGATTACATTGTTGTAGCTTGGTTCAATTATGGAATGATTGTTATTGTGATAGATAATGATTGGTTCGTTTCAAATTCATTAATGGTTATTATTATTAATGCTATTGTAAATAATAATAATTATAATTATTATAATAATAAATAATAAATATAGTACTAATAAATAATATAGATAATAATAATAATAATTATTATTATAAATAACAACACCAATAATAAATAAATAAATAATTTAAATAACAATAATGTTTATTATAATAATAACATTATAAATAAATAGCAAAATTAATTAATAATAATAATAAATAAATAACAATAATAACAATAAATAATAAAATAAATAAAAATAATATAAATAATAATAATAACATTAATAAATAAATATAAAAAATAATTAATAAAAATAAATTTATTATTATTATAAACAATGATAATAATAAATAAAATAATAATAATAATTATTATTATTATTATTATTTAATAATTATTATTATTATTTACAATAAATAAATGATGTCAAAATTTGTTAATAAAAATAAAAATATTATTATTATTATAAAAAATGATAATAAAAAATAAAAAATTAATTATTAATATTAATATTTACAATAAATAAATAATATAATAATAATATTATTAAATATTAATATTATTATTATAATAAATTACATCGATGATAATAATAATAATAATAATAATAATAATAATAATAATAATAATAATAAATTATAACAACAACAACAATGATGGTGATGATTGATGAATGTGTTAATGATTGAGGAGAATGATTAAAGGGGGTGGGGTAGTTAATCAATCTTAGGGAATAATTAACTTATTTTAATTATCATTACCTTGTACCAAGCATAAATAATGGTAATGGATCCCCTTCCATTCCCATTACCCACCCTGATTACCCCTTACCAAGCGCCCTCTCAATTTTTAAATCGTTATATTTAAATTTAAATTATTATTTTATTGAGTTGCAGAAGATTGAAGATTGAACCCTGATCTCTCATCCTTCAAATAATTGAGAAATATAACTAGATTACAAGTCTAGCGTATGCAGGGCTGATTTTACTGTGAGGCAAACCAGATGGCCACCTCAGATCTTTGAAAAAATTAAGGGCACATGTCACATTATGTGTATATATAAATAATATGTTAAAGCTTTTGTATACATATTTATTTTGTTCTACCGGTTGAGGCCTTTTTATTCAACCTTAGATCCAAGAGGTTCTAATCATCCTATAGCAGTGTTTTTTTTTTTTCATTTTTAAGCTCAGAACTGCTTAAAATTGGTGCCTTTTCTTCCATTTTTTTTAGCTTAAAATAGTTTTTTTCCTTTAATTTTTTTTAGCTTACAACTGATTTTTCTTCTCCTCTCCCCTCTTTTTTTTTCTTAGCTTAATATTGCTTTCGCAACTTAGAAGTTATTATCCTATCCAATTTTTTTTTTTGAAATGTTTTGCTAGTAATAAAAAAAATTACTTCAAATTGCTTTCTCAAATTTAAAATTCTAATGCTATTAAATTTTTATATTTGCTAGTAATTAAAAAACCTTTTTAAACACAAAACTAATAAAAAAGTTTTTCTGTTGAAAAAAAAACAAACAAACAAAAACACTATAGCCAACGACAAAAATGCATTGTCTTTAATTTTGTGATTTGAATGATTTGTGTTGTAGTGACTATTCTACCTCACTTTATATTATAATTGTGAATAAAGTCTCATCAAGCTCGCTCCGGGTCCCCCTGAGGTCTCGATACTTTCCTAAGTGTATATATTTAAATAGTTTAATGTCTAAATGGATAAAAGTGGACAAAAGTAAATAGTAATTGGGAAAAAATAATAACTTTTAAAAATAGGTAGTTTGTTAGGCAATTTGTAGTATATTAGACTTAGTCTCCACACCCAATGATTGGCACATTGTACTTTTGGCAGGCATTAAATGCACCTAACAGCCGAAACCCTAATTCTAAAAATGAAACCCTAACAGCCTCGATTATATGTAGTAAGCCTCGATTAATTTTTAGCCTTGATTATTTTCTAAAAATCTCCTCGATTGAAATTCCAAAATTCGATTAATTCATAGCCTCGATTAATTTCCTAAGTTGAGCCTCGATTATGATCATTTAAGAAGAATTGATGATTTAAATATCAATTCTCCTGAAATCGATGACTCATCGATTAATTATGTATTAATCGATGCTTCCTCGATTAATTTTTAATAAGCATAGATTAAGAAAAAACTATCCTCGATTTCTTTTTTAACATTACCTCGATTAGATTTTTAAAATATCATCGATTATTTTTTAAATAATCGAGACCTTCATTCCAAAAGAATAGAGGCAATGTTCCCTACAATTAATCATGATTTTTTTTAGTGAATGCATTTATTTCTTGTGTAAGGTAGGTACTTAGTTTCAATAAATAAAAAGAAAAGGTTGTTGGCTTCATTAAATGAAAAGAAGGGGAAGGTAGGACCGAATTAATAAAAAGAAGAGGATGTTGTACCGAATTAAATACATTCTAATGTTTTACAACGAGGTAGGTGAAATTTTTGAATAAATAGATGTAAAATCCGGAGCTCATTCACACTACAATACAAATCTCATTCACAAAAATCATACAAGTTTTTATTCACACTACACTACAAATCGACGAAGAATAGCAAAAGTTGGAGAAATTTATTCGAGCAAGGGGCGAAAGAAAAGATTTTTCTGGAGAAAAAAATAGTGCACGGAAATTTTCACCCATTTTCAAAGGTACGTTTTGTACTCCATTTTTTTGAACTTATTTTGCAAATATCTATTATTTTGATTATATATTGCATGTGTTGTTAGATTTACTTTGAAAATAGGTGACATTGAGTGATACGGCCTTTTTTTGGAATTGGTTGTTACTGTTTAATTTAGGTCAGTAATTTAGGTTAATTGTTGTTGGTTTTGAATTTAGTCGATGTTTATGTGATTTTGAGGGTTGTATAATGTTAAACTAAATATAATCGATGCTGTTATAGAAGCGTTTAGGCTGTGAAAAATTATTCGATGCCTTCATTTTTATAATCGATACCGTAGAATATAATCGATTAGTGCCTTGATTGATTATTTGATCTTAATTGTGGTTTATTTGTTTTTAATTGTGGATTATTTGTTGTTAATCGATGACTAGCTTTCTATCGAGGAGCATAAAACATAATCGAGGAGCTTAAAAAATTATCGAGGCCTTCCTCGATTAAATTACAAAAACGAAAACTAATCGAGGCCTTCCTCGATTAATTTGAAAAATAAAAACTAATCGACTAGTTAAAAAAATTAATCGAGTTACTAATCGATTAATTTAAGAAACAAAAACTAAATCGAGTCACTAATCGATTAATTAAAAAAAATTAATCGATTAGTAGTTTAATAAAAAACAAACTAATCGATTAATAGTTTAAAAAAAAACTAATCGAGTAGTCCTTTAATTAAAAACAAACGAATCGATTAATAATAATTTTAATAAAAACTAATCGATTAATAGTTTAATTAAAACTAATCGATTAGTAGTTTAATAAAAAAACAAACTAGTCGATTAATAGTTTAAAAAAAACTAATCGATTAGTCCATTAATTAAAAACAAACTAATCGATTAATAATTTTAGTAAAAACTAATCGATTAGTAGTTTAATTAAAAACAAAGTAATCGATTAATAATTTGAAAAAAACTAATCGATTAGTAGTTTAATAAAAAACAAACTAATCGATTAATAGTTTAAAAAAAACTAATCGATTAGTCCTTTAATTAAAAACAAACTAATCGATTAATAATTTTAATAAAAACTAATTGATTAGTACTTTAATTAAAAACAAACTAACCAATAAATAATTTGAAAAAAAACTAATCGATTAATAGAGGCTTGGGGTTTATAGGGTTTTAGGATTTACGTTTAGGGTTTAGTGTTTTATAGGGTTTAGGGTTTAAGAGGGGTTAGGGTTAAATTGTGATCTCATGTAGCATTGTTTATAAATTGTCCAGATGGTTAGACGCCGCATTATTGTACGTCACAGTGAACGATGGGAGAGATCAGAATATGTAGATGGGGACGAACAACTCGTGACGATGTCATCCGATAAGCTGTGTTTTAGCTCACTGGTGAGGGAGGTTCACAAGTTGTTGCGGACTGACCCGAACAGGATCGAGTATGAATTATTTTACCTCACCAGCACCAATACTGGCAGACGGATCAGAGCATCTTTGCAAGATGATGGAGATTTGCTCGATTTGCTTCACGAGCAGACTACTGAGCTGGTCGTGTACGTGATTTCAAGACAGTTGGAGGGTTCTAGACCCAGACCATCTATGAGGGATGACTATGTTCCCTACTTTTCACATGCAGAGATGCATGGTCCTACTGCAGAAGAAGAGGGAGAAGGAGAAGAAGAGGCAGAAGGAGAAGAAGAGGGAGAAGAACAAGAACAAGAACAAGAAGAGGTGAATGATAGAACGAGGTTGGTGGAGTCACTGTTGACAGAATTCAGCGGCTGGCTTCGTTCTTCTGTTGATCGTACAGACAGATTGCTGTGCTTGACGGGAGTCGTCCCACCATGTACCACTGGTGTTCCGTTTAGATCTGACGGGCCTTCGAGCAATTGGGTGGTTCCCCTTGCTGACTGGGACATTGTGGGCCCACTATCTTGGGATGAGGGACCAGCACCAGAAACAGATACACTGCACCAGGGAGCTATTTTTCGGACGAAGGATGATCTCGCCTTGGCGGTCGGCATCTATCACATGCAGAATCGAGTGGAGTATGCCGTGTATCGCTCGAATAGGTCACGATTGGGCTATGTTTGCAAGCATGGCGGTGATTGCCCGTTCAAATGCTTTGCGGTTGCTGATGGGCATATGTGGAGAATATACAAGTTCAACGGCACTCACACATGCCATCTTGATATGGGTCGAATTGCTCCGCGACAGGTACCTGCACGAGTGCTCGGAAAATACTTTGCTCGTAGATTGGTGGACGAGCGGGTTGTTCTGAAGCCGAAGGAGATGATGGCGGAGCTTGTGCGTGAGTTTGGCATCCACATCGACTACAGCTTCGCTCTGCGCACGAGGAACATTGCCATTCAGATGGTATATGGAGACTTTGACAAGTCCTACGCACAGTTGCCCGCTTTCCTTCACACTCTGCAATTGATGAATCCGGGAACTGTAGTAGACATGGAGATCACGAGTGATGGTCGGTTCAAGCATTCATTCCTTGCTCTCGGTGCGTGTGTCAGTGCATTTCTCCAGTATGCTCGTCCAGTGCTTGTGATCGATGGGACCCACCTGAAAGGAAAGAACAAGAGGGTTCTCTTTGTTGCTGTGACGAAGGACGGCAACAAACAGATCTTACCTGTTGCAGTTGGGCTCGGACCGATAGAGAACGATGAATCTTGGATATGGTTTCTGGCCCACGTGCACATGGCTCTGGGTGATATAGATGATCTTCTCATCGTTTCGGATCAGCATCAAAGCATTAAAAATGCTGTGGAGGCCGTTTTCCCAAGAGCGACGCACGGACTGTGCTACTACCATTTGAAGAATAAGATGACGAAGAGAGGGAAACACGTGACGGCGCTATTTCAGGAGGCTGCCTACGCATATCGGAGAGAGACCTTCCAGGAGAGTATGTCGACGTTGGAGCAGGTCTGTCCAAATGCATATCAGAAGCTGTGTAATATTGGCCCAGTGCATTGGGCTCGTTCACACTGTCCCGTACGGCGCTACGGGTTCATGACATCTAATGCGGCGGAGAGTCTCAATGCTCGTCTGTTGTGGGCGAGGAGGTTACCTGTTTGCTCATTGTTCGAGATGTTTAGATCGAGCGTTGAGCAGTGGTTCGTCGAGCGACGTTCGCCAGCAGTGGGTTCGAATCATGTGTTGACTGATGGCATCGCGCTTAAGCTTTCGGGTAACGTCGATAAGGGACGTTGCTATGCCGTGCGTCCCACTACATTAGCAACTTTATGGAAAGTCGAGGTTGGGAGGGAGGTCTACATGGTCGATCTTCAGAACCGGACCTGTGACTGTCGTGAGTTCGAGCCGGACTTGATCCTCTGCTCTCACGCGGCAGCGGTCATCTGGTACGACATTTAAATTTATATTTGTTCTTAATCGATTAGTTTATTTTTAATTAAAGTACTAATCGATTAGTACTTTCTTAAAATTATTAATCGATTAGTTTGTTTTTTAAAATTATTAATCCATTAGTTTGTTTTTAATTAAAGTACTAATCGATTAGTTTTTTCTTAAAACTATTAATCGATTAGTTTGTTCTTAATTAAAGTACTAATTGATTAGTTTTTTTAAAAACTATTAATCGATTAGTTTGTTTTAATTAAAATACTAATTGATTAGTTTTTTTTAAAACTATCAATCGATTAGTTTGTTTTTTAATTAAACAACTAATCGATTAGTTTGTTTTCTAATTAAACAACTAATCGATTAGTTTGTTTTATTAAACTACTAATCAATTAGTTTTTTTTAAAACTATTAATCGATTAGTTTTTTTTAATTATTAATCGATTAGTTTTAATTAAATTATTAATCGATTAGTTTCAAAAAAAACTATTAATCGATTAGTTTCAAAAAAAACTACTAATCGATTAGTTTTTTTTTTTAAATTATTAATCCATTAGTTTGTTTTATTAAACTACTAATCGATTAGTTTTTTTAAAACTATTGATCGATTAGTTTTTTTAAATTATTAATCAATTAGTTTTAATTAAATTATTAATCGATTAGTTTCAAAAAAAATTATTAATCGATTAGTTTTTTTTAAAATTATTAATCCATTAGTTTGTTTTATTAAACTACTAATCGATTAGTTTTTTTTAAAACTATTAATCGATTAGTTTTTTTAAATTAAACTACTAATCGATTAGTTTTTTTTTATTATTAATCGATTAGTTTTTTTTATTAAACTATTAATCGATTAATTCCTAAAATTGTTTTTTTTACTTAATCGATTAATGCCACAATGAATTTTTTTATTAATCGATTAGTGCCTTGATTAATTTCTCTTAATTAATAAATTAGTGCCTCGATTAATTTTTTTAATTAATCGATTAGTGACTCGATTTAGATTTTGATTGTAAAATTAATCGAGTAGTGACTCGATTAATTTTTTTAACTAATCGATTAGTTTTTAGTTTTTAAATTAATCGAGGAAGGCCTCGAATAGTTTTTGTTTTTCTAATTTAATCGAGGAAGGCCTCGATTATTATTAAAATAACCGATGAAGGCCTCGATTAGTGTTTTATGCTCCTCGATTAATTTTAAGCTCCTCGACTAGTCAAGATTAACAACAAATAATTCACAACTAACAAAGAATAACCCACAATGAATATCAAATAATCATTCAATAGTTAATCTACCTAGCCTTGATTAATATCAAAATAAACATCCTAATTCCGAAAAAAACATTAAGTTAAATTATCCACCATTAAGTTGCAAAATCCATGATTATTTTCAAAATCCACGATCTATTTCAAAATCGACTATTATTTTCAAAATCCAACATTAATCAACCAACTAAAAACAAATTTTTAATACAAATCGGAGACATACATGTGTTGCTGAAGACGTCGCCGGCGATGATTCCCGTCGTTGCTCCATTGTCGGCCGATGATTAACTATGAGAAATCAGTCCGTTAGTTACAGAGAGAGAGAGAGAGAGAGAGAGAGAGAGAGAGAGAACCTGGGTTGCTATCCTAATCACGTTTGAGATCGACGGTATTCCGGCGTGCGTGCGATATTTCTTCCAAGTTTTCAGTTTTGTTTAATGGAGTATATAGTAGAGAGAGAGAATAGGGTTTGGAAGAAGAACTGGGTGTTGGAACAATTTTAATTCAAATCTCTCTCAATTAATAAGTGGGCGGTTGGAACAATTTATTTCGATTCAATTAATATTCTTATTTGGGCAGTTACTTTTTCAGAAAGAAGTACAATATTCTGTGTAAAAATTCAGATTTTGTGGGCCCATCCTCTGCATGTTGTGTAAAGTAGTCAAGATTGTCGAAATAACTACAGTATTTGAAAACCTGTCTTTTTTTCCTTTCTTTTATTTACTTTTGTCGAGAAATCTCACCAACCCTAGTTTAATTGTCAAATAAATCATTATGTTTCTATCTTTTTGTAAATTAGACCTCACATTTAAACCTAATTAATTACAACACCACATTTTAGTTTGTGTGGGATTAAACATTCTTAATTTTTTGGGAGAATTAAGTATGACGTGCTTAGTCTATAAATCACATTGCCAACCACATAAGCACACACGTGTAATAAACGATGTTGTTTTTTTTATTTTCTCCTTTTTTTTGTTGAGAAAATTATTTTTTATATAATTTTTTATTTCTAAAATAGAATATATATTGAGAAAACTAACAAAACCGACATCGTTTGTTGCACATGTGCGCTAAAGTAACTGCATGCCAACGTGGTTTATAGACTACAGACATCATACTTAACTCGCTGAAAAATTGGAGATGTTTAATCTCGTACAAATTAAAACGTGATGTTGTAATTGATTATATATAAATATGGTTTCTAATTTATAAAAGGGTAAAAATATGATGATTTATTTGACAATTAGCCCAATTTAAATATATAATTCGCAGCAAAAGGCGCATGCATTGCGGTTTAAATTATTTATTCTCTCTCAAAAAAAACAAAAATTACATTATGTATCTGTATAAATCTTATTATAGTCTGTATATATTATCAATGCATAATCAATTGTTGTAATGTGTATATATGTTCTACGTTTTAGACAAAACTAATATATTTATTTTTCTACAAAAATTCGATTAATCTTTTTTAGACGCTTCTTAAACAGAACCTGAATTTCTGAAATATAGCTTTTAGACAAATTAATTAATTACCTGCTTGATAATATAATATGATATAATATACATTATTTTCTTTAATATAATTCTACATTTTTAACGAGGTCTGAAAAGAATTGAACGACACATCTCTTGTTTGTCGACATATATATCATCAATTTTGGTAAGGCCTGGATACAGCACATTTCTTGTTTGTTGAATCTAAAAACCATCGCTTTGACATTTACATTTTTTTTTTCTAGTATTGGTTAAAAAAAAAAAAAAAAAACGTTCTACATTGCATTTTCATTAAACTTAAAATTGTATGAAATACTTATCTAAAATTCCATGTGACAATACTTTAATTTTTTGAGTTAATACCACATCTTTTAACTTGTGCGTTCGAAGTAACTCGTCAACACAATCTCCTCCTTGTTGAATCCAAAACATTTCCAACTTTTATCCAGCATACTTGAAACTTCTTGACACGATACTTTTTCTATTTCTACGCTATCATCCTATAGATTATCACCTTGCACTTCTTATTTGATTCCTATAATGATGTATTCTTCGATTAAAGCACATTGATGAATCTTATATACCTTTTAAATTCATATTTTTAAAATATGAAGGGAGATTTCCAACTGTTGTATATATAATATATATTAAATTTTAAAAATAATAATATTTTTTATATGTAAACTCCATATAAGAATAACCTCCTTATAGTAATATTTTTTTCTGATCTCACTGATATTATTGTATAAATGTTTTATTGTATATGTAGCACTGCTTAATTACTATTATTCACCACAAACGTTTTGCTGTTGTATTATCTGGGACACCTAAATATTAATTACTATTCTCCATTATTCTTTTTTTTCTCGAATAAAGATATTAGCGATAATATTATACATTTGATATGAATTAATAAATTGGATACGAGAAGAAATTTAAATTATAATTAATAATATCTAAACAATCTACAACATTCACTTTTGACAATTCTGTCCTTCCAATTAGAATGAAGGTGTTAAAAGAAACATAAAACAATTTCCTTTGTTTTTGGAGAATGATAAGATTGCTTATGATATGGCCATTTTTTCCCTTTTCATGTTCATAGTCAAAATTTAGACAAGAACATTATATTCTAGAGGAATGAATAAGTGAATAATCAAGCACAGACGTACAGTTGTAGAGGGGAGCTAGGAACAAGCAAATGATATAAACGTTTTTTTGAGGAGGAATCTGCATCAAATTTCAGCATGTGGATGCTTATTCCTATTTTTCATTTCTTTATTATATTTTCTGGCTTGGTGATTCCACGTGTCTCGATCCGTTATAATATTATTTATTTATATTTAATTGAAAAAAGAGAAGCAGCGACTCTCGAATATGTTGTCTATTTTATAGAAAGATTCATATCACTGCTGGGATATGTCTCCGAAGAGACAAGTCTTAAAAACTTATTTACTTGTATATTTATACGAAAAACAATATCAAAACGGAAATTTGAAAAATAAAGATATCAAGTCATCATATTTGGAAAAAAAATGTTATATCCTTATCCCACAAGACAATTACCAATGTCCCATGGTTCTAGACTGAAGTCTTGCGGGACCTAATCACAATGGAATAATCACCTGCCTGCCGCGCCATCATATGTCAATACGTTATTATGAGACAATTAATGAATTTATCATCAAAAATTCAAAGTATAAATAATATATCATGTTAATAGTTCTATATTTTTTGTTATCGAACCTACCAATTTAACAAGTCTGTCCACGAACTAACAAATCAAGTTGAAACTTGATTTATAACCATTCTAATTACTAAATGGGCTTTTTTGTCACATCCGACTTGACTCATTTATAACGTCTATAATTCATAAAATCATTTGGATGTGAATTCTGCATCAAAAATACTATTCAAAATATTTCATTTACATAACCTTACATAATTTTAGTGTATGATTGGAGACTTGGAGTGAATGGTATGAAAACTGCATGAAAATTGTGCACGAATGGAGTGAAATTGTATGGAAATTGTGTTTTTGGTGCATCTTGTTAGGAGTCCAATTAATGTCTTTGGACATTAATTAACTAGAACGAAAATTTTTCAATTTTTATATATATTAATAATATTATGTCATGTATTAACAAAGTAAGGTAAATTGTCCCGGTGGAGATGACCTAGTGGTGGAATGGGATTGTTTGGAGATCAAAAGATCACAAATTCAAATTTTTTCAATATCATAGGTCGGGGGTGTGAGTAAAAAAAAAAAAAAAGTAAGGCAAATTATTAATTAGAAATATATTGTTAGTTAAAACCTTTTCATTTAGGAATTGGATGAAATTAATGACAATAAGATGAGGTGAACATTGAAAGTTATATATATTACTCAATATAATATTTTACAATATTGAACATATATTTGATCGAGTACTTGGGTGATGGCTCTAAAGAGAGAGAAAGAAAGTGCATCTCACTTGTTCATCATACCCTCTATTAATTTAGGCCAATTTTCATCGTATCGTACTATAATAATTCACAACACCATGGAAAAGCCTAAGGATCTCTCAACCGTAAATCTCAGATCTAACGGTTTAAATGCACGGACGGTGATTTCGTAGCCTTCATCGAACCAGAGACTATCCATCTTCTTCGATCCCTCCTTTCTCCATTTCTCAGACTTTAATTCCTCTGCGGTGAACTGTCCTACTCTTCGTGCGGTGATCAATTTAATCCGCCATTGACGTTGTCTCTCCTCCATTTATCATCCACGGATGTCCTGCAATTTTTTCAGACAAAGCAATTTCAGGTTACAAAATTAATTCACAGAAATCTCCCACACGTGATCTAATTCCATTTTAGAAAGAGAAAATCGAAAAAAAATACTTACTGAGAACTTGCTCCGCGGAGAGTCGCCGGTGGACATCTCTACAGATCATTTTCCTCAACAGATCTTTCGCCTCCGGCGAAACTGACCGGAAAATTTTGGTCGGAAACCTTAAATTTCTCCGCAGCACCGCCTCAAAAGTCTCCGCGGGGCCGTCTCCATAGAATGGGGGAACGCCGGCGAGCATTATGTAGAGAATGACGCCGGCACTCCAAACATCCACCTTCTCGTTGTAATTCCCCCCAATCAGCACCTCCGGCGCCACGTAATACGGCGTTCCGACCACCCCGCTCATCTCCGACACGCCGAACAACTCCGCCGACCCAAAGTCGGCCAGCTTCAGCCGCCCCCGCGAATCGAAGAGGATGTTATCGGGCTTCACGTCGCGGTGCGCGACGCCGACGCGGTGGCAGAAGGCGATCGCCACCATCAACTGCTTGAAGATGGCGGCGGCGTCACGCTCAGAGAAGCGGCAGCCGGAGGAGAGGCGGTCGTAGAGGTCGCCACCGTCGCAGAGGTCGGTGACGAGGTGGAGGTAGTCGTCGTTCTCATAGACGTCGTGGAGGCGGAGGACGTTGGGGCAGGCGGAGAGGAGGCGGAGGATTTTATGCTCGACGTCGAGGCAGCGGCGGTCGGTGGGGTCGGAGGAGAGGGAGCGCTTGTCGATGGATTTGCAGGCAAAGGAGTCGGCGGAGATGGCGGAGTAGCAGCGGTGGACGACGCCGAATCGGCCGCGACCGAGCTCTTCGCAGAGGTGGTAGTCGTTCTTGAGGGTGTCGCACATGATGAGTAGCGGTTGGTGGGTTTTTGTTTCTTTTGTTAGTTTTGAGGTGAGAGTTTGTGGGGGTTTTATTTAATATTTATAGAGAGAGAAAGGGAGGGAGGGATATGTCATATGTGGGGGGATATTCCAATCGGAAGGTAGTTTTATGTGAATTAAATGCCGCGGACAGTTGCAGCTGTTTTAGTTTAGCTGGTCGTACGAGGAGGCCTAAATTTTCTCAATTCATTACTCTACCTAAAATTATTGTCTATTATTCTATAATTATTTTAAAAAAATTACACTAGCTAATATTTTTTTAAATATTCTTCAATTTATTTTTTCTTTAGTAAAAACTAAAAAGCACTACTTTTGTGGTGCATTTAATTTATTGAAACCTGGCTTATATACGATTAAGATTGTGTAAAGACTTACATATTTTAATTTATTTATATTTTTTCAAATATCTACTTTAATGACGTTCTAAGTTTAAACAATGTGCGTATTATGATTAATTAGTTTGATTTTGAAATTAAAATATAAGTAGGACAGAATAAGAACAAAACAGCAAATAGATATTTCACTAAAACCACATATATACATAAAAGCAAAAGAAAGCTAGCTCACCCATTTTGGCACATCTTTTATGGTACATTAACATGGCCATGGTTGAAGAATTAAACATTGAAAATTTGAAAGTGGCCATCTCCAAACAATTCAATTATTACTTCATTCTACATTCTCTTTGCGCACTACATATAATACATTATATTATATGTATATATATATATGTGTGTGTGTGTGTGTATAATATCTACCCAGACGACTACCCTAAATGTCTTATATGTTCTGCAATTGATGCTCGTCTCTATAATGTTATGATTAATATAACTTTAATTAATGTAATTCAATTGCAATATGTTATATTAAAATTTTAAAAAATTATATACCCTACGGAATAATCAACCATATTAATCAATTATATTAACTAATTAAAAAATAAGAAATAAATATTAAAAATAAATATAAATCCTAATTGGGTGGAATTAATCCTAAATAATAATTATAAAATTAAACTAAGCCATAATAAATTGAAATTGAAGAAAAATATTAATGAAAATCGAATAAAAATCAAAATGGAACATCAAATGGAATAGAAAAAGTAGGATAGGGGATTTCATTTGACCACTTAAGAACTAGCCTATCCAACAAAAGTAAAAATTAAAAATTCCCAATAGATAATTTTAAGTGTAGGGTTTAATTATCTAACTAAAGTGTGATTTCTAGCATTTTTTATTGTTTATTAAAGTCTAAAATACTAACTCTTTTTTAATTTCTCTTATTTTCACTTCATTTCTTCTTCAATTATGAGGTAAATCGAGGCTCAAATTTGTTGTTGATCTCCGTATCAATTCTCTGGGAAATTCTACATATATACCATTTAAAAATTAATAAAATTATATTAGATACATGATAAAAAAATTATTAAAATATATTAGTGATTGGGATAGTAACTCAAGGAGTCGGGTAGGATTTCCCCGATTCTCTTTAGAACTGTGACGGTTGGCTTTGTGAGTAACCGTTGTTGATGGACGCTTACATGTGTACTGAAAGGTGTCATAATTTTGACATGCATAGGTTTTATTTACAATTGCTATATTGTCCTTTCTTTGTATCTACGAATATAATGCATACAATATTGGTTGTTTTATTAGCTGTATATTTTAGACAGTCATATTCAGCAGCACACGCATTAAAATGCATTTGAAAAAATTCTTATATATATATATATATATATATATATATATATATATATATATATATCATTTGTTTACTTTTGTGGTATATGTAGCTAAAAATCAACCAGTTACTTCTGTATATGATATCATTTTTCTTGATCAATTTGTGTCGAGAGATATTAGATAATCATTTGTCCCATAATTGTAATATTTTATTTTATTTTATTTTATCATCTCAAAATATAGTCTACTTTCTTTATTTAATATATATTAAATTTTCATTTTTCTTAATATACTCTTATTTTGATATTTTTGAAAATAACCATTCTTTTATTTTGAATCATAAAGTAAGAGTATAGTAAGAAAAAGTTAAATAATTTCTTTTTTTTAGCAAAACAAGTTATATACTTTTATGTTTCCAAGCACACTAAATAAATTTTCTTGTTCTGTATAAAAATTAGAGGAGGTTTGTAATTGTAGGACAGATGGAGTAAGATTTATTCACGGTCTTCTAATTAATTAGTGCACTAAAATAATAAATACGGAGTACTGCTTAATTTGATCATTTTTTTACTCACACATCCGATCTGTGGTATTGAGGAGATTCGAACACGTGATCTTTTGGTCTCTAAATAACCTCATTCCATCACTAGACTATCCCCATTGGGACCTTAATTTGATTACAGCAAAACCTTTATATAGTAATATCGTTGGGACTAGAGAAAAATATTACTATAGGAAGGTTATTCTTATATAGAGTTTACATATAAAAAAAATTATTAGTTTTTAAAAAAATTAATATATATTATACAACACTTGGAAATGTCCCTTCATACATGTTTTAAAAACGTGAATTCAAAATGTATATAAGATTCATTCATGTGTTTAACTGAAGAAGACATCGTTATAGAAAGCAAGCAAGAAGCGCAAGATGTCATCCAGAGGATGATAGTGTAGAAATAGAAAAAGTCTCTCGTGTCAAGAAGCTTCAAGCATGTTGGACAAGTTGGAAATGTTTTGGATTTAACAAGAAGGTGATTGTGTTGACGAGTAACTTCGAAAGCGCAAGTTAAAGGGTGTAGTATTAACCCAAAAAATTAAAACATTGTCACAAACAACTTTAGATAACTATTTCATACAATCTTAAGTTTAATGTAACATATACAGTTAAATAATTCTATATATTTTATATAGATATTTAAATATATTTGAAATTTAATGTCATTTTATTACTATATAGAGATAAGTTTATCAAGGATGGTCTGAAAAAAAACGAAAATATTACAATATAGAAGTTATTCTTATTTATAACTGGTCCCGAATTGAGACCTTAACTTTTTATTACTATAAGAAAGTTATTCTTAGTATTCTTATATAGAGATTTTACACTATATTGAATTGTCAATCCACAAGAAAATCCATATATAGAGGAATGATACATGACGTATGTTTGTATGTATTGTTACTATATTTTTTATATTTAAGGTGTTTAATTAATATGATGTAAAGGAATGGTTACCAATAAAACTTTCACCAAATTTAAACTCAAGTACAATTATTTATATTATAATAATAGATGGGGAGGAAGGATGTTTATCTTACAACTTGCATTGGTTGACACTTGAAACCCATTGATTTATTTTGTCAAAACTTATATTGAAAGAAAACAAAGTCACACTTGTCGACTAATAATGGTTATTAATTTCTTATTAGAAAAATGCATAAATTTGGCAGCGTAAATAAAACACACAAGATAGGGTTCCTTTTTTTTTTTTTTTTTACCTAGCTCCGCATATTATATAAAGTGCATGCATTTTACAATCTTCATTCACAAATTGATTGAAATGTTGTATTTAACTATAAATTTATCTTCATTCTTTCCTCAGTTTTTTGTTCTTCTTCATTGACATTATTATGTTCTTAATTATCTAGAGTGCTTAAAAATTAGTTCGAAAAGGGTAGTCACAAGAAGTAGCCAGACTGTAGGAGCTTAATTAGCAGCTTTCACATTAGCACATAAAAATTTACAAATTTACATTATAAGATGGATTTTCTCGAATGAGTTTTTAGAATATTTTAATTCAAAGTTTGTAATGGATTTTCATAACTTAGTTGTCTCACTTAACCATTTTCTTGGTATCTTCAGTCTCTATGGTTGAGTTACCTCTATGAACGTCTTTTAGCGTGTGATTTTTCAAACTCATTCCATTTACTGTATTATATAGTAGATATCTATTTATCCATTTGGTAATGGAGTCAATAGAAACTATTCGGTTGGATATCATTTTTCTAACGGTGTTATGTCTTCTCCTTATATGACAAGATTTACCATTATACATGCTACTTTGTGCCCTTCCTATAGCTGGCATATTATCACAATGTATTAAGATAGGAGGCACATGTTTATTCTAACAGAGAATATCCTCTATGAAATTCCTTAGCCACTCGGCTTCTTCACAGGCTTTGTCTAATACAATAAACTTTGATTCCATCATAGATCAAGCTATGCATGTTTGTTTAGAGAATTTCCGTGCTACTGCTCCACCTTCAATGGCGAAGACAAAATCACTAGTAGATTTAGAGTCTTGTGTGTCGATTATCCAATTAGCATCATTGTATTATTCAACTACAACTGGATATCTTGTGTACGATAGACCATAATTTAAAGTGTGTTTTAAATACTTAAGCACTCTTGTTAATGCATTCCAATGGTCTTTACTAGGATTACTCGTAAATCTATTTAATTTACTTGCTGAAATTGCAATATTTGGACGAGTACAATTCGTTAGATACATTAGACTTCCAATAATTCTTGCATATTTAAGTTGAGATACAGGTTCTCTTCGATTTTTAGCTAAGTGTAGAATCAAATCAACATGAGTCATAGCAGGAGGTAGATCAAGAGTTTTGAATTTTCTCAGAACGTTCTCAATGTAGTGAGACTATGATAAGATAACTCCTTCAGATGTTCTAGAGATCTTTATCCCAAGAATTACGTCAACTTGACCCATATCTTTCATGTCAAAATTCTTCTTTAACATATTCTTAGTTTTCACAATTTATATTGTGATTGTTGCCCATGATAAGCATGACGTCTACATATAAACAAACAATAACATATTCAAGAGGTGTGCCTTGAATGTATACACATTTATCACAGTTATTAATCTTAAATCCATTTGATAGCATGCGTTGGTACTTGTTTAAGTTCATAAAGTGACTTGACAAGTTTACATACTTTTCGTTCTTGGCATTTAGCAACAAACCCTTCAGGTTTTTTCATATATATTTCTTTTTCTAATTCCTCATTTAGGAATGTCATCTTTACATCCATTTGATGTATCTCAAGGTTATGCAAAGCAGTAATAGCAATGAGTACTCTAATAGATGTAATTCTTGTGACAGAAGAGTAAGTGTCATAATATTCATACCCTTCCTTTTGTTTGAACTCTTTAGCTACTAGACAAGCTTTATATTTATCAATTGATCCATGAGCTTTGTACTTTCTTTATAGGATCCATTTGCATCCTAAAGTTTTGCAACCAGATGAAAGATTAATGATTTCTCAAGTATAATTTTGCATGATGGATTCGATTTCACTACTAATAGCTTCTTTCTATAAAGGAGCTTCAGGACTAGACAGTGCTTCTTGTATTGTCCTGGGTTCAATATCTAACATATAAGTTAGAAAATTAGGTCCAAATGACTTTGTCATTTAGCCCTTTTGCTACGTCTTGGTTCTTTCTCAACATGAGGCGAATTAGTAGTAGCTTCTTAAGGTCTCTTATTAGAATATATTTCAATTATTTCATTTTTAAGGAATATAGATTCAAAGAATATAGTATTTCTTGATTCTATTGTTGTTTCCCCACTTACATCAGGTATTTATGATTTGTGTACCAAGAATTAGTATACACTACTATTATTTGCATATCCAATGAAAATGCAATCTATAGATTTAGGGTCTATCTTTATTTACTTAGATTTTGGTACTTCAACCTTTGCTAGACACACCCACATTTTGGTGTAGTTGTAGGAAGGTTTTCTTCCTTTCCATAATTTATATGGAGTTTTATCTCGTTTCTTGTGGGGTAATTTATTTAGAATATGATTGGCTGATAAAACTGCTCCCCCTTACAAGTTCTAAGGTAAACTGGAACTTATTAACATGTTATTCATCATTTCTTTAAGAGTTCTATTTTTGCATTCTGCGATGCCATTTTATTGAGGTGAATATGGTGCAGTTGTTTGGTGAATTGTTCCATTTTCAGAACAAAATTCTTCAAACGGTGATACATATTCGCCACCTCGATCACTTCGAATCATTTTGATTCTTAGATTAAGTTGATTTCCAACTTCATATTTATATATTTTAAAGGCATCTACAGCTTCACTTTGCTTTTCAAAATATAAACATAACAGTACATTGTGCAATCATCAATGAATGTGATAGAGTAATTTTTCCTAACTCTAGTCTGCACAATTTTAAGATCATGTAAATCAGTATGTATTAGTTCTAGAGATATTGAACTTTTTTCTACTAAATGAAAAGATGTCTTACCCATTTTTCCTTCAATGCATATTTCACATTTACTTTGTGAATTAAAATTCATATTTAGAAGTAAATTTAAATTAACTAGTTATCGTAGAGGATTTAAATTTACATGTCTTAATCTAGCATGTCATAGATTTGAACATTCAAGATAGTAAGTAGAATTACTATCCTTATTAGCCGATTTAACGTCATAGTGGACAGTCATTACATTTAATTTAAAGAGTCCGTCATTTAGGTTACCATTTCCAGTATAGTGACCACATTTGGTCATGATAAACTTGTCGGATTCAAAGATTAGTCTAAATTCAGCTTTGCTAAGAAGAGAGCCAGATATCAAGTTCTTGCGGATGTCCGGAACATGCAACACATCAACAAGTGTCAATTATTTGCCCAATGTCATCTTTAGCACAATCTTTCCCATTCCAATGATGTTGGAAGTTGCAGAGTTGCCCATGAATAGTTTTCTACCACTCAAAGGTGTGTAGAAAGAAAACATGTTTTTTTCCGAGCAGATGTGGCTAGTAGCTCCAGTATGTATCCACCATTCTTTTGGATTATCCACCATGTTTCCCTCAAAGACAACGACTAATAAATCTAGCTCAGAAAAATTTATCGGAACATACCGATCTTCATTTACATTTATCTCTATTTTCTTTCCCTTTTTTTGTTCTTAGGAGCTCGACAATGTCTTGCAATGTGACCAGATTTGTCGCACTTGAAGTAGTTGTCTTTGAATCTCTTAGCAGGAATCAACTTTCATTTATCCGGCTTATTGCTAGTACTTGGCTCGACAAGATTTTCCTTTGCCTCAAAGGTAGGTTTATTAGTATTGACATCGGATTTTCAATTATCTTCCTCAATTCTTAGTCTCACAATAGGATCTTCGAGCCCTATCTCTTTTCGTTTGTGCTTGAGATAGTTCTTGAATTTTTTTCATAACAGTGGTAGCTTTTCAATAAATGCAGTCACTTGGAAAGATTCACTTAGTTGCATCCACTCAGCATGAATGTCATACAGGATCAACTGCATGCAGTTCATGAACTTGATCCAGAACCATTCGAGAATCTACCATTTTAAAGCCTAAGAATCGATCGACATTGATTTTCTTCATTCCCGGCATCTTTTGTCTTGTACTTTTTATCAAATGATTCCCATAGTGCCTTTGCACTATTACATTCAGAATAGACAGAGAGAATGAGACGTCTGAAGTATTTAAAATGTAATTACGATAAAGAAACTCACTATGGTGCCATGCATCGAGTGCAGTTCATCTTTGAGTATCATTAACCGTTTTTCTCAACAATTGGTGCATCTTCTTTGAGAAAACGAACGAGGCCCAGGGTAGTGAGGTAGAATAACATCTTTTGTTATCATCTTTTGAAATCCTCGCCAGTGAATTTCATCGGCCTTTCGCCTTGAACAGGTCCAACTGGAGTAGTCATCTTCAAAGAATAATCACAAATTTCGTCTTGCGACTCTTGGTGAATTTATAGATTTTTCTTTGAAAATAATTGGACAAAATAACAGGTAAATTATAAGTCGAGGCGGGAGTTAGACTATTTCTGCAAGATAAAATTGCACTGCAATATTTAATACCAAACAGACTTTGACAATCGTCTCCAAGATACAATGACTTTTCAACGGTATTTTGTTGCACTTACAAAAATGACATTATGATGAACAAAACAATAAGAGACTTTCAATCGATTACTAGGTAAAAAGAGAAGTATAGAAGGCTTTGGATTTTCGAATGGAGAAAATGAAATCAAGGGGATTCTATTTATAATATTTGAAGAGTCATGTGCCTCTACGAAACGGTGGCATCATTTCGATCCGGATCAATCTAGGCCATTGGATCATGTTGGTTGATCAATCCACACAATCCAATGGTTCTAAATCGAATGGATGCAATGGTTTGAACCACCAATTGGTGGTTGAAACTCCTTAGGTGAATGGAAGCAATGGATCAAGCTATTGTTCCACTTTTGAACCATTTAGCTGAACGGACACAACCATTTGAGGTAATGATTCGCAATTTAACCACCTCAGTTAAATAAATGTCTTGGTTGGAGCCATTGGTTCGCAATTTTTACAAATGAAAACATAATTTAAAATTAATTAAAATAATCAATTTCGAACACCATAGTCAAAAATGGCAATATTACTTCCAAATAAATGCATTATATTTGATTATTGTAAACTTATAAAAGTCTAAGACACATATTTACTATTTAGTGATTATAAATTACTCGATCAAGCATACAATTTGAAAAGTAATAAAAATATATTTCTTTTAGCAAATAATGAAATTGTATCAACTCAAAAGAAAGATCTGCACATATGGATTGTAAATGGATCAAGACAAGCCTGAACATATATATATGTTCAAGTTTATTTGAAATGATATCGAAATTCAAAATTTATGTCTGAGTTTGTTTGATTACCTATCGAATCGAGCTCAAACAAGTTTTAATTGAACCAAACAAGAGTTGAGCTCGAGTAGATGATATTGTATACATGTTTGTTCAATTTTTACTTATCGAGCTCAAATTCGAGCCGAGCTTTAAATATTATTATCAAATGCAAAATTATATTCAAACTTGTTTTATACACATGCTAATCAACTCTAACAAAAATAATCTTTTCACGAACAAACACGAATCAAGTATCGAATTATTTGTTTGATTTTCAGCCCTACCTACGGATACATCTGCAAGCCAATTAGAATAATCACCATCTATCTAAGGCAAACATAGAAGGGATGGAACGAAAGATACCGTGCGAATGAAAAAATTATGAAAAGGACCGATGAATGCAATAAAATCGACAATATAAATAATTAGCTACGATTGAGCAAAAAATGAAAATCGAATCGATCTCACTTAAGTTATTGTGATTAGCGAAATAAATGATTCGATTCGATTCTTCAAAATATAACAAATCCATTTTTGGTTTTCGCTTCTTTTTTTATGGGATGAAGTTCTAATTAGATGAGCTAAAAAAAGGCCCTTATTCTTGACCAACTTCGACACCACGCTACAATTACAAAATAAATTGATTGGTGCCAAAATCAGATTTGACGGTGTGAAATCTAGAATATTATTTTATTAGGAAAAAACTTGCATGCACTATATGTATATAAGTTTATATGAGACGGTCAACACTTTTGACCGGGTCAAATGCGGGTCAACGCGCATTGACCCGGTCAACCCCTGAAAAAGAAAAAAGGTAAAATAGGTAATACTTTTTAATAATACAGATGATACTTTTTGAATTTTGAGTGATACTTTTTAGTGTTACAGTTGATACTGATTTTGACGAGTTTTTTATTTATTTATTTTGGCCGATACTTTTTAAGAATACAAATGATACTTTTGGGCTTTTAAGTGATACTTTTTAACGTTACGGTTGATACTGATTTTGAATAAAAAAAATTTAGTTGACCGGGTTAACGCGCGTTTTCTGGTGTTGATCGGTCAACACGTTGACCCAATTAATGCACCTGATGGTGCACTTAGTGCACACAAGTACTTCTCTTTTATTAAGGGTACTTCGGTTTGGGTCCGGTTTAAAATATCAAATTAGATTAATTAATTCGATCTGATTTAGAAACAACTAAAATGATCAATTCAATTGATTAAATATAACTCATATTAATAGAGCTACTAGATAAAACTCAATCAACATAATTGAATTTACAAGTTTAATATATATATTATAAAAATAAAAATTAATTATAACATAATCGACCTAATCACATTTATCAATAAAAGATTGAAATTTTAAAAATTATAAATCATATTTTTAAAATAATCAACTATAATAATCATTTCTTTGAAAATTAAATATTAAAAAATAATTATAAACCTTAATTGGTTAGGGTGAACCTTAAAAAACAATCATAAAATTAAACTAAAGCATAATAAATTAAAATTGACGAAAAATGGGAGAAAATTTTATAAATTTAATCATGGACCATAAATTAAAACATCTAATTTGAAATAGATGATCTCATTCGAGCATCCAACAACGTGCTTATGCCCATGACCTCTTTTTTTTTTTAAATGCATCTTGAAAAAAAAAAAAAAAAAGAATTCCACATAACAATCCCTGAAGGCACAGCTCCAAGTCAACAACCTCATTTAATATATATTTTAAGACCCTCACACTAAACATTTTTTTAAATTTCTGATATAAAATCAAGAAAAAAAGTCTAATTAAACCCCCCCCCCCCCCCCTAACAACATAAACCGTTTATTTTTTTATTTAGTATATGGTCAAGAGGAACATTCGGTCTAATTAAATATTGCAACAACGATTTACATTATATTGCAAAAATAGACTCAATTATTGTTTTTATATTTAAACTATCACGAAAAGCAATTTTCGAATAAAAAAATTGCAATGGTTAGACAACACACCGCCGTCAAAATTTGCCACATTGTCACTCCCGATTGTGTATGTTTTCGGATGGATGCATGAACGACTTTATAAATTAATATTTATTAATTGATCTCAATAGATCATTTTAAACGGGTTTGCTTAATCAAATCAGTAATATTAATGTTATTATAGAAGACCAATGAAAACACTCATTATCTGTTTAAGTCAATTCATAATATTTTACTATCTTTACCCAAGTAAAAACTGCCACTTCATTCTTTTTATATTTTAAGTCTCATAAATATATTGACTTTTTTTTCTTTGCATGGATATTAACTGTGATATAAAATTAAATTTCAATTTATTATTATTTTATGTAATCTATGTAGTGTAAAGTACCAAAATTTTATTTTTATTTCAATAGGACATCGTACATTTATGATTTATTTCAATAAATCATACTCTGTTCTAATATTTTTTTTCTTAATGACGATGCTAATAGCTAGTTTAGGTAAATTTGTTAAGTGGTAACTTATTGAAATATTATTTTGCTAACAAATTAAAGTACATTAGTCGGGATGTGTATTCATATTTCAGATAAATACCAAAATGACCAAAATAAATGGTTAATACATATTATTAAAATTGTTGGAAAATATAATTTGTGAGGGAAATTTATTCTAGATTTTTTCAAAATCTTAAATACCAAAGGCTTGCCCTAATGGCAACCTTTCAACTTTTGGAGGTTACAAATTGTGTTTTAATGGTAGAACACTTAAGAATCTTCTTTTGGAGGCTATAAAAAGGGTGCTCAAGCCTCACTTGTAAACACACCAACAAAAATCATTCTCTTTTTCTCCTTTTCTCTAGTTCTCTGCTCTCTTTTTGAGCAAGCTCGAGTTCTAGTTCGTATCTTGAAGTTTGTGTTCCAAAGTTGATCAAGTTCGAGCATAGAGTTCAGTTCGCCAGAGAAAGTTCCGGTTTATCCATTGTATCCTGGGAATCAAACGCTCGTACAGGGAAAATTTGGTTTAAGGAAACTGTGTTCTCACAGGCCTCGGGTTTCCTCTATTCCGATTATATATTTCAAACTATTGATTTTTTTTATCTTCAATTGTTATCGTTATTACGTTGTTACATTATTTTGTTCAGCTAGTTATAACAATCTTAAACCAAAACTCTACTTGGAAAACCTTAGTTTTCAATATGTCTAGTGAACAGATGAACAACGTCACCGCTAACGTCACCACCGCCACTGCTAACACTGTAAGGATCGGTGCTTTCAACGTTCCTGTCAATCATGCTGACAAGCCAGAAAAATTCAATGGTTTAAATTTCAAACGGTGGCAACAAAAAATGCTGTTCTACTTGACAACATTGAACCTTGCAGGTTCTTGACTGAAGATCCTCCGACGTTGGGGGCAAATGTTGATGCTCAAGCTGTCACTGCGCTTGATGCATGGAACCATTCAGATTTCTTGTGCAAGAACTATGTGATGAACTGCTTGGTGGATACCCTATACAACGTGTAATGCTCAATCAAGACGGCTAAGGAACTATGGGAGTCCTTGGAAAAGAAATACAAGACTGAAGATGCCGGAGCGAAGAAGTTTCTTGTCGGTCGATTTCTCAACTATAAGACGATTGATTCAAAGACTGTGATCAGTCAAGTGCAAGAACTTCAAATAATCTTGCACGACATTCATTCTGAAGGAATGGTGGTGAATGAAACTTTCCAAGTGGCTTCTATCATAGCGAAACTACCACCGAGTTGGAAAGATTTCAAGAATTACTTGACTCACAAGAAGAAAGAGATGACTGTCGAAGAGCTCGTCGTTAGGCTTCGTATTGAAGAAGATAACAAGAGCTATGATAAAAGGCTGTTTACTCCTCCAGAGGCTAAGGCAAATATGGTTGAGCATGGCGAGAGCTCAAGGCGGAACTCTAATAAAAAATCTAATTTTGCAGGTAAAAAGATGTTAGGACCGAAGAAGGAGAACTTCAAGAAGAAGTTCAATGAGAAATGCTTCAACTGTGACAAGCATGGTCACAGGGCTTTTGACTGTACAAAGCCGAAGAAGAGCCAAGAAGCACATATGGTGGAAAATCTCTCCATAGATGTTGAAGAGATGCATCTGGCTGCAGTGATCTCCGAGGTAAATCTTGTTGGTTCAAACCCCCGGGAATGGTGGGTTGATACGGGTGCTACCCGATATGTGTGTTCAAATAAGGAGTTGTTCAGTTCTCTTGATGAACAAGTGGATGGCGAGAAACTCTTCATGGAAACTCTGCTACATCCGATGTGAAAGGCCTTGGAAAGGTGGTTTTGAAGATGACCTCAGGAAAGGAGCTGACTCTCAACAATGTGTTGTATGTTCCAGAGATTCGTAAGAATCTTGTGTCTGGCTCATTATTAATCAAGCATGGCTTTCGCATTGTCTTTGAGTCTGATAAGGTCATTTTGACCAAGAATGGAGTGTTTGTCGGAAAGGGTTATGAATGTAGCGGGCTTTTTAAGCTCAATGTAATGACTGTTAAGTCAGCCATGAATAATAAAGTGAACTCTTCCGTTTATATGCTTGAGTCTTCCATAATGTGGCATGGTAGACTAGGACATGTCAACTTTAATACCCTGCGCAGGTTAATGAGTATGAAAAGCATACCTATGCTCCATATTGACTCAACACACAAATGTGAAACTTGTGTTGAAGCCAAGTTAACTCGGTTATCCTTCTAAACTATAGAAAGAAATAGTGAACCACTTGACCTAATTCACACAGATGTGTGTGATTTAAAGGCAGTTCCCACACGAGGTGGAAATAAGTATTTCATTACTTTTGTAGATGATTGCACTAAATTCTGCTATGTGTATCTTCTCAAAAGTAAAGATGAAGCAATAGAGAAATTTGTTCTCTATAAAACTGAAGTTGAGAATCAACTAAGTAAAAAGATTAAGGTATTACGAAGTGACAGAGGAGGTGAGTATGAATCACCTTTTTCCAATTTATGTGCTAAAAATGGAATAAGGCACGAGACCACTGCACCTTATTCACCGCAACAAAACGGTACTGCAGAACGGAAAAATAGAACATTGAAAGAAATGATGAATGCGTTGCTATTGATTTCTGGATTACCTCAGAACATGTGGGGAGAAGGTGTCTTGACGGCCACCTACCTTTTAAATAAGGTACCCCGCAAGAAGTTAGACAAAAGCCCATATGAGTTATGGCATGGAAGACCACCATCCTATAAATACTTGTGAGTGTGGGGGTGTCTTGCTAAGGTAACGATACCTGCACCAAAAAAGGTGAAGATTGGACCGAAAACTGTTGATTGCATATTTATCGGTTATGTACATAACAGTAGTGCTTATCGGTTTCTTGTGCATGAGTCTAAAGTTGAAGACATACACAAAAACACGATAATTGAATCGAGAAATGCCTCATTATTCGAACATGTGTTTCCACGAAAGATTGAAATGGAATCTACTTCCATTAAACGGACTTTGGAAGCAGTGGAAGAACAACAACATTATAAAGAGGTGGTAGAACCATGAAGAAGCAAACGAGCTAGGATCGAAAAATCCTATGGTCCAGACTTTTTAACCTACATGGTTGAAAGTGAACCTCAGAGTTTTTCTGAAGCAATGAATTCTTCGGACGGTCCTCTATGGAAAGAGGCAATTCAAAGTGAAATTGATTCCATTTTGCAAAATCACACTTGGGAGCTAGTGGATCTTTCTCCGGGAAGTAAACCATTAGGCTATAAGTGGATTTTCAAAAGAAAAATGAAAGCTGATGGAACTGTTGATAAGTACAAGGCTAGACTTGTAATTAAAGGTTACAAACAGAAAGAAGGTCTTGACTACTTTGACATATATTCCCCAGTAATGAGGATAACATCCATTAGGATAGTTATTGCTTTTGCAGCTTTGAGAAATCTTGAAATACATCAGATGGATGTAAAGACTGCTTTTCTAAATGGTGATTTGGAAGAAGAGATCTATATGGAGCAACCTGAAGAATTCTCTACTCCCGGGCAAGAGAATACGGTTTGCAAATTGGTGAAGTCTTTGTATGGCTTGAAACAAGCACCAAAGCAATGGCATGAGAAATTTGATAATTCCATGATGGGGTGTGGGTTCAAAATTAATCAGTGTGATAAATGTGTCTACGTTAAAGAAACGAAAAGTGGATTTGTAATTCTATGTCTTTACGTAGATGACATGCTTATTGTTGGGAGTAATGATAAAATGATTAATTCCACAAAAGAGATGTTGAATTCAAGATTTGACATGAAAGACATGGGTCCAGCGGATGTGATACTTGGAATGAAAATCATTCGAACATCACAAGGGATTGTGCTAAGTCAGTCACATTATGTGGACAAAATTCTTGAGAAGTTTAACAAGAATGACTCTAGTATTGCTAGAACCCCGATAGACACTAGTCAACATCTATCGAAAAATAAAGGTGCAAGTGTTTCTCAAGTGGAATATTCGAGAGTCATAGGAAGTCTGATGTATTTAATGAGTTGTACACGTCCAGACATTGCCTATGCAATAAGCAAATTAAGTAGATATACTAGTAATCCAGCTGATGCACACTAGAAAGGTATAGTGAGACTACTTAGATACTTGAGATACACTAGTGATTATGGACTGCACTACGGGACATATCCAGCAGTTGTTGAAGGCTATTGTGATGCTAACTGGATATCTGATATGAAGGATTCTAAATCCACAAGTGGATATGTATTCACTTTGGGAGGTGCAGCCATATCATGGAAATCTTCTAAGCAAACTGTTATAGCTAGATCTACCATGGAATCTGAGTTTATAGCGTTGGACAAGAGTGGTGAAGAAGCTGAGTGGCTACTTTATTTCTTAGAAGATATTCCAAGTTGGCCGAAACCAGTGTCTGCAATCTGTCTACATTGTGATAGTCAATCTGCGATTGGCAGGGCACAGAGCCATATGTATAATGGTAAGTCTAGACATATACGTCGAAGACACAATACCATTAGACAACTACTCTCAACTGGTGTTATATCTATTGACTATGTGAAGTCAAAAGATAACTTGGCGGATCCGTTAACCAAAGGGTTAAACAGGGAGTTAGTTGCAAAATCGACCAGAGGAATGGGTCTAAAGCCTCTAGAAAAGAGTTGATACAATGGAAACTCAACATAGTTGACTGGAGATCCCAAGATCTAGGTTCAATAGGACAACCTAATTGTAAAAAGACTCATATGATCATTGTGGGGGTTGTTATCCCTTAATAAGTGATACCCGAATGAAGAAGGTTAAGCATTTAGCTTTTAATGATTCTTACGCGTGGATGAGTCGAGCGAGATAGTACGGGCTATTTAAAAGAATCACCTATGTAAGAGAGAAGTGGGGCCGCTTCGAAGGGAATTGTGTGAGGCTCAATTCTTAAACCCTCTTACAGAACCAGGCGTATGTTCAAGGCCATGAATGAACATAATAATGAGAACTGAAATATGTTAGGGAGAATCCTGTGTAAGGTATATCATCGTTTACACAACCAGCAGACCAGTTCAAAGACATCGCGTCTACTGAGAGCCAGTAAAGTCGATATATTTTATAAGGGAAGGTTCAAAGGGTTACACCTACCTATCCTATGCCGGATTCAACTGCTGAACTTGATCATATTCTTCGTCGATTTCCCTCATGTGGGGGATTGTTGGAAAATATAATTTGTGAGGGAAATTTATTCTAGATTTTTCCAAAACCTTAAATACCAAAGGTTTGCCCTAATGGCAACCTTTCAACTTTTGGAGGTTACAAATTGTGTTTTAATGGTAGAACACTTAAGAATCTTCTTTTGGAGGCTATAAAAAGGGTGCTCAAGCCTCACTTGTAAACACACCAACAAAAATCATTCTCTTTTTCTCATTTTCTCTAGTTCTCTGCTCTCTTTTTGAGCAAGCTCGAGTTCTAGTTCGTGTCTTGAAGTTTGTGTTCCAAAGTTGATCAAGTTCGAGCATAGAGTTCAGTTCGCCAGAGAAAGCTCTAGTTTATCCGTTGTATCCTGGGAATCAAACGCTCGTACGGGGCGAATTTGGTTTAAGGAAACTGTGTTCTCACAGGCCTCGGGTTTCCTCTATTCCGATTATAT
This sequence comes from Perilla frutescens, assembly GCA_026008535.1. Taxonomy (NCBI): domain Eukaryota; kingdom Viridiplantae; phylum Streptophyta; class Magnoliopsida; order Lamiales; family Lamiaceae; genus Perilla; species Perilla frutescens. The sequence continues at coordinate 30,728,650 of BRKX01000017.1, read as the reverse complement.
ATTTCAAACTATTGATTTTTTTATCTTCAATTGTTATCGTTATTACGTTGTTACATTATTTTGTTCAGCTAGTTATAACAAAAATTACAAGTATATATAATTAATAGTAAAATGGTTAAAAATTGTGGTTATGTTCCTCTAAAAGTTTGTTTTTCCAACATTTGGCAACAATAAAAAAGATTTTTTTTTTTATTTTTCTTTTTTCATGAGAAAAATAAAGTACAGTTAAGAGGAGTACTATATATATTGCATGTACATGCACCAGATTGAACTCAATTATTGTCACTTTGTCTCTGTCATTCAACTTTTGTTTTAGTTTTAGGCGGCCCACCTTTGTTTCTTTCCAGAACTTTTGCCAATATGTTGGATAATGATACATTTCTTGATTTTTATTTGTTAAATATTATCCACAAAAAGGGGGAGGAAAAAGAAGCAATTTATTTATTAGACATAAAAAGAGAGGTAATTTGACATCATTATGATTTATGACTTACGAGTGTATTCGATTTAATCGGATAATATTTTATCATATAGCACTTTTATAATATGTGGATATACATGAATTTTCTCTACTTTTGGACTTACTAGTTACTATTGGCTTAAGCCCCATATCCAATAAGAAATTGCACACTTGTCCGAAAAGATTGGGAAGGAAATTTTATTCCCTTTTATTATAGATATCAAAAGAAATGTAGTGCTTCTCTCAAAAAAAATGTAGTGCTTGAGGAATCTAATCTTACTAATTATTTGATTAACCACCAAAAAAAGTTATGTGCTTTAATTTGCAACTTGTAATTTGAATTATTATGAGATGCGTATGAGATTTTTAATTGCTTGATCTATTTTAATTTTATATTTTACTTTGTAATAACCATGCAAATAGTGTAGGATAAGTTTCCCTTTGATAGGTAGTATCTGAGAGTTATTTGTCAATAAATAAATAAAGAATATGTACTTGGTAGAATGATACAAGACTGGATATGAGTAGAATACTTTTACGATTTATAAGTTGCATAAACTTAATTATAAGCTTCTCCCAACAACCGGTGCCAAATACCTTATTTAATTAAAGTTAATTAATATATATATATATAAAGATAAATAAAATGCAAATTAGTAGTATAATTATATCTAGACCCATCATCGACGTTATTTTCCATTATTGTCATCATTATAACTTTTACTTCCATGTAGATTGATGTTACATTTTAGAGATAAGATTGAATTCGCCTAACAAATAAGTGTGTGTATGTGTGTGTCTGTGTTCTTTTGCAATATATGAAGTTCCAGAACAATTAACCTCATGATGGAGATTGACCTTGATTTAAGGATTTAGTTGATTGTAGATGTCACCATTATTTTTATGATCTAAATTAGTATAAAAGTGCCTCAATTTTGCTCTCACAGGGACTTTTTTTTATTAAAAAAAGTACTTAAAGGTTCTAAGAGACTAAAGCCAAAAAAAAAATAAAAAATGTAATATTATTAGGATGGTACTACATTAATTTTTTGATGAGACACAATTGCTATGGAGTTGGGTACTATTAATTTTGCGCAGAAAATATATAAAGTATAATTGGGTTAATAATAGGTGGGTGCGTGCGTGCCAAACAGACCTTTATCGTAAGTGGATTAGTGAGACAGATGTCAATATAATGATGATCGTACGAATTCAAGGACACTAAGATTCTTGAGTGAGAAGATTAGGGATGGAATTTGGTTTCTCACCCTTATATTCTAGAAATGGTAAATTAGTGCGTGCTAACAAAATAATTTGACATTTGCAAAAATTTGCATGCACGATATGTATATAAGCTTATATCAGACGATCAATACTTTTTATCGGGTTAAACACGAGTCAACGCGTGTTGATTCGATCTATCCGTAAAAAAAAATGGTAAAATAAGTGATACTTTTTAATGATACAGATGGTACTTTTGGAATTTTGAATGATACTTTTTAGTGTTACGGTTGATACTAATTTTGAGCGGTTTTTTTATTTCTTTATTTTGGCCGATACTTTTTAATGATACATGTGATACATTTGGGCTTTTGAGTGATACTTTTTAATGTTACAGTTGATATTGATTTTGAATGTTTTTTTTTTTTAGTTGACGGAGTTAACGAGCGTTTTCCGGCGTTGATCAGTCAACGCGTTAACTCGATCAATACGACTGATGGTGCATCTAGTCCACATAAGCGCTTCTCTTAAACATTCAATAATAATAAAATACTAGTATTTAATATTTGTGGTGTTTGAATAAATATAACACCCCCACCAATTTTCACTAGTAATTGCTGAGTTGGCAAATCAGATTCATGTACATATTTTCTTAAACATATATTTAATAAGTCAGATCAGCATAAATTTCTGATTTATATAAATAAAATACGTTCATGGCATAGTTGAAATACGTACTGATTTTACTTAGAACAATTAATTAATACAATAAAACATCTATATAAGAATAATCTCTTTATAGTAATAAAAAATTATGATCCCAACTCGAGACCAATTATAAATAAGAATAAATTCTACATTATAATATTCCGGTGGTTTTTTACGATCATTCTTAAGAAATTTATCTCCATATAGTAATAAAATGACATTAAATTTCAAATATATGTAAATATTTATATAAAATATATAGAATTATTTAATTATGTTACATTAAACTTAAGATGATACGATACATACATTTTTTAACATTTTCAAGATACAAAAGTACATGAATGAATTTTCTAAATTTAATATGTATACAAAATGTACATATACATTTGATTTTTAAAAAATCATAAATCTTTTTTAATGTGTAGAGAGAAAAATCACGAATCTTATTTATCCTTTTAAATTCACTTGTTTTAGAATATCAACGGAAACATTTTCAAGTGACGTATAATGTATATTAGTTTTTTTTTAAAAATATATAATTTTTATATGTAAATTTCTATTTAATAATAATCTCCCTATAGCAATATTTTTCTCTGATCCTGATGATATGATTGTATAGAAATTTTACTGTAATTTGTTTTTCATGGTAGGCGTATATTTAAGATAATTGGCAGAATAGAAGATTGTTCTAATAGCATCTCCAATGATTTCCTCAACATTAGGTGTAAAATTACACTATTATAAAGAAAAATATAGAAATATAGTGTCAAAGTAAATTCATCTTCAACCATTAACTATACATTTCACTTTACAATGTAATATTTTTTTTATCAAAGTATTGCATATATGGCATATATGTTTTTTACATATATATATATATATATATATATATAGAGAGAGAGAGAGAGAGAGAGATGGGATCATGTGAGAACCACACTTCCCTGTGAGAACTGAGAACCAATTTCAGCCACATATCTCGCTTATTTTGACGGCCAAGATCTGTTCCCAGATTAAAAAAACGCAGTGGCAATCTCATAATATTATCAACTTTTTAATGAACTGGAGTTATTTCTGTAATTAGCTATTCCAACATCTCTTTCTCTACAACTCAGCAAATCTCCAATTTCAATTCTCCGGTTCAGAATAAAATCATTCAACGAAATGACTCCGTCTTCGACGAGGAGAAGAAGCCAGCGGAGGCGGCGGCGCAACTCGAATCGGAGGAGCTCCAGCTGAAATTCTTCCGATCTTTTCGTGGTTTCTTCACCTGGAAATCCACGACGGATTTTCTCCGACCGACGGCTTTCTTTGTGACCTTCTTTTCTATCCACTTCTCAAAGCTTTTAGATAATGGCGGGCACTCACCGATCTTTTTTGCTTTGTTATCAAGATGGAGTGAATCTTACAAGTTTAAATATGATCGTCTTAATTTGTGCAATTTCATCAAGGTTGTTGGTAGGGGTGCGTTTTGCATCCAAGACTGAGCAAATTGGTAATTTTGGTGCAACAATGGTTGAAGCTCCCGCTCAAAATTAAGATAGCACTTATTGTTCATGCCACCACCACCTGTAGGTAGATTAGATAATGAATTCTTTCTTTTGTGTTACTTTTGTATGATAATTTTGTTAACATGTAATTTAGCACTACTGTGATCTATTTTAGCACTGTTGTAACCTATTTTAGCACTACTGTGAACTATTTTAGCATTTAGATTGACGAAGCTGATTAAGCTGTTATTTTGATGGAGACTTTTACAAGGAAGAAGCCTAGTGATGATATGTTTGCCAGAGATTTGAGCTTGAAGAGATGGGTCGAAAGACTGCTTCCAGAGTCACCATATGATGTTATTGATGTCAATTTAATGATGAATCTTGATGAGAAAAAGTTGGAGAAGAATATGCAATGCGTATCATTGATATTGGAGTTGGCTTTAAATTGTTGCGCTGAATCATCTCAAGATAGGATTAACATGAGAGAAGTTGTAGCAGAGCTAAAGAAAATCAAAATCCGATTTTCATAGGAAAACGGTGAGCCCAATCTATACGTTTTTGCAAAGCTGCTGATTAGTCTGTTACTACTTGTCTAATGTAAACAAGTTTTGAAAATAAAGGTATGCGTTGACAGTGATACCAGAACCAATTCAGAAGACTACTTATTGATATGATATCCTGAGTTTATAAAAAAAAGTCAACTGCAACTGCATATGAGTTGTTGTAATGTTTTTTTCTTTTCATTCTGTAATTCTAGTATCTTAATTATTTTAGCACTTTTGTTCATACATAACCTATGTAAATATCACAAATTCCAGAGCATGTGATCAAATTAAATATGGTACTAACTAAAATTGATGTAATATTATATAGGCTCTCCCAACAAATAAGACAATGACATTATTAAGTATGATTTATGGTAACAGTATAACACGTTCTCTATTAGGACAAAGATTTTCTTCTAATTCACCAAGGCGACTTCCTTGTTTTCCTAATGAAGATTCTGTTGAAAGTCCAAATTTCATGCAGAGACACACAACGTATGTGTTTTACCATTTAATGGGAGTTCAATTTAGTAGTCTCCAACTCTAACTTCATGCATATTATGCACAACTATTGATTGCAATTTTCATAATTATTCAACCCAGTAACTACAGCAATACATATTTCAATGAAATGTCAGTGATCAAAATGCACAACTTACACAATTGAACAACCACTATTGTATCTCTTCTTTCGTGTAGCCATCTCTTTTGTGAATTATTCTTTCGTGTTACTTTTGTATGATAATTTTGTTAACATGTACTTTAGCATTACTGTTATCTATTTTAACACTGTTGTAACCTATTTTAGCACTACTGTGAGCTGTTTTAGCACTGCCATGTACTTTAGCACTACTGTGATCTATTTTATCACTGTTGTAACCTATTTTAGTACTATTGTAAACTATTTTAGCACTTAGGTTGACGAAGCTGATTAAGCTGTTATTTTGATTTTTTCACTATCAGCTTTATATTTGAAAATATATATCAAAATGTAGAAAGAAGAATTTTAATTTAAAGATTGTATTCCCTCCAATCTCAAATATGTACGCATTTTGTATTTTAGCATCACAACTCACGATTATATATTAATATGGTATATATTATATTATATTATGAAAAATATCAAACTTGATTAATCAAAAATAATATAGGGATTTAAAAGAATAACTCGTTTTCTAATATAAATCCTAATCTACGTGAAATGCCAAAATTAATTGACTGAAATATACGTGGGGTTCAATGTTTCATGCTCAAATCTAAACATTAATTAGTGATATATGGCTCCCCGAATTAGCCTACAAAATCAAATAATTATATTTATGAAATAAATGTGTGTGTGTAAATATATAACAAATATATTTATGTATTAATTATAACTTAAAAAGACGTCTTTGTACGTAACGAGAAGAAGTAAAGCGATGCATTTCTGACTTTTTGTAGTCATTTCTACTTGCATAATTGAATGCAAACTGTCCTATATATAATATATGTTGTATATTATTTGGATATGAGATATTTGGCTTTAGATTATATCTTAATAATTCAATAATATTATAATTTCTATATAAATATGTTTTGTTCTTTTTGAAAATTATAATTTTCGTGTTGATATATATTTTCAAATATAAAGCTGAATTTTTTTAAAATAAGTCATGTTAGTGCTAAAATAAGTCATGACAGTGCTAAAATAAGTCATGACAGTGCTAAAAAGGTTATGACGGCGCTAAAATAGGAATCCAAATATAATTAATTTGTTTGATGACAATGTTAAAAGACCATGACAGTGCTAAAAAAAACGCTAAACAAGGGTCATGTTAGTGCTAAAATAAATCATAACAGTGTTAAAATAGGGCATGACAGTGCTAAAAAGCTACAAGCCCACCCTGTCTAATATGAACGTCTCTAATTGCGGAAATATGCCTGAAAACAATAAAAGGACATCTTCCATGCAAATAATTAATTGTCCCCCAATAAAATGTTCGACAAGTAGAGGAACATTTTCGAGAAGAAAAGGTATCCTTCTGCCTTTGTATTTCAAATAAACAATATTTGCATCACGAATCTCGATTGATTCGAGGTCAGAGTATAAGCTTATTTCCAAGCGTTTAAAATGTGGAAATGGTCCAATAACCATTAGAGTTGAAAGATCATTAGATTCAGAAACACACGGGTCTTCAAGGAGAGGGCAATTGCACAAGAACTCCAAGGTTTCACCATTCACATTATTGAAAGATATTGTTTTAAGGAACTTGAAATCACTTGAAGTGTTGGAGGAATTTCCCTTGTTTGTATGCATAAGATGATATGGAAAAGTATAACACTCGTACAAATTGTGTGGCCAAGTCGAGGAAGCATCGTTGGTCAAGTTCAGTTGTAGCCTCTGCACCTTCATTACTGGAACAATTTCATTACTCAATGATGAGCATGCATCCAAAGGTTCTGCCGGAGTTGATGGTGAACTTGTATTTCGCAAAAAGAAAGCTGGTTTGGGAGTTTCTTGTCATGCCAAACAATGGTCATGTTAGTGCTAAAATAAGTCATGACAGTGCTAAAATAGGGAATGACAATGCTAAAACCCTAAATTGAAAAATACACGCATGAATCACATATACATTGAAATTTCCGATTTTACCCTTACTAAGATTCTGGGGCAGCGAAGTTGGACGTTATTACAATTATGTCACCGCGTTTTTTTAATTTTGGAACATATCTTGGCCGTCCAAATAGGCGAAATTGTGGCTAAGATTGATTCTCGGTTCTCATATGGGATATGGTTCCTTCTGGAACCCAACCCTATATATATATATATATATGTTTAATTTTTCACTATAATAAAATATAATGATCTAAATTTACAATAATTGAAAATATTGTAGTGCACGTTTGAGTTGCATTTTTATGTATTGTTAATTTGCTATGCTATACTTTTATTTTCATGTAATGTATTTTATGCTATTTGTCTTTTAATTAAGTTATTGCAATTTTTATGAATGTGTTATTATTTTTTTCTTATTTAAGTATTTCTTCTTATAAAAATATTTTTATTTATTATATTAAGTGAAATTAAATCTAATATAACAATTAATATTAACATAATTTTTTTTTAAATATAATCGTGATACTTAGAAATAGATTTTAAAACGATTTTAACAAAATAAAAAGGTGACCGGTGTATACGTGGGTTGAAGCGGCCGTTTCGTTTCCTGTATTATTCGTCGTTTCTTGATTGGTTATTAAATAATGAATAAAAAACTAACAAGAATAACCATAACAGCAAAAATACAATAATAATGAATTAATTGATAAATTAATTATATTCCCTCCGTTTCTATATAAATATCATTTTGGATGAATGCACATAAATTAATAAATTAATTAAATTGCTTAATACACCCTTGTATGAATACGTTAAATAAGTTAAATAAACATGTTTGAATGCATTAAATGAGGATAAATATGTGAAAAATGTGAATTTTTTGTCTCGAATTTATAGAATGACATTTTTTCTGAAATAAAATTAAAATGCTAGAATAACACTTATTTAGAAACGGATGGAGTATTGTATTTTTGGTTCATTTAAGGACCGCAAATTGTTTCACACTTTCCTTTATAATCTTACATTTAACTATATATTTTATATTATTAATAGACGTAATGTTCATACTAGATGTCGAAACGCCCATGGTTTGCAATTAAAAAAACTAATTATTAAACGATCAATCAGTATCACTATGGAGACAAAAATTATTGGCTATAACTATATGTTAACTTAGTTGTCATAAACCAAAATATATTAATATAATGCACATCTCCACCTCTAAACACTTCACCTTCGCATGTGAGTGGGGATCTTATAGTAACCACTCGTTCTAATATAAAAATTATGTCCTTGAAAAATAAGGAATATATAATACTTAGATGGATATTTAAATTTACACCTTTTGTATGTTTAAGATTGGTGTTGTACGTGATGTACGTAGGGTTGTAATGAATAGAATCAAACTGAATATCGTGATATTCGAGCGACTCGTTAATGAATATTTGAATGTTCAGTTCGAGTTCGATTCAAATTTTTTTCTCTTGTTCAAATTCGCTTCGAGCTCAGCTCTTGAAATGCTCGAAAATTTATTAATCAACCATGATCAATGAGCTCAAATGCTCGAAAAAAGCATGTTTGATTTATATATTCAAGCTCGAGTTAGAAAAAAAAACCTTATTCAATTTACCCATTCAAAATATTTATGATATCCATAAACATGTTCACGAACATGTTCGATTAAACTCGAGCTCGAATATGTCCGCGAGCTAACCGAGCCAAATACTACTTAATTGGAGCTCAGTTAGATAATTTGATCGAGTTCGGCTCGTTTAGAAAATGAACGAGCTTCAAATGAGCTTTTTTTGAACCGGGCTCCAAATAATTTGCAAGCGGCTTTGTTCGTTTACAGCCCTAAGTTGTACACTTATAATTGAGCCATTCCCTTATTAAACTTTTATTTATGTTAGATCTTTAATTAACTATGTGTTATATATGTTATTATAACTGTTGGGTCAAATTGTGAGTAAATTTTGATTTTAGTTCCACTAGAGATGCGTTAGTCCGTTTTTTGTTCCGATATTATCATTTTTTGTTCTTTTTCAAAAAAAAAATGTCTAATTATAGTCTCATAGGTTTATATTTTTGAATTTGATTCCACGATTTTAAGGTCAAAGAACATCGAAATTTACACAATTTGGGACCAAAACTAATTATATCGGGATCAAAAGTGGACTAAGACATGTCCCGTGAAACCAAAATCGAAATTTACTTGTCAAATTGTGGAGAGTTAGTATATATTAGTTTATTTTGAAATCCCCATAACCCCCTGCTACATGAGATCATAAAATTATCACTATCTTATTATTTTTTGAATTGAAAAAGATAGAATCATGAGTTTCGAATTTGAGATATTTCTTTTTCACACAGTCTTCAGTCTCCACTATTTGTGCATTCCGGAGTGAAAATTATCATATTTTTATAAGATGTATGGTAAGGAAAAACAAGTGTAATGATAATGACCCTATGAAACTTGCCTTCAAAGCCTCACTAATTAATTAATATTTTATGTGAAAGTATATGTTTCTGGTAGCACTGCCTTAGAATTATAATGTTAGCTTGAGGAATCTTTTTGCAAATTTTCTTATATGCAAATTATTGATTCCTTTGCCCAAGCAACCGGGATTTAATTAATTTTCCATATAATGATCTTTCTATGACACATTTATATAACATCTATATCATCCATATAAATTTGTACAACTTAATTTAGAATGCAGCATATCTGTCAGTTGTCATATCACTAGCTCCTGTTGAGAATGTTTCTTTAGCTACGAGAGTGTATTTTGGATAGCTTAATTTAAAATACGTTGATGAAATTTAAACTCATATAACATGCATATTAAACAGATTACTTATCTATTCCACTTATTAGAGCATGAATCCTGAATTGACATTGGCAATTGAATAAGTAAATAAAACAAAAGTGAATAAATAAAATTGAAAGCATAATTAAAAATTAGATGGAACTATGTGCTTACCAGATAGTATCTGTATGAGAATAGACTAATAACTACCTTCGAAATAGAACCGCGTACAATAGTCCTTCATCATTAAAGAAATCAGAATCTAAAGATTATATATTCAAAATAAAATTTAATGAGTCACTCAAATATTTAAGTCCAAAAGTGATGATTCTACTTAGGAAAAACGAATGAGACAAACTAATTTGGTGTGCTGTCATAAGAATCAAATAATATATTTCTTATCCACTTGACACTTGTCTGTACAATATAAATTCCAAATTTCTTCATGAGATGATGGATTAGCAATGAGTCGATCTATGATTCCCAATTCGAAATATAAATCATATTGTACCAATCAGTTATGTGTGTGACTAATCACATCATGCCATGATATTAAGTAATTAATCAATACTCCTTCGGATTTTTGTCCGGTATCATTCTAAAAATAACTAATAATACTGAATTAAAGTTTGTAAGAATTAACCATGTGTTATAAATAATGGGACAAAAAATAAAATAATGAGAGAAACAAATATACCACGCTCTAAATTAATTAATTTTTTTTTTATTTTTCTCTCAAATTTCAATTAATTGTACAATTAGGATCAATTCCATCCAATTAGAATTTATAGTTACCTTTTTTAGGGATAATATTTAATTTTTAGTTTTTAGTTAATAAATAATTATTAGTGTTTATTGTTTCATATATATTTAGAATTTGAAAAATATATAATTTGATTTTTTTATTGATAAATATTGAAATGAATATGGTCAATTATATTATAATTAATTTTTAATTTTATAATAATATGTATTAAAATCATAAATTTAAGGGTGAAACGGAGAAAATATAATATGAATTTTGAACCACGAGTATGCTATGAGTTGGATACGAATAAGCATAAAAACAGAGTGTACGTTAAAATGACTCGTGACTTGTAACAAAAAATTCAAACTCTAAAATGAGCTTTAATCAAATAGAAGGTGGTATTTTATTAAGAAAACATATCATATGTCGATTGTAAGAGCGTTGTGAAACTAAAATTACCATGAAGGTCCATGCGCCAGGACTTTAAATAAATCAATATCAAAGTATTATAAAGAAATAGACAAAAAAATGAAGATTTTGAGAGTAAACATAAATAATACTAGATAATAGGGGTGGGACGGTAAGGTATACTTTACTTTTTTCACCGTACCTTTACCTTACCTAAACATTCGGTATACCTTCCAACGGTATACCTTAAGTTCGGTATGAAAAAATGGCATACATTTACCGTACCTTTATTTCGGTATACCTTACCGACGTCGGTATATCTTACCAATATCGGTATACCTTACCGACATCGGTATATCTTATCCTACTATCTTACCATATATCTCATATATTTATTAAATATATGAAGCACCTCTAATAACGATCAAAATTTAACAAAATAAAATAAATCTTCTCATGCCGTGATATTTAAAATCCAATAAAACAAAACATATACTTAGAAATCGTAAGAATTATTTACTAAGTATTAATTAAGAACATATTTATAATTACTATACATTAAATATAACATAAGATTAATTATAAGTGTTCGATATTGTAAATTTACTAGATATTTATAATGTATAACATATTTACTAAGTATTATATATCAATCATGTTTTTATAATTACTATAAATTGTATAAAATATTATAAATTTACTATATATTATAAATTTCAAATCGTTTAATTACTTATAAATCATAAGAATTATTTACTAAGTATTAATTAAGATCACATTTAATTATCATTACTATGTATTAAGTATAACATAAGATTAATTATAAGTGTTTGATATTATAAATTTACTAGATATTTATAAATGTATAACATATTTACTAAGTATTATATATCAATCATGTTTTCATAATTAATATAAATTGTATAAAATATTATAAACTTACTATATATTACAAATTTTTAATCATTTACTTAAAAATCGTAAGAATTATTTACTAAGTATTAATTAAGATCACATTTAATTATCATTACTATGCATTAAGTATAACATAAGATTAATAATAAGTTTTAGATATTTAAATTTACTAGATATTTACATATGTATATCATATGTACTAAGTATTATATATAAATTCAAGTATCTATAATTCACACACACATACATATATTTATATAATATTATAAATATACCAGTATATTATTATAATGGTATATACCGCACCAAAGATATATACCGATCCAACGGTATAACGGTATATACCGATATAATAGTATATGCCGAACTAATAGTATATACCTAAAAAATTTCAATATACCGTCGGTATCGGTATATGCCAATATACCTCAATTTTTAAAATTCTATACTGTTACCTTACCGAAAAATCTCGGTACGATATTATACCTTACTGAAAATACCAATATACCTTAAAATTCGGTATTCCGGTATTTTTTTTTCAATACGGTAATTACGGTATGACGGTATGTTTCCCAAGCCCTACTAAATAATACAGGAAAACTTCCATGTGACTGGAATCAACTACATTATTTCTAAAGTTCCAGAGACAAACATTCGATAATTAATTAATTGGGTGGTGATTATCATCTCGATTAAATAACACGGAACCACGCAATGTCGCAATCATTCATGTATCCTCGTTTCAATACGATAATCATACAAACACAATAAACATAGACACTACCTTTCGTGTCTATACTGTGCAATGATATCGTGTCAACAATCACCACCCCTACACAATCTTTCGTGTAAAACTACAGCCCTCTTGTCAAAGGGTAATTCACTAATTCTGTGAGGGAAAAAAGGTTGTCAAATATGCTACAATTAAAAGAATGTTTTAGCCATAAATTACAGGGACAAAAAAAAAAAAAAAAAGAAAGAGAACAAACAAACTAGCTAGCTGTTGATAATTAGCTTACAACAAAATTGAGTGCTTGAATCCTAGCTAGCTGTTGATAATAGAACCAAAATTCCTGGTCCTCTGTAAATCCTTGTCTTCAAAACCCCTCGCAAATGCTCTAATTGAGAGGTGTTCAGAAGCACAGGTCATAAACGATGCCAATATAATGCCTGCTGCTACCATCAAACCTAACCTGTTAAAGGTATGCATGCATTATGAAATGAAGAAAAATCATGTGGCCAACACCGTTCCACTCAACGAGCATTCAACATCAGGTCGGATCAATTTACCGAATCTTGCATAATAACAAGAACATTAGCTGAATATATTGACTAGTCACAAGCCACAGCACAGTCGTGCATGATTAATCTTCAACACCAATTTAATCGTAGTTGAGTTAGTTCATCAGGGATGAGTTGTTTGTATCTTAGTAGTTCAAATTGCTCGTTCCATCTTTTAACAATAGCAAGCCATCAAGAGTACTACAGAGATCCATTCGACCAACATTTATAGAGAATGTTAATTGGTTATTTATACATTTCTTTCTATCTAGTTTAAGATGTATATTGGCTTTATATATCCTAGGCAATGTCCCACAACTATCATTATCAACTGCATAATACATCCATAATGCAATAATCAGTTTCAGCCACCTTTACTTGTATCTATTTTATGAGCTTTTCCTTCCAACTTTTCTAATTGTCGCCTCCATCCCACCAAAGTACATCCAGTGATCAATTTGTTATCTATGTATTCCAAAAAAATGTTTGTCCAATCTTGTGAAATGAAAAAATTTATCATCTGTGTGCTTTTTGCCGTTCAATTTTATTGTAATTATACAGAAATCTAGTAATAAATCTCTAATATGGAAGGTTAACAAAACAATTATAAACATTGGTATTTTTTGACTTATTTGACAGAAAGCTTGGCTATTCCTAGTTGAGTAACTACTCGTCAGAAGAGCTCTGTGTTTTTTATGCCTTGATCAACATGGGATATACATTTGGATTATGACTATATGAATATAAGTCCACAAGAATATAGGAATTAGATTCTCAAGATCTTCAGTTTCAAGGAGCTCTAATTCCAAGACAAACACCCAAACACTGAACAAGCCCTTAAAATATTAAAAAAAGAAAGCCAAACCATAAATGGGATTTTCTCAAATATAAAATAATCTACATTACTGGACGACTACAAGCTGAATCAGTTTCTCGTTATTTTTCTTATCCTCCAATCTAAGCAGTTTCTCCAAGCAAGTACAATAACAATCATTAACCTACAATAATCACTTTTTTCTGAAGTGCTGATATGTAAAACTGTAAAAGTTTATAGGGCAAATTTCATATTACTCCCTTGTGTTTTTCCGAAAAATCAAAAAAACCCCTGTGTTTAATAAATAGTCTAAAAAACCCCTATGTTATGTATAATCCATCAAAAAAATCCCTTTTGGAGAAAATGAATTATACTTTCTAAGAAAGATAGTAGGATTTATTTTTTTTACAATTTTTGTTATAGATAAGTATATTTTATATCATTTGAAAATTTTAGTATTTGGTTATACTACTACTTTTTAGCTATTTTTATAATTTCCAATGTCACGTATTTTTTTTACATATAAATATATTTTATATTATTTAAAAATTATAGTATTTGGTTAAACTACTATTTTTAAAAATTGATTATATTTAAAAAATAATAAAAAATTGTAAAAATAAGAATCATACACTTTTTTTAGCAATTGTAATTCACTTTCTCTAAAAGGGACTTTTTTAATGAATTATACATAATAGAGGGGGGTTTTAGACTATTTATTTAACACGGGCATTTTTTATTTTTCGGGAAAACACAGGGAAGTAATAAGAAATTTGCCCAAGTTTATATTTAGCCTTCATATGAATTTTGTAATGTGCTGATGTTTTCTTTAACAGTAAGTCAGTAGTGATCTTCTCACATGTTAACAAATACAACAAAATGTACAAATCAAAAGCCTGCCAAATAGTTTTCCGCGGATGCCATCTAAACTAAGGCTGAAACACATTTGTTCAAACATATTTTGCATTGTGCTGTAGCTCAGTCTTCAGGATATCAATATTTATAAAGTAGCATAGTGAAAATGCCAAAAATTAATGCAAAGATATCAAAAGAAACAAGGGGACAATATAATGAAATACCTCAAAAATAGAGCAGTAATCCCGAAGAGACAAGGTAACAGAGGAATTGCCAGGGCAAGAGATGCCATCCCTAAGCCATAAAAACAAGTAGAAACATCGCAAGATGACAATCGCCGCACATGACCTGATAACAAATCAAACATCAACAACTCTAATAATCTAAAGATGCAAGTTGCCAAAAAAAACCCGACTACGTAATTTTGCTGAAGTAATATATACCTTTTCTAGAATCATAATCTGAAGATTCAGGATGTGAGATGAAAGATGATGATTGATGGGCCACATACTTCCCCCATCGATGGATTATATACAGATAGCCTCCGAACAGTAAGAAGAATATTGTGAATGTCCATTCATACACAAGGAGGAAACCAGTCCACGGCATAACTTGTCGAGGCACAATTGAAAATGAAAGAGCAAGAGAAACTAGAGCAGCCGCAAAGCAAACCACCACCGACATTGCAACCAGAAAGGTAGGAACTTTGCTCAGAGCTGCATTAGGAAGCTGTGTTTTCCATACATTAGAGCAGTAGATATATCATATTATCGTCAAAAGTTAAATGTTTGAATGCTGACCAAGATCTAAAATGAAACACAGAACACAACCAACAGCTTGTATCATGTACATAAATTAATTGTGAATTCTGTATGTTTTCCTCTTATAATTTTTTTATTTCCTTTTATTTATGTAAATGAGAACATGCATCTTGAGTTCTTGACTGAGTCATAAAAAGAAAAGTAAAATGTAAAAACATAATAGAAAGAAAAAAAATCCTATTCACCTCAATATCAGTGGAAAAGCCTTACAATAATTAAGATAAATAATTATTATTGTTAATTAATAGATAAAAATAGAATTTGCTTAAGAACCTAGAGAAACCCTGCAGCTAAGTGATTGCAGCTCAGTGTGAATTTGCTATAGAAATTCTCCCACTTCAGATTTTTTCAAAATTCAAACAAAGACAGGATCGACACTTCACAGCAATGCCTGCTTGTGCAATATGCATTCCTTTTTCTTTAGCCCCTACGTGTCTTGCACAACAAAATAGGCCACAAATACAATAATAACACATATTCTAAATCCAACAGGTTATCCTTGTAATCTGATTATCTGAAGAAATACAGTAATTCACCAACAATAATTACTAAAAAAGGTGGCCAGCACAGCATACCTGTTGGTTAGAGCTAATGGTGGAGGAACTAACAGAAGAGTAACCAAGTACACCTCCAGATCGTAACTTATAGTACACGTGTCTGATATGATCAAATAGTGATCGTGTCTGTAGTAATATATATTGTAGTTATGATGTCAGCCATAATAAAATATATTAATAAACATCTGTAGGAAAAGAAATTTCCAGAGTTGCTAACCTGCAAGGATGAGCGATAATAACAGAAAGCAAAGAACACAAGTGGAAGCAGAATAAGAAATTTGACTAAAAGCTCATCATTTGGATTTTGACCCCCTCCAGTCCCTGGAAGAGTTTCTTCAAGCTTTATTCGGGCATTCTGCAGTATCAACAAAAGATATCTTGTCACTGGTCACTGGAAAGAACATAAATAACATCTACCCAGCACCTAAAGCAGAATAAGACCATTTATAAAGAATCACATTGAAATTGAATTAGTACCTGCCAGACATCAACAGGTTTAACAAGCCAATGAGTCCACCAGTCCCAAGGTTTAAGAGGACCAAGCGTGTAATGAATAACGCGGAGTTCTTTCTCATCAACCATCCACTGGAAAGAAAAGCACATGGAATTAAAACATGAAAAAGCTCTCTTGACAAAAATTTAAGATGGCATCCTTCAACTAAGGCATTCCATCTAGATAAGCAACCTGAGTTTTCTTTCAATTTAAAATCTAAACTGTGAATAAATCAGCCCGATTATATGTGCCACATGCATGTATTCTCTGCTATGAACATGTAGTCCTCCCAGAAAACATAGATATGCTGATTTCACTGTTCACATATTCTATCAAAATGCGAATTTGATTACACTGATTCTCTTCCTTTTTTTTATTACACTGTTTAGTGTCGCCTCAACATTCCTAGCCCAAAAATACATATTTAACTCTCCTCCAGTTGCAAATGTCCAAAACTAAATCTCAACTATACATGAATTTCAGAAGTGCCACAAAGGACTCATGAAAATTTAGCGCATACAGGACTGTAACATATTACAGAATCATTCTTTTGAGAAACAAGCTCAGTTCCCAATTAAAGCCTGTTTTTCAAATTTAATAGCATCTGCAGAAGTAGTTAAAGCTGGGATGAACTCTCACTCCAACCCTCAAACAGAGAAGTAATATTTAAACTCAGAAGATAATTATAAAAAGGGGCAAATCTATGACCTAGAGAACAGTCACCCCTCCTCAAGCAAATCCTACACCAAATCCTTAAGATAATCAAAATAAAATAAGTCACACCCTCACAGTATTAGGTGACGAGCATACGTCTAGGCGTCTAGCAACATATAAGCCTGAAGATGTACCTTGTTAGAGGTAAAAAAACAAATGTTACCTTGTTAGCAAGCATATAAAGGCCAACATCCGCATTATATAAAGTAGAAAGTCTCTCCATCTGAGGTATGGGTCTAGACTCCAATTCCTCTTGAGATGCATTTGGGTCAAAAAGGCGTGCATTTGCAAAGTCGGGGAAATATGAGTTCAGAAATCCTTGGTCACCTGTTAATCACAGGAAAATATGAAAGAGATCAAGCAGGAAAATATTAAAGTTAACGTTACCATCGAACTTTTAACCACTGTATAGCTTAATCCATCTGGAGTAAATGGTTTGTGTTCAATAGCTTTCATAAGCATGCACAAAAACAAATTACAAGCATAACTTGCCATATCATATTCCATCTGAATAATGAGAAGAGTAAGCTAACATACCACAGCAATGCTAGAACCAAACTAGAAGGTCCCTTCTTTAAAAAACAGTACGAGCTAATCAGATAATCTATGAAGCATATAAAAAAAAAGCCATACCTCCAGTGTATGAGTACATTGTGTTTATTTTGGTCATCATGTCCTTGAATACTTGTTCTGATGGTTCAACTACCATGACTCCAGAATTCAACCTTTCTGAATGCTTTAAGTTGGCACAAAATTTTTGACACTTGAAAAGATCTTCAATATTCTTTACTACAATGGTATCAGCATCAAGGTACACCACTGCCGAAATGTAAAAGAAAGAAGACAGGATTAACAACAACTGCATCAGTTCTCCGCATCAACAAATTGAATTTCAATCCCAACAGTGCATTAGGAAACTCCATCATATTTCACTAACTGTGAGAAATAGCCAAAATTCCACTACCTACTCTACTAAACATTTTGCTTAATATAATTGTTACCTTTTTTGTAGTTGGTCATATTAAATATTTTAAGCTTCGTATAGACACCCCAAAACCTCGTTGGGCGTACTTGATTGGGATTTTCCAGTAAGCTAATTGTGTTCACAATCCAGCCATCAGCCTGCATGAGCGAACAAGAACAGCGCATGAGATTATCCAGAACAAGAAAAGTACTCCAAAATTCAGTAAACAAACTCGAGCTGTAGCCCGATCCTGATACTGTTCTTCAGGATATATAATCATCATTCATCAGACATAATAAACGACCAGGAACGTCGTACTGTCCCTCTTACTGCAGTCACCAGATTAGGAAAGCATCTCATAACTAAGAGAAGTTAACTTAAGAAAATCCCCCATGCAATTCTTCTTTTTGTTAAATATGAAAAAAAGGAAAGAAATCAAGTTTCAACTTTGAATCAAGTTGCTCGGAATTCAAATTCGAATCCACCATTAACAAACTAGCAATTCAACAAGCTCCAATCTTATACAAGACTATTAGGCAACTAAGAACTGCATAAATCATCCGATCATCCAACCTTCCTAGATCACACAGAACATGAATCACAAAACACAGACCTCAAGCAGCTTCTTAGCATAATCGGAAACTCCATCAGAGACCAAAGCAACCATGTCTTTGTCAGAACCCGTGTCCCGAATCGACTTCCCCAATACTCGCACGCCGAGCAGGAATTCATCACCGTAGAGAAGCGTGACGTATGCTTCTTCTGAATTCCGAGATCCCAAAGCTCCATGAAATTGAAATCCAATCGTCGATACAATGACTACCCAGCAAGCAAAACCTAATCTCCACATACTCGACATCGTAATCCTGCAATTTTTTGATGCAGAGTATGAAGATCTGAGGTTGTGAATTCCTTTGGATTTGAAATTAGTACTAAATTTTATTCTAAAAAAATATTAGAAATAGATATAACACCCCACAATTTATATGATTGCTGAGATTTAAAAAGTTGACATGGTCTCGGTTGTCGTCTCGTCTGTGCGTGTGCGCTGCATATATATATATTTAAATTCAAAGTTTTAAGAATTCTCGTCAACACACACACACTCTCTCTCAACTCTCAAGTTCTCGATCCAATATTTTGATTTTTCTATTTCAGATGGAAATTTGAATTAAATAAGCATTTTATTCTTTTAGGTGGTCATTTAATTTGTTTTTAAATTTTATATTATTTTTGTTTTAATATGACAATACATGTGGTCATATAGATAAAATTAAACCAAACTCACTTATAAAAACAAAAGCATATATAGTCGTGAACAATAAATTTTATACCACACTAATACATCTCACTTCAACTCACAGTCCCACACAAATATTGACACCTGCTATGGAATACTAATAAATTTTCTATTTCTTTTTTCATTCAAAATAATTGTGCCACTCATTTTTTTAATTTGTGTGCGTAGAGATAATGTGTGGGGAAATTCTAGGACGTATGACATGTAGTGATAGGTGAAAATGTTACCTATCACGTGTCACAATAGATTTATTATGACACATGAACGTGTCACATTAAATCTATCTACGTTTTCACGAGTCATAGAATTTTCCGTAACGTGTGATACTATTTTATTATAGAATGTCAATTGATTGATTGATTGATTGTAATATTATTTAGAAGATCACGATTGCCTTGCCGCATGTCATAATTTTGCCATTTTATTATATTTGAGCAGAATCTCGGTTGGTTGCTAAAATCAACATAACTATGTTTTATGAGATTTATCATAAATCGATAATATAGATTAAACTTACATTATTTTTTAAATTTCTTAAATAAGACATTGCAGAAGGATATAAAATGCAAATTATATTACGATTGCAAAAGGTCGACATTCATGTCCCAAAAAATTCAATTTGAAACTAGTAAATTCTATAATACAATGTTTTTCTATTACAGTGGTTTGCATGTATGTTATCTCTTAGTAGTATATATTATAACATGTTAAATGTGGACAAACAAGAGAACATTAATGAGACCAAGCTCACTTCTAATAAACTACGTACTACATATCCTTTTTTCTGTCTTTACTTTCCAAAAAATGAACACTAATTTCCTTGCAGGCAAAAATACAGTATACTATATATACACACACACACAACACTACAACTCATTCATCAAACAATTCAGTTTCCAATTCTTCATCAACTAATTCTACTTTCTTTCTTCTTTTATATATATATATAGTTCAAAGTTCAAACACACACTGATGGAAACATCTGTTTCCTCGTACCTCGAACAATTGGCCTTGGATTTCTCAACTGTGTTGTTCGTGGTGGGAACGGTGCTAACAATTTATGCAACTCACTGGATCTACAGATGGAGGAATCCCAAATGCAAAGGAGTTCTCCCTCCCGGTTCAATGGGGCTTCCTCTTATCGGAGAAACTATACAGCTAGTTATTCCTAATGCCTCTCTCGACCTCCCTCCATTCATCAAGAAGAGAATGAAAACGTAAACATTTCATACTGTTTTTATCTTATATAAGATGATGGTTTTATAACTAGTTTTGTGCTTTTAGGTATGGGCCTATCTTCAAAACAAACGTGGCAGGGCGACCAGTGATCATCACGGCAGACGCGGAGTTCAACCATTTTCTTCTCCGTCAAGATGGAAAGCTAGTTGACACTTGGTCCATGGACACTTTTGCAGAGGTTTTCGATCAAGCCAGTCAATCTTCAAGAAAATATACAAGAAACTTGACATTGAATCATTTTGGCATTGAGGCTCTTAGAGGGAGGCTTCTTCCTCAGATGGAAGCTATGGCTCGTGAAACTCTCTCCACTTGGGCTACTCACGATTCTGTTGAAGTTAAAAGTGAATCTGTCTCGGTAAATTTCCTCCAGCATGAACTCAATTTCTATGCACACTCTGTTGCAGATCAAGAAACTGATCTTTGTTTTTTTTTTCTTGACAGATGTCTATTGATTTTGCTGCGGGCCAGATTTTTAGTGGCGATTTAGAGAATGCGCCTTTGAAGATAAGTGACATGTTTAGGGATTTGGTAGATGGCCTAATGTCGTTTCCCATCAACATTCCTGGTACAGCACATCACAAATGTCTGCAGGTAGACAAGAAAGTGTAATATTATTTGATGAGAATAATATATGGTCTTTTTGACGATCGAATTAATATAGCTAAGAAGCAAAATCGTGCAGATTCACAAGAAAGTGAGGGAGATGATGAGAGACGTCGTGACAAAGAGGTTGGCAGAGTCTGAGAGGCGCCACGGAGATCTTCTTGATCATATCATTCAAGACAAGAACACTGAGTCATTTGTAAACGACGATTTCATAGTTCAGCTGATGTTTGGCCTTCTGTTTGTGACTTCTGATTCGATCTCCACCACGTTGGCTCTAGCTTTCAAGTTGCTTGCAGATCATCCCTTAGTTCTGGAGGAACTAACTGTGAGTTCACATCTATATAAATTGTTTATTAATTGCTTTAAAATTTTGGAATTGCAACTTTAATGTAATAAAAAGTTGATGGTTATGAAATATGCTGCTTCATTATCAGGCTGAGCATGAGGCAATCTTGAAGAAGAGAGAGAACTCAGACACCGGCCTCACGTGGAACGAATACAAATCGATGACATTTACACTTCAGGTTTGATAAGCAACAGTTTTCTACTTCCATGTACAAATTAACACAGCCTGTCTGATTCTAACCAGCAAACTTTGTGAAAACAAATCATAGGTGATCAATGAAGTTTTGAGGCTGGGAAATATAGCTCCAGGGTTCTTTCGTCGAGCTTTGAAAGATATCCCAGTTAATGGTACTGTTATCTAAAACATTTGAATGGAATAGGCCAATTCTCAACTGATCGTGCTCATTGTTCATAAATCATAATACTTAACTGCAGGATACACAATCCCACAAGGATGGGTGATCATGATTGCTACGGCTGGTCTTCATCTAAACCCGAACCAATACGAAGATCCACTTAAATTCAATCCTTGGAGATGGAAGGTGTTGTTTTCATCTAAAGATTGTGGCTTTAATTGATGTATACAGAGAAGACTAGTAGTACTTATTTTGAACTTCATTGCATGCAGAATATTCAATCAAATGTTGTGGCTAAAAGTTTCATGCCATTTGGTTCTGGTATGAAGCAATGTGCTGGTGCAGAATACAGCAAAGTGCTCATTGCAACTTTTCTGCATGTTTTGGTCACAAAATACAGGTAAATCCATGCTGATCCATTCTGCCAACTTGAACAAATTTGTGTGGAAAATCAAAAGCGAAGTTCTAATTTTGAACCATCTTCTTCTTTTTTTGTGTAGATGGGATTTGGTTAAGGGAGGGAAGATTGTCCGGTCACCAATCATCAGATTCCCGGATGGATTTCACTACAAGATATCAGAGAAACAGAAGTGATTAGGTTGGATCACTAAATAAATTTATGTATGTATGCAATATGTATGTTTGATCAAATAAAATAAAGTAGTTAGTGTTTTGAATTTGAATGTGTAGTAAGCTTATGTAATGGTTCTGTAAGCCATAGAGATGTCTGTAATAAGTTTGTCTGTTGGGGGTTGCAGAGCTTCCCTGTTAGGAATTTCCAAATAAATGTATGTTTATGTTTCAATTTTGTATCATGTTTTTATGTGGAATTATTCATGGTGTTCTGTGAAATAATAGATTATAAACATACAAGTTACAGAATCATACCAATGTGTAGAAAGAAAAAATCAATATTTAATTAGCATATCATAGATATAGGATCAAAAGTTATTTTGGAAAAATTCAAAACTTGAAAGAAAATAAAAAAGTTGTTTCCGTTCACGATGGGACTCGAACCCACAATCTCCCGCTCCGGAGGCGAGCGCCTTATCCATTAGGCCACGCGAACTTGATGTTCACTTCGACTCACAAATTATATTTAACACAATAACTGTAACTCTTCAGTCATCACTACCAAAACCCACCATCCACAAAACCCTACCCAAATCCATTCACTGATTCTTGTTTCCGCTCAAATCGATGGCCTTGTCCATAATCCAATGCCCCAAAACCCCTAAAATTCTGCCCGATTGTAATTTCCTCAAATCACGTTCGCTTCCGCTTCACCCTACATTTCTTAGGTGATTTTTTTTTTTTTTGTAGCCTTATCGTCTTTTAATTCATTTTCCTCAATATGAAAGTGAGTGTTTTCATTCTTCAGGTTTTCCACATTGCAGCCACGGACTGCCAAAAGATTGGTTTGCGCGGCGTTTTCCGCCGCCGGAAGTTCTGGTGCAAACAGCGATGTCAACCCATATGAGGTAAAAAAAAAAAAAGGTTCTCAGGTTGTGTGTTTTTATTTTCTGAAATTTTTAACTTTTCTTCCTGAAAGGGATTTTCGATAGCACCCTTTCACTTGATCAATTACACTGTGTTATAAGCACGAGTAAGAGCTCTCAGCTGCGCCTCTTGTTAAATGTGTGGCCTTTGGTAATCGACTTCATACATTTTTGTAGGTTCTTGGTGTGAACGCTCTTGAGGGATTTGATATGGTCAAGGCTGCTTACACAAAAAAGCGTAAGGATGCTGAGAAGAGAGGTGACGAAGCTGCTGCAGCTGAAGTATGACTACTTATGATCTCGTTTGAATATTATTGTGTCTATGTGTTTCTATGCAAAACATGGTATGTTGCTGAAGTTTTGTATTTATTGCTGCTACATGTGCTTGTTTGTAGTTGGAGAAGGCGTATGACAAAATCATGATGTCTCAGTTGAAGAAGCGGAAGCAGGGTGAAACATTCGGTTCATTTCGGGTATGTCATATGTGAGGGTTTTGATTTGTGTTCTTCTGTGCTTTGAATATACTTAGATTGGAAGATTAGTAGCTTCGTTAATGCTTTGGTCAAAACTCTAGGTTGCATTCCCTAATATTGTTGGGAAGAAGCACCAAATAAATGACAAAGGAACTGTTGAAGTAATGATTTTTTTGCCCCTTCCAACGGATCGAAAATGTGGACCAAATGATCAATCGAAGAATGCAGAAAGATTGAGAATATTAAGGATTAGACAAGTTTCATCTTAAATTATGACAGCAATACATTAATAGTAAAATGGTTTTTGTTCTCTTTCTCGAGTTCATTATTTTTGTAACATTAATATTCTTTCTTCCTACAATCTTTCTCATTATTTTTTACCACCACAATAATGAAGTTTCTTTTCTTTCTTGAACTTCTCCTAGATTTGTTTCTTCTGTCGCATAATTATTTGATTCAGTCTCTTGGTAGTTTATGGACACTGGACAGTTTTCAATTTCTTCAGTAAAAGAATCAGACTTTATCCATTTGAAAAGGCCAATTCTTTGTTTCGAGCTAAGTGACTTACTAACACAAAAGCCATTTTTTCAAGTGCGTCAAGTAACAGTAAGGTAATCTTTTCATCATCAAGTGTTTTTTTATGGTGTTGGATATATGTGTTTTATACTATAATGAAATTTTTATTACTACGAAAAATAATATGTACCCTTGATTTAGTCCCTTTCATCAAATCTGTGCAGTATTGGTCCTATGAAAAGGCATCTGCATGTGCATCCACACACTCACATTTTCTGCTGGGGCCATTGAGTGAGTTGCTAGGGGCATTGTTGCAAAACACAGTTTTTAGCTTCGAGGCGTTTGCCCGTAGTACCATGAGGCATGAGCCTTGAGGCTAACCGAGGCGTAAGCCTCACAACAATAAGTACAAACATAATTTATAATTCATAATCTTGCACATAAACTAATATAAATCATAACTAACATAAATTCATAGAAAAGTCATAAAAATCATGAAATTACTAGTTTAAAGTCGTAAAATTATAAACTAAATGCAAAGTTAACATATTTCTAGTTCCACTTCCAACTTAAATAGTCAAATCAATTGGAGCTGGAGCTACCAGCTATCTCCATGACTCCATCCCCAGTCTCTCATACTTCAAATCCATCTTCCACTTCAAATTCCTTGACATCTCATGATTCTCATCTTTGACATCTTGAGGCACATCAGAACATGGTACCACATTAATGTGATTGCCAACAAGGTGATTATTAGCTCTCATCACCCCTCCTGTAATATTCATATTACAGAAGTTGCACTTCAAATAAATGGTATGCTCTTCAGGCACATCAATTCGAGTGACATACTTCCAAACGGGATCTTTTTGTTGAGAACTCATCCTAAAAACAAAAAAAAAAAACTCTCTTCTTTAAATCAATAAAGGCCCCTTAACACATAAATTAAAAACTCCTCAAAAAAGGTTTTAGATGCCCTGCTGCTCAAGCAGACATCTAAAAAAATAAGGAGAAAGAAGGAAGATAAGGGAGCAGCAGACATCTAAAAGAAAGGAGAAAGAAGGAAGAGAAGATTTACCTATGCGGCTATGCCTTCTTGTGCGCCGGGCTGGAGGAGAGGAGAGGAGAAGTTGGCGGCAACCAGGCTGGAGGAGAAGAGAGCCGCGCTGTGAGAAACTTTTCGTTTTTTTCCCACGAATCGCGATTTGCAATTTTGGGTTTAGAGGAGGGAGACGGCGGGTAAAATGGAGTGGGCTTTAGGGTTTATTACTTTTAAATTAGCTATTAAATAACCTATTAAAAAAAAGACAAAAAAGGGGGAAAAAATCAGAAATAGCAGGGGTGGTGAGGCGCGCCTCGGCCTTGCTGAGGCTTAAGCCTCATCGGAGGGGTGAGAGGCAGCGCCTCATACGCTGTGGGTAGCCATCGCCCTTTACCAGGCGGCGCCTCGAAACGTTTTTTGCAACACTGGCTAGGGGAAAACATGACCTTATGAATATGAGTTAATTTTAAGTCATTAAGATTACTTCTTATCTAGCTTTTGTTATTAGAAGATAGGAGATGCTGTAGATATCATTTCTTAATATATCTGCTTCTGTTCTTTGTTCCACTCTCTGTGATCTTCATTCTTCCATTCATTTGACTCTCAGGTTTCTAAGGAGATAAAGTATGCTGATAAGCTGCCAGTTGTTCCATGGGGACCAAGGTATGTGTTTCTATGAAATGCAAGTGCGTACTTGTGGAAATCAATGCTGCCATGAAGATAGTTCTTTTGATGTTGCTATTACTTCTTATGTTGCATTATCCTGATAGGTAGCTATTCTGATGATCTATTTATGTAGAAATTTCAGTTATTTGAAACTTCACATCCATTCACATGTTTATAAAATAGATGCATAAAATTTGTCTGGAGATTTCTATGGCTCATCTATTGCATTTCATGCCATTGAATGAATCAGTTTTGTGCTTCTACTGATATCATTGTCTGAATTAGATGTATTCAGTTAATTTCTTGACATATATGGTTCTTTTAGCTCTTTGTGAATTCCTTTTATTTGGGTTCTTTTCACTGCCTTTGGGGTGAAAATGCTTATGTGGTACATTGTTTAGGTTCGCCAAATCTGAGGCCAAAGATATTCAAATCAACATGGCAATATCAGCTGTCTTTGTAAGTAAAAAAATACTTCAATTCACCTTTTCCCTTGGCACTATCATTGTTTTTTGGGCAGTATGTCAAGTATCACTTTTGGGCAGTATGTCAAGTATGTCAATTCACCTTTTCCCTTGGCACTATCATTGTCTTAATAGATCTTACCATGTTTAAGCTATTTGTCCTGCTTGAAGAGTATTTTGTATTATTGCAAGCATGTTCAATAATTATGAGTTCAGCCCTGCTATATATATGCAAATGTTGATCTCAAAAAATGTATAGCTCAAAATCCTGTAGTCATGGAACTTCTATTGTCAATTAGTCAGTGTACATACATTAATATGAATCAAATGTGTCCCATTCAATTTTTTATAGCTTGTCTGCGAGATTGCCATTTAAACCTGTAGAAATATTGGCTCTCGGGCAGACAGGAATGCGATTGCTTCGCAAGAACCCGTAACATTCGGCTGCCTTGAGAATATCATTGCTTTGAATTAATAAAAAATCTAAAGTGTCAGATGTTGTACTTCTGTGCAATATATAAGGTCAATACTCAAGCATATGAAATATCATATTAATAACTTAGATCATTTACCTTACTCTTTCTGCAGACAGCTTGGATTTTTGTCAAGCGTTATGCGGAATACAAACCTCTTCAGTTTTTAGCATTTGCTTTTGTCTATAGGATATTTGAGAAGTTAAAAGCATTAGATCCTCCTGCATCTCCGGCATTTACAGTAAGTTATGACAGGAAATTGATGATTATTTCCGATGTTTAATGGCATTTTCTTCAAAAAAGATTTTGTCTATTTTCTAACTGGAAATGTTTATTATTAGTTTCAATTAATAATCTCTTCATGCTTATATTTACTGCAGGAAGAGGGTGGCGAGGATGAAGGGCGGATGATGCGAATGGGTAAAAGGCTTCTCCGATCTCTTTCACTGGTTTTTGGCTGTGTAGCTTTTGCCTCTTTGGTAAGCAATCCAAGTTCTGTTTAGTGTTGTAGATTACCTTGTTTAAGTGGGTCACTGAAAATTTGGAGATCTTCATGCAAGTTACCCGAGATTGTCATAATTATGCATTTTCCAGCCAGCAGAAACATACTTCCTCACCTTCAATATTTATCATGAAATCACATGATATTGAGATTGTGTTCCTCTCTCTGCTTGGAAAGATTGATCTTGTTCAGTTTCGCTGTTTAGTTCGTATTGGCAAAATTTTCAACAGTAGGCATCCGGTCTAGTTCAGTTTGATGACATCTGTATCATACACATGCAGGGCTACACTGGTGTTCTAAATGTGATTGAATATGCGACTGGCTTTGTACCCGTGTTCTTGTACAACAACCAGGTAATAGCCACTTCTATATGTATCATGATGAGTATAATGAGTGAACTTGTGGTTGAATTCCTTCGAACTTCTTAAAGTGATAATGTCTAGTTAATTATTGTTATTGCAGAGTGATATTGTATCTTGTGTTTGAGAATTAAATACATCAAACCTATGATTTTTTTCCTGCTAGGAATAGCCTATGATTTTTATGTTTTCCCAAACCTGAGTACGCAGTTAGGATTGTTGTGTTTGATCATGATCCTCTGCTTTATATTTCGATGTCGAATGATGTCCTCGAAACTTTTCAATGCTGAATGTGATTTGCTGAGATAAATTACATTGAATGATCTTTCTACACTTTGAATGACAACTCGTGCTTCTACTCGATAAAATTATGATGATCGATTTATGATCGTTCAGGAGTTGCTTGTGACTGCATCATCGGCACTCATGCTCTACATTCTGGCTTCATACTACCGATGAGCTTCGACGGCCGGTTTACTGAGGGACGATGCAGATTCGTGGTAGATGGATTTGCTTCATTTGGCATTCAGTGGAACAAGAAAATTCGTGAAAGGTGAAGTTAAATGTTAGTAGTATTGCCAAGCAATAGAGGGAGGGAAATAACAGGTTTCAATATTCTGTATAGGATTTCAAATTTTGTGACTAGTTTTAAGTTTTAACTTGAGTGATAATAATTAATCCCAGTTGAGAAAATTAAGTTACAAAATAGATGAGATGAGATGAGAGATGGTGATGCTCTCTCTCAATAGAAATGCAACCTGCTTCACATCGTCACCGTGCATTTTCCATGCTTTCACCACTGCATGAAAATAAACGAAATGTGGATTAAAAATAAAAACCTATCTTGTTTCTAAAGACAAGGAGTTGGTTTTTCTATCAATTTCATTCTAAAATGCGCAATGTTAGCACAATATTCTCTCTTTTTTCCCCCTGCTGGAAACTAAAACAAAATAAAACTTTGTTATGGAAAAATTAATTCTAATTGAAATTTAACTAAAAACATGTAAAATCTAAACAACATTTTTGTTTACGTTTTCTACTTTTTGCGCTTTCAAATTTATTGTCATTTTTCTTTATAAATTTCTGACTTTAGTTTCTTTTTCTTTTTTATAAAAATATCAGTTTAATTGCAATTAATTATTAGCTACAGTTGATTTTTTTCATAGTTAGACTTAATGAGATTTTATACTTGTAGTTACTTGTTTCAATTAGGGTTAATTAATCTATAATCACGTTTTATAGTTTTTTTTTCAATTAATTATTTCAAATAGAGTTACTTATTTCATAAATATATGTTTTAGTTTTCAGCAGGAAAAATAAAATAAAATTATGCCAACATTGCACATTTTGGAATGAAATTGATACAAAAATGGTATATTTGTGGAACAGCATGGTATGGTGGCTGTAGTTACCAATTATCATGTAATTAAAATAAATTTAATAAGATGGGTTCTATATAGAAAGCATTAATTAATGAGATTGAAAGTAGCAACTTCCAACCATAAGAGTAGATGATTAATTTGATGAAATGGAATAGGTTTAGTGATGAATTAACAAGTGGGAGTGGATTTCTCCAAGAGTCGTGGCAGCCTCATCATCATATCTTACCTTTGAATTTGATTGACTACAACTAGATATACCCATCCAAATTTGCTTATTTCCGTCAACAAATCTTGACCGGTAATCCATAATTAATTAATCAATGTTATACCTTTCTTTATTTATTTTTAATCAACTTTTCAATTCTCATTTACGTCTTTCCTTCCATCACCTTTTTTAATACTCTATCTATTATTCACACTTTATGACGTTCAAATCATGAATCCAAATCTTACTAACCCATATTTAATTTAAAATATTTTGTGAATTCGACTGCATGCATCTAAGAAATTAAAATAAAAATTATCATTGATTTAACGGAGGCTGTGGCAGAGGAAAAATCATCTCTGGTTTCATGAATGGGAAGTATAACCTTTTCTATTTCTTTTAAATTGTTTCATGTTTTAGTTATTTTGAGAAGCTTTGGAAAAATAAAAATAGGGGAAACAAAACTAGGAATTAATTTTAGTCACTCAGTCGAATGAAAGTGTACGTACCACTGATCATTTAAGCTACGGCCTTTAATTTTAACCTTTACTAGTATTTTTTGATACGATGCACAAATAATTATTATTTTTTTTCAGATCTATAATAGTATAATTATTTTTTAATTCTATATGTTGTGTTCAATTTCTAAAAATTAATAAAATGATATGCACATGCATTAATTAATTAAATAATAAGATTAATTTTGTGTAGTTACGACAAACAAAAAAAGAAATTAGGAACTAAATGAAAATTCATATTAGAAAGACCGCATTTGAATATTTCAAATAACGCGATTTTATAAATAACATTGTATAATTATCTATGATTAAAGAACATTTGATTTCTTTGAATATATGACAAATATAAAAAAAAATTATTTAATTATTTTAAATAATGAAATTAAAATAGAAAAATAATAAATTATTGCAAATTATGTATATTTATATGTTATTATTATTATGATTATAGTGTAACACAAATGAAAACTATTTTTTAGACAACAAATGTAGAATACTATAAATCATCCATCTATGCATAACAAAAATAAAATAAAATTTTTTACAAATCTCAAATTTTCAAGTAAAAAATAATAAATAAGATTGTAAATTTTTTTTATAATAAAGAAAATTTACAACAATAAGTGTCACTATTGTTGTCTATTAGCTCAAAATTATTGTCTATTATACAAAAACCATTGTTTAAAAATTTAGAGGTGGGGAAAAATATCGAAATATCGAAATACCGCACTTATCGTACCGAAAAAATACCGAAAATGTCGAACTTTTGGTATACCGCAGTTTTCGGTACGGTATGATACCGTATCGATAATTTTCGGTACGGTATCGATATGAAATGTGAAAATTTTCGGTATACTGCGGTATACTGAATATTCGGTATATACTGGTATTCGGTATATCGAATGTTTCGGTATATACCGAAAGTTCGATATATATCGGTATGTCGGTACATCGGTATATATCGATATTTTTTTATATCGGTACGGTACGATATACCGATATACCGTACCATACCGATAATTTTTAATTTTTTTTTTATTATTATTTTTTCACAACTTATGGTTATTGTAGTACACTAATTTCATTTGAGTACACATGACTACAAATATAATAAGTGACAATTATATATCAATAAAAGAAAAAAATTAATCAAATAATTATATTTAAATTATATATGATGATCTATAACATTGCATATATTTACAATTTTTTTAATATATCATATAAATCATGTATAATTTAAACTATTACATAATAAAGTGAACAATTGAAATTTGAAAGTTACATGTAATAACTAAAAAACAATACTCTTATTCTTTTTATTATTAAACACTCAATCCTCCTCTCAAATATTAAACACTAAAAGTTAAAAAAAAAAGTTATAAGAGAAATAAAAGAAAATTTCTAAATAAGTAGATAAAAAATATTTTAGATTTCATTATATTCTAAAAAAATATAATATTAAGTAGAAGTTTAAAAAATATAAATAATAAAAAAATATGAGTTATGAATTGCAATGAACAATTTAAAAGTATACATAATAAATAGCAACCTTATATTCTTCTCCAATATTAAGCACTACTAAAAGTTAAAAAATAAAAAATAACAAGAACCTAGAATATATGTAAAGTATGATAATAACACTTTGATGTTAGAAACTGAAGTTGAACATGACTAATAAAATATAATAAACTAACATTATTACAATTACAATTATGATTTATGAGTAAAGTAAGTTATAAGATAAATAAAAGAAAATTACTAAATAAGAAGATAAAAAAAAGCTTTTAGAGTTCATTAAATTCTAAAAGAAAAAATATAATATTTAATTAGTAAGTTTAACACAAAAAGTTAGAAAATATAAATAATAAAAAATACACGAGTTATGATTGAAAATGAACAATTTCAAAGTATACATAATAAATAGCAACTTTATATTATTCTCCAATATTAAGCACTAAAAGTTAAAAAAATAATAAAATAATAATAAGAAATTAGACTATATGTAAACTATGATAATAACACTTTGATGTTCGACATTGGAGTTGAACATGACTAATAAAATATAATAACCTCACATTATTACAATTACGACTTATGAGTAAAGTAAGTTATAAGATAAATAAGAGAAATTTACTAAATAAGAAGATAAAAAAAAAGCTTTTAGAGTTCATTAAATTCTAAAAAAAATATAATATTTAGTAAGTTTAACACAAAAAGTTAGAAAATATAAATAATAAAAAATACACGAGTTATGATTGAAAATGAACAATTTCAAAGTATACATAATAAATAGCAACCTTATATTATTCTCCAACATTAGGCACTAAAAGTTAAAAAAATAATAAAAAAATAATAATAAGAAACTAGAATATATGTAAACAATGATAATAGCACTTTGATGTTAGATATTGGAGTTGAACATGACTAATAAAAGATAATAAACTAACATCATTACAATTACGACTTATGAGTAAAGTAAGTTGTAAGATAAATAAAAGAAAATTACTAAATAAGAAGATAAAAAAAACTTTTAGAGTTCATTAAATTCTTAAAAAAATATAATATTTAGTAAGTTTAACACAAAAGGTTAGAAAATATAAATAATAAAAAATACACGAGTTATGAATTAAAAATGAGTTAGTAAATTATGTTATATAAGAATTGAAAGAAAAATACTACATAAGAAGAGAAAAAAAATATTAGGATTCATTAAATTCCTAAAAAATATAATATTTAGGAGGTGTAACATAAAATCTTAGTAAATATATATAATCTAATTAAATATTTGGATCAAATATTATATATTATGAACAAAGTAATTAATAAAGGAAATAAAAGAAAAATTAATAAAAAGAAAAGAAGAAATACAATATTTGGATTTATAGTTGCTAATCAATCATTTAGTAGTATTATATTTGAAATTTGGTTGTTAAGACATGGATTATTAAACTTTTTTGATGTTTGTATTTTGATTATGGAGACATGATTTTTTTTGTTATTTGTAAAATTCAGATCTGTACGGTATGTGAATTTCGGTATTTTCGGTATATCTTAAAATTTCGGTATTTTCGATATACCGTGAAAGTTCGGTATGCCTTGAAAGTTTGGTATGTTCGGTATACCGCATAATATCGGTGCGGTACGGTATACCGAAAATATTGGTACGATATTAATATCTATTACGGCGTATACCGAAACTTCGGTATACCGAAGTTCAGTATACCGAAAGTTTCGGTACGAGAACGGTATGAGATTTTTCGGTATTGAAATTTCGGTACGGTATACGGTACGGCGTGAAATTTTCGGTATACCATACCGACCCACCCCTATTTAAAATATAATTATTTAATCGTGTGATAGACAACAGTTTATACTAAAACTGTTGTCTATCACACGATTTTACCTTTATATATATATATATATATAGATTTCATATCTATAAATAAAATGTATTAATATTGGTAACAATGATATGACAGTAGAGTTGTCAAAACGGGCTGGGCCTGTCGGGTCGGTCCGTCCCCGCTAATTTTTTAGGCGGGTAGGACTTTAGTTTTGAGGCCCGTTTCTCTGGCGAGCCTAGATGGGTAAGCCCGCGGTGGGGCGGGTAGCCCTTCAGGCCAGGAAACATATATTTTTTTATGACTTTTTAATTATTATAATTTATAAATTCCTATTTAAAAAATAAATAATAAAAAATGACTTTACCCTAAATCCCTAATTAGGATGGAACCTTTAAAAAAGGGGCACGTAAATACTATTTTATTTGAAATTATAAGGTGTAAATTTTTGTGTGCATTTTTAAATTATGTTTTTTTTATAGAAACTTAAACTTTTACATGTTTCAATATGTTCTCAAACTATATATATATATATATATATATATATTTTAAATTCAATAGGACACATTTTAATTAAGAGCTGCTAATTATTATATCCACATTAATTTGTGATCATGACCATATAAATTCATTTTTCTATAATTCCATGACGGGCCTCTTGAATTTTAACATATAATTTTTTTAAGCATCTTTCCAAATAAAAACTAATAGTTTTAATTAGTTTAAACCATTAATTCTCATTATTAAAATTTAAAATTGAAATTTCAATTAAAAAAATAATGAAAAAGCCCGTGGGCCGACCCGCCAACCCACGGGCTTAGGTAGAGGCGGGTAGGACCCTATTTTTTTGGGCTCGCCCTCTAGCGGGCTTCCCCATTTCGTCCCGTCAATCCATTTTAACAATTGTATATGAAGTGTCACATGATAATCATGTGTATAGGAATGTAAATGTGAAAATGATGTAGGAAAATAGATTTCCGTCATCACATCATAATTTACGTGGCATGTCGCATTACGAAGTACAGACCTACTGACTATTATGTCAACCATAAAAGTGATTGTTGCAACATGGCACCATTTAGTAGACGATCGTTTTTGTGTGTGTTAATTGAGAGTATTTGGAGAAACAAACAAACATTCATTAAAGATCTTTCTAATACCACAAGTTGGGTGTGTGAGTAAAAAAAAAAAGGGCAAGCATTCATTAAAGATGTATAATTATATGTTTAAATAGCAATAAGGCTGATAAATCAAGTGCCGTATATAGTATCTTCTAAATGTTATAGAATTTTTCTGATGCAACTGCAAGTAGCAATTACATTTTGAATAAATAAACTACATCAAAATTCAAGTACAATTCAACCGCACAATGATACAAAGTTGTATAAAACCAAGATAAAATATTTTTAAAAAAAATCATATACATATTCGTGAGATTTTTACCCCAAACTTTAAAATCCCAATGTATAGATTTTTTGCCTTGTATAAAATATATTAGTAGAGATCGATCTCCTGAGATGATAACCTAGTGATTGAGTGGTGAAAGTTTGAGATTAAATTATTCGAGTTCACCAAGTGAGTCATACCCTTAGAGAGAGAGAGAGAGAGAGAGAGAGAGAGAGAGAGAGTGTTCCAAACAAAATTTGGCTAGTCTAATTTAATTTCCAATTTAGAATTTAATTCCAACTATGACGACTTTATCTAACGGATGTGATCCTTTATTCCTAATTTGGTATTCCAACTCATGTTCCAAGATCAAATTTATAATTTTTTCTTTCATTTTTTTCATCAATTTTAATTTATTATGTTTTGGTTAATTTTATGATTTTTTAGAGTTCACCCCCATCCAATTAGGGTTTATAATTATTTTTTTAATATTTAATTTTCAAAGAAATGATTATTATGATTGATTGTTTTAAAAATATGATATATAATTTTTAAAATTTCAATCTTTTGTTAATAAATATGACTAGATTGATTATGTTATAATTAATTATTGTTTTCGTAATATCTATTATTAAACTTGTAAATTTAATCGTGGAATACAAGTTGAAACACCAAATTTAAAATGGAGGATCTCATCCCCTATTCACCATCTCTCCTCTCGTAATTGCATTTTCAGATTTAGTCATCACATATTAGAGGAGATTCATTATCAAAAGCTTTTATGGTTTTTATTCCTACGTACACTACATTATATATATATATATATATATATCTATAATTTGTTGAAAAATAGGATTTAATAAAGTGAGTTTTGACTCATTTTATCCGATTTTTCGTGATCGGGATATTTAATTTTGGAGAAATTAAATACCGTACGATTGTTCTATGTTGTGAATAGATAATCGTAGTATTTTTATTTGCTCAAATCTGATTTTCGGTGAGTGAGAAATAAATGGTTGAAGCTAGTCACACGATTGGGCATTTATGGTGTGTGGGATAATGTGTTTAAGACACATTAAACACATGTTGCCTTGGACACGTGTTGGTCTGCAGCTGCCTTGGACACGTGTTGGGATCCAAGCCGACATGGGACACCTGTCAGGATCTGCAGAAGGTAACTCCTGGAGGGCTTAAATAGCACAACTGTAACTCCAGGGGATTACAACATGGTTTGAATGCCCTCAAACCCTAGCTGTCCCCTGCAGTGGAGATGTGCCTATAAATAGGACATCCTGCATGGATCAAAATACTACATTCTGCACAATCATCTTGCTTTCATACAAAATATTCCCTTCGAGTCTACAGCCTCTCAGTTCTCGACATTGTCTAGTTCGCCGGAGCCTTGCCGGACTTGTGGTGCTACTGCCGGAAGGACGAAGCCGTTTCATCTTTGAAAGACAACCGCCAAACCGTGAGCACTAGCCGGGGCGTATTTATCTTACGGAGAGAGGACCCCTCGACTCGACTTGCCGGAATCTGCCATATCGGTTCCAGTTTCTATTTGCTTTGTTTACTTTCAGTTTATATTGTAATTGCTCTACTTCTATCTCTTCTTTCTTGCACTTCAGTTGTAACATTCCAGTAAAGTGTAATACACATTCAACATAATTTATAATAAACTCTAGATATAATGCAGTGTATTAAATAACATTCATAATACATACAGAACTTAATGATTAATGTTCTAAAGAGAGTAAAGTTTTATATAATGTTACAACGTTTGCAATTTATAATAATAATACTCTTATATATATTTAATAGTAATTTTAATCCAACGTTTCATTTTTATCCCAATTCTACCTTCCGTAAATTTTTTCCGACAACTGAAAATTGATTCATCACATTGAAGAATATGCGAAAAGAAAAAGAAAAATAATTATACATAAGTCAAAGTTGAGTCATCATACCTAAGAACATGTGACTAAACGTCAATTGTCAGAAAATTTACTGTGACAAAAATGAAATATTATGAGTAAAATTACTATTGAATGAACATGTGACCAAGCGTTGTAATAAGCGTTCCTTTTATTATTATTATTATTATTATTATTATTATTATTATTATTATTATTATTATATATGTTGATAGTATTATTATGCCTTGAAAAGTAAAAGAAACGAGTACTAAATTAGTCGAAGCAAGAGCAACACGTATTAAAATCTTTTTATTAATATAAGTGAGAGGTCACAATACCACGTAATGATCGTGATAGAACGGAAGTGACAATATCATAAAGAACGCATATTAAAGTGAAGATAAAAGAAAAAAAAAAACTTTTTAGAAATTGAAATTAAATTGACTACACACTTCATCCAAGATTATAGTCTTTCGTACTTTTTTTGTTAAATACACATTAATGATCTTAATATGCTCCTATTCCTATTCCTATATAATGATCTTAAAATGAATGTATAATACGTAATTTGTGTGTTACTTTTACCTTCGCAAATGCATTCAGGGGAGTCGGGCCCATGTAAGGCCCCCTTCAATTTATCATTTTTTTTATAATAATTTAGTAATGTTAAGTATTTAATTATTTATTCAACTAAAAAAAGTATTTAATTATTTATTTTTAAAATTGGAGTTAATGTCATATTATATCCAAAACTTTTTAATAATATTTCAATTCTATCTCAATCTTTAAAAAATCATAATTTATATTCTGACATTTTCTTTTTATTTTCCATTCTATTAGACAACATAATTCAGACATATTTGACATAGCTCACCGCAAGCTTGTGTTTTTTCAAGTAGCACAAAGACATGTGTCATTTCCACATAAGTTACTTTTAGTTGCGAAAATAACACATAAGCTTTCAACGAACCACCCACATATATATTGTCATAATTAGATTATGAGATAGAATTGAAAACAAAAGAAAATGTGATAGAAATTATAATTTTTTGAAAGTTGGGATATACTTGATGTATTGTTAAAAATTTGAGATATACAAATATGGTATTAGCCCTGAAAATTATACACAAAAATTACATTTCATAAATCATATATCAACGCTATTATCTTTTTTCTTTCTTATTCTTTATTATCAATTTTATCATTTAGACTTAAAAATTAATTAAGATTCACTTAATGTTTACAATATACTTACTTTAAGTTCAAACATTGTTGTGATCTTTCGTTTTTTTTTTTTCATATTTTGTTATATAGTTCTATGCTTGTATGTTTTTTAATTATAATATATCAATTCTCAATTTGGGATTTTAAAGTAAGAAGTTTTGCATGCACGACTCATAATTTATATTTCGGAATCAATTTTATAGTTATATGCTCTAATTACAATCTATACATATATTAAGGCAAAATCGTGGGGGTAAAATTGTCATTAAAAAGTTCAGTCAAACCTTGAGTTAAATAAATATTTGGCTGAAAAAAATTCAGAAACTTCTTTGAATCCGAGTGGCTGTTGCACTTTTCTAAACTTATGTTGCATTCTACTGCCCGGGGTTGAATCTAGCTAACAACATTTCAACAATTTTTTTTTTTAAGTTTATTAATGCATGTCTCCATTACGTTTTAATTTATTAATGCTATGCCCATGTATACCGTTTCAATTCTAATTGCAATATTTATAGTTTTTAATTATTAGAATTATTGATATTTAATTGAATGAAATTCTCAACAGTCGCACATTTGTTTAATTATATGTATTCAACTTCCTATAGTAATGCTGAAATTTAAGTGAGTTATTTTAATTAAAAAAATATAAATATAAATTATAGGAAAGTATAATTGATAGCTTAATTTTGTATGAAATTTTAGATTTAATATAGGTGATTGTTCAACTTCACCATTGCACCTACAAATAACATTGTTTTAATTTATTTCTCATTACATATTAGTTCAGTTGGAGTTTATTTTTCGTTTCTGTTTTGAAATTGTCTTTTGTTTTCACTAATTTAGATTATGATGCTTCTTTTGCAGGCAATATGAATGAGTGCAAACTTGGAGAATATGGATGTTGCACTGGTAATATAAAACATAGTCGTGCTGAAAACGTGATCGTATGGTGAAGTCCAACCATCAAATTTTCATACATATATGGTATATAAGGATGTTGCCGGAAAATAACTAATAGAAGGTACGTAGTATCTATTGTAATTTTGTATGATATTATATGATTAATTAATGTATGCTGTAACATATAATTATGGTATTGGTTGATTTAATGATATCTCTTTTTCCATTTAATTTTACTGCCCATATTTCATCTTTAATTATTGTATTGATTTAATGATTTTTTTATAAAAATATAGGTATATTATGTAAAAATTTCAATGATTGTTGGGTTCTATTGTTGTTTGTCATGTGATATGTGGCTTTGGTTATTTGATGAATTCAAGGGAAAATTAGTCCACTGGTGATTTGGTTATCATTGTTCGACTTTGGTTTACTATTTTGTACAATCATGTAGATGATCAAATACTGAGATTCAGACAAATTGCTGCCAAATGACGTTAAATTAGTTCGATAAAAAAAATCCAGCATGTGTTCCTCACAACCCCTAAAGCTCTAGCTTAGTCGGTCCACAACAACGGCGAAGACAATTGCCACTCTACAATAAGTTTTGGCTCTAAAAAAAAACTGCATAATAAAATAATCATGTGTAGTGAGGATTTTCTGTATTCAGATTAAAGTTGTGATAACTCAATAATTATGCCACACAAGCTCATTAGATTTCTAGGTGAAATACCACTTTGATAACAACATTTGCATTAGTGCTCCACCCCTACCTAGGGGTGTTTATTTAAAAAAAACAACAACAACATTTGCATTAGAGTGGTGAATTTTTAGCTTTCATCAAGTTATTAATTTTGAGATATAACAAATTTTCCAAGTGATGAAGACCTTTTCTTTTAATTGTAATAAATAATTGAGTGGACTTCATTTTCAATTGTTATGGATTTATTTGAACAAGCTTGAGGGGCTGCAACCAAATTATTTTTGTTATTTAATAAGTAAACACGGTCCAGTTTTTAGATTTTGAAATGTGATTTGATTCAATTGTTTGAAATTAGATTCTATTTTATAAAAATATGAAACACAATTCTAGACAGTTTTATACTATATTATTATTATTGTAATTTTTTGGCAATTATTATTAATACATCAGTAATTATATTATCCCAACTATTTATATATACATATAGATATATATATTATTTAATTTTTCAACTAAATCTTCATGTATTATTCTAACTCACTTTGTAAATTTTTATATACAAAAAATATGTTTCTTAACAACAAAAGCAAAAAATATGATACATTATACATACATGGTTTTTATACACTTATAAAACAGGCTACGCCTACAATGATATGATATTACATCATAAAAAGCTAATCAAGTTTATTTTTCAAATAATGTAAATGTGCTTATAATTATATATAGTTTAAAAATTTTCAAATTTAATGTTGTATATATAAAGTATCATTTGATAAAATTAAAATCATTGATCTACATTATTATTATTATTATTATTATTATTATATCAACTACCCTTCAAATTTAAATTTAAAATGTATAAAATAATGTTCGTACATCGTACAGAAGTAATACTAGTAGTAATATTATGACACAACCAATTTCAAATGCGAATTTTTTGATCACGCAAGTAATTGTAAATTATAAAAAAAAAGGGTGTAGAGTGAGAAATTATATTGTAAAATGTAGAAAGAAAGTAAGCAAAGTGCAAATAAAAAAATTAATTAATTAGGTTGGCAAATTCCAACCAACCGAAGCTTCCCCACCCCTTTAATTTCCCTCTATCTTTCCACATCACTTCATGCAGACTTGCCAAAATCCAAAACCAACTTTCTTTCCTAATAATCAATTTTTTTATTCAATAATTTCACACATTAATAATCTCAATTTCTGCTCTTAAAACGCTCCCATTGATTGGCTCTTCTTATCTCAAACATCAAATAACCAACTAGTTGAAGCATTTGGGCAAAAAGGAAGGTTGCGAACCCAAGTGAGTTGATGAAACTGAACTCTCTTATTTTTTATTTTTTATTACTTTTGCTGTGCATTTCGACGTGTCTCTTTGAGCTCCCGTGAATATACCTCATGCATGTATGTGCGCAGAATTTTTTTGGACATTTTTGTGTGATGCCAAAAGTGTTTGGTGTATTGCATGACATAAATTTTCACTGTCAAAGCAAAAGATTCCCACTTTCAGTTGCTGTGGTGGGGTTTTAGGTGGTGGGGATAGATTTAGAGAGTTACAGGATTGAATTTTTCTTTTTGTGTGTGTGAGAGAGAGATATATGTATCGGAGTAAGCTGATCCCAAATTAACTAGTGGAAAACTCATTCATTGGATC
The DNA here is from genome assembly GCA_026008535.1 of Perilla frutescens. Lineage (NCBI taxonomy): Eukaryota > Viridiplantae > Streptophyta > Magnoliopsida > Lamiales > Lamiaceae > Perilla > Perilla frutescens. Next base: position 30,687,172 of record BRKX01000017.1, on the reverse strand, counting down.
GGTATTACGATATATTCATGATCTTTTAATTAATTCTTAGTTGATGTTGATTTAATTTATTTCTCAATGGGTTGTTTTTAATGTGCTTAAATGCTCTTTTTTTCAGTGTAGAAACTAGAAAGTCTCATTTGGTATTGAGAAGATTCTAGGCTCTAGAATTTCTTATGCCTTTTTATTCCAGAATCCAGTATCTTCTGGTGAAAGTGATCAGAATCTGTTGATAATTGCATTGTTCACTTGGAGGGCTGAAAGAACTACTACTGCATTACTTCTCTCTTCATATCTGAGAATCTTGTTATATTTGAATTCAAGAATTAGAAAGGTAGCAAGGATGAAAAGGGTGTAACAGAGTTTATTTTTTCAGTATTAAATTATGTAATTGTGCATTGCTGGTAATCTATATGGTTCTTGTTTTGGATTCTAGGAACTATCTGACTCACAATCTTTGTGTCATATTTATACCATTTGAGATTTTGTTATCATGATATTAATATTTGTTTGCTGGTTAGATATGTTTTATGTATATATTTTAACACAAAAAAAAGTCATGTATGGCTGGTTTTAAGTAGAGTTAGTGAATTTTTCGGTTTCTGTTTCTCTAATTCAAGTTTTTCTGACCTATTATTTTTTTTATTCTGTGTCTTAATTAGTGAAAATGGTGGCACAAAGAGTGGATCTTCGATCTGACACCGTCACGAAACCAACTGAGAGCATGCGGGATGCAATGGCAAATGCTGAAGTTGATGATGATGTACTCGGTCATGATCCAACTGCTGCTTGCCTCGAAAGAGAGATGGCGAAAATCATGGGGAAGGAAGCAGCATTATTTGTCCCTTCAGGCACTATGGCCAACCTAATCTGTGTGCTCACTCACTGTCAGATCAGGGGAAGTGAAGTCATTCTTGGAGACTATTCCCATATCCATATTTACGAAAATGGAGGTATTTCTACAATTGGAGGTGTCCATCCTAGGACAGTGAAGAACAATGAAGATGGAACAATGGATATTGACCAAATTGAAGAAGCTATACGAGATCCGAGCTTCGAAATTTGTTATCCAACAACTAGGCTCATCTGCTTGGAAAATTCACATGCACAGTAAGTTTACCCTCATTGGGATGACATGCTACTTAATTGCTGGCTATGCCCTACTTTATCACTTACCATGGTACATTTTTAGTTCAAGATATTTCAAAAGAATTGATATCAGCAATTTTCTAGTTATGTTTCTGGAAGTGTTCACCCAAACACTTCAACTTGGATCCAAGATCCTCATAATACAGTTGGATTTACACTTAGAAGTATATTTGTTTTAAACTCAGAGAAGTGGTTGATCTCGTGCAATTTGCATTCAGAATTAGTTGTTTCAGAAACACTTCATCCATTGGCATAAGAATAGAAATATGTCGATGGATAAAGTGTTTAATCTGGTTCTCTGTAACTTGCAGAGATAAATTCCTTACTGGAGCTATACTAATCTGCCTCTCTATGGAGCTAATTACTTGATCTTCAATCATTTCATTAATTTGAGAAGTAGAGACTTCTATCTACTCTTGTGATTCTGTCATGATGGCAAATGTTTATTGATGCAGCTCTGGTGGTAGATGTCTTTCTGCTGAATATACAGACAAAGTTGGGGAGCTAGCGAAGAAATATGGGTTAAAGCTCCACATTGACGGGGCTCGTATTTTTAATGCATCAGCGGTGAGTTAAATACTGTCCTTGCCTAGCATTAAAAAATACCCATTTAAGGTCTAATATTAAGCAGATATCTCAGCCATGCCAACTAAATCTCCTATTCACAACCTTTATAGATGTTACTTCATGTACCTAATGATTGGATGTGTCTTGTTTTCCAGGCTCTTGGAGTTCCAGTGCATAGGCTTGTACAGGCTGCTGATTCAGTAACGGTAGGATCAATATCATTTCTCTACATCATCATTAACAACTTCCATCAAAACCTTTTATTAAAAAAAAAATGTATATTATTTTGATTCACTGTTGGTTCATTAATTGTGATATATAATATAGGCTTGCCTATCAAAAGGGCTTGGTGCTCCAGTTGGAACTGTTATCGCAGGTTCAAAGACCTTCATTGCCAAGGTGAGCAATCTCCGGGTTATCTATCCTAACATTTCAAAAATCTGTTTCCCCAGTAACTTTCTACCAACTTCCTTTGCACTTGCTCTACATAAAAGGCAAAGATTCTTAGGAAAACATTAGGAGGTGGTATGAGACAAGTTGGTGTCCTATGTGCTGCTGCTTTAGTTGCATTGGAAGAAAATGTTGGAAAGCTTGAAGGCGACCATAAGAAAGCCAAGGTTTTGGCAGGTACCCTTTTCCGTCATGGTGTTTGGTATGCAGTTCTACAAGTATTATACTTACCTCTAGTTTTGTGACACATATTTTTCGTTCTCTCTCAGCGGGGATTAACAGTATCAAAGGATTGAAAGTTGACCTGCCTTCTGTTGAGACCAATATTGTAAGTATGCTTATTGTTGAGGCCTTAGGGCCGGTTAGTTGACTGCATTTACAATAAGGTGTCTTGATTGGAAAGGTAAACAGGTTTCTGTGTTTCAGCCTTTTAAGGCTTTCAAAAGGCGTTTCAGTTTGCTTGAAAATAAATAAATAAATAAATAAATAAATAAGAGATATATAGTTATATATACATTGTTATCAACATATACACTGGGAGATTTTGGGCAAGCTTCTGTTTCTAGTTAGATTATGCTTGAGCTTCTGTGTGCTTAATGGTTATGCTTATATGACTTGATTGCAAACAAATTCTTAGAGAAAAAACATAATCTTTCTATGTTATCAGGTCTATGTTGACATTCTAAAGGAGTCGGGTGTAACTGAAGATGAACTCATCAAAAATCTAGAAATACACGGTGTACTTGCAATGACAGAAGGTCCACGCAAGTATGTTTTTTATGTCACCTTTTAAAATTCTCTACTACGAAATTCAGCATGCATCTTTATGTACAATTCTGATAAAGCCGTTGCATGTCAGAATTAGGCTCGTCATTCACCATCAGATCTCAGAACGCGACGTGCAGTACACCATCAGTTGCATCCAGGTAACTTTTTGGTGTCGACGTAAGGCCTAGAATTAAATTGAGCTTTTTGTTGATGCTGATGCAGGTGTGATCTAACTCTTGCAGAAAATTGTGAGTGGCCTCCCAGATAAAAATGGTGCCAACTGAGGGGGGCTATAATGATGATGTTACCAAGGGTTTTCGTTTTAATAATGTTTGAAGTTGTGCTGTAATAGAGCGGTAGACTACTTATGAACCTCCCAACTCAGATTTATGAAATCTTTCTATACACAGTACTGTTGTTCGTCTTACTTCACTTTCCAGAAGAAATTTACTTTTAGATTTAAAGCTTCTAATTTTGATGCATCTACTCATCTCTACTTATTTGGTTAAAATCAAGTGCTTCCGTAAATCACTGCTATCATATGAGAAAACAGTTCGATCCTCTTCTCTTGAATTCTTGAACAGACATTCTTCAACAATCAGAAATTTTCAAGTTTGAATTACTTCATTTGGAATCTGGATTCTTCTACTTCGTTATTATTTAATATTAATATTAATTTCATTTCCCCTCTCTTTTTTATATAATTCTTGGGTTAATTACACGTCAATGCCCAATATTTGTCTTCCTCACACATTTGTCCTAAAATTTAAAACGTAATGCACCAATACACAACGTTTACATAATTAATACTTTCAACACAAACGAAAAATGAACTATGAAATGATCTAAACAATATCATATTGGAGCTAATTCTGACCAAATATAGTACAACCAAGAAAAAAAATTTGATGTAGGTTTCGATAATTCGAATTTCGAAAGGTAACTAACGTAGAAGAAATTAATTTCAGGTTTTGTAAATGTTTAAATGTTACAAGTTAATAATCCATCGTCCATTTACACATAACACACACATACATGGTGTTGTCCTAATAAATGGTGAACATTTTTATGTATTTTTCACTGAGTATGGTATCTATTCCAGATAACAACAGATTTAAACCTGACATTGAAAGAATGAAATTTCTATTATTTCCACATGAATGAATGAGGCTAATTATTAAAAAAAAAAAAAAAAAAAGTCGCCCAACAAATCCTGCTCTTCGGCTACACGGTAAAAATGAATCTCAAGAGGCGAAGAACAATACGAGACCTATATGGCGACCTAAAATGGAGATCAGCATTTACAGATACAAAAGGTTAAATTCAAGAAGACTTAACTTCTGAGAAGGGGCAGTCTATACCGGGTGCTTGTGAATCGCCTCGTTGAGAAGCCGGGTCAATAAGCTTTGCTCAGCATCAGTGGGATTCTTGTTATGTATAATACTGTACAAGGTTTGAAGTTCCTCCGGACTTGCCTTCTTTAATAGGCCATCGAGTATCTTCACAACAGAAGCATGGCTTTTCCTACCTTCATCATCGTCTGTGGGCTCAGCCTTCATGTTGGAGTTACCACTACGTCCTACATATTGAGATTGCTGAGGGATGTGCATTAGTGGCCGTGATCTCCAGTAATCTGAGCAGATGCGATTGTGGTCCAGAGCCTGAATTGCCTGCAGAAGTAAAGGCAGAATGCATGCATGAGAGAGAGAGAGAGAGAGAGAGAGAGAGGATTTACATAGAAATGTTTTTCACTGTTATTGGTAGCAACGTGAAAATTAAGAGAGTTTCAAGCAATGCTATGAGTTCATCGCACTATATGTAGGTCAAATCACCTAGAATCAAGAACCATAGCAGATTCTAGCCACGCAGTTCAAAAACTGAAACATATTATTTATATTTGTCTAAATCCATGGTACCAGAAAAGCTTGGTGAAAATAGGACTAATTTAAGGGCTTGCCTGCACAATTGCTGGAGAAGAAAATCCAAACATTTCCATTCCATCCAGACTCCCTGGAGGCTGCAAAGGAGGAAGGTTCAGTTTTCCTAACTTGTGTTGTTTTGCGATCTCCTGATTTACTCTCTCCCGAACCAGTTCCCAGCATCTGGGAGCCGAAACATGAACAAATACTTCACTGGGACTATGCTCCACAGAAACCTAGGAAGTCCACGAAAATTAGAAATGAGCTCAAACAAACAGGACATTTGAGAAAGTTGGGGAGCAGGGGATAGATAAGCATTTTCTGATGAGTACCATAAATAGAGGTCCGTTTTGTCCAGCATCCAGAACTTGAGAGACATAGTAGCACATATTAGATGGATCTATGACGTCTATGTACCTGACTCGACTCCTAAAGCCTACATTAAACAGAGAAACAGGCCATTATGATTCGATCAAATAAAAGTTGTGTAACAGCTAAGTACTAGGGATCATTTTTACAACAATTCATACCCTTTGGATAAATTGCCCGACTGTCGCACCACAACTTTCCAGCACACACAGCCCCAAAGTCCAGAGGTTCAACATTGCAACTAATTCTTCTAACTACCTTTGCAATACGAGGCCCCTTCTGGCGATAATATCTGTCCAAGATGTTCGGGGAGCCAGATTGATTACATGATACAGTTAGCCTGTTGTCCACTAGTCCTGAATCAACATTCAACTCCACATTTTTATAGCTATCTCCACTACATGATTTTTCTTCATCAATTTGTTGTGGTTTGTGGCCACCATCTGCATTGGCCACATTGCAGTTGGGAGTCTCCTTTTTTGGGACATCTCTACTAGAATCTGTATCTGTCATGGAAATTTTAAAGCAAGGGCTGGTACCAGAAAACATTTCACCTTCTGCATGGTCTTCAACCTTTACGCCATCTAAACTAGAACCATTCTTCATTTTTTCAAGCATTACAGAAGGGTTAGCAACAGAGGTTGTCAAGGCTGGCTTGTCATCACAATGACCTGAATTAGTCATATTTTCAGGGCAAACTGGCTTCTGAATGCCTATTGTATGCTTGTCAGAGGTCTCCTTCTCAACAGAAGGTTCTTTACTTACGCCTCCCTCATCATCACTGAGGAGCACAACTTCTTTATTCCCAAGATATGAGGATTGATACCCTTCATTCTCCGAAGCTAAGTTTTCCTTTGTGGATGGAGCCTTTAAACTGTTGACTTGGGAAAGCTGGAATGATATAGTCTTATATCTGGAAGCTAACTGCGAAGAGTTCTCATTTTTGCAAGGCATAGAATGTTTGGCTACCTCACCTTTCTGGGAAGATAAGTTTGATGCCTTCATATTTTCCAGAGCCAATACCACCACAGGTGGTTTCGAATTTGGAGAAGAGTTTGGGCTGCCAGCGTACTTTGTAGGATTCAGAACACCTCCATCTGCTTTCCCTTTCTGCTCTTTTGAAGAGATGGCAGTGAGTTGGGAACTCATCTCTTTTGGCCCAGGTATTTGCTTATTCTCTCTGGAGACATAAGAACTTAGAGCAAGTCCAAGATCAAGTCTTGCCCACCTATATACTGCACTTAATTTCCCTTCCAAAGCTTCAACCAAGATATTCAATTCATTGATGTCATACCGGAAAAGGAAAAATTTAGCACCCCAGGAACACGAACATAACTGTTTCGCATGGTTCAAGCATGCATATTTAGTGGGTGAACAGTGGTGGCAACCTGCAGCAGACAGATGCAAATCAAACAGGCACACACTGCATTCCCTCTCACTAGTAGCATCAAAAGTGCTTTCCATCTTCAGCGCCTGTGAGGATTTGCAAAGGAACTCCCTCCGGATTCTCTCCATCTCAACACGAGCCTAGCAATAATGTGAAAACTCTTTTAGTTCTTCCAACATCATAATAGGATAAATTACAGAAACTAACTTTCACAAAACCTCTCAAAATATTATTGAAATTCCATTTCATGATCTGTATCTGCAATTATTGGAAAATTATGAAATAATTCTGGCTAAGAAGATCACTCATGTTGTGGCAAATCCACCCAGAAGTTGCTCCTAGAGCACATTCTTGTACAATGCACGTACAATGCTAAAGACTCTCAGCTGCAATCAATTATACCTAATCCTTCAGCATATACTCCCTCCATCCCTTAATTGTAGTCTCTTGTTCCTTTTTTTGTCCATCCCAAAATTATAGCCCACTTTCCTTAATAGATGTGTAGTGAATTCTCATTTTCTTAATATACCCCTATTTAATATTCTTTGCAATTACCAATCTTTATAAGGGTATAGTAGGAATTTTTTATGTAATTTTATTTTTTTCAATAACATTATATACATTTTCTTAATTTGTGTGAAAAGGGGACGGGAGCTGCATTTGTGGGACGTAGGGAGTAAAAAATATTTATTATTAATTTGCTAATCCTTTAGCATATTAAATAACCTTGACATTCAATTTGCCTCCATAATCACTTATACAGTTATACCTAATCATTTAGCATATTAAACAAAAAATTAACACCCAATCAAATATTTCATTGATCAATTCTATTTGGAAATTGCACTTATTAGTTATTTGCAAAACCTAGACAATTGTAATTTCAAAACAGCATGGAGTGTTTTACAAAATGGCCGAAACCTCAAGGATATTCTGTGTGATAAACCCGTCATAATATACAAAAATAATTATACCAATAAAGGCAGGGCAACTATTTCAAACCAAACTTAATGAGACTTCTGGTAGTATTACAAAGCCATGTCAACAATTTAAAAAATATAATTTTCTTTGGCCCTTAGTATGTTTCAAATTTACATGTGCAACTCCAAAATCTTAAAATATCAAGCATGCACATAAAAGTCCAAATATAATCAAGTGTTTAAATGATACCTTCAACGCTTTAGATAAGACCCCATCCTTTCCACAAACATCCTTCCACCGTAAATTATTTGCAGTAGACTTTCTCAGTAAATTAAATTCCCAATTTGCTTTCACAGCTTCTCTAGCAGCTCCAAGCAAAAGTTTATCATGTGAAATGGACGTTTTTCGGCCTTGATCACGATAGAGCTCAATAGCATTATGTCCATGTGGCAACCAATCAACAGGAGCAACATTAACTGCTTCAGCACAATTAAAGCCACTATTGAATCCAGCATGATATGCTCGAGGGAAAGTCAGAACAAATTCTCCGGCATTTTGAACACACCGATAAACAGGCACACCCTCGGATCTTAGTATTGAGGGAGAAAGTTGAGTGACCTGAAAAATATTAAAAATACGAGTTGAACTTTAGCCTTCCTCGTCAAATCAATCAAGAATACCAGCTAACAATGGAGAATATTCACTCATGCTTGATCCTTTAAGAAAGGAATTTCAATTCCAAGAGCTCAATTATCATCACCCAACCCCAAGAATGCAAAGCAGAAGAATTTAACCAATTAACATTAGATGCTATTTCTTTGTTTACTGTTTTTAGGTCCACATCAATCTTTGATTAAAACTAGACAAGTTCTTTCCGCATACATTTTCCCATGAACACTGAAATTAGGGGATGCAGAGATCGGAAGGTATTAAAATAGTAAGCCAGCTCTGATCACGGCTTGTTGAGTTATTCCATGCCGATGTTTAGTTGCCAGAATATGGGATAGCCACAAAATAATCACCTCTGTACCAATTAAAATTTAACTATCAAAGACTAGATACTGAACTAGACAAACCAATCTCTTTGACAATGACAAATGCAGAATCTTCGTACAACAATGTGTTTCCAGCAAAACTAATTTCCAATGACTGGATTAATTGAGTTTTCCAGACAATTGGATTGTGGATCCATACTTGCTCGAAATGCGGAACACTAATGTCCAAAATATTGTTTTCTAGTTTCTTTATTGGTGGATCGATTCTTGATTTTACAACTTGAAGTCCAGCATATACAACCAAGATACCAGAAGGATCAGGAAACTATTGTATATAGAATTTATTGATCCAGAAATATGCATTGATATCTAATGTAAGCAAACACGGAGGGACACCCAGAAAACACTTGATATGCACAATGTTCTTCTTCATTTTCATTTTCTATTCTTCATATGCACTTGGCATCACCAAACAATTCTTAACATGAACCGGGAAAATATAAAGATAGGAGACAAAGGATAAAAGCTATTAATAAAACAAAATAGAAATAATAACCTCCTCACTCAGTGCAAAGTAAAATCAATTGCTCATATTTTGCCTGGTAAGCAACTCTTAACATTGTTAACGTAAAGAGTACATGGATGAATTCTTCTCAAGGAAAACCCCATATAATATTTTCTGTGTAACATGTAAAGACTATCTAAATACTAAAATTTAGGAACCGTGGCTCGGATTACATTGTATTGCTCAATTCTCAACATATCTTATAGAGAAATAATAATCCATACCAGCTTATGAAGCAAGTCTGGCTGCTCATCAAAAAGGTCAGGCAGACGTTTCTTCATGGCTGCCTCCAGTTTTAGGGCATCTGATCCTGGAACGCCATACCATATTTTTGGAGCCCCCCAGTGCATGTAATTCAATGAATACAAGTGATGATCCTCAACATGCTGCTACCAATTAACAATACATGAGCAAAGAAAACAAGAATCACTAGCAATCCATCGACTTTTAACCGATAATAACTAGCCAACCTGAACTTGAATACAGCCAGATTGGCACAGATCAATTTAAATCATTTATTCATAATGCTGAAGCTAAATCTAACTAACTTAAAAAAAATTATAGGTGAGGGTTGCCATTAATGTGAAGCATGATATATGTCTTATGTCTTTACTCTAAATTTAGATTCTCGGCTGAGTTCACTATGCAAGCACGTTCTTTGTAAAAGATTATCTTTTTTCTATTAAATTTCAGTACAGAGTGAAGTACAATTTCAGAGATTAGTATAGAATATACCATAGACCATCTATCTGTACATACAGTGTGCGCACACCTAGCATCAAATTTACCATACACCAAGGTAATAAAGAGAAGGCAGTACTTACCCAACAAAACGAAGAAAAGCACATCCCTATATATAGCCAAGGAACAAGAACACCAGATATATCACTGCTTTCAAATGAGAGAACAGAGCCAGGAAGCCTAGGGAAGTTATTTAAGTTCCATCCTGAGTTAATATACTTGATGTCAGAAGCTGAATTAACTTGCTGGGAATTTTTAGGAAATCCACTGCCATATACTCCTGTTTCAAGATCAGCCCCATAAAGCACCTAAAATGGAAGCCAAATGATTAAGCGTCACTGTCATGAGACAAAATCATTCTAAAACAGTAAAAGCAATAGATGACTAATGTTATCAAATTACCTCAATTTCTTCAGTTGGTTTCTCCACCATCCGCCAATATTCTCCCTCAATATTCTCTACTGAAGGCTGCCAGTCCTGCCCCTCAAGTATTGAGCCATTACCTCCTGAGTCTGAACTATTATTATAGCTTTTGCAGAAGTACTGGGCCTTGAAATCATCAGCATATTTCTGGAATGCATCAAGGGTAAATTCTGGACCAGGTTCAAAGCCAAACCTCTCAGCCTCGTGTAAACCAAATTCATCTGGGACTTTGATTTCCTCACTATTATTTTCATTATCAGCTCCATTTTTCATGCCTCTTCTCTTTCTCCTCTTCTTATTAGGATTAACTTGCAATATCTTTCTCATTGAATTCCGATTTTGAAGCTTGTCAATCCTTTGGACTCGAGTAGAAAACTTTGATTTCTCCCATTTATTCCTCTCCTTTAGTGGACAAGGAGGTTTCCATGAAGGAGGTGGTACTATGCGGCAAATCCCATGAGCTTCTGCTTTAGCACGTATACTAGAAATGTACTTTAAGGTGTCCTCAAACTCCTATTAGGAAAAAATAATAATAATAATAACGAAACTAACATTAATAAAAATAAGTTCAAAAACTAAAAGCAAACTGAGCATCAAAGTAAACATCAAAATCAACAAGGTGAATATCTAGCAACAGTTATTGAGGTTGGGAAGATGCAGGTAACAAGTAGATCGGGGAACAGTAAAGACCTCTTCAGAAGGATAAAACACAGGAGCCTCCTCAATATCAGGCCTGCGAGCTTCTTCTGGAAGCCATTTTGCAGTTACCTGTTCCAAATTCAAATAAACATGTTTAAGGTTGTAGCATACAAAGTTAACAAGAAGTTTCAAATGTCCATTTAGGTCACCAACTATACAACTAGGACCGTCACCAGCACCTAGAGATGAATTAGTTAACACTTGGGACCACTGTCTGCTAGCGAATTAGGTGTAGAAATAACATTCTTGAGCTATATAGTGATTATATATATTAGCTTAGTACAATTAGGATAATATGAGAGGAATACATTTGACTATATATTTGCATTACTAAGTACATTCATGATTGCATCTCAAGTGCTTGTACTTTGTTTTTCTTCAGAAAAGAAATGCATTAGCTTTGAGAGACTTGCCTTTTGGCAGTTCTTACAAGCTTCACACCCGCGAATGATCCCTTTTGGGAGTTGGTGCCTGGAGACATGCTGCAACTGTAGAAAGTAAACAGCGAGTTAAAATTATAAATTCATGAAAAGAGAAAACTGCACACATGACATTGAGCTACATAAGATCAACCTGCTCAGATTCGTGGTCATCACCCGAACTGTTATCAACCTGGTTATACTTCATCCCGACCCTACGCCTAAGGGACTTCAAAGCTTTTGAGTCATCATTACTGTCAAACTCCACCTCTGATTTGACTGTCTGTGTGTCAACATCATTACCAGAGCTTGAGTAACAACCGACTTGGTTATCCTCTGACCTCTTTAAAGTGAAGGGCACAAGAGACTCAAAACCAGGGGGAATTGAGGGAATCTCCATGCTGTCGTCTTTGATGCAAGGTCCAACAAGTTCCGTGCCCATTACAACTGATAAACAGTGTTAAAACGTAGATAAGAAGTCCATTGTTCTCGAAGCTTTTATTTGATGTCACCAAGAAAAAGTATTGAACAAATGATTATAAGCAAATTATCTTAGGGCAAAGATATTTGATCCATATTTCAGGAGCAGGAACCCCATGAGTAGAAGATATCAAACAACCCATCAGATTAACAACTCTTCTGAATAAAAAGGGAGAAAGAACCCACTGCTTCGGATGTCAAACTCAAAATTTGCCAATAAATGAGCAACAGCACAGATCACGACGGATAATTTAGATCTAAGAATGAAAAAATAGACTTACATATCTGACTGACAGATGATTTAGCTGCTCAGATTGCCAACTCCTACACCCAGATTACCCAGAAACAGAATCACAATTTAGAAACAGCTAATCCACTAAAAATAAACCGTGATGATCATATCAAATTAACACACATACACGCCCTCAAAAAGCAAAAACATTATCAGTCAAAGAAAGGAAGGGGTGGCAATCGAAATTTGATTCAGCAGATCTAACCCTAACCCTAATTCAACCACCAATTGACTTGTAGTCACGGAAACAGCAACCAGTTTACAGATTATACCCTGATAGCAATTGATGCTGCGAGTTCGTAAATTAAGCACTAATCCCAATTTAGATAAAAACAACTTTTTACTACTATGTTTAAACCCAGATTTAATTTAGCTCGGCCTTAGTTACAAATTCAAATAAAAGTGGATAAGGGTACATACCATATGAATCCATTCCTATATCTTGAAATTATGATGATAAGAATAAAGTTCCAAACCTCCAATATCTTGAACATAAACAAATTATTTTTTCCCTTCAATAGTACAACAAAATCAAACAGGAAAAAGGGGAAAAATAAAACCCTAATTCCTACAAAAACAAGGAAATGAATGCAACAAATGCATAGGTAGACGGTAGTAGCACTGTACCGGACTTGCTTTGTTATGAAACCATGTGGCCATGACCAATTCTTGCTTAATTTTTTTTTTTCTTTTTTGTAGCATTTATCATTGCTCAAGATCAAGAATAAGTTTGTATTTGTTAGCTTATAAGTTTAGGGCCATTTCACGTTTATAATACTATGTTTTCAAATGTTTCTTCGAAAAACTATATATATATATATATATATAGGGGATGGTTCTAGTGTAAATCATCCGGTGTAAACTGTAAACCAATCTCCAACCACACATCCATCAAAATCCAATGGTCAAGATTTGGTCAAAAGGACGAAAGGGAACTTCAAAAAATGCGATGGTATTTTGATAATTTTTGCGTTTAGGTTAAAATTTTTTAAAAAAAAAATTCGGACTTCCAGGACGCGGGCTAATGGAGACACAATCATATGCTGACGAATACATAATCATATGCTAACGAAGTAGAATTATTTCATGCACAACTCTTAACTTTAAACACAAAACTGATTTTGTTAGGAAATTATTAAATGACGACTTTTATATGGTTGGAAAGCTAGTCAAGCCTAATTTTTAATAAAAAATAATTTCAAAAAACTATGAATCGTGGACAAAGTTATATTTGTTTGATTGAAGGTTGTTAGTTGCATTAATTGACTTCAATCCACAACATTATTGCTTTTGTTAGCATTGCGTATAACATTTCTTTAGCATTACATAATACTTCTGTTAGCATACGGCAGTCCTAACAACAACAAATGATAAAATTCAATAAAATTAAATTGTTAAACTTTAAAATTGATGTGATAGCAATATAACTAATCATGATGCTAGCGAATCATCTGTCATATGCTAACAAATCATGCTTAATTAAGATGGATGTTATACATTAATAATACACATGCAACATTAAACACGTCTGATTCTATTATCAGATATAATTATACTACATTAGCATTATTATAATATTTTAGTTTGCATATGTCAATGCTAACGTTAGTAGTGCATTAACATTCTCATATAAAAAATCTCTTAATGCATTAATGTATTATTCATTGTGAATATAATTGATACTAATGAATTATTTGTTATATGCTAATGAAACACATCCTAATTGAGATTGAATAAACATTTATAACAATATAATTGATGTCAGTGATGCATATATTAATTGAAATGTAATAAATATTTACAGTAATATAGTCGATGCTAATGAAATATTTGACATATGCTAACGAAGCATTTGTCATATGCTAATGAAACATTTTTTATATGCTAACGAAGCATGCCTAATTACGATTAAATAAATCTTTATCGCAATATAGCTGATGCTGACTAAACATTTGTCATATGCTAACGAAACATATGTCGTATGCTAACGAAGTATTATGAGCTTAAATTTTCATATGCTAACGAAACATATGTTGTATGCTAACGAAGTATTCTGAACTTGAATACGCGTGAAATATGAAACTTTTGTATTTTTCATCCATATTTTTCCAAATAAACATATGCTTCACTGATCTTAAATGAAAGAGGATTAAAATACCTTTAATTTGATATATTATTTGTGTTAATCCGATGAAAAACGAGCAAGTTATGATCGTTCGAAATTTTTAAGAATTTTTTTAGATGCTGAGTCAGCATGACATCAGATTTTTTTCAACAAACAGACGAAAATACCCCCCATAGGCTGAAAAAAGTAGCGAAAATAATAAAAATATCACCGCATTTTGATTAAATCTGGAGCGCTGATTTTTATTGAATGTGTGGTAATAGGTTGGTTTACAGTTTATACACCAGGGAATGGTTTACATTTGATCCATTCCCTATATATATATATATATATATATATATATATATACATTTCAAAGAAAGTAACCACAACTTATTATTATTATTATTATTATTATTATTATTATTATTATTATTATTATTATTATCTATAATTTTAGTGTTAAAATATGGTATTTATTTTTGAAGATTTGTAAAGCAAATTTATTGGAGATAGATAGTGGTAAGTTGCATTAAATGCCGTATTTATTTTCACTATTAGAGAAAAGGTGAGATATTTAATCTTCAATTCATTCTAACTACACAAATAGTCAGTAAATCTGCAAACATGTGAGTCTACAAATTCAACAGTCATAATTACATGATTAGCATAAAGTAATATATGATATCCTTACATGACATAATTTTCGAAATTATCATTTAATTAAATTAAATATTTTGAAATTACCTATAAGATATAATTTGGAAATTAATTAATTATCTACCAAATTAAATCTTGATAAACTCGAAAATTCCATAAGAATAAATTTGAAAATTTGTTAAAATTATCCACCAAATTTATTTCTTGATTTTCGGATAAACCCTAATTAATTAATATTTGAAAATCTTGATATAGATCAAAATTCTATTCCAAATATATAGCTAGGATCGAAAATATCAAAGATAAAATCTGGAAATTTAATGCACTTCAAATTCCTTCCAAATTTAAATCTTATTTTCAACCCTATCTAGATTAGAATTAAGTAATTTATGATATACACCAAAAAAATTAATTTTCCAATTCTTATCTACATAATTTTCGAAAATACCAAGAATAAAAATCTGGAAATTTGATCAACTTCAAACTCTTTCCAAATTTAAATTCTATTTTCAAATCTTTTGGGATTAGAGTTTGGTAACTATGGATATATATCAAAGATTACCTTATCCAACTCTAATCTTTATAGATTTCGAATATTACAAGAAGATTAAACCTGAAAATTTGATCCACTTCAAATTCCTTCCAAATTTAATATTCTATTTTCAAATCTATTTAGATTAGAATTAGGTAACTTATGATATACATAAAAAATTACCATCTCCAATTCTATTAACATAATTTTCGAAAACTCCACCAAATAAATTTGAAAATTTGATTTTCATCAAAAACTTTTCCAAATTAATTAGTTAGGATTGAAAATTACAACAACAAAAATTAGGGAATTTAAATCTAAAAAATTCAAAAATTTTGGAAATCAAATTTTCGCACATAACATTTAATAAATCTGAAAATTTTGACATGATTAAAAAACTATTCCAAATCTAATAACATCGTGACCGAAAATTTCATAGATTGTCACAAATTCGAATTTTCGATAAAAATCAAAATTACATCCGAATTTAAATTTATAATTTTCGAACCTACACCTAATTAAAGTTGGAAATTTTGACAACATAAAAAACCATTCCAAATCTAATATGGTATAGATCGAAAATTACAAGGACAATCAAAACTAGAATTTTCGAAACACATCAAAAATTCTTTCAAGTTTTGAACACCTCAAAATCGAAATACATACACATTTAAATCTTATAACTTAAGCACCATAAATTTATCATCAAATTTAAACATATATTTCGAATTCATCCTAGGATTAAATCTAGAACAGTGCCAAAACCCGTTCTGATACCAATTGTTGGGTTTTTTTCGAATTAAACTACCGCATGATCTCTTTGATTGTTCTTTAATCCTAATGTCATGTATGTCATATATTTATGCAGCTCATATGTTGTAATAAACTGAGTTCAATTAAACTTGCAATCCAATTTTTCAATTCTACTAAAAACGGAAACATATAATACCGAAAAATACTTACAGATGAACATCGGGTTGAGGACAAGATTAAAGGTCTAATCTTGCTGTTGTATGTATGAAAAACGGCGCCTCCCACTGTGCTATTCAACTTCTCGATCTTCTGTTATATTCCCGGACTATATCTAGATTCAGTGCGGGTTGAAATCTACTAGATAGGTATGGATACTGTGGAGATAAACAGAACACAAATGAGCTGATTTGTTACACTTAAAATTTCGATCCCCACCTCCCTATTTATAAGGAGGTGGTCAAAATTATTAAGTCCCAGACCTACTGGGTTTGGGCCTCTATCTCTTTTTCCATCTCTAGTCCATTAAAGTCATATTGGGCTACAATAGGGATTAAATTGGTCTGCTAATTTATTTAATTTCCAATATCCAATAAACTTAGGATATTATTAAATAAATTAAATATTACTTTTATTCCACTAAAGAAGTAATACTGACTTACCAATTTAATACATATTTGTGAATATGCTTTCTTCTTTAGTTCAGCCATTCCCCGTGTTTAAGATCTAATATTCATTAATTAATTATGTAAGCCTCTGATAGCTATAATTAATTAATATCTAAAACCTTGAGTAGTACCACACAAGCTTTATTTATGTAAGGAATAAATTCCACCTGCAGGGTTTCACATGAACTTGTGTTTCCTCAAGAGAACATCATCAACCTAGCGCACCAGGACATGGTGCTTATATATATTGCACGACACATCATATATGCAAATGCTAGTATCCAAGATATCGAGTTTATTGATTCTATGAAAGAATCTCACTCATTGATAAATCAAAGCAATCAACAAAGCATATATATGTTCGCCAATAAATATGAGTTAAGAACCCGAACTATGTGGATCTTTGTTCTCTCACTAATAGGGTCAGAGTAGAGAACATTATCCTATCGTGATCCTCCTCAATACACTAACATGTGTATTACAATAATTAATTAGTCAAGATAAACTAACTATCAGATTATTCTACGGTGTACCAATGGTGTATTCATGACCATCTAAGCCGTGAGCCTTTTAATACAATATAAGGATCTGATGATATGATCTTACCGTGTATTCATCCACACCATATCATCTACAATGTAAGTATATGGAATATGTATAAACAATTATATAATAATGTAAATGCAAACCGTGACTGCAATAAGATTCAATCTATATCATCATATCATCAGAAAAGCATACAAAGACATGTCTTCCAGTATACAAAACTAACATTTCGATATATCACGAAGATCTTCACCGTGTTTTTGTATTTTAGTCTTTAGATCTGTTACACAATCGGTCAATTTTGTGTTTTTTTCGATTCATTTTTTTAGTATACCATCGCTGAATTATTTTTTACTATTTTGTGGATTTGATAGATTCACCAATGATTTTGTAATTTCTGTAAAAAAAATCAAAATTAGGCTATTTATCGTGTTTTTTGTTTGAATTTTTATTTTTATTGAATATGTGTTCTTTTTAGAGATAATGTTTATTGATGGTTTATTTTTTCAAATTTGACGTTGATTAATTGTTGGTTCACGTTGATTAATCATTAGTTAAATAATCAGTATATATATTTTTGGTATTATTATTTGCGTGGTACACTACGTTGTTAGCATGATACGAATTATCTGTCAGTATCATTATAATCTGTCGTTATCATTATGTTTTTGTTGTATATGTTACGAATTCATTTGGAAAAATATTTATGCTGACGGATATTTATCTGTATGCTAAGTAAGAAGATTTTAAATGTTGACCGTATAATACTATGATGACAGGTACCGACTCAAGTTTTGATGGTTTGAAGACTAGAATAGTTATGCATGATGTGAATCTTCTATGAAGCCACTAAATGATTTATAAGGCACTTGGGTGTTTTTTTCAGATGAAGAAATCTGAACTTGAAATATGCTAAATTGTCTTGTATTATTATTTTTTTCATTAAATAGGCTAATTAGTATCAGCTGGTGTTTATTGCTACCATCGTCGTCGCCGCTGCCACCACTATCGTCATCTATTCCATCAAAAATAGTAGTAGTAGTTGCTATGTGTCATCTTTCTCCACTATCGACATCGACAACCTTCCACCTACATGAGGAAATCCAACAATAGTAGCAGCGATGAAGATCTGAAAAAGAGAAAAAACGCAGATGATTGAAGCTCGTGTGGAGCTGTATTTTTTATTTTTAGATTCTCTCACACAATCACGATCAATTTTTTTTTCTGATCTATATCTGCGTATACCATCGTTGTTTTAGTGTTTCATATTTTTTGTAGATTTAATGGCATCGGCATATAATTTTTATGAGATTTGAAAGTCATTTGAAAATTTTTTTGAGCTTTTTTGTCGTGCCTATGTGTTCTTTATTCAGAGAAGATGGTTTATGTTTTCAAATTTAAAGTTAATTAATTGTTGGTTGAAGAATTAATATATATGTTTTTGGTATTTTTGTTCGCATAGTATGATGTTAGCATGATACAGTTTATCAGTTAGCATCATTATATTTTTTTGTTAGCATTGTGTTTTTGTTGTATATATTAATATTCGTGCTAACAAATATAATCATGTATGCTAATTAAGACGCTTTTAAATGTTGACGTTGTAATATTTTGATGACAGGTGCCAACTCAAGGTCTCATAATTTGAAGACAAAATAGATATACTAAGATGTGAAATATGTTCTATGAAGCCATTGAAGGATTTATGAGGCATCTTTTTTTTTTCTTCAGACGAAATAATCTAGGCTGTAAATCGGCTAAATTAGCTTGTATTTTTAGTTTTTGTTATGGTCTTTTTCTTTTTCTTTTTGGTGTTTCTGGTACTTTTGTACCTTTAATCTAGCATGAACTAATATTAATTTCCATTAGCATATTATTTGAATTACATTAGAAATCTATTATATGTTGTATTTGTCTGACACAATTATTCAATACTAATAGTGTTTTATTATAATGCTAATGAAGTAATAACATATCGCTAACAAAGAACGGTATATTAACAAAGAACAATATGCATATTCATTAAGCCATTTTAGCATTGGTTATCCAATGCTAATATCTTATTACTATAATGCTAACAAAATAATAATATATTTGATAAATATGGTACTTATATGCATTTTGGTGTTTATTTAGGTGGTATTTAATGGTTAATGCATGTATAGGTTGGTGTTTGATCGTATGTTCACTTTTTCTTGTGCATTCTCATGTGTGTGCTCTTTTTGTTGAAGTTTGAGCTAAAGATGAGATATTTTTTTTGATTCAATTCAGTTGGGAGATAAGCTAGAAAGATTAAAGATCGAGTTAGGGTCATTCTCCAACTTAAATCGGATCAATCAGATGAGAAACGAGCGAGAACGGAGCAAAACAGTGGAGTGCGCTGAAAATCCGGCGACCCCAGGTTCCGCTCGGCGGGTTGCCCAAAAACAAGGCAAAATCCGCCAAGCCATTCGCCGAGCTGCAAGTGTGAACAATGAAATCCACTGATCAAGCCGCCGAACGCCGGTTGTGGCCGCCGATCGTCGGTTTCTTCAATTCCGGTCATCAAGTTGTTCGGGAAGTGATGTTTTGCATATTTTAGCCCGTGAACTTACCTTTTTGGCCAGGTTTTTATTACTCAGTATAAATAGGGTTGTTTAGGTCAAAATTAGGACCTTCTTTTCATTATTTTTTAGTTTTATTTTACATAGTTCATCTACGGTTCTTTTAATATTTTGCAAATTTAATTATGTCTTTTAATTTCTTTACTTCTTCCTTTATTTTAGATTTAATTATGTGTGAATGGTTTATATAATTAATTATAGGGTTTGCAGCATGATTGAAGTTATGTATTAATTTAATTCTTTATCAATTTTTCTTCCGATTATCGTGTTCAAACATTCAAGTTTAGATTTATCATACATGATTAAGACCATAGTCATTGTATGCTAGTTAATTAATTTGAGTCATGCGGAGATAATTAATTAGTGGGATTAAATTGAATGATTTGATACACGTACTTGTGATCTGTATGAGGTTTTAAATATGTTGATCTATCGGGAGTTAACAATTAATCTAGAGACGAATGTAATAGATAAATTGCTAATCTATTTTTACCTTGAGACTTGGTGGAGATATGTAATTAGAATTCTGATCCTCCACCGATAATTGAATTAAATTGGAAGTTAATATAATTGAATTAATATATAATGGATTCATATGTTTGCATTCCCTATGATTAATTATTTTATTTAATTGATAGTTCACGTTTTTTGTCTTGTTTAATTTATATTTGATTTGACAGTTGAATTTAATAGTTTAATTTTAATTATTTGCCTAGAAATAATTCACTTAAGAAATTGAGTAACCTGGATAATAGAAATCTGTTAGTTTAGTACTTAGTGTTAATCATCATTGCAGTCTTTGTGGATATGATACTCGATTTACTAGCTTTATTGCATTGATCGATTTGTGTTAGTTGCAGTTAATTGCATAAAAAATAATGCATCAATATTGCTAACAAAAGACAATATATTGACAACAAACAATACATTAATGAATCAATATCCTATCCTACTATATCTAAAAGTAAGATAGTTTAGAGGGTTTAATTTTCCGCCAAAACTATCCTACTTAATATATATCCTATCCTATCTTATGTATAACCGTTACTTTTATACTCATTTATATAAAATAAGCAAAATTAAAACCGTGGCTTTTTTTAAGGGAAATCTAATTTGGGAGAATCCCTATAATATATATTATATATTAAGATGAAAAAACCGTTACTTTATTTTAATATTATACATATATAATTTAAGAATTGAATTGTAATTGATAATGAGCCCGACCATTTAATATTCATTTATATAAATAAGCAAAATGAAATGGTCCCTCGTCAACTTAACTATTTTATTTCAAGTTGCCATTTTAAATTAATGTTCAAGCAATAAGTTGATAATACACGAAATTCCCTATTCTACTTAATATATATCCTATCCTATCTTATATATGACTGTAACTTTTATATTCATTTATATAAAAAAAGCAAAATGAAAACCGCGGCTAGGGAAATCTAATTTGGGAGAATCCCTATAATATATACTATATATCTTATCTTAATCTTAATCTTAATATATATAAAAGTAAGAAGTTATTCCTTTTATAGTAACTGTCATTTCCCGCCTAAAAGAAATTTCTGTAATTAAAAATATAATATTTATTTATTAATTAATCAATTAATATTTTGTTATATATGCATATTAATATTAAAGTTAACCAATTTAATAGTATTAATTTCAACCAAATTAATCTCTCATTCATATATTCCCTATATGTATATCATTTATATATCGTAATGAATATAACAATTGAATGTAGCAATCTTTGCTAATTTGTTAATATATTATGGTAAATAATTTATATACATGTGTGTCCCGTGTGGGTATATTGCATGATTACATTTTAACTCAGTTATTAAGAATACTGTTATATCGTTACTATCGATAGATATATAACACATTTCATAAATTTTATCTTGATTACAGGCATTGATTTATATTCTATTCAATAAATTATTTAATTACTTTTTTTAGGAAATCAATCGATTAATTACTTGATTTGTTTGTTGAACAATTATTATAAGTTATATTGCATGATTACGTTTCAATTAATTAAGATATAAATATATCATAAATTTACCTTAAATAATTATTATTTATTACTATCCATCTTAATTAATAATAAATGCATTTAAATTTGACCCCCAATATTTTTATTACTTTTATATATAACTATTTAAGTGAGGGTGGAGTGGTGAACTCCGTTTTGTATCACAATTCCTTCGACATTTTTTAATGGAGAAATGGATGTTGTTTTATGCTTTTAAATTTTGCTTATCTATTTGTGATGGTCACATTTCTTGGTTCAATTTTTTGATTGCATATTTGTGAAGCTATAATATAATACTAATAGTCATATTTCTTATTTGCAGAGATATATTAAATATTGACTCCATTACGTTGAAGAATGGTCCAATTCTACAATTTGGTTGGATTGATGAGATGCTATTACATTCCTACAATTCCTAACATATGAAGTCATTCAAATGTTTGTTATATATATATATATATATATAATATTCAAAATTGTATTAAATATTTTTGTTCACTTTTGTATAATCTTCATGTGCAGAAAATAGTAAGTGTTTAAAGCTAATTAGAAGTTCCATTTTTTATTTTATTTTTTTTTAGGAAAATTAGAAGTTCCATTTGGCTTAAAGAAATAATGACATATAATGAACTTGTGAAGAGTTAAAAAGATATTCAAGGATTTGAAAGATTTGAAGATACATTCGGTGAAAGGAAGAACATAATATATGGCTGATTAAGAAGAGGGAGATAAATTTTTGAAGAACAGCTCCGGAGACGTACTTCACTTTATTTTTTCTTTTCTTTTATGCTAATGTAATAATTCATCCAAATTTATATTGTTGATAAGATGGAAAAAATAAACTCCATACCACAGTATTTAAAAGTGATTAATATTCAACTTAATAAAATATATATTTTTCCAATTTGTGTATACGCACTATTAAATGAGGTCAAATATGAGAAAAGTATTAGATTTTTACCCTGATTGTGTAGAATGATAATATTGATCAAACAAATAAAAGTACTAGAATGACACTTACTTAAGAATGGAGTGAGTATAATTTTACCTTTTGAATTTCGTCCACAATTATCAAGTGATGATATATTTATAATAGTCCACAATATTTTATGAATATCATGGACAATATAGTAGGTATTAGAAATAAATTTAATGATGTAAAAAGAATAAAAAAAATTATACTTAAATTATGTTATTCACAAGATTGAAGATAGATCAGAAGGTGAAGATGAAATTAACATAATGGTGTTAATTACAAATGGCCAAGAAATATTTAGGATGAAGAAAATTCTTAATGAAGAATGAATCCATGGGCACCAAAAATATGAAATAAAAATGAATGATAAATCCTAAAAAATTGAGATATTTTTTGGATTGACGTTCTTTGATAAGATTTCATTATTGCACTAATGTTTTAAATCTATTTTTTTAATTATTAGGTTCCTTCTTATTTATTTTAATGTTTTTCACGCATTCACGATTGAAATAAATATATTTTTATATGAAATGTTTGTCTGATTGACCAAATAAACATTTTGAAGTATTTCATTGGTGAATTTAATGAAATTAATTTTATGTTTTTATATAAAATTCTTAATTATTTTTTTTAGTATAAAATAATTAATTATTTTTGTTTGTTTTTGTGTTATTTTTATGATATCATATAACAATGATTCATTTCAGATAAATAATTTTGTGCATTGATATTGTATTGTGAAGTGATTTAAGTTCTGAAATACTAATATATTGAATTTCACTTATATGCGTGACTTCATGCCTAATTTTTAAAATTTTGATCGTTAGACATTCAAATTTATGATAAATCATGTCAAAATGAATATTTTTTAGTTAGCAGATTTATATTGTATTGAGCCTAAAATCTACAAGAGCATGTATTTAAATATTTCTATACTACCTTATTTGATCCAAAATATTATGTATTCAACACATTTCAAATTTTTTTAATAATTTTCTTTCATAGTTGTATATAATATGTATATTTTTCATATCATATATAAAAAATGATCAATGTTTAATTTCACACTACATATAGACCAATGTTTTACAACAATAAAATTTAATATATTCGCACTCATGTGTTAGGAGACGTAAAATGATATGATGATATCGAAGATCGATGTAGATTGAAGTATTCTTTACAAATAAAAGTAATGATGATGAATTATTAATTAAATTATAGAAGCGTGCTGCTGAATCCTTGACAACTCTCTCTCGATGATATCATTTCCACTTCACATAGTCTAGAAGGATGACAAAGATGCATATATAATAATTTTTAAAATGTGTTTTTACGGTGTTGTGTGATTTTGTTATTTTTTTATCATTATATCTAAAAGTATAAATGATTCTAATTATGTTTGCATGTATTTCAGACAAGCCTATTACATTGTTCGTTTTGTTCGACACAATGAATGGAAAGTGTAAATTAATTTATTTATGGATATAAATTGTTTATCGATAAAATAGTGAACAAATTTGAATATAACATTATATTTTTTATACATTTTATTATTATTTTTATTGATTATTTATAATTCAATTATTTTATTTGTACAAACTATTAATTATAAATTATTTATATATCTCTCACCGTGCATCGCACGAGTGTAATATTAGTATTTTTTATATGAGAATGCAAACACAATGCTAACATTAACATTGTCATATGCTAATGAAAACATTACAATAATGCTAATAGAATCACGTGTCTTTCATACTATATGTGATGATAATATAAACGAATATTAATAATATCAAATACTAAAATATTTGTCAATATAAATGAATGTTAATGCTATTGTTAGCATTATCAATGCTATTGTTAGCATATGATAATGCTAACATTAGAATTATATAACGCATATGACAATAGCATTATAATGTTAGCATTGTCAAATGATATTGTTTGCATTGTTATATGCTAACGGAAACATTATATATTACTATAAGGGTTTATTATATCAATTTTAGGATTCAATAATTCAATTTTATTATATTTCATCATTTACTTCTATTAGCACTGTCGTATATTATCAAAAGCATTATGTAATGCTGAATAAATGTATTATTCAATGATAGTGAAATAATAATGTAATGGATTGAAGCCAAATAATGCAGCTAACAACCTTCAATAAAACAACCATAAGTTTGTTGATGATAAACATTTTTTTTTGAAATTATTTTTTTTGTTGAAAGTAAGCTTGACTAGCTTTCCAACCATATTAAATTCGTCATTTAATTATTTCACAAGAAAATCAATTTTGTATTTAAACTACGTGTTGTGCATGAAGTGATATTGCTTCATTAGCATATGATTATGTGTTCGTCAGCATATGATAGTGTCTCCGTTAGCACGTGTCCCGGAAGTCTGTGTTTTTTTAATTAATTTTGACCTTAACATGAAAATTACCAAAATGTCACCGCGTTTTTTGAAGTTCATCTTATTTACAGTAATGTCATCGTCCCCTTTGAACAAATCTAAACCATTGGATTTTGAAGGATGTGTGGTGGAAGATTGATTTATAATTTAAACGGGTGGTTTATATCAGAACCACCTCCTATATATATATATATATATATATATATATATATATATAGGACGTGGTTATAATAAGTACAAGTGTTGGTGTGAAAAGTAGGGACAAATTTGATCCCTACAAATATTGTTGATGGATGGATGAGATTAAATGCTGAAAAATATGACAAATCTAGTATAATATAATTAATAATTCAAAAAGGGCTAAAAAGACTTTTTAATGAATAATTTCATAATTAATTGATGCATGTATCTATTGTTCTTGGATTTCGAGTTGTTAATTATTCTAAGTCTATCGAATAGTTGCAAATATTTGGTAGGTTGTGATTAATTACTAGCCAATTAAATCGGCCATACGTAATAGTGGTTTAAGTTTAATAAGTGGTAAAACGGTTGCTCAAAAACTAGGGGAATAACAGAGTTAATCTTACAGTCCTGCGTCAGAGTCTGTAAGTTAAGAATCGGGTCTTTCTTATGTTAATTGCTTTCGGTTCATTAAACTTAAAGAGCGTCTCTTACAGTTGTCAACCGATTAGAGAATAATTAATGAAGCGTCTTCTTAATTATCGAAACAGTATGGAGATATTAGGTCATGTCAGAAGCGTCTTCGATGACTATAACTGATTTGCATGGTTTGATTAATTAATTCTTGCATCTATGATCAGTGTTATAAGTGGAGTGGATTTTGTTGGACCCAGAATACATTTTCCTCATTGATTTAAATCCGTTTTTTTTTGCACAAGTATTTTTGTTAGTTGTCTATTTAATTCTTTAATTTATTATGTTGTATAATTCACACAAAACACCTTTCTGGAGTTTGGGCACGCAGACTGAAAGTCAAGAGTAATTCTCACCGGTCTCTTGGGAGATGATCCTGCTCGCCATTGTACTCTGCAGTGTGGGCTTGCCGACGAAAGTCGGAACATTTATTTTTGGTGAAAAATGACGCACCAAATTTTGGCACCGTTGCCGGGGATCGGTTCTAAAAGCAGTGATTACTCGAAATTTTTAGTTTGTATTTATTTTGTTTTATTTTTAATTTTTCTGGTACATGACCGTTTCCTCTACAGAAAAAGATTTAGTGTTCGATCCAGAACCAGAGAGAACGCTACACCGATTGAGGAAGGTTACCAAAGAGCCTACAAAGACTCTCGAAGCTGATCAACACCTGAACATGGCCAATAATGAAGATCCACTACCGAACCCGCATGGCCTTGCTACAGGAAGAGCCCTCATCCATGCCAACGTGGCTGATCATGGACCCGATCATGAGCCTCTCATCCGGGAAATCGGTCGTCTTCGGAGTAACAGACCCATCTGCATCGTGCTGCCCCCGATTGCCAACAATGCGGAGATCCGACCTGCATTCATCCAAGTGTTACCGAAGACAATTCATCATTGATATGGCTTCTGGAGGACAGCAGTACGAAGAAGAAGACAAAGGAAGACACCGACCTATAAGGGCAATCGACCGAGCTGAAGGGTCAGAAGTGAATGAAAAGATAGATGCTCTTACCTCCCTAGTCCGAGGCCTCGCTGTGGCACATACAGGGCCAAACCGCTGCGGAGTCTGCTCAGAAAACGGACACTTCACTGATGAATGTCCCAATTTACATGAGCCACCCACTGAACAAGCTTGTTATGGATCGGGTGATGCATGGCAAGATGCTCTCAAAGGAATCAATTATGATGCCCCGCGAGGAGACAATTTTAGGAGGAAGCGGAATAATGATCCTTACTCCAATTCCTACAATCCCGGTTGGAGAGATCATCCGAATTTCCGTTGGAGACAGCTTGGAGATCAACCCATAGCAGGAGATTTACCACCAAGACCCCCAAGGGGTGAGCCGTATGCCCACACAGACCACTCCACACCATCTATGAGTGAGATCATGAAGAGTTTGGAGCAAAGCACCAACTTAGTGAGTAGCCTGGCGCAGAGCCAAAAGGCCTTTCAGCAGGAGACGCAAGCCGCCTTGGGCAGCATGGGCACACAGATCACCCAGCTTTCCACCTAATTGAACAAGCTGCAAGGGCATACCGGGAAAATCCCATCTCAAGCCGAGCAGAACCTGAGAGAAAATGTCAGTGATGTGACTCTTCAGAGTGGAAAAGAGTTAGTAGAGGAAGAGAAACAGAAGCGCCATCTCGCGCCGTGTGGGCAAACTGCAGAAGCTGACGACAGACCCAACGCTAAGGGCACACAGCCTGCCGCACAGATTGCTCCTAATGAGGTACAAATTGTGTCTAAAACTCCTAACCCTATTAATGCAGCTCCTTTTTCTTCTAGGTTAACACGACACAAGAAAGAGGAAGACGAGAAAGAGATCTTTGAGCTTTTCAAGAAAGTCGAGATCAACCTACCCCTGATCGATGCTATCAAGCAAGTCCCTAGATACACGAAGTTCTTGAAGGAGCTATATTCCAAGAAGATAAGGTATGGAAGGGATGCAAAAATCAGGGTAGGAGAAAATGTCTTAGCCATAATTCAGCGTCAGTTGCCTCAAAAGTGTCGACACCCAGGTATGTTCACTATCCCTTGCATCATTGGGAGCAAAAATGTAGAAAAAATCATGTTACACTTAGGAGCATCTATTAATGTTATGCCTTTCTCTGTTTACAAAGAATTACAGTTGGGTCCTATGAAAGATACTCGCGTCATCATTCAATTAGCTGATAGGTCCAATGCATACCCTAGAGGTGTAGTAGAGGATGTCTTAGTTAAGGTGAATGAGTTGATTTTTCCTATTGATTTCTACATCGTTGACATGGATGATGCATTGTCTGCGCATAGATCTCTAATTCTGCTAGGCCGTCCATTTATGAAAACTGCACGAACAAAGATTGATGTTGATAAGGGAATGATGAGTTTCGAATTTGATGGGGATGTTGTCACATTTAATATATTCGAAGCAATGAAGCATGCGGAAGATCCTGAGGCTCTTTTTATGGTTGATATTATCGATTCCATTACTGATGATTTTGTTGAGTGCAATTTCAGGGATGACAGTTTAGAGCAGGTACTTTATGGAGGGATACCCGACCACATTACAGATTCAGAAGAGGAAAAAGAGATCCGAGAACTCATACAGCAGTTGTATGCCACAGAAGCGTTTCCTGCCAGAGATGCGGTAGGCCGTTTGCCCTTGCCGACCAACACGGAGCCCATTCTTCCATCTCATGTGAAGGCCCCGACTCTGGAATTTAAAGTTCTTCCTGAGCAGCTGAAGTATGCATACCTGGGCGAAGCAGATACCTTACATGTAATCGTGAGTAAAGACCTTACCGCAGCCCAGGAAACACAATTAGTGACCGTTTTGAAGAAGCACAGAGGTGCTATCGGCTGGACTCTCGCCGACATCAAGGGGATCAACCCCGGCATCTGCATGCACCGTATATTTCTGGAAGAGAATCATAAACCATCCCGAGATCCTCAGAGGAAGTTGAACCCAGTGATGAAAGAAGTGGTATTGAAGGAAATTCTGAAGTTGCTCCAATTGGGAATCATTTACCCAATCTCCGACAGTGTTTGGGTTAACCCAGTGCACGTCGTTCCAAAGAAGTCTGGATTCCAACTCGTGAAAAATGAGAGCAACGAATTTATACCAATGAGATTGAAAACAGGATGGCGAATATGCATCGATTTCAGGAAGTTGAATGATGCGACACGCAAAGATCACTTCCCGTTACCTTTTATTGATAAGATGCTCGAAAGATTAGCTAGGAAATCCTATTTCTGCTTCCTCAATGGCTACTCCGGATATTTCCAGATTTTTGTAGCCCAAGAAGACCAGGACAAGACGACCTTCACTTGTCCATGTGTGACATTTGCTTGCCGAAAAATGCCATTTGGCTTGTGCAACGCCCCGGGCACTTTCCAACGATGCATGATGAGTATCTTTTCGGACTTGATAGAGAGTTGCATCGAGATTTTTATGGATGATTTTACAGTGCATGGCGACTCCTTTGAGCAGTGTATGGAGCATTTAGACAAAGTTCTTCAACGGTGTGTTGAGACTGATTTGGTTTTGAACTTCGAGAAGTGCCACTTCATGGTACAATAAGGAATTGTGCTCGGGCATGTCATATCTGCAAAAGGCATTGAAGTTGATAGAGCAAAAATTGACTTGATCACGAAGCTGCCATACCCATCTAATGAGAAAGAAATTCGAGCCTTTTTAGGCCATGCTGGCTTCTACCGTCGCTTCATTCAGGATTTCTCCAAGATAGCTCAACCGATGACTAAACTGCTGCAGAAAGACACCCCTTTCGTCTTTGATGACAAGTGTAAGGAAGCTTTTGATTTATTGAAAGAGAAGCTGACGTCGGCGCCCATAATTCAGCCACCGCAGTGGGGACTGCCGTTTGAGCTCATCTGCGATGCAAGTGACTATGCTGTTGGAGCTGTCCTCGGGCAAAAGATTGAGAAGCAGAGTCACGTCATTTACTATGCTTCAAAAACTCTCACCCGGCTCAATGCAACTACACAACTACAGAAAAAGAACTTCTGGTCGTGGTTTTCGCTTGTGAGAAATTTCGATCCTATATTGTTGGATCCAAGGTTGTGGTATACACTGATCATGCTGCCTTAAAGTGTCTACTATCCAAAAAGGAGTCTAAACCACGACTTATTCGTTGGATTCTTCTTTTACAAGAATTTGATTTGGAGATTAAAGACAAGAAGGGAGCCGAGAATAATGTCGATGACCATTTGAGTAGAATGTTGACAGAATCCGACGATATGCCCATACCGGATGATTTTCCAGATGAGCTTCTCCTTACAGCTGCGGAAAGGGCACCTTGGTATGCTGATTTGGTGAATTTTCTCACCACTGGAATTTTTCCCAAAGGCTTTGAATCTGCCAAAAAGAACAAATTGAAGAGCCAAGCCAAGTATTTCATCTGGGACGAGCCATATTTGTGGAAAACTTGTGCCGATCAAGTTATTTGACGATGTATTCCTGAGGAAGAAATTCCCTCTATCTTGAGTTTCTGCCATGCCCACGCATGTGGCGGTCACTTTGGCCCAAGACGGACAGCCCGCAAGGTCTTAGACTGTGGTTTTTATTGGGAGACAATCTTCAAAGACGCCTACTTCTTTTGCAGGAACTGTGATCATTGCCAACGCCTTGGTAACATTTCTTCGAGGAATGAGATGCCTCAAGTTCCTATCTTGATCTGTGAGATCTTCGATGTTTGGGGCATGGATTTCATGGGCCCGTTTCCAAGCTCTTTCGGCCACTCCTACATTCTGTTAGCCGTCGACTATATTTCCAAGTGGGTCGAAGTCAAAGCTACCCAAACCAATGATTCTACGGTCGTTGCCAAATTCCTCAAGGCACAAATCTTTCAATGTTTTGGTGTCCCTCGTGCTATCATCAGTGACCAAGGCACACACTTTTGCAATCGAACCTTAGAAGCTCTTTTCAAGAAGTATGGAGTAACCCATCGAGTTGCTACGGCATACCACCCGCAGTCCAATGGCCAGGCTGAAGTGTCCAATCGTGAGATTAAAAACATTCTGGAGAAGACCGTATGCCCAAACCGTAAGGATTGGAGTCTGCGGCTAGATGATGCCGCATGGGCTTATCGCACGGCTTTCAAAACGCCTATCGGGATGTCCCCTTATCGTCTGATTTTTGGGAAACAGTGCCATCTTCCCGTAGAGCTGGAACATCGAGCTTTTTGGGCCGTGAAACAATGCAATTTGGATCCTCGACTGGCCAGCCATGAACACCGCTATCAGTTACAAGAGCTCAAAGAAATCCGTTTGGAAGCATATGACAGTGCAAGTTACTACAAGGATCGTACCAAGCTATTGCACGACAAATATATCCGGAGGAAAACTTTTGAGGTTGGTCAGAAAGTGTTACTTTTCAATACTCACCTCCGCCTCATGCCCGGTAAACTCAAGTCTCGCTTGATGGGGCCTTTTAAAGTAGTGACCGTCAGTCTACATGGTGCTGCGGAAATTCGCAGCCTTGATACTCACAAAGTGTTAAAGGTGAACGGCCAGTTGCTCAAACCATATTGTGCCGAGATCACCTTTTCAAGTTTTGATGGGGTTGATCTTGCCACCCCAATGATCCACAAATAGCCGCACCACATCGTCGAGCCTTCGACGTTAACTAAAGGCGTTTCTCGGGAGGCAACCCGATTTCTTGTTCTATTATTCCTTTTATTTTTCAATTTTCGCTTTATTCTTTTTATTTCTTTACTTTTCTTATTTTTCTGTTTTTTTTTTCAGTCTTCCATCTCAATAAAAATATTAAAACATAAAAAATAATAATAAAAACCAAAAGAGGGAACCACAAAAATACAAGCCGTAAGGGCATTCAGCAGCAGGGGGAGCAATTTTGGGATTAACCGCCAAATTCAAGTGTGGGGGAGTGCTTATGAATTTTGGTTCTGTAGGGACTTAATTGCAAATGTCCAAAGTTAATTTGGGAATTTTTTTACAAAGCCCTAACCCCCAATTCTGATTTCACCCATGCCTTAGTTAATTTCACAATCTTTAAAATTTTACCCCCTTTTGCAGAAGTTACACCACCGGTTCGTCTTTCCGCCTTCGCCATAACCGCCAAACGCCGACCACTTCTCCGATCCTACCCGCCATCTTCTCCGGCTATCTCGATCTTCCGCGCAAGCCCTCCGCCCGCGTCGAGTGGTGGCAGTGGAGATCAACTCCTCAATCACCGGGAGGAGAAGATTGATGGTCGTCTTGATGTGATGGAG
This sequence comes from Perilla frutescens, assembly GCA_026008535.1. Taxonomy (NCBI): domain Eukaryota; kingdom Viridiplantae; phylum Streptophyta; class Magnoliopsida; order Lamiales; family Lamiaceae; genus Perilla; species Perilla frutescens. The sequence goes on along the minus strand of BRKX01000017.1, from coordinate 30,654,839 downwards.
CAAGTGATCCGCCAGTTGGTGGATCAAATTTAGTTCTCTCTTATCCCCCCTTGTTAATCATTGTTTGTCTATGTCTTGTTTGCTTTTGGTTTTTATTTTTTGGTGTTGCTGTGTGTTTTCAGTTTTTTTTCGTACCTCTTCTCACAGTGAGGACACTGTGCCTTCCAAGTGTGGGGGGGGGGGGAAACTTAGTGTGTTCATGTCTTTATCTTTGTGAAAAAAAAAGTTTTTGAGTCAGTTACTTTGGGTTTTTGTTTGGGATTTTGCCTAAGTGTTGACAACTTGAACTGATGAGAGTAAGGAGTTTGGGCTGTGATTGGTTTAACTGAATGAGAGTTTGAATTTGTGATAGAATATGCCATGTTTTGGATGAAATCTTGAATGATGAGTTATGCTTGCAATCAAAACTTTTTGAGCCTACAAAATTGTGAGTTTTTGAGCCTATGAGCATGCATTTATAAGAGCTCGAAGTTTTTTCTTGATGAGTGTTGTCTGATTATGTTATTCGATGCTTGAATTGCTTTGCTACCCCTATTGTTACCACCTCTGATTTCATGCACAAAAATGATTAAGGCATCTAGGGATACCCAAGCTATTGGCCCGAGAAAACACCCTACCCGTACATTGCCAAATAGTGAGCCAATTTGAGCCTATAAGATTCACCTTTTGTTGTCTACAGCCACTATACATGAGCCATAGCCTTTCTTTTGGCCTGCTTTTTATCCCGAAAACATACAAGTACCTTCATGAATGATGTTTAAGCTGCACAAGTAAGAAATATGAGGTCTTGAGGAGAAAATGTGTGAATGTTCATACTCTACTCCTAAAAAAAAAACATTTGAATAAGAAGCAAAGCTTCTATCGGTATAGAAAAAAAACAAAAAAATGAGAGAAAGAAAAAAGAAGAAAAGAGAAAATGAGGAGTAGAGTAGGAAGATAGCAAATGGATCTGTGTGCTCAGATTTTTGAAATAAGACTTGTATTGATAAGAAGATGTTGATGTGCCGTGCTTGAAAAGGGATATACATTCTTGTACTTGCATTGTTTCTTTTACATTCAGCTACTTTGGCCAAATGTATCCTACCTCATGAACCTTAGCCCCATTACAACCAAAGAGGAAAGACCTTATGATTTGTGTTTGAAATTGAAGAATGGTAACTTAGACGACAAATGAGCAATTCTATGTTGAAAAGAACTGATCATGATTTTCGAGTGAACAGCTTCCAGACCTGATTTCTTTGAGGGTGCATGAGTGAATCTTGGTGAGGCTGGATTGTGAAGCATGATTTTAACTTGATTGACAATATGTTGGCATTTTCTTGAACAAAATTGGTTGGTGGTTTGTGGAATGGTTTATCACAGCTCATACTCTGAATTCGCATTGGTTTGAGGAGTTAACATTCAGTCATTTATCCACCTTTGCAATCTGTTTTCTCTTCTTGTTTTTGTTGCTCAAGGACGAGCAAGGGTTAAGTGTGGGGGGATTTGATAGGACGTATAATACTTGTCACTATTTTTTGGTGCCTTTTCTCCTTATTATTTACACTATATTTGTGTCTTTTGGATAAATGATGTGTTGTTGAGTTGTGTAGGGACGTGGTATAAAAGTGGAGAAAAGAGGCATGTTTTTGGTGTAAAAGGATATAAGTGAAGAAAAGGGGCAGAGTTCGAGTCTGAGCAAATCCAGCTGCAAGGGCATGCAGCTGGAAGATTGAAGCAAATTTCTGGAGGCTTGGGCCACTACACGTTTTGGGCTTGCTGAACCTAACTCTCGGCCCACACGCGAATCTGGATGCGGAAATACCCTCTCCACCGCCTTTAGGAGTCTTTTGCATGGGATTTACCATAATTATCAAAACTAGGATGTTATTTCCTATTAGAACTCTATCTTTTATGGATTGTAAATATATATTAGGTTTTTTAGCTTATTTTACGAACATGCACGCTCCAGACTAGAAACGCAGCCAGTGAACGGTTTTAATTCAGTTTTAATTTCTTCTTCTCTTCGAAATCATCATCGCACAATTACATAATTTCTTGTTGCTCGATTCCAACATGCAAGTTAGCTAATTTACTCGTATTCTGGTGACGACGACGAAGCTCCGCTTATACAAACTGTGAGATCTAATTGTTCGTTCGTAATTAATTGATGCATGTATCTGTTGTTCTTGGATTTCGAGTTGTTAATTATTCTAAGTCTATCGAATAGTTGCAAATATTTGGTAGGTTGTGATTAATTACTAGCCAATTAAATCGGCCATACGTAATAGTGGTTTGAGTTTAATAAGTGGTAAAATGGTTGCTCAAAAACTAGGGGAATAACAGAGTTAATCTTACAGTCCTGCGTCAGAGTCTGTAAGTTAAGAATCAGGTCTTTCTTGTGCTAATTGCTTTCGGTTCATTAAACTTAAAGAGCGTCTCTTACAGTTGTCAACCGATTAGAGAATAATTAATGAAGCGTCTTCTTAATTATTGAAACAGTGTGGAGAGATTAGGTCATGTCAGAAGCGTCTTCGATGGCTATAACTGATTTGCATGGTTTGATTAATTAATTCTTGCATCTGTGATCAGTGTTATAAGTGGAGTGGAGTTTGTTGGACCCGGAATACATTTTCGTCATTGATTTAAATCCCTTTTTGTTGCACAAGTATTTTCACTAGTTGTCTATTTAATTCTTTAATTTATTCTGCTGTATAATTCACACAAAACACCTTTCTGGAGTTTGGGCACGTAGACTGAAAGTCAAGAGTAATTCTCGCCGGTCCCTTGGGAGACGATCATGCTCGCCATTGTACTCTACAGTGTGGGCTTGCTGACGAAAGTCGGAACATTTATTTTTGGTGAAAAACGACGCACCATCTATACTTATGATATGCAGGCACGTGAATTCCTCAGATTCAGGGATGTGATTATGAGTTTGATATTAATTCGCATTGCACTTGTTAATGCTTTGTATTTGTATTGGTAATGCTTTATATGATGTATGTTAATAATACATACTGTTGGTATTGTTTTGCATTTTAGAAACTAATCCTTAGTTGATGCTTGTTATTGACCAGTTAAATGCTTTATATGAGAAACTGTATTGCTTCGAAACTAACATGAGTCTTCCATCTAACAACATTCTAAATTCCGATGAATAGTATATTTAAATGCATTCTATAACGTAAATTAATATTGGACACTTGACAAAATAATGAAATGAAACATTAAATACTAAGCATTCGATAAATCAATCAAAATAAAACGTGAGTTAACATCAATATACCCAAACTACAGCCACATAAATCGATCAAAAAACCAATTCCCAAACAAAATATGTATAATTTTGGATTTTTGACAACAAATCCAGACAATCTATTATAAAAAAAATTACAAAAATTTAGAAAACCTCACCATTTACACCATAACCTACAATTCTATGAACAAACATCGGTAAAAACTACCATCGCTGCCTGAAATCACCATAGTCGAGCCACTGCCCAGAATCGTCATGTGAATGCCGCGCAACAACTGCCGTCGCTACTAGAATCGCCTTGTGAGTACCACGTCGTTGCCATCATCGATCTATGAGTTGGAAGAAGAAGAAGAAGAAGAAGAAGAAGAAACCTTCTGTACAAATCGTGTGAGAATCGCCTTGTAAGTGTCGCGCCATCGCCATCGTTGATCTATGAGTTGGAAGAAGAAGAAGAAGAAGAAGAAGAAGAATCCGTTTGTACAAATCGTGTGAGAAGTTGGAGAGAGAATAATCTCCTTAAATAACTCCTATTAAAATGGACAGATGAATATTGCAAAATAATATATCTCTACAACTTTTAGTTAAATGACTCTATTACCCTTATCACATTAGAATAGTAAAAAACTACCAAATATACATGAGGGTAATTTTTTGATCTCATCCATCCATTTAGCAAGATATAAGGGCTGAAATTAGTCTCTATTTTTCACACCAACCCATAGTACTTATTTGAACCATAAGAGTTGGTTATAATAAAAACTTATGTTAGTGTGAAAATGTGCGGACTATGCTTGTTTAGTATACTTTTAGTGTTTTTCTTACTGTATTTTGGTGCTAAAAACATCTAGCACCAAAACATAATAAGAAAAGCATTAAAAAAATAAAAAAAAATTAGCATCAAAATACATAAAGAAAAGCACTAAAAATACACTAAAGAAGTACAGTCTGCAGTTTTCACACCAAGATAAGTTTTTATTTGAACCAATTTCTATATATATATATATATATATTCTCATTGAGAGGGTGTTTCGTTTGAATCTAGAAATAAAAATGCAAATATAATTTTTTTGCTCATTCTAATGCTAATTAGGAATATAGAGCACATTCCTAAAAAAATGAGATAATTCCTAAATGTTGAAATGATTTTCATTTTTTTTTTTGCATAAACAATACTTGTTCTTTAATTCCTCTATACCAAGCCCATAAACCAAACACCCTAAAGTATATGGAGTTTCTATTTGCACTATGAATATTTCTATTTGCACTTCACCCTCTCTATGTACTTCACTTTTTACTCTCTGCACCACACTACATTACATATTTACACCATAATTAAAAAAAATACTAATTTAACTTTATAAAAAAAATTATCTTCTTCACCTTCTTCCCCAACTCCTACTGCCGCATTTCTCCTAATTCCGATGACTTTCTGCCACAACAGAGCTCCTTCATCTTCTTCTACCTTCTTCTTCGGTGAGACGTCCATGCTCGTCGGCCGCCGCCGCCAACAATCTGACCACAATTCCCCCAAGTACATCTCGTTGACTCCGGCGACAAGATCCTACTCGACGGTTGGCTTTGATGATGGTTTGGAGAAGTTGTCATCCATCACATCTTGAATTGAATTTTTCGACGATTCAACTTTGGATCGAAAATTCATTTTTCAATATGCTTAATAGTTTCAAAAATATATATTTTCGAACTAAATTTCCACCATGTTCGAAAATTAATTTTCGAACTAAAGTTTGATTTTCAAAAATTGATTTTCGAATCAAACCCACAAGTTTGAAACTTTTCGAACCATACGATGAATGGCTTCGGAACTTGAGGGGCAATGATTTTCAATTCTCATATTTTCAAGGCTTTTGCATAAATGGCGGAGGATAGTAGAGATAAAGCGGAAAGAAGAAGAAGAAGAAGAAGAAGAAGAAGAAGAAGAAGAAGAAGAAGAAGAAGAAGAAGAAGAAGAAGAAGGGGGGATATTGTTGAGGAGGTGGGAGGTAGGCGGTGGTGGTGGCTTCTGGAAATCGGTGTCGGGGAGGTGGGTGATGGCTGTGGTTGTTGCTTCTACAAATTGAAAGTGGAGGACACGCTACGCAGGTTGGGGCCAGGGGAGTAAGGATTTTTATTTTCTTTTTTCTTTTTAAAAATTTATTTTATTTTATTTAGGATTTTTATTTTCTTTTTTCTTTTTAAAAATTTATTTTATTTTATTTATTGATTATTTTTATTTTATCTTCAATGAGAATATTTACATAATTTTAGAATTAATTTATTTTGGACAAAATCGCCTCATGTTATAAATGAGATCATATGGTTTAGTCTTTTTTTCTATTCTCCAAATAAAAAGGCTTTCTATACTTTCCTTTTACAAATGATATACAAAAACAAATTTATTGAATATAATATAAATGATGTTTTTAGTGCATGACGTGTGCCTTTAAGTCAGCCCTTTATGGACTCTTTATTGGAAAATTGGATGTAATAAATTGAGTTGTGACTCATTTTATCCTATTTTTAATGACCGAGTTATTTAATTTTGGAGGAATTAAATAGCATATGATTGATCTATGCTTGTAATAGATAATCATAGTATTTTTATTTTCTCAAATTTGAATTTCGGTGAGTGAGAAATAAATGGTTGAAATCGATCACACGATTGGGAATTTATGGTGGGTTATTTAATTTTAGAGGAATTAAATAGCGTACGATTGATCTATGCTTGTAATAGATAATTGTAGTATTTTTATTTTCTCAAATCCAATTTTCGGTGAGTGAGAAATAAATGGTTGAAATCAATCACATGATTGGGCATTTATGGTGTGTGGGAAAATATGTTTAAAGCACATTTAGGGCATCCACTGTGGTGCTACCCCATAGTGGTGCCACATGCACATTATCAACCACTTCATTTTTCAATTACCCAATATTTTCTCCACTATAACATTACTCACTTTTATCTATTCATGGACCCTACTATCATTACTACTTTTACCACAATATATATATATATATAATTTATGTATTTTTATTTTTATATTATATCTTACTTTAATAAATTTAATATAATTATACAAATAAAATAATTTATTTAAATAATAAAATATAATTCAAAAATTAATATAATTATGCTAAAAAAATTAAAATTAAAACACACATATTATTGGGAATCCACTCATAATTTTCTTGAAATTTTTGAGAAGAAAAAAATTTGAGAAATAAGAAGAGAGATTTTTGTGTAGGAAACAAATGAGTATACTATCATATTTATAGGAAAAAAAATGACTGTTAAAAAATTTTACCGTTGCAATTTGATTGAGGATAAAAAAAATACAATGGGTGGAAGCTTGAAAATGACAAAATGTGAGATAAAAACAATTAAAGAAATGAAGGAAAGAAAAAAAAAAAAAAGGAAAGCACCGAAAATGCAAAAGGGGGGAAGAGAGAAAATATTTGGGCCCCACTATTTCACTCAAGAACCAACTTCTTGCAGGAGAACTCATTTCTTATTTTGTTCCCTTGAATTGTGTTCCACTGTGGTGGAACTTGCTTCTTATTTTGCCACATGGATATAAGCACCTCTCATAGTGGATGGTCTTAACTATCCCACATTGATTTCTTAACTTGGTTACGAGGTGTATTTAAGTGTATTAACACTCAAGCGTAATATTTAAGTGCACAAGGATATGGGCCATGCGCCCATACGCGCGCGGGCGCGCGCGTTCGCCTGTGCCTGTGCTCGGCTCGTCTCGTCCTCAAACTTGGACTTGAATCTTGGCAATTGAAGACAATTGGACTTTGGGCGTACGCCAGCTTCCGGGGCCTAGCCGTTACGGTTTTACGGTTCAGAAATAGACGGATTGTGAAGCGGGTCAACAACAGTACGATAGGTCGGATGCTCGATCCGCGAGTCATGGGTGCACTTGATGGTGCACGTCCAGTTTGAATCATGTAACTCCCACTTGGAGCTGATGGAGTCAATTGACTTGAAGTGTGTAACTCCCACCTGGAGTTAGTGGCTGGAGTGTAACCGATTGTAACTCCTGAGGGAGTTAAAGGTCTGCAGCTGTCTTGGACACGTGTTGGAATTCGAGGGAACACAAGACACCTTACCAGAATTGTGGTAATATTAGAGACTTTGCTCGTCCCGTGATTGGGGCGTCGACTTCTTGCATAGTTCTTGGTGAAGTCGCAAGGAACTATGAGTTGAAGAACATTCATTTTAGCCAACTTTCCTCATTCTACGGGATGCCGGCCGAAGATGCTTTGAACTTCATCCGGGAGTTCTATGCCGTTGTTCAAATCTTTCCTCTACAAGGTTTGAACGAAGATCAATTGAAGATGAGGTGTTTTCCTTACACCTTGAAGGATCGAGCTAAGACATGGTTCATGTCTCTTCCGGCCAATTCGTTGGCCAATTGGAATGCCATCTATGAGAAGTTCATGGCCAAGTACTATTCCAATCAAAAGACCCAAAACTTGAGAGCTCAAATTGTTACTTTTACCCAATCTCCGGGTGAATCGTTTCATGAAGCTTGGGATCGATTTAGAGGTCTCCAACAACAATGCCCTCACCACCATCTCGCACCCGAGTTGCTCAACCAATTCTTCTACGATGGGCTTTCACAAAATTTTCAATATACGGTGGACAATGCATCGGGAGGAGACATTGGAGGTCAGACCGTCGAAGAAGTTTCAAACATCTACAAAAGAGTGCTAGGGGAAAGAGAGCTTCCGCAATGAAGCCAACCCTAGTTATGATGTGACGAAACAACTTGCCGAGTTGACAAGGCAAGTAGAGATGCTCCGAACCTCCGAGAGACCGCCCCAACAAGCGATGACCGTGGAAACTTGTGGGATTTGTAGAGAGTATGCCCACGGGGCTAATTTGTGTCAAAAGACGACCGAGCCGGATCTCAGTGAAGAAGGACACTTCCTTTCTCTTCAAGAGCAAGTGAATGCTCTCCAAGGCTTTCAACCCCGACAACCGTATAATCCATACTCTCAATCATACAATCCGAGGTAGAGAAATCATCCAAATTTCTCTTGGAGACAACCTCAACAACCACCTCAACCGCTACAACAACCGCCACCACCTCAACAAGCCGAAGGTGGCCAAGCTCCACCTTATCCGAGGCCGCAACAATATCCTGCCCAACAACACCAACCGGCGAGGCTGACATTGCAAGACACCTTGAAATCCTTTATTCAAGCCACCCAACAAAGGTTTGAATCCATTGAGGCTTTCGTGAAGAGAATTGAGACTTAAGTGGGCCAAATAGCGGGGACTGTTGGAGAGTTGGCCAAGCAAGCCAAGCCGGGCAAGTTGCCAAGCCAACCGAAGCAAGCTCAAGCCATCACCGTGCTTAGAGGAGGCAAGGTGATCGATAATAAGGTTGGAAAACCGAGCCCAACCGAAGAAGTTGAAAAAAAGAGGAGGCTCCTCAACAACAACAAACGGAGCCCGAAACGAAAAAGTGAAGAAGTGAAGAAACCCACACTCCACAAGGCTACCAATCCCTAAAATCTTCAAATCCCGTTTCCAAGCCGGTTGAGGAATGAGAAGAAAGACACCCAATTCCAAGAGTTTTACAAGCTTTTATCAAAGGTGAATGTCAACCTTCCACTCCTTGATGTTATTCGAAATGTGCCGGCCTATGTTAAGTTCTTCAAGGAACTTGCTTCCAAAAAGAGGAAGTTTATGGAGGATGAGAAGATTGAAGTGTCCGAAGTGGCAAGTGCAATTCTACAACATCAACTCCCACCAAAGCTCCGCGATCCAGGTAGTTTTACTCTTAAAATTGTCTTGGGAAATGGTAAATAAGCATGTGGTATGCTAGATCTAGGAGCCAGAAATTTGATGCCTTACTCAATTTATAAACAATTAGAGTTAGGTGAATTGAAACCAACTCGAATGTGCCTACAATTGGCAGATAGGTCCGTAAAATGTCCTAGAGGAATAATTGAAGACATTCTAGTTAAAGTTGGTGGTTTGATAATTCCGGTGGATTTTGTTATTTTGGGTGTGGGTGATGTAAAAGAAACGGGTAAAGAGCACACACTTCTCTTAGGTAGACCTTTCATGGCTACCACAAACACCTTGATTGATGTTAAAAACGGAACTGTAAAAATGTCGGTGTTAGGAGAAACTGTGTCATTTTCCGTACATGAAAACAAGGCTATTCCCATCTCCTCATTTGAGGAAAATTGTTCTTACATTGATACTATTGATGCCTTGGCCGAGGAGGTTTTCTTGCAGGAAATAGGCTCCCATTGGAGGAGTGAAGCCTTGTCTGAGGAACTTGCTATGGAAGAAGTTTACCTCAAGTGTGGAGGAGACGAGTTGAATGCCGAAGAGATGGAGAGTTTACTAGGAGAAAGAATGAGCTTAATATAAGTCATGGCCTCAACCGAAGAGGAAGTGAAGTCTACTCCCGAGCTTGAGCTCAAGGAGCTCCTATCTCACCTCAAACACGTCTATCTCGATGAAGAAGAAAAGAAGCCCGTGATCATCTTTTTCGGGCTAGAAAAAGATGAAGAAGACCTCTTAGTAGTCGTACTAAAGAGAAACAAGCAGGCCATTAGGTGGAATCTTTCCGATATCAAAGGCATTAGCCCCTCAACATGCATACATCGCATCATCCTTGAGGAAAGGGCTAAACCGGTTCATGAAGGACAAAGGAGGCTCAACCCCGTGTTGATGGAAGTCGTGAAAAAGGAGATTCTCAAGCTCCTAGCGGAAGGGATCATTTATCCCATAGCCGATAGTGAATGGGTGAGCCCGGTCCATGTGGTGCCAAAGAAAAGAGGAATTACGGTCGTGGAGAACGACAAAGGAGAGCATGTGGCTACTCGAACCACCACCGGGTGGAGAATGTGCATTGACTACCGAAAGCTCAATGCCGCCACTAGAAAAGACCATTTTCCCCTTCCTTTTATTGATCAAATACTTGATAAATTAGCCGGTCATAGTTTCTATTGCTTTCTTGACAGTTTATCGGGTTATTTTCAGGTTGTCATTGCACACGAGGACCAAGCCAATACCGCCTTCACATGCCCCTTTGGCACGTTTGCTTGTAGAAGGATGCCGTTCGGACTATGCAATGCATCGGACACATTTCAAAGGTGCATGTTCTCTATCTTCTCCGAAATGATTGGAGACTTCATCGAGGTATTCATGGATGACTTTTCGGTCTTTGGATCTTCATTTTCCGATTGTTTAGGAAAGTTAGAACTTGTTTTGAAACGATGCATTGAAAGTAGCCTTACTCTTAGTTGGGAAAAGAGTCATTTTATGGTTACTAGTGACATAGTCCTTGGTCATGTTGTTTCTAAAGAAGGAATGAGTGTAGACAAGGCTAAGGTGGACGTAATTGAAAAACTATCTCCACTCATTAATGTGAAAGGAATTAGAAGTTTTCTCGGCCATGCCGGTTTTTACCGTCGGTTTATAAAAGACTTCTAAAAAATTAGCCAACCTCTATGCCATTTACTTACTCAAGATGTTCCTTTTGAGTTTGATGAAAAATGCTTGCATGCTTTTAATACTCTAAAGGAGAAATTGATCACCGCTCCTATTGTCATTCCCCCTAATTGGTCTTTACCTTTTGAAATCATGTGAGATGCATCAAATTCCGCCGTGGGTGCCGTTTTGGGTCAGCAGATTGATAAAATTCTTCGTGTCATTTACTATGCTAGCCTTACTTTGAATAGTGCTCAAGTAAATTACACCACTACCGAAAAAGAATTGCTTGCCATTGTGTTTTCATTGGATAAATTTAGATCCTACATTTTAGGTTCTAAAGTGATTGTGCATAGTGATCATGCGGCTCCAAGGCACTTGTTTACCAAACCCCAAGCTAAACCTAGACTCATTAGGTGGATTTTGCTCGTGCAAGAATTTGATATAGAAATCAAAGATACAAAGGGGTGTGAAGATGTGGTAGCGGATCATCTATCTCGCCTCCCCGTTGATGAAAATTTTGACTTATTGCATGAAAAAAGAGTTGATTGTAATACATTTCCATATGAGCATGCTCTTGAGTTTAATTCCTCTCCTTGGTATGCCGACATTGTTAATTATCTTGCTTGTGACAAAATGAGATCTAACCTCTCCTTTCAAGAAAGGAAAAGATTTTTGGCAATGTGTAGGTACTACTTTTGGGACGACCTATACCTTTTCCATTTGGGAAAAGACGAGGTGATTCGAAGATGTGTCCCAGAGGAGGAACAAATCGATGTTCTAGCCTTTTGTCATTCATCTCCTCGTGATGGCCACTTTGGAGGGCAAAAGACGGCTAGAAAGATCTTGCAATCCGGTTTGTATTGGCCTTCCATTTTTAAAGATGCTAATGCCTATTCCATTTCATGTGATAAAGTCCAAAGGCTTGGTAATATTGGGAGAATAAATGAAATGCCTCTAAATATCAATCTTGTTGTTGAAATTTTTTATGTTTGGGGTATTGATTTTATGGGACCATTCCCCACCTTATTCGGTTTTGAATATATCCTATTAGCCGTTGATTATGTGTCTAAGTGGGTCGAGGCTATCCCCACTAGGTCTTGTGATGCTAATGTGGTTATTAAGTTTGTGCAGGAGCACATTTTGAGTAGGTTTGGATTCCCTCAAGCAATCATAAGCGATGGTGGAACGCACTTCACCAACAAGCTCTTTGAGAGATTGATGAGAAAAAATGGAGTGATTCACAAGGTAGCGACTCCATATCACCCTCAAACTTCCGGTCAAGTTGAGACGAGCAACAAACAAATTCAAAACATCTTGAAGAAGACCGTGAATGTGACGAGGAAGGATTGGTCGATAAGGCTAACGGATGCTCTTTGGGCATACCGGACGGCTTACAAGACTATCCTAGGAATGAGCCCATACCGCCTCGTCTATGGAAAAGCATGTCATCTTCCCGTTGAGATTGAGCACAAGGCCTATTGGGCTATTAAAGCGGTAAATTTTGATCTAATGAGTGCAGGAAAGGAACGAGCCTTATAATTATCCGAGCTTGATGAGTTGAGGAATGAAGCCTATGACAATGCCAAGATCTACAAGGACAAAGTGAAGAGGCTTCACGATAGGCGCATTGTCAAAAAGGATCTCACTCCGGGCATGAAAGTTCTCCTCTTCAACACTCGTTTGCGGCTTTTCCCCGAAAAACTCAAGTCACGTTGGAGTGGCCTTTTCATCATTGAAGAAGTGTTCCCTTACGGAGTTGTCACCTTGAAAACTCCGGGAACCGATATTACATTCCAAGTGAATGGCCACCGAGTCAAACCGTATTTTGAAGGATTTTCTCAAGAGGCTGATGTGGAGGAATTAAAGCTTGTCAATTCCAATTAATTGTCCAAAAACCTCGTTTAGCTCGAGACATTAAAATGAGCGCTGCATGGGAGGCAACCCATGATTTTTATTGTTTTATTTTGTTTTCACTTCTCTTATTTTAATTTGTTTGATGCATTTTTTTTTAGGTGTGAAAAATCTTGATTGTGGAATGATTTTTTTAGGGTTGGAAACAGAGGACGAAAGCAGAGCACGAAATTGCAAAAATTGGACAAGGGTAGAAAACACCTATGTGGGCGGGCAGCCGTGTGCGGGTGGGCTGAACAATCGCTGAGAGCCCCGTAGCCTCACCGCGCTCACTCGCCCCCGCGGCGACTAAGGCCCCCACGGCGCTCTCCCGCCTCGTCCCCGCCGAGCGCATCGCCCCTGTGGCGCAAATCCCCCGCCGCGAGCATCGCTTCCGCGGCGCCCATCTTGTCCCCGCGGCGCACCCAGCGCGCCAATGATGGGTCAATTCCAACAATTCATTACCGACATCATGCGCTCATTTGGAAATCAAGTCCAGGATTCTATGTCGACCTATTGGCAAGAGCATAATGCCCGCATGATGCAACAGCAACAGCGTTGGGACACCTCGTTTGCAGCAATAAATGAGAGGATTGGGGATGTCCACCATGATGTTCGGGACATCAACACCCACCTTGACAGACATGACGAGCAAATTCAAGCCCTGCAAGCGAGCTGGGATGCATGGACTCTTGCCTCTTCATTTCCACCACCACCACCAAATGAGCAGTGAAGTATTATGTGTTTTGTCTTGTTCGTGTGGGTTATTTTTCTTATAGTTTGTCGTATTTCCTTTCCGTTTTTGTGTTTACTAGAGTTATTGTATAGGAGCTCACGGACGTTGCCGGTTTTCTACAAAATTGTGACGTTCTCTACTCCCTTCTATCTTTTACTTGTATTCATTTTTCATACATTGCGGATAATGCATGTTTTAAGTATGGGAGAGTTATGAGCTTGTTAGTGTAGTATGTTTTGGTTTTAGTTATGTTGGATTTTGTATTGTTGGACTATGTTTTTAGTTGTTGGTTTTTGTTATATTATGTTGCATTTGTTTTGATTGTATTGTGTTCACTTTATCGTCTTGATTATGTTGTGTATTTTGTTATTCCCTCATTTAGCATAATGTTGTGTCCAATTGTCAAATTTCAAATTTGGAATATGAATCTTCAAGGAATTTTTTTCGAATGAATCAATCTTAAAAAAAATGGAATGTTATCGTGGTTTCACTCGTGAGCATGAATTGTCCTTGAAGGTGTGCATAATTGATAATTTTGTTGAGAGCCTTGGCCTTGAATGATTATGATGCATGTTTTTAGCCTTGTTCTTGAAAATAATCCCCATAATCTTTCTTCATGTATATTTGTGTATATATGATAAAAAAAAAGAAAAAAAAAGAGAAATCGAAAGGAAAAGGGGCAATAAGGATTTCTACTCCTCTAGTTGATTTATTCAACAATGAGTATGGGAAACTACACAAGGACACTAGGGATTTCCTCCCTATGTTTTTCACCTTGTGAATTTTGATCTATACCCCAAAAATTTGTATAAATAATTAGGATTGCCTTCCGGATTCTACTTATCTCATGTGTGGCAAGTGTTTTTCGTATTTTGCATGATGAGTATGGGAAACCACATTAGGAAGCTCGATTAATTTCGATGATTTAACCTAATGACCTTGTCCTATGATTGCAATCCCTTGTTTTGTTAAAAATATTTTACTTTCTTGTGAATAATTTATGAAGTGATTTGTGGGATATAAGTGGATAGACCAAGTCTAATCATGATTTCCTTAATCATGATAGGTCGGGCATTTTGCATTATTGGATTTTGTGCTCATTTTCTTGGTTAATGAATGTTTTTTTGTGGGAACCATGAAGCTTGACCTAAAGAGATGATTGATTTGCAAATTCTTCCTTCTTGATTCATGTTTTTAAATTCTTGTTTGCTTGAGGACAAGCAAAAGGCTAAGTGTGGGGCAGTTGTTTAGTGTCTATTTGTACCGTTTTATTATAATAATTTTGTTATGTTTAATAATTTATTACGTTGAGTTTTATATCGTTATGTGTTGATTTTATGTGTTTATTTGTGTTTATTGCTCTAATGGTGGATTATGCTAAGTATTGCAAAACTTGAGCTTTTAATTATAAAAGCAGGTATTTTACGGCAATTAAGTGGCAGGTGCAAACTCGAATAATTGAGCTCGATTGGTTAAATAGGAAGCTCGAAGATTTTTAAAGAAAAAAACCAGAGAACAAGCACCCGTGCGGGCGAGCTAGGGAGCGCGGGCGGGCATCAAAATATCGAGACACCCGAAGCCCCGCAGCGCTACACGCCCCCGCGACGCCAAGCCCCGCCGCGCGGGGTGCCTTCATCTCTCTCTCGGGTCCAGTTTTCGTCCCGTTTTCATGCATTCCCACTTCATTCCACTCTTTTGCACTCTCTATCTATTTTATTTTAAATTAAATTAAGAACCTTCTAGCCATTTAAAATTATTAGATTTGTAGGTTATCATTTGCTAATGTTGCCAGAGTTGGACTTTTTACTCAAATATCCCACAAAATCTCTTGCATTTATGGATCCCTTACCATCATCTCACATCACCTTTTCTCTCTCTTCATCATACTCTCTCTTTTTTTTGTCTCTCTCTCTCTCTTTCCCATATCTCATTGAGATATTTTTAGGGATTCACGGTTCATTCACATCTCACTACACACACACCACTTCATCTTCTTCACCACTCCATATCCATTTCTCTCTACACACACACTACACACACTCATTCTCTACACCACTTTCTCACCATTTCCACCATCATCACATTCACCAAAGAGAAGAGGAGAAAAGGAAGAAGAAGGGAACCAAGCCAAGCAAGAAGAAGAGAAGACGAGAAGGAACCAATGTCAAGCCATCCGCAGAAGCTACGCTCGAAGGAGGTTTCCCTTTGCATTTTCTTTGTATTTCTTGGATGTTTTGTGGAAATTTGTTCCAAACTCTTGAAGGATATATAATATTGTAGAAGTTATTGTTATTTGCATTTGATTTATGAAATGACTTTCTTCTATGATATTTGTGTTGTTTTGAGCATGTTTAGTGGCTAATCTCTCTATTAGGGTGTAGAGGATCGATTTGGTTTTGATCTATGCTTGTTCTTGTTGGTTATTGTTGTTGGAATCGTGCCTTTTTCATGTGAGAGTACTTGATCACTACTTGAGCATCGTTAGGATTTAGAGGAGTCTTGATTGTGATTCTAAATCCCGAAATTGGTTCTTTCGACGTTAGGTGGATGGGGTTCCTAAGCCTAATATGTTAATCTTGCTTGTACAATATAGCTGAAAGAGGTTTAATAGATAGACGGTGACAGTAATTGAAGTTAAACCAATTGAGAGGATCTATTGTGTTTGTGAGATTAACATTATCAACTTGAGTAAAGCATAGTGATAAAACCATTGAGAGAATCTACACCCTAATACCTTTATCTATCTTATTTCCTCATATCTTGTTTTAATTAGTATTGTTTGCACTTTATTGTCTTGTTTAATTGTCTATTTTAATTATTAGTATAAATCATCATCAACCTCATGTTTAGAATGTTTAGAGTTTATTTTAGTTGTTCTAGTGTGAAGCATGCATATCCTATTGACAATTTCTCGAAACTAAGCCTTCCTTGAGAGATCGACTCGGGTTAAGCTTATCATGTCTATGATTGACCCCGTCCAATTGCGGGTGCGGTCCTAAGTAGTTGTCTTGTTGAGCATAAACCGAAATTATAAATAGTAAATTTGGATTGCGAAATAGCAGTAGCCACTAAGTTATCGTTGAAATGAAACAAATATTTAAATGAAACTTCGACATGAAAGATATGGGCTTAGCTGATGTGATTCTCGGAATCAAGATAGTTCGGACAAGCGGTGGAATTGTCTTAACACAATCTTATTACATTGAGAAAGTGTTTAAGAAATTCAATGCGTTTGATAGTCCGCCGGCTAAGACTCCGTTGGAACTTAATGTGCACTTAAGTAAAAACCGGGGAGAACCGGTAGCTCAAAAAGAGTATGCAAGAATCATCGGGAGTTTGATGTACATCACTAACTGCACTCGATCTGATCTTGCATGTTCTGTGAATAAGTTGAGTCGGTATATAAGCAATCCAAGCAAAGAACATTGGAAAGCTCTAGTACGAGTTCTAAGATACTTGAAGTATACTCTAAACTTTGGGCTGCATTATATACGGGTTCCTTCTGTACAGTGATGCAAATTGGATTACACAAAAGAATAATTTTCGACTAGTGGATTTGTTTTCACTGTCGGCGGTGGAGCAGTGTCGTGGAAATCCACGAAGCAGACCTATATAGCCCGGTCCACCATGAAATCTGAGTTTATCACTTTGGATAAAGATTGTGAAGAAGTTGAATGGCTTCGCAATTTCTAGAGGATATTCCATGCTGGAAAAAGCCGCTATCGTCAGTGATGATTCACTGTGATAACCAAGCAGCTATTGGAAGAGCACGTAACGCAATGTACAACGGTAAATCTCGACACACATGTTGGAGACATAATACCGTGAGACATGTGATCTCAAGTGGAGTTGTCTCCATTGACTATGTAAAGTCAGTAGACAATCTAGCGGATTCACTAACTAAAGGTTTAAACTGAGATCAGATGAGTAAATTGCTAGAGGGAATGGGTTTAAAATCCACAATCTGAGATACTTGTAGTGGTAACCCAACCATGATGACTGGAGATCCCAAGAACTTGGTTCAATGGGAAAACTAAGCTACAAAAGTTCAGTTGGTAGCACTTGGAAGGTTATATACTAATCTTTCCCTCCTGAGCAAACCAAGTGTGCACCTGTCACTGTGGTGAGGCCAAGTCTTAAGACTTCTAATGATTCCTAAGCTTAAGTAAGGTAGAGTATGACAGGATACTCGAGAAAAGGAGACCACCTATATAAGTGAAAAGTGTGTGGGTCACTTCTAAAGGTACTTATGAATTCAAAGAGGTTGTCCATGGCCCGAAACAGACACAAATGTGAGAACATATAATATTTGAGATATAGTTATGTCAATATTGTTGTCTCGGTATACACTAAGGATGAATAGTTCAAGGCATTGCGTCCACTAATCAGCCGGTATATCCGATGGTGTTGAAAGAAGGAAGGTTCAAAGTCATAAGCACCTATCCTGCTGCAGTTGTGTCTCTAAAGGACTGGGTTGCTTGTCTGCATTCATGCATGCACTATTTCCACTCATGTGGGGGATTGTTGGAAATTGGATGTAATAACTTGAGTCGTGACTCATTTTATCTGATTTTTGGTGACCGGGTTATTTAATTTTTGAGGAATTAAATAGTGTACGATTGATCTATACTTGTAGTAGATAATCGTAGTATTTTTATTTTCTCAAATCTAATTTTCGGTGAGTGAGAAATAAATGGTTGAAATCGGTCACACGATTGGGCATTTATGATGTGTGAGAAAATGTGTTTAAAGCACATTTAATTATCCCACATTGATTTCTTAACTTAGTTAAGATGTGTATTTAAGTGTATTAACACATAAGTGTAATATCTAAGTGCACAAGGATGTGGGCCATGAGCCCACACGCACACACACACGCCCGGCTCATCTCGTCTCATCCTCGGACTTGGATCTTGGCAATTGGACTTTGGGAGTACGTGTGCTTTTGGGGCCTAGCTGTTACGGTTTTACGGTTCAGAAATGGACGGGTTGTGGAGCGGGTCGGCAATGGTACGACGGGTCGGATGCTCGATCTGCGGGCCGCGGGTGCACTTGGTGGTGCACGTCTAGTTTGAATCATGTAACTCCCACCTGGAGCTGGTGGAGTCAAGTGACTTGAAGTGTGTAACTCCCACATGGAGTTCGTGGCTGGAGTGTAGCCGATTGTAACTCCTGATGGAGTCAAAGGTCTGCAACTGCCTTGGACACATGTCGGAATCCGTAGGGGTCAAGTGTGTAACTCCCACATGGAGTTAGTGGCTGGAGTGTAACCGATTGTAATTCCTGGGGGAGCCAAAGGTCTGCAACTGCCTTGAACACGTATCGGAATCCGTGGGGACACAGGACACCTGTCGGGATCTGCAGAAGCTGGAGGCTATAACTCCTGAAGGGGCTTAATGACAAAGTTGTAAGCCCTGGAGGTTACACCACCTGGGTTTGAATACCCCCAAACTCTAGTTGTCTCCTAAATTATTTTATTTTAATTTTAGGATTCACTAATTGCATTTTAAGGTATATAATTTTTTGGGAAAAAAAAAAAAGAAAAATCGCAAAAAAAAAAATATTGAAAAATAATAAAAAAATTCAAAATGAAAAAATAAAAAAAATATATAGTTGGCACCTATACTCCACGCGCCCTGAGTCTTTTGATCATTGACTGTTATATTTAATTGGGCTCGGGTCAATTTGATGAGCATAGACCTATACACTTAATGTTAATGCATAAGAGACCACCTCAATTAATATAAAGTTTTAAAAAGTAGTACATTTGAAGTTATTTATTATCTTGTTTTGAATATGAACGACTTATACTCGAACCAAATATGAATTAATCTAGAAGAATAAATTTATTAACATTCTTTAAGTCTCCATACTTGCATCCAAACTTCAGCAAAGTTTAAATTTACTGAACGTGAATGTATGATAAATTTATTATTCGTGTTTATCAAGTAAAACCTAATCAAAGTTTTAAATAGGTAAATCCCAAATCGAATATCAAATTATTTAAGGGGTTTCTAAATCCATTACTAATTTTACTATCCGCATTATAAAAGAAAAAATGAAAAAATAAAATAATTTTGAAATTACTTAAATACCTTTTAATAAAATTAAGTCTGAACACATCCAAGGTGTTCGAATGTCAAAGTTCGAACACAAGGAGGATATTCGAACTTCAATTTTCGAACCATCTCCATATTTTTCTAAGTATAGGAGTCGTTCGAATTAATATTGTCGAACAACTTGAACTTGTTCGAAAATTATTTTTCCGAACATGTTCTTTTTTTGTTTTAAAGTTGTGTTCGAAAATTGAAGTTTGAACATAGTGAGGATGTTCGAATTTGAATTTTCGAACCAGCTCCATATTTTTCAAAGCAAGTGTCGTTCGAATTAATATTCTCAAACAAATTGGATGTGTTTGAAATTGTGTTTCTGAATATATTTTTTAGACTGAAAGACATTAATGTAAATGTACGTGGTGCAAAAAGTAAAAATAATAGTGTATGGAGTAAGTGTAGCGCAAAGAGTAATTTTAGTGGTGCATTTTGAAACTCATTTAATCTAGGTCTTTTGTTGAAAATTTGTGCCTACCCAATATGAGTACTACCTTAATATCATTTGGATTCTGCCATGTCAATATTTTTTTTTAAATTCCAGGGATGGAGCCATTTGGAGACATCCAAGTGTTCGAGACTTCGGTATGAAAGTGGACATTTCGAATTCGAGAATTTATTTATTTAAATAAATTAAAAATAAATATTTTTGAGTCCGAAATTCACGACTCTCTTTTCCAATCTGAACAAATAAATTAAAAATAAAAATCTTAGATTCGAGATTCACCGATCATCATTCCTCATCTGAATAAATGAATTAAAATGATGATGAATACAATATGTAGCTTTTTGATCCATCGTAGATTGGTAGTGCTGTTAACGTTATGTACCCATCGCTTCCCGGAATACCTGAGTCCCTGACTAGTCATTTTCATATCCTTTTCTTTATTTTATTAATTTTTCTATTTTACATACCCTTTTGTCCGCATAAAACGCAATTGCGAATTTGCGAGATTTCTTTTTTTGTATTTCAAAATTTTAAATCCAATAATCATAATAATATATATCTTCCATTCGAACAAATGCAATGAATCTGTTACAGCACAAGTACAATTTTTCTCAATTTCATCAGTCTAAAAATAAGTATAATGTGATTTAAATCTATAAAAATATACAAGCGCACGTATTACATTTTGTTATGTACTAAATTCAAGGTCATGGAAAGGCATAGCTAATGTGAATTACAGAATTACACATCCTCATATGAGAACGATGGTTATTGACATGGACACTACCTGCGCAGATCTTGCACAGATCGTGTCATGTCATTATTTTTTTTAAATTGTTGAAGCGTACAGTACACCATCTCTGCGGTCATGCAGATAGCAGCCAAAGGGAAGGGTAAAACTTTCCCTTTTCAACACCACCTTGATGGAATGAAATAACACATCAAATCTTTTTACGTTGTCGTATGAAATAACACAATCTTTTTAAGCCCTCATCATTCCTAGAAGTGAAGACAAAACACGTTGAAAATACTTGTGTTGGTTTATGGAGATAATTGTCTATCTAGAAGTCGAGTCTTTACATTTACGTGGCCCGCATATGACATAAGTGGTTCATAAATACGACACTAATCCTTTCAAGGACACGCAAACATTGGACCTCCTCTATATAAAAGTGAAAGCCCAAAGGTTTTGAATTCAATCATCCACTGATGTCCCCTCCCCCAACTAAAAAAAGGGCACTATCATTAGGTATTGTACATTGAATTCCAATTATTTAGACAGGTGAGCTATGATACAGTTGCAGCTAAAATTCAGACTTAGAACCCATCTATCATGAAATCTGCATTTCCTGTACAACTCTTACAAGGACTGGGAACCTAAAATTCAATAGTGGGCCAATAATCTTGCGTGTAACTGGAACTCTGGCAGATATATCCTAAGCATAAATAATTGGGCGGCCAAGATTTTTAGTATGAAGGTGTTTCTAACCGATTAAACGTGTGAACTTCCACAACTTGCATTTGCAGAATCCCAAAGGCAGCTCTTTCCAGCTTGGTCAAGCAATTGTTTGAGTGCCGCAAACTGTGAACTTTCTTGAAGCGCCACACCAAAATACATGGGCATTTGCTAAACAGACAATGATATGTGAATAAGTATATGGTAACAAGGGGAGAAAGAGAGTCGAGCCAAAAACAGTAAGGAAATAGTCTACCTTCGCAAGCCATGTAATGTAGGTAGCTGAAAAAGTTGCTTGTGCTTGATAGTCCCCAAATCCACCATCAGGGATGATTGTGCAGGAATGGAATAGCATTGTTTCATCTTCGATAAACATGGTAAGGTCCCAAATCTCAGAACTTCTGGAGCAAGAATGGGTGGAGATACTCTGGTCATCAATTGCCAAATGCTTCATCCAAAACAGTGAGAGGAAGCGACGATGAAGCCACAGAGACTTGAGAAAAAGCAGTACCAAAAAAAAAAAAAAGAATCAATAATCTTATAAATAACTCAAGATGGAAATGCATGTCGATATCAATTCATTGATTTCAACGTCAAGATAAGATGAGACCACCTGAGTTTTTGTCTGTTAAGAAACAACTCAATTGTTGATAGATGCAAAAAATAGGCCACAGAAACTCAGGTAAAGAATCATGAACTCTCCTGACTTTGCACTTTATATTGATCTGTACAAGTATAACTGCCTCTAGATATATAGTACATACATAATATCATGAACTAATACCATTTGATATATAGGCACACAAAACTAAAAGGAAAGTATAAAGTATGGTTCTTAATATCTTGTGTAAGCCATATTATCAGGTTTTTAAGTTCTCAATATTCTGAACAGATAGAACTAGGACTGTTAAAATTAGGATTTCCTAGTGTCTTGTGTAAGCCAAATTAAATCAGAATTTTGAAGTTCTTAAATTTATGATGTGCATGTCAGAGTGCTGTAGTAAGTGCATACCTCTCTTCCCACATACTGCCTTATCAACATTGCATCCCAGTCTAGCTCCTCCTGATATGCATCCATTCCCAATATTAGAGGAAATTGGGATAATGGAAATCAATATATAAACAGATAGATGATCCTAAGTTTACACCTGGGACTAAAGATGAGTTTTCTGGTTCTCTTCATCCAAAAATACCATAGATCAAAGAATCTTCACATTTGGCAGTTGACATATCAAAACACTCGATATTATTTAACAATAATTTCAAATTCTATAAAACTTATATATATATATATATATATATATATATATCTTCTTATTACTTATGACTCTTCTTCAGGAATTGCTCAGAACAAAAGAATGGGAGACATCTCTTGGATTCAGCCAAAGAATTGTATGCCGATAAATACAATGACTCAGAGAAAACTGGCCAACAATTCTGAAGAGTGGTTATTGCTGCAAATTTCCTAAGTATTAAGAGAAATCTTAAGCTCTACCTCAATATATCAGTATGTTATGATGAAACAGGCTGAATTTTTTCTCCAGTTGTTGGCATAATCTAAGTGTAGCACTATATTAGATCAGTCCATCAATTATGTTGTTTCAACTTTCAAATGCATGAGCCGAATAGATGGACAAGATGCAAGCACCTTCTCAATTGTAGCCAGGATCATCTAGATTATGGTTTTTCTCTTCCTGGTGAAAGATCATAATTTTGGAAAGTTCGTGTTATCTTGTGAAAATAAATTTTGCTTGGCGATCCTGACATTTCAAATAATTAAAAAGTGATAATAAGACCGAACCTTCCATATTCGACGAAGTTCTCCACCTGAATCTGGATCTTTGTTATGCCGTGAATTCTCTATCATCTGGGCCAGTAACCGCTGAAATTACAGGAAAAAAAATGTTAATTTGTGTGCACAGGCCATTTTCATTATATTTTGCAAATATTATTTCAAAAGCACTTGCTATTTCTCTAATATTACTCTTCTTCTATGGGCAGTTAATGAGAAGGAGGGACCAGAAGGCATGGTTGAATTCTCAATCAACTTCATGCAACTAGACACTCTCACCTCTATGGATTTACCACATGTACCAGCTATACAATGTGGGAAACTACAATATATTTATGCTCAGTAGAGATATACATGACTTGGCAAGTCTTGGATATAGTCATTATGTCAGCCAAAGATGTCTTCTATCTGTCAAGGCAATCTACAACAAAGCCAACATCTTTCAACTATATTCAAGGCAATAGAAAAGTAACTACATCCACTTTAATCACTCAGCCGAACCAAGCATATGCATGAAAAGACAAAAATATTCTTGCATGGCATTACCCAGCCAACCTAGCTCCCAAAAAAACAAACTTGGTTATCATAAACTTGCTCTTCAGTTATGTTCAGAATGGTGGGCATGCTAAACATAGAGTTTGAAACTTACAGCTCGGTAGTGGAAACAAGAGTTATCAGCGACGTGGAGTGCAGCCCAATCTCTAGAACTCTGCAATTCAAGTAGTACCTGGACAAAGCATAAAAGTCGTTTAGCAGAACCATGCCAAATTCAAAAAACATAAGAGGATACGGCACACAGGAGACAGGGAAACTAGGCCCAAATTTGATTATAGAAGAAATGGAGAATAAAGATCAATTCTCTATAAATGAAGATGATACTAGAAATAATATTAGTGCTGGCCAAATGCGTAATCAGCACAATTGGTCTAACGGGGGGGGGGGGGGGGGGATTCCAGGGGGTTTTAATTTATTCTGACCTGTGACTCTGCCATGTAGGAAACCAACCAGCAGCGGTGATTCCAAGCACGGTAATTCATTTTAGAGTTCTGTGACGAATAAAAAAATGGATAGTTACATTCATACATGCTCGTTATGACAGGATTATATGATTTCATGCAAGAAGTGCTCAAGTTGATTATCAGATGATTTTGTTCTGATTAAAAAGTTAGTTTCATCTAACCATGAGCCAGTAATATGGAATTTCAATTATGATAATGTCCTCAAGCTGTGGAATAATGAAATGGAATTATTTATGCAGGAAATCATGGTCAGAGGTTACTACATGCAGATCCAACAATACAGCAAATTAGCAACCCAAATTACACTTATGTTTTATATACATAAAGTGCTGTAAGTAGTCATATTGACCATTTTTGAGCAGATACAAATAGAAGTGAGAGAAACAGAGAAGAAGAACAGATAACCTTAAGGTTACAACTCCACACGTGACATGACGACATTCCTAGAGACAGAATAAATAGTGCTTCGCAGGAAAGGATTTACATTGCACACACAAACACGTCATCAAGACATCAACAAAAAAAGTAGCAGAGACAGCAAAAAATATCAACCCGCGAGACAAGATGGATTGACAGCAAGCACAGGAACCATGTATCATTATTGTGAGCAAATCTCCAGTAAAAACAAAGACAACTGAAGTAGCCATTACTTGCAGGCCAGCTTATGAAAACTGGGCAACAGTCACTTGGATAAAATCCAGGATGCTTCTGTTTAATCAGGAGCTCTGTAATTAGAACGAGAGCCATGCTTCTGATTTTAGATTTTCAAAGAGATTTTACTCCAGATACATTAGCAAGTTTTTAAAAGAACTGATACTTTGACAAGGCTAAATAATGTAAGTTCTGCGGAAGGCAAGAAGAGGTTCACTTGAAGAGGGAAAAAGTCTGATCTAGTGTTAAAGGGTAAATTAGTCTTAAACAAGAGTGCTGACCTAGGAAAACTAGATTAAGTGTGTGACCAGCAGTGTGATAAACTTGATGGCCCCACGCACCCAAACTTAGATGTCCATGTGATGGCATCCTTCACATTTGAGCATCTTTAAATTGCCTCCCATGTGAGCATTATTAAAATCCAAAGATTATGCAGATGAATACCCAAAGCTATCAAAGAAACTGCATATGCACCATTCAAACTAGAACTAAATAAGCATGTAGCTCGAACCCTACAGCTTGCATATTTTCTTTTGGTGTATAAGCAAATTATATTTTTCACATCATATATGGAAGCTCAAATACTAAATAAGATATACACAAGCTGACAAGCAAAAAGAGTATAAGTCAATGACAAGAACCATTACAAACTTTCCTTTAATGCAGCAAATGCATCAATTAAATTTTCAGAATGATCCAAAAGTTGTATATGCATCTTCACAATCCCGGATTGGAATTAAACCTCTACTATTTTTTTCACTAACTCGGATTCTCTTTTGACAATCTCTGGTAGATTTGCACACTTTCCAGCTATCATCTTGATCACCCACCTCCTATCAGTGAGGACACCACAAAGAATCAAGTTCAGAAAATCACATATATAACATGACACAAGTACACTTAGCACGGCAGCACCCAGTCATCACATGCATATAATATTATTCTAAGTGTGGGTGATTGCAACAGAAAAAGAATGTATATGTTATACGTCATGAGCTAAGAAGGTCAACAGATCTTACTTTCTGACTATGTGAATGAAAATATAAAAGTATGACATGCTTGCAGTAATGCAATTCATAAGACTATAAGAGTACAGATAAATGAGTGAACACGTCACCTGTGGCTCCAAGCACGTTCACTTTTTGGTGAATATGATAGAACTAAGGCTGATAAGAGCAGCTCATCCATAAACATCGGGAAAAGCAGCTTCTTTGACACAATTAACTTCCTAGAAGAGAAAAATATAAAAAGAAGTAAACTCACAGCATTGTCAAGTTGTAGTTGATCAATAGGACATCCTACAAAATGTTTGTTATCAAACTTCGAATCCACTGTCGAGCACTAGATCTCCAAGGGGTACAAAAGAAGATATTTACTTAATACTTTACTAGGCAAATTTATGATGTATGGAGCCACCAAAGAGATCAGAGATCAGGTCCCTGACAACTCAAGAGAACCATCCAAAAGAAGAAAAATCCCAGCACAGCAATGTCTAGGTGTTCAAAAAGCTCAGATAAAGTGTAGGAGATAAATTCCAAAAGTCAACAACTGCTATTGTGTGGATTTATGATTAAACATCACAATTTTTTTAATACAATAATTTGTTAACTAATTTGGATAGTTAACAGGTGAACCGCATCTTTTCCTCTAAACAGTTCTAAGAATTAATCTAGTATCATGGTTTCCATCAATTATAAACATTTTTTATACTTAATATGCTTTAAGAAGTTCATTTACTTAAGAACAAAAATCATTTTCGTACTCCCATGTTACAAGACATGAAAACTTATCGGACACAAAAGAACAAAAGAAGAAATAAGCAAGACTAGCATGATACTACAAATCACTATAAGCCGTAAGCTCATCCTTCAATATCATGATTGATTGGAGCATGCAAGATTATGGGTTAAAAAGAAATAAAAACTATGCGTAGCTCTTCAAGCTAATATTTGAAATAATTCTACAGCTTCCACCAAGAAAACTTTTTAGTGCACAACAGACCTGAATTCTTTTGAAGATCAAATTCAGGGCTTCACAGTTTGACCTACTCACTAGAAGTCCAAAATATTTGGGAGTAATACCCATCACTAGTACAGGTTTTTACAAGAACTGGTCAAAACTTGCCCATAAATATAAAACTTCCAAAGATACAAGATGATCATAGGTGAGCATATTTGAAAAAAGTGGGGAGAAAAATGTACCTGGAATTCCATGCAGTGCCAAAATCACAGCTTAGTAGAAGAAGTGCCCTGCTGTGTCTCATAACTTCAATTTCAGCAACGTCTAAGAAAGATGTTGAACACATTGATGCATTGTCATCTAATCTTTTGTCCTTTTTAGATTGGGAATTGCTCAACATTCTGTATCTTTTATAAGAATCCATGAATGCATCTTTAGCCACTCGATATAGACGAACAAGAACAAGGGTAGAGATACCCAGCTTATGATCATTATGCCAAAAGTAAGTATCAGAACTATGATCTCGTGCTGGTTCTGATTTACTAGTTTCATCCTCTAGCTGAGATCCATTAGCCCCAGATGACGAGGAAGGAAAACTATGGACCTCCTCGCTGAATACAGCAAACTGTGTTGGATGAATAAACCCAACTTCATCACTGCCGCCGGAGAGAGCGATTAATCACATTACAGGTGAAGTTGAAATAATATCAACCAATTTCTCACATTGCAGGTAAAGTTGAAACAATATCTACCATCTACCAAACTCCTAACAACATAAGAAATAGCAGAACCAACAGAAAATCATATTTACATTATTTCATGGATATTAAAATACTATCGAGTAGACTAGATGGGTAACAGTTCTTTAACACGAACAACTTGCATGTGGTGCAACCACAAATTAGGGGGATTTTCCAACACAGACAAACTTAACCGATTTCTAGATCAAAAGATCATCATTTAGCTGGTTCAATCATTAGGGAAAAAAAAAAGCAATAGCTTACATGTGAGGGTCAGATTCCAAAATACCCTCCAGCTGAATAAGAAGGTGAGATGGATCTACAGCAGCTTCATTCATTGCTGATGCGTATATGGTCCCAGCCAGTGATACTCGGACTCTCCAATTTGGGCGCCACACCCGTGTCGACACGACACGACACGGACACCCGCCAGATCCGGCCGAAAAATTCCAACACGGCAGGTTCTCGTCGGAGCGTAGCAGTTGCAATTTTTAAGCTTTTTTCAAGTGCGAACTCCGAAATTTGAGTGGCGACTGTAAACTCCGTGAAGAAGAGAAGTCGGAAAGTAGAAAAATCGAAGGACAGAGAAGAAGGATTTACACATTTTCATGGGGCTTTATATTAAATATTAATTGCACGTTTTTCAAATTTTACACCAACTTTATATTAAGTAATAATCACAAATTTTAAGATATTTATTTTAGGTCCATGTTATTTATTAATATTTTATTTTTAAGAAATATGGATATATTTAATTATATAAAAATGTTGTCGTATCCTCGTACCAATATTTAATTATTTGATTATTTTCGGCCGTATTCAAGTATCCTAAATTTCAGATGTTAAGAGGTCGGATTCCTAAATATGTATCCGTGTCGGACACCAGTGCTCGAGTTAGAGTAACATAAGCTGCTTGAAGCACGATACAACTAACTAATTTAACTTGAAAATGGCTAATTTCAGCAGATCTTATATCAAATTTTTTATATTAATGATTACAAAATATTGTAATGATCAAAGAATGATGCACAACAAGAAAAACTAAAATCACATCCCCATAAGTGTGTGATATCACTATAACTATTAGGTGCAATATGACTAAGATAACATCCATTTTTCAGGAAAAGAAACAGTGGAATCATGCAGGTTTGATGAGCATAGATATTTCACCTTCACTTTGCATTGTATTTAAAAAAAAAAAAAATCCCTGAGAATACTTTGAGGTTGTTCTGAATCAAATTGAGAATTGGAGAATCAGTATACTAGATTCAAAGCGGACTAAAAAAATTCAAATAGCCCTCAAACTAAAAAAAAAAAAAATCATTTCGAAAAGAAGATAAAAAAAATCAATACCAAAAGAAATCTCAACAGAAGTGCTTATTTTTCTATACGGGTATGTAAATTAAGACATCGAAAAGCGGGTAGCGGTGACAGTTAAAAGAATAAAAAAAAGGTAAATCCGTCCCAAACTTATTTATCAACATTCTCGCATTTAGCTACAATAGAATCGCGGTCTCAAACATATTGCACAAATTACTCTCCTAATTCAACTTTCTCTCACCTAGAGACAATTAAATTTCTCGTGCTCAATAAAACCTACAAGTTAGAGGAGAAAATGTATTATAATAAAATAAATTATTAATTGTACCTTGTTTTGATCAAATTCACCACTGGCTTAGAAGCCGTCATCGCTTGCTCAAATATTTTTCCTTATCTTCTTCGTGGGTTGTACTATCCTGTTTTTTATATCTCACTCATCTCTTCAGTGTTCTAATTAAACATTTCAAAATTTGTTAAAATCATACTAATTATCATCACAAAGGCAAATTGAATGGACCATTACAATACTTAGACATAGTAACACAATTGAATTTTCTCCACTCACCAGTGTCTGAACATTGGAATTTGTGCTAATGGCCAGTATTCTACACGATAACAAAAGATTTATTTTCATGTATGACAGGAAAATAAGTAGATCTTAATACAGATTGAAAAACAAAAATAGTAAAAAACACAATCTAATTACAAGCTAAACTCACTATTTGGCGAATCTGATCAAATTTAATTATAGCCAGCCTAATCGAGTTACACATTGATGCATTAACAAAGCTAACACAATTTGAAAGATAAACTAGTCAAAGTAGATAGCTAGTGTCGTTCAAGATGGGGGAAAAAACATAAACAATATACATCTTTAACATATGAGTGAAGCATTATTAGCTCAATGGGATAATACAAAATGTTCAAACTCAGGACATAGAGCAGAGATGTGATCCAAGTTATCTATTGCAACAATAATTAAACCTAGCAAAGAGAAAATTTTTCAAGAAATATAAGAGTAAAGAAGAACACAAATAACCCTAAACCCCCCAAAAAAAATTAGGGTTTGTCAATGACCTAAATCCATATCAGATAATACCATTATTAATTATTAATGACTTTGTTAGGAAAAATAATCAAAAGAAACCTTAAATGGAGTTTTGATGAGATGTCAAAACACTCTAGAAAAACTGAAGAAAAGTCCAACCGAACTGAAGACTTAGGCGATCTAAGTTGAAGGCTAAGCCAACCGAATTGAGGATCAGACAAATTTAACTGGAGGCTAAGTCAACTGGACTTAAGGGTTTGTCAACTGAACTGATAACCAAGCCAGCCAAACTGAATATCAAGGCAACCTAACTCTCCAGCTAAGTGTGAGCCGCCGTTAAAGAAACTGTCGCCGTAATAGCTAGCTGTTGGAGACTGTAAGTGTGAGCTGTCGACCTAGTTGAGGTAACATTGTAAAAAAACTCACTGTTACCAGGTTCAGCCAATTTTCATTCATTGTATAATTTGTAAGGTTAATTCATATTATATAGTGATCCCTTCTGCAGAAGGAAGAGAGGACGTAGAATTTTTGAGACTTCGAACCTCTATAAAATCGATATCGTGATGTATTGTTTTCATTATCTTAAACTGCTTATCTTTTGAAACTACGCACAAGATCACACGACTTGCAATCATCATACACAAATTGAAAATAGACAAACCGATAAGTTCAAACAAGTTAAAAGACCCTTAATGTTTTCTGCACTCTATTAAAAGTTTTTGGAATCAGTTTATTAACCCCCTATTAACTGATATCGACTCATCCGGGACCAACAGACTTCACAAAAAAAAAACCTTGCTCGTGCCTAAAAAATGAAGAAATAGAAAATCAAATCTTATAGAAAACTTCAATTTCAACTCTACTTGCACATGCTTAATTCAACGTTGAAATGCAAAATGAAGAACAATTAGAAAAACTTAACTCCGAACAACAATAGTCACTATGAAAAAATATATAATATTCACAATTTTGGTCAATAGTTTGTTCGAACCATGACATAAATTAAAACCGTATTAGCAACAAAAACTCATCAATTACCAATGAATTGCTTGGCACAACAGCCTCTGGTGTGGTAGCGTAGGTGACTATCGACGATGAGGGCTTGCTCAATTGCAAAAGTATTTTTATATACGATGTAGATGAAAAATATCGCTCAAAAATTGAGTAGCCAAAATTGTACATGTTCAAATGCTGCAAAATATATATGTTGCTACTTGGGTCGAGCTAAATGGGCCGGTTTATTTAAATACGAAGAAAGGCCTAAATGTAACGTGAAATAAGTCTTTGCATTGTAAGCTCGGTGGCGTTGCTGGTTTAAGCTCTCTCTGAAATCGATTTATTGCCGAAGATTGTTTGATGTGATGCATCTTTTTATCTTTACTTTTTATACATGCTTCATTTTATGATCGACCCAATTAATAAGGTCCAATTTTACTGTATTTTTAAGTCTGTCCGTTTATGGCCCAATAACCACATTAATAGTTTATAATTTATTTTATATATACATATTTTTTACGTATAAAATAATTTAATTTTTCTACTTACTGCATACTTTGAGTACTATAATTTCATTTTTTGCCTTTATTTTTAGTGTAGAATCATGCTCCTATTTTTATTTAAGTATAGATGTCTAGTTCGAGTGTTACATACATTGGGATTGTCCAATAAAGACTTCCAAATATTCATATCACAATTAGCCACTATCAATAGTTATCACTTAATTCGATATATAGCTCCATAATGAAATATGTGTGATTACCGGATCAAATCTTCTATTTACATTTTATGTGTCATTATCATTAATCGATGACATGTGCAGTAACTTCCACACCTATGTATTTGATGACATCAAAATGTACACATGTTAAGTGTTAATGATAATAGAACAAGAAATGTAAGTAACACGAAATGCAATCATAAATATAATCTTAATGATAATGGAACATAATATGTAACAAGAGATCTAATCCGATGTAATTGTATATTATTAGAAAATAGATACAGTAAAACCTCAGTAAATTAATACTCGTTAAATTAATAAACTTTTTAAGATAATATTTTTCTCCAGCCCCCGACTTGGATCAGTTGAAAATGTCATAAATATTGATAAGATAATAAGATAATATAAATTTGGAAAACTCATGTAGAAAATATATGGTCCCTTCAATATCATAAATTAATAATTCTAAAACTATATACATAGTTAATTTATTTTAGTGAAACGTAATTGTAGTGTT
This sequence comes from Perilla frutescens, assembly GCA_026008535.1. Taxonomy (NCBI): domain Eukaryota; kingdom Viridiplantae; phylum Streptophyta; class Magnoliopsida; order Lamiales; family Lamiaceae; genus Perilla; species Perilla frutescens. Next base: position 30,622,730 of record BRKX01000017.1, on the reverse strand, counting down.
TTTTATTTTTCTTAAAAGTACTACCGGATTAACTGTTCCAAAGGTACTACCATGTTAACTTTCAAATGTAAATCTTTTTAATGTATAAAGAATGATATATTTGTACTCACATAATGTGGAATAATATTTTTAGTGTATGTGGAATAATATCAATTTAATAACATGATACATAAATTAGTAAGATACAATGATTTTTTATATAATCAAAATTCATTTTCATTGAATCATTAAAACACTATTTTAATTAATGATATTATATTATGGATTAAATAATATTACTATAAAATAATAAATTTACGTAAAATCTCATGGCCCCAACCCTATTAATTTATAGAGGTTTTATTGTATTTTATCTTTAAAAAGTGTGGTTATATTTAATTATATAAAATTATTGTCGTGTTCTCGTACCCGTGTCTAATTTTTGGATCATTTTCGACCGTATCCACGTATCCTAAATTTCAAAGGTAAAGATGTTAGATTCCTAGATATGTATCCATGTCGGACACCCGTACCCGAGTCCGAGTAACATAGGTCCCAGCCACAAATAACCTAATGATAGAAAGAAAGTTAATTGGTCGAACAAATTTTATCTAGACTACAATCATATTGCCAGCATTCCTTCCCATTCTTTCCCATTCTGCAGCTACGCATAAATCAAAAAAGCAATTAAACTCTCTTGTTTGTACCTTGGGTTGTAAACTAGTTGACCTTAGCATCTTTCAATTATTACACCAATACTCACTCCCTAATTTGCCGCATATATAATTTTTTACCAACGAAGAAAGTAACGCAAGCTCGTCAAAACTCAGCACAAAAACACATGCTCAGACATTTCCTCTGTCATGAATACGAAGATGGCGACGGAAAACGACCACGGCCGCGGCGATCAATTTTTAAACTAGAATTATCAAAATTTATTTTGCAAAATCGACAACTCAACCTCTCTTAAAATTAAAATTGAAATCGTAGAAAGATTGCCAAAGAAATACCTTCGATACGATATGTAGCTTGAAGGTAAACAACAACCGGAACCGAGGAAGATGATGGCGACTGTGACTGGCCGAGAACAATGTTGTTTCTGGTCTTTCTGGATTCATGCTTTTGCAATCTCATTTCAGGTTGATTTTACAATGATTTGTTTAAAAATATAACCAAAATTTTATTGAAATTATAGATAAACACTTTACAATTTTATAATTTTAATAAAAATAAATATAATATTTTGAATTATTAATTAAAATGTTCTTATTAGGGTAAATTTTATTCAAATTTATTTCATAATTACTTTATTAAAAATTAACTAAAATTTCATTCAAATTATTAAAAAGTTATTTTAAAATATGTGGGGGCAATTTAGGTATATTGACACATTTATTACTAAAATTTCATTAAAATTGTTAAAAAGTTATTTTAAAAATATGTGGGGGCAATTTAGGTATATTGACACATTTTAATCACAATCATTTAATCCAAACATAATATTAATAATTAATCATAAATTATTAAAATCACAATAAAGCAATCCAAACATAAAATTATTAATCACCGGACCACTGATAGGTTAGTGGTCATATCCTCTATGATCGTCAAGGCTTGATCATGTCCTTTATTCAACAAGGAACCACCCGCAGAGGCATTCATAAGCCTTTTTAACTCTCCATATTACATCCATTGTAGAAGATGTAGACTTGATGATCTACCCCAAATCCATAATCGGGGCACTTTCTCAGCATGTCTCGGAACCTCTTCTGAGTCTCATATAATGTTTCGTCTTCAAACTGGTGAAACTGTGTAATTTCACCATTCAATTTGAGAGTAGCTCCAGGTGAGAATAACTTATGTAAGAACTTGTAAGCAAGTCATTCTCGGCTGTCTACAGACCCGGTACTCAAAGATTGGTACCATAACTTAGATATATCCCTCAAAGAAAATGGGAATATGTGCAATCGAATAGTGTCATCATAAACACCATACATCTTGATTGTCTCATAGATCTCCAGAAATTGCTGCAAGTGAGCATTCGGATCCTCAGTTGTTCGTTCCCCATATTGGTTCTGCTGAATCATGGAAATCAACCCAAACTTTAGTTGTTCGTTATAAAATAAACAAATAAAAACATCCATAAGGTATTAATTGTTTGAGAAGAATTAAAGAAAATAAATTTCGGAAGATTATATATGTCTCTAATCTTGAAAACACATGAATCTCTTAGTCTTGGTCTTGGTCTTTGCATTCCGATTCTATATTGTATTCTCTCAGTTGGCAAAAATAGGGTATGGTAAAAGGTGTCTAATTTTTGTCCAAATCAAACCTTAAATACCTAGTAAAATTAAGCCCAAAACCTATTCAAATTCGGATTGACACACAGAATTCGCGACCTTGCTAGTGATCCAGTCACTCACAACTCGGGTCGCGAGTCCATGTGTCATAGATGTAGCATCAATATTCATAAACGACTTCAAATTCGTGACCGTGCCCGCAACTTTTCCAAAGGCGAACCCCCTCCGAATAGCGAGCTTCTAGAAAACGGTCATTTGCTCATTCACAACCGTACTCATGAATCCACTCGTGAGTCCTCTTCTGTGTTGTTTCTATCTCGTTCTCGACTCAACTTCTTCATCATGCAATCTCGGAACATCAACGATCTCTTCTCTCGAAAATACACCAAAAAGGGAATCGATAGTTGTGCATTTTATATAACTTTTGGATATGAAGTGATGATGTTTAAGTTGATAGGTTGTGTGATTTTCATAGATTCTGTGCTCATTATGTTATCATTTGGGGGTTTTTTATGTATTTGTGAGTTTTGCAGCAATAGTAATGAATTTATGATTATTTGATGCAAAATAATCAAGTATATGCTTTTTTATGTGCTTTGAGAGCTAAAGAATGGATCAATTAAGCTTTAGGGTCGTATTTGTTAGTGCCACCGTCATGCACTAAGTATTTGTGTTGTTGAATTGGCGAGATATGTTCGACAATGTGTGCCTGGGTATGTCCCACGAAGTTTTGTTTTCCGCTGTGCAAGAAAAGAAGAACAGTTGGTGAACTGTTCCAGATTATGTCCCAGATAGAACCAGGGACACTCTATTTATGACAGTTTCCATGTTGAAAAGATCTTGCGCTGAACTTGTTTGGAAGGTCAAGATTAATTCATTTGACTTCCTTATGGTGTAGTTCTAGTGCTGATTTAACCCTCATACAATTGGGAAGTATCTACACACATTTGGAAGGCCACAAACCTCAACCCACTTACCATATTGGCGGCGGATGGAGATCGACGCCAAAGTTGAAGTAAAGTCTATATGAAGACCGAATTGAGGAGCAATCGGTACCACTTATATTTGGTTTAGATTCTAGTGTTAGAATCAGTTTGTGGTCGTTTGTAACTAGTAGTTGTTCATTAATACGTTCAACGTGATAGACTAGTTTTGAGTGTTTTCGAGTGAAACACGTGAAGGGATTTTTATTCCAGTTTTGTACGCAATCTCGGGAGAGATTGTAAGTTAAAGTCGTGGGTAGCTAGAGGAAGTCTAGTGTCACGGTTGTAAGGAGATCTTACAGCTTTCGGCTAGTGAAAGAGTTCGTGGAGAAGAACGGTCGACATAAGGAGAGAGTCCTGTATGTATAAGAACCCTAATACACTACACGAAGAAGTAACAATCGAATCTTCAAGTTTAGGCGTAGTCCCCCCAGAGTAGGTTGGTTAACCAAACTAGGTTATCAATCTCGTACGTATTTTACTGCTCTATATTTTATGTTCTTACATCTGTCCCACACATATCGTAGAACAGTTTACAAGCAGTATTGATTTAACACATTAAGAGCACGGATTATCATTTTTTCAATTGGCACTAGAGCAGGTCACCTTTCTTAAGGTGTGATCGTGGGTTTTTAATCCGTGTATTTTGTGTTGTTTTGTCGAGATAGACACAATGAAAGAAGGAGCCTCGACGGTGTGACCTCCGCTCTTGGATGGCAACAATTATGCCTATTGAAAAGCTAGAATGACAGCTTTCATACGTTCGATTGATGAACGAGCCTGAAAGATGGTGACTGAAGGCTGGAAGCCTCCCACCAAGAAGGATGAAAAAGGCAAAGTGGTGCTGAAGCCGAAAGAAGAATGGGAGGATGCCGACTTCCATGTCATAGGGCTAAATGCTAAAGCCATGAATGCTATCTTCTCTGCTGTTGACATGAATGTCTTCAAGCTCATATCCACATGTGACAAAGCCAAGGATGCGTGGGATATCTTGCAGACCACATTTGAAGGAACTAGCAGTGTTCGTGCATCTCGAATGCAACTGCTTACCACCAGATTTGAGAACCTTCACATGGATGAAGGTGAAAAACTTGCTGATTTCAACGCCAAGATTTGCGACATCGCTAATGAAAGCTTTGCGCTCGGAGATGCGATCTCTAAAGAGAAACTTGTGCGAAAGGTTTTGCGATCTCTACCCAGAAGATTCGCTTATAAAGTCACGACCATTGAAGAGGCCAAAGACGTGAGCAAGATGAAGTTACAGGAACTGATGGGGTCCTTGCGAACCTTTGAAATGGGACTGACAGATGAAAAAATAGTGCAGAAGAAAAGCATAGCTTTTCAGGCAGGTTCCAGTACTGATGTGCCAAGTAATGTTCCTGACAGTTCCAATCTTGCAGAATCAATTGGTTTACTTTCAAAGAATTTTTCCAGATTTACAAGACAATTTGAGAAATCATCTCAAAATTATTCTGCCAAGAATAGGTTCTCTAAACCTCGAAAAATGAAGGATGATGATTCCAATAAAGAGAAACTTAGAGAAGAAAAGTGTCGAGAATGTGGTGGTTATGGACACTATCAATTCATATTGTTCTACATTCAGTGAAAGTGATGATCCTGATGATAGTGAAAGTGATGAAGAAGGTGTAAGCAATCATATTGCTTTCATGACACACTCTGTCAAAAAGTCTGTGTCTGTATTTGTTCCTGACAGTATGGTCGAGAAAATTTCAGAATGCAGTGATGATAAAGAAGATGAAGAATTCTATGTGGAATCAACTATGGAGGCGTATAAGAAGTTGTATTCCAGTTGGATCATGGTGGTTGAGGTCAATGAAGACCTGTTAAAAGAGAATTCCAATATCTTGATACAAAGAGATAATCTCTCTACTCGCCTCAATGAGGTGCAGAATGAATTGTTGCAATCCAGAAATTGTACTCAAGCACAGAATGGTGAACTCCAACACCAAAGAAGCTTGTCAAAATGATGAACTCCGGATCATCTCAACTGGATGAAATTCTCTCCAAAGAAAATAGTCCTCAAGATCATTCTGGGCACCAATACAATGGCGCTCACACTTATGACATATTCTGTCAAGGACAGTCATCTGGAACAAAAGATTCAATAGTTCCAGAGTTGAGAGCTGAGCCAAAGAACAAGCAGCAACGAAGGAAGTCTCCTCAAAAGACACGTGTTGTGTGTCATTACTGTGAGAAACCTGGTCACATTCGACCATATTGCAGAAACTTGATCAATAACCTCCGAAGGATGAAAAGAAGGGGTTTTGCAGAATCTGATCAGTTTCCCAAAAGAAATGTTTGAAACAGATCCAGGAACAATCACAAAAATTATGTGGTTCACACTGCACTCAATATTCATGCAAGAAGTAGTTGGTACTTAGACAGCGGATGCTCTCGGCATATGACCAGAGATGCTAGCATGCTGAGCAATATTCAAAAAGATTGTTCATATCAATATGTTACCTTTGGAGATGGTGTTAAAGGTAGAGTGCTTGGCCGTGGATGCCTAAATGCGCATGAGATGCCCAACCTGGAGGATGTGCTGCTTGTGGAAGGTCTGGAAGCTAATTTAATCAGCATTAGTCAGTCATGTGACCAAGGTCTCTTGGTGCATTTCACTCGAGACAAATGCATTGTGAAGAACAAAAAAAGTGTTCTTCTGATGGATGGGGATAGATCGAGGGACAACTGTTATCTCCTTAATGTGAAGGGGACTTGCTTCAGATCTCAGATTGGTGAAGCAAATTTATGGCATGAAAAGCTTGGCCATAACATTTTTCGAAATGTTCAAAGACTCATGAAAACTGAAGTTGTGATTGGTGTTCCAAAATTGAGTATTGTTGAGAAGAAAAATCGGACGCTTCAAGAAATTAGCCGAGTCATGATGAAGGCGAAATCTGTCACTGACAATCTCTCGGCTGAAGCGATGAATACAGCATGTCAGGTTATTAATCGGGTATACTTCAGACCCAAGACGAGAGTTACTCCCTACGAGTTGTGGAAATGGAAAAAGCCCAACTTAAAGTACTTTCATATCTTTAGGAGTACTTGTTACATATTGCGAGACCAAGAACAGCTTGGCAAGTTTGATGCCAAAGGAGATGAATGTGTGTTTCTTGGGTACTCGATGAATAGTCGGGCCTATCATGTTTTCAACAAAAGGACTAAGACTGTGTTGGAGTCCATTAATATTGTTGTTGATGGTCTGGAAGAATCTGCTGCCCAGATTAATGAAGAAAGCGTTGATGCTACTATCGATGTTCCAGCATCTGTTCCAGACAGTTCGGAACACAGTGTTCCTGCAGAAGTAAGAAGTGAGAAATTGAATGTCTACAATCCTTCAAAAGGTGTTCAGAAGAACCACTTTACATTAGATATCATCGGTGATATGAGTGAAGGAGTTCGAACAAGAGGTGTTTGAAAGAACTATCATGAATTGATAGCCAATGTGTGTTACACCTCAACTATGGAGCCCAAGAATGTTAAGGAGGCATTGCAAGATGACCGATGGATTCAGGCCATGCAAGAAGAACTCTTGCAATTTGAAAGAATTGAAGGTGATGATTTCGATGAGACTTTTACTCCAATTACTCGTCTTGAATCGGTGCATTTGCTCCTTGCCATGACTGCTTGGATGAAGTTCAAATTATTCCAAATGGACGTGAAGAGTGCCTTCTTGAATGGGTACGTATCTAGAGATGTTTTTGTTAGCCAACTCAAAGGCTTTAAAGACCCCCACCATCTGGAGTATGTGTATAAACTGAAGAAGGCCCTCTACGGCCTTAAACAAGCTCCTCGAGCTTGGTACGAACGGCTAACCAAGTTCCTTCTAGAGAAAGGATATGTTCGTGGTGGAGTTGATCAAACTCTCTTCATCAAGAGAGAAAAATATGATGTAATCATCGTCCAGATTTATGTCGATGATATTGTCATTAGATCTGTCTCACACATAATGGTGGATGAATTTGTGGAGGACATGACTTCAGAATTCGAGATAAGTCTTGTAGGTGAACTAACCTACTTTCTGGGGCTTCAAGTGAAGCAAAAAGATGATGGAATCTTTGTGTCTTGAACAAAGTATGTAAGGAACTTGATCAGCAAGTTTGGCATGAATAGTTGCAGCCCAAAAAAAACACCGATGGGAACATCTTTGAAGATATCAAAAGATGAAGATGGTGTGTCAATTGAGCAAACCTTGTACCGAAGCATGATTGGTGGCTTACTGTACCTCACTGCAAGTCGGCCTGATATCAGTTATAGCGTTGAAGTTTGTGCACGCTACCAATCTAATCCCAAAAAAAGTCACTTGAAATCTGTCAAGAACATAATTAAGTACATAAAAGGTACAGCTAAGTTGGGACTTTAATTTTCTTATGATACAAACTCTAGTTTGGTGGGGTTTTGTGATGCAGATTGGGCCGGATGTACTGAAGATCGGAAGAGTATCTCAAGTGGATGTTTCTTCCTTGGAAATAATATGGTCTCATGGTTTAGCAAAAAGCATAATTCGATCTCAGTTTCTACCGCCGAGGTAGAATATATTGCTGTTGGGAGTTGTTGTACTCAACTCTTGTGGATGAAGCAAATGTTGCTTGACTATGGTGTCCCCCCAATCAATCCTTACCATATACTGTGACAATATGAGTGCAATAAATATTTCGAAGAATCCTGTTCAACACTCTCGAACTAAGCACATAGATATTCGTCACCACTTCATTCGGGAGCTCGTTGAAGACGGATCTCTCGTGATTGATTATGTTGCAACAGATGCACAACCTGCGGACATCTTTACTAAGGCACTTGATAGTGCAAGGTTTGAAACACTAAGATCCTCCTTGGGTCTTTATGTTCTCTAATCTTCTCCTCTGTGAGAAGACTCTCTATACAGTCTTGGTCAGTGATGTATGTATAGAGAGTATAAATTGACCATGGTTAATATGGTCTGTGAAATGTTGTGCCAATATCTGTCCTGGACAGGTTTTGCTATGGAGAAACGGTTACTTTCTAACGGCTAGTAGTGTCTTATTTTTCGTACCACGATCGATTCCACTTTCCCACACCAAGCTGCGGGGTGATATGTGTGGAATAAGTGAGTTAAGGAAATTTCCTTTTAGAATTTCCTAATTAAGGTCTTAACCTTATTTTTTCAAAAGAGACAGAATCTTAGCAAAATTTCCAAGTCGTTCTCTCTCTTTGGTGTTTGCTTGATTTTTATTGTTCGAACTTCAATGGTGGACAAAGCTGTTTCTTCTAAGCCCTCTCAAGCCAAGAAACCCAGAATTTCTACAGAAGACTTGCGACAATAGCTTGCAGAGCTTTCTCAACCAATTGTGTTCTCGTCTTCAATCGCCTCTGTCTCTGCTCTTGTGAAGCCATCTGTCGCTTCCTCCGAAGCCTCTGCTTCTATGCCAACATCTGTGGCACCTTCTGCTGTTTCGCCACCTAGGTCTGTGTCTGAGACAGATCTCACTGTTCAACCCTCTCCTAGGGTTTCTGAAGGGCCATCCTCTCCGCCCATGGTGTCTGCGGAAATCTTGGATGCTTCAATTGCGGCTGTTATAGAGAATGTTGGAGGTACTGAAGTCTCCTTGGCCTTTGATGAAGATGATGTCACCGCCTCTGCTGTTGGCGAAGATCCTACCTCTATTGAGAAATTTTCTGCATCTCTTGATGCTCTGAAGTTTGTTCAAGCTCCGTCTATCTCTACTGTTGTCCCTGTGTATAGTGACACGTCCATTGTCACTGTTCAAGTTCTCCTAGGTGAAGTGTCACCTGTTGCTGTTGCTGAAACCCTTGATCAAGGTCAAGGTGAAGAAGATGTTGATATCTCCTTCCTCGATGAAGATTCTCCTGTTCATAAGGCTGATTCTGTTCCACCTCCAAAGGCTACCTCCTCCAAAACTCGTGGGTCCAAACCCAAGTTAGAGTTGAGAGATGTTCCAGTCACTCCTCCGGTGTCTGATGATGAAGATAACACACCTATCGCCAATTTGAAATCGAAGGTGTTGAGTAAGGTTTCTGCGAAGAAGGTGTCTTCTTCAAAAACCCCCAAATCTAAGAAAGTTGCTGCTAAGAAGGGGTCTTCATCAAAACCTCCCAAATCGGTGAAGCCCTCTGGGAAAAAGGCTTTGGCTAAGAAGCCTGATGTTGTTCCTGCTCACCGTGTTACACGGAGTGTGTCTGAGCAGAGAATGGGGTTAATATCGAGACGTCATCGCCCACTGATGAAGCAAGCCAGAGCTCCTTCCCCCTCTGACGAAGAAGCAGATGATGTCCCTGAGTCTGTTCCAGACAGATCAGATTCCAATTCTGAGGACTTTGATTCAAGTAAGTTTATCTCTGCCTTTCACCAAAATCAATTCAAGCTTGTTGTTGGTCGCCCGTTGGTTTCCTGAGGGTTGTTTGGTTAAGTCCGATGTAGAGGAAACGGGTGTTGATTCTTTGTTGCATGATCTTCGGTTAGAGAAATCTGTTTATTCTGCTCCACCTTTTATTGCTGCTGTTGTATATGAGTTTTATGCCAACTTGTCCAAGCGCATGCGTGATGCTTCATATGAGCATGCTTTCTCTATTTTTGTGCGTGGTAATTGGATTGCTTTCTCTTCTGTGGTGATTAATGAGTTTTTGGGACGTGAGAATATTGTTGCTCCTATGCCAGTCTTTGATATGAATAAGGTTGTGTCGGAATTGACTGGGGGAAGTCGGTGTGTTTGGCCCTCTGGGCTTGCCCTGTTAGCCTCTGATTTGAGTGTGCGGTATTCGATACTACACAAGGTTGCTGTTCAGAATTGGTTGCCAGTACACATGATTCTACTGTGGGCAAGCCTATGGCTTTGTTGCTGTTTAAAGTAGGCACTCATCGAGAGTTCAACCTTGGTCTGATCATCTTTGAGCATGTGTTTGCTAATGCTGAATCCTTTCGTGCCCAGCAGCCTGTTGGTTATCCTGACCTCATCTTTAGCATCATTATGGCCCAGCATGATGTTGTCTCTACCAATGATGTGTATGCGCCTGTCGCGCAGCTTTGACAATCAGTCACAAGCTATTCTCATCCCAGCATGCTCCGGATATTCCTGCCCGCGATGCTGGTGAAAGCTCGAGACCTGTGCCCACATCTGTCCCAAACAGATCTGCTGCTTCTGTTTATGTCACCTCTGTTTTCTTTGACATACATATCAAGTCTCTGGAATGTGAAGTGGTGTTCCTGAGCAAGTCCATTCGGACTTTCAAAACTAGGAAGCGGGAGTTGGAGGCTTTGCTGATTGATCTCCGAGCCAGAGCCCTTGGACTTGCCTCGCCACTTGATGTGCCGAGTGCTTCCTCTGTCCCAGCTGCTGATAAGCCGACTGATGTTGTTGTCGATGATGTTGATGATGCCTCCCCGGCCTGAAGATTGATGTTTGCCATTTCTGGCAACAATTAAGGGGGAGAAAGATGTTTGTGGATGTTGGTGAATGAAGGCCAATGTTGGTGAAGGATGGTATTTCTGCTGCTGCTGTTGTGTTGAGCTTGTGCTCATTTTTTAAATGTTTGATGGTTACTAAACAAACAATTTATTGGGGATGCGGTTTATCCCACTTTATTTTTGTTGGTCTGTACTATATTTTTGATCAACTGACAATGCAGTTCTATACTGCAAAACAATGCTCTGATTGTGATGAAGACACTCCCAGTTCAGATTCAGGGGGAGTGTGCTTGTAACTGTCTCGGACAGTTTTTAAATATATCACTCTTTTTGATATATTGTTGATCTGCGATGGTTATTCAAGTGTTGTGCAGATCGTGATTATAATTGTCAACCATAAACGCCAAAGGGGGAGATTGTTAGTGCCACCATCATACACTAAGTATTTGTGTTGTTGAATTGGCGAGATATGTTCGACAATGTGTGCCTGAGTATGTCCCATGAAGTTTTTTTTTTCGCTGTGCAAGAAAAGAAGAACAGTTGGTGAACTGTTCCAGATTATGTCCCAGATAGAACCAGGGACACTCTATTTATGGCAGTTTCCATGTTGGAAAGATCTTGCGCCGAACTTGTTTGGAAGGTCAAGATTAATTCATTTGACTGTCTTATGGTGTAGTTCTAGTGCTGATTTAACCCTCATACAATTGGGAAGTATCTACATACGTTTGGAATGCCACAAACCTCAATCTACTTACCATATTGGCGGCGGATGGAGATCGATGCCAAGGTTGTATAAATGAAATATTTCTATTTATGAAATTTTGGGATGTCATACCTTTTGATCGATTGTAGGTCCCTTTGTAGCGGACGCGTGCCTGTTGACTGTGTCTCAATTAGATTGAATTGAATTTCCTATGATTTTTCGAAGTTGTTTCCCTATTTTAAGTTGTTCCATTTTACATCAAATTTGTTTCAAGTTAATTGAAGAGTATCGTAAGAACCTATTATCGATTCGTGTTGGGTTTAAAACCCGAGTATTGCGCATGCAGCATGTCTAGTCGAAGTAAAATTAATAAAGCTCTAATTGAATTAAAGCGGATATTAGATTAATTCCGGAAATAGTTATTGCTCCTGAAGCAATGATTGATCCTTGTAGGATTTGTGTGACTTACGAGGAAGGTAGAGGATTGAATCTCGAGATGGTTAGAGCAATTGAGCCTTAGGGGAACTCGGGACGGAACTCTGGATGGTTGCTCCGTCCCTAGGACCGTGATCAAGTTTGGATCCTTGTTATGACGTTTATATCTATAAGGTGGGCTATACTATCTTTGCAAATTGTATCTTTCGAGTTATTAAACTCTGCTTTATTAAAATTGCATATGTGACTATTTGTGTTAAATATTTATGTGTTACTATATGTTGTCGGAGTCTCATATACCAGCGTTGTGTTAATGTGAGTAGGTACAGTATTGCATTCATTATTCGTCATGCCATATTCCTTGTCGAAAGACTAAAATGAACGGTTACACTCATTGGTTATACTCATAAACTTTACGCGTTGGTAATATAGTAGGGGTTGGGGGCAGTTACTTGTTATACTCTTAAGCGCTTACGATAAAATATTTTGGTGAACTTAGGTTGCTTCCAACTTTAAAACCTTCTAAACTTCACTATCTGTATGGATACAGATAGATCACTTTTGAAAAATGATTTGTATAACTTAATTGTGAAAACTTGCCCACTGAATGCATTAGTACTCAGCCCAAATCTTTTCAAACATTTTTAGGTCAGTAGGCTGGAGCGTGGAGGTGACGAGGCTGAAAAATGGGCTATTGTCATTTACATATTTTCCCGATGTCTCTTTTTGTTAGTATTCTATTAAGAATCGAGCTTACACATTTATGATATTCTTTTGCTAAATGCTAAAAACTCTAATCTTGATATTATGGACAAACATGTGTTATTATAAAGCATCTTTGGTTGTTCTGAGTCTTATGTTGAGGTTTTATTAATCAGATTACCCCTTTTCTTCCTCACTTCTTAATTCCAACCCCCGTAGCGTCCATTTCCACGGTCTTTCGGGATCGGGGTGCTACAATAAAATACAGAACTTCACATAATTACCATCATCAATTCATATCCAAAAATTATGTAAAATACACCACTATCAATAATTTAGTACTTACAATTAAAATAGTTTATAGTAACGGTCAATTATCCCCACCCAATTTGTACCATCCAAAAACTAAAAATAATTACCGTCTAATTTGTCTCCATTAATGACTATATAAATAGCCACATATCTAACACGATTGTTAGATAATTTGAGTTCTTATGCAATAATCAAAATATATAATGTTATGATTTATTAGACTATACTTTTTCTATATGCAAATTGGTGTGCTCTTGTGTTTTGTTCGACCCAAATTCAATTTACATTATTTTTTTTACCCCCGACATTATAAAAATAATTTGTCAAAGCTCAAATGCAAAAGACATTATGCTCTTCCAAGTATCTAAAGGATCAAGATCATCCACAACTAAATTTTCAAGTTGGGCAAAATTCACCAAAAATCATTACAAAGATGTTGATCATGCAAAATGAAACACAATGTGGTAAGCCTGCCATCATCTCATCCACCAACAAAAGTCGAAATAAGAAAGTTGGCACAGTGTGATAGACAAACATGATATTCGATTTTTAATTCTATTATATTATATAAGATATTTTTTATTTTAATCATGATTATTTTTTGTCATATACCTAACTACATTGTATTTTTCATTTCATATGAATGGTTTATATGCTTATATTTCTCAATTAGACGTCAATCTTTTTTTTATTATTCTTTGTCTTCTTGATGATTTCCAATTATGACGAGCGGTGTTTCAGATTACCACCTCATTAAAGTTCTAAAAAAGGATATGATTATATATATACATTCACGATTTTTCTATTGTATTTACAACAATGTTCTTTTACCCTTGGAGTCAAAGTTTTCCTGAATTAATCATCTTATATATCTTTGTCAAATTTTATTTTCTCAGCATAGTTGAATTTTTAATCATTGGCTCACGAATATATTTACTCTACAATTAAACCTGACATCGGTTGAGAGTTTTTAAACTCACACTTGCACCATGTTAAGTGTGGGGACTCATTTAAACTCGATTAATACTATGCCAATAATTTCATTTTACTTTTTTGAAATTTGGGATTAAACCTAGGCTCTCATAAGGCTATTAAAATCACGATGAATAACACATATTTTTTGTGGTCACAAGGTTATCAAAATCACTATAAATACCACATATTTGTGGTAGTATGCTAATATATTTAATTTTATGATATATTATCCAAAGTTATGTATCGTTTGAAAGCTCTTAAATTTGGACGATTACTAAAAATCACAAATTTTATAGTTTAGTAAGATTACTTACATGTATGTATATTAGTGGGTGATTGAGAATCAATTCCAAATCCCCCCATCCAAATAGAAGTAAAAAATAATGGTGTAATATATGTGTGTGTTTGCACATTTTTTTCTCCAAATTTGTCATGTGTGTTTTGTTTTGATTTAATCAAGCTCATAAATCTATTTTTCTTCCACATGCACATGCATAGTTTTAAATTATAAATGCATAAAAAAATTATCGTGCATTGCACACTTAAAATATAAAAAAGAAAACAATCATATAATGATTTATTAAATGATATTCCTTAAAATAGTCCTTAAGTGTTTTTTTTAAATGTTGATTTTCTATTTTTCTTTCATTTTATTGTTTTTTTTGGCTTGACTATACACATGTATACTTAAATGTGCATATTATTTTCCTAATTGGAATAACCCACACAAATATATATATATATATATATATATATATATATATATATATATATATATATTATTTTTTAAAACTAAAAATCCGTGCATCGCACGGGAGAAAAACTAGTCTTTATATATATATAATAGCACAATGGTCTTCAAAGTAGTAACTTTTATTTTTTCTTGCCTAAAATATCTTTCCAGAATTAATAATTTTTATTATTTGCATTGTGGTATAATTAATAAAATAGTTAAATTTAGAGGTAATTAATATAAAATAAATTAAAAATTGCAAATAATAAAAATTACTAATTATGGAAAGATGTTTTAGGCGGGAAAAAATAAAAATTACTATTTTGAAGATCTTTGTACTATTATATATATAAAGATAAAGATATTTCCGCCTACGTGACGGTTGACCTCTTGTAAGATAGGTTGTTGCTATATACAGTCTTAGGGAAGGAGAGGAGCTAGTCTCAATCCCTATACAGATCCATCACATGAGTATTCTTGAATGAATTATACTGTATTTTTATTTTACTTTTCTCAATCCCTATTATTTTACTTTTCTCAATCCCTATACAGATTCACCGCTTGAGTATTCTTGAATGAATTATGTTGTATTTTTATTTTATTTTTTATTGATAAAAGTAATTTGTAATTATTATAAGATGGTGTGCCGTAGGTGCTGCTTAATGCAAGTATTTAATAGTCATAAATAGCATGAGGGAATAGCTAGTATTATAAATATTGATGGACCAAAACTCTATTAAAATGTGTATTCATATTACCAATATCGAATAATAATAATAATATACAATAGATGGTGGTGTTAATTTTTTTTTTATATTAAAATTGGCTTCCAATCGGTTTTGTTAAAATCGACCGAAACAGAATCCATCATCTGGGTTCGGTTTATTGGTTCGGGTTGGCCCAACTTTTTTCGGTTTTGTAGTTTCAGTTCGATTTGACTCGACCGAATGCACACTAATACTCTCTCTACTTTTGCACAAACGTGAGTGGCCGAAAATGCAAATTCTGATATCTACGGGGACTACTGATCTAAAATACAATAAACCCTAAACCCTACTCTCTTTTATCCAAACACTTTCACATCTTTCTGTCATCGATCACCAACAAAAATGGCGTCCAGATGCAGCAGAATTTTCCAGCGGACTTCTGTTGCTACCCTCAAATCGGCCATTTCGAAGCCAGCTTCTTCTTCTCTCAACAGATCAGCCACCGCTTCGCTTCCGAGGCCCTCTCTCTCTTCAAATTCAGTGTCCTCTCCCCTTCGTCGATTCTCTCTCTCTAGGTAAACCCTATATTCTCTTAATTTTATTTACTTTTAGTCAATTTTTTTGCTTTCCTTTTTAGTTTGCAATAATGTTGGCGGGGGTGTTAGGGCGTCATCAGAGTTGCGAGCCGTGGCGTCGATGCTGCCGCTGCACAGTGCGGTGGCTGACGCGAGGATGACGTCGTGCCTGAGCTCATCTTCTAGGAGTTGTCGGGCTCTTTCTCAGGGTACACTCTGCTGCACTTCTCCAGATCTCTAGTATGTTTTTATTTTTATTTTTTTATATATTTTTCTGGTTATTACATTTCTAGATAATCATGCTGAGTTTTGTGGTCTATTTTTTATAAGTTATTGGTTAATTGTGTTGTTTGGAAATGATTGAGATTGTGCTACAATGTTAGTCGAAAAGAATTATTAAAAGTCACATTAATTCAAGTAACTAAAAGTTGGAGGAGCTAAATCCATGTATTTGGTGTCATGTTATATCAAGGAAATGTGATTGGGATGGGTGGTTCATTTGTCTCATGAGCTAGATGCAGTAATTACGGTGCTTTCCGCATTACATTAGAATCTGTCCCAGGAATATAGTATTACTTTGCCATCTAATTAGACAGACTCAACTATTACCTTAGAATCTATCCCAGGAATATAGTATTACTTTGCCATCTAATTAGACAGACTCAACTGATTTTTCAGATAAATATTGCTAAATCCCTCGTACATATTTTTCTGGTTATTTTACCTTTGCATAGTTTTGTGGCATTAACATACCCTTGTTGGATTGGTGTCTATGTTTATGCCCATTGCCATGCATTGAATATTTACACACGTTAAGATTTTCCCAGTTTTTCATGTGCAACTTTTAGGGAATGGTATGGAGTGGGAGTGGCATTAGCGCTCTTGATGATTCATCTTAGTTAGTCTGCATCTTTTCTGATTGTACTTCATCTATGCATAATGCTTGCTGACTGTTTTAAGTTCTTTAGGAACTGTACATGAGCCATATAATTTCTCAAATGTGTGTTTTTTGTATGTGTTCGATTTAAATATAAAATAGAGAAATGCTCCCTTATAATTTGGACTTTGTTAGGATAATGTGTGAAACACAAAGCATTGCAACGCTTGTGTTTGAATGCATGTTTTCAATACATACATATATATATATATCTGTGTGTGTGTGTGCCTTCATAATCCCAAATAAGCTCTGTTATGTTTATTTGATTCATGGGAGGCATAGAGTAAGTAACTATGGGAGTTCGCTGATAATACCTTCCTATTCTAGAAGGTGTTTCAATAGTACCTCACCATACAAACACCGCTATATGGTACTAAGTTGCTTATTGTTAGCATAACGTGTGAAACACAAAGCATTGCAACGCTTGTGTTTGAATGCATGTTTTCAATACATACATATATATATATCTGTGTGTGTGTGCCTTCATAATCCCAAATAAGCTCTATTATGTTTATTTGATTCATGGGAGGCATAGAGTAAGTAACTATGGGAGTTCGCTGATAACACCTTCCTATTCTAGAAGGCGTTTCAATAGTACCTCACCATACAAACACCGCTATATGATACTAAGTTGCTTATTGTTACATGACATGAAATATCCAGAAAACAAATTTCCAAGTATTCTTAGCGTTCCCAGTTCTAGATTATTAAAATATTTCTTAAAGTTGTAAATAACGTCAGAAACTTGCTAGAAAATTCTTCAGTCATTCAACTGATTGTCTAATCAGAAGTAAGCTGCTATTCAATCCTGAAGTACAACTTGATTTTAAGTTGGATGATGGCTGCATCTTTCTTAGTCATGGTTATTCCCTCATCGCTCATCTCTTCTATGACCTCCCTAGTAATAGTTGGGTCATTTTTTTGAGTGGACGGTAATGATCATCTCTCTGACTGGGATATTTGGTTCCTGCAGGCACATGAGTTTCCAAATGCTTGAAAGAAACACGAGAAATTTTCAAGGTCTTCCATTATGATTCAGTGCATTACACTCATGTATCGATACTTGGATAATGTACTAAAGAAACTAGTTTATTTGAAGTAAAAGATCATAAATTCCTTTCTCTTAATGATTTAAAGTACCTGCATACGATGTTTTTAAAAAAAGGAATAAGATGCATCCTTTTTTCTGTTTTAGTACTGAGCTTTATAATTTGTTTCTTCAATATTCTTAGTGGAACTATCTATTTCTGGAAAATGGGGCACAATGAGATGTTAAGGAAAAAAAAACTTACTCTTATCTGATCGATGTAGTTGGATAGGTATTCGATTCTCAGTAGTGTAATTGTTATTTCTAATTTCATGTCTGAATTTTCATCATCTGGTATCTCTGATGCCTGAGCAATGTGATTGATGGATTATATTTTTATTGTGTGAGTTCGCTTGTGCACTCCAAGCATAAGTCTTAGGAGCCCATTTAGCAGTCAAGAAAACTGCTGTCGGCTTTGGGTTCTCGTAATGGAGCATAGCTAATGTTGGGGTCATACATTGTCGAAATGAAGTTAAAATTAATTTGAAAGAAAGTTTATATCAGAAATTCTTCTGTGGTGTATTTGTTGCTTTCTGAATAATCAGTTGATTAGTTATTTCAAAGCAGTATGCCCACCTTCCCATCCCTGGATTCATTCTGAATGTCAATGTGAATTCCTGAATTGCTACTTAGGGAAGATGTTTTAAATCGCAAGACTAAATTTCTCAGTTCTTGAATTGGTCTTCATTACTTCCCTGTCAATTGTGTGTTGGGTTAACAAACATGGTGACATTAGTTCTCCTTTTTCCAGATGAAATTGATGGGACGTGAGAAATTTACCCCGAGGTGTGTCTTAGTCTTCTGCTCTAGAGTTGCTTCTGAAGATGCTCCAAATACTTATATATTTCAGGTCTTGATAATCAACTAGTGATAATATTCACTTGCTGTGTAGCTTTTGTACGTACCCTCATTTGTTCATTGACTTCCTTAACGAAGGGCTTGAAACTGATTTCCTCATCCTTGACTAGGACCATGATTGTATTTATTGTTTCAACAAGTGAATAAATGATATTGCTCCATTCTTGTTATTCTTGTGAGGTGTCATCCTTGTTGGTCGTATGAAACAGTTTTCTGATACCGGCTTCTTTGTTTGTTGTATTAGAGCTTGGCCTGTCAGTTCCGAGGTGATGACAGAGTTAAGGAGTTATCTTCTTGTGACCGGGACGAAAGGCAGGCTAGGCTGGATGTCTGTTGTTTCGAGCCAGCCTCGTAATTTCTGCAGAAGTTTCCAAGGCACAAAAAACTCATTACAGTTGTGCCAAAGCAACAGAATTTGATTCAACTTGTGGAGGTCTCTCTTTTTGATTGCTCTTTACCCCTACGTTTTTGTTAACATCACTGAACAAGTGTCTCTGAAATAAGGTGTCATTTTGAACGAGGGAATATTGGCATATAGCATGTACTTCATAATTTTACTTTGTTTTATTTATCCATCAACTTCTGTTACACATAATGCCAATGTCACGCCCAAATGAGATGGATACATTAGAATTGGTTATACATAAATAAGAAATTAAATATGATTTGTTAGATAGGACTCACTACATATGGGGGAGTCATTCAAAACTTACGTACTTAGCTGAAAATGATTTTTTCAGAATTAAATCATGACAAAAAAAATTAATATGTTACCAAATACCAACATATCGTTGTATGCACATTACTTTAATATGAATAAATAAGGATGTGATTGGTATGGTGGAATGGAATGGAATAGAATGGTTATTCTTATGTCCATTTTCATTCCACCGATTGGTATGGTTTATTCCAGATGGAATCGCTATTTTCCTTTCACTGATTGGTATGGTTTATAATTGGGAATCACCATTCCAGATGAAATCGCTATTCCCCTTCCAAAAAGAAGGGGAATAGTCATTCCACCCACCCCATGGGTTGAACTATTCCCAATGACTAAAAAAATTGATATATGATATATTTATACATAATCATGTTTTATAATATTATTTTATTATATTTAGAAAAATAAATAAAAAATCAAATTATATAATTTATTATTATTTTTTTAATTATTTTTATATTATTTATTTATTTTCAAAATATAATTTAAAAATATATGTTAAAATCAAATTTTGATAGCTTTTATAACTTTGTTGAAGAAAAATGAAAGTGATGTTGAAATAAATATACCATAAAAATATGTTATAATACAATATAAAATATTTATATATTTGATATAATTTAATATATTCAAATGAAAAATTGAAATGTTAAAGTATTTTTCTATGAAGTAAACAATATTTTTATTAACTTATACAAATTATTATATGCTGATTAATTAAATATTTTAGAATAAAATTTTTCAATAAAATAAATAAATTTTAATTTGCTAAAAAATTAGAAAAAAACATATATTAAAAAAGAAAAATGACATTTAGAAATATAAAAGATAAATTAAGCCATGTGTTGATATATATTAGCTATCACGCACACTTTATTCATTTATAAAAAAAATTTTAAAGCACACAAAATATTTATTATATAAGATTAAAAAAATGATATTTCATTCCGTAGACATACCGATCATAAGAATAGTCATTCCATTCAGACACTCATTCCATTTCTAAGTTCATTCCGTTCATACCTAATTACATTCTATCATACCAATCACCTCCTAATAGCTTTATAGCTTGTTTATTATAATGTGAATAAATCACCACATTATAAATTTTGTTTATAATTCATATTAAAAAAAAATGAATTATAAACAAAAATTGAGTTTTACGTATATTAAAAAATAAAATTAAGAAAAACAATTCAAATAATCTCATGTATTTTTACAAAGTTTGTATCAATCATTGGAAATTTTCTCACACGCACAAAACATGAATGTCTTGGTGAAATACCAATAAACAACAATACTTGTGGTAGTGAAAATGTTTATGAAATACATATTGTGTGTCAGTTGTGTTATTTCAATTATTACATAGTTAGAGGCTGGTGAGTTGTGGGTGGTTATTTTAGAGTAAGTCTATTCAAAGCCCAAATATCTATGCTATATAATTTTGGCAAATCACTAAAAGTCTGCACATTTAATGATTGATAGAAATACGGTGAGGACATTTGGAGAAAATTTCCCGAGTATGAATTATTTAATTTTATAAAAATTATTAATGTTACTAAAAAATATTTCAAAAAACAACAACATGAATAATGAATTAATAATATTGTAGGCTTAAATGATTTTATTGGTTCATGGACTTGAAATTGCGACTTTCTTAATTAATTAATTATTTAGTAATCTAAGTATTTATTTGTAGGAATAATAACAATAATAAGTGGCACGTGACAGACATGCGGAGATTCGCAATCACGAAGATTTGGGGTTGTTTAAAGTTTAAACTTTGGAGTGCTATTATTTTCATTTAGTTGGAGTTTTGATATCTCAGGTGTTAATACAATCATCATAATAATCTTATTATTGTTAGTTACTATAATTGTCATCACTAGTACTCCTTCCTTCTCTCTCTTGCGCGCATACACCTCTTTTCTGCTCCAAGGGTTTGTAATCTCAGCACTAATTCCGTCCTTCCGATCTCAGTTTTGTCCGGATTCTAGGGTTTGTTCGCTGCATCCATCTGGGATTAATTTCACGTTTCGCAGATTCTGAATCTACGAAGATCCGTCAGGGGAAGAAGATACCTCCGGCGTTTCCTGCTTTCCGCTGGTCGTTTCAGGGTTCTGATTGATGGTTGAAGAAGCGCCCCAAGATCTGAGGGCCGTGGGCGATATCATAATTTGAGGAATTTTGTGAGAAATGGATTTGGATTTCAATGGCGACCTCGCGAGCCTTGATGCCGAGCTCCTGCAGCTCGCTGAGGTGTCTCCTTTGGCCATCAAGGCCCATCCCTGTGTCGCTGTGAAGCTTTTCGATCAGTGGCTGTCTCTCCCCGAAACCAATTCTTTGGTAATTTTTACGTTTTTCTTGTTTTTTTTTTTTTTTCCAATAGTTCTTGTATTAGAGTTTGGTAAGGTTAGCTTGCCGCATGTGAGGGTTGGCGTTTTTTAAAAAAGATGACCATTTAACATGCAATTCATATTCTCACGTTAGTCCATTTCGAGAAGATTGCAAAGAAGAGGAGTAATGTAAAGAGTTTTCTTGTAGTCTGATGTATTTTTAAAAAAAGGCATGCTGTCCATCTCTGCATTTTGTGAGGATGTCTTTCATTGTAGAATGAGGTGAATGTATTTGAAATGTGCTTATAAACAATATAAAACTTGGCCTTGCTGTAAGGGAAGGGAAATGCAAAAGTTGATTGTCCAAGTCGAGGACGAAATAGGTGTGCAATTCAGTGGTTGCATCCCTCCATCAATCATGTTAGTGCTCTTAAATCTTTAACGAGGGCCAACTAATTTCTCTGACCAAATTACGAACTTGTCTTACCAATTAATCTCCTGATAGTCCTTTTAGCCTAACCAGAGCTTTTCAATTTAGTTCAGCAGGCTTACTTAGCTGTAGTAGCTTCATATGATAACTATTGCTGTTGTTTCTGGACATGTTTGTTGCTTGTATGATTAGTAACATTGGGAGGTTGCAAATCATTCACTGGTACTATATATTCATGAAATTTAGAGGATTAGTTGTTGTAGATGATAGATGGGAAATCTTAGGGTGTTTAAATCATTTAAAATGACCTTTAAGTGCAAATATGCTAATCTCAAATACTGGACATATCTTTTTCTCTCTGTAATACCCCTATGCAATTTTAGAACGTATGTTTCTGTGACTTGTTTCCATCTCAACTCTCCTGACACTTCATCAGCTGAACCCTGTGTTCCTGATCATTCTTGTGACATGAACATTTTGGTTCCTTAGAATATGCAAATTGCATGTAGAAGCAAGTTAGCTGACAGTTTCTTGCAGGGTTTTCCGTGTCTATGTATTTGGGTTTTAATATTCTTATAGTTGGAATGAAAATCAAATTTATGTGCAAAGGTCCTCTGATTTACAGGTAAAATCCTTGCTTAATAATGCCAAGGGAGTTGGTCCTTTGAATGTCTCTGGAACAACCTCTGGCACAAATGCTGCAGCAAGTAATTCACTGCCTTCAATGTTTCCTGCTGGCAGTACGCCACCACTCTCACCAAGAAGTTCATCAGGTTCGCCTCGGCTCACAAAACAGAGGGCAGGTCCATCTGTTTTAGGGTCACCCCTGAAGTTAGTGAATGAGCCTGTGAAGGAGAATATACCTCAGGTTTAATTAGTTGATTTTTGATATTTTAGTGGTTATTTATTCAATTTATTTCATTTATTGATTGCAGATTTTGATTTGTTTTGGTAATATTTACTGATACCCTGATAATACTTGTAATAAGTGCAGTTTTATTTCCTTAATGGCCGTCCGCCACCAAATGAATTGAAAGAGCGATGCTTGTTTAGAATCAACCAATTTTTCTATGGTCATGTTGATGGGCTCCAAATGCATGGTGAGATTTGCCGTGTGTGTTGTATGTTCTTTTCTTTCAGATTTATTGTTACTCACTATTAGTACTTGTGGGACTTGCAATTTAGATATGAACTGAACATCTCTGGCTATGGTTGTCATTTATATTTCCTTACAATTTCTTTGGAACTTTCAATATTAATGTGAAATGAATCTGGAGCTTCCAACATAAGATATAAATTTATCTTCTGTCAATAGTGGCCGTTCATAACCTTGTCTTTTTCATGGGGGTCAGAATTCAAACCGGTAACAAAGGAAATTTGCAAGCTTCCATCATTCTTCTCGACGGCACTTTTTAGAAAGATCGATGCTGATTGCAGTGGAATTGTGACCAGGTAATTGCTGTGCTTTTTCTCTCATTCCCTTGATTTAAGTATTCCTTCTTGTTTTGGATATTTTTATCTGATGCATGCAGAAGAACGAGCATAGACCAGTTTAATCCCTAAAAAATAATAATCAAGTTGCATTAGATGTTTGTTACATCCAAGTCACCACTTCTCTAGTTTTAAATTATGCAAGGAAATCAAGTGAATGGGATTATTTCTCAAATTTACAGCGAAATAGTGACCCCAATCAACATAATGCAAATGTCTTGTGAGGATGATTTATCTTTAATAGATTAAGTTCAGCAATCCAGGATTCTCTGGCTAAATATCTTGTTGTATTTGGATGAAGTTATTTAGTTAATTTGGTCTCCTCTATTGGATCAACTTGAGACTAAATGGCCATTGCTATCACTGTATGCATCTATCTTCCTTTTGTCTATCCATTGACTGATTATGGTTCAGCAAATGTTGGGATTGAAAAAGGAACTGATCGGTCATATGCAGCTATCCCAAGCTTTCCTGATGCATTAAATGATATTCTGAATTCTTTAATCTGAATTGTTGACTAATGACTATGCGTAATGCATAATAAGAAAAGAGAAAATTCTGTAAATTTCTAAAAATGACGAAAGTGAAACTTTATTCTTATGTTTCCAAACACATAGTATATGAAGACTAACCGTTACTTATTATCCTCATCTCTCTTTCTATCTCTGCAACAAAAACAACATTAGCTGCCTTTTAATGGATCCAAGCTAACACTAACTTTGCAGACCTATTGGCATATTTGACCAAATAACCTATTATTTGGGGTATAATTCACTGGGTGTTCGCCTCTCTCTTGAAAGGGCGTTCTAAGTGACTCTTGGGTCTGTATACTTGTTAATGTTAAGAGCCATTCGTCTCTGTTTCTGCTGCCAAATTAACAGTTTCTTAATGTTGTGTTCGATTTGTGGGTTAGCTGGGTTACTGTAACAGAAGAAGGAACTCCCCATAAACAGATACCTCCCTCAATGAAAAATAGTGCAACTTGAAAATTTAGACTTGTGGAACCACCTTTCAGAATTTATCCAGAACCTTGACAACTAAATTATGTTTGAATTCGTTTTTCTAACATCAAGTTCAGCTTCATCTTGAGGAGCCTGCATGTGGAAAGGATTGTTATTCTCTTTCGCTGCCACCTTCGTAAGCCTGAAGGCTCACACTAGTTCTCTACTTTGCAACCCAAGCAGCTCCTCCTTCAATATTTAGCTGCCTATTTTGTTTAGACAAGACAACTGACACTGCCATTGTACTGGATCAAACCTGCTGTGGTGGAAAATTTGGTTCGGATTGTGGAAACTCGTAGGAGATTGAGAAATATGAGAGCTAACATAATTAGTTAAGTTAATCTGTAATCAGATTTAATGAGGAGATGGTTGAAAGAGTGTTTTCTGATTTTAGTGCAGAATTTTGTAAGATAGAATAAAATTCCATGTTTCCCTGATGTAAAAACATCTAAATACCCTTGCTTGACTTTGACACTTGACTCTCAAGCAATACTCAAATAAACAATAGAGGAAACACAGACTACATAGCGCTGTATGTATATATGTGGCAGCACTACTGCTAAGTTTCAGTAATTTTATGAAACTTTTGAAGCCTTTTGTATTGTTGTGAATTGGGCATTCAACATTGGCTATAGTCCCCATTTTGGCTCCTTATCACAGTATGGTATACCAAGTTGCTATGGCCTGGGATTAGCTATATCAGTAAGACAGTGATAAAATGACCCTCTTGCAAAACGAAAGGGCATCCATGCTAGAGTTTCGCATACTGCCAAAGTATTACAAGCTCCGTCTGAATCTCAGGCACAACATTAGGATGAAGTCTGGAAGTTGCCTTCATAGACTTCTGATCCATTACATGAAGTTAGCTGTAGGATTGCACTTGCCTTTTTGTGGCCAAATACTAGCTAGAGAAGTTTAATTAACACCGGTTACAGATGATAAATCTGATCAAAATACTGGTTGCTTAGCCAAAATGTAACTGTAATTTCTTTTTAGAAGCACACTTTCAGCAAAGAATCCTAATCTCAGCATGTATTGCACCACAAATAGTGGTGGTTGATCTGTACAATTCTGATTCATGTTTTTGCCACACCTTGTTTAGTGTTGATGTATGTACTCTTACTGTATCAATGAGATGCCAACAGGGATGCATTTGTTGATTATTGGGTTAATGGAAACATGTTGACAAAAGATATAGCAACCCAAATATACACAATCTTGAAGCAGCCAGATGTCAAATGCTTGACTCAGGTTACATGACCACCAATGAGGCTTTGCTTTTCAGTATTTGATGAAGAATTTAGTTTACTGATTGTTATTGTTATCTTGCTGTCTTATTGATGTAGGATGACTTCAAACCTGTGCTTCGGGAACTTTTAACTACTCATCCAGGATTGGAGTTCTTACAGAGTACACCTGAATTTCAAGAAAGATATGGTATGTTCCGAAATTCAGAACTTATTTTACTCTTTATCCCGGTCATGGTTTAAAAAGGCTGTTTTGAGGCGCGCCTCGGAGTGAGGCGCCGCCTCGCCATCTGCTGTTGAGGCTTAAGCCTCGGTGGGTCTGAGGCGGTCGAGGCGGTTCTGAGGCTTAAGCCTCAATTGCTGGGTTGTTTTTGGACATTAATTAGGGTTTTTATGTGGGCTTTTGAGTGGGCTTTTGTTGGGCTTTGTTTAATTAATGAAATAGATAGAAATAACATCTGAAATAAAGTAATAAACATAAAAATAAATAGATTCAGATGCCCTAATTCAACAGCCACTCTCCCGCGCGAGAGTGGCTGATTCAGATGCCCTAATTCAACAGTCGCTCTATGTTATTTTAGGACTTCATTATTGAATATTGGAATTGTGTGTTGATTGATGTGAATTTGATTAGTTAAATTGATATATATATATATATATATAATATTTTTTCCTTCTTGTATTGAGGCTTATGCCTCGGTCCGCCTCGAGGCTTACGCCTCGTGAGGCTACGGGTAAACGCCTCGAGGCTTGAAACCGCCTTTTAAAACCTTGATCCCGGTTTGTTTGGCTGACTCAAAAGTATGTGATTTATTTTTGCTGCTACTTCTATATATATTTTTGGTAAAATTTGTCATGGGTGATTGTGCTTTCAGTGTCATGGGTGATTGTGCTTTCAATGTTGCAGAATGTTATTAGAAATCGAGCTAGATATGAAGAAGCAAACACACACACACACACATATGTATAATTATAAGGGGAAATGTGTCAGTATATATTGGGTCTTTTAACGTTACAGCTTATCTTAGTGCTCTATATTATGTTCTCGTATACCTTTAAATAAATTATTGAGTCTTTTTTACTTTTCTCCTTCTCTTGATGCCCTATGTTATGTTCTCATATAACTTAAAATAAATTCAAAACCGTGAGATTTGTTTATCAAACTTTGAGAAATTTTTTTTGGGTCAATTGTCTGAAGAATCACTGACTTTGGTTGGTTTTGCAATCACATCATGACTTTTCAATTAGCACTTACAACACTGTCAATCTGTCATTTTTTTATGATTGCAATTAAACATCTATGAAATTTCTGGTAAAACAAATCCAATTC
This sequence comes from Perilla frutescens, assembly GCA_026008535.1. NCBI lineage: Eukaryota > Viridiplantae > Streptophyta > Magnoliopsida > Lamiales > Lamiaceae > Perilla > Perilla frutescens. The sequence continues at coordinate 30,595,462 of BRKX01000017.1, read as the reverse complement.
CAACAAGACAATGTTGTTTTGGCTAAGTTTACATCAACAAATTGACCATGTTTTGACTAGGTTTGCCGGACATGCTGGATCCATTTTACTAGAAATTTGATTGATATTTTAATTACCAAAAAAAGTCCTATGTTTTGTAATTGCAATATACTCTAAAGTTCATGATTTTAAGGCAATTAACCCTAAAAACCATTATATGTAATGATAATAAATTTCAAAGAATATAAATTAATTTATCATATATATTTGATTAAGATCCAGTTAATTGCTAGTTAAAAAATGTGAAATTTCTTGCTGACATTCTATTTGATAATTTAAGTGAAGGACCACATTATGAAAGTTGGGAGTCTTGTATGTGCTTAACATTACTGGATATATATATGAAAATGAGAATTACCAATTTGGTCTTTTTTGCATGCTAATCTTTAAAAGCCCTATAGGTTTAGTATGCTTCTCTGTTCTTGATGTTATATCTCATAAACTATTATATTAAGGATACCAGATTGAAAGTGTCAAAACTCAAGTTTTGATGATCAATTCACTCGCACATACTAGTTTAGAGGTGCTTACCTCTTAGGTTTCCTTTGATCCTGAACCATTCGTTATACACTTCCTCCCTCCCAAATTCCAAATTCCAGAGGACGTTTCTTGAATGTTGAGCAGTAAATGATGCTGTCAACTTCTATAATGTCTGATTGCTACTTGTGCATTACTTGAAAAGGAAACATCTCTGTTGGATGATGCTGAACACAGAACAATCTAGTGATCTTTTGGTATTTTGTCCAGTAACTCTTTTGTGTCTGTGTTTTTCTTATGCAAATGTTCCTGTGCTATCTAAAGAACAAACATCAATTTGGTTGGCTGGGCTTAACTTTGTATGACCTGCTGATATTAAAGTTAACTATTCATTGTTGCTATCTCCAGCTGAAACTGTAATATACAGAATATTTTACTACGTGAATAGAGCGGGTAATGGCCGTCTTACCCTCAGGGAACTGAAACGTTCAAACTTGATTGCTGCAATGCAACATGCAGACGAAGAAGAGGATATTAACAAAGTGTTGAGGTAGTTGAAGAAGCTACTTAATTTTATTTTACTTGAGAACTTTTCTCTTATTTTGTGAGTGTGAAAAGTATTGATGAAACAAGAACACGAACAAATCCTCATGTTATTGGTTATGCACAAACTGATCTGACAAAATGGATCTGTAAGTATTTACATAGGAGAGGAACACAGTGCATGCATATTGGCTGATTTTAACACAATAATTTTACTTAGTTGAGATTATGAATGTTAGAAAAATAGCATCATGTCATTTTCTAGCTGGTAAAGGATTCTAAGTGTATCATAGGAATGGTCATGCTACCGCACAGAAACTTGTTCTGCACTTGTATTTTATCTTCTACCACATCTACACCACTACTAATCCTCATTCGTTTCCATTTGCTACGTCATTTACTTTTTACTGCAGGTACTTCTCTTATGAACATTTTTATGTGATATACTGCAAGTTTTGGGAACTGGATACAGATCATGACTTTTTGATCGACAAAGAAAACCTTATCAGATATGGTAACCATGCACTTACCTACAGGATTGTTGATAGAATATTTTCTCAGGTTTGTTTTCTTTTTTTTTCCATTTTTTGGTGTGTTCTTGTTCAAGCCATGTCATCTTCTCTGTTGAGTATAGATAATTTCTATATGCTTAAGATGCTTAACTCATCTCTCTAATTATTGCTTATTTAAAATTTACTCAGGTTCCCAGAAAGTTCACCAGTAAGGTTGAAGGAAAGATGGGATATGAAGATTTTGTTTACTTCATATTGTCAGAGGAGGATAAATCATCTGAGCATAGTCTTGAATACTGGTTTGTTTCTTTCTAATTAGCAAAAAAATTTCAATGAGTCCTCAATATTGAACTTGTATAGTTGTATGTTATATTCTTTCCCCAGTGACAAGTTTTTGAATCATGTTTGTGTTATAAAAGAAACTAGATTTTATTTTAATTGTTGAAATGCACGATGTAGATTAAAGTCTTAATTGGGTTTGGTAATTATTATTTTCTTTAAAGAATCCCCTTGTGTACACCTAGTTTCTTAGGTTTTGACACTATGCAGAGCTGCTTTTGTTATGTCCTCCCCGAGTAGAAGAGACTAAAAAATTGTTGAAATGCATGATATAGACTGAAGTCTTAAATAGGTTTGGTAATTATTATTTTCTTTAAAGAATCCCCTTGTGTACACCTAGTATCTTAGGTTCTGACACTATGCAGAGCTGCTTCTGTTATGTCCTCCCCGAATAAGTCAGAAAGCGCTCGACTTTTTTTTGTCAAGACCTGCTAGTTGGAGGGGTACATAACCCAAAGAAGAATGATATGTCATCTGGATTAGAAGCATTAGTGGGTGGACCTATCTTTAAATCCCTTGTAGGGGATGATGAGTACATCAAGAATTGAGTAACTTGACGCAGAACTCATATTTTACACTAATGCAAGGAAATTTAGGTTTTGAATGGTTTTAGTGAGTTGTGATTGGTTACCACTGTATTCAAGCTAAGAGGACATAGCACCCTACTGTGGGGAGGCCTTCTTTTTGGAGATGCTTTTTTATTTATTATTTGTATTGATTACTTGATTATCATCTCATGGCCCATGTTGAGTCATTGGAAGGTCTGTGCACTATCTGTTTGATTCGTATGAGACTATATCTTGCTCTTTGGTTTCACTCAGGTTCAAATGCATAGATTTAGATGGAAACGGGATAATTACGAGGAATGAAATGCAATTTTTTTACGAGGAGCAGCTGCACAGAATGGAATGCATGGCCCAAGAGCCCGTACTTTTTGAGGATATTTTGTGTCAGATAGTTGACATGGTTTCTCCAGAGGTAAACTCCCACAAGATTGTGCTTTATGTGTAGAAAGGAGTTGTTGCCTAGTAGAATCAATTGTGCCGCTCTTTAAGACTTGTGTGTTTGGTCCTGCTCTTAGGTTTTGCTGTAGGAGTCTAGATTCTAGAATGTATTCCAGTACACTCTCTTATATCTTTGTATAATTAATTTGTCAACCCCCCTTTGCTTGTGCGTGATGGTGGTCTTTATCTAAGTAAGCTGCGATGGGGTTGTATCTACAGCTTATAAAGTTAATGGAAGAACCTTACAAACATTGAATTTGAAGAACTAAGAGATTGTCAAAAGACTGAAGCATGCAATATCTGGTTAATTATCATGGTTGAACTTGGTTTTAAAGGAAGTGCATAATCTTTGAAGAAGTTGAATAACCTGCTTCTGGAGTTATGGAATATAATTAAGCTTACGGTGGCTTCCTGGATACAGATGCATAAAGATTCATTTCAAATTTGTTTAGAGATTGGAGATGAGCTATTTTTTTGAGTTTTTGTTTAGCCTTTCGACAGGTTTGAGTGGATATCTTGTTATCCACTTGTTAATTCTCTCTTATCATCTAATAAAATGTTTCTTTTTTTTATAAAAAATACTGTTATGGTCAAACATGTTACTGGGGTTGGGTCGATGGTTGGATATTGGTTGTGTAAAAAGTTTCTACCTATTATGTCGTCTCATGAGATTCAACCTCATCTCATATGCAGGATGATAGCTATTTTACATTACGTGATTTAAAAGGAAGCAAACTCTCTGGCAGCGTTTTCAATATCCTCTTTAACCTTAACAAGTTCATGGCTTTTGAGACTCGTGATCCATTCCTAATTCGCCAGGTATAATTCCCACAACTTTGTTATCCTAATAGGAAGTTTGAAGATTTTACGTTCAGTATGTTCTGAGCAGTAAGTAGAGATCTGAGGTTTTTCTCTTTTCTCACCATTTAATTCCTGGACAGGAGCGTGAGAATCCAACTTTAACAGAGTGGGATCGCTTTGCACACAGAGAATATATTAGGCTTTCAATGGAGGAAGATGCTGAAGATGCCTCTAATGGAAGTGCTGATGTTTGGGATGAATCACTTGAGGCTCCTTTTTGAGTTCTGCTTGGTAAGGTCTCTATCGATATTATTCAAGATTTCTCCTTGGGTCTATCATTTTTGCAGTCGTAATTGTTTGATTTAAATCTCTGCGCATCATCATACTGTATTTATAGTCACCTAATTCTGACCTAAGTTCTAGCAGTTTAACATTATACGTCTCCATTTCTTAATCTCCAGTATTTGTTGATATGCTGGAAAATGAGGCAATGACTAGAAATCACGTGTGATAAAACTTGCCTCCATTTGCCTTTAACCGCTGTATATTTTATGAGCTACAGCATCCTTTTAGACCATACGTATATATAGGGGTGGGTTATGATGAGCACTCTGTTTGGTGTGAGAACTGTGCACTATGCTTATTTACTACACTTTTATTGCTCATCTTAGTGTATTTAGTGCACTAAATACAATTAGCAGTAAACCACATCAAGATAAGCAATAAAAAAAAAGCACTAAAACACGATAACATAAGCAATAAAATTATAGCAAATAAGCATAGTGCGCACATTCAGAGTTCTCATTTCAACCAAAAATTACACACACTCACAGAGAGAGAGAGAGAGAGAGAGAGAGAGAGAGAGAGTCATTCATTTGTGAACATTAGCCTAGTTTGTAATTTGTGGATAAACCCTATCCATTAGATTTGTTAAAAATGGATGGTTAGGATCAATTTTATTTTAATTGCTCTTTTATAGTTATTTTATTTATGCTATTTTTACATTTCGGAATGCTTAATTGTTATTTTGTAATGCTTTTTTTTTTTTACATCTATGATGCCTTTTAATTTGGAGAGAAAAATGACACAATATATTGTTATGCTGTTTTTATATTTCAAAATGCTTAATTTGTTATTTCTTAATGTTTTTTTTTTCCATTGAAGATGCTCGTAAAAAAATAATGGTAATTTGATATATTTGACGTTAAGTGCATCTATGATGAAAATAATAGCATTTTCCTTAATTCCCTCCACACTAATAATGGCCATTGATCTTAACAAATTAATGGATAAGATTTATCCACAATTTACACACAAGGCCTATCTTCACATATTAATGCACCCCTATATATATATTTCAAAAGCAACACACCACCTACTATTAATAATCTCAGACATTGTACCAAGAATTATGCGCAAGAATGGTTTACAGTTTCATAACAGACCTTTTCATCCCACTTTCAGTCAGCAGATTTTTTTTTTGTTAAACAGACTGAGGGTTGTGGGGCCAAGCCTAGGGAGGTCCGAAAATGTTTTGAACTTTTGATTACCTGAAATATAATTTTCTTCTATTTGGTTTGTGATGTGTAAATTTGACATCAGAGAAAATTATATTGCATGGATATTGGGTAATTGGTGATTGTGTATATGATAGGGTGGCAGCAGCAGCAATTAGGGTTTTAGATGGAGGTTGGTGGTGGCTGCTTGGGTTTGAGGTGGGATAATGAGGAAGAAATGACTCAAATAGAAAGGGAAGGCATTTTATATTAGATTAGAATGAAAAATGGGAATTTAAAGAAAAAATAGAAAGAACAAAGATCAAGGAAAAAAAGAAAAATGAAATGTGAGATTGAATTGCGTTCAGATCCCCCAGGTTTCTCCAGTATGCAAGTGCATGTGAAAGAATAGAGAAGATGATAAAGAATAAACATTTTCTGATGATGTTGGCATCTACAACATAGTGTAACTTTGTAGTTGATGGAATTTAGAAATATCACTTGCCTTATTGTCAGTGGTGAGATATCTGATTTGCTTTGCTTCAGATACAGTTTGTGTCTTTGTGATTGACAAGATGAGAAGTTAAATGAAACATCTCAATACTTATGTACGTAAAATATATATCCCCGCATACCTTTATTGCTCTTGGTCTTTTCATGACATGTTGATAAGTTTTTAACTTATATCCTGCATTCAGGTGCCTAATAGTGAATTCTTTGTATCAAAATGGCTATAAAGCATAAAACAAAACTTTACTGGGGCCACCCGTGTAATGTGCTTCAGCAATCGTCTCAGTGCAATCAACGATGTGTTTAAAGGTTGTCTGGAAAATATTGAGCTTATGTGCATGCAGCATGCTTGCCAAGCTAGAGTAACTGTTAATTCCATACAATGGGGCTCTGCAAAGGCTTGGCGGGAGTGCACCAAACCAATTGTTGACTGGCGACTAACTGGCAACGGATTATGTTAGTTCACAACCGTTAGGAGTTCTCTTTGCATAGTTGTAAGAAAATGCTAGTTAATTATTTCTCTATAGAGCAAATGTCTGGTACTCGTGCTGGTACATTGTTTCGGGTGGGGTATAATCTGCGGTGTCTGTTTTGCTTGCTTGTTTATCTACCTCGAATTGTTTTGAAATTCTGTTCATGTTATTGGTTTTCCCATCTTATATATGAAAAAAACAGTTTTCTGAACTTTCAAGTGACTGACTGGCAGTTGGATGCAAAGATGTGATGGCCGTATGGCCTTTCCTTGCGTGGGTAAGATAGATAGATAGATAGATATGGCTTTGCTTTGTCAAAATTATTAATGCTAACTGAGACGTCTCTTTTTTATATATGGGGAGTCTCCACTGTTTGGATGTTGCCGAGAGATTGATCTCATCACATTGTTAGTCTCATTCTCACGATTCCATTAAACCAATTCTCCAAATTCTTCCCAAATGGCACCCCATTTTGCTTGAAACTGATATTGGCGATATTGTCAGTCTCGTTGATGTCTCATATTCTGTTTGATGAAATTATGGCTTGTAAATTAGATCATAATTGAAACTGCCGAGTGTTTGTGGGATTTGTGATTGAGCTTAGTTTTCAAAATTCTCATTTATATTTTAGGCATATTATGTGCACGCTTATCTTATGATAATATTTCACAAGCGAACACATTTAAAACAATCATTTTTAAGGGAAATGTATAACAATCATCAATATCATTTATGCACATATGATTAAGTAGTTGACATGATTAACTGGTTAGTTGTTTAAAAAACTAAAGTTAACTGATGACTTGATTTATAAAAAAAATAAATAAATTAACTGATGAGTTTAGCTTCTTTAATTAAGGGAGTTGCTATTTGCATTACGATTTTTACTATTTGCAATTCACCTACTTCATATTTTACTTATTGCACGTCATATAATTAATTACTTATTTATCCTTCCATTTTAATTTAAAATCAATTTCTATTACTATACAATAATTTATTTTGATAATTACATAAATATTCAATCATTTTTTCTTAAAAACTTTTTCCCAATCTAATTTTCTTCTGGATCTGCAACCGCCTCCCCTCTCCTTCCAATCCCCACTCATTCTTCTTCCCAAAGATATTCTCACCCTTACTTCTTCTCAAAATCAATTTCACCTCTGCACTAACGTTACCTCATTTCCAATCACTAAGCTCGTCATGCCATGAGACAATAGTTCGAATTCAAAATTTTGTTTTCGAACATATTCAAAATGTTGGGAATAAAAAAGAGTTTTCGAACAACACTAAAATCGTATTTTAATTCATTTGAAATTCTAAATTTCGAACCACTTCTACTTCAGAAATACATTTTCAAACACTATTTCATTATGTTCAAACTATAATTTTCGAACCACTAGCGGTGGTGGTCGCAAGATCAGAGGTCGTGAGTGAAGATGACAGTGTTGCTGATGTGTTATTGTGTTTTTAATTTGTAGTGCATTAAGAAACTTTTGTGGTATAAACAAACAATTGAATTGTATTTAAGTAACTCAAAAAAATATTGGACTAAAGTATCATTCAACATATTAATTAAATTTCTATTATTGAACACATAAACAATACATGGTAACTAATGAAAGCATATTTTAAGATTTGAAAAATTATAATACTTTTAAGCAAATAATTATTTATAATAAATATATATTGCACATATTCTAATATATGAATTATGACGCGTTTTAATTTAGAACATAACGTCTCCTTCCCCTCTCTTCTGTTCTCTCCCAATCCCAAATTGTAAATAAAGTAGGATTTAAATATGACGTGGCTCCTAACCTTTGTCTGGAACTCAATTGGTCTGCTCCGCTGAAACTGAGAGAGAGTGGACTCTAGCTCCGTAAAACCCTAGTCATTTCAACCGGCGGAAGCACGGAGGCGGCGACGACAATGAAGGTGGTGGCGCTAGTTAGTGGCGGTAAGGACAGTTGCTATGCCATGATGAAATGCCTGCAATACGGCCACCAGGTTTCCTTTTCATCTCTTCTGTGGATTCCACGCTCAAGCCATTTTAGTTTTCTATTTCTTAAATGCTTTTCGTAACTTCAGATTGTGGCGCTGGCGAATTTGATGCCTATTGATGATGCACAGGATGAGCTTGATAGTTACATGTATCAAACAGTAAGGCTTTACCTTGACTCGATTTGTTTCTGTCAATCTTCGTTTCGAATCCGAAATCCTGTAATTAAAGAAGCTTGTTGTGTGGATGAATTATTGAATTTTGTTTGCTAACGAGTTTCTGATGAGTGAATCATAAAGTTTGCATGATTGAATTGCCTGAAGAATGTTCCTCAATCTGAAGGAAATAGTTCCGTTATTCTTGTATTGTTTGTGAATCATTGTTTACACTTGTGCAACCCATCTTCTAGTTCTTTGCACGAGAAAGTTCCATGATGTTCAGGTTGAGTAGCTCCTCAGATGCACTATTTCATGCTTATAGTGGAATGTAGGGAGGCAAAGGTCTATTGGTAAAAACAGGAGGCAATACAATGTTTTAGCTAGAACTCTTTATAGACTTTTTAGTACTGAAATATTGGTCTTGGTCTTGCTAAGAGATACGGTTAAACTTTTCATAATGCTCATATTTCTTTATCTTAGATAATTCAATTGCAAATTTCTATTGCAGGTGGGGCACCAAATAGTTGTTAGCTATGCACAATGCATGGGGATTCCATTATTTAGGAGACGAATTCAAGGATCCACTAGGTAGGTCCTTCAATTAGGATGCTTGGGTTCAGTTGCAGATCGAGGCATGGCCTTTACCATGGTGGAGGCACATCAAAACAAGCCTTTTCACTTGTGTATATCTATTAGGGCTTCATGATTTTGATGTAAAATACAGGCGGTCAATGTTTATATGCTTTTCTACGCCTTGTTTCCAACTCAATGCATTTTAGCAATTGATTTTTTGTGTTATCTTTGAGGGAGATAAACTTCCCCATCTTGATTCAGAATTAAAAGGGGCAGATAGAAAAGATCATGTGGTATATTGTACAAGTTTTGCCCTCATTTTAGGTCAGTTAAATCTGACATATCATTGAGGCATCAGAACCAATTAAAAGCCTGATTCCCTGTAATATCAGTGATACCTTCTCAACTACTTTTGGTTCTTAATTTTCATTTGACAACCAACACAAGGTGGTGGTAATTTCGGCAAGTCTTTTGCGAATGCGCTAAAAAAAAAGTAAAATATCGTAGGAAGGAGACAAAATTTGTGGCCTTACTAAGAACCCAAGAAAGAAGTAAGAATATATATAGATCATCATCTAACCTTATTCATTAGTTCTACCATATTGACATTCTGTTAATTACTGCAAACCTTGTTATTGTACAGAGATGTATCAAGTGCTGGCTTGCTAGTGTCCTCATACCCTCTTCACTTGATAATTTGGTATGTTGTGTTTCACAGGCATCATGGCCTTAGCTACAATATGACTCCTGGGGATGAGGTTGAAGATATGTTAGTCCTCTTAAAAGAAGTTAAGCGGCAGATACCCTCTGTTTCAGCAGTCTCCTCAGGTGCAATTGCTTCTGATTATCAAAGGCTACGTGTGGAAAGTGTATGTTCTAGATTAGGGCTTGTTTCTTTGGGATATTTGTGGAAGCAAGATCAGTCATTGCTCCTTCAAGAAATGGTAAATTCATTTCATAAATCTAGAATACAACATTCAATTATCAATGCTAATTATCTATTTGTTCATAGATAGCAGCAATTCCCTTGTTACTAGTATATAAACTGATCTTGTCATTTGTTTGCCTTCAGATAAGGAGTGGAATTATTGCCATCATTGTAAAGGTATAATATGTGGAACTAAATCAACACTACATGCCAGTCTTACATTTAGCTTTCTGGACCTAATTACTGTTTATTCAATTTTGTTAAATTTATGATGTCAATTGTCCTTAACTATAAGTCTTCCTATTTTACTGGCAATAATTTTGCAGAAAGTTATCTTTAATTTATCATTTAAACTGACTTTATATTGTTTTTCTCAAATTTTCTGCAAATAAGCAATGATGTTATCCCTTATCTCAGTATTTATTAGTATCTAACTCCTATATTTTCCTCCCATTTCCCATTTTCATAGGTTGCGGCCATAGGGTTGGTCCCATCAAAGCACTTGGGGAAGGAACTAACACATTTAGAGTCCCATCTTCACAAGCTAAAAGAGTATGTTAGCCAACTTATCTCTAGCGTTCCATGGTATTTGATCCAACATCATTTCTCCTTTGATGATTCATTGACAGGTTATATGGGATAAACGTATGTGGTGAAGGGGGAGAATATGAAACTTTAACTCTGGACTGTCCCCTCTTCAAAGTGAGCTTGCATCTCCCTCTCATTTTTGGCTTAATATATCTTTAACTTTCATTACAAAGTTAGTGGCGATGGTGTATAAGTTGTGCCCATCTGCTGTTTCAGCTCATAACTCTACTTGATCTTGTATTTATATCTTGCCAGAATGCTCGGATAGTGCTAGATAAATTTGAAGTCGTATTACATTCACCAGACCAAATAGCTCCCGTGGGAGTTCTTCATCCACTGGAATATCATTTGGAGAAGAAGTTGGCCTCCTTGTCTGACATTGATAATGACAAAATCAATGAGGTATCTGTGGGAGAATTCAACTTAGTGCATGAGGTGGTGGGAGATTTCCAGGATATCTTGGAAGCTCCAAGTCCAAAAAATGATGTGATATCTGATTCAGTAGTAAGTACAAAACAAGAACTTCGTATCTCACAATCCAAGAAGGAGAATACTTTTTCTATTACTTGCTGGCTGCAAGACGCCTCGAAAACCTCTGCAGGTACGACATTTAATTCTGATTATGGATTTTTTTTTTGCTAAATACATCTTTGAATCCCTCATGAATGTGTTCTCTTTCTCCATGTTTATGGTTGCTATATATCTTTCATTTGGATGTTCATTAGTTTTTATACTCTGATCACTTACAATTCTACAGATTTGCGAGAGGATCTGCACGTGGTTTTAACAAAAATTGAATTGCTGCTTATTGAGTATAATTGCTCTTGGGAGAACGTTCTTTATATACATCTATATATAGCTGATATGAATGAGTTCGCTCTAGCAAATGACGAATATGTGAAATTCATCACTCAAGAGAAGTGTCGTTTTGGTGTGCCATCACGGTCTACTATAGAACTTCCTCTTTCGCAAGCTGGTCTTGGGAGAGCTTATGTTGAAGTCTTGGTTTCAGATGATAATACTAAAAATGTTTTGCACGTTCAAAGTATTTCAGAGTGGGCTCCAAGTTGTATCGGTCCGTACAGCCAGGTTAGACACCTTTCAAAAATAGATTGTGATTATATTATCGTTTTTCCCCTTATCAAGTGATATGAAGACTTTGATAGGCAATTTCAAGTTTCCTTTGTTGTATAGTTGCATCATTTTACCTGTTTAGAAATTGGTCTATATATATTTACATATCATAAGATCCATGAACCTCTAGCCCTTTGATAAAATCATAAATTGGCAACTGTCAACTTTCCCAACTCTAGGAGAAAAACACAGTTCAGTGTCTCAATGAAACCACAGAATTTGTAAGTTAGAAGTGGGAACAAACTATATTAATGAGTCCCCCCCCCCACCCACTTTTTTTTTTACGCCAATCTCCATTTCTGATGTGTGTGCCTGTGCTGATTTGTTTGCTTGTGTAGAACATTATTCTTCATTATCGGAACAAAATACCACTATGAAGATGAATTTTGGTTTTTCATTTACTTGTGATAAAATGGCACTTTATGTTTAAGAGAGATTTTCTTAGCATAACTATGATTCTTCAGGAATTTTTCTACACCAAGTCACCAATAGCCATATTGGCTTTTTATTTCTATAGATTAATTAATACACCTCCTCTATTAATATGAGCAGTGAATTCATATATACACATATATATTCTACAAGGGTGTCTAAAATTTGTATTAATGTGTTAATAATTGCATTCAACATTGCTAAATTATATTAGAACAGTTTTGCAATTCGGGTACATCAGGTGTCAGGTTGGTGCCCAAAACATGTATAGCTGATGTACCAGGATGGTGCCCAAAACATGTTATAGCTCTACAGAATACTATCTTCAAACATGTTTGTACTATGAATTCCATGTTGATACTCATGAAAACATCATTTCTTTTCTGTTCATTCCTGTCAAATTTGAATGACTTAATTTGCCCAAATTCTTCGTAAATTTGGTTGTGATGCTAAAACTAGCACTGAAGTTGGGGTGTGGAGTTTCATAAGCTAATGGCCATATATATAGCAAAAATATTGTCCTCATGTTTTCCTGTTTAGTACCTTATGAAGTGAACTTCAAGGCAAGGATCTTTTTTAAAACGTGCATGTAATATCTTTACTACACTATAATTTCATGGCTTTCAACTTTTTCTCTGGTAAACATTCGTTGCAACTTTCAGCATACTACTCATTTACTTGTGCATATTTTCAGGCAACTTTGCATAAGGATATTCTGCACATGGCTGGCCAATTGGGGCTTGACCCTCCAACAATGTTGCTTTGTGATGAAGGTCCTGCTCTGGAGTTTCAACAAGCATTGGAGAACAGTGAAGCTGTTGCAAAATATTTCAACTGCTCCGTATCTACTAGTGCTGTTTGCCTGATTATTTATTGTTCGGCATCTTTGAGTTCTTCAGACCGAATTGCTATTGATAATCAGAAGGATGTTTGTCTTACGCAAATGAAGTTGCGGTTGAATAGTGGAAGCAAGTCAAACAGGCCTGTAGTGAATAGTCCTGTTATATTGTACATTCTCGTTCCTGATCTGCCAAAAAGGTGACGTACCTAATTGAATGCTTAGGATTTATCATTACATTTGATGCAGCTGTTAGTATAAATATTTCTGTCGATGACACAAGTAAATGTTCCAAAAGAATCATATAAATATATAGCTTATGATACATAGCAGTCACATGATGTAACTCAATTTATGGGGCTCGTATCTTGATTTTGTTTTCAGAGCCCTGGTGGAAGTAAAACCCCTTCTTTACACCGGGGAGAATATGGAGATCCCAACTAGTGTTGCAAAACAAGATTTATGTACAAAACAAGCTTATTGGGGATTTCAGCATGAAAGTTGGCATAATGGTTGTCTTCAGAAATGTATGATTAGTGGTAGAATATGTGCAGCTATCATATCTATCACACAGGAGATTGCAGCAAAGATCTGTTTTCAGACTACTAACCCTGCTTACAATGAGTCAGAATGTAAAGCTGATACTCAAAAGCAAATTGCAAGGATGGCTGAGTTCTGCATCTACCTGCTTGATGAAGTCCTTCTCGAGAATGATTGCTCCTGGGATGATATATTGGTTAGTTACCTCTTACATTATATTCAATGTTCTGCATATTCTGTACTTCACATATTTGCAGTTTCTACTTATTGTTCACTAGTTGTTAAGTGGTAATTATTGAGTTGATTCTTGATTGGTAGATACAAATATCTTGGTTTTCATATTGTTGTACTAAGCTTAATTGTTTAAATGCATTGGCAATCAACTTATGTGGTGGATTTAGTCTCTGGTCACCTTTTGAGTTATCAAAATTTACACAGATATATAGCTCAGACCTGTTTATAAGAAGACGACTTGCTTAAGGTGCTGTTCTCAGTTTGGAATTTTGGTAATTTTAAAGTGTTTGGACTTTAGAGCTAAGGATCAAATATCCGAGTAAATATATTGCTTGAAAATTATCCAAACAAGTCATTTTTATTATGAATCTTTCTCTAATTCTAACATCGAACTTAATCCAAAGAACTTCAGTGAATAATCATATTCAATTTCATAGAATATTATTCATTTGGTAGGCTTTTATATGTATATCTTAGTCTATCAGGGGGCTTGTTCATTTCAGGCTTAGTAATATTTATGCTATTTATTCAGTTGAAAACTACCAGTTTTAAAGCTCAACATTATATAGTAAATTTTAGGATAGTTCCATGGATTTGGTATTCTTGATTTCCTCCTCCATGATGCTCATTGATATCTATGCTTGCAGAATTTGAGGATCTATTTCACAGCAAGTCCTGAAACCAGCCATGGAACATTGTCAGCTATCTTTAGCAACGCTTTCACTGAATTTGCGGCCATGAGCAGTAGAATCACCAGTAATACTGAGCCATTCTTCATCGTAGTCCCTATATTGGGAGCCGGGACTTCAGCGACGTCCATGGACAATATAATTACCTGTGAGCTATTTGCCAGGAAGTTTTAGGCGAACTTCTTGTTTCTTTCCTGAGCCTATCTATGTACGTTGTATATAATTATCGGGCGAAGCTGATTGCTAGTCCACACACACACACACACACACACACATTTTATGGAATAGTTATCCTCTAATTGCCTTAGGAGCACAGCTCTCTCATGTGTCATTTCTTTGGATCTTGTCAAAACTTTTTTCCAAGTGTAGAGTTTCAATTCTGACAATTGCATGCTCTTATATAATCTGTTGTCGGTTTGTTTGATTTTTATTTTTCGGGTTTTAGTGGTTTCTATTTTTCTATGGTGATGTGATGTGATGTGCCTAGAATATTGTTTGTTAAACTCGAATAATTCAATAACAACATAAATTCCCAGACCTTGTTCTGTACAAGTTCTCAACTCTATCCATATATGAAGCATTATAGAAATAATGGCATCTTATATATCGTTCATTTTATACTTGTTTACTGTTTTTCTTATTTGGAAAAAAGCCATCTTTGATCTTTACGCCTCAATACCGATCGATGTTCTGGAGCATGGTATGAAACTATTCATTAAAAAATTGCTAAATATGTACTATTCCTGCTGCAGTAACATGGGACTGTAGTAAGGGTACAAAATTTCTCTCTCTCACTCTGTGTGCGTGCGCGCATATTTCCCTCAAATTAGAAATTTAGAATCGTCATGTGTAGATGTGATCCATTGAATTTATCAAAGAGAGTTTCTGTTCGCACTACAGAATTTATTTTTTGCACCACAGTTTCTCCATGCATCCTTTTTTTTACTCTTTGCACCACTAAAATTAACTATAATACCCTTCCATATAAAATATGTTTTTTACTTAAAAAAAGAACTTGAAGCAGACACAATATCAACTCTGCACAAAAAGCAGCCATTCTACACGATCGGCCCTCTCTTCCCGACGAAGAAATCCGTCGCCACGAGCTTGATGCCCGAAGCCAACTGTGCGGATTGGCTAAATTCGAAGCCACCTGGATCAGTTTTGTATGTCTCGTTAGGCAGCCTCGCGAGGCCCGAGAGAGACGTGATTCGCGCAATCGCTGGCGGGCTTTTACTGAGTGGGGTGAATTTTATTTGGGTTATTCGACCTGGAATGGTGGAGTCCGGTGATTTGTCAGAAGGATTTGAAGACGGAACGAGAGAGAGGGGGCTGGTGGTGGCGTGGTGCAACCAGATTGAGGTGTTGCAGAATCCGGCGATTGGCGGCCACTTGACTCATTGCGGCTGGAATTCGGTTGTTGAGAGTGTATGGGGTGCTGTTCCGATGATCTGCTATCCATTTTTCGTCGGTCATATTACGAACAGGAAATTAGTGGTTGATGATTTGAGAGTCGGAATAAATCTGAGCGAGACCAAGGAAGCTACAGAGGAGAAAGAGGATGAGGAAGAGGAGGTTGTGAGGAGTGGAAAAAGGTGAAACAATCTGTGCGACGGAGGATCATGAGCAAGGAGGAAGTTTCAGAGAAGATAGAGGTTGTGATGAGTGGGAAAAAGGGTCAAGAGTTGAGACAGAAAAAAATTTATTTTTATTTTTATTTTTTTTTAAATTTTATTTTGTGGTCCATTGAGTAAAAAAAGTGGTACAAGAAAGTAATTAAAGGGTATTTTAGTCAATTTTTATTTTTTTTAAATTTTATTTTATGGTGCATTGAGTAAAAAAAAGAGGTACAAAAAAGTAATTAAAAGGTATTTTAGTCAATTCGTAATTATTTTAGTTTTACTTTTTTATTTTAGTGGTGCAAAGAATAAATTCTGTGGTGCAAATAGAAACTCCTTCTATCAAATCCCTTCAAATTTTTTCCGAATCATTTAAACCCAAATTTTAACTATAAACGCATGTTTAGCTTGTTAAATTTAAAGGTAGATTCTCAACTTAACCATATTTTAAGTTATTGATTTTCATTGTTTTTATATAAGGCCATTTAATGATGCGATTTCAAATTCGTAAACAATGAAAGATTACATACGTAATAATGGAAAATTAATTGAAGATCCGGAGTTCTATTAAAAAGCAAGGTGAAGAAAAAGATCGATACAAAAATACGTGAAATGGTAAGGGAGACAAAATTCTTTTAGGGTAATGTTATTTGGCCACAGCCCACGGTGTGGCCGGCCATAATATTTAATTAGGTAAAATTTCAATTTTTGATAAATTATTAATTAAGAATTAAATTATTGATTGATGTATGTTTACATTTATATTCTTATAGTCAATTTTAGAAAATTTTGAAATGTACATAAAAGTCTCTTCAAATATGTTAATGAATAATGACTTCAAATAAAAAAAAATCTTGAATAAAATTTAAAAATTAAATTAATCTCTACCAAAATAAACAAGAATTTCATTTGAAAATTATGCTAATCAACTAAATTTATTCTGTTAATTATCGATAATTATAAATATAATATATCATATACAATTGCCTTAAATTGGATACATTGATTTTCAATTAGTTAAATTTAATTTAATTATAAGAAAAATTTAAAATATTAAATTAAATATGAAAAAGGGAGAGAAAAAAATACATGTGTTTGGTAATTTTGAATAACAAATTTATCGGCGCTTCTCCTTAAAAAAATGATTAGCATCGATGCAAAATATGGGTGTGCAAAATCGAACCAAAAATAAAAAATTTGAACTGAACCGAGCTATTTGATTTGGTGATTTTTATCTTTCATTTTGGTTCGATTTTGAATATTAAAACCAAAATAAGTTTGTTTCGGTTTTAACAAAATATATTTCGATTAAAACTGAACTAATCAAAATATATAAATTAGACTTTTAAAATTTTTAATTTATATTTTTAATATTACACATAAATTAAAAAAAATACAAAAATAAAATTATACGCTCATTAATGAACTTGGGCAAAATGCAACAATGTTTCAACTTCAAAGTAAGAGATTTGTGAGATTTTTTTTTTTTTGGTGTATTGAACTATTAACTGTTGAGTGTAATTGTGACATATGATAAGTTGACCATGTACGAGATTGAATTAATGGATAATTTTATTATAATTTATTCAATGTATTGTTTGTTATTTATTAAGTTCCAATATTATTTTTCTAGCTTTAGATGTAATTGTTTACAAAAAAAAAAACATTCAGCTAAACCAAAAATCGAACCAAACGAACCAAAAAATTTATGATTCGGTTAGGTTCAGTCATATCAATTACTTTGGTTGGTGTGATTTTCATTTTTTTTTCAAAATTTTAGTTTATGGTTTTATTGGTTTGGTTTGATTTTGCACCAAATCAACTATTCGCACATCCCTAAATACAAAGTCGCAGTAACCATTCTCAGTGCCACTCATAAAATTTTTATATTCTTAGAAAATTCAAAATTCTATACCTCTTTTAACAAATTCAAAATTTTATTTTTCTTGTTCTCATTTCAACAATATATTTCACATTCATCTTACTAAATTCAAAATTATTTATATAATAAATTAGTTAGTATATTGTATTTGTTGAGTGTTGTCTGACATTGTTGTTCTATATTGAACTTCATATCATACAGACTCCATATGACATTGTCTGTGACATTCGTCGTGACTAATCTTATCATTTCCTAGTTTTTAGGATTTATTATTTTTTAATAAATTACTTTTATATATATATATATATATCTTTAATCATGTGTATATCTACGAAATTAATATTTCAAAATAATGGATATATATATGATTAATATATTATTTAAATTGAGTTTGAATAAATCAAAACTCTATCTCTTATATTTTAGGTTTATTGTTATCTTCTATTTAACCGTTTCTTTTCATAGATTAACGTGCTGGAACTCTAGAGAAATGGTGTAGAACGTGGGATCTTTTCTCAGCCACAACAAGGAGCAGTGTTTCTCCAATCCATGAAAGTGGTGGCGGTTATTTCAAGACACGTTCGAAGAGATGACATGGCCTTCAACCGATTCAAGTGAAGAGTGCATATAAAGAGTATGATATGCACTTAAAGAGGCTATTCGAGCAGAAAATATATTGCCGCTGTGTGTAAAGATTGAAGCTCTCGAATCACAAACTCAACATAGATTTCGTTCTTTGTTCCTTCTTCTTTCTCTAATGTTTATTATCGTTTAATCAATTCACGAGAATAGGTTGTACAAGTTAGGATAGATAGTAAGATTGTGAAATCATTGTTAGTTTGTCTACAAATTAACGGTAGGTTAATTTGTACTTTTGAATTCGTTTTGGTCGTAAACTAGAATAGGATTCATGTATTTTTGCTTGATGTGTCGAGAGCCTCAGCGTCCGACATCATCAGCTTAACTACTGTGTTGGCTCATAGTAGCATAATTTCGCCCTGTGGCAATCACATACATGTTGTGCGTGATTTAAAATTAATTTTCGTGCAAATTGTTCTTTAAATTTCCGCTGCGTGTTGAAGGCATAGTGTTTGACACTAGTTTCAACATCAACTCTAATTATTGCACTTTGACACTTTTCACAAGCTGCTTCTGTTTGTGTTTTAAAGATATTTTCGTGCAAACTGTTTTATAAATTTCTGTGACAATGTTGTCGGTAATGTGAGTAACATTGACTACAACATTGTGTATAACATTGCACGTGATTTTATTTTCACAGTATTTGAGGCAACGAATTCTAACAAGTGGCATCAAGAGCTGGTACTTGACACACTAAGTACTCGATCCGGTGTTGCTTACATACTGTGGTGGATGTTTCCATTTCTCAATGTCGTCCACCAGATCTTAGTTTTCTTGGAACAAATTATGCCTTATGGAAGGTTCGAATGCGTATGTACATCAAATCTATTGATGAACGTGCATAGATGATAGTTTTGAAGGAATGGTCTATTCCAAAATAGACAAATAAAGTTGGAGAAGTCATCAACAAGGTTAAAAGTCGATGGAGAGTTGAAGAACAAACCATTTCAAACTTCCACTCTAAGGCTCTTAATGCTATTTTTTTTTGTGTTGACGTTCCCTGTTTCAAAATGATCTCAAAGTATACTACAGCCAAACATGCATGGGATATTCTTCAAGAACATTTTGAAGGATATATAGGCGTACGACATAAAGAAGCTGCAGTTCAAGGAACAACATCGTCATCAACATTTGAACCAACACCACCTCCATCAACTGAAAGTGTAATGTTTTCTAGTTCGCTCAAAACTGCAATCTCCAGTGAAGCTTCTTGTCCAATTGATACTGATGTCGGCATCAATGTGGAGAAAGATGTGAACAAGAAGAAAAGAAATGACAAAGCCCATGTTCAACCAACTAGAAAGTCAAAGAGAATCTTCGATCAAGCCATATTGCGAAGACAAAAGATAAAGTTGAACAATCACTTGAGTGATGATGAATCAGGAGATCCGGAATCGGAAAAAAAAGATGACCAAGTTATCTTACTTGTTGCTAAAGTCAATGAGACTGATTCAGATTTTGATGTTGGTCTGGATGATGTTTCAACATCCAGAACAACATTTGACATGTATGAAAGCTCTGAAAATTATCATACAAACTCTTTTAATTCTTTTATTTTATATGAGACAGATTCAGTACTACAACATGATGACTTTTTTTTGGAGCTAAAAAGGTTGTAGAAGAAGTAAAAGTGTTATATGATGAGCTTCTTTTCAAGTGGATAAAACAAAACCAAGTTGTGGAGTCACTCAATAAGAAAAATGAAGAGATGAAAGAGTAAGTGACGAATTTGGAAGTGATCATCACAAGGAAAAATGGGGAGTTGATTTTTGTCAAGGAACAACTCAAAAATGCTTCTCAATCTCTTGAGATGTTGAAGAGAGGATCTTCCACACCCACCAAGGTATTATCCATTGATAAGATCAATAGATCCGGGCTTGGGCAAGTTGAATCTTCTACCACAATATTTCCTAATGATTTGAATGAAGATTTTAAGTGTACTTATTTTGTTAAAGGAAATGCTAGTGGTACATGTCACACAAATTCTCATAAATTTGATAAATCTAAGTTTGGAAAGAGGAATTTTGTGTGTCATTATTGTTTTTCTCCTAGTCACATTAAGCTTTTTTGTTATAAATTGCATGATGTTGCTGGAAAAATGTCGGTCAAAATGTCTTCTAATATTAGATCCAACATTCATAGAAATCATAAAAGTTTGAATCTCAAATGGGTGAGGAAATCTGATTTGATATGTGTATCCACTAAAAAACAATCAGTTGGAATTTTGAGCAAAACTCTTGATATTGAGAGAGTTTCATGCTTTCGCAAATCTCTCAATGCATGTGTGATGTAGTGTTTGGTTTGTCGATGTTGGGGCAAATGCTACAAATGCTGAACCCAATATTTGTTTTATTTTTTATTTTTTATTGGCATTCATATGCATTCTATTATTTTTTATGTGTTGTCTCATGCATTCTCTTTGTTTAAATTCAATCCGAATTATGAGCACATATGATTGTTTTTTTTTTGGCACATGGTTGTCAAGGTATATTGGTTTCTAAGAGTATGAAAAAAAAATTCCATGTTCTAGTTGATGATTTTTCCTGATTTTCTAAGATTGATTTCCTGCATGAAAATTTAAAAGTGTTTAAAGTTTTTCAAGAAACTCTACTTGGCTATACATTCTCAATTTTATGCTAGTGTTTCTTGTTTTTTAACTAACCATGACAGGAAATTCGAGAATGTTGATTGTGATGTTGTCTATGCAAAGAAATGAAAAATCTGACACTACAAGAGTTGTTGCAGTCCAAAAGGTTACTGAAAAAGTTGTGTTATTAATGATGTTGTCACACTGCAAATCACATTGGAAACATGGTTTTTCTTTGTGGAAAAGAAATGAGAGTTTGAAACAGAGAAAGCAAAACTTCAAAAACCTTCATGTATTTGGATATGCTTGCTTTGTTGTGAATGATTATGAGATGTCAATCAGAGTGTTGACCTTGTCCTGTGCTAATGCAAATGCGATTGAAATGTGAAAGAACTTGGTCCAACACTTTTGCACCATACACATTGACATATGTTATCACTTTATCCGAGATTTGGTGAACAAATGTATCATTCGCGTTGGATATATATCATCTGAAAATTGAATGAAGATATCTTTATAAAGGCCTATGTTTTTTTAGAGATTCTATTCTTTATGGAAATCTCTTGGTTTGTGTGTTATGTAATGTTTGCATAGTCGATGTTGAACTCTGTGTCGTGTCTGTTCTATCCAACATCTGTATTTGTTTATTTTTTTTCTCATATGCATGCTGCATTTTGTTTAATCTTAGATATTCATTTCATTTTCACTTTGATCGTGTTTAATGTCTCAATGATCAGTCTTTCTTTAGAGAAATGTTCACGGTATAAACGTATGATGATGAATAGTTTGCCTTGATATAAAACTACGAGCACAAGAGTGAGGCTTGGATATTACAGATCATGTGCACTTTTCTGAAAATGTACGATTATCACTTAGTAACTCGGGGTACGTCGTTCGTGGTGACGATGCACTCAAGTAAAGTGGTGGTAAGGTAATACATTTTTGATCGATTTCTATCTAGACACATGGCGTTCAATACGATAGTGTGTTCTATTCAAAAAGAAGTAAGAAATTGATCTTCTCATTCATCGTCGAAATTCAATGAAATTTGTGGACTGTGCTACAACTGATGTTCACTGAGGTATTATTCCCAAAATTAGTGTTTCTTAAATTTATATCTATATTAAACTGCATGTTTGTCTTTTTAGTTTATAGTTTTGCATTTGTTTATTTTTCTTGTGTGTGTGTGTCTGGTCTTAAAAAATATAGTACTTTTTGAATTATTAATGATATATATATATATATATATATATATATACTCTAAAAAGGTGATACTTGAGTTTTACCTCTTGTTGGATAAAGAAGGAGTCAACTGGTGTGAAGGGTGATGTGATGAGGCAATTTTTAAGAAAATTCTTCCCATAAACACTCTTGTGTGGCTCTTAATTTCTCTCATTTCCTGATTGACCCTTATGTTTTCTCATCATTTTCTCTAGTGTTTTTCTCTACTTCACAGGGTTAGAATGGCTGATCCAAAGGAGTTATTTGCAATGTTCAATGACATGTATGAGAAGTCAGTTGGAACTCCATCATCAACTTCAACATCGACTGTCACTTCAAATCATACCATGATTGAACATGTTGGTGCTAAAATGGATTAACCTACTAGGTCTCATGCTCCAGATTTATCTATAGTGAAGCAAGATGATATAATGTCAAACTCAGTGATGTCTCTTTTTTAATATGAAGCCACTAAATGTTATCCATTTGAGAGATGCTGGAAACCCCACAGATCCAGAACTGAATGTTACATATCCTGCTGAAGGAGAAATGATGTTGGGTATCATGCATTCTATCAATATAAAAGAGGCTTCATGAGATCAATGTTGTTGTCGAGTTGGAAGAAGTTCAAAGAAGCTGATGTCCTGACTACCACTAGAGAGAAGAAATCGAAAGAGAAAAATATCATTTTTTTTAAAGAAAATATGCAGTGAAAGGAACAAAGCTGATATGAACATCCAGAATTTGAATGTTGTAGCGGATGCTATCTCTGTGCAGGACACACCCGTTTCAACATCAGCAGATGCTCAGTTTTTCTTTTCAGCTCATTCTAACCATGATAGTGCAATGGATGTTCAATCATTCAATACATGCAATACCTATTCCTCAAGTTTTCTCTATTTTTTTTTTAAAAAAAAGGCTTTTAGCAATTTTTTTTAATTCTCATGCGATCCATGATTTATCTGAAATTATGTCTTAATGACCAATTAAATATGAGAAATTTATTGAAGTGCTAAGCCTTAAGAAATATGATATGGATGTTTATTTATGGAGAAACCTCTTTGGAAGATGGTAACTAGGTTTTGTCCTTTTTCATGCTAATGTTATAT
Organism: Perilla frutescens; assembly: GCA_026008535.1. Classification (NCBI taxonomy): domain Eukaryota; kingdom Viridiplantae; phylum Streptophyta; class Magnoliopsida; order Lamiales; family Lamiaceae; genus Perilla; species Perilla frutescens. Next base: position 30,572,095 of record BRKX01000017.1, on the reverse strand, counting down.
TGGATTTTTTTTAACTTAGTGCCTAATGTTGAATTCTCATGCAAGAACATGTATAGTGCAGTGTTTGTTCATGATAAGGGAGATGTAACTGTGGATCTACCATATATTTGTCACTGCACTCTCTGTTTTATTCCACCAGAAGCCATTGTTCATGTTAATGCTGACAACGATGTTGTTGAGGGGATTGGTACCCCAAATTGATTCAGTTGTCTGCATCTATTCCTTCTATTAATAATGTTCTGATTAATGATAGAACAGATATTGAAGTCAATTCTGCCAAGATGTTCTAATTCATCACATCACATTCTCTGAACAATGATATGGTGGATGTGTTGGCAGCCTTCAAAGTCTTTCTTTCTACACAAAAAGGGGGAGTAGATTGTTGATGCTGGTTGATGTTTTAAAGAGTTTAACTCTTTATGGTTTGTAAGTGTTGAACGCTTTTATTTTGTTAATGTGCTAAACATCGCTGTTATTTTGCTGGTGTGGTGAACATTATTTTACTTTGCTGGTGTAATGAACATCATTTTTGGGACGTGTATGTCAATATACATCTTTGCTTTTGATATTCATGCAATATCTTTTTTTTTAATCATGAGTTATGATTATTGATGTTTGATGATTTATAATTCATCTAACTTCGTGTTTAAGATTATGTGTGATTCATCTTAAAATGTATTTGATATATGCTCGCATATATCTGTTAAATTTTTTGCCCAAATATGTTTTTAAGGCAATATCTATACTTATGAGTTTTGTGTAGAAAGAATAAAGCTTAAGGGGGAGTTTGTTGGAAATGATGTTAACATCATTTCCGTAACTCTTAACTTTTTTTTCTAAGCTCTATTCTTTCCTAGTTTTTTGAATATGATTTATTCATATCCTTGATTTTTATATCATGGGATATCTTGTTTGGATGTTGACTAGTTTTGATCATGTCCTATTTTGATGTTAATTCATCTTAATGTTTTGATATATGCTTGCATATATCTTATTTATATGTTGATTCAACATTGATTTGTATATGGGAAAATTACCCATTGTATGATGATTAACTTAAGGGGGAGTAACCCTTAAGGGGAGATTCATGTCTCCATTTTCCGCTGCGACTCTAATTGTACATAATACATTGAGTTGTATGTTTTGTACATAAAGACTAAGATTAAGGGGGAGATTGTTGAGTGCTGTCTGACATTGCTGTTCTATGTTGAACTTAATGTCATACAGACTCCATACGACATTTTCTGTGACATTCGTCGTGACTAATCTTATCATTTCCTAGTTTTTAGGATTTATTATTTTTTAATAAATTACTTTTTTATATATATCTTTAATCATGTGTATATCCACGAAATTAATATTTCAAAATAAAGGATATATATATATATATATATGATTAATATATTATTTAAATAGAGTTTGAATAAGTCAAAACACTATCTCCTATATTTTAGGTTTATTGTTATCTTCTATTTAACCGTTGCTTTTCAGAGATTAACGTGCTGGAACTCTAGAGAAATGGTGTAGAACGTGGGATCTTCTCTCAGCCACAATAAGGATCAGTTTTTCTCCAATCCATGAAAGTGGTGGCGGTTATTTCAACACACGTTCGAAGAGATGACATGGCCTTCAACCGATTCAAGTGAAGAGTGCATATAAAGAGTATGATCTGCACTTAAGAGGTTATTCGAGCAGAAAATATATTGCCGCTGTGTGTAAAGATTGAAGCTCTCGAATCACAAACTCAACATAGATTTCGTTCTTTGTTCCTTCTTCTTTCTCTAATGTTTATTATCGTTTAATCAATTCACGAGAATAGGTTGTACAAGTTAGGATAGATAGTAAGATTGTGAAATCATTGCTAGTTTGTCTACAAATTAACGGTAGGTTAATTTGTACTTTTGAATTCGTTTTGGTTGTAAACTAGAATAGGATTTATGTATTTTTGCTTGATGTGTCGAGAGCCTCAGCGTCCGACATCATCAGCTTGATTCGTGTATTTTTGCTTGATGTGTCGAGAGCTTCAGCGTCCGACATCATCAGCTTAACTACTGTGTTGGCTCATAGTAGCATAATTTCGCCCTGTGGCAATCACATACATGTTGTGCGTGATTTAAAATTAATTTTCGTGCAAATTGTTCTTTAAATTTCCGCTGCGTGTTGAAGGCATGGTGTTTGATACTAGCTTCAACATCAACTCTAATTATTGCACTTTGACACTTTTCACAAGCTGCTTCTGCTTGTGTTTTAAAGATATTTTCGTGCAAACTGTTTTATAAATTTCTGTGACAATGTTGTCGATAATGTGAGTAACATTGACTACAACATTGTGTATAACATTACACGTGATTTTGTTTTCATAATATTTGAGGCAACGAATTCTAACAGTATTAATAATTTTGACTATTATGTGATTCAATTTTTTAAAATAAAAAGTATAACAAAATCAAAATAAATTCAACAATATATTTAATTAATAAATTTGATTATTATCTAATTCAAAATATTAAAATCAAAAAATATATTAAATATTATATTGTATTAATAAATTTGATTATTATGTGTTTCAAAACAAAATTTCAAAATAAAGAAGAATATTAGATAAAAAAAATTCAATAATAATTATGTGATTTAAAATTTTAAAATAAAATAAAATTTAAGAAAACAAGAATAAATTCAAAAATATATTTCAATTTTATAAACTTGTTTATTATATGATTCAACATTTTAAAGTATAATTAAAAAGTATAAAAATAAAAATATAAGAAAACTTCTAATTTCAAAATAATTATTCAAGTTTTTTCTTAAATGGGTAAAGATTATAAAAATAAATAAATATTAATAAATGATTAAAATTTTAATTAAATACTTACCAAATATTAAAATCTTAATTTAATTAAATATTATGAAGGGGCCACATGTATCACCAAATAACATTAACCATTTGTTTTAATAGAATTTATGTTCAGGAGTAATAAAGACAACTAACAGCAAGTTCATAAGGCAATATGGTTTACATTAAAGTTGAAGTGACAAACCACCAAATTTAATAAATACATGATAGGGCTATAGCCTATATATAATTATATATTATAACATATATATTTCGCCAGTTACAAATAAATAATTGACGGTAATAAGAAATTGAAATTTTCATATTTTGACCAAATAAAAAAACAGAGTGCAGAAGTTGGATACCTGAATTGGAAAGCTAATAATTGTGTACAAATAGATCTGACCTAAATTAATACTCCCCCTAAAAATGTACACTCAATCAGATGAGAGCTCACCCATAAAATCGACAGAATGAAACATTGTTGCCATAATAAGTCAAACATCTTTCCATTTAACCATCGCTTCATCAAGATATAGTAGTTCAATTTTTATTTTTCTCAAAATTTTGCGATATTTTAATTTTGACCTATCTGATCCAAAATTGCAACAAAAAAAGGGGTCAGATTTATAATCAAAATGTAATAAAGTCATGATATTTGTATAGTACAAAACCATTTATTAACCACCCATTATTAATCGTTCACGTGAATTACACTAATTAAAGAAATATAGTGTACCTACAAATTAGCACTACTCACCCGATCTAATAGACATGCCTGACATTAATGTGATTCATAATAATAATAATAATTAAAATGTGGATTATAATAAGCAAAATCAGTAAGTTTAATTAATTAGAAATTAGAATATAAATAAAGAAAATGGAAAGTGGGGAGCAGTAGATATATTAGCAAAAGCGTGTCAGCATCGGGGGGCCAGATAGATGCGTTTTTAATGTCACGCGTGTGGCAAATTGGTAATATTGTTGGAATCTGAGGGCAATCCATAAATCTCTCTCCAGAAACAGCTAACAGTATGAGCAGCCAGCAGGAGCTGCAGCAGCAGATGCCAATTTTCACAAAAACAAAAATAAATTTCACCACCATACCATACTCAACCCCAACCCCGCCTTTCTCTCTCTTCATCTATACACGAATTCTGCATTCTTAGAGAGAGAGAGAGAGAGAGGCAGCGCGGAAAAGAGATCTGAATCCACATCAATTTTAAATCTGCCTCGGGGACTCTTATCAATTTTCGCTCCGTTTCTCGGGTAATTTTTCTTTATTGTTTTGCGATTTCTTTTCTTTTCTTTTCTTTGTCTGGGAATTTTAATTGGAATCTTGAGCTGGATCGAGGTATTGGTTTACTTTTGCTGGGGTTTTGTTTTTATTTTCTGTTTATTTATTATTTTCAGAAATTCTCCTCCTGGTGATGTGAAGTTGAGATCAAGATTTTGGGGTTATTGTGTGTTCGTGAGTTCGTGAGAAAATCTTGTGTAGAAGAATTGAATTTGTTGTCGACGTAAATGAAACTTCGGCTTCATAGTCGGGATCTTTTAGGAGCTCGAAACTGGGATGGGTTCTTTGCTTTTTCTGTGCAATATGGTGGAAAGTTCGTGCTTTGATATTCGTGTTAGACTAAGGAGTTGGCCAAGTTTCATTTTAGTTCAATTGATTGAGTGAAAGATAATCAAAGATATATATCAGGAAGACAGAATAATGGAGGATTTGTCAAAATATGCACATAGTCCTGCCCATTTGGCGGTGCTTCGACGTGACTATGTTGCATTGAAGCGGATAGTGACTGCACTTCCTAGGCTGGCAAAGGCGGGAGATGTGAATACTGAGGCCGAGTCTTTGGCTGCTGAAGAGGATGCTGATGCTGTCTCTGCAATGATTGACAGGCGAGATGTTCCGGGCAGGGAAACTCCTTTGCACCTCGCTGTGCGGCTGCATGATGCAATTTCAGCTGAGATTTTAATGGCAGCAGGTGCTGATTGGAGTCTGCAAAATGATAATGGGTGGAGTGCACTCCAGGAGGCAGTTTGTACAAGGGAGGAAAGCATTGCGATGATCATAGCCCGGCATTACCAGCCTCTTGCCTGGGCTAAATGGTGCCGCAGGCTTCCCAGGATCGTGGCTTCAGCAGGTCGAATCCGTGACTTTTATATGGAGATAACCTTCCACTTTGAGAGTTCGGTGATACCATTCATTGGTAGAATTGCCCCATCCGACACTTACCGTATATGGAAACGTGGTTCTAATCTCCGAGCAGATATGACCCTTGCAGGTTTTGATGGATTTCGCATCCAACGGTCTGATCAGACTTTTCTCTTCCTAGGAGAGGGTCACACCTCAGAGGATGGAAATGTATCTTTGCCTCCTGGATCTTTGATTGTGCTGGCTCACAAGGAGAAAGAGATTACAAATGCCCTAGAAGGAGCCGGCGTTCAACCATCAGAATCTGAGGTTGCTCATGAAGTGACTTTGATGTCACAAACTAATATGTACAGACCAGGGATTGATGTCACTCAAGCTGAGCTTGTTCCTCATTTGAATTGGAGAAGACAAGAGAGGACTGAGATGGTTGGATCTTGGAAAGCCAAGGTTTATGACATGCTCCATGTCCAGGTGAGTGTGAAGTCTAGGAGAGTTCCTGGTGCTATGACTGATGAAGAGCTTTTTTCTGTTAATGATGATGAGAGATTGGCTAATGGGGCAGAAAATGACGAGTTTGATGATGTGCTGACAGCTGAGGAAAGAATGCAGTTAGATTCTGCACTTCGGATGGGGGATGGTTTTGGTGAGGATGAGGACAGTGAGGTCCAAGATTGCCATGAAAACTTTGATGCAGGTTCACTTGATAGCTGTGAATCGAACGGTGCTACCAAAGAGAAGAAAAGTTGGTTTGGTTGGAACAAAAAAAGCTCAAAGAACATTGGAGATGATCCTGATGACTCAAAAATTCTGAAGAAGTTTTCCAAGTTGGCACCTGATGATAGCAAGCAGAAGGCTAATGACAGTCGCAGATCATCATCTGAGTTTCCCAGGGAGGAAATGGGGGATGTAAAGAAATCAAAAGATAGAAGTAGCAAGAAGAAAAAGAAGAAAGGGGCTACTGTTGAATCAAAGAATGAAAGTGAATATAAGAAAGGTCTGAGACCTGTTTTGTGGTTGACACCTGATTTTCCCTTGCAAACAGAAGAACTCTTGCCTTTGCTTGACATATTGGCCAATAAGGTCAAGGCTATCAGAAGACTTCGGGAGCTTTTGACTACTAAGCTGCCTACTGGAACCTTTCCTGTAAAGGTACTTATAGATACATGTGCACCTTTTGATGCATTCCTTTCCTTTATGTGCCTGTTCCTTGTGCTTATTTTTTCCTGCGTTCTGTTTCCAAAAGGAAGGAGGCCTCCTTCCTGTAGAGTTTCAACTTATTTAACTGCAACTATCTTATCATAGTCATTTTTTATTGTTTTTAAAATTCATGGCAATAGTCGCTGTAGATATGTTATGAATTGCTCAAACTGTTTCGGTTTCCTAAAATATTAATATCTTATGCTTAACATGGTACTGAAAAAGATAAGTCTCCACTAGTTGCGTTTACCAGTCAATGAATAAGCATCCTCTTATTTCAGTTAAAAATACATACAGACAGATTCTTAATATTTTCTTTTTTAAGGTTAGGGAGCACACTAAAATTCCTACTGTTACCTTGCTGTCGAGAAAACTTTGAATGTGACAGCTACATTTTTTTCTGTTGCTTTAGATTCATCTAGTCCGCTCCTATTACGCAGAAATTTCAGGGCAATAGTAATGACATTACAAACATGGATAGCTATTCCTGGAAGTACAAGTTTGATGCCATACAGATTCGGATGTTGATTTATAATACTGTGTGCGTGTGTACTGTATTTATTATGATAATGTCATTTATTTATGATACTATATGAAACATCTTTATCTCCTCATCTCAAATTCATGACTTTTTTCTTCTTTGGACATCCCAACATATGCCTTTATATAACTGAAATGATTTTTTTTTTAAAAATCCAAAATTACTCTTTTCACCTGAAGTAAGGATTTGGTGATACCAAGTGTCAGCTCTTATTTTAAAGATGCAAGAGCTAAAAATACAATTTTTTTTTTTTTTTGCTTTTTTATCTTTCATATGCTGTGTGAAATAAGTTGTTGGGGAGAGTAGTAGTATGTTAGGAATACATGCATAAGAACATGCTCCTCACTTTCAACTTGATCTTCTATTAAGGGCACATATGTTATCGGTTTCAGTGCCCTTCAAGTCTAATTTCCCATTAAACTTTGCAATTTGAGGAGGCGCCAACAGTTCTCCTCATTCAAAAGATGATCCTACCCTCTGACCAACAAACTTCACTTATCCCACCTGACACCTCAGCTCATTAGTTCTTCCAGAGTCCTTTTTCACAAACCACTCCAGCCATGTGGTGCAACCGACTTCGATCCTCGCCACCATCTCTCTTTCATTCCCTCATGAACCGGCCACATAGCTTCTTGACAAAACACATACACAGACTTGCATGCTTATGTTGGCTCCAAGGCAATTGTGGTCAAAATAAAGATTAAGGAACAGTTGCTAAGCATCCCTAACTCTAAGTATAGTCAACTTAAGGAGTAAAGAAAGATTAGACGGGCATGGATTAACAGGAAATTTTGCGAGCATAAGTTTACAGCTGCATGTCCATCTAGCTCTAGTTTTATTGATGCATTTGCAAATTCTTCTAAATAGATTTACATTTACTTAGTATCAACTTGCTGGATCTGCTTTGTTCAGACTTCAGATGAGATATAATGTAAAGTTGTTCAATATGTTGGCTGTTACTTGGACCTCCTAAATTGGATTATTCTTTAGTGGGGGTAATGAATAATGCTTATGTTTAAGAAAGTTACATAATTATGGCACAGTACCGAGATAAAGACAGATTCAAAATACTCAAGACTAGAAAGTTCATGAATAATTTTCAATTGCTAGATAAAATGTGACTGTATTGAAAAATATCAAGATGTCGTCCTTTTCTGGCATATATAATGATGGAATGTCATACCATGATGCGCATGTGTGCCATGTGCTTGGGTCTTCTAATTACCCATGTTTGTGTCTAGTCTGTCATTTACCTTTCTTACCTCTCAAATGTTGCATGAATTGTTATGTCCTAGTATTATCTAATAAGAAGCAGAGAGACTACGTTTGAAATCATTTACCATACTTGGACTTTTCATTGTTATTTTCCTTGATTTGGGTACTGATGTGACTGATGAACATATTGCACAGATTGCCATCCCAATTGTCCCAACAATACGAGTTCTGGTGACATTTACAAAATTCGAGGAGCTTCAGCCAATCGAGGAGTTCTCAACCCCTCTCTCTAGCCCTGCACATTTCCAAGATTCCAAGTCCAAAGAATCTGAGGGTTCTACCTCGTGGATTTCTTGGATGAGGGGAAGCCGTGGGGGCCAGTCAAGTGATAGTGAAGGCCGCAGCTTCCGCGATGAAGTTGATCCTTTCAACATACCAGCCGACTATGCATGGGTTGATGCCAATGAGAAGAAACGGCGGTTGAAGGCCAAGAAAGCAAAGAGCAGGAAACATAAAAAGCAGCATGGAAGTAGCAGACATCCAGATGGTGCACGAAGATTGAGCGAGGACGTGGAACAGTAGCAAAGGTAAGAGTGGTACAGGCTGGAGGCTAGATCCTGCCACTTCATCATCGGCACAATCGGTTACGGAGCAAAATCTTGTCTGAGAGCCGCCTAATGTTTTTTCTAGCGTGGAAGTAGATGGCTATATCCATTTGGGATATTTGCGTCATTGTTGTACTAGAAGATTTTCAATCGTCGTCCTGTTGTTTGTATTGTTATTTCATCCTGAAATTTGATGCAGTTGGTGTTTAAATTTTTCCCAGGACTGCTTTAAATGTATCTAGTTTAGTTTGTATGTGGTTGGAGTTCATTCTGGATTGGTAGTTCCATATTACATATAATTTCTTCCATCAGAATTAGCTACTCATTATTTTTGCCCTTGGTTTTCACTCAACAGCTTCTTGTCAACTGGTGGAATATTTGATCAATGATTCTATTTTACTAGTGCATGTTGATGTTGTGTGTATGTATATTTGATGATTTCATTATTGTTTTCAGTAAAATCTCTGCAGACAATCATACCTGGTAAACTGATTATTTTACTAGTTCATTAATTTATAATTTAATTCAATAAATATTTGATCAGTTAATTACAGCATGAACTACTCAACGTACACCTACTTCTGATTTCATAGTTGTTCAAAATTGAAGCAATTAATTAAATATTACTCACCCAAACAATTGATTAAATTTCCCAGTTCATATTCTTCTTACAATTATTAAAAGAAACGCAATTCAAATATAGGATGGAACTCCAACCGTCGATTAATTTGTGTAAATGCTTTATGATCCGTTGTCTATGACTGCCGATCAACAGACAATCGAGAGTTGATTAAAGTTTATTTGGTTTCATTATCGAAAACGCTAAACTCATACTACATATACTAAAACGTTAAAATTGGTGTAGATAATTTAATGTGGACCACACAAAATTCCATCACAAATTTCCCTCAATTTTCGCAATTTAGAAGGTTTGTCGTGGAGATGAAATTCTCCATTTTGATCGATTCTTGTTTGGCACTAGCTCCTCTCACACACACCATAACCAAAAATGATCGTTTCTTATTCTGGCCCCCGCCTAGCGGCCGCCGCCGCATTCATCCTCGCCACCGTAACCGCCGTTCACTCCATCGGCGTGAACTACGGCACTCTCGGCGATAACCTCCCTCCGCCAGCTGAGGTGGCGCAGTTCCTCAAAGACAAAACAAGCATCGACCGCATCAAGATCTTCGACGCCAACCCCGACATCCTCAAAGCCTTCGGAAACACCGGCATCCTCGTCGCCGTCACCGTCCCCAACGGCGAGATCCCCACCCTCACCGACGTCCGCGGCGCCCGGCGGTGGGTCTCCGGCCACATCAAGCCCTTCTACCCCGACACGCACATCAACTACATCCTCGTGGGCAATGAGATCCTCCACTGGGGCCCGCAGAACCTGATCGACAACCTCGTAGCCGCCATGAGATCCCTCCACAAAGCCCTCCACCTCGAAGGGATCAACGACATAGCCGTCACGACGGCGCACTCGCTGGGGATGCTGGTGCCGTCGGAGATCCCGAGCCTGGCCCGATTCCAGCCCGGGTGGGACCGTGGAGTCCTGGCGCCGATGCTGGAATACCACCGGGAGACGAAGTCGCCGTTCATGGTGAACCCCTACCCCTACTTCGAGTACTCGCCGGAGAAGGCGGACTACGCGGTGTTCAAGCCGAACAAGGGAGTCTACGACGAGCACACGAAGCTGACGTACGACAGCATGTACGACAAAGTGATGGATTCTGTTTACACGGCAATGGATAAATTGGGTTACGGTGACGTCAAGATTGTGATCGGAGAGACGGGGTGGGCGTCGGACGGGGAGGTGTTCGAGAAGCCCAAGTGCTCGGTGGAGAACGCCGCCGCCTACAACGGAGGCTTGGTGCGGCATTACAACTCCGGGAAAGGGACGCCGCTGATGCCCAATAGGAAGTTCGAGACCTACATATTTGCACTCTTCAATGAGAATCAGAAAACGGGTTCTCTGGCCGAGAAGAACTTCGGGCTTTTCAGACCCGATTTCAGCCCGGTCTATGATATAGGTATCATGCAGGATGGAGGAGGAGGAGGAGGCGGAGCTACTACCACTCCTCCTGCCAAGGTAATCATATTCATATCTACTATTAATCATATTGGATTATATATATATATATATATATATCTATCTTGTTACCCTAGCTAATTTATTATTCCATAAATAATTTGAAAAGAAAGAAGATATATATAAAAGAAAGAATTAATGAGCAGTGGTGTGGTGGGTTGTTGTGCAGAGCGGTTCGAGTGGATTCGGTAAGAAGTGGTGCATGCCGAATTCAGACGCGAGCGAGGCGGCGCTTCAGAGCAATATAGACTACGCATGCAGCCAAGGGATCGACTGCAGCCCTATTAAACCCGGCGGCGATTGCTTCATACCCAACACTCTTAAAGCTCACGCTACCTTCGCTATGAACGCTTTCTATCACGCTAAAGGCCCTGACTGTGACTTCTCCGGCACCGGAGTTCTTATCTCTACTGATCCCAGTACGTATATATATATATATATATATATATATATATATATATATCTCATGCATCCACTATATCTATATATATATATATATTAATTTCTTTGTTTTTTCTCAGGTACACCTACATGCAAATACGCTTCTTGAGAAGACCCCATTTTTGTTCGTGAACATATTTTTTTAGGCTTTGCTATATTTATTTATTTAATGCCGAGAGAACTGCAATCGCTATCGAAATTCGGCTCGAGAGTTATGTGTAATAGTCTACAAACTACACGTGAGATCTAAGTCAAATTAGGAAAACTCACCAAGTATGCCGGTGGAATAAGGGTGCTAGCTTGTGCCCGCCAAAATATTTCAAGTTAGAATTCGAACAACAAATTAAAAGTCAACCTTATCGCACATACTAATTTGATTAATTCGTTTGATATTTTCTGGAATCATATTTAATTTAATATTAAATTATTAATTATTAATTTGATTGATTGATTATATCATTATTTGAATTTATAATTAATATTTAGTTTCAGGTTTTAGTTACATATATAATTGTTATTTCTACAAGATGCGATTAATTGGGGGTAACATTGCTCGATCAGTTCAAAGAAAATTGCCACAGTACTAATCTCTGCTATTATAAATTCCAATGGTCGAATTATATATATCTTGACTAAAAATACATAATTAATTTGTTTGGTCGAATCCACGAATTATAACCGACTGCCTAACTCACCGATAGTTAAATTCAAATAGATTCATCATGTACGTTACGCTCTAACAATTTTGGTAATTAATAGAACACACACATATATGGAGTACTATATTGTTTTAAATAATCATTGCAATTGTATAATAATTAATCAAATCAATTTATACTACAATAAATTGTCACTTACTCTTTGATTAACCTATTAAATGAATACTTCAGTGATTATTTACTTAATTATCACATTTTTATTTTTAAGTATCGATCCAAATATTTGCCTCATTTTAAAGATGTTAAAAATGTCGGAATCTGATATATTTTGCTTTGGCTATATAATTTGAGACAATAGTAACTTACTTTGTTTCCTCAAAATAAAAAGTAAAAATAAAAATTGCTTTGTTATTTCACCGAACTTGCAAATGAAATGCAATGTTCATGTGTTGACCAATTAATTTAATTTTAACTAAATTAACGAAATTTTCATTCAAAAAAAATTGATCTCCTAGTTAATTTTTCTCCACTCCCAAATATGTTCGGGATAGTAAAGAAAAAGAATCTAATTGAAACAGACAATAAATTTCAAAAGTCCATAAATTGAGTCCAACAATTTTGACTTATATAGTCATATTGTCTTACCTGCCTTATTACTTTTATTTTATATACTCTGTGGACTATTAATTAGCGTGTAATAAAGCAAATGCCAAAAAAAAAAACGTGTAATAAAGCAAAACGACACACAATTGTTGTAGCAGAGACAAAATCTAATAATTGCTTGAAGGAAGACACACACACACACACTCTCTCTCTCTCTCTCTCTCTCTCACACACACACACACACAATTTTTGGAATCCCAGTGTTTGAATTCTGCTGGTATATACCTTTTGAGCTTCTGTGAACCACATAAAATTCCCTAGATTTTCGGCAAATCTGCACTGCTTCTCATCTAATCTTCATCCATTGTATCCCTAATCCTTATTTAATCCTGCTCCAAAAAAATAAAAATAAAAAAAATCCTTATTTAATCCCTCACATTCTTCCTTATTTCCCCCAAACCCGATCTCATCACATCAAAATGGTCGTGTCTCATTCCGCCACGCGGCTGGCGGCCGCCGCACTCTTTTTCCTCGCCGCCACCACCGGCGTCCACTCCATCGGCGTCAACTACGGAACCCTCGGCGACAACCTCCCTCCGCCAGCCCAGGTGGCGCAGTTCCTCAAAGACAAAACAAGCATCGACCGCATCAAGCTCTTCGATGCCAACCCCGACATCCTCCGCGCCTTCGCTAACACCGGCATCCTTGTCGCCGTCACCGTCCCCAACGGCGAGATCCCCGGCCTCACCGACGTCCGCGCCGCCCGCCGCTGGGTGTCCGCCCACATCAAGCCCTTCCACCCCGCCACCAAAATCAATTACATCCTCGTCGGCAACGAGATCCTCCACTGGGGCCCGCAGAACCTGATCGACAACCTCGTCGCCGCCATGAAAACGCTCCACAAAGCTCTCCGCCTCGAAGGGATCACCGACATCGCCGTCACCACCGCCCATTCGCTCGGAATGCTCGTGCCGACGGACCTCCCCAGCCTGGCCCGATTCCAGCCCGGGTGGGACCGTGGAGTACTCGCGCCGATGCTGGAATTCCACCGCGCGACCAAAACGCCGTTCATGGTGAACCCATACCCCTACTTCATGTACTCGCCAGAGAAGGCGGACATGGCGCTTTTCCGGCCGAACAAAGGCCTGTACGACAAGTACACGCGGCGGACGTACGGCAACTTGTTCGACTTCCTGCTGGATTCTGTGTACATCGCCATGAAGAAATTGGGCTACGGTGACGTGGAGATTGTGGTGGGGGAGACGGGGTGGGCGTCGGACGGGGAGGTGTTCGAGAAGCCCAAGTGCTCGGTGCCGAACGCGGCGGCCTACAACGGCGGATTGGTGCAGCATTTCAACTCCGGCAGAGGGACGCCGTTGATGCCGCGGAAGAGGTTCGTGACGTACATATTTGGGCTGTTCAATGAGAATCAGAAATCGGGCTCTCTCGCCGAGAAGAACTTCGGGCTTTTCCGGCCCGATTTCAGCTCCGTTTACGACGTTGGGATCATGCGGGCTGGCCGTGCAGCTACTCCTCCCAAGGTAATATCGCATCAAATTTCTTGTGTTACATCCGACTTACATCTTCAAATTGTGAATTTTTCTTTTTTTTTTTTTCAATTTTTTTTTTGTGATTTAGTTTGATTTTAGGATTTTTTTAGGACCCATTCAATTATGATTTATAATTATTTTTTAGTATCTAATTTTTAATTTTTAATTATGATTCATTATTATGATTGATTATTTTGAAATTAAATTTTATAATTCTTTTAATTTATTTTTCTGATAAATGTTGAGTATACTCATTTATGTTATAATTAATTTTTATTATATAATAAATATTATGAGAACCATAAATTTAATAATGAAACAGTGAATGAAAAATGAAAAAAATGCAGGTAATGTAATGTATTAATGTGTAATAACTTGGGTTAATATTTATAAATGCATGTGCTAATTCGTAATTAACAATAACTATAAATTCTCTAAAAATTAATGTATTTAGTAATACTGCACCTGGCGGTATATCAGTCAATAATTAATTATGATCTTGATTAATTGGTTTAAGTAAAGGAGGCATTAAATATATTATTTTGTCAGAATATAATGAAAATGCGTATTACACGAATTTGTATGCATGCAAGTGTATGCAATCAACTTTTACTATTTATAAAATGTTTATTCATCAAATTAATTACTTAAAGAAAGAAAATATGATGATTTTGATCTGTTTCAAGTACTAATAGAAATATAGAGTTGGCGTCGCTTTTCTTTGAAAAGGTTTAGAAGATTAATGGATATTTGTATAATAGGAATACATATAAATTATGTGCAGAATGTGGGAATTCATTAATATCACAAAAGATGGTAACTAAAAATTTGTTGTGAATACTTGATTACTATAATTATGTTTCCACATGGATCTATCGGAGAGATTTGAAGCAATGTGGGGCGGCAAAAAAATGCAATGATATGATTGATGAGTGCTGAGCTGTCAAAAGTTGCATGTTCACAACACATTTTGTTATCTTTTAATTTTTTGTCATTTTTAATTTTCATTTTCGAATCTCGTCTTCTTTGCCCGTTATCTGTCCTTTTCACTTTATTCCTCTCATTTGCTGTACCACTCTTTCTTTCTTGTTTATTGGAATTGATGATCAACCCAACTTTTTTCATTGATCCTTTTTTTTCTATTTTTTTTACTTTCAAAAATAGTATGCATATAATTAGACTACTACCTATATATCAAAATCAACTTATACTACCATTCCAAAAATATAGTTATAAATATATTACACTACGTACGTACATATATTTGTCTTCTTACTCCTACCACCTATCAAAATCAACTCGTACCACCGTACCAAAAAAATGTATAACTCACATGAAATCCTATATTTCAAATCGTGTTTCATTCTAATATTAAATTTATGATTTTAATACTTATTTTCTCTTTAATTTTAATTTCTTTTGCTTTAATTTAATTTTGTGATTATTAATTAGGGTTGATTCCAACTAGGATTATATATATATATATATATATATATATATAAATTTTATTTTTTATTGATAAATATTGACTAGCTATAAGTCATCAATTATGTTATCATTAGTTTTTATTTATAAAATAACTATTATCAAATTATAAATTTTATAGTGGGACTGAATGATGAAATGTGAATTGGCACGCAATCACATAAGTTAAGAAGATTTTTCCAGCCTTAAGGGTTGAGAGTTACCACTATATTGTATGTATCCATATAATAAAATTGCGTTTGAATTTCATATTCATGTTATCAATATACGTAATATCATATGTATTGGTTTGTAATTAGCATGAAAGTAAGATTGAAGATGGTTGCATGCAGAATGTTCCAGGTGGTCCGGTAAATAAAAAATGGTGCGTGCCAAAGCCGGACGCAAGTGAGGCGGCGCTTCAGAGCAACATAAACTACGTGTGCAGCCAAGGCATTGACTGCAAGCCCATTCGAGCCGGCGGTGCATGCTTCACACCCAACACTCTTAAGGCTCACGCCTCCTTCCTCATGAATTCTTACTATCACGCTAAAGGCCTCAATGATTTCAACTGTGACTTCTCCGGCACCGCTCTCATCGTCTCCACCGACCCCAGTACGTAACTCTCTCTCTCCCTCTCTCTCTCATCATTAATATCAATTTCAATTCACACTTTGTTTTTAATTTTATCAGGTACGGCTGCTTGCAAATACATTTCTTGAGAAACCCCCCACTTTCGTCGATTGATTTTCTAAACCTAATTAGGTATTTATTTGTCGAGTGGTGTCGAAACAGGAATGCAAACGAATATTCAAGTATGTAATATTAATGATTTTATGAACTACTATTGAAATGTGACATATTGTCATTTTCTCTATGCACTTATCCTTCAGAATTATTAATCACTCGCTTCTTCAATTGAGTAGCGGGTTATGCTATTCTCTTTATTTAATCTGAGTATAAATTAAACTTAACCTTGTAAAATGAAAAATATTAAGACTTTTTTTTTGGGAGGGGGGGGGGGGGGGGGGGGCGGGTTAGTTGCAACAAAATATGCATTCTGGTGAAATTTACAATTATAGAAACGAACTTTTTTTGAAACGTGGAAATAATGATCTAATCTTTTTCTTTTCTTTGAATGTTGAGAGTAACCCGTATTTGCTACCCAAGAAATATTTGGAAAATCAGGTGTGACATGCTCAATTCACACCTAAAGTGTTGGTGGGATTTAAATTCAAAAAACTTATATCACTCCACCATTAGATCATCCAAATAATAATGATCTAACCTTTAATTTTGATCTGTAGTAAAATCGACGTGCTTAATGTTTGGGTAACTGAAAAACCGATATGAAATGCCTTATTTGCAAAAGAAATTAAATCCTCACACAAAAAATTGAAAGATAGGGCCTTTTTTTTAGAGGAAAATTTTTAAATAGCCACTATCACTTAGTAAATAATGTAAATAGCCATTTTTTTAAAAAATTAATATTTCTAGTCATTATCATAAAAAAATTACTACAATACTTTAGTTCCATATTTAATATTAAGAATTATTATATAATATATATATATATATACTATTAGAAAAAAAAATCTGATTTTCTCTCTCTCCTCTCTACAAACGCCGTTCTCAGGCCTCTATCATTTTTCAATCTTTGTTTTATCAATTGAAACAAAACACCACCAGTGAAGATCATCAAGCTATGATTTTTGAAGATTATCATAATTCTTTCTTTCTCTAATCCCTGGCCCGTTTCAGCAATAATTTATCTGATGCAATATTATAAATTAGAGATTCATTGCGAATTTGGTATTTTTTTTTGAAGTTTTGTTGATATCACGCGTGTTCTTTTTTTTGCGTCAATAAGGTATATGATACAGATCTGTACTCTTTTTATCGATCTAAATATTAAAAATTTTGAATCTTTCTTTGGAATGAGTGGAAAAAAATTGAATGTTCTTCGGTGCACGAATCAATTTTTTTTAGTACACGAGTATTGAAGTTGATTCGTGTATCTATGCATGTTGTAACTATTGCATGAGTACATGATTAGGCATACTTGTGCAGTCGTGTATCAGTTTAATGATCAACTCCTGCACGTGTACTTGAAGAGAAAATTTCAATTTTGATCCCATAGGACATGTGTTAGTCCGATTTTAGTCCCATCCCTATCACTTTTAGTCCTATTTTAGAAATTGTTATTAAATCTGGTCTCGTAGGACCTGGATTATCAATTTTGGTTCCATAATTTAGATGAGAAAAAAAAGGGCGTAACGGCCATCAGTTTTGGGACCAAAATCGATACTATGGGACCAAAAGTGAGATTTTCAACGAAATAGAAATCCTAAAATGCGATCAGCTATGAACGATTTTTTAGCCAAAAAAATTGATCAAATGTTAGATTTGTAAAAAGGGGTACTTTTTATTAATTTTTTTTAAATTGGGTTATTTAAAAAAACACTACAATAAAAACGCGATTTAAGAACAGATTATATTTCGTTGTTAAAATACCGACACATTAACAACGAATTAAGATTAAGATATTTAATGAGGTATTTTTTTATCTCAAACTTAACAAAGAACACACATCGTATTTTAATATTAATTTTAATTTTTTATATTAACGACGCAATAACGACATATTTTTCTGTCGTTACATTAGAGACGGAAAAATACGTTGCTAAACATTTTTTTTAAATCTTAGCGATGGATTAGTTGTAAAATTATTTCGTATCTAAATTAATTTTGAACTTTTTGATTTTTTTGTTTTTAAAATTTTTTCTAATATTTTTTTATTTTCCAATTAATGCTTAATTACGAATTTGAAATCAAATTTTTTAATTTTGTTTGTTCATTTTATTATTTCAAATTTATTTGATTATTTTAATTTTTTTCAATATATATATTATTTTTTGATATTTTGAATTTTAAAATTTTCAATTTCTACTTATTTACGAATTTGAAATTAATCTTTTAAATACTATTAATTTTGTATTTATTTTCCATTTTAAAATTTGTTTTATTTTATAATTTTTTAATATTATATATTATTTTTTATTATTATATATATTTTTATTTTTCAATTACTAAGTAATTCAAATATAAATTTTTTTAATATTTTTATTTATTTTACATGATAATTTTTAATTATGAAATAATCAACTATAATAGTGAATTATTAGTTAAAAATAAAAATTAAATATTAAAAATAATTATAAACTCTAATTAGATGTGGTGAATGCTCATAAACAATATTGTAAAATTAAACTAAATAAAAAATTTTCCTGCCTTTAGGGGTGTAAACGAGTCAAGTCGAGTCGAGTATCATCTTGATCGAATTCGAGCTTTACAGAAAATTAAACTAAATAAAAAAAAATTGGCTTTCTTTTGATTTAGTAGTTGTAATTTGATGAATTGGTGATTATATATTTAGATGCATGTTTGTGATAAATTTGGAATAAAATCAGGTTAAATTTCTACCAAATCAGTTCAATTTTGCCTCCAATTGAATTGCAAAATTTTTTTTTTGCCATTTTTCTGTTTGAGACCAAAATCGATATCAAAATGAGACAAAAATCGATAATTTTTTTAATGGAAAACATTACAGCGGGACCAAAATTGATAATTCAATCGATTTGGGACCAAAAGTGATAGGGATGGGATCAAAATCGGACTAACCCATATCCTATGGGACCAAAATTGAAATTTTCTCTGTACATGAACGACCTTAATCGTATTTTCGTGTATGGGTTATTTTGAACTGCCATATTGAACTAATCGTGTACACGTGTATTAAACCATTATTAAACTAATGCATAAGAACACGACTTGGACTACCCGTATTGTTACACTCGTGTATTGATTATGAGGATGTCGTTGTTAAAAATTATTGTCCATGATTGTTCAACAATGAGGGCTTTTGAACATTGGCAGAGACGACGCTTGAATCTTGTAATTTTTGTCTTCGGCAATAATAATGACAGAAGATGACAACAACAATGACAGAAGACGACAACAAAAAAAATCTGGCAATTGTGACTTCTGAGACTTTGACGAAGAATAGCGGTGAAAGATAGATTTTTTTAGAGTGCGAAATATGGATTATGAAATCATCATCCATTATTTTTTTGTTAATCTATTAGGGTGATTTTATTTTAGAAAATAATTAATGTTAAAATTATTTATATTATTATAAGGATATTGATATATTTGTATCCTAAAAGGCTAAAAATATTTTTTTTTAAAAAAGTGGCTATTTACGTTATTTACTAAGTAATAATGACTATTTTCTCATTGATTGGGCTACTTTTGTATATATCTTTTGAGTCGTTTTGATATGAATTATTAGTGTTAATTGCCTTGTAATTGTGTTTTGTGGAAGAAAAATGTGTTTTGTGAGTATTGCAGGCAATTAACACAAGTTTGGAGGAATTGGCCTATTTTCTAAGATGTTGCAGTCGGGTATGGGTGAAGCTAAAGCTGAAGGAGTTTGTTGTTCAAACCGTATGGGCATATTGAAGGAAAGAAGGGCCATAATTCAGATTTGGGCTCGTGCGCGAGATTTGGGCTGAAGGCGTGTTCTACTATACTGTTGGGCTTAGACACAAACTTTAGAGTCCAGCCGCCTTTAGAGTCCTTGTTTTGTTAATTTCCTAGTTTGAATTAATCTAGAATTCTATTACCATAATTAAAGATTTGTATTCAAGGATATTGATATAGATTAGGAATTATCTTTTACCGCATTCCAGACTTTGCAGCGAGAGCAGAGACGGGGTTGGACAAATTTAATTTCTTCTTCTTCTTCATATTTTTCATCGTATTCTGCTATATAATATTTTAGAGTTCTGATTTAATTATGCAATCAAGCTAAACTCGTTCTTATTTCGGTGAAGATTAACGAAGCCCTGGCATAGCTATACTGTGAGATCTAATTGATTTTCTATTTTAATTAACTGCATGCATCTGTTATTCTTGGTGCTTAGAGACGTTAATTCTTGCGAACCTGCTAGGTAGTTGCAAATATTTAGTAAATCGAAATTAAATAGTAGCCAATTAAACCGGACATCCGTAATTGTGGTTTAAGTTTAATTAGTGGTACAACGGTTCTTCAGAATTGAGGGAGTAACGGTCTTAATTCAACGGTTCTGTGTCAGAGTCTGTTGGTTTTGAATCGGGTTTCTCTAGTTCTTAATGTCGTCGGCTTATTAAACCTATAGAGTGTCTCTTACGGTTGTAAGTTGATTAGAGAAATAATTGGTGAAGTGTCTTCCTGATTATCGAGAAATTAAGGAGAAATTAGGTTGTGTCAGTTAGTGTCTTCGGTGGCTATAACTGGTTTGCATATGTTAATTGAAATTATCTTTGCATCAAGGATCGACATAGTTAAGCTAGGGTGGAGTTAATCGGAAGCCAGAATATCTTTCATAATCTGTTAAAACACTACTCTCTGTTTATTTGCTTATTTCGTTTATTTTATTTTACAACAACAAAACCCGTTGGAAAGTTTGATTTATGCAGATTGAAGATTTGGAGTAATTCTCACCGGTCCTTTGGGAGATGATCTTGCTCACCACTGTTCTGGGTAGTGTGAGCATACCGACTGTCAGTCGGATTATTTTTGGTGTAAAACGACGCACCAAATTTTGGCGCCATTGCCGGGGATCGGTTTTTAAGCTGTAATTACTCTAAGATTTTTAGTTTGTTATTTTTCTTTGTTTTATTTTATTTTTCCAGTGCATGACTCATTCCTCACAAAAAGAAGAGCTAGTATTTGATCCAGAGCCTGAGAGGACTTTACATCAGTTGAGGAGAGCTGCTAAAGAGTCTAAGGATGCTTCCACATCTAATTTAGGAACTTTTGATTTTCATCAATTGTTCGACGAAAACATGGCGGAGAACGCAAATCAAGCTCTCACCAATGCTGATGAACCTGAGCTTCTGATAAGGGAGATAGGCCGCCTCAGAAACAACCGGTCCATCTGCATTGTGTTTCCTCCGATTGGAAATAACTCGGAGATCAGACCTGGATTCATACAAGTGCTGCCAAAGTTCAGTGATCTGTCTGGAGAAAGTGCACACAAGCACTTAGCCGAATTTGATCTAGTCTGGTCTACTCTTCGTCCTCAAGGTTTTTCTGCTGATAATCCGAGACTGCTTACTTTTTCTCATACTTTGTAAGACAGAGCTAGAGATTGGCTATTTGATCTTCGATCTGGTTCGATCACTACTTGGAATGATTTGGAAGGACAATTTCTGCGCAAGTTCTTCCCGGAGTCCAGAGCTGCAAACCTGAGAATGGTGATTAGCAGCATCAAGCAGAAGCAGAGTGAGAGCTTGGCTAATTACTAGGAGAGGTTCCAACAAATGAGCCGCAAATGCCCAGACCACGGGTTCTCTGATTATCAGTTGCTGACCAATTACTTCTACTGTGGGATGTCTACTTTTGAGAAAATTATTGACATTGCTAGTGGAGGATCTCTCACAAACAAGACACTGGACGATGCCATACAACTAATAATTGACATGTTTTCTGGAGGTCAACAATATGAAGATGAGGATGACGATAAGTATCGACCTGTGAAGGGAATTGAGCGAACTGAGAGTTTCAGTGTTACTGAAAAGATCGATGCTCTAACTTCTCTAGTCAGAGGACTCGCTGTAGCACATACTCCGACTGGCCGTTGCAGAGTATGCCTAGAGAATGGGCATCCTACTGATGCTTGTCCAACTTTGCAAGATTCTCCACCAGAGCAAGCTTGCTACGGATCCGGTGATGCACAACAAGATGCTCTGCGAAGAAAGAGGTATGATCCATATTCCAATACCTACAACCTAGGCTGGAGGGATCACCCAAATTTCGGCTGGAGACAGCCAGATCATAAAGTACCCGGAGTTTTGCCTCAAAGGCAGCCGCCAAGTTGTTAGTATGGGCATACTGACAAGTCTGCACCCAGTATGAGTGAAATCATGAAGTGTCTGGAGTAGAGCAGTGCCCTCGTGAATAATCTGGCACAGAGCCAGAAGGCATTCCAGCAAGAGATGCAAGCCGCTCTGGGGAGTATGGGCACACAGATCACCCAACTTGCCATTCAAATGAACAAGTTGCAAGGGAATCAAGGCAAACTTCCTTTCCAAGCCGAGCAAAATCCAAAGGGGGAATGTTAGTGCAGTTACCTTACGAAGTGGAAATGAATAAGCCGAGTTGGGAGTCAAGAAGAAAGAGAAAGCGCAGAAAGGGCATGCTGCAGGGCCCAGCGACATCTCCAGAGCAGAGAAAGAATAAATTTCCGAGCTTACTCCTCTTAAGGTCAGTGTTGAATCAAAAATTCCGAACTCTCTGGTTGCAGCACCTTTTCCTTCCAAGTTGGTTCGAAACAAGAAGGAGGATGATGAAAAGGAGATCCTCGAGTTGTTCAAGAAGGTAGAGATCAATTTGCCTTTGATTGATGCTATTAAGCAAGTCCCCAGCTACGCAAAATTCTTGAAAGAATTGTGTGTTAAAAAGATGAGACATGGGAAAGATGCGAGGATTAAAGCGGGGGAGAATGTTTCTGCTGTCATTCAAAGAAAGTTACCACAAAAATGTAGAGATCCTGGTATGTTTACTATTCCTTGCATTATTGGCAGTAAGAAAGTTGAGAGAGTCATGTTAGACTTAGGCACATCTATCAATGTTATGCCTTTGTCTATGTATAAAGATTTGCAGTTAGGACCTATGAAAGAAACTCGTGTTGTCATTCAGTTAGCCGATAGGTCTAATGCGTAACCTCAAGGTGTGGTAGAAGATGTTCTTGTTAAGGTTAATGATTTGATTTTTCATGTGGACTTCTATATTATTGACATGGATAACTCCTTTTCTGCACATAGACCATTGATCATGTTAGGACGTCCATTCATGAAAACAACAAGAACAAAAATTGATGTTGATAAAGGCATGCTTAGCTTTGAATTTGATGGCGATATTGTTACATTTAATATTTTTGAAGCCATGAAGCATGTTGAGGACCCTGAAGCTCTTTATATGGTTGATATTGTTGATTCTTTAGTTGATGAATTTGTTGAACAGAATTTCAGGGAAGATAAGTTAGAGCAGGTACTTTTTAGTGGAGTGACTGAAGCTGCTGCAAATACAGAGGAAGAAGAAGCAATCCGAGAGATTATCCAGCAGCTGTACGCCACCAGTGAGTTTCCAGCTCGGAATTTGCTTGGCCGTATGCCCCTACCGACCAACTCGGAGCCAATTTTGCCATCGCATGTGAAGGCTCCCGTACTGGAGTTGAAGGTTCTTTCCAAGCATCTGAAATATGCTTACTTGGGAGAGCAAGAAATGCTGTCAGTCATCATCAGTAAAGATCTAAACACAAAGCAAGAAGAACGATTGGTTGAGTTGCTGAAAAGGCACAAGGGAGCTATCAGTTGGACTTTAGCCGATATTAAAGGGATCAGCCCTGACATATGCATGCACCGGATTTTTCTTGAGCCGGATTGCAAACCCTCTTGAGATCAACAAAGAAAATTGAACCCGATGATGAAAGAAGTGGTCCTCAAAGAAATCCTCAAGCTACTCTAGCTAGGGATTATTTACCCAATCTCCGACAGTGTTTGGGTCAGTCCAGTGCACGTAGTACCAAAAAAATCTGGATTCCATCTTACCAAGAATGAGTAATGAATTGATTCCGATGAGGTTGCAAATAGGTTAGCGCATGTGTATCGACTTCCAGAAGTTGAATGATTCCACATGCAAAGACCACTTTTCCTTACCGTTCATTGATGAGATGCTCGAACGATTGGCGAGAAAATCCTTCTTTTGCTTCCTGGATGGATACTCGGGCTACTTTCAAAGTTTTCTACCCAGGAAGACCAAGAAAAGATGACTTTCACATGCCCGTTTGGATCGTTCGCTTGTCGAAAAATGCCATTTTGTTTATATAATGCTCCTGGCACCTTCCAACGGTGTATGATGAGTATCTTTTCCGATTTGATTGAGAGCTGCATCGAGATTTTTATGGATGACTTTACAGTTCATGGAGACTCCTTCGACCAATGTTTCAGTAATCTGGATAAAGTACCACACAGGTGTGTCGAGACCGACTTGGTGTTGAATTTTGAGAAGTGTCACTTTATAATAAAGCAAGGCATTGTGCTCAGACATGTAATTTCTGAAAAAGAAATCGAAGTTGATAGAGCAAAAGTTGATCTGATTGTGAAGCTGCCCTACCCATCGAATGGGAAGGACAAGTTATGGCTGCTGTGGAAGTACGACTCTTCCTTGGTAACTTGGAGTAAGTCCTTAGCAACATCCCTCGTTAGAGGATGAAATACTGATTCGAGCCTTCCTAGGCCATGCGGGTTTTTACAGGCGCTTCATTCAAGACTTCTCGAAGATCGCCTAGCCTATGACAAAGTTGCTGCAAAAAGATGCTCCATTCCTTTTCGATGATAAATGCAAAGAAGCTTTCGACCTGTTGAAAGAAAAGCTCACCTCTACACCTATTATTCAGCCGCCTCAATGGGGCATACCGTTCGAACTTATGTACGATGCAAGCGACTTCGCTGTTGGTGCCTACGAAGCACCGGTACGAATACGGATACAAAATACGAATACGATACGATACGAAAATACACTCATTTTCAAAAAATCAAGATACGAATACGTTAAAAATACGTTTATATTTATTTGTAATATTTTATATATTATTAATAATAATAATAATATTATGAAACTCATATAAACATATTTATCTCAAAATAAAGCAAATAACTAATTAATTAAAACTTAAAAGTCTAAGGTAACTGTCTTACAACAATAAGTTCACACTTCTAATTCAAAACATACTAATATTACAAACAAAGTCATTCGAATTCAAAGCAAACTATCAAGTCATGAAATCCCCCTCATCAACCTCAGTATCCATTGGAGGCGAAGTCGAACCTGATGCTGATGAAATCCCCCTCAATATTTTCAAGAAAAGAAGAAGAAGAAGTCGAACCTGATGCTGATGGATTGGAGGCGGCGTCTGGGCTGAATGACGGCGGCAATAGCTGGCGGCGGTGGCGATAGCTTGAGGCGGAGGCAGCGGGTTGGAGACTTGGAGTGGAGGAGAGGAGAGAGATTTAGGAATGAATCTCAAAATCTGCCGTTTTTTACTTATTTGGAGGAAATACGTATTTTGACTTATAAGAAAACGTATTTTGACCGTATTTTTTTTGTATTTAAAAAAAAAAATTTAAAATACGTTTTTAATATGTATTTGAACCGTATTTTTTTCGTATTTGTATTAAATACGTTTTTTATGAATACGTTAACCCCTTGGAAAGTATCTATGCTTCCTAGGTTGGTGTTGTTCTTGGACAAAAGAATGGAAAACAAAGTCACGTCATTTATTATGCTTCGAAAACCTTTAACCCAACTCAGTGCAATTACACGACGACGGAGAAAGAACTTCTAGCTGTAGTTTTTGCATTTGAAAAATTTCGATCCTATCTTGTCGAATCAAAAGTTGTGGTGTACTCAGATCACGCTGCTCTGAAATATCTACTATCTAAGAAGGAATCCAAGCCTCGCCTCATCCATTGGGTGCTTTTGCTGTAGGAATTCGATTTAGAGATTAAAGACAAGAAAGGAGCTGAGAATAATGTTGCTGATCATTTAAGCAGACTGTTGACGAAGTCAGACGGTATGCCCATACCAGATGATTTTCCTGACGAACTTTTGCTAGCAGCTGCGAGTACAACTCCTTGGTATGCTGATTTTGTGCATTTTCTGACCATGGGGATGTTTCCGAAGGGGACTGAAACTACACGGAAGAATAAGTTGAAGAGCCAAGCTAAGTACTTCATATGGGACGATCCTTATTTGTGGAAAACTGGTACTGATCAAGTGATTCGACGATGCATTCCCGATGATGGAATCCAATCCATTATGCTCTTCTGCCATGTTCATGCTTGTGGGGGCCATTTTGGGCCGAAAAAGACAGGCCGTAAGGTCCTCGATTGTGGGTTTTATTGGGAAACCATCTTCAAGGATGCTTACTACTTCTGCAAGAATTGTGATCAATGCCAACACACTGGCAATATCTCTTTAAGGAACGAGATGCCTCAAGTTCCCATTCTGGTGTGCGAGATTTTTGAGGTCTGGGGCATGGACTTCATGGGCCCTTTCCCCAGTTCTTTCGAAAATTCTTACATCCTTTTAGCCATCGACTATGTTTCCAAGTGGATTAAGGTCAAGGCTACACACTCCAATGATTCCAAGGTGGTTTCTAAGTTTCTCAAGTCCAATATATTTCAGCGATTTGGTGTTCCTCGAGCTATCATCAGTGACCAAGGCACGCACTTTTGCAACCGAACTCTAGAGACCCTTTTCAAGAAATATGGAGTTCATCATTGAGTTGCCACCGCCTACCATCCTCAATCCAATGGGTAGGCTGAAGTTTCGAACAGGGAGATCAAAAATATTCTGGAGAAGACAGTGAACCTGAATCGAAAGGATTGGAGCCTGCATCTGGAGGACGCCGTATGGGCATACCGCACATAAATTTCCTATCGGGATATCTCCTTACAGGTTGATTTTCAAAAAGCAATGCCACCTCCCTGTGGAGCTAGAACATCGATCCTTTTGGGCCGTGAAGCGGTGTAATTTGGATCCCACAATAGCAGGCAATGAAAGGCAGTATCACTTGCATGAACTTGAGGAGATCCGATTGGAGGCTTATGATAGTGCCAGTTCGTACAAAGAGTGTACTAAGTTCTTGCATGACAAGTACATTCAAAGAAATCACTTTGAAGTTGGCCAAAAGATGTTGTTGTTTAATGCTCGTCTCAAACTTATGTCGGGCAAGTTCAAGTCCAGTTGGATAGGCCCTTATGAAGTTGTGAGTGTTAGTCCTCATGGTGCGGTTGAGATTCAAAGTATCACCACTCAAAAGTTGTTGAAAGTAAATGGCCAATTGCTGAAGCCGTATTTTACTGGGCTGGAGCTCCACAATCTTGACGGGGTCGACTTAGCGACCCCCACTATTGCAACTTGATTGTCTCTGCTCCCGTCGAGCCTCCGACGTTAAACAAAGGGCACTTCTCAGGAGGCAACCCGTGCTCTCTTTCTGTTTTCTTTTAATATGTGTTCTTCTTTCCTTTTGATTCTTTTTTATTCTGTGTTCTTTTTGCTTTTCTTGCTAATTTTCTTTTCGTTTCGTATTTTGTTTTGCTTCTCATATATTAATAATAAAAAAAACCGCGGGGTTGTTCTAAGTGTGGGGGGGGTAGCTTGTTATTCCGGGTAAGGAGGGATTCAATTGCAAATATAGAACTGCTAATTTGGGGATTTTACTTCGCATGCCCTAATTGAATTTCAATTTAACCCGCTTTTCCCATTTTGATAGTTTTACCCCTCTCTTTTTTGAAATTCTACTGCCCTTTCAGTTTCCCGCCGCTAATTTTCACCGTGTCGCCTCACCTATCACCATCGCCGGCCACCATGGGTAAGAAGAGAGCCTCCAAAAGTTCTGCCAAGGTTGCGATGGCTTCTGCCGCACGTGAACCCATGCCACCACCTTCTTCGACAGCCTCCGCAGCGGCCACTAAGTCACATTCGCCGCCTCCTGTGGTGATTTCTCTGGAGCCATTCCCAGCCGCATCTCTCATCATCCCTCCACTTTCAGCACCATCATCTCCACCTCTTCCGGCATCTATTTCACAGCCCTCGTTTCTGCGCCGCTCCCGCCGTCGCTCGAAAAGGGCGGAATCCAATGCCCCTGCAGTCAGCAAGCGCCGGTGAACCAAGCCGCCCTTCTACGTCGATCTCGATGCCGGCGCTACCACCTCGCAGCCCTCCGCAGCTGCCGCTATCTCAGCGGAGACTTTCCCTCCGCCTAAGACTGCCGCCACACCTACTCCGCCGCCTCCGCCTGTCACCTCAGAGGTCACCACTTCTCCGATTTTCTCATCGGAGGTCCGTTCCCAGTCATCGGAGATTCCTATGTCCCCTGTCGTGCATAAACCACCATCGCTAGACGCTGCGAAGGGCTTAGAGAGTTCCACCACACCCTAACCGCCACCTTCATCACTTTGTCGCCGCACCCGCTCCCAGACTGCCCAATATGTACCACTAGTGGACCCTGCAGAGGCTGTCCCTTCCTCATCCAGATGGACTTATGTTCAAAGGCCCCCATTCCGGCCCTCACATGAGGTATAGAAACGCACTGACCGAAATGCTGACCGTTTTTTCGTCGGTGCGCGCATTTTTAATTGGCATGACATTGAAGTGTTAGGGGTTAATGATGAAATCCGAGCTCATTTTACTCATATAGGATGGTCTGCCTTGTTGGATATCTTATTACCTGTGCATAGAGAGCTTAGCATTGAGTTTCTATCTTCTTTTATTTTTTATGCTTCGAAGAGTTTGGATGATGCTCATGCTATTTTATTCATTTTGAATGGTCGCAAGTTTAATTTGTCTGTGAATGCGCTGACTATTTTATTTGGGTTTGAGTCTGAAGAGTCCCTGCATGATAAGGTTTATGAGTCGTGTTACTGTGAAGTTCTTGCTTCATTTTCATCACATGTGCATGAACGGTGGAGTGATTTGTCTATTGATTTTGATTTTGTGGCTAGGTCCTCTAGGAGTGCAAATCTAAGGAATGATGCTTTACGCCTCTGCCATCATTTTCTTGCTTATACCTTCTTTGGCCGCATAGATATGATGAATGTAGTGACCCTTCAGGAGGTGTTTATTTTGGACAGCATGTTTTTAGGAGAGAAGTTGAATTTTGGGTCTTGGCTCTGCCGACAATGGCAATATAGTGCCAATCATTTCCTATGTAAGGCACCTTTAGGGCACTTGATCACTTTGTTAGCACATCGTTTACGTTTACGTGTTTCTATTGCTGAGCCTGAGTTCCTTCTCGCTACCTACTTTTCTTTTGCTGATTTTACTGCTATGAATCTACTTTGTGTTAATGCCCAAGGGCAATACCAACTTTCTCGACCGGGTGTCCAAGTCCCGAGTCCTCTCTCTACTGCACGTACTTTCTCTTCTACGGCCTTGCCTCTTTCTGATATCGAAGCTCTGTTTGAGTGCTTCACACAGCGACTGGAGACCCGTCTTGATGCCATTGATGAGTGCCTCACAACTGTCGAGCAGGCCATGCACCATTTGGCCAGTTCCCCTTGATTGCAAGTTTGCAATTTTTCCCCCTCTTTTGGTTTTTATTTTATTTTTATGTTTTCTGTGTGTCTTATTGTTTCCTTGCTTCCCTCTCCTTTTCTGCATAGTGAGGACACTGTGTTGTTTAAGTGTGGGGGGCGAGTGTTAGTTATTTTGTTTTTTGAAAACAAAGAAACAAAAAAAATGAGAAAACTTTGGTGTTTTGATTGTTTTTTGTTTAAGTGTTGGCTGCCTGAATTGCATTATATGAGGAGAAGGAGTTGTGATATGGATTTGACTGGTTGGATTGATTGTTGTCTTGTGATTGAAATGTACCATGCTCATATGTGTTCTTGAATGATGAAACGTGCAATTTGATCAATTTTTTTTATGAGCTTATAAACATGAGGTTTGAGCCTGTGAGCATAACATATATCAAGAAAGCTCAGTTTCTTTTTTATGAGTGTGTCGGGTTTTGACTGCTCGATGCTTGATTTGCCTTGTTGTCATAACTTTACCACTTTTGAGTTTTTGTATGAAAATGATTAAGGCATGTAGGATTTATCTAAGATTTGGCCTAAAGAAAATTTCCTACCCTTAATTGACAACTAATGAGCCCGTTTGAGCCCAATTCCCAATCCTTTATTGAAAACATCCACTAAATACTTAGCCTTAGCTTCTTTTTGGCCTGTTTTTGTCCCCGAATAAACATGTAAGTACTTTCATGGTTTCTTGAGCTGCATGAAGAAGAGTTAGTGCTGGGAAATTGAAACAAAAAGAAAAAAGAAAAAAAAGGAGTGTGCTCCTATCATATTCCGAAAATAATAAAAAAAACAAAGAAATAAAAAAGAGAGAAGAAAAAGAAAAAAAATGAATAAGGATAGGACACAAAGAGCTTGAAGGGCTGTACTTAATGGTGAATTGTTGCCCTATTTTTATTTATTTTTGGAGAGCCATCACTGTACTTGGAAATGGATTGAGATGTTGCAGCTAGGTTCTAAGGAATGATATATGATGTGCTTGTATGTTTATCTCATTGAGCCACTTACCCATAAGTATCCTACATGTAAAAACTCGAGCCCCATTACAACCTATGGAGAAAGACGTTTTGATTCATGCTTAACTTGATTATTGGTGATTGTTTTGACATACGGGCAAATCTATGTTGAGAGTAGCAAATCGCGACTTGTGTGAATTATAACAAATTTGTCCTTACCTTTTTGAGAGACATTGAGCGTGCCCTGGTGAGGCTGGATTCAATTACACGTTTTTGACTTGGATGAAGAGCATAGGTATGTTTCATGAACGAGATGAGATTGTGGATTGTGGTTGATTATGTTGCAATTTCAACTCTGAATATTTTCAGTTTAAGGCAGCCGATGCTTATTTTGTGTTTTCCGTTTAGAGTCTTTCTTTTGTTTAGATATGCTCGAGGACGAGCATTGTCTAAGTGTGGGAGGGTTTGATTGAGCTACTTTTGTATATATCTTTTGGGTCGTTTTGATATGAATTGTTAGTGTTAATTACCGTGTAATTGTGTTTTGTGAAAGAAAATTGTGTTTTGTGAGTATTGCAGGCAATTAACACAAGTTTGGAGGAATTGGCCTATTTTCTAAGATGTTGCAGTCGGGTATGGGTGAAGCTAAAGCTGAAGGAGTTTGTTGTTCAAACCGTATGGGCATATTGAAGGAAAGAAGGGCCATAATTCAGATTTGGGCTCGTGCGCGAGATTTGGGCTGAAGGCGTGTTCTACTATACTGTTGGGCTTAGACGCAAACTTTAGAGTCCAGCCGCCTTTAGAGTCCTTGTTTTGTTAATTTCCTAGTTTGAATTAATCTAGAATTCTATTACCATAATTAAAGATTTGTATTCAAGGATATTGATATAGATTAGGAATTATCTTTTGCCGCATTCCAGACTTTGCAGCGAGAGCAGAGACGGGGTTGAACAGATTTAATTTCTTCTTCTTCTTCTTCTTCTTCTTCTTCATATTTTTCATCGTATTCTGCTATATAATATTTTGGAGTTTTGATTTAATTATGCAATCAAGCTAAACTCGTTCTTATTCTGGTGAAGATTAATGAAGCCCTGACATAGCTATACTGTGAGATCTAATTGCTTTTCTATTTTAATTAATTGCATGCATCTGTTATTCTCCGTGTTTAGAGACATTAATTGTTGCAAACCTGCTAAGTAGTTGCAAATATTTAGTAGATCGGAATTAATTAGTAGCCAATTAAACCGGTCATCCGTAATTGTGGTTTAAGTTTAATTAGTGGTACAACGGTTCTTCAGAATCGAGGGAATAACGGTCTTAATTCAATGTTCCTATGTCAGAGTCTGTTGGTTTTGAATCGGGTTTCTCTAGTTCTTAATATTATCGGCTCATTAAACCTATAGAGTGTCTCTTACGGTTGTCAGTCGATTAGGAAAATAATTGGTGAAGTGTCTTCCTGATTATCAAGAAACTAAGGAGAAATTAGGCTGCGTCAGTAAGTGTCTTCGGTGGCTATAACTGGTTTGCATGTGTTAATTGAAATTATCTTTGCATCAAGGATCGGCATAGTTAAGCTAGGGTGGAGTTAATCGAAAGCCGTAATATCTTTCATAATCTGTTAAAACACTACTCTCTATTTATTTGCTTATTTCGTTTATTTTATTTTACAACAACAAAACCCGTTGGAAAGTTTAGTTTATGTAGATTGAAGGTTTGGAGTAATTCTCACCGATCCTTTCGGAAAGAATCTTGCTCGCCACTGTTCTGGGTAGTGTGGGCATACCGACTGTCAGTCGGATTATTTTTGGTGTAAAATGACGTACCACTCATATTAACACTTTTTTTTAATTAAAACTTTTTTGGCAAAGTAGACAAAAGTTGAGACATTTTCTGGTATTTGGATAAATATATGAGCTTAATTTAGGATTGGGCGGTCGGGTATATCGGACAAAAATGATAGGCTGATACTATGCGTAGATGAGGGCCCAATAAGAGTGCCAAATTTGGTGTCACATTTTCTCCACATATAGTATTTACGATAGTATCTAAGCTATGTATCTATCTATCTATCTATCTATCTGTACATGTTAAAACATAATGATTAATGTCCTTTAAATAAGAATATTAATATTAATTATGTTTTTTTGTCTAAATCTACACTCAAATTTAGTATGGTAAATACATTCATTGTCTTAAACAAACCTAAACATTTTACTAATTTAATATATATAGTTATCTAGCTAACAGATCTGGTTTGAGGTAGCCTGAATCCGAATTCGATCATTGATAATCTCCCGCTGTCTTTTAATACTGTAGTTGAGTTTAGTCATATTACTCATAATACATACACACACACACACATATATATATAAATATATACGCAAAAAATTCCCTACATACGCTACAAATAACACTATTTCAGACGGGTCGGATCCGGGTTTTATCCGACCCGATGTATATAAAAAAAACCCGCTCCTTTCTTCGTTCTCATTGACTCCTAACCCTAATTTCACTCTGAAGCGCAGACAATCGCCGTTCTCAATTTTTCTCCTGATTGAAAACCCTAGCCTGAACATAAGATCTGGCCTCTTCATTATAATGGAGTTTTCCGGCACTGATATCCTCTAGTTGCAAGCGAAGAGGCACCGTCATTCGTTCAATTGATTTTTCCGACAACCGTGAACCCTGATGTGAAGCGAAGATCCAACGTTGTGACTTCGATCGAGTTCTTTGGTGTTTTTCTCGAATACGATTTCATTTCCAGGTTAGTTTCTTCACATTTTTAGGTTTTTTAATCTCGTTTTTAGTTTACAATTTTTTGTGATTTCTTTTAAGCAACTGATATTCATTTTAAAGATATGTTGCTTTTGTTGTTTCATTTTCGATGGTTTGAAGTGAAGACCCGACGTTGTGACTTCGATCGAGTTCTCTGGTGTTTTTTTAATACGATTTCATTCTAGGTTAGTTTCTTCACCTTTTTAGGCTTTTTAATCTCATTTTTAGTTTATAATTTTTTGTGATTTCTTTTAAGCAACTGATATTCATTTTAAAGATGTGTTGCTTTTGTTTGTTTCATTTTCGATGCAGTGATTTTTTCCCTCTCGTATATTTTTCCCTGTTGTTTGTTTGATATATACACATTGTGTGTGTGAATGTCCTTAGATTTCTTATTGAGATAACATATATTTCTGAATGGGGTGAGATCTGATATATCGTTACAATTTATTATTGCTTCAAACTCGATTTGTGGAGTGATGGGTAGATAATTGATATACATGTTTGTTATTTGTTGTTGCGGTTTTCTTTGTATGTGTTATTGCACAATTCTGAGTGAGTTTATTATAATCAAACCATAGCATATATTTTGTATCAGTTTTTACACTGTTAAGTATCATTCTATTCGCATATATGTAGCAGTTGAGTATGTATCTGTCTTATATAGATACAATCACTAGACTGAGTTTTGTAACTTGAAAAATGATGTTTGGATTATTTGAATATAACTTATTTTCATCTTTTTTAGTTGTTGTTGTATTTTCTCTGAATGTTTTGCTTTGTTAGAGATTAGTATTAGTTTTTACCCATTTAAGTATCATGCTAGTTACATATTAGTATCACTTAAGTATGTATCTGTTTTGTACTTATACAATCATGGAATTAATTTTGTAAGTTGAAAAGTGATGTCTGGATTAATTGAATAGACCTTATTTTCATCTCTGTTAGTTGCTGTTTTGTTTTCTCTGAATATTTTGCTTTGTTAGAGATTAGTATCACTTTTTACCCATTTAAGTATCATGCTAGTCGCATATAAGTATCATAGGAGCATGTATCTATTTTGTATACATACAATCAGTGGAATGAGTTTTGTAACTTGAAAAGTGATGTCTGGATTAATTGAATAAACCTTATTTTCATATCTGTTAGTTGTTGTTGTGTTTTCTCTGAATGTTTTGCTTTGTTAGAGATTGGTATCAGTTTTCACACCATTAAGTACCATGCTATTCACATATAAGTATCACATGAATATGTAACTGTCTTATGCACATACAATCTGTTGACTCATTTTTTTTTATAATTTCATATCTGATGTGTGTTGTTTATGTTTTAGGTTTCTAATGTTATCATTTGGTTGTATTTCAGATTTTCACAATGAAGAGAAAGCTGAAGAAGAATAAGGAAATTGATTCCAACACACAGGTTGCTAATGAAAATGCTGCAAATAAAGCAACGCATATGTTCAAGAAAGCTGTGAAAGGCAAAGCAAAAATCAGGTATATACTATGAAGTTTGCTGATGTGTTTGAATTTGTTACATGTTGTGTTTTGATTTTATTTTTCTGTTATATATTCATTTCAATTTTTTATTTTCTATTTTAGTTCTGGGGAAGTGAGTAAATCAAAGAAGTGGAAAAAGTTTGGCAATGCCTCCTCATCAGACTCTGGAGATAGCAGTTGTGCTAAGAAGAAGTCTATGAAGAAAGTTTTGAATACATCTGGTATTGAAAAAATGATGAGGTAATATATTTTGTGGACTGATACTTTTATGTGATTTTGAGTGTACTTTATACTATAGATCAGATACTTTATATTTGCAGTTTGTGATTTTTTTTTCTTTCTTCCTTTGAATTTTTTGTTGCAGTGGAAGGGAATATGTCATTAAATGCCGACCTTCTTCAATATCTTCTCTTATCTCTATATTGAATGATGAGCAGTGTTGTAAGAGATATTGTGTTTGGGGGGTTACTTTATTTTCAAGAGTTTAGAGGTGTGTTATGGTCATATGTTTATTGGTTTAATGACCATTTTAACCCTGCTAGTCGATTGGTCTGTTTTGACAACAATGATAAGTTTGTCATGACGTCCAATGATATATGTGATATCTTTTCACTTCCTAGGCATGAGGGTAGGCCTGTTTTGAGGGGTAGGGATGGTCAATTCCTTAAGTCTGTTATTACTGACTGGATTAAGAAATATTCTAAGAACAACATTGTGACAGTTTCTAGTGTTCGTAGTTTGTTGTTAGATTTACTTTTGGCTGATGGATGAGAAGATTTCAAATGATTTTTTGTTATCTATGTTATGTCTATATTCCTTGTACCTACAATGAATTGCTCGACTGATCTGAATTTGATTAAATCAATAGTCGAGGTTCATTTGATTTTGTCTTTTGATTGGTGCTCTTATGTGTTAGATAAATTGTGCAAAGGTGTTGTTTTCTTAAAAAAGAATCTTGAAAAGAAAAATGTCATTGGTTGTATTCTTGTTCTTCCCTTACTGTATCTGCACCATTTGAAATGGAAGGATTTTAGTATACCCAGTACTCTACCGTTGATTAGGCATTGGAATGCCTCCATTTTTAATAAGAGATTGATTAAGGAGACCAAAGCGGAGGGAATTTGTGATTGGAGTTTATCCCGTGAGTCATGGGGCGAATGGAGCATCTGCCTCTTGTGAGGAGGCACGATTTGGTGTATTGAGAGTGGATGAATCTGGGAGGTACATCTGCTACCTACTCCCAGCCAATGAGAAGAATGATGCAGAGATTCACCATGTTTCAGAAGATGTCAGTATTGTTGTTTTTTTTCCTATTTTTTGTTTGTTTTTTTTAATCATTTTCTTAATTCTGAATTAATATATATATGTATTTTAAACTTATTTGCAGGCTCTCCAAGATCCTTTTTGCTGTTGAAGAGAGACTTAAATGTTGTGACTCATGCTCACATGGATCGATTAAAAGAGCTTGGAAAATGCTTTCAAGAACGAGATCGTCATCAGGCGTCTTCTTCTTCTACTCATCCTATGCCTCAGAGTGAAGACTTTTTTGGATCCGACAAATTTATTATGCTGGTAGATGAAGTCATAGACAGCTTCAGGGCCGTGCAGGAGGATTCAAAGTCTTGTTATCCAGTTTTTCCTAGTCTAGACCTCAGTCACCGAATGTAGATTTGAATGTAGTTTCAATAGATGAGATGATTGATGATGTTTGTAAGTTTTCTGTAAGTTTGGATGCTGCTGGAGTTGTTCATGAAGAAGGTAAAAATTAAGTGAAATAAGTTGATGAAGAAGGAATGGAAGATGATATTCCTAGAGATATTGATATTTTTGATATAATTATTAAATCATATGTTAATTTTATACTGATATTCTTTTCTTTGTCTCCATGTTTTGAAACAGAAAATGATAAATGTGTTGATCGCGGGAAGAGTACTGTATTGAGAAATGTCAATACAGGTAAAGATTATTATTTTTACTGACAGCTTTTATTTTGATTGATGTTTCATGTATGTATTTTTTTACTGTTTTTTTTTTGTAATGAAACTGGTCTAGATGTTGTTGTGGTTGATAAAGTGCTTTATTCTATTGGTCAGCATGGTTCACAGCATTTTGATTATGATCCCATCGATCCATGGTTTGTGGGTGATGAT
Organism: Perilla frutescens; assembly: GCA_026008535.1. Lineage (NCBI taxonomy): Eukaryota > Viridiplantae > Streptophyta > Magnoliopsida > Lamiales > Lamiaceae > Perilla > Perilla frutescens. The sequence continues at coordinate 30,535,167 of BRKX01000017.1, read as the reverse complement.
GAGTGGTCTGTGGATGAAAGTTTTTCCTTCCAGTCAATTTTCATGAAGAAAAATGAACGTCGTTATTTGAAGGATTTGTCTCTGAAGAAGAAATATGTTGTGGATTATTTTTTTCACAATCATCGTTCAGCAGTCGAGTAAGTGGATTTACTTACATAATGTAATGTCTTCTAGATTGCTTTTCAAAAATGTTCATTTTATTTATGTTTTTTTGTTATTTTGCAGTTACAATGTCTTTGCATATAGGAATAATTTTTTTCTATCTTTTTCACTGATGCAATCTTTATAAGATAGTTATTATGTTCATATAACAATTATCGATACATGAGCTCTGTTACTTGACCAATTCGAAAAATACAATGAACGGATTGATGAAAGAAATCAGCTGAAGCTATATTTTACTGCCCAACAATCTATAAGTTCGTTTATACTTTTTCCAGTCATTGTTGATACTTCATTTATATTTAATTGATATTGTTTCTGATATATGCATTTTTTTTATATCAGATGTGTCTTAATAATGTGATGAAGTTGAAACGCGAAATGGAACGTCAGAATTCTGATGTTGATGAGGGAATCTTAGAGATTTTTCAAGTGAATGGGCAACGTTGAGAGGTTGTTGGAACTACAGCATGGAGCAGATGGGTTCTTTGGATGGAGTTATGACAGCAGAAGTGTTGTATTTCCCCATCTATTCTTCTGGCCATTTTTTCCTTGTCGTCATCAATTTCCGTGATCGCTTAGTGCAGTATCTGAACAATATCAAGCACATGAGTGTTGAAGATTGCATTTTCTAGCAATTGTCAACTGTGTTGGTAAAGTTTTATATTACTTGATATATTAATTTTGTTATCATTATATTAGTGTTTATTTGTTATTTACATGATACACATTTTTTCCCCTGTTGTAGTAAGAAGAATTTGCTGAATATCTTGAAGAGATCAAACATCCAGAAGCATCCGAGCTGAAGGGGTACCCTTTAGTGAATGTTGAATTGGAATGGCAAAAGAATTCTGGCGGCTTCGACTGTGGAGTGTTTGTGATGAATCACATGGAGAATTTTGATGGCGAAGTTTACTCATGCCCTGATTTGATGAATGTGAGTTTTTGTTATATATTATTTTTGCTTTGTTTTATTTTTTTGACCTTTTGTTCTATTTTTTTCCAGTCGTGCGGTCGAAGGAAACTATGAGCACTATATTGTGCTCGTATTGTTCTTGCGGGTACCAATGACCTCAGATTTGAAGTTCACAAATCGGTTCTTGCATTTTTGAAGAGAAAGAAGAAATGATGCATTTTTTGTTATTGATTAAGTTCTTTTTTATGTTTTACATCATAATCGCAGTGATCTAACTGTTGGATTTGAATTTTTTGTGTATGGGGGAAATATTGTTGATTATGATTTGTACCTATGCATATGTTGTTTCGGTGAATACTCTTTATGATTATGCTTTTTTTTGTTGGTAATGTCGAATAAAAGGATGTTTCTGAATGTGTGAACAATGTTGTTATCAAGTATTTTGTTTATCCTTTTTATGATTATAAAATGGTATTTTGGTTGTACAAAAGTTTGTTGTAGCTTTTATTAAAAGTATGACACCTACATAAAAAGTATCACTTAATATTAAATGAAGTATCATTTAACATGTAATTTGGATACATTGCAAGTTTAATAAATATTGAGTGTGTATGAATATTCATAGCTAAATATGCTGCAAATGTAGTTGTAAATTAGTTCCTTCATCATTATTCTTAACTTGAATTTTAAAAAATTAGATCTTTTTTAAACATAATAATAGTATCATGTATGAAGTATAATAGTATTCGATGAGATAAAAAAAAAGTACCATCATGCAGATTGAAACAAGTGTTCTGAAGATATTAGCAATCGTTGTTTTAATGAATTAAAAAAAATGATTTGTCATAAATGAAAGTTTAATAAAATGAAATTACATGATAAAATCTCAAAGTAATAAAAATCTAATTAGTGCTTTTCCAATATAACTGTAAGATAAAAAGTACCATGCTGTAAGGAAAAAAGTATCAATTCTAATGAAGATAGGTATCAACCTGATCTAAATTTAAAAAAATCGAGGATTGGGAGTTTTCGATCCAAACTCATTCAACTGAGTTGAGTTTGCTGCATTATTTGTCTTTTTTTTTCTGCCCTTCTCAAGTTGTCCTTTAATCCTCTTTTTCCTTCCATTTGTTGTTGTTCTTTAAGGATCAAGTACACTTATGGATGATGTGGAGACATCGGTATCCTCTATCAAATTTGGTGTTGTTGACAATGCTTCAATAACCTCAAAGATGCTCTTAGATCTCTCTTCTATAATCATTCTTGCTTCTTCATTTTCCTGAGTCTTAATAAGTATACTGTAGTAGTTCCTCGCCATCTTGTGCCTCCAATCATTGAAATCCATCGATTCTCCAATTTGATCACCTGAATTTGCAACTTTATCCCACAAATATTTTTTTGCAAATTTAGTCCATCTTTTCGTAATATACCGGAGGGGTATTTGTTTTGCTGAATTCCTATACAGTATCCTCAAGCAATGAGAGCATAACAATCCATACTCCTCAAATCTCCTACAGGTGCAAGTTATGAAATTTTCTTCAAGGAAAAAATTCACTCTATTGAAATGCATATATCATGATCTTGGACATCATATACTTTTACTCCAAATTCTTCTCCAACTTCATTGACAGCTGATGATATAGATTTTAAAAGCTCGTCCTCAAAATCATAAAACACAGATAGTGTGTATACCTCAGAGGCATGCTTGAGCATTCATGTCAATGGTATACGCGAGTTTGGTATGGATTTTGAGCATTCAAATTCATCAACTTGTTCTCGGCTTCTCCATCGTTGGATTGTTCTCTTGAAAATTGTGTAGAACTCATGCAAATTTGTAGTCTTGCTTGCCTTAAATCCAATTGCATGGTTCGTACTCTCACTTCGCTGTGAAGAAAGAATTCTAGCTGAGAAGTAATCTTTATTGTACGCAGTGCACCATTTTTCTCTCAGGTCATAAAGTCGTGCAAACCAACTATTGCCTCCCAATCCATGATCTGATATCACTGAGGCCCAACATCGCTCAAATTTTTCTTTGTTGACACATCCAGTTAAACATCTTTGGAAAGCATCATTGAAGTCCTTGTTGCCTTTCAGTCTCCCTTAATGGCTTACCGCATTCTGGTACAAATGCCATATGCAGAGTCGGTGTCTTGCATCTGGAAAGAACTGATATCATTGAATTTTTTTATATATATTTCAATACAGGTATCATCTGCTAATAAGAAAAGTATCACGGAAAGAGTAACAGGTATACCTTTGATAGTGCATTTGTAATCGCATGATCTTGATCAATGAAGATTGTGATCGGACATTTCAGCTTCATGGACTTCTTGAAAACCTCAAACAGCCATTTAAATGTATCAATCTTCTCATCAGTTAAAAATGCACACCCAAACATGACATTCTTCTTATGGTTAATAAGTCCAACAAAGAGCGCACAAATCATGTTATACTTGTTGGTTTTCTATAGGTTGTGTCAAAAACAACCACATCACCATATAAGTGATAATCTTCACACATCATAGAGTCTCTCCAAAACAAATTAGATAGTCTTCCATCACTATCCAACTTAAATCTATAAAAAAAGTCTTCATCTTCAGTTCCATCCTGACCTAGCATGTCAATAAAACTCTGTGCATCCCCTACTTCACTTACACTCATCTTCATTCTGTTTACAAAATTCAAGTGATCCTTCATCATATGGCCAACCAAATGCTCGCCCCTTGCTTCTTTTTCCATATATTGATATGAGTCGCTTGCTCTCATGCCAGAAGAGATCATGTCTTGAATACGAACAACTTTGTCATCTGTAATTGATCTTTGAGATCTATATCTGTGACTCCATTTCTTCCTGGAAAGCTCGTGGTGATGTTCTTGAACATGTTCAATAACTTCAAGCAATCAATCTTGGCCTCTCCTTACCCTCAATGATGCTTTACAATTTGTACATGTAATATTTCTTCTCCGTGTCCACTTTTTTTCTTGATTGCTCAAAGGAACAATTGATGTATTATTTCTAACCCCCTCACTGGAACAAACATAATATTTCTCTGTCACAGCACCAGTAATGTTGCGCCTTTGAGTATTTTTCCTGACACTAAATCCAACCTCCCGAGCATGTAGACAGTATAATTCATATATCTCTTTAAAACTCTCTCTCTTGAAACCAATTAGAGAGCCACTGAGGTCAAACGTATTTACTATATTGCATAAAAGTAACAATGAGTGCAAAATAAAGTAACACAACATGTAGACGTATTGAAATACATAAGATTAGATTTTTCACCTCTTTCAATCAATGTAATGCTCTGCTCGTTTTCATCATTATGTTCATGATTCTCATCTCTAGATTTGTCAAGAATAACTATATCTAGTTCATTATCTGCAACAATAGCATCTACAATGCAAAAAATTAAGATTGGGTACTAAACAAATTTTTGTATATGAAGTTTGAAAATAAAAACTAAGATTTATTTACTCTGCTCCTTTTCAGCAATACATTCTTCACGCTCATCCCCAGAGTTTTCATGTATTATTATAGGTTCTTCATCCATTTTTTTATCGTAACCTTTAATCCAAAATTAAAAATAAAAATAAAAAATCAGAATTTGAACTCAAATTCGATAAAAGCACCTCCTATGATGTTATGATAGTTGATTTTACCTCAATTTGGATGAATGTAGATCCAATTCAGATTTTGAGCTGAAATTGAGACCGACTTTAGCTTCGTGATTCCTTAATGGTGGCGCCAACTCTCTCTTTGCGGTGGTCGCAAACCCTAATAGATGGAGACGATGTGATATTTGAAGTCGGTGCGGAAGGTTCACGGCGGCGATGATACAAAGGTTCATGGCGGTGAGGACATGGCCTCCGTGATGGATGAGGCGCGAGAGATGCTGGCTAATGTTGAGCTTCGGGTTTGCTTTTTTGTCTTGGGCTTCAGTTAGATTTTTTTTTTGGATAAGGGCTGGGTCCGAATTGAAGTGGGCCGGCCCGTCTGAAATAGTGTTATTTGCAGCAGATGCAAGGAAGTCCAACTCATATATATATATATATATATATATATATAATGGTTCAAATGAGAATCCTTCTTCTATGTAGGAATTATGAATTCATCTAATCCTTCCATGACTTAAATATTAATGGCCATTATTTACAACTTTAAGTAAAAGAGGGTATTATGCTAATTCAATAATTCTTATGTTTTGAAACATGACTCTCTCCCCCTCACCATTTATTTCTCTCTAACACCACATATCTTTTTTTTTCTCCGTGTGCACCTCTCTCTCTCTCTCTCTCTCTATCTCTTTATCTCTCCATGTTTGTTTTTATAAACCATTTACTAAATACAAATTGAAAAATTATGATAATTTTAATAATTTATTAAAATAATAAAATGTTATAACTATTAATATATATAAGGTTAAGAGGATTTTTTATGCGAAAAATCAAAATCGATGTTGCGCCAAAAGTTTGTTCACTCTTTTATTTCACACAAAAATGATTCACAAGTATACGAGGTAAATTGCAGCAAAATATGGTGAGAACAGATATCGTATCCACAGAGACTAGCTATGTGACCAACTAAGTACTCAATTCCAATTATCCTACTTTATTTAGATGACCGACACAGAGTTTTTATGTTTTAACTAATTAAATTAAATGAAATAAACAATGTAAAAGAAGAACGAAGTGCAATTGACAAGATGGAAAAATCTAGGAATAAAACGGATTCTAGGGATTACACGCCTATGGAATTCACGATTTCGATTAATATACTAAACCAAATTTAATTTCTAAATCTGCAGAAGAATCACTAATGTATCTAGTCTCTCTCTCTCTCTCTCTCTCTCTCTCTCTCTCTCGTAAGTTCTGGACGTATATTAAACACCAAAATTCATCTCTCGATCTCAATTTGTTATTTAACTCCAAAATGATCCTAAGATTTATTCTCCTCACGATAACCTATCAATCTCTCGATCTAGTAAGTTCATGTTATGCATTCTTAATCCGTTAACTAATTAACCTCTCTCGAGTGATAACTAATTAACTATACATATGCATTTGATGGCCAAACAAATTCACAAGACAAATAATCCAAAGAAGCATAAGCAGATGAAGGAATGGAACAATAATATTAATTGAAATCATAAATATCCATAATTGTGCAAAACCCTAAAATCTCTAATTGTTTAGCCTCTCATAGTCGAGTTACAATCCAAGGAAAATAACGAGACAATCAAAGCTAACATAATTAACATAAACTAAAAATCATAAAACAATTTATGCCATGTTGAATCTCTGATTTCAGTTGATCACTGTGTTCTTCCGTCGTACTTTGCTTTCTCTGCTCTACAATAGGGTAAAAATTGGTGTAAATTTCATCCAAAGCAAGGCTTTAACTAGTAGAGGAAACAGAAGCTCATGGAAGGAACCCGATCTAAGTAGGAAACCGCCGGGTGTCACTGAGTTGAGCACGGTCCATGCTTTTTTGTTTCAAGAATACTCAGCCGGCCGAGAAGGGGGCATAGTTCGTGCTCCTCCACCACACTCTAAAACTGTGGTTAAAAAGGAGCACGGGCCGTGCAAGGTGGAGCACGGTTCGTGCTCTCCTTGTGCCACGCGATCCTTTGCTTTTTCGACCTCATTTCACCTTCTCGATCTCGACTTAAGTACTCACTCCCACCCTTGACTTCATGTACCACAAAACTCGTCCAAAATTGACGGTTTTTTTGCCAAAACTTGATAAACCCGTGACCGCACAAACATAATACAAACTCTACTCAAAAGGTCACAAAACGCATGCAATCAATCCAAAATACATGTAGAAACACCTCGAAATGCATGAAAATCCCGAGTTTATCACCGGTTTAGACATGACTTTGAATTCCTGATGATTTTTTTTCGACGTTCATATGCACATTTTAAATTTTTAGGGATTCTTGATTTGTTTGTAGACGCTTTTATTTCTTTTGGATTAAATGCTATTTTTTTATCTAAATCATCCCAATTAAATTTTTACCTTATTTCATCTTTTTTATATAATGTTGTTGATTCACGTATTCATCTTTTTTAATTATCTCGTACATTATCTTTAATTCTAATTTAGATATTTATTTTCATTTTTCATCGATGATTCTGTTATTAATTATAATTCGTGCTAAAATGACATATGCATCATGCTAGAATGGTTCATAGTTCATGTTAAAATGATATGAATTATGCTGATATGGATAATATCATTCAAATTTATTTTTGATATATGTGATAAATGGTGCTGGTGTGAGTTACATATTGGATAAATTTCACAATAAACTGAAAGTCTTCAATTAAACAACAGTAACTTTATCCACATTTAAACGTAATACTAATATTTAACGTCATGCTAAAATATCTTATACACTAGTAGGAGAGTATTTTAATACTAAAAATTCATAAACGCAATGTTTTTTCATATAATATATCAAATTGCAACTTTTTCATACTATTTCATTCAAGATCTCACATGACATTGTTTATTTGAAGAAATATGAATAAAAATAAAAAATATTCATTTTTAGGGCTTATTTTATTCTAGTTAGGATTTATCATATCCCAATTTATAAGGTTTTTTTCATAATTTATGTGTTTTCTTATTCTCATGTAATTTCATCAAATGAAAGTAATATGATGTTAATATGAACATATTTACATGCTATTATGAACATATATCTATGCTAAAATGAACGAACAACACAAATATTATTACGAGTATATTTACATGTTATTCTCATGCAATTTCGTCATGCTAAAATGAAAACACTATAATGCTAATATGAACATATCACAATGCTAAAATGAACGAACATCATGTACAATTAATATTATGAGTAAATTTACATGTTATTCTCATGTAATTTTGTCATGATAAAATGAAAGGAATATACTATATCAAATTAAAGTTTTTTTTTATGTTATTTTATTTAAGATCTCGAATACATGCATATGTTTATCCAAAAAACTATGGATGAAAAATACAAAACATTAACTTTTATGGTTTATTTCATTTCAGTTAGGGTTCGTTCCATTCAATTAGTGTTTATTTCATTCAATAATTGTTGTTTTTTTTTTATTATTCTCATGTAATTTCGTCATGCTAAAATGAAAATAATGTGATGCTAATATGAACATATATTCATGCTAAAATGAACAAACAACGCATGTTATTAAGAGTAAATTTACATGTTATTCTCATACTAAAATGTGATATACACATGTAATTAATAAGAGAGTAGTTTCAGGCTAAAACATTATGAACGCAATATTTTTCATATAATAGATCAAATTAAAGTTTTTTTCATGTTCTTTCATTTAAGATGACACATGCCTCTGGTACTCCAAATAAAATATGAATAGAAAATATAAAATATTCATTTTTAGGGTCTATTATAGCCCACTTAGGGTTTATTTCATTCCAATTAAGGTTTTAGATCTTCCATGAAAAACCCACTTTTAATTCTGAAAAGTTTCACTTCTAATATTATTCAGGTGTACATAAGATTTTCTGAAATGTCATATGCACCCTACTAATATGAGAGTAGTTTAATATTAAATGTTGATATGAGTTACGTATTATGCTAAAATGTCATATATATGATATTAATATGCAAGTAGTTTCATGCCAAAATATCATAAACACAATTATGTGAGTTATAGTGGTCATGCTAAAATGTTATATAGGTTGTGTTAGAAAATATAAATCTGGGGTTGCTCTGTATGAAAAATATGTCTGAAAAATAATTTTTCTATTTTTCATCTATTTTTTTTCAAATAAACATATGCAATATGGATCTTAAATGAAAGAGTACAAAAAGATCTTTAATTTGATATATGATTTGCGTAAATTCGATTAAAAACGAGCAAGTTATGATTGTTTAAAGTTTCTACAATATTTGTATAAATATGCTGACATCAGCATCTAAATTTTGAAAGAAAGAAAATAGGGTTGGTGGGATTTCTCGACAAAAGTAAATAAAAGAGAGGAAAAAAAGACAGGTTTTAAAATACTGTAGTTATTTCGACAATCTTGACTACTTTACACAACATGCAGAGGATGGGCCCACAAAATCTGAATTTTTACACAGAATATTGTACTTCTTTCTGAAAAAGTAACTGCCCAAATAAGAATATTAATTGAATCGAAATAAATTGTTCCAACCGCCCACTTATTAATGGAGAGAGATTTGAATTAAAATTGTTCCAACGCCCACTTCTTCTTCCAAACCCTATTTCTCTCTCTCTCTACTATATACTCCATTAAACAAAATTGAAAACTTGGAAGAAATATCGCACGCACGCCGGAATACCGCCGATCTCAAACGTGATTAGGATACCAACCCAGGTTCTCTCTCTCTCTCTCTCTCTCTCTCTCTCTCTCTCTCTCTCTGTAACTAACGTACTGATTTCTCATAGTGAATCATCGGCCGACAATGGAGCAACGATGGGAATCATCGCCGGCGACGTCTTCAGCAGCACATGTATGTCTCCGATTTGTATTAAAAATTTATTTTTAGTTGGTTGATTAATGTTGGATTTTGAAAATAATAGTCGATTTTGAAATAGATCGTGGATTTTGAAAATAATCATGGATTTTGCAATTTAATGGTGGATAATTTAACTTAATGTTTTTTTCGGAATTAGGATGTGTATTTTGATATTAATCAAGGCTAGGTAGATTAACTATTGAATGATTATTTGATATTCATTATGGGTTATTCGTTGTTAGTTGTGAATTATTTGTTGTTAATCTTGACTAGTCGAGGAGCTTAAAATTAATCGATGAGCATAAAAAACTAATCGAGGCCTTCATCGGTTATTTTAATAATAATCGAGGCCTTCCTCGATTAAATTAGAAAAACAAAAACTATTCGAGGCCTTCCTCGATTAATTTGAAAAATAAAAACTAATCGATTAGTTAAAAAAATTAATCGAGTCACTAATCGATTAATTTTAGAATCAAAATCTAAATCGAGTCACTAATCGATTAATTAAAAAAAATTAATCGAGGCACTAATTTATTAATTAAGAGAAATTAATCAAGGCACTAATCGATTAATAAAAAAATTCATTGTGGCATTAATCGATTAAGTAAAAAAAACAATTTAGGAATTAATCGATTAATAGTTTAATTAAAAAAAACTAATCGATTAATAATTAAAAAAAACTAATCGATTAGTAGTTTAGTTTAAAAAAACTAATCGATTAATAGTTTTAAAAAAAACTAATCGATTAGTAATTTAATAAAACAAACTAATGGATTAATAATTTTAAAAAAAACTAATCGATTAATAGTTTTTTTTGAAACTAATCGATTAATAATTTAATTAAAACTAATCGATTAATAATTAAAAAAAATTAATCGATTAATAGTTTTAAAAAAAACTAATTGATTAGTAGTTTAATAAAACAAACTAATCGATTAGTTGTTTAATTAAAAAACAAACTAATCGATTAGTTGTTTAATTAAAAAACAAACTAATCGATTGATAGTTTTAAAAAAAAACTAATCAATTAGTACTTTAATTAAAACAAACTAATCGATTAATAGTTTTTAAAAAAACTAATCAATTAGTACTTTAATTAAGAACAAACTAATCGATTAATAGTTTTAAGAAAAAACTAATCGATTAGTACTTTAATTAAAAATAAACTAATGGATTAATAATTTTAAAAAACAAACTAATCGATTAATAGTTTTAAGAAAAAACTAATCGATTAGTACTTTAATTAAAAACAAACTGATCGATTAATAATTTAAAAAAAAACTAATCGATTAGTACTTTAATTAAGAACAAACTAATCGATTAATAGTTTTAAAAAATAAATAATCGATTAATAGTTTAATTAAAACTAATAGATTAATAATTTAAAAAAAATTAATCGATTAATAATTTTAAAAAAGAAACTAAAAAAGCCTAAAATTAAATTGTAAGAAATTCCAATTTATATGAAATATTAAAAGAATTTACTTTATTAGTTTTAATTTTGAAAATGTTGTTAGATTGACTGGGTTAGACTGCCGTTACGGAGCCGGACGCCCTCGGTCATCGTGTACGCCATCCCCGGTGTTATTGACATGATTAGAGACACACTACTAGCGATTGGTGGTGACGCCATGCGACTGTTCAGATCGGGGTGTTTCGGATATTTTCTGGACTACAGAGGTGGTGACGTCCAGAAGAGGGTCATGAACGCGCTGATGACGTTCGAGGTGCACCCGCCGGATCGTGCACGTGTGGGGCTGGAGGCATGGTTTCACATTCATCATTCCCAGCTGCGGTTCGGTGCGAGTGAGTACGCCTTGGTGTCAGGTTTACGCTTCGGCAGCTCGACATTCGATCCTCATGGCGCTCATATTGTTCCGAGGAGATCGGTCTACCACCGTTTATTCGAAGGGAAGCGTATGACAATCAAACAGATGGAGGACAGGTTCTCCGTCTTGGGGATGGCCAGAGACGCTGCGGATTATGTGAAGGTTGCGAACATATTGTTCGTATACCGGATGATTCTGTGCCTAGATCCGCACCGGGCCGTGGATCCATGGGTGTGGGCGCTAGGGGAGGATGTGGAGGGATGGAACTCGTTTCCATGGGGTGCATATTCTTACCAGTCATTGATGCACTACATTGGCCTCCTCCCCAGGACTTGAGAGGCTATGGGCGGGAAAGGATCGGGACAGTATCATTTTTACGGGCCGATCTGGGCACTCCAGGTAATTAGTTTAAATTTAATTCTTCTAAATTAGTTTAAATCAAGTGAATACGTAACTAATCCATTAATTCGCTTTACAGGTATGGGCTTGTGAGGTGATACCGGAGTTGGCTACTGAGGCTGGTCTGCACAGTGGACAGCTCACTGTGCCTCGATGTTTGAGGTGGACATTCAGACTCCCTGCCACCGACCCAGCCATCTTATTACAGCGAGTGGTACATTTTGATGTTTCTTGATATATTTAGAATCTTCGATCTATATTTGTTAATTCATCTTAATGATATTATTAATAATTCCATGCAGTCACGTGTGGTTACGTTGGTGCCATCTCCCGAGGAGACGACAACTTCATATTACATGAGCCTGCAGTTGGAGCCTGGAGCTCAGAGCGTGAGATATGTTCCCGCTCGATCCGGGAACAAGAAGAAGATGCTTGCAAATGTGGCATCTTGTTGTTCCACATCGGCAGAGGCGGTTGTCCCCCCGTCAGCCCGAGGCACCAGAGCTGCTCGGACACCACAGATGGGCCGTCAGGCGACCAGTCGACCCTCGACTAGCCGGGCATTGAGGGACGAGCCAGATCATACTGAGCCTGGAGCCCGGGCCCTCAATAAGGACGCACCAGTGCACACGGCTGATTCGATTGATCCAGAGAGCCTTCCTCAAGCTTGGGGAATGAAGCGTTCGAGGAGGGATCGCGCCGAGCAGTGGGGAGCCCTCAGAGGGTTTCATTCAGAGGATTGTGGATCGAGTGATGCCCCGTGTCCAGGAGCTTATTGACACGACTATTGCGCCCCGTGTCCAGGAGTATGTGGATCGGGCGATTGATCGTGCATTAGCTGGTCTGGGTAGCCGCTCTCGGAGGTCACACATGCCTCAGGATAGAGATCGCCACAGCCCGGAGCCGAGCGACTGTAGTCCTGGTGATCAGGCTCCACAGCCCACTGTGGAGCCGGAGGGTACTAGCACTTCGGCTCCACGCCATGGTGGTTTTAGCGCGACCTATCAGCTCATGAATGACATCGATGATAGCACACTCCAGGTCACCTACCCACGATTTAGATCCTTAGGTCCGGATGCCGTTGTTCAGCTCCATTTCAACGGCGATCGCTTGCGGCATGGATGGTTTGATCATCTTGAGGATCCGAGGACTGAGTTGAAGGATGTTCACTTGAGCTACTTTCTGAGCGCGATGGCTCGACGAGTTAAGAGGGACAACCATCGTCGGACGACGGTGGCTACTACTGGTCTATATGTGAGTTCAAGTACTTATTTGAAAATAGTTTGTCTTTTTTCTTACTAGACGCTTAATCGTAATTCATTTTTTGCAGGAGGCCCTCGTTGCCACATGGAAGAGACTGCATCCTCTTGACCCGGAGTGCACACGTGCATACGGTGACGATGACTACCAGTGATGGACACCTGCCGAGGGACTGATACATCGGATCCAGGGCAGGGATGGGCGGTATCAGGTGCCATGGATGGGGCGTGATTATGTAAGTGAGCTTCACAAGAAATTGATATATTATCATACATTATTTGGTGACATTAATCTTGATATGATCCCGATCTTATGTCGCAGGCGATTGTGGTATGTGACGTCGCAGAGGAGCACTGGGTAGTGGTTCGTATCCGCTTTGCTGACTGGGTCGTTGAGTTGTACGACTCATTTCTGTTTCAGATGGACGATCCGACCAACCGTGTCTAGTACGAGAGGCGGGATAGAGAGTTGACGCCCCTGCTCCACCTACTTCCACGCCTACTCATTTGTGCCGGATTTTGGGTAGGTCGTCAGATGCCGCCCCGTTGTGCTTTTGCGATGACCCTGGACAAGACTATACCGGACCAGTTCGTGCAGACGGACCAGATGAGCTGTGGAGTATTTGCCTGCATGTACGTGGATCGGCTTTTGGGTGCAGGACTTCCGCCCGGATTGTCGGGGGAGGGAGTACATGCGTATCGGAGGATTATAGGGGCTCGGATATATTCATTGACTTACATTAAGAGACCTAGCTTGTAGATGCTGACATTTAAATATTGACTTATGTGTTGTTTTTGTACTTGAACTTGATCAATGTAAATATTTTCCTTCATTAATGTTTTTCGTGACAAAATGTGTTGTCCCGTCAACAAAAGGGTTCAAAAAACAACTTAATTTAATCAACTAATGCTCATCCGCTGACAATCGAATAGGACATCTAGGATGCGTATGCTCCGTACTACCGCAAATGCCACACTTCTTCGGCGCCCTTCTCCGCGGAACATCTTCGGGCGGTGAATTCAGATCAACACCGCCAATGGGTAAATGGGATGTGCATACACGCCTGTTGTGCCCCTGTCCATGGCATCTAGTGCAAAACTGCCTCCGTGCACCGGATGAGGCCTCAAACGGGGCTCGAGCTCTGGATGTAGATGGACGCCCAGCACGTCGTCTGATCTCTGGCGCCAAAACCACTCGTGATCCAAACGCATCGGGCATAATCCATTGTTCTGGATGAGGCAGACCCCTGATGATCGAGTTATACATGCCGACCAAGCTCTCGACCTTGTAACACCTGTCCACATAATCATATATAGCCGCCCCGGTACAACTGCGAAAGGGAAAATAAACACACTTAATTAGGTACATGTACAAAAAATAAGAACAAATATAGATTTAAATGTCGTACCAGATGACCGCTGCCGCGTGAGAGCAAGGGATCAAGTCCAGCTCGAACTCACGACAGTCACAGGTTCGGTTCTGAAGATCGACCATGTAGACCTCCCTCCCAACCTCGACTTTCCATAAAGTTGCTAATGTAGTGGGACGCACGGCATAGCAGCGTCCCTTATCGACGTTACCCGAAAGCTTAAGTGCGATGCCATCAGTCAACACATGATTCGAGCCCACTGCTGCCGCACGTCGCTCGACGAACCACTGCTCAACAATTGATCTAAACATCTCGAACAATGAGCAAACAGGTAACCTCCTCGCCCACAACAGACGAGCATTGAGACTCTCCGCCGCATTAGATGTCATGAACCCGTAGCGCGGTACGGGACAGTGTGAACGAGCCCAATGCACTGGGCCAATATTACACAGCTTCTGATATGCATTTGGACAGACCTGCTCCAACGTCGACATACTCTCCGATATGCGTAGGCAGCCTCCTGAAACAGCGTCGTCACGTGTTTCCCTCTCTTCGTCATCTTATTCTTCAAATGATAGTAGCACAGTCCGTGCGTCGCTCTTGGGAAAACGGCCTCCACAGTATTTTTAATGCTCTGATGCTGATCCGAAACGATGAGAAGATCATCTATATCACCCAGAGCCATGTGCACGTGGGCCAGAAACCATATCCAAGATTCATCGTTCTCTATCGGTCCGAGCCCAACTGCAACAGGTAAGACCTGTTCGTTGCCGTCCTTCGTCACAGCAACAAAGAGAACCCCCTTGTTCTTTCCCTTCAGGTGGGTCCCATCGATCACAAACACTGGACGAGCATACTGGAGAAATGCATTGACACACGCACCGAGAGCAAGGAATGAATGCTTTAATCGACCATCACTCGTGATCTCCATGTCTACTACAGTTCCCGGATTCATCGATTAGTTTTAATTAAACTATTAATCGATTAGGATTAATTAAACTATTAATCGATTAGTTTTAATTAAACTATTAATCGATTAGTTTTTTTTTTCAAATTATTAATCGATAAGTTTGTTTTTAATTAAAGTACTAATCGATTAGTTTTTATTAAAATTATTAATCGATTCGTTTGTTTTTAATTAAAGGACTACTCGATTAGTTTTTTTTAAACTATTAATCGATTAGTTTATTTTTTTATTAAACTACTAATCGATTAGTTTTAATTAAACTATTAATCGATTAGTTTTTTTTTTCAAATTATTAATCGATAAGTTTGTTTTTAATTAAAGTACTAATCGATTAGTTTTTATTAAAATTATTAATCGATTCGTTTGTTTTTAATTAAAGGACTACTCGATTAGTTTTTTTAAACTATTAATCGATTAGTTTGTTTTTTTATTAAATAACTAATCGATTAATTTTTTTAATTAATCGATTAGTGAGTCGATTTAGTTTTTGTTTCTAAAATTAATCGATTAGTAACTCGATTAATTTTTTTAAATAATCAATTTGTTTTTACTTTTCAAATTAATCGAGGAAGGCCTCGATTAGTTTTTGTTTATGTAATTTAATCGAGGAAGGCCTTGATTATTAAAATAATTATCGAGGAAGGCCTCGATTGTTTTTTATGCTCCTCGATTATGTTTTATGCTCCTCGATTATGTTTTATATTTAGGTAAACATTATACAACCCTCAAAATCACATAAACATCGACTAAATTCAAAACCAACAACAATTAACCTAAATTAAACATTATCAACCAATTCCAAAAAAAGGCCGTATCACTCTATTTTCAAAGTAAATCTAACAACACATGCAATATATAATCAAAATAATAAATATTTGCAAAATAAGTTCAAAAAAATGGAGTACAAAACGTACCTTTGAAAATTGGTGAAAATTTCCGAACACTATTTTTTTCTCCAGAAAAATCTTTTCTTTCGCACCTTGCTCGAAAAAAATTCTCCAACTTTTCCTACTCTTCGTCGATTTGTAGTAGTGTGAATAAAAACTTGTATGATTTTTGTGAATGAGATTTGTATTGTACTGTGAATGAGCTCCGGATTCTACATCTATTTATTCAGAAAATTCACCTACCTCGTTATAAAACATTAGAATGTATTTAATTCGGTACAACATCCTCTTCTTTTCATTAATTCGGTCCTACATTCCCCTTCTTTTCATTTAATGAAGCCAACAACCTTTTCTTTTTATTTATTGAAACTAGTACCTACCTTAGACAAGAAATAAATGCATTCACTAAAAAAACATGATTAATTGTAGGGAACATTGTCTCGATAAAATTGCATGATCACGGTTAATAACATTAATCAATAATGGTTAGATATTAATCGTTCATAGTTAATCGAGTAAGCATCGATTAATCTAGGATATACAAGGAAGCAAATGTTAAAAAAGAAATCGAGGAGTTTTTTCTTAATCTACGCATATTAAATATTAATTGATGAAGCATGATTAATACATATTTAATCGATGAAGCATCGATTTAAGAAGAATTGCTATTTAAATCATCAACTCTTCATAAATCACCATAATCGAGGCTCAACTTAGAAAATTAATCGAGGCTATGAATTAATCGATGCTACTAAATATAATCGAGGCTGTTAAGGTTTCATTTTTAGAATTAGGGTTTGGGTTGTTAGGTGCATTTAATGCCTGCCAAAAGTACAATGTGTCAATCATTGGGTGTGGGGACCAAGTGTAATATAGTACAAATTGCCTAACAAACTACCTATATTTAAAAGTTGTTGTTTTTTCCCAATTATTATTTACTTTTATCTACTTTTATCCATTTAGACAAGAAAATAACACCCTCACTTTTGAAGTTCAATGTATTTATCAATATGCCACCGTTTTTTTTTAAGTTCAACATATTTACAAGTTTGCCACTGACTTTTTGTATTAAATCTGAACCATTGAGATCAAATTTTATGTGGTTTGGATGAGTTTTCAGTTCCCATCTAGGGAGGGTTTTCACTAAATCCAACCCCTATATATATATATATATATATATATATATATATATGGGGTGGGTTATAATGAATATTATGCTTCGTGTGAGAATTAGGAACAATGCTTATTATGATTTTATGGCTTACTTTATTATTTTTTAATATTATTAGCACTAGCACTAAAATATAACAAGATAAAGTGTATATTTTTTTAAAATAGCACTAAAATATAATAAAGTGAATTATAAATCATAGATCGTTCCTGATTCTCACACGAAGACTACTACTTATTTGAACCAAATCCACATATACATATATACATACATATATACACACACACACACACACATATATTGCCAAATCTATATCTCCTCGCCCAAAATAATATATTTTATAGAACGATTAATTAATATTTCATTTCTAACCTACAATAGTAACAATACTTTACTTTTAACAGTGAATTTTGAATTCAATAATGTCTTTTTTTATATGGAGATCCCCGTCTCTTGAATGTCTAACCACTAATCTTATATTAGTACAAGTTTAAATCTCACTAACATTGCTATATATGTGCGAGTTTGTCACATTTAATTTTTTCAAATGTGGTTTCTGTGTGATTTACAGACTATTACACATGAGCAAGATTTACTTAGTACGTACTTCGATAATGCCTGCCTCAGGTTATCTCGACATAATAAAAAAAATATGGAATTTTCTAATATAATTATGATAAAAGGTAATTTTAGAAGACAAAAAGGTAATTTTAGAAAGAAAAAAAAAACCATTTGTGTCTGTATATATATATTAGAATGAATGAATTTATATGATTTGTAAGATGCATTGGAAAGGTTTTGGTAAATTTCCACAAAATTTGTTAGGTGTTTAATGAAGAATGAAATAGAAGAGTTGATAGTTCTAGAAGAAGTGAAACGCGTAGAACGTAGGTAGCTACAGGCAGTTGTATTATGGTCCAGTAAGCAACAACTAAGATATGGATTGACGATAACCAAAGTAATCTAATCCAAACTTAATTACTTGTGCTCCACGCTTTTATCTCTACTAGATCATCGCCTACGTATGCATTCATTTTATCTCTACTTGTCTCATTTCACACTACTTGTACATTCATACCACTATTGCTTAAACTTACTTTTAATTATATTTTGGCCGCCGGTTCAACTAACTAACATCATTTTCAATTATATAATTATCTCAACCTCCTAAATTTTTTAATTACAATAATATCATTTTTGGGACAAAAATCCACTATTACTTATACATATTAAAACTTAATGTCACTAAATTTAAATTGTCATTACATCCAAAGTTGCATTAACCTATATATATATATATATATATATAAGTGTAGAATATACCAGCTAAGTTACAAGTCTGAGATGGGTAGCACTTAGTCATCAATATAAAATTAACACTTAAGTACTACACAATAAATGTGTATGATAACATTATACACGTACATATGTTAGCAGTGTCATAGAATATATATGTTTGAGCTAACTGATACGAATTGAAACTTTTCCAACTTTGAATTATATTGTTAATGTTCATTATTTCAAATGGTATTTAGGAAAATATATAATGTCTTCATTGAATCACTATATAATATTTATAATAATTACATAATTAACAAATTAATTAAAAACAAAAAAAAAAGTAAAAAAGTGTGAGCCTGTGAGCATTTTAATTTGTGTGGGCCAGGGCGACGGAACAAAGGAATGGAAGGTAATACCATAATAATTAATTCCCAAAAATAATAATCGTAACGTTTACTAATAGTTTAGGCTCTAGAAGAATGGAAATTAAATATTGTACGGTATGGAAGTGACGTAATCTTAGTAGTAGTAGTGTGTATGCATAGGAAAAAGTCTAGAACATAGAAGATTCCAGCCTCCAGGTACTAGCTTTTTTTTTCTTCTGAGCTCGCCACACACGACTCTCCTACTACTTCTACTCAACCGCACGCGCTCACGCTTACGCGCTCACTGACGCATTCTCACTGCCTTTTCACACTTCATTTCCATTAATTATCTATATCAATAATTACACTAACTGCACTACTTGCCTATTATTCTTTTTAATCATCAACAACTTCAGCACTCAGATTTACAAATATATGTTTTTTTTTTGGTATTTTTTTCCTCTCAGAACCGTTTCGTGTTAGTTTGAAATTAGATTTGTAATTTTTTTAATTAGTTTTAAATTAATAATGAAACCTATTGCTAAATTTTCAAACCATAATATTATCCCTTATTAATTATTTTATTGAATAATTATGCGATATTAGCACCACGTAGCAAATAATTATAATTTTCACTTATTTTATGCAATACATATTATGTGTACTAATAAAATATAATAATGATTACTTACGGCATTGTAATTACACTAGGAAGCTCATTAAGGCAATAACATTTTGTCCCTTTAGGGACATCCGATAAAATTGGAACCATACAAAGAAGATTAGCATGGCCTCTGCGCAAAGATGACGTGCATAAATCGAGAAATGGTTCAAATTTTTTTTATCCCGGTGGGGATGGCCTAGTGGTGGAGTGATCAAGTTGTTCGGAAGCCAAAGGTCATGAGTTCGAACCTCCTCAATACCACAGGTCGGATATGTGAGTAAAAAAAAAAAAAAAAAGAAGCTCATTAAGGCAAAAAAAAAAAAAAAAAAAAAAGAAGCTCGTTAAGGCTATAATTAAATTCTTTAAATTACTTTGAAGCAAAAACATAAATTTAATACAAATAAATGTAAAAGGAAGAATTTTAAGCACAGAAGAAATTAGTTGTTACTGAAATGCAAGCATTCTTAAATTTGAGTTGCTTCTCCGAGAAGAAAGATCGCCCAAATTTCCCCTTTCTAATTGATTTTCTCTTTGCGCGAAAGGTCAATTTTTTACATCAAGTCAAACTGTCTAATCCATCTACCTCAACCTCCTTTAACCCTAAATTTCCAATATATATCCCCCAATTTTCAGTCATTTTCTCATTACTTCAACCGAACAACATTAAACATCCATTAATTACCAATTTTCACACAACAGCAAAATGATGATGATGAAGAGAAGTAGAGAAGGATCAGATCTCGAGGACGTACAGACCATGGCCAATTGCTTGATGCTATTATCCGGCAGCCACGGCGGCGCCCGAGGAGGAGTAGGAGAAATAAACCGCGTGTTTGAGTGCAAGACATGCAACAGGCAGTTCCCGTCTTTCCAGGCACTCGGCGGCCACCGCGCCAGCCACAAGAAGCCGAGATTGACGACGTCGGGAGACGATCTCCTGCGGGAGGCGTCGCCGCCGAAGCCGAAGACGCATGAATGCGCCATTTGCGGACTGGAGTTCCCGATCGGGCAGGCGCTCGGCGGTCACATGAGGCGACACAGATCGGTCACCGGTCAGAAGCGGATGCCGTCGCCGGATCTGTCGCTGTCGCCTCCGCTCGCGCCGATAGTGAAGAAATCGATTAGCAGGAGAGTTTTGTGTTTGGATTTGAACTTGACTCCCTCCGAAAATAAGTTCCTGTTTGGGAACGTCGCTCCCGCCGTTGATTGCTTTTTCTGATTAGTGCAGAGAGAAAATTTATTGATTTGTTTGTAGGACCAAACAGCCCCTAGAAAGTAGAATCCATGCATTCATCCTCTGTACATGATGTTGAATTTTATGTATACTATATATCGCTCAGTTTCGATTAAATTTATATATTCTTTCGTTCATATATGCAATTTAGAAGAATGATTTAATTGATTATACAGCACTGTTATCCATAATTATTTATTACTTTATCTTTAAAAAAATCATATTAATGGATGGTTTATGGTGTGTGCGTGTATATTTATATATATAATATTAATTAAAAGACATGAGCTGTAATTATCATCATCAATATATGAAGAATTTCGAATAAATTCTGAGATATTTTTTTTTGGGAAGCAGTTTCGTGATGCCCAAGCTAGATATATGGCGTCGAAGAATTTCCCGAATATGTGGGGGCTCTACCGCTCTAATTCTATTGTTGTTTCTTTGAATGGGATGAAATCGATCTATACCGAAATTAATTAATTGTTGAAAATATAAACTAACAGAAAAACTGACGACATAATCGATATTTAAATACAACAGCTAAGTTAATATTCAACTGGCACATGCACGAAATAGTATCATTGCGGAAAGTTTTTCTTTGACGTGTATATATGTTACTACTTAGTGCGGTATTTATTTAGAAAACAATTCATGCGAGTTGATGATTTGATTTGGGATACATTTATTTTGACAGAAAGATACATACATACATACATACATACATACATGCCGTACGTACAAAAATATTGCGTATTACCTAATTAAATAAAAGTACAATGTTTTGACTAGCTAGGTAATTAAATTAGAAGAATAACTTGCTTGTAAAGTTGGATCCTGCCTGTACTCATCGATTAATCTTAATTTTTTTTCCCTTGGAAGACCAACAAGTTAGATCCTTTCAAACTTAATTTAGGAGTAACGACCTGGGACATAATTTAGTTGAGGTGAAGATTAGAGTGAGCTCACCAGTTAATTTTAGTCTTGCTAGCTACCTAGGGACACAATGTGAATATTCAATTACTATTGAGAATAATTAATAAATAGATTAATTCCTTACAATTTACCTTATCTACGAATCTTTAGAGATGGAGTAGTTGAGTTAAATTGTGTGGTTGATTCATAAATTGATCTGAGCACAGTTTTATTCTTCTTTTTTTCCAGCAAAATGTCTTATTATTTTGTTAGATGAATTGGTAAGTGTTTGTAGAATTAATTGATAATATTGGTCGCAATGAATTTCCATTTTTCGGATGAAATGAGAAGTTGAGAATGACAAATGTGTCTTGATTAAAAAAGTTTTGGTCAAATTAATCGACCATTTTGAAAAATAATCCATCAAAACAGGCCTAAAAAATAAGAAATATATAAAAGCAAAAAGAAAAGGGCAAAGCTAAGTTTGTTAGTTCATATGTCTCTGTGAGTGCTCATGTTAATAACAGGCCTTTTAAAATAATAAACATATTTAATTTCTTTCTTTCTTTCCATGTATGGATTTTCGAACACAAACTCATGAAGTTCATGGAGATGGAATCACGCGACAAGTCAAGGATGAGCTGCAGTAAACACTGCCTAACTAAAAAGAAATTAAAATATACAAATAACTAGTCGATCGTATCGTACGTAATTAATATTGTTGTTTAATTTTTGAACAAAAGCATGCTGTATATATATAGGGGTGTGGTTTAACATTTATATATAGGGCCTAGGCAAGCTAGTCCAAATTATGAAACCTTTTCATTTAATTTTTTTGATATTGAGAGTTAATTAAATTAAGGCTTGTATTTACTTCTATCTAGTCTCAATGCAAAGTTAACTAATTAGTCACACTTTTCGCAATCAAGTTTAAAGAAGCTAAGGCGCGCATTTTTTAGTTTTATATATATCTAACTTCAATAGATAAAATTGTATGAGGACTCAAATTAAATAGAATATGAAAATGTCATGCTGTCTCCATTTCTTTATGCAAAATTTGATGCAATCAATAAAATGATCTCCCGTGGCTTGCAATATATATATACATGGAACAGTTAAAACATCTCTTATAATTTTTAGCTCTAGTGTTTACTTTAACAAATATTTAATTTACAGATATTATTTTTATATATGAAATTAAATTCTTTATGTAATTTAGCGTTAATATTGTAATTCGGCTGGTTTGTATTTTATTTTAATTATCTAAAGAGTTTTTGTATTTTCATTGTTTTGTTTATTGTTTTTAAAGTAGCGAGTTTGTACATTGAGTGCAATTAATTGTAGTGCTTTTCAAGTTTTGGTTTACTATGTGATCTATTTTGCCCAACTTCTTCATTGTTTAATTTTTTTGATAATTTTGTAGTTCATATTTTACAATAATGAATTCATGATTTTTTTTTTTTGTATTACACAATTGAAATAATATTCATTTATTTCTCGTCGATGAATTGAATTGAATATAGTTCAAATTAAAGTTTTTTCAATGAGATAATAAAAACTAAGACAAAAAAAAAAAAACACAACTATAATACTATTAAGCTAAGCTAGTGAAAGCAAGAAAATGATACTTGACTTTATGTGAAAATAGTCTTGTACGTCGGGTGTAAGTGAGTCGAGCCTACTTGTGAGCTACTCGGGATCGACTCGGTGAAAGCTCGAAATCGACTCGAGGTTTGTCGAGTCGAGTTCGAATTCGAGCTACTTGAGTAGTTACCGAGCTCGAGCTCCATAATAATGAGCTCGACAAGCTCACGAGCCTTATCGAGCATAATCGAGCTAGGTGCAATTATAAATTTACCCTTAATAATTTAATTATTTACATATATATCATTAATAATTAAATTTTTTTATTTAAAATTAAATAAATATAATTTTCTATTTAATATTTATACATAACCGAGTCGAGTTCGAGTAGAGTCGAGCTCGAGCTTGTCGAGTTTGCTATCGAGTCGAGCTTGAGCTCAAAAAATTAAAGCTCCACCGAGCTCGAGTCGAGTCGAGTTTCGAGTTTTTCTTATAGAGTTCAAGCTCGATAAGACTATTACTCGACTCGATTACACCTTTATGTACGGGAATGACAATTTTACACCAAATTTATGGTGCTCTCGAGATGTCTTATTAAGGGTTCACAATGAATTTTGCCACCCTCCCTCACCAAAAAAAAAAAAAAAACTCAAAAAAATGCCTTATATCAAGTCACATCTTTTCCTAAAAAGAAAAATAAAGTTACATCTAATTTTTTAAAAAGAGTTGGGAAGTCGCGACTCATTGAAATGACATTTCATTAAATATTAATCTCCCCCGTCTATCCCCGTCTAAGGATGAGACATACAAGTACGAATTCAGTTGAATGATTCTATTTACACCATTAATTTTTCTTTTCACACCACAATTACTTTACACATCATAAAAATTCTTGATTTTTTTTTCATTTTTTCTTTACACACCACACCAAAAGACTATTATATCCTTTGACTTAAAAAAATAAAAAAAATCAGAATTTAACTTTAATTTAAAAAAAAAATAGAATAGTTCTTCTCCTTCCTCCCACAACTCCCCGCCTCCACCTGCACAGCCTCCAGTCGCCGCCGTCGTCGCCCCTTCTTCCGAATATAGTTTTTAACTTTGCTTGATGATGTTATCAACTTCTTCTCTCCTCGTGTTGTTGTTTCTTCCACCCCACACATACAAATACAAATACAACTGCAACTCTATTCTTGAGGCCACCGCCCCTTCCCCTTCTTTCTTCTTCGTCTTCTACCTCTGCAACTTAAAGATTTGAAAAATGGATTTCTAAACCTACATGAATAGGTTCAAAAACTATTTTTCAAATGACACATTGGTGAATCAATAAATAGTTTTCGAATTTATTCATGGATGTTTGGAAATAAATTTTCGAATCATTTTTCGGAAATAAATATTCAAATCATACATTGTCCATTCGAAAAATAATTTTCGGATTTATGTGAAGGGATTCGAACTGAATTTTTTGAACCCATTTCCAGCAATAGGTTTTCAATGGAGCAATTTTTGGCGATAAAATTTTCTGAGGGTGGTCATCGGAATCTGCATAAATGGATGGTGGTCGTTGATGGTGGTCGCCGAAAACCGAGGGTGCGAAATAAATGGATGGTGCCCGTCGATGGTGGTCGCCGGAAATAAATGGATGGTGGCCGTCAATGGTGGTCGCCGGAACCTACATATTTTTCGCAAGGGAAGGCAATGGCATGGAGAAGCGGCGGCGCAGCTTGAGAAGAAGAAGATACATGTTTTTTTTCTTTTTTTTTTAAATAAAATTTTTTTAATTAAAAAGGATATTTAAGTAAATTAATATATAATTATTTATTTTTTGAATTAAATTTATTGGTGGTGTGTAAATAAAATTCAGTGGTGCATTTAGAATCACCCATCCAATTTTCTCATTCCCCAACTAAAAAAAATATATATTAATTAACAAAATTAATAGGTGAGATCCATGAGGAATAGCGCAGCATGTTCCGAGCGGGATAAAATCCTCTAGTCCACTTTTCATGTCCCACTATGGTGTCCCACTATAAAATTTAATATTTTAAAAATATTTATTAAAAAAATAAATTTTATTATAGTATTACAAATCATAATCAGCATTTATCGCTATAAATTAAAATTTTTAAAAATCATATACCCTACTTTTGGAATCATCAACCATATTAATCAAGTATATTTACTAAAAAATAAGAAATAAATATTAAAAAATAAATATAACCCCTAATTGGATGGAATAAACCCTAAATAATAATCATAAAATTAAACTAAGCCATAACAAATTGAAATTGAAGAAAAAAATTGATGAAATTGAAGAAAAAAATTGATGAAAATGGAATAAAAATCAAAGTGGGATACCAAGTGGGATAGAGAAAAGTGGGATAGAGGATTTCATTTGGTTCCGAGCACACAACCACACCCCTTAACTAAATTAAAGCATAAATAATGATTGGCAAATACTTGCATGTGCACAAAGTGTATGCAATTCGCGGGTCAATCCGCTTCGACTTGGATTAACATGGGTCAATTCACAAAAAAAAATATTCTGACAAAATCAGTATGGGATAAGGTCCAATTTGGTCCTATAACTATACCCAAAATTTCAGTTTCGTCCTGAAATAAAATATGGCCCAAATCGATCCCTCAACTTTTTAAAAGGTATCATGTTAATCCCTAAACTAATTTTTGTTAATGTTCGTTACTAACGATGTTAATTTAAAGAAAAAGGTTCAAATTGGTCCTACAACTATACCCAAAATCTCAATTTAGTTATGAAATAAAATTTTGACCCAAATTAGACCCAATTTTTTTGATTAAATCCTAATTAGATTAATTTGAGCCAACACCAAGCCACGTGTACAATTTATGGATCCGGAAGTTTTGGACATCTTTTTCAATAGTCTCAGTCAGAATTTAATATTTTTAGAAACCAATACTAAGTTGTCGAACTATCTAGTCTACATAATAGAATTCTGATGATATATAATTATGAGCTAAGGCAAAAAAAAATCTAATATTATTATTTCATGATTATTACAGGAAGAAAACTAGTCAGTTTATATTGCTTTGAATTAGGGTTGTAAACGAGTCGAGTCGAGCCGAATACCTTCAAGCTCGAGTTCGGCTCGTTTAAGATATACTCGGCTCGAGCTCGAGCTCGAGCTCGACTAGAGCTTCGAGTTCAGCTCGATTAAGAAAATTCATGATCGGATTCGATTCAAGCTCGACTCGATAAGGATATGTTTAAGTTCGATTAAGAAAACTCGATTAAAGCTCGATAATAATAAAATTTGTGATCGAGTTCTTTTCTTTTCTTTTCCAGATTTTCTTTAATTATTTTTATTTTATTTTCTTTATATTAATTACTTAATTATGTAATTGTAGTCATGCTTATTACACATTTTATTATTTTTCATTATTAATATAGGATATTCAAATTTTAATATATATATTTACCTTAATTTGAATTAAAATTTCAAAATATTTTTTCTAATATAAGTTATAAATCACAACTTACTCATATCTCATTTACTTTTTATTTTATCGATCATTCATTTTCACTTTTTTATTTAAAAAATGTATTCATTAGTTAATTAGTAATTTATCTCACTATCCATGATAGCTTATTATTTTTCTTTCAAACTTCAACATATAAATATTTTACAATCATCTTAATTCAAATTCAAATTTCAAAGTGTTTTTTATTATGCAATTTATAAATCATAATTCAAACATATCTCGTTTTCTTACTATTTTATTGAATATTCATTTTCATTTTCATATAAATTGTAATGATATTAGTTTATTGATAATATAGTTCATTATTATTGTTAGTTTATTATTTTTTACTACACATTCACACATTTTCCAATTAATAAGTAAATATTTACAATAATATTAATTCGAATACAAATTTCAAAGTTTTTTATAATATGATTTATAAATCATAATTTATTTTTATTATTATATCTCAATTTCATTTTATGTTATTGGTATATAAATTAAATATTTAAATGAGGCACACTAAAGTATACATAATATTTATATATTATATAATAATTAAGTAAAATGATAATATATATATATATATATTCTAATCAAACGACCTAAGTGATTATCAAACACTATTAATTGTTTAATATTAATTTTGATGAATAATTGTGATTTAATTCAATATAATGATATTTGTTTGATATCATAGGTTTAATCAAATTCATTTGTGTTTGTTTCATTATCAAATCTCAATTCTTAATTATAACTATAAACTATAATTTTATTTACCTCATAATTTGATAGTTTTTTTGTCAGACTACTTCAAAATTCAAATATACTATTTATTAATATTATAACTAAATAAATTCTAAATGTATATCTTAAAGTTGGATAATCAATTTTTGATTACATTATTTTTTATCATATAAATCTATTTACATATTCCTATTTTTTGTTTAATAAAATAAGCTTAACTTAATGTTTGTAAATATCATTAATTGATTCCCTTTTTTTATAATATTAATTCTTAATTTTCGTATAGTTCATATAGTCTATTATTATTATTAGTTGAATATATTTATCTAATAAATTGATAATATGATATTATATATGTTTATATAAATATAATATCAGAATATAATATACAAATATTTGCATGTATTTAAGTTTTGGAGAATTGTTATAAAAATATTATTTAATTCAATTAACATAATTATTAATAATTTGGTCGAGTGACTATAATAACAAATTGAAATACATTTGGCTAATGACTGAATCTTGTTGGGGGTGAAAATTTAATTTTTTTTTAGCTTATTTGCCAAAGCTCGATTAAAACTCGCGAACTACTTGATAAAAGTTCGTTTATAGTCAAACTCAAGCTACTCGTGAGAAGCTCGCGAGTAGCTCGAGTTCGGCTCGAGAAAATTATCGAGCTCGAAAAAAAGCTCGAATTCGGGTCATTTAATAAATGATCGAGTTTTGATCGAACTTTTTTCGAACCGATACCTGAGTAGCTCACGAACAGTTTGGTTCATTTACAGCCCTAGCTTTAATCATATATCAAGTCTAGATAAGTTTATTGATAATTATTATATTCATTATAATGTCATTAATTATTAATTGTACACGTAATTGACATTGGAGATAAACATATACATTTACTAATTACTAGAGTATCTCCCGTGCGATGCATATATGTGATACGTAAAAAAATCTAAATTCAAAAGACAATTAATTTATTATAATAAATAAAATTAATTTATAATTATTGTGCATTAAAAAAATTAATATGTTTATATTTGTATTGATTATACTATTATATCATGATAGATGATAAATGAGATAAGTCTAATAAATGTAAAAACAAATATGATTTAAACCTAATTAATTTTTATTTCACCAAAATGCAAGTGAATACAAAAATTAGATTTATATTCAATGAAAATAAAACTCATAATAGCATACGAATTCTACAAATAAATTTTACATAATATAAAATTAGAATTAAAATTTTCAACCAATAAACTCATTCTACTGCTCTGTTTTAATTTTGAAATAAATATTATTGAATAAGTATATATAGTTGAAAATAAAAGTGATAACAAAATGGTTCGTGACATATTTTTATGACTCCAACAATAATTTTTTAAATATTGCATACATAGAACACTTGTAAAAATTATTATGACATAAGCTATAATATAAAAATAACTACAACGTAAAATATATATATATATATATATATATATCTGTCTGTGTGTGTGTGTAGTTGTAATTTATTAAGCAATAAATCATTAAAAATGAACTACAAACTACTTTCATACTAAGAGTCTTGATTTTGAAATTTAAATTTGATTGTAATTATTATGAAAATGCATTGATTGATGTACCACTCCAACAATTCTCCATTTTCAAAGAAAGCATGTGAATTTTTTTTTGCTAAAGTATTTACAATTAATAATATAATATTAGTTAGTGGATTGAATTTAATAATAAAATATTACTTTCTTAAAATAGCAAATGATTTTAGGAGGGAAAACTATTTTGGGCAAAGTTTTTGTTATTAGATAGATATAGATATCATCCACAATCATTTTAATATCTTGAGACTTTCTTTAAATTAATCATAGACTTTATTAATTAATAAAAAATGAAAAAAGAATAGTCAGATAATAAAATTATTAATAAAGGAAAAATGAGATTAAAATATTCCACATTGAACAATTAAAATTTGGTTTAAAATTTTATTTCGGGATCAAACTGAGATTTCCAATATAGTTGTAGGACTAATTTGGACATATTCCCTTAAATTAACGCCGTTAGTAACGGACGTTAACAGAAATTAGTTTAGGGACTAACGAAGGATTAACGTGATATCTTTTAAAAAATTGAGGGATTGGTTTGAGCCGAAATTTTATTTTGGGACCAAATTGAGATTTTAGGTATAGTTATAGGATCAAATTGGACCTTATCCCAAATCAGTATCAACAGTAACACTAAAAATATCACTCAAAATTCTAAAGATATTACTTGTATCATTAAAAAGTAAGTCGTCTACTAGCCATCTTGTACTAGTTCATTTAGTTCAAATTGTGATTTTTTCCATTCTGATTAATGTTTAGAATTTAGGAATTCAATCTTGTACTAGTTTATTTAGTTCAAATTGTGATTTTTCAATTCTAATTAATGTTTAGAGTTTAGGAATTCATGATTTTTTAGGGTTCATGGTTTATTTTTTATTTTTTAGGTTTTTTTAAGGGTTTATTTTGTATTTTTTAGGGTTTTTAAGGGGTTTAGTTTGTATTTTTTTAAGGTTTATTAATTCCACTTTAGAATATAAATTTATATTTATTTCAAACAAATTAAATCAATTCACTTTAATTTTAGGGTTCACGAATTTTATTTTAGGTCATAAATTTTTTGAGAACAAAAAAAAAGGAAAAAAACCAAAATTCAGAAAAAAAAAACCAATTTTTAGGGTTCACGAAATTTTATTTTAGGTCATAAATTTTTTGAGAACAAAACAAAAAGAAAAAACTAAAATTCAGAAAAAAAAATAAAAAATAAAAAATCGACACCTAGAAAAATAAATAAAAAATCTGACAGACGCGTGTTATTGAATATAAGCGCGCCTAAAATCGGGTGCGCATAAGTGTTGCTCATAATGATTAGTTATAAATATTAAGGAACACCAAACACAAAAAAATCTCATATAAATATGGGGTACATGAGTTTGTAACCTTTTGATATGATTATGATAATATATCTCCTTATTCAACCGAAGTCAATAACTAAAAATATAATTCAAGCTCGGTTTAATAAATGCTCTCTCCATCCTAATCATATCATCTCTATTATTATTTTGAGATGTTCTGATAATATAGTAATAATATATTTTATAGTAATATATAAACACAGTCTAGTTAAGTTTTGAAAATTAAAAAACTAACCACTTATGTTTTTGTAAATTATAAATCTTAAATAAGTGTAATATGAAAAATTTAAATTTAGTATCTTATTTTCATAAATATTTTTAATTTACGTGTGAATATAAAATAGATTATATAATTGAGACTCAGCAAATACAACAGATAAATTAGTCAGTTTTTTTTTTTTAAACAATTATTGAAGTATCCGAGTCAATAAAATTTCGTAGCCAGTGTGAAGTGCGTTTATTTTTCCGTTTGATTGGTTCGATTTGTTTAAGATCCATAATTATACTGAATTTCTTATTATTTTTTTAATTTTGTGAGGAGATTATGAGTTAACTGAGAGTATCACTTGTTTAATTATTCAGCCGCTGTCGAAACCCTGACAATCGGGATTGTCTACTGCTGCGCATATTGATTGATTGGATCCCACACATAAATCGGGGGACTGAGAGAGAGAGAGAGAATCGAATCTATGGCGCGCCAGGCCACCAGACTGATCGGCAGCCTGTCGTCGCGGCTGCTTTGCCCTAAGCAGCTTCACCAACACCGCAATTTTGGATCGCCGCCGCCTCCTCCCGCCGTCTTCGTCGACAAAAACACCCGCGTCATCTGCCAGGGTATCACCGGAAAGAACGGCACCTTCCACACTGAGCAGGCCATAGAATACGGCACCAAAATGGTATTTTTCAGGCCATTGTCTGCAATTTCCTGCGAACAGATTTCTCATGACTAATGAATTGTATATATATATATATATTTTTTTTTTTTTTTGTGTTGGGCTTCTCCACTCACCAGTTCTGCGTGTGGATTTTTGTGAGGAATGTCCATTGGGAAACCTTTTATTAAATGGGAACCAGATTGAAATTGGTTTCACAATTATGATAATAATTGACATTTAGGGTTAAGTAATCAAATATAAATTTGCTATTGATATGGGGTGAAATGTATTGGAGACGCAGTGTGTTTAAATGAGCTGTGTTATTCTCATATGGTAATAATTTATTTATTTATTTTTTGCATTTGTAGGTTGGAGGAGTTACCCCTAAAAAGGGTGGCACCGAGCATTTGGGACTCCCTGTTTTCAACTCTGTGGCAGAGGCCAAAGCTGAAACAAAATCTAATGCATCAGTGATTTATGTCCCTCCACCTTTCGCGGCTAAAGCAATTTTGGAGGCAATGGAGGCTGAATTGGATTTGGTTGTATGCATCACGGAGGGAATACCTCAGCATGACATGGTACCTTCATCCATTTATCTGCACTTTTTTTTGCCTTCCATCGGTGAATAAAGATAACTAATATTGATAAATCTGCAGGCAGTTCCAACTTCCAATTCCTGATATTTTATGTCGTTGCATGAATCCAAAAACCATGTCACGATCATCATATATTTTAAGTGTAATTAGTTGGTTTATAATAATTATTGAAGGCTTTTCACTTGCTATATAAATGCATATATTCTGGAATAATCTTGTTATACAGTTGTTTTAAATTATTTAGTTCTTAGATGGAATACTTTAAAGTTACACAGAGTCGCTCATACATTGAGTTCCTGTGGGGTTATCATGACTTAGTCCGATGCATGCAGCTCTTGGACACTCGGCATTTAGATAAGTTTTCTTGCACTTTAAGAGTTCTGTTTGCTTGGTTGCAGGTTCGTGTGAAGGCTGCTTTAAATAAGCAGTCAAAAACTCGCCTCATTGGTCCAAATTGTCCTGGCATTATCAAGCCTGGGGAATGCAAAATTGGAATTATGCCTGGATATATTCATAAACCAGGACGTATTGGAATTGTTTCCCGATCTGGTACATTGACTTATGAAGCGGTGAGATGCGTTCAAACATGTACTGTGTAGTATTTCAAGTATCAGTTACTCTATTTTTTAATTTTCATGTCTCTACTAAGAAAGTGGCCCTTTTAAAAAAAATCATAATTAATCATATTCATTTATTATATGTTGCCTTTATATATCTAAACTAAATGATTTGTCGAGTCTCAATTTCTCAATGAGCAGCCCCCTTTACATGTTAATCCTGTGAGTTGACAAGATATGCAGCCATTATGTCTTAGGTTAAGAAGACTGTCATTATCCTTCTCTGATATTGTAGTTCTGGGATCTCCTTAAGCGTAATTGATATAATTATTCTAACTCCTTATTTATCTCATAGCGTTCCCTCACTCTCATTTTCAACCAACTGTGAAGGAACTACATATGGTTATTGATATTTGATTTTAGAAATAGATATAGGTGCAGCTGGAAGGCTAAGTAATGATTGATCGTTGCAATAAAAAGAAATGCAAATGTCATATGACTCATATACAATGTTATTCTGGTCCGAAGCGAAGATCGCTGTGGAAGTGAGAACCGTCCAAGTTGCATAAAAACCAGAAGTTATATTACTAGTGTATTCCCAGTCTCTTGCCTATTCTTCAATTACTGTTTTTTCTTTGTTCAAGAACTTCATTCATATGGCACCAGTTTTTCTCCACCGGAGAAAGAACTGCTTTACCTAACAAATTGAGTTTTAGATAGACTGTCATAATAATCAATCGATGGTATGATTCTTATTTATTGGGCTGCATAGCCTGCATTGATCCTTTCAATGGGCATGGTTTGTCTGCTTGTAGCACATATTTCTTTAAACTGTCACTGACTGTTCATTATACTCTATATAGGTTTTCCAAACAACTGCTGTTGGCCTTGGGCAGTCAACATGTGTGGGAATTGGTGGCGATCCTTTCAATGGAACAAATTTTGTTGATTGCTTACAAAAGTTTCTTGTGGATCCTCAGACGGAAGGTAAAGCTATAGTAGATTCTTATTCATGTGCCACCCCACCTACTCCATGGATGAGAGTAAAATTTGAGCTCAGCTTGCATTTGTTATTAGCAATCTGATGCAAAACATTATGATCATTACTTATTTTGCCTGCTTTGAAGAGATATCAAAACTCTTGAGTTTTGTGCTCATTAATTTAACAGTTTGCTATCTATATCGTTGTAATTATTGGATTTGTAGGGTTTTCTCCCTCTCATTAATGTTACCGCAATTCCTTTTCTTACATATTAATTTAAGGGAATTCATAAGCTTTTCTGACTACATCAAAATTTCTTACAAGTGAATGCTATTATTTACTTATATTTATTTGACATTTCAGGTATCGTTCTTATTGGTGAGATAGGTGGCACTGCAGAGGAGGACGCTGCTGCCCTTATAAAGGTCAGGGACCTCTTCAGTTTGCATAATTGTCCTTAAAGAAGAGAAAATAAAAAGTACACATGAATCGACTGGATGGTTGTTGCATTAGGCTATAGAGATTTGTTAGGTATCAGAATCTGGAAAATTTACCCTGGAAAAGTCTAGCAATGCTTCAAGTTTAAATTTTAGTTGATTTTATCGTCATTGTTTATTTGTTTATTTTTATGTAAAGCTTGCGAAGTTCGTTCCTCATTATGATGCTCTCAAGATGAATTTTTCTTATTTGCTGTTTTGAGTTGTTAGAGAAGCTTCTTTCGAGCCCCATTATCTCACAAAGTAAGCATGATACAAGCTTTTGTGACCAGCCAGTCCAGACCAATCCAAAGTCCCTATAAATATGTATTTTTGTTTTTAAGCATATTTTAAGACATTTGCAAACCTCCGTCCCATTTTCTTTCTCTCTTTCAATTTTTGTTTTGAAATTCCGAAGCATGCCATTATTGCTGCAGTGTTAAAATGTGAGCAAATGAATCTTAACTAATGGTGGTGATACAGAAGATCAAGCACCTTCCTTTTAATCTAAACCCAAAGACAGAAGGATTAAGAAGGCATCAATAAAATTTCCAGTTGTTCTTAAAAAAGGCACCGATTGCTCTTGCCCCTATCAGTTTGAACTGGTTACTGCCAGCAACTTAGGAAATACTTAAAGAAAGAGAATTCCCTTTGGCCTCTTGGCCTCCTCTATTTCACTAGTTTCTTTGTACGGCAATTCATAGATTCTTGTAATAATTTTTGTGTTGGGCAATCAAAAGGAAATGATCAGTTTGGGTCATTCCTTGTTGGAACTATCCATACAAGCCATTTAAACTGTATTTGATGGTTTTAGAGTTTGGTTATGGAGGTGATATGGTGGTAATATGATTCATAGCTAATGACAGATGTGAATATGGAAAGAAAGATTGTGCACGTGTCTGTTTGGATCACTGTGCTTGAATTTCAAATTTCATTTTGTTGATGCCGTGTTTCCTTAAGTATATCAATCCTTCTTATGGAATGAATGTTGTCAGTATGGATTTTGAACTGATGGAAAAAATGTCAAACGAAGATGTTGTTTTTGTCAATAACAGGACCTGAATGAGGTTTTTTTTTTGTTTTTTTGTTTTTACTTTTCTTACACATTCTACATGTTTGAAACGTTATAAAGTCTGGGTTCCTCTATAGTCTATACAACTTGTAGTAGGTTGTAAAGACTCACTTTTATACTAGATAAGAATATTGCATAATGCATATCATTAGTTGACTAGTAGTTCTGTATTATATGATTTCTTTTTTACATGCCTTTGCTCCAACCTTGTATTTATGGATAAGTATAGACTAATAATTAGTTAATTTATCTTGGTCACTGGTAACCTGAATTCACTTGCTCTGCATTTTTATTTTTTTACAGGAAAGTGGTACTGAAAAGCCAGTTGTTGCGTTTATTGCTGGACTCACTGCTCCACCTGGTAGAAGAATGGGGCATGCAGGAGGTATTCTATTCCATAAACTTCTAATCTATTAAGCGAGTGTTTGCAGACGCTTTTAAAAATCAATTGTGTGGTTTTCTGAAAATAACCGGTACTGGAAATGGGGCTTCTGCTTTTGTTTCTCTAGACCCAAAAAAAGAGAATCTAGAATCTTGAAGCAGTCAACCTCCAACTTCTCCGACTTCTACTTCTTTTCCCGACACTCAATTTTTACTACTGAACTAATTTTCGGCTTTTAAAAAATTTTGCACTTTGAATATAACCCTTAAATAATACTCCTAAATCCTAATAAATTCAAAAATAGAGCATTCAGGTAAGGATTTTTAGTAGCGTTCTTGGTGTTCCTCTCTTTTGGTCACTGAATTGGCAATTTAAGGGTTGTCTCGTTTCTTTTTTTGGTTCAGTGCCTTGTTGACATTCATTTTAGCTGATATCTTTTTTGTCTTTTCTATTACCTCTTTCAAACAAAGTCATTGAGGAAATATATTTTTCCAGTATTTGAACCTCAACAATTTCGTTTCTTTTGAGTGAGTAGTATCAAGGCAGGGCTTGACTTTTCTTATTGAGCTCGTGGCTTGATCTATGGCTATGGAGCTCCACCTCTTGAATGTTTTGAGTAGATAAGAAAGAAAAAAAGGATCATATAACTATATAATTTAAATCATAAAACACTTCTATAAGAAGGCCCGAATAGAAGTGGCTTGTCGACTTCTAGATTTCTTTCTAACAATAGAAAAGAATGGCCGGAGTGAGTGGCTTTTCAGCAGCTTTATTATTTTGCGCCTGTTCTCTATTTAAGTTGCCACCGTAACACTTTTGATTGACGAAGTTCATGTTGAATATGCAGCTATTGTATCAGGAGGCAAG
The DNA here is from genome assembly GCA_026008535.1 of Perilla frutescens. NCBI lineage: Eukaryota > Viridiplantae > Streptophyta > Magnoliopsida > Lamiales > Lamiaceae > Perilla > Perilla frutescens. The sequence continues at coordinate 30,498,628 of BRKX01000017.1, read as the reverse complement.
GGTACTGCACAAGATAAAATCAAAACCCTAAGAGAAGCAGGGGTTACTGTAGTCGAATCACCTGCAAAGATAGGCACTGCAATGCTTGAGGTTTTCAAACAGAGGGGTCTTGTTTGATCCAGTGAATTTTCTTTCTTTATTTGACGACCCCTACCAACAGCAAGAACGAACGAACCAGTTTCTTGATTTTTGATCAAGCTGCGATACAGCATTAAGCAACACTATATGTTTCTGCATCAATTTGTATTGCCCCATCGCCAGAAAAGAAATTCACTTAGCTCTTAAATGTGATTCTTTGTCAATCTTGGTTGTAATTTTTGATATGTTGAGGGAGCAATTCGTGAGTGAGCAAATACCAATTTTTTATGCGAGAATTTATTTATTAAGATGTATGGACTTTATGCTTATGATTTGGATATCTCAAATTCAAATGGTGAGTGTATAAGCTACATATTTGATTCAAATTATTGGGCAACACTGAATTTGTTAATCAATCCGAAACAGTCATCTAAACGGCGATCGCTCCAAAATTATATTTTACACCCCCTCCAAAGATTACTGAATTTGTTGTTGGGCACAACATATTATGAAGTAAAAAAAAAAAAAAAAAAAAAGTTGGACCTGTATTTTATTTTTTATTTTTATCTTTGAGTGGGTTCTTTGCAAGTCTATTAATGGAAATATCATCAACCTTTTTTTTAGCACTAACACACTCGACTTGTGGTATTGAGGAGATTCGAACCCTTGACCTTTTGATCAACTTATATTATTTTAGATTTATGACTTTTAGGGAGTATCCTTATGCAGTTCTACGTATAATATAAATAAACTTTGTTAACTTTATTTATAGTGAGTTGTCTAGGTCTTGACTCTTGAGCATGACTTCCAAGAGACTAACGGATGGTAGCTAATGTCTCCTTTTATATATTACGAATATTTCCCGCGCGTGATCCACGGACAAATTTAATCTCATAAAGTTTAAAGATGGTATCTTACATTTAATATTACATACTTTTTTTTATTTACTCACGCATTAAAATTTATACTATTCTTTTAGACATCATATATAGCCGGTATATATACACAATCCTAGATATTATGATATAATGATAAATACGCACTTCAAAAATTTAAATAAATAAAAATATATCTTATAAGTATGTGATGAGAAAAATTTATTTTGATGTTTTTACCTTATAGGTTGAGAAAGATGTTCCACCAGATATGGATAAACCACCAGACTTGTTTCAAATGCACGAACGAGCTAAGGTGTTGAAGTTGCCCCTCTGAGGCTAAAATGAGAATCGCATGAGGCTAAAATGAGAATCACATGAGGCTAAAATGATCGAAGTAAGAGGCTAAAATTGATGTGACATTTTTCACTAAGGTTCACCGTTCCCAATTAGGGTTTATTACGTTCCGATTAGGGCTCATTTGATCCCAACTAGTAATTATGAGATTCCCATTAGGGTTCACTGTCCCCAAATAGGGTGTATTGCATTTCATTCCAATGAAATCATCGTTCCATTTTTGTTTATCAACACATGCTAAAATGAGAAATGCATGAGGCTAAAATGAGTGAAGTAGGAGGCTAAAATTAAATCTGGACAATTTCTGAGTTCAGTTCCGATTTTTCCCTTAATGAGACGCGCGAATTGAAGATTTTCATTTTAATTACAAAATTACCACCGAAAATCTGGATTAATCTGGATCGTTCAGATTTTGGAATGGAGGGATGCGATTGGTTCCTAGTTCCCACATGGTGACTGGTTCTCACCAGATCCCATCCCTATATATATATATATATATATATATATATATATATAGGATATTATGATCCATAATCAAATTTATTGGGGCCACGACACGTGTCCAAGTGTGCGAAACTATTTAAATATTAATTACTCTCTATACTAATCTACATCATGGAATTAGATTATAGAATACTTCAATTGTCGATTTCCCATCCCGACCCATTGTCACAGGGCACTTGTAATGGTTAGTATAAGAGCGTACCATGCGGTTAGTAGTCTGTCCTAGACTACATCTATTTCACTGTTGTTAAGTACTTAAGTTTTACTTGCAAATCTTGGTGCACGATAATGACGTAATTCACGCCCACTGGTGCTTTTAATATGTCTCGGTAGAGTAAGCAATACACAATCACGATTGATTGAAAAGAAATCTTCATTAATGTAATGAGAATATACATTATAGCTTGGCAACAATTACAACACGCATTGCTTGGAGAGACTACAGAAGAATCTGAAGAATCTACCTTATGCTTAACAGCCCCCCGCAAACCGAGTGAGGGAGAGGAAATGACGTGAAGAAAAGTCCGAAACCGAGTGAAGGTTTGACCTGAGAGAGCTTTCGTGAACCCGTCAGCAATCTGAGCATGAGAAGGAAGATGCTGAACTCGAACCCGATTATTTAAGACATGCTCACGAACAAAATGGAAATCAACTTCCACATGTTTAATCCGAGAATGGAAAACGGGATTGGTAGAAAGAGCCATTGCCCCTAAGTTATCAACCCAAACAACTGAGGGCTTATGATGAACAATTTGTAACTCAAAGAGTAAGGAATGTAGCCACAACACATCACAAGTAACCTGCGTGAGACTGTGAAATTCAGCCTCGGTGCTAGAATGGGAGACAATGTTCTGTTTCTTTGCACTCCATGAGATGAGATTACTACCCAAGAAAACACATGTCCCAGAAGTGGATTTTCTGTCATCTCGGTCAGAAGCCCAATCAGAATCTGCATAGGCCACAATATCAAGGTTTAAGGAAGGGTTGAAAAATAAGCTATAGTCTAAAGTACCAGCCAAGTAACGAAGAATTCGCTTCACTGCTTTCTAGTGAGTATCCAAGGGTGATTGCATATATTGGCTGACTTTGTTGACGCTGAAAGCCACATCCGGTCGTGTGATCGTAGCATACTGTCAGACACCAACAATGCTCCGATATAATGTTGAACTAACGGAAGATTGACCATCAAATTTAGAAAGACTAGGTGTGCTAATCATAGGACTTGCTAAACCTTTAGCTTCAGTCATGTTTACCTTAGAGAGAACATCAAGAATATACTGGCGTTGGCTGAGAAATAATCCATCTTGAGTTCGACTGAAACAAACACCAAGAAACTGAGTTAACGAACCCAAATCCTTGAGAGAAAAATGTTGGCGCAACAGCTGAACAATTGTATTTATCTCGGGTATATTGTCTCCGGTAAGCAAAATATCGTCGACATAAGTAATTAACAAGGTAAAGGAATTTGAAGTGCGTCGATAAAACAAACAAAGATCAGCTTTCAATTGAAGAAAATTCAAAGACCGGAGAACAACACCAAGTTTAAGATTCCAAGCCCGTGAGGCTTGTTTGAGGCCATAAATGGCCTTAGATAATTTGCAAACCAAGGGTGACTGTCCTGAAACTTCAAATTCGGGCGGCTGAGACATGTAAATGTCCTCACTTAAATCACCATTCAAGAAGGCATTATCGACATCAATTTGTCGAATCGTCCAAGAACGAGAGAGAGCAATAGTTAAAACCATGCGCACTGTGATCGGCTTGATGACTGGACTAAAAGTATCAGAATAATCAAGACCAAAAGTCTGAGTAAAGCCTCGCGCAACTAAGCAAGCTTTGTGTCAGACAATGGAACCATCAGAATTGCGCTTAAGTTTGAATATCCACTTGCAACTAACAAGCTCTTTATTGGGTGGAAGGGGACACAAAACCCATGTTTTGTTACATAGTAAAGCATCATATTCTTGGTGCATGGCCTCACTCTAGGCAGAAACTTGCAAACCTTCCTGAGTAGATAAAGGTTCACGCTCAGTTGGAGAAGCAGAAACAGTTAACACCTTTGGTTTAAAGATTCCCGATTTAGATCGAGTAGTCATAGGATGCACATTAGGAACAATTTGCATGGCTGCAGCTGGCTCAATACTACCTGAATCACCTGAAACATTCTCAACACTAGCATTAGTAGGTAACGAGATAGGAGAACTGTGTATTGATGAAGCTATACTTAAAGCCTGGTTAGAGATGGATGAAGAAATGAGAGAAGTGGGAGAGAAGGACGAAGCAACTTTGGAAAGAAGTGGAGACTGAGATGTTGGTGATGTAGGAAGGTGCGGAACAACTTGTAGAGAGGGTGACTCGGTGGAAGGTAAGAGAGTAGGAGAAGAGGTGATGACAGGGTCACACAAGATAGAATGGGAGAAAGACAAAGCAGATTTTTGAGTGAAGGGGAAGACCTTTTCATTGAAAACAACATGCCGGCTGACAATGATTTTTCCAGAAGGTAACAAGACCTTGTACCCTTTATATGATGGACTATAGCTTATGAATGTCCCTGTATCACTGCGAAAATCCAACTTGTGAGCATTGTAAAGACGAAAAAAAGGAAAACACAGACAACCAAAGTGTTAGGAAAAACTATCAAGGAATCTCTAGATAAGGTTTTGATGAGATGTCAAAACTGTTCCTGAAAAACTGACCAAGATCCAAGCTGTAGATCTGAGCTGACCAATCTAGAGCCTCAAGAAGGAACTCAACTGAAGCTAGAGTCAACCCAACTGGAGCATGGTCAACCAGCTGGAAGGATACGCCAACCAGTCAGAACTCAATCCAACTGAGGGTTCAAAGAGTCGAACCAGTCAAAACAAACTGACAGCTAAGTCAGCTGAGCTGAGAGAAAAATCAAAAAGACTGAAGAAACTGATAAGAGATCAGTTTAAACTGAAGACTGGAAATATCCAGCTGATGGCCAAACTTAACTTCAGCCAAACTGAAGTAAACAAACGAATCAATCAAAGGCCAGAACTGAAGTTAGCCAGCTTGTAGGAGAAAACAAGCAAACATCTGACAAGGAAGCTTGAGAAAGATCAGTCAAACTGACAAGCTAGCCAACAGCTTGTGATCAGTTAAGCTGACAAGAAAGCTCAAAGAAAGAATAGTCGAACTAACAAGCTATTCAACAACTTGTGATCAGTGGAACTGGAGGAAGAAGCTCAGGACTGCCAAACTGGAGTGATAGCCGAACTAAGCAGACAACCTCAGAACTGCCAAATTGGAGTGATAGCCGAACTGAGCAGACAAGCTCAGAATTGCCAACTGGAACTCAAACTTGCTAAACTGGAGCTCAGAACTACCAGCCAGAGAGTCCTGGAGTTAATGCTCAAATGAAGATCTTGGAATAAATGCTCCAACGGAGATCCTGGAATTAAATATCCAATAGAGATCGATTGGCAAAGCAACGGCTATTGGAATTAAGTATCCATCAGAGAATGATTGGCAAAGCAACGACTACTTCAACTAAAAGCTCCAACGATCATAAAGACCATCTGCCATTGATGAACCAACAGAGCCACCAATCAATGGAACTCAACGATCACAAAATCACTCCTCTATAAAAGACGAGTGAATCAAAGTTTTCAAGGGACTTTTCGCGACTTTCATTCTTGAAGCCTTCATTCAAGTTGTCTCAACTTACAACTGAGCTTTCTTTCTCCCTCCCACATAGCTCAAGTTCAGCATTTGCTAAAACTGCGAGAGTCCAACTGAGAAGAAGAATCCACAGAATCAAAGCATTCAGCTAGCTGTTGATAATCCAATCAGAGCAACCTTCTCAGTTCCAGCAATACATCGATCAACTATCCAGCTCAATTGAAGGAGCACATCAGTTGATATCCCCTGTTCAAGACTAACCTCTTGAAGATCGAAAGAGATCTAAAACCTTGTAAAGACGTCAATAGCACCTACCTTCCTAGCGAGCAGTTAGGAACTGCAAGTGTGAGCCGTTGACCCACTGAGGTAGCGAGCAGTTACCAGGTTCAGCCAACTGTCCTTCATTGTATATGGTGCGTCGTTTTACACTAAAAATAATCTGACCAATAGTCGGTATGCATACACTTCCCAGAACAGTGGCGACCAAGACTCTGACACTCTTATAGATTTAATGAGCCGACAACATTAAGAACTAGAGAAACCCGATTCAAAACTAATAGACTCTGACACAGAACCGTTGAATTCAGACTGTTCTTCCCTCGATTCTGAAGAATCATTGTACCACTAATTAAACTTAAACCACAATTATGGATGGCCGGTTTAATTGGCTACTAATTAATTTCGATCTACTAAATATGCGCACCTACCTAGCAGAGTCGAAATAATTAACAACTTAAACACAGAGAATCACAGATACATGCAATTAATTAAAGCAAAAGGATTGAATTAGATCTCACAGAATAATTGCGCCAGGGCTTCGTTAATCTTCACCGGAATAAGAACGAGTCTAGCTCGAACTACAAAATATTCTGAACAATAATAGCGATGAAAAGGAACAAAGTAAAGGAACGAGAATAAAATCTGTTGCTGCGTCTCTGGCTCTTGCGTGAGGATATATGGATATTTCCTACTCTCTCTAATATTCCTTAAATACAATAGTTTAATTAAGGAAATAGAGTCCTAAATCTAATCTAACTAGGAAAGAGATAAATATAGAGTCTAAAAGCAATAAAATAGCATCCAATCTCACTCAGGCCCAAAATCTCAAGCAAATCCGCGCGCTCAGCCCAACCTCGCATGCGCAGGCCCAGAATCTGTGATCTCGGTACTCCTGTTAGTCAGTATGCCCATACGGTCTGGCTTCCAGACTCGCCAGAATTCCTTCAATCATCTTGACTGCATAAATCTCCACAAAACATAGCTAATTCCTTCATATTTGTGTTAATCACCTGCAATCACTCACAAAACAAACTTTCCTCCACAAAACACGATCGTGAGGCAATTAACACAACAAAACAATACCAAAAAATGGCCCAAAATATGTATGTAAATATGGCCTAATCAAATCCCCCCACACTTAGACAATGCTCATCCTCGAGCATATCTAAACAGAAAACAGACTCTAAATAAAACTCAGAAATGACAAGTCAAGCATTGGCAGCCTCGAATGGAAAACAATCAAAGTCAGGATTACAACACAATCGTTCATAGTCCACCAACCCTTCTCTTGTTTCATAAAACTGTACACATGCTCTTTATTCAAGTAAAAAATATGCAAACTTAATCCTGCCTCACCAAGGTTCACTCAATTTCTCTCAAAAAGAAAGTAAGGACAGATTTTAATTCACACAAGTCACGACCTGATGCCTTCAAACATAGATTTGCCCAAATGTCAAAACCATTACCAACAAGTGAGAGTTATGCACAAATCAAAAGGTCTTTGAAACAGGTTGTAATGGGGCTAGGGTGCTTAGGTAGGATAGTTTGAATAAGTGGCTTAAATAAGATGAAAGGATGTAAGCATATCAGGACACATTAATCAAGTTCGGCTGCAACTTCTCAAATATCTCAACACATTCCAAGTTTAGTGCTAGTCTTCAAAAACAATACAAGGCAACAAAAAATAACATCAATCAGGTACATGCCCTCTTTCCTCCACGTCCTTCCTATTCCAGTATGGGCATACGGACCATTTTTTCATTTTCTTTCTTTTTTTTTCTTTTTTTTTCATTGAGTACTCTTTTTTTATGGAATAGGACATGAGCATATATATCTTTTTTTTTAGTCTTCCAATACCAACTACCCTTAAGTAGAGCCCGAACTTAGCTCAACAAAAATACCATATCACTTACAGGCTTCCATGGGAAAAGAGCAAGCCAAAAAGGGTGAAGGCTGAATTATTTAGTAGCTATTAACAAGAAAGGGATGATTCCGGCACAAATGAGCTCACTAAGGGGTAGTGTCGGGTATGGATAATTTATTCAGGCCAAAGCAACGGTTAATCCTACATGCCTTTATCATTTTCATGCAAAAGAAAACTCACAAGCAGTATGATCATGGTAACAAGGCAAATCAGAAATTCAGCATTCAAGTCCGACACACTCATCAAAAGAATGTAATTGAGCTTTCTATATATATATATATATATATATATATATGACATGCTCAATAGGCTCAAATCTCACAATTTAGAGAGCTTCCACAGATTTGATCAATTTGCATATTTCATCTTCCAAGAACACATACGAGCAACAACACAATTCCAATCACAAGAGAAAATATCTAAACGAGACCAATTCCATAGCATAATCCTTCCTTTTCATGTAATCCAGTCTGAAGTTGCCAATGACTCGATAAAAACAAGCAAAACACAAAAGTTTTTTTTTCGATTTAGAAAAGAACCAGACACAAAAACAGCAACTTCCTCCCCTCCTATACTTAGACAACACAATGTCCTCACTGTGCAGAGAAGAGAGCCAACAAAACGGACACACCATGAATGAAAGAAAAATAAAAACAAAAGGGGCAGAGAGGGCAAACTAGAAATCAAGGCGTGAAACGGTCAGTAGGGGCATACAGTCGGCGCTCCAGTGCAGTGGTCCAACTTGGTGTGTAGTGGTCAAACAACTCCATAAGCTCAATAAGGGTAGGGACAGCGCTAGAAGAGGTACCTGCACGAAAAAAACTGGCATAGATTTTTTTTTTAATTTTTTTTAGCAATAAAAATAAAATTAAAAAAAAAATAACAAATAAATGCTTGGGTTGCCTCCCGAGAAGCGCCCTTATTTAACGTTCAAGGCTCGACGTGGGGAGGCACGATCAAGAGATAATTTCATGGGTAGCAGATCTACCCCTGTCGAAAGGAATCATCTCCATGCCCACACCTTTATGCTTCTTCAAAAGCCCAACCAACCTTGCTTCTTGCCCCTTCAACTCCAGTACGGGGGACTTCATATGAGATGGTAACATCGGTTCTGAGTTGGTCGGTATGGGCATACGGCCCGTCAGATTCCGAGTTGGAAATTCACTAGTGGTGTACAGCCGCATGGTGACATCTCGAATCTCCTCATCTTCATCTGTTATTGTAGTAGTTTCAGTCAGCCTACCAAAGAGTACTTGTTCCAACCTATCTTCCCTGAAATGATTCTCAACAAAATTATCAACTAACGGGTCAACGATATTAATCAAATACAAATCTTCAGGATCTTCAACATGCTTCATAGCTTTAAAAATATTAAATGTAACAATATCACCATCAAATTCAAAGCTAAGCATGCCTTTATCAACATCAATCTTTGTTCTTGCAGTTTTCATGAATGGCCTTCCTAAAAGAATCAGAGGTCTATGTGCAGAAAAAGAATCATCCATGTCAACAATGTAAAAATCCACAGGAAATATCAAATCATTAACCTTAACAAGAACATCTTCAACCACACCTTGAGGATATGCATTAGACCTATCGGCTAACTGAATGATAACACGAGTTTCTTTTATAGGCCCTAATTGCAATTCCTTATACATAGACAAAGGCATAACATTGATGGATGCGCCTAAATCTAGCATGACTCTCTCAACCTTCTTACTGCCAATGATGCAAGGAATAGTAAACATACCGGGATCCTTATATTTTTGTGGTAACTTTCTTTGAATGACAGCAGAAACATTTTCCCCCACTTTAATCCTCGCATCTTTTCCATATCTCATCTGTTTAGCACAATGTTCTTTCTGAAATTTTGCGTACCTGGGAACTTGCTTGGTGGCATCAAGCAAAGGCAAATTGATTTCTACCTTCTTGAACTGCTCGAGGATCTTCTTATCATCATCCTCCTTCTTATTTTGAACCAACCTGGAAGGAAAATGAGCTGCAATCAGAGGGTTAAAAATTTTAGATTCAACACTGACCTTAGGTGAAGTGAGTTCGGCAGTTGGTTCGTCCTCTATCCTGGGAAGGTTTTCTAGCTCTGCAGTATGCCTATACTGCTCCTTTGCTTTCTTCTTAGCCTCCAACTCGGCTAATTCCTTCCCACTTCTCAAAGTGATAGCAAAAAATGCCCTTTTGGATTCATTTCAGTTTGGGATGAGAGTTTGCCCTGATTCGCCTGCATCTTGTTCATTTGAGTGGCAAGTTGGGTGATCTATCCCATACTCCCTAGAGTGGCTTGCATCTCTTGCTGGAAGGCTTTCTGGCTCTGTGCCAAACTGTTGACAAGGGCATTGCTCTGCTCCAAACACTTCATAATTTCACTCATGCTGGGTGCAGGCTTGTCAGTATGCCCATACGGACCACCCTGTGGTGGCCTCTGAGGAAAAACTTCGGGTGCCTTCTGATCGGGCTGTCTCCAGCCGAAATTTGGGTGGTCCCTCCAGTCTGGGTTGTATGTGTTCGAGTATGGATCATAATTCCTTCTCAGAGCATCTTGTTGCGCATCACTGGATCCATAGCAGGCTTGCTCTGTTGGAGAATCTTGCAAAGTTGGGCAAGCATCAGTAGGATGCCCATTCTCTAGACACATTCCGCAATGGCCATTCTGAGTTTGTGCTGCAGCGAGCCCTCTGACCAGAGAATTCAGAGCATCGATCTTTTCATTGATGCCGGAGTTCTCAGCTCGCTCAACTCCCTTCACAGGTCGATACCTATCGTCATCCTCATCTTGATACTATTGACCTCCAGAGACCATGTCGATGATGAGCTGCTTCGCCTCTGCTAAGGTTTTGTTCGTGAGAGATCCTCCGCTATTAGCATCAATAATTTTTCTGTCAAAATTTAACATGCCGCGATAAAAATAGTTAGTAAGCAACTGATATTCAGAGAAACCGTGGTCTGGACATTTGCGGCACAATTGTTGGAATCTCTCCCAGTAGTCTGCTAGACTTTCATTCTGTTTCTACTTGATGCTACTGATCGACATCCTCAAATTTGCAGCCCTGGACTCCGGAAAAAACTTGCGCAAGAATTGTTCCTCCAACTCATTCCAGGTGGTAATCGATCCAGATAGAAGATCAAATAGCCAATCTCGAGCCCTGCTTTGTAAAGTATGAGAAAAGGTTAGTAATCTCAAGTTATCGGAAGAAAAACCTTAAGGGCAAAGAGTAGAGAAAACTAAATCAAACTCGGCTAAGTGTTTATATGCACTCTCTCCAGGAAAATCACCAAACTTAGGTAAAACCTGAATGAAACCAGGTCGTATCTCAGAAATATTTGCAATCGTGGGAAGCACGATGCAAATCGGGCGATTGTTTCTGTGGCGACCCAACTCCCTGATTAGAGGTTCATGCTCAGGTACATTTTCGAGGGCTCGATTTTCATCGTTGGCCATGTTTTTCTCAAACAATTGATCAAGATCAAATTCTCCCAGATCAGATTCGGAAGCCTCCTTAGACTCTCTGGCAGCTTTCCTCAATTTTTGTAAAGTTCTCTCCGGCTCTGGGTCGAAAACTAGCTTTCCTTTTTGTGAGGATCGAGTCATGCACTGTAAAAACAAAACAAAATAAAAAGAAACAGCAAACTGAAAATATTAGAATAATCACTGCTTAAAAACCGATCCCCGGCAACGGCGCCAAAATTTGGTGCGTCGTTTTACACCAAAAATAATCCGACCAGTAGTCGGTATGCCCACAGTACCCAGAACAGTGGCGAACAAGATCGTCTTCCAAAGGATCAACGAGAATTACCCTAAACTTCCAATCTGTAGAAAACCAACTTTCCAAGGAGTTTTGTGATTTTAAAATAAACTAAACGAAAATAATAAATAAATAGAGAGAACGGATTTAACAGATTATAAAAAAAAGCATTCCGGTTTCCAATTAACTCCACCCTAGCTTAACTAAACCGATCCTTGATGCAAAGATAATTTCAATCAATGTATGCAAACCAGTTATAGCCACCGAAGACACTTACTGACGTAGCCTAATTTCTCCTTAGTTTCTCGATAATCAGGAAGACACTTCACCAATTATTTCCCTAATCGACTGACAACCGTAAGAGACACTCTTATAGATTTAATGAGCCGACAACATTAAGAACTAGAGAAACCCGATTCAAAACCAACAGACTCTGACACAGGACCGTTGAATTTAGACCGTTCTTCTCTCGATTCTGAAGAATCATTGTACCACTAATTAAACTTAAACCACAATTATGGATGGCCGGTTTAATTGGCTACTAATTAATTCCGATCTACTAAATATGTGCACGTACCTAGCAGAGTTGAAATAATTAACAACTTAAACACAGAGAATCACAGATACATGCAATTAATTAAAGCAAAAGGATTGAATTAGATCTCACAGAATAATTGCGCCAGGGCTTCGTTAATCTTCACCGGAATAAGAACGAGTCTAGCTCGAATTCATAATTGAATTTGAACTACAAAATATTCTGAACAATAATAGCGATGAAAAGGAACAAAGTAAAGGAACGAGAATAAAATTTGTTGCTGCGTCTCTGGCTCTTGCGTGAAGATATATGGATATTTCCTACTCTCTCTAATATTCCTTAAATACAATAGTTTAATTAAGGAAACAGAGTCCTAAATCTAATCTAACTAGGAAAGAGATAAATATAGAGTCTAAAAGCAATAAAATAGCATCCAATCTCGCTCAGGCCCAAAATCTCAAGCAAATCCGCGCGCTCAGCCCAACCTCGCATGCGCAGGTCCAGAATCTGTGATCTCGGTACTCCTGTCAGTCAGTATGCCCATACGGCCTGGCTTCTAGACTCGCCAGATTTCCTTCAATCATCTTGACTGCATAAATCTCCACAAAACACGGCCAATTCCTTCATATTTATGTTAATCAACTGCAATCACTCACAAAACAAACTTTGCTCCACAAAACATGATCGTGAGGCAATTAACACAACAAAACAATACCAAAAAATGGCCCAAAATATGTATGTAAATATAGCCCAATCAGTATAATTTGTAAAGAAACTCAAGTTATATAGTGGAGTTGCCCAATCATCTGTGTGATGTACTGTTTTGCTTATACGCACATATCCTTGAACTGTACATAAGCTCACACAATCTGCACTCAAGCTGTCTAAAAAGTGCTCAACTGATTTGTGCATAGATAAGTTACTAAGCGAGTCAAGGGCCCTTATCATTCCGCATTTGAAGTAAAGTTTTTTTCAGTTTATTCACCCCCTCTAAACTGACATTGACTCGTCCGGGACCAACACAAAGGTCTTAAGGGAGTGAAATACCAGGCTTATTGGTGGTGAGGACTTCAAGAGGACAGAGGTAATTAAGAATTTTTCTAGGTGTATGATTAATGATATGAACTGCAGACACGAAAGCATCATCCCAGAAAGTTTGAGGCATGTATGAATGAGCTAAAAGTGAAAGAGCAACTTCAACGATTTGTCTGTGTTTGCGTTCAGCCAACCCATTTTGCTCGGGTGTGTAAGGACAGGATAATTGATGATGAATTCCATGTTCCAGAATTTTTTTTGAAAGAGGTTTGTATTCCGAACCTCCATCACTTTGAACCATCTTAATTTTCCGATCATAGAGATTCTCAACAAGGGTCTTGAATTGGAGGAAAGCTTGAGGGGTATCAGCCTTAGGTTTTAGGAGATATATCCAAACAAAATGAGAGGCATGATCAATAAAAGAAACATAATAAAAATAACCATTATTAGACTTGACACGAGATGGTCCCCAAAGATCTGTGTGAATGAGTTCAAGAAGCTCAAATTTTTTATTACTATCTCGGAAAGGTAACTTGTGACATTTTGCTTTTAAACAAGAGGTACAAGTTACGATATCCGCATCAACAAAATAGGGAATATGACTAGCAACTAATACCCTCTTCACAACATCGAGAGAAGCATGTCCTAGCCTATAATGCCAAAGACTCAAACTATCTTTATTTCCTAGAGAAGTGGTAAAAACTGAAGGGGAAGAACGAGACTTGTGCTGAATGAATGGAGATCGAACTGAGGATGAAGAAGACTTAGAACTGGCAAGATTGAAGCTGTAGAGACCCTTGTCAAGCATCTCGGTGAGAAGAACTTCCTTGGTGGTTTGATCATTCACAAAACAAAGATCAGGATGAAATTCAAAATAAACCCGATTATCTCTGGCGAACTGTGATACACTAATGAGATTTTTAGTTATTTGAGAAACATGTAGGCGGGACTTAAGAATAAAAGAACGATTCAAATGAGAAGTAGAAATAGGCTTAAGAATAGAATCACCAATATGAAGAATGTTCAAACCTGTCCCGTTTCCAACTTGCAAGCGTTCTGCTCCTTGATATTCCCCTGCCATGTTCAAATTTCCAAAAGCATGAGTGACGTGGTGGCTGGCTCCGGAGTTGGGAAACCAATTCATCTCAGAACCTCCATCATTCTGACTACCACCCATATTCACCATGTGAGCAGAAGGATATATCCCATATTATATTGGCTTCCATTATAAGAGCCTCATGAGTTCGTGGAGATTCTCTGACCAGTAGTGTTGCCGTTTCATCTAGAATTATCTGGGTTGAAACTAGGATTGAGTCGCTCATAACAACGATCTGCAGTATGGCCTAAGACTCTACAGATTTGGCAACGAGGTTTTTGTAATTATTGTTGTATCTTCCACCTCTGCCTCGATAATTATTTCCTCGTCCTCCACCACGATTATTATTCTGATTTCCACAGCCTTATCCATGATTAAAGTTTTGAGGTCCATAGCTTAACCCCTGCTGTGCTGGAGAGGCTATATGAGCCGTGGGAGAGGAACCTTCAAAGCTGGGACTTGATTGGTCCACCATCTCCAATCTGCTTTCGTAGCTGAGTAGTAATGCCTTCACTTCTCGAAGGCTGCAAGGCTCAATCTGTGAGGTGAGAGAAACCATCACCGGATTATATTCCGGACCCAATCCAGTAAGAATATGTAGAACTTGATTATCATCTGTGATTTTTTCACCTGCAGAAGCCAAAACATCACAATAATTTTTTACTTTATTAAGATAATCTTTCATGCTTTGAGTTCCCTTCTTCAAAGTTTGGAGCTGAAACTTTAGCCGCATTAATTTTGCCCTCGACTGACTTGCAAACTTTCCTTCCACAATATCCTATATTTCCTTTGAGTTGGCTAAACCAATAACTCCAACAAGAACTCCTTCCGTCATCGAAGACAGCAACCAGGATATGATCAACTGATCTTGTCTTCACCAAGTCAAATACTCGGGATTCAACGTAGCTTCATTAGATGATTTTCCAAGAATAAACTTATCAGGTATGGAACTAGACTCAAGAAGAAACTTCTCAAGACCAAACCCTTCAATTGTAGCAAGGACTTGTTGCTTCCACAAAAGATAGTTCATATCGTCCAATTTTGTAGAAATGGATTGTCCCTGCAAAGATATGATCTGGGTAGAAGATCCAGTCAAATTTTGTATTGTAGAAACTTCGGTAGGAGAAGACTGCTCCATAATGATGCAAAAGAAAATAAAGGCCCTTTCCTTTTTTTTTGACAAGAAAGATGATTCAGAGTCAGGCCTCAACCTGCTCTGATACCATGTTGAAAAAGTAACAACACCATGTTTAAAATGAAGTAAGAAATGTTTGTGATAATTTCAGAAGATGATGTTTTGCGTCTACTGATGTATATCTTTTCAATGTATCTTTAGGTTACAAATATTGACATATATATATACAAGCAGAGAGAACATTCTAGACTAGGGCAAGCTATACAAGGTATTATCGTATTCCACAAGATATACAAGATATGGGCATGCGGCTGCTTAACCTCCAAGCTACATATGGGTTGCTTAACCTCCAAGATTAGTCATGGAAGTCCAATGAGTCTCGACAGTAATTGACCGGTTGTAGCCTCTCCCGAGGATCGTGATAATGGAATGGACTTGTCCTGCGTATCCTGTGTGTTGGGATAGAATGGGAGTGGCATCCCGTGACACCCAACCTTGTATATTCTTCATTATCCCCTTCTTGTGTCGCCATTTATATTTTTGTTTTTGTTGAAAATGAAAATTGAAATCATTCTCCTACTATTAGACCTGTATCTTCTCACAATGGATTTCTATTTTATATGCATTCTTTATTTTTGGTTGAATTTTGTTTTTCCATTTGTAATTTATTTTCCTCATATATATTTATGTATATTTTGTGAGAATATCTAACTTCGTGTTCTCCGGTGAAATTGCGAACATGGGTTCATTTTTCCGGATTGTACACCGATCGGACGGGTTTGTTGGGTTAGTGAGAGCATGTGTTTGGAGTGATCTGTTGTGTGTGGATCATTTCGTAGCATATAAATTCTCCGTACTCGCATAGAGATGATGCAGCAGTTGATATTCTATAAATTTCCTATTGCTCATCTTAGCTAACGTAATTTTCCTTTACCATACCTACATTTTGGTATATCTTACCGTGCTTTAGTTTGGTATACCTTACTGTACTGATATTTCGATCTGTACAATACCGATATTTCACGGTATACCAAAATTATCGTTATACTAAAAAATATTTAGTAAAAAAATACATGCATGAATAATAATTGTAACGATATCAAATATCCCTAATAAAATTAAAAAAAATCAGCAATCAAACTTCAACGCATTAAAATTTTTAAAAAAATGCAACTATGTTAACATCTTGACAAATATTAAACAAACAATTCTTGAAACACCAAGCCTCTAACATCTTAACAAATATAATATTTTCCTAAATGTTTATGCTCAACATACAAAGTATTATAGCATTGTATATCATGTTTTATTTTATTTTAATTTTTCGATAATTCATCATAACTTTTAGTCTAAAGATTAAGGAAGAATATATCATTATTATTTATTACATTTGATTTCAAATTGTTCAATTTTTAGTTAGGAGTTTTGTAGTAAATTATATGAAATATAATATTTTCTTAAACTTTTATGATGAACATACTAAATATTAAAATATTGTATATTATATCTCATTTTATTATATTTTTTTGTACTATTCATCATGATTTTTAGTCTAAATTTTAAAAAAGAATAAAAGATTATCAATAACATTTGATTTCAAATTGATCAATTTGTAGTTATAATTTAAGTATTAAATTATATGAAATTTAATAATTTTTAAAACTTTCATAATAAACATATTTATGCCTATATAAACATTATATTATCGATTAGTATATCTCATTTTCTTTAAAATGTGTAGACCATTCATCATATATAACTTTTAATTTAAAGATTGAAAAACAATATAATTATTATTTATTACATTTGATTTCACATTGTTGGATTTTTAGTTATAATTTAATTGTTAAATTATATTAAATATTGTATGTTTCTGAATTTTTACTATGAACAAACTCATATTATATTTTTATATAATATATATATATATTTAATTGTTTAAATCATTCTTATTAATTTTTAGTTGTAAAATTGAAGAACAATAAAAGATTATTATGCACTATATAATTTAATTTATCTTTTAGTGTATTGAAATACTTTTATATCTTAAAATTTACATATACATCATTTTATTTTAATTTTTATTGGTTATTCATTTTAGCTTTTAATTTTATTAATCAAAAAAATAAAAGATTATCATTTATTACATTTAATTTCAAATAGTTCATGTTTTAATTAGTTATAATTTAGGTATTAACTTTTAGTATGTCTCGGTAGAACAAGCAGTACACAATCACAATTGATCGAAAGAAAATCACAACTACTCAACCCAGAAAAAATGTCATAAATCTCAATGATCAAGTGTTGGTGTGTGTATATATGGATTTTGGATATTTTTTCACAAGTCTCTAAAAAAATGTGTTCGTGATTACATTTTGGTTGAGGATTTCAGACTTTTTTTTTTCTTCTGAAATCGCATTTTGGTTACTCCAATGGTGTGTGTTGCTGTGTGTTCTAATTTGGATTTCTGACATTTTTTTTGGGTTGAGTAGTTGTGTGTTGCCGCGTGTTCGTGATTTGTGTAATGCTTTATCTGATTTCATTTGGATATTATTATTATTAAATCTCTGTACACGATATTCACTCTGACAAATGTGTGTAACTTTAAGTGGTGTTTTAGCTAATAACTTCCCATTTTTTTTCATTTGTTTTAGTGTTGTGAGTTTGAAATTGAATGCTGGTTTTTTTAATTTTGGACAATGATCTGCCATGAGAGCAAGCCAAGTTCGGTTTCCTTGATCTCGAATGTTCAAAGGAATTAGGTGTTGCAAGGGCAAAGAGTATCTGAAGGTTGAACTTAATAGGCTTTGGAAGAAACCTAATAGGGTTTGGAAGGAGGACAAAGGTAAGCACACTTCTATTACCCAACTCATGTTCCACCTCTCATTGAGCATGAGATTATACCCAACCTTGTATATTCTTCACCATCCCCTTCTTGTATTATCATTTATATTTTTGTTTTTGTTGAACATGAAAATTGAAACCATTATCCTACTATTACACCCGTATCTTCTCACAATGGATTTCTATTTTATATATTCACAATGCATTCTTTATTTTTGGTTGAATTTTGTTTTTATATTTGTAATTTATCTTCCTCATATATATTTATGTATATTTTGTGAGAATATCTAACTTCGTGTTCTCCGGTGAAATTGCGAACATGGGTTCATTTTTCCGGATTGTACACCGACCGGATGGGTTTGTTGGGTTAGTGAGAGCATGTGTTTGGAGTGATCTGTTGTGTGTGCCCCATTTCATAGCATATAAATTCTCCATACTCGATTGCATAGAGATGATGCAGCAGTTGATATTCTATAAATTTTATATTGCTCATCTTAGCTAACATAATTTTCCTTTACCATACCTACATTTTGGTATATTTTACCGTGCCTTAGTTTGGTATACCTTACTTCAATATACCTTACCGTACTGATATTTCACGGTATACCAAAATTATCGTTATACTAAAAAATATTTAGTAAAAAAATACATGCATAAATATTAATAGTAATGATATCAAATATCCCTAATAAAATTAAAAAAAAAAATCAGCAATCAAACTTCAATGCAATAAAATTTTAAAAAAATGCAACCATGATAACATCTTGACAAATATTAAACAAACAATTTTAGAAGCGCAATCTCAAGTCCCAACAAATATTAAAAATATAAATATATAATTCTAACATCTTAAAATCCAAAACAATTCTTGAAACTCCAAGCCTCCAACATCTCAATAAATATAATATTTTCCTAAACGTTTATGCTCAACATACAAAGTATTATAGCATTGTATATCATATTTTATTTCATTTTAATTTTTCGATAATTCTTCATAACTTTTAGTATAAAGATTAAAGAAGAATATACCATTATTATTTATTATATTTGATTTCAAATTGTTCAATTTTTAGTTAGGAGTTTTGTAGTATATTATATGAAATATAATATTTTCTTAAACTTTTATGATGAACATACTAAGTATTAAAATATTGTATATAATATCTCATTTTATTATATTTTTCTTTACTATTCATCATAACTTTTAGTCTAAAGTTTAAAAAAGAATAAAAGATTATCAATAACATATGATTTCAAATTGATCAATTTGTAATTATAATTTAAGTATTAAATTATATGAAATTTAATAATTTTCAAAACTTTCATAATAAACATACTGAGGCCTAAACATTATATTATTGATTAGTATATCTCATTTTCTTTAAAAAGTTTAGACCATTCATCATATAAAACTTTTAATTTAAAGATTGAAATATAATATAATTATTATTTATTACATTTGATTTCACATTGTTTGATTTTTAGTTATAATTTAATTGTTAAATTATATTAAATATTGTATGTTTCTGAACTTTTACTATGAACAAACCTATATTATATTTTTATATAATATATTTCTTTTTTTAATTGTTTTAATCATTCTTATTAATTTTTAGTTGTAAAATTGAAGAATAATAAAAGATTATTATGCACTATATAATTTAATTTATCTTTTAGTGTATTAAAATAATTTTATATCTTAAAATTTACGTATACGTCATTTTATTTTAATTTTTATTGATTATTCATTTTAACTTTTAATTTTATTAATCGAAAAAAAAAGATTATCATTTATTATATTTAATTTCAAATAGTTCATTTTTTAATTAGTTATAATTTAGGTATTGAATGTGCTAGTGCTAGAGGTCCAGAAGGGTGCAGGTGGCCTGGGGTATTGGGACGCTAGTCATGGAAGCCCGACATTTGGGTAGACATGTAACTTCAATAATTTTCGTTTCAATTGGTTAAACCTTTAAGACTAAATTATACAATTAAGATTAACAATTAGACATGCGTTTCCGGTCAATCTAATGTTGATAGAACCCTAGTCAAGTAGTAGAATCTTCTATCGATCTCATCTACCACCTAACAGTATCGAATATTGGCCAAATAATCAATATAATGGAATTCAATTCAATCAATTAGAAATCAACAATCACAAGTAAGGATCGAAACCAATTCGATTATCTACCCCTAATATGGGGAATTAGCCCATCATCATGCAAATCATCCAACAAGAATCACATATAATCATCATCTCAACTATCAAAGATAAATAGAGTTCAAAGCTTACACAAGTTCTTGATATTTGTCTTGATGATGTTGTGGGAAGATTACCCCAAATAGAAATGAGAGTTAAAGAGGGAGAAGAGGAAAGTAGAATTTTACATGTGAAAACTGAAGTGAAAATCAAGAGAGTGAGCGTGTGTCCGGGAATGAATCCCTAAATTTCTTTTTATAGTTCGCTCAAATCGTAACATAGTAAACTTAGTCTAGCGATCATTGGAGAGCAGTGTTGGCTAGGTGTGCATGACACATGGGAAGCCAACACCGGTTGACTTGCTTTATAAGATGGGAATGTAGCGACAGCTAGGTTCCAGCGCATATTGGGCTCTTCTTGCCGAGGGGACTGTCCAGCAGTGGCTAAGGGCCAGCGGTGGTTGGCCTCAGTTTGAGGAACCCAGCGTCGGCTAGGTATCAGTGACGGTTGGGTGATTCTATTTGGCTGGATGATTCTGTTTGAGGACGAGTGCGGACTGGGAATTGAAACTGACATTGACTTGCAGTCCAATGACTGCCGGGCGCCCAACAAGAGCTGGGTGATTCTTCCACCCTTTTTGTCATTTAACACCGCTTTTGAAGCAAAAACTTGAGATCCAACACAATTTGCATACCACACCGAGAGAGCAATTGTGAAGATAATTACGACAAATAAACATGAAAATGAAGGAAACACACGCACTAAAATAAAGCAATTCTTATAAGAAAATAACACATAAAATGACTAAATAGATTGCAAGGTCTACAAGAAAGATAATGAAGTCTTCATGGAAGGAAAAAGATCATCTGACAACCCCTATCAATTCAACGTTCAATAACTTGTCAGAGAACATCCTTGGATAAAACTGAGATATGGCATCAGAAGCTTGGTCATACTCATTTCAGGAATTAATAAAAGCTGATCAACAAAGACATGATTAGAGGGGATACCAAAGATCAAGGTTAATTGTGACAAAGTATGCGGACCATGTCAATTAGGGAAGCAAATCAGATCACAGCACAAGGAAGTTCAAAACACCACCTCTAGCAAGGTCTTAGATCTACTTCACATGGATCTAATGAGACCAATGGATACAGAAAGATATGGAGGAAAGATGTATGTGTTTGTCTACATTGATGATTTTTCTAGATATACATGGGTAGAGTTCTTAAGAGATAAGACAAAAACATTTTTAGCCTTCAAGAAATTGGCTAGTAAACTTCATGTAGAAAAAGGTGTCCCTATCATGAGAATCAAAAATGATCATGGAAAGGAGTTTGAGAGCAAGTAATTTGATTATTACTGTGAAAAGCTTGGGATCACCCATGAATATTCTGCGCTAAAGACTCCCCAACAAAATGAAGTTGTTGAGAGGAAGAATAGAACACTTCAAGTGATAACACGAGCTATGATTGCTGGAAACAATATTGCTACGCACTTCTGGGCTGAAGCTATCAATACTGCCTGTCATATCAGCAACATGATTCATAGCAGACCAAGTACATCTATGACAACCAATGAATTGTGGAATAACATGAAGCCTACTGTGAAGCACTTCCACATATTCAGATGCACATGTTATATTCTCAATGATAGAGAATATCTGACAAACATGGAGAATCGAGGAGTTGAAGGAATATTTCTTGGATACTCAAGGAACAACAAGGCTTACAAAGTATACAACATTGAGACTAGAGTTGTAATTGAATCAGTCTATGTCAAGTTTGATGATGCTCAGGACTTTAAGAGTAATGATGAGGAAAATGTTCACCAAAATGTCTTTGAACACTTTGATGAACGTTCTCGAAATGAAACAACAATAATGAGGAACCTATTGCTACTCCCAGAAAAGCATACAAGCATATTTTCAAGAGACATCTAACTACGACAGTCATTGAAGATGTAAATGATTTATTGAAGACAAGAAGCATAGCAAAAGTTGAAGAATACATATCCAACTTCTGTTTCACATCACAAATTGAGTCAAAAAATGTGAAGGAGGCTCTGCTAGATCAATATTGGATTGAAGCCATGCAAGAAGAACTTATGCAGTTCAGAAAGAATGATGTTTGAGATCTTGTTTCAACTCAAGAAAATGTCAACATTGTTGGAACAAAGTGGATCTTCAGAAAACAAGACTGATGAAGAAGGAAACATCAGCAGAAACAAAGTAAGGCTTTTGTTCAAGGCTACGAAAGAACATTGAAAATGAGATGGTTGCTAATATTTATGCATTTAATTACTTTCTTCCATAGATGTGTTTGTGAAATGATGCTATTTTCATTTGTTCATTGTTTCTATAGTGAAATGGTGTCATTTTAGGATCATTTTACGCCTCCGTCTTTTTTTCCCCTTCCCCAAATTAAATAGAAAAGAATGTTGTTCTCATTCAAATAAATAACTGAAAATAATAGCATGAATAAAATAAAATTTGAATTGAATTCTTTTCTGAATTAATTCGTTAATTAATGAAATTTAATTGGTTATAACCAGCGATAACATTTTGAATAATAATTAATTCATACTAATCATTGAAGTGCCGAATTAATAAAATGATAACTTCACAATATATAATTTATAAAATAAATTACATGAATAAAATACAACAATAATTTCAAATAAAAATAAAATAAATAAATAATCTAATTTAATCATAATTCAGTATTAATTTAAAGTTGATATCCATTTAATAAATATATAATCTAACTCATAAAAGTTGAATGGCTAATTCAACCCTAATTTGTTTCGAATGAAGAGAGATTGGAGAAAATTCATTTTGATTTGTGTGTATTTAATTTTGTTCAATTTTCATTTATATATTTTAGTGAGGCCCAATTAACCCAGCCCAATTTTATATATACTAATATCATATAATTTTTAAAAATATATCAAGCCCAATAACAAAAGGAACTTTAAATAAATAAATAAAAGTTAAGGAGGGCAAAAATAATATATATATATATATATATATATGTAACTATAGGGTTGGGTTCCAGAAGGAACCACATCCTATGTGAGAACCGAGAACCAATATGAGCCATAGATCTCGCCTATTTGGACGGACAAGATATGTTCCAAAAATTTAAAAAATACGGTGGCATAATTGTAATAATGTCCAACTTCGCTGCCCCTGAATCTTAGTAAGAGTAAAATCAAAAATTTCAATGTATATGTGATTCACACGTATATTTTTTAATTTAAGGTTTTAGCATTGTCATTCCCTATTTTACCACTGCCATGACTTATTTTAGCACTAACATGACCCTTGTTTAGCATTACAATAAAAAATATCATCGACATCCTTTTTATGCTTCATGATCTTCCGTTTTTAGAATTTAGCATTGTATATGTGATTTAAGCGTATATTTTTTTAATTTAGGGTTTTAGCATTGTCATGACTTATTTTAGCACTGTCATGACTTATTTTAGCACTAACATGATCCTTGTTTAGCATGACAATTGTTTAGCATTACAATAAAAAAATATCATCGGCATTGTAAAAAAATAATGAACAAACAATGTTACATGCTGTTGAATTATGAATATAGTGCAAACACTATTACAATTTCAAACTCTCATTTTTAGTATTAACATAACCTTATATTAGCATTGTGATTAAAAACTTGTCATGATCATTACAATTAGCATTGTAGTTTAGAGTTTAGCATTGTATATGTGATTTACGTGTAAATTTTTCAATTTAGGGTTTTAGCATTGTCATTCCCTATTTTAGCACTGTCATGAATTATTTTAGCACTCTCATGACTTATTTTAGCACTCTCATGACTTATTTTAGCACTCTCATGACTCATTTTAACATGACATTTTTGTTAGTAAATTGATGTAATATCTCAGACAAATTACGTAACATTTTGTATTCCCATATGATAATTGTTTCTGAAATCATTTTGTAATGTTGAATTGTAACATGTTATTCTACTTAATATTTAGTTTTACAATTCTGATTTTTCAGTAGTTTTATGCGAGCATTTAACATTGGTATTTTCAGTTTAGCATTTACAAACCCTTTTTTAGCACCAGTATTAACATATAAGACTAACAGGGTTGCCTAATTAATATTTAGATTTGCAATTCTGATATGTTTTATATGACCATTTAGAACTAGAATTTTGAGTTTTAGCACTTGTAGTTCCATTTTTAACACTGGTAAATAAGACTAACATATTACTCTACTTAATATTCAGATTTACAATTCTGATTTTTCACCAGTTTTAACCGAGCATTTAACACTGACATTTTGAGTTTTAGCACTTACAAATCCTTTTTTAGCACTGCTACTAACATGTAAGGCTACCAGGTTTGTCTAATTAATATTTAGATTTAAGATTCTGAGTTTTAAGCAATTTTATATGACATTTAGCACTAGTATTTGAATTTTAGCACCTGTCATTCCTTTTTTAGCACTCGCACTAACATATAACACTAACCGATTAGTCTACTGATGAAGAATCAAATTCGTGCTTTTTCCTTTATCTTTTTACACCCTTTTTAAGTGTTTAGTATAGAGTCTAGTCTTGTTTTGGGGGTAAAGCTGATTGCAGGAGGTTGAAGGCAAAAAACCACTACAATAGGCACAGACAGGTGCTATTTATGCTGAGGGCACAAAGGACTGATTTGCCTGCCGAGGACCCAGTCAAAGTTGTTGCGAGAATTGCGCAACAAGATCGCGGGACAGTTCCTATATGCACGTGGAGGTGATGTGGCGGTCAGTTCCGAGTCTTGGGGAGGTCTACACACGTTGGGAAGGAAGTGGGGACATCAGAAAGCCGTTGGAGATGCTAGGGTTTGTTGCTATCCCTCCTAAATTCAAGAAAGAACGTTGAGCATGAAATGAGGAAGTGGAAGAGTGCAAGAACCCCTGCGTGGGTGAGATCTGGGCTGCTTGAAGCCTTAATTCAGTTGCTATAAATACTTTTATCTGTTTTCATATCAAGGGTACACTGACACACTCGGTCTTTACATTTCCAAGATACAATTTACTGCTTTCATATTTAGTTTATGTTTTGGATATTCTGACTGTCTGAAGCTGGCGATTTGCCCGCGGAGAGGTAGTTCAGTTGTTTTTGTTGGCAAAACTGGGGTTGAACCCAGAAGTTAATCGAGTTATTTCTTTTCCAAGTAAGATGTCTTTTATCATTTCTTTTACTTTCGTTTTTATGTTTAGTGGCTAAGTATCCACTGTTCAAGTCAAAGTGATAGTCTAAGGGTAGAATATGTGCATGAGATAATCGGACTTTAAAGCCTTAAGGGTTCACAATCTTAACTTGTTTTTCACTTAGACATAGGTAAAGGGTAGTTGGAGATGAAAGCGCGCATTTCTGATTAACTGGTGCTAGTGTTAGTTACGTGGGAGTGTATAGGTGACCCATGCCTCGATACCCGCATAGTAACAAGTCCGGGGATGACAGCCTTGGTAGTTGAGATTGAGTAGTATATGCAGGCACAAGACCGTGTCAAACCTACTAGAATCGGGTCGCTTTTGCCCTCAAAGCTGCTATGCTTGCAAAACCTTTGTGTGATTCTCTCCTTAGGTTCCTGTATAGTTAGGTCCCTAGGTGCCGATCGTATCATCTAGACGATATAATGTAAGAAGTGATTGGGGAGTAGCCGATCGTATCCATTTCCTATAACCGGTTAACCCTCAAGTGACAATTACCCATATTTGGCCATAGGGATTCGGTTTTTGACCTTTCTGCTAGTGTGGGCACAACGGGTAGTAGTGGTAATTACATGTGTTTTGCCCGGGATTGTGCATACCTACCAAATGACTTGATGCTTTGACTGGAGCACTTTTATTACTGATATTTTCTTTTGTGATTTCCTTTTCAGCATTTAGTTAGTTTAAGTTTATTAGCAAGGTTTTTAGAGTGACACTAAAGATCCAAACTGAA
The DNA here is from genome assembly GCA_026008535.1 of Perilla frutescens. NCBI lineage: Eukaryota > Viridiplantae > Streptophyta > Magnoliopsida > Lamiales > Lamiaceae > Perilla > Perilla frutescens. The sequence goes on along the minus strand of BRKX01000017.1, from coordinate 30,472,391 downwards.
ACTAAGAAAAGACAGAAGGTTAAAACACTCCTCGTAGGATTGACATCCGTCTTCACTAGCTATACTAGCCGTTGAGGGCAGATTAAGCATTTGTGGACCATTTTCCCGCAAGTGTATTTTGCACACCTAAACGACGGGTGTGCCAAAATTGGCACCGTTGCCGGGGAGTGTAAGCGCACTTTTCTGTCTATTTACTGTTTTACCTTAGTATATGTTTCGTTCTAACCGCGCAGGAGATTTACTCTACGATCCGGAGATAGAGAGGTCAGCGAGGGCAAGAAGGGCACAAGCTAGGGCATTTTTGAAAAGGCTAGAGAAAGAGAATCACACCGAAGGATCCAGTGACGATTTGACCTCTAGCGGAGAAAGTGAGAAAAGCAACATTAATTCACTTTATTTCGACGAAGAGATGGAGGACGATCAGATATCAAACCACGAAAAAGAAGAACAACAAAGACCACCACAGCACACCCTTACTTTGAGGCAGATGAGTTTCCCTCAAACTATGAACATGCGTCCCACGGGCATCGTTTTGCCCACAACCACTGGTAACTAGGAGCTGAGGGCAAATTTCATCTCGATTTTGCCCAAATTCCATGACCATCCAGGGGAGGATCCACAAGGACATCTACAAGATTTTGAGATGGCATGTGAGACGCAACGCACACGAGCTAATGGGACAGGCGAATACATTCGCCTGGTTTCTTTTCCTTTCACCTTGCAGGACGGAGCTCGAGAATGGTTATACACTATTCATGCCAGGAGTGTAACCAACTGGAGTCAACTCCAGCAAAAGTTTCTGGAGAAGTACTTCCCCACATCAAGAGTGCAGAGCATGAGGAAGAAGATCTCAACCGCAAAGGCTGGTCCCCACGAGAGCTTTTACGACTACTGGGAGCATTTCAAGCAATTGCTCTCGAAATGCCCACATCACCAGATTCCAGATCATGACTTGGTGAACTACTTTGTCTCGGGATTGAGAAGCGAGGAACGCGCCCTACTGAATGCAGCATGTGGAGGATCTATCCTGAACAAGAGGGCAGCTGAGGCTCTAATACTTATTAGAGAAATGGCCGAGGAAAATAGAGACGATTCATATGAAAGAACCAATGTTGCCGCTGCGGGCAAAACTATCTCTGTGCCCGCAACTGATGATCGAATCGAACAACTTTGCAACAAGATGGAGAAGATGATCACCATATTTTCTACTAATACCTTGCGAATTTGTGGGGTATGTGAATTGATGGGGCACCACTCTGACCAGTGTCCACAAGTGAAGGAGAAGGAAGAAACGGTCAACACTATGGATGAAGGGCACAGAAGAAGGCACAATCAATTTGCCCCCAACTACAGTCAGAGGCATACAACACCATACTATCCTGCGTCCGCAGCAGGACCGTCTTTACCAGACATGGTTCACAAGATTATGAATGAAACGGTGGAGGTACAAAAGAAATCAGAAGCTTTCGAGCAGGAGACAAGGAATGGACTGAGCTATTTGGGAGGACAAATATCCCAAATTAGTGATGCAATCGCAAGGATGGAGAAATCTAAAGGAGTTCTGCCCTCACAGACAGAACCACCAAAGAAGGCTGGGGTAAATGCAATAACACTGAAGAGTGGAAGACAACTGCCTGCACCATATCCAGAGACTGCAGAGGATGATGCCCACAGCAACGATGAGCCCACAGAGGAGAAGCCAGAGTTGAGGGCAAATGACAAACCAGAAGCAGTTGTGCCCAAACCCATCCTGAAGAGTAATATTCCAAAAGAGATCGAGGTGCCTTTACCATTTCCAGGAAGGATGAAGCGAAACAAGAAAGAAGCAGAGGATAGGGAGCTAATGCACATCTTCAAAAAAGTGGAAATCAATGTTCCCCTACTAGACGCAATCAGGCAGGTGCCCCGATATGCCCGTTTCCTGAAGGACTTATGTACAAAGAGGGTGAGATTCACAGAGGAGGCACAAGTGCTAGTGAATGAAAATGTGTCAGCATTACTGCAGAAGAAGCTGCCTGAAAAGTGTGGAGACCCAGGGATGTTCTTTATTCCCTGTGAAATTGGAGGACTTCGAGTTGAGAGAGCTATGCTGGACTTAGGGGCATCGATCAATGTTATGCCCCTAAGCATTTTTTAAGAACTGACATTAGGACCGCTCAAGGATACAAGGACAATTATTCAACTGGTTGACTGTTCCAGTGTTTACCCCGAGGGAGTGCTTGAAGATGTCTTAATCAAGGTAGAGAGTCTGATTTTCCCAGTAGACTTCTATGTGCTGGATATGGGCAAAACCAATCCAAAGGCTGCCTGTATACTTTTGGGCAGACCATTCATGAAAACGGCACATACGAAGATTGATGTCGATAAGGGCACATTGACGTGCGAGTTCGATGGAGACAGAGTTACCTTCAACATCATGGAGGCAATGAAGTACCCCAATGACACTGAGGGTGTACATGTGATCGACGTCTTTGAGCCTATGATCCAAGAAGAATTGCCAAGGCTGCTGGCAAAGGATCCACTTGATTGGATACTTCAATACAGTAAAATTGATTGGGATGCTGAAGAGGAACGAGATAAGCAAATCAAAGAGACAATTCTGCAATTGTATCACATCGAAGCCGGTTTTTCAAGGGATCAACGTCTGCCTTTGCCCACAACAAAGAAGGGTGATAAACTAGTGCGGTCTATCATCAAGCCACCAAAGTTAGAGTTGAAGGAGTTGCCCGATCACCTCAAATATGCCTATTTGGGTGAAGGAGAGAGTTTGCCAGTTATAATCAGTTCATCGTTGACCATGAAGCAGGAAGTCAAGTTGATAGCACTATTGAAGATGCACAAGGAAGCAATTGGATGGACCTTGGCCGACATCAAAGGCATAAGTTCCACCATTTGCATGCATCGGATCCAGTTGGAAGAAGGGGAAAAACCAGTGCAAGATCCCCAAAGGAAGCTGAACCCTTTGATGAAGGAAGTTGTGTTAAAGGAGATTCTAAAGCTGCTCGATATGGGCATTATCTTCCATGTGCCCGACAGTGAGTGGGTGAGTCCTATTCACGTTGTTCCCAAAAAGTCTGGAATCCAGGTTGTGGAAAATGAAAACAAGGAACTTATTCAGATGAGATTGCAGACCGGATGGAGATTTTGCATTGACTACTTCAAGTTGAATGCAATCACAAAGAAGGATCATTTTCCTTTGCCCTTCATCGACCAGATGTTGGAGAGGCTTGCGGAAAAATCGTACTTCTATTTTCTGGATGGGTATTCTGGATATATGCAGATTGTGGTGGCCCAAGCCGATCAAGGCAAAACGACATTCACTTGCCCCTTTGGCACATTTGCCTATAGAAGGATGCCGTTTGGCCTTTGCAACGCTCCAGGCACATTTCAACGGTGCATGATGAGTATATTTTCGGATATGCTTGAGACTTGTATCGAGATCTTTATGGACGACTTCACGGTTTATGGAGATAGCTTTGATCAATGCCTTGACCATTTGAGCAAGGTACTGAGCCGCTGTGTGAAAAAAGATTTGGTGTTGAATTATGAGAAGTGTCACTTCATGGTGAGAGAAGGAATCATGCTGGGACATATAGTATCCGAGCGAGGAATCGAGGTGGACAGGGCAAAAGTGGAGATCATTGCCAAATTGCCCTATCCCATCAATGTTAAGCAGATTCGGGCATTTTTAGGCCATGCGGGTTTCTATCGTCGATTCATTAAGGACTTCGCAAAGATTGCTCAACCACTCACAAACCTGCTACAATTGGAGGTAAAATTTGATTTTGATGATGACTGTAAGAAAGCTTTTCATACATTACAAAATATGTTGGTGTCTTCTCCTATTATTCAACCTCCGGATTGGGGAATGCCATTTGAAGTGATGTGTGATACCAGCGGATTTGCCGTGGGAGCAGTTTTGGGCCAGAAAAGAGGCAAAGAGAGCTATGTTATCTATTATGCCTCCAAGACGTTAAATGCCGCGCAACGCAACTATACCACCACGGAGAAAGAGCTGTTAGCAGTAGTGTTCGCTTTTGAGAAGTTTCGTTCCTACCTGTTGGGGGCACAAGTGATTGTTTATACGGATCACGCAGCTCTGAAGTACCTACTATCTAAGAAGGAGTCAAAGCCGAGACTCATAAGGTGGATATTGCTCTTGCAAGAGTTTGATGTGCAGATCAATGACAAGACTGGGGCAGAAAACCTGGTTGCAGACTATCTCGGCCGTCTGATGGTTGAAGGCAAAGAGGAAATCACTGAGACTTTTCCAGATGAGCATTTGTATGAGGTTGTGGGCAAAACAGCAAAGGAGCCATGGTTTGCCGACATAGTGAACTATCTGGTCGCAAGGCAGTTTCCAGTTGGTTTGAGCAACTATCAAAAGAATAAGATGAAGCGTGAGTGTAAGTTCTATATCTGGGAAGCACCAGCTCTTTGGAAAATTGGAACTGATCAAGTCATAAGAAGGTGTGTCAGTGATGAGGAAGTCCTTGACATCTTGAAGTTCTGCCATAATAATGCATGTGGAGGACATTTTGGCCCACGGAGAACAGCAAGGAAGGTACTAGATGGAGGATTTTACTAGCCTACATTATTCAATGATGCTTATATATTTGTGAAGAAGTGCAAGAATTGCCAAATGACTGGGAATATTTCTATTCGGGATGCCATGCCACAAACACCTATCATGCCCGTGGAAGTCTTCGACATATGGGGCATAGATTTCATGGGACCATTCCCCAATTCAGGTAATAATCTCTACATTATCCTGGCTGTAGATTATGTGTCCAAGTGGGTGGAGGCAAAAGCCACTCCAACGAACGATGCAAATACAGTGGTGAAGTTCCTGAGGGTAAATGTGTTATGTCGCTTCGGAATGCCCAAAGTCCTGATCAGTGATCAAGGGACTCATTTCTGCAACTCAGTCATAAAGAAAATGATGGCAAGGTATGGGGTCACACACAAGGTTACTACGGCATATCACCCCCAGGCAAATGGACAAGCAGAAGTCTCAAACAGGGAGATCAAAAATATCCTGGAGAAAGTTGTTAGACCAAGGCGCAAGGACTGGAGCAATCACCTGGAAGATGCTCTGTGGGCATATCGTACAGCCTACAAGACACCTATTGGGATGTCTCCTTATAGGCTGGGTTTTGGAAAGTATTGCAATCTGTCCGTGGGAATGGAGCATAAAGCATTCTTGGTAATCAAGAGGTTGAATTTCAATGCTGAATGCGCTGGAATTGAGAGGAAGCTGCAGATCCAAGAATTGGAAGAGTTGAGGTCCGAGGTCTATGATAATGCTGTGATGTATAAGGAAAGGACCAAGAGATACCACGATGCACTCGCAAGGGGCAAACAGTTGCTCTGTGGGCAAAAGGTACTCGTGTTTAACTCAAAGCTCAAATTGCATGCGGGCAAATTGAAGTCAAAATGGATGGGCCCCTATCTGGTGCAACATCAACACCCAAGTGGAGCAATTGATCTGGTGAATCCAAAAGATGGGTGCGAATTTAGAGTCAATGGCCAGAGGGTGAAACCATATTTCGAGCAAGAGAAGGAAACTTGGGCAGAAACCCAAGTGTTGAGCACCCCTGAGTACTACTGAAGGCACAACACGGTCGAGCTAAAGACCTTGAACAAAGGTGCTGGACGGAAGGTAACCCGGTTTCTTTACTTGCTTTAATTTCAATTAAGTTTGTTATTTGTATTTTGTTTGTGAGTTAACGCTGCATGAAGGCAAAGACTGGAAACACATCACTGTGGGCAAAGTAACATGCAGGGCACAACAAGGTTTAAGTGTGTGGGTGGGTACTGTAGCTGATTTGACTGATTTGACACGAAAAAGCAGCTGCAGAAATGGTTGGTTTTCCCCATGCAATGTGATGATTATTGAAAATGGAGACCGAAAACAAGGGGAGTGAATGGGATATGATATATACAGATAATCATTTTAAATTTCAAACATATCTTCTTCTCCAATTCAAATTTCCCCAATTTTCTCAAAATTAGGCACAACCGTTTCTCCTATATTCTCGGCCAGAATCTCGCTGCATAAACCCACCACCCTCACAACACCTCACGTCTCCTAAAGCATTCAAATACCCCCTCTCACTCTCTCGATTCCTCACAGATCAAGCAAAGAAAACCCTACCTCACAAATTTCCCAAACCCTTGTCAAGAAAAAAATGGTGACTACAAAGAAAACTGGAGAAACCGCCAAGCGAGGCACAAGGCGCAGTGCCCGCAACGCCGGCGACTCGTCACAGAAAACAACGCAGACCACCCAGTCAACCCAGCCCGAGGAGCCGAAACAAAGTTCCGAACCAGTTCTAAACCCCTCACCTATCCAGACCATTCCACCACAACAACCACCGCTCCCACCGTCGCAAGCAGAGAAAAAGAAGCGAGCACCGCTGAAGGCTAAGGGCGGTGCGTCGAAGAAGAAGAAAGTGGAAGCTGATAAGGGGAAACCCCAGAGCCCACCACAAGCTAGGCAAAGCCCTGACCCAACTCCAACATCTGAAAAACCACCAACTCCGGAGAAGCCACCGACACCCCAACCTAGCGAAGAATTAAATGAGTCGGAGCCGGAGAAAGAGCCAGAGAAGGACGGGGAAGGCAATGGTGAGCCAGAAAAAGAAGAAGAGGTGGAGGAAGAAAAGCAAATGGGTAGCGGTGACGAAGAAGAAAGTGTTGATGAATCTGAAGGTGAGAGCTTGGAAGAAGAAGACAAGGAGGAGGAGAAACTAGAGCAAGATCAGCAAGAGGAGAAGGAGAAAGAACCAGAACCGGAGGAAGAGAAAGAAGAATCGTTGGAAGAAGACAAAGCGGCTTCAGAGGGATCTACATCTGAGAATGCCCACAGCCAGTCTGAGCAGTCGAAACAGGCACAACCAGATCCACCCGCAAGGAAGAAGAAGTCGAAGAAGGCAAAACCACAGGAGGTCGCGAAGGAGGCACAAAGGGAACCAAGCCAGAGCAAGGGTCCTGATGTGCCCGAAAAGGCTAAGAGCAAGCAAAAGGGAACCAAGTCAACCAGCAAGGAAGCAAAGAAGCCAGTCAACAAGGAATCGAAGAAACAAGAGAAGCCCCCCACCAAGAGAAAGCTAGATGTGGAGCAGTCCCACGAGGAAGAGGAAGAGAAGTCGGTGCACAGCGAGGAAGTGGAACCGGAAATTCAAATTATCCCAGCTCCAGTTCAAACCTATGTGCCCGCAAAGGTGAAAAAGGGAACAAAAGGTAGGGTGCCAATTAGAACCCTCCCCCGCCGCTCGGCGAAGGAGGAGAAGGAGGATCCAAGCAGCTCGAGATAAGAAATTGTCGAGAGATTGAACAAGAAGAAGCATTTGCCCCTGTATGTTCTTCATGATAGCATGCTAAATACACTTGGAGTCATGGACCAAGTGTATGAATACTTTTCCAACATCGGTTGGGAGCAAGTACTTGGCTGGAGGAACACGGTACGCCCCTCTTTAACCATTGAATTTCTTTCCTCATATGAGTTTAAACCAGTGCAGGGCTTTGGTCTGGAGACACCTGGAGTTGTGAACTTCTACATAGCTGGAGAAAGCTATAGCATGTCAATCTCAGGATTGAATCTGATGTTGGATTTCATCCAACCAAAAGATGTTCATTTGAAGTGGTACAAAGAAGCACCAACCAGTGTTGGCGATGACTGGAGTCGAAACATTCAGCAACGGTGGGAGGAAATTGGAGGCAAAGGCTTCTATCTTTCGGGCTCAAGCAAAGACAAGCACATCTCTGACCACGCCCTCCAGATTTGCCATAGATGGATGACATTCAACCTTTATGGGCGCAAGGATGGCACAGGCCAAGTCACGCAGCAGGAGGTGTTCCTATTGTGGAACATGGTGCATAAGCGGAAGGTCAACCTCGGCTACATTCTGGTGATTCAATTACAGGCGCAGACCAGCAACACCAGAGCAACTGTTGTAGCCTTGGGCATGTTCGTGGCTAGGCTATTTGAAGGATTGAAAGGAGACGACCTCGACGACATCTTCGAAGGTTACCCAGAGCTTGACGAAGCAACAGAGTATCTCGATGCCCAGAGGTTGGAGTGGATGCAGCTAGTTGGGATCACTGAAGAGAACACCCCATACTTCATTCCTTTTGATGAACCAACATACTTTGACAAGAGAAAGGCCCCCAAGGCACAAGAATGATTGCCCAGGGCACAAGAAGGACCGAGCAGGGCACAGAGCAGTGCAGATTCAAAGAAGCTCGAAAGAGTTGAGAAAGCCCTGCAGAGCATTTGTGTTCATCTCGGGTTAGACTACCCCTCCTCTCCTTAAATCATGCTTTATCCCCAGTAGTTTAGAATTTGTTTTTATTTTTTGTTTGTGTGTTTATTTTTGTTTTTGTATATTTGCGTCTGTGTATATAGAGTCTGTTTTGGGCATATCTAACCCACATCACTGCTTGTGTCCGCAAGGGTACTTTGCACAGCAAGTGTGTGGGAGGAATATGCCTAGGTCGTTGTGTTTGTATGTTTTATTTTTATTTTGTGTGTGCATGTTGAGTCTATAGCATATGAGTCATAGATTGACATTGGGCATATATGGACATAAGTTTATTGTTAGGCAGATGGAATTAATCAATCGCATGTGAAAGCAATATATAACTACCCAGTGAGTTTTGAGCCCAAAGTAACATTTGTGATTTCTTTCTGTGTGTTTAAATTCCACCACCTCATTTGATGCTTACTTACTTATGCCCTATCAAACTTGATTTCATGCATTCTTAGATGATTAAGGCATTTTCTTTCGTCGTTATTTGGCCATATTATTCACTGATAAATGTTTCCCATTGCTGCCATTATTTGAGCCTGCTTATTTGTTCATGACCCGCATTCTGAAAATCTCTCTCTAAAGAGTATCTTATGACTGGGAATGAAACCTTTTATGCTCGTATTGGTAGTATGTTTAAGCCAAATAGTGACAGGGTGCCAGAAATGGGCACAAAGAAAGAAAATAAAGGAAAAAAAATAAAAAAATAAAAAAAAGAGAGAAAATGAAAAAAATAAGTGTATGAATAAAAATGGTTTCCCAGGTTGTTATATGGGCACAGAGCTGCCAGTGCTGATTTTGCCCAAATGATATGAAAGGTAGCCAGTTCCTAAATATTTCCAACCTTGATCCGCATGCCCCATTACAACCCCCACAAGACCTTTTGATATGCATGTATGTGAATATCGTAAATTGTTTATATAGGGTGTTTGCAAGTTTGTTGATGATGATTTGGTGGAATTGTTGAGAGTAAACACTTAACCTAAACACTCGAGAAAAAGGCGAGCTGAGTGTACACTTCAATAGTAGCCTGAGTTTGATTGATTCGGTTTGCCTGCATCATTATGTTCAACTGTTATGCCCTTTATCAACTTATGATTCATATGCTGTGTTGTCTTGTTTTGAGTCATTTGAGTCTTCTATTTGTTGTTTTGAGTTAAAATTGCATTCATACTTGAGGACAAGTATAGTCCAAGTGTGTGGGTGTGATGAAGACTCAAATTCGTGCTTTTTCCTTTATCTTTTTACACCCTTTTTAAGTGTTTAGTATAGAGTCTAGTCTTGTTTTGGGGGTAAAGCTGATTGCAGGAGGCTGAGGGCACAAAACCACCACAATAGGCACAGACAGGTGCTATTTATGCTGAGGGCACAAAGGACTGATTTACCTGCCGATGACCCAGTCAAAGTTGTTGCGAGAATTGCACAACAAGATCGCGGGAAAGTTCCTATATACACGTGGAGGTGATGTGGCGGTCAGTTCCGAGTTTTGGGGAGGTCTACACACGTTGGGAAGGAAGTGGGGACATCAGAAAGCCGTTGGAGATGCTAGGGTTTGTTGCTATCCCTCCTAAATTCAAGGAAGAACGTTGAGCATGAAATGAGGAAGTGGAGGAGTGCAAGAACCCCTGCGTAGGTGAGATCTGGGCTGCTTGAAGCCTTAATTCAGTTGCTATAAATAGTTTTATCTGTTTTCATATCAAGAGTACACTGACACACTCGGTCTTTACATTTCCAAGATACAATTTACTGCTTTCATATTTAGTTTATGTTTTGGATATTCTGACTGCCTGAAGCTGGCGATTTGCCCGCGGAAAGGTAGTTCAGTTGTTTTTGTTGGCAAAACTGGGGTTGGGCCCAGAAGTTAATCGAGTTATTTCTTTTCCAAGTAAGATGTCTTTTATCATTTCTTTTACTTTCGTTTTTATGTTTAGTGGCTAAGTATCCACTGTTCAAGTCAAAGTGATAGTCTAAGGGTAGAATATGTGCATGAGATAATCGGACTTTAAAGCCTTAAGGGTTCACAATCTTAACTTGTTTTTCACTTAGACATAGGTAAAGGGTGGTTGGAGATGAAAGCGCGCATTTCTGATTAACTGGTGCTAGTGTTAGTTACGTGGGAGTGTATAGGTGACCCATGCCTCGATACCCGCATAGTAACAAGTCCAGGGGTGACAGCCTTGGTAGTTGAGATTGAGTAGTATATGCAGGCACAAGACCGTGTCAAACCTACTAGAATCGGGTCGCTTTTGCCCTCAAAGCTGCTATGTTTGCAAAACATTTGTGTGATTCTCTCCTTAGGTTCCTGTATAGTTAGGTCCCTAGGTGTCGATCGTATCATCTAGACGATATAATTTAAGAAGTGATTGGGGAGTGGCCGATCGTATCCATTTCCTATAACCGGTTAACCCTCAAGTGACAATTACCCATATTTGGCCATAGGGATTCGGTTTTTGACCTTTCTGCTAGTGTGGGCACAACGGGTAGTAGTGGTAATTACATGTGTTTTGCCCGGGATTGTGCATACCTACCAAATGACTTGATGCTTTGACTTGAGCACTTTTATTACTGATATTTTCTTTTGTGATTTCCTTTTCAGCATTTAGTTAGTTTAAGTTTATTAGCAAGGTTTTTAGAGTGACACTAAAGATCCAAACTGAAACTAAGAAAAGACAGAAGGTTAAAACACTCCTCGTGGGATCGACATCCGTCTTCACTAGCTATACTAGCCGTTGAGGGCAGATTAAGCATTTGTGAACCATTTGCCCGCAAGTGTATTTTGCACACCTAAACGACGGGTGTGCCATCTACCTATTATCTGGATTTGCAATTCTGAATTTTTAGCACTTTTATACTAGAATTTTAGCACTGATACTTTTAGTTTTAGTACTTATGTTTTCTTGTTTAGCACTGATGTTACAAACTATACTAGCAGTACGTATACACCTGCTATAAATATTAAAATATTTATTAGCAATGCAAAAAAAGAAATATCAGCTATGCCTATTAGCATTACAGGAAAGAATATTACTATCATTAATAAAAAAATTAGTATAAGAAAGTACAAAAAAAATGTATCTACTTCTTCCCACAGTTCCTAGAATCATGGTTGCATTTCTTCCCACACTTGTTGCAGGTCCTTAAAGGTTTCTTTTTGCATTCAGCTCTCGCCTCATCTTTTGATTTTATATGACTTCCACTACCTTTACTCTTCACAAGGTCAAGTGGATTCACCTCAACTTCACTAGGTGCACACAATTCATAAAAATCATAAAATAATCTATTCTTCTTTGACATAGTATCTTCTTCAATATCACCAGATAAAAACCCATCTCTTAACTCGCGCATACTTTGCAACAACAAAGACATCTTTCCAGTGTCACCTTCAGCAACAAAAAAACAGGCATAAATCTCAGAAATTAATTGGTTATGCCATCATCTAAAGTAGGGAAAATCTTGCTCAATGCAGGCTTCAAAGATGGTTCACATTCAGGTGTGTAAAATTCAGAAAACATAAGTAAAATCTCCAAATTGGAAGAAACACAATCTGCTGATGCACTATTTATTACGCACTAAACTGCAACTAACACAGGACAATGCAATATAGCAAGTGAATCGAGTATCGTATCTACATGGACTGAATATTTGATAATACTGAGTACTAAGCTAACAACTCTCTATTATCCAGGCTACCAATATATGAGTTTACTAAAACTAGGCACGAATTTAAATAAAATAAAAGAACAGAACTAGAACCAAATAAACACAAGTAAATAAACTAAGCAAATAATCAAACTCAAAAAATTAATGAAATACTAATCCTAGGGAATGTAGCACACATGTATCCACTATGATTCAATTTAATCCTAATCTTTCCCAATTTTAATCCGATTAAAGGTGAGGAATCAGAAATATATCTACCTATCTCCGCCAGGTCTAAAGGTAGAAGCAGATTAACAAACAACCTATTACTTTCGTCTCTAGATTAATTTACTAACTCCCGATAGAACCACAGAATTAAATTCCCCTACAGATTCCTTAGAATGTGTATCAAATTATTCAATTAATCCCACTAATTAATTATCTCCGCCAGGACTCAAATTAACTAGCTAGCATGCATCAATTGTGATCAGTAATTAAGCATGAAATCAAAAGCACTTAAACATTTGAACACATTAATCGGAAGGGAAAAATAACAAGATTAAATTAAATACATAGCTTCAATCATGCTTTGCAAACCCTAGAATTAATATGCGTTTAGCCGCTAATGGCAAAATAGAAATCTAATAAAATATGCATTACAAAAGGCATGATAAAATTAAATTAAAAACATGAAACACTTATGCCAGATGTTTAAATCTTCAATCTCCGTCTTCCTCTGTCTTCACAGCACTTCTCTGCTTTAATATAGGGTGAAAAAATTCTCTAAAAATCGTCCAAAGCAGAGCCTTATATAGTTGGGGAAATACAGAGTTCAAACAAGGAAAAACACTAATTTTCCGGAAACAGGTAGCACGGGCCGTGCCGTTGGTACCGAGAGTCCGAAATTTATTTGTTTAATTGCACGGGCCGTGTCGTTGGATAGCACGGTCCGTGCCAGCGCACATCCTCCGACACACTCCACCGTTTCGCTCTGTTCTCCCTCGTTTCTCGTTCGATTGACCCGATTCAAGTTGCGTTGCGACCCTCTCTTGATCCTCTATCTTTCTAGCAACTTTCCTCCTTGAATTGGATCTTGGATAAATCTCAAATTCAGCTCAAACTTGCACAAGAAATACCAAAACATCAAATAGCACACGGAAACTCAAAACTAGTATAAAAACTCATTAAACGCATGCATTACTCTACGAATATGAGCCATACAACTACTCAAATGCATGTAAAAGTCATGTTTATCATTCCCCCAAACTTGAACCATTGTTCGTCCTCGAACAATGAGAAGAACATTAAGAAAATATAAACATGGAGGAGAACAAGTAAACTTGATCATAAATGCTTCACGAATATGCTCAAAATAATTTTAATTGCTTAAATTCAACATCCATCAACTCATCCAAATCTCAGCACAATTAATATCCATAAATAAAGCATGAACCTCACCGATATGTGTATCACTCATCTCACAAGTGTATCAAATAACGCTCATCGAATCAAATGCAAATGCAAAAGTGTTAACCATAAGCTTGCCAATCGTCTGAAACACTCATACTCAATCATAGAAGAATAAAGATCAATGAGATCTTTGATTTAGGATGTAATGTCAGGACATTGGTTAAGGTTAGGAAATTTGGCTAAGTGACTCGAAAATTCAACACACTCACAAGTTTTTCAACTCCAAATCCAAGTATGGATATGCAATCCATCTTCTAACTCTTTCCAACTCCCTTATACTTCAAAACATTATTCTCTTATGCTCGTCTCAACAACAAAAATACAAACAAGCCAACAAATAGCAAACATTCTCAATTGCTACCTTTTAATATTTGGCTTTTTTTTTCTCTTCCACATAATTTTTTTCTTATGTTTCTTTTTTCTATTTTTTTTCTATTTTTTTATTTTTTTTTCTTTTTCTTTCACGAACCTATGAGAATATTTTCTACCCTAATTTCAACATCTCCATTCTTTCCCCACAAAAACACTATTTTCCACAACAAGATACCCTTATTCATCTTCCGAACCCCCTATCATCCAAGTTCATGAACAAAAGGCAATTATGGCTCAAATTGGCTAGCAAAGGTTGATTTTTCGGTTAGTGTTTAGGAATGAATGTGGCTATGAAAAGATGGCCTCAAATCACTTCTAAATTCTACACATAATCGAGATTATTCGAATAGAAACCATGGCAAGTTCTAGACACACCAAACCATGCATGACAAACACTCATGAAAGAAATCAAACTGTGCATTGATATACAGTTAAGGCTCAAAAAGCTCACATGACTATTCATGCTTCATTTACTTCAATTTTGAGTACATCAATTCAAACAAGTTAAGATCCATCAAATTCATGCAATATTTTTCAAAACAACACTCCTTCTCATCATTAGCATTTCACGAGTTCACTAAGACATGACTCCCAACAACAAAAACAAGCAAAGACAAACAGACGCTAAGAAAAAAATAAAAAACACGTGCCAAACATATCATATCCATCCCTCTCCCCCAAACTTATTCAACTGCAAAGAGAATAAGTTTGGAGGGAACCAAATAAAGATGTGTTTGGAACAAACTCACCGCACACCAACATGGAGAAAAGGACCTCGAAACCCGGCATGGATGATCTCAGAATAGCTTTTGGGCTCCAAACGCCTTTCTACAAGTTAGCACACTAACACAAGACACAAAATAAAAGCAAAGAAAGAAAAAAAAGCAGATAAAAAAATCTAGTGCTTTATTTAACGTCTTTAGCTAGACGATACCTCAGTAGTCAACGAGGTCTAAAATAGCAGTCCAACCAACAGAATTGTCACCCCTTTCGAGGACTGCTATCCACTGCCACTGTTGGCTTCTCTGGTGCCACTGCAACGAGCATAGCTCCTTTCACATTCTTCTTTCGGAAGACTTGAAATTTAACTCTAATCTTATTTAGAGCTAGAGCTGCAGAAAATCCTCCATCTTCTTGTACAACCATGCACATCTCAGATAACTGTGCTTTTGGAGCTGCAGAAACAGATATCTTTGGGCCCTTCATCACTGGCTTCTCTTCCAGCTTGTCAGCCAGATCATCCATGAAGCTATAGGCCAAACTCACATCATCACACTGTGGGATATCCTTTGGTAGAGGATTTCGAACAATAACGTGTTCTCTATTAATCTCCAAAGTCATCGTGCCTCTCTTCATGTCCAACTCCGCTTCACAGGCTGCTAGAAACGGTCTTCTCAAGATTAGAGGCATCTTGGGTCTTCGGGCATATCCAACACCACAAAATCAGCAGGGAACACCAAATTTTCAATTTTGACAAGCACATCTTCGATAACACCTCGTGGCTTGGCATATGATCTATCGGCCATCTGGACTCTCATATCAATCTCTTTCAAAGCTCCCAATTACAGCCTCTTGTACACAGTGAGAGGCATCAAGTTAATGATAGCTCCAGAATCGCATAGCACTCTCTCAAAATAAGATCTCCCAATCTTCACAGGAATAGTGAAGCTACCCGGATCTGCCATCTTCAACGGTAGCTTCTTTTGTAGCCAATCACTGCACTCTTTCACCAGATGAACCATCTCGACAGCCTCCACATTTTTCTTTCTCGCGACAGCCTCTTTCAAAATTCTAACTCCACCAGGTAAACTTCGTAAAGTATCTAGAAGAGGGATATTGATGTGTACCTTCTTGAAGATGTCAAACAAATGATCAACAACAGAATTTGGAGCAGGGGGAAGAGGCTCAGGTGGCGCCACTTTTGGAGCTGCAGGAGGCGCCACTTTTGGTGCTGTCGAAAGAGCGGCGCCGGACACCACCTGAATGGCATTGCAGTGCACATTTGGATTGACCTCCGTGTGACTCGGGAACTTTCCCGACTTGTGCTGTGTGGCAACTTGATTTGCCAATTGACTCACTTGGACTTCCAACATATTCACTTGCTTGGATAAGGCACTCACGGTCCCCTCTATTTGTGCAATCTTTGTGCCAGTGGCCCCAATGAAACTGTTTTGATTAGCAATCAACTGTGTCACCATATCTTTCAGTGATGGCTTTTTCGGCTCAGCGGGAGCTGCAGTAGGAGCAATAAAACCCGGAGGCGGCAAGGTATTGTTGGGATTCGAATAGGAGAAGTTCGGGTGATTCCTATTGCTTGGATGATACGCCGGATTGTTGGTCTGGAATCCCTGCGGTCCGTTATTGTAAGTGCCGCCATTGTAGTTTCTCTTATTGACAAAGTTAACACTTTCCACCGTAGAGAGCTCTGAACCTTGTCGCTTCTCGAGCACTTGTTTCTTCAGTATTTCAACTTCAGCCCTCAAATTATCTACGCCAAACTCGGCCACTGCAGCTGTTGGCCTTGTTTCTCACCTCTCCATCGGCCACTGATAACTGGTAGCCATCATCTCTTCAATAATTCGCAGTGCTTCGGCTGCAGTGCGATTCACCAAACATCCTCCAGCTGAGGCGTCCACCAATCTCTTTGTATTGATCGTCAAGCCACTGTAGAAGTGTGTGACTTGTTGATCTATGCTAAATCCATATTGTGGACAAGACCGCAGAAGGTCTCTGTACCTCTCCCAGGCTTCATAAATGGACTCATCCCCCATCTGAGAGAAATGAGTAATATTTGCAATGATCTTCTGCGCCTTTGATGAAGGGAAATACTTGGCAAGGAACGCCTGACACATCTGGTCCCATGTAGTAATGGACGCCTTGTCCAAACTCTTGAACCACTCCTTAGCTCGGTCCCTCAGTGAGAAGACGAACATCCTCATACGAATGATGTCGTCACTGACACCATTCATTTTGATAGTGTCACAGATATCGAAGAATGCATCCAGACGAGCATTTGGATTTTCCGTAGCCCGTCCACCGAACTACTGTGAAGCTACCATGTTGATCAACGCAGGCCGGAGCTCAAAATTGTTGGCGTTGATGCCGCCACCCCAGCCAACGCCTAAGTATCTGTCTGTTGGGGCCCGATACAGCTTGTTTAAAGGTGCTGCTTCCGGTTCGGGCTCCGTCTGTTGAGCAAGCCGCTGCTCCATCTCTTGCAGTCTTCTAGCCAATGCTTCCATCTCAGTCTCGTTGTTGGCTGCTATCTCTGCTTCTTTCAATCTGCGCTCTTTATTCCTCTGTCTAGGGGCTCGATCAGAGGAATCAGGAACAGGGTCTACATGTGGTTGTGTAGACCTTGTTTTCATACACTACCTGAAGTAATAAATTATTCTCATTAATAATATCAGTAAAAATCAAACTCAGTCCCCAGCAACGGCGCCAAAAAGTTGATGCGTTATTTATTATGCACTAAACTGCAACTAACACAAGACAATGCAATATAGCAAGCGAATCGAGTATCGTATCTACATGGACTGAATATTTGATAATACTGAGTACTAAGCTAACAACTCTCTATTATCCAGGCTACCAATATATGAGTTTACTAAAACTAGGCACGAATTTAAATAAAATAAAAGAACAGAACTAGAACCAAATAAACACAAGTAAATAAACTAAGCAAATAATCAAACTCAAACAATTAATGAAATACTAATCTTAGGGAATGTAGCACACATGTATCCACTATGATTCAATTTAATCCTAATCTTTCCCAATTTTAATCCGATTAAAGGTGAGGAATCAGAAATATATCTACCTATCTCCGCCAGGTCTCAAGGTAGAAGCAGATTAACAAACAACCTATTACTTTCGTCTCTAGATTAATTTACTAACTCCCGATAGAACCACAGAATTAAATTCCCCTACAGATTCCTTAGAATGTGTATCAAATTATTCAATTAATCCCACTAATTAATTATCTCCGCCAGGACTCAAATTAACTAGCTAGCATGCATCAATTGTGATCAGTAATTAAGCATGAAATCAAAAGCACTTAAACATTTGAACACATTAATCGGAAGGGAAAAATAACAAGATTAAATTAAATACATAGCTTCAATCATGCTTTGCAAACCCTAGAATTAATATGCGTTTAGCCGCTAATGGCAAAATAGAAATCTAATAAAATATGCATTACAAAAGGCATGATAAAATTAAATTAAAAACATGAAACACTTATGCCGGATGTTTAAATCTTCAATCTCCGTCTTCCTCTGTCTTCACAACACTTCTCTGCTTTAATATAGGGTGAAAAAATTCTCTAAAAATCGTCCAAAGCAGAGCCTTATATAGTTGGGGAAATACAGAGTTCAAACAAGGAAAAACACCAATTTTTCGGAAACAGGTAGCACGGGCCGTGCCGTTGGTACCGAGAGTCCGAAATTTATTTGTTTAATTGCACGGGCCGTGTCGTTGGATAGCACGGTCCGTGCCAGCGCACATCCTCCGACACACTCCACCGTTTCGCTCTGTTCTCCCTCGTTTCTCATTCGATTGACCCAATTCAAGTTGCGTTGCGACCCTCTCTTGATCCTCTATCTTTCTAGCAACTTTCCTCCTTGAATTAGATCTTGGATAAATCTCAAATTCAGCTCAAACTTGCACAAGAAATACCAAAACATCAAATAGCACACGAAAACTCAAAACTAGTATAAAAAAACTCAACAAACGCATGCATTACTCTACGAATATGAGCCATACAACTACTCAAATGTATGTAAAAGCCATGTTTATCATATGCACATTTATCAATGCACAACTAATCACATTAATGCGTAGAAAATATATTCTACGATCATATTAAAAAAATTCACAACAGTGCTAAAATAGGTAATACTAGTGCTAAAGTATCTGTTAACAACATGTTCTTATAATATTCATTTGTTTTTGCAATGCTAATAACTAGTTCCCTAATTTTGCATTCATCGTGCAAAATACCTTATTGACGAGATATTTTTATGATACTAAATTCGCAATGCTAATAATTCATACAAAAATACATAATATGCAGCCCTAAACTACATGTTGATCGTGAAAAGTTCAAAAGTTCAAAAACACATGATTTGCAGAAAACACGGGTGAAATCTCCCAAATTAGAAAAAACACAATCTGCACATTTATCAATACACAACTAATCAAATTAATGCGTAAACAACATATTCTACGATCATATTAAAAAAATTCACAACAGTGCTAAAATAGGTAATACTAGTGCTAAAGTATCTCTTAACAACATGCTCTTATAATACTCATTTGTTTTTGCAATGCTGATAACTAGTTCCCTAATTCTGCATTCATCGTGCAAAATACTCTATTAACGACATATTTTTATGATACTAAATTCGCAATGCTAATAATTCATATTGTGATGCTCATAAAATTTGCAGATATACAAAGTGCTTATTCATACAAAAACACATAATATACAGCCCTAAAACTACATGTTGATCGTGAAAAGTTCAAAAGTTCAAAAATACATAATCTGCAGAAAACACGGGTGAAATCTCCCAAATTGGAAGAAACACAATTTGCACATTTATCAATACACAATTAATCATATTAATGCGTAAAAAATATATTCTATGATCATATTAAAAAAATTCACAACAATGCTAAAATAGGTAATACTAGTGCTAAAATAAGGTTACAGTAGTGCTAAAATATGGAAAATAAAAGAATACCATGCAACATAACCCCAATTCAGAAAAGTCGCAAACTCCCAGAAGTCGACTTCCCTACTAAAAATTACTTTAATTCAAAGTGAGAGAGGCGTGCTTCATCTCAGACAGGAATTAGTGGAACAATATAAGAAAAATAAATGCGCAAAAACCTTTTCAAGCTGTTTCATTAGCAAGACAAGGAGGGCATTGGTAGTCTTGGTAAGCTCTTTCTGATGAATCTTCAACCCTCGTTCCATCGTGTATAATTGGTCTGTTCGATAATTTCACACAAACCATCAATTTCTCTGAAAAAAAACACGAAATCCGACTAGAATACATACAAATCAAGGAGACCTCTCGAACAAAAAATAAAAAAAATGTAAAAGGTTACAGTAGTAGGCGATGAGGGGTTCGTGTTTCTGCAACTCATCAGCTCACTGGAGGAAAGGGAGAAGCAACTTGGCAGGTTCAATCTCACTTGTCATCGACGAAAAAAAACGAGGGGCTAATTAAATAATAGATTTCATAAATTACGAAAATACCCTCAGTTCATTAAAAAGTCACTATAATTACAGTAATGCCATCGCGTTTTTTAATCTTGGATTGTATCTTGGCCATCCAAATAGGTGAGATCTGTGGCTGAAATTGATTCTCAGTTCTCACAGAGGGTGTGGTTCTCACATGATCCCATCTCTGTAACTATATGTCTAAAAAAACTATGCTCATTATTTGATGAAGATATATGCCACAATTATATATTCAATCTTTCGACGAAAAACGTACTTTTACTACAGATTAAAATAAAATAAAAACTAGTACCTATTCTGAATAGAAAAATATTTCAAAATTAAATTTGACTATTCAATCTTTTGACGGAAAACGTATTTTTACTACAAATTAAAATAAAATAAAATTAGTAGTGTCTATTCTGAATAGAAAAATATTTCAAAATTAAATTTGACTACTTTTATAATTAGGGTTGTAAACAAATAGAGTCGTTCATGAATTATTCAAAGCTCGACTCAAAAAAAGCTCATTCAATGCTCGCTCATTTTCTAAACCTCAAATCATGCTCAATAAAATTATTGAGCCAAGCTCGAAATAGTAGTATGTGACTCAACCAACTCGCAAACATGTTTAAACTTGAACTTAATCAAACATGTTCGCAAACATATTTACGAATATTATAAATATTTGAACGGGTAAATTAAAAAGTATATTTTTCGAGTTCGAGCGCAAACATGTAAATTAAATGAGTTTTTTCTGAGCATTCGAGTTTGTACTCAATCAATAATTTTTTTAGCATTTCACGAGCCAAATTTGAGCATGACAAATATTTATCGAGTCGAGATTGAATAAGAGAAAAAAAAAACCCGAATCGAGCTGGAGCCAAGATCGAGCTCTAATAATCCTTAATGAGTCGAGTTCAAACATCAGTGTGTTCATTTTACAGCCTTAGATATGATATTGACATATTAGGCAACATATTTAGAATACACCAACTTTAGGGGAATTTTGTTTTTTCACACATTTTAACAATGTATTTTTTTATAACATGAGCTTGATACATGTTTGGTTTTTTCACACAATTTTCAAATTTCGATCAATTTAAACTAACGTGATTGTCAAATGATGGAAGGATTAATTGTCTTTATGCAAAAGTCTGCAAATTTCAATGCAAAAAATAAATTGGAGTATGCAGGGATCATCTTCCGCTTTTGTTGATCATTGATTAGTGTGAATCATAACCTATTTGTAATTCCTAATTATTCAAATAGAATTCTCAGTCTATTATCACTATCACCAATAGATGAAAATTGGTAGGAATTTAAAAATCGTGTGAAAAATAAAATAAAAAAAGTGTTATATTCATGTTATCAAAACTATATTTTTTAAAACACGTGAAAAATCAAAACACCCCTAAAATTCATATATTTTAAAGTAATTAATCCAGTTTTAAATAAGGCAAATTTGACTAATTAAAATCACTTTAGTTATGGCCTATGGGTGTGAGGTAATTTATTTTACTCATTGTTAATTTTTTTTAGGCAACAATGATTGTTGATTGTTAATAGTACCCAATTAAGCATAATGATCACTTAGGGCTCGTTTGGGAGATAATATGGTATAAGATTGAATATGTTTAACTAGCTAGAATATTTTTTTATCATATAAGATATCAATATTATGTTGGTTGTTGTGTATTAAAATATATGTATTAATAATACACTTTTTGCATAGATGTACTAGAATTCTTTATAAAATTTAAATTCCTAAAATATCGTTTAATTAGTTATCATATATTGTATGAATATTATATAATAAGATTTAATTAATATTTGCAGTGCTATTTTAATCTGTAATTTTTAATAATTCTATATGGTATTACATATCACACCTGCAGGATATGATATATTATACCATATAAATGGTTAACACATGTCGGGTCCTTGCATAATAATGAGCTTTAATATTAGTAGCAAATAATATATTAGAGTGTCATAGGTATCTATCACAACCATTCATTTATATGATGTATGTTATTACCACATTTAAAACAATTGTTATAAATAATTAGGTGTGTTTATTTGAAACGAAAATGAATTAAAGAGTAACTATAAATTGATTAATTAAAGCTGCCCCTTTTTTTAAAATGTGATTTAGGTCGGAAAACCGAGTTTAAGTCGTAGATAAATTAGGGGCGTTTACTTTAGATGATAGAGAAGATAGATTATATTGATAATGTATGGAATTGAGTATTTAAAGGATTCGAGTTTTAAAATAATTTAATCTATCAAAGTATGTATATGGTAGATTAGGCTATATTATTTTTATCAATCCAATCTATCTAATCTATCCTTTAAAGTAGAGGCCTCCCACATGTATTAAGATTAAGATTACATATATTTAATTTAACGGGAGCGGAAAAGTTTGACTAATTGTATAAGAAAGAGCAGTGAAGTTTCCCTAGAGAGAGATGGTCAAACGAGATAGAACAGACGAATGAAGAGTGAAGATTTGCCAATGGAGAAAAAAAAAGCACAAAAAAATAAAATAAAATAAAGTCAACTCTCCCACCTACACAAAGGAATAATAAAGGAAAAAGGTAGTTGTCAACTCTTTACTATTTATATTTAAATTTATACCCATTAAATTCCCACCTCCTTCCTTCCTCCAATCTCCAGTGTTTAGTAATGGCGAGGAAAGGCGATGGGCCGGCCATTGGCATTGATCTCGGAACTACTTATTCATGCGTCGGAGTGTGGCAGCACCACCGTGTTGAGATCATAGCTAATGACCAGGGCAACCGCACCACGCCGTCTTACGTCGCTTTCTCCGACACCCGCCGTCTCACTGGTGACGCCGCCATCACTCAGGCCGCCAGGAACCCCATCAATACTGTTTTTGGTTAGTTCCGATTCTTCACCACATATATACATATATATATATATATATTATAGATTAGGATTTTTTGAAGTGGTGTTTTGATCTGTGTTGACAAATGACAGATGCGAAGCGGTTGATCGGCCGTCGATTCAGCGACCCATCTGTTCAGAGCGACACGAGACTCTGGCCATTCAAGGTCATCGCCGCCGCCGATTCCGACAAGCCCGCCATTGTCGTAACATACAAAGGCGTGGAGAAACTGTTTGCGGCTGAGGAGATCTCAGCCATGGTGCTCGCCAAAATGAAGGAGATCGCAGAGGCGTATCTCGGATCGACGGTGAAGAATGCAGTGGTGACGGTACCTGCTCATTTCAATGACTCTCAGAGACAGGCCACTATAGATGCCGGACTCATCGCCGGGCTCAATGTAATGAAACTCATCAACGAGCCCACTTCCGCAGCCATTGCATACGGATTTGACAGAAAAGGCAGCAGCTCCGGCGAAAGGAATGTGCTTGTTTTCGACCTCGGCGGCGGCACGTTTGATGCGTCTCTCGTCACGATTGAGGAAGGCATTTTCGAAGTGAAGGCTACTGCCGGCGACGCTCACCTCGGAGGAGAGGATTTCGACAACAGAATGGTGAGCAACTTCGTGGAGGAGTTCAAGAGGAAGCATAACGTGGATATTAGTCAGAATCACAGAGCTCTTAGGCGACTGACAGCGGCTTGTGAAAAGGCGAAGAGATCCCTCTCTTCGACTGCTCGGACTACCATTGAGATCGATGCGTTGTTTGATGGTATCGATTTCTACACGAGCATTACTCGTGTAAGATTCGAGGAACTAATCGTCGATTTGCTGAGATCGTGTATGGTGCTGGTGGAGATGTGCTTGAGGGATGCAAAGATGGAGAAGAGCAGCGTCGATGAGATTGTGCTCGTCGGCGGCTCGACGAGGATTCCGAAAGTGCAGCAGCTGTTGCAGGAGTTTTTCAACGGAAAGGAGCTCTGCAAGAGTATTAATCCCGACGAAGCCGTGGCCTACGGCGCCGCCGTACAAGCCGCCATCTTGAGCGGCGAAGGCGATGAGAAGGTACAGGATCTGCTTCCTCTTGATGTTACGCCGTTTTCGCTTGGATTTGAGGCTGCTGGAGGTGTTATGAATGTAGTGGTTCCAAGGAATACATGCATACCCACGGTGAGGGAGCAGATTTTCTCGACCGATTCCGACGGCCAGACGGAATTATTGATCCATGTGTACGAGGGCGAGAGAGCTTTTACGAAAGACAACAATCTTCTAGGGAAATTCGAGGTCACCGGAATTCTGCCGGCGTCGAGTGGCGTCAATGTTCGCTTCGACATTGATGCGAGAGGATTCTTGAATGTGGCGGTGGAGGACAAGATGACAGGGAAGAGGATTAATGCGATTCCCGGTGAGAGGGTTAGGCTGTCGAGGAGGGATGAGATTGAGAGAATGGTGAGAGAAGGTGAGAAATTGAGGCGTGAGGAATCGGAGCATGCGAAGAAAGTGGAGGCAAAGAACAGATTGGAGAATTATGCGTATGAGATGAAGAACACGATCGGGGATCAGAAGATTGCGGGGAAGCTCCGGCAGGCGGAGAAGAAGGTGATCGAGGATGTGGTTGACTCAGCTGTGCAGTGGTTGGATGCGAATCAGCTTGCCGGAGATGATGTGTTTGCGGGGAAGATGAAAGAGGTGGAGACAGTTTGCAATGCGGTGTTTGCAACGGCGTTTCTATCGTGGTGTCGCCGCTCATGACATTTTTATTTTATTTTATTTTATTTGTTTCCTACCCCAAACCATCAGTGATCAGATCATTACGTCTTCTAAATTTATTATTTTTCATATCCTACCTACGAAAATATAAGTCTAATGTACATTGGGTATTTTTAAATAATAATGTGTTTCACAACTCTCTCATAAATCATACATAGTACTTTAAAGTTTACTAGCTTGAAAAACGTGCGTTGCACGTATATTCTCAATATTTATTTGCATATTATATAAGCTTCTAATGTACTAATAATGTATGTATTACAATTTTTATAGGTCTCACAATTAATTATTTTTATATATGTAATTTTCATATGGAACTAACCAATTATATATAATTTAGTGATTTTTTTTTTTAAAAACAACATACATATTCAAATAAATCAAGTATCATATGATTATTTTATTTTAGAATTTCATATAAGATACGTAATCTAAATTGGTAATCCATATATAAGTATTCACATTATTATATATTATTGATATTAATTAGATTACAATATTGTGATGATTTGTCTATTTTAAAATGGTTAATTGCTTTAAAATACACAAATTTTAGGGGTGTTTTGATTTTTTCATACGTATTAAAAATATAATTTTAATAATATGAACTTAACATATGTTTAATTTTTCACACGATTTTCAAATTTTGATAAAATTTAATTTATTGGTGATAGTGGTAATAGACTTAGAATTCTATTTGAAGAATTATGAATCACAAACGGGTCAGGCTTCACACTAATCAGTGATCAGTAAAAGGTGAAGACAATAATTCCATACTCCAATTTATATTTTACACTATAGGTCTCTAATTAATGTTTTACATTAAATTTGCATGGACTTTTGCTTGAACGCAATTCCTTTCATCCTTTGGCAGCCACGCCAAATTAAATTGATCAAAATTTAAAAATTATTTGTAAAATCAAACAGGTATTAATTAATTTCATGTTATTAAAATTACATATTTTTTAAATGTGTGAAAAATTAAAACACGCCTAAAATTTGTGTATTTTAAGGCAATTTGAAAAAAAAAAAAGATTTTTTTTTCCACCCCTCATTGTTGGATCGAGTCTCCAATATTTGTGGATGTCCTTCTCAACACTTTCTGTGATTGTTCTTCTTAAGGTATTCTTTATTTTAGGTTAAAAAAAATATCTATAAATCTCAACAAGTTTGACAACGTCATATAAAGTGCATAAATGTTCATAATATTTTAAAATCATTCAAATAATTAAATATATATCAAAATATAATAATAGGCATATAAAAATGTAATGCATTTATGAAATTTGAAAAATCCTACTTTTGATGAATATAATAATAATTATGCAAAAATAGATGTTCTATATGGTCTTCTTCACAATTTTTTTTTCTTGTTTGATCTTGATGAGTGGTGAAGTTTTACACTTTCTTCTTCATGGCTCAAAGTTAAATTTGTCCAATATCTGATCATCTTCGCTTGGAATTTCAATGCATTCATCAATCTTTTTTTCTCTTTCATTGCTCTTCAATAAGCTTCATTTATGTAATTGAATTTTATTTTTCACCCACCTTAGTTTTCTTAGTCTTTTTGGTTAAATTCTTCTTTCCTTTTCTTTGATTTAATGAACTTAGGATTTTCAATTGTAGCCCTTTTTATTTTTTGGTAACTCTGGTCATGTATTCATAATTCATTTTTCATCATTTCTTGTATTTCTTAGATTTGTCATGAAGAAATAATGTTGATGCATGTAAGGGAATCCTTTGTAGTATAGAGAATCATTTTTGCAAATAAAGTTGTTCAAATTGTATAACATTATAATTTTAAAATAATAATTTTGAAGAAACAATCATTCAATTCATATAGTATTAAAATTACCTCACAATTTCATTTTTGTCTAAATTGATAAGTATTTGGGCTTCTAAATGCTACATTTCGTCAGTGATTCTTTTAGGGTCACGACTTGTCATGTGAGTCAGAATCTCATATTTCTATTGTGAAAAAAAAAACGCATAACTTATATCTTCATATACCAATCACTTGCTAATGAGTACCACGTCTTCAGAATTTTAACCCTCCCATGTCATATAAGCTACTACTGCGTCAACATTGAAAAATCTCATTTTCTATTTATTGTAAAATGTAAACCATAAATATATATAATACAAATATGATCAAATGCATATATAGTTAAGAGCCGTTTAGAGATATACATGGAATCCGGAATTCCATGTTGCAATGTACAACAATCCATAAGATTTCATTTTCTCATTATTATATGTTAAGGTACGTTAAATGTGGCGAAAAACACAAAATACGAAGAAAAATTATTTTTCTTAATGTATGTTCATTATTCCCCTCAATCCATATAACTGTAACTTGATATGTATTTGGAGAATTATACTCATAGATCTAAGTTCATATATTTTGAGATATAAATTAAAGTTTAGCAAATTCTGTTAAAGGATAGTCCTTCAAGCTTTGGATTTTTTTTAATTTGCGAGAATAACCTCTAAAATTTTTATTAGTTTTTTTCACGATTATTTCTAATATATTTTGAATTTTCAATATGTTTTGTTCTCTACCTCGATCAATAGTTCAATACCCATTTTTAAAAAAGTACAAGTGAAAAAAACCAACTTGTATCATTTGGTAAATGTGGCCAAAAAGACGAAATGAGTAGAAAATTTGTGTTTTTAATATATGTTCATTACCCCCTTCAATTCATATAGCTGCAACTTGATATGCATGTCGAGAATCATGCACTCATAGATTTAATTTCACATCTTTTGAGATATGAATTTTAACATAATAATTAATCTATTAAAAGATAATTCTTCAATCTTTGGAATTTTTTTGAATGTGTCGGATTAACCTCTAAAATTTTTATTAGTTTCTTAACAATTATTTCTTATATATTTTGATTTTTCAATATATTCATTTTGTTCTCCACCTCAATCCCTGTTTCAAAAAAGTATAAGTGTAAAAAAAATCAAAACTTGTATTATTTGAGGTCAATCGTGGAAGATTATGATATAAGTTTGGGAAAAAAAATCAAAACTTGTATCATTTGGGATCAAGTAAAAAATATCAGAACCTGTATCATTTGGGATCATATGTGAGCTCTTTATCCAACTTTAGACCAAACTAAATGAATGAGGATATGTAATTATACAATCGAATGTTTCTTCAAAAATCAACAGTCTCTTGTAATTCATAATCGATGTATACGAATCGTACGATTCATTAGAAGATGTAACTATAATTTTACCATTGTCATAACAAAAAGTAGAATGTTCACATAATGAACACAATCAAACAATTTTATTAACTCACGAAGTGTTGAACAATTTCAAAAATATGATTTATTAAATTATTTTGTAATATTATAAATATGTTTTATTAAACTATGCTCTAATATTATAAATATATATTATGAATAAATAACTACTTTAATAATCAAAATTAGCTAAAGATGGACCCAGCATAGGTCATTATAAATACTCATCCTTTTTTAATACCCAACTCAATGGTCATGAAGTAGTCATGCCACAAATCATGTTAAAACTAAACACATATAAAAATTTGGGTAAATTATACTTTGATATCTACATTTGACTCTTAAAAAAAATAACATATTCTTTCAAAATTAACAAAACAATACCAACTTTTTCAAAAAAATTACAAATCTTACATTAATTTGATCAATTTTTGCGCCGATAATCCTTTGTAATTAATTGTATTTTAATATTTATATTTCCCCAACAACGTAAGAAAAAAAAATCATTCAATCAAGAAATATTCAAATACAATCAAATACATACGATCTTCAGATTGTAAAATTGATCAAAATGTTAGATTTGTCAAATTTTGAAAAAGTGGGTATTGTATTGTTACGTTAATTTTGAAAAATGTGTTATTTTTTAAAAAGAGCAGAAAATGTAAGTATCAAAGTATAATTTACACTAAATTTTGAACTAAAATTGTTAAAGTAATAAACTATCATATAGCATTCTAAATTGATATGCATTATTTTTCTAAAATATATTATTCATTAAGTATTTACTTTGGAACTAAGTTTCCACAATTTACATAATATGTAACATCCGAAAAACACTATGGTAACCCTACAACATTCAACCAATATTTTTTACGCATTTATATCAAAATAAAAAAAAAGTAATTTAGTTTAGTTTAATTATTCAATGATCTATCATTTTTCCAGTTATTCAACTAATTTATTAGTTTAGTTTTTATAATCAAGAGACATTATTCTCAAATAAATAATATTTTTCAACCTCTGATCAAGAGACATTATTCGCAAATAAATAATATTTTTCAACCTCTAATATTGAATTCATAATAAGTTTTTTAATTTTTTATTTGGATTTCGTTAAATTTGTCGTGAAAGTTGATATATTATTAGATTGGTTAGAATTGATTTGATGAGCTTTTTAATCTTTTATGTGGAATGTGGTGTTATTGAGTAGATTTTGATATAGTGCCTGTATTTTTAATTTGTTAATATATTAGAAAATAAAGATTAGTTAGCTAGAAAGATAATAATATTATAATAATATATTATATTATGATTTTGATTATCATTAATTAGTTAGAATTGTAATACTAATATAATAGTATATATTAGTTAGAATTGTAATAGTATTGTTAGTTTATTTATATATGTGATGAACGGTGACCACAGTTTTATAGGATATGGATAATAGAATGTTAATAATTGATAAGCCATAATATAAAAAATAATAAAATATTAAATAATATTTTATGATTATATTATTACCCTTAGATAAAATATAAAATAAGCTTATAATAGATAAACTTAAAATTATAAGATAATTAGAATACAAATAATAAAATATTATATAACAATAGATGATTACATTATTGCCCTTAGATAAAATATAAAATAAGGTTATAATAGGTAAACCCAAAATTGTAAGATAACACACTTTTTATATTAGTATAGATTAGCAACATATATACTATAATAATTAATAATTATATAAATGCTACTTTGAAAACTTATAATCAATAATTTTACAAATTAGAAAAATGACGCCAATTTTTAAATGATGAAATATTATTTATAAGCAGTTTTAAGGTGTTCAAAATTGATTTGATTTTAATAATATAATATGAAGTTACATATCTTACCTAGTACCCTTTTTTTTTTTTACTCACACACATGTTGTGACTTTTGATCTCCAAATAACCTCACTCCATCACTAGGTCATCCCACTGGGACCTTACCTAGTATCTAGTTAATAACATTTGATATTCACAAAAATTGAATTATCAATATATGTCAGATATAATGGTACATGGCATATAAACTTACATTATCGTACCTAGGTGTGTCCTTTTCCGTGTCTGTTTTTGTATTTTCATTTTAGAATAGGTCAGTTCAATTCAAATTTCATCTTATATCTTTGATATTTCATTTTCACTATCAAATTTATGATTTCAATAATAATAATTATTATAAAAATAGAAACTAATTATAACTTAGTTGACCATCCATTTCAGCATTTATCTAACAAAAGAAGGAAAAATCAAAGTTTGAAAATTTTAAAATCGTAATTACAGAAAAAATGAAAGACAAATTAATAAATTTAATTGGGACGCATAACATATAAATGGATGCCTCGGCATGCAAAGGGTCAGAGAAAGGCGAAAAGGAGCAAGTACTGTATTTTTTTAGAGCAAGATCAAAAGATTTATTAGACAAACTACATATCTAGATTAGTTTACTAAAACGATAAGAGATTACCATCTGATACATATATATGATATGAGATCGTATCAAATTCGGAAATTCCTACTCAAAGCATAATTTAAGGTAATCATAAATACTGAAGCTTGTGAGTTACTAAACTAGGCGATACATATTCCAGCGGTTTCCACGAGCATTCGAATTATCTGCTATTTCTTTAAACGTTTCAACTTTTTTGTACTTGTTGTTGTTGGTGGTGGGTATCTATGGCTGGAAAAGTCGAAGGAGCGGCGATTGGGATCGATTTGGGAACTACGTATTCATGCGTGGGAGTGTGGCAGCACAACCGCGTTGAGATAATAGCGAATGATCAGGGCAACCGCACGACGCCGTCTTATGTGGCCTTCACCGGTGCAGAGCGTCTCATCGGAGACGCCGCTAAGAATCAAGTCGACATGAATCCTACCAACACTGTTTTCAGTCAGTTTACTCTTCTATGATTTGTTGACTTTTGGTTTTGCATTCTTCTCTGCCATGCGCTCTCTGTTATAGTTTTGTGCTCGCTTGAATAGTTTTGGTTGGATATGATCCAATAACTGAATATACGCTTGATTTGTGTGTTAGTTGCATTCAAAATGTAGGGTTCTAATGAATTGATTGAAATTAAACTCACCAACACTGAAGCTGTGGTGTTTGAATGGATTAATGATTGACATTCATCATCTAGTTCAAGTGTTTAAGGAATGTGTTTCATTGTTTTCGACCGTTGTGTCTTGTTTAGTTTGAAATACTTAAATCTGTTGTTTTGCAGATGCAAAGAGATTGATCGGTCGCAGATTTGACGACCAGTCGGTTCAGAGTGACATTGTACTCTGGCCATTCAAGGTCATTCCTGGCCTCAGTGACAAGCCTATGATCGCAGTAACCTACAAAGGGGAGGAGAAACGGTTTGCAGCTGAGCAGATCTCCGCAATGGTGCTCACCAAGATGAAGGAGATTGCAGAGGTATATCTTGGATCCACTGTGAAGAATGCTGTCGTGACCGTGCCTGCTTATTTCAATGATTCTCAGCGACAGGCAACCAAGGATGCTGGACTCATTGCTGGTCTTAATGTTATGAGGATCATCAATGAGCCTACCGCTGCAGCTATTGCATTTGGTCTAGATAGAAAAGGTACGAGCTCCGGGGCAAAGAATGTGCTGATTTTTGATCTTGGTGGCGGTACTTTTGATGTGTCTCTGGTGAGTATTAAGGAGGGCATTTTTGATGTGAAGGCTATTGCTGGTGATACTCACCTTGGAGGTGAGGACTTGGACAACAGGATGGTGAACCACTTTGTTGAGGAGCTGAAGCTGAAGAAGCATAAAAAGGATATTAGTAGGAACCCGAGAGCTCTTAGGAGATTGAGGAGTGCTTGTGAAAGGGCAAAGAGGGCTCTTTCCTTCACTGCTGAGACCAAAATTGAGATTGAGTCGTTGGTTGACGGGATTGATGTGTATTTGAGTATTAGTCGTGCTAAATTTGAGGAAATTAACATGGACTTATTCAAGAAGTGCATGGAGCCAGTTGAGACATGCTTGAGAGATGCAAATATGGATAAGAGCTGGGTTGATGATGTTGTGCTCGTGGGTGGGTCGTCTAGAATTCCCAAGGTCCAGGAGTTGTTCAACGGCAAAGAGCTTTGCAAGAGCATTAACCCCGAAGAGGCTGTAGCATATGGCGCTGCAGTACAAGCTGCAATGCTGAGTGGCCAAGGCAATGCCATGCTTCAGGATCTGCTTCTTATGGATGTTACTCCTTTGTCACTGGGTATTGAATGTTTTGGAGATATAATGAGTGTATTGATACCGAGAAATACAGCTATCCCAACAAAGGAGGAGGGTAATAATTTCTCCACAGCCTACGACAACCTGACCAGTGTGGATATTTTAGTGCGTGAGGGTGAAAGAAGCACAGCAAGCGACAACAATCTGCTAGGGAAATTCATGCTCGCAGGCATTTCACCTGCGCCCAGAGGTGTTCCTAAAATCAAAGTGTGCTTTGACATTGATGCGGATGGCATCTTGAACGTGTCAGCCCAAGACAGGGCGAGTGGGCAGAAGAATGAGATCACCATCACCAATGACAAGGGAAGGCTCTCCAAGGAAGAGATTGAGAGGATGGTGCAGGAGGCTGACAAGTACAAGTGGGAAGAGGAGGAGCATAAGAAGATTGAGGCCAGGAATGCTTTGAAGAACTACACTTGCAACATGAGGAACTCCATCAAAGATGAAAAGATTGCAGCAGCAGATGACAGGAAGAAGATGGAAGGAGCTATCAAATCTGCCATACATTGGTTGGACTCAAGCCAAGTTGCAGAGGCTCATGAATTTCAAGACCAGATGAAGAAGCTCAAGACCATCTGCAACCCTATTATTGCCAAGATGTATTGGGGTGCTGGTGCAGGCCCCAAGATTGAACAACTAGATTGATCTCATCTGTGGGTTTAATTTATTTCTTAATGGATTTTGTTTCTGTTTCCTTTTTCTGTCGAAGAAGACTCAAATTTCTCGTATTAATGATCATGTGTATGTTGATCATAATTTGTGCAGCTGTGATAACATTTATTCAAGGCTTTTCACCAGTTATATATACATTGCAATATATTATGAAATTATCTTGTAATGCTGATGTTCTAAGTTATTTACTTCTAGACTAGATGTCGAGCAGCATTTATCTTGTATATTCCTCTGATAATGAGTAAATTGTTCTCCGAATATTTCTTCAGATTATAAATATTAAAGATTACATAAATGAAATCATTTAATTTAAAACTATTAGTAAAATAATATTAAAAATTAGTTTACGAGTTTATAAATATCGAACTGACTTGGGAACTTTCGTATCGAGTATTGTCGAGTTTGATAGTGAGATATCGAGTTTTTGTCAAGTTCAATCTCCAATAGTTTCTGAGTTAGCTCAACTAAATTATAGCTCTAGCCACAGATATATGCATTGAATATTTTCATTTATCAAGTGTAAGATGGCTCAGTCATGTCACAAAGTTGCGCATGGTTTATATTGAATTTCCAGGTAAATGCACTTTTTTTATGAATTAGATGATACGAGCGAAATGATACTGGTACAGCCGTACAGGTATATTTGTATTGAAAATTTTTGCTTTTACAAATTACAAAGTGAAATAAGTGCTAAATGATCACACGGAGATGTTGAAAAGGTTAAAATTTTATATAGGTAATTTCAAGCAAAAAATAGGTTGGTTGGGCATTATATAAAAGAGAGTAGTATTAAGGAGGGCATTTTTTACGAACCTTAAACATGTGTAAAAATAAATTAAATCATAAGAAATTGAAATTAATTTTTTAAAATCTAGTGTGTATTAAAAACTAATGCAATACAAAAAAAAAACGATAAAAAATCTCGTTTCAATAATCATAAACATGCTACATGCTACTCATTTTTTTAAGGGAACAAGAACTAATTGAAAAATAATAACCAGCAAACCAATCATGAATAGGTACAACACATTTTAGAAGAGCAAAACTAACAAACACAAAATCTAACAATGAATGTTGCCATCAAATCTAACAAACGTCGTCCATAAAGAAATATATAATATTCAATTAATGTAACTAATGGGAAATTCTATCTTGGTGGTTGGGTAGTATCCCAACCACTAATACACATAGAGCTGTCAAACAGGTCGGCCCGGCCCGAGCCCACGGGCCAACCTTTTTTTCAGCCCAGGCTGGCCCCGCCCGAAACCATTTCGGGCCTAGAAAAATGAGGCCCAGCCCGGCCCAAATTCGTGGGCCTAAAGGTAAATTTCTGTTTTTTTCACTGGGCCGGCCCGGCCCACTCGGGCCAATTTTTTTCGGGTCGGGCCGGCCCGTCCTGAAATCATTTCGGGCCTATAAAACCGCGGCCCAGTCCGACCCAAAATCGGGCTGGGCCGGGCCGATTTTGACAGCATACACTATTTAAAAAATAATAAAATTATATTAGATGAATAATAAAAAAATATTATAATGTATTAGTGGTTGGGGTAGTACCCCAACAGGTATGATAGAATTCCCCGTAACTAATATACTAACTTCAATTAATTAACGTAGTTAATATACATACTCACTTTAATTTAATGATTCATGTATCTAATATATTAACGTAAAGTTCACAAAATCTTAAATCCTTAATTAACACTACACACATATAGGGGTGTGCATTCGGTACAGATCAAAACGATCTAAACCGAAATGAATTGATGTCTAAAAAATGAAACCGAACTGAAATCGAAGTTGGATATCTGCTGAACTGAATCGAAGTTGTCGGTTCGGTGTCAGTCAGTTTTGACCAAACCGGCCTTATTTTTCATGATTTTGCATTCAACCAAGTCAATTTTGCAATTCAAGTTGATACTTATTCTTGTTGGTGGTGGTAGCATCACCAAGAAAAAACCATGATTAATCTATTTATTATAATAAAACGTAGTCTTCCAAACAGTATCCGCGCTCATTTTGTCCGCCCAAAATTGTCTTTTCAAAGAACCATGCATGCAGTCTGCGTGGATAAAATTGCAGCTGTCAAATTATTTGAAATTCTTGTTCAATTTCAAATCCTTAATTAATGTCTTATTTTAAAATAAATAAAATATTTACATAGTAAACTTTATAAATTTGTAGTGGTAATCATCTATTGGAAAAATAGAAGTAAAATATCAGCATTTTAAAAAGTTGAAGAATAATTTTTTTTAAAAAAAGTTGATTATTTTAAATAAATTTTAATCTTTTATTTATTTATTATATAAAATCATTTTTTATTCTTGTTTTTGAATTGGGTCACTTTACTATCAATTTTGTTTAAATTGAGTCTCTTTTGTAACTGAATGATTTGATTTTAACCAAATTAATAGTATAGTTCCTCATTTGACCAAATAAAGTAGAGAGACCAAATCCAAAAAAAATTACAAATACATGGATCCAAAATAGTGTTTTGCCAATAAAATATATCATTAACTTACTAAAATATTATCTATAAAATGTCAAAAATGTACCATTTACCCTTTAAATGAAATAATTTAAAAATATAAAACATTACGTGCATGGTGTAAATCTAGTATATATAAAAGTAAAGTAGTGGGTGCACAATGTTCCCGCTCAAAAAGGCCGCCCAAAACTGTCAAATCAACATTTTCATGCAAAAATGATTTTTAGTTTATTTTTTGAATTGATAATCGTGTTTTATTGTCACAACTACTTTTTTTCCCTTATGTTATGGGAAAAAATTAAAATATATTATAGCCAGTGACGGAATCAGGAATATTACTCAGGGGGGCCAAATTCATAATGTAAAAATTCATAAATAAAATAATACAAAATAAAACTAATACAAGTCTAATATTCTTAAAATTACATCACAAGATTTTTTAGTTTTCTAAGAGTGGAACGAAGAATAGATTTTTTTAATTTTTTTAATACTATATTAATTTTCTTATTACTATATTATTATTATTATTTTAAATTTCAGGGGGGCCTAGTGCCACCCCTGGGCCCTATGCCCTATGTCCCTCCGCCCTTGATTATAGTTATACTTTTTTTTGTCAATTAATCTGGACATGAATGTTGAAAATCAATCTGCTCCAAACCTATTGTATACCTGGAGAAATGAAAGAAGAAAATAAAAATTCAGCAAAACTATAAAAAACGGGGGAAGAAAGAAAGAGTGTCTTTCCAATAAAAGCAAAAAAAATTAAATATATTATAGTTATACTAATTTTGTTAGCTCTGCACTAAAAACTTTGGTAAAAAGAAAAAAAAGAAAAAAAAAAACCCCAAACGTTCTATATTCATCACTACGGATAAAGAAGAGTAAAAAAGTAACCGATTTATTAAAATCCAGTATGTGCGATGAGGAAGAATGAATGAGGCAGCCGCTTCTGAGTTTTGTCCAAGGAGAGGAGAGATGGGATTTGATCGGGCGGCGAATTTGTTGGAGATAATGAGATGAATAATTTGGAGCAAACCCTACTATAATGATATCTCAAATGTGTTGGGCTTCTTTCCTATACATGTTTTTTTTTTTTTTTTTTAAATCAGTTGTAAATAATATCAATTTTAATTATGTTCTTATTGGGCTACAATCGTTTCTACCCATCATCTCTTTTCCTTTTACATAGTACTTTTAATTAAAAAACGGATCAGATCCTCTGTTGCAATTCCTATTTCATTTGGTGTTGCATAACTAGGTTTTTTTTATTTTTTTTTTAAAAATATTAATATACCCTAATTGGGGATGGATGAACCCTAAAGGGAAAATTTTAATTAAATAAAATCATAATAAATTAAAAATTTTAAAAATAATTTTTTTTAAATGAAGGCTTGGAACAGGAAATGTAATAGGAAATGTAACGGGTGATCTGGTGTGATTAAAAAACATAAAATCAACCCATGTATTCTATAATGTTTCTATTGTTCAATAAATATATTATATATATTATATTACAATTTTAAACGTTATAAAAAACACCAAACAAAAAATTAGTTAATACAATGTATCGTGGTCTTTTTTTTTTTTAATTATTTACGTCTTAACAAATAGTTCATGTAAGTGCATTATAATTATTAATTATAAACATCCTTCTGGAATAGTCAAACAAGAAAAAATGATTAAACATCTGATTGAAATGGTGAGATGAGAAAAATATCCCGAACTTAGTAACCCAAAACATTAAAAAAAATGTAAATCATCATTCTTATAATATAAAGGTAAACACATTTGATTAATATTTACCATGAACAATAAAGTCTATATCTTCCAATTTGAAAATTTGATGCACGCATCCCAAAAAATGTGAAACGTGGGTGTTGGGTTGCAAAATAAAATTATTTGAAAGGAAATTACAACATAATAAAAAAAAATCATAACGTAAAAAATGATATTACTGATAGTCGTTCTATTTGGATCTTTTTCTATGTTGATGTTTTTGGAAGAAGATGAAGAAGTGGATCCTATGTAGACTTTAAGAGAACACATGAGAGATTAGAATATGAGAATAGATGAAGAAGAATGCTTAAGAAATGTTTAGAAGAGATAGTGGAGGCGGTGGAATCATGCACGTGGCATAGGTAGGGGGTGGCAATTCCGGCCAAACCTGCATTTCAGGCTGAGCTAAGCCAAAAAAAAAAAAAAGTTCAGCTCGAAAAACTTTCGGGTCGATCCGGTCAAACTCAAAGAAATGAATGGCTTGAATGGGTCGGGCTGTATAAATAGAGAAAAATACACTATGGCCCGCGGGCCGCGCTGGCCGGCCCACTTTTCGGGCCTGGGTCTCAACATATATAGGCCGGAATGATTTTGGACCGGGCCCAAAATTTCCACTTGGTCCGATGGGCTCGGTCCAGGCCCAACCCGTTTTGCCACCCCTAGACATAGGGTTTCATCCACTGTCTTAAATTAAAAATTTGTATATTTTTGTATTTGTAGGCCATGTTTAATTTAATTTAGTTGGTCTCTGTTTACTGAGCCCATGTTGTAAAATAAGATAATGATATACCTTTTATGGGCTCACTATGATGTACATTTTTTTTTGTTGAGAAAATTGATAAATGTTTTGTATATTTTTCTTTCACATGACGAGGTATTGTACATTTTGTTTGTATTGTATACTCAAATGTATTTTGCATGCATCAATTATATAATGTGGTATGATACTTTGTAATGCAGGTTTTACTCAGTTGTTTGTTCATTGAGATTTTTAATATTGATTTATTGATATGTGTTTATATATATATATATATGTTAGAAGTTTGAATAAAAATTAAAATGAGCTTCAAGATTTTCATTGTAGTCTACAAAATAGTATTTTTTTTTATAAAATGGTAATAGTGATTTTGGTGTGATGGTTGATTAGTTTCATATTTTAGATTAATGTAGAATTTTGAATTCAACTAACAAATGCAAAAATAAAATATATAATTTATAATTTTTGTTCATCTTCATCAAACCTTCAATTTTTTTGACTCCCTCCATCTCAATTAAAAATATTTATAAAAATAAGATATCAAAGCTAATTTTTCAATATTACCCTTATTTAAGATTTATGGCTTGAAAAAAATTAAGTGGTTATTTTTTTTTTAATTTCCAAGACCTAACAATGGTGTATTTGTACATTACCATAAATATTAATACTACTTATAGTAATCAGACTATATAATTGGGATCAGAGACCCCAAAATTAGTAATAGGTTGGGACGGAGTGAGTAATTTTATTTTTGTTATGCCTTAATTTTTTTCAAGGCCCAACATTTGATTTTTTTAATAATTAGATACAATTGACCCAATCAACATCTAATTTCGTGTTTAAAAAATTTATAATACAATGAAAAAAATATTATATATAAAATAAATTAGAAATTTTTTATCGGAAGGGCCGAATTATTCTTCACTAAGATTTCTACATATAATTTTTTTTAAACTTACACGTATTCTTTTTATTTATTTTTTTGGATTGGGGGGGCCCAAGACACCCCTTGGTTCCCCCCAAGTTCCGCGTCTGGCTGCTGCTGTGAGATGGTCGAAGACTCGGAGAGGAGAGCTTTTGATGCTCTGGATGTCGGAGGACATCAAAACAATGTTGTGCCACTTAACACTTGTTCGGCGAGAGGTGACTGTTTAGGCCGCGAGAGGCTACGTACAAGAGTGACATGATTTGGATTTAGAATTATGGGTGTTGATTTGTGTTTTGTGTGAAACGGGTTGAGCTGCAGTCAATTAATAAAAAAAATGAATTGTCTGGTGTGAGAGATGGGCTCATTAGACTGGGCTGCGATGTAATATAATAACATCAGTTCGGTTATGTTTGGTTTTTTAGAGCCAAAATCAAAACCGAATCAATATGCAATCGGTTCTCAATTGTAAAACCAAAGCCGAACCGATGTCAGGAATCATCAAATCAAATCGAACGAAATCAGCGGTTCGATTCTGTTTTTCGACTGCTGTTCGATTTTGCTCAAGCCCTACACACATACACAATTACACGAACCTAAGGCCCCTCATCCTTTCTGCTCCCACTTAAGATGGATTCATTCCTATCACAAGAGCCGACTCAAACATTAACCTAAACATCTGGAATTACTGTGTTCAAACAAAGTTTTTCAAACATATGTTGTAATTTCAAAAATAAAATTTTGATTTCGAGTCCCATATTCCAAAATATATTTTCGAATATAATTTAAAGCTCCAAAAAAGAGTCTAACAGTGTTTGATCTTTTTTTTTTAAACCAAAATGTAGAAATAAACATGAAAAAGGGGCTAGGGCGGTGGATAAAAGGAAAGAAATTAAGGGGTAGGAAAGAGAGAGGGTGGGGGAGGGGAACTAGGCGGCAATGGAGGTTTATTGCAGATAATTCATGTTGCAAAATTCGGGCTAGGCTCTAGGCGGCCTCTAGCCGTGCTGAAAACACCCTAATCGGCTGAGAAATCGGGGTGGCCGATTCCTCACCGCCTAGGCGGCCTGCTCAGCAATTAATCGGCCATTAGGCGGCCGATTAATTTTTGAATTTTTTGGTTCAAAATATGATCAAATAAAAAATTTGAGATTTTTCCAACCTTTTATACATCAACTTACATCCCATTTTTTCAATCTACAACCAATGTGGGATGTAGAAAAAAAAGGAACAAAGTTGAAAAATAAATTTGAGGTTATCATTTATGATTAGCCTCTCTTTTATACAACTACCCCATCCTAATTCTAATTTTCAATGTAAAAACCAATGTGGGATGTAGAAAATGTTGAAAAAAGTTAAAACTCTAATTTGAGCTTTTATACAACAACCTACGTCTTAATTTTCATTATATAATCGATGTGGGAAGTGGGCTAATTGAAAAAATTAATATATAAATATCAATATATAATAATAAATTATAAAAAATAAAAAACTGTCTAGGCGGAGATGCTAGGTCTCATCCGGCCGCCTGACTAGCGCCTAGCGATTTCTACAACCTTGGCAGAAATAGAGAAATGTTGGAGGGAGAGGAGAGATCGTGGATGTGGAAAAGGAAAATGGCCCAATGTTTTTATTTATTTACTTATTAAGTTAATTTTTTAATTTAAAAAGATATTTAAGTAAATTAATAATTATTTATTTTTAAATTTAATTTAATAGTGACATATAAAAAAAATAGTGATGTATTCAAAAACATCCCTTTCTTCATTCTTAAATTTGGGCATGCTCATTTTTTTCGTGTCTCTTCCATATAGTACCGCGTAATCCTAAGACTACTACCATCGGTAACATCCTGCAGGATGTCACCAGAAGAAGACAAAACTTTGAAAAAAAAATAAGGAAAAGTCACCGATTTTGTGACTTGAGTCGGCTAGCCGCCTTTGAGGCGTGGCCTAGTTGCTGCACACGTGGCATTCTCTGATTGGGTGCCACATAATTATATATATATATATATATATATATATATATATATATATATATAGGATATGGATCATATGAGAATACATGGTTGGTGTGAGAAATGAGAATACATCTCACACCACACATTAGGATGAAATCTAGGGTCCAGATTTAATGCAAAATTCGGTGGCAATTTTGTTATTTTGCCTAACTTTCCAGCCGCCAGGGGCTTTTAAGTAATTTAGTAATTATCTTGTTTTATATCAATTTAGATTTTGTTACCAAAGCTATCGTTGATTTACCATATCTCTTCTGGATTTCACGAGCTCGTCTTCCTCAATATATTCGTTTGATTTGGATCGGTAGTTTCTATGTTATTTGGTTGCCGCGATGTATTTGATGGATTCACCAGGTATGTTTTTTTTTTAATTTTATTTTGCGATCGGTAGTTCCTGGATATACTCGTCAATCTATTGAGATTAGCGAGTGATCCTTGTGTTTTGATTTTCTGGTTATCGATGCAGTTTGCTATCCGATTTTGATTTGCTTTGATGTTGTGTTTATTAGTTTCTACAGTTTTTAGAATTTTGTAAATTAGTTAGATTATGTTAGCATGATAAATTCTGTTATTATGCTGATTGAGAATGCTATATGTGCTAACGATGCAATTTTATGTTTTGCATTGTTAAGTAGCAGAGTTTGATGCAAATCGAAGATAATGAATAATTTAGTATTTGCTGATCAAGAATACATTATATGCTAACTATATATATTTTTCTATATTTTGTTGTTAAGTGACAGAGTTTGATGCAAATCGAATATAATGAATAATTGAGTATTTGTTGATCAATAATACATGTTATGCTAACTATACATATTTTTCGAATATAATGAATAATTAACTATTTGCTGATGAAGAATACATTATATGCTGACTATATATATTGTTCTATATTGTATTGTTAAGTGACAGACTCGGAGTCAGTTGACGATTGTTCAGATACTAGTATAGTTATATCTCCTGGTTTGACGCAATACTACGTACCTAGGTGTGATTCTTCTGTCAAGTCAGTTGTTGGAATGATGTTTAATAATATTTTGGATGATATAGAATTCTATAGGCGTTATGCGGCTCGTTTTGGATTTGATGTTCGAAATTCTACTGTTATAAGGTCTAAAGATGGTACAATTACTTAGAAGTATATTCTTTGCAATCGTGCTGGTGAAAAGAATGCAGCTGTGGATCGTGATGCTAATGTTGATGGTGTTATGGATAAGAGACGTAGAGTTTCTAGGAGGGTGCGATGCAGGGCACGTATAGTCCTTAAGTTTAGTGGTCTGGATGGATATTCAATTCACTCTTTTAAAGAACGTCACTCACATCCTTTAGTCTGTGATAAACATAAGGGATTTTTGAAGGTGAATAGAAATATAGGACATGTACATCAGAAATTTATTTTGGATTGTGTTCGAGCAAATATTGGGCCAATGGATTCTTATAAACTATATAATGAAGTAGCTGGTGGGCATTGTAATATAGGATGTACAAAGACTGATGTTAAGAACTTTACACGTGATCTAAGGGCTTACATTGTTGGTGCAGATGCTCAAATGGTGATTGATAATCTTTTTAAGAAGAGGGAGGTGTGCTCTGCATTTTATTTTGAGTATTTAGTTGATGGGGAAGATAAGGTGAAGCATATTTTTTGGGCAGATCCGATTTGCAGGAGGAATTTTGCTGCATTTGATGATTCTGTATCATTTGATGCTACATACAACACAAACAGGTTTGTAATTTATTTATTTTTTGATTGTTAAGTATAAATGACTTATATAATTATGTATAGATTTGGTTTTATTTCTGAATGCTAATTAAGTTGTTATATAATGCTGATGAAGTGGTACAGAAATGCTAAATATTAGTTTTGTTTCCGAAGACTAATTGAGTGGTTCAATAATGCTAATGTAGTTGTACTATAATGCTAATGGAATGGTTTAACAATGTTGCAACAGTTTCATTTTCATGCTAGTTAGTTGAATTTTTTCTTTAATTTTTAATGTTGTGTTTGTATTCATTAAATAGGTATAAGATGGTGTTTACCTCTTTTACTGGGAAGGATAATCATGAGAAGTGTGTTACTTTTGGTGCTGCTTTGCTGTCAAGTGAGAATACAGAGTCATATTGTTGGGTTTTAGAAAAGTTTAAGGATTGTATGGGTCGAGCCCCTAGTATTTTAATAACTAATCAGGACCTTGCATTGAAGAATGCTGTGAAACATGTATTTCCTGATGTTAGACATCGGTTATGCATGTGGCATATCATGTTGAAATTTTCAGATAGGCTCCCTCCTCATTTGAAGAAGAATAAATCATTGAGGCAATAAGTAAATAGGATTGTTTGGTCTGATGTTATAGAGCCTGCTGTATTTGAGGAAAAATGGCAAGAAATCATGTCTGAGTTTGGTTTAACTGATATTGATTGGTTCAAGTCGATCTATGATCTTCGATATAATTGGATTCCTGCTTATTTTAGGAATCATGCATTGAGTGAGTTGTGCAGGACTACATCAATTTCTGAAAGTGCCAACAACTTTTATGGCTCCTTTGTGAACTCCAATTGCAATCTTGTTGAATTTTTTATGAAGTATAATAGTGCAATTGAGGCTCAAAGGCATGAATATGCTGAGATGAATAGCTATGATGAATCAACAGTTCTTTCATTGCAGACTCCAATTTTATTTGAGAAACACGCTGCGGCTGTATACACTACAAATATTTTTGTTAAGGTTCAGAAGGAAATTTATTCTGCTTGTTTTAAATGCCGCATTATGAGCATAACTAAGAATGAACCTCAACTGTTTTATGATGTTAATGATGGAGATGGGATTTTTCAGGTTGTATATGATAGTGTTGAGGAAACAGTTGTGTGCAGTTGTTCAAAATTTGTTCGGGAAGGGTTGCTGTGCTGTCATATATACATATTATTGAAGGATTTGAATGTAGATAGAATTCCTGATAAATATGTGGTTCGTCGGTGGACAAGGTCATGTTTTGATTCTGTGAATGGATGTTTGACGGATTTGGTAAGTAGTTGTGGTGCAGTTGATGAGAATAAAATGAAGATTAACACATGCATTTCTGAGTTTTATGCATGTATTGGTGTTGCTGATGGTGATGATGAAAAGCTCTCTGCTTTATTACGTTGTGTTCGGGATTTTAAAGAATTTTTAAAGCACGAAACTTCTGAACAAGGAATTGAGTCTGAAAAGAATAGAATGTTTTATAATTTTTATGGTTCTTCTTGCCCTACACAAGTAGATGTGTTGCCGCCGGATGTTGTCAAAACTAAAGGGAGTGGTAGCCGATTGATACCAAGAGCTGAGAAGGCTGCTCGGAAAAAGCAAAACCTTTAAGAACATGTAAGAAGTGCAATAAAATGTGCAGGCATGATTCTAGGAATTGTGGCAAAGTAAAGGACTAATGCTGATCTATAAGGCTTGAGATACTAATGGAGGTATATAATTATGCTGATTAAGTTTTATGTATATTGAATTTAATTTATTTGTTCTAAATCAGGAACCCAATCTTATTTATATTTTATTTATTTTTTGCAGGTACCAATCTATTGATGATGAAGATGTTCGAAACATTAGTTTTGTTAATAAAATAAGTTTTAGTTGAATAACTCATTTATGGGGTATATGAAAATGTTGAATTTGGTTGTTTTTAATTTTCAATT
Source organism: Perilla frutescens (assembly GCA_026008535.1). Classification (NCBI taxonomy): domain Eukaryota; kingdom Viridiplantae; phylum Streptophyta; class Magnoliopsida; order Lamiales; family Lamiaceae; genus Perilla; species Perilla frutescens. The sequence continues at coordinate 30,427,842 of BRKX01000017.1, read as the reverse complement.
GGATTTTATTTTTTCATGTTGTGAGAATGATGAACAAATTGTTTCGTTTTTAATGATAGAATAAAAATTTAATGGTCTTTTATGGTTATTTTTAATGAGAACTATCTCAATGCATATAATTATAAGCTTTATTTTTACCTTTGCTGATTTGTGCTGACGAAGCTTTATGGAATTGTTGATATAGGTATGTAGTTTTGCAAACGAAGCATGATTGTCGTACATTTATTTCTTTTTTGATAACATTATTGCAGAAAAAATAATTGATAGAAACAATTATTACTAGAAAATATCTTTATCGACATAAAAACATGTATATATATGAAATTTATAAATATGAGCAACAAATCAAAGTATAGTCAGCACAATGGCACAACTATATCAGCGAATCATCAAATCTTAATCAGCACAAAAACAAAGCTTAATAAGCACCAAGACTTATATATATGAACATCAAGTTAAAGATTCTTTAGCAGAAAGAAGCAACTATATCAGCAAGTAATGGAATCTTCAACTTCAACTGAAAGCTTCGTTAGCACAAGACATTACTATATCAGCGAAACTTTAAAGCTTCATCAGCACAATCACATTACTATATCAGCGAATCTGTAAAGCTTCATTAGCACAAAAATATCTATATAATATCAGCAAAAAATATTGATATTTGTTAGCATATCCAAACAAACCTTCAGCATGTTTGATCATTGACATATACAAAAAAAATTACCTAAGTAGTTATCCTACAGAATAATGTCCTAATGCATCATGGTAGCAAATATACATATGATGGGAAACATTGTTTTAATATGATAGTAGTTAAGCAATATATTGTTTTAATGGATCATAGAATCATTCATGACTTCTGTTTGTTGAGATACAATCCTGCAATATCAATGGGACCATCCCCTGAAGATTCTCTATAATAGAATTCTGCCTTTTCTGTATTGTCGGTCTTATGAATGTTGGTGTCAGAATTGAGGATAGCGTTGCAGTACTTCATCCTCAGATACCTCATCTGTTTTGCAGACTTCTTCTTCAGCCCTGTCTTCCAATTCTTCACCCCATTGCCCATATACGTCTCCATATGTCGAAGTACATACACCCCACAATCACTCTTGTTCTTCTCATCTCTCTAGGCCATCTGCAGACGTTGTGATGATGTAATATACTTCTTAATCTCCTTTGATCTCTGAAGCAACCCAGCTTTCTTAGTGTATTCAACAAAGTACTTGATCTGTAAGTACAGTTAAATAAAAATGTAAGTATACAAATAATGTTACAGTGGTTATGAAATATTTAAGTATGAATTACCAGCAGACTTGGAATATCGCCATATTTCAGTTTCAGTCCATCATTCTATTTCTCCATGGCAGTTGAATTATCTATGATGACTGATTCCATGTCTTTCAGATCAATACAGATCAAGAAGAAGTGATTCATCTGGTATATTGGGAAGAAGAACTGCGTATATGTTTTGCCAGTATTAGTTGCTGATACGAATAATGTTTGAGATTAATGAAATTTTTAATAATATCATACCATTTCAACTTCTGACAGTTTTACCCATGGGAATGCATTCACCTCATTCTTAACTCTGTCTATAAATTCACTCATCCTTCTGGTTGCATTCCAAGTATTGGGGGGGGGGGGTTGACAATTGTGTTATTCTATATGTCAATAACAACATATTAAAACTTAATGATTTTAATGGAAATAAGATAATGGTCTTTTGAAGATAAAATATTTTGCTTACACATGGGTAGGTTGTGAAGTAAAATCTGTATGTGTTATTATATAAAAATAGACAAAACTATTGTGAAAAAGGGAAAAAGAGACAAGTTTTAGTGCATAGGGGAAAAATAGACAATTTGTATAAAATTAACTTTTCAACCTTGATCCATTTTGCTATAAAGGCACTGGATAAAGTGTCCTAATTGGTGTTTGGATGGTATTTCTTTGTTATTTCTTTGATTTAATTCTATTCTGCCACTTTACATGAAAATGGTATCAGAGCCTAGGTAATTTTATTTAGGAATAATAATTTATTTATTATTAAAAGTAATATCCTAACGGAGGAGACACCTAGAAAATATGGATCCGAACAATTGTTCGAGATGTTTTTATTTCAGAAGGTACCTTCAAATTTTGAAGGAACTGGAGGAAAGTCACCAGGAGAGGCTAACCTACTGGAAAGCCCAATACGAAGAGAAATTCCTATCGGAGTCAAATCTGGAGGAAATAGAGCAGTGTATTTCCCAAAGACAAGCTCAAATGAACTTGTTAATGGTGAACAATCTGCTACAATGCGACTTAATGAACCATCAACAAAGGGCACACCAAAACCACGGTTGATGGAATAAAGAAACTACGAGATAACTCCCAGATTTAAAGAGATCGTGGCAGACACATCTAAAATCTCGGAGGATTTACGAGAGATCCAGAAGACGGTACAAAATTACGGAAATCACACATATGGAGTACCACAAGAAGTAGGGCGAATTTCTATAAAACAAGATGAAATTCTAACCATCTTGTTAGAACTTCAAAAGAAGATCCAGACACTAGAATTAAATCAGACATGTTCTAGTAGAAGGAAACCCATCAACTTTGGCAAAGTGAATTTCACACCAAAGGCCAAAGAAGAACCCAAGAAATCGAAGGACGAAAGGATTTGCCAATTGTTAAGACAAATCAAAGAATGACGTCCTCCGAAAGGATAGGATTGGAAGATCTACAAGAATTGGCAGAGTCATTTGCCAATATGAAGATGGTAGATCTGAAAATGAATACAGGAGATGGGGCTTTAATTCCCCGAGGATACCATCAGGTACCCCCGGAGCAACAAGTACCGCAGGTGCCACCAGCCCAACAGCAACATGAAGGAGGCCCAGCACAAGACGTTCTCATGAGAGCCCGCGAGGACTTTCATGTTGGAGATCAACACAGGAGAGAGAGGCCCAATATGAACAATCTTACAGGAACTAGGGTGAGGAAACAGATCCCTAAGTTCCGAGATACGCCTCTCGGGAAAACAAGCCTTGATCCCATACATCCGTATGGACTCATGCTCAATATCGATGATATTGACTTCAAGGACATCGATATGATTATTGATGATTGGTCATCATCGATGAGAATAGCAGCAGGAACGTTGGATCTAGAAAAGGAGGGATTCATCAAGCTGCTAGAGATGAGTTTGTTGGGTGTAGCCAAAACGTTATGGTCAAGAGTTGCACCAGCAGTCAAAGAAGAAACCTTGGAGCCAGTTTCATACACGGAGATCGTGGATAGAATGGCTTTCTGGTTTAAGCTCACCTTTTTGGGAGCAGACAATTTCGGAAGTGCAGATTCCGAAAAGAGGAAGAATTATTCTCAGGCTATTTTAAACCTGAGACTGAACAATATGGAGAAGGAGTCAATTGACCAATTCTTCAAGTTATACCACATCTACCAATGGAATTCAGATGTGGATGAAAGGGTCTGTGTAGAGATTTTCTTCACGAAGTTCCCGAGTCCCTGGAAGGAAATGTTCATTAAAGAATACATTCCAGGAGATCCTGACAATGTTGGGAGGAGAATGTCTTTTGTCAAACAAAAGCTAGCTGAATGGTGCGGACAGGCCATTCTACAAAAGAATTACAAGAGATTAAAGAGGATGAATAAATATTCCCCTCTTGACTGCACAGCCAATGATCTGCCGACCATCATTGGGGGAGAATCTCAAAGGCCACGAAAGAACAAGAAACACCGAGTTCATCCTTATACCAAAGAAGAATTCTCAAGGAAAAGGAGCTGGAAACCAAGGAGCAGATGGACCAGGCAAAAAGCCAGATTTTACAAATCTGGACAAAGAAGGGGTCCTTCCAGAGACAGGACATCACAAAGTTCATCAAGTCGAACTCCCGTGAGGAAAACTTTCAGAAGAGCCCATACGAGGGCAAATGAAAGTTTTAAAGATTGCAACTGCTGGACTTGCTGTGCAAGAGGACATATTTCGATAGATTGTCCAGAAAAAAGAGGAGTCAAAAGCTTCGAAGGTGCACCAGACATCGAGGAAGCGGTTTACTACCAAGACTTGGTACAAGTCTACCAATTCGAGGATATACCCTCAAATGAGAGTATATACGAAGAAGAAGAAGTATTTAGCAACGAAAGTATTGATGGGAGATCAGACTCTGAATCAGACTGGAGCTGAGGTTTTTCATCAAGAGCAAGTGGACGAAACTGGATATTCCAGTCAAACCACTATCTCACAAAGCATGATTGACAAAATCATGAACAAGAGCCTTAATATCCAAAGATATCAAGGCTTTTCAGCCAGACAGATTGATCAATTGCTTCGCAATTTTAGTCTGAAAAGCAGGAAGCACAATGTAATCTATAAGATTACCAGAAGAGAGATGTCGCTTCCTATAGAGCTTACAGGGAATCAAGTTGAGTTACAACTGATTCCATACAGTGACGTTCAAGAAGAGTTGGGAAGGATGAGGCCAGAGATAAGGGATACCATATCCTGGATCCACATCGGAGCTGTCCAGATAGTGATCAAATCCGCACTACCCGCAGGTGTTGATACGCCCATTGATATTGCAATATGCGATAAGCGTATCAAAAATCACAGAGATTCCTTGTTAGGAACTATATCAGGAAATCTCTGTGCCAAACAGATTATAGGGGTAATCTATCCAAAAATATCCTATAATCTGAAAGATAGAGATTTCAGTCGAGCCCTGACGCTGTATCAAGACTTCAAAAGAAAGGATATCAGCTACGAGGGAAATCGACCGTTTTCTTTAACACATCAGGTGTCTTATGCGCTTTCCAATTCACACCACACAGATTTATTTCTGGGAAAGCAGTTCATCGAGATACCGGATGTATTCTCGAAGGTGGCACAGGCAATCCACCCAGACAGATCAGAAATGCCGCTACCAAGAGAGATAAATATTCGAGTAGGAGACAAACCATTGTTGAAATACAATGAGAGTCTCAAGTTGGAAGGCAAAAGACTGTCATTCCAAGGAGATAGGATTGTGACAGAGCCATGGACTCAGTCCTCAAGAGGAAGCTTCCAAGGAGATCTCAGGCGACCAAAGCAAGTTAAAATAAAAATTAAATGCCCAAAAGGTTGGAGAGAGATCGACACAAGGTTCGACAGTACAAGATGGGAAAATAATTTTCCTTGCGACGTCCTGTACTGTTTACAGCAACCAGAAGTCGGCCACTATAAGGGAACTCTCGATATAGAGGCTATGACAATGGAAGTACGAGGAAGAGCTGGAAGAGAATCAGGAGTCCTAATCTTAGGACTTGACTTCTTAGAAAGGTTCAAGCCATGGGAGTTGAAGGAAGATGGGATGATGATCACCTTTAATGGAAAACAACTGGTGATTATATGACCAGCCCATTCTCCATATACATCTCAGTAGGGATGTTATACGAGAAATATAAGGCTGAATACTTTGCAGCCTATATCGACTCAGGAGCAGGAATTTGTACTGCAAAAAGAGGAATCTTCCCAGAAGAATTGGAAGAAGATTTAAATCCAATTGCAGGAAGAGATTTCTCAAAAAGAGTCTTGCTCCTATCTAAGGGAGTGAAGCAGTCAGAAATCTTGATTGGAGGAGCAGAAGATACACCATGGTATAAGGTGAAAACTCCACCAATCTATTTTCATGATACAGGGGCAGACATCTTGTTAGGAAACAATTTCCTACAAATCTTCAGAAAGTATACGCAGGACAATACCAACCGGAGACTGATCTTTACGACGATCTGTGATCATAAGATCATTGTCCACCGGCTAAAAGGGGCATTCAATCGACAAATGCCACTACAATTTCGCAGCAAGCGTGGTGATGAAGGACATCTTCGACACCCAAAAATGCAAGACAAAAGAAAATTTGGAGAAGTAGTTCTGAGTTTTCATAGGGAAAAGGATCTTGAAGAACAGGAGATCCAAATCCTCAAGGCTTCTTTAATATCACATCAAGATATTAAGGAAGAAGCAAAGATATCCCTCGAAGATGTCAAGCGGAAAATAGCTAGAAACTATAATGAAAATCCGCTGGCTTGGTGGGGAAAGAACCAACTCAAAGCAACCTTAAAGGTTAAGGCTGGAAAAGAGTTTGAGTTCGTTAGATACAAGCCTATCCTGATGAACATCAAAGATCAAAAGGATATGCGAGAAATCATCAAAGAACACCTTGATCTCAAGCTGATTGAACCAGGGAATTCGCCATACAGCAGCCCCGGATTCTTAGTAAGGAATCATGGTGAGATTAAAAGAGGTAAACCAAGGCTAGTCATTAATTACAAAGGGATTAATGACATTCTTGAGTTTGATGGATATTTTATCCCAAGTAGAGAACATCTTATTAACTGCATACAGAATGTTAGGATATTCTCTAAGTTTGATTGCAAGTCAGGTTTCTACCAGATTCGCATGGAAGAAGAAAGCAAAAGGTTTACGGCCTTTTCAATACCACAAGGGCATTATGTTTGGAATGCAATGCCGATGGGGTTAGCTAACGCACCCCAAATATTTCAGAGGAAGATGGATAATCTTTTTAAAGATTATTTCTCTTTTATGTTTGTCTATATTGATGACATTCTAATCGCATCAAAGAGTATAGATGAACATCTCAAACATCTGGAGATCTTTGCAGATGTTTGTCATAAAGAGGGCCTTGTGCTGTCAGAAAAGAAGGCAGTAATAGCTACCCGGAAGATGGAATTTCTGGGAATCGAGGTGGATGAATCAGGAATCATTCTGCAAAATCATATTGTAGAAAAGGTGCAGAAGTTCTCTGATGTCCTTAAAGAAAAGAAGCAACTGCAGAGTTTTCTGGGAGTTGTCAATTTTGCAGGAATCTTTATAAAAAATCTTGCAAAACACAGAAAGGTGTTCAGTAACCTTCTAAAGAAGGATACCCCGTTTGTATGGACAAACGAACATCAACAAGGAATCAGGAAGCTAAAGGAGATATGCAAAAATCTCCTAAAACTAGCTATACCACAAGATGAGGATGAATTGATCCTCTATACAGATGCAAGTGATCATTGGTGGGCAGCTGTGCTTACAAAGATCACACCCAACGGAGAGGAGCCCTGTAGATATTGCAGTGGTCTCTTTTCGGATAGCGAGGCCATTCGTTGGCATATCAATGAAAAGGAGTTCTTTGCAGTTCGGAAGGCATTTAAAAAATGGCCTCTGTTTCTCTTAACAAAGAAGTTTACTCTAAAAGTTGATAACACACAAGTTAAAGCTTTCTTGAAAAATAAAATTGAATCTAAACCTGAGAAAGCTAGACTAATAAGATGGCAAGCTGAATGTCAATATTACTTATTTGACATTATTGTGATAAAATCTCATGAAAATATTCTTGCAGATTTCCTAACAAGAGATGGAAGCGATTGAGGTCGATGCCATCATGATTGCGCAGAGGCACTTCACTGAAAACATGGAGTTGCTTTAGCGTGAATGGAACGAGCTGGTTCTTCATGCTAAACAAGCAGGAAGAATGCAACAAGCAGATCAGAACAAGGTCAACGAGAGAATACGAGCATGTGTAAAGACTCAGGGGCAACTCTGGTCAGCTATGCATGAACCCCTCCTCCGGGCCATCAACTTACCGTTGATGAAAGGAGAGTTAGCAGTACCGACCTGTAAAACGGAAGTAGGGGATTCAAATACCCCTAACACGAGCTCTAAGCCGGTGATTTCTAAAGAAACACAGACCCAAGAGAAAATTGAGGGTCAGGGATCACACTCTGAACCATCAAGTCAACCCAGCACCTCTGGGGTTAAAGAGGGAGAGATTAATCTTAGACCCATGACGGGTACCTCTAAGATTAATACTAACAAGTCTGAAGCGTCATCTTGGCAGGTTTATCAAGCTAACTGGGAGAAGCTCTATACTAGACAGGGAATCAATCCGTCTAAAATAAAGGTTGATATCTCTGGAAAGTACCCAAGGGTGTGGATGTTACCAGGAACCAATCCACACGAAGTCAAGCAATGGTATGATTTTGGGGCATTAGCTTCAATTCAGACCATGTCAACAGGCTTCCCAGAAATCAAGTGTCTACCAAAGTGGATACAGGAAGCTGTGCAAGAGTCCTGGGCTAACAATGATTTGCTTAGCCGAGGAGATGTTCTTGAGCTATACTTCATCAGTGCTGCTCCGGAACCAACAGGAAAAGGGAATCATGAGGCCTTTCACTATATAAGGCTTTAAAGGCCAGATTCCAGGAAATGGGGTGATATCAGAACCTCATCTGAAGAAATCCCACTAATCGCCTCCATTACAGAAGATCAAATATCGACTAGGCGAGCATGGGGATTATGGGTCTGTCTCACTGAGATGGACAAAGTCAAGTTCCCATTCAAGTTTTTCTACAATTCTGCGAATGGGTCATTCCTGTTAAATACCATGACAGGGAGAACAACGAGATTTGCTGAGGATCTGTTCGAGAAGAAAAGGTCCTTGATATGGGAGAACAAGCTTGCTATGGGCAAAGAAACCCATCGCAAGTACTGTAACATGGCTCATTTTGGGCAATGGGATAATCGAGTATGTTCGGATTGCCAGAACCAGAAGGAGCCAGAGTTCGGAAAAAGGGTTTCGTCCAAGGATGGAACGAAAGTGAGCTGGGGAGGATAAACATCCAATGCCAAAAGCAAGGATGCCAAGAGCCCCACCAAAAAAGTAGTTTCCCGACAAGGGAAGGTGGAGACATGTGATTACAGATCATGTTACCCAAAAGAAGAGGCCACTAGCACCAAACGACAAAGGCTGAGTGGTCCAACACAAGAGGCACATGGTGCCATTAATTGTGGGTACCTCCACCCACAACCACTTTCACTTGAGGATAAAGGAAACCGGGTCCGACCACTAATTCAAAAGGAAGTGTTGGCAGAAAGGGCCACTCACGTGAATGGCGGAGCTAAATAATGGAGTTGGTGAAATAGAAGGATTCCCCTTCTATAAAACGAGAAACTGAAGGAAGCATAGGGCATCGAACATTTTCCTATCTTTCTCCAAAATTGTAATAGTTATAATATTTTGAGTGTTCTTAGTTTATGAGCGTGGTGAGAATTCTAGCTACCATGTGTAGCTAAACAAGTCTGTCTCCTCCCAAAAGGAGATTTACTTATTTATAATAAATGTATTATTATTCCTAAATAAAATCCAGGCTTTTGCTCATCCCTTGTGTTCATCATATATATATACATACTATATACCAGAAAATTGCTATACACCCCGTGTAGGAAACGAACGTGGGTTGCGCTGTGTATTGCTGAAGGAGTTCGTCGCTAGAAACCATAGGTTGCGATCATGTGGTTGGCGAGGCCGTAAAATCCCGACGAAAATACCTGGCAGTATTCCGGTCAAAAAGGTATGAATCTGGTTTATAGTATTATGTATTTGATTTACGGAAGCATGATGGGCCTGATATGGTCGTAATGGACTATTTCCATTTGATTATGAAAGTGGCATATTAGAATGAATAGTAAAGAAACTAACTTAAGGGTATACTAGTCATTTATCACTCAAATTGCCTATAAAACTACTATGTTTTAAATCTTGCCCTTTTTTCCCAATCTTTATTTACTTTTGTCTATATATAAGTTTGCCCCAATCTGTATCGAGAGTCCTTTGAGCGCATACGTTCATTATGGTTCAACACCGTACTCCAAACATCAATAACTGCATAACTGATGTAAGTGTCTGGTGTTAGAGTCTGCAGCTCACCTCTGTTGATCATGACTCGTCCATCAGAGTATAAAATCTCCTCCCTGCATGTATGTTAATATATTATTTTCATTTCTAATAAATGTTAAATAATATCATATTTACATTTTTTACCTCGATGTTTCATCAGTCTTGTGAACCACCCAGAAGTAGAGTTCACCCTCAATCTTTGACATTGTCTCCCTCACATCGACAGTCCTTGATATGTATGGCGACATCAATGCTTCAGATGGCTTCATCAAACCCCTGGCCCTTGTTTTGATATGGGAGTGATCTTCGACAACACTCTGCTTTAAATTAAACAATTATTTAAAATAGTAACTTTTTTTGTATTTTGCATGCTAATGAATAAATATAAAAATGCTGACTAAATGGTGTGTTACTGCTGCATTCAATAGTGCACATAATATAATGTGTTTTATGTGTATGCTGATGGAGTGAATGTTTTATGCTAATTTAAATGAGAAATAATGCTAACAATGCTTAAAGTTTTGTACCTTTCCCTTGCGCTTGTATGTTGCCATATTTTCTTTCAAGCTGCCCTCGTCAACTTTCTCTATCTCCTCCACAGTCATATTCTCTTTCAAGCTGCCCTCGTCATCTTTCTCTATCTCCTCCATAGTCTCTGTCTCCTCCACAGTCTTTGTCTTCTGCACAGTCTTCTCTTTCTGAGGTACGTGATATTAGTTTGTCATATAATAAATACAAGTTAATTTGTTTATATATTTGTATCTACCTCTGTTTCGTCAGGAACACTAGTTTGCTTCTGGCTATCATCATTCAATTCTTCTCCCTAAATGATGTTTTAAAAAGTGTCATATAAGAAGTGTGATATTTAATTAAATTTAAAATGTTTTAATGTATATAGTATTACCTCGCTCTCAATCGGCCTCTCTGATTCCTGAACAACTCTAGCTACATTCATCACCTTCTGCCAATCATCATTATCATCTTGTGTTAGGCCAATGCAAAGGCTGAAGTTGGGCATGTCATCTACATTCCTTTCATATGCAGCCCTCGTAGCAAGTGCCTTCTCAATCTCTTCTATTGCTGCGATGCGTTCTGGGTTGGACCAGAAGTCATCATCATCCTGTGTTGATTGTGATTGTTCTTTTGCAGCTACTTCAGGAGGTGTTGATGACATAGGCTTTCGCAGAAGAAGATTCTGCACTGTCTCTGATGTTTTCTTGAAAAACAGATTTTCAAACATGTTGTTCGGTGCTCCTTCAATCAATCCCAGTAGTCTTACCATGGCATCTGTCATGATCCTCGCTGTATTCATCATCGAGTCTGTGTAATCAGCAGCAGTGGAAGGTGGTTGCCTACTCTCTGCATGTGCTACATTGCTAGGACCTGGCTCATCAGTGGCCTTTACAGACGGCTTTATCTCTTCCTCAGCAAAGAGGTGTGGGTTATCATTGATGTAATCAACCATACCGTATCGTGGGCATGGGTATCCTCCTCCAAAACCTCCAGCTGCTATCTCTTATGACTGTCTCATTATTAAATCTGTAAATGTCCACCCGTCGAATGCTGGCAGAGACCTTGGGATTTCTCTATTGAACGACTCCACTCGGTCCACATAAAACATCTGTTGAATAGTATAAGAACAAGTAAATGAAGTTATGTTGGATTTTGATAAAATATGCTAACAAACAAGTAGATGAATGCTAATGTAGATGTAGAAATATGCTAACATAGATGTATAAGGATGCTAAAACTTAGTTTTTTATGCTTACCACTAGAAAGAGGATTGGCCCTGTGAAGTATCTATGCTTGTGTTGTTGCCACTTTGTTGTAGTGTCCACCAAGCACCTCACAACATATTCACACTAGTCATAGTTGATTACACTGTCAACATCATCAAAGTAATGCAAAAGCTGGGGGAAAAGATATCCATTCCCTGAACTCTCGACAAGACAGCTTGTAAGCAGTACCATGAACAGTCTTCGGAACCACTTCTCACCATCAAGTTCAACAAGTGTCTTATCATGAACATCTGCAACTGAAATTTTGTTGTATCCTTTGCCCATTTTATCCCTGAAGACATTTACAAAATCGCATGGTTCACTTCTCTTCATCTTTACTATCTTTCTCGGTCCTCTTAGGAATCCAAGTATGACACGTACATCCTCAGCATCAAAATGCAGCCATCTACCATTGTTTAGTTTTATCTCCCTGCTTTGTGTATCAAGGTTTTCCAGCAACCAATAAGCAAGCTTCTGTGGTACTACATTGATTGCGAATTTTAGTATGCTTCCAAAGCCTAATTCTTCAACCACTTTCTTTTGTTCTGGGTTCATTTGCTCTATAGCATGAGCAAGAGCTTTTGGAGGCGTCCTCATCTTGAGACCAGGTAAACTCTTAGAGAGTCTTGAATTATCTGATGAATTATCATCACTGTCTTCGCTGCTTGTGGCTTCATCATCGGCATCGTCTGCATTTTGTGTTTGATCTTGTATTTCCTCCTCTGGAGCAACTTCAACTTGTTTTTCATGTCTTCTTTTCGTTCTTCTTTCCTGTGCAATTAGCTCTTCTATATTTTCTTGATGTTCTTCTGTTGATTTTCGTTTGTTTTTATCTTCTGCAAATAATAGTAGAAATTATAACAATTAGTAACAAATAAAAGCTTTGTTAGCTAAAACAGATAACTATATGAATGACAGTATGAAAGACTCATCAACACACACATATGCATATGTAATGCTAATGAAAGCCATAGTGAATGCTAATTATGTACAACATCTATGCTCTATTCATTATTTATTTAAGAAGATGAATTTATACTCAAAATGAAACATAATCAATCAGTTGCAATTATGTATATGTAATGCTAAGGAAAGACAGACTGGATGTTAATGGTGTACAACATATATGCTTTATTCATTATTTAATTTAATATTATGATTTTATACTCAAAATGAAACAGAAACAAACTGTTATATATATGTAATGCTAACGAAAGCCAAACTCGATGCTGATGGTGTACAAAATATATGCTCTATTTATTGTTTAATTTAAGATAATCAATTTATATTCAAAATGAAACAGAACAAAACAGGATTAGTTATGTATATGAAATGCTAACGAAGGTCAGGCTCGATGCTAATGATGTACAAAATATATGTTTTATTCCTTATGTTTGGTTATCATTCAGGAGGATGGAATTTGTACTCAAAATTAAACAAAGAACAAATTACAACTTCAAATTAACCAGGAGAATGAACTTCTACTCAAAATCGAAACTCTCTGCATTTATTTAGGCATATCATCGTCTACTTTGAATTAAACGGATAGAATGTAGATTCAAAGTGCATGCTAATTATTTCAACTTTATTCATCTTTTCTCGAAAAATTGAACTCGAATGAAAAAAATTCTCGATTAATTTCTGTAATATTACCTTTTTTCGAAGTCTGAACCATTTTTTTGCTTCCAGCCATAATTTCTTCACGAGTTTCTTCTTCTTCGTTGATTTTCTTCCACAACAATGTCATCTTCTTCATCGATTCTCATTGTTAACAATGAAAACCCTAGCTTTGAATGTTTGGTTTCTCGGTTTTTGTTCTTCTTTTGTGTCTGTGAAGAAGTTTTCAGTTTTGAAGGGACGTGACTCTATTTTTCCATGATTATAGCTATCGTGTGTTAATTTTTTAAATTTGTTCCGAAAATACCCTTACTGAATTGGCGGTTTTTTTCACATTTGTGCTATTTACAGTTTTGCCACCGGATGGTTGGATTGATCTAAACCGTTTATTTTGTATGGATTTGTGGTGTGAGATTTGTTCTCATTTCTCACACAAGGGGTTATTTTTATATAACCCTACCCCTATATATATATATATTAATTTAAAATATAAATATTTTATATAATTATCTAATTTTTTTAAATACACCAGAATTCATAGTTTTTTTTTATATATAAATAGAGTCTAATATTGATATGTTTTTATAAATTTGACACTGGTTAAATATGTAATTTACATTTTATGTACTCGTAATTTAAAATTTCACTTGTTTTCATTATAGTTTATCTATTTTATTTTATTTTAACTCTTGTAATTTTCATTTTGTTGTCAAGTAAATTATGAATTTATAATTGTTTAAGTTCTTTTTTTTGGAATTATGAATTCCAAGAATATATCTAATAAATTAATTAAGATTTTTTAAATACAGTAAAAAATTATTAATAATATGTTATTAAAAAATAAAATGATAAATATTTTATGTAAATCAGAAGAAAGATAAATTATAATTTTAATTACTGTATTTTTTAAAAAACAATAAAACATTATTATTAATAATATGTTATTAAAAAATAAAATGATAAATATTTTATGTAAATTGGAAGAAATAGAAATTAATATTTTATTTGAAAATCAGTTTGTATGAGTGTCACTGATGGAGTGAAAATTTTAAAAGGTTGGAGGTTGTAGATATGGAGGAGAGAAAAATTAATATTTTATTTTGAGGTTGAGTTGAATGAGTGTCATTGATGTGGATAGCCTAATAACCAGAGATCAAAATTCATCTATCTATACTATAAAATGGAGTTCCCTAAAAAAATGTTGACTTAAATTGTTGAAAATCTTTCAAACCCAATCTTTAGTTTATTCCATTTGTACAAATATTTGATGTTGTTATTCTTCACAATATTCAACAGTCCATTTTTGCATTTGTGAAACTGTAAAATTATTTTAACCTTATAAGCGTTAATTTGTACAAATGTTCACTATCAATATGTAAATTTTGAAATTTTGGAACACAAGTGTAAAAGCACTCAACGTTGGGCACTAAAATGCAATCAACCATATTTTAATGAAAATTAAATGAAGATTGATATATAATGAAGACATGTAGGCTACATTATTATAGTTTCTTAAATTGGAATTTTTATGTTTCAATATATATTTATTAACACTATTTTGATTACATTTATTTTACATACAACATAATTATCAATATCTTAAGAGTTAAATCTAACAAATTTATATAAATATACAACCCTAAAAACCTTTAAAATGAAATATAAGTTGTTATTATTCACATATATTTTTCATAAATTTTTAGTCACGGTCAATTATATATGGTTGTTTCACGAGTCACAAGTCACGTTGATTTGAAAGTTATTATTTGTGAAAATGATGATAATGTAACAAATATTATTACAAATGTTGTATACATACGAGTGTTGCACAATTTATAATATAATATTTTGTTTGCAGTTGTTTATTAATTATTTGAACTTATCAAGTAAACTATTATTTGAATTGAGTTTGACATCATAAATGAACTCGTGCATCGCACGGGTGGAAATCTAGTAAAAAAGATATGTCAAATTTGAGATCTATCCCCTCTTCTCTAAATTAAGAAATAAAATAAAATAATTTATTGACTATGACAAACTAAATATCTCTTACTTTGTATTAATTCATTCAATTCTAATTTACATGGATATAAAAAATATTACAGTAAATAAAACATAAAATTGACAAGCATTGTACATTTTTTTTTTCAAGAAAACTGAAAATAAAACAAAGCATACAAATTTATAAAAAAAATATAAAAAAAAATCAGAAATCATTAATTATTAAAACAAATGATTCGGAATGCTGATGAACTTAGAAA
Organism: Perilla frutescens; assembly: GCA_026008535.1. NCBI lineage: Eukaryota > Viridiplantae > Streptophyta > Magnoliopsida > Lamiales > Lamiaceae > Perilla > Perilla frutescens. The sequence continues at coordinate 30,412,461 of BRKX01000017.1, read as the reverse complement.
AAACTTTTAAAAGGAAGTTTGAAAAAAAAAAACTAATATAAACTATTTAAATACGAGAAATTTATTATTTTTTCAAGAGTTAGTTAATTACTTAGACATAATCCATATAATTTTATAATAATTTAAAAGTATTATTAATATTATAAAAAATCATAAAATATACAAAACTTACTAATTAGCAATGAAATAGTTCCTGAGATGATACTCAATTTTTTTTTCACAAATATTCATAAAATAAAACTTATATGATATTAAATAAAATAAAAAAATTTAAAATATCTTTAAGGTTATTGCATTCTCATTTCCTTCCTACATTTTTCCATCGAAATTAATTTGTATTTTATCTACCATAATGGGTAGTCATAGAGATTAATAAAATGGGAAATTGGAATAAAAACAAGGAAAATTAATTTTCCTCGTGACAAAAGCGGCACCTTTAATTTTATAGAAAGCTCAGAAATCTCTAGAACAGACCAGAAGAGGAAAGAAGAAACTAGAGTCCTCCGACGTCGACGACCACAATTGAAGGAGAAAATGCAAGAACTTTCCAGGCTTCTCAACTCTCCACTATTTAATCACCTGCTCCTGTCATCCCCCTCCGTCCAATCAGATCTGTTATTACATTCACACCATATTTCCACAATCATCTTTCGAATTCTCTGCATTTTCGTAGATCCTTTGATTTTTTTTCTTTTTTCTGTGGTAGCACTGTTTATTGTTGTCATCGGTACTGTCAATGGCGGGAAAGGGCGAAGGTCCGGCGATCGGAATCGATTTGGGGACGACTTATTCGTGCGTGGGAGTGTGGCAGCACGACCGCGTTGAGATTATCGCCAATGATCAGGGCAACCGCACGACGCCGTCTTATGTGGCGTTCACCGACACTGAGCGTCTCATCGGAGACGCGGCGAAGAATCAAGTCGCCATGAATCCTGTCAACACTGTTTTCGGTGAGTTTACTCCTCTATTATTTGATTTGTTGCCGAGCTGTTTCATCTGTTGATGTTTAGGGTTTTGCTTTCTTTTCTGCCATTGTGTGTGCACTCTGTAGATTTGACTATCTGCTGTAATAATATGTTTCTTTAAGATTTTGGTTATATAGTTTAGCTTGTGTTACCCCTCTTATTTTGTGCTTTAGTATATTCGTATTCAAACCGGTCTTAGTTGATCGGTTGGAATTCACCAACACTAAACGAGAACTGTTTCAGTGAATTAGCGATTTACAAGTTTCATCCATCTAATTGAACCTTGTTCTCATAATGATTCGGGATGAATAAACAATTAGAGAATATGTAATTCCATTATTTTCGAATGTTGGACTGTAAGGAAATTTCCGCCTTCGTCAGTTTCAAATACTTACTTCTTGTTGCTTGTTTTGTGTTGCAGATGCGAAGAGGTTGATCGGTCGCAGATTCAGTGACTCATCGGTTCAGAGTGACATGAAACACTGGCCATTCAAGGTCATTCCTGGCCCCGGTGACAAGCCTATGATCGTCGTAAACTACAAAGGGGAAGAGAAACATTTTTCAGCTGAGGAGATATCCTCAATGGTGCTCAACAAAATGAAGGAGATCGCTGAGGCATATCTTGGATCCACTGTCAAGAATGCTGTCGTCACTGTGCCTGCTTACTTCAACGACTCTCAGCGACAGGCAACCAAGGATGCTGGAGTAATTTCCGGCCTCAATGTTATGAGGATCATCAATGAGCCTACGGCTGCAGCTATCGCATATGGTCTGGATAAGAAAGCTACTAGCTCTGGGGAAAAGAATGTGCTTATTTTCGACCTTGGAGGTGGTACATTTGATGTGTCTCTACTAACGATTGAGGAGGGAATTTTTGAGGTGAAGGCTACTGCTGGTGATACTCATCTTGGAGGTGAGGACTTCGATAACAGAATGGTGAATCACTTTGTTCAGGAGTTCAAGCGGAAGAATAAAAAGGATATTAGTGGGAATCCGAGGGCTCTCAGGAGATTGAGGACTGCTTGTGAAAGGGCAAAGAGGACCCTTTCATCGACTGCACAAACTACAATTGAGATTGATTCCTTGTTTGAAGGGATTGATTTCTATTCAACTATTACTCGTGCTAGATTTGAGGAGCTAAACATGGACTTATTCAGGAAATGTATGGAGCCAGTTGAGAAATGCTTGAGGGATGCAAAGATGGATAAGAACAGCGTCCATGATGTTGTGCTCGTTGGTGGCTCGACTAGGATTCCAAAGGTCCAGCAGCTGTTGCAAGACTTCTTTAACGGCAAAGAGCTTTGCAAGAGCATTAACCCTGATGAAGCTGTTGCATATGGTGCTGCTGTACAAGCTGCGATCTTGAGTGGTGAAGGCAACGAGAAGGTGCAGGATCTGCTTCTTTTGGATGTTACTCCGTTGTCTCTTGGTCTTGAAACTGCTGGAAGTGTGATGACGGTATTGATACCGAGGAATACAACAGTACCAACAAAGAAGGAGCAGATATTCTCCACATACTCCGACAATCAGCCTGGTGTGCTGATTCAGGTGTATGAGGGTGAAAGGACCAGGACAAGAGACAATAATTTGCTAGGGAAGTTCGAGCTCTCAGGCATCCCACCGGCACCCAGAGGAGTTCCTCAAATCAATGTGTGTTTTGACATTGATGCGAATGGAATCTTGAACGTGTCAGCAGAAGACAAGACGACTGGGCAGAAGAGCAAGATCACCATCACCAATGATAAAGGCAGGCTGTCCAAGGAAGAAATTGAGAAAATGGTGCAGGAGGCTGAGAAGTATAAGTCGGAAGATGAGGAGCATAAGAAAAAGGTCGAGGCCAAAAATGCATTGGAGAACTACGCTTACAATATGAGGAACACAATCAAAGATGAGAAGATTGCAGCCAAACTTCCAGCCGACGATAAGAAGAAGATTGAGGATGCTATCGAGGCTGCTGTAGTATGGTTGGACTCGAACCAGCTTGCAGAGGCTGATGAATTTGAAGACAAGATGAAGGAGCTCGAAGGCATTTGCAACCCTATTATCGCCAAGATGTATCAGGGTGCCGGTGGTGCTGATATGGGAGGAATGCAAGATGATGGCCCCTCAATGGGTGGCAACGGTGGTGCTGGCGGCCCCAAGATTGAAGAAGTAGATTAAGGGAATTATGTTGATTGGCAGGTTGTCTGGGTTATACTTGTTCTGCAACAGTTTTTAGTTTTTGTTTCTGCTTTTTTTTTTTCTTTTTTTCTTTTTTTCTTTTTTTCTTTGGGATGTGAGAGACAGTTTTTGGTGTACGCGATCTTCTTTGCTTATGATATCTGCATGCTTGCACTGCCGATGCAGTAGCTAGCTGAAAACCTTTTCTATGTTTCTCATGTGTAATTGTTTGATAATACAAATTATTTCTCATATTAATTTCGATCTATTCAAGTGAAAGATGAAACTAAGTTACAAAAAAGAATTTTACTGGCCTTTTTCCAGAAAGAGAAACCGTGTGATTCAATGATTCCGATTTTATTTTCTTTTGATTTGTCGATTTATTAGTTCATGATATAATCTTATTTTCAATGCGTCATCCGCGTGATTAATTATAATAGTACCCCCTTCCTAATTATATGGATTATGCCTAATTTGAGCCAACTCTATCAATTCACCATCTGCTAAAACCACATTTAACTTGTTTATGCTCAACAACAGCCTCCAACTCTTCTGCATTGGGATTCTCTACTTCATGACTTTCGGTGGGAATTGGAAAGAGATGAAGCATGAAGGGAGCAATTGGAGGAGGGTGCAGAAGAATAAAAGAGCAGTTGAGGTGTTTGACGGCAAAATTGACAAATGTTACATATTTTATTTTGAGGACCTTTAGAGCTAATTTAAAAGTTCGAGCGACTATTTTGACCAAAAATTAAAACAATGTCCTACTTGAACCTTGACATATAGTTTAGGGTCCCGATTAATCATTTTCGCTTATAAGAATTATGAAATAATAATAATAATAATAAAATATTTAAACCGATTTTCAAATTATTTTTTTTAAATATGATAAAATAATATCATACGACATGATTATTTGTAAATATTCCATATATTAATTATATGTTTTTGGTTCAATGGAAATAGTTAAACCCATGGGGTTGGTGGAATGACTATTCCCTTACTTTTAGGAATAACGATTCATTCGAAAATGGTGATTCTCAATTTTAAGTCATACCGATCATATGAACAGGAATGAGCATAAGAATGACAATTCCATTCTATCATACCAATCAGTTCTTTAATTTTCGAAAAAAGATGCTAAGTGTGCCAATAATCCCAATCTTTTTCGTTAATCCAAGTTTAAAATTCAATTGTTTTGACATTGTTTTAAAAAATTGACGGTCAAATCAAAACCCCTTTGTAAAGATAAACAATTTGTTAGTTGAATAGAATGTCAATTAAATTTATAAGAAATTGGGGATTGCCGAATAATTCTCAAATTCAAAATTGATGCATATTTTAAAACTCATCTATATATTATCTAAAAGTAAGATAGTCGCTTAAAATAGAAATCATAAGTTTTCCTGCCCAAAATATATTACCAAATATATAAATAGTTAATATAAAATAAAAATAAATTATTAGAAAATATTTTTTTTAATAATATTTCTAATAATTTCCATAAATAATGAATTAAAACATAATCTTAATTTGAAACTTAATTGATTTTATATAATTATATATCATAATCTTTATATTTATAATATATATTAAGTAATGCAATGTTTCATACATCAACAGAAAAATACGTTGCTTTTCCCATCTATTTGACATTTTCTGTTTTAGAAATTAATTATATAATATTAAAAAATCTCAAAATTTAATTTAATATTAAATTATTCATTCAATTTTGTAGTTATAATTTACATAAAACCAATACCATAAAATCCGGCTAAAATTTTCCTTAGATTGTTTTATGATTACCCTAATTATGCGGATAAATATGTTTGGTAAAAAAAAATATGGTTAAATATTTCTTAACTATTCTATAATTGATTTAAATATATATAAGGTCAGTTGCAAAAAAAAATATATCCTTAAATAATGACATTAAAATTTATGGTTAAAATGCATGGATATATTACATTAATAGATTTACCATAATTAAAATATTAATTCGTACATGTTAAATCTATTAACATTAACATTACCCCCAACAAATAAATTCATATAATATATAGATGCACCATATGGATATATTAAGGTTAACTTAAAGAAATAGTTGGGCGGATTGTAAGCTAAAACTATTTATACGGGTGTGTTTGCGCGCGTATGTGATTATCAAATCAATACCAGTAAAAAATGGAATATATATTGATATCGATATATGTTATATGGGTATCATAATTACTTATATATATATATATTAATTTATTAAATCGTTAATTTGATTGATTAACAATTGGTTAATGTAAATAACTTTATATTATAAGAATACACTCAATATATTATATTCTCTCCATAATATGATTGATATGCATGATTTTACCTATTATTTTGTATTCTACTGATGTTATAAATATGAGGTGTAGAAAACTTGGTTACATAATTATCTCATCAGAAAAATTGTAAAATTTATCTCACAATATATTTTTCTTTATTGCATATCCTACAAGAAAAGTATCAACATGATTTTAGTCTCCAATGACGATTCTCTGATTTCGATAAAAATGGTTGGATTCCAACAAAGATAAATAATCCGCATTGATCCTTTCAAGTGGGCTCTATTTTGTAGTTTGTGCCTAATTGTAAATTCATGTATAAAGCAAAATCAATGGTCAATTGAAATTGCTTCACCACACTTTTTTTTTCTTGTGTAGGTAAAACTTACATTGATTTGTTTTTTAAATAAGTTATTGATTTTAATTATCTTATGCATTTTCATAGACATCTCGCTTATGTACTTTTTTGTAGTGTACTTTTCGAACTACGAAAATAAAAATCTCACTTTGTTGAATTAAGAAATACGACAAAAAAATATTGTAACAAAGGAGAAGATGTCAAAGAGAATAATATTTTTTCCTTTTTTGGCGGCAGACACTGAAAAAGCAGTTCAAGACTAGAAGAGAAAGAAATAATGTGATGTTACGTCTCGAAAATACTGATATTTTGTATTTGAAATTATAATTTTGTTGGACTTTATGTTTGTAATTTGTTATCTGAGATTCATCAATTTGGTCCAAAATAATAACTGTGGATTAACAAATTATTTTATTGGGGCACCTATATATTATTTTTATTTATTAGTTGGTTCAAGTTTATTTCAACGGTAAATTAAATGTGAAAATGGTTGTAGTTTTGATAATTTTGATATAATATGACAATCCATTGCTTCTTTTCTAATGTTAAAATTAACTTGCATTTATAATTAGCAATATATATTATCTAAAAATATAATGTTTAAGCACATGCATTCTTATCTATATTTATTTTATTAACAAATAATATTTAATATTTAAAAATTGAATATTTATATGTATTTTCGTTAAGCTTTTATATTCCTATTATGTTTGCACAATATTCCACCACAATTGTATATATTTGATTTGATATCATTAACTATAGAAATATATTTTATTATATATATAATAGAGTTGATTTCATTGGGTAAATAATTTGTTAATGTAATTGATTTATGATGATAACTCTTTCAATGTAGTTTGTTAGAGAATATGCAATGTAAGAAAAATTCAACAAATAAATGAATTACATTATTATTTATATTTGTATTATAGTCCTATATGTAGTGAATTCATATTTCTACATTCTACCCAAATATATAATTTTTAAGAATTAATGAAAATAACATGTTTCTTTATTGCCAAGAATTTGATGATTAATATATTTATATTTTTTAGAATAACATATCTTAGATTTTTCTTATAAAAATAAAATAAAATACAACAATATCTTGTTTTTTTACTTGGGAGAAATGGGGGAGCAGCAAGTTATGAATACAATACGTCTCATTTTTACACATGGATTTCCATCTGAGACGTCTCTGGTCTCTAGCCAAAATGTCTCCCTTTTACACATAAGCTTCAATCATTTGAGTGTTCTCGAGGTCTCCACTCGAGAGTCTTATTTTTTACACTTGACTTGGGTGTCCCCAAAGTCCAATAAAAACTTAGCTTAAATATTTTTATTATATTTCTTTCATAATTATAATTTCTAAAATTATAATAATAAGTGTGCATATTTCTTCCGTGCATTGCACGGCGGATCATTCTAGTATTAATTTATAATAATATATAACTAAAAATCATCATTTTTAACGCAAACAATAAAATAAATTAAATTACTATCAAATTTAGGGATATTGATTCTATGTGGTGGGTAAATTCCATACCACCATTATGGATAGTGCTTTTTTTTTCAAGTATATATAAAAGTAATATTTTAAGGTGTTATTTTATTGATGTGAGAACTAAAAAATGTTTTTTCTGTAATTATTTTTATATATAGGGAGTGGTTTTAGAGAAAATCAATCCTGGTATGAGAATTAAGAAACCCTTCAATTTTAAAATTTGATGGTTTAGATTTGATAAAAAAAAAAAGATGGCATAGCTGTAAATAAAAGAAACGTGGTGGCATCTTCATAATTTTATCAATATCAAGGTCAAATTAAAATAAAGCAGATTTTCTGAGCGCGTGCTAACAAAGATAGAATCATGTGCTAATAAAGATATTGACGATGCTAATATAAGGGAAAATTATATGCTCCCCCTGGGTAATACCCGAGGCCTGTTAGGATTGTGCCACCTGTCCCACTATCCCATAAATACTTTTTATTTAAATAATTCATATATAATGCTCTAAATACGTTGTATTTTGCAGGAAATACATCCATCCACCTATTGAGACACTTTTCAGAATAATGCCTCAAAAGGACCTGGGGCCCCACCTCCAATGTCGACAAACTTCATACTTTCCGATTCCGACGGCCTTGCCAGAATTTTTTCATGTCGGCAACTTCGCCAAAATCTGAAGGGACATTTGAGCTTCCAGATCCACATATTTTCAGATTTTTTGAAGATCATTTGACAATCAAAATTAATTTGTTTTGATATTTGCCTAAACCCTAATTTTTTTAAATTGGCGCCCAAATTATTCTCTCACCAGAAAAAGTGATTTTATATCGAATATATTTTTCACTTTCACGGACGGCCTTCTGCGACTCTTCTCCTTCTTCCTTCTCTCTCTTTTCGTTTGGCCGTTCGTCACCGCCAGTGCAGCTATCGTTGTCTTCCGAGGCTCCACAGGAGTGTATGAAGATTCTATGAAATGTAGCTATTTTGCTATGGAATTAGGGTTTGTAGTAATCGGAGAATCAAAGTTTGTAAGCTTTTATTTTATCAGAAATCATTCAGATCAAGTTCACAATACAGGAATACTTTGTATTTATACAAACTACAAGCTTGCTAACTACGTTACTCTAACATCAACGGTTAAGATCATAGCATAGTAACTGCTCCTAATCGCACGGTTGACGCTCCTGAATGCAGTGGTCCTAGCTGGGAGATTACAGACTTATGACACGTGGCATGTCTCTCTTTATACTCCCTTGTATGCATTGCAACTAAGCTGTGCTTCATATCTTTCTTTCTCCAACGTTGCATGGAACTGCATGGAAAACACCAAGCTTAGAACTTCCAAAATCAACATCCCCCTTCATACCCAATCTTATGCACATCATTAAGATTGAGTCTGGAGAGTAGTGATTTGAACTGAAGACCTCCCAATGCCTTGGTAAATATATCAGCCAACTGTAAACGAGTAGACACATATACAGGTAACACAAAACCAGATCTGAAATGAAAACGAGCAAAATGACAATCAAGATCTAAGTGTTTTGTCCGATCATGATACACTTGGTTTTGTGTTATCTGGATAGCTGCCTTATTATCACAGAACATCTGTATAGGAGTAGGAACCTTGATACTCAAATCTTGAAGTACATAAGAAATCCATAGCAACTCTTTAACAACATAACTCAAACTCCTATATTCTGCTTCAGCAGTTGATAATGCAACTGTGGTTTGCTTTTTGCACTTCCAAGATATTAGACAGCTTCCTAGTGATATACAGTAACCAGAAAGTGACCTCCTACTATCTGCACAAGTTCCCCAATCTGCATCACAATATCCTTCAACATGAAACTTGGCAGAAGAAGAGTAGTATAGACCAAGAGAAGGTGTCCCTTTAAGGTATCTTAACACATGCATAGCTGCCTCCCAGTGACTCTTGGTGGGAGAATTGACATATTGGCTGAGTTGTTGAACATCAAAGGCTATATCTGGTCTTGTAAGATTAAGATATAATAGCTTGCCCACAACCTTCCTGTAAGTATCTGGTTTAGTCAAGGGATTCCCTTTGTGGTGTGACAGAGATAATCCTGGAGGAAAAGATGTCTATACGGGCTTACTATCTAGCATTCCTACTACTGACAACAAATCGAGGATGTATTTTCTCTGACAAAGATAGAACCCTGACTTAGATTTAGTTATTTCTATTCCAAGAAAATATCTTGCCTCTCCAAGATCTTTTATGGTGAACTGATTATGCAGAGATTGCTTGACTTGATTTATGACCTCTACAGATGGTCCTAGTAGCAATATATCATCCACATAAACTAATAAACCAAGAAATGACTGCCCAGACCCCTTTACAAACAAGCAACTGTCATTTTCAGATTGTGAAAAACCCAAACTCAATAAATGCTTACTGAATTCAGTATTCCACTCTCTGGATGCTTGCTTAAGTCCATAGAGGCTCCTTTTCAGTTTGCATACATCTCTTGTATTGCCTTTCCCATATCCCTGTGGAAGTTTCATATATATTTCATCAGTGAGATGTCCATGTAAGAAAGCATTGTTGATATCAATCTAGTGAATATGCCATTAATTTTGAGCAGCTATAGCAAAGAATACTCTTACTGTGACAGCTTTAGCCACTGGTGAGAAGACCTCAGTATAATCAATCACATACTCTTGATTATACCCTTTTGCTAATAGCCTTGCTTTGTACCTTTCCACAGTCCCATTAGATTTAAGTTTGATCTTGTATACCCACTTTGATCCAATGGCATGCTTTCCCTCTGGCAGTGGTACAATATCCCATGTTTCATTTTCTTCTAGAGCAGCAATTTCTTTGGCCATAGCATCTTCCCATTCCTTTGACTGACAAGCATCCTTGTAACTAGCAGGTTCATTTAGTGACTGAACACTCATAAGAAACACACCATCATCAGAATTCACATATTCAGAAATTTGATAAGGAAAAGTTGCAGGCATATAAGCTTGTTTCATAGTGTGATTACAATCATAATCCTTTAGATAAGCTGGTAACTCATGTGCTCTGCTACTTTTCCTTACAATTTGTTGTTCTGCTGCAACAGGTAACTCATTTTCTGGAGACACAATCTCCTGAGATTGATCCTGATCATCCTGAGATGAAGTTGGACAACACTCTGGGTCAGATGCATGTTGTGAATCAAGAATACCATCACTCTCTGGTGATATACATTCTGAAGGATTGATATCAGTAGTTTGTGGTAGAGTTGTTGATCTGGTTGAGGTAGGTGAAAGATTCTGATTAAAATCAGTATGAGGAAGAACTGTAGGATTGTCAAAAGTAGAAAATGGTAGAGAAGGAAATGTATTATCCTGAGTTTGCAAAGGAAATACATTAGAACAGAAATCAACATCCTTGCTAATGCATACTGTTTTGGTTTGTAAATCAAAGATTAAATATCCTTTGTGGTTAGGAGAGATTCCTAGAAAAACAGAAGCCAAACTTCTAGGAGAAAACTTTGTCTTATGGGGTGACAGGTTACTCCTATAGGCTAAGCAACCAAAGGGTTTTAGAAGAGCTATATCTGGTGTATGTCCAGTGAGCAAATGTATAGGAGAATCCCAATTCAGGATAATACTAGGTAATCGATTAATAAGCCAAGTGGCATGAAGTATAGAATAACACCAAAACTGAGAAGGTAATCTACTCTTAAACATGAGGGCTCGAGCTACCTGAAGGAGATGCTTGTGCTTCCTCTCCACAATCCCATTCTGTTGTGGGGAGTAAGTACATGAACGCTGATGATGAATCCCATGATCAGCAAATAGTTGAGTCGTCTGTGAATTAACAAATTCAGACCCATTGTCAGTTCTAATACTCTGAATAGATTTATGGTATTGAGTCTGAACCATAATAAGAAACTTCCTTACAAGCTGTTAAACCTGTGCTTTGCTTTGGAACAAGAAAGTCCATGTAACTCTGGAACAATCCTCCACAACTGTGAGGAAATAAGGGGTATTAGTAACACTTTCTTCTCTGCATGGACCCCAAACATCCATATGAACCAAAGTGAAAAGAGCTGAGCTTCTTCTTTGTAAAATAGGAAAAGGCTTCCTTTGTTGTTTAGCTTCATGACAAACTCTGCAGTTTTTGAGAACTTGAAAATCATCCTCTCGAGCTCTTTTCTGAAAACCATCTATATGCTGCATGGTAGTTGTAGAAGGATGTCCTAACAGAATATGTAAGTCCTGCATGGTGTATTGACTAGCTACTGATCCAGCTAGCACCTGTTCTTGACAACCTTGTGGAAATATGTAAAGAGAACCTTTCATTCTACATATTCCCAGCACCTGATCAAGGCATCTCTTCTCAATTATACAATGAGAAGATAAGAATTGAACTTTTCCATCAATGTCTCTGGATAATTGTCCCACAGATAAAAGATTATGAGTGAAGTCAGGGGCATATAACACATTGTCAAGTGTAATATAATCATTCAACTTTGCATTGCCTGTTATAAAAGCCCACAAATGGCTCACATCTGGTAAGAAAATTTGTAATGGCTGTTTCAGTCTTTTTAAACCCACCAACAGACTCAAATTGCAGCACATATGATTGCCGGCTCCGGAGTCAATGATCCATTCATTCTTTCTAATCCCAGTTGAAATTCCAAAAGCATAATGCCCTCCTAAATCCACATCAGGACCAAAGTCAACTTCTGCTAAATGTGTTGTTTTGACATCACCCTCTGCTCTCAAGCCTTTCTTGTAGTATGCAGTCATGAGTTTTGCAATATCAGCTTGCATCATTTTATTTAAACTCTCCATATTATCAGATTCATCTTCTGATTTATGGCCTTTCTTATACTTCTCAGGTGTGGCAGATGGATCTCCTTCATCTACAACACAATTAGCCTTTCCTTTTCCTCTGTCAGCTTTAAATTTCTTGTACCAATCTGGTACACCAACTAACTCAAAGCATTCACTCTTGATGTGCCCAGTTCTACCACAGTGATCACATCTAAGTTTTGCTTTCTCTTCCTTAGTTAATCTCTTCTTGAAACCATCTCTGTGATAACCTTTATTATTATAGGAATACCTGGCACTATGTTCTGCATTATTTGAATAGTGTGTGGACACAAGGATTTTCTCCTCTACCTGTAAGACCATGGCATATGCTTGGCTTACGTTTGGTAGAGGGTTCATTATTAAGATTTGTTGCCTAATGTTATCATAAAAATCATTTAGGCCCATCAAAAATTGCATCATCTTCTCCTCTTCCATATCTCTTTGATTGTCTTCATACGCATCACAGGAACATATCTTTGAATTCTTAAGGAGAGATAATTCATCCCAGAAACCATGCAAACTATTGAAATAAACCATGATAGACTGTGTCCCTTGAGTGTAGGTGGCTATATCTCTTCTAAGTTTATACAAGCGTGGCCCATTTCTAGTACCAAACCGACGGTGTAGGTCATCCCATAATTCTTTGGAGGTTTCTAAATTTTGAAACCCTCGAGACATATCTTTCTGCATGGAATTGCTTAGCCAATTGAAAATTAAAAAATCTACCCTCACCCACTGCATATAGTCCATAGAATTTCTAGGTGGCTTGCAAATACTTCCATCGATCAATCCTAGTTTATTCCTAGAAAGTAATCCTCGTTTGACAGCACGGCACCAATTATGGAAATTCCGCCCGTCAAACAGATCAGTGGTGAGTACCATACCTGGTAACTCACTCGGATATATGTATAGAACATCATTTGCCATCATTCTGCTAGCATTGAGCTCCTACTGTGGTGTGCCGCTGTTGCTTCCATCAGATTTTTGCATATTGATCCGTGGTAACGTCGGCGCCGGCGTTCGAAGTGTATCCACCGCAATCTGTGAATTCCGTCTTTCTTCTCCGGCCGCACTGGATTCAGTGTGAGAATTGTGCCCCGAGTTTTCACCGAGTTCCTCATCCCTCGCCATTCTCCATGAAAATGTTGTGAATTAACACAATATGAATCAGTGATTCAAGTGATTAATCAGTAATATGAACAATCACTCACAACCAAGCTCTGGATACCATGAAGATTCTATGAAATGTAGCTATTTTGCTATGGAATTAGGGTTTGTAGTAATCGGAGAATCAAAGTTTGTAAGCTTTTATTTTATCAGAAATCATTCAGATCAAGTTCACAATAAAGGAATACTTTGTATTTATACAAACCACAAGCTTGCTAACTACGCTACTCTAACATCAACGGTTAAGATCATAGCATAGTAACTGCTCCTAATCGCACGGTTGACGCTCCTGAATGCAGTGGTCCTAGCTGGGAGATTACAGACTTATGACACGTGGCATGTCTCTCTTTATACTCCCTTGTATGCATTGCAACTAAGCTGTGCTTCATATCTTTCTTTCTCCAACGTTGCATGGAACTACATGGAAAACACCAAGCTTAGAACTTCCAAAATCAATAGTGTACCATCGAAGTTCGCTTCCTTTATTAAAGAAGATTTTGTGATATTTTTTATGTTGCATCGGCTAGGGTGGATAGTAATATGGCTGTAGATCCATTTTCCTCTTATGAGCGAATCGTTCACGGGATTGCTCAATGCGCCGGCGACCCACCTGGGCTCTGACGACCACCATTAAAAGCAAATGGGTTAGGCTACAGACACTGTAAGTTCATCTCGTTCATCAATTGTTGTCTCCATTATTTTCTGGTTTTTCTTGTAGTGAGTGTTGAGGATTTTGAATTTTACTATCAGATACGGAAAAATTTTGAATTTGAATTTTTATTGTTTTGCATTTCTTCTCCTTGCATATTTTCCCTGTTCCAATTTGAGAAAATTCCCTCCAGCAGCCGTTCTGTTTTGTTTCTTGTGAGATGTTGACCGCTGACCGCTGCAAGAGTGTCCACACGCTCCCTCCGCTATACTATGTCTTTTGCTCGTTTTTCGTAGCTCCGATCTTGAAAGCATTAGGCTAAGATGAATGTATTGCGGAAATGGCTGGACCTATTGCTCTTGTGTTTATCTGTTTTTCTCCATTAATGCACATCTCTCTACTAATGCGCCGGGGTAGGCTTATTTTGCTCATGTTGTTATGGTGAAATCCCGTATTTATCAGAACTCTCGACGTGGTTTTGTTGATGCCATTTAATTTGCATTGCTAGCATTGATTTGTTGTATAATACAACGCTAATTCTGTTGATAGGAAATATGGAAAATGTTGAGGTTGCAATTGATATTGTTTCTATTTGGTAATAAACCTTCATAAATCTTAATTTTTTTCTTTAATTTTGTCGAATAATTCTTCTGATTTCATGTTGTTTGCAGCCTTAACAAACAGTGGCTAGGCTCATATGATCTCCTTAGGTTCACGGATCTCCAAGGTAATAAACTAGTCATTTGCATGATTTGTAGTTATTTTTTTTAGTTATTGCCTTACATGTATATTCTGCTTCGACCAATGTAGTGTTCGTGTATCTAACGAGCCAAGAAGGAGAAATGGTAGAGCAGTGAAATTCGTGATTTTGATGATAATTGTGACATTGGTCGACTCAAACTCTGATTGATCCCTGACTCCGTCTACGACAATGTAACTCAATAGTTGTAAAATCTATCACCAATACAGTAAAGTTATATTAGATTAGTAAAATTAGTGAAAAATATTCTGAGATTTGTAAGTAATTACAAATTTGTTATAATGTTACATTAGATTAGTAAATAATTTTGGAGTTTGAAAAATAATTTTTTCATATTGGCACATACGTCGACAATTATGTTTTAGTTTATTTTATGAAATGTTCGGTATCGGCAAATTTTTTATTGTTATTAAAAATTTATGTTATGGGAGAAAATGACATCGGCAATTAAATATTTTAGTTTGATTTTTTCTCCATGTCGGCACATTAGTCGGCAATGTTTTTTGAGTTATTTTAATGAAATATTCTTTATCGGCATATTTTTTATTGTTGTTACAAATTTATTTTATGGGTCAAATTAATATCGGTGATGAAATATTTTAATTTCAATTTTTTTTCCATATTGCCACATTAGTCAGCAATGTTTTTTGAGATATTTTAATGAAATATTCTTTATCGGCATCATTTTTATTGTTGTTGCAAATTTATTTTATGGGTGAAATTGACACTGGCAATGAAATATTTTAATTTCAATTTTTTTTTTCCATATCGGCACATTAGCCGGTAATTTTTTTGAGTTATTTTAATAAAATATTCTTTATCGGCATCATTTTTATTGTTGTGGCAAATTTATTTTTTGGGTCAAATTGACATAGGCAATGAAATATTTTAATTTCAATTTTTTTTTTCCATATCGGAACATTAGTCGGCAATGTTTTTTGAGATATTTTAATGAAATATATTCTTTATCGGCATCATGTTTATTGTTGTTGCAAATTTATTTTATGGGTGAAATTGACATCGACAATGAAATATTTTAATTTCAATTTTTTTTTCATATCGGCACACTAGTCGGCAATTTTTTTGAGTTATTTTAATAAAATATTCTTTATCGGCATATTTTTTATTGTTGTTGCAAATTTATTTTATGGGTGAAATTGATATCGGTAATGAAATATTTTAATTTCAATTTTTTTCCATATCGGCACATTAGCCGGTAATTTTTTTGAGTTATTTTAATGAAATATTCTTTATTGGTATCATTTTTATTGTTGTTGCAAATTTATTTTATGGGTAAAATTGACATAGGCAATGAAATATTTTAATTTCAATTTTTTTTTCCATATCGGCACATTAGTCGGCAATATTTTTTGAGATATTTTAATGAAATATATTATTTATCGGCATCATGTTTATTGTTGTTGCAAATTTATTTTATGGGTGAAATTGACATCGGCAATGAAATATTTTAATTTCAAATTTTTTTTCCATATCAGCACACTAGTCGGCAATATTTTTTGAGTTATTTTAATAAAATATTCTTTATCGGCATATTTTTTATTATTGTTGCAAATTTATTTTATGGGTGAAATTGACATCAGCAATGAAATATTTTAATTTCAATTTTTTTTTCCATATCAACACATTAGCCGGTAATATTTTTTGAGTTATTTTAATGAAATATTCTTTATCGGCATCATTTTTATTGTTATTGTAATTTTATTTTATGTGTGAAATTGAGTTATTGAGTTGAATTAGATAACCACCAAAAATAGAAAAAAAATATACATAGCAGCATGATTATCACCAAAAGCTAATACTAATGAAGCATTTGATCATTTGCTGTTGAACTCAGAAACGGCATCTACATTGCCTTCCAAAGAGAATCTCACTAAAGAGGCAAGTGAAAAACTGAGACAAAATTTGAAAATTTGTGCATTTACTGAATAAATACATTACTTACATAACCAGACCTAAGACATCAAGAGAGTTACAAAAAGTGAAGGGATTCATCTCTCATGCCATCTTCTCACATAAGAAAATGACAGGTAGAAGTTGCAGGATTCTTCCAGCTCGACGCTTCCAATTATCCAGTAGATACAGAGCGTCATCTCTGAAAAGTAACATATGCTTTATATGAGTAGAATTGATTTTTATTAGCCGTTAGTTTAGCACCCACACTATATAAAATATACAATTCCAGCCATGCTGTCTGCCAATTAAAAACCACAATTTATACATGACCTTTTTTAACTTTTACGGTATCTTGACTAAAAAGAATAGCACACTAATAAGTACCCTTAACAGAAGTATTTGGAGACAACTATTTTCAGCACAAAATTAAGATATGTTGAAACAATATACACCAGATGATAGCAGGGCATAGTTTATACACGTGGAGCACGCGCAGTCGTGAATTATTAGTCTATTTAATATCTTTTATTTTAATTATATTATATTTTGGATTTTAGATGTTTTTGGGCCTGGACATTAGTTCCTGCGCAGGCCTTGAGCCTTCTTAAGTTATTTATATAGGGTTAGTACGTTAGGGTTTATGAATTATTGAGGATTATTGTTTTGGGACAACATCTCGCTGTAGGGCCTCGTTTGAGGAGAGTTTTTTTTATTTGATTTATCACAATTTTCCCTTCGTTATCACCTTCACTCTATCAATTGGTCCAACCTGCCGGATCTCTCTGACGCCGAAATATGGTTACTAAGCAGCAGTTTGAGCAGTTAGAGAAGGTGGTTTCAGATTTGCAGGAGACAGTGGCCAGTATGCAGGTTTCCCAAACTGCAGTCGCAGAGAAACAAGGGTCCATGGATACCAAATTGGAGGCCATTCTTGCAAAATTGTCAATACCAAACTCACCCTATTCTGGGGACAAGCGCAACGGGGAACCTCCCACTGAAATTCCATCACATGCGGAGACGTCTCTAGCTCCGGTGTTGCAAAAGATGGAGTTGCCTTCATTTGATGGTTCTGAACCACTAGTTTGGATTTCTCGCGCCAATCAATACTTCATCGTTCACGACACCCCGCCTACACAGAGGCTACAAATTGCGATGATCGCGATGTCAGGGGCTGCCATGGCTTGGATACAATTATTGTTACGTCGTCATCCCCAGTTAGATTGGAAGCACTTTACACAGGAGATGCTGGAGCGTTTTGGAGATGCCTCTGCCATCAACATATATGAAGCGTTAATCACGACGAAACAAACAGGTTCTCTGGAAGATTATATATCCAACTTTGAGAGCCGCATAACCCAATTGCCGGACGTGTCAGATGAACAGTATATGGGTTTCTTTTTGGGCGGTTTGAAACCGTATTTGCGTGACCAAGTGCAGGACACAACACTCTTCTCCTATTCTGCAGCTGTTCGCGCTGTTCGTCGTGTATAGCGCAAGTCCCTAACCTCCACCGGAAGCTTTATTTCGCGACCATTCAAACCATCTGTACCAACTCCGACGGCAACATCAGTGTCAAATCCTCACACTCAGGGTTATCGGGGCAACAAGAATCTGCGGCGTCTGTCTAATGAGGAGATACAACGACATCGCATTGCTGGTACTTGTTTCCGTTGTGGCGGCAAGTTTGGTCCTCTTCATCGCTGCCCACCCAAAACATTAAATGTCATTCTCTGTGATGAGCCCGATGACTCAACTGAAGACTATTCCCAACTGGCACAGGTGACATGTGAGTTGGAGGATTCAGAAACGCAAGATGCTTCCCAGTTGGATTCTCATTCGTTGCAACTATCCGAACTTAGTGCTTTTGGGTTCGATGGGCCTCACACCATGAAGTTGGCCGGTGAAATCTGCAGGGCGCGTCTTGTCCTTATGGTCGATAGTGGCGCTAGTCACTGCTTTATGTCCGAACAGCTGGCACACGCACTTCAGTGGCCTATTCGCCCCATTTCTGCCTCCTCAGTCGTCCTGGGCAATGGGTCGAGGGCTCAAGCAAGTGGATTTTGTAAGGACCTTCCACTTTTATTGAATTCTGAATTATATCATATCTCTTGCTATGTGCTTCCTCTCAGTAACGTGGACTTGATTTTGGGAGTGTCATGGCTCGCAACGCTTGGAGAGGTTAAGTCCAATTGGGCCACTTCCACAATGGAGTTTGTTTATAACAACCGACCACAGTGCCTTAGAGGTGATCCATCATTAGCTCGCCGAACTTGTGAGCGTCGAGAGTTGTGCTCCCTTGAACCCGGCGATGAATGTTGGCTATTATGGTCAATGGAAGGGAGTTCGGTATTGGATGAGTTTGGCATCTCTAAGGATCTTTCAGAGGCAGCAAGGAGAGATCTCACCACCCGTATCACCTCCTTTTCAGCGGTCACCAACAAACCAACGGGATTGCCTCCTTCTCGAGCAAATGATCATCATATTATGTTGCAGCCCGGCTCACAACCAGTATCTGTGCGGCCCTATCGTTATAATCACACACAAAAGGATGAGATGGAGCATCTCGTGGCTGAGATGCTGGCAGCCGGCATTATTCAACCAAGTAATAGCCCCTATTCCAGTCCAGTATTGCTGGTGCGTAAGAAAGATGGCTCGTGGCGTTTTTGTGTTGATTATAGAGAGTTGAATAAGCTCACTATTCCAGATAAATATCCCATCCCAGTTATTCAGGAGTTATTGGACGAATTGCATGGGGCACAATGGTTCTCAAAGCTGGATTTACGTGCCGGGTATCACCAAATTCGAGTAGCACAAGAGGACATCCCCAAAACAGCATTCAGAACGCACTCAGGCCACTACGAGTTTTTAGTTATGCCATTTGGGCTTACAAATGCTCCAGCCACGTTTCAAGGAATTATGAATGACATATTCAGGCCGCATCTCCGTAAATTTGTTTTGGTCTTCTTCGACGATATACTGGTATATAGTAAGTCATGGTCAGATCACATGAAACATCTTCGATTGGTTTTCAATATTCTCAACTCCCAATCTCTTGTAATAAACCCGAAGAAATGCGTGTTGGGCAGAAGAGAAGTAGAGTATTTGGGACATGTGGTGTCAGGTGAAGGTGTGAGAATGGACCCATCCAAGGTCTCGGCGGTGCTACAATGGCCGACACCTATGTCACCTAAAGGATTGCGTGGGTTTCTGGGGCTGACGGGATATTACCGTCGTTTTATTCGTGATTATGGCAAGATTGTTGCTCCTTTGACAGCCTTATTGCGGAAGGATGCACAAAAAAATTGGAGTTGGACTTTGGAAGCTGATGCTGCATTTGAGGCACTCAAACAAGCCCTCACATCAGCCCCACTTTTAGCCATGCCGGATTTCTCTCAGGAGTTTGTGATCGAGTGTGATGCATCTGGCCGCGGAATTGGAGCAGTACTCATGCAAAATAAACGACCTGTTGCCTACTTCCAGCAAGAGTCTAACGGGCAGATTGTTATCCAAATCTGCCTACGAGAGAGAATTGATGGCATTGGTCTTGGCGGTTCAACATTGGCGCCCGTATCTTTTGGGCCGTCGTTTTGTGGTAAAGACAGATCAACGTTCTCTTCGCCATCTTTTATCACAACCACTTACGACCCCCGCACAACAGAATTATGCAGCCAAACTCCTGGGATATGATTTCACTATTGTGTACAAAGAAGGGAGTCTTAATCGGGCAGCAAATGCCCTATCTCGCCGTGAGGAATCTGGCGAACTCTCAGCATTATCACTACCCTCGTGGGTGGATTGGTCGACTCTACAAAGAGATATTCGAACTAATGATGTTTTGAGTCGAATTGTGACAAATCTGGAAGGGGATGGTCCGGCTCCAGCTCACTATTCTTTGGTTCATGGTACACTCTTCTATAAGGGTCGACTCGTCATACCAGCAGCTTCCGATTGGATTCCTAAGTTACTTGTAGAATTCCATTCCACTCCTATGGGGGGGCATTCTGGAGCATTTCGCACATATCGTCGACTCGCTTCAAATGTATATTGGCCAGGAATGATGCGTCGTGTTATCCAATTTGTTGCGGCTTGTGAGGTGTGCCAACGCAACAAGTATGAAACCAAATCTCCTGCGGGATTGTTAAGTCCGTTACCTATACCTACAGCGATTTGGGAGGATATTAGCTTGGATTTCATCACGGGCTTGCCTCGTTCTGGTGGTGTGGATTGTGTTCTAGTTGTGGTTGACAGATTCTCGAAGTATGGTCACTTCATTGCATTGCGTCACCCCTTCACTGCTAGAATTGTGGCAGACACTTTTACAAAAGAAATCGTACGTCTTCATGGGATTCCGCGCTCAATTGTATCTGATAGAGATCCGATTTTTTTGAGTTCATTCTGGCGGGAATTATTTAAGAAATCTGGCACTACCTTGCGGATGAGTTCGGCTTATCACCCGGAAACAGATGGACAAACGGAGGTTTTGAATCGTTGTTTGGAGACGTATCTCCGTTGTTTCTCTTCAGAGAGGCCGAAGTTTTGGAGTAAATGGCTACCATGGGCTGAGTATTGCTACAATACTGGATTTCACACGGCTGCTGGCATGACCCCGTTCGAAGCCGTTTATGGTAGATCGCCCCCTCAGCTTGTTAGTTTCATACCTGGTGAGGTTCGTGTCCACGCCTTAGCTGAATCACTGTGCACTAGAGATGAGATTTTATCCCATCTTCGATTCCATCTAGAGCGTGCACAACAACGCATGGTAAGGGAGGCTAACAAACATCGTCGAGATTTGGAATTTGCAGTAGGAGATATGGTGCATCTTAAATTCAGGCCTTATCGCCAATCTACCTTGTTTGCTCCCCGCAATTGTAAATTGGCACCACGTTACTTTGGACCTTTTGAGGTCGAAGCACGAGTAGGTACAGTGGCTTATCGGCTGAAACTTCCCTCCACTTCTAAAGTGCACCCAGTTTTTCATATTTCCTTGTTGAAAAAGGGTTCTGTTCAGGTTGCTGATAGCTTGCCAGACGAGTTGTTGTCGGTAGATCCTCCATACGAGCCAGAATTGGTGTTGCAACGTCGTGTGTTGAGTCGTGAAGGTCAAGATGTTGAGCAGGTGCTGCTCCAGTGGCGTGGGTTTGGTGTGGAAGAGGTGACTTGGTTGGATGTGGCTGATGTGCGAGGGCAATTTCCTAATTTTAGCCTTGTGGACAAGGCTGTTTCGTCAGAGGGGGCAATTGATAGCAGGGCATCTTTGCCCTGGAGAGTTTATACACGTGGAGCACGCGCAGTCGTGAATTATTAGTCTATTTAATATCTTTTATTTTAATTATATTATATTTTGGATTTTAGATGTTTTTGGGCCTGGACATTAGTTCCTGCGCGGGCCTTGAGCCTTCTTAAGTTATTTATATAGGGTTAGTACGTTAGGATTTATGAATTATTGAGGATTATTGTTTTGGGACAGCATCTCGCTGTAGGGCCTCGTTTGAGGAGAGTTTTTTTTTATTTGATTTATCACAGTTTTCCCTTCGTTATCACCTTCACTCTATCACCAGATTTAAAATTGAAATCCATAAGCAAGAAACAAAAAGCTCTGTAAAAAAAGAATGAAATTCACATTCTGCCTATATCTAGCAAGACATCATTCATTTATAATTGGCCAAATCATAAATATGCTACAGTGGATCATGACTATCTCTTCTCACACAACATGATCAAATTGCTACATATTAATCAGATTAAGCCCTTCCTACTTCATCTCAATGCAGCTGCATACTACAAATACACATGTTTAGTACAACTCACAGAGCATGATTAAGGCCACTTATATTCCTACATCCTACTGGGGATAGCTAGAGCTGCAAGAAACCTCCACTTCCTATCAGAATACAAAAGAGCATGTAGGCACAATTTCAGTAGGGGTTTCTCATACTGCAGCAATAGCATATACACAACTAATCAAGAACATATCCACATCCACAATTCATGATTAGGCATACAAAAACCAAAAAAACCACAGCAACAAGCTGTCATTTTTAGCAAACAAACTACCTTACAGTAGGAGATTTATAGCAGTTCTGCCGCCTCAAGTTTATGGACCAAATAATAGCAGAATTTTTAGCATAGAATCCTCACTTTTTTGCTTATAATCATATAAAAACTCCAATTACAAACTGGATCAATGAAATAGGCATCATGTAGCTGCAGATTGAGTAGATTAAATTTTTCCACCGTTTCAATGCAGCAATCAATACCAGAGTTAAAATAGCAAATAAGGATCACATGTGTCATGAACTTGCAGACAAAGCTGGGAATACTTTCATATTATAGATAGACATAAGACACCACATATTCTGGGACAACAAGCAAAAATCAGCAGATATTCATGAATTGCTCGATTTTTTGCTCATAATCACATAAGAACTTCACGCACAGACTTGAGAACAAGGAAATAGTGCATCATGGAGTAGTAGATTTAGCCGATTAAAACCCCTTTTTACCACTATTTCAATGCAGCAGACAATTCCAGATAAAAGCAGCCGTCTACTCCCCTTTTCCGATCATCGTCGGGGAGGCATTATCATCTGGGTTCATTTTAATCAAGCTATTAACAGAAATCTACTCCCCTTTTCTGATAATCGTCGGGGTAGTCTTAAAAATCTTGATTCAATTTAAAATTACGCAAGCATTCCAGAGCTAGGAGTGATATACCTTGAACATTTCCACCTTTTGCGGTCGCATAGGGGAAATTATTGCAACATGCTTGAGCCCTGGGAGTTGGCACAAGGCAGGCATCGTGGTGAAGACGTCGAAACCCTAGCCTTTGCCGCCGCAGCATCGCATTTTTTTATTTTGATTTTTTTTGTGATTTGAGAGAGGGAGAAACTCATAGTGCGAGCAGGACATGGGTCACGCCGGAGAAGCTCCGAGTCACCGCCATTAAACGAGGAGGACATTCTCTGTGTTAAGAAATCTTCCACGGCCCTTAGCTTGTGGAACCAGTCACCGAAGAGGTGACGGATGTCAGCGCGTCATCAACGAGCTGAAAACCCTAGTTTGGTATGTGAGATTTTCAAACGAGTTTGGGGGGAATAAGAACTCAGGAGTGTAGGGGGAAGCCGACGATCCTTAAGCTTTGATGTCAGTCGCCGGAAAAAATTAAAATAAAATCTGTAATAAAGAAAGCGAACGGGAGTCTGGGAAGACGACGGTAGCTGAACTGGTGGTGACGAACGGACGGACGGTCGACGGACGAATTTGTTTTCAAGATGAAAGAGGGAGAATGGAGAATGAGAAGAGACGCATCCTGAATAGAAAAATATCTTTAATATATCATTTTTACTGATAAAAGAGAGTTAGTGGACGCCAATTTAAAAAAATTTGGGTTTAGGCAAATATCAAAATAAATTAATTTTAATTGTCAAATGATCTTTAAAAAAATTGAAAATATGTGGATCTGAAAGCCCACATGTCCTTTTAGATTTTGGCGAAGTTGCCGACATGAAAAAATTCCGGCAAGGCTGTCGGAATTGGAAAGTATGAAGTTTGTCGATATATGCCGACGTTAGAGGTGGGACCCTAGATCCTGTTGAGATATTATTCTGAAAATTGTCTCAATAGCTGGATGGATGTATTTTCTACAAAATACGGTGTATTTTAGAAAATTTGGCATACTAAAAATTAATGCAAAAGAAAAATAAAAAACTGAGACACGTGGCGGCATCCTAACGGGCTTGGGTATTGCCTAGGGCTGTAAATGAGCCGAATACCTTCAAGCTTGAGTTCGGCTCGTTTAAATTATACTCGATTCGAGCTCGAGCTCGAGTTCGACTCGAGCTTCGAGTTTGAGTTCGAGTTCGGCTCGAATTAGAAAATTGGTGATCGAGTTCGATTCGAGCTCGGTTCGATAAGGATATGTTCAAGTTCGATTAAAAAAACTCGATAAAAAGTTCGATTAAAGCTCGATAATAATAAAATTTGTGATCGAGTCCTTTTCTTTTCTTTTCTAGATTTTCTTTAATTATGTTTATTTTTATTTTATTTTCTTTAAACTAATTACTTAATTATGTAATTGTAGTCATGCTTACTACTCATTTAATTATTTTTCATTATTAATATAGGTGTATTCAAATTTTAATATATATTTACCTTAATTTGTTAAAATACAAAAAAAATTATAATATAATTTATAAATCATAATTTACTCATGTCTCATTTTATTTTTATTTTATCGATCATTCATTTTCACTTTTTATTTAAAAATTATATTCATTAGTTAATTAGTAATTTATCTCACTATCCATGATAGCTTATTATTTTTCTTTCAAATTTCAACATACAAATATTTTACAATCATCTTAATTCAAATTCAAATTTCAAAGTGTTTTGTATTATGCAATTTATAAATTATAATTCAAACCTATCTCATTTTCTTACTATTTTATCGATTATTCGGTTTCATTTTTATATAAATTGTAATTATATTAGTTGATTGATGATATAGTTCATTATTCTTGTTAGTTTATTATTTTTTACTACACATTCACACATGTTCCAAATGATAAGTAAATATTTATAATAATCTTAATTCGAACACAAATTTCAAAGTTTTTTATAATGTGATTTATAAATCATAATTTATTTTTATTGTTATATCTCAGTTTTCTTTTATTTTATTGGTATATAAATTAAATATTTCAATGAGGCACGCTAAAGTATACATAATATTTGTATATTATATAATAATTGAGTAAATTGATATAATATATATTGTCGAATCAAATGAACTAAGTAATTATCAGACACTATTAATTGTTTGTTGATGAATAATTGTGATTTAATTCAATATAATGATGTTTGTTTGATATCATATGTTTAATCAAATTCATTTGTGTTTATTTCATTATCAAATCTCAATTCTTAATTATAACTATAAACTATAATTTTAATTACCTCATAATTAGATAGTTTTTTGTTAGACTACTTCAAAATTCAAATATACTATTTTATATTAATATTTTAACTAAATAAATTGTAAATGGAAATCTTAAAGTTGGATAATCAATATTTTATTACATTATTTTTTATCCTGTAAATCTATTTACACATTCCTATTTTTTGTTTAATAAAATAAGCTTAACTTAATGTTTGTAAATCTCATTAATTGATTCCTTTTTTTATGATAATACTAATTCTTAGATTTCGTAGAGTTCATATTGTCTATTATTATTAGTTGAATATATTTATCTGATAAATTGATAATATGATATTATATATGTTTATATAAATATAATATATAAATATTTGCATATATTTAAGTTTTGGAGAATTGTTATAAAAACGTTATTTGATTCAATTAAAATAATTGTTAATAATTTGATCAAGTGACTATAATAACAAATTGAAATACATTTGGCTAATGTTTGAATCTTGTTGGGGGTGAAAATTTAAATTTTTTTAGCTTATTTATCAAAGCTCGATTACAAGCTCGATTAAGCTCGATTAAAAGCTCGATTAGAAGCTCGATTAAAAGCTCGCGAACTACTCGATAAAAGCTTGTTTATAGTCGAACTCGAGCTACTTGTGAGAAGCTCGCGAGTAGCTCGAGTTCGGCTCGAGAAATTGTCGAGCTCGAAAAAAAGCTCGAATTCGGCTCGTTTAATAAATGAACGAGTTTCGATCGAACTTTTTTCGAGCCGATACCCGAGTAGCTCACGAATAGTTTGGTTCATTTACAACCCTAGTATATTGCTATTGCTCAGGGAGAGCATGTAATTTTCCCTAATATAAGCATTGATGTGCTAATATTAACAATGATGATGCTACCGTTATGAGACTTCTTTAGCATTTTTCATGATGAATTGGTAGTTTCGTTTTGTTTTATTAGCATCAGGAAACTTCTAGGAACATGTAAAATCCAATCCATGAACAACGATATTGGCACTGTCTGATTTAACTATACATTTTGTATTATTAACATTATTGTTCATTGGTTTTATCATTATCATAATTCATTTTAGCATTACCATGACTAATGTTAGTATTAATATAAAAACTTTCCAGGAACATTATAAATCAACCATAAATAATGATGTTAGAATTTTTTTGTATTAACATTATCGTTCGGTAGTATTAGCTTTATCATTGCTCATTTTAGCATTAGCAGAAAAATTTACCATGAATATTATAAACCAACCACGATACACATAAGGTAACGTAATAACAAAGGTGAAATTATGGTTAGCATTAACATATGCAAACTTTAGCAGTCGAATTTTTAAATGGCAGTATTATCATATCATATCATATCATATCATATCATATCATATACGACTAAAGTAGATCATCAAAAGAATTCACTTTTAACAAAAACACATAGATTTGCCATATATTAATATTTCAATAGCATGCTATTGAAATAATAACGTCAATTGAGAAGTATTACGACAATTCTAAAAAAAGTGACAATTGTTCAAAAAGTTAGAAATTTGATACATATAATAATTGTTTTATTCATCATCATCATCATCATCATCATCTTGCATGTAAAGGTCTTCAACATTGATTGTGATGTCTTTAGAATATGATTGGAAGTAGATGTTTGTTTCTTAAATGTTTCTCTTCATGTTGATGTTGCTTCAAAGATGCTTCTCAATCAGGTATATAAAATTTAGACAACTCAGGAGAAATCTCTACAGTGGTACCAACACAATCTGCAGATTAAATAAGATAAAAAATTAAAATGTAAAAACAGTGGTAATGCTAAAACTAATCATAGTAATGCTAATATCTTCTTTGATAATGCTAAAACTAATCATAGTAATGTTAATAAATCGTATATCATGTCAATATTCCAATAACAAGTTATTTTTATAATGCTTGCATACTGTTTTTATAATGTTAATAATTCATTTTGTAATGCTAATGAGACATACTGTAATGCTAACAAATTCTAACAAATAACACGTGTATGGTAATGCAGAAAACACAATCTGCATAAACTCAATAAACAAAAAAATAAATTATGAACCTCTAATAATATGTTTTAGACACTTACATATGACAACAATAATACAAGGAACTGAAAATATCTATTAATCATGAAAGTTGAAAATATCAACTTAATCAACTGCATAACACACAAATTCTGAACCACTAATAATATATATATATATATATATATATATGTATATATATATATAGAAGAAGAAGAAGAAGAAGAAGAAGAAGAAGAAGAAAACATGCACACACAAAATGACAAAAGATCGAGAAAGATAGAGTAAACACACAAGAGAGAGAACAAACTGTGAATGAAGAAGAACAAATATTACTTTGAATTCGATCTAGGTGATCTTCATTTTGAATTCGATTTGGGTGATATTCTTCTCTTTTTCTCCGTAACTTTGTCTATTGTACGTTGAAATCAAAGAAGCGGAGAAGAAGAAATGATGAAGAGTAGAGATAGAGAATGAGAAAGAGAAAAAAAATCATAGTATTTTAATTAGATTTACCAAATTACAAAACTATCCAACCTCATTTAAATAATTCTTAAATTACAAAATGTCACTTTGTGTTGCTTTTGATCTAGGCCACATGACATTTTTTTGCAGATAACCTTATTTTTACCACTAGGACTTGGTTCTTATTTGTTCTACTCTCTCTACATATAATATGTTGAATTTGAAAATAAATATGAGCATCATATCACCATAAATCATAATATATGAATACATAAAACCCGCCACTTGAAATATTGAATTAACTTGGGATATGGGTCAAATAGGTCACTAAACTAATTTGGGAGGCTCAATTGACCAATTGTAACTTATTTTTGGTTCAATTGGGCCATCGCGCTTTTAAAATCGTGTCAATTGAGCTATTGTATGATGGAGCTCTAACGGAGGATGTTAACTCGGCTCGAAACGACATCATTTTCTTTAAGTTTTTACCCTAACCCATAACCCGACCCACCCTAACCCCTAACCCTAACCCTAACCCCTAACCCTAGCCACTGTTTCATTTTTTTATTTTTTATTTTTGTTCATTAATCATCCTTGTTGTTCTTGGCGTCGTCTCCAGCCATCATGGCGGCGGCGTCGTAGCTTGCTCAGATTCCGGCGACTGTTCTTTGCCCAGAATCTCCACCGCCGGCCACCCAGCTTCTACCACCACCTTTTCCGTCATCCCCCAGTTCAAATGCCATCGCCGCCGTCCTCTTGGCTGTCCTGCCGGTCAGATCTACAATTCTCGTCATTCCCCTGTCGGCCGACACTGCCTCAAGTGATGAACAAACGTCCCCCATTATTACAGCTCCTACAACACCCAACTCCCCACCTTCGTCTACACACAACCTTTTTGATTCATCCACAACAACCAAATTCAAATAAAAAAGCTAAGCAAAATCCAAAAACCAAAAAAATACTTCAAAACACAATCTGAATTCGTCTAAAATTTTTCAGACATTGAGGGTTGATGGGGGAGATTGAATTGCAGGGCTAAGAGGAAGGTGAGGGGGTCTGCCGGAGGTATCAGGAGTGGTGGAAGGTGATTGGAAGAGGTCTTGCAAGTTGCAGGGATGGCCGACGGAGGGAGAGATATTGCAGATATATGGCAGAGGCTTTGAGTGACAGGAAGGGAAGATTGTGGTGAAATGGAGGTCGCCGGAGGTCAAGAGCACAGGGTAGAGGCCTTGACAGCGCAGGAATTGAAAGACGGATTGTTCCCGTCGACTGGTTCGGTAGCAGGGGGTGAGAGATCGGGTGAAGGAGATGGGTATTTGGTTTTGGGTTAACCGGGTTGGGTGAGAGGGGAAATGATAATCGTCAGCGACTGGTCTCTGGCGGAGATGCTGGAGATCTAGGCAAGAGCAATCGGAGTTGGGTTTGCAGCGGCACAGGTTGAAGACAGATGAACTCAGCGAGTTTTTGGGTTGAGGGATTCGGGTAAGGGAGAGGGCTGAAACGGGTCGGGTATCAATTTGGACGAGTGGGTCGGGCTGAAATGGATCGGGTATCAACTTAAAGAAAATGACATCGTTTCGAGCCGAGTTAACGTTCTCCGTTAGGACTCCGTCATACAATGACTCAATTGACGCGATTTAAAAATCCGGTGGCCCAAGAGCTAAAAAAAATTATAGTGGATCAATTGAGCCCCCAAATTAGTTTAGTGGCCTATTTGGCCCTTATCCCAATTAACTTACTCTAGCAAGGGATCGAATCTATTATCTCTCTCTCTCTCTCTCTCTCTCTCTCTCTCTCTCTCTCTCTCTCTCTCTCTCTCTCTCTCTCTCTCTCTCTCTCTCTCTCTCTCTCTCTCTCTCTCTCTCTCTCTCTCTCTCGAATCTATTAACTTACTCTAGCAAGGCACCTCTTCATCTCTAATAAATTTTATTACATCTTCAGTTATTTTTCAACACGGAGAACCTCTTGATCTTCTTCTCTTCTCTTTTAATTTATAATCATTTAAATCTTTTATTAATAACAAACGAGACTCTCGAATCAATCAATTATCAAAGTATTTCAAAATTAAACAATATACATATGACTATGCATATTATTGTACTGAGTTATTTTTTTTTTTTAAAGAATCCGAGATAGGAACTTTTTTTTTTGGCATCAACTTCAAGTTCTGAAAATAAAAATGATCCCATTTTGTAAAGCCCATAATATATATACATAAAAGAGCTCATTTTCCACATAAGATAATCAAATTAAAAGATTAATTCATATTATGTAAGGAAATAGTCTAATTTATTCTCTCTCCAACTTACAATGATCAAATCAAATTAGAAAGTTGTATATTTAAATGAAATTTCCATAAATGCAATGCTACAAATTGGAGATCTAATTAAAGGTGGTGGTGGTTGTTGTTGTTGTTGTTGTTGTTGTTGTTGTTGTTGTTGTTGTTGTTGTTGTTGTTGTTGTTGTTGTTATTATCATTATTATCATTATTATTATCATTATCATTATTATTATTATTATTATTATTATTATTATTATTATCATTATTATCATTATCATTATTAGTACTACTACTACTACTATTATTATTATTACTATTATTATTATTATTATTATTATTATTATTATTATTATTATTATTATTATTATTACTACTACTACTACTATTATTAGTAGTATTATTATTATTATTACTACTATTATTACTACTACTATTATTATTACTACTATTATTACTATTATTATTATTATTACTACTACTACTACTACTACTATTATTATTATTATTACTATTATTATTATTATTATTATTATTATTATTATTACTACTATTATTACTATTATTATTATTATTATTATTATTATTTAATTTATATTTTTAGTACAGATGGTATTAAAATCGAGAATTTTATTGAATGTTCTAGTTTTTTAATGAATTTGAATTATTCTTATACGTAATACTAAATTGAGAATTTATTTGGTTGTTCTGTATTTATTTATTTATTTTTATTTTTTGTCAAAATTATCCACTTGATTTTATGTGTATAGATACATGTTTTTATAATTTCAAATATTAAATATGTAATTATTAGGATATATAACCATCTATATGATGTCATTAATGATTATTGTGTAGTCATACAGATATTTTTTTTAAGAATAATGCTAGCCAGGCAGATTCTGGCTAGCCAGAATTTAATTTTTTGATGATTAATAAAACTGTATTATTAATAAATTAATTATGTTAATCATTAAATATTATGTTTTTACTATATTATCCTTCTGTCATGAAATTAGTGATTTGTAATTAATTATTAAAATCACTCCAGAAGTGGATCAGAAGAAATGGGCGCAACTTCATCTTCTTTCTTTTATTCACTTCTTTATTTTTTTTCCATCTTCGATTTCTTCTGAATTGAAGCGCATATAGAGTTGCCCTAATTATTATGGAGTGCATCAATGTAAATTTATTGAATAATTAGTGTTTTATTAATTAAATTAATTAATTATTAAAAATAATAAAAGATTCTGGCTAGCCAGAATCTGGTTGAAAATCACTGCTTTTTTTTAATACATTTTAGACCCATAATATTTTATGTGTGAATCACGTGTCATCACATTCAAAATTTTAAATATCAGGGAAGAAATAAGAGACAGCGTCTCAATGACGAAATTTACTGGAGAGAAAAATTAAACTACCCACATCCCTTAACTAAAAACCCCATTTACCCACTTTCTTACACACATTTAAGAAATACCCACTATGTCTATTATATCCCTACTTTTTCATTTTTCAATGTAATCAGACGTGGGCCCTGTCATTTTTCAGAAATTGTAAGACAAAGTACTCATTTTCTGTCTCAAATCAGACTCATAAATACGTAAAGTTATTCCTCACGTATGCGCTCAAATCTCGGAAACTGCAATACCGTTCGAAACCCATAATTTTGAGACGGGCGGTATCCCAGCGGTATTGCATGGGAACTGAAATAGAGTTGAAATATTTCAATACCGCTCCAATACCGTAATTATATTATGGGCGGTATTCAAACGGTATTTGAAGGGAGCCGAACATGAGTAGAATATATAGGGCGGTATTCAAGAATTATCGAGCGGTATCCATTTTAAATAGAATACCGTTCGACTGCAGTTACACATTCAACGGGCGGTATCTATTTTACATAGAATACCGTTCGACTACCGTTTCACAATCAACGGACGGTATTCATTTTAAATAGGATACCGTTCGACTACCGTTAGACATTCAGACAAGTGGAGGTATCCTTTTTAAATAGAATACCGTTGCAAAAATGTTCAATACCGTCCTATTTTAATACCTTCAACAAATATAACGAACGGTATCCATTTTATATAGAATACTGTTCGAAGACTGTCAAACATTCAACAGCGGTATCCCCTTTAAATCGAATACCATTGGTTTACCGTCCCACATTCATCGGCGGTATCCCTTTTAAATTGAAAACCGTGGGTCCCAGGTGGCAGTTATATATGGTAAATTTCAAATTAATAATCCCACCACTCCTTAAGTCAAAAGAAATCAAATCAATTTCAAATACCGTCCCCAAATAGAGAGCCCTAAATACACGAGCCCTAAAATCAAACCAAAAGCCAAAATCCCCAAATACTCTACTTTTTTTCTCTCGAAGAACATCAATGGAGTTCGGCGAAGGAAGTGGTGCTCATCAATCTGACAATGAGCAGGTTAGTTCTTACATCTCTCCCCTAAAATACATGAATACCGTCGGCGGTATATGTTTTTTTCTAGGCGACGGTATCCAAAATTTTGTTGATAATTGATGGATTATGGGTGTCTTTAAGTTTTTAGTTGCAGTTAGTTTTGTTTCCTGCTAGATTAGGAATAGTATACGAAAAATACCGTAGTTAGTTTTGTTTCCTGCGATATATGAACGGTATTACCTCTTGCGACGAGCGGTATTAGCGATAGTATACCGCTCGTCAATTAGGATGCTGTAATTAACTTGCTCAAGTTTTAATTTAATTTTTAGACCTTGATGTTATGATTAGTTGGTTAAAAACATTGAATACCGGCGGCAATGGCAAATGTCATTCGGATACCGCTTAATATTAACGAGCGGTATACGAACGGTATTGTACCGATAGTATATCGCCCGTCAATTAGGATGTTGTAATTTACTTGTTCAAGTTTTAATTTAATTTTTGGACCTTGATGCTATGATTAGTTGGTTAAAAACATCGAACACTGTCGGCAATGGCAAATACCGTTCGTATACCGCTTAATTTTGACGAGCGATATACGAACGGTATTGTACTTGCATGACGGTATACCGTCCATCAACAACGGTACCGTGTATTAAGTGTTTATCTCCTTCTCAGGCGCCTTGGAGTTAGAAGAGAGTACAGATGCAAAATTATTACCAAATTGTGAATCTCTACTACAGGCCCAAGGTATTAACGTCCATATGGACAAGACTGATGAGAGTTGGTGGGCAAGAACTCATGGGGAGATTCGAGGAGGGGTGCTTCGGTCACCTCATAAGATGGAAAAGCAAGTCGAGCAACGGTAGATCCTTGCATGCTTTGATCTCTCGTGAGATCACTATTCCCGGTGCTCCGGCTCATGAAGTATGGTTCCGTATTAACGAGAGCCATATCAGATTTTCGTTCCCCGAGTATGCTCTGGTGACCGGGTTTCGATTCAGATCATCGGCTTTTGATCCGAATGCCGAACACGATCATTCCAACGTGGGAGTGTTTAGGAGATTCTGTGGTGGCAAGGATGTCAGCATTCTGGAGCTGTGGAATATTTTTGATGGAAAGGATCGCAGACTTTCGAAGAAGGCTACCCCAGATGATTATTTGAAAGTGGCTAATATTTTAGCCCTTTATTTTTTTGCTTGTGGGTACGACACTCCAAGAAAGGTTGATAGTTTTGCGTGGGTGTTGGTCGATGACCTTGAGGCGTGGAACAGATTTCCATGGGGTGCCTACACCTATCCTATTTTACTCCATTACATTGGTCGATTGCCGAGGTCGACTCCTAGAAAGTATCATTTCTATAGCCCTGTGTGGGCTCTACAGGTATGCATAATTTGATGAAAAAATATTGAGAATAATACTAGTATTAATTATACTGATTAGGTTGATTTTAATATCACTTTTACAGATTTGGGCATATGAAGCTACACCGGCCCTTGGAAGAGAGGTTGCGGAGGTAGCGGAACCAGTGGCGTTGCCTCGTTGCTTGAAGTGGTTTTTTACTCCTTCAAATGTGCAAGATTTTCATACACTATTGAATGATGCGGTAATGTAGTTTAACGATAAAAATATTAATTTTCTATTTTAATTAACTAAATATGCAATACCGCCCGGTACCGCCCCAATACCGCCGTGTACCGCCCGGTACCGCCCCAATACCGCCGTGTACCGCCCGGTACCGGCGCAAGACCGCGGTGTACCGCCGTGTACCGCCCGGTTGGCCTAGTACCGCCGTGTACTGCTCGATACGGCTCAATTTAATAATTAATATTTCATCGATTATTTTGTAGGGTGAGTGCCTAGAAACGCTTCATGCGGGTGCGGATGAAGAAGTACGTGACTACTGGATCAGCGTTCTGGTCCCCGATGCACTGGGTGTTGTTTACCGTGCACCGGTAAACCCTGTGAAGGCACAATGCGGCGGTGATGATGTCGTGCAGCGCGTCGTGAGGACTGCAGCACGGGTGCAAAATATATCCTGTCGCTCTGCAGCTTCAGTTTCAGCAAGTGCACCGAAACGACAGCCCCAGAAAAAGCAGAAGCAGGCTACTCCGCTAGAATCGTATCCGGAGACTGAGACTGATGGTGATGTGGGTGGGGCAAGGAAGAAGCATACTCCTCCACCAACTTCGGGAAAACGGGCTAGGGAATCGAGCTCGTCTTCTTCAGGGAGTCATGTTTGGGAGAGATGTGAACGCGGTCTTATTTCAAAGTTGAAGGAAGCAGTACTGCCAGATTTGAAAGATTACATGAGGTATGAGTTGCTTCCTGATCTGAAGAGTTGGATGCAATCACTTTACTATGGAGACCGTCGATCACGATCAGGGCACAGTCATCATTCGCATCATTCTGCCCAGCCATCCCATCATGCTCGTCATCCCCATCAATCTCGTCAACCAGAGCCGTCCCATCACTCCCATCAATCCCATCAGTCTCACCACTCTCATCATCCTCATAAGTCTCACCACTCTCATCATCTAGAGCCGGAGGATCATTCTGCAGATCAGCCCCATTATTCGTATCAGTGGGATCAGTTCGATCAGAACTATCAGTACACTGGTCATCGTGCCTCATCTTACATGCCAGAGGCAGACCGCACATCTGTAGACGGAGGACTTAGTCGGAGATCACTACAGATGCAGTTAGACCCACGTGAGTTAATTGACATGGAATCATTTTGGAGGTCTATGGTGGGGGTACATACTACTGCGGTGCCTACCGCCTCTGCTTTCCGGAACCAGGATAACGAGGTAAAGTATTGAATTTTTTCAAAATTATAGTTTAATTTGTTTATTATTGTTATTACTTGTTAAATTAGTGTTAACATTAATTTTTATTTTAATTGTTGGTTTAATTTTTATTTGTTTCAGGAAATTCAAATTGATTGTCCCGCTCAAGACGTAGGTGTTGACTCGGACGAGGGTAGTCCACTCCGTTTCACTCGTGCGGATAAAGGGAAATAAATTGTAGAAATCGATAATCCTCCACGTCGAGTGAAAAAGCAATCCGCCGCGCTTCGCTCGCCATACGTAAGCACGATGCCGACTCCAATCAAAGCTGCGGCTCGTAATGCTTACATAAATTGGCGAAAGAAAAGACCAACTCCATTTGTCCGTACCCGCGCGACTAATTTTGAGTTGGATCATTCATTTTTTGATCGAGTGGAGAACGTCAAGTCCGCCATGGATGCCACGGTAAACCTTTATATATTTTTTATGTAATTATTATTCTGTGCCAAATATGGGAACTATGTCGAATTGAATTAACTTTTTAATTAAACATAACGTTACAGATAATTGATCTCTTCTGCGAAGCTATGGTTGCCAAATTGGAGAGGGGCAA
Organism: Perilla frutescens; assembly: GCA_026008535.1. Classification (NCBI taxonomy): domain Eukaryota; kingdom Viridiplantae; phylum Streptophyta; class Magnoliopsida; order Lamiales; family Lamiaceae; genus Perilla; species Perilla frutescens. The sequence continues at coordinate 30,376,261 of BRKX01000017.1, read as the reverse complement.
ACAACTATTAGATGGGGTAGATGCAGGGAGTACACGCATCGTGGGACCTACATTCTTTGTGAGTATCCAACTTTTTTTGGTAAAGATAATAATACCGTCGGTATTAAACGGTATTTATTTTTATTAATAATACCGTTCGATTTTTATTAAAATACCGTTCGATGTTCATTAAAATACCGCTCATACAGTTTAATACCGTTCAAGCGGTAGTAAACGGTATTTATTTATACCGTTCGAATACTGCTCGAACAATGGGCGGTATTGAACGGTATTCTGCTATATCGTCTGTCCGTAGTATTATACCGTTCGATAAATTCGAGCGGTATCGTCCAGTGATTTCCCTATACCGTTTGATTTTGAATTTTTTGTTTAATATATCGTTACCATACTAGTAATCTAATTTTCAAGTATTCAACAGTTACAATTACAAAAAGAATGGCAGAAGACTGTCGACCAACCTTACTCTGGGCATTGGAGAGGTGAACATGCAGACGTTTATTGGTGGACGCCTCTCTCCAGTATGGTTCAAATGGTTCAAGGGCGAGACGTTCCGGGGGCTCGACCGTGGTGGGATGCTAAACAGGTAAATAACGCTCGACAATCGAAATACCGCTATATTTTTATATTTTGATATATAATGTATTTTTTTTGAATGTAGATAATCTTCGTGTGCAACGTTAGTTCACATTGGATCACCGTGGTGCTTGACTTGATCGAATGGAGAGTCGACGTATACGACTCCATGTTTCATAGGCTGGACCCAGATGACAACAAAATTCGAGGACTTCAAGTGAGGCCACTGACAAAGTTGATGAAGCAAGTCTTGCACTATGCTGGTTGGTTTGTGCAGAATGTATATGAGATTAGGAGACCCCGAACACCTTCCTTGCCCTGCCGGATCATGACCGGCAATTTCAAGCAAAGCGATGATGTCAGTTGCGGGCCTTATGCGTACATGTATATTGATCGACTAATCACAGGTTCGCCAAAGCTTAAATGGGGGAACAAAATTGCTAACGTAAGAGATTATCGTTTTCAGATGGCAGTTAGAATATTTGATTTGTGTTCTCAGTAGAAACATACTTTGAGACATTTTTTTTAGAACCAGACTAATTTTCGTTCTCGTTCTTCAATTTATTGAATATTATTATATTCCAAATATATGACTATGTATTTCCATAAATATTTATATTAAAATTTTTATTTTCAAATCGCGGTATCTCGGTATCTGCTCGGTACCGTCCGTTACCGGTCAATACCGGTCGGATACCTAGCGGTATCTCGGTATCTGCTCGGTACCGTCCGTCCCTTAAATCAAAATTTTGATTTTCATGTAGCAGGTATCTGTTTGGTACCGCCCGATACGGGAAATACCGCTCGGTACCGGTCAATACCGCTCTGGTACCGCCCGATATCAGGCGGTACCGCACAGTAATGCTCTACCGTTTACAATTAAATATGCAAAACAATATCCGAACATTAAATAAATAAAGTCATTATACATTGAATAGTACTCATAGTGACTTTATTCATTGAATTGTCTCTTCAACACCTTGTTTTCTTGCGAGATAACATATAAAGACGTGCAATATAGTGGTTTCACTATTGAAATGTTATGTCCAATCACAATTCATATAGTTTGTTTTTTTAATGTGACATGCATAGTGGAATCCGAAATATATGACTATATATTTCCATAAATATTTAAATCAAAATTTTGATTTTTATGTAGCAGGTATCTGTTCGGTACCGCCCGGTACCGGGAAACAACGCTCGGTACCGGGCTATACCGCTCGGATACCGCTCGGTACCGGTCGGATACCAGCGGAAAAGCTCTACCGTTTACAATTAAATATGCAAATCAATATCCGAACATTAAATAAATAAAGTCATTATACATTGAATACTACTCATAGTGACTTTATTCATTTATTCATTGAATTGTCTCTTCAACACCTTATTTTCTTGCGAGACAGCATATAAAGACGTGCAATATAGTGGTTTCACTATTGAAATGTTATGTCCAATCACAATTCATATAGTTTGTTTTTTTATGTGGCATAAAGAGTGGAATCTTATGTACCGGAAGATACCGCTCGGTACCGATCACATAAAGACATGCAATACCGATCCATACCGCCCGGTACCGCAGTGTATCGAACGGTATTCATATGTACTTTATAGAATTAATGGGGAATCTACATTGAATTGTCATTTCCAATCATAACTAATATAGTTTTATTTTTTTATGTGATAAATAGTGTGGAATCTTAAATAATTTACTATTTGTCCTCATATTTGTTGTCCACATTAGAAAATAATGTAATGACATGTATTTCTTCACAATATAAATAAGAGTCCTCATATCGTAAACCTTATTTCGAGCTTAGTAAATATCTTCACCTATATTCTTAATTCCGAAAGCGGATGAACGTCAAGGTTTATTGATCAAGCTTTCGGTGTTAAGAAATTGGTGAAGAAATTTACGAACTCCGCTTCAAGTGCACAATTTTCTTCACATATAAATATGAATTGAAAACCTTATTCCGAGTTTGGTAAACATCTTCTCCAATTTTCTTTATCCCGAAAGCTGATGACTGTCAAGATTTATGGATTGTGTGAAGCTTTCGGGGTAAAGAAATTGGAGAAGAAGTTTTTCGGGGTAGAGAAAATTGGAGAAGAAGTTGGCAAATACCGCCCAGATTCCGCCCTGCACACCAAATCTCTCTCTCCGGAAACCTGGCTTGTTGTAACAGTGAGAAGCAACGAGCAGTTTCCGAAGGTAAGGGCAATGGGAGACGATGGAGAAGATCATTTCCCAACCTCGTCATTTCCCTATCTCCCTTTTATATTTTACTATAGTTGTAGTCCAATCACGAGGGTACCGCCCGGATTGGAGAAGAAGTTCTTCGGGATAGAGAAAATTGGAGAAGAAGTTTTTCGGTCTTGAAGAGACCAAGGCATATGGCTAGAGAAACAACGAGCAGTTTCCGAAAGTAGTGGGCTCACGAGTGTATAATTCAAGCTTTCAATTGAAAGATTACATTGTAATTTGACAGTCTTGTAAAATGAATATATTTCGCATAATTATAAAAGCATTTGACTCACGAGTGTACAATTCAAGATTTCGATCACATTGCCAATGATCACTTGCAATACTACACTAATGTCCCTAGTGTGTATTGCTAATGCCTCGAGTGCATAGTGGCTTGATCCTCACAAGTGCGAAATACATAATATGTTGAAAGATTTCATTGTAATTTGATACTCAATTCATATATGATGGATGATCGAATCCAACGCGGCCATAATTGGCTCTAGAAATCACAATACCGCTGAGTAGGCCCAGTACCGCCGGATACCGCCTGACGGTATCCAATCGTGATTCACCGGCTTGCAGTGGTATTTAATTGTCCCTACATAGTTTAAGTGTAAATTCAGTCCAAGGAACACCTGGAAAGGAAGTACTATGTAATTTACAAAGTAATTAATCATTCTCAACCTCTTTTCTCATAATTATAAAAGGATTTGACTCACGAGTGTACAATTCAAGATTTCGATCACATTGCCAATGATCACTTGTAATACTACACTAATGCCCCTAGTGTGTATTGCTAATGCCTCGAGTGCATAGTGGCTTGATCCTCACAAGTGCGAAATACATAATATGTTGAAAGATTTCATTGTAATTTGATACTCAATTCATATATGATGGATGATCGAATCCAACGCGGCCATAATTGGCTCTAGAAATCACAATACCGCTGAGTAGGCCCAGTACCGCCGGATACCGGTTTGCAGCGGTATTTAATTGTCCCTAAATAGTCTTTTTTTATTAGGTCAAAGATTTGACATGCGGGTCCCTCGTGAGAATATTAGGGTCCCTTTCAAAGCCCAAATAAATCACCCTCTCTTCAACTCCCTCCTTCACACCCAAAGAAAACACTTTTTTTCGAATCCCATTCCAAAACGGTAATTGCTTGGACTATCTATTCGATTTTCACGCAGCGGCAATGTCGAGCGGGGGAAGCACAAATAGTCGAGATGATTCTGTTGAGGTATTTGTGAAATAAAATTCTATTTATTAATTTTTTTTGCGATTTATCGGATACCGCCGGACTCTTGCGAGCGGTAGTTATCGATACCATTCGGAAACCGCCGGCGGTTGACGACGGTACTAGACGATACCGTTTGAATACCGCCGGGCGGTACCAACGGTATGTTTTATTTCTTCCGATTTTTCTATTTATTTTTCATTTTTCAATTGTCTTTCTCTTGTTTTGTAGCCTTCTTGGATATGGAAGAGATCTGAAACGCAATTAATGGATCCCGTCATTAATCTTTACTGCAAAGGAAAGATTTTGAACAAAATTAGAACACGATTATTAAAAGTTGGTCGTTTGGGCCTACTACCAAGGTTTGAGGAAGGTTGTTTCGGCCATCTCTTGAGATGGAGGGAGAGTCGGAGTTGCGGCAAAGCACTACATGCTTTGATTTCGTGGGAAATAAATCTTGGAGATGCTTCGAAGTATGAGGTATGGTTCCGTATTAGTGGGAATAATATTAGATTTTCATACCCCGAGTTTACGCTCGTGTCCGGATTTAGATTTGGAACATCTAATTTTGATCCAAATGCTTACCACGACTGTTTTAATATCGGCGTTTTTATGAGATTTTGTGGTGGGAAGTCGATAAGAGTTCAAGATTTAGTGACCAAATTTGAAAGCGATGTGGTTAATACAACAGAAGATGATTATTTGAAAGTTGCTAATGTGTTGGCCTTATATATGTTTGCTTTGGGATATGACCCTCACCGGCAAGTTGAGAGCTTTGTTTGGGTTTTGGTCGACAACCTACGAGAGTGGGACAGATTCCCTTGGGGGGCCTACATATACCCCACTTTAATAAACTATATGTCTCTATTGCCGAACACAACTATCGAGTGTGGCTCGAAGTATCATTTTTATGGACCAGTGTGGGCTCTACAGGTACTTTACAATTATTTAGTGTTTTTAAATCGCAAAGTAAATAATAACAATATTATTTACAATTTTCTCATATATTTTGTAGATTTGGGCCTGTGAGGCCATTCCAGATCTTGCCGGTGAGATTGCACAATGCGTTGACCCGCATGCTTTGCCTAGGTGTTTGAGATGGCTTTTAGTGCAGTCTTCCATTGATGACTTTGATGCGTTTTTCAAGGCCGGGGTAAAAACAAGTACCTTTAAAAATTCAAATTTTTTGGTACGTATAATTACTGAATAGTTTTTCCTATCATTACAGTTCGCGCATCCGTGTCAGCAAACATTACAGGTAGAACCCGATGAAGAGCAAAGCGACTACTGGATCAGCATTCAGAGCCCAAATGCACTTGGTGTTCGTTTCCAGCCCCCTGTGATTCGATCTAGGAAGATGGCGGCTAGAGTGCATGCAGGAGAAAAACAAAAAAAAAATGATTCTCATTATTTTGCGGAAAATGTCGAAGTTCGACGCAAGAGAAGAGAGGATAATGAAAATCGTCATCAAGAGAAAACATTCTCGTCTTCACACAGATGGGAGAAACGCGAGGGTCGTTTCATCTCAAGAGTTAAGAATGAGTTTTTACCCGACTTGAAGGACTTTATAAAGGTTGAGATGAAGGACATGATCAGAGCTATCTGGCCTGGTTCGAGACGATCAAAGTCGCATCGCGGTCATTATATTCACCGCACATCCCCAAGAGCTCGATCACCCCCCTCCATCCACATCCCCGCTCGTGCCTTGTCATATGTTTCTGGCCGCCAATCTCCAAAGCAAGATATCCCTGGGAGGAGTTCTCTACAGATTGAAGTAATGCCGACACCTATGGATATAGATGAGTTTTTGACGACAGCACAGCCGTTGCAGGCACTATTCTAACACGTGATATTTTATTTTTACGATTGATTAATTTTAAGAATCGCTCAATTTAAATTATTTTACATGTTACCAGGTTATATCATTTTGTCCAGACCTCGACCCACAATACGAGCCTGGTGTTAATACATTCTCTAGAGATATACAAGATCATGGTCATAAGGTATAGATTCTATTTTCATTAATTTAATTATGCAATACCGCTCGGCTATCGCCCATTTAATTAATTCAATTATGCAATTTCTTATTTTAATTTATATCATTGTGTCAGGATGTAGTATTTGGTTCTGAACAGGAGACGGATCATGCGCCTCACACAGTAATTAAGGTGGAGGAACCTTATAAGGTATAACTGATACCGTCAGTATATTGTAATACCATTTAAATACCAGTCGGTATACCATAATACCGCTGGATTTCTGCCGGTATCATGGACGGTATTCCAGCGGTATACCGTAATACCGCTCTCGTAATACCGACCGGTATTAAGTCAGGTACCGCTCCCCTACCGTTGGGTACCGCTGCGCTACCCACTGGGTACCGTCCGAATTTTGCAAATTGTTAATTTAATTTATATCATTGTTTCAGGATATTGAAGTGCTTGAGGTTGACGAAAATAGCCCCCCGCCACGATTCACACGTCCGACTAAGGTCAAAAAGGAGGGAGCAAAAGGAAAACAAAAAGTGGTTGAGCCTGCTCCTTTCCATTATGATATCCCGACCATACCTTTCGCTAATGTCGCGCCTCCGATGCTCCCTATCGAACGCCGGATTGCATATATTGAGTTCCGTAAACTTGGAGCAAGAGTGTCGGTCAATCTGAAATACAATGGTCACCCACTCAGACAAGTGTTTTTCGCCCGGTTGGAAGACTATAACACCGATATGGAGTTAGATGTAAGTTTTTCTCAAATCTCAACCAAATATTTTTCTCATTTAATTTTTCTAAAAAAATTTCTATACAGACGGTTGCTATCATGATGGAGGTGATGAAGAAGAAATTGGTAGATGAGGACCATATCTTGCCAAATGTGAATGCCACTAACACAATTATCGTTAGCCCAACATTCTTTGTAAGTCACTAGTATATTTTTTTTTTGTCTAAATCTCTATTTGATGAATATGTTTATAACTAGATTTCAAATTCAAATTACAGATCAATTTAGAATCTGAATGGCTACGCAAAGTTAAAGATCCGAAAACCGGCAAATTAAAAATTGCAGAATGGAGTCCGACGGAATCACTGGTGCAAGTTATCCAAGGATCCGAGTCTGCTACCTCACAACCTTGGTGGGGTGCAACTAATGTAAGGTTTTTCAACACTATATTGAAAATATTGGATACCGCAGGAATACCGGTCAGGTACCGCTCGGATACCGCCGGGTACCGGTCGAATACCGAAGCGATACCGGCCGGTACCGGTCGGATACCGCTTGGTACCGGTCCCAGTACCTCCCAATTTGGTTTCTTCCATTTGTTCTAATAACTTTTTTATTTTACTTAGGTTATCACCGTGTGTCTCATTGGTCGGCATTTTGTAACGGTGCACATTATTTTGAGTGAGTGGCGTGTGGTAGTATATGACTCGCTTGCACATACACTGGAGCAGTCGGCTCTCAAGATAAGGAAAGCTCAGTTGATGCCATTACTTCGATTGCTGGAACGACTTCTGGAGGTGAGTCTATATTGGGACATCAACCATTGGTCGTTTAAGCGACCTCGGAAAATGTTGGGAATTAAGATGGGAAATGATTCAGAGCAGTTTTGGCAAGTCGACGAACATAGTTGTGGCCCATATTCGTGTATGTACGTTGAGCGCCTAATCAGTGGTAGACCAGCTATAGCTTAGGGGAATGTGGTCGATAATCTAACCATATATCGGTGGTACATTGCACAGTTGATATTCGAGATGTGTACCGGTCGTGTGGATCCATTTTGACTATTTCTTTAGTTATTATATATAACTTGCAATTTATTTTCACTTTCCATATTGACTATTTCTTTTGTGATATTTATTTATTTAGAAAATCATTAAATTTTGCTAAACAAAAAAGAAATTTCAATACAAAGCAAATAATAATTAATACTTCTCATACAACTGATTACCAAATTAACTAATAATGTCTACCGTTTTTGCAAGAAATAAATACGACATGTGGTTCATCTATCTCTATTAGTGCAATTATTTCTAGTGTGATTTGGATCGCGACATATGCTGCACTTTCTCGGTCTTCGACGTCTGCGATTAGCTGCTTCCGCCCCAGATGGATGGCGACGTTCTGGGGGACGACCAGCTTGACGGGTCACTATAAGTGGCGTCACCTTTTGCTGTGCAATGTGATTTGGTACCACCCACTCATCTTGATAAGGCAGGGACCTTACTGACCCTTCGTATGTTTCACGCCAATTATCCGTCGTGTAGTATGAAGAGACATAGTCAAGAATTGATTCACCGTTTTTCCTGCATAAATAATAATAAAAAATTAAACATCGTTACAATGTAAATATTCGATGTACCGGTGCATAATAAATATATAATCTGTACATAATAGCAGCAATTGCATGAGAGCATGTCATCAAATCCAGCTGAAACTCGCAACATTTGCATGATTTCTGATGAAGATCAACAATGAATGTTTGTCTGCCATCATGAACTTTGAATGTTGAATTTAAGGTTGGGACAACGGTATACGCCCGAGATTTTTCCACTTCCACACTCAGTTTATTTAAGGCTTCTTCAGTCAAAGCATTATCACGTGCATTTGCACGTGCTCGTCTAGAATCGAACCACTGCTCGATCACATGCCTGATGCACTCAATTAATGAGCAGATTGGAAGACGCCTTGCCCATAACAAACGTGCATTCAAAACTTCCGCTGCATTGGACGTAAGAAAACCATAACGGCGTACTGGGCATTTTGATCATGCCCATCGCTCTGGTCCAATGTCCATCAACTTTGTATAAGCTCCATTTGGGCTTAGAGCATGTATAGCCGCCATTGCCTTGTCATATGCTGTTCGGCGATAACTGTATGCAGCCTTGTAGAACATGTTTGTAACTCCTTTGCCATACCGCGTGAACTTGTTTAACAGGTGATAGTAGCAAAGTCCGTGGTGTGTGCCGGAAAACACTTCTTGAACGGCATTACTTATACTGATGTGAGCATCAGAGACAATCAATGTCTCGGGATTGCATCCAAATGCTAGTCTCACCCTGTTAAGAAACCATGTCCATGACCGATCATTTTCGATTGCTCCAATACCAATTGCTAATGGAAAGCACTGCTCATTTCTGTCTTTTGTTACTGCAAGAAATAAAATGCCCTTGTTCTTTCCCTTCAAATGTGTTCCGTCCACAACTATCACCGGTCTTAGAAACATGGCATATGCAGTGCGACAAACATTAAGAGCAACAAACATGTGTTGGAATTGGTTATCAGGCCCAACTTCTACGTCAGTAAACGTACCAGGATTGACTTGTTCCAACATGTATAGGTAGCTAGGGAGCATCTTAAAAGAATCTTCATGCCCACCATAAATCATCTCGATCGTAGTATTTCTGGCATGAAGTGCAACGCTGTAACTGGTTCGGATACCAAACTCTTCCAACATCTTCGCTCTGATGTCTTTTGGTTTCATTATCTGGCCCTCACCGCGCATTTTTTTGGCAAAATACGCTGCAATCACTTTTGCATGGACTTGTCTCGGAGTGACACGACTCAAGTCATTCATGCATGTATGTTCTTCCGTGAACTTATATACAATCCAAAATATTTCTCTTAATGTGGCGCGCACCTCAAAAGGACAACGATCTTCATGTTTGCATACGATAATCAGACGCTTTGAATCTGAACGAGCCACTTTATATTCAGCACGATGATGAATATTCCATAATCCCACCGCGATTGACAAAGCATCTTTGGTCCAAAAGGTGGACCCTTTACAGAGTTGGTCGTCTGGTACCCCCTCCAAATCAGATATCAGAAGTGAATCTGAAACATCAATGAGAATCATCGGTATTAACCAATTTTCATTTAGCTCTTCAGTTGGGTTTGACTCTTCAGGTATTGGTGAAGGGTTGCTAATCCCTAACATAGACAACAGTTTGTTTATACCACCCTCTCTGCGAATCCATGCAGCAAACTCTACAAATGTAGACTGTGTAAACCTATTGGCAAAATTAGCTTCTTCATCTTCCTCATCATCGTCATCCTCATCCTCATTCTCATATTCATCATAATCTTCATCTGCATCATCATCATCATCATCATCATCATCATCTTCCGGTCGCTCAGCCTCAGCCTCATATGCGTCTTTATCTTCATCATCATCGTCCTCACCATTGCCTCCAAAATCACCCGCGTACTCATGTGAGCCTACTAGTTCATGATTTGATGTGGTAGTTGGCATACTGTGGCTAACACTACAATGCGGGTCATTAAACCAATCAAATTGTGAATATTGTGTGCCACAATTATCAAACTGTGAATATTGTGTCCTACAATTATCGAACTGTGAATATTGTGTGCCACAATTATCAAACAAAGGACTTGAGTAATCCACTGATGGTACATATGGATCTTGCTGATGGCTTGTCCTGATGTCATTTTGTATATTGTGAACAACATACACTGTCGGTTCACCTTCTCGAATGCACAACCCCTACAGATCTTGATCAGTACTCAAGAGAGACCTCAATAATCTACCATTTCGAGTACGCGATAAATAATAGAGAAGATAATCTGCACCCAGTGAATTGGATCGCATGATGTAATTGATGCGCTGGATTAACTCGCCCAAAGATATAGGTTGAGCAGGAATGTGTACAAGTTGCTCATCACCGCCTTCATAGTCGGAATTTTGCCATCGCCCACCATATTGTACAATGATACTTTGCCAATGATCCATCTGTACACCCAACAAAATATAATGTCAATGAAAACATTACTCACGTAAGATACCGCTCGTTATCGGTATTAGAATGACGATACCGCTCGGTAGCGCTATTATCGATCGAATACCTTTTAGATAGGGTTCTGAACGGTGTTCGAGCGGTATATATTCTGCATGAAAGATTCAAAATATACCTGATGAATTTGTGTTAGACTGCACGAGGATTGTTTTTCTTTTTGCTAGATATTGTTGTGTTGTGTTGTGTTTTGTGTTTGTTTGAAATTGATGTGCGTAGTATATCCTGTATATTAATCAAGATGAAAAGAATCTCACCGTTCTCTTACATCCAGCATGTGTGTAAAAGTATAAGGCAATATGATATGTCGTTTTCAATGTACAAACTATTCAGTCTAACATGTGATACCGGTCGAATACCGCTGGATTTTATTGATATCCTATGGTGTAAATATGACATGTCTTCAATCTCACCTACCCCTTTTACATTCATGTAATTCTTCAATTGTTTTGTTATAAATCAAAGTACATTCGTGTAAGAAACAGAGTACTTTGTTATGAATCAAAGTACAATCAAAGTTCTGAACAAGACATGTGAACAAGACATGCTTCAAAAGTGAGGAAAATCGAATACCGTACGTATACTACTCACATACCGTCGGGCTACATTGATACCGTTCGCGTATTATGTAATACCGGTCGGTATTATGTAATACCGCTTGAATACCGGTCGGTATTATGTAATAACACTTGAATACAGGCCGGTATTGATCCTGTAATCCAGCGGTATCAAATCATTGCACAGATCCCGATCGGTATTATGTAATACCGGCCGTTGTTATATAATACCACGTGGATACCGACCGGTATTATGTAATACCCTTGAATACCGGCCGGTATTAATACTGTAATCCAGCGGTATTAAATATACCACACGCATACCGGCGGGTATTATGTAATACCGCTTGACTACCGCTCGTTATTATGTATACTGCGTGAATACCGACCGATATTATGTAATACCACTGGAATACCGGCCGGTATTGATCCTGTAGTCCAGCGGTATCAAATCATTGCACAGATCCCGGTCGGTATTATGTAATACCGGCCGTTGTTATATAATACCACGTGGATACCGACCGGTATTATGTAATACCCTTGAATACCGGCCGGTATTAATACTGTAATCCAGCGGTATCAAATATACCACTCGCATACCGCCGGTATTATGTAATACCGCTTGACTACCGCTCGTTATTATGTATACTGCGTGAATACCGGCCGGTATTATGTAATACCACTGGAATACCGGCCGGTATTATGTAATACCGCTCGTTATTATGTATACTGCGTGAATACCGGCCGGTATTATGTAATACCATGGAATACCGGCCGGTATTGATCCTGTAGTCCAGCAGTATCAAATATACCGCTCGCATACCGTTCAGTCCCTAAAATACCGCCTGAGTACTGGCGGTATGATATTATACCGCTGGAATACCGACAGGAATTTCTCATTCGGGATCTGTGCAATGATTTTTCAGCCAATGAGAAGTCTTCATTGTCACATGTCTCTGTAACATTTCTAAGTAGATTTGCCTTGATTTTTAGCACAATCAAGTACACTTATGTAAGAGATGTGTAAGTAACACCTTTTTGAGGGTATTTTAGGAACTTTACACTAAAGTTGGGTAATTATTGGATGTGGGTAAGGAAGTGGGTAAATGGGGTTTTTACTTAAGAAATATGGGTAGTTTTATATATTTCCACAATTTACTGAATCTTTTTTCTTTTCTAATGCAAAAATGAACTCACCACAAATAATCCATTTTTTGCCCTCTCTCCAAGCGTGCGCAGTGCAAAGAGACGATTTGGCCCGCTTGAATACGGGATCAAAATCCCACTAATATTAAGTTAGTGTTCTTTATTTGGACGGGTGAATTGTGTTCATTCATGAGTATTTGATATTCCAAGTTAATTCCCATACTAATTGAATTAGAAAGTTTAGAATAAAGATTTTTGTTGTCCCTTTTTTGGGTAAGAGAATCTGTTTGGAGAAATGAGACACAATCAATATGCTCCGAAGATTAAGAATTAAATATCAACAAGTAGTTGGGAGTAATTTTAGCTAGTTTAGTGGGCCGATTTAGGAATATATATCCTTCCGGATATGCACTAGTGTTGGAGTGAACAATATCACTTTAAATTTTTTGCTATATCTTTGGTCGTTTGAAATTCATCCTTTGTTTGTTGACGACTTAGTTATCTATGGTGGGAAAGGGTGAAGGAGCGGCGATCGGTATCGATTTGGGGACGACTTATTCGTGCGTGGGAGTATGCCACCACGGCCGCGTTGAAATCATACCCAACGAGAAGCCTATGATTGTAGTAAGCTACAAAGGAGAGGAGAAGCAGTGTTCAGCAGAGGATATCTCCTCAATGGTGCTCACCAAGATGAAGGAGATCGCCCAGGCATATCTTGGATCCACTGTCAAGAATGCTGTGGTGACCGTGCCTGCTTATTTCAACGACTCTCAGCGACAGGCAACCAAGGATGCTGGACTCATTGCTGGCCTTAATATTATGAGGATTATCAATGAGCCTACTGCTGCTGCTATCGCTTATGGTCTCGATAAGATTAAAGGTACAAGCTCTGGGGAAACGAATGTGCTGGTGGTGGTACGTTTGATGTCTCTTTAGTAACGATTGATGAGGGCATTTTCGATGTGAAGGCTATTGCTGGTGATACTCACCTTGGAGGCGTGGACTTCGACAACAGGATGGTGAATCACTTCGTTCAGGAGTTCAAGCGGAAGAATCATAACAAGGATATCAGTGGGAACCTGAGAGCTATGAGGAGAGTGAGGAGTGCTTGTGAAAGGGCAAAGAGGACTCTTTCCTCCACTGCTGAGACCAAAATTGAGATCGACTCATTCATTTATTTCAATTTTAGTATTACTCGAGCTAAATTTGAGGAACTAAATATGGACTTATTCAGCAAGTGTATGGAGCTAGTTGAGAAATGTTTGAAGGATGCAAAGATGGATAAGAGCAGCGTTGATGATATTGTGCTCGTGGGTGGTTCGACTAGGATTCCAAAGGTCCAGCAGCTATTACAGGACTTCTTCAATGGCAAAGAGCTGTGCAAGAGCATTAAGGCCGACGAAGCTGTTGCATACGGGGCTGCTGTACAAGCTGCGGTCTTGAGTGGTGATGAAGGCATTGAGAAGGTGCAGGATCTGGTTCTTTTGGACGTGACTCCGCTGTCGCTTGGTCTTGAGACTGCTGGAGGTGTGATGACTGTATTGATACCGAGGAATACAACAATTCCAACAAAGAAGGAGCAGGTATTCTCCACATACTCCGACAATCAGCCCGGTGTGCTGGTTCAGGTGTACGAGGGCGAAAGGACCAGGACAAGAGACAACAATCTGCTAGGGAAATTCGAGCTCTCAGGCATCCCACCAGCACCCAAAGGAGTTCCTCAGATCAGTGTTTGCTTCGACATTGATGTGAATGGAATCTTGAACGTGTCAGCAGAAGACCAAATGACTGGGCAGAAGAACAAGATCATCATCACCAATAATAAAGGCAGGCTGTCCAAGGAAGAAATTGAGAAAATGGTGCAGGAGGCCGAGAAGTGTAAGTCGGAAGATGAGGAGCATATGAATGCTACTACGATCAAAGATGATAAAATTGCAGACGACAAGAATAAGATCGATGATGATGCTATCAAGGTTGATGAATTCGAAGACAAGATGAAGGAGCATGAGAGAATCTACAACCCCATTGTCGACATGATGTATCAGGGTGCCGGTGGTGATGATATGGGAGGAATGCTAGATGACAGGGCCCCCAAAAGATTGAAGAAGTAGATTAAGAGAATATAAATAGCTAGTAGATTGTTTATGTTTTTTGTTTGTCTCGGTTTTATTAACTTGTTCTGCAACAGTTTATGGTTTTTCTTGCTGTTTTCTTTCTGTTCAGGAAGACTAAGTTTGGGATGTGAGAGACGGTTATTGGTGTTCACGATCTTCTTTGCTTATGACATCAATAGGCTTGCACTGCTAGCTGATGCAGTCGATGAAATCCTTTCTTTGTTTCTCGTGTGTAATTGTTTCATAACTCAACTTAATTCTCATATTAATTTCGATTTATTCAAGTGAAACATGAAACAAAGCTATAACTAAAAAAATAAAAATTATTGGCCTGTTTTGCGGTATGAGAAACTGTATGGTTATTCCACATCCTTTTCTTTTTATCTGGCTTTAATTTTAATTAATGTCTTGTAAATTTTTCGCAGTGGCCGGATTCGATTAACTTCGGATTTTATATTCTTCTGTTACGTAGGTTTAATTTATTATATAATATAATTTTGTTTTCAATGTGTCATCAATATGATTAATTATAATACAGTGCGATAGTTATACATAAATAAACGGTATTTTATGAAAATAAACTTGCACATTAGAATAGCATTGAGAATATAATTTCCCCAATGTTGACTCTATGCAATTACCGAATCAGAGATAGAATATGAAGAAATTCTAATAAAATAAAATAAATTAAATTAAATTATTACGAAATTGAGGGATACAGATCCTTTGCGGTGGGTAAATTCAGGAAAATAATATAATGCGTATGGGTGTCCTTTCGAACCGCGACTGAATCCATGGGGTAGGCAAGAGACAACCTGACGAACTTGTTGTGGTATCGCCTAGCCATGGATTGCACTACTTGGTTTCCTTACTCTAGCGGCCTCACACACTTGCTACTCAAGTAGCTGTGGCCAAAAAATAAAGAAAAGGGGCTATACAAGCTATTACAGAAGATTTTCAATAGGGACAGTTAGCAAAGGGACTTCACAGCAGAGACTTTAACTTGTTCTTTGCCTTGGACAGTGCCTCAGAGGTGTAGATCGGGAGGATCTACATATCTTCTTCACAGGCCCGGGGCAATGGGGCTTCAACTGCAAATACATAAAATAGAGCAAGTTAGACCCAGAAATATTGCAAATAATTAAGGCAGAAAGCAAGTTAGCCAGGGATAGTATCAATCAGAGTTTTAATCGGTGGGAAAAGTGTGCCCTAAGCACAGTTGGCTCAGATTTTCCCATGACCGGCGGCGCTAGCAGCTCCGGCGACAGGAGGCACCCAGACCAGGGGAAGGGGAAGAGGAAGCGGCGGCTAGGGTTTGAAGGGGGCGGGCGTCGCTCAGACTTTCTCTCTCAACCAAAACTCCTCCCAACACTCATATGCCAAACAGGAATCAACACTTAAGATTCCGGCAAGAGAAACCGTGGGAGCAAGCTGAGAAGATCCAGAAAGAGAGAGAGAGTATGCTAGATAGAACTGTGAAGTGAGCGATAATGGAGGAGGTGGATCCATCGCCTGTTAAAGAGGCTTCTAGAGCATCGAGAAGCAGCGGCAGCAATAATGAAGAGTTAATAGGGAGATGGACCGTCGGGTAGGGTTAGGGGTTTAGGGCTTGGGCCGGGTAGTAATTTAATTAGGAACTGGGCCGAGAAATACAATTGGGCCAACTCCAACATTTCCACCTTTGGCCCTATTGGTATTTCCTGTCACCATGGAGCTACCTGCCATAAAAACAAAACAAAGGAATATCATCATTGCCTTATGATTTTTACTCTTAAGTTTATCACAAAGACAGACTAAGAGAGGGAGGAAGGAATACTATGCGTATTCAATCCAGTCTCAACACAAGAGACCAACCCAAGTTTAAGATTCAAGTCTCAGGTCTCACAAGGTCATTGACTATCATTCAACTTGAATCAACCTAGCTTTTGTACCAAAGGAAATAACCATGTGTGTCCACTGCCCAAGAGGGCTCAATTGTTACCCTGACTTTAGGTCAGGATAACTCAAAGCATCATCAACTTTGGTTCAACCTAAGTCCATATTCAAGGACTTTTTGCAGGCTTCCAGCTTTGCAACTGGTAGGCACTTAGTGCCCATATCTGCAGGGTTGAATTCAGATGGGATCTTATCCAACAATACTTCTCCTTTCTCTACTATGTCTCTTATGAAATGATATCTTACATCAATATGTTTTGTTCTATCATGAAAGACTGGGTTCTTACAAAGTTGGATAGCAGATTGGCTGTCAGAAAAAAGTAATGGTTTATCATCAATGAACTTAATTTCAGTTAACACTCCATTCAACCATATAGCTTCTTTTACAGCTTCTGTTGCTGCAATGTACTCAGACTCTGTGGAGGACAAGGCAACTATACTTTGTAACTGTGATTTCCAACTTATACAAGAACCACATAGTGTAAACACATATGATGTTGTAGACTTTCTTTGATCCCTATCATTGGCATAGTTAGAATCTACATAGCCAATGCATTTAACTCATTCAGAATATTTTGAGAACATTAGACCTTGAGAAGTAGTGGACTTAAGGTATCTAAGCAACCACTTAAGAGCTTCCCAATGGGGCAGCCCAGGGTTTGCCATATACCTACTTAAACAGGATACAACATAGGCTATATCAGGCCTGGTGCTGATCATGAGGTACATAACAGAACCCAGAGCATTAGCATAGGGAACTCTAGTCATATCACTCAGGTCAGTGTCACTTCTGGGACACTGATCTTTACTCAATTGAAAATGGGATGCAAGTGGGACATTCACAGGTTTACACACATCCATATCAAATCTTTTAAGCACTTGTTCAACATAAGAGGATTGATGAAGTAATAGTGAGTGTGTGCTTCTGTTTCTGTCAATATTCATACCTAGGATTTTCCTTGCATTCCCCAAATCTTTCATGTTGAAGTTTTCACTCAGGAAGGTTTGAACATGCTTCAAGGTTTTCAAGCAGGGGCTTATCAGAAGCATATCATCAACATAAAGTAGCAAGAACATAGGCACCGAAGATTTCATGTAATACAAACAGTGATCAAATTGACTTCTAGTAAAGTTCAGGTTTTTCATGCATGTATCAAACTTAATATTCCATTGTCTGGGAGATTGTTGTAATCCATATAG
Source organism: Perilla frutescens (assembly GCA_026008535.1). Lineage (NCBI taxonomy): Eukaryota > Viridiplantae > Streptophyta > Magnoliopsida > Lamiales > Lamiaceae > Perilla > Perilla frutescens. Next base: position 30,358,445 of record BRKX01000017.1, on the reverse strand, counting down.
AGACTTTTTAAGCAAACAAACATGATCAGGATATGATTTATCTTCAAAGCCTTCAGGTTGTTTCATATAGATATTATTTTCCAATTCTCCATGCAAGAAGGCAGTTGTCACATCCATTTGTTTCAATTCCCAGTCAAAATGAGCAGTCAGGGCAAGCATAATCCTAACAGTAGTAAATTTAACCATATGAGCAAAGATTTCTGTATAGTCTATGCCTTCTTTTTGGGTAAAACCCTTAGCAACAAGCCTTGCCTTGTATCTAACATGATCAACCTCCTGTTTTAATTTAAAAAGCCATTTACATTCAACAAGGGAGCATGCATCAGGTTTTTCCACAAGAACCCAAGTTTTGTTATCAAGCAAAGAGTTCATTTCACTTTTCATAGCTTCTTTCCATTTATCAGATTCAGCACATGTTATAGCTTCCTTATATGTTTTTGGCTCAGAGGAATCAACATTATTAAACACATTGAAGACATACATTGACAAATTACATCCATCATACCTAGTGGGAGCCTTAATTGTTCTCCTAGGCCTATCTCTTGACAGTTTGTAGTTATCAAAGTTTACTTGCATAGGTTCATGCTCAACAGTTTGTTCATGCTCAGATTCAGATGATTCAGATTCAGATACACTCACATGCACATGTTTGTCAGATTCAGAGTCATGATTAGATGCAGAATCAGAAGGGCTAATGTTATCATGCACATGTTCATTAGGAACATTGAACTCAGGAATTTCTGGTGGTGAAGGGTCCACCTTAGGCAAGACAGAGAAAAACACAGGGGATTCAAGTTTCTCCACCTCACATGGAGCAGCTGATAGTGAGGGTTCATTCAAGAATGGGAAGTCAGATTCATTAAATGACACATCCCTACTGATACAAGTTTTAAATCCAGGCAGAGTTTTATCCCACAGTCTGTAGCCTTTTACACCATCAGGATATCCCAAAAATATGCATTTCCTAGCCCTAGGTTCAATTTTACTGAGTTTTTGATGAACATAAGCACTGCAACCAAACACTCTCAGATTTGACAGACAAATAGGTTTATCATAGAACACAGATTCTGGAAGTTTGCCCTGTAGAGGAACTGAGGGAGATCTGTTAACAAGATAACAAGAAGTCATAAGAGCTTCTCCCCAAAATTTCTCTCCAAGGCCTGATCCAGCCAAGAGGCTCCTAACTCTCTCCAGGAGAGTTCTGTTCATTCTCTCAACAACCCCATTTTGCTAAGGGTTGTAAGGCACAGATTTGTGCCTCTTGATCCCAAGATCAGTGCACCACTTATCCATAAGTTGATTACATAATTCTAGGCCGTTATCTGTTCTTAGACACTTGATGCTTTTATTAGTTTGGTTTTGAATTGCAATAGACCACTTAGAAAATTTTTCAAAGACTTCAGATTTATTTTTCATTAAGAACACCCAAGTCTTTCTTGAAAAATCATCAATTATGGACAAGAAAAACACATTTCCACTATGTGTTAGGACCTTTGAAGGTCCCCACACATCTGCATGAATGTACTCAAGAATATCAGAACTTAGTTGAGCTTTAGGATAAGGACCAGACACAGGGAAGGGCAACTTGTGTTGCTTTCCCATCAAACATGGCTCACAGAATGACATGCTGGTTACTTTATCATGCTTGAATGCACCTGATTTTCTAAGGATTTCTAGGCCCTTATTACTCATATGCCCTAATCTTGCATGCCACAAAGATGTTTTATCATTTTGCACCACATTAGCAGTTTGAACAGGCATAGAGTAGGCATGAACAGCATACAAGTCTCCTTTTCTGGGAGCATCAAAGCACATCATAGAATTCATTCTGAATTGGAAATACTTATGATTCACAGAGCCAAACAGTTGTTGATCAGCAAGTTTGGAGACAGATAATAGATTAAATTTCAACTTTGGAACATATCTGACATCATGAAGGGTAATCATGCTTTCATTTTCAAATTTAAGACATACATCACCCCTTCCAATTATTTCACATTGCTGACCATCAACCAAAGCAATAGCACCAGAATTTATAAGTTGCAAGTTTTGAAAAATGTGTTTGTGTGGAGTGACATGAAAGGTACAACTTGAATCTATAAGCCACTCAGATTCATGCACATTATCAGACACAACATTTGTAAAGTTTATGAATTGAAAATCAGAATGCACCATGTATAGTTCACCATTTTCATGGTTATCATTATGCTCAGGGTGATCAAAGTACATGACATTATTGGCTTGATTGTTCCCAAACCCCCTCCCCCTTTTTGGTTGTTTACATCTGTTTGAGTAATGCCCAGGCTTCCCACAGTTCCAACAATTCTTTTTTGCTTTGAAGTTTGAGTTTTGAGGGAAGTTCTGGTTTCTGGGAGGGTTAAACTCAGAGGAGATAGGGAAAGGGCCAGAACTTTGAGCTTGGCTATGATTTCTGGGGTGTTGGGAGTATATCTCACAAAGGTTGTGGGTTCTGGTGTTGCTGGGAAGGTTATGAGCTCGGTTGAATTCCCTCCTGTGCCTCTCAGCAACAATGTCACTTGGATTTTCAGGATTAGGTCTAAAAGTTTGTGATTATTTCTGTTGACATATAGGATCTCATTTTGTAAGGGTTTGGACTGAAGCTTTTTCAACTCATTCTCTTTTGCCTTAAGCCCAGAAACAATCATGTCACATGTAACTTTAGACCCCCCATATTTTAAGGCTGATTTAACTTCTGAAAAAACTTCAGGAATAGCACCAAGAAGGATCTGAGGAGCATATTTTTCAAGTGTATTATCCCCAGCAAGTTTTAGATCTTTCGGAAGTTTATTGAAATCATGCATGTTTGAATCAATATCTTTAGAGGGACCCATTTGAAAAGTCATTATTTAGTTTTGCAAAGAATATGCAGACTCTTCAGAATTAGCCACAAACAAAGCAGTCAAGGCATCCCATAGATCTTTAGCACACCTATGATGAGAAACTTGCCTAACAACAGCACTGCTTAAGTTTAATAAAATTGTAGCTCTTGCTCCAGCATTTAATTTAACCAGGGTTTTATCTGCTTCATTTTCATCAATTCTTTCAAATATAGCATCTTGTAGATTTTCTTTTGTTAAAATACACTCAACCCTAGTTTGCCAATCACCAAAATCATCCTTTCCATTGAAAGGAACAACACTCAGATTGTTCATTTTTTCACAGAATTTCACAGAGAACATAGAAATTCACCAAAGAACCAAATTTCACCACAAGAATAACAGGATAGACACCAAAACACTTCAGAACAGGAGAAAACACTCAACAGGCCCAAAGAAGGGTGCACAAGGGGAATTAAGGGCTGAGGCTATCCCAGTTCTCAGCACAGATTGATCTGTGGAGCAGGGGTTCACTCAGGTCAATCCCAAAACCCTACTAGGCCACCAACCAGACTTAGGAACACTAAGTCTTAATAACACCAACTCTGCAAACAGAGTTTTCAGATCAGATTCCTTCCAGGAATCACAGCAACAGCAATAAGACACTACCAGGAAAACCAGAGTAAAAACAGAGATCTTAGAGCAACAAATGGCAGAATATTAACACCAAAACAACCCAGAATACCCCCTTTTCAACTGAGGATCCCTTACCAAAATTAGCTATCGGGGCAACCCGCTTTGAGGAGACCCACATGGGAATCCAGACGGTCCCGACCGTAAGCTAGATTTTGGGAAAGGCTTGGAATGCCAATGGATAACCAGAGATTAGAGCGGAAGCAAGAAATCACAGGATCAACAAATACCACACAGAGGAGATTAGGGTTTTAGGGTTAATACCAGAGCCGTCTCTCCCAAGCAAGGGAGAGGACGGACTTACTGTTTTTAGAGCCCGACGGGGGCGAGAAAGGTGCGGCCCTTACCGGCGGCGGGGTGTGTGAGATGGAGATAAGGAGAGTGCCCCCGGCTAGACAAACCAGGCTCTGATACCACTATTGGGTATCTCGGCCCTGCCGGGGATCACCAACTTGGTTCCTGACTCGTCTGGGTCAGCCACACAAACGCCTATGCTTTAACAAATGAAGTGGCAGAAACTTTGTGAATTATCTCCTTCAATATTTAGGATTAATCCCTCTAACTAGCTGCAGATCGTCTTCTCCAGCAAGCAGAACAGCAACAACGAACAGCAAGAGGACTTCTCCGGTTGACAGCAACAAAGCGATCGTCTGCAGCAGCTTTAATTAATCTCCAATGGCTTCAGATGCAATCAGTGTTGCAGAGGTTTGCTGTGGCTGCAGGTCGTCTTCTCCGGCTACTATAAATCACGGCAGACAACTCCTCTGCCTTAACTGCAATCAATCAACAAATTAACGGGACCGAGAGATTAACAGAGAGATATAATATGCAAACTGAACCTTATATTTGTATGCATATATATATGTCTGTATATCTATATCTATCTGTAGGGAAAGAAAATACTAATGAACATATATATATAAATATATAGATAAAATAGGAGAAGTGAAGAAGAGATTTTGGCTCAGGATCCAATAGGCGGCGGTGCACTCTTCCGGCAACAAGAATCGATCAGTCAAGCCCCAATTACGAACAATTCAAAAACAGATCAGGAAATGGAGAAAACGTCTAAGGCTACACACACACACTCGACGCCAATCAGGACACCGATGAACAGAGAATCCGGCGAGGAGATTTAATCGGGAATAGCAGAGCCCGATATCAGTGTGTCTCACGAAGCTCACACACACTCGACGCCAATCAGGACTCCGGTGAACATGGAATCCGGCGAGGAGATTTAATCGGGAATAGCAGAGCCCGATATCAGTGTGTTTCTCTCTAGCTCCTATGAATTAGAGCGACGCAACAAGCATTTTAACGAGAAAGAGAAGAGTTTAGGGCAGAATTAGGGTAGATGGGCTAATTAGAGAGATTAGGCCTATAATTAAATTACAAAGCCCATTTAATAGATCATTGGGCCAACAAATCTCCACAGAACTAAAACATCTTAGTAGCCAGAGGAAAAGAAAGCAAAAGAGATTTCAATAGTAGCGACGAACGAAATACGAGCGGCCTAAGCTGTGAAAACGGGATTGTGGGAGAGCAATACAAGTGTTGTGCTGCTAAGTGAAAGTCCAGTAGCCGAAAGCATCACTAGTTTACACTTTAACCCGAGTAGCATGGGACACGTAGAATCCCGATACTCATAAATCATTTAACATATGTGTTAGTGCCACAATTATGCACTAAGTGTTCGTGTTATTATTGGCGGGATATGATCGACAAAATGGACCTGGGTATGTCCCAACAAATCCCGTTTTCCGCTGTGCAAAGAAAAGGAGAACAGTTGGAGAACTGTTCCAGATTATGTCCTAGACAGAATCAGGGACACTCTATTTATGGTAGTTTCCTTGTTGGAAAGATCTTGCGCCGAACCAATTTGAAAGGTCAAGATATATTTGTTTTACTGCCTTGTGGTGTAGATCCAGTACTGAATTAACCCCACTACACTTGGAGAGTATCTACACACGTTTGGAACTAGTAGTTGTTCTTTAATCAGTTCAACATGATAGACTAGTTGTGAGTGTTTTTGAGTGAAACACGTGAGGGGATTTTACTCTTGTTTTGTATGCAATCTCGGGAGAGATTGTAAGTTGAAGTCGTGGGTAGTTAGAGGGGGTTTGGTGTCACAGTTGTGAGGGGATCTTACAACTTTCAGCTAGCGAAAGAGTTCGAGGAGAAGAACGGACAACATAAGGCGGGAGACTTGTATGTGTAAGAACCTTAATACACTCATCGAAGGAGTAACAGTCGAAACTTCAAGTTTGGGAGCAATCCCCCTAGAGTAGGTTGTTTGAACCGAACTGGGTTACCATCTCGTGCGCTTTTACTGCTTTATTCTTTTATGTTCTTGCATCTGTCTCACACATATCATAGAACAATTTTTAAGCAGATAACTAAAATAATTATTGCATGGATTACTGTTTTACAATTGGCACCAGAGCGGGTTACCTGTATTCAGGGTTGATCTTGAGGTATTAATCCGTGTTCTTTGTGTTGTTTTACCGAGATGGATTCGATGAAAGAAGGAGCCTCGACGGTGCGACCTCCGCTCCTTGATGGAAACAACATGCCTATTGAAAAGCTAGAATGACAGCTTTCATTCGCTCAATTGATGAGCGTGCCTAGAAGATGGTGACTAAAGGGTGGAAACCTCCTACCAAGAGGGATGAGAAAGGCAAAGCGGTGCTGAAGCCAGAAGAAGAATTTGACGATGCTGATTATCAGATCATGAGGTTGAACGCTAAAGCCATGAACGCCATCTTTTCTGCAGTGGACATGAACGTCTTCAAACTCATCTCCACGTGTGGCAAGGCAAAAGATGCATGGGATATCCTTCAGACTACTTTCGAAGGACACAAACAGTGTTCGTGCATCTTGTATGCAACTTCTTACTACCAGATTTGAGAACCTTCGAATGGATGAAGGTGAAAATCTTGCTGATTTCAATGCCAAGATTTGTGACATAGCCAACGAAAGCTTTGCACTTGGTGATGCAATCTCTGAGGAGAAACTTGTGCGGAAAGTTTTGCGATCTCTACCCAAGAGATTCGCTTACAAAGTCACGACAATCGAAGAAGCCAAGGATGTGAGCAAGATGAAGTGTCAGGAACTGATGGGGTCCCTGAGGACATTTGAAATGGGACTAACAGATGAAGAGATAGTCAAGAAGAAAAGCATAGATTTTCAAGCCGGTTCCAGTACTGATGTGCCGAACAATGTCCCTGACAAACATGATCTCATTGAATCAATTGCCTTGCTGATAAAGAATTTCTCGAAATTTGTCAAACGTTATGAGAAGTCTTCACAGAACAATTCTATCAAGAATAGATTTTCCAAACCTCGGAGAACTAAAGATGAAGATCCCGGTGAAGAAAAACACAAGAGGTCAAGTGTAGAGAATGTGGTGGTCTTGGGCACTATCAAGCCGAGTGTGCTAATCTATACCTATATAAAAAGTGTGGATGTTTCTTACAAAATATAATTTGCCTATTATGTCCAAAATTTGTACTTAATTTAAGGTAAAAAAGTAATATAATATATTACAATTTTTTTATAAATATAATATATTATATCTATTTCAATAGTTTTATTATAATTGAACTCTATTACATAAAATTATCCATAATAATTGAACTCTACTACATAAAATTATCCATAATATAAAATATTATTAATATAATATATTATATTTATTCAATAGTTTTGTTATAATTGAACTCTACTATATAAAACTATCCATAATATAAAATATTAAAAATAATTAGTTGTAAATATAATATACTATATTTATTTAATGTCTTACAAAATATGGTTTGTCTATTATATCCATAATATGCACTTAATTTAAGGGTAAAATAGCAATATACTACATTATATAATTAACTATTCAATATAATATATTATATTTATTTCAATAGTACTGTATTCTTTCAATTCTTTATATATCCACATCATATTAATTTTCCACCAATTATTTCTTCATCATATCAACCACAACAAACAAGAAAGAAAATAAAAAGTATAATCCCACATCAATATAATATATTAGATAATTAATTCAATAGAATTGTAGTATTATGATTTTTCATTCACACACATGAATTAATTTTCCATAAATTACATCGTCTGCATAAATTACATCCAAATGAAGAGATTGAAAAATAAAAGCTTGAATTTATAGAAAGATTATAAACTAAGTCGATAATACTTGAGAAGTTATCTATCAAAAATCAAGAATTTCTTCTTCATCAATCATTCTATATTTAATTATTCACTTGTAATATATTATATTTATTTCAATAATACTGTACTATTACAATTCTTCATCCACATTAATTAATTCTCCACGAATTATTTCTGCATCATATTAGTCATATCAAACAAGAAAAAAAACATAATATATATATATAATTAATTCTCCACATATAATATATTATATTTTATAATTTAATTATTATTTCAATAGAATTGTACTATTGCATAGTTTATGCATATTCCATCCCAATGAAGAGATAGAAAAATAAAAACTTAAATTTATGGAAAGATTATAAACTAACCTCATTGTTCTTAAGAAGCTATCTGTCAATATTCAAGAATTACATCTTCATCAATCATTAATGTGAGGAAAAAAGATAAGAGGATCAATTGGAATGACATTCAATCAGTGATTTGATTCATTGAATATAAGCTATTTAAGTAGTTTTTAATAGAAAACATGTAATTTTAGTTGTGGCAACTATAGTGTGTGTGTGTGTGTGTGTGTCTGTGTCTGTGTTCTGAATCATGTTATATGGTATAAAAGAAAATTAAAAAAAAAATGGTTCCATAATGTATAGAACCAAAATGATAAGTTTTAATTTATTTCTTGAAATTTAAGTGTTCATTCTCATTCATATGATTAAAAGTAGTTTTAATTAAATTATTGAAACTAAATTTGAACTTCTTTATTTATTGTCGGTCTCGGATAATGTTGACTGCACCAACAAGACATGTAGATGATATATGTTGAACTATTAGAAAATAAATCTATTAATGTGAAGAACACCTAAAAAAAGTCAATGATGAAGATAAATATAAAAATTGATTAATGTAGAAAAAATTGAGATCTCTATTTTGAAAGTTGCTAGACAATGTTTTAAAAATATGGTTAAATGTGATAAAAAATCACCAACTTTAAATAAATTTTAAATTTATACATTGCTTTTAAAATATTACAATAATAAATGATTGATTGGAAAAATAAATTTTACATTTTGGTTCAAATGTTATGTTTTTCTAACTTATTAATTTATAATTTGAGAAATTTAGAATATTGGTTGATTTGATAATTATATATAACACATTTTATATTAGATTATTTAGTTAATTAAGAATAGTTAACTAAATATGTGGAGGATGAATGAATGTTGCACAATTTTTTAGAATATAGATTATCTTGACTACCCATACTCATGTGACTGAGAATGAACATAGTCCAATTACTGATAAAAGAGTTGAAATAAAAGAATTGAATATTTCCCACTTAGATTGAACTACTAATTATTTAACATAAATTACCAAACTATTTAGCTAAACATAATATAGAACAATAATATAATACGTAGTTATATGTACAAGTGTTATACATTAGGATTTTTTTTATAGAATGATATATATTATGTATTGTGGTTGAATGAGATAATTAAACTCCTCGGGTGGAAGGAATAATATATATTGTACCACTAATTCAATTAGTTAGTCATTGAATCAAGAATTACAACTACCAATCAAATTATATTTTTCTTAAAAAAATTGTAAACAATATATAACATTTTGAAAAATATATTGAACATGAAACCTTGAATACAATATATCACAACAAACTATTAACCAAACTTTGAAATTTTATCATTTCTTTATCATTGAGCAACACATGTTGCTATAATAATAAAGTTATATATATATATACATATATATATATATATACATATATATATATATCTTTAAACACGTGATATTTATACATTCAAAATCATTTTAATTTAGTTAAGTTATTTTAGTTTTATTTATTTAATGTAGTCATTTATATTTCAATAAAAATATACTATTAAATGTATGTTTGGATAAAATACACACAAAAAAAGTTAATATTTTGCGACATGTATAATAATTAAAATAGTTCAATTGATTCAGTGTATCGTGATATCATACGTAAATTAATTGATAACATAGAAGGCACTTTTGAGACGAAATATATTAATTGATGTGCGAGAGGTGTTTTGTCATGATAGTAAAAAATCATATAATTAATAATATCTTGAACTCATTAACTATTTAAATTATTTTAGTAAGTTTAATTAACTTTATATTGAAGCTTTCTGAAATGGATGATGCAAGATTTTGTGAATTTATATTAATTAAAATTTTGTATTTTAATTAGACAGTAAAATAAAAACAAAAATTATTGAATAGAAAATTTGAATTATATTAATACATATATACGTCAACAATCAAAGGTTGAAAATTGTTGTAAAAAAAGGATGCTGAAAAAGGATACATGCATCCTTCTCTCCCTGTGTGTGTGTATTAAAACAACAAAAATATAAATAAATTAAAAGACTATAAATTCCGAGTTCATGTTCGGATAGTTACAATTTAATTATACTTTATGTCTCTTATGTTTATATTATTTTTCTGATTGTTGATTAATCTAGAATTTTCAGATATTGTTATATTTATAAAATGATATACATATATATATATATATATTGAAATGTATTTTTTTAATTGGCTACTCAAATTTAATATAGTGAAATTATTCAAATTTTAATAATTAATTTAAGTAAATTAGTTGAATTGCGTGCAATGCACGCTTTCTCTGCTAGTACCCTAAAAAGGAAGAATAAATCCTATTGTTCCACACTTAGTGAAAGTGACGATCCATATGATAGTGGGAATGATGAAGAATGTATGAGCAATCATATTGCTTTCATGACACAATCTCACAAAGATCCTGTGTCTAATTTTGTCCCTGACAATCAGGAAGACAAAGTGTCTGAATGCAGTGACGATGAAGAATTCACTGAAGAGTCTGCCATAGAAGCATACAAAAAGCTTCATGAGAGCTGGACTATGGTGGTAAAAGTCAATGAAGGGCTGATGAAAGAGAATGGTGATCTCATTAAAGAAAGAGATAGTCTATCCATGCACCTCAGTGAGCTGCAGAACGATCTTCAACAATCCAGAAACAATACTCACTCTCAGAATGGTGAACTGCTTCATCTAAAGAAGCTCGTTAAAATGATGAAATCTGGATCATCTCAGCTCGATGAGATTCGCTCTAAAGGAAAAAGTTCACAAGACCATACTGGACTTGGATATACTGGTGGGAAGGTTTATGACAGTTTCTGTCAAGGACAAACCTTTGGAACACATGATGAATCTGTTTCTAAATTTGAAACTGGACCAGAGATCAAGCAGCCACAAACTCGACAGTCTCCAAAGTCACAGCCTCAAAAGATTGGAGTTGTTTGCCACTACTATGAAAAGCCTGGTCACATTCGACCATACTGTAGGAACTACATCAATGATCTTAGAAAAATGAGGAGAAAAGACCTATCTCAGAGTGACCTGAATTCCAGACGAAGAAATATGCGGAACAGATCCTGGAACAACCACAGGAACTATGTTGTTCACACTGCCCTTAATATCCATGCAAAGAGCAGCTGGTACTTTGACAGTGGATGCTCACGACACATGAATGGAGATGCCAGCATGCTGAAGAATATTCGAAAGGATTGTTCTTATCAATCCGGTACTTTTGGAGACAGTGTCAAGGGAAAAGTGCTAGGTCCTAGTCATCTAAATGTTGAAGGAATGCCCAACTTGGATGATGTTCTGCTTGTAGAAGGACTAAAAGCTAACCTAATTAGCATAAGTCAACTCTGAGATCAAGGTCTCTTGGTCCACTTTACTAGAGACAAATATCTTGTGAAGAACAAAGAATGTGTGTTGTTGATGGATGGAGACAGATCAATGGATAATTGTTATCTTCTCAACATGAAAGGTAATTGCTTAAGAACTCAGCTTGATGAAGCAAACATATGGTATGAAAAACTTGGCCATGTTAGTTACAAAAACATGCAACGTCTCATGAAGACAGAAGCTGTGATTGGAGTCCTGAAGTTGATATTGATCGTGGCAAAGTTTGTGGACCATGTCAAGTGGGAAAACAGATTCATACTTCACATAAATCTATTAAGAAGATTACCACCTCAAAGGCATTGGAGCTGTTGCATATGGACTTGATGGGACCTGTTCAAACTGAAAGTATTGGATGAAAGAAGTTTATTTTTGTGTGTGTGGATGACTTCACTCGATTCACATGGGTTGAGTTCCTTAGAGATAAAGGAGAAACTTTTGATACATTCAAAAATCTATGTCTCAGACTCGAAGTGGAGAAAGGAACTACAGTGGTGAGAAATCGAAGTGATCATGATCGTGAATTTGAAAATGCTTTCTTCAAATGTTTCTTTGAAGAAAGAGGTATTGCTCAGGAGTTCTCTGCACCAAAAACACCTCAACAAAACGGTGTTGTTGAAAGAAAAAATCAGACGCTTCAAGAAATGAGCCGAGTCATGTTGAAGGCAAAATCTGTCTCTGACAACTTATGGGCTGAAGCTGTGAACACAACATGTCATGTTATCAATCAGGTGTATTTCAGACCCAAGACAAGAGTCACTCCCTACGAGCTGTGGAAAGGGAAGAAACCAAATTTAAAGTACTTTCACATCTTCGGAAGTACTTGTTATATGTTAAGAGACCGAGAGCAGCTTGACAAGTTTGATGCCAAAGAAGATGAATGCATTTTTTTCGGATACTCGAGGAGTAGTCGGGCCTATCGAGTGTTCAACAAGAGGACCAAGATGGTGATGGAGTCCATCAACATTGTTGTAGATGATCTGGAAGAACATGTTGCCCAGACTGATGAGGAAATTGTTGATGTCACTATTCAGGTGCCAGCTTCTGTTCCAGACAGTTCAGAGCACAATGACCAGACAGAAGTGAGGAATGAAAAATTGGATGATCACAGACCTTCAAAAGGTGTGCAGAAAAATCATTCTTCTGCAGACATCATTGGTGATGTAGGAGAATGAGTTAGAATGAGAGGAGTTCGAAAGAACTATCGTGAGATGATAGCAAATGTCTGCTACACTTCTACAACTGAGCCTAAGAATGTTAAAGAAGCTTTACAAGATGATCGATGGATACATGCCATGCAAGAAGAGCTCTTGTAGTTCGAAAGAAATGAAGTACGGGATTTGGTTCCATGTCCTAAAGGTGTAAACGTGATCGGGATGAAGTGGATCTTCAGAATAAAGCCGATGAAGAAGGGAACATAACCAGAAATAAGGTAAGACTTGTTGCTCAGGGTTATTCCCAAGTTGAAGGTATGGATTTCGATGAGACTTTCGCTCCAGTTATTCATCTTGAATCAGTCAGGTTGCTTCTTGCCATGGCTGCATGGATGAAGTTCAAATTGTACCAAATGGACGTGAAGAGTGCCTTCTTGAATGGATACCTTTCTAGAGACGTGTATGTGAGCCAATCCAAAGGCTTTGAAGACCCGTAATATCCTGAGCATGTGTACAAACTGAAGAAGGCCCTCTACGGTCTCAAACAAGCTCAACGAGCTTGGTACGAATGACTTACCAAATTCTTTCTGGAGAAAGAATACATTCGTGGTGGAGTTGATAGAACTCTCTTCATTAAGAGAGAAAAATCTGACGTGATCATCATTCAGATTTATATTGATGATATTATCTTTGGATCTGTCACAGACTGAATGGTGAAAAAATTTGTGAATGATATGGCTCCTAAATTTGAGACGAGTCTTGTAGGTGAACTAACCTACTTTCTGGGGCTTCAAGTGAAGCAAAAGGATGATGGAATCTTTGTGTCTCAAACGAAGTATGCGAAGAACTTGATCAACAAGTTTGGTTTGGAGACTTGCAGCCCGAAAAGAACACCGATGGGGACATCTTCAAAGATGTCAAAAGATGAAGCTGGTGTTTCTATTGAGTAAACCTTGTACTGGAATATGATTGGGAGTCTGCTCTACCTTACAACAAGTAGGCCAGACATATGTTACAGCGTGGGAGTTTGTGCTCGGTGTCAATCTGATCCCAAAGAAAGTCACTTGAAATTTGGCAAGCACATAATCAAGTACATAAAAGGTACTGCTGAGTTGGACTTTGGTTTTCCTATGATACGAACCCTAGTTTGGTGGGGTTTTGCGATGCTGATTGGGCAGGATGTACTGAAGATCGGAAGAGTACCTCTGGAGGATGTTTCTTCCTTGGAAATAACATGGTCTCATGGTTTAGCAAGAAGTAGAATTCTATCTTGCTTTCTACTGCCAAGGCAGAATATATTGTTGCTGGGAGTTGTTGTGCTCAACTTTTATGGATGAAGCAGATGTTGCATGAGTATGGTGTCCCACAGTCTGTCCTTACCATATACTTGACAATATGAGTGTGATAAATATTTCGAAGAATCCTGTTCAGCACTCATGTACAAAGCACATAGACATCCGTCACCACTTCATCTGGGAGCTTGTTGAAGACGGATCTCTTGTGATTGAATATGTTGGAACAGATGCCCAGATGCCCAGCTTGCGGACATCTTCACTAAGGTACTTAATAGTATAAGGTTTGAAACACTAAGATCCTCCTTGGGTCTTTGTGTTCTCTAAACTTCTCCATTGTGAGAAGACTCTCTATACAGTCTTGGTCAGTGATATATGTATAGAGAGTATAAAATGACCATGATCAATATGGTCTATGAGTTTTGTTCCAATATCTGTCTCGGACAGTTTGTGCTATGGAGGAACGGTTACTTTTTAACGGCTAGTAGTGCCTTATTTTTTGCACCACGATCGATTCCATTTCCCTATATCGAGTAGTGGAGTGGTGTGTATGGGGTGTGTAAGTTAAGGAAATTTATATAACAGAATTTCCTAATTAAGGTATTAACCTTATTTTTTCAAAAGAGACAGAAATTTTGAAAAAAATTCTTCACTCGCTCTCTTGCTCTTTCTTTCTCTGGTGTTTGCTTAATTTTTGTTCAAATTTAATGGCGGACAAAGCTGTTTCTGCTAAGCCATCTCAAGCTAAGAAATCCAGAATCTCCACAGAGGATTTACAACGACAATTAGTGGAGCTTTCTCAACCGATTGTGTTTTTCTCTTCAAGCTCCTCTGACCCTGCTCCTATGAAGACATCTGTCTCTTTCTTCGGAGCCCTTGCTTCTGTGCCTACATCTATGGCACCTTATGCTGCTTCGCCACCTAGGTCTGTGTCTGAGACAGATCTCACTGTTCAACCCTCTCCTAGGGTTTCTGAAGAGCCATCCTCTCCGCCCATGGTGACTGTGGAAACCTTGGATGCTTCAATTGTGGCCGCATTAGAGAATGTTGGAGGTGCTGAAGTCTCCTTGGCCCTTGATGAAGGTGATTTCTCTGCCCCTGCTGTTGAGTTTGCCGAGGCAACTGATGCCTTGAAGGTTGTTCAAACACCGCCTGTACTTTCCGGTGCTTCTGTGGGTATTGATGCTCCAGTCATCACCATTCAAATTCCTCTGAGTGAGGTTTCTCCGCCCGACATTGAGAAAGTTCCTGATGAAGAAGAAGAGGATGTTGACAATGTTAATGTTTCTTTTCTGGACTCCTCTGAGACAGAGTCTGTCCCTCTTAGCCTCAAGAAGCCTGATAGCCGTCGTGGCACAAAGCGCAAGCTTGTTTTAAATGAGGAAGTTCAATCTGATGATGAAGATCACATTGTTCTGGCCAATCTGAAAACTAAGGTTCTCTCAAAGTTACCTCTGAAGAAAGAGAAGTCCTCTGCTACCCCCAAAGTGAAAAAGCCCTCTGTACAGAAGAGTGCTAAGAAGAAGGCTCCTGTGAGAAACACGCCTGCTGTTACTCGACGTGTGACTAGGGGTGTCTCTGAGTAGAGGCTTGGCTTGGTCTCAGGGAGACGAAGGCCTTTGATGAAGAAGGCAAGTGCTCCTCCGCCCTCTGAGGATGAGCGTGAAAGTGTGCCCGTGGATGTCTCGGACAGGTCGGACTCTGATTCTAAAGACTTTGATTCTAGTAAGTTCATCTCTGCTTTTCATCAATCGCAATTCCAGATTGTTGTTGGTCGCTCGTTAGTTTTTGAGCGTTGTTTGATTAAGTCTGATGTAGAGGGGACGGGTGTTGATACTTTGTTGCATGATCTTCGGTTGGAGAAATCTGCTTATACTGCACCCCCATTCATTACTGTTGTAGTACATGAATTTTATGCAAACCTGTCTAAGCGCATGCGTGATGCTTCATATGAACATGCTTTCTCTGTTTTTGTGTGGGGTAATTGGATTGCTTTCTCTCCTGCGGTGGTCAATGAGTTTTTGGGTCGTAAGAATATTATTGTTCTAGCACATGTGTTTGATATGAATGAGGTTGTGTCGGAATTGACTGAGGGGAGTCGGTGTGTTTGGCCCTTTGGGCGTGCTTTGTTAGCTTCTGATTTGAGTGTGAAGTATTCGATACTTCACAAGGTTGCCATTCGGAATTGGTTGCCCAGTACCCATGATTCTACTGTGGGCAAGCCCATGGCTTTGTTGCTGTTTAAAGTGGGCACTCGTCGCGAGTTTAACCTTGGTCTGATCATTTTTGAGTATATGTTTGCCCATGCTGAATCCTCTCATGCCCAGCAACCGGTTGGATATCCTGGCCTCATCTTCAGCATCATAATGACCCAACATGATGTGGTCTCTGCCAATGATATATATGCACCAGTTTCGCAACCTCTGACAATCATCCACAAGCTTTTCTCCTCTCAGCATGCTCCGGATGTCCCTGCCCGAGATGCTGATGAACGCTCTGGCCCTGTGCCATCATCTGTCCTAGATAGATCTGCTGCTTCTTTTCCTGTCACCTCTATTTTCTTTGATAAGCATATAAAGTCCCTGGAGCGTGAAGTGGTGTGTCTGACCAAGTCCATTCGGACATTCAAATCCAGGAAGCAGGAGTTGGAGGCTTTACTGATTGATCTTTGAACTAGAGCTCTTGGACTTGCCTCGCCATTTAATGTGCCAAGTGTCTCCTCTGCCCCAGCTGCTGGTGAGCCTGCTGTTGCTAATGTCGATGCTGATGATGAGCTTGATGCCTCCCCGGTTTGATGATTGATGTTTGTCGTTTCTGACAATAATTAAGAGGGAGAAGGTGTTGGTGAAAGATGGCCTTTGTTGCTGCTGCTGCTTTGAGCATGTGCTCATTTTATTATGTTTTTTTATGATGCTTTCTGAACAAACTTTTATTGGGGATGTTGTTTATCCCATTTTTATTTTTGTTGGTCTGTACTATATTTTTTGATCAACTGATAATGCAGTTCTACACTGCCAAACAATGCTCTCATGGTGATGAAGACACTCTCAGGACAGATTAATGGGGAGTGTGTTTTTAACTGTCGCTTTGGATATATTTTGATCTACAAAAGTTTATTCAAGTGTTGTACAGATCGTGATGATAATTGTTGACCATAAACACCAAAGGGGGAGATTGTTAGTGCCACAATTATGCACTAAGTGTTCGTGTTGTTATTGGCGAGATATGATCAACAAAATGGACCTGGGTATGTCCCAACAAACCCCATTTTCCGCTGTGCACAGAAAAGGAGAACAGTTGGAGAACTGTTCCAGATTATGTCCCATACAGAACCAGGGACACTCTATTTATAGTAGTTTCTTTGTTGGAAAGATCTTACGCCGAACCAGTTTGGAAGGTCAAGATATATTCATTTTACTGCCTTGTGGTGTAGATCCAGTGCTGAATTAACCACACTACACTTGGAGAGTATCTACACACGTTTGGAAGGCCACAAACCACAATGTACTTACCTTATTGGCGGCGGATGGAGATCGACGCCAAAGTCTATATGAAGGCCGAATTGAGAAGCAATCGGTACCACTCATATTTTGTTTAGATTCTCTTGATAGATTGTTTGAGAGTCAGTTTGTTTGTGGTCATTGTAACTAGTAGTTGTTCTTTAATCCGTTCAACATGATAGACTAGTTGTGAGTGTTTTCGAGTGAAACACTTGAGGGAATTTTACTCTTGTTTTGTACGCAATCTCGGGAGAGATTGTAAGTTGAAGTCGTGGGTAGCTAGAGGGAGTCTAGTGTCATGGTTATGAGGGGATCTTACAACTTTCGGCTAGTGAAAGAGTTCGAGGAGAAGAACGGGCGGCATAAGGCGGGAGGCTTGTATGTGTAAGAACCTTAATACACTTATCGAAGGAGTAACAGTCGAAACTTCAAGTTTGGGAGCAATCCCCCCAGAGTAGATTGTTTGAACCGAACTGGATTACCATCTCGTGCGTTTTTACTGCTTTATTCTTTTATGTTCTTGCATCTGTCTCACACATATCATAGTACAGTTTTTAAGCAGATAACTAAAACAAGTATTGCATGGATTACTGTTTTACAATATGGCACATTTTCAATTTTTTTGGGAGCGTGGGTCCATGTGCTACATGTTAAAGAATTAGTGAGTACTGTATGTACGTACTATATACGCACGTGTTATAGAATTTGTAGTAAATTCCATACTATCCAAGTGATATTTTATATAGGGAAAATGTACATTTTCTCTCTTTATCTATAGTTTTGTTTACCTCTTCTATCCAAATTGATACATTAACTATTTTAAAGGTTTCAACTTGATTTTTTTTTTGCCCTTTTAACAAACGGAAGTCAATAACAAGTGTTAAAACACACTTGGATTATTTTAGACATTAACATCCCTTTTTTTTACATGTATAAATTAAACATAATTATTTCAAAATTAGTAATTCAAAATACTCAAGCATTCCGGCAAACCTGTCAATGAAAAATCTAGGCACGAATTTCACGATTTGTTTTCTATTCAAGCAAATATTTTTTTAATGAGTGCATGTACGTGTGTTCATGTGATTTTGTAAAATGTGTACAATTTTAAATTAAATTCTTTGATGAATTCTTTTATCCTATTATCAGTTTCTTCTTCTTCTTCTTCTTCTTCTTCTTCTTCTTCTTCTTCTTCTTCTTCTTCTTCTTCTTTTTACTGAAAGTTCTTTTTCAAATTTTCATTTTTTTTAAAAAATGGTTTCTTTCAATAGTTGGAAGCTTGGATCTGAATAGTCATCAATAATTTTTTTGGAAGATTTAAATATTTTTTGAAAAATTGGTTGCCATGAGAAGTATTTTATGTTTTCGGATGTCTAAGTCCTTTTTTTGGATCCTCAAAAGTCCTTTTTTCAGTTTTATAAGTGGGCCATTTTTTCAGTTTTGGCGTTATAGGAGTATCGTGAAATTAATACATTTTCTTACTATATCCAACCAATTTTTGCTATTTCTAATCTTTATCGGTTGGTCGATTAAAAAAATTCGGTATCAGATTGTCACAATAGATAGTTGAAGTATCATAATATGGTAATTGAAGTGTCACAATAGATTTTTTTTTTTGGTCGGCCAAATTTTTTGTTATTGGACAAAGTAAAAATAGGGTGTAAGTAACCAAAATTAATGGGCTTAGAGACATGTGTCGACTATAGAATTAGGGGATGTATTACAAGCACTATGGTGTATGGAGCTATTATAGTTCTTAAATCAATCAAGTCTCGGTGTATGGTGCAATGCATGGGAGTGAGAGAGTAGCAGATTACTAGCTTTGGTTATTCAAGTTGATAAGAGTTAGTTTTTCTGTTATGGGCAGTTAATTGCCAAGCCATTTTCAACTGCTGCTGTTAGGTTAGGGTTTTCTATATTAATACCCTTTGTATTCATGCAGTTAGCAGTAGAGAAAAGTTGAGAAAAAAGAGAGAGCTTCAGATCATCTTGAAGTAAAATCTTATGTGTATTCTAGCATTAGATTGAGAAGAAAAAACCTGTAAGCTTGAGTGTGTGTAATCGGTGGAGATTAATACAAAGATAAACAACTTCTTTCGGCAGTGGACGTAGATTTTCAAAGATCGAACCACTTAAATTCTTGTGTTTTTCATGTTTATTTCTTTTTGTTCTTGAGTTCATGCAATTTTGATCCAACAAAATCTATTTGTTGAGTTGAGTTCTTGACAATTGGCGCTGTCTGTGGGAAGCGGAAGGATCAAGATGAGTTTTGCCCGATTCGATATGGAGAAATTTACAGATAAGACATACTTTGGTCTGTGGAAGGTGAAGATGAAGGTGCTCTTGATACAACAATGTTTGGGTGATGCTCTGAAGGAGGAAGTTGCAAGCTCTTCTGGAAAGGAGAAGAGTGATAAAGAAAAAGGTGAGGAGAGGGCTCTGATGCTGGAGAAGGCACATAGCATGATTATATTGTGTCTTGGTGATAAAGCATTGAGAGAAGTATCTAAAGAAATGACTGCAATCAAGGTATGGAAGAAACTGGAAAGTTTGTATATGGTAAAAACCCTAACGAATCACCTATACATGAAACAAAGACTCTACTCCTTCAAGATGACTGAGGAAAAGTCTGTTTTGAGCCAGATGGATGAGTTCAACAAGGTTCTTGATGATCTTGAGAACATCGAAGTAAAATTAGAAGAGGAGGATAAGGCTTTAATTCTACTATCTGCCTTACCCAAATTATTTGAGAACTTCAAAGACACTCTACTATTTGGCAGTAGAGATTCCATTACCCTTGATGATGTGCAAGAGGCACTTAAATCTAAAAAATTGCAAAAGACTGCAAATCAGATGCTGGCTCCCTCTGGTGGAGAAGGACTCAATATTAAGAAAGTAAATTATGACATGAATCAGTCCAAGAAGGAGCCAAAATCTGAGAACAAGAAACCAGACAAGAAAGGAGCTGAGACCCCTACTGATCAAGAAGTAAGGAAGTATTTTCATTGTCATGAACCAGGCCACTACAAGAAGAACTGTGCCAAGTGGAGAACCATGAAAGGAAAAGCTTCAGAAAACATAACTGCGGGCCCAAGAAATCAGGCAAATCAAACAACTGACAACACTGATGCTGGTTATGATTTCTGTGAAGCGTTATCTATAGCTTCTGCAGAAATTGGAACAGAATGGGTATTAGATTCAGGCTGCAGTTTTCATATGTCACCCAAGAAGGAGTGGTTTTCAAAATTCAATGAGTTGAATAGAGGAACTGTCCTGCTAGGCAATGATCAATCATGTAGATTCAAAGGTATTGGAGCTGTCAAAATCAGAATGTTTGATGGAGTAATCAAGGAACTGACAAATGTGAGGTATGTTCCTGATCTCAGAAGAAATCTAATTTCATTGTGAATTTTTGATTCAATGGGGTACAAGTTTGAATCAGAAAATGGCAAGTTGTTGGTGTCATAGGGTACCATTATTGTAATACAAGGAATAAGGAGGAATGATCTCTATTTTCTGATTGGTAATACAATGAGTGGTCAAGCACACACTGTAAATCAGAGGAATAACACATATTTGTGGCATGGAAGACTTGCTCATTTGAGTGAAAAGGGTCTGTAAGAGCTATCTAGACAAAATCTATTGTCTGGAGACACATTGTAGAAGCTGCAAATGTGTGAACATTGCATTTATGTCAAGGAAAAGAGGTTAAAGTTTACTATTGCAACACAAACCTCCACTGAAATCTTACAATATGCTCACTCTGATCTGTGGGGGCCTGCCAAGATCACAACAAAAGGTGGAGACAGATTCTTCATGTCTATAATAGATGATCATTCAAGAAAAGTCTATATATACATTCTTAAAACCAAATCTAAAGCATTTGAAAGGTTTAAAGAATAGCTATTTGATGTGGAGAACAAGATTGGAAAGAGATTGAAATACTTGAGATAGATAGTGGTCTTGAGTTTCTAAATAAGGAATTTTAAAGTTACTGCAAAGAAAGAGGGATAACCAGGCATAGAACAGTGCCAGGAACACCTCAACAGAATGGTATTGCAGAGAGGATGAACCAAACTCTTTTAGAAAGAGTAAGATGTATCTTGAGTAGCTCTGGATTTCCAAGGTCATTTTGGAGAGAGATAGTTAATACAACAACATATCTCATAAACAGATGTCCAGCTACTGCTCTTAAATTCAAAACTCCAGAAGAGGTTTGGAGTGGAAGACCTGTAGAGTACAGTCATCTGAAGGTTGTAGGTTGTTTAGCATATGCTTATACCAAACAAGATAAGTTAGAGCCAAGAGCTCTAAGATGTGTTTGTTGGTTACCTATAAGGAGTTAAAGGGTACAAACCGTGGTTCATTGAGGGACAGAAGTTCATCATCAGGAGAGACGTGTCTTTTGATGAAAATAAGTTTTCCTTGAAGGTAACATCTGGTCAGAATACCTCTCAGTTGGCAGGAACAGAAGCTCAATCAACAAGTGTTAATATTCAGATTGAGGTGGCGTTTCAAATTCCATCAAGACAGCCCCCTGAATCTTCATCTAACAGAGAAGCAATTGTTGAGGATTCAGAAGATGAGGAGGATCATAGTCACAACAACTATCAGCTTGCCAGAGACAGATCAAGGAGGATAATCAGACCCCCTGCAAGATTTGGACAAGCTGAAATTGTGTCTTTTGCTTTATATTCAACTCTTGAGGTGGAGTAATATGAACCAAGAACATATCAGTAAGCAATTAGCTATGCAGAAAGTGAGAAATGGCTAGTTGCTATGGAGGAAGAGCTTTTATCTCTAAGTAAGAATGAGACCTGGGAGATAGTTGATAAACCAAGAAAACAGAAACTTGTAGGCTGCAAGTGGATCTACAAGAAGAAACCATGAGCTATAAAGGGAGAAGGGTTGAGGTATAAAGCTAGACTTGTAGCCAAAGGCTTCTCTCAAAGAGAATTAATAGACTACAATGGGATATTCTCTCATATGGTAAAGCATTATTCAATAAGAATCTTATTGGCACTTGTAGCTCAGTTCAATCTGGAGCTGTACCAGATGGATGTAACAACTGCATTTCTTCATGAAAGGTTGGAAGAAGATATCTACATGAAGATACCAAATGTGATCTCTGTAAAAGATGCTGAGAACAAGGTACGTATGTAAGCTTCAGAGATCTTTATATGGTTTAAAGCAAAGCCCCAGGCAGTGGTATCTAAGATTTGATGACCATATAATGTCTCAAAGGTTTAAAATGAGCAATTATGATCACTATATATATTTCAGAACTGAAGGAATGTCTACCACTTATCTTTTTTTATATGTTGATGATATGCTCATAGCAAGTGATTCAGTGGAAGAGATCACAAGTGTAAATGAGATTCTGAGATTAGAATTTGAAATAAAGGATCTTGGAGAAGCCAAGGTCATTCTTGGAATGCAAATAAAGAGAAGAAGTAGTGATAATGTAATAGTTCTCACTCAAGAGTCTTATATTGGAAAAGTGCTTAAGAGATATAATATGAATCTATGTAAATCAGTCACCACTCCACTCAAGCAATGCTTGAAGTTAAGTCTAAAGTAAGAAGTATCTACAACTACAGATCAGTTAGAGATGAACAACATTTCTTATGCCAGTGCAGTAAGAAGTTTGATGTATGCTATGGTGTGCTGCAGACCAGATTTTGCTTATGCTATGAGTGTTCTGAGCATATTTATGTGCAATCCTGGAAGAAGTCATTGGGAATCAGTAAAGTGGGTCATGAAATACATTCAAGGCTCAGTTGGAAAATGGTTGAAGTTTCAGAAATGCATAGATGGAAGTGATGCTTTAACTAGTTTTGTTGATGCAGATTTTGCTGCTAATATGGACACTAGAAAATCACGTACTGGATATGTGTTCTCTTTGTTTGGGACTGCTATAAATTGGAAATCAACTCACCAATCTATAGTTGCTCTTTCAACCACAGAAGTAGAATATGTGGCACTTACTGAAGCAGTGAAGGAGAATGTCTGGTTGAAAGGCATTCTGGGAGAGTTTGGTGTTACTCAGTATTGTGTTACAATCTTTTGTGATAATCAAAGTGCTATCCATTTGTGTAAGCAACCAAGGTTATCATGAAAGAACAAAGCATATTGATGTCCAGCTGCTTTTTGTGAGAGATTTAGTAGAGAAGAAGGTAATCTTAGTTGCAAAGATTGATACTACTGAGAATCCAACTGACAGTTTCACTAAGGCACTACCAACTGCAAAATATGAGTTGTGTATGAGCCTTCTTGGTTTGTTTTAAAAGAAGAAGTGAAGTCTGCAACTCAAGGTGGAGCTATGTCTATTGTTTAAGTGCAGCAGGTCTGGATCTTAACTTGAAGGTTGATTCAAGGCTAAGGTGGAGAATTGTGGTGCATGGAGCTGTTATAGCTCTTAAATCAATCAAGTCTCGATGCATGGTGCAGTGCATGGGAATGAGAGAGTAGCAGATTACTAGCTTCGATTATTCAAGTTGATAAGAGTTAGTTTTTCTATTATGGGCAGTTAATTGCCAAGCTGTTTTTAACTGCTGCTATTAGGTTAGGGTTTTCTATATTAATACCCTTTGAATTCATACAGTTAGCAGTAGAGAAAAGTCAAGAGAAAAGAAAGAGCTTCAAATCATTTCTTGAAGTAAAATCTTGTGTGTATTCTGGCATTAGATTGAGAAGAAAAAATCTGTAAGCTTGAGTGTGTGTAATCGGTGGAGATTAATACAAAGATAAACAACTTCTTTCGACAGTGGACATAGATCTTTAAAGATCAAACCACTTAAATTATTGTATTCTTCATTTCTATTTTTTCTTTTTCTTGAGTGTTCATGCAATCTTGATTCAACAAAATCTATTTGTTGAGCCGAGTTATTGACAGACACCACACATTAGAATTTACCGTGGAGTATCAGAGTCAACATTATCTTAAAAAAATCTACACTGGCATATGAAGAGTGATAATAAAAAAGACATCTATTTTTTCAAATATTAAATTAATGTCAATTGCCTCGATTAATAACATTTTTTAGCTAAAAAAATGGGCAATTGAAGATAAGGAAAAAAATATTAATGACAAAAATACTTTATTGCGGTTAGCAACTCAGGAAACACTGGGCAAAAAAAAGAGGCATGCCAAAAACCAACTTAAAACTTAAGAATCTTAAAGAACTCCTGATATTTTGGCATCCTTTATCGAAGGAGTTCAGTCACCAAACTGCTTGATTTCACTGACAGTGATTGGGTCGGATTAATGAATAACATGAGCACTCTAGCTTGGTTCAGGCATTGTATGTTGGAGTTCAAAGAAGCAAAATACAGTTGCTTAGTCAACTGCGAAAGCCGAATACATTGTTGTTTCTGCTGCAGTTAACCAAGCTTTATGTATGAGGAAGATTTTTGGAGAACTTGAAGCTTTAACAAGACAATGCAAAATAAATTTTGTGTGACAACAAATCGGCAATTGCTATGGTCAAGAATCATATTTACCATGGGAGAACTAAGCATATCAAAGTGAAATATGATTCTCTCAAGGAAGCATAGAAGGAAGGAGAAGTAAAGTTGTTGCATTGTCGAACTGGAGATCAACTAGCTGATATATTTACTAAGACATTGCAAAAAGGAAAGCTTGAAATGATAAGGGAGATGATAGGAGTGACTAACAGCACATACATCAATGATGAATGTTGATCATCAAGCTTTGATGCATTTACAGTTAGGTTAGTTTTAATATTATATTTTGATATTTTGTATTTTGTATTATGGAAAAAGGCTCCAGAAATTAGTAGAAGTATGTTAAAGGTAGAATTGTGTGGTGGATCTTAAAAGTTTGACAAACAAGGCTCCTTAATTTATAGGAAGTTGTAACCTGCTATGTAGCTTTTGGTGGCGGAGTTCTACCCTACCCTTAAGGGTTGACTGGTATGTGAGAATAGAATCAGATGAAAATGAGATGAACTTAACAATGAAATGATGATTGGAATGAAATGGAATGCATATTGACATTCCTATGGCTGGTATCCACAAGGAATAAGATATGAATGAAATTGATATGAGTGATTTAATTTTATTGTCATAATTTATAATTTATTAATAAAATACATGAATTTACTTAAATTTATTTTTGAATAATAAAATTACCCTTCAGGAAATATTATTAATTTTTTAAAAAATTATTATTCAATACGCAATTTTAGCCTTATTAACATTTGTGAAAAATTGAGCATCATTCTAGTAAGTATTTAGTTAATATTTAATTAGAGTTTTTAAATTTTATATAAAAAAATCTATAATATTAGATTTTTTTGAATTATTATAGATTTTTACGAATCATAAATTAATTATTAATATACTTTTTTAAAAAAAATCATAAATTTCTCACATTTATTTTTTTCGTTAGTTATCATCATTTTTTTATTATTTGTTAAGAAAAAATCGTACCATGTTTTTTTATAAAATATTGATGATTTTGAGTTTTTATATAATTTATTATATTTAATATTATTAGAAAAAATATTAACTTTATCACATTTTTTTAAAAATAATTTTGTAAGGATATGGGATTTTATTTGTCAAATAAAAAATAAATAAGCATAACATTGTTCAAAAAAAAAAATTGACGACTAGGAATGACTAATCTCATGGGATAGGTGAGGAATAATTAATCCCATGATTATGGTAATGTGTATTCCTAATGGAATGACGATTCATGATCATAAAATTGTACCAACCGTTGTAATAGTAATGGAGATGGGAATGGTGATTCTATTCCACCACACCAACCATGATCTTAATAGTACTATCCCAAGTGTCCTAATATGTCTATTGTGATACTATCAAGTGTCACAATATGTCTATATTATGACAGTTGAGAGTGTCACAATTGATTTATTGGAGCAATCGGGTAGTACCCTTAAGGATAAGGTAGAATTCTCCCTTTTGGTATACATATATGTGCGATATGAATGAATGAATGAAAAAAAAAAAAAAAAGCTTTCCTTTACACAAATTTGCTCTTTTCCTCTCTAAACTAAGTCCAAAAACCCTCTTTAGTTCATGTGTACATTTTTTGTCCAGATTGATACATTAACTATTTTAAAGGTCTCAATTTGTTTTTTTTTCTTTTTTCTCTTTTAACAGATGGAAGTCAATAACACCCGTTAAAACATACTCATTCCTCCAACATTTGGATCACTTCACGCGCTAACACACATTTTTTACACATAAGAATTAAATACAATTGTTTCAAAAATTAATAATTCAAAATACTAATAGGCAAACCAAACACTATAAATTTTATGTTCTCCTTTATTTTCCGTATATTCATCAACTTTGGCAAGGATGGCTTAACTTCTACCCAAAGTCCGGCAAACTTGTTATAGTGAAAAATTTAGGCACAAATTTCATGATTTTTTTTGTTCAAGCAATTTTTTTAAATAAGTGTGTGTATTCATGTGATTTTGTAGAATCTGTACAATTTTAAATTAAATTATTTGATGAATCCTTCTATCCCATTATCAGTTTTCTTTTTTTACCGAAAGTTCTTTTTCAGTTTTTCATTAATTTTATTTTAAATGGTTCCTTCCAATAGTTGGAGCTGAAGAATCATCAATAATTTTTGGGAAATTTAAATGGTTGCCATGAGAAGCATTTTTTTTGGATGTCGAAGTCTTTTTTTTTTTTTTGGCGAAACACATCAAAAGGTCCCTCTACTTTTATATTTTGTTTCAATAGGTCCTTGTACATTTTTTTTATTTTAATAGGTCCTTTTACTTTTATATTCAATATCACCAGATCTTTTTCTAACTGAACTAACGGATTCCTTGATTTCTTCGTTACTTAAATTCCACCTCATCCCATTCTTATTTAATTAAATTCCATGTCATATATATCCTAGATGAAAAGTTATACAAAATTGAAAATTCACAATTATTTTACCCTATTCATTAAGGCAATGTTTGGTATACTGGTACAGATATACCCACATTAATAAAATCTGGATTGCTTTGAAAGATAATTGCGTATTAGCTATTTTAATTGTGTGTTTGGTTATTAAGATAAATATACTAAAATTGTTTCACACATCTGTTTGGTACATTATTTTATTTGGTAGACTAACTTCTGGAATGAGTAAATTAGTTTAGGCAATGTTTGGTAGCCTAGATAAAGGCATATATACTAAGATTGCTATGCCAGAAACTGTAACCGAGGGGGGCGTCGGATACATTGTCCGGCCAAATCAGTAAATTACACCCCGGGCCTCGCGTGAATGAGCAATGGCTACCAAACACATGGTTCTTGCTGGATATCTTTACTAATATACCTTTATCCAGGCTACCAAACATTGTCTAAAGATGGTAGTAATCGATTTCTCTCAATTCTATGTGTTTTCTCATGCTTCCACTTTTGCAGTTTCATACTCACGCAATATTCAATCTTTTTTTTTTAGTTTCTCATTTTCTTGTCGTGAGAAGAGCAACAATTTTGTCTAGTTTGTATTGACTTTCTCCCTGATTGACGAGAACCAGAGAAACGAGAAGTCAGAGATATTATGGACTATGGTGAATGAATTTGTGCTTCGATCGTTGTGGTCTGCAGTTTAAAGTTAGTTTCGTTAATTGACGAAAAACTTCATCATTTTGGAGAAGTAATAGGTATGAGTTTTATGTTCTTATTTTTAATGAATTTGTGCCACTGTGGTCTACCGTCTTATGATACGTGAGTTTCAATTTCTTCAATTTCGTTAATCAATGAGAACTTTTATAGGAGATTCATTTTGGACAAATTTATAAATTTTATAATATGGTTTTAGAAGTTATATTTAATTAATTCTAGAGTTTTATGCACATCCAATTATTCAATTGTTGTAATATGTGATCGTAAACTGATTGCATGTGACTAGACTATCAATATATATGGGTTTAGTGCAATCTATTTTCGTGGGTTGAGCGACCTCAAGAAAATTTCTTCGTATATTGATTGGATGCATTTAAATTTTTGATTATTTTTATATAATTTTGAACAATAGGTATTTGATCAACTTATATAGTGGATAACTTTTTTATTATGGTTGGAGCTTGTGCTTGACTTATAACTTGATTAATCTTTTATATTATATGTCTTGGGATATCTTCATATAGATATATCTTAGCGTATTCAAATGGTCGAGAAACTGGAAAAAAGTTGTAAAAAAATGAGATTGAACCATTGTTTTTCAATTTGGTTGGTGGTCTGACTGAGATTTTTAGAAACTTGCAATTTTTTTATTAACAGTCTTATCTAAAAACATATTATTGGAACCCAGGAAATAGAATGCAGAAACATTATATTAGCAGCAACACCAAATAGTATTATAATATGATAGTTGTAAAATCTTTATATTCATGTCATTGTGTTTTTGCAGAATGTCTGAAACAACATTTACATTGTTGATACATCATGGTGGTAGATTTAATGGTAATATGAGACGTCGCTATATTGGTGGAAGGGTCACCCAAGTTTTTGATGGCTTAGACATTGACAAAGTCTTATATCCAGAGATTATGTCTATGTTAAAGAAGACTTGAGATATGAATTGGATTCGATTATTGGGTTATATTATTATAAGATACCTCAAGGTAATTTTGTATTAGTACAAGATGATAGTACTATCCTGAACATCGTGAGTAAGTTAAGGTGCAGGGCAAAGTTAGAGTTTTTTGTCGACCACAAAATTTTGGAAAAGCAAGGCGACATTCAACAAGGTGTAGAGAATGTAGTTGATGAAGCTGATTGGGAATTACAAATATTTGATGTCAACCTCCAGAATAATCAATCAAGGTTCACGAATTATGGTGAATGATGACAATGATAATATAATTCAAGATGGAGATCTATTTGAAGGCAGAGAGTTAGACTATGAAGATGCCATGGAAGATGGAGTTATGCAACAAAATTTTGATAATCTCAATGTTGATTGATAATCGGTATTTTTGTGCTTCTTTTGACTGCAACTTGGGGCTATTTCAATATCATTTTATAAACCAATTGTATATTTTTGATGTCCAAACCCATATTTAATCCAAGTACAAATTCTAGGTGTGTTATAGAAGAAACATCTTGTTCGAGAAACTGGCGCGACGACAGCACGACACAAGGCGCGAGTTCAGTCATGCCACATGGCATGACCCACAGTACGATCAGCCGCACGACCGAGCCTCTCGCACCCAAGGGTGCCTTTTCGCCCTTCTCTAGTGCGACCCACAGCGCGGTCGGAGGCGCGACTGAGCCGGTTCGCGCCAACCTAGCCTTTCCACATTTCTCTGGCACGATCCACAGCGCGAGTGGTGGCGCGACCAAGCCTCTCGCGCCCAATAATGCCTTCGCGCCCTTCTCTAGCGCGACCGAGCCCATGTCGCGTCCAGATACCCTGTTTTGCGTGCCTTATATTCTCCTCTTCATTCACATATGAAAGGGACGATTTTGGGATATTGAGGGGTAGCACTTGTAACTAAGAAAAAAAGAAAAAAAAAAGAACACCATTCCATCCCCTAAAATTGGTTCCTCCAAAAACTTGTAAAAAAAGTGAATAGCACTAGAACTAGTGGAAGAGAGGACTTGGGCTTGGAAGAGGAGTTCTTAATCTTGAAGAGTTGAAGCCAAGGGTCATTGTGGATATCTTTTGTACATCATATTGGTTTAATCAAATCTCTATCTATGTTTTATTTACAAGTTTGTTATTTTGATCTCAAAAGCATGAGTAGCTAATCTCCATAGGTTTTGGGGTGTTGGATCCTTTGATGATTGGTGTTTGAAATGAATATATGATGAATGTAACTTTCCCTTGCTTTAAGTCTTATGGATCAATGTATTGATTGTTGAATGTATGTGGGTGGCCTCCATTTAGATTCATGTGTTACTTAATGTGTGATTAGGTTTGCTCATTTTGTATGTGATCTTAATCAATGAGACCTTTTACTTGTATTTTGAGATAGGTATGAGTATTAGGGTTGTTAATGGTGATTTGGGGATCTTGGAAAGCTTGAGTGATTTATTTGCTAGAGATAGTAATGGGTTACACTTGCTCGTAGGCTAGGTGTTTGAGAAAATGACTAGATGATCCTTGCCCAAATCATGATTGAAGAGAGGAGAGTTATGTGATTCATATGGTTTTTAGAATACCTTGATCAATGATCTAGCACCCTAGAACCCCTTCTTTTATTACTCTTTAACTTTTCCATTTGAAGTATTTAATATTCTACATTTAAGAGTGAATTTGGTATTTGTTAATGGTTTGGAACACAACATTTTATCAAGAAATGATGTTTGTCTAAATAGTGATTGTAACTTGAGTCAACATTACTTGCATTATTAAGATCATAACTTCTATTCCTTGTGGTTCGACTCGTATCATTGCTTGCTACATATAGAGAAAATATCAGAGCTTTTAAAATAAAAAATGCATCCAGCATGAAACACAATATGACTAATGCCGAAGATGATAGTCGGTGTGATGATGAGGTGGATGTATATGGAGATCAAATCATGTTAAATCTCCAGGGTGATGAGGTATATATGGCTGGATTAGAAAGTGATAATGACTTTACAGAAAGTTTTTACTATGATAGTGATGACAATTGTAGCTATTACAGCGAGACAGACGAAGAGTGTGGGGATCATGTACTTAGAGGACCGAGCATAATTATGTGTTTTGATCCAATGGCAGTGATACCAGCGTTTTATTGTGGCATGATATTCCAAAATGTGCAAGAGTGTTGAGATGCCCTTGCAAAGTATGCTATTATGAAGGGGTTACAGATTCATTTTATAAAAAATGATCAAGTTAGAGTTAGAGCTGGATGCATGGAAAAATGTCCTTGGAAATTTTTAGCATCTAAAAATGGCCACAACAATAATTTTATGGTGAAAACTTATGTGCCTAACCATAAGTGTCATAGGAAAAACACCAACCCAATGGCTACTATCAAGTATTTGGCTAAACTCTTAAGGGAAAGATTGATGGCTACACCTTTCATCAAGTATAAAGACTTAATGACCTTATGCAGAACTGAGTTGAAGCTGAACATTAGTATGACTCTGGCTAGAAATGTCAGAGAGAAAGTCATTACAGATTTTATGGGATCTTATACAGAAGAATATAAGAGGTTGCATGACTATGTTCAAGAAATAAATGCTAGTAATCCTAGTACAACTTGTGTGGTCAAGGCATCTAGAGATGAGTGAAGATATAAACTATTTTAGAAGTTTTTATGTATGTTTTGCTGGATGTAAGCAGGGTTGGGCAGAAGGATGCAGAAAAATCATAGGTTTAGATGGTTGTTTTCTTAAAGGTATATGTAAGGGGCAACTCTTATGTGTTGTTGGACGAGATGCCAATTGCATGGGCAGTCGTGTCTATTGAAAATAAAGAGAATTGGAGCTGGTTCCTAAACTTATTGAAGTATGATTTATCTATTGGAGATGGAGCAGAACTAACCATCATATCTGATATGCAAAAAGTAAGCTTATTTTTATGTTGTGTTTTTTTAGAAAAAAAAAAAATAAATGTTCTCTTCTTGTTATTTTTTTAGAAGAATAATCTCTTATTTGATTTCTATATATATGTATGGTTTTGATTTAACATATTATTCTTGTAGGCCTTAGATAGTGCAATAAATGAGCATTTGCCAGAGGTAGAACATAGAATGTGTGCTAGGCATGTCTATGCAGCTTGGGCCAAGAAATGGAAAGGTGAAGAGAGAAAGATTACATTCTTGAATTGCGCTAGGAGTACTTTTGAAAATGATATGAAGTCTAATTTAAGAGAATTATCATTATTAGGAAATGGGATAATTGATGATTTTATGAGGTACAATGTTGAATCTTTTTCAAAAGTATATTTTAAGACAACTCCAAAATGTGATGCTATAGATAATAACATGGCCGAGACTTTTAATGGTTGGATATTGGATGCAAGATGTAAGCCAATTATTTCTATGTTGGAAGAAATAAGAATTCAAGTGATGAGAAGGCTATACATTCAAAGAAGATTCTGTAGAAGTTGGATATGTGGTGTTGGACCAAGACCTATGCAAAAGTTAGAAAAGAACAAATAGCTCTCCTTTCAATGGCAAATGGTTTGGAATGGGGATGAGGAATATGAAGTTTCTAACGTTTATCAGTTCATGATGCGACCTGTTAGAGAAAAGATCTTATGGGTTAACTCTGGCAAAGAAGAAATTGCACCACCACCTCATAAGAAGTTACCCGGGAGGCTTAAAGTGAATAGACAGAAAGACAAACATGAGATTAAAAAGATAGGCAAACTACCCAGGAAGGGAAGAATTATGACTTGTAAAATATGTAAACAAGATGGACATAACATAAGAAAATGTCCTCAGAGGATAAACACAGTAATATTCCTTATTTATTAAATTTTTTTTTTCTATCTAATAATTTAATAGTTTCATGATAATGATTTTTTGTTAATTTTTATTGCAGGTTACACAAAGCAATAACAGAAGTATGAAAAGAAAGAATGCAGAGATAAATGAAGCAATTAGGAAGAATCCTTCTGCAGAACTTGTTAATGAATTTATGAAAGAAAAAGAAAAAGTAAAGAGGGGATCAACTTCCCAACTGCAAAACAAAGCATCAATCTTAATTAAACAAACTTGCCTTCCTAAATAGACAAGTCTGCCTAGTTCAGGTCATTGTGATGACAAGCCTGCCTTAACAAACGATTCTAGTTTAGATGGCGTAAAAGCTGAAGATCATGGAGAAGGTTAAATGTGTGCTGGTTATCTTTGGCTAGACATTTCATCGAACAGTTGGTGTAACATCCTAGAATTTCAGAATACCTTAGTGAGTTTTCTAAATTTATTTAGAAGACTAAAGAAAATAATTGGAGCTAAAATAAAGTAAAACAGATGTAAGTCGCGACCTTTTTGTGTATTTTATGTGAAAATCGATTATGAGATTTTTGCATTTGCCGCCGGAAGATAGTCAATTTTGGTCTTTTCTGGAATGTAACGACCTAAAGGAAGTTGTTGGTGCTTTCAGAATTTTATTCTGACCTCTACAGAAGTCTCGTAATTGAAAATCGTAAAGGGAAAACCTGTGAATAGTAATTTATGCTAGCGTTCGTGATTTGAAAAATTTACGAAATTCTCCTCATTGATCCGAGACTTGTTCTGACAAGACTATATTATAGAAAATGATCCAAGGAATCCGTTCGCGTTCACGGATTGCCAATCTGAGGTCAATCGAATGCTCGGGAGCAAAATCCGTCAGTCAAAATGAATAGTAAAAGTAATTTTTAAAAGGGAATCTTTCTTCGTTTTTCTTTAGACGACTTTCTCGTCATCCCGAGTTGGGTTGGTTCAATAGTACTCGAGTTAACGAGTCTCCCGCTATTTTCGGATTTTGTGTCGGAGGTCATTTGGACCTCGCCATTGAATAAAGCAACTTTAATTGAATCCGAAAATCACTTTATCAGTATTTTATATCCGAAAAAGTTATACCCGCCCCGCCCCAACTTTTCCTATAAATAGGAGGGGGGAGAGCTCATTTTCTTTGCTCATCTCTCTCTCTTCTCTTCTCTTTCTTTCTCTAGTTCGTGTTGACGAACGAGAGAAACCCGGGCCTGTGCCGAGTAAATCGCGCATGCGGGCCTAGGTTAAGTTTTATTTGGGGGGAAGAGTGCTGCTGCTGCGGGAGCAGCTATCGAGTGTCGGAAGGCTACTGGAGAGCCGCCGCCGCCACTGCTGTGGATGGCCGGAATTGTCGTCGTCGTGCCGCCGCTTCAGATGTCTCGTTTCGGTCCATTTCTCATCCTTTATGTTGAAATTTTAATATGTTGTGTGTTTTAAATAGTGCTTCATTTCGTATGTTGAGTGCGTTGTTGTCCGGTGGCCGGAAACCGGTGAAAAAGCCAGAAAACGTGAAAAATAAAGGGGCGCCGATCAGTTTCGGTTTTTGCCCGTTTTCACCCATTTCAGG
Source organism: Perilla frutescens (assembly GCA_026008535.1). Lineage (NCBI taxonomy): Eukaryota > Viridiplantae > Streptophyta > Magnoliopsida > Lamiales > Lamiaceae > Perilla > Perilla frutescens. The sequence goes on along the minus strand of BRKX01000017.1, from coordinate 30,324,015 downwards.
TTGTCAAATCGAAAAAGTTTCTTCTGTAAAGTTGCTCGAAAAATTATTTCCTATAGGACTGCCAAGTTTCGTAATTTTCTGATAAGTTTTGATTAAAGTAAATTATTTTAATCAGGCGGTTATTTTTATAATTAAAGCATGTGATTTCAGAAAATTCCAAAAATTGTATAGTTTAATAAAGATATATGTGGGGTCATGCCTGATTATTTTCGTAATTTTTGGACAAGTAAAAAGTGCAATCTAGGTTTGCTGTGTAAAATTGGATTAAAATGGCAAGTTACGGAAAGTGACCTCTGTCAAATCTTTTGGTCTCATTAAATCAGAAATTATATTTTGGAATTTATTTCCTCCTGTGTGAAAGTTGTACGAGGTCTCTAGAGTCGCGCGTTCTTAATTGAAATATAATTAAAGTAAATAAAAGCTCCAATTAAATTAAAGTCGAGTTCTGAAAATTAGAGTAGCGGTCCTAAAATAAGGTTTGACCTTGTAGGACTTGTTGACCCAGTCAGAGAAGCTAACGGATGAATATCGAGAAGTTTGATCACCCGAGTTGATCTAATCGAGGTGGGTTTATTTGCAAAACCTATCTATATTTGAGTTATTAACTCATAAATGTGATAGTCATAGTTAGAATATCCAAATAAAATATTTGAGAAATTATATGCTCAAGTCACTGCTAGAGTAATAGTATTATACTGTTGTATAATTATTGAGAATATAGATTGTGCTGTGCCATAATTATTGAGAACATAGATTATGCTTTGTCATAATTACTGAGAACATGGATTATGCTTCATCATAATTATCGAGAATATAGATTATGATTTATCATAATAAACGAATACAGATTATGCTTCGACATAATTAAATAGAATAGATTATGCCTTCTCATAACTAAAGTCTATGGGGTAAAAGTTAAGCTGTTTAAAGTTCATATTTTATAGATTAAGGTTAAAATTTATATTTAAAGTCTAAAAGTCGTAGTTTAAAGTTACAGTATATTAAATGTTTATTGTGTATTGATTATACTTTTGTATAATGAGTTATAATTTTTGGCTTGTGCATTTATTATTAAACTCAAGTTATAGAATGATTTCCGTTTAAGGAATAAGAAGCATAATTGAACTAAGTTGCTAGAGGAATTAAAGGTTAGCCTAGTTGCTATATTTAGAGGATGACGTAGTTTTTATGCTTATGTCATATTACGCGCTTTATAGAGAACATAGATCAAAGGAATGGCAGGAACTGTGATTCTTGCAGTTGTGATGTTAATCACTAAAGGTGTCACTGTGAGGTAATCCCTGCACATACACGTGATCTGGGCATCACTATAAGGAGTCAATGCTAGGTAACCCCTGGTATACTCAGGGTCAATGCTAGGTGATCCCTGGTACACTCTTCTCGGATTAGCGAGGTAACCCCTCCCTTTTCCTATCAGCGACATGTCATAGAGTGCAGTAGACGACAGAAGGAGCTATAGGGTACCAAAGAGAAGTAAATGTTTGCAGAAATGGAAAGGGCTTTCGCGTTTTGCTTTCCATTATCTGTATTTGTATTTTGGATATTCTGTTACAGTTTTTATTAAAGAATGAGTTAAAAGTTTAACCCACTGAGTGCTTTAGTACTCACGCCCAAAATATTTTCAAAATGTTTTTCACAGGTTGAGATGTTGGAGGTGATGGCTCGATGTACTGTTGTGGGTTGATCATGCCTTGTTGTCTCGTTCAGACTAAATTATTGCTCATGAGTATGTTGTTATGTGATATAATATTACTCCATTGTTTTCCGCTTAAACTCTAATACAGTTGCCTCATAGTATGATTGCATGCTATGTTTTATTTTTGGGCTTATCTGAATTGTATTCTTTATTGAATCATGATAAATAAAGTCCCACTTCTTTTCATAAATCCAAGCATGTTTCATTACAGTTTTCGACCTATGAGTTGGTCATATTTAGTTAAGTCTTGGATTTTGTTTATTTTCCAGTTGACCTATGAATGGGTCTTATCTTGATTAATTGCTTCTGTCCTATGAATGAGACATAAAATAGTTTATTTGCCTCTGACCTATTGATGGGTCTTAGTTATTGTGACCTATGGAGAGGTCTTATTTATTTGAAGAGTCGGAATCCTATCTATTAATTGTTGGATTCTGTTTGAATTTGATTAGCCTATGAATAGACATTCCTTCAACTTGTTTGAACCCTTTGACCCCTTTGATTTGTTGAAAATGATAACTTCTTCCTAATCATAAAGTTATGTTGCCTAAGTTTTTGAGGCGCTAACTTAGCTTAATTCTAGAAACACCCTCTTGGATTTTCAATATTCTGTGCTATTTTACGCACAACAATCTCGTCCCCATACTCGGGACCGAGTTGTTACAGTTGGAGTGTCTTTTAACTGGTTGAAATTCAATCGATTCTCATGTCCTACTCAAGCTCCATAGTTGTATCAACCACCCAATTTTCCAAAATTTATCAGGTATAAAAACACCCTACGTCACTATATAAGTATACATCAACCTACATTCCTAATCATCAGTAACCATCAAATCCATCTTTATCTTTCTAGCAACATTCAAGTTCAACAGACTTAAAAAGAAAAAAAGAATCTTTACAGCCTCTCACAAGTTTCATACCCAACAATCTTCCATTCTTCCCCAATATCTCATCTTTTATGGCGTCGTTGTCCACCTGAGCACACAAATTCTTGCAGATCACATTAGCATCAAATTGTTCATAATCTCTCTGGTTCCTCATCAACTAAATGCGTTGGCTTCTCATCAATTGGGAAAAATCGACACAAACTAGTCAAAGTTAATCTTCTGACAAGAAGGAAGTGAGAAACTGAAAAAATAATTGAGACACGTGTGAGTGCGAGAGTGGATGGATGAGAAAATGTAAAGAGATGAGTAAAAATTGATTATTGCCGATTACATAGAAGAGAGGGTAAAAGAGTAGAATTTGTATAATTTTCCAATTAGAATATGACATGGAATTTAATAAAATGGGAATTGGCTGATATGGCATTTAACTAATGGAGAAATTAAGAAATCGTTAGTTCAGTTAGAAAAGGATCTTATTATATTGAATAAAAAAGTAGAAGAATTTATTAAAATGAAAAAATTGTACAGGGACTTATCCAAATAAAATGCAGAAGTACAGGGACCTGAGAACGTGTTTCGCCATTTTTTTTTTATCCTCATACCCATACCAACCACTCCCTGAAAATTTTGCGACACTGGGATATGAAGAGTCGGAATCGAGAAGTCATATATATTTTCTAAAATATTAAATTAATGTCAACAGTCTCGATTAATTAATTAAAAAATAATAACATCTGTTTTTAATTTTCAGCCAAAAAAATGGCCAATTGAAGATGAGTAAAAAATATTAATGACAAAAATACTTTATTGCGGTCGGCATCCCAAGAAAAACTGGGCAAAAGAAAAAAAAGCATGGCAGCAAATAACCAACTTAAAACTTAAGAATTTTACAACTAATTTTTCTATAACTAAATTCAGATAATCAAGTTAGTGCAGCACACATTAATGATTGAGAATTTGACTTAGATACAACTGAATCAGAGATAGATTTGGAAGAAACTAAGAGGGAAAAAAACTATGAAGTTGAGTAAATAATACTAGAGAATACAATAATTTAGAAGAATATGAACCGCGCGAGCAAACTTATATATGGAATTAACATAAAAGGCATAACTAGCTTATTAATTATGGGTGAGTAAAGTAAATGTCGATTAGATGCTCTCGATGGGAATCCGGTATAGAGGAATAATGGTACGCATGCTTTTGCGTTGTAGATGGAGAAGGTCTCGACGACGCAACGTCCGTCTTTTAATCTCTTCCCATTCTCTGCTTCTATATTTATTTGGCCATAATTATTAATTAATTACTATCGATTCCATAATTACTAACAAAAATAAATGATATGATTGTAATATATAGCATAACTTAATTAACGTCACTATTAAAGCTTGTGGGTCAATCTACTTGGCGGCACAATCTCTGACGGTCTCCACAACCATTCGAATTCATTTTGTGTTTGTTGACGACTTATCTATGGCGGGAAAGGGCGAAGGAGCGGCGATCGGTATCGATTTGGGGACAACTTATTCGTGCGTGGGAGTGTGGCAGCATGGCCGTGTTGAGATTATTGCCAATGATCAGGGCAACCGCACGACGCCATCTTATGTGGCCTTCACCGCTACCGAGCGTCTCATTGGAGACGCCGCCAGGAATCAGGTCGACATGAATCCTATCAACACTGTTTTTGGTCAGTAAATTTATTTTCTATTATTTGGTTTGTTGCCGATCCACCACTTCAATTTATCTCTTGGTTTTTTGGTGTCCACTTTCATGGTTTTGCCATATGCATGGTGGTCGATGCTCGTTGTAGATTTGGTTTTCTACTGTAATTACATCTTTATTAATGCAAGGGTTTGATCATAGAGTTTCAATCGCCTGTGTTGCTTCTATTTGCGCGTGCTTTAATAATTTTGGTTGATTAATAGTGAATATGATCCAATTATTGAAACAAACTCTTGATTAGAGTATTTGTTATTTTCGAGTGATGGAACTTGGGAGTGAGCATCTTTGTAGTTTCAAATAGTACTTATTGTTGCTTAATTTGTTGTGTTGCAGATGCAAAGAGGTTGATCGGTCGCAGATTTAGTGAGCCATCGGTCCAGAGTGACATGAAAATGTGGCCATTCAAAGTCATTCCTGCAGGCCCCGGTGAGAAGCCTATGATTGTAGTAAGTTACAAAGGGGAGGAGAAGCAGTTTGCACCTGAGCAGATCTCTTCAATGGTGCTCACCAAGATGAAGGAGATTGCGGAGGTATATCTTGGATCCACTGTGAAGAATGTTGTGGTGACTGTGCCTGCTTATTTCAATGACTCTCAGCGACAGTCAACCAAAGATGCTGGACTCATTGCTGGCCTTAATGTTATGAGGATCATCAATGAGCCTACTGCTGCTGCTATCGCTTATGGTCTCGATAAAATTAAGGGTACGAGCTCCGGGGAAAAGAATGTGCTGATTTTCGACCTAGGTGGTGGTACGTTTGATGTCTCTCTAGTAACGATTGATGAGGGCCTTTTCGATGTGAAGGCTATTGCTGGTGATACTCACCTTGGAGGTGAGGACTTCGATAACAGGATGGTGAATCACTTTGTTAAGGAGTTCAAGCGGAAGAAGCATAACAAGGATATCAGTGGGAACCCGAGAGCTCTAAGGAGACTAAAGAGTGCTTGTGAACGGGCAAAGAGGACTCTCTCCTCCACTGCTGAGACCACAATTGAGATTGACTCGTTCGTTGATTTCTATTTGCCTATTACTCGTGCTAAATTCGAGGAAATGAACATGGACTTATTCAGGAAGTGTATGCAGACGGTTGAGACATGCTTGAGGGATGCGAACATGGATAAGAGCAGCGTTCATGAGGTAGTGCTCGTGGGCGGCTCGTCTAGGATTCCCAAGGTACAGAAGCTACTGCAGGACTTTTTCAACGGCAAAAAGCTGTGCAAGAGCATTAATCCAGACTAATCTGTAGCCTATGGTGCAGCTGCACAAGCTGCGATCTTGAGTGGTGAATGCACTATTATTGAGAACCTGCAGAATCTGATACTTACGGATGTAACTCCGTTGTCACTCGGTGTTCAAATTGTTGGAGAAGTAATGAGCGTAGTGATACCGAGGAATACAACTATCCCAACAATGATGGCGCATGATTTCACCACATTCATCGATAATCAGACCAGTGTGTGTATTCAAGTGTACGAGGGCGAAAGAAGCAGATCAACCGACAACAATCTGCTAGGGGAATTCGTTCTCACAGGCATCCCTCCAGCGCCCAGACGTGTTCCTGAAATCAAAGTGTGCTTTGACATTGATGCGAACGGAATCTTGAAGGTGTCAGCCGAACATAAGGCGACTGGGAAGAAGAAAAAGATCACCATCACCAACGATAAGGGCAGGCTGTCCAAGAAAGAGATTGAGAAGTATAAGTGGGAAGATAAGGAGTATAAGAAGGCGGCTAAGGCAAGGAATGCTTTGATGGACTACGCCTATGACATGTGGAACACGATCCAAGATGAGGAGATTGCTGACAAGCTCCCACCACGCGACAAGTTAAGGATCGATGCTGCTATCAAGTCAGCTTTGCAATTCTTGGACGCAAACCTCCTTGCTGAGGCTGCTGCTGTCGAATTCCAAGACAAGTTGAAGGAGCTCAAAGGCATTTGCAACCCGATTGTTGCCAGGATTTATTAGCTAGGGTGCTCACATTCATGGCCGGAATGCAAGACGACCCACTCATTCCCAAGATTAATTGAAGTAGAGATGATTAATCCAGAGAACATAAGGATTGTGTGGTTTTTACTTTTTCTGAAACTATTTCATGTTTCTGTTTTTGTTTGTCCCTCTTTTTTTTTTGGGATATGATGCCATCGTTGATTTTCAAGAAAAATATAATTATTTTTTGGTGTTCTCGATCTTCTTAACTTATGATATCTGTAAGCCTACACATTGTCGATGCAGCCGATAATATATATCTTTCTTTGTTTCTATAAAATTTAATTTTTAGTAAGGTTTAAAAGTAATATTTCGATCGATGTCAAATTAGAAAAGGAAATTTTAATTCCGAGCTTAACTATGTCGTTAGTAGTTAGTACTCAGTTACTAAACTTTGTTATTTGATAGGAGGATATAGAGTATGTCGCATTCAGATAACAATATGGCTTAACACACATAAAATTATAAATTGAGGGAAGAATGAACATACATAATTAATCTAAACAATCTTAACAGATAATTGTACTATTTCGATTTTCATCAACATACAGAACATCGTCTCTTAGAGCCAATACGAATTCTAATTTCACCTTTCAAGAAAGCAAGTTTCCTAATTCACTTTTGAGTCTGAGGAACATCCCAAGAAAATATTAATTTTATAGCTTGAATTCAAAATACTTCTAGAACAAAGTAAAAAAAAAAAAAACTAACAATCTAAAAAATATTCCTGACAATATAAACCACCTAAACTAAGTAAAATAAAATTCAAATAATAATTAAATAAATGCAAATTATAAATTATAATTGAATCACATTAAAAGTCGATCACTACTTTGTAGTAGAGGATTTATTTTTTCACGAAATACAAGGTGTCTGATCTTCTAACTAACCATTTCTCTTCGATCCACCCTCCACAAAATCATAGATTAATTAATACACCATTTGCAGCCCAATGCATATAAATTGACTACGTCTACAAACATATATTCTAAACCCATTCAGCCGTATGAACAGAGAAGAATACCAAAATGAGTCCAAGGCACCGACGGCATTCGTGGAATTTACAAGAAAACGGAAGACAACATGCACAAGATTTATTCCAACCTCTACACTCGGATTCTTCTTCAAGCTAGTTTATGCAGTTGCACGACTTCATATTTGGACAAATATATTTCAGCCATTTTACATCTTCAGTGGATAATACCTCTTTCAATTTTCATTAGAATCGTGCTTGCTTGCGCGAACAGTAGTTGTTCGATAAAATGCCTCAACGACAATACCATGATGATTATTGATTAGATATTTTTGAAAATAATTCGTTGAGATATGGTGATAAATTGATAACTTTGAATCGAAATTTCTGAAATTGTTCAGAAATTACGTAATTTATTTTATGTTCACACGGCTGGTTTTGGTGAATATACGGTTTGTGTATCTCAATTCTTAGGAGTCTGTTGATAGAATTCATGAATTCTTGGCCCTTTTTTTTCTAAAACAATTTTGGACCTTTTTTCTAGTTACATGCGGATCATCTAACAATCTGAACGAGAGGTGGAGCATGTCCGAAAAATAAGAAGATGAAGATAATCAATACTAAAGCTTGTTGACTTGTGGTTGATGTTGCAGGAGGCGGAGAAGTACAAGAGGGAAGATGAGGAGCATATGAAGAAGGCTGCAGCGATGACAGCATTGAACAACTATGCCTGCGTCATTAGGAACACGATCGAAGATGAGGAGATTGCTGTTGGAAAATAGGATTTAATAAAGTGAGTGTGACTCATTTTATCTGATTTTTCGTGATCGGGATATTTAATTTTGGAGGAATTAAATACCGTACGATTGCTCTATGTCGTGAGTAGATAATCGTAGTATTTTTATTTGCTCAAATCCGATTTTCGGTGAGTGAGAAATAAATGGTTAAAGTTGGTCACACGATTGGGCATTTATGGTGTGTGGGATAATGTGTTTAAGACACATTAAATAATCCCACATTGATTTCTTAATCAAATTAAGAAGTGTATTTAAGTGTATTAACACTTAAGTGGAATAATCAAGTGCACAAGGATGTGGGCCATGAGCCCACACACGCACACACGCGCGCGCCCGCCCGTGCCCGGTGCCCCGCTCGTCCCGTCCTCATCCTCGGACTTGGATCTTGGCAATTGGGCGTACGTGGGCTTTGGGCGTACGTGGGCTTCCGGGGCTTAGCCGTATCAGTTTTACGGTACCAAAACAGTCGGGTCGTGGAGCGGGTCGGCGGATCGACTATCCGGGTCTATAACGGCTGTGGACCGGGTCGTGGGTGCACATGGTGCTTGTCCAGCTTGAAGGTGTAACTCCTATGAGTTAAGAGCCTTCAACACCTGGAGCTGGTGGAGCCTCAGGTAACTGCCATCTGGAGCTGGTGGAGTTAGTGGGCTGGACAGTAACCGAAAGTAACTCCTGTCGGGAGTCAAAGTCTGCAGCTGCCCTTGGACACGTGTTGGGATCCGAGCCGACAAGGGACACCTGTCGGGATCTGCAGAAGGTAACTCCTGGAGGGCTTAATGGCAGAGCTATAATTGTGGGCTGGACACTGCAGAAGGTAACTCCTGGAGGGCTTAATGGCAGAGCTATAATTGTGGGCTGGACAGTAACCGAAAGTAACTCCTGTCGGGAGTCAAAGTCTGCAGATCCCCTTGGACACGTGTTGGGATCCGAGCCGACATGGCAGAGCTATAACTCCAGGGGGTGTTACAACACCAGGTTTAAATGCCCTCAAACCCTAGTTGTCCCCTGCAGTGGAGATGTGCCTATAAATAGGACATCCTGCATGGATCCAAATGCTACATTCTACACAATCATATTGCTTGCATACAAAGTTCTCTTCGAGTCTACAGCCTCTCAGTTCTCTACATTGTCTAGTTCGCCGGAGCCTTGCCGGACTTGTGGTGCTACTGCCGGAAGGACGAAGCCGTTTCATCTTTGAAAGACAACCGCCGAACCGTGAGCACTAGCCGGGGCGTATTTGTCTTGCGGAGAGAGGTCCCCTCGACTCGGCTTGCCGGAACCGGATTCTGCACATCGGTTCTTTACTTTATTTGATTTCAGTTAATTATTGTTATTGTTCTATTCTACTCTTCTGCATTCTTGTACCTCAGTTGTAATCCATTTCCAGTGGAGTGTAACATCCATAACAACAATCGCAGCCAAGCTCTCACTATCCAACAAGAGAAGGATCGAGGCTGCTATCGAGTCTGTTTTTCAATGGTTGGACTCTAACCTACTTCTCGCAGAGCCTTCTGAGGAATTCCGACACAAGATGAAGGAGCTCCAAGGCATTTGTGACCCCATTATCGCCAAGATGTATTAGGCTGCTGGCATGGCCGGAATGCAAGACGATGATCACTCGGCAGGTGGCAGCAGTTGTGGAATCCTCAAGATTGATCGAGAGATTAGAAGGATTGTGTGTGGGTTTTACTTTTTCTGAAACTATTTTAATTGGGGCAGACTTGGGTGAGACCGTCTCATGTATGAGACGGGTCAATACTCACATGCGGGATCATTATTTATGGGTGAAGTATCATTAACTCACATGTGAGTATCATTATTTATACTCGCATGTGAGTATCATTATTTATGGGTGAAGTATCATTAACTCACATGTATTGATCCGTCTCATGTATGAGACCGTCTCATACAAGTTTTTGTCATTTTAATTATGGTTTTTGCTTCTGTTCTTTTTTCTTTTCTTTTTTCCTGCAATAGGGAAGACTCAAATTAGGGATGTGATTGTTGATTTCAAGAAAATATATATAATTAATTTTGTGTTCGCATCTTCTTGACTTGTGATATCAATAAGCTTACAACACTAACTTATGATGGCAAATACTATGCTACCCTTGGGGTATTGCTACAAGTGGCACAATAGATCTGTTGGGACACTTCTATGTGTCCTAATAGATCTATTAGGACACTTAGAAGTGTCCCAATAGATCTATTGTGACACTTAAAATGGTGCCCTAGGGGTAGCATAGAATTAGCCACTTATGATGCAGCCGATAATACCTTTCTTTGTTTCTATATTAATGTTTTAAGTAAGTTTTAATTAAAAGCTCAATTTCGATCGAAATCAAATTTGAAAAGTAAATTTTAATATCGAGCATAACTAAAAATTGTGCTTACTACTCATTTACTAATTAATCTTTGTGTTATTTGATAGGAGGGATATAGAGTATATGTCGCATTCAGACAGTCGTGGTATTTCGATTTTCATCAACATGAATAACATTATAACATTATGGCTCTTCTTGAGTATGAATTCTAATTTTGTCTTTCAAGAAAGTAAGTTTACAAATACACTTTTAAGCAAAATGGTCCGAAGAAATAATAATTTTATAGAGTTTGTATTGAATGGTATAGAGGCCATTAGAGAAAGAAGGAGATAGAAACTAATTTTGATTATTTTTCTTATATATTCGAAACGATGATTACACTCCTCTCTTATTGAGAGATTTTGAGTACTTACAAGGAAATAAATAAATCTATTCTAGGATGGATCAATTAGATCCTAATTTATTGTTTATTTCCTTCTAACACTCCCCTCAAGTTTAGTAACAGGATCACCGATACTTAACTTGCCAAGAACTTCGGTGAAATTTGTAGAGCTCACTGTTTTAGTCAAAATATCTGCTAACTGATGTTCTGATCGTACAAATGGTAACTCAACAATACCACTTTCAATCTTCTTTTTGATGAAATGATGATCTACTTCCACATGCTTGGTTCTATCATGCTGAATTGGGTTCTCTGATATGCTGATTGCAGCTTTATTGTCACAGAACAACTGATATCTTTGCGTTGGAGAAAAACCAATCTCAGTTAACAATTTTCCTAGCCATAGAACTTCAGTAAGTCTACTCTTGATTCCACGAAATTTAGCTTCAGCACTAGATAAGACAACAATTTTTTGTTTCTTACTCCTCCACATGACTAGATTTCCTCCTACAAAGGTAATATATCCCCCGACCGATCTTCTATCCATTACACTTCCTGCCCAATCTACATCAGTATAACCATGAATCTCTAAATGTCCATGCTTCTTGAGTAGGACTCCATATCCGACGGTGCCCTTTAGGTAACGAACAATTCTCAACGCGACCTCCATATGTTCCTTTTGCGGTTGATGCATGAACTGACTTACAACACCAACTGCATATGCAATATCCGGTCTAGTATGAGATAAGTAAATTAACCTCCCTACTAGACGCTGGTATTTACCTCGATCTACCAATTCAACTCCATCTACAATCTGTAGTCCATGATTCAGAATGATTAGAGTATTTTCCTGTTTGCAATCTAGTAAACCTGTCTCAGCCAAAAGATCTAAAATGTATTTTCTCTGTCGTAGAAATATGCCATTTCTCGACCTTAGCACCTTAACTCCTAGAAAATACTTCAGGGCTCCTAGGTCTTTCATTTCAAATTCTTGGAACAGATTGGTCTTCAGACTGTCAATTTCTTCATTATCATCCACAGTAATAATCATATCATCCACATAGATGACCAGACATGTTACTCGATTGTCTATTCTTTTCAGGAATAGAGTATGATCTGAATTACTCTGTTTGTACCCGTATCTTATCATAGTGATAAGTCCATTTATTTTGTGATTTTATGGGCATTTTATTCGTTATAAATGTCCTTTTTCGTGTGTTTTGAGTCAAAAAGAACCAGGATGAGGTCAGGGGGCATTGCGAAGGTGAAGTATGGCGAAAGGGGCATTTTATGCCCGGTTATTCAAGCAAAATCCAAGCTTAAGATTCAACCAGAGGTACAGGGGACTTATTTCAGCACTCATCCTATATTCGGGTGGTGGAATGGGCATATCAGAGATGGATGAGGCTGACTGCAAGATGTCGTGCCCACTTTGCTCGTGCAGACTTGACAACAATGGGGCTGGGCTAGGTCGAATGCAAGAAACCCGGGATCAGTTGGAGAGAGAAAGACGAGAAAGATAGATACATCATCCGAAGAAGAGTTGGAGGAAGACTGGACTCTGGGAGGCGTTGCAAAGAAGAGATAAACCCAATCCCTAAAAAATAGGGATTTGGTTAACTTGTGCTTATCCAGTCAGATCAGCGAGGGCACGTCAGCTCCGGAAATCCAGTGAAGACCCCAGCTTGTTGGGGAGTCTCTGATTCGGAAATGTAACTATTTAATCTCCATTTTAATTCTGAAAACAAGAGTCTTTTGGCAGTCAGAAACATTGATACATTTTACTTTCGTGCATTTTTATTTTCGTACGCTGCTTTGCAGCAAGAAACAAATCCAATAGGCCTTAAGCCTTTGGACTTAGGATTATGTTTCAATCTCAATGTTTATGTTGGGTGTTTTTTAGTATTAATTTCAGTAAGTTTCTTTTATAATTATGTCCTTCATTTCTGCAAATTTAATTATGTCTAGCATGCTTGGCTAGACTTTTCATTCTGGTGTTTGAACAACAAAAATAGTTTGAATATAAATCTAGACTCGTGACCCCAAAATGGGCATAGTAATGCATGATAGGTTTCTGTTGATTCTTGTGCCTAGTTCCACGTGAGTGTGTGTCTGAAATGCCCAATGTGGCTGATCACTCGTTAGGTAGAGAGGGCACACCACCATTAATTGAATTGGCGAATCGTGATTGTGTGTCGGTTCATATAGTAATAAGGGAATTAATAGGTTGTTGTGGGCACACGAGGAATCGGTAAACACAACAGATCTGGGTTCGTTTAGGGTACAGTGCTGTTTGTTCACTTACATCTCTTTGGGGAACCGGGGGGTGGGTGACTGATTAGGGATTTAATTGATGAGGAATTGCTTTTAAGTCTATACTGAAAGGATGAATGAGAAGACGCAGAGAGGAATCCGGTCTCCATAACTAGATGATTTATCATGTATGAAAATTAGTGTGCCCATGATCGAGTGGATATAGATTTAAACTAAATTCAAGTTCAAATTCCAGAACCTTTATTATTTGATATTGTCTTTTCATTTTCTTTTGCAGATTTAATTTCCAGTAGTGACAACAAATCAAAACCCCCCCTTTTATGATTGGTTACTTGAAGATGGAATCACAACAGCTTTCTGTGGGATCGACCCGTACTCATTAGCTGGCTACGCTCGCTGTGGGCACATGAGTTATAAATTCATTTTGAGCGCGAAACGACCGCGTGTCAAAATTGGTGTCGTTGCCGGGGAGCTGGTTTCTAGTGATTTTATCTTCCACAATTGGTGAGCCTGGAAGTTGATGCCCAGGGGCTTTTCAGAGGAGACTCTATTGTACGATCCGGAGATAGAGAAGACTTCGAGAAAAAACAGGGCAGCAGTGAAGAGGGCACGCCAAGCCGCAAATAGACCTCGTGAGCCCACACCACCACCAGAAGATCAAGAAGATCAAGGAAACGAAGGGCACGAGGAGAAAGGACAGTTTGAGAACGGCCACAACATCAACATGGCCGCAAAAGATTGCAAGTTTCGAAACAAAATTTGGAAGAATCCATCAATTGAAAATAAAGCAGAAAGCAGCGGTAGTAACAGGGCCAATATGGTTGAAAAATATACACCAGATTTGATTGCACTGGTGTCTGAAATGCACATCGGCATGATAACAGAACTTCACATGGCTGTTGCTACTGCATCACTAGATTGGTGGCTCGATTCTGGTGCAACTATACATGTGTGAAACAACAAGGCACAATTCAAAACTTATGAAAAAGTAACAGAAAATGAAGAAGTCCTCATGGGTAATCATGTGACAACCAAAGTCGTCGGCAAAGGAACCGTGGATCTCAATCTCACCTCCGGGAAGAAATTGACTATAATTAATGTGTTTCATGTTCCTGATCTTAGAAAGAATTTGGTTTCTACTAATTTGTTGTGCAAGAAAGGCTTCAAAATAGTTCTAGAATCTAATAAGGTGATTATCACCAAAAATGGTGTATATGTTGGAAAGGGATACAGTTGTGATGGCATGTTCAAACTTTCTGTTAATGAAATAAATAATACATTTGCTTATGTTGTTGAGTGTTCTTTTCTTATCTGGCATTCTAGATTAGCACATTTAAATTATAGAATGTTGAAATATATGAATAAGCATGGCTACATTTCTTGTCATGATGATTTGAATGGAAAATGTGAAATCTGTGTGCAAGCAAAAATGACTAAGAAACCATTTCCTAAGGTGGATAGAAGTACTGGAATATTAGATCTAGTTCATTCCGATATATGTGAATTTAATGGTCATTTATCTAGAGGAGAAAAAAGATATTTTATAACTTTCATAGATGATAGTTCCCGTTTCACATATGTTTACCTCTTAAGTAATAAAAGTGAGGCTTTTGAAAATTTAAGGAGTATAAAACTTTGGTAGAAAATCAAAAAGATAAAAAGATCAAGACTCTACGAAGTGATAGAGGAGGTGAATACTTTCCTGAATCTTTTACACTACAAAAAAATTCCGATCTAGTGACGGGATTTTCCGTCGTAATAATGGTATGATCTCGTCGCTAAATCCTCTAGCGACGGGATAGCGAAGGGAAAAACTCCATCGCTAATCACGCGCGAAGGTAGCTCACCCGTCGCCAGGACTTAGCGACGGAAAACCCTGTCACTAAGTCCATAACCTGGGGCGACGAGTTTGGCGGATAGCGACGGGGATTCCGTCGCTATATCCATCGCTAGATAGGGATGGGGCTAGATCCGTCGCTAAAATTATAATTTAAAATTTTGAAATTATTGATTGGCCTAACCCGCGAATAAGCCCCCGACCCGGGGGCCCGGCTCGTGAATTAGCCCTTGACCCGGTCCGATGAAAGGCCCGCACCCAAGCCCGCCGAGGATAATTGTGTATAATATGCACCTAAGAAGATTCGAACCTGTGACCTCCTAGAAGGAGGGCCAAACACTTATCCATTGGGGCAAGTTCAATTGATGTTATATTGATAGCTTAAATAATTTATATACTTATACGATTTTTTCATAATTTATTTTTCTTTATCTCTATAAATTAAAAGTGTTATATTATTATTAATATCTATTTGTGCACAAATATATATATATATATATAATATTGTATTATATATCTGTATATAAGAACTATAATTTAAGGTGATACTTATTAAGTATCCATGCATACAAAAATTATATCTCTAATATAAATTTAATATGGAGTAGGATTATAAAATTTTTTAATTAAATTATTTTAAAAATTATATATATATATATATATATATATATATATATATATATCATTTAGAATAGTGAAATCACTCCTTAAGCATGTACAAAATTTACTCTTTTCTAAAATCTATTCTAACACTATTTACTTTTGTTTATATTTATACATTTACACTGTCGGTTGTCCCTAATTAGTTTAGTGGGCCAATTTTTTTAGTTTTGGCGTTACAATAGGATATGCACTCATTAATGTTGGAATTAACAATATCTCTTTAAAAATTTTGTGACAGGTATATCGTATATGAAGTCGGAATCGAGAAATCATACATATTTTTTGAAATATTAAATTAATGCGAGCAGCTTCTATTAATTAATTAAAAAAGTAATAACATTTTTTTAATTTTCAGTTAAAAAAATGGCCAATTCAAGATGAGGAAACTATATTAATGACAAAAATACTTTATTGCGGTGATCAGCATGCATATATCTCTAGGAAAAATATAATGGCAAAAAACAAAAGCCAAAAAATTAACTAGACTACACCAACTTAAAACTCGATTAGTGGGTATTGGCTCGAGGGAATGATATTGGATTGAATAGAATAAACTTAGAAATGGAATGATAATCCTTATTATTGATATCTCTTTGGAATGAAGAACAAAATAAAATATTATTTATTATTATTTCATAAAAAAATATTTTTATATACTTTAATTTTTTTTATTGAATAAAGTGTAGTAGCTTATATTAACTACACATACCGTATTTTTTTCTTATATTTCTAAATTGTATTTTTCTTTTTTAGTATGCGATTTTTTCTATTTTTAGCAAATTTTTAATTTATTTATTTTATTAAAAAAAATTATTCTATAATACATATATAATAATTTGTATACCTAAATAAAATATATTTATTTCATTAAGAAATAGTTTATCATTTTAATTTTTCATCTGAATATATTAAATTATATCAAATGTATAATTAGTTTAATTTTTTATTATAAAATATTTATATGTTATATTTAATTGGTACCACTTACATTACTCTTCAATAAAATTTTTAGAATTATCAAAATTTTATTTTAATATATATTTTCAATTTTTAAAAATAAATAATATAAAAAAATTAGGGAATAATAATAATAATAATAATAATAATAATAATAATTTTATTATTTAAACTGATTTTCAAATTATTTGCCCTTTTCTGGTTTTTTGAGAAGGGGTTTAAAATAGTAGCTTCATTTGTTACAAACTTACAATAGAAAGCATTCAGTCGAGAAGAATATGAACCGATTGATCCAAGATCAACTGTGGAATTAATTAAGTGTAAATCTATAAATATAGACAAAAAAAAAAGTAAAAAAGGGAGAAAAAGGCAACATATAAGGGTATAGTAGTTTCATGGGCAATATGGAATTATGACACACTTGTCCCCACTCCCAATGATTGGGTAAGTGTACTTTTTACAAATTTTAAATAACTAAGCATTAAATGCACCTGACCTAACATTAAAAATGTTCTAAAATTGTAATAACGAAAATGTTTCGTAAACATTATAACGAAATTGTAATAACGAAAATTTTGGTTATATCGATATAACGAAAATTGATGAAAATTGTTCATTAATAACGAAAATTATTCATTAATTATAACGAAAATATACAATTTCTGAACTATATCGTTATATCATTATTATAACGAAAATTTTATTAACGAAATTTTCGTTATCATTATAACAAAATTATAATGAAAATTTTCTATAATGAACTATAACGTTATATCGTTATAACGAAATACTTCATTATTAGAAATAAATATCGCTATTAAAAAATGAACAATATCGTTATAATGAACTGTATCGTTACTAATAACGAAACTGTAATAATAACAATAACGAAATTACTATTATTATTAATAACGAAATTGTAATTGAATAACGATTTTTTTCGTTATCAATATAGCGAAATTTTGTTATTGAATAACGAAATTTTTCGTTGTGCATAACGAAAATGCATAATGAAATTTGATTTTTGAATAACGAAATTGTAATCGTTATGGCCGATCAAGTTTTAACATAAATGCGTTATTGTTTCTTTATGTGTTGGTCAAAATGAGGTAGGTAAAATGCATAAATTTGTATTTGTATAGGTAGGTATTAGTTGAGGCAAATTAAATTAAATTTAATGCATTTAATTTTGTGTAAGAGAGGTTGGTAGTATAATGTACTTATATTGAAGGTAGGGTTTGATCCCGAACATTCAACACCAAAACACAAAAAATATATTGAGAGCTTGATATAGAAGAATACTGAAGAAAGCAACGACGTCTTCATCAAGAAAATACTCTCCGGCCGGCCTCAAAAAGTTTTAAATTTTGAAAGGTACATTTTGAATTTATTTGGGTTTTTTCATTACTTCTTCTTATTGTTACAGAGGGGGAACGAAGAAAGGGGGAATGAAATAACACAGCTTGAGAGAGAGCAAATGAGAGAGTGAGAGAGTGTAAAGGGGGTGGTTACAAAATTTAATATCGAGATTTCGAAGAATTAATACCATAGTTTTGTTTTTTTTTTTCAAACTAACATTGAGTTTGGATAGACGAGAGAGGGAGAGATTTTATCCGGTTTTATTCCATGCAAATCTTTTATTTTTTCTGCATGAAAAGTACAAATATGTAAGATGCTTTTTCAGAAAAGTAAGGGAATATTCAGTTTTTTTGGTCAAAGATTTTAAACATAGTACAAATTGCCCATATAACTCCAATCCCTTTAAAACTTGCCCAACTATACCGATTTTAACATTTTTTTTGTCTAGATAAAAATTTCTCCCATTAATTAACATCAAAAGCATAACTGACTAATTAATTATGGGCAGCCAAACGTTGATTAGATGCTCTCGGAATCCGGTAGGAATAATGCCACATCTTTTAATCTCTTCCCATTCTCTTCTGCTATATTTATTTTGGTTAATGATGTTTGACATGATTTTACACTCGTAGCAATTTTATGAAAAATGTTGAGTTGTATTTTTTAAAAATTTCAAATTGATTTAAAAATCTCTACAAATTAATATATTCATAGATTATGATCGACACCTTTCCTAATCAAAATTTAAAATAAAAATTCAAACTAATCTCTAACAAAAATTAATAAATTTGATTATAATGTGTTTTAAAATTTTAAAATAAAAGAAAATGAAAATTAATTCAACAATATATTATTTAATAAAAATATATTGATTCTTATTAGAGATTAGTTTGAATTTTTAGTTTTGATTAGGGAAAATATTTCACAATCCATAAATATATTTGTAGAGATTTTTAAATCAATTTTGAATTTGTAAAAAATATGAGTCCAACTTCTTCCTAAAATGGCTACAAGGTATAAATGTACAACTATATTAGTCAAATAACATATCCACTTGGTGGAGTTTTAAATATCCGGATTCCATATTTACTAACAAAATAAAAGATTACACTAGATAGCATAACTTAACCAGACTAATAAAGCTTGTGAATCGGATATTCTGACGGTCTACACAGGCCATTCGCATTATCTGCTATTTCTTTGCGTTGGTTGTGGGTATCGATGGCGGGAAAGGGCGAAGGACCGGCGATTGGGATCGATTTGGGGACAACTTATTCGTGCGTGGGAGTGAGATTATAGCCAATGATCAGGGCAACCGTACGACGCCGTCTTACGTGGCGTTCACCGGCTCCGACCGTCTCGTCGGAGACGCCGCCAGGAATCAAGTCGACATGAATCCTATCAACACTGTTTTTGGTCAGTTAATTTACTCTTCTACTTGTATGATTTCTTGCCGAGCTCTTTTATAAGATTACTTTCATGGTTTTGCGTTCTTTTTTTGCCATGGTGCATGATGCTCTCTGTAGATTCGGGGGCTGTGTTGCTTCTATTTGCGCTCGCTTTATTAGTTTTTATTGAATATGATTCAAAGTATTGAACAAACTCTTGATTAGTGTATTTCTTATTTTCGAGTGTTGGAATGTAAGCATTTATGCAGTTTCAAATACTTGGTGTTGCAGATGCAAAGAGGCTGATCGGTCTCAGATTTAGTGACTCCTCGGTCCAGAGTGACGTGAAAATGTGGCCATTCAAGGTCATTCCTGAAGGCCCCGGTGAGAAGCCTATGATTGTAGTAAGTTACAAAGGGGAGGAGAAGCAGTTTTCAGCTGAGGAGATCTCCTCAATGGTGCTCACCAAGATGAAGGAGATTGCGGAGGTATATCTTGGATCCACTGTGAAGAATGTTGTGGTGACTGTGCCTGCTTATTTCAACGATTCTCAGCGACAGGCAACCAAGGATGCTGGACTCATTGCTGGCCTTAATGTTATGAGGATCATCAATGAGCCTACTGCTTCTGCTATCGCTTATGGTCTCGATAAAATTAACGGTACGAGCTCCGGAGAAAAGAATGTGCTGATTTTCGACCTGGGTGGCGGTACATGTGATGTCTGTCTAGTAACGATTGATGAGGGCATTTTCGATGTGAAGGCTATTTCCGGTGATACTCATCTTGGAGGCGTAGACTTTGACAACAGGATGGTGAATCACTTCGTGAAGGAGTTCAAGCGGAAGAAGCCTAACAAGGATATCAGTGGGAACCCGAGAGCACTAAGGAGACTGAGGAGTGCTTGTGAGAGGGCCAAGAGGACTCTTTCCTCCTCTGCTGAGACCAAAATTGAGATTGAGTCGTTTGTAGATTTCTATTTGAGTATTAGTCGCGCTAAATTTGAGGAAATGAACATGGACTTATTCAGGAAGTGTATGGAGCTGGTTGAGACATGCTTGAGCGATGCAAAAATGGATAAGAGCAGCGTCCATGAGGTAGTGCTCGTGGGTGGGTCATCTAGAATTCCCAAGGTCCGGCAGCTATTGCAGGAGTTGTTCAATGGCAAAGAGCTTTGCAAGAGCATTAATCCCGATGAGGCTGTAGCTTATGGTGCTGCTGTACAAGCTGCAATCTTAAGCGGTGAGTGCAACATTGAGACTCTGCAGAATCTTCTTGTTTTGGATGTTACTCCGTTGTCACTTGGTGTTGAAACTGCTGGAGATGTAATGAGTGTTTTGATACCGAGGAATACAAATATTCCAGCAAAAGAGGAGCAGATTTTCTCCACATACTCGGACAATCAGGATAGTGTGTTGATTCAGGTGTATGAGGGCGAAAGAAGCAGAACAAGAGACAACAATCTGCTAGGGAAATTCGAGCTCACATGCATACCACCAGCGCTGAGAGGAGTTCCTCGGATCAATGTGTGTTTTGACATTGATGCGAACGGCATCTTGAGCGTGTCAGCTGAAGACGTGACAACTGGGCAAAAGAGCAAGATCGCCATCAACAATGATAAGGGTAGGCTGTCCAAGGAAGAAATTGAGAAGATAATGCAGGAGGCCGAGAAGTTCCAAGTCCGAAGATGAGGAGCATATGAAGAAAACTGGGGCAAAGTATGCCTTGCAGAACTGTTCCTACAACCTGAGGAACACCATCAAAGATGACAAGATTGCAGCGAAGCTCCCAGCAGATGACAAGAAGAAGATCGAGGATGCTATCGAGTGTGCTATACAATGGTTGGACTCACACCAATTTGCAGAGGTTGATGAATTCCAAGACAAGATGAAGGAGCTCAAAGGCATTTGCCACCCGATTATCGCTAAGATTTATCAGGATTGATGGTGGTGCTCCCACCACTCGACAAGAAGAAGATCGAGTCTGCCCTACAATGGTGAATTCCAAGACAAGATGAAGAACGATTATGGCTGAAATGTGTTAGGGTGCTGACATTTTGGCTGAATTAATTGCCCCAACAATAAATTGTGTTGGTTGCATTGGTACACTTTCTGCAACAATTAATGGTTTTTTGCTTCTCTGTTTTTTTTTCCCTTTTCCGGAAGACAAGTTTGGGATGTGATCATTGATTTCAATCTCGATCTTCTCATCGTAGCTTAATTATGATTATGTTAACCTTGTATGTTGCAGACTTGCAGCCGATAATACCTTTCTTTGTTTCTTATGTTTAATTCTTAGTAAGGTTTAAAAGTATGGGGGTGGTGGTGGTAGCGGTGCAGGCCCCGAGATTTAACAAGTTGATTGATAATGAATGACTTGTTCTTTGTTGATTACTTATTTTATCCACCTGGAAGGGATATATCCCCTAGTACATGTACAAGATATCCGACATTGTTGATATACTGTATGAGTTCTTTCAAGGTTACTACTATTTTTTTTTATTAAACTATGGCATTCTACAGAGAGCAAACTAAATGAATTATTTTAAGTATAGTAAACATTTCTACCTCATCTACTTTCCGGAGGCCTACTTGTGCTGTTGAAATATAGAGTTTGCTAACATCAATGTGGGCTTGGAGAGAGTCGAACCAATAAAAACTAATTAATAGATTAGATGATCCAAAAAGATCATCAATTCTATTAACAAACAGCTCCTAAAATTGGTATTAACTACGCCTACAAACATTCAGTATATTCTCCACCCATTCAACCGTATGAGCAGAGAAGAATACCAAAATCAGTTCAAGGCACCGACGGCATTCGTAGAATTTACGAGAAAACGGAAGACAACTTGCACAAGATTTATTCCAACTCCTACGCTCGGATTCTTCTTCAAGTTTAAGCAATTGCACGAACTCATGTTTGGACAAATATATTTCAGCCATTTTACATCTTCAGTGGATAATACCTCTTTCAATGTTTGTTATCGCACACTAGTTGTTCGATAAAATGCCTCAACCACAGTACAATGATGATTAGATATATTTTAAAAAGTTCTTTGAGATATAGTGATAAATTGATGAATTTGAATCGAAATTGCTGAAATTGTTCAGAAATTAAGTAATTTATTTTATGTTGACACGGCTGGTTTTGGGGAATATTTTGTTTATCGCAATTCTTAGGAGT
This sequence comes from Perilla frutescens, assembly GCA_026008535.1. Taxonomy (NCBI): domain Eukaryota; kingdom Viridiplantae; phylum Streptophyta; class Magnoliopsida; order Lamiales; family Lamiaceae; genus Perilla; species Perilla frutescens. The sequence continues at coordinate 30,301,567 of BRKX01000017.1, read as the reverse complement.
GTTAATAGAATTCATGAATTCTTGGCCCTTTTTTGGGCTTTCGGAACAACCTGTGGGCCTTTTTTAATAGTTACATGTGGATCATCTAAAAGCAGAACCAGAGATGGAGCATGTCCCAAAAAGAAGAAGATAAACAATGCCAAGGACATCATTTTTTAGATACAAATGGTTGACGTATCATTCCTATATTAAAAATTATCAAATCCACTAAATTATTATCCAATGCATTTAGGTATAATTATTACTTTTTGAGGGTTCGACTATTATATCATTCATTTTATTTACATTTTACGAATTTATTAAAAAAATATTTATGATTTTCATTATATATATTAATTCAATATGATTATATTTTTTAGTAAATTTATTTTAAATACTAATTTGAAATTTTAATTTATTTAAACACAAATTTATTGTAGTAGATATTTTTTAACTACTCATTCATAATTGACAATTTTATTAAATAACGAAAGATGAGTACATCGCGCATAACAAACAAACTAAATGCATAAAAGTATTATTACAGATATTAGAAATGTCTTATTATTTTAAAATATATGTTACCATCCCAAACCTACCTATTTTTAGACAATTCACATCTAAGCTGCATTTTTGAGAAAAAAAAATAAAATAAAATTATTGAAACGGTGCGTCCGGACTCCAGCGAAAGAAAAAATGAGCGGACTTTGATTGTTCAGGCGGTGCTTTTTTCATCAAATTGAATCAATCATGATCAGTGAAAGGGCACCATCATTTCATATATGTCCTATATTAGAGCAGAATAATAGAGTGGAATTCGAAATTTCCGTCGTCATTGTTTTTCACATTTTTTTCTATAGTTATGAATTCATGAATGTGAAATAATCAAATAAAGAACACGATGCACACCCTCAAACCGCTCACCATGCGCGATTTTTTCAATTCAATTTGTTCAATATTTGTTGTGTGATTCGCGATTTTATTCTGGGTATTAGTATTACGAATCGGACATATATCGTAACAATGGAATTCCATTAGAAGAAGAAGAGAATGAATATAGAGGTAAAAGAGAGATGCAGATCAAATAGAATCAAGAGAGGAAGATGCGGCGGAGAAATACATATATCACTAGCTATCTTTTCCAAAAACTTGGTTTTGTGTTTTATTGAATTTGTTGAGTTAAGTCGTTTTGAAATACTTCAGATCTGATCTTTAAAACACGTTTGCTCCATTTGTTGTGTGATTCAAGAGCTTGCGACTGAATGAGTGGGTAATTAAATTTGTGGAATTGGAGGAGAAACTGGGTGATCGGTTCATCAATGCATTTACTTTTGTCGTATACTTACTGTATGCTTTGACGCTTTGTGCCAATTATGACATGTTGATCAATGCGTGGGACTTGTTGAACCATGTAAAGTCAGATTATTTTATCTCGTGCCACAAAACGATATAATAGTAAAACTACTATACAAGAATATTGAGATAATTTCGATTTTGGTCACATAGGACATCTGGTATTTCGATTTTGGTCCCAACACTATCACTTTTGGTCATTTTTCAAAAATATATGACCCAAGACAAAAAGTGATAGTGTTGGGACCAAAAATCCTATGGGATTAGTTTTGGGTAATATTTTTGAAAAAGGACCAAAAGTGATAGTGTCGGGACCAAAAACGGAGAAATTTTCAACCTACTTCACAATTTGCAAGAAATTTTCAAAATTCGCAAGCAGTAGAAGGACGTGATGAAGAAATTTGAGATTCGTTGAGTTTTTTTGTGTATGAAGGAATTAAGAATGGCGGCCATAACTGAGTTAAGATTAAATTTTCGAAAAATAACGTTTTCATGAAAAATGACCCCTAAAGTCGTGATTGACATCTGACCTCACTTAAACCTTAATTAAGCTTCTTACTAAACTTCTTAATTATTCTTAAGAATCCTCTAAACCTTTACTTGAAAATCTGGGGTGTTATAGAATCGATCTCGTGATCTTGATTTTGATGCTCGCAGGGCGGAAGAAGTCGGTAATTATAACCACCCAAATATATATATATATATATATATAGGGTTAATTGCTTTAAAAATCATGAACTTTGAGCTTAGTTGCAAATTTAACATGAACTTTTAAAATAGACAATTAAAACACCAACTTTGAATTTGTGTGTTATTCAACATCCTTAAATTTTTATAAAACAAATTGACCTCTAATCAAACATACAATTTGCTCGTCTTTTCGAGCCCGTCATGACTCGACCATAAATTTTTTAAAATAACGTCAAAGTGGTCACCGTTGTAAGTTGGATTGAAGGTCAATTTATTTTATAAAAATTTGGGAATGTTGAATAACACACAAATTCAAATTGCCTACTTTTAAAGTTCATGTTAAATTTGCAACTAAGCTTAAAGTTCATGATTTTTAAGGCAGTTATCCCTTATATATGTGCATCGTCTCTGCATAATTCAATCATCTATTGCTCTCTCTCTCTCCAAATCTTTCTCTCTCAAATGAGGTTTATTTATGTGGGGGAGCGATCCGAGAGCTGCAAATTCTGTTATCATGTTGGTCTACCAAAATTTGCTCATAGGTAATATTCCCACTTTAGATGTCTTGTTTTTTACTGAGGTGACTGTAGGGTATCAGACTTCCGGAAGTTACACCTCTTGCTTTCCGCCGCCTCAGATCAGTCTGTTCGTTCGTCAAGGGACAAAGAATCGAGCAAGGAAGGTCGCAGCAAGGCTCAGGGTTTCCTGAGACCAAAGACTCATTCAAACAGTGACCAATGCACACCGAGACCGGAAAGACGATAAGGCAGACCACACACAACCTCACAATGGCTCATGTTTCCGGTCCATTTCTGCGTGTGTGAGCTTGATGGGTGTTGTAACGCCCCAATTTCACTTTAATAGAAAAAGGCACATTATCCATATTTTTAATTAATAAAAATATTTTACTTGAAATACAGCGAAAGTTTCAAAGCATAACTTGACATTTATTACATAAAATAAAGTCAAAATAAATAAATTAAATTTTTAATCATGCTTGATCACTTGACCACCATCATCACATCTTGTCTGCTACGCATCACCCAAGACAACACCTGAAAAGATAAGTAGATTTTGGGGTGAGTACTATTGACTTAGTGGGGAGTGTCCAATTATCCAAGCTATATAAAATTAAGCGAGTAAGTGAGAATAGTAAAAGTGTTCAGTCCGTAGACCAAACCATATAGCCCGTAGGCCCTGTCTTATTTAGCCCGGAGGCCCGTTCTCATTTAGCCCGGAGGCCCTTTTTCATCTTTAGCCCGAAGGCCCATGCTTGTTTAGCCCGGAGGCCCATGCCTGTGTCATCACATACTCGATAATAAAATATAGAGAGAATAATCAAGACAATATCACGTAAAACCTCACCTTCACCTTTGACTTTGATATTAACCGATTAAGTCTTGCACGCCCTATAATTAATTATCTTAAATTAATACATTGCATAACAATAATGTAATAAACTATGCATGATATTTAATCTATGATGCATGCTTAATTACATAATCATACATAGTGACAAAATTCATTAAACCCATTTATTTATTTAAAATAACTAACATAAAACAATACATACATACACACATATAATATATTTATATATACACACGGTACATATATTTATAAAAGAAACCCTGCACACACGCTATCCTATATATATATATAGATATATATAGAGAGAGAGAGATAGGATCATGTGAGAACTAGATATTCATGTGAGAACTGAGAACCGATCTCAGCCACAAATTGCTCTGATTTGAACGGCCAAGATCTGTCCCAAATTTAAAAAAATCACGGTGGCATTATTGTAATATCAACGATTTTTTAATGAACCAAGGGCATTTTTGTAATTTATTAATTCTGTTATATTTGGAAAGAATGTATTTCGGTCTGCAATTCCTTTTCGATTCAAATCTCTTTCCTTGTATATATCAAATTTCTTTGTGCTTATATAATCGAAATTTCAATCGATTCTCTTCGAATTTTATTCACCTGAATCGGTGTTCACGCGTTTTTTTGCTGGAGTTTGTGTTATTCACCGTTATTTGACGAAGATGCCGGGTAAAAAGAAATTTCTGTAATTTTGCTGCGATTTTGTTATACGTTTGTTTGACAAGGTTTACAAAGCTTATTTTGATTTTTTGACGATCAACATGTGTTTTTAGGGCTTTGTATTGTGTGTTTTGGTTCTCTATATATATGTAGAGTTATTAGCATCACAATATGAATTATTAGCATTGTGTATTTAGTTTTTATCATTGTATAAACGATTGAGTATCATAAGAGTATCTTGTTAATAGAGTATTTGTACGATGAATGCAGAATTTGGAATAACAAATGAGTATTATAAATAATATTTTCTTAACATGTTGTTTAGCACTACTGTGAACTACTTTAGCATTGTTGTAACGTATTTTAGCACTAATGTGAACTATATTAGCACTGATTTTAGGTTGATGAACCTTACTAAGCTGTTATTTTGAAATCTTGACGATGAGCATGTGTTTTTAATGCTGCATATGGTGTGTTTTCATTTTCTGTATATCTGTATATCTATTAGTATCACAATATGAATTATTAGCCATGCAAAAAGTAAATTTTGGTCAGACATTTGCTATACGAATAAAGTCATATTGTTTATTAACATCTTATTATTTGTATGTTGTTATGAGAATAATATGTAAATATAATTGTGATGTGTTCATTTTTTTATTTATGTCTTGTACTTTAGCACTGATGTGAACTATTTTAGCACTTTTGTAACCTAGTTTAGCACTATTGTGTTTTTAAGACTGTATATTTTGTGTTTTGATTTTCTGTATACCTGTAGATTTATTAGCATGACAATATGAATTATTAGCCATGCATAAAGTAAATTTTGGTTAGGCAGTTAATATATGAAGTCAAGTCATACGGTTTATTAAAATTATATTATTTGTATGTTGTTATGAGAACAATCTGTAAATATAATTGTCATGTATGTTCATTTTATATTTTTGTCTTACAGTTTTAATCATGCATAGAGGAATATACATATTATGCTAAAGAAATCATTTTGTTTCCCATGTGGATAAATGAGAATTTATCCAAATAATCAGTTTAAATTATATCCTTGACTTAACACGTACTTTAGCACTACTGTGAAATATTTTAGCACTGTTGTTATCTATTTTAGCACTACTGTGAACTATTTTAGCACTGCTGTAAGCTACTTTAGCAGCACTGTGAATTTTTATATCATGATCTTAGAATATGTTATAAATGTGCAGATTGTGCTTCTTCCAATTTGGAGATTTCACCCGTCTTTTCTGAATTTTACACACCTGAATGTGAACCATCTTTGAAGCCTGCATTGGGCAAGAATTTCCCTACTTTAGATGACGGTATAACATTTTACAAAGTGTATGCCTCATCGTGTGGATTTGATACTCGTCTGTCTACTACAAAGAGGTCTAAAGATGGTACTATAATTTGGAAGTATGTTCTGTGTAGCTGTGAGGGAGTTAAGAACACATCTGTTGATTTTGGTGAATCTTCAAAGAAAAAGAGACGTCGTGTGTCGAAGAGGAATTGTTGTATGGCTAGGATTGGTTTGAAGTATATTGGTTGTGATGGCTATAGTGTTGGATTATTTGAAGAAAGACATATGTATTCTCTTGTTACGGATACACACAGAGAGTTTATTAATCTGAATAGGAATATAGATCCTTCACATCAAATGTTTATTTTAAACTGTGCAAGGGTAAACATTGGACCTGTGACAACATTTAGATTATTTAAAGAAGTTGTTGGTGGATATTCGAATATAGGCTGTACAACAGTTGATTTCAAAAACTTCAGTCGAGATCTCAAGACGTATGTTGTGGGTGTAGATGCGCAAATGATGTTGGATAAAATGTCCAAAAGGCATGAACTCTGCTCTGCTTTCACATTTGATTATGAAGTGAACAAGGATGATCAGTTGAGGTGTGTGTTTTGGGCTGATCCTATATCAAGAAGGAACTTTTCTCTATTCGGGGATGTTGTGTCATTTGATGCAACATATAGGACTAACAGGTTAGTGTGCTATATTGTTCAGACTTGCTGTTCTATTAGTTTTAGCATTCTGGTGGTTTAGCACTGGTATATTTCTATTTAGCACTTGCACTTCCTATTTTAGCACATGTAGTTTATATTTTAGCACTTGCATTTTCTTTTTTAGCACTATTACCTAATGAATTTTTCTGTTTCATTAGCATATGGACATTTTCTTTTTAGCACTGGTATTTTTCTATTTAGCACTTGCACTTCCTATTTTAGCACCTGTAGTTTATATTTTAGCACTTACATTTTGTTTTTTAGCACTATTACCTAATGTTTGAATATTTGTTAGGTGATAGTGTTATCATTTGTAATCTTTTATATACAATGATAAAGACATGATAATAACACAAGTTTGTGAATTTTTATATTGTTACAGATATTCAATGATTTTTGCACCCTTCACCGGGAAGGACAATCACGGGAAGCTTGTAACCTTTGGTGCTGCTTTAATGTCGGGTGAGGATGCTAAATCTTATTCATGGGTTCTTCAGAAATTCAAGGACTGTATGGGTGGTTCTCCTAGCCTAATAATCACTGATCAGGATCTTGGATTGAAGTTTGCTGTAAGACAGGTACTTTCCGATACCAGACATCGATTGTGTATGTGGCATATTATGTTTAAAGTTCCAGATAAGTTACCTGCGCATATCAGAAAGAACGAGACATTCAGAAAGAGGTTAAATAGTATTGTGTGGTCTAATTGTATAAACATCACAAATTTTGAGTTGATATGGAAGGAAATTATGGTTGAATTTTGATTGGCAGACGATAGTTGGTTCAAGTCATTGTATGATATTCGTGAAGATTGGGTGCCTGCATATTTTAGGGATTTACCGATGAGTGGGCTGTGCAGGACTACCTCAATTTCAGAGAGTGTGAACAATTTTTATTCGAGGTTTCTTAGATCAAAGTCAAACCTTGTTGAGTTTCTGATGAACTTTGATAGCGCAATTGATACTCAGAGACATGCACATGCCTACTTGGACAGTGTTGATGAGTCATCAATTCCTCAGTTGAAGACCCCATTCACATTTGAGAAACATGCTGCCACTATTTATACTATGAATAAGTTCTACGAGGTTCAGAAGGAGATTGAAGATGCATGTTAGATCTGTCGTGTTTGTAATATTTCAGAAAACGATTCAATTGCGATGCTAGAAGTAAAGGATGGTTTTGGTGCTATAAATAAGGTTGTTCACAACAAGGTTGAGGATTCCACTATATGCAGCTGTTTGAAATTTGTGAGGGATGGGATCCTCTGCTGCCACATATTCACTCTATTCAAAGATTTGAAATTGGAGTCAATACCTCCTAAATACGTTGTGTCTCGTTGGATGAAGTCTTCACTCATTAATGAAGCAGACGCATTGTTGGGTGATCAGTGTTTTTTGTTGGAGGAGAACAAAATTGTTACGAACCAATTAATTTCTGAGTTTTTTGCATGTCTTTCTGTTATTGAAGGTGACACTGCAAAGATATCTCTGTTGTTGCAAAGTTTACACGAGTTAAGGGAGGGGTTTTTATCTGGTGATATTGAAGACGATACTATGTCAAAGAAGAGTAGATTATTTTCTGATTTTTATGGATTGTGTGCACCTAGTGAAGTTGAGGTGCATCCACCTGAGCTTGTGAAGACAAAAGGCAGTGCAAGTCGTATAAAATCAAAAGAAGAGGCGAGAGCTGAACGCGCAAAGAAACCTTTAAAGACCTGCAAGAAGTGTGGGAAGAAAGCCAACCATGATTCTAGGAATTGTGGGAAGAAGTAGATACATTTTATTTTATTTTTTGTACTTTTTTTATACTGATTTTTTTTATTAATGATAGCAATATTCTTTTCTTGTAATGCTAAATAGGTATAGATGGTGTTTCATTTTTTGAATTGCTAATAAATGTTTTAATATTTATAGCACGTGTGTAAAATCAGTGCTAAACAAGGAAACGTAAGTGCTAAAGAGCAAACCATCAGTGCTAAAATTCAAACTTTCAGTGCTAAAGTAGAATTTGAAATCTAGGATTCAAATACTAGTGCTAAAAATTTAATGTCAAGTGCTAAAAAATGATTTGTAAGTGCTAAAACATTTATTTTTTTTTAAATTTTTGGTTCCAAAATATTAGGTTGTACCACAATATTTTCCTTTGTTTTCCTTACAAGTCATTGTGCCATATATTTCATAGAGTTTAGATCCAAAACCATTCAAACTTCTTTTTATTTTCTTATGATTGTTGGTATTTTTTTCCCACAAATAGTTTAGATCCATCATTTCAACTTTTGAATATATATGTCCGGAGAAATGTGAGATATACATTAATATAAGGAAACTTGCAGTGCTAAACAAGGAAACGTAAGTGCTAAAGTATGAACCATTAGTGCTAAAGTACAATTTCAAATCTAAAATCAAATACTAGCGCTAAAAAAGGAATGACAAGTGCTAAAAAAGGATTTGTAAGTGCTAAAATAAATGAAATTCAGAATTTGAAATGATTTGCAACTAGTGCTACAAAAGAAAATGCAAGTGCTAAAACCTCAATTACCAGTACTTATACTAAAATATTGACAAGAATAAGAAATTGTGTCAGTTACTACAAAATATTCATCCACTTATACTATATACTATCAAAACACAAATATTGTATCATTAATACAGAAATATTCATCCACTTATACTATATACTATCAAAACACAAAATATTCATCCACTTATACTATATACTATCAAAAACACAAATATTGTATCCACTTATGCAACAAGTCAGTTCATTGTTTTCATTTTTGTGGGGTCTACTACAATTTCTCCCTGGGTAGATGATTGTCTGTAGAATAGATTTGCAGCTTTCACATGTTCATCCTTCAGCATGTTACTGTCTGCAGTTATGATTGCAGCACAGTATTTTGCTCTAAAAAATTTCATCTGTTTGTCATTTCCTTTCTTCAGACCAGTGCTCCAGGTTTTCACACCACCGTCTCTGTACGTCTCCATATGCCTCATGACATAGACGCCACAATCATACTTGTTCTTTGTATCTCTCCATGGCATCTTCATCCTGGTAGTCCGATATTTTTCCTTCAATGCATTTGATTTCGTTTCAAGCCCAGATGTTGCAAGGAACTCAACAAAGAAGTTTACCTGCATATGTTTTTAAAAATTAAAATTTTTAATTGCTATAGATAGTGAGAAAAAATAATTGGTGACAAATTCATATATTACCAGGGTTTCTGGAATGTCGCCGTACTTTATCTTAATTCCATCATTCTCACTATCCTTTGCACTTGAATTGTCAATAATCTCAACATTGAAGTTACCCACATCAATGGAGATAATGAAGAAGTGGCTTGAATAGCAGATAGAAAAGAAAAATTGCACACAGAGTTAGTTAACATGGGTTGTCAATACGAGATGACAGTGCTAAAACACGAAACTATAGTGCTAAAAGGCAAGAAAATGTGCAGATAAATCACAGATTGACAAAAGTGTTAGGTTTACAAAAAAGAAACAAAAAATAAACTCCTAAATCAATAACAATGCTAAAGAACATAATCTGAATGCTAAATTATGAGATGACAGTGCTAAAACACCAAACTATAGTGCTAAAATAAGAGTAAATGTGAAGATAATTCCATCCTTTGTCACTATCCTTTGTGTTATAATTGTTGCATGTTTAACAAACTTAGTATTTGCATTAATAATGTAAATTTGTAAAGGGGTGTAAACAATGTCAAGATGAGTAAAAATAATTTACATACCAGATCAACATTGCTCAAAGATACCCATGGGCAGCATTCGATCTCAAATTTTATTTTATCAATGAATGAAGCACATCTTTTGGAAGTATCCCAGGCAGATGGTGCATCAACTACAGTGAAGCTCTGCAAGAAGAACAATTTTTAATTATATTGAGTGCACTTTAAGAACTTTATATGGAGTTCTTCTCAAGTATACACTTATGCAAGGCTGTGTGGTATAGAAAAATCTTAGTTTTGAGGATGGGTCTCGCATTCTTTCATTATGATTCAGTACGGTGCTCCAAACATCCACAACAGGTGAACTGATGTATTCATTTGCAGCCATCATCCTCATATCAATCCGTGCAAGCTTGACTCATTTGCCATCATACAAGACTTGTTCACTGATAATTCAATTCAATATAAATAGAAAGGCAGTCATGTACCAGTATACAATATGATTTTTTATGAAGTATTTTTACATAGCATAAGTCACATACCTGCTTTCTGAATCATTATGCATAACCCAGAAGAATATCTCTTGTTGTTGCCTGTCAAGTACTTCCTTTGTATCAACAAATCTGATTATGTATGGTGACATCAGCTTCTCCGTTGGCTTCTTCTGCTCTTTGGTTCTTGTCTCCATCCGGGTAGCTAGAGTCTGTATTATGTGTTTTGAAAAAATAACATTTAATAATTTTTACTTATTTTTCTTGTAAAGTGTGATAAAGATGCTGAATGCTACTTCAATTGCTATATCACACCTCAGCGTTATCTGGAACATTTGTTGGATTTGATGCTCCATCACCCTCATCAGGCTTTGATTTGTTTGAACTGAGATGCTGCATCTCTACCTGCAATTAATTTTGTATGTGTATTAGAAACATAAATATAAGTCATGACAGTGTTAAAAAAATCCATGAGAATGCTAAAATAATTCAGGAGAATGCTAAAATTAGTCATGAGAATGCTAAAATAAAACATTAGAGTGCTAAACTAAATCATGAGAGTGCTAAAATAAAACATGAGAGTGCTAAACTAAATAATGAGAGTGCTAAAATAATGAGAATATTTTTTCCATACCTGGTTCATTGCATCCTCCAGGATTTCAGCATCAAATGTTTCAGTTTGAGCTTGTTCCTTATCCAACACATCCCCTTGAGAAATTTCCTATGTAACCTTCAGTACCCCAGCCCATGCATCACTTAGACCAAGACTGAATGTTGGACCTTCATCAGCATATATCTTCTCAAGCTCTGCACGCTTTGCCAGAGCCCTCTCAATCTCCTCAATTGCTGCTATCCTTGCTGGATCACTCCAGAACTCATCATCATCCGGTGTTGCTTGTGGCTGTGTCTGAGTCTGTGATGCCTGCGACATTGGACTCGGCTGTTTCTTGATCAAGAGTTGTTGTGCTGTCTCATATGACTTCTTGAAGAAAAGGTTGTCCATCATATATTGTGGCACTCCCTCTATTGTTTTCATCAATGTGGACATTGCCTCTGCCATTCGCTTGGAGTTATCGATTAGCTTTTGAGCATATTCCTCTACAGGATCATTAGCTGTTGGTAGGGTAGGATTGTCAGATTGTGCACCGAGATTGCTCTCAAGATAAGCATCCATAGCATGTTGAGCTTTACCTTTCTGAGGACCAGCCTCCAAACGAATGATGTTGTGCTCAGCTTTTCGTCCACAATCATCTTCTACATATGGGCCATAAATGTGGCCTCCTCCAAAACCACCTGATTTTAATTCTAACTGCTGTCTTTTGAGCAGAAGCTTGTGTGTCCAGCCTTTGAATGCTGGAATTGATCGTTTAACTTTTCTATTATAGGACACTACTCTGTCCATATAAAACATCTGTGGGGTGGAAAATGTAATGCATGTTAGCATGAGCATGCAAATTGAAAGTTTATTTTAATAATATACGTTAATTACTAAACTAACCATTAAGAACATGATTGGTCCATTGTAGCCTTTATCTCTCTTCTTTCTCCAAAGTAGTGCCTTCTGCACCAGACACCTGATGGTGTACTCACACCAATTGTACTCACATATTCTGTCAACATCATCGAAGATGTGTACCAGCTGTGGATGTACATATCCATTTCCCGTGGATTCAATAAGGCTATTTGTAAGCAGAACCATAAAATGTACCTTGAACCATTTTCCACCGGCTTTATCTTCCTCCATTTTGTCTGAAACATCAATGGGACAGATTCTGTGTTCATTTCTGGTAAATTTCTCTTGCCATTGCTTTGTCAGATTGCATCTTTCACATCTATGTTTCTTCTCTATACGCATAGCACCGCTTGGAAACCCCATGATCAATGATACATCATTTTCATCTATGTGCAACCGTCGGTCTCTCTGGAGGATCAACTCACAGCTTTGTGGATCAAAGTTGATAACCAACCAGTGGCTCAGTACTTGAGGCACTTCTTTTATACTCAATTGCAGAATGCTCCCAAAGCCAAGTGATTCAACAACACTCTTCTGCTCAGCTGTGAATTTTTTTTATTGCATCATATAGGATGCGTGGTGTTGTTCTGCTTTTAAGGACTGGAAGATCTTCCTGTTTGGATTTTGCTGCTGGACTTTTTGATTCAGAACCACTTGTTGCTTCAGCATCTGACTCTGGTGTAGCATTTATCCTTTCAAGTAATGTTAATACTAATGTTCTTGACCGAGATTTGAGAGTATTGACATCATGTTTATTCTTTGATCTCATCTCCTTAGTTATTGATATATTAATATCCTCTGTGGATCTTCTCTTTTTACTAGTACCTATATATGTATAGTTTTGTTAATACTATTATTTTGTGTATATATTTGCAAACTATTGATGTTAAAAAATTGAACTCATTGGTGCTAATTGTGTATAAAACTAGTGCTAAAATGAAAAATTAAGATCTATATTAACATTGGACGGAGAACATGTTACAGTTCATTTAATTAACATTATATTATCATTATAACGAAAACAGAGCATGGAAGCATTTTCTTATTATCATTATAAAGATAAGAAGTCTTATGCTAAGTGTAAATCTCCTTGATGCTATTTCCTAATATGTCGTCAGTAACACAGAAATCATTAATTCATTCTCTAATATATTGATGCTACATGTGAACACAGAAATCATTTACGATATTAATGTTTATATCATTAAAAGGAAATCATGACATGGAACATAGTTTGCACAATGCATATGCATTCTAAATATTTAATTTCGTATACATGTGATTATTTTCAGTAAACGATAACAATTTTCATATATTTAAAATTTTATCGGGGTTTCGTGCTTATTTAGACTTTCTGTAATTTTTTTTTGTTATAACAAAAATGAAAGACACACTACTTTATTTTTATGATGATGGAAGAAGAATGTATTGCATACCTTGTTCGCTCTCCATCTTTTCATTTTTTTTCTTCTTTGTTGAAGAGTCGCTCCCGCTGTCGTTGTTTTTCTTCCTTCTTTTGTAAAATTTTTCACCAGTTTTTAACTTCTTAATGCTTTGCGATTTTTCCATATTGATATTTTGTGTTTGATGTTTTTGAATCTAATCGCTCATAAAACCCTATTCTTTTCTGTCTTTGTTTGAAGTTTTTGGAATGGAAAATGTTTGCGTGTGTGTGTGTGTGTGTTTTGCAGAAGTTAAGTATTGAGAATTAAAGAGATGGTGGGTTTTTACCTTTTTTTCGGAGCGGGTTTTATTATTATTGTTTTCTTTTTTTTTTATTATCTGTTTTTATTTTTTTTTATTTGAAAAAAAAAGATTTTGTATTTTCTATAGGTTATACTTTAGCATTGATATTCCATATTTTAGCACTGGTAGGTTTTATTTTAGCACTAATAATTTGTATTTTAACACTAGTAGATTCTATTTTAGCCGCATGTGTGGAATTTTTTATACTTTGTTTATTTGGAAAAACAATTATTTATTTTCTTCAAATATATAGTGTCGATAAATAAATACAAAATTTTCAGTTATATATTAAAATTTTAAATTGTGTAATTGGGATTTATGTTAGCATTATTTGTATTAACGTTAGAATGATTTTTTATATTTTAGGATTGATATTTTAGCACTGCTAGTTTGTATTTTAGCATTTCTGGGTTTTACTTTAGCAGTGTGTGGATTTTTTAGCAGCTGCGATTTTGATTTGTATGAGAATTTAGAAAAGTGAATTTGGAATTTAATGTGTACAACCAACATATAGAATGAAAGGTATAGTTTTAATTTTAGCATGTTACTCACAATTTTAGTATATAAACCTCTGAAACTTTGACAGTGCTATCATGGTTTACAATTATATATTAAAATTTTAAATTGTGTAATTGTGATTGATGCTAGCATTATTTGTCTTAGCATTAGAATGATTGTTTATATTTTAGGATTGATATTTGCTTGTTTAGCACTGTTAGTTTATTTTTTAGCACTGGTGGGTTCTACTTTAGCAATGTGAGTAGAAGTTTTAGCATCCGCTATTTTTAATTTTAGCTCTGAACTTTTGAAATAAAATTTCAAATAATTATACTAATCCATAAGCATTCCCATAATACAAAAATAGGAAATTTAAAAGTTGTCCAAGCAGTTATAGAATTTGTTACATATATATAAGTTGTTCATTCATTATCATCTTCTAGGTAGAGGTTTTCAATACTGATTGGGTTGCCTTTAGAAGATGCTTGGAAGTAGAGTCTTGCTTCTCTGATGTTCCTCTGCCTGTGGATGTTGCATTCTGCAGTAAGAATGGCAGCGCAATACTTGATCCTTAAGTATCTCAGCTGCATCTGATTTTTAGCTCTTATTCCATTCTTCCAATTCTTCACAGCATCTCTCATATACGTCTCCATATGACGCATTACAAAGACCCCACAATCAGTGTTGTTTGTTGAAGTCCTCTATGGCATTTGAAGACGGTTCATGCTCTTGATATTTTCAGTCACTTCTTTTGTTAGTTTTTGAAGGCCAGTTGTCTTCAAGAAGTAAACAAAAAGCTTGATCTGAAATTTATGATTAAAGTTAGTTCATTTTTATTTTTTGAATTTAATGTGTCTTTGTTAATTTTATTTCACTAGTGAAAAAATCAATAAATACATATTTTTTCTTACGAGTCTTGTAGGAACATGCTCATATTTGAATAGTAGGTCGTCCTGCTCTCCTTTCATGGCATTGGAATTGTCAATGATCTCAGCCACCATTCTTCTTGTATCAATGACAATAATGTAGAAGCGTTCTGATTGCAATATCGGGAAGAAAAACTGCAAAAAAAAATTGTGTACATTTTAGTTACTATCATGATGACTTTTTACAATTTTAATAATGAATACGTACCATGTCCGTCTTATCTACTTCCACATGTGGATATGTGTTCAGTTCATGTTGTATGTTGTCAACAAACAGCTTTGATACCTTCTGGTCATTCCATTCTTTTGAAGGCACAACAACCGTGTAGTTCTATAAAGACAAATAAAGAATTTTGAACATGAATGTGCAGTGTTGTTTAAAACAGAATAAAGTGAGTTAACTAGAAAATAGTAACTATGAAATTCTTCATTTACGGAAACGTCGGTTTTTAGGAAAAATCTCCTGGGAGTCTTTTGTTCAGGAAGCTTTGCTTGAGCATGGTTCAATATGCTACTCCATACATCAATAACAGCAGAACTGATGTATGTGTTTTTGTTCAAACTCAGCATCTCATCTCTCCTTAGCTCTCCCCACTCATCAGAATACAAAACAATCTCCCTTATATTGAATAAAATTCTTTTTTTAGTGTAAAGTGTAGTCTGACAGAACAAAATGGCACTGATAACTTTTATTTATATTAATAATAATGCATTATAAAAGTACCTTTCATCATCACTTTTGTTTTCCATCGCCCAGTAGTGCAGCTCACACTCAGAAGGTGTCAGTGTCTCTCTTGCGTCCACAAGGTTTGTAAAATGTTTAGGTTGCTTCAATGTTGCCCTGGACCTTGTGGAGACTGTGCTTGTTTGGATCACTGCCTTCTGTATATTTTTAGATGTTAATTAGAAAGTAAAAACCTGTTAACAATATAAGTTATCATATTGGTATTATTATGTGGTGAACACCTTTTTCTTGTTGACTCTGGGTGTTTCAGCTAGCTCTGTGGGCATATCACTGTCTGCCTCTTCTCTGTGTCTTTTGATTGCCTAATTTAGCACTCATTTTACAATATTGTAAATTTTATTGTCAAGATTATTAGTAAACTTGATGACAATGCTAAACAATGAATGAAGAATGCTAAATTATATTATTAGTGAATGCTTACTGGATTGTTTGAACTGCATGTCTCTGTCTCAAGGATCTCAACAGCTAAACCCTTCCCTTTATCTTGCTGCTGTCTTTCTTCTGCCAATTGTTCTCTTTGATTCTGATATATTTTTTGTCCAAATCGGATAAGTAAATAGTCATTTATAAAAATAGAATTTAGTGATGATTCTAAACAAAGAAATTAGCAACATAAAAATATATTAGTGATGGTATGTGACCTTATGAGTTGACCCGACATCTTGCTCATTCACAGTCAGAATCTGTTCTTGTTCGACTTCTCTCTCTCTCACTTCTTCGACCCACAACCTCTCTCTCTATTTCCCTGTATGAACTCAGCCCTTGTGTACGCCGACCAAGGATAGCCACCTCCGAAATCTCCAGCAGCGAGCTCTGTTGCCTGCCTGTCAGCAAGCAATGTATCGTTCCACCTATTGAAGACTGGGACATACCTTGGCACCTCTCGGAAGTACACCTCAACTCTATCCATATACATCATCTGTTCGAAATTGACCAATTTTTTTGAGTAATGTATGTAGATAATGGTTGCAACGTTTATACAAGCACTATAAGAAAAAATAAATAATTAATAGCACTTACCAATAAAAATATAATGGGACCTGTGAATGGCATGGTTTTGTTGCTCTTCCACTTGATAGTGTGGTTCACCAATGATCTCAAGAGATACTCACACCAGTCATATTGACTAACGTTGTCAATCTCGTCCAGGCAGTCCATCAAGTTTTTGTAAATATGTCCATCTTCAGAGTTCTCAATCATGGAAATAATCACCAAAATCATGAAGTTTGTCTTGAATCATTCCCCTGCTGTTGTATCTGAGAGTATTCTACTGAGCAACTCATCCTTTGGCATGACCTGGCATATTTGGTCTCTAACACTCTTTTGTATCTTCTGTGCTCCTCTGGGAAAATCAAAAATCACAGACACATCAGAGACTTCAATCCTCAATCTTCTTCCGTGTTGCAATTGAAGTTCTCTTGATACTGGGTCGAAGTTTTCAAACAACCAGTAGTTCATCCTCTTTGTGAAATCATATATATCCAAGTAAAGAATGCTGCCAAATCCCAGTTGTCTCACTGCTTCCCTTTGTGTTTTGTTCATTTGCATTACAGCCTCTGATAGAGTTGATGGCGATGTTGTCGCTTCTAATAATGGATATCTGTTATATCTATCAATAAATCTATTATCTTCAATCTTCGGGGCAGTTTTTGCTCTTTTCTGTGTGCTAGTTTCACCTTCTTCAGTCCTTTTAACACCTGTAATTTTTTTATATAATACAGTTAAGTAGACAAAAATAACAATTGCTAAAGAACAGAATCTGAATGCTAAAAACAGAATCTGAATGCTAAAATATGACATGACAGTGCTAAAACTCTAAACTAGAGTGCTAAAATGAAGAAAATGTGCAGTTGAATTACAGATGGACAAGAGTTTTATGTTTACAAGAAAGAAAAATAATATGAAACTCCTAAATTAATTACAATGCTAAAGAACATGATCTGAATGCTAAAATATGAGATGACAGTGCTAAAATTCTAAAATAGAGTGCTAAAATGAAGAAAATGTGCAGTTGAATCACAGATGGACAAGAGTTTTATGTTTACAAAAAGAAACAAAATATGAAACTATTAAATAAATTACAATGCTAAAGAACATGATCTGGAATGCTAAAATATGAGATGACAGTGCTAAAACTCTAAACTAGAGTGCTAAAACCAATAAAATATGCAGTTGAATCACAGATGGACAAGAGTTTTATGTTTACAAAAAAGAAAAATAATATGAAACTCCTAAATCAATTACAATGCTAAAGAACATAATCTGAATGCTAAAATATGAGATGGCAGTGCTAAAATTGTAAAATAGAGTGCTAAAATGAAGAAAATGTGCAGTTGAATCACAGATGGACAAAAGTTTTATGTTTACAAAAAAGAAACAAAATATGAAACTCCTAAATCAATTACAATGCTAAAGAACATTATCTGAATGCTAAAACATGAGATGACAGTTCTAAAACTCTAAACTATAGTGCTAAAAGCAAGAAAATGTGAAGTTGAATCACAGATGGACAAGAGTTTTATGTTTACAAAAGAGAAACAAAAAAAGAAACTCCTAAATAAATAACAATGCTAAAAAAAGATAATCTTAATACTAAAATTAAACAACATATAACAATGTTTTGTTGAAGGGGAGTTTTTGAAATGTTGATGGCATTTTTTTTCATGATAATGCTGAAACAAGTGCACAAGTGCCATGCTAAAATAAATCACGAGAGTGCTAAAATATGAAACTCCTAAATCAATAAAAATGAGAAAAAACATAATCTGAATGCTAAAATATGAATGACACTGCTAAAACTATATTCATAGTGTTGTTGACAATGAAGATGACATTTTTTTTTTTTGTAAATGCTAAAAATTGTAATGCTAAAAATGTGTCATGCTAGTGCTAAAATTAGACACGACAGTGCTAAAATAGGGAACGAGATTGCTAAAACCCTAAATTGAAAAATTTACACGTAAATTACATATATGTTGCAAACATTGTTAGGTTTAGCATGTTTATACAAGTTTTACGTCATTAACAGAACAAAATGAAACGGATAAATTATCATGTAATAAAAAGAACAGATTTTTGGTAAAGGTTATGTTTTGTATGTCTCCGGAGAAAGTACTATTATGCTAAAAAAACACGAAGAAATTACTAAATCATCATAATATAGTGCGAAATGTATTTTTATACACTTAAAGTAATAGCCAACAGAATTTGAAAAAATAAAACAGGACGATATATTACCTTGAGGATTCATGATTTTTGATCGGAAATTTAATGTTCTTCGTGCTTTTGCGATGATTTGAACGGTTTAATTCGACGATTTTGCTGATTTCGCGTGAGGAACTCAAGCAGCTATGGTGGGAAGAAAGCTTTTTCTCTGCAAAACGTTTGAAATTGCATGTAGTGTCAAATTTCCAATTTTAACCTCGATAAGTTTCAGGGGCAGCGAACTTCATAAATATTACAATAATGCCACCGTTTTTTATTTTTTATTTTGGAACAGATCTTGACCGTCCAAATCAGAGCAATCTGTGGCTGAAATCGGTTCTCGGTTCCCACATGGGGCATGGTTCCTTCTGGAACCCAACCATATATATATATATATATATATATATACACGAACACACATATATTACATATATATTTATCACACATATATTATATACATATACATTAACGCATGGCACAACACACACACACACACACATATTATATTAATAATACAACTCATGCACAAAACCAATATATATATATATATAAGCTTTTAGAAAACCAATCAAATGCATGGCCTAACCCACCAATAATCCTAAAACCCATCTGCAAAACAAAATAATGTGTTTAGATAAAAAAAAAATAACAACATGCATCTCAATTCTCTCTCCCCAGTTCACGTAAGCCAACACTAGCTTGTTGTCTACATCATCGGCCTTGAAATCCATCGATCTGCCGAAAACTGCTGCTACTATACCTGCGAGATTTACGTCGTCGTGTCGCCACTATGACCACCGCCTTCTATCCTTCCCCCCATGGCTATGAAATGAAAATGCATGAGAACATAAAATAAAATATGAAGATCTTCACATACCTCGCAGCCGTTCACAAATAAAACTTCTACTCTCTCTACGTTTATCTATTCTCTTTTTTTTTTTCCAGCGTGGGCAACAAATGTCTAGAACTCTATATTTATATAAGAAGGATTAGGGTTAGAGTTTGAATGAAAAGTGGGATCTTATGGTTATCTTCATCAAGAATTTGATATGATCAAGAGGTGATAAGATTTGGAGAGTTTATCAAAATTTCTCTATTTGTCGTGGAAAAGAAGGAAATAAGGGATAAAGAGAAAATAAATCAATTACTTACCTTATGGGCTTAAGGTTTGGGCTCCATGATAAAATTATTTGGGCTTGTAATGACTTGGGCTCTAATTAATTAAAATGGGCTAGATAATAAATGTAACCTATAGGCACTCCAATGCATGCTCATGATATGAAATAACCATGCTATAAAATAAATTCATGCTTAATAAAAAAATTACTTAGGCGCGACTTATTAGACTTAAGCAATTAATATCACACAAATAAAATTCATAAATAAAAAAAGTTTTAAGAAAGAGAAAATGTAGCAATTTAAATATTAGAAAACTGGATCGCTACAGGTGTGAGGATGAAGGAGACAGGGTACTCGTAACTACGCTTACCAACCCCTATTCTTTTTACGAATGCAATCTAACTTAATTTTTATAACAGATGCTCGTAGTCATGAAAGGCAAATATTCCTTTCCATCATTGTTGAAAGTCAAGTTGTTGAAGATTAGTAGTGGTCTTATTGAACCCAATGGACACTTGTTGATGCCAAGAAGCAAGATTGGAGAACCATTTAGGTTTGATGCAAAGAACTACACAGAGCCTGAAGCAAATATCCTTAAGTCCTTTCTATTGCAGCTGAGAACAGTTGAAATAATAGCAAAATAATAGCAAAATCAGGTGAAATTTACCTCTAAAATCCTGGATGAAGTTCTGAATTTTTTTTGTTTTGGGACCAAAATCGATATCAATTTTAACGGAAACCGTCACGGCATGACTAAAAATGATACCTCACTTCCTCTGGGACCAAAAATGATAGTGTCAGAACTAAAATCGGAATACCCGATGTCCTATGGGACCAAAATCGAAATTATCTCTAAGAATACTCTATATAAGAATAATCTTCTTATAGTAATAAAAAATGATGTCCCAACTCGGGACCAGATATAAATAAGAATAGCCTCTATATTGTAATATTTCAGTATTTTTTTAGAATCATCCTTAAGAAATTTACCTCCATATAGTAATAAAATGACATTAAATTTCAAATATATTTAAATATCTATATAAAATATCTAGAACTATTTAACTACGTATGTTACGTTAAACTTAAGATTGTATGAAATACTTATTTAAAATTACCTGTGACAAAGCCTTAATTTTTTTGGTTAATACCACATTGTTTAACTTGCGCGTTCGAAGTAACTCGATCATCCTCACAATCATTTTCTTGTTGAATCCAAAATATTTCCACCTTATCCAACATGCTTTAAGCTTCTTGACATGAGACTTTTTCAATTTCTACACTATCATCCTCTAGATTACCATTTTGCGCTTCTTGCCTAATTCTTATAATGATGTCTTTTTCGGTTCAAGCATATGAATAAATCTTAAATACATTTTATATTCATGTGTTTTAAAATATGAAGGGACATTTCCAAGTGTTGTATAATATATATATATATATTTTAAAATAATTTTTATATGTAAACTCTATATAAGAATAACCTCCCTATAGTAATATTTTTCTCTGGTCCCAACAATATTACTGTATAGAGATTTTACTTTGTGTGTATATATATGTACCTTGGATGTATATATACTAGCATACCACCTGTGCGATATGTACCTTGGATGTATATATACTAGCATACCACTTGTGCGATGCACAGTGAATATTATTAAATTATTTATAATAATAAAAATATGAATTATATCGACTGGATTATAAATTACTTGTGTATTTTTCGATAGAATATGTGTCAATAACTTCTTCTAACTTTATAAAAGAAAAAAAACCATTGACTCATATAAGATGGATTGTAATGATATTTTTGACTTTTGAAATGGATTGTTATATGTTATTATATATAACTTCATGAACCAACTGTAAAGAAAACAAAAAATGAATGAAAAATATATGTCTTCTTCTCCACCACTCGCCCACCCCCCTTCTTCTCCATCCTGCAGCGGTGTAGCCATTGTCTCTCCCCTCTCCCTCCATTTCTGCACGTCCACAACTATGAATCCAACATAAAATTGAAGAAAGCTTAACATGATTATCAACCATTCACAGAAAGCAAAAAAAAAAATGGTCGATTAGCAGACTACGGTGACCTAGCTAAGCTCCTATCCCTTCAAAAATTCTGAAGACTCTGACCCTCGTTGGAATTTTATAGTTTAAATCCTTTTCTTAGTTTGAAAAATATTTTTCGAACCCCCTTCTTCGGTTAACTTAATATATTTAAATTATTTTATTCCAAACTATTTAAGATATGTTATACAATATTTTAATTTTAAAATATATTTAATATTAAATTGATAAAATCAAATATCAAAATATTATACTTGATCTCAACTGAAAGACCAAGAAAGGTGGAAAAAAATAATTATTGGGTCTCACAATTTATAATTTATTCATGTACAATAATATTATATTTTATTTTAAAAATTAAAATATATAAGTTTTGACATATTTAAATTATATAATATATATAATAACAACACCGCATCCGCAAAAAAAAAATTAATATTTTCCCACCCATTTTCACCTTCCGAAAATGGAAAAAATAAAAATATAAATCTAAACTTTTGGATTAAAATCGAATATGAAAATGTTATAATTGATCTCAACTAAAAGTTCGATAGAGGTAGAAAGACTATTGTTAGAACTTACAATTTATAGTTTGTTTATGCACAACAATATATGTTTGTTATACGTGTTTGATTTGATAAATTTAAATGATATGATTTGATAAATTTTTGTTCAACAATTATAATTCTTAAGATTAAATAATACATTTAATTTGACATTTAAAATTTTGGATGTGAATCTCAATTTTTTAATATATTTAATTAACTTAAAAATTATAAGTATTTTAAATTATTGTATTTAAAATATTTTATTGAAACTTTATATTTTATTTAATTAAAATTAATATTTAATGTTAAACTAAGAAAATCAAATATCAAAATTTTGTTTTTGATCTCAATTGAAAGGGGGAGGAATGTAGAAAGACTATTGTAGGTCTTGCAATCTATAATTCATTCATTCACAACAATATTTGCTAGTTCTTCGATGTAGGATAAATTTTGTTTTAGAAATTAAAAGTCTTAACTATTTAAAATATATTTAAAGTTAATATTATCAATTAATAATTTTAATTTGATAATTTAAATATATTTAACTTAAAAAATTTAAACATTTTAAAAATTAATAATATAGATAAATTGATTAATTGATTTGTGTGTGATCGGATATTGATTTGCATATTTAATTCAAAAAATTATGTGGAATTTAAAATTTTAATTTAACTATATATTTAAATATTAAATTGATTAATTCAAACACTATATTTGTTCTCAAGTCTTAACTAAAAGACCAAGAAAAGTGTGAGGTGAGAATTTTATTGTTGACTATTATAATTTATAGTATGTTCAAGCAGAACACTTATCTTTAAAATTCAATGTGGGATGATTATCATTTACAAAATTTGGCTACCTACTACTTTTTCAACTCTATGAGCATTTCCCAAAAACAAAATAAGAGAGATAAAAAAAAACTTTATAATACAAAAGATGCAAAAATTATATCAAAAAATTATACAAACTTTGAATCTAATTGCGTAGAAAAAAAGAATTATATCATAGCAAAATAGCAAAATCTTTAGAATTTAGATAGAGCAATGTAGCAAAATCTTTCACTGGCGACATGAAAACCCATATAAATAAATAAAGGAAAAAAGCTTAGTAACTTAATAAGCACATTAAGTATATGAATAAGTAAGAAACTTGTCAGATGATCCAATATTAATACAAAAACTAATTGAATCAATAGGCTCCAATTAATCTTCCCTGAAACACAAATTTCAAATAACAATAATAAATTAAATAATATCAATAATAAAGTTTATGTTGAATCAATACACATCAGAGTATAGCTTTATAGGAATCGATAGACTAAAATGATGCACTGAAATATAGAAATACAACTCAAATAGTCCCAATTAAATAGTATATCATCATAATTTATCATTCTACCCATCAATTTACCATCTTAGTAAGATCCAAATTGAGCCAAGTAGTAGCCAAATAATAACAAAAAAATAAAATCCAAGAAACTAAAAGAAAAAAGGAAGAAATAATGAATAATGTAAAAAGATATGATATGGATAAATAAATGATTACTACAAAATGATAGTAAAAGACCTTGGTAATCACCATATCCATCTACAACATCCTAAAATTTGTTAGTTAAC
Source organism: Perilla frutescens (assembly GCA_026008535.1). Lineage (NCBI taxonomy): Eukaryota > Viridiplantae > Streptophyta > Magnoliopsida > Lamiales > Lamiaceae > Perilla > Perilla frutescens. The sequence goes on along the minus strand of BRKX01000017.1, from coordinate 30,277,310 downwards.
AAATTATTTTTGAAATGTTAAACATGAATAAATATAGAAAGAAATTTTTACAGTTATTATATAGAAAAATATACTAAATTGCCGAAATAAATCAAATCACAATGCTCGAAAACATCAAAACAGACATCAAGATTTATAGTACGTAGGAGTTTTGAACCTTGTGTTGTAGAAGAAGTTTATGTGCTCCGCCAATTTCAGTGCCGGTGCTTTCATTGCCAGAAATTTTAGTGCCGGTCGTTCCACTCTAAGCATCATCATATTGAAAAGCTTAATGCTTGAAATTTAAACATACAGAGGCAAAAATTCACAAATGAAACAACTTTCAAGCGGTGAACAAAAGTAGGAAAAAAAGTTACAAATTGATATCATTCGGACTTTCACTGCGCTGGTCAATGATGGTGTAGGCGGATAAATTTTAATGGTTAAATTAAATTATGCCATATAAATAATTAAATATCAAATTATATCATTTATTTATATTTTAGGAATTTAATTAAATTAATTCCTAAATTAAATAAAAAGATATTGATATTTAATATTTGGAGATAAAGATTTAAATATCAAAATATATCATTTATTTATATTTTGGGGATTTACATGAATTAATTCCTAAATTAAATAAATAAATGTTGATATTTAAATATGTGGATAATCTCGACCAATCAGAAGTCGACACGTGTCAAATCTGTGCATAAATCAAGGATTTGATAGAGATAAGTCCAAAATATTGAGGAGCCAATCAAATCGCGCCACATCAGCCCTATTTCTCTCTTCTTGCAACTATAAATAGGGGCCTCCATATCAGTTCAAAAACACACCAGAATTCATTTGAAGAGTTCAAGAATATGAAGAAGAAGTTCCACAAGTGAAGTTCTTTCAGATATTCGAGGCGTTCTTGCGGCATTCAAGGGCGTTCTTCACCAAAGTCATCCCGAAGACGGCGTTTGATCCACAAGCGAGACGGTTTAAAACGTTCTGCCCCAAATTCAAGCGGTATTCAACGGCGTTTGATCCACCAGCAAGACAGTAAAGCGTTCCATACCTAATTCAACCCAAAAGATCGGCGTTTGATCCGGAAATAAGGCATCGACCCTCCGAATTAACGTTGTCAAAAACTAAAAACCAAGTCAAAGAAGATCAAGGAAATAAATCTTCCCCAAAAACTTCGAAGACTGTTTAATGATCGTTCATAGAGTGATTAATCAGAGGAGAAATAGAGATTGGATCCGAAAATACAAACTTGATCCGAAAATATTTCATTTGTACACTGTTTTGTGTTTTATTAAATTAAATACAAAAATTTGTGTTACAAATTTTGGCACGCCCAGTGGGACTATCTCTACCTCTCATCTTTTCACTCTACCAAATTCGTGAACGATGTCTGCTCAAAGTAGTGCAATGAAAACAAAATCTTCAACTGCACCTACTTCAAAAACCTCAACTACTGAAAAGAGTGCGATGAAAACAAAAATTTCATCCACGGCTGTTCCAGATAGCTCTTTAAAAAGTGTCGGTGTCATTACACGGAAAATGGCTAAACAAGCAAGAGAGACTGCTCAGTCAATTAATCCTGCAGAAAAGGAACTACAGCTTGTTGACAAGAATAAGAAAAGTGATGAAGCAGAGACTGGTGCTGCACCATCGAACACTCATTCATCTGCAAGTTACCCACTTGAGGAGTCTGTCATGATGGCAGATGGATCGACTACTGATGAACAAATTGTAAATTTGACAAAGATGATGGAGCAAATGTGTGCCCATATAAGAAGGCAAGACGACCAAATTGCGAGGCTCTTGAAAGGGAAAGAAGTCATAAGTCAAGAGAATCATGAAGAAAATGGTGAAAATAATGGCGACGAAATATCTGAGAAGCCGGAAATGAATGATGATGCAAAATCATCTACTAAAGAGTTGAATGTTTCAATTGATGGTTCTATTCCAATCAACCAACTCAAGGAGTTCATTGAAGGAACCATAAAAGATAGGTTCGGTGAAAGTTCTAAGTCAATGGCGGTCTATTCTAAGCCTTACACTTGAAGGATCGATAGCTTGAAGATGCCTGTAGGTTATCAACCCCCAAAGTTTCAACAGTTCGATGGAAAGGGCAATCCAAGACAGCATGTAGCCCATTTTGTTGAAACATGCAATAATGCCGGAACCTATGGAGATTATTTGGTCAAACAGTTTGTTCGCTCGCTGAAAGGAAATGCATTCGACTAGTATACAGACTTGGAGCCTAACTCAATTGACAATTGGGAGCAGCTCGAGCATGAGTTTCTCAATCGCTTTTACAGTACCAGAAGAACAGTCAGTATGGTGGAACTCACAAGTTCTCGCCAATGGAAAGAAGAGCCTGTGATTGATTATATCAATCGGTGGAGAAATCTTTGTCTCAACTGCAAAGATCGTTTGTCTGAAGCATCTGCCATAGAAATGTGTATTCAAGGAATGCATTGGGGCCTCCAATACATCCTGCGAGGAATTCAACCAAGAACTTTTGAAGAACTAGCTACCAGAGCTCACGACATGGAGCTAAGTATGGCAGCAAGCGGAATTGATGGACCACCAATGCAAGAACCTCGCAAGTTCAAAGAAAGGCAAGATTTCAAGAGGAGTGCCAAGTCCTTCGACAAAGCACCAAAGAAAGAGTCTATGGCAACAAAAGCGACATCCGTCAAGTTCATCAGAAAGGATCCTGACAAAGATACAAAGCAGAATGATCAGCAAGAAAAGAGGATGACTCTGAAAGAGATGCAACAAAAACAATATCCATTCCTGGATTCAGATGTCTCGGGGATTTTCGATGACTTACTCAAAGAAGGACTCATTGAATTGCCAGAAATGAAGCGTCCCAACGAAGCAGGGAGAACTGATGACCCGAAGTACTGCAAATATCATCGATTGGTTGGACATGCCATTCATGACTGCTTCATATTCAAAGATAAGATCATGCAACTAGCTCGTCAAGGGAAAATATCACTTGAAGAAGATGACGCCACTGCAAATATTATCATCACTGAGTCTAGTAATGTTGTGAATGATGAAGAAGATGATAAGCAAGAGACTCATGTGGCTGATAATGACTGCATATCTGCAATAACATTCACCGATGAAGATTTGCAGCTTGGATCTGATCCTCACAATAGGCCTTTGTTCATGAACGGCTATGCATGTGAAAAACGAGTCAATAGAATACTTATTGATGGAGGATCTGCAGTAAATATCTTGCCTTTGAGAACATTGAAAGAATTGGAAATTTCTACGGAGGATCTTTCAGGTAGCCGGTTGATGATTCAAGGATTCAACCATGAAGGACAAAGAGCTCTTGGTGCCATAAGGTTGGATTTACTAATGGATGATATGCAATCAACCGCAATGTTCCATGTGATTGATGCCAAAACTTCATATAACATGCTCCTTGGACGACCATGGCTACATGAGAATGGAGTTATCCCCTCAACATGGCATCAATGCTTCAAGTATTGTCAAGATGGAGTTGTAAAGACAGTAGTTGGTGACCACAAGCCTTTTACGGAAGCTGAATCATACTTTGCTGACTCAAAATACTATTTATCTAACACAAAGGCAACAAAGGGGGCAGAAGTTCATCAGAAAAAACTTGGAAGTGGCCAAAAGATTAAGAAAGAAGCATCTGGAACAGAATCGCTGGAAAGACTTACCATGCCTCTCACCAAAATTGATGCAAAGATACCTATCCCACCACCACTCAAAGGATTCGTTCGACCAACACAAGGCGGTGCTATTGAACATGGAGAAAGTATTAATGGTGATGCCACTCAGCATTTCGGCCCAAAAGCATTTAAACTTCTTGTTAAAGCTGGATATAGTCCGCAAGAAAGCCCTGTGATGAAGTCCCATCCAAAAGTTGTAGATCAACAGAATTATGGACTTAATGCCACACAAAGAATGTTGAAGAAGAACGGCCATGATGTTCCAAGCACTAAAGCAGGTTTGGGATTCGTTCCACAAAATCCCGTTCGCATCACCATCAAAAGGGCTACAACAAACCATGTCTTTGAAGGAGAATTTTCATCAACAGAAGATGCAGTTGGCAAATACGAAAAGAAAACTCCAAGAACATCTGTTTTCAAGAGACTTGGTAAGTCTCCGAGGGTGTCTGTCTTTAAAAGGCTTGGTAGAAAATGTGGCGGCAAGATCACAAAAGTTGAAAGAGCAGATGGATTTTATAAGCCTCGGGTAACTCAAAAGGTGAGGATTTTGATCCATTCCCGTATGAAGAGATGCACTACATTAACTGTGTCATGTGGAAGAGAACTGAAAGCCAAGATGAAGACTGTCATCTTTACACAACACATTGAAGAGGAAGACGACAGAGAAAGTGTAGCTTCATCTTACTATGCTGCCAGTGGTGTTCAAAACGCGATCCCTCGTGATGTTCAAAACCAGTTGCATCAAGACATCTCCCGCCTGGTTAGAAGGGGTGTGATCAAGACAAATAATGTGGCACACATAATTTGGGTGAGACAAAGGGACGGAACAATGAGAAAATGCATAGAGTTCAAAAGTCTCGAAGAAATGAATGAAGAGATTACCTCATCACATCATATTACCTCAAGTGAAGAAGTGACTGTCGAAGAGGAAGATGCAGAGATAGCCCCTCCTCAATTCGAAGAAGGTGTCAAGTCCACTATCGATAAATTGAAAGAAATCAATTTGGGCGATGAAAATGACCCAAGGCCCACCTACATAAGTGCACTTTTGACTGCTGATAAAGAACGCTCATATATTGAACTGCTAAAAGAGTTTAAAGACGTATTCGCTTGGTCATACAAAGAGATGCCTGGATTAAATCCAAAGATAGCTGTACATCATCTAGCAGTGAAGAAGGAGATACGGCCTGTCAAGCAAGCCCAACGGTGGTTTCGTCCAGACTTGATCCCACTCATTGAAGCTGAAGTAAACAAACTCATTGAAGTTGGATTCATCAGAGAAGTTAAATATCCGACTTGGATATCCAGCATCGTCCCTGTGAGAAAGAAAAATAGGCAAATTCGAGTTTGTGTTGATTTCAGAGATTTAAATGAAGCATGCCCAAAAGACGACTTTCCATTGCCGATCGCCGAACTGATGATCGATGCTACCACTGGACATGAAGCACTGTCTTTCATGGATGGATCTTCTGGTTATAACCAAATTCGTATGTCTCCAGAAGATGAAGAGCTCACAGCATTTCGTACCCCTAAAGGGATATACTGCTACACAGTCATGCCATTTGGATTGAAGAATGCTGGTGCTACTTATCAAAGGGCTATGCAGAAGATATTTGATGATATACTCCACAAAAACATTGAATGTTATGTAGATGATGTGGTGGTAAAGTCAAGACGACGAAGTGATCATTTGGGAGACTTAAAGATGATCTTTGAGCGGCTCAGAAAGTATCAACTAAAGATGAATCCCCTAAAGTGCGCATTTGGTGTAAAGTCTGGAAAATTCCTTGGTTTCATTGTTCATCACCAAGGAATAGAAATTGAACGAGCCAAGATCGATGCAATAATGAAGATGTCCGAGCCTCGTAACCTTCACGAGTTAAAGAGTCTACAAGGAAAGTTAGCATATCTTCGAAGATTCATCTCAAATCTAGCTGGTCGGTGTCAACCATTCAGCCGGATCATGAAAAAGGGTGTGCCTTTCGAATGGGATGAGTCGTGCAGTAATGCTTTCAAAAGCATTAAAGACTATCTTATGAGATCTCCTGTGTTGGTGGCACCAGTGACAGGTCGCCCGTTGATTTTATACATCGCTGCTCAAGAGAGATCCATGGGGGCATTACTAGCCCAAGAAAATGAGAATGGCAAAGAGAGTGCTCTATACTATCTCAGTAGAATGATGACGCCAAATGAATTGAAGTACTCTCCAATTGAGAAGTTATGTTTAGCTTTGATATTCTCCATCCAGAAATTGAAACATTACTTCCAAGCTCATACTGTCCGCCTCATCTCTAAAGTAAATCCCTTGAAGTATGTAATGTCGAGACCCGTTCTGTCAGATAGGCTTGCACAGTGGTATCTCCAACTGCAACAGTTTGAGATCATATACGTTCCTCAAAAGTCCGTGAAGGGACAAGTTCTGGCGGATTTTCTAGCTGATCATCCAATCCCCGCCGAATGGGAACTCACCGACGATCTCCCAGATGAAGATGCGCTTGCAGTTGAAATCTCTCCTCCTTGGCTTATGTATTTTGATGGTGCATCCCATAGAGAAGGAGCTGGTGCCGGAGTTGTGTTCGTAACACCTAATGGAGAAGTACTGCCTTATTCCTTCACCTTGACAAAGAATTTCTCTAATAATGTAGCTGAGTATCAAGCGCTCATCCTCGGATTGGAAATGGCAGTAGATATGAAAAGGTTCCACATGAAAGTGTATAGAGATTCTAAGTTGGTGATCAATCAAATCAACGGAGAATATGAAGTAAAGAAGCCCGAGTTACTACCATACGTCAAGTATGCCCAACGAATGATTGGATGACTTGGGAATGTGGAAATTGAACATGTGCCAAGAAAAGAAAATAGACAAGCAGACGCATTGGCTAAGCTTGCATCTATGATAGCCATGCTTGACAGTAAGATTCACATACCCATTTGTAAGAGTTGGGTTATACCACCTATCTTCGAAGACGAAGATTGTGAAGAAGATGAGAATGATGTCGTGGAAGTGTTTGAAATTGAACAAGAAGACTGGAGACAAGTGTTTGTTGATTACTTGAAGTATGAAAGGTTACCAGATGATCCACGTCGAAGAATTGATGTTCGCCGTCGTGCTGCTCGCTTCATATACTTCAAAGGCACACTGTATAGACGATCTTTTGATGGTATCTTTTTGAGATGTTTAAGTGATGAAGAAGCTGCAAAAGCAATGGAAGAAGCACATTCCGGTGTTTGTGGTGCTCACCAATCCGGCCCAAAACTGCACTTTCGAATTAAGAGAATGGGCTACTACTGGCCGACCATGGTGAAAAATTGCTTGGATTATGCACAGAGATGTCAACCTTGTCAATTCTATGCAAACCTTATCCATCAACCACCCGAGCCATTACATCCAACAGTTGCTTCTTGGCCTTTTGATGCTTGGGGCATGGACGTTGTGGGGCCAATGATAAAATCTTCTGGAGGGCACTTATACATCTTGGCTGCAACAGATTATTTCTCAAAGTGGGCTGAAGCGGTACCTTTGAAAGAAGTGAAGAAGGAGAATGTGGCCGACTTCATCAAGTCCAATATTATCTATCGCTACGGGGTCCCTCGATACATCATCACTGATAATGGGAATCCCTTTAGTAATGCTTTGATAGATAAACTCTGCGAGAAATTCAATTTCAAGCAAAGAAAATCCTCCATGTATAATGCAGCTGCAAATGGACTAGCTGAAGCTTTTAACAAGACGTTGTGCAACTTGTTAAAGAAGGTAGTTGCAAAATCAAAACGTGATTGGCATGAGCGAATTGGTGAAGCATTATGGGCGTACAGAACAACTCACAGGACGCCTACACAAGCAACTCCCTATTCATTAGTATATGGAGTGGAAGCTGTCATCCCGCTTGAGCAACAAATTCCATCTCTCAGAATTGCTATCCAAGAAGGATTAACTGAAGAAGAAAATGCACACTTACGTCTTCAAGATTTGGAATCTTTAGATGAAAAGCGATTGGAGGCACAACAAAGGTTGGAATGCTATCAAGCTCGGCTCTCAAAAGCTTTCAATAAAAAAGTACGATCACGTTCTTTCCAAGTTGGAGATCTGGTCCTTGCTGTGAGAAGACCAATTATCACCACTCATCGTGTCGGAAATAAATTTGTGTCAAGATGGGATGGTCCATATGTTGTTAAAGAAGTCTACACAAATGGTGCCTACAAATTGATCTCTGAAGATAACGTAAGAATTGGCCCGATAAATGGGAAGTTCTTGAAGCGTTATTATCCTTGAAAGAAGAAGATATGAAGGGAACTCCTGGCCCGCATGAGTATAAACTGCGTACGGTAACCACCAAAGAATGTACACGTGGCTAAACTGCTAGCGTTCCCACCAAAAGTTAAATTTATGTGGTTAAACTATTATTTATCCCACCAAAAGTTAAATTTATGTGGTTAAACTATTATTTATCCCACCAAAAGTTAAATTTATGTGGTTAAACTATTATTTATCCCACCAAATGTGTTCTATGTGGTTAAAATATAAAACATCCACTTTGTCTATAGTGGTTAAAGAATATTCACTCCTGGCCCGCATGAGTATAAACTGTGTACGACACCCCCCCAAATCAAAATACAAATTGATCGTTTGAACTACGTATTGACTTGATCCCTTTCAAAAGGGTACGTAGGCAGCTTAGATAATTTCTAAGTTCAGTCATGATTTGTGTTTGCCATTTCAGTTGGAAGATCATAAATTTTTAAAAGCGGAAAAGAATCAATGCATTGATTTAAATGAATTGCATAACAGTGTCATTCAAAAAAAAAAGAGGATGAAAGTGCGACAAAAATGCACGAAACTAGACAAGAACTAAGCAAAAGGGTTCTGGTCTTCTAAAGCCGCTCTGGCAGACTCCAAAAGAGATCTGAAATTATCCACATTTTTAGCCGCTTCCACTCCAAAGTTGTTTTTCTGCTCAGCAAGCTCACCTCAAGTTCTTTAATCTTGTTCCGGAGAGCCTTTTGCGAAGCCTAACGCTCTTTTAAAGAATTGGATAGGTGCTCTTTTTGTTTCTCCAACTCGATCAATTCATCTTTCAAGGATTTAATTTGATTGGCATCATCCTTCTTTTTGGCCTTGGCGTCACGAATACTTTGCTTGACTTCTTTCAAACGTTATGAAGAGACCTCTACGGATTCAAAGGATGCCGATCTTGCCTCATCATAAGCAGCAGCTTGGGAGAAAAGAGTAGTTAAGCTATTCTTCAAATAAGACAAGTCAAAATCAGAGGAAAGATTTTGTATACTTGAAACCCCACTAAGAACATCTTCTTTAATAGATGATATGAACTCAGCCGGAGTCTTCAGTATCTTTCTTTTAAGATCACCCCAGAAACCTGTGAGAAATATCTTACGATGGGAATCATAAAGAGCCTGGCCATTAAACTCAGAAACATCGCCAAGATGAGATGTCGGTCTGATCTTAATTGGCTTATCTGGAGATGGTCTATGCTTAGCTGAATCCTGATTGTCTTCCAAATCATGACCTCTGACACACTCTTTGGTCACCTGAAAAAAGGATGGGTAAAAATCGAGGCAATATGGAATGCTAAAATATACCAAATGATAAAGAAGAAAGAAAACCTCATCTCCAGCTACAGCAGCAGGACCGCTCTCAGCATGTTGTTCAATAGGTTGTTTATGCCTTTTCTATCTCTTCCAATGACGCTCGGCATTGCTGCTGACAGAGTCATCACCAGTGTTCAAATGTGTTTTTCTCTTTTCAGAAAGAGAATCAACCTTGTCAGCTTGTGTTTGGCCTTCAACAACATCCGTTTGGGGCTGAATCATAACAACCTCCATTTGGGGACGAATCAGGGTAGTGACATCCTCTTGGGAAGAGTTTTTTTATACTAAATCCCACCAATCTTTATAATCCTTGGATGAAAGATTCTTTGCACTTAAAGTTCGACTTGGAAAATAAGCACGTGATGTAGAATCATCTAACAAGCAAAGTCGCCAGTATTTAAGACCCACGTCTAAGGAAGCATCTCGAATATCTGGATCAAGAACTCCAGGTAAAACCTGGTAATACCCAAATTGGCGGCTGAATCGATGCGGGCTGTAAGGTTCAATGATAAAACTATCACCAAGCCTCTTCGTCATGTAATTAGAGCGGATAGCCATAAAGAAGCACTGATGGGATTCTGGCGCTTTACCGTCATCAGTATACCAGATATTCTGAGCCTTAGTCTCGGGAAGCATCATACAATTCCAAGAAATCTGATCCCAATTTCGGAGTCGAGCACGAGCCTGAGCAGGATCATAATATATTGCCCCTCCCTCACCTGAATAGTTGATCATTCGGGGAGTTTGCACTTGTAGGCTAAGAGGAAAATGAGTTTTGAAGTAATGTCCCAACCAGCTATAAACAAAGTGGATCGGGAATGCTTCCTGGACACAGATAGGCTCTGGAGAAGATGAAAGGTCGTTTAAACCTCTGTAAATACTCGCCAAAACTGGTACAGTAAGGGCTATTTCTTTTCGAAACGCCATTATGCTCGCCATTTTAAATGTCTCCAGACGAATTGAACGAGCATCACCTTCTGGAAGAACAAAGTTGCATAGCCAACAAGCAAGATAAGCAGCTAGATACGTTTGGTACATATGCTTGTCCTTCACTTCAAGTTTCTCAAATGAGACCTTTTCCGCAGCAGTCCACGGCTGATGAACTTCGATCTTGCCAGTAGGAATATCAGTTGACTTAGAACGCACCGTCTTTTTTTCTTTACGTGGAGGAGGCCTTTGATACTTCTTCTTGTTCTTCGACCAAAATTTTATCCATTCCTCAATAGAAACTGAAGAAGACTGGCCCCGAAGAAGGTGATAAGCATGGAAAAGATGTTTGCAGCTAGCAGGAACATATAATTTGTTATCTTGGTCGGCACCGGTAAGTTCCTTCGTAGAAGGTATCACTTCATCATAAAGTTCTCCATTCATCGGGAGTCCGGATAGCACATGCACATCCCATAAGGAGATGGACATCTCACCTACTGAGGTTAACAAAGTGTTTGTTTTTGGACACCAAGCTTCAAAAAATGCCTAGACAATTTCAGTGTTCCGATCGTACGTAAAAAGAGAGGCAAAGACAGCATCATAAATCCCAGCTTTCTGAAGATCATCGGCACATCGACTAAGAATATCTTCACTCCATTCCCAGTATCCACTGAAATAGCGGCATTCTCCGACAAATTCTACGTCATTTCCCCACTTGATATTCTCAGTAGTAAGGCGATATCTCAGAGTCGGTAATATGTTGGTGTCATTTATCAAACGATGGTGAGTAGATTGCAAAGTCCACACTGTAGGTGTCTTGGACACTTCAATCTGGCGTGACCACCCCTTCTGATGAACAGGATTGGTAAGCTTAGGCCACGCGTTTGCAAACTTGCCGGTAAGAGGTTCATGAACCCTTCGAAGTGTCCCATCCTGAGTCCGCTGATTTTCGTGATCCAAAATCACCAAATGTCTTCTTCCAGAGAAAGTGATATCTTTGAAGAAAACCATGTTGAAACTGCAATTAAAAGAAAAGGGTCATGAAACAAATATATACATGCATATAGAGATAAAAGAAGTTGACATGCAAACAAGCTTCTTTCAAAACACATGCATCCATAACACCAAGAAAATTATATCTCTTGGTTTGCAGTCCCCTGATCGGAATTGAAGTCGGGTCAAAGTCAAAGATGGATTGTTCTTTAGAGAAGTCACCTTTTGATCAAAATCAAAGATGGATCATTCTCTTAGAGAACGCACCTCTTGATTTATAACATCTTAATCAGAATTGAAGTCGGGTCAAAGTCAAAGATGGATTGTTCTCTAGAAAAATCACCTTTTGATCGAAATCAAAATGGATCATTCTCTAGAGAACTCACCTCTTGATTTAAAGCCTTTTGAGTGAAGTTGATGTCTTGATCGGAATCACAAATGGATCATTCTCTAGAGAAATCACCTTTTGATCGAGATCAAAATGGATCATTCTCTAGAGAACTCACCTCTTGATTTGAAGCCTCTTGATGGAAGTGGATGTCTTGACCAGAATCACAGATGGATCGTTCTCTAGAGAAATCACCTTTTGATCGAAATCAAAATGGATCATTTTCTAGAGAACTCACCTCTTAATTTGAAGTCTCTTGATAGAAGTTGGAAGCCGCTAATAGGGACTAGAATAATTTTGCAATCTTGAAAAAAAAAAAAAAACGAGCTGGGGCAGATTAAATTGTGCAAAAGTAGAGTAATATTTCATATTTACGTCTTACGGAAGAAGATACGATTTTAATGATTAGCTGAATTGAAATATGAGAGTTTCTTATGTTTAACAGTAGAATTCCCGAGACAATAAAACATGTTCTTTGCAAAGTAGAGACAGAATCGACTAAAATTTTGGGAGATTGAGTGCAGCAGACTGATAGATATATTTTTACGCATGCAAGGATATGTTTTGAAGCTATATTTGAAAATGGGTTAAATTATATGATGGAGTTCTATCTATTGCATTCGACGGAATTCAAGGCATTAAGGTGATGAATTACCAGAAAGACGTCAACTGGTCGGTGGCTTTTGCAATGATAAAAATTGACCAAGATGACCAGATATTTGCTTCAATAGATTGATGCCGATTGATCCTCTGCAAAGTAGAAAGAGAGCATTAAGTTACCGAGAGAAAAAAAGAGCTTAATGGTGGAAAGATCACCTCTCTGCTAAATAAAAAGAAAGCATTATATTGCTGGAAAAAAAAGAGAAGAACTTGAGAGTGGCTGGTTATTGTTACCGAAGTAAATATCCAACCTTGACTGGAGATTGCGGCCTGAGTGATTGTGTCTCGAAGATGACGATGATGTTGTGTTCTCGGAGATTATCGAGAGGCGAGTTACAAATTTCACTTCTTCTATCTAGTTTTGAATTTGCTCGTCAGATGCGTGAAAAGAAAACTAAGATAGAAGTATTTATAGGCCTTCTTTGGAGTGTTTGAGTCGGGAAAGAAAATTGAATAAAAGGACTCCCTGTGCATGATAAATTGCCAAAGCATTCGGATTTGTTTCAATAGTTCAATATTCGAAAAAAAGGGTTGGATAATAAAATTCAATGTTGCGCTGACAGAAGGAAATCCAACAGATATATTCAAGTGTTTGGACTAATCCTATTTTGATACACAGCGGCCGAATATTGTATAAAGAAGAGCAGAATTCTCGTGCTCATAGAAATCGTAAAAGAAAAGGATTCTCATGCAAGAAAGAATTTTTTTTTCCCTTGCCGCATGGAAGATTCGAAAGTTGTGTATTGAATTGAAGAAAATGGGCCCAATATGTAATTGGAATATGATTAGGCCACACTTATTTAAGATCCAAATAAGGAATTGGGCCAAATATGTCTTATTAGTCCAATAAGAAAAGTCACGTTTGGATTTTAAAGGTCTTACATTTGGAAATTGGCCAATTAATTACCATATAAGTTGAGACACAATCATAAATTTTAAAATTGAAGAACTCATGGACACGAGTATAAAATGTCTATAAATGCAAACCCCAAAAATGAAGACTCCTTGATACGAGTATAAACTATTTGACAAGTTAAAATGAAGGCTCCTTGATACGAGTTAAAACTATCTAATAAATTCAAATCTTGAGACTAATTCTTCTCCAAGGAAAATTGTCTATGAACAAGTCTCAAGGGGGCATTTGTAGACGGATAAATTTTAATGGCTAAATTAAATTATGCCATATAAATAATTAAATATCAAATTATATCATTTATTTATATTTTAGGAATTTAATTAAATTAATTCCTAAATTAAATAAAAAGATATTGATATTTAATATTTGGAGATAAAGATTTAAATATCAAAATATATCATTTATTTATATTTTGGGGATTTACATGAATTAATTCCTAAATTAAATAAATAAATGTTGATATTTAAATACGTGGATAATCTCGACCAATCAGAAGTCGACACGTGTCAAATCTGTGCATAAATCAAGGATTTGATAGAGATAAGTCCAAAATATTGAGGAGCCAATCAAATCGCGCCACATCAGCCCTATTTCTCTCTTCTTGCAACTATAAATAGGGGCCTCCATATCAGTTCAAAAACACACCAGAATTCATTTGAAGAGTTCAAGAATTTGAAGAAGAAGTTCCACAAGTGAAGTTCTTTCAGATATTCGAGGCGTTCTTGCGGCATTCAAGGGCGTTCTTCACCAAAGTCATCCCGAAGACGGCGTTTGATCCACAAGCGAGACGGTTTAAAACGTTCTGCCCTAAATTCAAGCGGTATTCAACGGCGTTTGATCCACCAGCAAGACAGTAAAGCATTCCACACCTAATTCAACCCAAAAGATCGGTGTTTGATCCGGAAACAAGGCATCGACCCTCCGAATTAACGTTGTCAAAAACTAAAAACCAAGTCAAAGAAGATCGAGGAAATAAATCTATGTATATATCTCAATTATTGGTTCAGTGAAAAATGTTTCAGTGGTTGACTAAGCTAAGCATTTGCTTCAGAATGGTTTTATTTTACATGTGACATTTCTTATTCCAACTCATATGCTTACTATTTGTGAAGGACGTGAAAATAAATTGTTGCTTTGCATCCATTAATCCAGAGCCGGCTGGTCCATGTATCTAACGAGGCGGCCGCCTCAGGCCACCGAAAAAATTTAGGCCCCGGATATCGGTATGTCTTATTATATATATGTATAGATAAATAATTTATGTTACAATGTTCAGTTTTCATCATGGCTCCAGCGGCAACGCTGGTAAGTTTTTCATCATTTTGAAGGTAGGGCCCAAGTTCGAGCCTTCATCACCTCTTTTTATAATTTTTTCTTTTCACTAGCCGCAAGTATAATTTCTTACTATACATTTCTAAAGATTAAAGAAAAAAAAGAGCCCTATAAATAAGCCCATATAGGCATATATACACAAATATAAATATAAAAAATTGCCCCATCTCTTGCGAAAACAACATCAAGACTCCATTGTTCAATTTATTCAATCTTTATTAGTTTTTAACTTCTTTGATTTTTAATATTTTGTTTTAGTTTTTTTGTTGGTTTTATCTCACTATTACTTAGTTATTGTCTAATGATTCTTGTAATACGTGTTTTAATTTTTTTTTTTTTATTTATTATTGTGATATTAATTGAATAGGTTAATAAAAATTATCTCATGAAAGTTGATATAAAAAGTTAAAATAAAAAGAAAGAAAATTGATACAATAATTAAATCTCAACAACGAGCACTCGATATGTTTATTCAAGACCTCGTCTCAGGCCCCCAAATGTCTTAGTACAGCCCTGCATTAATCCAATGTATATATTGTAATTTTTTAAATTGTTTAAATAATGATATTTTTTTTATGTTTGACAGTTCATTACTAAACTCTTTCATATTATATATAGATTCACAAATATATAATTTGTGCATCGCACAGACAGAGTACTTGGGTTGATTTTTCAATAAACAAGAATATTAAAATATACGATCAAGTCCATTTTACTAAGAATCAAATATGCCAAAATATATTACAACAAGGCACAAAACCCTAAAAGGGATACTCAAGATCCCCCGAAAATCGGGATTAAGTTGAGAATCCCCTATATATATATATATATCTCATGATGAAGAAGAAAAGGGACACACATACATTTGAACTACACATACGCATAATTAAGTAAATCAAGCAACGTATTATCATCACTTTGCAATTGCGGGATTCAACTCCAAAAGATCATTTTTACTGTTTTATTCAATTCTCCTTTATTATTTCGCTTCGATTCTGACTTGAGCATCGGAGTCCGTTTGATCGTCAACTCCCCAACAGTCTTTCGGCTTCACGTGTTTCTTTATCTTGTAGGTCGTCGGAGTCCGAACTCGAAGTACGATTAACCGTAGAGTTTTTTTGTTACCTCTACAATAATCATCTTTGAGCTAAAATTAATACTCATTCACTTCGAGTGATCTAGCAAAAACATTGGTGTGCTAAATAAAATTATTCATAAATACAAAACTTTTCTCACATAGGTTGACTGGGATATAAAATTCATTTGGATAAATGCTCGATCTACATGCCGATGCAATGTTTGACTTTGCCCAATTCTTTCATTTCAAAAACTTAGTCTTTAAGCATGAGTTAACTTTTCTCACAATAGATGATGCGATGTTAAACGAGAAATTTAAAATTTATCATTCAATACAAATATGCGGTCACAACATCCATTCATTGCATATACAATACTAAAATTACTGTCATTTATTTTATGTAGCAGAACATAATGTCATTATTAATAGGAGAATATAATTTATGAAATACGAGTCTCTGCGTAAATCCATGAGCTACAACCTCTTTGTATGTCTTATCATCTTATTAATTTTGTCATTTCACATTCATAGAAATGCTTATTTATGTCCTACTGGGACACAATTGCTTCATGGGTTGAGATGTACCTCAATTGCTATTTTTCATTTGACATAATCAGAATGTTTCTAGCAATATGCTTTGATCTTAAGTGTTGGATCCAAATTATCATTATAAAAGCAATAAAGGCAAATATGTTATCGACAACTATGATATTTATGCTATAGATTTCTCCCATATTTATAAAATATACGGTACCTTTAATCTTAATATTAACTAGATCATTGTCATTTCTCATAATATTTCGGCCTGATTGTTCCGCAATCTCAGTATTAAGATTATTTGGTACACGTACAAATATATTGAGATTCGCTTCAGGATGATCCTCTTCAGGAGGTTCTAAGAGTTATTGATAATTTGATTTTCCCGGATTTTACATTTCAAATACTTTTTCGCTTCTAGCATAAAAAACTCTCTCGCTTCTGGTGTTGAGTAATTTAAATCCATGTGGAACTTTCAATATTTGTAATGCAAATAATAACTCAATTATGATAACTTTTGGCAGTTAATAATACGTTGAACTTCCAGTTCATGTAGTGTATGAAATTAAATATTTAGTTCAATAAAAACTTTGTCGGCATTATGTCATTCATATCTCCCCTAATGCCGATAAATGATTATAAAATCAACGTACCAATTTATAAATTGATCCCAATTATTAACTTTACTCTTTGTTTTCCTTATAGGTAATATAAGTACATTTAGGTGTTGATAGAAAAAATTCGCAGATCGGAAATATATCTTTGGACACTACGCACTATATGCAGATGGGGTACAAAACTCATGTGCTAAAGTTTAAATTACGCACTATATGCAGATGGGGTACAAAACTCATGTGCTAAAGTTTAAAATATTTGAGTCTTTAAATTTTTTAAATGATGATATAATATAACATTTGAAACTCAACTGGATTCAAAATCAAAGTTAAAAAGTTAAATAGGATATTTAACAAATATATGAAAACAGGCCGATCAAGGTCACAACTTCATTTCTAAACATCAAAGTTAAAAAGTTAAATAGGATATTTAACAAATATATGAAAACAGGCCGATCAAGGTCACAACTTCATTTCTAAACAGAAAAGTCAATTAATTGTTAGATATGTTAGCAAACATATAATATTATTGGACCAGGTGCATGGTCACTCAATCCTAATTAATGGAACAAAAATTTTAGTTATTAAATTAAAACTATTTGATCATCTTATACCTGCACCACTATTTACAATTATGATTAATTGATCACATTTTAGTGTAAGGAAATAGCACCCACTGGTAGAGCAATGTGCAGTTTCGTAAACATTTGCATAGATAATAGTGTTGTGGTATCGGGTCCGGCTAGGGTTCACCGCTTGGTTTCCGGCCTCGTCGGTTCCCTTCACAGTTGCTCAGGCAGCAATGAAAGCCTCAGAGTTCAGATCTTCTAGGATCTAGGATAGTTCTTCACAGGCTAGGAGCAAGAGAACCAGATCTGTAGACACAAGCCAAACACCAGTTAGGTTTAAAATAAATAAATCAACCACGACAGAGAACTGAAGATTTAATGTAAAGAACACAAAATATTAATAAATTAGAGAGTTTTAATATGGGAAAATGTGTCTTGGAGACACAAGTGGGCTCAGATTTTCCCACGGTCGACGGCAATGACGTTTCCGGCGACTGATCAGACCCAGACCACAAGAAGATGGTGAAACAATAGGCTTGAAGCTCTCACAGGTTCACTCAACTCACAAGCTGCTCTGCCTTCTCAACTCACAGGCCAAACAGGAATCCACGGTCAGGAATTCGGCTAGAGATACCGAGAAAACATGCAAAGAAGGCTTAGAGAAGAGAGATCATATTAGGGTTTGGATTTTGTGTGTCAAGCTTGAGAGAAAATAGGGATCGACGCAACCGTTTATAGAGAGATTAGGGATCAAAATAAGGAAAAATAGGGTTAGCAAAATATATATGGTAGGAACCAGGTACCAAGTTAGGGTTTAGGGTTTTGGGCTTTAGGGAGATGGGCCAAAGAAAAGGAGAGATAAGTGGGCCAGAAAGAAAATGAGCAATTGGGCCGATTTCAACATTTCCACCTTTGGCCCATTTGATCTTTTTCAGTCACCAAGGAGAACACCTGCCCACTTTTGAGATTATCATCATTGCCTTTTATTTTACTCTTTACCTATCATACAGACAAGGTAAGAGAAGGAGAAATCAATGCTATGTGCATTAATTCCAGTCTCAACACAAGAGACAAACCCAATTACAGTAACAGGTCTCCAGTCAGATTTTGACCTTCCTTGAACAAGTTACACCTAGCAAACATACCACCAACAGGGAAATAACCAGAGAGAACTGATTGCCCTCATGGGCAGGTTAAGTATCCAAGCACAAGGCTTGGAATACTCTTCATCCCTCATTGTTCAACCCAAATCCATGTTCAAGGATTTCATGCAGGCTATCAGCTTTGCAACTGGAAGGCCCTTGGTGCCCATATCTGCAGGGTTAAACTCTGAAGGGATCTTATCAAGCAGCACATTACCTTTTTCAACTATGTCTCTGTTGAAGTGGAATCTTACATCAATGTATTTTGTCATGTCATGAAACACAGGGTTCTTGCATAATTGTATAGCAGATTGACTATCAGATTATAACATAGGTTTATCATCAATGAATTTAATTTCAGATAAGACACCATGAAGCCAAACAACTTCTTTTACAGCCTCTGTAGCAGCAATGTATTCAGACTCAGTAGAGGACAAAGCAACAATACTCTGCAGTTGAGATTTCCAGCTTATGCAAGCACCACAAAAGGTAAACACATAGGATGTAGTTGATTTTCTCTGATCCCTATCATTTGCATAATTAGAATCAGCATATCCCACACATTTCACACCATCAGAGGATTTAGAGAAGATTAAGCCACTAGACACAGTTGATTTCAAATATCTAAGCAACCATTTTAAAGTCTCCCAATGAGGCAGTCCTGGATTAGCCGTGTATCTACTCAAACATGAGACAGCATAAGCAATGTCAGGTCTTGTGCTAATCATTAAGTACATTACAGACCCTATAGCATTAGCATAAGGAACATCTTGCATATTATTAATATTAGACTCATTCTTAGGAGAATCTTCTTTACTCAGCATAAAATGGGATGCAAGAGGCACAAAGACAGGTTTACAATTTTCCATATTAAATTTTTTCAGAACTTATTTAACATATGCAGTTTGATGCAGCACAAGAGTATGTTTGTTCCTATCTCTGTCAATGTTCATGCTAAGTATTTTCCTAGCATCTCCAAGGTCTTTCATGTCAAAATTAGCACACAAACATGTCTGAACGTGCTTCACAGTTTTCAAGCAGGGGCTAATCAAAAGCATGTCATCCACATAGAGAAGAAGGAACATAGACACTTTGGATTGCATATAATATAAACAATGATCAAATTTGCTTCTTGTAAAATTCATACTTTGCATGCATTTGTCAAATTTAATATTCCATTGCCTTGGTGATTGTTTCAGACCATAGAGGGATTTTTTCAACAAGCAGACATGATTTGGATGGGTTTTATCAATGAAGCCCTCAGGCTGATGCATGTATATGTTATTCTCAAGTTCACCATGCAAAAAAGCTGTTGTAACATCCATCTGCTTTAGTTCCCAATCAAAATGAGCAGTTAAGGCAAGCATGATTCTAACAGTTGTGAATTTTACCACAGGAGCAAAGATTTCATTGTAGTTTATGCCCTCTTTCTGAGTGAAGCCCTTTGCTACAAGTCTAGCTTTATATATGACATTATCAATTTCTTGCTTAATTTTATACAACCATTTGCATTCAATAACAGAGCAATTTTCCGGTTTTTCAACAAGCACCCAAGTATTGTAATCATGCAAAGATTTTATTTCACATTTCATAGCTTCAACCCATTTGTCAGATTCATGAAAGCTAGCAGCTTCTTTATATGTCTTAGGTTCAAATTTGTCAACATTACTGAAAACATTAAAGGCATATAAAGATAAGTTATAGTCATCATATCTTGCAGGCAATCTGATATTTCTTCTAGGTCTATCCCTAGAAAGTTGACAATTTTCTAAGTTCACAAGTTCAGGCTCATGCTCTGCATTATTCTCAGGTTTAGTTTTAGAATTTGAGCTTGTATCAGTTCCAGACACATTCATGTTATCAGAAGATTCATTTTCAGATTCAATATTAGAGACATAATCATTAGCATCAATATCATCAATCACAGGGTCATTCATATCATGATTATGCACCACAAGCTCAGGAGGTATAGGGTTAGGGACATCCACCTTAGAAGGCTAGAAGCCGTAGGAGAAAACAAGAAATCAGGCAATTTCTCCACCTCACTTGGAGCATCAGAGAGTGACGATTCATGTAGACAAGGGAAATCAAGTACATTAAATGTGACATCCCTACTTATACAAGTTTTAAACCCAGGCACATCTTTGTCCCACAGTCTGTAGCCCTTAACCCCTTCAGGATATCCTAGGAATATGCATTTTCTTACCCTAGGTTCAATCTTACTTAATTTCTGATGGACATAAGTAGAACAACCAAATACTTTCATATTAGACAAGCAAACAGGTTTATTCCAAAATGCAGACTCAGGTAATTTACCCAACAAAGGAACAGAGGGAGATATATTAATTAAATAGCATGCAGTCATCAAAGCTTCCCCTAGAATTTCTTATCAAGACCAGAACCACCAAGAAGACTCCTAACTCTCTCAAGGAGAGTTCTATTCATCCTTTCTGCATCCCCATTTTGTTGAGGATTATATGGCACAGATTTATGTCTTTTTATACACCTGTCAGAGCACCAATTATCCATAGCAATATTGCAGAATTCAAGATCATTGTCTGTTCTTAAACATTTAATGTATTTCTTAGTCTGATTTTGGATTTCAACAGCCCATTTTGAAATTTTTTGAAAAACTTCGGATTTATTTTTCATAAGGAAGACCCAAGTTTTTCTAGAAAAATCATCAATCATAGACAAGAAGAAAACATTTTCACCATGTGTGGGCTCCTTGGCAGGGCCCCAGACATCAGCATGAAGGTATTCAAGTATTTTAGTACTTATATGCTTTATAGGATAAGGGACAAAAGCATGAAAAGGCAATTTATGTTGTTTTCCCATCAGACAAGGTTCACAAAATTGCATGCTTGACACTTTATCATTTTTAAAAGCACCAACTTTATTCAATATATCAAGCCCCTTGTTACTCATATGCCCTAATCTAGCATGCCAAAGAGCAGTCTTATCATCATGCACAACATTAGCAACAGGGATAGGCACAGAGACAGCTTGCACAGCATATAAGTCCCCCTTTCTGTGAGCATTGAAGTAAAGCATGGAGTCCTTTTCAAATTTGAATCTCAAGTAGTTTACAGACCCATCAAGCATCTTATCAGCCATTTTAGACACAGAAAGTAAGTTAAATTTCATTTTAGACACATATCTAACATCATTTAGAGTAAGCATGCTTCCATTTTCAAATTTCAAACATATGTCTCCTTTCCCAATAATTTCACAGTGCTGACCATCAGCCAAAGCAACATGACTAGAATTCAAGTAATGCAAGTTGTGAAACATGTGTTTGTGAGGTGTGACATGAAATGTGCATCCAGAATCAATTAACCATTCATTTTCATGCATATTTTTAGAAACAACATTGGTGAAATTGATGAATTCAAAATCATATGCAGTATCAACCATGTAAATGACATCTCCTTCATGATAATCATAATTTACCCCTCCTTCATACATATTGTTAGCTTGGTGATCATAATGCACAACATTATTAGCATGATTATTCATAAATCCTTTATTTCTTTTAGGTTGCTTGCACCTATTTGAAAAATGGCCAGGTTTCCCACAGTTCCAGCAGATTTTTCTAGGTTTTTTATCAACATTATGATTTTGAGCATGATTGGGAGCAGGGTTTGATGCATGGGCATGATTATGAGCATAATTGGATGCATGGGTATGATTATGAGCATAGTTAGATGCATGAGCATGATTATGACCATAATTTTAATTCAGATGTTGATTTTGTCCTAGTTGTATATCTCTTCTATGCCTTTCAGCAGCAAGCACACTAGGATTCCCAGGATTTAAGGGTTTATTGAAGCCATGATGAGAATTTATGTTGTTATTTCTGTTTACATACACAATTTCATTGTGTAGGGGTTTGGATTTCAACATTTTAATCTCATTTTCTTTTACCTTTAATCCAGCCACACTTATATCACATGTAACCTTGCAACCACCATATTTTAAGGCAGATTTAACTTCAGAATATGACTCAGGGATAGCACCAAGCAAAATTTGGGGAGCATATTTTTCAAAGAGTATGGTCACCAGCAAGTTTCAAATCCTAGAGTAATTTATTGAATTTTTCCATATTAGTATCAATATCTTTAGAATTATCCATATGATAAGTCATAAGTTGATTTTGCAAAGAATAAGCAGACTCTTCAGAAGATGTAGTATACAAAGAATTCAAATTATCCCACAGATCTTTTGCACACTTATGATGGGACACTTTTCTCACCACAAAGCTGCTCAAATTTAATAAAATGGTGGCTCTAGCACTATCATTTAATTCATGCAGTTTCTTATCATCCACAGATTCATTGATTTTAGTCAAAATAGCTTTATTCACCTTTTCTTTGACCAAAATGCACTCAATTTTGGTTTTCCAGCCCTGAAAATCCTCTTTACCATTAAAGGGAACCATATGAAGGTTATTCATGATGTAGAGCAAGAAAAGAGACCAAACACACCAAGGATTTAATGCAGAATGCAGAGAATAAAGCCCAACACAACCAGAGACACCGGAAAGGCACCAAAACACCAGAAACTCAACAGAAAACACTCAGAGGTGCCCAAAAGGCCAAAAAAACACACCAGAACACTTAGAAAGCCAGGAGATAAAACTTCAAAAAATAATGAAATCAAGTTCTCCGGGGAATGGAGTGCTGAGGCTAGCCCAGTTCTCAGCACAGATTTATCTGTGGAGCAAGGGTTCACTCAGGACAATCCCACACTTGATTCAGCCCAAAAATAACTGACTCAACTACAAAAGTCAGTTCACAGGAACTCAAAAATACCAAGTTCCACTCAGAAATCACCAGAAAGCCATAGAGAACAAAAACAACGGGAATCAACCGGATAAAAGTCAACAAGAACAGACAGAGAAAGCCACAGAACCTCAAGAGACACAGAGATCACAGCAGAAGGCAGATAGAACCCAAAACACACTCAAGAACATCTTTCTCAACCCTGTTATCCGGGCAACTTGCTCGAGAAGACGCAAAGGGGAATTCAGACAATCCGGACAATAAGCAGAGGTTGAAGATGGCCTTGAATACTAAGGTGTGCCAAGAGATCACAAACGAAAGCAAGTTTAAGGCAGGATCGCAAGATACCACACATAGGAGTTTTAGGGTTTAGAGATTATACCAGAGCCGGCTCTCCCAGGCAGGGGAGAGGCCGAACTTACCTTTTTTATCTGAGCCCGTTGGGGGCGAAGTTGGCGTGGCCTTTACCGGTGGCGAAATGAAGAGAATGGAGGCCAGAGGGTGCCCCGGCCGGGTCACCGTGGCTCTGATACCACTGTTGTGGTATCAGACCCGGCTAGGGTTCATCGCTTGGTTTCCGGCCTCGTTGGTTCCCTTCGCAGCTGCTCAGGCAGCAATGGAAGCCTCAGAGTTCAGATCTTATAGAATCTAAGATAGTTCTTTATAGGCTAGGAGCAAGAGAACCAGATATGTAGACACAAGCCAAACACCAGTTAGGTTTAAGACAAATAAATCAACCACGACAGGGAACATAAGATTTAATGTAAAGAACACAAAATATTAATAAATCAGAGAGTTGTAATATGGAAAAATGTGTCTTGGAGACACAAGTGGGCTCAGATTTTCCCACGGTCGACGGCAACGGCGTTTCCGGCGACTGATCAGACCCAGACCACAAGGGGATGGTGAAACGATAGGCTTGAAGCTCTCACAGGTTCACTCAACTCACAAGCTGCTCTACCTTCTCAACTCACAGGCCAAACAGGAATCCAGCCAGAGACACCGAGAAAACAGGCAGAGAAGGCTCAGATAAGAGACATCAGATTAGGGTTTGGATTTCGTGTGTCAAGCTTGAGAGAGAAGAGGGATCGGCGTAGCCGTTTATAGAGAGATTAAGGATCAAAATAAGGAAAATTAAGGTTAGCAAAATATATATGGTAGGAACCGGGTACCGAGTTAGGGCTTAGGGTTTTGGGCTTTAGGGAGATGGGCTAAAGAAAAGGAGAGACAATTGGGCTAGAAAGAAAAAGAGCAATTGGGCCAATTTCAACAAATAGGATGATAAGAAAATGAGCGTTATAATGAAGAACCATTAATACAAAATACAATGAATTAACAATTTGCTCTGCTAGCTAAAACGCTCACCTTGCTTGATTTCTTAAACGGATCAGTGAAAAATTGATCTCCAGGTAAAAACAAACCAAGCAAATAGATCAAAAGACATTAGAGAAAACATACATAATCTCTTTATGTCTGGCACATGTATAAAATGATGTGCATGTAAATATTTAGGCTACAAAAAAAATTAAATCATAGTTTCATGTATAAGAATAGAAAGTATCAACCTCCAATAATTAACTACCAAATATATGATAATATTCTTGGTACATGTTCCTTAAATCCAACATTTGCGTGTAACTCCACTTTGTAGTCTAAGATATACAATGGCATAATATTCAATTTCTGTTGCATTTTCTAACTTCATGTTTTTCAAGATAAAAATGCAAAAAGAAAAAGAAAAAAAATCGTGCTAATGAAAACACAATTGTCTATCTCCAATCTTCACTCAATTAGTTAGAGACTCGTATTGATAACATGTTGTAAAATGACTCATCTCAGTTCTTTGTTCATTACATTGGTAATCACAATAACAAGATATAATATTGTATAAAAGACACCGTATTAGAGGAGAAATATATTATTTTATTCACCCCAGATGATTCCAAACTTTACAATATATAATATTGGAATGGAATACTAAAAATCTAGAATATATAAAGTCATGTAATAATGTCCACAATAATTATTTATAACACTTACACTACAAGAAATTATCGAATTTGAGACGGACTTTAGAGACGGACTTAAATCCGTCTCTAATAACGACAGACTAGAGACTATTTAGAGACGGACTGTGCAGTCAAGATTTTGAGTCGGAATTAAAGACGGTTTAGAGACCAATTATCCCGCCAAGTTTTGGCGCCATTTTTTTTTAGAGTAACGACGGACTAGAGACCAAATATCAGTCTCTAAATTATCATTCAACTAACGACGGAAATAATCCGTCTCTAAATTAATCCAAAATATTTTTATTTTTTTTATATAAATTTAAAGACGGACTCGTGTGAGTCGCTAAGTTAATAATATATAACACTAGGCAAATTAGTTTCAATTCGTTAATTTCCCCAATTCACCAAAATGAAAAACCCTATTTCTGTCACAGACTTCCGCTCGCTCCCCGCTCTGTCGGTGACTCCGGCAGTGATTTGTCGACGATTCTCGCTCGCTGCCGACACTCCCGCTCTTCCCTCAATCGGTAGCTGTCGACCGCTCTTCCCTCATTCAGGATTCAGTGTTCAACCTGTAAGTGTCTCTATATTTAATTTTTCCTGTAAGGTTCTTAAGGGCATTACGACGCTGAAGAGGGGAACTACGATTCAATTGATAACATAGATGATAGTGCAAGCATAAAGCATGATTCTTAGGGCATAATTTTTGAAAACATGTTAGAAATTGAAAATGCTTTGATAACTTCTGCTGGGTTTTTTTGTTTTTTTGTTTTTACACGTTTTAGTACCTTGTTGAAATAGATAACTTCTGCTGGGTTAGTTTGTGTTAGTTTAGTCTTGTGTCAGTTAGGTCTCAAAAACATGTTAGAAATTGAAAATGCTTTAATTAGTTTGGTATTGTTGTATTATGAGGGGTGAGATCGAAAAGAAAATAAAGAGGATGTGAAGAAATCATAGTAACTGTTGGTTTTTTTGTTGTGACAGAAAACTTTTTCTATTGGCATTGCTTGGGAGACTTCTGAAGGTATAATGCTTATCTGCTCTTTCCATTTTAGTCTTTTGTTTATTAGATTTTCTTTTTCATCATTTGAGAGTGTGACTGCGATAGGGAGAGAGTTAATGCATTCTCCAATCATTTTATTCATGTATATTGTGCATTCTTTTTATTGTTTGTGAGATTATCTTTTTTGCATGGACTAGAGTGAGAATGACTTTGCACTCTGCAACATAAATTCTAGATTGTTATTGAAATCACGAGGTGTGCTTACAGTCTAAGCATATCTATCTTTGTTTCTTGGTTTTCAAAATTTATCTTTCAGTAGATTTATCAGAAATTACCCATCTAAGAGTAAAATGTTTTTTTGCCTTGTTGTCTAAATTTGATAGATAGATTCAATCATCTTGGCTGCTATTAATTTTGAGCTATTAATTTTAAATGGCTGCTATATCAGATGGATTTCCTTGACATGGTTTCCTTGAGATTCTATCTTTCTGCAGCATAAAAAAATAAATGGAGGGGCTGCAGAGAAGACTATTGCTTACCTACATGCCCTCTCACTATGCATGATTATCTTGTGAGTCTCCAAATCATATTCTTGCTGCATACAGCTCTGTTCTAAATAAATTATCTGTTAGTCCTAGTTGTTAGCATGTTAATTCCTCTACTATACTTCTGTTAACCTGCTGCAGCATGTTAATTATCTGTTAGTCTTAGTTGTTAGCATGTTAATTCCTCTACTATACGTCTGTTAACCTGCTGCAGCATGTTAATTATCTGTTAGTCCTAGTTGTTAGCATGTAATTAATTCCTTTACAGGTTTAATATTTGGTTCAGTTATTGGATTAATAATTTTGGTTGATCAAATCTTGGTGTGAAACTTGGAATTTGTAATCCATTGTCCATATGATGCTGCACATAAGTTTCTAAAGAATTTCAAGGCCTTGCTTACTATTCTAAATCCATTTGTTGTTGAAAATATTTGAAATTTATTTCCTTCAATTTGCAAATTTGTGAGTTTATAAATGATGTGTTGCTAACCAATGCAGCTCCACATATTTTATAAGCTATCTATTGAATTTGCAGACACCAAAGAGTTAAGACTTACATCCAGAAAGTGCAAAAATTGTCACCAGAGCTTCTAGAAAGAGATAATCAAGTAAGAGATCAGCTACCTACATATAAATATTAAATGTGATTAATCTTGTAATTAGTTATTTACAGTTATTTATAGCTGAATTGAGTGTTGGATGAATTATCAAATCTACTTTGTTTCATTACCAATTTGTTGCTCCATGATGCACCATGTAGACATGTCATTTCTTTTTTCTTTATTTATTCTGAAAAATTTATTAGCTTGTTAAATTAATAACAAAAAGTGTATGAGGAAGCAGTAAAAATTTCGGTATCCAATAAAACATAATAATATATATTAAAAATGCTTAATTTTATTAAACTAATTTGTTTTTGTATTTGAATGGATTATTCCAAATCATTAGACATGTTAAGGGGAAAAGATAAATAGAAAAGTGTTGAGACCATGTACCAATAATGGTAAAATTTTCAAGCGAAGAACATCAAATCGTGTCTGTTTCTTATAATTTAAATTAAAAAAATATGTGTGTGCCTCTATATTACTCAATTTAATTGTCACCTCTGATTGTTAGTAATTGCTTGAACATAGAATTAGTTATTACTGGAATTTTGCTTATCATTAGTTACTGTGAAAATATTATCAGGAATTATAATGAGTCTAGATCGTCAATGGATGTATAGGCGAAGATGTAATGACGGTTTTAGTCCAGAATTTCTAAATGGACTTGAAACTTTCATTTCCTTCGCCTGTAGTCAACCGACGTTCATGGATGGAGAAAAGATTAGGTGTCCATGTAAGCAATATCAGTGTAAGAATAAGAGATTTTTGGATCCCGATACGGTTCGTGTTCATATTGCAAGACATGGATTCATGCCGAATTATTATACTTGGACGAGTCAAGGTGAGAGGCTAGTGGGGTCATCAAATGAGAGGAATGATGGTGGACACACTTATTTAGGAGGTGATCATGAATCAAATAGGTACCAAACAATGATAATGGATGTCACTGGTCCTCAATTTAATGTAGATGATATTGAAGAGTCTCCAAATCCAGAAGCACAACGTTTCTACGATATGCTGAAAGCTACAGATAAGGAGTTGTGGCCAGGTTGCAAACGATATTCACAACTATCATTGGTTGCTCGTCTCATGAACTTGAAGTCTGAGAATAACATGACAGAGAAACTGTTTGATCAGATCACTGAATTAATGAAGGAGATAGTTCCAGAAGATAATTTGGTGACTGATAACTTTTACTGCACAAAAAAGTTGTTGCATGGCATGGGATTACCCGTGGAGAAGATAGACTGTTGCCCTAACAATTGCATGCTATATTGGGGACACGATAGTGGATTGACAGAATGTAAGTTTTGTCATCAAAATCGTTTCAAAATTACTAATGGAGATAGTGAGAAGCGAGGAAAGACGCAAATAGCACATAAAAAGATGTATTATTTCCCACTGACCCCTCGATTGCAAAGGTTGTACGCATCCAATGCAACGGCAAATGATATGCGGTGGCATGCGACATCAGTTGATGATGGTTTCATGCGTCATCCTGTAGACTCACTTGCATGGAAACACATTAAAATGAGTGTGTCAAGCAGCAAAATAAACATAACCATTTATTTGTTAATTTGTAAGTATAGACAACTCCACAGAAACAAATATGCTGTTAAGACACCTAATAGTGAATTTTTGATCCAATGAGGCAACGATGTTTGTCATTGCTATTTCATTGCAGAATCTGTCTGATTTATTGTAAATTGAAGTGCTCTCCTACTCTGCAAAATTAAACACCATGTTCAAATAATTAAGAATTCAGTCCATAAAAACAATCAGCTTAATTTGAGGAAAATGCACCTTGTTTTTTGGCTACACCCCCTACAGCCTACAGTAAAGCAAAAGTTGTCTATTCTTTATGTGTCAGTAAATATGTTTTTATTATATCAGTTTCTCATATACACTTAATTATCTAGTTCTCATCCCATTTTGATAATGCAATAGTATTGAAACTGTATATGTGAATCATAAGATTGCTTAGTGTGAAAAGTTAATTTTATTCTCTCTCAGAAATTGAAATTGTATATGTGAATCATAAGATTGCTTAGGTGTGAATCTGCAGCTCTGTATATATATCATCTTAATTCTGCTACATTTATGCATCTACTCCACCATACATAATTAATTGGACCACTCATATTTCTCTTTAATTTACTTTTTCAAACTAAATAGTGGTCTGTTCTGGTTGTTTTATGACATAAGGCTTGTTCAGTATTGAAAGCTAAGCTTCCTTGTGGTTCATGCTTGCAAGTATGGTAACTATTATTGTTTTGTGCAGAAATACTTTACTTGGGAGCCTCACTTGGAGTCTGTTGTATATGATAAATGGTGTAAGAGGGCTGCTCAGAGATATAAAGATGTTATTCATAAGATAAAGGTAAATAGTGCTCGCAAAAGGCCTGATTTCATTCCTGCGAGCGTGTGGCCAGCTTGGATTCAGTACTGGAACACTGATGAATTCAAAGAAAAATCACACAAGGCGAAGAAAAACAGACTCAGTGAGCCTGATGGGCCTGGAACGGGGATTTCTAAGCATAAAGGAGGATCGAGGTGTGCTGAAGAACACCTTATTGCAATGGTAAGTATTTTATTATTATATTTCTAGCATATTTATAACTTTATTGATTCAAATTCTGCAATTTTTGCTATTTCATTGCAAAGGCAAAACATAAAGGAGTTTCTCACGATGGAGTTAGCACATGGGATATTTTTTTACGGCTACACAGTGGTCGAGATGGAGAGTATACGGAAGGAAAATCAAAACGCATTGCTGTAAGTATATAAAATAAAATAACTATCTATATTTTTCTATATACTTCAACTCTAACTAAAAATAATTCAGGGGGAGGTGCGTGCACGAGTTGAAGAAATGAGTCAGAACCAATCTCTTGATAGTGTTGAACCTGATGCCAACGAGATGTCATCAATTTATCTTGATGTACTTGGAAGGACTGAGAAGAGGCGTGTCTTCGGCCTTGGAAATAGGTCACATTTGTATACTGCTTCGAGTGTAGACTCACAGAGTACATCACAAGTCAACACTAATGTGATTAGCAACTTCGAAGACCGTCTACAAAGCTTCGAGACTGAACTACGAGAGTGTCGAGAGAAATTGCAAAGAGAACGAGAGGATGGGCGTCAGGAGGGGCGTAGAGAGGCTGAACTTCGGCTCGAACTGCTGTTGGAACGACAACAGATACAACGACAGGAACAACAGATGCAAGAAATGCAACAACAACAACAGCAACAAATGGCAATGATCGAGTCTTTACTCTCAGGACAGATGAGCGGTCAATCACTACCTCGACGCACCCTTCCACCTAGTTAGTCTGTTATGCTTGTTATTTAGATTAAACACGGACTTCTTCTATTTGGTACGAATATTTGGAGTTTTTGTAATGTTGTAGTTTTATATTTTGGATTTAATATTGCACTTTTGTACTGGATATATTTTATGGAGTTAATATTAGACTTTTGTTTGGGTTATATTTTTTAGATTTCATTTTGGAATTTTGAAGCCACTGATTTTGGTATTCAGGCTTTTAGAAAAGAAATATAATTAAAAAAATATAAAAAATATTAGAGACAGACTTGAGATGAAATTTTCACGGCAACCATTTCAAACATTAGAGACGGAAAAAATCAGTCTCTAAACTTAGAGACGGACTTGATACGGAACTTTCCGTCTCTAATCACTGAATCGGTCTCAAAATCTAGAGACAGAAAACTTCGGTCGCTACTGTTTGAGACGGACTCGAGACGGAAATTTCCGTCTCTACGATCAGACAACCACTTCACACGACCAGAAATAACGACGGAATATTCCGTCTCAAGTCCGTCTCTAAAGTTTGCGACTAATAGTTTTCCGTCGTTAAATATTTAGCGACCGCAGTATTAGAGACGGACTTATTCCGTCTCTAGTCCGTCGGTAAATAATGCTAGCGACGGAATTTATTAATTTAGAGACGGAAATTTCCGTCTCAAAATCAGTAATTTCTTGTAGTGTTATTTAGTTTTGGTTCCAATACTAGTCCTAATTAAGGTGATAAATCATCCAGTTTTTTTTCTCTCACTATTAATCTCAAAATCCCACTTTTTTTTTATAGATTCTGTCAAATTGAAATATTATTCATTTTATGGAACCCTAAAATCTTAATTAAAGCATCTTTTGTATAATTACACTACACAAAAATTCCAGATTACACAAAAATATTTTTATGGTATGGATAGTAATAGAAATGTCTCTTCATTGATTGTTGACATATTTGGAAAAGATTCGGAGAATGGCTATGGAGGAGGGTTTGGAGATATAAACTCTAATCAATTTAATCTAAATAATGATGTTCAGAGTTCGGCAGATGAATATCACACATAATCAAACAGAAAATCACGCTGATGACGGTGGTAAAAATCCGTCGGAAAATCCTTCGCTTGTTCAAACCAACAATGGTGAAACTGAATGAGGAAATATGCAACTTTCACTACAAAAAAAGTCAATTCTAGCGATGGGAATTAGCGACGGGGCCGACACGGGTCGCCACTAGCGACGGGAAATCTTGCGACGGGGCTAGCGACGGGGTTCCTCGTAGCTAATTCTAGCGACGGGGAATCCTGTAGCTAGATTTTAA
Source organism: Perilla frutescens (assembly GCA_026008535.1). Lineage (NCBI taxonomy): Eukaryota > Viridiplantae > Streptophyta > Magnoliopsida > Lamiales > Lamiaceae > Perilla > Perilla frutescens. The sequence continues at coordinate 30,245,278 of BRKX01000017.1, read as the reverse complement.
AATTTTAATATATCATTATTTTTATAAATCTCGCGATGGGGGTTCCCGTCGCTACAACTTAGCGACGGGAACCCCTGTAGCTATTTTTTTTTAATTTTTAATTTTTAATTTTTTTTAAATTTTATTTAATTATTTTTAAATTAATTAAATATGATTTCAATCTATTCTAATACAAATATTCTCCCTATTCAAATCATTTTTATATTTTTATTCATTTTTTTTAATTTTTAATTTTTTTTAAATTTTATTTAATTATTTTTAAAATAATTAAATATGATTTCAATCTATTCTAATACAAATATTCTCCCTATTAAAACTATTTTTATATTTTTATTCATTTATTTTAATTTTTGAAAAAATAATATCGCAATTATACGCATTTATTAATATCACATCTTTAAATTTGTATTATTTCCTTATTAAATACAGATTTATACAAATTAGCTTTATTAGTATTCTTATAAATAAACTAATTAGTATATTATTATATATTTAAAAAATGTATTAAGTTTAACATAATATTTATTATAGTTACTACTACAAGATTAATCAATTATACATTAACAAACTAAAATATACTATGAAAATATATACATAATATAGTATATAATGGATTTTAATTTTTAATTATAAACTATAGTTATTTATTATGTAAGTAAAAATAATTTAATTCATCATGATATTTAATATGAAACACAAAGTAAGACTATTTAACCACATTTTCACTATGATATATATATATATATATATATAATTTTTAAAATAATTTAATTAAAAACTTCTATAATCTTTCTCCATATTAAATTTATATTAGAGATATAATTTTTGTATGCATGGATACTTAATAAGTATCACCTTAAATTATAGTTCTTATATACAAATATATAATACAATATAATATCAATATTATATATATATATATATATCTATTTGTGCACAAATAGATATAAATATATTAATAAGAATATAACACTTTTAATTTATAGAGATAAAGAAAAATAAATTATGAAAAAATCGTATAAGTATATCTATTATTTAAACTATCAATATAACATCAATTGAACTTGTCCCAACGGATAAGTGCTTGACCCTCCTTCTAGGAGGTCACAAGTTTGAATCCTCTTAGGTGCATATTATACACGGGTATAGCGACGGAAAACTCCATCGCTAAATTGGAAAAACTCCATCGCTAAATTGGAATTTTTTATCGCTAAATTGGAATTTTTTTGTAGTGTTTAGATAGCCTATTTGATGACTATCAAGAACACGTCAAAAAATGGGTGAAGATGAATACACGTATGCTCTTTTTGTTTGTTGTAAGTTTGGAAAACCAAATGGCAGTCTAGTTCCAAGAAAATTTTTGTATTCTCAACCAACTGCGATACATAATCTGTTTTTCAAGAGAATAAATAGCCCTGGTGTATTTTTAAGTTTAAAGCATGTTTGGACTCATGCATATAGCATAGACGATATCATCACTATTATTTTTTTAGAAAAAGATTATGATAAAAAGATAAATAAAACATGGTTTTATCAAACTCCTTTAAAACTTATCAAGATGAACTTAAAATTCAGACAGATTAACTTTTAGATTTAAAATTCATGGTTGTTTTTTAGCTTATTGTAATTTTTTTGTTTATATTATTGTATTTTAATGCTAATTTTTATTATTATTTTATTATTTTTTATCTTATTGTATTTTAATGTAATCGTATTTAGTGTTAGCTAGCACTAAAACATACTAAAATAAACAATAAAATTATATAATCCCTAAATTCCAATTATATAGTCCAGTTTCTCCCGCACGTAGATTAAAAATATTTATGAAAACACGATATTAAAACTTAACTTCCCATATTGCCCTCATTTAAAATTAATGACTTTAAAAAATTTAAGCGATTGATTTTTAATTTCGAAGACCTAACAAGGATATATTTGTACATTATTATAAAAAAATAATACTATTTATAATTATAAGACTATATAATTGGAAAATCTTAAAATAGTAATAAAAACTACTCCCACCGTTACTGAATAAGTGTCATTCTGATGAATGCACACATATTAATAAAGATATCTATATAATTCTATAAAATGGAGTTCCCTCCAAAATATTTTCTCTCTCAAAAACATCAAATCATCTACAGTTTTTATAAATAAAAAATTATTATACCTTTTTTTATCTCTCTCTCTCTCTCTCTCTCTCTCTCTCTCAAACATACACACAACTTTTTTTTTTATTTTAGAATTCATTTGTACTATATTTAATAACATATTTTTCTTATATACATGACATTTAAAATCTATTTGCACGAATGAATAAATATGTGAATTTTCACATATTTTATTATGTCAAATAATCACCAACATATGTTAAATATGTTAAACAAAATAATTAAGTTAATTATTTTGTAAAACTTCATAATTAGTAGCCTGTTTTATTATATGTTATACGTATATATAACATTTATAATATTTTTTAATTATATTGAACATGAAATAGTTAACAATTTAACATTCTAAATAAATGAATAACTAAATAAAACAGATATTGATATTTATGAATTCATGTAATCTGTTATAATATTTTTTAGAAAGTATAGTCTAATGTTATTGGATATACAATTGTAGGTAACATCTTTTATAGGGTTCATTACATTTTGGTACCCGAAAATTGGACTTTTTACACTTTTGTCCCAAACTTTTTAAAATATTACACATTATCAATTTCTTAAGAGTTAAATTAAAGAAATATATCTAAATATACAAAATTAAGAACATATAAAATGAAACATAAGTTATTGTTATAATATTTGTTCACATATATATTTCAGAAGTTTTTAGTGATGGTTAGTTATACATAACTGATTCACCAGTCACGAGTCGTGTTGGTTTGAAAATTTTTATTTGTAAAGATGATGATAGGGTAAAATGCTACAACAAACATTGTATGCAAATAAATGTTGCATACTTTATAATATAATATTTTGATTGTAGTAGCTTATTAATTATTTATACAATTATTTGAAATATATTATATTATAATATAATATGTATGTATTTACTTATGTACAATATATGTGAGTAATCAAACAATCATTTCTTTTAAAGATTGTCAACTTAATAAATGTCCAATATATATATATAAAAAAAAAGATAAATGGGTAAATAAGAAATAGTATTAACGTATTAACTAAAATATTAATTATCTATAAAATACAAAGAAGTAACACTTATATTAAAAATCTCGTGCATCAAACGGGCGAAAATCTAGCTTCTAATAAAATAATAATAACTGTAAATATATTATTTGTGCATCGCACGAAGGATCATTCTAGTTAATTAGATAATTAAATTATCTTTATACACCCTCATGTGAATACATTAAATTTGTTAAATATGATTTGTTTGAATGCATTAAATGAGTGCAAATATATGAAAAATATGAAACATTTACCTTGATTATGTAGAGTAATATTTTTTTGAATTAAAATTAAAATATTAGAATGACAGTTTTTGTAAAACGAAAGGAGTATATAATTAGGGACTATAATTCAAATCGACTTATGAATGAAGGAGCGGGAAATAAACCGTCTAAACAAGGAGGGTTTGGGATTTTCGAGAATGGGATTTCGTGTATTTGTGAACAAAATGCTTTAATTGGCTACTAAATATCTATAAAATTACTAGCAAAAATAAGATCGTATCAAATTCCTAACTTAAAGATACTCCCACGGTTTCCACAAGCATTCGAATTATCTGCTCTTTCTTAGATCGATTGGATTTTTTCCTTTCTGTTGTTTATTGTTGTTGTATTAGTGGGTATCTATGGCTGAAGAAGCGGCGATTGGGATCGATTTGGGGACGACTTACTCGTGCGTGGGAGTGTGGAAGCACGACGGCGTTGAGATTGTAGCCAATGATCAGGGCAACCGCACGACGCCGTCTTGTGTCGCCTTCACCGCCACCGAGCGTCTCATTGGCGACGCCGCGAGGAATCAAATTGACATGAATCCTATCAACACTGTTTTCGGTCAGTTCATTATATGATTTGTTGCCGACCACTTTTATCTCTTGCTCTCTCTGTGGATTCGGTTATCTGCTGTAAATTATAGAGTTTCGCCTCTGTAGCATGAAGAGTTTTGGTTCAATATGATCCCATAACTGAACAAACGCTTGATTAGTGTATGGCTGTGTATTTCTATGTCATTCAAAATGGTTTTAGTGAGCCGGTTGAAAACTCACTAACACTTAAGATGTACTGTTTGACTGGATTGTTTGCGATTAACGAGAGAGACTGATTCGGATGAAATAAACAAATGGGGGAATGTATTTGCTTTCATTGTTTTCGGGTGCATGTGGGGTCGTACGTATATTTGCAGTTTCAAATACTTAGCGTTGCTTAATCTGTTGTGTTGCAGATGCAAAGAGGCTGATCGGTCGAAGATTTAGTGAGTCATCGGTCCAGAGTGACATGAAAATGTGGCCATTCAAGGTCATTCCCGGCCCCGGTGAGAAGCCTATGATTGTTGTAAGCTACAAAGGCGAGGAGAAGCAGTTTGCAGCTGAGCAGATCTCCTCAATGGTGCTCACCAAGATGAAGGAGATTGCGGAGGCATATCTTGGATTAACTGTGAAGAATGCGGTGGTGACTGTGCCTGCTTATTTCAACGATTCTCAGCGACAGGCAACCAAGGATGCTGGACTCATTGCTGGCCTTAATGTTATGAGGATCATCAATGAGCCTACTGCTGCAGCAATCGCTTATGGTCTGGATAAAATTAAAGGTACGAGCTCCAGGGCAAAGAATGTGCTGATTTTCGACCTTGGTGGTGGTACTTTTGATGTGTCTCTAGTCAGGATTGAGGAGGGAATATTCGAGGTGAAGGCTGTTGCTGGTGATACTCACCTTGGAGGGGAGGACTTGGACAACAGGATGGTGAATCACTTCGTTCAGGAGCTGAAGCTGAAGAAGCATAACAAGGATATCAGTGGGAACTCGAGAGCTCTGAGGAGACTGAGGAGTGCTTGTGAAAGGGCAAAGAGGACTCTTTCCTCCACTGCTGTAACCAAAATTGAGATTGAGTCTTTGGTTGATGGGATTGATTTCTATTTGAGTATTAGCCGTGCTAAATTTGAGGAAATGAACATGGACTTATTCAGGAAGTGTATGGAGCTGGTTGAGAAATGCTTGAGCGATGCAAAAATGGATAAGAGCAGGGTCCATGATGTTGTGCTCGTGGGTGGGTCGTCTAGAATTCCCAAGGTCCAGCGGTTATTGCAGGATTTGTTCAACGGCAAAGAGCTTTGCAAGAGCATTAATCCTGATGAGGCTGTAGCTTATGGTGCTGCTGTACAAGCTGCGATCTTGAGCGGTAAACGCGATGAGAAGGTGCAGAATTTACTTCTTTTGGATGTTACTCCGCTGTCACTCGGTGTTGATACTGTAGGAGGTGTAATGAATGTATTGATACCGAGGAATACAAGTATCCCAACAAAGATGGAGAAAGATTTCACCACATTCTACGACAATCAGACCTGTATATTGATAAAAGTGTACGAGGGCGAAAGAAGCAGATCAATCGACAATAATCTTCTAGGGGAATTCACGTTCAAGGGCATTCCCCCTGCTCCCAGAGGTGTTCCTAGAATCAATGAGTGCTTCGAGCTTGACGCGAATGGCATCTTGAAGGTGTCAGCCGAAGACAAGGCGACTGGGCGGAAGAATGAGATCACCATCACCAACGACAAGGGAAGGCTGTCAAAGGAAGAGATTGAGAGGATGGTGGTGGAGGCGGAGAAGTACAAGTGGGAAGATGAGGAGCATATGAAGAAGGCTAAGGCCAAGATTGCTTTGCAGAACTACGCCTACGACACGAGGAATGCCATCAGAGATGAAAACATTGCAGCCAAGGTTTCACCACAAGACAAGAAGAAGATGGAGGTTGCTATCGACTCTGCTTTGCAATGCTTGGACTCTAACCAACTTGCATATGCTGATGAATTCCAAGACATGATCAAGGAGCTCCAGAGCATCTGCAACCCGATTATTTCCCAGATGTAATGTAACAGGGTTGATGCTGCTGCTTACTGCTCACATGCAACTAATGCAAATCAAACTCTTGACTCTTTTGTTTTTTGGCTCCTAGTTTGCCTATATAGGGTTTTATTTGACATTTTGCTAAGAGGGAAAATTTTATTTAGCCACTTAAAAGTTTAAAAATGTTTTTTTAGCCACTAAACTTAAAATATTATTTTTTTAGCCACTTGGACATTTATACCCTTTTCCCTTATTTTTTAAAAGATAAAAATATATATATTGACTGTCACCCTCCTTCCCTCACACACACACACTCTCTCTCTCTCTCTCTCTCTCTCTCTCTCTCTCAAGATTTGAGTAATTTTTGAAGATTTGAAGTTGCAGTTTTGAAGGTAATTTTGCAATTTGGGAAAAAAAAAACGCATAAGTTCATACCTGCGCGCCGGGATGTGCTTAATTCAAGTTGGAGACTGACTCTAACTCGATCCTCTATCTTTCTAGGTTGTCTCCCAACTGAATTGGATCTAAAATGTATCCCCTTTTTACCTTAAACTTCAACCAAAAGAGCAAAACTTGAGAATACATAATAAAAAGGCTAAACTATGATTAAACACAAACTTATGCATGCATAAACCATTAAATAGAATTTAAATAAACACAAACTTATGCATGCATACACAAGCCATGTTTATCATACATTTGTAACATTTAATTGCGTTGATTTTGAATGAATATAATGTGTTTATATTTGTTTTTATGTGCAGATGAGTGGGACATATATTTTATTGCATCATGGAGGTGTTTGGCGTGATCATATATATTATAATGGAATTAAAGAGTATGTCCGTATTCCAATGGGAGGAATAACTTATTCGCAATTGTTTGACGAAATTGTAGATATTGTTGGTGAAGATCCAAATATGTATAGGTATGTTATCTCGAGTTTAACGTTATGTCAACATGATGGTAAAAGGCGAAGATTTAGGATAAGAAATGATGCCGACTTGAACTTTGCTATGGAAGAGTCATCAATTTTGCACTTATATGTTGAAACAACTTTGAGAGCACCACCCTCCCACTTACACAATCGACCTCCTATTCATGCTCAAAATAGTTTTTTAGATTTATTAAATGCTCAATGTGCATATCCACAATCATATCCATATACAGCTGCATATGTTAGACCTCCATATCCACATTATGAAGGTGTTCACATAAATAATGAGAATTTTGAGGATGATGTTGATGATGAGAATGAAACTGTTGCGGTTGAAGATGAGCATGTTGAAGATGATAATGTTAATGAAAATGAGGAGGGTTTGGGATTTGATCAGAGCGTTGACGATGATAATGTTATTGAGGATGAGAGTTTTGGATTTGATTGGGGCGTTAATGATGACACATTTGTTGATGATGATGGGGAGGAAGTTCCTGTTGATGATGAGGCTGATGATGTCGATGTTTGTTGCGAAAGGCTCCGTAGGTCTGTACCAAAAGTTGGCACTTCATGTGACATAGATGATGTGCAAGATGATAATTGGGATGAAACATGCCAACATGGACGACAATGGATTATTCCAGGGGCACTATATCAAGCCACACTCCCTCTAAATAGCTTGGGCATTGATATGACTGTAACTACTAGTGATACTTTGTGTTTGGATGCAATTTTTGAAAGTAAAGAGTCAATGATCAATGCGTTGGGTTTGTATCATCTGCGTAATCGTGTGGAGTATCGGATTGAGCGTTCAAACAAGACTAGGTTTGCTGCTCGTTGTAGACACCATGAAGATTGTACATTCGCAATGCGTGCTTCAGCTCATGGGGAACAATGGAGGGTTTTTAAATGGAATGCCCTCCATACTTGTCAGATGGATTTTAGCCGTCATGGACGTCGTACAGTCACATCAAAAGTAATAGGTGCATTTTTTTCTCCTAAATTGCTGACTGAGGGAGCAATTTTAAAACCAAAAGAAATGCAGATGCAATTGCAAACAGAGTTTGGTATTGTCGTGGAGTATTGTCGGGCTCTTGCAGAGAGAAATCATGCAATCAAAATGGTGTATGGTGACAGTGACAGGTCATTCCAGCTACTCCCGTCATACTTGCATATGGTACAAGAGTCAAATCCAGGTTCAGTTGTTGAATTGAAAACGGATGCACACGGTATTTTTGAGTACGTTTACATGGCCCTTGCTGCTTGTATTAATGGGTTCATTTCTTGTGGGCGTCCTGTTATTGTTATAGATGGGACTCATTTGAAAGGGAAGTACAGGGGAGTTATGTTTGTCGCGGCAACAAAGGATGGGAACGAAAAAATTTATCCATTAGCAGTTGGAATTGGAGACAAAGAGAATGATAATTCATGGACTTGGTTTTTGAGACAACTTAAGAAGACATATGGATGCCCTGAGGACTTGTTTGTTTCCGATCAGCATAAGAGCATAAGTAATGCTGTTTGAGAGGTGTACCCCGGAGCAGCACATGGAATTTGTACCTACCATTTAAAGAACAATCTAAAGCGGTGGGGTGCCAATATATTGGCCATATATAAGAAAGCTGCAAATTGTTACCGTGCTCAAGAGTTTGATAAACACATGCGAAATCTTTCAATTGCATCAAAAAATGGAGCATACAAGAAACTATTGGATGCTGATCCGGTTCGTTGGGCTCGATGCAAGTCTCCGGTTCGTCGTTACGAATTCATGACTTCCAATTGTGCAGAGTGTTTGAATGGACGACTTCGATGGGCTAGAAGATTACCGGTATGCACGCTTCTAGAATGTGTTCGCACATTGGTGGGGCAATGGTTTTACGACCGGCGTAGAGATGCTTTAGCGAGGACTCATGTGTTGACGGAAATGGCGGCTACCAAGGTTTTAGCCTCAGTTGAGGAGGGTCAGACAATGAGTGTGCAAGCAATTAGTGCTACAAAGTTTAAGGTTACACATGGGATGAAGCACTACACGGTGGACCTAGTGGGTAGGAAATGCTCCTGCCAAAAGTTTAACCTTGACTTAATCCCCTGTCCTCATGCCGCCGCAGCTATAAGGTGATCCATAATTAATTTTATTGTATTTGATATCTTTTATGTATTAATATTATCTCATTGATTAACTTATCAATATTATTATGTTCAACAGCAAAGCCAATAAGCACATTTATTCGTATGTTTGGCGTTATTACACAACTGAGAACCTCCGTGAAATGTACTCTGGAGAGGTGATGGCAATAGCACATCCTGATGATTGGGATGTACCACTCGAAGTATCGTCTAGAGTTGTATTGGCCCCAAAAAATCTGAGGCAAGCTGGTCGTCCGCGCACTAACAGGATGTCAACAAGCAGTCGGTCCTCAAGTAGAGGACGTCGGTATAGCATTGTATGCTCTCGATGTCAACAAACAGGTCACAACCGAGCCACATGCACTCAACACATTCCCATTTCGCAAAGCTCTCAAACTGGTAGTTGCAACGTTAACGAAGCAAGCAGCAGTCGTCCATGTCGAATCAATAGGTGCGGTATATGTCGTGAACCAGGTCACACTCGACCAACATGTCCGAATAGGCCTGGTTAAATGCGAGGTTCCATTTAGTAATCTTCATTCCTTTTTTCTGTAATGAATTAATTATGTAATTTGCTCAAGGATTGTTGTATTTTATTATGTACTTGGATTTTCTGTAATGACAGTGTATGTTTTGTTTTATGAGTAGTGTGATTGTACCGGTACATGTGGTTCAATTTGTCGTTCGAATGATATAGTCCTCAAATTGTAGTTCAAACCGAGTCATAACAGGTAATTTTGTAGATTTATGGGAAAAATGAGTTTTTTTGTGTGAGAAATGTATTTTCCGATTTATGGGAAAAATGAGTTTTTTTGTGTGAGAAATGTATTTTCCTCATATTCAAGCATTTTTATTTTCTGGGTTCCTATGAATTAAACCTTGAAACATAGACCAATTGAAAGCTACACGAGTCTAGTTCCATTTAAAAAAAACGAGGTATTAATTCGAGATTTGTATTAATAGATTTGATTTTTTTACGAACATATACCGTTTTACAGTATTTTTAAAAATAATAAATATAAAATTGAATTTTCCAATGTAATTTATTTGATCTTTTAACACAAGTAGACCGAGATACGAGTCTAGTTTGCGGTAAAAAAAACAGCTCGTAAAAAAATCAACCGAGCAAAAAGATACGAATTTTTTTCCGACGGTTGTCGGGATCCCCGGTGCCCGGGGAGGTGCTGCGAAGCTACTGCCTTCCAGGCGGGACGAGGGACGCGCGAGCGCCCGGACGGGGCGCGCGCGCGCGCGCGGGAGCGCGCATCGGGGGACGGGAAGGCGGGCCGCGCGCGCGCGGGCGCCCGCGTCGGGGGACGGGGGGGCGGGCAGCGCGCGCGCGCGCGGAAGCGGATGACGGGGGACGCGCGCGCGCATGGGGGACTCTGGCCGCGCAAGCTCCGGGGCGGGGCGCACGCGCGCGCGGGAGCGGGCGACGGGGGACGCGCCGAGCGGGGCGCGCGCGCGCGGGATCGGGGGACGCGCGCGCGCGCCGGGATCGGGGGACGGGGGACTCGCGCCGGGAATGTGGGATTAAAATTCAAATTACCCTATGATTGAACTAACAACATGCAAACAAAAATGAACTTAATGAAAACATTGATGCAAGCAAAATTTAAATTAACGAACAATGTAGTCAATAAGTTAAGTAGTCATGCGTCACGAGATACAATGGTATTTTCATCCGTGCTAAATCTAAAAATTGTGTTTGCCAAATGGTTACGATATCCTTCCATTTCCTTGTCGGTCGGCTGCGGCATTCTTGTATTTGTCATGAACATCTCCACAAACTTGAGTGCATATAGGCCACAACTAACACCATCATTTTGTTTGTAAACTCCGGGCCCCGCAACAGTTCCAACCTTCCACTCAGTATACTTGGGCTTCAAATCTGTCCGACAATCCCAATATCCACAATATTTAAGAAGTTGTGGGAGAATGCGCGCCAATGGAACAAAAAAATTGATTCGGGATTTCTTTATCTCTTCTGTCCAGTTTGCCCACGTGGAGTCATAGATTGCGATCGTGTGCTGGGGGATGCTCACCACACATGTAACCCAGTGATCCGAATCGAGATGTGCCACAAATACCAACTACATGACACCATTCAAAACAAAATAATTAGTACATAATTATAAAAGATACAAAACAAAATACATTTATCTAATCATAATTGTTTTTACGTACCTTGTTATAATCATACCAAGGTTTCAGCGGAAGCCACCCTGGTATATGGCCACTCACATATTCTGACAGACCGAGAAGATCCTCATCAGAGATCATTTGTTCAATATTCTTATTAAGTTGCGAAGCTCCTTCAAGGGGATGGTATTGCTCAAATACCTTACGAATCCCTGCCTAATAAAACATTATACCAATGTATCCAAATCAGTAATAAAAAAAAACATAAAGATAACTTTATATTGAATAAATTTTCAATCAATACCATGAATCCTGAGCAAGTTAGAACTAGATCCGTTTTATGCTGTGTTCTACTAGCAAATGCCGGATTTGTATGAAGTATGCACATGTAAGCATCAATATTTTCATCAGTGAGTTCGTCCCCCCGCTTCGATAGATCCGTAAAAAAATCAGCTCCCACACCATAACCAAGGCCAACATTCCTACTGCATTTATAATAACAAAATTAATCAAACATATCTAATATTACGAATAAAAAAAATTAAGTTATGAAATTTTATCATATTAATTACTTACAGCCTCTTTGATTGTAGAAAGTTGCTAAAATTCACAAAGCGCTGATCATTTGGAAGAAATGGGCTTCGCAATGCTGCTGATGCTGCCCTTTTTCTCACCTCTCTAAAATCCAACTTCACTGGAGTGGTGTGAGCAGACAAAGGAGTGATATCTCGAATAGGGGTGACAAAAGGAATAAGACTCGTGCTCTGAGATGGAGTCCTATGCTGCACGGAATCATCCACCCCCCAATACTCTCCCGCTGACATTTCGTTCCAAGTGTTAAAAACACTATCACTCCACATCTGTGTGCTTCCCGTGCCTTTCCACACAGTTTCTTCATTCCCTATCTGTGTGCTTCCCGGGCCTTGCCACACATTTTCTTCATTTGGCGAGGACTTTCGTATTGGGGAATTCCAATGCCCGCTCGCATCTTCAGTGGGCTCTGTGTTTTGCGGGGGATTCCATCCCCATTGATATTGTGGGGGATTCCATCCCCATTCCTCTGGACTCCTTTCTTCACAATACTATATATTAAATCAAAATAAAAGTAGAAATGTTAAATAACATTCAGAAATAACAAGCCTAAAATATAATAACATGTAATAGAACATTCACGAACCTGTGAACTTTCAGGTTGATCGAAATGTTCGTAATCACTTCCTTGGCTTCTAAAAAACTGTGGAAGATAACTTGATAGCCAGTTTTGAGTTTTCTCTGCTGCTCTCTCTGCTACTGCCTGGGCTGCTCTCTCAGCCGACTCATATACATCATGAATAAAAGCTTGTCTCTGAGACATGGTCCACGGAATCACGGGATCAACAGGGCCATACAGTGGTTGTGTCGAAGATGTATGATCATAAAAGACACCTCCTGATAGGCCATGCTCGTGGAAGGCGTCTCTGGATGGGTCATCATCGTGCAATGTATTCATAAACGGAACTTGATCTCTTGAAGCACGTTGTGATTGAGCGGGTTCTGGCACATGAGCGACAAATGAACGGCGCGGAACATACTGTAGCAAAAACGGACCATCCTCAATGCTTTTCCAATATATTGAGGCCTTTTCTCGCCTTGCAGGTTTCAACATCTTGAACATCTGCATTTAATAAATAGTAATTCAAGACAAAATAAATCACTCGTGTCAGTGTCAATTTATTCATGAACAAAATGTTTAATTAATTATTACCGGTCCTCTGATATCACTCGTGTCCACATTTGTCGAGTTATATCCAAAGCGTAAAATTCTCGGTACAGCTTTTTCGTCTACTACTCCTCCACATGTCTCACCCAATTGTGGGACAGCGCAATAAATCCATGCCTATAACAATCATAAGTAAATCCATTTAATTTTATATCTAAAAAAAACATAAAGTAATTCTAATGAAGACTTAAAATAAATACGTTATGCCATACCGAAAATGCTAATGAGAATCCGTAGATGTGATATGCAGGCCTTTTCACACCTCTCGATGTGGTGTGTATATTGGTTAAGAAATGTAGAAGCCTTTGGTAGGAGTAGCTACCCCACGGAAATGCTTCCCATTCTTCTTCTTTCTCGATCAACACCCAAATCCAATCATCGAGGGTGTGGCTTGGTTCAAACCCTAGCAACGGATAATACACGAATAAAATTTTGGCAACTTTCAGATAATCTTGGGGGTCGTCACCAAGCTTCCTCTTAATGAAACTTTGCTTCAATTCATCTAAGGACATCTGACGTCCATTGAAAATCCTCTTATATAAGTAGGAGGATCTAATCCTGCGCACTTGATTGTGGTCAAAATTTGACGGCCCAAATTTCAAGCCACACACTAGAGCATATTCGAACCGACTAAATCTTAATTTCTTCCTCCCAATTTTAAACCACAATTCAGTCCGATCACCACCATCCTTCTTCACTATCTCACGTGCAATGAAATAGTGTACCAACTTATTGCATCTCCCGGCCTTAGTTGGAAGTTTTAGTAACTCACTAAAATATGAATTTTCAAAATGGCCATACACTTCATACTTATCCAATATATTTGATATATCATCAACAATACTCACACGGTCGTGATTACTTATGGAGTAATTTATATCCATCATTGCCATCCTTTTCCATTCCCATCCATCATGTATGAAAGAAGTAAGACAATGCAGAAAATATATTTGCACCTAATCAAGTTACAAAAATTCAGAATTAAATGAGGGCATATCTATATTATATCTAAAAGTAAGATAGTTTAAATAAATATAAACTATCAAATTTTTCCGCCTAAACTATATTTTCAAAAAAGTAAATGCATAGTAATTATTTAATATCACATCTAAAATATGATATATATCTTAATATATATAATATGATATTTTTTATATGATATATACGATATAATATATATTAATATATAGAATATAATTTGGTTTATATAAACCACCTAATATAATATATAAAGATATATAAGATATGTATATATATTAAGATAATAAATAATATAAGATATGAACTAATTACATACATAATATATATTTATATCTTAATATATATAAAGATATATAAGACAAAGGTATAACATGCCCTATTAAACATCAATAATTAAGGTATGTTTTATTAGTCAAATTTATCATATTAACATAAAACATGCTCACTTCAGTTATAAGATTTTATTTTATTACATATTATAAATATAAATTATTGGTTCACCATAATTAGCCAAGTAAATCATGTGTCACAATAATTATTGTAATTTACCTTGTATGATATAATATTCATTAGTAAACCATGATTATCCCACGCAATTGAATATTGATGGATACAAAAATCTATACCAATTATCAATCATAATAAATATAAATATCATATTATGTCAAATTTTGAATTTCAATTTTTGGACTCACATTTTCAATGCCCACTATTATAAATTGATGGTGGTTTTCAATTTTTTACATGTTATTTTCATGACGTTAGTCAAAGAAATTAATTTATTAAGTTTGACAAAATAGTCTATGAATGATTTTTAAGATATCGGATATATCACTCTATATATATAGTAATAATATAATTTCCCCTTAAATATGTGAATATGTGAAGTTTGACAAATATTTAGTTTATAAGGATTATTGAATATGTGAAGTTTTGACAAATAGATCGATTATTGAAGGCTAATTTTATCCTCAAATCATGTGATATTTATCCTTTAAAAAATTATTTAATATAATGGTAATTGAATTAATAAATTAATTTATACCATAACAAAAATATTTTATAAATACTGGTATCCTATGCTTTGTTTACCATTCAAAATTTATTGACAAAAAGAAGAGCTTGTTTATTTGCATTATTTCACGAGATGTCTTATTCAATTGTAAATTATTTATTTTTGGTATTTACCAATTTCTATACACAAGTTTGAGTGGTTGAGTATTTATCATCAGTTTTTCTTCAATAAGTATCTCAATTAATAAAATTAATTAAGGGGATTTCAATAAACTTTTTTTATTTGTATACAATATTTATTATAAATTATTAGTATATCTCTCACCGTCACCGTGCATCGCACGGGTGTAATACTAGTTATAGTTAAATTCTATAATACATATATATAAATAATTTTCAAATACATCATATATATTTATAAATTACTAATACAGACAAGATATTTATAGAAACGGGGATGCGGGGACGAGGGCAAGCCCTTACGCGCGAGGCCGTGCCCGCGGCCCCTGGGCGTACGCCCCCACGCCCCCGCGCGCGGGCTCCTGCGCGCACGCCCCAGCGCGCGGCCCTTTGCGCTCCAGCACTGCGCGCCCGCCCCCGCGCGCGTCCCCAGCGCCCGTCCCCCGCGCGCGGCCCCTGCGCGCGGCCCTTGCGCGCAGGCTTGGGCGCGCATGTAAGAATTTTTGCCCAGAAAATTCTTACACTTTGCAAAAATACGATTTTTTCACAGAATACCAGTTTATACAATGTGAAGTTCGAAAAATACCTCTAACACTTCGTGACGGGCATTATTCCTACGAACGTCACCACCAGATTCTTCACCACTTGATATTATTGCAAATTATAATCTTTAAAAATGCAGAAACCTACAATATAACACATTATCCATAATTAAACTAAATCCATAACTGATTTCCACTTTCTGTCTAATTTATGTTCAAATTATGGGTATAACTCAACAATTTTAAAAACCCAATTGTTTAAAAAATCTAACCTCTTCATGTGTTTTGTTTTGTAGTTGTAGATGGATGGGCGACGGCGGCGGCGTCAGCTGAAAGACGGCGGCTGCGGGTGGCTGGGCTACGGCGTCGGCGGCGGACGAAGGAGGACGACGACTTGCTGTTTTGGAGAGGTAGATTTGTGCAGAAGGGGAGGGAGGCCGTGAGTGTTTCAGAGGAGAGACAGAGTATATTTCCAAGGAGAGAGAGAGTTTTTTTTATTTAGACTTTATTTTTTAAATTAGTAAGGGTATTATAGTATATTTGGCTAAAAAAATAATATTTAAAATCTTGTGACTAAAAAAACTTTTTTATTCTTTTGAGTGGCCAAAAGGAGCCATTGTCACTTTTTTTTCTTTTTTTTTTTTGCTAATCCTTGTGAAGCTTTGAGATGATGACCATATCATCATCATCGATATCTAGCTCTAGTTTTAATGCCTTAATCTTTTTTGCAGTGGACGGAAACCTTTCATTTACTTAGAATTTTGGCCCCGTTTGGTTGACACGGAATCTGACTTGGGAAAGTAATCTGATTCTCTATTTTAACATTACTGTGTTTGGTTCATTTTTTATGTAATATGGAAAGTAATCACATTCCTCAAAACAAGGAAAATTATGCAACTTTCCTGGATTCTGAATACCTACTCCAAGTAGGTATTCTTTTTCCTTGTTTTGGGGAATCTGGTGTTAAATGATTTCATTGTTCGATTTCTTCATTTATTATTATTTATTTTTTTTATAAATTATTATTATGTTTTAAAATTGAAAAAATAAGATTTATTATTATCTTTTTTTTATTATTAATACTAAGTTTGGATTAAAAAATTTCAATAAAAAAATGTGTAAAATAAAAAAATAAAAAAAAATAGAAAATTTTATAAATGAAAAAAAGAAATTCAAAAATGTGATACTTTTTTTATTAAAGAAATTACGACCAAAATTCGACCATTTTATCAATTATTTTTTTGGCAATTCTATCAAAATTACAATAATATCATTTTTGAGACAACATTGCGGACTAAGTGATGACAATACCATTGTCAATATAGATAATTTTGATTTCCAATTCAATAAAAAAATATTTATATAGATAATTTTGATTTTCAATTCAATAAATAATATTTGGATCACCAATACAATATTTACCTTAATTGATTATTTTTTAGTGATATCATTTTATTTAAATTGAAATAATATGTTGCATTCAATATCTGTAGTACTAATGCAAATTGAAGAATCATACATTATATGGTTCGTAATTTAAAATTATAAATATTGGTAGTATGAAATAAGATATAGTATATATTTTAAATATTTAATTATCTATTCTTGTTTAAATCTAATTCAATAATAAACAGAGAATCATTGCAATTTTCTTGTTGTGTTCCAAACACAGAATAAAGAATCTGTTAGTAATCATTTTCCTTAGAATCACATTCCCAGAAATCATATTTCCAAAAAACTTTACTTTCCTGCCAACCAAACGAGCCCTTTATATTTTCTATTATGTTGATTCATTGTTTATTTATTTTTCAATATTCGTCATCAATGTGATTTGCCTTAGTTCCACTATTTTTGTAGAAAATTCAAAATTCGGAAATTCTCAATATGGTATTGTTTGATTGTTTCCACTTTCCAGTCATTGTTTCATGTAATTTTTACAAAGATTTTTTTTTTAACATTGTTAAACCATTTTATCAAATTTTAAGTTCTTTTGTGCATATTTTGTAAAATAAAAAAAATCAAGAATAAATAATCACAAAAGACAAAAATTTGTATGAGACCGTCTAATGGGTCTCTTACGTTAGACAGGAAACCCGCTCACGCGCCTGTGGCAGATTTTTTTTTTCCCAGTTGAATTGAATTAGGGTTCACTAATTTCATTTTAGGGTATAGATTTATTTCAAATATATATATATATATATAGAGTGTTGATATGCTACACACCTTGTGTGAGCACCACTTGTGGGCGCCTATGACGTGTCCTCTATGTCAGAATTTATTTATTTTTCTTTGCTTTCCTTCCCGTCAATTTCCTCTCTCTTCTCCCCCCTTTTTCTCCATCTTCATATTAATTAATACAGAGAATTGGGAAGACTCATACAAAAATCTGCACAGGTCCATGACTACTGGGAAAACCAACCTTAATAGCGAGAAAACTGTAGGACTTCCGTTTCACCTTCTCGGAATATCATCCTTCATAGGCAGTTTCAGACTCTTTCAATATTTATGTTCTCTTCCACCATCTTCACACACATACAAACCCTCTTTTAAAATTTATGTTCTCTTCTCTCTATCTCCGTCGAGATTCACTTACCCATAAATGAAAATATTGTGCATCCACCATTGTCTGTCTTCTCTTAAAAAATGGGAAAATAAATTATTTATTTATGAAAAATATTTTTTTCTCAAAGCCTTGATAGAAATCACAATCATTTGAATTTCTAAATCAACATCGTCTCTCTCTCTCTCTCTCTCTCTCTCTCTCTCTCTCTCTCTCTCTCTCTCTCTCTCTCTCTCTCTCTCTCTCTCTCTCTCTCTCCAACAAATCCTTCAAATTAAAGATTGGTTGGCTCAGATCCAAAACCAACAGACACAGAGAGAGATAGAGACTGAGAGATGAAGTTAAAGCCAAAAAAAGAGTTAATGCAATTTTTTTCTCACATGTTATCACGACTGATTTAAGGTCACTGTTTTAATCGACATTATAAACAAGAAGGGAGAAATTGAACAAGATTCATCTTCCACTACACCAACGATTCCCAAAGTTTTCTGTATTAGTTAATGTAGAAAGAGAGAAAGAAAGGAAATTGACTAACGGCGAGGAGGGATGAAAGAGAAACAATTAAAAGAAAAAAGTATATATAAATGCTGATGTGGACAGGCACCTACAAGTAGTGCTCACACAAGGTGTGCAGCATATCAATACTCTATATATATATATATATATATATATTATATAGGGGAGGGTTACAATGCAAACCCTACCTAGTGTAGGAACTAGGAACCCATCTCATACCATACAATCAATAAAGATCTATGGTCCATATTTGATTAAAAGGAGTGGTGGCAATCCTGTAATATTTGAAAAAAAAATTCATGTGGGGGTATTAACGTAATTTGGTAATTCTTATAAAAATCGCGGAGGATATTTGATAACATATCGTCATGCTAACGAAGTATGGTCATCATGCTAACGAAGCGTTATATTTATGCTAATAAAAATTTTTCTCATATTGTTAACGAAAAATTAAATTCTAAAGTGTAACTATAAATTCTAATAGGATGAAATAAACCATAATTCAGATATAATAAACTTCAATGATCTAAAAATAGAATTAAATTCTGAAAATTAATTATAAACTCCAATTGGATGGAATAAATCATAATAACAATATAAATATAACACATTAGCATAATGATATTATTTTATCAGCATTGCGAATAAACTATGTTAGCATATGACAATTCATCGTTAGCATAAGTTATAAACCATAAATGGATGAAGAAAACTCTAACTAATATATTCTAATTTGATGAAATAAATAATATATAATATTCAATTAGTAACTAAAACATAAAAATTAAATCATAAAAAATAATTATAAGTCATAATTGAAATGTAATAAATCATAATAATAATATAAGTATGCGTAGTACGTTAACATTATGATGATCATTCATTAGCACAATAAATGCAATATGTTAGCATATAACAAATGCTTCGTCAGCATACGTAATCAACTTATCATAATGCTGACGAACCATTATTTAAAAGCTAACGAAAGCATTTTCGCGCTGGACACGAGTAAAAATTTATATTTTGTATTTTTCGTCTATATTTATTTGAACAAACATATCCATGACCGATCTTGAATTAAAGAGCATAAAAAGATCTTTAATTTGGTATATTATTTGCGTTGATCCGATTTGAAATGAGTGAGTTATGGTCGTTCAAAGTTTTTAGGATTTTTTTTAAAAAAGTGACGACATCAACTTTTTTATTGAGATTTGACAATCATACCACTGCCTCCTTCTTTTTTTCCTTGACTTGGACATTTAATCTTAGCCATTAGATCATCTAGGTAGACGGTATAAGATGGGTTCCTAGTTCCTACACCAGAAAAAGATGTATTTTTGATCCAACCCCTATATATATATATATATATATATATATATATATATATATATTCTGGTGGTTGACTAATTATTGAGCCAAAAAAAAAGTATCATTAGTTATAATGTAAAGTATCGTTATCTATGATATAAATATCAGTAGCTCTGAGATTAATTAAACATTAATTATCAAACCAATAACAATAAGTATTAGTAACCTTAGCTATGAAATGAAGTATCATTAACTATGAAGTTAAGTATCATTAGATATAACTTGGAAAAATATCTTTAACTATTAAGTAGAGTATCATTCGATATATATATCTGGTGACGTATCATTTTAACTCGGAAGTGGAGTATAATATAATATTATTGATGATTAAATATTAATTATCAAATCAATAATAGATAAATGTCATTAACTATGAGTGAAGTATATCATTAATTCAAGTATCATTATTTATAAGGTGAAGTATTATTAACTCACATATGAGTATCATTATTTATGGGGTGAAATATCATTATCTATGAAGTGGAGTCTCATTACTATGGAAAAAAGTATCACTAATTGAAGAAAAGTATCACTAATTGCAGAAGAATCACTAACTAGAAGAAAAGTATCACTAATTGCAGAAGAAAGTATCACTATCACTAATTAGAAGAAAAGTATCATTAATTATAGAAGAAAGTATCACTACTTAGAAAGAAAAGTATCACTAATTACAAAAGAAAGTATCACTAATTAGAAGAAAAGTATCACTAATTGTAGAAGAAAGTATCACTAATTAGAAAGAAAATTATCAGTTCAAACATATTGCAATTCAAAAATTGAATCATTAGCTACATAAAAGAAAATGTTGCAATTCAAAAATTGAATATGATAGTGAGTAGTAACTACTTATTATATTAGAGATGCTTCATTTTTTATTACTAGTGATACTTACTTCATAATTAATGATATTTATTTGTTGTTAATTTGATAATCAATGCTTAATCATCGGTAATTTTCATTTTAATGAAAATATAACTTTTATCTGGTGAAGTAAGTATCATTAATAAAATCATTATAAAAAAATAAAAAAAAAGAAGGAAAACTGCCAAAGAAGGGAAAAAAACTGCCAAAGAAGAAGGAAAAAACTATCAAAGAAGATGAAGGAAAAAAAAAGAGAAAGCACATTTCTCGAAAAGGAAAAAAAAAGAGAGAGAGAACACGCTTCTCGAAAGAAAAAAGAGAGAGAGAGAACACGTTAATTTTTGAAAAAAAAAAGAAATTAAAAATTGAATATAAAAAAAAGGGTAGAGATCATTAAAAAAATCAAAAAGAAAAGGAAAAATGAGAGGGAGACCACTTTATTGAGTCAAATAATATCCGTCTAACGTAAAGAGATTCATTAAACAGTCTAATAGGAGTGTGCCTCATCACAAAATATTTAGTATGGTCTGAAGTTGAGATTGTATCGACAAGGTACTCGTCAAGTACATACTCCATTTTGCATTTACTTCAAAGAGTACAAAACCTTAATTGACGCATTCTTCAAGTGAGCGCGAGTTTTCTAAAAAAAAATTAGATATATATTTCTTATTTCATGGGGTATAAAAATACGAATTCCTAAACAATTAGTTACTCACTTCGTCCCATTTTGATAGGTTGATTGGAGTTTTTGGCGGGGATTAAGAAAAGTATTGGGAAAGACAATTAATCAAGAAGTTTCATAATATGTCCCTATTTAATTCTTTGATATTAAATTAATGCCTAATGTAAACATATTAAATAGGGGTATATATTAGTAAATTAGCTAAATATATATAGAAACATGCCTATATATCGAGACATACCAAAAAGGGAAATAAAACTATTAAAATGAGACAGAGGGAATATATATAATAGACAAATCATAGTCTGAATATAATTAACTTGATAATGAAGCAATTAAAAAGATGGAAATCTATATTATTATATCTAAAAGTAAGATAGTCTAGCATAAATAGAAATATGAAAATTTCCCGCCTAAATCAATTCTAAGAATAGTGATATATAATTATACATGCAAATAATTATCAATTTAGTAATAAATATATACAATTAATAATTCAATTGCAACATATTATAATGTACACGTATATTATTAAACATGCCAATATATACTGTATATATTACCCTATTAAATATGCCAATATATACTACGTATATTATATTATGGATGAATATGTTGCATATCTACCCATAATATTCTTTGAGGATTGAGACTTAGTATATATATATCTATAAATATACACACACACAAATATCATATATATTAAATGGTTAATATATATCATATTTAATTATCTATTATTGGTGCTAAATTTGATTATATATATACACACACCCACATCATATTTATTTCTATTAGGAATTAATATATGATATATTAAATGAGAATGGTATCTACGGCCTAATATTGGATTGAGGCTCTAATATAATATGCACATATAATGAATAGAAATGTTAAAATTTCCTACCTAAATTAATTAAAAGAATAGTGATATATAATTATAGATGTAAGTATTTAACAAATTAAGTAATAAAATATATAAAATTAATAATTAGTTTCCAATACTACAATAATATAGATGTATATTACCCTATTAAATACATATGTCAATCTATATTATATATATATGTGTGTGTGTGTGTGTGTATTTATATTAGGGATGGATAAATTTGATTATATATATATATATATATATATACTATACACACATACACACACCATATTTATTTATATTAGGAATTAATTTATAAAATATTAAATGAGAATGGTATCTAGGACCTAATATTGGATTGAGCATAATATGCACATATAAATCACATATAATTAAACTAATCTAATTAAATATTCATTAGAAAATCTACTAATGATACACATATGATGAAACTAATCTTTTTAATTTGTTTAAATATCTATAATTGATATTTACTAATGATATGTAAAATATAATATATATATATATATATGAATATATCCTCATATTGATTTTCACACATTAAATATATATTCTCACATAGATTTTAGAGATTTGTGAGCATATATAATGGAACAAATCCAATTCATACCATAATTTTTTTTTTTCATACGATTTTATAAATAGATACTTATGCTATGCAATTTTACCGGCCTCCAATACAAATCAATCGATGTATTGCATTTTACAATAAATTAATCCATTTCAAATCATAACTTCATGCATGCCTCCGTTTTTCAGGTTTTACAAGAAATTAATCCATTTCAAATCATAACTTCATGCCTCCGTTTTTCAGTTTAGTTGGGAGGGTTAGGGAAATGGTACTTCCATATATGAATCAATATTGAAATTTAGAGTTGTTCGTATGTACGAACAACCACCGTATGGAAGATTACATGCTAAACTAACTTTTGAGATGATTCTTCATGACTATGTCAGTTACTGTATACACGACACTATGAGGAAGTCAAACCTCGAGCGGTTGAATAACAACTTTGTGGAAGGCAGTTTATACGCTTTTCAATTTTTCAATATAGAAGATAATAGGATGAAATATAGAACAACCCAACATTTGTTCAAATTCATCTCTTCTTCCTATACGAAAGTTATCCCCATCATGGATGAAGGTTTTCCAAACTACATGTTTCAATTTTGAGATTTCACATCTTTACAAGATGTTGGTCCGTTTGATGAGTGTTTGCTTTTTGGTATTGAACTACACTTAATATTAAAATTTTAGTTTATATTGTTCATTTTTTTTCTTTACTAATATATATGATTTTTTTATTATAACAGACACTATTGGAAAAGTTGAAAAGCATTCGGAACCTCGAGAAATACAACGTAACAGACATCTTACCAAGCTTGTGGATGCCCAACTGCAAGACACTGAGTATTATATTTATTATTTATAATTTTTTTCTTCTATTAGAAATGTAATTTTTTCTAAGCAATTTTTTTTATCATTTTAAGTGGACATCGTATCAATTGTACTTTCTGGGGTGCTGAAGTTGTTAGTGAATTGACTGAAAATTTTCTCGACAAAACCAATCATGCATCCGTTAATATGCATTCTTCAATTTTACGAGGAAGAGTTTATCGAGGTATATGAAACTATGTGTGAATATAACTATTGTCTATCTTTCATATATATGCACAAAAATGTTTATGGGTTGATTTAAACAATAAAGAGAATTTACATAATCTAATTCCATAATTTATTCATTTTTATTATTTGAAAAAAAAATCAGTAGTCCTAAAATTAAGTTTTATTTCTTACATGTTATGAAATATTTCGTGTTATGATTAAATATTAAAAGTTCTTAAATATTTACAGTAGTAGATTTTCTAATGTTCTATCTAATTAATAGACTATTGTGCAATTTTAATTATGATTATATTGTTTATCTCATTGCTTTGTGTTTCTGAACATCACATCATGTCCCTTATGATTCGTATCAACTCTGCTTTGTTACATTTATATGATGTGTCAAAATTTTGTGTCTCTAGCAAACAAAATCTCCCTGTTGTCGCAAATTTGCTCACCAATACCCTAATGTGTTGGTTTGGTGGATATTAGGTTCATAATGAATAAATTATATTTCTATTATATAGCCAACAATGATTGTAGAGCTCAATTTGAAGGTGTTGTTATTTTTATTTTATTTTTTAGTGAATATGTTGTTATTGCTCATGATCCATTTGATGAAAAATCAGGAAGGTCTGATTTGTGCTTTGCGAGAGGACGTTACCTTCTTGATATCACAAACTTACTTGCCACTTTCTGATATATATCTTGACGCTAATTCTTAATGTAATTGCAATACTTAAGTTGTGTATTTTGTTCAATTAATACGTTTTGAGTGCTTTAAACATTAATAAAATATTATTACCAAATTTAAAAATGTGAAACCCGTGCATCGCACAGCGAGTTATTCTAGTTAAATAAACGTCAACAAAGTGGAACGATACAGATGTCGTGGGCCGTGGCACCATATATTTTTTCCCTCACCGTCGTGGCTAAGAAATTGATGTACTGTTTCCTTTTCTACTTATCCATTCCACTTCGATCCACCTAACACCAAAAAATAAGAAAATGAAAAAAAGAGACTAATTAATACTTCCATGAGATATAATTGATGACCTAGGGTGAGCATGTGGTAGCTTAGACCGAGGGGCAGAATTGAGGGGAGCCAGTGAGAGCCTTGCTCTCCACCCGAACCCCAAAAACATAAAAAATTTACATGTAAATTTAAAAAAATATAGTATATAGAATTATTAGTGAAAAATAATTCGGTCCCCTAATGAATTCTGCCCCTGCTTAGACTTAAACGTCTCAAATTAAAATTTAATCATTATCTTCACCGGAAATCTATCTCGGACATAATTTTTTCCTGAATGAAAAAAAAACACTAATTAATACTTCCCTGGGCAATAATGGATAACCTAGGGGTGGGGCATGTGGTAGCTTAGACCTAAATGTCTCAAATTAAAATTTAATCAATATTTTTTATTGAAAATCTATCTCAGACATAGTTTTTCTCGGGAGGTTTATCATTTTTCCTTTTTATATCTTGCTGATCAAGATAGTTCAGGCGCTATCCGGGGTACTGCACAGTGCGTAAATATCATTTTGTGTATTAGTTTTCAAATCTATACCTATATAAAAAGTGTGGATGATTTCTTACAAAATATTATTCGTTTATGTAATGCCCCAGTCCCACTAGGACCAAAACATCACCAAAAACATACGTACATGTTTACGTGATAAAAACTTTTCAAAAGATAAGATTTAACTTTATAAATAATTTGTAAATGGGCAGCACCTCAACTTAAAAATGTTCAAACTACGCACTCAGCCATCCTCAAAGTCAACTTTCAACAAGGATTTTAAAATCACTAACACACACATAACCAAATTATGACCTGGCAATATACATAGCCAATCAGGTCACACGTTTAAAAGTTCAACGGTCAACCCTTCTATACATTCAAATATTTGTATATGCAATCAAAAACTGACCACTGAAGTCAATAACTTTCAAACTTAAAAGTTTTGTAGAGTATTGGCAGAAGCATTTAATATTTAAATACTGAAAAGAGTTTAAAGATCATTTTAGCAAAAACCACACAAGGATCAACCATCGAACCCACTCCAACATCTCAACATCAACCAACTTGATCTCCAGGACCTGAAAACATTTGAAAATATTTGGGGTTGAGTGCCAGAAAATACTCAGTGGGCATTAATATTCGTCCAAGTCATACTTTCATGCTTTAAAACTGTTATACTGCATAAATCATGGAAATCAACCATGAACGTACTTTATAACAAAGTTTACTCTTCTTCATTGGATGAGAGACCCTATGTGATCACATATCTAGACATTTAGTCACAAAGTAAACCGTCTATGCTTGTAAGTCAGAATTCCTCTGTGCATGAAGTCTCATAACATCCAACCATTGCGTAAACAATGTTATTAAAATATTTAACATGCTTTTCATGGATGAATTTAAAAATATAGTTGTGAGTTATAGAAAACCCACCTGGATAATCTCAATGTGCAGTGCAATTTATGCGTGAATTGCTAATATGCTTTATATTCGTCTCGACCTACCAAAATAGAATTCTAACTTAGAATCCTAATACAGGCCAATAAAATCATAACTTAGGTCATAAATAACTTAAGTAATCATTTCCTATGACTTGGAATCATTTGGAATTGAAATGGAGTCAAACGGGCGAATAATCCGCATTTGACGAAATGAATCAATTTAGATTAAGAATTTATCGGACTTCGTGAATAAGATTGAATGGTTAAAGATGAATTGAACTAAATTCAACTAAGAAGCTTGGTTTAACATTTATGAGTGAATTATAAACTTTAGAATTTCTTTTGAAGCAAAATATAAAATTTGGAAATTATAAGACTTAATTGCAATTTCTAAAAAAAAATCCAATTTAATTCTAATATTTAAGAAAATAAAAATTTAGAAATTGGGCTTACTTAAAAGGTTGTGGACCAATTTATTAAAATCAACCTTAGCACATAAAATCCACAATAATTTAAAATTTTCTCTACACCCAAAATGATAATCAATACATCACCATCACCCTCTCGTCGTCTTACCCTCATTTCGCCAGCAATCCCTTGTCGCCGATAGACACCCTCTCACACATATACAACTCACAACTGATCACACAACACACATGTAAAGTACTTACATACACTACAGCAGCCCAGGAGCAAGCGGATGAAAGAAAGGAAGAAAACCAGTTTTGAGATTTTTCTGACAGATTTTTGGATGAACTTTTGACCTAAATATGGGGGGTCCAAATGATGTCTGATCGAAGATCCGAGATCAGATATTGAAATCCTGGTAAAAGAAGTTCGAAACGGTGTATTATACATCAAAATCTAATGGTCGGATCATCGGAAAAAGGCCAAACAAGTTGCTGCGTCGCACAGCAGCGAACAGCAACGGCAGCAGCGTTTCTTGGCTTTATTCCCAATTTTCAGGATTGTAATTTGAGGAAATCTCTACATGGCTCTGTTCCAGACGTCATGGCTAACATTTGGTTAAAATTTCAGGAATTTAGGACATCATTTCATACGTAAAAATGACGTCAATAGATGATAGACAATAATAACACAATATGATTTCTAGAGAGCTTAAAGTGTAGAATCAACAAGCTAAATCATGATAGATTAAGAATCTGAAATAACAAATAGATAGCTTGCAATGAGTGGTTTACTACGACATACTGATTGTAGAATTTGAAACGTTGAGTTGAACAAAAATCAGCCCAAAAGAAAACTTTGGTGGCTAGAATAAAGAACACGATGGTGGAAAGCTTACCTTTGCTAACGCTCTTCCTTCTCTCTCTCTGTGTTAATTATCTTCTTTCTCAAGCAACCGTCCCAAATATATATAATATGCTTCTATACACACATACTTACACGTGTACTTAGGTACACTAATCCATTTTCATTTTTTTTCAAATAGCCAAATTTAATTGGAGGATGGACATCACTATCCAAATGAATATTGCCTTAATTTTGCCTGCTTATAATTACGCATAGATTAGTTAAAGAATGATTAAAGGTGGGCTTTGAACAAATGGGCCGAAAGATTGGCCTTTAAATGAATATAATTATTGGGCTTGTGGAAATAAATTGAGTTTAAATTATTACATTGAATTAATTTCATTGGAAACTAAAATGAAGTCTAAGTTGGACGATTTTGGTACCAAAATGATCTCATTAATGTATATTTTTATAATATGGATTCTAATATAAAATGGAAAACTAAATGAAGGTCGAGACTTTTCTTGGTCCTATAATGTCTCTAGGCATATGATTAACTGGTCCAAATAATTTGGATTCTAATTTCATGAAATTTCTAGCTATAAATTAAATTTAAATACTATATTTTCCGGGGTGTTACATCCCTTCCTCCTTAAAAAAAATTTCATCCCCGAAATTGAATGTACCTACTATGACGAGGGTTGGATATTTTGCCAAGATCTGATCTTCTTGTTCCCATATAGATTCCTCTTGTCCATGTCTGTTCCATTGAACTTTCACAAGCATTAGCTCTTTATTTCGCAGCTTTTGGACTTTTTTGTCAAGACTAGCCATAGGAAACTCATCGTATGTCAGATCTAAATTTACTTCTTTTTTTCTGGTTCAAAAATATATTTTCGAAGCATTAAAACATGGAATACGTCATAAATTTTCTCTTAGCTTCGGGGGTAATGCCAACTTATAGGCAACTTCTCCAATTCGTTCAAGAATTTCATACGGTCCAATATATCTAGGCCACAACTTTCTTTTCTTTCTGAATCACACAATGCCTCTTGTAGAAGATATTTTCAAGAACACCTTATCTCCTACTTGAAATTTGAAATCTTTTCTTCTTTTATCTGCATATATTTTCTATCGATCTTGGGCCTCTTTCATTCTTTGTTTTACTTAATCTATAACCTCAACAGTTTTATGTATAATTTCTGGGCTCAAAATTTTTCTTTCATCAACTTCATCCTAGTAAAGTGGTGATCTGCATTTTCGACCATATAGAGCCTCATAAGGCGTCATTCCAATGGTCGCTTGAAACTGTTGTTGTAAGCAAATTCAACTAAAGGCAAGTATTCCTCCCAGCTTCCTCCTTAATCCATGACCACAGCCCTAAGCATATTCTCTAGGGTTTGAATTGTTCTTTCAAACTGTCCATCAGCCTGCGAGTGAAAAGTTGTACTGAAATTCAATTTTGTGTCCATTGCATTTTATAAGCTTTACCAAAATTTAGACATGAACCGCATATCATGATCTGATGTCACTGACACAGGTACACCATCAAGTTTTACAATTTCTTTTGTTAGTGCCATCTGCACTAAAGTGTTCGAGATTGCCATGATCTGTATAGCAATATCAAAGAACATAAGGGTTTTGGTTGAGTTCAAGCTATGAGTTCAATCAAAGAAGGAGAATCTACGATCAGACCACCATTGTTTGAAGGCAACAACTATCCTTACTGGAAAGCAATGATGAGGGCGTTTCTGAGATCAATAGATGAGCTTGCATGGAAAAGCGTCAATGAAGGATGGGAAAAGCCAACTGTTGCTAAGGAAGGAAAGCAGGTAGAGATTGAAGAAGGAGAGTGGACTGTGTCGCAAAAGAACTGGTACAATGTCAACTCCAAAACTCTCAATGCTATATTCTCTGTAGTTGATCTTGAAACATCAGTCTAATCTCAACTTGTGAGACTGATAATGTTTTATGGGATATTCTAGAAACAACCTTTGAACGGACTAGTTCAGTAAGGTTGTCAAGGCTTCAAAACCTTACTTCTAAGTTTGAAACCCTCAGAATGGAGGATACTGAGTCCATAGGTGAGTTTAATGCCAGACTGAGAAGCATATTCAATGAGAGTTTTACTCTTGGTGCGCCTATCAACAATGAGAAGCTTGTAAGAAAGGTTCTCAGATCTCTTTCAAAGAAGTTTGCATACAAAATTGCTGCAATTGAAGAAGCCAAGGATATCAAGAGTATGAGGCTTGATGAGCTGATGGGGTCGTTAAGAACATTCGAGATGAACTTAGAAGATGAAGACAACAGCTCAATGAAGAGAGGTATTGCACTTAAAACTGAAGTCTCAGAAGATGTACTTGAACATATACAGAAGGAAAAAACTGTACTTGATTTAGATACAATGAATAAGGTGGTCCTGATCACCAAGAACTTTAGTCGTATTTTAAAAAGAGTCAATAAATAGTCTTCTAGAAGGGCCAACAACAGAAGATAACCACCTGGTAATTCTCAGCAAAATATAAACTCAAGCAATGAGTAGAAAGAGTTTCAAACTTCAAATTTCAGAAGAGGAATTCAGTGCAGAGAATGTGATGGATTTGAGCACATTCAAGCTGAGTGTGCAAACACACTGAAGGAAAATAAAAATAATTACAATGCTTCTCTCAGTGACAATGACGTTGACGAAGGTAGTAGTGATTCAGATGAAGAAACTATTACCTTTACAGCAAAAATCTCAGAATTCAAGGATCTCTTTAACAATGCAGAAGATGATGAGTCAGACAATGAAGACTTCAGCTAAGAAAAACTTGTCAAGACATACAAGGAGATGTATGAAAGATGGCTGAAAGTAGTGGAGATCAATAAAACTCTTTGATCTCATAACAAGGATCTTCTCAATAAGAAAGAGAAGTTGATCAAATCTGATGATGAACAGAAGAATATTATTCAGCAGCAAAAGAAAGAGATTGATGAATTGTCTGCGGAGCTCAAATCCATCAAAAAGAATGTTAACATGCTGAACAATAGTACAAAGAATCTTGATAAGATTTCCACAACTGAAAGACATTCAGGAAAGAATCATCCAAGTCTTGGATACAGTGGTGGACAGTCCAAGATAGTGTTTGTCAAAGAAAGTACAAGCAAACTAATGCATATATAAGAGAATGTTCGGCATATCCGGAAGAACGTTACTGATAAGAAGATTAATGCTTATAATAGCAACAAATAGAGAATCATCTGCCATTATTATGAGAGGAAAGGTCACATTCGACCACATTGTGAGAAGTACCTTTGTGATCTCAAAAGAATGAGAATGAGATATGTGGCTTAGCATTCCAGCAACAAGAACAGAAAGTCAGTCATTCAGCAAAATCCTACACAAAAGAAACAATGGGTTGTCGAGCAGACCAACCACAAAATCCACAGTAATATGCTCTCCATGGTGAGACATCGGGTTGAATGTAGTCCTTGTCTAAGAGTTCCTGTAGCTGAGTTTTTAACTTCTTTAACTCCTTTGGTGCCATGCGATATGGTGCTCTCGATACTTGAGAAACTCCTGGATGCAATTTTATTGTGAATTCATCTTGTCTATCTGGAGGTAAACCTGGTAATTAGTCCCTGAAAACACATCTTTAAAATCTCGCACCACAGGTACATAATCAATTGCCACCTTCTCTGACTTGTTCATTATCAAACTCACTAAGAACGATTCACATCCTTCTCTTCTAAGCATCTTCATTGCTTTCATTGCGGAAATAACTCTTGTTCTAGTTCCCAACTTTAGTTCATGAAAAGTAAATTCCGATTCTTTTGGTCTTTGGAAGATTAGCTCCTTTTCAAGACACTTAATTGTGGCATTGTTAGCCTCTAATCAATCCATTTCGAGGATAATATTGAGATCTCTTAAGCCTAAAATGCATAAATTCGTACTTAATGATCTATGCTAAGGTTCAAATCTATGTTTTTACATACTCGATATGCAATTAAGATCCTCCTAAGTCATATTCACGAAGTGATCAGGCGTCATCATCCTTCTATGTGTTTTCCACCAATGACCAGCATCATCAACGAGTTGGCAGACTGTACATGCAATGCGATGAGACTCAGTATACACCATGTAGGTAAAGGTGCATTGCATCATTCGGAACCATTCTTTAGCCTCAGGCGGTTCACCATGGCTATTAAAGATTGGAGGGTTGTACATTCGGGATTGAGAAATGAC
Source organism: Perilla frutescens (assembly GCA_026008535.1). Classification (NCBI taxonomy): domain Eukaryota; kingdom Viridiplantae; phylum Streptophyta; class Magnoliopsida; order Lamiales; family Lamiaceae; genus Perilla; species Perilla frutescens. The sequence goes on along the minus strand of BRKX01000017.1, from coordinate 30,213,125 downwards.
ACGTGTTATGTCTTCTTATGGTGGATTCCGTGCTTGATTGTCTTGATGTCTTAACGACATCTTATATACATACTTCATACATCAGATTCTTTGATCGTCAAAACTCTTACAAGATTCTAAGACAATGACACATCACACTTAGATTCTTATAGATCATAAAACTCCAGTGAGCTAAAGAAGCTCTAAAGTCATACTAGGTACTTATGTTCAGTGCATCTATGTTCAAATCCAGCTATGTTCTGGTCTAAAACTAGCTCAGATGATGTTTATGCATCAAATGGATTGGACATGAAAACACTGATATCCATACTTTGTAAAACATAACTTTCACAATGCTTTATAAATCATATTTTTCACCATACTTTAAATCACACACTGAGATCACTTATATCTGTATATCATGCATACAATTATATACATATACTTTTCATAAGGGTACTAAAGAAATTTAAAACATGAGTACCTCCCTGGAGTAAGCTTGGCGAGACAATAGTTGTTGGGTTATGGGTAACCATTTAATAACACAATGCTTAAAACATTTCAATTTTGAAAACATCACAAACGTACAATCACGTAGACCTAGCTCTGATACCACCTGTAACGCCCCTATCCCAAACCACGCACTCAGGCGTCCTCAAAGTCAATTTTCAATAAGGATTTTAAAATCACTAACACACACATAACCAAATTATGACCTGGCAATATACATAGCCAATCAGGTCACACGTTTAAAGTTCAACGGCCAATCCTTCTATACATTCAAATATTTGTATATACAATCAAAAACTGACCACTGAAGTCAATAACTTTCAAAATTAAAAGTTTTGTAGAGTATTGACAGAAGCATTTAATATTTAAATACTGACAAGAGTTTAAAGATCATTTTGGCAAAAACCACATAAGGATCAACCATCGAACCCACTCCAACACTTCATCATCAACCAACTTGATCTCTAGGACCTGAAAACATTTGAAAATATTTGGGGTAGAGTGCCAGAAAACACTCCGTGGGTATTAATATTCGTCCAAGTCATACTTGCATGCTTTAAAATTGTTATACTGTATAAATCATGGAAATCAACCATGAACGTACTTTATAACAAAGTTTACTCTTCTTCATTGGATGAGAGATCCTATGTGATCACATGGTACTTTACGGTTACTTATCTAGACATTTAGTCACAAAGTAAACCGTATATGCTTGTAAGTCAGAATTTCTCTGTGCATGAAATCTCATAACATCCGATCATTACGTAAACAATGCTATTAAAATATTTAACATGCTTTTCATGGACGAATTTTAAAATATAGTTGTGAGTTATAGAAAATTCACCTGGATGATCTCAATGTACAGTGCAATTTATGCGTGAATTGCTACTATGCTTTATATTCGTCTCGACCTACAAAAATGGAATTCTAACTTAGAATTCTAATATAGGCTAATAAAATCATAACTTAGGTCATAAATAACTTAAGTAATCATTTCCTATGATTAGGGATCATTTGGAATTGAAATGGAGTCAAACGGGCGAATAATGCGCATTTGACGGAATGAATCAATTTAGATTAAGAATTTATCGGACTTCGTGAATAAAATTGAATGGATAAAGATGAATTGAACTAAATTCGATCACTAAGAAGCTTGGTTTAACATTTATGAGTGAATTATAAACTTTAGAATTTCTTTTGAGGCAAAATATAAAATTTGGAAATTATAAGACTTAATTGCAATTTCTAAAAAAATTCCAATTTAATTCTAATATTAAAGAAAATAGAAATTTGAAAATTGAGCTTACTTAAAAGGTCGTAGGCCAATTTATTAAAATCAACCTTAGCACATAAAATCCACAATAATTTAAAATTTTCTCTACACCCAAAATGATAATCAACTCATCACCATGACCGTCCCGTCGTCTTACCCTCATTTCGCCGGCTATCCCTTGTCGCCGATAGACACCCTCTCACACATATACAACTCACAATTGATCACACAACACACATGTAAAGTACTCACATACACTACAGCAGCCTAAGAGCAAGCGGATGAAAGAAAGGAAGAAAACCAGTTTTGAGATTTTTCTGACAGATTTTTTTATGAACTTTCGACCTAAATATGGGGTCCAAATGATGTCTGATCAAAGATCTGAGATCAAATTTTGAAAGCCTGGTAAAACAGGTTCGAAACGGTCTATTATATATCAAAATCCAATGGTCGGATCATCAAAAAAGGCCAAACAAGTTGCTGCATCGCACAGCGGCGAACAGCAACGGCAGCAGCATTTCTTAGCTTTATTCCCGATTTTCAGGATTGTAATTTGAGGAAATCTCTACATGGCTCTGTTCTAGACGTCATGGCTAACATTTGGTTAAAATTTCAAGAATTTAGGACATCATTTAATACATATAACACAATATGATTTCTAGAGAGCTTAAGGTATATAGAATCAACAAGCTAAATCATGATAGATTAAAAATCTGAAATAACAAATAGATAGCTTGCAACGAGTGGTTTACTACGACATACTGATTGTAGAATTTGAAACGTTGAGTTTAACAAAAATCAGCCTAAAAGAAAACTTTGGTGGCTAGAATAAAGAACACGATGGCAGAAAGCTTACCTTTGCTAACCTTTTTCCTTCTCTCTCTCTCTGGTAATTATCTTCTTTCTCAAGCAACCTTCCCAAATATATATAATATGCTTCTATACAGACATACTTACATGCGTACTTAGGTACACTAATCCATTTCCATTTTTTTCCAAATAGCCAAATTTAATTGGAGGATGTACATCACTATCCAAATGAATATTGCCTTAATTTTGCCTACTTATAATTACGCATAGATTAGTTAAAGAATGATTAAAGGTGGGCTTTGAACAAATGGACCGAAAGATTGGCCTTTAAATGAATATAATTATTGGGCTTGTAGAAATAAATTGAGTTTAAATTATTACATTGAATTAATTTCATTGGAAGTTAAAATGAAGTTCAAGTTGGACGATTTTGGTACTAAAATGATCTCATTAATATCTATTTTTATAATATGGATTCTAATATAAAATGGAAAACTGAACTAAGGTCGAGACTTTTCTTGGTCATATAATGTCTCTAGGCATATGATTAACTGGCCCAAATAATTTGAATTCTAATTTCATGAAAATTCTAGTTATAAATTAAATTTAAATACTAAATTTTCCGGGGTGTTACAGTCTATTATATCCATAATCTACACTTAATTTGTCTATCATATCCATAATCTGGACTTAATTTAAGGGTAAAGTAGTAATATATTATATTATATAATTAATTAGTCACATATAATATATTATATTTATTTCAATTTCTATTCCAATTCTTCATCCTCATCATATAAATTTTCATCAATTATTTCTCTATCATATCAACAATAGCAAACAAGAAAAAAATTAAAAAATATAATCTAACAGCAATAAAATATATTATATAATTAATTCAACACATAATATATCATATTTAATTTTATAATTTAAATATTAATTCAATATAATTGTACTATTATAAATTTTCATTCATCCATATGAATTAATTCTCCATCAATTACATCATCTATATAAATTACATCCGAATAAAGATATTGAAAAATAAAAGTTTGAATTTACAGACAGATTATAACTTAACACGATGATACTTAAGAAGTTCTCTATCAAAAATTAAGAATTTCTTCTCCATTAATCATTATATAATTAATTATTTAAATATAATATATTTTATTTATTTCAATAGTATTCTACTATTACAATTATTCAGTCACATCAATTAATTCTCCAACAATTATCTCTTCATTTTATCAATCATAGAAAAATAAGAAAAAAATAAAAAATATAATCCCAACGAAGAGATTGAAAAATAAAAACTTGAATTTATAGAAAGATTATAAACTAACCTCATTGTTCTTAAGAAGTTATTTGTCAAAAATCAAGAATTACATCTTCATCAATATTAATGATATTCCAATTCTTCACTCATATTAATTAATTTTCCACCAATTATTTCCCTATCATATCAACCATAGCAAACAAGAAAAAAAAATTAAAAAACATAATCTCATAGTAATATAATATATTATATAATTTATTCTCCACGTGTAATATATTAGATTTTATAATTTAAATATTATTTCAATAAAATTGTGTGCATAGTTTATATAAATTATATCCCAACGAAGAGATTGAAAAATAAAAAATTGAATTTGTGGAAAGATTATAAACTAACACCATTGTTCCTAAGAAGTTATCTGTCAATAATCAAGAAGTACATCCTCATCAATCATTAATGAAGGGAAAAAAGGATAAGAGGAATGGCATTCAATCAATGATTTGATTCATTCAACATAAGTTATTTAAGTATTTCTTAATAGAAAACATGTAATTTAATTGTGGTAACTACAATATGATGTATGTGTGTGTTTTGAATCATGTTATATGGTATGAAAGAAAATTGAAAAAAAAAGTTGGTTCTATAATAGACAATCAAAATGCTAAGTTTTAGTTTATTCATTGAAATTGATATGTTCCTTCTCATTCATATGATTAAAAATAGTCCCAATTAAATTTATTGAAACTAAACTTCTACTTCTTTATTTATGATCGGGCTCAAATAATGTTGACTGCACAAAGAAGACATGTCAGATGATATATGTTAAACTATTAGATCATATATATTAAAGTGATTGAAGAATACCTAAAAAAAGTCAATGATGAAGATAAATATAAGAAATTATTAATGTAGAAAATTTTGGGAGCTCTATTTTGAAAATTGCTAGACATGCAAAGTTTTAACAATATTGTTAATTTTAAAAAAAAAATCACAAACTTTAAATGAATTTATAATTTATGGTTGATTGGGAAAATAAATTTTAAATTATGGTTCAAATACTAGATTTCCTACCTTATTAATTTATAATTTGAGAAATTTAGAATATTGATTGGTTTGATAATTATATATAAAATATTTTATATTATATTATTCAGTTAATGTAGAATAGTTAATTAAATTCACGAGTGAAGGGAATGAATATTGCATAATTTTTTAGAATATGGATTATGTTGACAAACCATAATCATATGACTGAGAATAGATATAGTCCAATTATTTATAAAAAAGTTGAAATAAAAGAATTGAATATTTTCCCTTAGATTGAACTGCTAATTACTTAACATAATTCTCAAACTATTTAGCTAAATATAATATAGAACAATAATATAATACGTAATTATAAGTAGAAGTGTTATACATTAGGTTTTTATTTTTAATTTTATAGAATGGTATATATTAGATGTTTTTGTTGAGTGGGAATGGTTAAACTTAGTTAAATTGCACGCTTTTTCTGCTAGTCACTAAAAAAAGAAGCAAACTGTAATTAGAAAATCATTTGTGACATTCTTTGTTGTTGGTGAGACTTGAACTAGCTTTGATCTCAAACTATATCACTCCTTAAAAAAAACCCATAAATAATAAACTTAATTACCTATTTATGATAGACCTGTACCTTTTTTTTCCTTTTTGAGTAGAATAACCAATAAATTAAAAATAAATAAATATTACTAGTCCATAATTACTAACAAAAATAAAAGATTACCATATGATGTCAGGTCGTTTCAAAACATAACATAACATAACGTGTTTACTTTAAGGATGAACACTTGAGTTAATAAGTTGGCGACGCAATCAGATATCCTCTCGAGTGTTTGATTAATATACCAAAAACCCTCTACTTAGGTTGTTCAATCTCTCGATCGATCATTTCTCTCATGCCAGCACCACCATCAACACTGCTACATCTTGGCGATAATCGGGTTGCAGATGCTCTCCAGCTCCTTCATCTTGTCTTGAAATTCATCAGCCTCTGCAAGTTTGTTCAACTCTAGCCATTCTATGGTAGCCTCGAAAGCAGCCTCGATCTTCATCTTGTCTTCGGCTGGCATATTGGCTGCAATCTTGTCATCTTTGATGGTGTTCCTCATTCTGTAAGCGTAGCTCTCCAAAGCATTCCTCGCCCCAACCTTCTTCTTATGCTCATCATCTTCTACCTTGTACTTCTCCGGCTCCACCACCATCCTCTCAATCTCTTCCTTTGACAGCCTTCCCTTGTCATACGTGATGCTGATCTCATTCTTCTTCCCCGTCGCCCTATCTTTGGCTGACACGTTCAAGATGCCATTCGCATCAATGTCGAAGCATACATCGATTTGAGGAACACCTCTGGGCGCACGCGGTATGCCTAAAAGCACGAATTTCCCCAGCAGATTGTTGTCCCTTGATCTGCTTCTTTCGCCCTCGTACACTTGAATCAATACACTGGTCTGATTGTCCTTACTTGTGGTGAAATTTTTCTCCATCTTTGTTGGGGTAGTTGTATTCCTCGGTATCAATACAGTCATTACATCACCAAGCGTATGAATACCGAGTGACAACGGAGTAACATCCATAAGAACCAGATTCTGCACCTTCTCATTGCCTCCACCACTCAAGATCGCCGCTTGTACAGCAGCACCATAAGCTACAGCTTCGTCAGGATTAATGACCTTGCAAAGCTCCTTGCCATTGAATAAGTCCTGCAATAGCTGCTGGACCTTGGGAATCCTAGACGAGCCACCCACAAGAACAACCTCATGGACACTGCTCTTATCCATATTTGCATCCTTCAAGCATTTCTCAACTTGCTCCGTGCACTTCATGAATAAGTCCATGTTAAGGTCATCAAATTTAGCACGACTGATAGTCAAATAGAAATCAATCCCATCAAGCAACGACTCAATCTCAATTTTGGTTTGGGTAGTGGAGGAAAGAGTCCTTTTTGCCCTTTCACAAGCACTCCTCAGTCTCCTCAGAGCTCTCGGGTTCTTACTAATATCCTTCTTATTCTTCTTCTGCTTGAACTCCTTAACGAAGTGATCCACCATCCTGTTGTCGAAGTCCTCACCTCCAAGGTGAGTATCACCGGCAATAGCCTTCACTTCGAAAACTCCCCCCTTAATCCTGACTAGAGACACATCAAAAGTACCACCACCAAGGTCAAAAATGAGCACATTCTTTGCCTCGGAGCTCATATCTTTTTTATCCAGACCATATGCAATCGCTGCAGCAGTAGGCTCATTGATGATCCTCATAACATTAAGGCCAGCAATCAGTCCAGCATCCCTGGTTGCCTGTCGCTGAGAGTCGTTGAAATAAGCAGGTACGGTGATCACAGCATTCTTCACAATCGATCCAAGATATACCTCTGCAATCACCTTCATCTTGGTGAGCACCATTGAGGAGATCTCCTCAGCAGAAAACTGCTTCTCCTCCCCTTTGTAGCTTACTACCATCATAGGCTTGCCACCGGGGCCAGAAATTACCTTGAATGGCCACAGTTTAACGTCACTCTTAACCGTTGGGTCACTAAATCTGCGACCGATCAACCTCTTAGCATCTGCAACACATATTAAGCAACAATTAGTAATTGAAACTAATCAAGTGTGATTTTCAGATATTGGATCTTATTCAAGCATAACCATTAAAAGCGCAAACAGAAACAAAGGTAAAACTCTATCACCAAAACCTTAAAGAACGAGGTAATCTCAGCAGATAACCAAATCAGCTTGGATATCTTAATTGATTAGTAACATCATCATAATTCTGCTCATAACGTCAAACACCAAAACCTGAGACATGCAGATAGAAAATAATCTGGACTTGAACAGATTACACATAACACTCAGCAAGAATGTTAATTGAATCTTATTTCATACAATGCCATATGTGCTAATTTGCGTGCAATATGCCATGAGGGTATACATCTGTGTCCAGTAATAGTAACAATAGGCCATTCCATTCTGCAAACTGCGATAGGATGCATAGTCAAATACATGTATCAACTGCAGAAATAGGGTGAGATAGATGCAAAATCTAGTACATATATCAACTAAGACCACAAAATTGGGTAGTGGCTTTCAGCGATCACTGTGAAACATGTGATCGATGCTTGCATTTATATGAGCTCAATCATATAAAACCCTACGTTTTGAATAACGCAACAACTTCAGTGTTGGTGAGTTTAATTTCAACCGATTCACTAAAGTCTAAGACCATACGTTTTGAATAGTAAATGCATTAATAACAATGAAACAATCTACAGAAAGCATATATACAACATGGCAGAAAAGAATGCAACACCAAAAATCAAGATATAAAACTGGTAGGCGACAAATCAAATCATAAAGAGTCAATTAATTAACTGACCGAAAACAGTGTTGATAGGATTCATGTCGACTTGATTCTTCGCCGCGTCTCCGATGAGACGCTCGGCGCCGGTGAACGCCACATAAGACGGCGTCGTACGGTTGCCCTGATCATTGGCTATAATCTCAACACCGTCGTGCTGCCACAGTCCCACGCACGAATATGTCGTCCCCAAATCGATCCCAATCGCCGCTCCTTCGCCCTTTCCCTCCATAGATACGGAAAAAAAAGCAGAGAATTCGAATGCTTGTGGAAACCGTGAGAATATCAGCTGATTAACCCACAAGTGTAAGATAGCATGATCGAACTGAGCAAGATTTCTCGGTTTGATCTGTGTGAGAAAGTGTGATGTAATAGTTAGATTTGGGAGAGAGATTTTTGGAGAGAACATGAAAAGATCTTACAGTTGCGTCTCTCATACACCAAAATATATCATTTCCGATTCAGTCTCCTACTCCAAAGTCCAAACTTTTCTACGGTAGGTCTCTCTTGCCACTTGCAACTTGTTCGTAAATGGTAATGTCTCGAGAAAATTGTATTTTGCAAGTTGAAAGGTCGTCCGATTTTTCTATTTCAAATTTCATATTCCACTATAATGTCAATCATAGATTTTGTAAAAATAAAAAAATAATTATAACATAATTCATATTACTTCATATTTATCAACATCAAATTAAGATTAAAAAAATAAAAATTAGTTAATAAATTTGACAGTAAAAGTGTGAAACAAAGCCAAATTTTAAAAAAATTAGAATAAAAGAGTCATCGGCATTTAGACTAAGGTGGTAGATGTGTGTAGGTTTGGCCAATACACTCATACTGACAAGGTGGTGCTTGTACAGGCGATATATAGATGAGAAATAATAATCATCCATAGAAATAGGAATGTAGGAGAAACATGGTAATACACCTAAGTTAATTCAAATTATCAATTAAAAAACTCTCCCAAAATATTTTTCTCCTCAAATACAAATCGCATAGATTCATATTGTAATCTATGTGTTACACTACATGATGCATTTTTAAATTACAAATTTTTCTTATATTTTTTATTTAATTATTTTTTTGTGATTTAGTTTAATTTTACAATTTTTTTAGGGTTCACCCCACCCAATTAGGATTTTTAATTATTTTTTAGTATTTAATTTTCAATTAATAATTCATTATTATGGTTGATTATTTCAAAACTAAATTTTATGATTTTTAAAATTCATATTTTTTTGATAAATTTTATCTATGATTATTTATGTTATAATTAACTTTTATTTTGTAATAAATATTATTAAAATCATAAATTTGATAGAGAATGGTTCAAATGAGAACTCTTCCCTGGGAACTAGAAACACATCTAATCCGTCATGGCTTACATCTTGATGATGATAATTTAGTCAAATTTTGGTCAAATGAAATGTAGTATACTTGTAATTATACAATCTTAAGTAAACGAGGGTATTATGATAATTCAATAATTTTTATATTTTGAAACATGACTTTCTCTCTCTCTCTCTCCTCTTTCTCCTCTCTCCATTCACTCGTCTTTTTTTCCTCTTCCACTTTTTCTCTCTCTCTCTCTTCTCTTCTCTCTCTTCTCAATCTCTCTCATCTCCTCTCTCTCTTTCTTGTCCCACTCTTTTCTCTGTTTGTTTCTTTTGTAAATCATTCACTAAATACAAATTGAAAAAAATATAATAATTATTAATAATTTATTAAAATAATAAAATGTTATACCTATAAATGCATATAAGGTTAAGAAAGTTTTTTATGTGCAAAATCGAAATTGATGTTGTTGGTTCAGACATGACTTTGAATTTTAAGGGTTTCTTGATTTGTTTGTACACAATATTACTCATTTTAGATTAAATGCTATTTTTTGTGTAAATCGTCTGAATTAATTGTTTACCTTATTTCATCTTCTTCATATAATGTTGTTGATTGACGTATTCATCTTTTTTAATTATCTTGTACCTATTGTATTCAATTCTGATTTAGGTATTCATTTTTTTCGTCGATGATTCTATTATTAGTTGTAGTTCATACTATAATGACATATATATCATACTGGAATGGTTCATGTTTCATGCTAAAATGACATGAATTATGCTAATACTGATAATATCATTCAAATTTATTTTTGATATGTGTGGTAAATGGTGCTAGTGTGAGTTACATGTTGGATAAATTTCACAATAAACGAAAAGTCTTCAATTAAACAAAATTAACTTCATTCGCATTAATTTAAACATAATACTAATATGTAAGGTCATGCTAAAATATTTCATATACTATGTTAATATGAGAGTAGTTTAATGCTAAAAATTCATAAACACAATGTGTTTTTCATATCAAATATGAAATTACAAATTTTTTCATATTATTTCATTTAATATCTCACATGGCTTTGTTTATCCAAAAAAATATGAAAGAAAAATATAAAATATTCATTTTCAAGGGTTATTTTATTCTAGTTAGGGTTCATTATATCCCAATTAGAGCTTATTTCATAATTTATGTATTTTTTATTCTCATGCAATTTCGTCAAATAAAGCAATATGATGTTAATATGAACATATTTACATGCTATTAAGAACATATATCTATGCTAAAATGAATGAACAATACAAAAGTTATTACAAGTATATTTACATGCTATTCTCATGCAATTTCATCATGCTAAAATGAAAGCAACATAGTACTAATATGAACATATCACAATGTTAAAATGAACGAACAACACATATAATTGATATTATGAGTAAATTAACATGTTTTTCTCATGTAAATTAACATGTTTTATTTAAGATCTTGAATACATATGTTTATCCGAAAAATATGGATGAAAATTACAAAACATTAATTTTTAGGTTTATTTCATTTCAGTTAGGGTTTATTCCATTCAATTAGTGTTTATTTCATCCAATTTAGATTTATTCTACCCTAATTAGAGTTTAATTACATCCCAATTAGGTATTATATATGATAATTCAATAATTGTTGTGTTTTATTATTCTCATGTAATTTCGTCATGCTAAAATGATAATAATGTAATGCTAATATGAACATATAATCATGCTAAAATGAATAAACAACACATGTTATTAAGAGTAAATTTACATGTTATTTTCATGCTAAAATATCATATACACCATGTTAATAAGAAAGTGGTTGCTGGTTAAAACGTTATGGACGCAATGTTTTTCATATAATAGATCAAATTAAAGTTTTTTAATGTTCTTTCATTTAAGATGCCGCATACCTTAAGTACTCCTAAAAAAATATGGATGAAAAATATAAAATGTTCATTTTTAGGGTTTATTTCAACACAAATATGGTTAATTTTACCCCAATTAGGGTTTATTTCATTCAAATTATAGTTTTAGATCTTCCATGAAAAAATCATTTTTAATACTGAAAAATATCACTTCTAATACTATCCAGGTGCACATAAGACTTTCTGAAATGTCATATGCACCATACTAATATGAAAGTAGTTTATTATTAAATGATCATATAAGTTCCGAATTATACTAAAATGTCATATATATATATCATGCTAATATGCGAGTAGTTTCATGCTAAAACATCATAAACGCAATTATGTGAGTTATAGTTGGCCATACTAAGATGCTATATAGGTCGTGCTAAAATATTATATATATCATACTAATACAAATGTGGGGTTGCTCTGTATGAAAAATATGCCTGAAAATTAATTTTTTTATTTTTCATCTATTTTTTCAAATAAACATGTGCAATATGGATTTTAAATGAAAGAGTACGAAAAGTGCTTTAATTTGATATATGATTTGTGAAAATCCGATTAAAACAAGCAAGTTATGATTGTTTAAAGTTTCTACAATATTTGTATAAATATGCTGACATCAGCATCTAAATTTTGACACAAAAAAATCACCCCTCACTTTTGAAGTTTAATGTATTTACCAATATGACACCTCCTTTTTTTTTAAAAAGTTAAACATATTTACAAGTTTGTCACCGCTTTTTGTGTTAAATTTGAACCATATTGCATTGAGATCAAATTGTGTTGTTTGGATGAGTTCTCAGTTCCCACGTAAAGAAGGATTCTCTCTCTCTCTCTCTCTCTCTCTCTCTCTCTATATATATATATATATATATATAATATCAATTACATGAGATTATGATTCAAGCTTTTCTCCCATCTTTCGAAATTCTACCAAGTGAGAAGCAGTGAGGCTTGAATATTAATGCTGGATAGCCTTGATGTTTTGATGCATTAATTTTATTCTTGGAAGGAAATTGATCTATTGAATGTTAGCCTAAACCTGGCCTAAAGTGAACATTAATTATGTGCATAGAAGAAATTAAAGAGTAAAAAAAAAAAAAAAGAAGCAAGGATTGACTTCTTTTGGAAGTTCAGTGGGGTTTTTCATTTGGAGGACCCGAAATTTTGAACACTTGTGTGGTTTGTGGATGATTAGTTGATTACCGCCATTTTGATGCTCAGATGTTTTATTTATCAAAGGGACGATAATATTAAGTAGGTAGAGTAATTAATAACAAAAAGTGTCGAGAAGACCGTCCCTACAATCGGGAGATTTAACCTAACAATGAGGGTTAGAAAAATTATAAGCAATTCTGATGATGCGGTGTGTCAACACATTGGCGTGACAATGAATATGTTGCATATCAACTAAAATCTCAACACAATATATATATGTTAATACACTTAGCTTGTACTAACATATCTCATGGATGGGAATAAAAGTGATCACTTTAGTTCAAAGAATGACGGTCAAATAGCTAAAATTGATCGTAGTTTTTGAAGTAATATTTTTAAAATAACAATTATCATTTTTATAATCGGAATTATCATTTTAATGAAGCTGGAGATCTTCCATCTCTAAGTCTATGGAATGGGAGAGATTCATATTATTGGAATTTGGAAACAAAAGATTTATTTGGCAACTAAATATTTAATCTGGATAACTATTAACAAAAATAAAAGATCACGATAATATATATGATATCGTAGCAAAATCCTAATCAAAGTAAAAAAACTTAAAACTTGTATAAAGATAGAGGAAAATGTGCAAATAGCTAGCCCTGTGCCAGATATGGCTCGTTTGCTAGACAATATGGTATAAGATTGAATATGTTTGACATGAAATGTGTTTTATTGCTTAAGATATCAATATCATGTTCGTGTTGATGTATTAAAATATATATATAATATAGTGTTTGTTTAGATGTATTAGATTCTCTATAAAAAATCAATTCTTAAAATATTCTTTAATTAGTCACCATATATTAATTGGTTAAATATTCTATAATTAGATTTTTAATTAATGTATGCAATGTTATTTTAGTTTGTAATTTTTAATAATTATGTATAGTATTATATATCCCACCTACAGAATGTGATATGATATACCATATAAATGGTTAACACATGTCAAACCCTTGCATAATCATGGATTTTAATATTGCTAACAAACATAGTACATATTAGGACATAATCATGAACTCTCATAGTGCTAGCAAACATAGTATTACGATATTATAGATATCTATTATACCCTTATACTACCTAGCAAACAAAGTCCTTATAAGTGTGTGTGCAATTAACTTATGTCATCTAAAGAAATGGGATAAATTTCACTTTTGACCTCATTAAAATAGGGTCAAAACAGTTTTTTTAGTCCCAGAAGTTACTTTTTTGATCTCCAGATATTTTTCAATAATTTTGGTCTCATAAGATATTTTCCCGATAATTTTAATCCCAAAGTAACAATTTTGGTGAATTTGATATATGTCTCATGCATATGAAAACAAACAATATGCGTTCCAAAATCCAAGGCATCATGTCATTCTATCTAAAATCAATTTGTGTTGTCTAATACACTAAAGATCTCAGTTAATTTGGGACTAAAATTGTCAAAAAAATATCTTATGAGACTAAAATTTTCAGAAAAATATCTTAGGTCCAAAATTGTCGAAAAAATGTCATTTGAGACCAAAAAAGTAACCTGCGAGGCTACTCCAAAGAAATGTATACACATATTGGTTCAGCTTTTAGCGTGGATAGTTATTGAGCCAAATTGAAATAGCTCCCCACGTAAGGTGGTTTTTGTACGTTTTCCCATAAAAAAATATTAAAGCGTATGAGATAATGAGGTTGGCGAGACAAATAAATATTCTCACAGTTTCTACATACGCAATATTCGATTCTCTGCTATATATTTTTTTGAACGTTTGAAATATTTGGCGTTGTAGCGCTGTTTGTTGGTGGTGTTGTGAGTATCTATGTCGGGAGCGGCGATTGGTATCGATTTGGGGACGACTTATTCGTACGTTGAGATTATACCCAATGATCAGGGCAACCGTACGACGCCGTCTTGTGTGGCCTTCACCGACATCGAGCGTCTCATCGGAGACGCCGCCAATAGTCAAGTCGATATGAATACTACCATCAACACTGTTTTCGGGGCCGTAAGTCAATTTAGTCTTCTATTATTTCTTACTTTTATCATCCGTCTTTGCATGCAATTGTGTACCGGTGTTTGGGTGGCATATCTTGGATTTACTGTGAAAGATATGTACTAGTTGGGCTAGGCCCATCTACTAGTTTATCTAGTAATAATATGACAATATTGTGTTAGCCCATTTACTAGGTTTATGGGCTCCCAAACCCAATAAGATTGGCAATCTTATACTTATGCAACGTGTCTACCTTTGGAAGAAGGGGCAGACACGGTTTCTTCTTTTTTGTGAAGAAGACTCTTTTCCACATGATTAATTTTTCCTAGCATTTGAGAATCTGTAGAACACAAATGCTTGGAGCTTGCTATCTGGATTTGCAGTCACGTGGACTACTTAGTCTTGGATTGATTCATCTTGCCTCCGATTCAACATACCACAGGAGAAAGGTGAGTTCTTTCTCTATGCTTATGGTTCATGAATCTAACAGATAAATCTTGATCCGGATTATAGATGTTAAGCTTCTGCTGTGTTCCAATCTACAATTACCAACAGACTGTGCTTGCTTATTTCAATGATTCTCAGAGACAGGCAACCAAGGATGCTGGACTCATCGCTGGCCTTAATGTTATGAGAATCATCAGTGAGCCTACTGCTGCTGCTATCGCTTATGGTCTGGATAACAAAGCTCACACCATTCGACAAGAAGAAGATTGAGGATGCTATCCACACTGCCATACAATACTCCAAGATGTATCATGCTCATTAATTCAACTACTACATTATATTATTTCTAATTTGATGCATGGATTTTGTTTATGTTAAACAAGAACATTTTTGTTTAAGGTTAAACAAGACAAAATGAAGGAGCTCGCGGAGTCTCTACAACCTTCAATTCGTGCCCCGCTATGTGTTGGCTTTATAATGGGATTTAATTGCAAACTTTAATTTGTTCATTTGATATGCATAAAATGTTGGAAAATTAAATGTAATAAATTGAGTTGTGTCTTATTTTATTCAATTTTTAGTGATTATGCCATTTAATTTTGGAGAAATTAAATAGTGTACTATTGATCTATATTGGACTATTGGTAGTAGATAACTGTAGTGTTTTTATTTTCTCAAATCAAATTTTTGGTAAATGAGAAATTAAGTATTGAAGTTGGTCACATAATCCGGCATTTATGGAATGTGGGAAAATGTGCTTTAGTCACATTTAATAATCCACATTGAATTCTTGGAACTGGAAGAGTTAAGTGGGTCCGACCCTCGGCTGCAATTGGACGGCTCCTAACCTCCTGCAAACATTCAAATCTGTAACTCCGCACCTGGAGTTGAAAGAGTTAAGTGGGTTTGATCCACATGTGCCCTTGGATGGCTCAAGCAGACATTTAAATCTGTAATTTCCCATCTGAACTGGAAGAGCTAAGTGGGTAAGTGGATTTTTAATCATTTTCAGTTCTAGTAGCATTGTAATACCGTTACATATAAAAATACAACTAAACTACTGCATGTTGCTAAAGAGTAATACACTCCTAGCTATAACAAGATTCATTTTTTATTTTTATTTTTGGTAGAACATATTTTGAATTCTATTTAAAATCAACACAAACAAGAATAAATAATTGATAGTAAATGATGGGATAAAATCCACTAATCCACTTTTCATGTCCTACTATTGTGTTCAATTATGAAATTTAATATTTTAAAAATATTTATTACAAAAATAAATTTTATTATAGTATTACAAATCAGAATCAACATTTATTGCTAAAAGTTAAAATTTTAAAAAATTATATACCCTAATTTTGGAATAATCAATCATATTAATAAATTATATTAACTAAAAAATAAGAAATAAATATTAAAAAATAAATATAAACCTTAATTGGGTGGAATGAACCCTAAATAATAATTATAAAATTAAATTAAGTCATAACAAATTGAAATTGAAGAAAAAAATTGATGAAAATCGAATAAAAATCAAAATGGGACACCGAATGAGATAGAGAAATGTGGGATAGCTAGAATATTTCATTTTGTAAATGATAGTATAGAGATAAACACCAACTTATTCCTACTAATTTAGATTTTTTGGATGTATTATTATTATTATTATTATTATTATTATTATTATTATTATTATTTTCTAATATGTGTCGTCAATGTGATTATATGTAGCTATATATATTGTATGATTTTACGAAAATGACTCGCGCGCTCATTAAATAAGATTGAGAATATAATATCACCTCTGTTGATTTGGATACCGCCGAATCCGAGATAGAATTGGAAGAAATCCTGCCAAAAAAAAATCACTATGAAATTGAGTAATACTAGAAAAGATATCGATACGCCTTTAGATCTGGTTACAATTAAATGCAACCTTGCATTGTAATTTAATTAATTAGTGCATATATAATACAATTTTATTCATGGAGATATGGCAATGCGTAGGGCCGGCGTGAATACAGTGACCATAGTACGCTTTTTTGAACCCGTATTTTGAATCTCCTCAATACCACATAGTCCATAAGTTGAGTATGTGAGTAAAAAAAAAATACATGTACTTGTTCTTATACCCACTTAGATACGGGTGAAATTTCATGTTACACTTTTTCGTGTTTTACCCGTGTTACATTATTAAATTTAAAATTTTAATTATATTTATTATAAAATAAAAAATAATTATAATATGAATAATCATAGTCAATATTTATCAACAAAAAAATTGAGTTAAAAAATTATAAAACATAATTTTGAAAAAAAAAATTAACCATAATAATGAATTATTAATTGAAAATTAAATATTAAAAAATAATTATAAACCCTAATTGGGTGGGGAAAACCCTAAAACAATCATAAGATTAAATTAAATCACAAAAAAAATAAAATTGAAGAAAAATATAAGAAAACTCGTAATTTGAAAATGTAATACGGAGTGTAACACAAAGAGTGTAACAGGAAATTCTATGCGCTTAGGGATTGAAATTTCATGTTACACTTTCTGTGTTACACTCCGTGTTACAACTTCAAAATTACAAGTTTTTCTTGTATATTTTTTTCTTCAATTTTATTTTTTTATGATTTAGTTTAATTTTATAATTATTTTTAGGGTTCACCCCACCCAATTAGGGTTTATAATTATTTTTTAATATTTAATTTTTTATTTTTAATTAATAATTCATTATTATGGTTTATTTTTTAAAAAATTATGTTTTATAAATTTTTAATTCATTTTTTTATAAATGTTGATTATGATTATTTATGCTATAATTAATTTTTATTTTATAATAAATATTATTAAAACCATAAATTTGATAATAAACATGGAATGAAACACAAGAAAGTGTAACAGGACCACAATTAGATATTCTGAAGGTTTCTTCTACATTCTCTGCTATGCTATATATTTCTTTGATAGTTTGAAATTTATGGCGGGAGAAGGCGAAGGAGCGGTGATTGGGATCGATTTGGGGACGATTTATTCGTGCGTAGGAGTGGCAGCACAGCCGCGTTGAGATTATAGTTGATGATCAGGGCAACCGCACGACGCCGTCTTATGTAGCCTTCAGGCTTCAATGACACTGAGCGTCTCATCAGAGACGCCGCCAACAATCAAGTTGACACTAATCCTATCAACACTGTTTTCGATCAGTTAAGTTACTCTTCTTTCTATCATTTGTTAATTTTATCGTCTTTTGATTTCTGGTTTTACATCCTTTTCTGCCATGGTGTGTATGTGCTCTCCATAGATTCGATTAATTATACACTGTAATTAATTAATTGTGTTAGTTATTGTGGCCCATTATGTTGAAGCCGTTGTGTGGACCGGCCCAACTCCACTTAAGTAGCTCAGCTACAACTACCCGAGCCCAACTACCTCAACCGCTTACTGATTGTAACCCTAACTGTGTGCCGCCCTATATATATGTTGCTTGGTGTACTGTTACCCCTACTTCTCATTTTACTGCGTGTTCCAGACAGTTCTTGAGAGAGAGAGAGAGAGCGCGATACTGTTCAAGGTAAACTTGAGTGTTTTCCTTCTTCTTCTTCGTGAGATCCTCTTCTTCTCTACCATCTTCTGGTCTAGAGTAGACTCCACTCTCTGTGTGGATCTACTGTTTCTCTCTGGGTTGAGTTATGGGGCTAGGGTTTGTTTGTAGCGTGAGGAGGCTGTGTATGACTTGGGTTGTTGTCTCTTTGTGAAGATCTCCGATCTGTGGTCGCCTGTTTGTTCTTCGCTGAGCCTGGGTCTCGTTCTAATCGGTAGGCGTTACTGAGCCATTCGTTTCTTCATCCTCATGGCTGAATCAACCGGTAAATATAGGAGAAAGACGCTCGGAGGTGGCGGAGCTGATACCCAATAGTGGTATCAGAGCCACTAACCGCTACCTCCGCCGTCCTTCGTCGGTGACAGCTCGTCTTCGCATTTGAAAATGCGGTGGTAAGTCAGAGTACCCTCTCCTAGGGCTCTGCTCTGGTAAAGCAGCTGGAACCTCTTGTATTTTCAATTTCTAGTGCCGTGAGGGGCTATAGGCTTGGTTTCTGGTAATTGTCTACGTGTTTTCTTCTTTTTGCGCTCTAGATCTATATTTGTTCATGGTTTTAGGGTTTTCTGTAGTTCTGTTTCCGCTGTATCTTGATTATCTCTGTTGCGTTCTTCTATAGATCTGTGTGAGTGTGTTGGTTTTCTTTAAGGATCTGAAAGATCCTTGTGTCGAAGTTCTTGAGAACTTACGGGATTTGTAAAATCCCTGAGATTTTGGACATGGTGTTGAGTAAAACCTTGTGCCCTCCGCTAAGTGAGTGTTGCAAACTGAGTAATCCTCTCACTGTGAAGGGTCTGAGGTTTCACTGGCTGTATGCGTATGTTTTGGTGTGCATCTTAGCCGTGAGTTTTTCCAAAATAACTTTTCTGTGCTTATTCTTGCCTTTGTGGGTGTTTTTGGTGTTCTGGTGGAATAATAGCCACTAATTCCTTTGGTATTGTTCCTTTTAATGGTAAGAATGATTTTAGCATCTGGAAACAAAAGATGAAATGTGTGTTAATTCATCAAAAAGTTGCTAGAGCCATTGATCAATCTTGTGCTACCACTGAAACTGCTGAAAAACGGACTGAAATGGATGAAATTGCATGTTCTAGTATCATCTTGAGCTTATCTGACTATGTGATTAGAAAAGTAGGTGACATTGAGTATGCTAAAGATCTGTGGGATAAACTTGAAAATTTGTACACTGAAACCTCTTTTACTAGCCGAATGTATCTGTTGGAAAAGCTTTTTAAGTATAAATTGGACTTGTCTAAAGATATAGATGAAAATATTGATAGTTTTACTAAGCTTGTCCAATATATTAAAAGGGTTGGTGATACTACAATTGATAATTACACAAACATTGCTTTGATAAATGCTATCCCTGACTCTTACTCTGATGTTAAATCTGCTATTAAGTATGACAGAGATAATGCCTCTGTGGATGTGATTATAAGTGCTTTAAAATCTAAAGAGATAGATTTACTTGAACATGGGGGTAGTAATTCTCAAGAAAAGGCAATGAATGTGAGAGAGAGGACTAAGAATAGGTCCTCTGATAATTCTGAAAATGGTGGTAAGAAAAAGAAGGGTAAAAGTATGTCTAAATCTAGAAATGGCTCTAGAAAATGTTATAATTGCCATGAACCTGGTCATTATGCAAAAGAATGTCCTAAGCCAAAGAAAAATAACAAGAATAAGAATAGCAATGAGAATGAAATGGCTAATGTAGCTACTGGAGACAAACTTGGTGATTGTTTCATGGTTGCTGATTCTAATTGTTTGTGTATTAATTCTGCAAACTCTGTGTCTGATTCTATGAGTGAATCTGAATGGCTTCTAGATTCTGGCTGCACTTACCATATTACACCATTTAAGAATCTATTTTCTTCTTTTACTCAAGTTGAAAATAGTTTTGTGTCAATGGTAAATGAAAAGAAATGCAGAGTGGTTGGAATTGGAAATTTTTGCTTAAAATTTGATAATGGCTCTTCTATTACTCTGAGAAATGTTAGATATGTGCCTGAATTATGCTATAACTTGCTATCGTGTGCCGCTTTAGAAGAAAGTGGGCTTGAGGGAAGGTGGGGAAATGGTCAAATGAAAATTTTGAAAGGTTCCTTGGTGATTTTCAAAGCTGAAAAGAAAAATAATTTGTATATTTGCAAAACCTTACCCTCTGAGCCTGCTACATCCTCTGTGAATGTTATGAGGCATGATAAAACTGTGTTATGGCATAATAGACTTGAGCATATGAGTAATAAAGGGCTTGAAATTCTGAAAAAGTCTGGTGTGTTTGGTTCTGATTTGATTTTCAGTATGCCTTTATGTGATGCTTGTATTTTAGGCAATCAACACAAAGTTCAATTTCCTAACTCTGTATCTCATACATCTAAAAGTCATGATATCCTTGAGTATTTGCATGCTGATGTTTGGGGTCCCTCTAAAGTTCCTACTCATGGTGGGAACAGATTTTTCTTGTCCATTATTGATAGGGCTGTGCAAACGGTCGGTCCGGTCCAAGACCGGACCGAATAGACCGATTGTTTTTTTTGGACCGGATCGACCGAAATGAGATATAGGACCGGACCGAAGACCGACCGAGTTTTCGGTCGGTCCGACCGAATTTTTTTTTATTATTTTCATCTAAGCATGGAATACCTGATTTCAACATAGTACTTTCATTTTATAGCTATACAAATACAAGTAAATATTATTTGATTAAAAAAAATCAAGACAGAAGCTCCAAATTTATATGCATGTAATTCTCAAAGACTCAAACATTCACAAACATCTGCTATTGCCCATTTAATTCAAGAAAAGTAAATAATAATAAAATTTAGAAAATCCATTAATCAAGCAGTCAAGTTTCACAACTAAATGTTGCAGCAAAAGTAAATAATAATAAAATTTAGAAAATCCATTAATCACTCATTCACAAGGCTTGCTTCAATACTTTTGATGCCTACAAAAAAAAAACACACACATAAAAAAATCATTAGACAATTAATTAAGATGCTAAAATAGTAAAATCAAAATAAAAGTAAATAAAATAAAAACCTTCTTCATGTTGGAGAATGCTCTCTAAATCTTCTTTAATTGATTTGGGTTGATTTGAACCTCTTAACCAATCTTGGGCACATAAAAGACCCTCTACAATTTTAGGAGTTAAAGAACTCCTAAAAGGATCAAGAACCCTATTTCCAGCACTAAATACAGATTCCGATGCAACGGTAGAGATAGTCATTGCCAAAATATCACGAGCGATGAGTGAAAGAATGGGAAACCTTAAGTGGTTAAGCTTCCACCACTTCAATAGGTCGAAATCATGCATCTCCCCATCAAGAGGGTCTTCTTTAAGGTAGACATCAATCTCATTTTTTCTTACATCTTCATTTCCATGCCTCATCCTCTTGTACATGTCTCCCATGGTGGTTACACTGTATAAAGGTCCAAAAGATTGAACTTGGCTTGATGATTCATTAGTAGTGTTGCTGGCACCACTACTACCAGGCCCACCACTTTGAGTTTGAGGTTGATATATTGATTTATAATCATCAAATAATGCATCCATGTCAAGCCTCAACTCATTTGCTAGCTTCTTACCCTCTTCAACTCCATACTCATTTTGCAAAACAAACTCAACAAAACCAAACTTATATCTAGGATCAAGAACAACTGCCATAAATATAAGCTTGTTCATCTCTTTAAAATCTCCCCAGTACTTATCATATTTCAACCTCATCTTTTGCCCCATTGATTTCACAGATTTATCATCACTATGAACCCATTCATCCAACAACAATCTCACTGTGCTAATCTCATGAAGAAACACATTAGACGTGACATGAGAAACTCTAAGTGTGAGATGATAAAATACCAATAAAATCTCTGACATCTTCTTAACAATCTCCCAATCAACAAATGTAGGCACCCCATCAGCTAGATCATTCTTAAAATGAGGATCTTTAATATCATATAGCTCAAATGCTTTTTTAAACTTGAGTACAACACTCAACATTAAATATGTAGAGTTCCACCTAGTACACACATCAAGACACAACATGATATTGCATTCAATGCTTTCCTCTTCACAACATAGTTTGAATCTAGCCATTCTTTGTGGGGAGTGCCTCACATATCTGACAACATCACATACTTTCTTGATCGATGAATTTATTTTTTTTAGACCATTACCCATAATTAAATTCACAACATGAGTAATGTACCTCATATGAAGATGTTTCCCTTTCACAAAAGTACAACCTCGATTACTCAATTTCACCTTTAAATAGTTAAGACAAGTATCATTTGATTTTGCATTATCTACTGTGATTGCAAACACCCTTACAATCCCCCCATTCACGCAAGCAATTCTCAATTGCTCTACCCATTTCATCACCCTTATGACTATCAACAGTGCAAAAATTGATAATCTTTTTGTTCATTATCCAATCTTGATCAATGTAATGGGCAGTGATGCACATATAGTTAAGATTCTGAATAGATGTCCACGTATCAGTAGTAATGCAAACAGTTTGCCTAGATTTCTTGAAATAGTCACGCAACTATACCTTTTCATCTAGGTATAGTTGATAACAATCCCTAGATACAGACCATCGTGATGACATTTTAAACCGAGGCTGTATAGTCATCACAAAGTTAATAAATCCTTCCCCGTGCACAAGTCTAAATGGAAGTTCATCCCTAATAATCATTTCAATCAATTTCAATCTACATGCATCTTGATCAACTTTCCAAGTAGTAAGATTACCCATTTTCACTTGCCCCCTCACCTATAGGCTATAATGACAATTCAGATTGCTTAGAGCTCTTATTATGTGGATTAAACTTGCAATCTTTCATGTGACGCTTCAAACTACCAGTCCCATTCTTAATTGAATCACAAAAATAGCTCTTAGGACAATAGTTGCACTTGTCTTTTTCTTTACCATCAACGGTAATTCTGGTGAAGTGATCCCACGCATCAGACCATGGCTTTCTTGGCCTCGATTTCACTTTCGCCTTCCTTTTACCCTTTTCCTTCACAATGGAAATTGATTCCTCCCCCGTTTGTGTCGTCGTCGGGATATCATTCTCAGTTGTTGGCTTCTTCTTCACTCATTTCATCATCAAAATCCATATCTTCATTCTCTTGCATTTGAGACATTCTAATTACAGAATTCCTACAATAAATAGTATAGATGAAAATCTCAAAATCACAAATTGCATTAACAAACTAAACTAATTAACATCTTATGGACATAAATATTACCACTACCAGACTACAAAATTTTATCCCCATTTTATTTTATCTCTGCAGTCTACACAAATTTCATACACTTAAATGTATCATATCATCATACCTTTATTATAATCAATACCCCATCTGCTTTCCAGCAGTGCCGAAGTATAGCCAAGAATTAAATAGGACTCAGAAGAAACTCCATTATAAGAGTACTGAGAAATCATTCATGTATCTGTTGTGATGTGGAATTTAAATTCTTTGATATACTATCTTTCCACTACTTCGTGATGAACTGAGCCCGTTTGAGGTCATATTCCTGTTCTTTTAAAAAATATATATTTTAGACTAGCAAAATAAATTTAAAGAATTGCCATCTATTCGTATTTCCTGGAGTCAATTTGATAACCATTTATACCTTTTTAAGATGGCGGCTTGACATTTAGTAGCAATCATTATAATTATAATTTTTGGAGTAAAACTTCATCAGCTCTCCTTTGTAATGAGCAGCTTATTCTGCAACCTTTTCCATATGTTTTTCTTTGATTTATTCCTACGCATTATGCTGTCACTTACCACTTTTATCCCCATTTGATTCTATCTCCACAAAACTTATAAATTAAATAAAAACTACTTAAGTAACATAAAATTGAAAAAATTATACACAAACAAATCTGCCTGACGAGGCCACGAACATGAATATACAATTTCAAAATTTGAAGAAATATTTGACAGAATGAAAAGAAATCTCGAAAAAATGGGTCAAAGAAATCTTGGCCATATTTGTACCTACTGGGCTGCTGGTTGAGTCAGCTGAGGGCTGACTAACGGCATTTGTGGACGGAGGGTGGGTCGACGGAGAGAGGGTCGATAGAGGGTGAGATCGGCGTCTGTAGAGGAAGTCGGCGTCTTCTTCACTTTTTACTAGTTGCTTTAGTTTTTAGAATTCAAATATCAATCAACTGAATTAAGTGATTAACTATATATCTATAATCCATAGATATGACTATATCTAATATACTAATATTATATATATAATTATAATATATATATAATTATAATATATATATATATATATTAATTAATCGATGGAGACTTATCACTAGACAATATAATATTAATATATATATAATTATTAATAATACAATAGTTTCATTCGGTCGGTCGGTCCGTCCAAATTCACTTTTTCCTTGGACCGGACCGACCCGACAAACTATTCAGTCCATAACATTTGGGACCGGACCGACCAAATGGCCCAATTTTCGGTCGGTCCGGTTCGGTCTTCTCGGTCCGGTCGGTCCTTGTACAACCCTAATTAGTGATGATTACTTTAGGAAAGTTTGGGTGTTCTTAATGAAGCATAAATCTGAAGTTATTGATAAGTTCAAAATATGGAAAACTCAGATTGAAAACCAAACTGGCAAGAAAATTAAGACCCTAAGAACTGACAATGGATTAGAATTTTGCAATACTCAAGTTGATGATTTATGTGTTAAATCTGGTATAAAAAGGCATAAAACTGTTTCTTACAACCCTCAACAAAATAGGGTTGTAGAAAGGATGAATAGAACTTTATTAGATAGGGTGAGGAGCATGTGTGCCCTCTCTGGTATGTCTAATAAATTCTAAGGTGAAGCAGTTTGTACTGCTTCCTACTTGATCAATAGGTCCCCTTCTGTTCCATTAAATGGTAAATGTCCTGAATCAGTGTTTAATGGTAAACATATTGATCTATCAAATATAAGGGTGTTTGGTTGTGTAGCTTTCATGCATGTGAAAAATGATAAGCTTGAACCTAGATCCCAAAAATGTGTTTTCTTGGGATACCCTGAGGGAGTTAAAGGGTACAGACTATGGGTGAGAGATGTTCCTGGGTTTAAAACTGCTATTAGCAGAGATGTTGTGTTTAATGAAACATGTTTCCCCTGTTTGTCTGAACCCCAGCCTGCTACTACTGTGAATGATCATGCCCCCATTGTTCCTTTTGAGGTGGAGCCTTTGAATGTTTCTGTGCATGTTCAGCCTGTTATTATGCACAATGATGATATTAATTCTGAGCATGAGTCTGAACATGAAACTAAGTATGAATCTGAGTCTGAACCTGAATCTGATGAGCATGCTAATCACAACAGTGAGCCTGAAAACCTTGATGATTATTTGTTGGCTAGAGACAGGGTGAGAAGAACCATTAATAAGCCTACTAGATATGTTGATACTGAGTGCAACTTGCTTGACTTGGCTTTTATTGTGTCTGAGTCTCTAGATAGCAATGAACCTAGTTTTTAAAGAAGCTCTTAACTCCAAAGATGCTAATAAGTGGTTAATTGCTATGCAAACTGAGATGAAATCATTGCATGTTAATAAAACATGGGAGTTGGTTCCAAAACATGCTCATGCTTATGTTGTTGATTGCAAATGGCTATTTAAAATCAAAAGTGAATTTAATAATGTCAGATTTAAGGCTCGATTAGTTGCTAAAGGCTTTACTCAAAAGGAGGGGGTAGATTATACTGAAGTATTTGCTCTTGTGGTCAAGTTCACTACTGTTAGAATAATGTTGGCTTTAGTTGCTCAATTTAATTGGGAATTAAAACAAATGGATGTAACTACTGCTTTTTACATGGTGATCTTGATGTTTCCATCTACATGCATCAACCTGAGGGCTTTGTTGATTATGATAAATCTGACTATGTGTGCTTACTAAGGAAATCCTTGTATGGGTTAAAACAATCTCCAAGGCAGTGGAACTTAAAATTTGATCAGTGTATGAGGTCTTTGAAGTTTCATAGAAGCAAATTTGATCATTGTCTGTACTTTAAAGAAACCTCTACTGTTCCTATGTTCCTTTTGATTTATGTTGATGACATGTTGTTAATCAGTCCTTGTCTCAAGTCTTTGAAGCATGTTCAATCCTGTCTATGTGAAAATTTTGAAATGAAAGACTTGGGAGATGCTAAGAAAATACTTGGCATGAACATAATAAGAGACAGAAAGAACAATACTCTTGTGTTAAATCAGACTTCATATGTTGAAAAGATTTTGAGTAAGTTCTCTATGTCTAAGGCTAAAGGTGTTAATGTTCCTTTAGCTGCTCACTTTGTGTTAAGTAAAGAACAATCCCCTAAGACTGTTTCTGAGATGAATGACATGAAAAAGGTGCCCTACTGTAATGTAATTGGTTCTGTAATGTATCTTATGGTAAGCACTAGACCCGACATTGCCTATTCTGTAAGTTTTTTGAGCAGGTACATGTCCAATCCTGGTGTAACTCACTGGGAAACATTAAAATGGTTGTTAAGATACCTTCAGTCATCTTTGCATGTGGGTTTAAAGTTTTCTAAGTGTGTCAAGGGTGTTCAATTGTGTGGTTATGTGGATTCCAATTATGCTAATGACAGAGATAATAGGAGGTCAACCACCTCTTATGTTTTTACTTTGTGTGGGCCATGCATAAGCTGAAAATCTCAGCTGCAACACATTGTTGCACTTTCTACCACTGAGGCAGAGTATGTTGCTATTACAGAAGCCTTCAAGGAAGCCCTGTGGCTGAAAGGAGTTTTATCTGAAATTGGTTTTCTTCAAAAGAATGTTGTTGTGTTTTCAGATAGCCAATCTGCAATTCAATTGTGTAAAAACCCTGTTTTTCATGATAGAACCAAACATATAGATGTTAGGTTTCATTTTATTAGGGAAGTTGTTGAAAGTAAAAATGTTTTACTTGAAAAAATTCCTTCTGAAGTTAACCCTACAGATATGGGTACAAAATCTTTACCTCTTGAAAACCATGCTAATTGCATGAAGATTTTAAATTTTGACATAGGTTAAGCTTTAGATTGCTTTCTGTTTTAAGTCTTTGAGAGTTGATTTTATGTGTTGATTTTGCTCTCAAAGGCTGTAGCCTAGTAGTTTCTTCGGTTTGTCCCTTGGTGATTACCTGGTTATTCCCTATGATCTATGTGATCAGATTCAGACTATGTGTTTGAAACTATCTTACTTATAGTTATGCTGTGTGATCTCTATAGGTGAGATGGATGGCAATGAACCCTACAAGTGATGGCTCTAGCTCAAGCGATGTCAAATAGGCCAAGGTGGAGCTTGTTAGTTATTGTGGCCCATTATGTTGAAGCCCAACTCATTGTGGACCGGCCCAACTCCACTTAAGCAGCTCAGCTACAACTACCCAAGCCCAACTGCCTCAACCGCTTACTGATTGTAACCTAACCGTGCGCCGTCCTATATATATGTTGCTTGGTGTACTGTTACCCCTACTTCTCATTCTACTGCGTGTTCCACAGAGTTCTTGAGAGAGAGAACGATACTATTCAAGGTAAACTTGAGTGTTTTCCTTCTTCTTCTTCTTCTTCTTCTTCTTCTTCTTCGTGAGATCCTCTTCTTCTCTACCATCTTCTGGTCTAGAGTAGACTCCACTCTCTGTGTGGATCTACTGTTTCTCTCTGGGTTGAGTTCTGGGGCTAGATTTTGTTTGTAGCGTGAGGAGGCTGTGTGTGACTTGGGTTGTGGTCTCTTTGTGAAGATCTCCGATCTGTGGTCGCCTGTTTGTTCTTCGCTGAGCCTGGGTCTCGTTCTAATCAGTAGGAGTTACTGAGCCATTCATTTCTTCATCCTCATGGCTGAATCAACTGGTAAATACAGGAGAAAGACGCTCGGAGGTGGCGGAGCTGATACCCAACAAATCGGTTGAAAACTCAACAAACATTAATGAGCGACATTCATAAACAATTGTGGAGATTACTTTCATTGTTTTCGAATGTTGGATTGTAAATATTATTTAATTACTAGTATAGCTTAATCTGTTGTGTTCAGAGTGAGCTGAAAATGTGGCCATTATATTCAACGTCATTCCTGAGCAGATCTCTTCAAGCGACAACAACCAGCTGCTGGGGATGCGCAGAGTCGACATTGACTGGGAAGATGAAGATGATCAATATCACTATCGCCAATAACAAGGGAAGAGATTGATGAGAGGATGGTATAAGTTGGAAGATGAGGAGCACGTGAACAAGGCTAAGCCCAAGATTGAATCCAATAAGCTCCCAGGCCCCAGCAGCAGATGACAAGAAGAAACGTATGTACAAACTTTAGTTTTGCATTTGTAGCTGCAACCATTTTCCAATTTATTCGCACTACTCATCTTCCATCTACCAAAAAAAAAACGCCTAAAGTTGTTTTGGCAAATGACATCTTTTATTGCATTTCTCTTTCCACCTAAATTATGTTAAATGGACTAAAACATAAGCACATTATTACAAAATATATTTAGTCAGCTTTCGATTTTAAATTATTTGGCCTAAAAAATTGTTTTTATATATTCACCATATACTTGGTTAATTAATTATTTAATTGGATCGTTATTTTAAAGGTTCGACCTCAAATCAATCAAATGTATGCAATAAATATCTATATAATATATAATAACGAAACTGTGACCGGAAATAGAAATTATAAATTTTCCCGCTCAAATGACATTTCTATATATAAAAGTTACTAATGTAATTTGTAAATAATTAATTACTTAATTTAATATAACTATATATATTAAATATATATGTATATATATCAAGTCAAATGTGCCTAATATGTGCGTTGAATATATATAGCGCAACAATCCGCATAATATGAAGACAAAAACAACTAAAATTGATTTAATTATAATTTACCTTAATTAGATGCACTATTTTATAATCGAATATCTTATCATGTGTAATATTTTTATATATTTATAGAATGGATGATAAAGAGTAACACAAAGGATCAAAGGATTAATTACACAATCTTCTTCTAAAACATAAAAATTAAAACATCTATGTAATATTTGGGTTAATAAATTGTTAGTCTAAAATAATATAAATTATTTTTGGAATTAAACATTTTTACACCAACTAATCACAAAAAAGTTATTTGTACTATAATTGGTCCTAATTTTATTTTGTTTTAAAAAGGTATTTAAACTTTTTATTTGAAGTGAGTTTCTTAAAACTTAGTAATTTTATAATTCTCGCATGTCTCTTGAGAGAAGAAAAATGGTTCCAATCAATATTTACATATGAAATTACAAATTGTGTTCATTCATGAATTGCTATCAATCAAAATGAAAAAAAACATCCATCATACTAATTTGACGAGAAAAACCGCACTGCATAGTGTCAAGATTTAAAAAACGAATCATAGAATAATCAATTGCGCCGGAGGTGGAGGAGATTCAAATGTCATTTTAATAAGATTTCCAATCAATTTTTCTATCTTTTGATAATTTGAATATAAGATGTTTGTTTAAATGCCGGTTAATTTTCATCTTGGAGAGATGAGTCTTTTTTTTAAAGACAACATTGTAAATATCTAAATATTTATATAATGTTTGTCTATTTGATTTTTATATTGTTGAGATTGGTAGTTCAAAGCAATATGTATGGAGTGCAAGTTTGAAGTATCATTACGAAATTTGTAACTTTTTATTAAAAAAAAAGGAGAGAGAACATATATAGTTATAAATTAAATTATACTGAAAAATAATGATCTCTCTTTATTTAATATTTTACCTTTGTAATGTGCATTCCATCAAGAGAAGGCCATCCAAAACCATTTGATATATATATATATATATATATACACATATATAGTATTTTTTAAATTTGTGATCATTATATTTTGGGTTATTATATATTTATTATACTTTGAATACACTTTATTTATATATATAAATTAATGTATAGGAAAATATGACAAGGTGCGATTTTTGCGTATATTTAACTTCTAAGATTCGTAGTATATATAATTTTAACAAAATGAAAGATGTGAGTTATGTAATAATGTATAAATTAAATAGTGTTTTTATAATGAAAAACATATTATAATATGCTAAATATAAGCATTTAGATATTCACCAATAATATATATATATATATATAACTTAAAAAAATAGAATTATGCATTTTTTTCCCACCCAAATCACAATTTCGGATATAGAAATACTTAATATAAAATTAGAATAAATTATTATTAAATTAATTTTCAATCATATCTATAAATAAAATATAATTAATATTAATTATTTTTCCTACCTCCATAAAAAAATAAAAATCAATTAACGATAGAAACATTAAACATAACAAATATATTATTTTCATATATGAATCTCATTTATTTTTTTGAGGAAAACAATCAATTAATTTGAAAAACAATAAACGTAGTGAACCTATTGTCTTTTTTTTTATACTGACTATATATTCTTTATATTATAATTGAATTTTATGTCGTCATAATGTTTAATTGTATTAAAAAATATGTTCTCTTTATAAATTTCTATAATTGTACATTTATTGAAACCGAAAATATCCATCTTTAATTTATATTTATATAAGTTATGAATATATTAATTATAATTTATAATTTATGATCCCCAATATTGATTTGCAAATCTATCCTACGTATCCAATTTGTAATCCAAGTTTACTGCTATTTTCGGCTACCTAAATGACGTCGTTATATAGATTCACCATATATATAACGCCCCAGTCCCACTAGGACCAAAACGTCACCAAAATATACGTACATGCTTACGTAATAAACACTTTTTTTTAAAAAAAGTAGATTTTAACTTTATAAATAATTTGTAAACGGGCAGCAGCTCAACTTAAAAATATTCAAACCACGTACTCAGGCGCTCACAAAGTCAACTTTCCACACGGTTTTTAAAATCACTAACACACACAAAACCAAATTATGACCTGGCAATATACATAACCAATCAGGTCACACGTTTAAAAGTTCAACGGTCAATGCTTCTATACATTCAAATATTTGTATATACAGTCAAAAACTGACCACTGAGGTCAATAACTTTCAAACTTAAAAGTTTTATAGAGTATTGGTAGAAGCATTTAATATTTAAATACTGACAAGAGTTTAAAGATGGTTTTAGAAAAAGCCACGTAAAGGTCAACCGTCTAACCCAGTCCAACAGCTCGTCGTCAACCAGCTCGATCTCCAAGACCTGAAAATATTTGGGTTGAGTGCCAGAAAACACTCAGTGGGCATTATTATTCGTCCAAGTCATACTTTCATGCTTAAAAATCAATCATAAACATACTTTATAACATATTTTACTCTTCTTCATTGGATGAGAGACCCAATGTGATCACATGAATATTTTACTGTTACTTATCTAGACATTTAGTCACAAAGTAAACCGTATGTACTTGTAAGTCGGAATTCCTCTGTGCATGAAGTCTCAAAACATCCAATCATTGCGTAAACAATGCTATTAAAATATTTAACATGCTCTTCATGGACGAATTTAAAAATATAGTTGTGAGTTATAGAAAACCCACCTGGATGATCTCAAAGTGCAGTGAAATTTTTATGCGATGCTACTATGCTTCTCGATCGTCTCGACCTATAAAATTGAAATTCTAACTTAGAAACCTCAAATACGTTATTAAGGTAATATTAACCTAGGTCCTAAATAACTTAATTAAGGATTTCCTATGCCTTGGGATCATTTGTGATTGAAATGGTGTCAAACGGGCGAATAATGCGCATTTGACAGAATGAATCAATTTAGATTGAGAATTTATTGGACTTTGTGAACAAAATTGAATGGATAAAGACGAATTGAACTAAATTCAATGATTAAGAAGATTGATTTAACTTTCTTATGACAAACTGATATATTTTTGATACCTACGTGATCTATACAACAATGGGAGTACTCTGATATAATTTTACGAGATTTAGTTAAGGTTTGAATGGCGAACGATATGGCCAAAAGAAGATATAGCTTACCTTCTAACTTCTTCTTCTTCTTCTTCACTTTTCTCTCTTTTTTTTTTCTTTCGACTTTTGCTTCTGTTGTCTCCAAGATATCCCTCAATATGTATATATCCACATGTTCATAAGGCCACACGTGTACTACCAAAACACTCATCCTCTCACAGCTGCTACAAATGGACAACTTTGATTGATCATATAATTTATTCTTCTTTATTCTTTCTTTAATTCATCTCTTTTATTTAATAACCAACCTATCATTATATAGATACATCTAGTTATACAGTACGTGTATATATATATATGTTCATATCCTCTGCCATATAAATTTTAAAAGAACAAGGTTGTTTAGCGGATGTTTAATAATTATCTAAATGAACAATTAGATAAATTGGTACAATTTGATCTTTCATATATTCTCCAATTGACTAGATCGATCCACTAAAAAAAATATTTGTGTATATTAATTAAGAAGTAATTGAAAATGAGCCTAAATAAATGGCCGAAAATTATCCTTTAAAATGATAGAAATATTGGGATTGCTTGAAATATTTTTTAGTTCAAATTGTCAACTAAAAAAAATAATTTTGTTGAGAAGTCAATTGAAATTCGAGTTGGATGATCTTAATACCAAAATGATCCCATTAATCTCTATTTATATAATATGCATTCTAATTTTAATTAGAATACCCAACTAAGGCCGATACTTTTTTTAAGTCTTATAGTGCCTCTAAGGAGATAATTTAACTAATCCAAAATAATTTGGATTCTAATTTCATGAAATTTCTCACTATATAATAAAATTAATTGCTATATTTTCGGGGTGTTACATCTTCCCCTCCTTAAAAAAAATTTCGTCCCCGAAATTGAATATACCTGCTATGACGAGGTTTGGATACTTGTCCAAAATCTGATCTTCAAATTCCCATGTAGCTTCCTCTTGTCCATGTCTGCTCCATTGAACTTTCACAAGCATTAGTTCTTTATTCCACGGCTTTTGGACTTTTCTGTCGAGAATAGCTATTGGAAACTCATCGTATGTCAGATCTAGATATACTTTTATTTCTTCTTGATTTACAGCATGAATTGGGTCGAAAATATATTTTCGAAGCATTGAAAGATGAAACACGTCATAAATTTCTCTTAACTTTGGCGGTAACGCCAACTTGTAGGCAACTTCTCCGATTCGTTTGAGAATTTCGTATGGTCAAGTATATCTAGACCTTATACTTGACCGCAACTTTCCTTTCTATCTGAATCGCATAATGCTTTTTGTAGGAGAGATTTTCAGGAATACTTTATCTCCTACCTGAAATTGTAAATCATTCCTTCTTTTATCTGCATACATTTTTTGCTGATCTTGGGCCTCTTTCATTCTTTGTCACTTTCAATAACCTCAACAGTTTTTTGTATAATTTCTGGGCCCAAAATTTTTCTTTCACCAACTTCATCCCAATAAAGTGGTGATCTGCACTTTCGACCATATAGAGCCTCATAAGGTGTCATTCCAATGGTTGCTTGGAAACTGTTATTGTAAGCAAATTCAACTAAAGGTAAATATTCCTCTCAGCTTCCTCCTTGATCCATGACCACAGCCCTGAGCATATCCTCTAGGGTCTGTATTGTTCTTTCAGACTGTCCGTCCGTCTGTGGGTGAAAAGCTGTGCTAAAGTTCAATTTTGTGCCCATCGCATTTTGTAAGCTTTACCAAAATTTAGACGTGAACCGCGTATCGCGATCTGATGTCACTGACACAGGTGCACCATGAAGCCTTACAATTTCTCTTAAATAAATTTGTGCCAGTTTATCCAATCCTAAAGTCATCTTGACCGGTAAGAATTGTGCCGACTTGGTCAAACGATCAACGATGATCCATATGGCATGATTTCTACGCAATGTCTTTGGGAGACCAACCATAAAGTCCATTGTGATATGCTCCCACTTCCATTCAGGAATCTCTAGTGGTTTTAACAATCCAGATGGCCTTTGATGTTCTGCCATGACTAGTTGACAAGTCATGCATCTTTCAACATAAGATGCAATGTCTCTCTTCATGTTTTGCCACCAAAAGGTTATTCTCAAATCTTTATACATTTTAGTACTCCCTGGATGAGCAGTGTAAGGTGTGCAATGAGCTTCATCTAAAATTTTTTTCTATCAATTCTTCATTTCGTGGCACACAAATTATATTCCCGTACATCAACGCATCATCATCTACAGCTATGAATTCTCCTGGAGCTCCTTGACCTATTCTTCTTTTTTATCTTCTCAAGATAGACATCCTTTTGTTGAGCTTCAGTGATTCGGCCTCGCAAGTTAGGCTTTATTATTATCATTGTTATATAGCGCACTTATGCTATCTGGTGGAGTTACAATTTCAATGCTATATTCTCTGTAGTTGATCTTGAAACATCAATCTAATCTCAACTTGTGAGACTGCTAATGTTGTATGGGATATTCTAGAAACCACCTTTGAAGGGACTAGTTCAGTAAGGTTGTTAAGGCTTCAAAACCTTACTTCTAAGTGTGAAACCCTCAGAATGGAGGATACTGAGTCCATAGGTGAGTTTAATGCCAGACTAAGAAGCATATCCAATGTGAGTTTTGCTCTTGATGAGCCTATCTACAATGAGAAGCTTGTAAGAAAGGTTCTCAGATCTCTTCCAAAGAAGTTTGCATACAAAGTTGCTGCAATTAAATAAGCCAATGATATATATCAAGAGTATGAGGCTTGATGAGCTGATGGGGTTGTTAAGAACATTCGAGATGAACTTAGAAGATGAAGACAGCAGCTCAAGGAAGAGAAATATATTGTTCTTAAAACTGAAGTCTCAGAAGATGTACCTGAACATGTACCGAAGCAAAAACTGTACTTGATTCAGATACGATGGATAATATGGTCCTGATCACCAAGAACTTCAGTCGTATGTTAAAAAGAGTTAATAAGCAGTCTTTTAGAAGGGCCAACAACAGAAAACAACCATCTGGTAATTCTCAGCAAAATAAGAACTCAAGCAGTGAGCAGAAATAGTTTCAAACTTCAAATTTCAGAAGAGAAATTCAGTGCACAGAATGTGATGGATTTGGACACATTCAAGCTGAGTGTGCAAACACACTGAAGAGAAACAAAAAGAATTACAATGCTTCTCTCAGTGACAATGATTCTGACGAAGGCAGCAGTGATTCAAATGAAGAAACTATTGCCTTTACAGCAAAAATCTCAGAATTCAAGGATCTCTTCAATAATGCAGAAGATGATGAGTCGGACAATGAAGGCTTCAGCCAAGAAAAACTTGTCAAGACATACAAGGAGATGTATGAAAGATGGCTGGAAGTAGTTGAGATCAACAAGATTCTTCAATCTCATAACAAGGATCTTCTCAATGAGAAAGAGAAGCTGATCAAATCTAATGCTGAACAGATGAATACTATTTAGCAGCAAAAGAAGGAGATTGATGAATTGTCTACGGAGCTCAAATCCATCAAAAAGAATGTCAACATACTGAACAATAGTACAAAGAATCTTGATAAGATTTCCACAACTGAAGGACATTCAGGAAAGAGTCATTCAAGTCTTGGATACAATGGTGGATAGTCCAAGATAGTGTTTGTCAAAGAAAGTACAAGCAAACTAATGCATGCACAAGAGAATGTTCGGCATATCCGAAAGAACATTACTCGCAAGAAGATGAATGCTTATAATATCAATAAATAGAGAATCATCTGACATTATTGTGAGAAGAAAGGTCACATTTGACCACACTGTGAGAAGTACCTTTATGATCTCAAAAGAATGAGAAGGAGATATGTGGCTCAGCATTCCAGCAACAAGAACAGAAAACCAGTCATTTAGCAAAATCCTACACAAAAGAAACAATGCATTGTCGAGCAGACCAACCACAAAATCCATAGTAGTATGCTCTCCATGGTGAGACGCCAAGTTGAATGTAGCCCTTGTCTAAGAGTTTATGTAGCTGAGTTTTTAACTTCTCTAACTCCTTTGGTGCCATGCGATATGGCGCTCTCGATACTTGAGCAACTCCCGGAAGCAAGTTTATCATAAATTCGTCTTGTCTATCTAGAGGTAAACCTGGTAAGTCCTTTGAAAACACGTCTTTAAAATCTCGCACCACAAGTACATCATCAATTGTCACATTCTCTATCTTGTTTATTATCAAACTCACCAAGAATGATTCGCGTCCTTTTATTTTTAAGAATCTTCATTGCTTTCATTGCGGAAATAACTCTTATTCTAGTTCCCAATATTGATCCATGGAAAGTGAATTCCACTTCTCCCGGTCCTTGAAAGATTAGCTCTTTTTCAAGATACTTAATTATGACACGATTAGCTTCTACCTAATCCATCCCGTGAATAATATCGAGATCTCTTAAGCCTAAAATGCGTAAATTCGTACTTAATGATCTATGCCAAGGTTCAAATCTATGTTTTATATACTCGATCTGCAGTTAAGATCTTCCTAAGTCATATTCACGAAGTGATCCGGTGTCATTACCCTTCTATGTGTTTTCCACCAACGATCAGCATCACCAGTGAGTTGGAAGATTGTATATGCGATGCGCTGAGAATTGGTACACACCATATATGCGAATGTGCGTTCAATCATTCATAGTCATTCTTTAGCCTCAGTCGGTTTACCCTGACCGTTAAAGGTTGGAGGTTGGTATGTTCGAAACTAAACAATAACACGTGTCGTATCTTCTTGTGGAGGATTTTGAGCCTGATTGTTTTAACATCTTTGTGGCATCTTATATACGTACTTAATATGTCAAATTCTATGATCGTCAAATACACGTATATAAGTCTAAGGCGATGGCGCAGTATATTTAGATTCGTATAGATCATAGAATTTCAGTGAGCTAAAGAAGCTCTAAAGTCATACTATGTACTTATGTTCAGTGCATCCATGTTCAAATCCAGTTAATTTCTGATCTCAAACTAGCTCATATGATGTTTATGCATCAAATGGATTTGACATGAAAACACTTTTAAGCATGCTTTGTAAAACATATATTTCACAATGCTATAAATCATACTTTTCACCATGCTTTAAATCACACATTGAGATCACTTGCATTTGTATATCATGAAAACAGTAATATCAAGATACTTTCCAAATGAGCACTTAAAAATTCCAAATATAAACTTTGATACCTCTTTGGAATCAGCTTGGCATAGACGATAGCTGCGGGTTATGGGCAACCATTTCAATAACATAGTGCTCAAAATATTTCACTTTTGAAAACATCACAGGCCTACAATTTCGTAAACCTGACTCTGATACCACCTGTAACGCCCCAGTCCCACTAGGACCAAAACGTCACCAAAACATACGTACATGCTTACGTAATAAACACTTTTTTTTTAAAAAAATTAGATTTAACTTTATAAATAATTTGTAAACGGGCAGCAGCTCAACTTAAAAATATTCAAACCACGCACTCAGGCGTTCACAAAGTCAACTTTCCACACGGTTTTTAAAATCACTAACACACACAAAACCAAATTATGACTTGGCAATATACATAACCAATCAGGTCACACGTTTAAAAGTTCAACGGTCAATGCTTCTATACATTCAAATATTTGTATATACAGTCAAAAACTGACCACTGAGGTCAATAACTTTCAAACTTAAAAGTTTTATAGAGTATTGGTAGAAGCATTTAATATTTAAATACTGACAAGAGTTTAAAGATGTTTTTAAAAAAAAGCCACGTAAAGGTCAACCGTCTAACCCAGTCCAACAGCTCGTCGTCAACCAGCTCGATCTCCAGGACCTGAAAATATTTGAAAATATTTGGGTTGAGTGCCAGAAAACACTCAGTGGGCATTATTATTCGTCCAAGTCATACTTTCATGCTTAAATATCAATCATAAACATACTTTATAACATAGTTTACTCTTCTTCATTGGATGAGAGACCCAATGTGATCACATGAATATTTTACGGTTACTTATCTAGACATTTAGTCACAAAGTAAACTGTCTGTACTTGTAAGTCGAAATTCCTCTGTGCATGAAGTCTCAAAGCATCCAATCATTGCGTAAACAATGCTATTAAAATATTTAACATGCTCTTCATGGACGAATTTAAAAATATAGTTGTGAGTTATAGAAAAACCCACCTGGATGATCTCAAAGTGCAGTGAAATTTTTATGCGATGCTATTATGCTTCTCGATCGTCTCGACCTATAAAATTGAAATTCTAACTTAGAAACCTCAAATACGTTATTAAGGTAATATTAACCTAGGTCCTAAATAACTTAATTAAGGATTTCCTATGCCTTGGGATCATTTGGGATTGAAATGGTGTCAAACGGGCGAATAATGCGCATTTGATAGAATGAATCAATTTAGATTGAGAATTTATTGGACTTTGTGAACAAAATTGAATGGATAAAGACGAATTGAACTAAATTCAATGATTAAGAAAATTGATCTAACATTTAGGAATGAATTATAAACTTTAGAATTTCTTTAGGGCAAAATATAAAATTTTAGAAATTATAGGACTTAATTGCATTTTCTAAAAGTTTTAATTTAATTCTTTAAGGACCCAATTATTATTTATAAGTTTTTAATTTGGGAAATTGTACTTTACTAAAATAAATGGAGTAAATTGCAAAATTTAAAATACTTCAGTTAATTAAACTTATTATTTTATCAAATTTCCATTTTTCTTCCTAATCCCCTTGATTAACACCATCATCAAGAACTTCCATGGCAAGCACCATTCTTAACCACTGCCCCAACTTCAGCACCTCTCCGTAACTTAGAGTCGCCGATAGCCCCTTCCCACATACCTAGACTTACAAGCGAAAAGACGTGAACACCTCCACACACACTCTTACCTACATCTAAACACAACCAATTCAAACCAAGACCTGACCAAACCATCTCCAGCACATCTAGTAAACATTAACAAGCCACAACAAGTTTTGCAGGCCCAAAAGGATGGAGAAAACGAAAGAAACGAAAGGAAACAAAGAAAGAAATCAGTTTTGATATTTCCCGACAGATTTTTCCGTTGAACTTTCGACTTGAAAATGAGGGGTTAAATGATGTTTGATCCAAGATTTGAAACCATATATAGATACCCTGATCCAAGAGGTTCGAAACGGTATATAATACGTCAAAAACCAACGCTCGAATTGTCGGGAAAAGAGCAAACAAGTTGTTGCGTCGCACAGGCGCGCAGCAGCGGCTGAAGTCTTTCGTGGCTTCTTTCCCTAACTTTCTGATGACAAACTGATATATTTTTTATACCTACGTGATCTATACAACAATGGGAGTACTCTGATATAATTTTACGAGATTTAGTTAAGGTTTGAATGGCGAACGATATGGCCAAAAGAAGATATAGCTTACCTTCTAACTTCTTCTTCTTCTTCACTTTTCTCTCTCTTTTTTTTTTCTTTCGACTTTTGCTTCTGTTGTCTCCAAGATATCCCTCAATATGTATATATCCACATGTTCATAAGGCCACACGTGTACTACCAAAACACTCATCCTCTCACAGCTGCTACAAATGGACAACTTTATGCTAGTGTGTTCAAACCAAGGATGAAAATATCGCTATCGCAACATATATCGCAACTTCAATTTTACGGATATATCGACGGATATATCGATATCGCATATCGATATCGTAGAAAATTGAAAAAAATGACGGAAATCATATTAAAATCTTGGAAATTTAGCATGAAATTTTAGGAACTATTATGACATATTATTATGTACATATTCCACTAATTTTTTTGATAGAATTGTATTTTGAAAGCAAATATATGAATAATACATTATATAAATACCGTCTGAGACAATATATTTGACAAAATAATACATAATACAACATAAAATGACTAAATAAACATTATAAAGTACAATTAATACCAAAATGAGGATCTATGAGGTTCAAATATAGTAGATGGAATGTCATTTTGTTCTAAACAATATTGGTACCAACTTATCACGTTCGAGTAATTATGGATATAATTATGCACATGTGCTTGATATGTTTCTTGATTTCTTCCAACAGCTTTACCATGAATTGGATAATGTCCACTGACCCAATTATTTTGTTGATACACATTTTGAGTAGTCCAATCAATTTGTGAACTCCCATATGTGTAAGAAGCATATGAATCTTGGACATATCACTATGATCAGTGCCACTCATATTCATAGAATCAAGATTTGGCAAATAATTTATATTCAATCTTAGATTTCAATTTCGTGTGATATATGGGGAGAAAATTTTTTAGTGATTTATCCATCATGTCCTCTAACTGAAAAAATGAAAAAATAAAGTCAGTGCACGTGCATCTCACTTTTCTTTCTAAGACATCCGTTGATTTTCCGGTCTTCTTTCTCTTATATTTTTTTGCAAATTGAATGTCTTTATAAAGTAAAGAATATTGCAACTCAAATAATTACATTGAAGACCTAAAAAAGATCACAAAAATATATAGTATTAAATAAAAATCAAAATATATTATAGAAATATTAAAAAAATCGCGATATATTGCGATATCTTGCGATATTTTGCGATATCTTGCGATATATTGCGATATATTGCGATTTCTCGTCGATACTCGGGAAAAAAGATATTCCCCCCAATATCCGTATCGCAATGTCAATATCTGCGATATATCCGCGATATATCGCGATATTTTCATCCTTGGTTCAAACACAACTTCAGTTTGGTAAATAATAATAAAAAAAAAAGTATACAAATAACTGAATAAGTAACAAAAACGATAATAGGGTGGCGTTGCAGCAGAGTAGACAATCTAATGATTTAAAGGTCATAAATTTAATTTTAGTTTGCACATTAATTAGATTGATCTATAAAAAATGAAGCATTAGAATAGTGTTTGCATTAACATAAATTAATAAAACATCAGCTTATTGCATATATAATTTTTTATTTCTTTAGGAGTGGTTTACTTTTTGAGGAAAAAATTGATGGATAGATAAATTAGTTTACAAAGTAAACAATGAATGATGCTGGATAATTTTTTTATAGCTCGTCTTTTTGTCCATCAAAGTAAAAAAAAAAAAAATACAATAAACAAGAAGTTCAAAAGAAATGAAGTAAAAAAAAAAATACAATAAAGAAGTTCAAAAGAAATGAAGCGTTTCTCATACAGAGAACTAGAGAAGAGTTTTTTTTTTGGAGGGGACTAGAGAAAAGTTAAATAATTGTTGTTATTATTATTTTCGATAGTTTGGACAATGGATTAATGTTGTATTCCTGTTAAAAGAAAATCAAATAGTAGGGGTTGCGGGCTAGTATGGTAATTTCGCTTAGGCTTGAAACGTCTTTCTGCGAAATGGTAGACGGCTTATTTGACTCGATGCCAGTTGCCATCCTTTCACACCACCGTCAATTAACGGCGTCAGTCTACACGGCGGTTCCTACTGGTGCAGGTCGCTCTCTCAACATCTTCCTCTCAA
This sequence comes from Perilla frutescens, assembly GCA_026008535.1. NCBI lineage: Eukaryota > Viridiplantae > Streptophyta > Magnoliopsida > Lamiales > Lamiaceae > Perilla > Perilla frutescens. The sequence goes on along the minus strand of BRKX01000017.1, from coordinate 30,170,860 downwards.
ATTCCCAGTTCCCACCGTCTCTTTCTCTCTCCTCCGAGTCCTCTCTCTCTTGCGGATTTCACCGTCTCTGAGGTATACAGTTCTACTTTCTCTTTATTTTATGCTGCATCTGCTTATGTTCTAGACTGCTACCGCTGTAATCAGTGAGTCGGTATCCCTGTTAATCCGATTGCAAATTGAGCAGTAGAGAAATCCGGCTTGGAATTGTTGAGATTCGGTTTGATGGTGTGTGCGTTTGGCTCGTTTATCCTCGCTGATTAAGATTGGTGAAATTCTGTTGGAAATGCTCTGAATGATAGAGTATGCTTCAACTTGTTTGGGTTAGGGCTTATAGATAAGATCATCATCTTTGTCGGTTTGATTGAAATCGTATGAAGATGTTTTTTAGCTGCTCATGTGGTTAACTGTTGGTAAAAGAGGTGGGATTGCTGATTCCACCCAAACATTCTCAAAAAAATGCCTACAAAGGAGCAAATTGGTGATAATTTACTCACAAACTTATCCATGGAAAGCAGTCATTTGTCGACCCTCTTGTCCATGGATTCGAGTTCGTCGAATCAGGATGAGAGGGTGAGGGAGTTCAATAGGTCCATTCATCTTTTACAGCTCCCACCAGATATCAATCTTCCCCTTTGTGCCGAACCGAGCCCCCCTCCCCAACATTCGTGGAATGATGCTTGTGAAATGTTAGAGGTCAGCCTTGCACCTCAAAACTATGATGTTGAAATTAATGCTAATTGTGTATCTAAGGTTGGGAAGAAGTGTGCGAATGCCAAGCGGCTTGACAGCGTTTGGGGGGCGTGGTTCTTCTTTAGTTTCTACTTTAGGCCTGCTTTGAATGAGAAGTTTAAGGGGAAGGTTGCACGAGAGGCTAACGGGGTGTGTGATGGGTATGATAAGTCCGATTTGAAGCTGGAAGTTTTCCTGGTGCAGCATGATATGGAGAATATGTACATGTGGGCGTTTAAGGAGAGGCCGGAGAATGCTTTGGGGAAGATGCAGTTGAGAAGTTATATGAATGGACATTCGCGCCAAGGGGAGCGCCCCTTTCCATTTAGTGTGGAGAAGGGCTTTGTTCGATCTCATAGGATGCAGAGGAAGCATTATAGGGGGCTTTCTAATCCCCAGTGTGTTCATGGCATCGAAATAGTCCGATCTCCTATTCTTGCAGGACTTGACGAGGAAGACCGGAAGAGATGGAAGGAGCTGACAGGAAGAGATATTAGTTTTTCAATCCCTCTTGAAGCTAGTGATTTTGGGTCGTGGAGAAATATTTCTAGCATGGAGTTTGAGATAGAGCGACCTTTACAACTGAAAGGCAATGTGAATTCGCATATAAAGAAGTTGCTGAATGGCTCTGCTTTGAATTTGTCAGCTAAGCCGCGTGATCATTTAAACGGGGAAGGAATGGACCCTAAGGGAGCTGGTAATAAGCGTAAAAAGAATTTCTTCCCTCACGGAAGCGATGATGATTGTGATTTGGCAAGTGACTCTCAGGATAGAGTCTTGGACATTCATGCCATTGAGCCCTCTTGGCTAAGTGAGTTTGATGGAGTTATGAGGAGTGCATATGGTCCGGTGACAGCTGCAAAGACTCTCTATGAGGATGATAAAGGATTTTTGATCGTCGTGAGCATGCCATTTGCAGATCTACAAAGGGTGAAAGTAACTTGGAGGAACACCCTGTCCCATGGGATTGTAAAGATATTCTGTGTGAGCACTGGGTGTTTGCCTATTATTAAGAGAAAAGACAGGACATTCAAGCTGACTGATTCAGCACCCGAGCACTGCCCTCAAGGGGAGTTCATTAGGGAAATTTCTCTTCCAACTCGCATCCCAGAAGATGCTAAACTGGAGGCATATGGAGACTCAACTGGGACAATGCTCGAGATTCTCGTGCCAAAACATCGCGTTGGACCAGAAGAGCACGAGGTTCATGTGTGCCTCCGCCCTTCTCCTTGGACGGATCCAGCAAGTGTTGATTGGACAGAAGCCTTGGTATGAAATATCCAAGGTTAGTCATAGATTCTTTTGATTGATTGGTTGTATCTGCTGGTATCATCCCATTTGAGCAAGTTCTAGAGTTAGATATTTTGTTTTTAAAATGTATTGTTTTTCTCTGTATCTCTATATGTTTCTTGCGTAGTTTCTAACCACGCATTTGCTAGTTGCTACACATATATTCAATAGCCAAAATTCTGAAAGGAAAAATAAGAAATTCTAACTGCGGGCGGCAGGCAGATACTGACATTGTATATAAGACAAAAACATGCAATCTTGCTATATCCGTCCTGTGCCAATTCAAACAACTCAAACTCTCAGTCTGATTACTACTATATTGTCCACACCCACAAGTAATGGCAGATGATCATGAAAATAACGGGCTCATACTCAAGCTGATCATCTGCCTAATCGCTGTGGCATCTGCTGCAGTGGTCGTCACCGTCTACCACTGCATCACCGCCCGATACTTGCGGCCATCCAGCCGGGAGTGGCTGCCACCTCCGGAGGTGCAGCAGCAGCAGCAGCAAGAGATGAGTGTGAGTGTGAGTATGGACAACTCCGTCGCGGAGCTCCTCCCTGCTCGTAAATACCAAAAGAGTGCGGCGGGGCTGATCGGAGCAGACGACGGGACGTGCTCAATTTGCCTTTGTGAGTTTGAGGACGGGGAGGAGCTCCGGACGCTGCCGGAGTGCTCACATTCATTCCACGTGGCGTGCATTGATATGTGGCTTTATTCGCATTGGAGTTGCCCCATGTGTCGCTCCGTTGTTGGGGTGTTGAGTCCGTCGTCGCCAACGCTTATGCACTTGCTCCGCCCTATTCCTAGTAATATGCACAATACAAGTCCCATTGAAACATTGTGAATTGTGAATTGTGATTGTTCTAGTTAATTTCTTAATGTTTTTCTTGTCTCAATTTCTTACATTTCTTTTACTAGATTTTGTGGTATATACAAACAACACTTCTTACTGTTGGTTTGCATGTTTTGTGCGGTCCACGGTTCAATTTGTTAATGCATTTCGTTTTATTAGTTCGCAAAGGTCAAATGCAATTGTAACATAAATCGATTTAAAACTTAGTAATTTTTGCAGCAATTATAAGATGGATACAAAAATACGAGAATAATGTTTATATTTTTATTAGAAAATGAAATTACATATTATAAATGATTTAAATTGTACATCTCTCTCTTACTCGCGCACACAGACGCATGGTTTCTGACCTGAGTAGTATAGTTACTATGCGTATCTTTGTCCTCAAGCAAATTCGAATTAATTTTATCTCGATTATAAAAATGTTTTTGGTAAAGTATATTGATTTAATTATTTTATGACAGTGTAATACGATCCTGAAATGTCATGGACATGATGATCCAAAGGAAATATGTTTCAATTATTAATTTTAGACGTATAATAATTTTCTTTTTTCTTCTCAAAAACTAATTTTCTTTACTAGAATAATGATCAATCTTCTGCACTTCTAGTCTAATGGATACTCATTTTCAATATTTTTTTACAGGAAGATGTTTGAAGTTGAATCATAGATCGTATCTCTATACACGCAAAATACATATCAGATCCTGGTTTAGTCAAAAGTCACAACTAACAGTAATGTCAGCAAGTATTTATTTGAGTAATGTATTTTTAAAAGAATAATGTTGAAGAAAATATACAATGTGGAACTAAATTAAAAAAAAAACTCTGGCAATCATGTTGAATTTTTTGTCCAAGTGTTTCTAAAAGAATACTTACCACTATAATACAATATTTTTTATTTTTGACAAAAAAAAATAGTTTATCGTAAGAAAGCAAAAGAGGAAAAAAAGATAAATTTGAAGAGGAAATGAGAGTTAAAGCATAAAGATAGGAAGAGTGGTGTGGCCATCACTTGTTCAAAAATTGAGTGAATAATAAAGGTGCAGTAAATTCGGAGTGACCGAATATTAGGTCCACATTTCTTTGTATATATATTACCCATTTCAATTCGCTCTCTCCAGATTGCTTCAGCCCAAACTGCTTCTCTCTCACTCTGTCTACGTCTTCAATTTTCTCTCTCCACTTCTCCAAAGGTGTATTTCATTTGCACACCCTCTCTCTCTCTCTCTCAAAATTGGTGATTCGCTTCATTTCTTCTGTGCTGGTATATTTGGTTTTTCGTTTTGCTGTGATTTTAATGGAAATATATCAAAATGCATTTGGATTTGCTTAGGTATTGAAATGTATGCATGATAGATGTTGAATTGCTTTCGCACATCTGATACGATTTTTCGCTTTGATTTGCCAATTGAATATGGAGATTTGATGTATGTATTCAAAAGCGAATAGCATGTTTGGTGATCATAATCTCTTCTCTTTACACGCCCTTCCGTTGATTTCTTCACAACAACGTTAATATAATATATATATATATATATGATTGTGTGACGAGAAATCAAATATTGTAATAAAAGAATCATCATTCTGTGTACTTACTGGGACGTATATTTAGTTCAGAAAGTAGCATAATAAGATGGCAGAAGCTGAGGATATCCAGCCACTCGTCTGCGATAATGGAACTGGAATGGTGAAGGTATAATTTGAACTTTTTTGAGATCAATTTTGTAAATTTAATTGTGTGCTACAGCCCCAATATATCATAGCGCCTCTTATCAAATTTTCGTATTGTTTGTAGGCTGGATTTGCTGGAGATGATGCACCGCGAGCTGTATTTCCCAGCATTGTGGGTCGGCCCCGTCACACTGGTGTGATGGTGGGTATGGGCCAAAAGGATGCATATGTTGGGGACGAGGCTCAGTCGAAGAGAGGTATTTTGACTCTCAAGTACCCCATAGAGCATGGCATAGTCAACAACTGGGATGACATGGAAAAGATATGGCATCATACATTCTACAACGAGCTTCGTGTTGCCCCAGAGGAGCATCCTATCCTCCTGACTGAAGCACCTCTCAACCCAAAGGCTAACAGGGAGAAGATGACTCAGATCATGTTTGAGACATTCAATGCTCCTGCCATGTACGTTGCTATTCAGGCTGTCCTTTCCCTATATGCCAGTGGGCGCACGACTGGTGAGAATTTTGTATATTTGAATCTATTACAATTATATGTTCTTTCTCATGGTAATAATGATTTGTTGATATAATTCCATCTTAGGTATTGTGTTGGATTCTGGTGATGGTGTCAGTCACACGGTCCCTATCTACGAGGGTTACTCCCTCCCACATGCCATCCTTCGTCTTGACTTGGCTGGTCGTGACCTTACCGATTACCTAATGAAGATTCTGACGGAGCGTGGTTACTCATTCACCACCTCAGCAGAGCGTGAAATTGTAAGAGACATGAAGGAAAAGCTGTCCTACATTGCTCTTGACTATGAGCAGGAACTTGAGACTGCAAGAACTAGTTCTTCTGTGGAGAAGAGCTTTGAGTTGCCTGATGGACAGGTCATTACTATAGGTAATGAGCGTTTCCGGTGCCCTGAGGTTCTTTTCCAGCCTTCAATGATCGGAATGGAAGCAGCTGGTATTCATGAGACCACATACAACTCCATCATGAAGTGCGACGTGGATATTAGGAAGGACCTTTACAGCAATATCGTTCTCAGTGGTGGTACTACAATGTTCTCTGGTATTGCTGATAGAATGAGCAAGGAAATCACTGCCCTGGCTCCAAGTAGCATGAAGATTAAGGTCGTTGCTCCTCCTGAAAGGAAATATAGTGTCTGGATTGGAGGTTCCATCTTGGCTTCTCTCAGTACCTTCCAACAGGTTAGCGTCTTTGAGAGCTATTGCTTTGAGATAAATTGTTCATTAAACTTCATTTCAATCTTCTAACTTGATAATTTTTTTTATACAGATGTGGATCTCAAAGTCCGAATATGATGAGTCGGGTCCATCGATTGTGCACAGGAAATGTTTCTAATCAGGAAATCTCAAAAAGGTTTTGGCATCTTGGATCTATTGGTGCTCAAAACGCAGTGTTGGATTAATGACATTGAGATGGTGAAGAGTTATTTTTTCGGTGTTCCTATTCTTTAATTCTTTTGCTCTTTTAGTTGAAAGTTCTAAACATTTTTTCTAGAGCTACACAAATTTTCAGTATCAAAAGTAAATGTCTGTAAGATGGCATATGTTGGTAGAACTTATTCTATGATATATGAATAATTCGACATTCCAGTTGGCTTGTGAAAGACTAGAATTCCATGCAATAATAGATGAGGTCCGTATGTTTTGTCAACCTAGTATTTGTTGGTTCATCTTGAGCTTGTAATAGGAGCGCGATGCAAACAATCTCTGGAACTGATGGCGCGCTCTGCTGGTTTTCTTCAAATCTGCAAGGGATGCTATAGTAATAAAATAGGATTGATTTGTAATCTTTTATATTTTATTTACATCTTTTGATTTGTAGATTTTGTTCAACATATAATTAATAAAATCTGCGTTATTTCATTTGCAAAAAATGCTGGAAGCGCAATAAGTCTAATTTCAGATGCAGTTTTCTGTATTGTTGTTGAGATTCTTTTTTTCTTTTTATTTTCTTGAGATTGCTCATGTTCTTGGTTCATCTTGAGCTTGTAATAGGAGCGCGATGCAAACAATCTCTGGAACTGATGGCGCGCTCTGCTGGTTTTCTTCAAATCTGCAAGGGATGCTATAGTAATAAAATAGGATTGATTTGTAATCTTTTATATTTTATTTACATCTTTTGATTTGTAGATTTTGTTCAACATATAATTAATAAAATCTGCGTTATTTCATTTGCAAAAAGTGCTGGAAGCGCAATAAGTCTAATTTCAGATGCAGTTTTCTGTATTGTTGTTGAGATTCTTTTTTTCTTTTTATTTTCTTGAGATTGCTCATGTTCTTGTTATATATATGTATATATAGGTGTGCGTGTGTGTGTAATTGACATAGGAGTTTTACTTCTCTATAAAGCCAGGTATTCATAAAAGCAACTATATTGCTGAGAACATTCTCTATTCTTACATTTGTTACCAAAAGCACAATGGAGTGCTAAACTGATTCTTTCCTTATAAAGGTAAAAAGAACACTCTTCGATCCTGTACTTTGAATCGACTGAGTTAAAGATTTTCTGCAAATATGTTTACAGCAGGTAACATTTCACTGCTGAAGGCATTTTATTGGCAATCACTGGTCAAATTCTTCAAGAATGCCAGAGGGTACTAAGCACAGCCCCCTGCTTTGAAGGTTAGATCTTTTTTCTCCTGCCTGCAATGAGAAATCATAGTCAAATTGAGGACTAGATAGATTAATGGCCATATTTTTATCTTTCACTAATGAAATATTTACCATGTTCGTCATTTGTTCTGCTGATATCATGTGAAACATTTCCTGCAAAGAAATTAGGAAAGGTGTAACATACTATGCAAAGATTGTCTTTCAAGAATAACTTGCATCTTCTTTGTGAAGGAAAATATGAAGAACTGTCGAAAATGGTTTGTTTGTCTTTATTATCTCAGTTAACACACATAGAACAAGCCCATGTAAGAAAAGGCTAACACCTCAATCTGGCCTTGAAGTGCTTTGATTGAAACAGAAGCCTCTTGGAGCACTGAAGCTGTGTCTGTCTGCAAATGAATTGAAACTTGTTTTACTTTGCGAACTGAGATAAGAGCTTGAGAGAATGTAAAATGGAATCAAGTTTAGTTACATTGTGCAGGATTGCAATTATAGGCTGTTTTTCAGTTGCTACCTTGCCATAGGGAGAAACTAGCTTTTGAAGCGTTGTGATCTTGTCGGTTAACTTTTGGCTTCTCCTTCTCACTGTAGGCTCCTGCAAACATGAAATTAAGTAGATTAGTGTTTCCTGAGAAACAGCCATAGAGAAGTTGCAATGCTTGTTTGACAAATTTCTGTAAGACCCCTGCTCTGATTATTAGTCTAATTTGTCAAACATACATGTGAAGTGCGGTCTGAATGTGCCTTTCTCGAGCATCCTAAGGCCATGAGGCCATTGGTTGATTTCACCTTTCTGATGCACCATCCTCAAATAAGTATGTATAGAAATCCTTCATTGCAACATACAAAGAAATTGTACCTTCTCTTTTGGTATTTTTGGCAACTTTCCTTGAATGTGCATTGGTCTTTTCTTCCCCCTGTTCCTCTCATTAGTTTCTGAGTTGATTAAACTGCAAGGACCAGCCCCAGCTGATCGCTTTCTTGCAGTTTGAATTTGCTGAATCTCCTAGAAAACCACACGTGGATTACTTATGTAAGAGAAAATCTCTGTCATTTCTCATGCTAAATACTTGGAACACATCCTAGTCACTTACTCATTTTTATTCATTTTTCTTAGTGAAGAATTATACAATTCTAATGAGCACTATGTGAATGTGAAGTATTACTATTAGATTAGATTGACAATGCATATGATTGAGCCTTTGAAGGATTGCATGATCTAACAAGCTTAAAATTATTCAGTCCATCAAAGTATGTGATAGATTAGGCTATATTCTTTTTATCAATCAAAGTTATCTAATATATCTCCCAAAGTAAACTCCTCCTATATACATGCGGTCTGCAAAATACGATATGATCATAGCGAAAAAGGTATAAACATGAATCATGCCATACATTATTGCTTTGCTGAACATAAGTGTTCATCCAGGGCTGGTAAGAGATGTCTTCTTGTACAGGCATGTAGTTCAGCTGAGTTTCTCCTTGAGAAGTCGAGGTCGATCCTAGAATTCAAAATGTGAGGTCGCAAGATCTTTGAAGTTTGACTATGATTAGCAGATCAAACATAGTTGTCGCACTAATTGAGGTAGAAAAAGTTCGGAAAATCTAATGATTCAAAGGAAATGTTAGAATCAAACCTGAGACAATAATGCTGCAAGAAGATTGAGTATTCAGAGTATTCTGTGGATCAAAGTGACCATGACCGCTGGAGAAGTCTCCATAAAAGCACAAGCTATTATCATTGAAAATCCTGTTCAAATTCGGCATAGGTAAGTGTTGTTTGACATTTTTCACAATTTGATTTGCATCTCCTACTTGAATACATTAATGCAGTGAAATACGAGATGAAATATTAAAGAGTCGAGCTACAAGGGAAATGCCCGTGAAAGTGTTTGATAGGTAACTCAAACTTACAAGTTGCTGCTTATTGGTGAAGGAGTTTCTGTCAATACCTCATTGCAGCCTGAAAACTATATTATCATTACTTTCATTACAAGAAATTCCCGGAAGAGAAATTTGAGAGAAAGAATTGCCAAAAATTCATAACTTGTTTACCATTGTTATTGTAGGAATATGAAGAGGGGCAGGAAAGAATGGCATCGTTCATTGTTATGTGCTGAAATGCAAAGGGAGGATAAATCAATCATTTGTACTAAATTATATATCGATTGGGTTTGCCTCTTTAGGTTGTGTTCTATTTTTAACTTGAATGGGATAATACTATTTTTATGACGGCAGGGGCGGCCCAAAGTTGGGGACTTCCTACTATTTTTAATAGAGTTGACTTGTATATAATCCAAGAAGAAGAAAATCAATGAAATAAACATTAAAAAAGTGGGCTTAAACTGGTCATAAAATATACTCCCTCCCTTTCAAATGGTTTGTTATTTAAAGTTTTTAATTTGTGTCAAAATATTTGCAGTTTAACATATTTTCACACATTTTCTCTCAAATTAAGTTAATCAATTTTAATTAATGCAACTCTTTTTTTGGAAAAACAATATTAAAGATTTATAACTTTCCAAAACTTGAGTGGATAGTTTTTTTAATTTCCCAAGATTTAATAGAGGTGTATCTGCACATTATTATGAAAATAATAATTATTTATAATTTTTAAAATTATATAATTAAAATATCCTAACATAATAATAGGGACTATCTGATTGAACTTACGGAGTAGTCTATTAACTTGGAAATAGGTAGAAGTGATTGGGAAGTTAAAAGTAGAAAAAATGTTTAAGGCCCAATTTAATTTATTTTCATCTAAGAAGATGAAGATTCTTTCCTAAAGTTGACCGAGTTTTTCATTTTTTAATAATTATTTTCAGTTGTCTTTCTCTCATGGAATTTGTTGCCTGTCGGAGAATTTGGTCTTTGCATGTTGACCTTTTCGCCTGCTGATTGACTAATTTATAACAAATTTAAACATGCAATGACACGTTTCGTTTTGCCATAAGTATTCAACCTATGTTTATTATATAAGTTGCCGGTCTCATATTCTAATTAGTCATTGTTATCTAGTAAGTAGAGATGTAAATTAATTAATTAATTCAAACTCATTTTGTTAATTAATAGAATTTAGATGTTATGTTATTAATTAAGTTAAAGTTTATAAAAAAAAGGGTGAAATGTTTTGTTTACACCAATGCAAGCACGCAACGTCGGTGTGCTGATCAAATGGAATTCTCGGGGTAATTTTTGAAGAAACTGTGAATCATACATTGATTTACTTCAGAAATATGAAAACCCTTTTATTCAATTGAAGATTTTAGAAAAATACAATTCAACATTATTGTGTTTCTTCTTTTTATAGTGCAGTTACAATAAGCGAGAAAAATAAAACTAAATCTACGGCTACGATTGTTGATCCGTGTCCAGCTAGATCAACGGTGGAAATGTAGATGAAGTGTGGTCCTCCTGTCACATAAGCACACATGCATGCAACCCATGCATGTGCTGCTCCTATGCATGCTGCAGTAGTGTTAACAGCCCCCCGCAGCGCCGACGCGGTGGAGATCACCAAGTCGGAGGCTGGTCAATAACGAACGGAAGCGTGGCCCCGAGAGTGACTTCGTGAACAAATCCGCTAGCTGGGCAGAAGAAGGAACATAAGAGGGAGCAATAAACCCTTGTTGATAATGAGTGCGAGCAAAATGACAATCGATGTCTAAATGCTTGGTCCACTCGTGATATACTTGATTTTGGGATATTTGAATGGCAGCTTGATTGTCACAGTATATAGGAATGGGAAGAGCAAGAGGAACTGAGAAATCGCGTAGCATGAAGGATAACCATAACAACTCACGGGTGGTGCAGCTCAAGCTGCGATATTCCGCCTCTGCAGTAGACAAGGAGACCGTGTCCTGTTTCTTGCACCGCCATGAAACCAAACAGGAACCTAAAGAGATGCAATAACCAGTTAAAGAGCGCCTTGTATCAAGGCACGAACCCCAGTCAGCATCACAATGAGCCTTGAGCTCGAACGTGGGGGAAGGAGAGTATAAAAGGCCCAGAGAAGGTGTGCCCTTTAGATAACGCAGAACATGTAGGGCAGCATTCCAGTGATCAACAGTGGGTTTATTTACAAACTGACTCAATTGCTGTACGGAGTAAGAGAGGTCTGGTCGTGTGAGATTTAAATAGAGGAGTTTACCTACCAGCCTTCTATAGGAATCAGAATCTTCAAGAAGATCACCCCTTTTGTTTAAAGTGAGTCCAGAGGGAAATGGTGTACTAGCAATTCTACTGCCACTCATCCCAGTGGAATCAAGAAGATCTAAAATATATTTTCGTTGACACAAGAATGTACCAATAGTAGATCGGGCGATTTCCATACCCAGGAAGAACTTTGCCTCTCCTAGATCCTTGATAGTAAAGGCTTGGTATAGAGAATCCTTCACAGAAGTAATGAGTTCAAGGGATGGACCAAGGAGCAGGATATCATCTACATAAATTAAGAGAGCAACAAAGGTAGAACTTGAACCCTTGAGGTAAAAACAATGATCAATGGAAGACTGGGAGAAACCAAGAGATAGGAGATGCTTACCCAACTCATGGTTCCACTCTTTGGAGGCCTGTTTGAGCCCATACAAGCTTTTGACAAGCTTGCAAACTTGTCCCTTCTCCCCTTTGTTGTATCCCTGTGGCAAGACCATGTAGATTTCATCAGTTAGATGCCCATGTAAAAATGCATTATTGATGTCTATTTGATGCAAATTCCAAGAAAACTGAGTGGCCAAAGCAAAAAAGAGCCTCACTGTCACCATTTTGGCCACAGGAGAAAAGACTTCATGATAGTCAATCCCAAAGGATTGATTGTATCCTTTGGCCACTAGCCGTGCCTTATAGCGTTCTACAGAACCATCTAACTTTAGTTTCACCTTAAACACCCACTTTGATCCTATAGCCACCTTGCCAGCAGGTAATGTAGTGACTTCGCAAGTTTTATTCTATTCCAGGGCTGCTAATTCTTTCTCCATTGCAGCTTGCCATTCCGGAACTTACAAGTCTCTGAGTAGGTTTTGGGTTCTGTAATAGTCTGGACATTCATCAAACAAGCAACATAATCAGGAGACAATGCTAGAGAAATGAAATAAGGAAAAGTATGAGGTGTAAGGCTTTGTGAAGGATCTGTTATGTCTGAAATGTGTGTAGAATTACAAAGGTAATCCTGAAGATAAGTTGGTGGATGACAAGGTCTAGTACTCCTTCTAAGTACTGCAACATCATCTGCAGTAGCAGGGTTCTGGTACTCAGGTGAAGATTGAATCCCAGTAGTTATGGAATCTGAGAATTCAGTATCTGTAGAGGTAGAGAGGGGTTCAATAATATCATTCTGTAAGGACTCGGTGTCTGTAGATGTAGAGAAATGTTCAAGATCATCATGCTCTAAGCATGTGGTGGAAGGCAAAGTATCTGTAGTAGTGACAGAAACAAGAGGAACAGAGAATTGAATACTCTGAAATGGCAGAAATTTCTTCTGCAATGTTTGTAAAGGAAAAGTAGTAGGAATGAAAACAACATCCCTGCTGACACTTATCTTGTGACTTACCAAATCATAAAGTGTATAACCTTTGTGGTGTGGAGAAAAGCCAATGAATATACACTTTTTACTCCTGGAATCAAACTTGCTCTTAGAAGGCAAAGTATTGCCCATGTAGGCTAGACAACCAAAAGGTTGGAGATCATGCAGCTGTGGTGTTTGCCCATATAACACCTCATTAGGAGAAATTCAGTCTAAAACAACTGAAGGGAGTCTGTTAATGAGCCAAGTGGCATGCAATATAGAGTAAGGCCAAAACTGAGAGGGTAGACCACTGTGAAACATTAAAGCCCTTGCCACCTGCAGCAAATGTCTATGTTTTCTTTCCACAACCCCATTTTGCTGTGGGGAGTAAACACAAGTTCTCTGATGATTAATGCCATGTTCTTGCACAATTGTCTGAACATGATGGTTAATAAACTCCCCTCCATTGTCTGTTCTGAGAGTTTTAACTTGCTTCCCAAGTTGAGTATGAACCATGTGTAGAAAATTCTTGAGTATGGTCCAGACCTGAAGCTTGGACTTGAACAGAAAAGTCCAAGTAGCTCTGCTATGATCCTCAACAACAGTGAGGAAGAAAGAAGTACCAGTCACAGTCTCTATGTTACAAGGACCCCACGCATCCATGTGGACAAGATCAAATAACTCAGCACTGCGCCTATGCAGTAAAGGAAAATGATTTCATTGTTGTTTTGCTTGACATCACACTTCACATGCTTTGAGTGTCTCAAGATCTTCTGACCTCATTCTCTTCTTGCATTGAGTAAGATGCTCCATGGTGGTGATGGAAGGATGACCAAGAACCTCATGTAGCCTAATGATATTTAAATCTGTAGCAGCTGATAAAACTCTTCCTGCTGCAGGAGATTCTTGTGGGAACACATAAAGCGATTTCTTCAATTTGCATATTCCTAACACAAGATCATCTGTCTTTCTTTGAACCATGCAATGGGAAGCCAAGAAATTCACCTTGCAGTTCAAATCCTTGGTCAACTGTCCCACAGACAGTAGATTATGTGTAAACTGAGGAGCATATAAGACATTATTCAAGACCAAATTATCATTCAAACTTGCAGTCCCTGCAAGATACACCCATATACTATTTCCATCTGGAATGAAAATCTGTAAAGGGTGCTTAAGCCGTTTCATGTTTGTAAGAAGGGCAAGATTGAAACACATATGATGACTTGCACCAGAATCCACTATCCAATCAGTCTGAGCAACCAAAGTAGAGGCTCCAAAGGCATAGTGTCCTTTAAAGGCTATAGGAGATGATCCTAAATCAACTTCACCTATGTTGGCAAGATTGACATTTCCCTCTAATGAAGAGTCTCCTTTAGAGCCTTTCTGTAGAAACTGAGTTAAATGCTTTGCCAGTTCTGTTTGTATAATCTGTCCCACACTAACTAAAGAATCTTTAGAATCCCCACCTCTTACTCCTCTGTGAGACTCTATATCTATAGAATTACTGTCTTCTTCCTGTTGCAATGCATAGTGTGCCTTTCCTTTGGATTTCTCTGCTTTGAATTTCCTATACCAATCTGGCACACCTACAAGATCAAAGCAGTCAGCCTTAACATGACCCATGCCCCCACAGTGGTCACACCTTAGCTTATTCTTCTCCTCTTTTGTCAGTCTTCTTTTATAAGGAGTATCTCCTCTAAAGCCTCCTTTCTGAGTGCTATACAAAGAAGTGTGATCCATACCTTCAGTATACTGGTTTGTAACCTTTACTTGTTCTTCAACCTGAAGAATCATGGAATAGGCTTGACTAAGGTTAGGGAGGGGATTCATTATCAAAATCTGTTGTCTTATAGTCTCAAAACTGTCATCAAGTCCCATTAAAAACTGCATAAGGTGTTCTTCTTCTAAATCAGCTTTGAGATCCTTTTGTGCTTCACAAACACACGATCTAGAATTTTTGAGCAAAGCTAAATCATCCCATAAAGAGGTTAGATTATTGAAATATAGCATCACACTTTGAGATTGTTGGCTATATGTGGCTATATCTCTGCGCAATTTATAGATGCGAGGATCGTTCCTTTTGCCAAATCGACGTTGCAACTCATCCCATAGTTGTTGTGACGTCTCCAGATTTTGAAAACTTCGTGATATATCCTTGATCATCGAGTTACAGATCCAATTGAATACAATATAGTCAACACGGACCCATTGCATGTAATCAACAGAGTCTCGTCTAGGTTGAGGCATAGAACCATCAATAATGCGCAATTTATTCCGAGATAACAATCCTCGTCTAATAGAACGACACCAGCCATGAAAATTTGTTCCATCGAACAGATCGGAGGTGAGATTCATACCTGGATGCTCGCTAGGCGCCAGATAGAGTTCATCGTTGGCAAGAGATCGATGATTATAGCTCTCAGTTTTAGTATAACCAGCTGGAATCCGTCTAATCGTTCACCATTGTGAGGAAGTTGATTGTTGATCTATGGTGTCGAATCAATCTCAAATGTTGCTGGATTCCGGCGAGCATTACTGATACCACTATGATCACCATGCTCGAGAGGTGGATTCCCCATGAAGCCGAGCTCCTCATCACGAGCTTGTCTCCACGAAAATTGTGTATTCTTCTTCGTCATAATCAAAGATCAAACCGATCAAGGTAAGAAAAAATGAAAAATCAATCAGAGAAAAGGTGATCAATTACGATCAGGAATCAAGGAGAAACGATTATGGCTCTAGATACCATGAAGAAACTGTGAATCATACATTGATTTACTTCAGAAATATCAAAACCCTTTTATTCAATTGAAGAATTTAGAAAAATACAATTCAACACTATTGTGTTTCTTCCTTTTATAGTGCAGTTACAATAAGCGGGAAAAATGAAACTAAATCTACGGCTACGATTGTTGATCTGTGTCCAGCTAGATCAACAGTGGAAATGTAGATGAAGTGTGGTCCTCCTACCACGTAAGCACACATGCATGCAACCCATGCATGTGCTGCTGCTATGCATGCTGCAGTAGTGTTAACAATTTTTTCTTTTTTTTTCGCTTAAAGAAAGAGAAAAGGTCAAATAAATCCATAAAAAACAGCATGAAAAGATAAATCCATATCAGCGGAATAACCAAATCTGCATATACATACGTACAAAGAAAAAAGAAGAAATAATGGTAACATGGACATTCACAATACAAGCAGACAAACAAGAGATGGAAAGGCGTACACTAGGTTTCCTTTTTTTTTTGACGGAGCTAGACCTACTAATCAATATTCGATTCAAACATATTTGCCACCCAAATTATGTCTTCAACAGAATCAATTGCCCTTCACTGGCTGTAGCATGATCCTGGACCAGTTGGAGGTCGACGAGCATAGAAATTTCTAACTGGGGCTGCCGGGACACCACGCCTGGTCAAGAGACAACGGAAATACTCCAATCTTAGCAAAACAGTTGTACTGTTATGCGAAGATCCAGATTCCTGAGGGCTCCATAGACGCTCTGCACGAAAATTAAACAAATTAACAGAAATGCAGGAGCGCTATTACATGTCATTTTACGTTGAGTTGAACAGAATCATGTTAAGCTCTCAACGATTGGATACAAATGTCCGTGCTTGGACTTTTGAGTCTCTAAAACAGTAATTCATGAAAAGTTTAAAAAGTTAAATTATCATAAAAATTGACAGGGGGGGAGAACACAGATGTCTGCACTCCGATATATACATAAGCATCGATATCAAAGACACAAATCTAGTAATAGTAAGTTTTAATTGGATTTCACTGAACAACGAATAACACTAATAACTAAATCTTCAATGTTAAGGTCTGAGTGTATGAAGTGTGTTTACAGTGCTTCTAACACATACCTGCTGCTGCAGCTGCTCGAGGCCATATTGTCTGTTGTACATCTGATGCATCAGCTGTTTCACCCCACATGCAAACTTCTCCCCCAAGCACAAGTTTTTGCTGTGAAGCATCAGTTATATCTTCTAGTGGCTCAGCATAGTAGACTTCATCCCAAGGGACATCTAAGTGGTCAAGATACCAAAAACCTTGGTTGCTGTAAATGCATCTAAAACCTTTTGCCACAGCCTTTGGGCAAACACCAGATCCCAACCTATAATTATCATGTAAGTATCTTATGCCAGAGAAGTTACTAGTACATCAACATTTTGAAGCTCTGTACAAAGTTAGATACACACCAGTTATGCACCACTGTCTTGGGGTTGAGACTTTCCGGAAAGTTGTTGAAGGTTTCTTCCCTGAGAATAAGGATATGAGATATCAAACACGGAAATTGAGCAATCATCATAGAACTGCTTAGAAGTCAAAGAGCCATGCACCTCACTAGCTAAAGTTCAAAATATTCAATGACAAAAAGATCACAGGACAGGAGGAGGCAGCCGGGCAGATAGCAACAAAGCATATCCAGCTACTTGTCTATAATTGAAGAAGAAAACATGACTCCAGATATGATTTAAAAAAAAAACTAAGAACTTACCAATTAACTGGAATCCAATTTAGAGATATAGCTATTTCCTGAGCTCGGAGTACGAAATATTTATATGCATCTTTACCAGTCATATTATGATCTTGAAGCCTGCATATTGAATTTGCGACCATAACCAACATTATAGGTAAAAAGTTTAACAAAAATTCCAGGCCCTGAGAACAACAGAAAAAGCACCATGCTAGTTCCAAATAAGAGAAAATAAATCATGGTATTTACAGATAAATAAATAAAGAATCAGCTAGATCTACATAATTTCAAGTTTATGGAGACAGTTATTTTCAAGACCCAGTGGTTTCGCTCTAAGATTGCACTTTTACAAGATTTTATCGTTTGTATATGAACTCCCAGCAAAGCATAGATGTATTCATATTTCCAGTCCCCCCTTCTGCCTGATGAAAGGTAATATGTTTAATGCTGACGAGCATAACCATTGATGCTATAACATGAAATTTTATTAGAGGGGTATAAGGGAAAAGATGTAAGGACACAAAAAATGGAAGAAGACTACGATCTTGCTTTAGTACATTCAAGTCCACATTGAGCTACCTCCATGATCAGACAAAGTTTGTCCCATCAATATGCAGGGATGGAACTTATAAGAGCAAAATTGTTTTGCTACCAACTACATCTGATTTGTCCTTCCAGTTTGCCCAAGTTGTTACATAAGTCAATAGCACACATTTATTGCTTGTTCCAAATGAGGAAATTTTACAATAAAGCCAACTGGGCACATGAGGCTCATTGTTTTTCTTCCACAATTCAAAGTCACCCAATTAAACAATGAGTTGAACTTATTACACTAAAGGCGAAGTCTGAGCTGCCTAAGCTCAAATAATAAAGTGGTTGATATAGCCATGGACTATGATAATTGTATTTCATAGCTTAGGAACTTACTTTCATTATTAGCATATCAATATTCAAACAAACAAAGGAAAACAGAAAAGTAAAAAACTTGAAGGCAAAACTTTATCTGATGGATACTACTTATGAATTTTCAATATGAGACCAAAAGGCAGCATAAAAGAGTGTTTCTACATATCAGAAGACATAAAGTGATATATGTTAATGCTAAGCATGATGGTTTACTACTTTAATTATTTTTAAGGACCTTATACAGGAAACTTAATCGTGAAACTAGCACTCCATCAGGAAGATCATAGACAAAAAGGATGAGACTGACCATTGCTTCACATGCGGGGTTGAGGTCCAACAATCTGCAAAAATTTTGAAGAGGCAGATTAAGAATGATATCAATAAAAGGGCAAATGCAGTAAAGGAAGTACTCACAACAATATACCATATTCACTCTTCAGTAGAGACTAGAGATGGCATGTATGATATTTTATTAATAAAGAAAAGAACAGTACAAGGGGCAAGTCATCCTCAAGTATTGAGGTCATCAAATCTAGGAAATACAACTCAAGTTCCTAACTAGATGTGCAACAGAATGCCCTTTAAATTTGTTATGATTTGACATCCACCGAGCTACTCTACACTTGAGCCCATCCCATACCCCCCTCTAAATGTCCTCCAGATCCTCAAAAGTTCTTTGATTCCGTTCAAGCAAAAGGGACAAGCATGAGGCAATTCAATCACAAGTTTCTTGAAGCTTGAGCTACATAATACTGATCTGAGGGCATCCAAATCACCATTTTCCTCTCTCAAAACTGTATCAGAGTAGTCTAAATGATTGTCTCAAACAGAATAATAATTCAGATTTCGGATTGCATAGTCTGGGACCTTTAAAAAATTCGTCAATTAAGCATTTACATGTGTTCCCTCTTGGCAAGAAAACACATTTTTAACTTAAAGCTATTCTAAACCAAAGAAAAAGATAAGAAAGCAAGAACTAATTGAAAGCGTCGTTACCTGTATTGACCTCATCGCCACCTAAATGGAAAAGTCCAAAAGGAAATATCTTCTTCATGTCTGCAAACCAGGATTTTGTTCCACAACAACATAGGGCGGTCAGAAGAATGTTTACAGTGTGAAATGTCTCATTTACTTATTGATGCAAGAACATCATGAAGAGCAGCATTCATCAAATAATTTAAGCACCTAGAAGCTCAAAAGGCCAGTAGCATCTGAAACTAGTCTTGAAACAAAGGAATTTGTTTCCACACAGCATTCTGTTTGGATATAATCAATTCCATCAAGCTATCCCTTTATAAGTAATTATAATAAAGTAACGTTTGTAACAGAAAATGAAAAATAATTTTTGAGAAACGATTTTGTCAAATTAGATGCAAGAGAGAATTTCTCATAACAGTTCCAATTTTTATACACATTTATGTCCACCAATGTAACTTGTGCATGGGAAATTAGAGATGGTTTATCTTTTACCCTCAGATAAATTAATTTGATCTATAAATTTTTAACAACATTTGAAATTATTTATTAAATCAAGTTGCAATGTTGACCAAATATATTACTTCAGCATTTATGAACCTACAAAACAAGATAATCACATGTGGTCTGAAAAACTTATATGTTGATATAAGTTTACAAATGATTATCATTGCCACACCCCAGACCCACAGGTTGGGCCTCAATGAGGAAGACGCAAGCATAACGGACTGTGCTAGGTACTACTTTAACATTTATACCAACTTTGAAAAAATGGTCCAACAAATTTCCGTAGCCGAGAATATCATACAGAGTGAAGTTTGTCTAAAGATTCAAATGGATTAAACAAACCAGTGAAATTCCATTTACAAATAAATGCAGCAGTCTACAGCAAGATATGCAGATATACAGTGCATATCAAGAATGTGCAGGATACCAAAATAACACTTGACTTTAATTCATTCAAGAGAACATATCTTCACCTGAGAGTATGCCCGAGACCAAATCAAATGTAAAGTTTTTAGAAACATCCAGAGGCTCTCTGCAGGAAGGGGATGGCCAAAGATCAGGGTATCCTGTTCCCCTGCATACAAGAAAGAGCTTGTTTGAACATGAATACTTTGAAGTGGTTGATGCATTCAACATATAAGAGCAAGTGTGTCTGTTTCCTGAATAAGCACAAATAATGGTAGGACTAGTCAACCCATGTTCCTCTAATCTAATGCATCAGAGAGGAAAGGTAGCCTGAAACATCCTCCAAATAATTTACTCACGGTTAATGTCTACAGGAACCAAGCAACAAACTATCAACTGAGACATGAGATGCTTTCAAGTTTCATGATAATGCTATAATCAACACAAGGTTCATTTCATGAGTCTCCTTAAGGCAAAATAGACATTGTGAGCAAGTACACTGTACAAGTCGGCATCATGCTTCCTTTTTTACCAGCATTTCTAATGTAACAAAAGAAAACCAGAATATTTAACTTGAGCTGAAACTTGTAAATAATAAGAGACATATTCCATGTTCACAAAGCTCATAAAAGATTTTCAGGAGTGGGAACAAGTTCCAGCAGAACATCTCCTGCATTTGTTCATTATTCAGGTAGATATCCATGACATACTGTGCCCATTCAGGGGATCAATTACCCACATAGAGACCTAAGTCACAATCATGAGATTGGAGCCCCTTATATACTACAAGATCAGATAACCACATGAATCATCTTGCAATGATTAAATTATAAGTCTTTCTATTATGAAGTAAAGGTGCTGCATACTATCTGGAAATTACAATTTGATTGCAAGGACATAGAACTTAATAAAGAGTAAAATAAGAAAAATAAAGTATTTTAGTTTTAGATGAAGAGCAGTAATTTTAGCGAAGAATAACTTAATCTCTTAAGTTTTACCATGATTCTGCATGCCCAGGAACATCAACTTCTGCCATAACATTAATACCTGAAAGTAAAACAGATCAAATGATTGAGATATTATGCAATAAAATTGATCTAAATTTGACAAATGACTTAAGCTTAGTTGGGTTTCAACACTAATTTAAGTATAAGTAACATAAATAAAAGGATCTAATATCACTTTCTCAAATCTGAATAACGGAATAAGTTCTTGCAGCAATTGTATGGTGACTCACTAACGCCAAAATTTGGAGCATTCATATGCATAGGATGATTAGGAAAAATCTTTAGAAGACATAATTGAAACAAATTGTATATAAATAACAAATCCTCCAATCCAATCAAATTAGGTATAAAAGAACGATACATAATATTTTTATGATTCTACGACACAACATACCTCTCTTTTTTGCAAAACTTCAATGTTGGCCACATGGAGAAAGCATTGCACATGAATGATGGAACAAATCATTAGTTTCTCATAAGGGAAAATAAATAAAAGTAAAAGAGACCAAGACAGAATATCCTAATTTTGTTATAATAAAATTAAAATCAAATTCGAAGATTTAGATAAAAAGAAAGGAACCATCGTATGGACATCCTAATTCCTGCAAAAGTTAAGATTTTGGTGATTATCCATATACCAAAAAATCTATATTTTCTTACACTGGTAATGAGAAGATAAACATAAGAAATCTTATTCATTATCTCTAGAGTGCAGATGTAAGGGGATTATGTGCTAGCATTTGGATGCAGCACTAATGCATGACTTTCTCATTACTCGAAGTACATGAGTTCTGCAATAAAAGCTTTTAATTTGAATTGCCAGTTCCAGCAATTTCTTAGGATAAGATAGTATCTCAAAGCTGAATCAAGATGAAAAAATTGGACTATTTTTGGTTTGAATAACTAGAAGTTTACAGAGACTAATAGCACAAGTTCTGCAAAAGTAATTTTAACTGCTCAATGCCTTTTACAGTACAGAACTACTGAAAACTTAAGACCATTAAAAGTTCCGAAGAGGCATTTACTCATTCCAAGTAAAACTTGAACACTCCTTGAGAAAGATGAGGTGGTAGAACAAGAAACTTACTCGACAATTTCAGAAGCATCGTCTATGGTATACCGCTCCCATTTCGTATATGCCCCATTCCACAAATTTGGGAAACTTGGGACTTCAAGTGGAAATGACTCTTCATCTATGATGTGCCAGTGGAGGACATTCTACTGAATGCAATCATCAAAATTCGTAAGTCTGGACAGAAAAAGAAAAAAAAATGTCTAAAGAAAGAGAAGTAATATTAGATTCGCATATCTTACAAGTTTAGCATATGACATAGACTCTATAACTTGCTTGATTATTTCAATTGGCAAATAATGCCTTGAAGTATCTGCAAAACATGTAAACATGAAATTCAACTTCAAGCAACCTTGCATAGAACTAAATGAAAGAAATGTCAGTCAAATAAAGACTCAACTCACCGAGCAAAAGCCCACGGTATTCAAATCTTGGCTTATCCTGGACGTACCATGGAGCATTGTACAGTTTTACTGTTTTTGTTCCATAATCAAATGCACATAGCTGGCTCAATGTCTGGACAAAAAGTATAAACAAGAATGATTAGAGGGTTAACAATTACATTCCTAACTTGGAACTACGTTTAGTATTAGGTAACACCATGGTACAGAGCCGAGTATCTGAGGATAACAGTATTACATTAATGTTATTCTTTAAAAGTCGCATAAATTTTCAAAAGATACACTATCTGCTTTCTTTAATTGCCTTGTGCAACTGAGGCCAACCATATGTCGACACACATCTGATGCCACATATCTTTGGCACTGAATAAAAATTAGGATCTCACAACTTTCCTGAACAAAAAATGTAATACAATGATGAACCTGCTACAATCAAATGTACCTCTAGTCCATGCAGCGCGCCATAGACAGAATTTGCCTGCAGTAAATAATAAAGCTTAGGAATATTATATTGATGTTCATGTTCCAAATTTTAGTTGCATTAGTGGTTTGTTTAAATGTAGAAAAACATGCAGAGATTTAAGCAAGGTGGAAGGATCAAAATAACAAAACAAGTTCCATGTGCCAGGTACAGTAGATGATCACTCATTGATTGAGCCAATAAGCTTGTTAACACAAACACTACACATCTGACCAGCTGCTACCTGATCTTCCTAAATCAGCTACAAGGAAAACTGGAATTCTGCCATCAAATGCTCTGTTAACCCTCAGAAAGTAATTTCATTTATACACATCTCTCTCATTAACATAATGATCATCTAAACTTCACCTGGATTCAGGAAATTTGCCACTCAATAGGATAGTATGAAGATAAGACATCAGTAAGCGAGTCAAAATAGCCCCTACAAGAGGATAACCTCAGGAGAAATTTACGATTGAAATTTCCCAAATATAGAAACATAGGAAACTAAATGAAGTGGCAGAAAGGAACATTAGTATTAAATGCACCTCAATTGTGATTTCCCCGATCACAGAATGAACATCGCTGGCGGCCACCAACAAAGCGTAGCTCTCATCAACTCCCAGTTGAAGCTACAATACACAAACGAAAAAATTGAACAAAAAATTGACGAAATAAAGCAAGCAACGCCGGTTAGAAATTGCGAAGTACCTCTTCATTATCTGAATGAACAAGTATGCTCAGTTTCTTGAGATCATAGTCAACTCCAGAGCTAGGCAACTTCAAACTAGCATGTTCAAAGATGATTCTCTTATACCTGTCAAATGCTTCGGAAACGATGAGAGAGCCACCGCCATTTCCGCTCGTAATCAGCGTCAGATTGGGGACAACGGTGAGAGTTTGGTTGCCGGAAGTGTATTGCGAAGGCAAGGGCCATATGTAAGTCGGAGAGTCGCCGGCGAGGCCGTAATTGAGTTGCCGGAGGTGCTTGAGGTCTAGATTCCGGGAAGTAGTGAGCAGCAGTAACTGAGAGAGGAGGAGAAAAGCTGCGAGTAAAAGATGGTTGGGGTTTGACAATGATGGAAAATTCATTTTTGGAGAGAGAGCCGGTGGAACTGGAATGAGAAGCAATGATAATTGATATGCTTGTTTATAAATGATGCTGCCAGTGACACTTGTGCTCTCTGGTGTTACATGTTAGAACTTAAGCTTTCAAAAAACAATTATTATTATTATTTTTATATTTTATCTCGTATCTAAAATATATTTTCAGTTTTTTTAACATAATATGTATAAATAGATACTTGAGATTTAATATTTTTGTAATTAGATTTATGGATGTGCATGTGCGCAGGTTTGATTGAGTTCTTCTTTAATTTTAATTATATTATGTTATAAATGATTATTTTTTTTACTTTTTTCCCCTTTTTAAGTAAATTAAGTTTTAAAACCTTCTTTCCGTTTTACTTATGTTTTGAATTACGCAAACACTCCTATACATAAGATATACATCAAACTGTCAATGCATTGACCGGGTCAACGCGCGTTGATTCGG
The DNA here is from genome assembly GCA_026008535.1 of Perilla frutescens. NCBI lineage: Eukaryota > Viridiplantae > Streptophyta > Magnoliopsida > Lamiales > Lamiaceae > Perilla > Perilla frutescens. The sequence goes on along the minus strand of BRKX01000017.1, from coordinate 30,146,382 downwards.
TCAAAATGTTGACCAAAAAAATTAAAATTGTGAAAATGGGTGATACTGTTTAGCGATATAATTGATACTTTTGTTAATTTCGAATGATACTTTTTAGTGTGGCAATTGATACTGATCTTAACAGTTTTTTTTCTTTGTTTTTTATTATGGCCAATACTTTTTATTGATACAAATGATAATTTTGAGCCTTTGAAATGATACTTTTCAGTATTATGAATGGTACTAATTTTGACGGATTTTTTGGTCAAAGCATTGACCGGATCAACACGCATTGACCCGGTCAACGCGTTGACCGTCCGATGTACATCTTATGTACAAAAGACTTGCCCCTTGAATTATACAAGCATTTCCCATACCATTTTACGCATTTTAAGGTTAAAAATTTAAAATAGTATAATAACACAACTTCCAAAAATTTGAGTTTGATTTTAAAAAAATAACAAAGAAACTACGTAGATCAGTTTGATTTAATAGATGTATGAATAAATTATTTGAATGTGTAAATGCATAATAAATACTTTTGATAATTTTTAATTGGTATTGGATACAAATATTTTAAATTTAGATAAATATTTTTAAGGGACTCATATATTTTAGTTGGTTTAGTTGGGCCTGAATTATAAGTTGTGTAATGGTTATACCGTCAAATGGCCGTCCTAGCAATAATTAAATTTAAAGAAAAAAAAACTTAACTATAATAATAATAATAATAATAATAATAATAATAATAATAATAATAATATCACATATGAAAATGCCAATTTATGCATAATTTCTTAGCTTTTCCATTTATTACACACCTAAATTAATATAATTATATAGAAATAATTTAAATCCGCCCTATGTATAATCACTTTCATAATCTCATTCAAGTTAGTTGTACACTTGTACATGTACATGTGTTTGATACATTCTCGGCATGCATGTTTGAATAATTGAAATAAAACATGTTGTATACGGTATACTGTGTATGTACGTACTATATATATATATATATATATATATATATATATATATATATATATATATATAGGGAGAGGATCAAATGAGAACCCTCCCCCTAGGTAGGAATTAGGAACCAATCCTAGCTCTTGTTTAAGTAAATCTGGACGGCCCAGATTAAAACATATTTAAGTGATGGGACGGTGGCATTGTTGTAATTTTAGGCAACTTTCTGGACGGAGGGGTAATATAGTAATTTAATAATTCTTACATTTTGTTCTGTTTTTGTTTCCATCTTAATCCTTCCGCTTTTTTTGGAGTCGAAATTGTTTCCTTAAATTCTTAATCTCAGTCGAAATTTTTTCCTTAAATCCTTAAATCTCAGTTCGATCTTGTTCGTTCGTAATTTGCAGCGAAGATAAAAAACTGTATCACGGTTTTTTATTTGTGAAGATGGTTTTTTTCTGTAATTGTTGAAAATCAATTTGTCGTGAAATTTCTACATCTCTGATTCTATGGCGACTCCAGGTATGTTTTTAATTTTGCATTGTTTGATTCAGTTTTAATGGTGATTAATTTCGAATTCGTTGTATCGTATTGATTCTACAATTCGTTCTATTGGAGTTTATTTACGTTTTTATTTTTTATTGATTTGATATGTTTTTGTTCAGTTTTGTGTTGTATCATTCGTTTTCTAATTGTTAGGAATGCTAGGGTTTAGTTTGAGAATATACAGATGCATCAATTTGATCTGTTTATTGAATACGTAATATAAGACATTTTAGCATGTTAATGTGTTTGTTTTAGCATTTCGTAACATGTGTTTTAGCATTATAAGATGCTGGTTTTATATCACACTCTCTCAAACATTTACAAAAAATGTTGTGACTTGGCTATATAATTTCACACACACCATGCAAACATTAGATTATTTTGTTGCTAAAATGTATGTTGAACGATGCTAGAATGTTACATAGCTAATGCTAAAATTCGTGTCTCTGAATATCTCTTGATGCGATTGTATTATTATTTTACCTTGTTCAGTTTATAATTTTTTTTATTTTAATGTTTCAGAGTCTTCTGTTTCAAGTGAGCATAGTAATATGACTATAGAGATATCTCCTAGCAAGACAGAATATTTTATACCACATTGTGAATTGAAGCCAACTGTTGAACAAAGTTTTAAAACTTTGGATGAGGGTATGAAATTTTATAGGATCTATGCACAATCATCTGGTTTTGACATTCGTCTTGGATCATAGAAGAAATCTAAAGATGGTACAACTATATGGAAATATGTTTACTATAGTCGAGAGGGTGAGAAGAATGCAGTAGTTAATGTTGGTGATTCAAGTGATGCAGTTAAAACAAAGAAGCGTAGAGTCTCTAAAAGATCTAATTGTAGGGCTCGTATTGTGTTCAGGTTTTGTTGTGAGAAAGGATACATTGTTAAATTGTTTGAAGAACGTCATTCTCACCCGTTAGTTTCGGATGATTTCAAAAGATTTATGAAAGTGAACAGAAATTTAAATGATGTGCACAAGAATTTTGTTTTGAATTGTGCTAGAGCAAACATAGGTGCAATGAGATCTTATAGGCTTTTTAAGGAAGGTGTTGGGAGCTATTCTGATGTAGGTTGCACTGGAGTTGATTTCAAGAATTATGCTCGTGATTTGAGAGCATACATTCATGGGGCTGATGCTCAAATGGTATTGGATAAGTTTCATTTAAGGCAACAATCACATGCTGGGTTCTTTTTTGAGTATTGTGTTGGCAAAGAGGACAGACTGACACGCATTTTTTGGGCTGATGCTCTGTCAAGGAGAAATTATGCTGCTTTTGGTGATGTTGTTTCGTTCGATTCAACATATAGTTTGAACAGGTATGTCATGTTTTCTAATTTTAGCATCTTTGGGTATAGAGTTTTAGCATTATGGATATACCATTTTAGCATTCTGTTCTAATTTTAACATTATATATATAAATTGAGGTATAACATAGTTTTAGCATCTCGGGTATAAAGTTTTAGCATTGTGTATATAGCATTTTAGCATTCTGTTTCACATATGTTACCATTGAACCCATGATGTATTTTATTTCTTCCAGTAGTACTTAGTGTTTTCTCTTTTGTTTTAATGATAGGTATAACATGATATTTGCTCATTTTACTGGGAAGGACAACCATGGTAAATGCGTATGTTTTGGTGCTAGTTTGCTGTCAGGTGAAGATAATGAGTCGTATTCTTGGGTATTTGAGAAGTTTCTCAAATGTATGGGGAATTCTCCTGGTATGATAATCACTGATCAAGACCCTACATTGAAGATTTCAGTAGAACAATCTTTTCCTAATTCTAGGCACAGGCTCTGTATGTGGCATATCATGATGAAGGTTCCTGAAAAGGCTCCTCGTACGCTGAGGAAAGATGAATCGTTCATGAAGAGATTAAGTGATGTTGTTTGGTCAGATTATAATGAACCTTCAGATTTTGATTTGAAATGGAATAATATCATGGTGGACTATTATTTGACTACTGATAGTTGGTTCAATTCTATTTTTAGCATTCGAGAATATTGGATTCCTGCCTATTTTAGGGAACTACCAATGAGTGGTCTCTGTAGAACAACTTCAATTTCAGAGAGTTCTAACAGTCTATTCAACCGCTACATCAATTTCAGATCAAATCTAGTTGAATTTTTTATGCATTTTGATAGTGCTATTGATGCACAGAGACATGCATATGATCTGCAAGAGAGTCTTGACGAATCAACCGTTCCAATAACAAAGACTCCATTGGAAATTGAAAAACATGCAGCTAGTATTTACACTTCTGAAATGTTTAACAAGGTGCAAGAAGAAATTATGGCTTCGTGTTTTAAATGTAATGTTGCATGAATTAATCACTGTGATTTTGGGCTGCTGTATGATGTTGATGATGGGAGTAAGATTACTCACATGGTGACATACAACAAAGAAGAAGATATTGTTGAATGTAGCTGTAAGAAATTTATTAGGGATGACATATTGTGTTCTCATGTTTTCCTCTTGTTAAAGCATCTGAAAATAGTTTCAATACCATCTAAATATATTGCTTCCCGTTGGACAAGAACTGCATTAGTTAAGCATATTCATGGTGGTGGTGTTGAGGTATTTGGTAAATCTATTGTCTCGAATAATAATAGGAGTTTGCTAAATCAGTTGTTTTCAGAGTTTTATTCTTGTTTGGGCTATGTTGAGCGTGATGTGGAGAAGATGAATTCATTTTTAGCTGGCTTGCAGAAGTTGAAAGCATTGTTTCAGTGTGGTGATATGGAGGGTTCTACTTCACATAGAAAGACAGTCATGTTTGAGCAATTCTACGGTTTACATGCACCTTCTGAAGTTGTTGTTCATCCACCAATTCCAGTTAAAATAAAAGGTAGCGGCAGTCGTTTGATATCTAAGAATGAGGCAAGGAAGAGAAAGGAGAACAAAGCACCCAGAATGTGCAGCAATTGTCATAACTTGTCAGATCACGATGCTAGGAACTGTCCATTTTGATGTTATTATAGTGATTGGGTATAGTTCAATATGATGTTTTATCATGTTTGTGAATTTTTTTTAGTACATTCATTTTGAACAATATATATGATTTTTAATAAAAGTGTTTATTACATTTCTTTTGCAGTAATTGTATTACTATTAAGTTTTATTAATTACAGTGACTATGCAGAATATGTTGTCAGATTCCTTATGCATATTTTGTTCATGAGAAGATGCTAAAATGAGAAATGCATGGGGCTAAAATTATTCAAATAGGAGGCTAAATTTAGTGTAACATTTTCCAATAGGGTTCACCATTCCCAATTAGGGTTTATATGATCTCAATTACTAGTTGTGAGATTCCCATTAGGGTTCACCATCCCCAAATAGGGTATATTGGGTTTCATTCCAATGAAATCACCGTTCATGAGAACATGCTAAAATGAAAAACGTATGAGGCTAAATTTGGTGTGACATTTTCCAGTAGGGTTCACCATTCCCAATTAGGATTTATATGATCTCAATTACTAGTTGTGAGATTCCCATTAGGGTTCACCATCCCCAAATAGGGTATATTGGGTTTCATTCCAATGAAATCACCGTTCATGAGAATATGCTAAAATGAAAAACGTATGAGGCTAAATTTGGTGTGACATTTTCCAGTAGGGTTCACCATTCCCAATTAGGGTTTATATGATCTCAATTAGTAACTATGAGATTACCATTAGGGTTCACCGTCCCCAAATAGGTTGTATTGTGTCACATTCAAGTTAAATCATCGTTGCATATTTTGTTTATAAACTCATGCTAAAATGTGTAATCAATAAGGCTAAAACGAGTGAAGTAGGATGCTAAATTAGTAGACAAATGCTATGATGCCAAAATCAAAAGAATATCATGTTGGTTAAAACGGCTTACATACTAAAAGTAAGACTTGCGAATATCTATCACAGAAAATATCCATTAACCTAATACTAATACTAATACTAATATTAATATTCATTAACCTAACTAACTATTATGCAATTAATCTAATATTAATAAACATAATGTTCATGATAAATTGTCTTGAGAATAGTAGTAGAATTTGTTTAAGATTACAAATCACTGAGACAGAAGAAATTCTTCAGCACTGATCGGACCATCTTGACTTAACATCCTGTAGAATAAACTTGCCTCTGCTTTGTTCCTCACAGCTCGGATATTACTGTCTGCACTGAGAATTGCAGCACAATATTTCGCTCTCATAAACCTGAGCTGTTTGAGATTGTTTGGCTTTATTCCACATTTCCAATTCTTCAGCCCGTCTCCCTTGTATGTTTCCAAATGTCTCATCGCAAATACCCCACAGTTAATTTTGTTGGCTTCATTCCTCCACGGCATCTTCAGTCTCTCAACAAAGTTGAAATTCTTCAACAGTTGTGCCGTTTTTCTACTTTGTCCATTATTCCTCAAGAATTGTACCAGAAATTTGACCTTTATATTTTTTATTGTTAGTCGTGTTCTGATGAATATTTAACATTTATATTTGTTTAGTTGTTCATACCGTGAGGTCAGAGATGTCGCCATACTTGACTCTTTCTTCACCATCTAGCACTGAAGAGTTATCGAGTATGTCGACTTTGTTTTTGCGAAGACAGATGGAAACAATATAGTAATGGTTTGACTTGTATATGGGAAAGAGGAACTGCACATGAATAGTAAGATAATGTGAGTTTTGTTCTTCTATAATTAAAAATCTTATGTATATATTTGTTTTACCATTTCAATTTCTGCAATGTTGAGCGTTTTGATCCTTTGAATCTCTCCAAGCAGTGTCTCACAAAATTTAGACATTCTTTTCTCCTCATCCCATGCTGCAACAGGCTCTGAAATTGTTTTCCACTGTACAATATACAAAAAAAGCCTTAGTATAACAATTTTAGCACCGTGGAATGCACATATTAGCATATAGATATAAACATTTTAGCATCGGACTGAAGATCTCCAAATCACTTACAGTTGTGTCCGTTGAACTGAAGAATCTTCTCGGGGAGTTCGGAGCTTTCAATTTTTCTTTCTGATTCAGGATGGTGCTCCACACATCGATAACGGCATAGCTAACGTATGTTCCGGGAGCTAATGTCTTCAATTCATTCCTTCCAATGAAGACATCATCATCCGAATAAAGAAAATCATTTATGCAAAAATCAGTTCTTTGTGAGATGTTTTCAAAATAATTTTATTTTATAATATGAAAAAATATTGAAGGACCATATATGAAAATTACTCATTTGCTTCCTCATTCATCATCAACCACATGTACAATTCCTTCTCAATCTTGGTCAACTTTTCATTTGTTGTTATTGCTCTCTCTTGGTAAGGAGATACAATCTTGTCAGTTTTTTTCAAAGATGATTTAGTCCTTGTGACCATCCTTGTGTATCCCTACACGATTATACGAAATCATAGTTGTTACGCCAAGATTGGTTATCATGATAAAATTTTATGAAGTATAATAATATGTAAATTATTTAATATTTATTTACCTCAGCCTCAGAATCCTTCTCAACAATCTTTTTCTTATCCTTTCTCACAGCGCGACGACGCTGAAAATTTTATATAATATCTTATCAATGTTTTGCTTGGAAAGGTAGTGCATGCTAAAGTAAATTTGGACAAATTTGTAAAATGATTTATACAGAATGCTAAAATGTAACTTACAGATTCTTCTTCAGCAGTAGAAACTTGTTCCTCTTCGTGTGGAGTGTCATTAGTTTGCTCCACAGCTTGATCTTCTTTGTCTGTGTTTTTATGAACACCCTGGAAGTTTTGATTATTGTGTGATTATTAGTTTTTCAGGTAATGCTAAATTGAATTACAGACTGATGCTAAAATATGTATTTGACAATGCTCAAATGATTTATAAAGCATGCTAAAATGTAACTTACAGATTCTTCTTCAGCATTACAAACTTGTTCGTCTTCATGTGGAGTGTCAACAATTTGCTCCACAGCTTGACTTTGTTTCTCTGTGTTTTTATCAACAGCCTGCAAGTTTGGATTATTGTGTTATTGTTAGTTTTTCAGGAAATGCTACATTCAATTACAGATTGATGCTAAAATATGTGATTGATCATGCTAAAATGAGTTACATGTCATGCTAAAATACTTACATCATGCTCTTTCTCATGTTCATGTTCTTCTTCTTGAGTGACAACATTTCCAGCCTTCTCAGTATTTGTCTCAGCAACCTGTAAGTTTGGAGTATGCTTCTGATATTAAGATCACAATAATCTGAGCAAGATATTCAATGCAAAATCAATGGCAGAATATTACTTACATCATCTTTCTTTTCCCCTTCACCTTCTTCCTCAGGTATCTTCTCAGTCTGTTCTCCTTCATCTCCTTCCTCAGCAGTACCTTTCTTTGTATGCTCTTCATCACTCATAGTTGGTCCAAAATGAATAGGAGAAACATATTCATCTTTATCTTGAGTGTGAAGAGGTACCAATGGCTCATTCTCTCCAGCAATTCTTTCTTTGTTTTCATCCGTCATCATCATTTCATTCTCCTGAGCAACTTTGAGGACTGCGTCCCATCTCTCATAGTTATCATCAAGGCTCATAGTAGGGAAACCATCTAACTTCCTCTTGACATCATCTCTTCTCAATGCAGCTTTCTCTAACTCCTCAATCGCAGCAATGTGCTCTGGACAGGCCCAGAAATCATCATCAATTTCTGGTGTTGTGTTTACATTTTGCTCAGATGATTCTGCCTTTGTCACCAGAAGTGCAGCTTGAACCATCCTCTTGAACTCTTTTTTTCTCAGCATCTCATGCGGAGCATCATTGACAATAGTAATTATTTTTTCGATAGCTGCAACAGCTATCTTTGCATTCTTCATTATCCCTTTCCGAATTTGCTCAATAGGTTGTTGGGAGCAGCTTGGACTGGGATCAGAATGGTGAGTCACATCCTCTTCCTCTTCCTCATTTTTCTCATCTTCCTCTCCTTCATCTTCCTCTTCTTCAACTTCGTCTCCTTCATCTTCATCTGTCTCATCCTCCTCACCATAATAAGGTTCAGAAACTGACCCTAACCCAAATCCACCTGCACTCTCTTCAAGTTCTTCTCTGTCAACTAACAAAGTATTTGTCCATTGTTGTATCAGCGGCACAGATCTGGGTACATATCTCGTGTACAGGACTACCCTATCGACATACACAAGTTGTTGCATTGTTCAATTATTTTACTAATTATTATTGATAATAATAAAAAATAGTGTAAAATTTATACAAATATTTGCTAAAATGAAATATAGATATGGAGTCTTACAGTCAAGAACAAGATAGGGCATGTGAAGTCTTTTTCCTTATTTGTGTGCCAGGTACTTGCATGCTCAACCAAGGCTCTAAGTGTGAATTCACACCAGTTGAATTTCGACACATTCTCAATATCATCTAACAGATGCATGATCTTTGGAGCTAAATAACCGTTGCCTCCATTTTCTATAAGGCAACTTGTCAGCAAGACCATGAAATGTATCTTGAACCACCTTCCACCTTCAACGTCCTCGATCATCTTTGTAACAATGTCAGACGGTAGGATTTTGTACTTTTGTTTCTTCACCTCCTTTCTCCAGCTATCCATCAGCTTACATGGATGATTCATTTTCCTTCTTTCGACAAGTGTTTCACCTTGTGGAAACCCAAACGTGATTGCAACATTATGCTCAGTAATTGGAACACTACCTCCATTATTTGGAAGTTCAATCTGGCAGCGCCTTGGATTGAAATTATCTAGAATCCAGAAGCTCAACTTTTAAGGCATATTCATCACATTCAAGTGTAGGATATCTCCAAATCCCATACTAATGACAGCTTCCTTCTGTGCATCATTCATTCTCCTAATTGCTTTTGTCAGAGGTGCTGGGAGTGCCCTGCTCTTCAGTGTTGGCCAAACTTCTGGCTTCTTTGTATTCTTCTCCATGACCATCTCAACTTTTGATGATGAAGAATGAGCTTTATCTTTTTGAGAATCAAGTTCTTCCTCAAGAATACGAGCAAGAAATTGAGATTTAATTTGTTTTTGTCTCTCCTTATCATTCCTTGCTTTCATTCTTCTTTCAGCATTTGTTGCATCAATTTCTCCAGATGAATTTATTTCTGGATTTTTACGCTTCAAAGTATCTACATACGTTTACATAACACACAATCACTCAACATTGTCAATATAAAAGACTCACAGAGAGATGCTAAAACTGGAATTTACTCATGCTAAAACAACATTATGGACTATGCTAAAACAATTCTTATAAATATAACTGTAAAAATATGTTAAATCTGGATAAAATTTGGTCTACGCTTTCCAATGTTAAACATATCATTTAAAACACCATTAAAGAGTACGCTAAAAAATGATTTTAAATATACCTTTAAAACTATGTTAAAACTAGGTTTTAGAACATGCTAAAAATGGGGCTTCTCTATGTTATGTTAAATATGGTATCTTGATTATTATGGCATTTAAAAAAAATTAACTTTACTGTCTTACTTTTTTCACCATTTAAAAATTCGGCACACGTATAGTATTATATTACGAGAATCATGCTAGAATTATAACAAGTTTATGCTTGCTTTCCTAGTGTTAAAAAAAAACCCGCAACAAGTTTAAAATATATTCAAACCCTAACTTTTTTATACAGATCTTTTGAATATGTGTTCTTGTTACAGAAATGAAAAGTGTACCGTTTTCGTTGGTAGAGGCTTCAACTTTCTTCTTGTCCGCCATTTTTTTAGATTAGAGGTTACGGTTTTTTTTTTAGATTTTTTCGTTCTGTTTTTTTTTTTCTGTGAATGATACTTCTATGAAAAGCGAAGTTTGAAAAGAGTCAATATATGCGTGTTGCAGTTGCAGGTTTCTGATCAGAGAACTTTTAATTTCAATATGTTAACTGTTTATGAAATTTAATTAAAATTACATTTTTGTCCTTAATAATTTAGGCGGGATAGAATATTTTAACATATTAATTATTTTATTCGATAATTTATAAGTATTTTAACATACTAATTATTTTTTATTTCTTTAGATTAATTTCTACATCACATACTAATATTTTTAGGAATTTTTATTTTTAATATTAAGCTTCTAATAATCGTGTTTATTACATTATTACACTATTACAGTTCAGGGTCTAACATGCTCAAATGAGAATACTGTAATGCTAAAATTATAGTACTATGATGCTAAAATTAATTTAGAATGTTGAATACGATACTCTGGTTCATACATTTTTATATTCGATGCCAATCTTTTTCACTGATGCTAAATTGAGAGGACTATTATGCTAAACTTAAAGGAATATGTTGTTAAATTTATTTTAGATTGCTCAACATTACATTACATTCTCGTTCTTGATTTGTTATTTCCCAATTCATTTTTAGAGATGCTAAAATGGAACGACTATAATGCTGAAATGAAAGAACTATGAAGCTGAAATGAGAGGACTATGAAGTAAAAATTAATTCAGATTGGTCATCTTGTATAATATAGCAATCTAAAATGAAACACCAAAATCCAAACAAAGATTGTGGTAAAACATATTCATACAAAAAACACATAACACAAACTAGTTTTTCTTGTTCAGAATAATAGAATCAATGTCAACTGAAGGATTGTAGCGGATTTTTGCCTCAGCTATGATTCGTTCCTTTTCAATGTTACTGTCCGCAACAAGTATTGCAGCACAGTACTTGGCTCTCATGTATTTCAACTGCTTCAAATTGTTTGGAGTTATGCCACAGTTCCAATTCTGCCACTCATTCCCATTGTGCGTCTCCATATGTCTCATCACATATACCCCATAGTCAGATTTGTTTGTATCATCTCTCCATGGCATATTCAGTCTTTCAGTAGGCTTCATCTGCTTTGACATTTTTGTGGCTCTTCTCTTTTGACCGTTGTTGTAGAGAAAATCAATTAAAAATTCAACCTGCATTGTGTTTCTTAATATTAGTTTTATGTGGTTTGAAATGTACAATGATGTTGTAATTATATGCTTACCAAAGTTTGTGGGATGCTACCATATTTCTCTTCATTCTCATCACCATCCATGGCTGAAGAATTGTCAATTATTTCTGCTTTTTGTTTCTCAACATCAATTGCTATCATGAAGAAATGCTGTGAGTAATATATTGGGAATAGGTACTGCAAAAGAACATGCTAAAATGTATTAGATAAGATGCTAAAATGAATTAAATAAGATGCTAAAATGGATTAGATAAGATGCTAAAATGTAAGATGTTATGGTTATCCTAGAATTTCTTCATGCTAGAATAAGTATTATTTTACCAGATCTATATCATCAATGTTCAAGTGTTTGAAGCTCTTCATCTCCATAAGAAGCAGTTCTGAGAACTGTATCATTCTTCTCTTTACATCAAAGTGTTTTGGTGGGTGTGAAACGGAGAAACACTATCAGTCAAAATTTTAAAAAGTTATAGTTTATTTTTATAATGTTATAATATAAATGCAGGTTTGTATTTTCACTTACAGTGGGAACTGTTGTGGCAAAGAATTTTCTGCAACATGATGGACCTCTTACTCCTTCATTGTGGTTCAATATTGTACTCCAGACATCGATCACAGATGAGTAAATATAGGATTCTGCACTCAACGTCCCCATGTCCTGCATTGTAATACTCACACGACCATCGGAGTATACAAATTGAGATCTGTAAAATCAGTGTGTTCTTTTTTTAAGTAATTTCACTTATCAGATAGCAAACATAATGAAACATTATCATAAAGAACTTACAAAATTGACTCATCATTATCCATCAACCAGCAGTATAATTCCTTTTCATTTCTTGTAAGCTTACATGTTGTCCATTGAATCTGTTGTGTAATGTGATTCATATGATTATCAGATGCCATGTCATGCCTAGGTGTGATTAGAACTGTACTGGAATGGAATACATGTGATGCTAAAATTAAATGTACATCTTCATTTTCTGTTTCAGTATCTTCACCTTCAGCCATTTCTTCATTTATTTCATCACCCATGTTTTCAGTAGCATACACTACTTCATAGAGTCCTGATACTTTCAAAATCTGATTCTACTTTTCATTCTGTTCTTCTTGTGTGAGTCCTATGCTGAAGCTTGGGGCATCATCAGCCATCATTTTCTTAAAAGCGTCTCTCCTCAGTGCAGCTTGCTCCATCTCAATTATTGCATTGATGTGTTCTGGACACGCCCAGAACTTATCATCGCTCTGAGAAGATGATTTATGTGTATTCTGTGCTGGTGAGGTTGATGGATCAGCTTTCGTGACCATAAGTGCAGCATCAATCATCCTCTTGAAGAGACTGTCATTCAGCATCTCATTGGGAAGATCATTAACTAGATCAAGTATTGCCTGCATTGATGTGGTTATTGTCTTTGAATGTTCAATGATCATTTGAGCTATAGATTGTTTATCTTTCATAGTTGGAGATCGGCATCTTTGAAGTCTCTTAGCGTTGCTCGTCTCAGCATTGCTTGGCTCTCCATATTCTATTGCTGCAATCGCAACATCAGCTCCTTGATACTCCTGTCCAGCATCATCATTGAGCTCCATGAATGCATCCTCTATAAAACCCAAACCAAATCCTCCTGCATCAATTTCCAGAACTTGTCTCTCAAACAAGAAGTTCGTGTCCCATTCTCTAATAACTGGCACTGATCTTGGCACATATCGTTTGTACAAAACCACCCTATCAACATATAGAAGCTGTTGCATTTGGAAATATTGTTAGAATTCGAATTTCAGTAATATGAAACAATGCAGAAAGAAGAAGTTAAAATCGGTATATAAATATGCTAAAATTATTTTAAATCTATGCTAAAATGATAAGAGTACAATAATTGTGAGGATTTTTACCGTGAGGAATAGTATTGGTCCCTTGAAATCTCTTGCTTTGTTTATTTGCCACCGTAGCGAAGCTTCCACCAGACATCGGATTACAAACTCACACCAATTTAGTTCTGAGACGTTGTCAATATCTTGTAAATGGTGCATGATGTTAGGATATATGTATCCATTGCCACCATTTTCAATCAAGCAACATGTCAGAAGCACAATGAATTGTCTCTTGAACCAATCTCCTCCTTCAACATCTTCAAGCATATCTGTCACAACATTTGATGGCACAATCCTATATTTGTGCCTGGCAAATCTTTTCCTCCAAGTTTCAGTCAGTTGACATGTTGTGTTTCTAGTCCTTTTGCTTATCAAGATTCTGCCTTTCGGCAATCCAAGAACCAATAGCACATCATCTTCATCTAAGTGCACTCTCCCTCCATTGTCAGCAAGTTCTATCTCACACATTCTTGGATTGAAGTTGTTTAAAATCCAGTATGTCATCTTGTGCGGTAACTCTTTAACTTGTAGGTTTAGGATTTCACCAAATCCCATATTGATCATTGCTTCTCTTTGTGCCTCATTGAAATTTTTGATTGCATTAGTCAGTGGGGATGGGATTGCTCTGCTTGTCAGAAGTGGGTAGCCATCTTCAACAAGTCTGTAGTGATGTTCAGTTGTAGCTGCTTCTTTTTTCATATCTTCTCCATTTCTTACATTTTGTGTTCTTTCTTGATCTTCCTTAACAACTTTTGTTTTTCGTTTTCTTGTATCTGCATAATATGACATGCTAAAAAGTATTGGACAGAATGCTAAAATATATGACAGGGAATTCTAAAATGCAATTTTAGTAATAGATCTCTCAAAACAATGCACAAGACCATCCCAATAAATTTGAGCAATGCTAAAATGTGTTATTCAGTTTGCTAAAATTTATTACAGAGAACGCTAAAATGTATTAGAGGAAACGCTCAAAACAATGCTCAAGACAATCCCACTCAATTTAAACAATGCTAAAATTTAATACACAAAATGCTAAAATGTGTTATACAACATGCTAAAATGTATTACACAAAATGCTAAAATGAGGATTTTGCAAACACGCCTTAAAATCATGTACAAGGAAATTCGTGTTCTCTGTATGCTAAAATCAACGTTTCTTATACAGTTAAAACAACATGAATTCTTCGAAACCAGTTCAATGAATTTAACTATTACGCATATTGATACTATATCCTGTATTTTTTTGAAAATCAACGAATGAACAATGCGAAAAACTGTTTTTACAACTTTTTCTGAATTTGCGATTAAAGAGTAATGAAATCTGAAAAGGTAGGGTTCTTTTTTGTACCTTTCTCCAGTTTTGAATTTGAATTGGTCTTTTTCTCCGCCATTTTTGCTTTGCTTAGTTCGATTTTAATTCGAACCGTCGTAGATTTCGATTTCTTCACTTTGAATCTCATTTTTGGTTGGTGATTTCAGTTTCGCAGCAAAGAATTTGAATTTCGGCAGTTTTTTATTTATGTTCTTCGTGAAAAGTTAGCAATGTCTACAGTATTAATTTTTTTCCCATTTTGCCCTTAATGAGACGCGCCAATTGAAATTTTTCGCGATAATTATAAGTATGCCATCGAAATTCTGAATTGATCTGGGGCGTAGATTTTTCAAGATGGACGGATGGGATGGGTTCCTTGTTCCCACCTGGGGGAGGGTTCCCACCAGATCCCATCCCTATATATATATATATATATGATATATCGTAAAGTCTTTTGTCAGACTTTGAAAATCCAAAATGCATAAAATCCCGTGAAATGGGCGGGTCACGCCGGTCAATGTGCGGGTCAATCCTAACCCGACCTGCCCCGCCCAAAAAAAAAGTTTGTTAGAAACAATATCATTCTTAACACTAAAAAGTATCAGTGCGAAGTATGGAAAGTATCACCTGTAACCATAAAAAGTAGTATTTCAGCTGCAACTTGTTGTATACGAGTTTCTTTAATTCAAATAATGATTTATTCCATCTCAGTTAATGTTTAGAGCTTAGGGTTTTTTTTTAGGATTTAATATTTTTTTAAGTTATTTTAGGGTTTTGTTTTGGTGTGGGAGGGGGGTTAGGGTTTAGTTTTTTTTTTTTTGGGCGAGGGTTAGGGGTTTATTTTGTGTTTTCTAAGGTTTTTTGTGGGGTTTTATAGGGTTTATTTTGTGTTTTTTAGAGTCTATTAATTCCATTTTAGGATATAAATTCATATTCATTTTAAATAAACTAGTGCATTACGCCCGTGCATCGCACGGTATTCATTATTGTCAAATAATTCACCACATTTGAATGAAATTGATTGGAATTTACACGATTTTTAAAACATTACAATAATAACAGCCTCAATTTTTATCGATGGCTTGAATTATGATATAATAATATTTTTCCAAGTACATAGATTAATCCAATTTAAGAGTGTTTTAAATGGGAGTTTTTACTGCGCAACGTCAGTTTTTCAACCATCATTTTTTTTGGTTGGTCTATGTTGGTACAATTCAAAAGATTAGTTATTATTACAATGTTTTAAAAGTCAAGTCTTAATTGCAAATTGGTTCAAAAGTGAAATTTTTGCAGTTTAACCCAATAAAAACTCGACCAAGAACCAAGCAAACGAAGCTCATTCACGCACCCAATAAGGAATAATAATCCCATTACAAACTCAACAAAACAAAATCCTAAACAATTAAGCGAAAAATGGAGAGGGAGAGAGAGAGAAGAAAAGAAAACAACACTACTATTATAAACACGAAGCCTTCAGCAAATCCAAAGATCCAATAATTCTTCATTTATGGCCTCATTCAGAAAATTTTCTTCATCTGCTCAATCTTAAAAGACTTGCTACACCTACAACCTTAACTTAAGGATTCTTAGTCCCTCAATTGAAGACACCCACTTGGGAAAATTCATTCCCACATGCGGAAATATACATTCTTGTTTCAACTCATCTGTAATTAAGAAATCTGGTGAGAATCAAAAATGAAAGAGAGAGAAACTGAAATTCATTTATGAATCAGGCAAATAAATTGCATTTCTCCTTAAATCCTCATCCATTGACAGGACCAAAAGCCCTTCAAGGGTTGTGGAAATTTAACAATAAATTCAAGAAAAAAATGACACGTGGTTTAAATTCAGGAATCAAATTATTGGCTATGAATTTTCACCAAGACATGGATCAATTTGTCTTACCCTACACACATAAACTAACAACAATCTAAACAACTAAAATAAATTAGTGTCAACCAATAATTTGATTCCTGCTTGTGCTAGCTTGTCAATGCATTGTGGGCCTGATAGCATTTGATAGCAATAATAGTAAACTCAATTAATTCAAAAGAAGAAAATTAATATCCATCTAACTATTATCAGGTAGAGATGCGCTATAGTTGTGCAAGATTGTCTCATAACTCACCCCTTGTTGGATCTTTTCTTCGATCAACAACCATTGCACCGTAAAGAATAAAATAATTTTTCTATATATAGTTACATAAATAATTAGTGCCTCAAAAATCAGTGCCTCACGATCACCACTAATTGAGTTTTTTGCCGCTGATTTTAATTTATTAACCACTTCACATTCATCTTCATTGAGCTCCATATAAGCAAATATCAATGTCCTTAAGTCAGCACATATTCTCCGGTTTTCTCTTCTTATTCCCTTTCATTATTGGCAAGGCTCACAAACATTACACTGTAAAAATAAGAAATCGGTCTTTAACTTTCAAACTTTAAAAAGTTGCAAAGAAAAAACAACCAACATCTCTGTCCTTTGTAGAGTAATGTACAACAGTTTCCCTTCCACATCTCTTACTGCAAATGACATTCATTTATTGCATTGTCAATATCTAAAATGTTTTTAAGAGCTTGCATGATTTGCATTGAAAGAATTCTTTTAGAATATGAAGATTTTTCTTGAAAAAATAATATATGTATATGTGTGTGCGCGTTACAATATTGCCAAAGTAGTTGAACAACAACATACTAAAGAAAAGTAATCGAGAAATATGCCTCCACATCTGTGCAAGAAGTTCAAGTGCAGGAGCAATAAAGTATAACATTCAGGCATCTTGCAAATGTGAAAAATTGCAAAATCACTCCAACACTGACCGGCCACTTAATCTCCTTTAATATATTTTAAGAGAGTAAGTTGATCTAATCTAACAGTTGTGTGAATTGCATGCCAATTATCGGTTGAAGATTGTTAGGTACAAAGAAAACATGGCTTCAAATTTCAACTATTTCTGAGATTTTTCTTAACTGAAAGTTGGTACATAAACATTGAGTCTCCTCAATACAATCACAATTTTTCCAAATCTAAATAGGGCTATTAATAGAACTCGATTAAAAGTCGTTCATTGTTATTAAAAAGGGTTGCATTAAACAACAAAGCAAAAGAATCTTTGATAAAAGCTTATCGGATCCCCATAAATCAAATTATACAATTATTATCAACAACATGTCCATTTCCAAACATTTATTTAAACTCTAGAAAGTAGATTGCTAAAATATATGTAACTTAGCAGCCCAAATTAAATCAATTCACTTTAATTTTAGGGTTCACTAATTTTATTTTAGGATATAATTTTTTGGGGAAAAACAAAAAGGAAAAATAAAAAAAAAATAAAAAAAATGAAAATTACGCCAGAAAAAAATAAAATAAAACATGCGCCCACGCGCCAGTCTGACGCTGTTGTACACTATTTGTGTGGACAAGAGACCAGCCCATATACATATATATATACACTTTTTATAGTTACGGGTAGTACTTTTTGTACTTCGAACTAATACTTTTTGGTGTTAAAAATGATACTGTTTAGATAAATTTTTTTAGGCGGGCCGGGTCAGGGTTGATCCGCGTGACCCGCCCTCCTAACGGTCTAATTTTTGTACATTTTAATTTTCCAAAGTCTGACAAGAGACTCTGTGTGTGTGTATCTAACCTAGATATATAGCATGCTTATTATGCTACAAATTACTAGACTTTGTAACACCTAGTTAGCATGAATAATTTGCATCGCGCATGCACATCTAAAGGGTTTTCTGTAAATATTTTTCCAAAATTTATTAATACTAGTTGGCAATCTCGGCTAGGGACGGACCTATGGGAGGCTGGTTTGTCCAATATTTTTTTATATATGTATATACATATATATAATTTATTATATAAATTTAATATTATTTGTATTGTAATATTATTTTTCACCCCCGGTCCCCAAAATTAAGATTCTTATATTTCGCCCCCAAGTTAGAATTTATGCGGTCGTCTCTGATCTCGACAAGATCAATATTTAATCATCCTAATCTGTTAAGTTTCTACTAGTCCATGCATATGAATATAATGAGTACAATTATTAGAATTCTTTATAAATTCGTTCTTCAGGGTTCAAACGATCGATTCGCATTATTTGTCAATGTACGATGAAAACATTTCTTTTAAATATTTTTTATAATAGCAATGCAATCGCTAGCTATTGAATTTAATTTAAACTTATAATATATATAGAGGTGGATCATTTGTGAATCATAATCTAGTATTTATATATATATATATATATATATATATATATCTACAAGATGATCGCCCACTTCATAAATATTCACTAACACGTCTAGGGCTGTAAACGAGCCGAGTCGAGTCGAATACCTTCAAACTCGAGTTCGGCCCTTTTAAGTTAATTGATTCCCTTTTTTATGATAATATTAATTCTTAATTTTCGTATAATTCATATAGTCTATTATTATTAGTTGAATATATTAATCTGATAAATTGATAATATGATATTCTATATGTTTATGTAAATATAATATCAGAGTATAACATATAAATATTTACATATATTTAAGTTTTGGAGAATTGTTATAAAAATATTATTTGATTCAATTAACAAAATTTTTAATAATTTGGTCGAGTGACTATAATAACAAATTGAAATACATTTGGCTAATGTTTGAATCTTATTAGGGGTAAAAATTTAATTTTTTTTAGCATATTTGTCAAAGCTCGATTACAAGCTTGATTAAGCTCGATAAAAAGCTCGCGAACTACTCGATAAAAGCTCGTTTATAATCGAACTCGAGCTACTCATGAGTAGCTCGAGTTTGGCTCGAGAAAATTATCGAGCTCGAAAAAAAGCTCATTTAATAAACGATCGAGTTTCGATCGAACTTTTTTCGAACCGATACCCGAGTAGCTCACGAACAGTTTAGTTCATTTACAGCCCTAAACACATCCCAATATACAAGTATATAACCCTAATCTCAATATTGTGATGTGACATGTATACTTGCTAGTGATTTATTTACATTGGAGAGATATATAACATGTATTGTCATTTTGAAATCATTATATATTGACAGAAACATATATGAGATTGTTTAACAGATCTCTTGCGTTAGACCGACTTAGACGGGTCAAATAGGACCTAAACTCGCTCAAAAAACATCAAAATCCGCCCAAACTCACAAAAACAGTCAGGTCCACGCGCGGCAACAAGCGTATCAATATGCATAAAGTAAAATATCACTATGTATGAAGTAAAATATCATTAATTATATATCAAAATATCATTTAATGTGAATTGAAGTATCATCAACTATGACGTATTTTCACATGCTAAGAAGAAAAATAAATTAATTATTTTTGAAATATGTTTGTTGATTCTCCAGACATCATGTATCACTATATATGTATGGAGTAAAGCATCACTAATTATATGTTGAAGTATCACTGGGCGTCAGCACCTAACAAATACACTGGGCGAGATGTCGGATAAAAAAAATTAAATTAATTCAATTCATGTTTAGGGTTCACTAATTCCATTTTATGGTATATATTTATTTAAAAATATAAATTAATTCAAAAAAATTAATATATATGTGTATATATATATATATTGTAAAAAAAATGAAAAAATGAAAAAGTGAAAAAAGAAACTAAAAACAAAAAAATGGATGGAAAAATGGAGGGAGAGTGGAAGAGGAGCCACTATAAAAGAAAAATAAAAAAAAGGAAAAATCAGAGAGACCACGTCATGGGTCAAATAGATATTCGTCTAACGTAAGAAATATGTAGACGGTCTCACACAAGTATGCCTCTGACACGCCGTCATTTAGCGTGCAAAATTACACCTATGGGCAAAGCCCGACAGATGCTTGAATTTGCCTTCAGTGGCTAGTATAGTGCTAGAAGGCGGATATCGTCCCACGAGGAGTGATAACTCTTCTATCATAATGCGTATCCGTTTAGAACTTTGAGAGAATTACTGTCACTAATTCATTCCTGCAAACTTAATGTAAAACAAAACTAAAACGTAAACTGAATCAAATGATAATTAAAACATGTTCAAGTCGAGTGTGAATTCGGACTGAGCTTATGTATGCAATTCCGGGCACAAACACATGGATACCTCGTTCAGACCGTTTGGTTATAAGAGCAGATATGGTCGCCTTACACCCCCCCCTCCAATTCCTTCGTACGGTTTACGCTAAGAATGATACGGTCGGCGACTCTTAGACCCTTACTATCCAGGACCCAATGAAGAGAGTCATGCAAAGGGTTTGCAAGGATAGCAGCATTCAATCGGAGGAACCCAATGCTGGTATATGGGACCCCTTTGGCGTTGTGCCCATATCCACCTATACTTCAATCTCTGGGCTTCATCGTCTCTAGGCTTCTGTACCTGGTTTATCACTTAGTGGCTCATCAGGGTTCGGTCGCCCTTACTTCCACCCTATCATACATCAACAATGGTTTAACTACGAGTGATCAGCCACATAGTCTCCCCATTGTAGTGTCATCATTCTTCCCAAGTTGAAGTTGAGAATCATCTCAATACGGTCGGCGACTCTTAGACCCTTACTATCCAGGACCCAATAAAGAGAGTCATGCAAAGGGTTTGCAAGGATAGCAGCATTCAATCGGAGGAACCCAATGCTGGTATATGGGACCCCTTTGGCGTTGTGCCCATATCCACCTATACTTCAATCTTCGGGCTTCATCGTCTCTAGGCTTCTGTACCCGGTTTATCACTTAGTGGCTCATCAGGGTTCGGTCGCCCTTACTTCCACCCTATCATACATCAACAATGGTTTAACTACGAGTGATCAGCCACATAGTCTCCCCATTGTAGTGTCATCGTTCTCCCCAAGTTGGAGTTGAGAATCATCTCGATGTGTATTACGCCCGATTAGTCTCATGCATATTCATTGCTCTCGATTGTTGGTCCCGAGTGAGTCGATATCAGTTTAGAAGGAGGGGTGAATAAACCGATTAAAAAAACTTTACTTCAAATGCAGAATGATAAGGGCCCTTGACTCGCTTAGTAACTTATCTATGCACAATTCGGTTGAGCACTTTGGACAGCTTGAGTGCAGATTGTGTGAGCTTGTGTACAGTTCAAAGATATGCAAATAATCAAAGTAGTACAGCACACAGATGATTTATAGAGGTTCGAAGTCTCAAACTTCTACGTCCTCTCTTCCTTCCGCAAAAGGGCAACTTCACTATATAACTTGAGTTTCTTTACAAATTACACAATGAAGGACAGTTGGCTGAACCTGGTAACTGCTCGCTACCTCAGCGGGTCGACAGCTCACACTTGCAGTCCCTAATTGCTCGCTAGGGAGGTAGGTGTTATTGTCGTCTTTACAAGGTTTTAGATCTCTTTCGATCTTCAAGAGGTTAGTCTTGAACAGGGGATATCAACTGATGTGCTCCTTCAATTGAGCTGGGTAGTTGATCGGTGTATTGCTGGAACTGAGAAGGTTGCTCTAGCTGGATTATCAACAGCTAGCTGAATGCTTTGACTCTGTGAATTCTTCTTCTCAGTTGGACTCTCGCAGTTTTAGCAAATGCTGAACTTGAGCTATGTGGGAGGGAGAAAGAAAGCTCTGCTTGAATGAGGTTTGCGAAAAGTCTTGAAAGTCTCTTAGCGTCGAAAGGTACTTGAAAGCTTTGCTTCACTTGTCTTTTATAGAGGATTAATTCTTGTGACCATTGGGTTCCATTGATTGGTAGCTCTGTTGGTTCATCAATGGCAGATGGTCTTTGTTAGAGCTTTTGGTTGAAGTAGCCGTTGTTTTGCCAATCGATCCCTGTTGGATATTTGATTTCAGTAGCCGTTGCTTTACCAATCGATCTCTATTGGATATTTAATTCCAGGATCTCTGTTGGAGCATTTATTCCAAGATCTTCATTTTGAGCTATTAATTCCAGGACTCTCCGGCTGGCAGTTCTGAGCTCCAGTTTAGCAAGTTTAAGCTCCAGTTAGCAGTTCTGAGCTTATCTACTCAGTTTGGCTATTACTCCAGTTTGCAGTTCTGAGCTTATCTAATCAGTTTGGCTATTACTCCAGTTGAAAGTTCTGAGCTTCTTCCTCCAGTTCAACTGATCTCAAGTTGTTGAGTGCTTTGTCAGTTCAACTGATCTTTCTTATCAGCTTGACTAATCACAAGTTGTTAGCTAGCTTGTCAGTTTGACTGTTCTTTCTTGTCAGCTTGACTAATCACAAGTTGTTGGCTAGATTGTCAGTTCTGACTGTTCTCTTTTGAGCTTTCATGTCAGCTTGACTAATTACAAGCTGGCTGACTTCAGTTCTGGCCCTTGATTGATTCGTCTGTTAACTTCAGTTTGGTTGAAGTTAAGTCTGACCATCAGCTGGATACTTCCAGTCTTCAGCATAAACTGATCTCTTATCAGTTTCTTCAGTCTTGTCGATTTTTTTCTGAGCTCAGCTGACTTAGCTGTCAGTTTGTTTCGACTAGTTCATCTCTTCGAACCCTCAGTTAAATTGAGTTCTAACTGGTTTGTGTATCCTTTCAGCTGATTGACCATGCTCCAGTTGGGTTGACTCTATCTTTAGTTGAGTTCCTTCTTGAGGCTCTGGATTGGTCAGCTCAGATCTACAGCTTGTATTTTGGTCAGTTTTTCAGGAATAGTTTTGACATCTCATCAAAACCTTATCTAGGGATTCTCTGATAGTTTTTCCCAACAATTTTCCCCTTTTTGATGATGTCAAAACCTCGTCAATGATGATAGAAAAACTGCAAATGTTCGTCTGATAGACATGCTGTAGTTTCCTTATAGGCACAACTTGATATTAAGGTAAGTTAGAGCTGAAATTCAAGTATCATAGCATACTCTCATTTTAGACATGCTTTCATTTTGAATTATTAGAGCATGATTATTCAAGGATATATCAGAGCAGGGCATGAAGCTTGATATTGGAAGTATTAAGACATGTATCAAAGCATAAGTTAAAAAGAATATCATCATCATGTATTATATATTTACTCAAGGCATATCATATCAGCTTTTGATGGTAGTTAGAGCTACTACTTCACTTTCTTAGCTGTTTCTTCTCTTCCCACTTGATTCTTCTTTCTCTTGAACTCCATGTGTTCTCCAAGCTTCCCCCTGAAGCTGAGCTTCCCCCTCAGGATGTACTTCTCTTTGGATCTGCTCCCAAAGAGTTAAGTTTTCATCATTTTCATCATCATACCTTCCATCTTCCCCCTTTTTGGCATCATCCAAAAGAGTAAACTGGGGTGGATCGTACGATGGCATTGGTAGATTTGGCAAGAAGGTAAAGACAGTTGCCAAGTTATCGTCATAGACGGAGGGAACTGAAGGAATGGGCATGGGCGAGGAGAACCATGCATAGGCTTCTTCAGTTGTCATTAACTGACCATGATTAAGGTGAGAGATAGATCTTGCTCTCTGACGTCCATGGAAGCCAAGTTGGTGAAGATCTCATCAGTTGATGCGATTGGTAGATCTTCAAGAAATGGAGTGCAGGAGGAGTTGGTTGGCTCATTATCGGGAAGAGGAGCGTCGGCTGGTATGCTGAGCTGGATTCATTTGATCATGGAATCCATTATTTTCGAGAGTATTGGCGGCGAGCAGAGTGGATGGTTCATCCAATTTCTACTCCATTGTCCTTCATTGATCTAAAAGTGGGATCCACGAGTGCCGATGAGGTGGAACATGGTGGCCTCATCGAGTTGAAATCTCCAAATATGGTACTGGAGGTACTGTCTCAACTGCTCAAATAAGGAGGGATCGTTGCCCTCAATGAGACTGAAACAACTCCATAGTTGATGGTCTAGAACTTGCTCAAACTCACTCTCAATTGAGTCGCGATGGACTAAGGTGAGAGCTTGGGAGCTTGCGGGTATTGTAGACTGATCACTCAGTCTTGAGAGAGGTTCACTCTCAATCAACAGCTGCCTTTCGTCTGAGGAGCTGGCAGTTGCTACCAACGGTCTCTTTCCATGACTTGAGTCGGAAGTTCCCGGTTGGTGCGATCTTTTCGGGATCGGATGACAGTAGATGGTCGGAAGCATATCCCGTCATCCGATTGGCTCTCCGATTGGAATCACCTCGTCAAATTGACTTAGAATGATGTGGCTTATGCGACCCATAAACCCAACATTCTCTCGAAACGAGCCAGTTATCGGATCATATTCTGCTCGGTCAATGTTTGCTCGTAGTTGAGCAAGAATGAAGGAAGCCCAGTCGGCTTTGCAACTGAGGAATAGAGAGGTCGTGAGATGAGCTTTGAGGTCAGAGAACTAGACCGTCTCAAAGTTTCCATGCAGGATGTGACCGATGATATCTAGGAGTTGGATGATCTCACTGGGCAGGCTTTCCTTCAGCTTGTGTGAGCAGTCGTGGTGATGCACGTGTGGATGTTTCCAAAGGCTCCACAGTGCGTATTTGCTCGGTGTTTCCAAATCCAGTACGTCTTGGCCTTCGCCGGAAAGGAGGAGCGTAGACATCATAGTGTCTTTTGTCACCGTTATTACTTTGTTCTGAACGGTGGAGATTATGTTGTTACCGGAGATGATTGCGTTGTGGTAGAACTCCGCAACATGGGTGGGTAGATTCTTGACTGGCATGATCGTCAAGAATGGCAACAACCCGGTTTCCTCCAATGGCAGAAAGATTCTCTGGAATTTCTCTGGCCCTAGACGTGCGTGAAGAAGCTCTAAGTTGAGAGTTTTATCTTTCTTCAGCTTGTTGACGAGCAATTTGACATTCACTATTTGAAATGTGGGTTTTATTTCTGCAAAGAAATGGTTGTATTAGATTTGCAGGTGAGCTGAGAGAGAGTTTGCAGATGATCGATGCAAGGATGAGAGAGAATTTGCAGATGATCGGAGCCTTCATCTCCTTGCATATATATATTCAGCTTTGCATTGATCAAGGACACTCGATTGCTTCTCTTAGCTGATCAGCTATCCGATTTGATGGATGATTAGATGAATAAATGATGCATGCATCCCAGCCGTTCGATTGTGAAGTAACTTTATGATCATGTGGCTGAGAGAGATCAAATTTGAAAATGGGGTAGTTGCCATAAATAGCAAAATATTTTCTGCAGATTTTCCTATTTATATCTCAGAGATAAATATATCCTTCTCTTCTCCTTTGTGTAGTCAATTTAATGTCAATGCAGAGATATAAATGGCAACTTGTAAGGGAGAGCCCTATTTTCAAATTGTATCCGTTGGGTGTAATATAAGGAATTATGATCACAACGGAAATAATTAAGTTAAGATAAGCTCGAGGATTAAGAAAAACTTATCCTGACTTAGTTAGGATACAGTCTAACTGATTGGTTTGATGATTCAGCGGTTGGATGATCAGTTTCATCTCGTTTCCAGTTGCCGCTGATTAGCTGACTTTGAGGCTCTAGCTGAACTGAACTGATTAGTTCGTTTGATCAGTTGCTTGGCTTTCTTGAGTCAGTTTCTTCTTTTTGAGGAGACAAACTGGACTAGCTGCACTGCTTCCTCTCGAGCAGTTTGATCGCTTTGTCGTCGATGCAGATCCGGTTTTGTTCGTTGGCAGTTCGGGCCTTGCTGTTCTCCTGGCTTGGTAAAGTTGTTGAATAGCAACTGATGAGTTTTTCATCCTTTGATTGAAGGATTATGTAATTCCCTTTGACGACGGTCTGAACTGGTCAACGTTCATAGACAGTTACACGCCTTTTGAGCTGGATGTGAGTAGGGGAGTGACATAGCTCTTGGATAGGAGACTTGGTAATGATTTCATCATCATGCCTTCGATTCTTCTGAGGAGCCACGATTTCAGTGTGTGATAGATGTGGTTCTATCCTCTCTGTGGCGGTAGGAGTTCGTGGTGATGGCCAGCTGACTGACTTGATAAACTATCAAAGTTCAGTTTTCGGCAGAGCGAGCCAGTTGGGCAGTTGACTGATTAATTTGCAACCACAGTTCCTTAAGGCGTGAAGCTGTTTTTGAATTCAGCTAACAGGGTAGTTGCTGGAATTTTGTTGACAAGCCGATGATTCATGATGTGCTGAACTTGCACAATGGTTGGAGGGAATGGATTTGACGATCCTATCCATTTAATGCTCCAAGTTTCTTCACGTTACCAATAGCTCATGCCATGAAAGACAGTTAACAGAAAATGAGACTGGATTGACATAGAGTGTCTCCAGTTATACCAATAGAAATACCGGTGGAGTTGTTTGAACAACTCTTGGTCACGTTGTGCAACAAAAGCAAAGTGTGTGAGAAGGAGATTAGTCACTTCCTTTTGTGCACTTTTGATTGCATATTCTCCACTATAGAAAGTGCGAATATTTTCTTCAATCAGCTGTAGAAGAGGACATGTGCTTCTGAAGTAGTCCGCTCCATAGTTTGAATGAGGGATTCTGATGAATGGAATAAGCTCATCTGGATCAGAGCAAACCTGGAAATCAACTGGCGATCCGTTCTTTGATTTTGGGGAATGAACGGCGTTGGCAGTTGAATTGCTCGAGGTGTTGTTGCTCGTCTTGGCCTTGGCTCTTCATTTCTTTCTTAGTGATGAAGATGAGTAGTTCCCTTCTTGGGAATCCAGTCAGAGATGAGGACTGGTAGTGCTTTATCACTTGGAAGATTCAGCAGGTCTTCAATCATCTTGCTCATTCTTAGAACAAGTCCTACCTTGGACTCAAATTTTCCAGATTTCTTTGAGTCAGAGGCCTTGACGACTTGGTGCTTGAATTGTTGGAAGACAAATTTTGCCCAGTTTGTTTGTCTCCCTTCAGCAAGGGAAATCATAACCTTGTACCTTTCTTAAGTGAGTTGACTTAGGCTTCCAATTGCCCCGAACATCATCTTGTTTATTATATCAAGTAGCATGCCATACTCGGGCTTCAGGTCAGTTTTAGCTGTCGTAAAACTGAATTGCTTGTTGCAGGTGGAAGCTTTCCATTCTCGCCAGTATGATTCTGCAGATTCCTTTAGTTCTTGAACGGATGAACCTTTTTGTGGAAGTTGGAAGACTTCTGCAACTGTTCTTTCAGTGACTTGGAGTAGTCGTCCTTGAATCACTGATGACACTGTCTTTCCATCTGCAGACAATTTTGCTTGAAGCAAAAACTCATTCACCAAATTTTATCTGAAGAACTTTGGTGGTGTTTCCAGGTAGTGAAGAATTCCTGTCTTGTGAAGATTTGACAGAAGGGTTGGGTTGTTTGATTCGTTTAGAATCAATTGAAACTTCTTTCTATCTAGGAATTTGTCTCTCAGGAGTTGCTCTTTGAAGGAATTCAAGGATTTGGATAAGTCGGCCATCTTTGGGGTTGGCTGAAATTTGGAGAAATTTCAAGAGCTTTGAGAGAGAGAGAGTTTTTGACAGTGGCGGAGGAGTGTTTCTAAAAGACTTATAAGAGAGGGCTTTTTATGAGTGTTTGGGCAGGCTCATAGATCTAATGGTTGGAATGGTACTGGCCCCTGGCCTCTTTTATTTTGGTCGTTTGCATTTAATCACTTGAGACGTGTCATCATTTTGCAACGGTCAAAATATTCAAAATAAATGCTAAGATCGATATTTATTTGAAAACAAAAAGGTAAACTTTTTATAAATCAAAATAAATAATAACAAACTGAATTACAAGAAGTAAACCTAGGGCTATCTAATCAGTTGAACTTGATCAGCCACTAGTCCTTCTTGTGATCAGTTTTCCTCCTCTTGGCAAGCGGCTCTATGGAGTCACCTTCATCTTCTTCATCATTTGCTTGATGACTCAGTTCCTGCTGGCTGGAGCATTGGGTGAGCTTGCAGCTTTTGAATTTGCTTCGTGTGCAGTTTCACCTGTTGCTGCAGGCTATGGATCAAGTCCACATAGTAAGCCGGGAGCTGAACTGATGAGCTGCTTGGTTGAGTATCAAGCTGAACTGCTCTTGAGTTAACCTCTTCTCCTGCTTCAGTTCCTATCAGTTCTTCACATGGAACTGTGTGGGTGAGCTCATCCTTCTCCATGCTGATAGACTCATCATAACTTGGCTCTGGTGGAGTCTCAGCGACAGCAGCTTAAGTAGCAGCTTGGAGAGCTCTTTGAACTGGATCAAGGTACACAATTATGGCTAGTGTTCCTTGGTGAGCAGGTTGGTCATTCTCCTGGGCTGTCTGTTCAGCTGACTGGTCAGGCTCAGCTGGCTCTGTAATTGCAGCAGTTAGCTCTTGGGGAGGAGCGGTTTTAGGTTCAGCTGGCTCTTCAAACTGTTGAGCCTTTTCAGCTGACTTTTCTGACTCCTCTGGAACAAGATTGATTTCAACTTCAGCTAGGTGAGGAGACCTCTCAGAGTGGAGTTCTCTTACTATTTCATCAATGAGATCATCCACTGGGATGGATGTTTGATTTCTTTCTGTAGTTGATGGCTGTCCAGACTGATGGCTTTGAGATTTCTTTGTCAACTCATTGAATAGCCATTTGTGTTGAACATGAGAGTGCGTCCATCTCTCTCGTTCTCTCTCTGTGGTGATGGCGGACAGTTTTAACCCTTAAAGCTTGCACAGTTTATCAAAAACATCTTTCATCGAGCCTTCTGATGGGTTTGAGCATTCTTTTCTCAGTTGAAGCTGCCTCATTAGATGTTTGCCCTTAGTGATTCCAGCATTCTCACTGTCTGTCCACCATAGACTCCATTCTTCTTCTCGCCTCTAGAAGCTCATTCTATGGAAAGCGAGTAATGAGATGAAGGGTTCTGAGGGATACACGGTCTCCACAAAAACCAGTAGATGTACCTGGTCAAAGTGTGGAAGAGTTCTTCATGACCAGTTCGTTCCTGCGAGTAGTGTTGAGCCATATATTTCTGTGTTGTCTTATCAGCCCATTTCTTCACAGATTCTCCTTTCGAGTACGCTCTTATGTTCTCTTCAACTTGAGCCATTGGGGGGCATGTCATTTGAAAGTAATTTGCCCCAGCTCCGTCGTGAGGAATCTCTCTTGCAGGGATGATGTCTTCTGGGTTTTCACAGTGAGCTATATTTTCAACGGTTAGATTTGACGGAACTGTTGGATCTGGAATGGGGCTTGATTCCTTTCTCTTCTTGGATTGAGGAAGTAAGATTATTTTCCTTTTTATTTGACCAGCTTGCTTCTTTTTAGGAGCTGATCTGGTAGCTGCTTGTCTGGCTGATTGTCCAGCAATATCAGCTCTAGTTGCAACTGAGCTTTGTTACCTGGTGGACGATCTCAGTTGAGCTGATGTACTGGTTCCAACTGCAATGGAGCTTGACTCAGTTTGCTGTCTCAGTGTCAAAGAATCGACTGGAGACCTATATCTCTGAGCCAGAGGAATGTCATCATCAGAGTCATCATGAGATGTACTAGTAACCTACTTCTTTCCCTTGTCTTCAGCTGCAGGCTTCTTCCTTTTTGGCTGGTCAGCTTGCTCAAGATTGATTTCCACAATTTTAAGCGGTTTTGAGATGAAATCATTGCTGACTATGCTTTTGAATTTTGTTTCTTCAGTCATCCAGGAGAACTGTTTCTCCAGAATTAAGCTAACTCGACTAATGTACCCAATCCTTTGTGGGAACTTTTTATCATCCCAGCGGCTCTCGATGATATCCACATATCTCTTTAGCTGATCGAAGAAGTATTGTGCCCAGTTGATCTCCATTCGATTGTAGATGGCAGCGCAGATCTTGTATTTGGTTTCTGACATTTCAGATTGGCTATCAGTTTTCCCTACCATTATTTTTGAGGCGATAGCAGCTAGCACTTAATATTCATCTTGAAATCTTGAGATGAGATGGTTGCTTTTATACGGTTGAGTCTCGCCTTCCTTCTTCCAGAAATCATAGGCTTCTTGGAAGTTGATTCGAGCTTCTTCCAATTTGAGTCCTTTGTTGGGTAGCTCAAACATGTTGCTTAGAGATTTAGCTATCACAATGATCTCCTGTCCTCTTATTTTAGATTTGATTTCCTTGGGATTTGAGGAACCATTTGAATTTAGGAAGAATTTAGCAACTGGTTCTGGATAAATGCGTTCTGGAAAATCTTCCAGAAATGTCTTCAGCTTGGCTTGAGCGAGCTTTTCGATGATTATTCCACTCAGAGGGGAAGCATTGCAGGCTTGAATGAATCCGGCTGGATTGAAAAACTTATCTCTGTCGAGTTTTTCACAGAACACTGTGGAGTCTTCTCCAGATTGACGAAAGTTGAATCTCTTGCGAATACGACCGGTGGAGTTTTTAGCCATGATAATTTGATGAAAGGTTTTTTTATAGAGAGATTGATCTAAAAAGTGAGGAATTGATCTTCGAAGGCTGAAGAATTTTGCTTTCGATCAGAGAAGAGAGATAGGTAAGTCGGCAGTAAAAAAGTGTGAAGCTTATCTCGAAGATTCAGCCGACTTATTTGTATAGATATGTGAAGCTCATCCAACGGTTGGAACGTTTCGAATGCCCAAAGTTCAACGATCAAATTAATTCAATCGATCCGTCGATTGGCATTTCGTTTCTATCTGTTGGGGATTAATGAGGGGAGAGAGAGAGAGTTCAACGGTAATATTAGAGTGACACGTATTTTTTACCATTTCCACTATTGAGAATTTGAACTTATCCGTTTCTCTCTTGTGGCTTCCCTTTAACTTGAAACTGATTACGTCATCAGTTGGCTTTGACTGTAGCTGATGATTCCATGTTGATCAGCTCCAACTGATATGATTTCTTATCAGTTCATTCCTACCTCAACTGTTTGGACTTTTACTTCAACTGTTTCTCAGTTCAGCTGTACCTTCAGTTCTGCTGCTTTCCTTCAGCTGGTTCTTGAACTGATGTCTCCTGTCGAGTTGATTCCAGTTCCTTTGATTTCTTTATCAGTTTGAATATTGTGCAGTTGATATGTTCTGCTTGACTGACTGGATCATCAGTTGGGACCCTTTGGCCAATTCTGCATTGCTCCTTGCCTCAGTTTGAGCAAATGAACTGATGATTCAGTTGAGCTGATGGGGTAGGGTGATCAACTTCAGTTTACCCTCTTTGTACAGCTTCTCGCTTCAGTTCAAACTGATAGCTTATGTGTCCAACTGATCAGTTCAACAATTTTCTCACTTGTGAACTACTCATTATGATGAGATGAAGCCTTTTGGTTCAGTTTTTCTCTTTAGCTGGGGTAGTTTTCTGACCTTTTTCTTCCAGTTGACTATCTTCATCCTTTGATGCTAGCTCAAGTAGCCCCAGTTGTATGCATAGCTCCATAAACCTTGCTTCAGGTAATGGTTTTGTGAAGATATCAGCTATCTATTTCTCCGTGTGGACATATTTGATGCATATGTCCTTCTTCTCGATGTGATCTCTGATGAAGTGATGTTTTATGTCAATGTGCTTAGTTCTTGAATGCAGAACTGGATTATGAGATATTGCAATTGCACTATTGTTGTCATAGAAAATAGGTACTTCTTCAGTTTCGACTTTGTAGTCTTTCAACTGTTGCTTCATCCAGAGTATCTGAGCACAGCAGCTTCCTGCAGCTACATATTCTGCTTCAGTTGTTGATATGGCAACTGAGTGCTACTTTTTGCTGAACCAGGATATCAGTTTGCTTCCAAGAAACTGACATGTTCCACTGGTGCTTTTTCTGTCAATCTTGCATCCACCAAAATTTGAGTCCGAATAACCAATTAGACTCAAATTGTCGTCTCTGGGATACCATAGTCCAAGATTTATGGTCCCTTTGAGGTATTTGATAATCCTCTTTACCACTTCAAGATGACTTTTCTTTGGGTTGGCTTGGAACTGCGCGCATAGACTAACTGAATAAGAGATGTCTGGTTGGCTAGCCGTTAGGTAAAGTAGCGACCCAATGATTCCTCTGTAGTATGTTTGACTAACTGATTCTCCTTCTTCATCAAGATTTAGCTGAACTGATGTGTTCATAGGAATCTTGAGAGTTTTTCCTTTATTATCTCCAAACTTCTTGACTAGCTCTTTAGTGTATTTGGCCTGGCTGATAAAGATCCCATCTTTCAGCTGCTTCACTTGGAGTCCTAGGAAGAATGTCATTTCTCCCATCATGCTCATCTCGAATTTTCTTTGCATTAGTTGAGCGAATCGTGTGCATAGATCTTTGCTTTTTTATCCAAAAATTATGTCATCCATATAAATTTGAACCATTAAGATCTCAGTTGATCGTTCTATTCGGAATAGAGTTCGATCAATGACTCCCTTTTGAAATCCATTCTTTAGCAAGAAAGTTGTGAGAGTTTCATACCACACTCGAGGAGCTTGCTTCAGTCCGCAGAGAGCTTTCTTCAGTTTGAAGACTTTATTACCAATTTCGAAGCCTGGCGGTTGCTCTACATATACATCCTCTTTAAGCATTCCTTGAAGAAACGCACTCTTGACATCCATTTGGTAGACTGTAAAGTTGAAGTGAGCTACATAGGCTAGGAATAGTCTGATTGTTTCCAATCTTGCAACTGGCGCGAATGTCTCATCAAAGTCGATCCCTTCACTTTGTGAGTATCATTTGGCTACCAGTCTTGCCTTGTTCCTTGTGATCACACCTTGTTCGTCCAGCTTGTTGCGAAAAACCCATTTTGTGCCAATGACCTTCTGGGTTTTTGGTCTATCAACAAGAAACCAAACGTCATTTCTTGTGAATTGATTCAGTTCTTCTTGCATAGCCATGATCCAGTCTGAATCTTCTAAGGCTTCTTTGATGTTTGCTGGTTCCATTTGAGATATGAAGCATGTGAATAGTGCATGCTCGGTTGAACTTCTGATTTGGACTCAACTTCTTGGATCACCAACTATCTTGTCAGTTGGATGGCTTCGAAGCCATTTGGGCAAGATAGCTTCAGCTGGTTCTACTGTGGTGATGTCATCAGTCGCCCTTTCATCAGTTGGTTCGGCATCTTCATCAGTTCTTCCCCCTGTTTCAGTTGTGGGGTTTGTGGTCTCAGCACGATTTGTGTCTTCATTGACCTGATTGTTCTCAACTGATTTAGTTCCAATTTCATTGCCTTCTTCTAGTGAAACATCAAACCGCTCTAGAACAATGTGATTCACATAGTCCTGCGAGTTCTCAATTTCACTAGGTAGTACTTGAACTGATGTGTCTATTGTTTCTTTGTTCCTGTACTCATTAGCAAATTCATCAAATACCACATGACATGTTATTTCCACAATAAGAGTTCGTTTATTGAACACTCTGTAAGCTTGTGCGTGAGGCAAATTATACCCAAGAAATATTCCTTCATCAGCTTTAGCACTGAAAGCTTTCAGTTGAGTCTTGCCATTGTTGTGAATATAACATTTGCAGCCAAATACTTTAAAGTATGAGATAGAAGGCTTACGACCCTTATACAGTTCATAGGGTATTTTGTCATGTGCGGTGACAATGGCACTTCGATTTTGAGTGTGGCAAGCTGTGTTGACTGCTTCAGCCCAGTAACCTTCAACTATGTTGGTATCAGCTATCATTGCTCGAGCTGCTTCCTTAAGTGTCCGGTTTCGCCGTTCAGCTACACCGTTTTGCTGTGGAGTTCTTGTAGCTGAGTGTTCGTGAATGATTCCAAGTTGGCTGAGAAAGATGATCATTTGTTGATTCACAAATTCAGTTCCATTGTCGGAGCGAATCTTTTGAACTGATCTCTCTTTTTCAGTTTGCAGCCTTCTGATCAGCGCTGTCAACTTGTCGAAAGTTTAATCTTTGCTTCTCAAGAATTCCACCTACGTATATCTTGAGAAATCATCAACTACTACAAGAGTGAATCTTTTGCCTTTTGGGGTCTGTGGTCTGACTGGACCAAACAGATCCATATGTAGCAGTTGGAGGCATTCAGTTGTTCCTGGTGGATGACTTTTATTCTTGAAGGATGACTTCACTTGCTTCCCTTTCTGGCACGATCCACACACGTCTGTTTTCTTATATATCTCCTTGGGAAGCCCCTCAACTAGCTCTTTCTTGGCTAGGTAGTTGATTGTTTTGAAGTTGAGGTAGTTCAGTCGTCGATGCCATAGCCAGCTTGCTTCAGTTGATCCTTTTGAAAGAAAGCAAGCTTCTGAGTAGCCAGTTGACCAGTCAACAATATACATGTTGCCTCTCCTTATGCCAGTAAGAAGAATTACTCCAGTTGACTTGTCTCTTATGTTGCAGGAATTTTTCGTGAAGTCAACTGAGTGGTCATTGTCGCACAGTTGGCTGATGCTGAGTAGTTTGTGTTTTAGTTCTTCCACATGGGAGACTCCATTTACTACAACTTTTCCCTTGACCACGAATCCTTCTCTAATGGTTCGGCTTTTGGAGTTGTCTCCAAATGTGACAAGTGGACCTTTGACTTCTTCATAACCATCGATCTTCTCTGTCTCCGATCATGTGCTTGGAGCACCCGCTATCTAGATACCAAATATCTTTGGTTTTCTTCATAGATAGGATGCTCTTATCCTGCAAAAATAAGGATTAGCATTTAGGGACCTATTTCATATCGGGTCCTTGTTGATACATCAAGCTCTTTGGGATCCAAACTTGCCAAACTTTTAGCTTTTTATCATTTAGAGATCCAACTGATTTGGATCGCTTGATCGGTTTTCTTTCAGCCCTTCTATTTTAAGCTGAATCAGTTGAATGGTGTCTGCATTGAGAGTTAGTAGGATAAAATAATTCAACTAAAATGATGTTGTTTTGAGACCTTTGAGCTCTTTGATCAGGCCAATGCCTTGTGTGTTTTCAGTTTACTCGATTGAACCCTTTTGGATTAGTTCTTAGTTCATTTCTGGAATCCAGGTACTCGTTATAGTGATGGTAGAGTTCAAACGAGTTTCTTTGATCTCTCATATAGGTGTTCTGATTGAACTTCTTGGCAGGATAGGCATGAGATCCAAACTGGTTTTTCTTTCTAAAGTGGACTGATCTATCAGTTTGCCTTCGAGGCATACTGTATTGAGCTGGTGGTCTTTGTTGAACTGAAGATCTTGAATGAAGGGATTGGTTTGACTGAACTGATGGTCTTGACTGGAATTTTAGCTTTAGTTGACCTGGTGTTCTTAGTTGGGATAACTGAACAAATTGTCTGGGCTGAGTTTGAGGATTTCTCAATATTCCTTTTTCTTTGTGTGTCTCAGCTGGCTGATCATGAGCTGATCTGGTGAATCTTTTTAGGATTCTTTCATCACTAGGTTGAGCAATTGCCTTTCCTTTCTCTAAGGCAGTGAACTTACTGTATCCTAGCCATGTACTACTGGTTCCAGTTCTTTGATGATTCAATATCTCATCTAGAGTTTGAGATCCCTTTTTAAACTTTAGAGTTACTTTTTCTCTCTCATGAATCTCTTGCTTGAGTTTTTTATTCTCAACTTCTAGATCAACATTTCTCAATTTCAACTTTTCAAATTCCACAAGCTGAGATTCAAGATAATTCATTCTTTCCTGATCAATGCTCAGTTTTCTAACTCTATTTCTCAGTTCATTATTTTCATTTCTCAATTCAACATGCAAGCAGGATATTGAAGCTAATTGATCTTCTAGTATCATAAGTTTCATATCAAGTTCATTGCTAGAGACAGTTGCTTCATTAATATGATAGAAGGAGGTTTGAGAATCAGCTGTACTAACCTCTTCATCGTTGTCAGCCATGAGACAGAATAGTGCTCCATCATCTGAGTTGTAGCCGTCAGAATCAATTCTAGATGGATAGGCTGAATCGTCTAGCACGGCATTTTCGTAGTTTGCAATAATTGCTTTCCTTTTGAAGAAGCTTCTTCTCACTTTGGCCTTCTTGTCTTCAGGGAGATCTGGACATTCATATCTGTAATGTCCTTATTTGTGGCAGTGAAAGTATTCTCCTAGATTTTGATTGCCACCTCTGAATAGTTCAGCTGGTCGTTCAGCTGGTTGATGAGTTCTCTCATCTTTTGGGACTTCATCATTTTGAGGTGAAACTGATTGTTTGTCCCTGACTTTCTTCAGCTTTTCTAACAACCTGGTAACTGACTGAATTTGTTCATTGATGTCTTCAGTCAGGTTCTCCTTCTTCTCGGTTGTGTCTCTCTTTCGTTCGGACGAAGATCCGTCTTGATTCTCTCTGGCTGGTGAGCTCCTGGGCTGAAGTTGTTCCTTCCTCGAGTATCTCTAAACCGGTTCCTTCCACCATAGAAGGCTGCATCTTGAGCTGACGATGTTGACACTTTCTTCTTCCGGTTTAGGCTGTACTCATGAGCTTTGAGAGAGCCAAACAATTCTCTGGGAGTGATGCTATTTAGATTTCTTGATTCTTTTGTAGCTATCACTTTCATGTCCCATTCTTCGGTGAGATTATCCAGAACTTTGGAGTTCATCTCTGAATTGGGATAGCTTCTTCCCAGATTGGTCATCTCACTGATGATGCCTAGAAATCTGGTTTCAAGGCTTGAGATGGACTCTTCTGGCTGTATTTTGAAGAACTTGTATCTGTCGACTACCAGTTGGAGCTTGTTTCCTTTGATGGCTTCGGACTCTTGACATAGATCTGCTAGTAAGTCTCATATCTCCTTGGCAGTTGTGCAGTTCTTTATGTCCTTCATTCTGTCTTCATCTAGAGTTTGAAATAGTGCAGCTTGAGCCACAAACTCTAGATTCTTCAACTTCTTCTCTTCGCTGGTGAGAAGATTAGTTGGCTTTGGGATCCTGGCTAGTTGATTGATGTCAACTATGTAGGCATCATTGTCCATCATGATAATGATTGGACCATCTTCAATAACCTCCCACATGTTCTCATGGATCAAGCAGAGATGCGCTTTCATTCTCCTGCTCCAATTATCATAATTCTCAACTGAAAACAAAGGTAGGTTATGGTTTTCCATAGCTTGAGATGTTAGCACAGATAAGTAGATCTGATTCAGTTGATCTGCAGAAACGGCTGATCCTTAGAATCAACCGCTTTGATACCACTTGTTGGTCCCGGGCGAGTCGATATCAGTTTAGAAGGGGGGGTGAATAAACTGATTAAAAAACTTTACTTCAAATGCGGAATGATAAGGGCCCTTGACTCGCTTAGTAACTTATCTATGCACAATTCGATTGAGCATTTTGAACAGCTTGAGTGCAGATTGTGTGAGCTTGTGTACAGTTCAAAGATATGCAAATAATCAAAGCAGTACAACACACAGATGATTTATAGAGGTTCGAAGTCTCAAACTTCTACGTCCTCTCTTCCTTTTGCAGAAGGGCAACTTCACTATATAACTTGAGTTTCTGTACAAATTACACAATGAAGGACAGTTGGCTGAACCTGGTAACTGCTCGCTACCTCAGCGGGTTGACGGCTCACACTTGCAGTCCCTAACTGCTCGCTAGGGAGATAGGTGTTATTGTCGTCTTTACAAGGTTTTAGATCTCTTTCGATCTTCAAGAGATTAGTCTTGAACAGGGGATATCAATTGATGTGCTCCTTCAATTGAGCTGGGTAGTTGATCGGTGTATTGCTGGAACTGAGAAGGTTGCTCTAGCTGGATTATCAACAGCTAGCTGAATGCTTTGACTCTGTGAATTCTTCCTCTCAGTTGGACTCTCGCAGTTTTAGAAAATGCTGAACTTGAGCTATGTGGGAGAGAGAAAGAAAGCTCTGCTTGAATGAGGTTTGCAAAAAGTCTTGAAAGTCTCTTAGCATCGAAAGTCACTTGAAAGCTTTGCTTCATTTGTCTTTTATAGAGGAGTGATTCTTGTGACCGTTGGGTTCCATTGATTGGTAGCTCTGTTGGTTCATCAATGGCAGATGGTCTTTGTTAGAGCTTTTGGTTAAAGTAGCCATTGTTTTGCTAATTGATCTCTGTTGGATATTTGATTTTAGTAGCCGTTGCTATGCCAATCGATCTCTATTGGATATTTAATTCCAGGATCTCTGTTGGAGCATTTATTCCAAGATCTTCATTTTGAGCTATTAATTTCAGGACTCTCCGGCTGGCAGTTCTGAGCTCCAGTTTAGCAAGTTTGAGCTCCAGTTAGCAGTTCTGAGCTTATCTACTCAGTTTGGCTATTACTCCAGTTGGCAAATCTGAGCTTATCTACTCAGTTTGGCTATTACTCCAGTTGGCAGTTCTGAGCTTCTTTCTCCAGTTCAACTGATCTCAAGTTGTTGAGTGCTTTGTCAGTTCGACTGATCTTTCTTATCAGCTTGACTAATCACAAGCTGTTGGCTAGCTTGTCAGTTTGACTGTTCTTTCTTGTCAGCTTGACTAATCACAAGCTGTTGGCTAGCTTGTCAGTTCTGACTGTTCTCTTTTGAGCTTTCATGTCAGCTTGACTAATTACAAGCTGGCTGACTTCAGTTCTAGCCTTTGATTGATTCGTCTGTTAACTTCAGTTTGGTTGAAGTTAAGTCTGGCTATCAACCGGATACTTCCAGTCTTCAGCATAAACTGATCTCTTATCAGTTTCTTCAGTCTTGTCGATTTTCTTCTCAGCTCAGCTGACTTAGCTGTCAGTTTGTTTCGACTGGTTCATCTCTTCGAACCCTCAGTTGAATTGAGTTCTGACTGGTTTGTGTATCCTTCCAGCTGGTTGACCATGCTCTAGTTGGGTTGACTCTATTTTTAGTTGAGTTCCTTCTTGAGGCTCTGGATTGGTCAGCTCAGATCTACAGCTTGTATTTTGGTCAGTTTTTCAGGAATAGTTTTGACATCTTATCAAAACCTTATCTAGGGATTCTCTGATAGTTTTTCCCAACATCGATCCTTATCACACTCAACTCGAATAAATCTACTTAGCCGGAAAACATTCAACTCGAATAAATCTACTTAGCCGGAAAACATAACTATAAATAAAGCAACATAAATTAAACAACTCATAATGAAAGGCAATGAACTGAATTAACTTCTGGAACTAACTCCAGACAAAAGGCAAAAACAACTCGTGCATCGACTAAGGGCAAATCGCTAACAGTAATGCCGAGTATCCTGAACTGAAATAGTAAAATAAGAACGAAAATAACTAAGATTGTATCTGTCTGCCTGAGTGTATGTGTGAATGTACGAAAGTAAAATGGAAATTGAGTATTTATAGTGAGTTTAGAACTGCCACAAACGGCCCATTTCAGCCCCCACGTAGGGGCACGATCCCGTTTGACTTCTTCAACTCTCCCACCAAGGTGTGCGGTTTTCTCGGCCACTTATTCTCTCTCCCTCTTTTCCACCTTCTCTTCACAACGAACGACTCCCCCATGTTTAGAAACGGTTGCTGACGTGGATCCAGGTTGTTGGAGTGATTGGAGCTGAACTTTCGCATTGAATTTGCAACAGACTCTCTAAGCTTCGGCTCCCTCCTTTACACCTTCATCGCAGATAGCATCGTTTTATGCCCATACTGGATCCTTTTACATCTCTTTCTCCTTGTTTCATTTTAGCTCCCTACCAGACTCTAGACTTTATAAAAAGACTTAAAAACAACTAAAAAGATATGTACAAAATACTCAACTTTGAGTCTGTATCAGCCTCTTATATATTAAGACATATCTGTAACGCCCCGATCCCGAAAGGAATAATAAATGAAGGACGAATGTGTCACTTAAAAAGGATTGGGGTTTAGAATAATTAATAATCAAATAGAAAGGCTTTGAACAATGATAAGTTATACTTTCCAGAAATTTGGACCACATCTGTAACTAAAGCAAATCCTCATTTTAATAATGCCCTATAAGAGTGCAATTAAAGTGGCAAGGTACCCAACAAGCCCGTACATAGGCAGGGTAAAGTGATAAATAAATACCAACAAGCAAAGATTAATTTATATCTCAAAAGTTAATCATATAAGTCTCATTCATAGGATGTAGGCAAGATAGCAAATAAGACACATTCATAGGTCGACTGAAAGTAAACAGATACCGACATGTAATCAAGTATGACCCTTCATAGGTCGAAAAATAATAAATGAATAGTTGGTATATCAAAACAACATGTTACATCCCCTTTATCAAATTTTATTTAGAAAGTAGGCATCATTGCATTAATAGCATATTAGACATATGCTATTATCATATATCCAACATCAAATACTAACATCATAATATTCAGCAGACACATAGCGGAAGTAAATAATTTAATCAACCAGATAAGACAACTTATCAGTCAACCCCCACCAGCTGCACATCACCAGTATCAACATCTCAACCTGAAAATATTTTAAAAAGAGTTGGGTGTGAGTACTAATACACTCAGTGTGTAAGTTCTGAACTCAATTTGCAATATGAAATATCCAAAATAATATACAACATATAGGAAACAAAATGCAAAAGCTCTTGCCATATCTGCAAACTTTTTACTCTCCTTTGGGATCCCTCTTGTTTAGTATGTTTGTCTACTGTACTATATAACATGTCGCTGGTAGGAAAAGGGATGGGTTACTTCGCTAATCCGATGAGAGTATACCAAAGGTTACCTAGTATTGACCATGAGTAAACTAGGGGTCACCTAGCACTGGCTCCTTATAGTGATATCCTAATAACAGTGTATGTACGAGTTGCCTCACAGTGACACCTTCAGTGGTTATCATCACAACTGTAAGTTGTCCAGTCCTGTCTATGTTCTATTTTTACTTGCACTACAATTCAGGGATTCTAGCACAAAGTCTATACTAGCTAAGTTTAACAATATCACAGTCAATATTCACATCTCATAGACTTAGCAATTTAAATCATAAGCCTAATCATGTGTATTCGACTAGTCACAATATTCCAACAATGTTTCAATATTATCTTATCTCATAGCACAATAATATTCTTTATATATATATATCATCATATAACAGTGATGTTAAACAGGTAAAGCATAAAAATATTTATCTGGATATTTCTAAGTCATCTACCATACTTCTAAAGAGTTACTACTCTTAAACTTTATCTGTTCTTTGAAAATAAATCCACCTTACTGACGAGTTGATGGCGGCACAATATCTTCCTCTCTCCTACCAGGTTCCACAAGTCCTATAAGGGTCGGTGTTTGACTTAGAATAACTACTATAATTTTTGGAATTTATCTACTATATTTGGAGCATTTATCTATATTTATTTAATATTATTTCATTCAAAAATAGATTGCACAACTCTAACGACTTCAAATAATTTCAACACAACAGGAAATAAATTAAAAAATAATGTTCTTGATTTTTTAGGACTAAGATTTGACAAAGGCCACTTTCTGTAACTTGTCATTTTACCCGACTTTTACCAAATCTGCACCATGACACTTTTTAACCATTCAGAAATTCTAAAATTATTCAGGGACAATCTTATATATATGCATGTGAATCCCGGAATGACGGTGGTGGCAGTAGTTGCCGAAGCTAGTGGTTGGCAACTGATGCTCCTCCCCAGGACTCTCTCGACTTGACCCGTCCCTCAAAATCTAACTTTCACTCAACAAACGCTCGACTTTTCCCCGCCCATGCTTGATACGCTCGAGTTTCTCTCTAACTAAAGTCGTTAACACAACTTGGGATGGAAAATAATGAAAGACAAGCCTCTTATTTATAGGAAAAAATAGGGGGGTTGTGTATCGGTATTTTGAATATAAAATACTGATAAAGTTAGTTCGAACGCGATTACTTTTTCAAAAATACTATTTACAAGTTGCTTTATTATAAAGAAAGTTCATTTGACATCATAGCGAAAATCAAGACGACAAAAAAGGGCCAAAAAGATAAGATCGTTTGATATCTATAATGAAGAAAGATTCCTCTCCGGACCATCCGAAAATCACTCTTCACGACGCCTTGGATGCATTCGTTCATTCATTTGACCTCATAATGAAAATTGGGGAACACCGGTGAATTTCTTGGTTCGAGTCCTATTGTGGAACCTTATTGAACCAAGTCTTGAGATAATAATGAGATTTCGTAAATGGTTGAAATTTAAAACAAGTTGAAAAATTACTATTCACCATTTTACTTGTTATCTTTATGACTGTCGGGAACTCAATTGACCTCGGATTGAAATTTCAAAATTACTGATGGATTTCTCAAGTTGTCCTCTTTCAAGTTTCAATGAGACCAATATTGATCATATCTCGAATTTATTTAGCAAAATCCTTTAAAACGATTTTGATTTAAATAACACCCAGAATTGCATCTTATATCGGATATTTACTGATTTATTTAGCTCCAATAATTATCTTTAACCTTCTAAATATAATTAGAAAATTCTTTCACTATAAAACAAAAATGCGGGGTGTTACAATATCTCATATATGAAACAAAATAATAAATAAAACATTAAATCAAATAAAAAAAAATCATAAAATACAGTTTTGGAGAACGGCAAAAAAAAAAGAGCAGAAAATACCTTGCACCAGTGCGAGTGCGACTGCTTTAGTAGTCAAAACCCCATCACACTCAGTTTATAATATACAAAACAATACAGTTGAAACCAGAACAACAATTGAGAGAGAGAGAGAGAGAGTATATGTGAGTCTAGTATTATTAGGTAAGCAAAGAAATAAAAGTCGGAGGCGGTTGGCTACTTAATTTCCCGCGCAAGCTGATATGGTTCAACTCCTCTTGTTCTTGCTGCCAACCAAGAGAGACAAGTAAAAGAGAATTCTGAAGAAAAACCCCCACGCCACCGTCACCCAGAGGCAGCCGAGTTTGCTGAGGTCAGTGACCCCCTGCTGCTGCAGTATGTCCGCCCCCGTCGTCACGCACGTGCTGCTCGTGATCTTCATCCCCAACGAGCTGCTCAGGCTGTCTAGAAGCTTCGCCTTCAGAGACTCCGGCACCGCCGCCAACGGCGTGTTGTCGAATATCTGAATTCCCCTCACGAAGCACTTCACCGGGTCCTCAAACTCGTTCTGCAGCACCGCCTCGTACGGGTACTTCACCAGCGAGATGTAGTGAAACCAAATCCAGTACGCCGGGATGCGTTCGCGGGTGATGAAGAAACCGCTGAACAGCAGGAAATAAGCTAGGATCGCCACCACGATCGTGTACCCGAGCATCACGTGCGGCACCACGCCGGAGAGGAACGTCACGAAGGAACTTCCCGCCCAGAACGACGCGAAGATGATAAGCAAGTAGAAGAGGAAGCTACCGTCCAGCCCCACCGCCCAGAAAGTGGTGGCGGCGAAGGCCAACGATAGGAACAACAGAGACGGCAGGGACACCAGCGCGTGGGATAGCACGTACGAGGATCTCCTGTACGCGTTGTACGCCGTTTCCCTCATGAAAATGTACCTCTCTTGGAGGAAAACCGGGAGGGCGTCGGCGCACGTGTAGAACATCGTCGACATGGCGAATGCGAAGAATCCCACCCTCTCTTGAACTCCTTTCGGCGAGTTGTCCAGCCGCCAGAACACGGTGGCCAGAATGAACCCGGTCACCATCACCGCGCCGAGGCGGA
This sequence comes from Perilla frutescens, assembly GCA_026008535.1. NCBI lineage: Eukaryota > Viridiplantae > Streptophyta > Magnoliopsida > Lamiales > Lamiaceae > Perilla > Perilla frutescens. Next base: position 30,102,395 of record BRKX01000017.1, on the reverse strand, counting down.
CGCCGAAGAGCTCCGGCATCCGCCTCGAGTTGGTCACTGATCGCTTAGACAGCACAGCCATTTCGATCCAGAAAGGGTTTGCGAATGTCGGGACCAATGACGTCGGGCTGGAGGAGCCGCCGGCGCTGCTGGCCGCCGTAGCTCCGGAGACGAGCTTCCCTTTTGAAATGCTGGCGCTTATTGCTTCTTTCAAGGATATATTCGAGCCACTTGTAACCGAGTTGCCGTCGTTGCTTCTCTTTAGCTCCTGCCACGATTTGTTGAATTCGACGAGACTTTTAGTCCCACCGGGTGAGCCCTCGAGCTCACGAATGAGATCAAGGGCGAACTCAGTCCGATTCTCGTTGTCAGGAATCGGATGTTTGAAGTCGGAGAAGAACAGCGGCAGATTGGAGGGCGGGCCGCTGTAAACGGTTTGGCCGCGCGATAGAAAAATCATGCGATCTAACAATCCCATAATCCGATAACTCGGTTGATGTATCGACATGATCACGATGCTTCCACTCTGAGCGATTCTCTGCAACACCTTCACCACCATGTACGCGCTGGTTGAATCCAGACCCGATGTAGGCTCATCAAGAAACAACAAGATTGGGTCGTGAATTATGTCGATTCCGATCGACACCCGCCGCCTCTCTCCGCCGGAAACTCCGCGATGGCCCTCGTCGCCGATGACAGTTTTCGCGGCGTTGCGTAGCCCGAGCTGATCGATGAGAGCTTGGACACGGAGCCTCTTCTTTGACTTGGAGAGCGTTCTCGGCAGCCTAAACTCCGCCGCGAACATTAGGGTTTCTTCGACGGTGAGCATGGGGAATAAGAGATCGTCTTGCATTACATAAGCCGAAATCACCCTGAGCAATCTCGATTCCAGCAGCTCTCCGTTCAGCGTTACTGTTCCCTTTATGCTTCCTTTTGCCATGCGGTTGGCCAACGCGTCTATCAGAGTAGATTTTCCGGAGCCGGACGCACCCATCACCGCCATGATCTCGCCGTCACGCGCCTCGCCGGAGATGTCATTGAGGATGGTTTTTGTCGATGAGAAAACCGCTTCGCCGGACTCCGGGTCCGCCGCGGGACGGCGACGGAGCGGATTTGGGAGTGTGAATTTGCGGCGGACCTTGATGCTGTAAGTGATGTTACTGAATGAGAGCACGAAGGGGATTGAGCGAGGCTCGACGCTGCTGGCGGCGTCGCTGACGTCGAGCACTTGGTGCACCGGCGTATCGTCTCCGGCGACTTCCTTCCGCAAATCGCCGACGCATTTGAGAAGGTGGCCGAGGGTCGGCGATAAGTCGGGACGCGTGGGCGCCTCCATAGCCGCCACTTCTCTTAGCGGAATGTTGTCTCGAGCAGGTGAAAGAGAAGAAGAATTATGAGCGACTATTCTTGACATAGATGATTTGAATAGTTTCAAGAAACTGTGCATTCAAATTCAGAGGCAGTTAGTTAGTTTGCTTCTGCTGGGAAATAAAAAGTGGAGAAGAAATATATATATGAAGGGTGCAGGTAGTATGTAGGTGAAGAGTTTAACTTGTAAGAGTTGTGAGCAATTAACAAAGTCAAAGAGCCATTTGCATTTCTATGAGAGAAACCAAAAAAAATTAGTGGGCACACTTTGTTGAATCTTGATAGTGCTGATTATATAAGAATTAGAGATTTTGCCTGTCATTTTATGCATAAAGTGTGGGGGTGAATTTGCGGAGAAGGATAGATGTGAGAGGTGACCTACACCTCCTAATCTTTTATTTACAAGTATTGCTGTATTTGGTCAAGACATGTGTATGTCTGTGATTTGGTAATACATGTATCTGCTTAATTGAATTAGGTGAGGACGGTAATCTACTGATCAGTTGCGGCGCCCTACCCAAAATGGGGGGGAAATGTTTGTTTTTAATACTATATATATATATATATATATATATATATTGTGCACAAATTCGATCTTCGCTCATTAATTTATTCATGTCTTAAATTTAATTAATATTCAACTTTGCTCATCCAAAGGATAAAGAAATAAAATATATAACATATATACTGTAGAGTGTAGTCCACATGTATGCGTATAGTCCAACTAACCAATAACCTGCAATGTTTGAAATCTCACACCTATTTTGTTGATTATATTAGGAAATTTGTTTGATCAGCCAAATAAGTGAATAATCTTCTTATATTGTCATGGTTTTTGTTGGATTATATATGTATGATAACTTTTTTATGCCGTATATGTTATGTTATGGGCCCAAACTAATCTGGTAAAACCAAAAGCAAATGCATTTTTGATTAGTGAATGATGTTAAAAGATAGCAGATGGGTTTGGGTTTGGGCTTGGGCTTATTTGCTCAATGGGTTAGTCTATTTAATTCACATCCCGGAAGGTTCAATTGATTCCACCCATTTGGCCGGTATCATTTATTTATTTTTAATCAAAATACACATTTTTAAAATATATTTTTTTTATAAAAAAAAATTGAGCAATATATAGTTATATTAAGAAGCCTGCTATGTTGACAACATTAGTGTAATTATAATATATTTTTTAATATTGTCAAAATTGCAAATTTAAGTGAATATTATAGTATTAATCAATTTAATTAACCCTATGAAAAAAAAACAAAAAAAAAACATGAAGGTTGTATCATTCCTACGCAATCCTAGTTCAAAGCCAAGTAAAGGATTAACATAAGATTTCCCTGACGCCAAACGCGGTCTTACTACTAAGTCAATTTACCGTCTCGCTGGAACTGTGGGAAAGAAAAACCCAATTGCAATTTGCATGTACACAGTTTATTTGGAGACAAATTGCAACCGAAGTAGAGATTGAACAGAAATCAGAAGCAGAAATTATCGAAATTGGGAGCTAATTTACAATGTCGTGGCTGCGATCGGCGGTGAACAAGGCGGTGGAGGTGGGGAACAAGAACAACCTCACTCGCACCGTCAAAAACTACGCTGATTCCGTCGTCCAACAAGCCGGCCAAGCTGTTGCAGAGGGCGCCAAACTCCTTCAAGACCGCATTGTAAATCTTTCTACCTCAATCTCGCATCATTTCCTCTCTGAATTTTAAAAGAATTGATTGACCGCGGTTGTGTCTGTCTGTTTTGCTGGAGCAGAATAGTGCAATTTCAGCTATAATGAAAAATAGTGAGTTTGACTCTTGAAAAATGAGGTATTAAGGCCTTTGCGTATGTCAGTACCACTAGCAATCTGGACACTATCCAGTTTCAGTCCTCGATAGTTCTCTATTTAAATTGGGGAAAAAATTGTACTTGAGTTGGTTTTTCAGTTGTTTGATTGAGGTATTGCATTGGACTAGAATATTGCGTCTATTGAAGTGATGTATATGCATTTTTTGATAGCTGTGGAGACACTTTACTGGTTTAATGAACAAATGCATTGAGGAAACGGAGATATTGTCTAATTGTTTGCATGATTGTGCAGGTGGTTCATTGGGATCTGACTGTTGCGCATGCATGAAACTTATGAAAATATATGAATCTAAAAGGAGCCTTTTTTTCCCCCAGTGGATTGAAAAACCACATTTGACTTGTAATGGAAAAAATAATGTTATGAATTTGAAATTGAAAGTTATAGATTAGTATATCTCTGCTACTGGAACATAAGAAATGGATATTGTTTGCGTCATTGATTATCTATTTTGATTAGCAGAACATGTTCAACTTGTATAGTAGAATACTAGAATTCAAACTTTTTCTTCAAAATGGTAAAGTCTGCAGTTGATACTGTCAGGGTGGTCGGAATGTTAAAAGCTTCAAACAGACTGTGAAAAGGTTGGAAGAGGCTTCTGTTTCATGCAGGGGGCGTGAGAGAGTTGAGTTGATGAGAAGATGGTTAGCTGTTCTAAAAGAAATTGAAAAATCTTCTAGTAGTACATTTGAAGACAAAGAAAAGAACAATGAGCAGCATCAACTTCTTGAAGAGCCAAAGAGCCCAAGAAGACAGTCAATGGTTAGCTCTTGAACTCTAGAGCTTACTTGTTTCGTGCTTGTATATGGTTAAACCAAAATAATCCTTTTTTTCCAGTGTTCTACCTTTTGAAGTTCATCTCATTAGTTTCACTTACTAAAGACATGAACATCAACAAGGTACAAGCTCTTGTGGGGGCATGCGATATGAAATATTTTTACCATTTACTAGCTACATACAAAATTACACAGCTTGGACATGTAGAGAAATGGAGGATCTACGTGTTGCCTGTAACATTCTTACAAACTCAAAACCTGCCCCATTGGGTCAGTTTGGGGTTTACACGATGTATGCCCGTGGCATTGGGTTTATTGATCATAATGGAATATTGTACTTAGATTTATCTGTCACCTCCTACTAGAAAATAGAATTGTTGCTTCAAAAGAATGTCGAAATGAATAATTTAATTTTAGTCCATCTTTCTTTGAATTTATTCCCTGAGTTTGATTGTTTGTTTGCCGCTAATGAGTCCCTTATCATAAATCAAGCTTCTGATGTCTCCTTATTTCTTTTGAATGGGCAGGTTTTATACTATGATTCAGATATGGGTGGTGAGCCATTGACCTTCCGTGATGTCTTTCTTTACAGTCAGGCTTTGGAGGGAATATCCATATGTATGGTACGCAATCGAGGCTTAAGTGTCAAATTCAGTATATAGTAGTCTCTGACATTAGATTTATATGCAGTTCATGATCTTGTAATAATGTTTTTTATACAAACTCCATGTTTTCTACCAAAAACATCAAGCATAAGCCGACAATCTTTCCCATTTCTAGGAGTACTGCATCAGCGAATATTTTGTTGCCAAAAGTTGTGTAAATTGTGGGCAGACATTATTACTTCTTGGATATGCTATGTTTTAGTTTTTATGCCTTAATATCTGGGATATATATTAGCTGGCAAGAATCTCGTAAATTCTGTTTTGATTGGTCATGCCTTACAATTGATTCTAATGTCAGATGTACCGTCGTTGATTGAAAATTATGTATATTACTGTATTTTATGACTTGTGTTGTCTTCTCTTTTGTTTGATTAGATTCTTGAACCTCCAAATGAAGATGAAGTTTCTTTGCTCCTTGAATTATTTGGGTAAGTTTCTCCATTACGGTAGGTAATGTGAGTTTTAAAGTCCTTGCTTATAAAGAGAGTGTTGCTGCTCTCCTATGGGAGCATATCAGGCAAAATGAAAATTATACTCGATCTTTCTATCACAATCGTGCACCTGCAGACTCTGTCTCACAGGAGGGATAGAAGTTCATAATGCAATAGTGAGCAGCATTCAGGATCTTGCAAAAGTCTTTTCCAGCTATCAAGATGAAGTACTGGTACTATCCGATAACCTAATCTTTATCTTTGCATAAAAAACTAAAGCACAACATTGGAAGATATCTTGGGCTAATATACTGAATTAATGATGTTATGCAGGGGTAAAAAAACTAAAGCACACCATTGGAATAAATTTTGGCCAATATACTGCTGTTGGGATATCTTCCCTAATAGTGAAAATGCATTTTATACCCCATTAATTAAGGCACAAATGACACCACTTAGAATAGCTTAATTTTTATGTTTGAAAAAAGAGTTGAAGAAAGTCTTATGTCTTTACATTGAACTCAATATCTGAAATATAAGCCTCTAAAGATCTAAATATTTTTGTTTGGGTAGGTGAAAAGAGAAGAATTGCTTCAATTTGCTGAAGGAGCCATAACAGGGTTGAAAATCAATGCTGAAATTCAAAGGTTTCACAGAATGCCTAATTTCATTACTTCCTTTTACTGCGTGCACTTTTCCTTCTAGATGGAATGTTTGATAGTTTTTTGTTTTGAGGGAATAAATATGCATCACATATTTTGACCTGGTGACATTATTTCTTTGAATAGCATATGTCCAAATACATGTAAGTTGTATTTTGTTTCTTTTGGGCAATTGTGTAAGTATATGAGTTTTTAACTAGTATTGCTTTTAAGTGGAAAGAGGTGTCATATCAATATTTTATTAACAACTATTCATTTTCTTGATATTCAAGACGCTATCCTCTAACAAAAAAGATGCAATCCTCTTTTGAATGCTGATGATCTGTGTATGGCAAAACTTTTAAGCTCTAAATCTTCTTATAAGTTGTTTTAAAAAGCTTATAAGCTCAGCCAAACACCCTCTTAACTTGAGCAGCATTGTCTAGGCCGCTTTTGTACATGCTTAGCTGCACTCAGTAATAACTTATGAATTATTTTATAGGAAATTCTCATTTGGAGGTTTGATTTAGCGGAATGAGTTTGTCTTATTGTTATTATTATTATTGTTATATATATATATATATTTTTATTTTTATTTTTCTTTCTTTCTTTTCCCTCCTTTACCTTTCCTGATTATCCATGCCTACAAACAGAATTGATGCTGAAGTCTACACATTAAAGAAACAGCTTGAATCAAGAGCATCTCATAGCCATGATGGTGACAGCCAGGAAACAAATATTAAGCAGAGTGCTTCACCAACAATAGAGGTTAAATTGCTGTAACCACCTGTTCTTTCAATAAATTTTTATAGCTACTTTAGGCAGGACCTGTTAAACACTTAAGTCAATTGCATGTTATCAAGGTGAGAAGTTGTCAAGTAAACTGTTGTGTTGTACATTTCATTGCTTCCAATACTTATATCCTCCCCCATCTAATATATTTTTAGGCCTTCAAAATTGTTGTTATGATGAATTAGTAAATCTTTCAACAAGTGAACGCATTACATTTGATGAAAGCTAGTGAAAAGTTCGTGCTTCAAGTTGGGTAATCAAGTCAGGAATATAATATGCTTTTATATGTGCTTTCATGTAGGTGCTTATACATAACTAGTTGTGATGGGGGCAAGCTTCTCCATTCCCCCCTGTCTATTCTTCCGTGAATTTACAGAATAAATTTTCTAAAAGTCATAAACTGCATATAAAGCACACAACTTCTGTTATTTAAAACAATTTAAAAGGAAATTGATCTGTTGTCAAACTTCAATTTCCAACTTACCTGCAAGAATTCTCAATTCCATGGCAAATTTATAGTTGCCAAGTGTGTGTTTTCTTTTGATATGGATGTGCCAGGCAAATACTAATATGATATGACTTAGAAGTGTACTAATATGCGGTTATGAAATTGATGGTCTTTTTAAAAAAAATAAAATTCACATCCCCATTAGACAATGCACTTCTGAAATTCATAATCTGACATGTCTAATTATCTTTTTCCTCCATTAGGCTCTTAAAGAGGCACTTGCGCATATCAGAGCTTGTTCCAGATTGGAAGCACTTCTACTGAAAAAGAAAGCTATTAAATGCGGAGACACATCTGAAATTCATTCTCAGAAGGTACTTATGGGGACCTTGTGTTTATATTCATCATCATCATCATCATCTTTTTGTAAAACCAATTATTATCTCATAGCAGAGTCAAGCTTCATTCTCAAAAGCGACATGAGTACTTTTCTCTTACTGCAAAAGTATATGTTTTGAGTGGCAATTATTCTTTGGATACATCATACATGTTAATGTCTGATCAGGATTACCTTATGTTCTTTTGTTTCATTATTTAACTAAGAACCGTTGACATTTGTAATATGGGAACATTCTTTTTAGCACGCTATATTTTCTTTCATTAATTCCTGTGCCTTTCCTTTTCATTTTGTGATGAGAATTTCATTAATTTTCTTTGCTTCTGGTGGGAACATAATATTCATATATGTAACCTCTAAGACCTCTCTGGGACTAGCCATGGAGAAGTACTTCAAATTTCTGGAAAATTGTTGTTGGCTCAGCAGTCTGCTTCAAGTTTCTAAGAAACTATTAAGCGTAGAATTCTAGATTTCTGAAATTTGTGTTCTAAGAATGTCAGGTTGATAAGTTGAAAGTATTGTTGGAATCCCTAGCAAGCTCCTCCTCAAAATCTGAGAAGCGCATTTCTGACTTCAGGTATAATGCTGCATGTTAGAAGTACCCGCCCCACTTGAATTCTTGTCAACTTCCCACTTGCCATCAATGCTTGATAACCTTTTACTATAATGCTAGACTCTCTTGTTCTGTCTTTATTGGTGTTTTGCCATTTCTGACTTGCTTTCTTTACTTATTGTATGGATTCTATGTTGGATAATACTCTTTTGTCTATTATTTATGCTTTTCTGTCTCTCATTTTGAGCCTGTTTTGCATTTTTAATCGTCACTTTTATCTTAATTATTCTTTCTCAATGTGATTTTCTTACCTTCTTATTGTTTGTTGTTTTTATTCCATAGGACATGAATTTTAACTTTGTTGCAAACTCCATAGTAATGTTAATATTTCACAAAAAAAAAAGAACCCATGGAAATTACAAAGCGATGAACACAATTGTAAACCGACCTTTTCGATAATGGCTTATTTATTTATTTATATTTTTGGAATTGGGATTGTATCCTTTGCCTCATTTGAAAACCTGGAGTCTTCCTTGAAAGGTTGGCATAAGACTATTAAGTCCCACTTAACTCTCTTAGTCCGTCTGAAGTATGTGAATGTAGTTTACACTAGGTGGAGTATCTTCGTATTTATATTTCTTCAGGAAGTTGTTTTGTTAGGATGGATCTGTAGCGCTGCAATTTACCCTTTTGTCTTATGAGAGTCCTTTGTTATTTTCTTGTCACTCTATTGAAATGTTTAACCTTCCTTTATTCTTTCACAGGGTTCAGAAAGAAGATGCTTTGAAATTCCGAGTGAGCAAAGTCAGTGAAGTTACTGAAATTGAAAAGGTATAGAAGTGTATAAAACAAGTTAAATGTAAATTTATCTCACTCAAGTTAACTTCAAAAGACTTTGGAAGAACCCAATAGAATACAAAAAGACAAAAACACATTTAAGAGAGGGAAACAACTTGAAAAACAAAAAAAAAAATCTGACACAATATTTATCCTACTGCATTAAAATGCATATCTCATGCTGTCTGTGAAAAGATTATGAATACTGAAATCCGATATCAATATATTAGGATAAGATGATAGCTAATGTAGAACATGCATGGGTTCAATAAGTTAGGAAAAGTATTGCAGCTATTGAACTTGTCAAATGGTAATCTTATACTTGAACTCTGAAGGATGTGAAGACCATGGGTGTTTTGTTCCAAGTTCTAGGTTGTCAAGATCATATATTATAAATATAAGCCTGTCTATTTGAAGAATCTTATAACAAAATTTCTAATTAGTGATGCCACACCCTGCCCTTGTTACCAGCATGATCCCTTTGCGTGACGACTCTTTGAGTTTTTCCTTTGTGCTTTAAGAATGGGATCTTGAACGTGCCTTATAAGGCAATTCCAATTAATATCCTTGGAGACTTAAATTTTCCATATCAAGTGAAATCAAATTCTTAGTTTCCAGAAGTTCGTCTTTCTGTTGTTTATTAAGTTTCTAGTGCTGGAAAGAAAGTGGTGAAGAAATCATTGCCTAAGGTTGATGATCAGATGAAGTTTTTATATCATATCATTGCTAGTTTTGTGAGTTGTTGCATGTTAGATGTGCTTATGGCTCAATTCATTTTCAGGAACTAGCAGCTGAGATATCTGATCTTGAGAAACAGAGGGATGAGCTTGAAGCTCAATTGAAGAAGGTGTGTCATGGTCCATGTGCTATTCACTTACATTATTATTCCCAGTCTACTGTGACAGTTCCTCTTTTCTTTTTGTGTGTGTGTTTCTCATGCATGGTGTTTGTGACCCTTATGCTCGTGGCCTGAAGGTGAATGAAGTGTTCAGCCCATGGTGGTTGAATTCCTTCTGATTCTGAAGAATTTTAAAAAACACGGATTAATGATTATGATGATGTACGATATTCGTTTTTTGTTGTGTGTGAATATAGTGATTCAAATGGCCATGATGCTGAAGGATATTACAGTCCAAACTAGGAACTTGCATAGAACCAAGTCTCTCTCTCTCTCTCTCTCTCTCTCTCTCTCTCTCTGTTGGGGGTAGGTAGGTAATTTTCTACATGCAACTCTACTTTTTACTATTACAAATCCTGAATCCGTTTGCATTGGAGATAATCTTTTAGCTGTCTTAACACCTTATTTCTGTCCTCCAATTGTCACTCTCCTTCACTTTGTTCTGTTTTTCAAGTTCCTCACATATATCTGATAGCTAATTAAGTTCCAAATCAGATTTAAGGCTTGATAAATGTTTAACCATATCTTTGATCATTTCCTTAGTTATTATTGATAAGAATCTTACAAAAAACTTAAAATTCATTTGCTCTTGAGATTCTTTAAAGGATTGTTTCCATTTTTTCTTCCCAATGAATATGAAATAGCTTATGTTTACTCTATTGTTCTTTAAAATGACTTATTCTATTGTTGGTAATCTAAGCCTTTTGATGAGATAGGTCAATATCTCCTTATCTGCTGTGCGAGCTCGTCTTCATAATGCAATGGAAGAGAGGGATCAATTTTTTGATGCTAACGATCAAATCGTTGCCCATCTGAAAACTAAGGTGTGGTATACCTTTGTGTAAAGACTTATTATAGTAATATTAAATCACATAGATAAATTCTATGAACTAGATTACTTCAAGGGTTTGTTTGGTTGACAAGGAATCAGGCGATTCCTAATTTTAAATTTATGTGTTTGTTCAACTTTTTAGGATTGTGGAAAGTAATCAGATTCTTCAAAACAAAGAAACTAATACAATTTTTCTAGATTCTGAATACTTACTTGACCTACCGGTCACTTGTATATAAGAATCTTGTGTCAGACAATTTTATTTTTCCATTTGTTCATTAATTATCTTTTATTTGTATAGATTATTATTGAATTTGGATTTACAATTTTTTAACCAAAAACTTTCCCCAAAATTTTGAAACTAATTTTTTTAGAATTTTTATTATCTTATTTTTTCATGGATTATTATTTATTTTGGATTAAATAGTTTCAACCAAAAAATGGATATTTTCTGTTGATGATATTTCGACTAAAATCCAATCATTATAGCGATCGATCACTTTGGCAATTAGTGGTAGGGGAATGACTAAGAGCATCTTAGTGGTAGAATCAACAACAAAATTTGACATAATTAACATGTTGACTTCTTATGTCGCCGAATTAAATATGTATTTAAATCACTGGTTTGTGTTTGTATTTATACATTATTTATTTATATATTTTTTAATTATTATTAATTTTATTTTGTTAGGAATACCACTAAGCTACAAGCTTATGGTATTATTACTTTTATCTTAATAAGTCTAAATTTTATGTTTCATTTCCTACTTGAGGAATTTGAATCAAATATTCAAATGAGAATACTGACAATTTTCTTGTTGTGTTCCAAATATCGGAAAAAAATTCTGTTAGTATTCATTTTCCTCATAATCACACATTCCTAGAAATTATATTCCGTGACAACTTACTTTCCTGTCAACCAAATGCGCCTAAGGGCTGCCTTATCCATTTTTTTATTGCTTTGTATAATGTATCTTTACAACTTTATAGGAGGATGAACTAGCAAAATCCATTGGGTCTTGTCGAACAGAAGCAGATATTCTTAGTACGTGGATCAATTTTTTGGAAGATACTTGGTCTCTTCAATGTTCATATGTGGAAGCTAAGGAGAAGGAAACCAAGTAGGTGCATGAATTCAATATGATTTAATGAATATAAATCTCTGGTATAAACACATGCATTTTAACTTCCACAATGCTCAACCTTATGTGATATTTTATGCCTCTCTTTTATATATGAGCTTCATATAGCTTTTATAAAAGCACATTCTGAGTGGACTTTTAGATATGGAAATTCATTTTTTAGTTCAGTAGTGAACTCCAACTGGACTTCTACAAATAAATCACTTTTTGAAGCTTCAAACTTGTGCTTTTGAAACTGTTTTTTATACACATACTGGATGCCTATGCTAAGGGAATTTCTATCAAACACTTGAAACGCTTATAATAACGTCTTAAAGGTATTTGTAAATCCATCTAAGAGTGGGCTCACATTCTAATAGTGCTCCAAGCATTCACATTTTGTCTGAGGATGTATTGCTGCTAATTTTCTGTTTGCATTGTAAGTGCTGAAATCGAAAGACATGAAGATTACTTCACGAATTTGGTTAAGCAGCTGCTCGCCTCTTATGAGGTGCGCATTTTATTTATTTATTCATTTTTTTTTCATTGCAATGACACTTGCGCCAGATCACCTTTTCAATTTACATGATGTTTGTAAACTATCTATCTTATTCGCTCACATTTTGATGCAGAAAGAGTTGAGACCACCTATTGACCGCATTGGAAAGTATGTGGAGAACTTGAAGAGCCTGGGTGATGGGTAATTCCTGTAATTATATTTGCAAAAGATGGTAGATATCCTAGTTTGGCTACAAGCCTAATCTATCTGAAACTGCCACAGCTCATCACCCACTGGAGCAGAAACTGATGATTCTCAAATGGTGAACCCAAAGAGAAATCTTGAGGAGGAATACCTGGATTATGAAGCTAAGGTAAAAAATATATATATAACTTCTCCCTTTTGGTAGAGTTGTGCAATGTTATCATCAACATGATGCCTTCAAGTTGCCTCAGATAGGCAATCTATATATGAGCTTTCTTTATCAATTTCCCCAAATACATATCCTGGCCAACATTTTACTTTGTTTTCTTTTTGCCTAAATGTAACTCGTCGAAATTATTCCTTGCTTAAACTTCTTTGCGATCTGTCTTACTCGCTGTCAAGATCTGTTGAGAGCAGTAGTAGTCTGTGGTGATTGAGTCATCAGTGTTTTACACAAAATTAAATGGTTTATTTTTCACAATTACTTTCAGATAATAACTACTTTCAGCGTAGTGGACAACATGAGAGAGCAGTTCTATGCCCAACAAGGAAAGTTATCCAGGTCTGACTGCTAATCAAATATATCCACACCTGCCCTTCCCTATATAGTGCCTTTGCCAAGACTCCATGTTGAATCTACTTTAATTTTTTATTAATTTCAGTAAAGAAAATCAGAAGATTAAAGAGCTATTTGACAATATTGAGAAGCTAAGAGCGGAATTTGAATCCATCGAGAGACCTACTCTGGATCTGGAGAATCCCACTAAAGAGTCGGATGCTTCTCCCAGTGAAAGCGTTGCAAGCTCCTTTACAGAACAAGCAGAAAAAGAAGCTAGTGCTGGGAAGGACGACAGGCCTCAACGAACCCCACTCAAGTCAGAGCAGATGCTGGACCCTGAAGCAGAATTGGCGAAACTGGAGTCTGAATTCGGAAATGTAAATCAGGAATACTCTACAGAGGAAATCGGTGAATGGGAATTTGATGAGCTCGAGAAGGAGTTGAGATCTGGCGATTCATCAAGAAAATAGATATCTGCATCTGCCATCCAAGTTGGGTAGGTGTTTGTATGCGTCGCATCGTCCACGGACAATTTGCCTGTTGTAGAATCTGGATAACTGATTATATCCAGATTAGGAGCTCCTTATGTTTTGTCCTTGGAGTTCAGTGTATTATTTTCGTGGTTCCAAATTTTATTTTATTTCTATGTACATTGTCAAAATATTTGTGCCAATCCATGCCATAAACATCTGTAAAATCAGCGGATGAAGCAGAAATTAGTGTACTTTATTTGAAGTGAAATTAGAGATGTGACTGTTTGCTTCTTTATCATGGGATGGATTGCAAGTTATGCCAATATAATTATGTTATTTCCTATCAATATTATTTCGAGACATGATTAAAATATGATGTTCTCGACTGTTTTAGTAAACATGGCACATTATGAGCCTTCTTCGAATTAAAATGTCCGTCGGTCTACAATGAAGTGTTTTTTAATATAATAAATTAATAATTCATCTCCTTGTAACCCCTATCTCGATAATTTTGATGTATTTTCAAATTGAAAATTTTGTAGGTTTAAATCATTGATCACGGAGCAGTCGTGTTCTTGTGAGATTGCATTGTGAAAACCCTCCAATACCAAAATTAGATATTGCCCAATGTAAATATAAGAAAATAAAGAAGTAAACGTAGCATCATACTAAAAACTATTCAAATAAAGTGATGTAGTGTTAGTGGGTAAATTCTAAGGTGGTGGGATGCAGTGCATCCCTCCTCCTTCAGGAGCTGATAAGTGTTTTGGGGGTCTATAATTTATGATTATCTACAGTCTTTTTTTTTTCTTCAAAAATGAAAGTTTCGGTCAAAAAGGTTGAAAAAATCTATCATAATACTTCAAATAACATATTGTTATGACACTTAACTACCTATTGTGACAGTCCGAAATCCAAATTATTTTATCGGCCGACCTATAAAAATTGAAAATAGCAAAATTTAGTTGGAAATAGTAAAGGAGATGCATCCCCTCCCCGCCACTTTAGAACTTACCCTTGTTAGTGTACGTTGGTATATTATGAAAGAGATTTTATTCCAATGTGCGATTACACATAATACCTACGCCCATATGTTAGGATTTAGCCAAATGAGGGCTTCAACAATGTTTACTAGGGCTTTTACACGTGTGAAGAATTGAAAGTGGGATCTTTTAAATTTATAATTGCATTAACGTGTACGACTAATTGTATAAGAAATAATGCATTCATCTACAAATTGATGATTAATTTGTTCCTTCAATTCATGTCTCGGGTTTATCTTTTTCTTGATTCACTTCTCACAATCCAAACTTTGTAGAAGGCTGATGGCTTAAAAGGAATTCTTGATGATGAGATTCATGAGGCGTTTAAGATATTGAGTTTAGGATTACTTCGAAATATTTATCATGTATATATATATACATGAGTGCTAATAACGCAATGCATGCTTTAGCTCAATTTGTCTGTAATTTAGATATTGATAAAACTTGGGTTTTAAATTTCCATAGTTGGTTAATTGAAGTTGTATATTCTAATATTGAATGATTTATAAATGTCATTTTGTTTCAAAGAAATAAGGAAATATATATCATACTATATAAGGTTTGACAATAATAAATATTGTGTTTGATACGAGAACCACACAATTTATTTATTATAATTATATTGCTTATTTTAGTGTATATTTTGGTGCTAATTAGTACTGAATACAATTAGCACTAAAAAATAATAGAATAAATAATAAAAATAAAAATAAATAATTAACACTAAAATATAATAAAATAAATGATAAAATTACATTTCCTCCGTTCTGAATAAGTGTCATTCTGGATGAATGTTACCATATTAATAAAGACATTGATTAGATAATAAAATTACATTATACACTCTTATGTAAATACATTAAATGAGTTAAATATGGTTATTTGATTGCATTAAATAAGTGCAAATATGAGAAAAATGTGAAAATTTTATCTCAATTGTGTAGAATGATATTTTTTATGAAACAAAATTAGAGTGATAGAATGACATTTATCATGGAGGTAAATAAGGATAGTGTAGACGTTCATTTGAATTAAATCTATGTTGTTTTTTTTAAGTTAGGAAAATGTATTGGGGTCGTGAATACATAGAGAAATAGGAGGGCTACTTGCCACTACGTCAGTTTTGTTATATTTTAGTAGAATATTTTATTGCAAGCGAAAGTCGGATTCCCGCGTGCGCTGGAAATATTCCGTCAACACATTAACTTCATAATTCCACATTACCCCGAATAACATCCGTCTTGCTGCTTAAGAAAACACAAAAATAGAAGAAGGCATATACCATTTAATAATAGCCCCAAGGGCGTTATAGACATTTCGAATACCTTGATCCGCAAATAATGATTTTTTCTCAATTATATATATTCGCGGATATCTCTCACTCACAGCCAGTCATTACTCATTACCACCGCTCTACCTAAAGTTTTTTCTTGTTCAGCAATTTCTAGTAGTCTCCGACATAAAAAATGGCCAGAAAATTCTTCATCGGCGGTAACTGGAAATGCGTGAGTCTCCGTTTATCATAGAATGATTGATTCGTTGTAGTTTTTTTTTTCTTTTACCGATTTCGTTCCCGATCTACTGCTTAATGTAGTTTCAATTGGCAGATTTAACGTAGTTTTGTGTCGCATACGTACCGATTGATGTTTTTCTGCTGGATCTTAATGCTTACTTACGCATATTAGTCTGCGATCTTTTATTGCAATAGTCGATTGTATTTTGACGTGATTGCTGATGAGAATTTGATTTCATTTAGCCTGATACTGTACTGTTTGGAAGGTATTGGAACCTCGAGGCTGATAGTAAACATGATATTTGTACGGATCTGAACTTTTTTTTTGTCTTAGTCGTTGTTTCCAAGACTGATCTAAATGAGTTAAATTCACTGCTTTTTAATGAGATTGTTTCTTGGGCATATTCTATGCAAGCACTTTTTACATATACTTTGTGAGTGTTTGTTGTAGCATGCGTAGAGCATCAGGTGAATGAATCCTATTTTCTCAATGTTTTTCTTTATTGTTTGTTTGTGTGGGGGGGGGGGGGTTGCTTGATTATCACTTATCAGTTATAAATCCTTTCATTTTGCCGGCCCTGTTGTTTTGCTAAGAGTTTTCAATTTTGTTTGTATTGTAGAATGGTACTACTGAGGAAGTGAAGAAGATCGTTGCAACACTCAATGCTGCTCAAGTGCCATCCCAAGATGTTGTTGGTGAGGATATATTTTCTATCTACATGATATGTTGAAGTTTTTAGTTGATGGATTTGTTAATGGTTAAGGAAGCAATGAAATAATCACTGCCAATTGACTGAATTTCTGCCTATGAATTTGTGCATCTTTCTTTTTTTACCTGTAAGGATAAGAACAAAACTGTTTGCTTGTCTTGTTTTCCAACAGGGGACTTGTGCTGTATCTTCCTCCATTTTTTTAAGTAAATGGACATGGAAAATAATCATGTTGTAAATATGATAAGCTGCTATTTACTTGCCACTAACAGTTGTGGGAAAGTTTGAGGCAAACTGAGAATTGGAACTTCCTCTTCATTTAATGGAAATATGCTTAATCTCTGGATTATTTTTTTCCGTGTGTATGTTTGCATTTTCTTTTTTCTTTCCCCCTATAATTTATTTTTTGTTTCATTGGCCATTCCGTGCAGAGGTGGTTGTCAGTCCTCCATTTGTGTTTCTTCCCTTGGTAAAAGAGTCTCTGCGACCTGATTTCCATGTTGCAGCTCAGAATTGTTGGGTTAAGAAAGGTGGTGCTTACACCGGTGAGGTTAGGTAAGCATCCCTATGTAATAAGAACCAGATTAAAGCAAAGCTAGTGAAAATATGAGACTCTAATGACTTATGTATATTGATCATGTGCTCTAAACAGGATCCTCCATGTATGGTGCAATTTATTAGCACAATGTATAAAAGTAATCTTGAAGTAAAATTTAACACTAATGACCCATTCAAGTATGGCTCGTGTGCGACGTCCCATATTGGTGTACCAACTGAGCATACCCCTAATATACTACATTCCCTTTTGCATACCACGACCAGTAACAGACCATGTTCCAAGTGACTATTTACTTGAGTCTCTGTAAAAAATACTTTGGGAGTCCTTTAATTCCAAGCATGATGATTGCTAGGATCCACGACATGGTCCTAATAAAGCTAACAAGTATTTACATTTTCTAAATTTACTGTGTTGTTGCTGAATCTCGGAATACGAAAATCTTCATAAGTTGACTCATCTTTTGTAGTGCTGAGATGCTTGTAAACCTGAACGTACCTTGGGTAATTCTTGGTCACTCTGAGAGGAGAGCCTTGTTGAATGAATCAAACGAGGTAATGTTTCTGATTAGATTTTCTCTTAAAATTCTATATGATATTGTATCGCATTCTTCTCACATCATTTTATCTTGTTATGTACTCAAACTTCAGTTTGTTGGAGATAAAGTTGCATATGCGCTTGCTCAAGGTTTAAAGGTGATTGCCTGTATTGGTGAGACACTTGAACAGAGAGAAGCAGGAACAACCGTGGATGTCGTGGCTGCACAGACTAAGGCCATCGCAGGTACTGAAGCTATCCAGGATAGGTTCCTGGTGCAAGGGCTCATTTATGGGATATTGGTTATACATTTTTTTTTTATTCACCAGATTTTCTAGGGCAGTGTTGTCTCAAATAACATTAAATCATATAATCAATGATATCAGAGTACACTTGCACTTGTTCATATTTGAATAAGCATTCGTGCTACTGTGCTAGATTATCCTGAATAATATATTTAATTGTCCTACTTTTTGAAATGCATCAACTCAGTTCTATAAGTTTGAATAGAGAGAAACTATTCCTTGTAAAAATGTACCGTCTCTAACTTCCATAAAAAAATAGATGCTTTTGACTAAAATTATGGTCCTTATGTTTGTATTTATGCATCTTGACCTTTCTTTTATTCTTTTGTTTAAAACTGTTGGTTATCTTGGAGATGATCTTCCATTTCCTTTTATGATATTTGTTAAGTGTACAAATTGCAGTTACTCAACTTTCCCCTTTCTAAATATCCAAAAACGTTGTTAATAAGTATACGACAAGTCTTATCTGCCCTTAGTATAAATGAAGGCCTTATCAACATTAGGGTGTCTGAAACTTCATATTTGATTTGAATGCTCTCCACCTTTTGCTGCTTCTGTGAATTTGTCCTGCCTTTCAGTAATTCATCCCCTGGAATTAACTGCATTTCTTACATTACAGAACGGATTTCTGATTGGACAAATGTTGTCTTGGCTTATGAACCTGTGTGGGCCATTGGAACTGGAAAGGTTGCCTCTCCTGCTCAGGCTCAAGAAGTAAGTCTTTTCATAATCATGGTTTCCATTTTTGGAAGTGTGAATGACAATTACATAATGCAGCTACCAGGTGCAAGTCTAACACCACTCAAACATATCTTGTTGTAGGTACATCTTGAGTTGAGGAAATGGCTTCACAAAAATGTGAACGCTGAAGTTGCTTCTTCAACCAGGATTATCTATGGAGGTAACGACAATCAGTATTTAGCCATATTCTGTCTGCAGTGCATCCGAAATTTCTCTAGTGGAAGATGTAGCTTTTAGATTTTTTGTGTCCTCATTCTTTTTTGTAGGCGAGAATTTTCTGTTTCCTTAGATTTTTTTTTATTTTTTTATTTTTGTATAATACAACATGGGCAATATATATGTTTTTCTCTGTGTGAAGTCTGGCTACAACACCCTCATAAGTCTCAAGTCTAGTAAACTTTCTGCTTACTTGGCCACAACATTTGCTAAATTGATTCTGTTATTTTTGTGCAGGATCTGTGAATGGTGGCAACTGCAAGGAATTGGCTGCACAGCCTGATGTTGATGGTTTTCTCGTTGGTGGTGCTTCTCTTAAGGTAATCACGACTCTTCCTTCTATAGGCTTTGGTTCTCTGACCATCCAAATGATGCAAGTAGAATGATACTTTCATAATAAGCGTATAGAGTTGGACAATTGTACAGATGTTCTGACTCATATTTTTAAACTGCAGGCGGAGTTCATTGACATCATCAAGTCTGCTGAAACGAAGAAGAATGCGTGAGTTTAGGTCTCATGGACAGTCAATTTTTGAAGCCTTTGATAGGGGAGATGTAATAACTATTACCTCGTTTGGCTGAGACTCTGTTGTGCAATTCTACTATTTTGCGGCACCTTGAAGTTGCCTTCTGTGTACTGAATACTAATAAATCTGGCAACGAGCAACCTTCTGCTGTTATTAAACCATTAACTTCATAAATACGTATGCTTGTGCTTAAATCTTTTGTTGGTTGCATTTTTGCTCAACATCAATTTTAGATGAATGGGGCATGTTTATTGTACTTGTGTATTTTTACTTTTTGCACAGGAGAAGAGGCACAATGAGAGAAATCACGAATGAAATTGAACAAATGGCTCGAAAGAAACGGTGTCCATATTGCTATATGCAACTCGATAGGCCTTTGTATTTCAGGCCTACAGACGACGTGCACATCCGAGTTGTGCTGTTTCTATAATTACTCGGCTTGCTTTGTATATGAACATTTGATGCTCTATGGGTTGCTTTGAAATGAAATAACCGTTGTAAACTTTGTTGATAATGTTGCAATCTATATACTGAATGAATCATGCAGGAGTTAATTGGTCACACTTAATCATGATCCTATACGGAAATGCATATTTGGCAGTTCACAAAATTAGTTGGATTGCATATTAATGGACAGCGCAAATCCTTTTACTTATTTTGACGTAGTTCCCATGAACTTCTGTTATGTGTGGCCAAAAAAAGTTTGGGCGGAGGTATTGGCTGCTACTTGCTAGGTGAAGTGCATGCACCAAGACCTTGTGAGAGAGATGTGAAGCTTTAATTCCTACATGAAACAAGACGTGTGATCAGATTGTATTTTCTCAGAAAAAGAAGATATGATTAGATCTTTGGCATTGGATTTATTGCCATCATTCAAGTGCATCACAAAGGACAATGGAAAAGGGGGGGGAAAGTCTCCAACTCACAACCTTATACATGTGTCCATCTAATCTAGCAAATGCAGTTGAATTCTCAAATGGGGACCGCGGATAGTGACACTGTAGATTTTTCTTTATTAGTTTTTTGGATTTTTAATATTTTTGGTGCAGTCCCAATGTAAATTTGACTTCAATAGCATTTAGGGCAACGTGCAAATCAAAGCTCTAAAGAGTCATCTAATTGGAGAGTGTTTGGCTTATGTGTTTATAGGCTCTTTAAAATAAGTTATGAATTGTTATAAAGTTTGTATGTTCAATCAAATATGTTTGTGAAATAGTTTATATATATAATTATCCAAACACTTCAAAGATTCATTGTTCAACTCATATGGATCAATATTTCAGTCTCGTAATTTTAATTATAAAAATAAAACATTCATCCATTTTACATGATAACTCACTTCCTTCCTGCACGCCTAACGAGGATCAATGTCCTCCAAACCATTTACCATTAATATACCAATTTTTTTATATAAAAAATCAACTTCGATTTGAAATCTAAATATAATGATGATCGTAATTATTGAAACGGGTTTCGTTGGGCTTAATTTTTCATCTCCATTTTTTTTCTCTTTTTTATTATAAAAAATAAAATAAAATAAAGGGCCGCCTAACTTGGATAAAAGAAAGTGGTGTCCGAATCCGTATTGTCACGAGTCCGATTTTTCACTTTGAGAAGATCCGTTTTTTGTCTTTAAATCTTTCTCCTCTTTTCCTTCTCTTTTTAAACCTCACACTTTTAGCAATGCGTCACGGAAATTTGTCCACATCGGTTTAGATATTTTGCCTAATTATTGCTTCTTAGTCTTATATTTTGACCATAATGCGACATAATCTAATAATATAAAACTTCACACCAATACATTTTTTTCACATTTGTTTTGTAGTAATTCAAAATTTGACTAGAAAGTGCATCTGTGGATACATAGTTAAGTATTTTAAAACCGCAGTGTTCTTCTAGATGGATCCTGGCTTCTGTTACTTTTTATTTAAAAGGATATTTTCAAACTGTTTCTGAGATTTTATTCGGGGCTGAGTTTTTATAATGTAATTCATTTGTATAAATTTTTGTTTGCTTGGCAATAGGAAAGCAACTCGGTTGGTAGGTTGCTTCAATATTTAAGTTCCAAAGGTTTATTAATTATTATTGACGCTGCTAAAAATACCAAATATTAAATTGTAAAAATGATTAAAGATCACGAATGCTTAACATCGACCATTTATTTATTTATCGATTCAATTATGGATTTTTAATTCATCTAGTAATTGAGAAATAAGCTTCTCATAAATTAGTTTTGTGCTTGATAAATTGTAATAACACAAACTTAGGGATCGATTTCAATTGAAAAACTTTTTATTTTTCAGCCATGATTTGATTAATATCTTACATTGTCGACTTAATTGTCAGATTTGTATATGGCTTTCGTTTTTTTAGTGTATGATGATATGGATAATTATCTGTCAGAATGCAATTGTTATACAGTGGAAATCCACCAAATTTGGTCCCACATTCAATAACCAAAAGTATTTTAAATTCAATTATATTCAGCACTAGTCTTCTCTGATTTTTCTTCTATATTAATCATTTTCTTTATATAAGATTGTTCAGTTCTGCTTTTCAAAGATGATGTTTTGTTCCACAATTAATTAATTATTATGGAATGGTTCATCCGCATTGAAGGTGTAATCGTGTTACTTGCAAGTGAGATGGGTCACTCCAAAAAAAATAAAAAATCTAATCAAGGTCATCGGGTTTGGGATAAAAATAATTTAAAGCTCGACCGAATTTAATTTTTAATTGAAATTGAGTTTGTCACTACTCCAACTCGAGTCATCATGATTACACCGTTAATCCACAATTGCTCGAATGGGTTGAAGTAGCCCTTAAACTTTTTAAAAAATTATTTTAGTCACTAACTTTTAAATATATTTTATTTAATCAGAATTATCAAAATACCTTTATATTCATTTTGAAAAAGAAACTATTTTAAATGCCCCACTAGCCGCCCATTCACATTTCGAAATCAGATTTTGGAAAATTTCTCTCTCATCTACAATCTCATCTTCACAATCTGCAGCACTGATGAATCTGGAAAAAATCGACAATCACTCTGGAACAATCTTCTTCACGATTTCATTTTTCTCTCTTTAGATTTCTCCACCAACGAGCCATTGTCGATCTCCAAAAATTCAAGAGAATAAATAGAAAATCTTTCCTCAACGCGTGTATGTTTCAAATCTAATTATTAATAATATTGTTAGATTGTTTGATGTTGTTTATTTTTGAAGTTTGATTTGGAAAAAAATTGAGTAGAAGAATTTTCTAAACATAATAGACATGCTTTGACAATAGAAGTACTTAAAAATCTGATTTTTGAAAATCTGGAAAAAAATTAAGTAATTCTGCAACCTTCAAAAAATCTGGAAAAATGAAGTTCTTAACTGAGTACTGGAACTGTGCGCGGACTCTAGTGAGCAGTCGATATGCATGCTCGCGGAGCCTAGCGCGCATGCCTTATGTACGCACGCGTGCATCTGAGACCAAATTATCACTGTTGTTCTGTCGATTCTCGGAAATTATCAACCGATATTATACCGATATCTGTAGATGTTCTGTCGAGGTCTGCGCAGCGCGCAGTTAAGAAGAAAATCGCGTGCATGCTTTGTGTGAACACGCTTTTGTGGCCACACGCGCATGCCTGAGGCAAAATTATCAATTGTTGTTCTGCTGATACCCGGAAATTATCAATCGATGTTATGCCGATGTCTGCAGATGTCTGCCGAAATGTTCTGCCGATGTTTTGTTGAGGTCTGCGTGCGCGCATACCTGTGCACAGTTAAGAAGAAAATCGCGCGCATGCCTTGTATGAGCACACTTTGTGGCCACACGCGCGCACCTAAGGTGAAATTATCAAATATTGTTCTGCCGATACCCGAAAATTATCAACCGATGTTATGCCGAGGTCTGCACCCGCGCGCATACTTTGTGCGCGCAGTTAAGAAGAAAATCGTATGCATGCCTTGTGTGAGCACGCTTTGTGGCCACATGCGCGCACTTGAGGCCAAATTATCAATTTCTGTTTTGTCGATACCCGAAAATTATCAACCGATGTTATGCTGATGTCTACATATGTCTGTCGAGATATTCTGTCGGTGTTTGTTGTTACATTCGCGCATGGCTTGTGCGTGCCGGGTCTTGAGCGCACTTACAAATAATTCAGCACACAGTTAAGAACAAAATCATATTTTTTTTGTAAAAGTTGAACTTGGTTGCTAACTTCAATAGCTCGGCATGGTCGAACTACAACGAGAACTATGGTCCAAGAAATGAAGATCGACGATGAAGATTGACGATGAAGATGAAGATGAAGATGAAAAGCAGATCTGAAGTGTGTTGGGTAGGGGTAGGTGGGATATTTCAATTTATTTATTTTATTTATTTTAATATCTAAAGGGCATTTTGGTCCAAAATGACTAAAAAAGTGTGTCTAAAATTTACCGGCTAAAATAATTTATTTTTTTTTAAGTTTAAGTGGTTAGAAAAAAATCCGACTCATTATTCTATTCAAGAAATAGGTACATTTTTCAAATGTTTAGAGCTAATGGGACAAAAACAGTTTCAGAATGAATATGTTATTTGAAAAAAAAATACTAATTTTCGAAACCCACACATTTTCTTCACTTTTCCATCGAAGTGCAACTTAAAAAAAAGTTATTTTCCATCAAACTCATTATTTTTTTTAAGAAAAACATTAACTTCGAATATAAAGGATTTTTTTTAGATTAGGAGATGGATGGATTGAATTCGTACCAAAATCTCTCATCCTTGTAAAGAATGAATACTTACAATGCGTAAATACCTAAAAAAAAAACTTGGGACAACTTTTAATTGTTTCTTATTTTATTTAGATATTTAACTAATTTCTTAGACCTTAGTTAACAAAGTATAGTTATAAACCCGTTGACTAACTTATCAACTAGTGATCCAGTGCCAGAAAGTAGAGGGCAACCAAATGGCGGCACACCCATTAACGCTACAATTTTTTTTTTCCAACAAGCTAAAATAATGTTCGTTTTGACAGTACACGTTAGAAAAACTTCACCAAAAATACAAAATAATAATATTATAATTACAAAGTAAGATAAATGAGATAATTAATCCTAGATATTGATTATCTTTTTTTTTTTGAAGTAAGATATTAATTATCTTTTAAAATAATACTATTTGTTTTAACTTATTTTGAAGAAAAACAATAAAATACAATGGCAATTTATAAGCATTAATGATGATATTGGGTTGGGATCTTCGGATCTAGAGTAACCTCATAAATAAATGCATTGTATTTGACGAATATCCTATCTTCGAGAATCCGCTTATTTTTGAATAAAAAAAATTGTGTGAATGTAAACAAGTTGACGTAGTTGGGAAAATGAAAGAGAAATAGTAATAAAGTCAGCCCTTTTAGGCTTCGCAAAAGTTTGTGAGGAAAATAAAATAAAGAGAGATATTATAGTTTCTCGTGATGCCAACCAAACAAACGTAAAAGAATTCAACATATAGTGATACATGTTGATGAATAGATATATGATAGGATATAAATAGATAAACATGTTTCTCTGATTTTATTATTCCACCTTTTTAAATAATCGTTCACACTTTCGGGTTTGGCTGTTGTTGAATTTTCGAAGTTTCTAACCCAACAACCTTTGAAAAAGGTTTCGTGGTTGCTTGATGGTTTCTTACTCCTTTTTTCGATCAAACGAAAGCTTCCAACAAATTTTTGAGGGTTGTCTGAAAAATGGGATCTTGCTTCAGTGTTAGAATAAGGGCGGATAGTCCTCGCCGCGATGGTTAGTTACTTGATTTTGGCCCTTTTTTAGAGGATTGTTTCATGTGCCTTCTCTCTCTCTCTCTGGTTCTTAAATTTGTTCAGCTGCGATTGATCATGGTCTTATGTTGTTCATTACTACTGGCTGTTTTGAGGATGTTTTTTTCGTTTTAAGAGACAATTTGTGTGAGTGTGCCTGTGTTGATTCTGTTGAATAGTAATTATGAGCTGCAGTAGAATGATTAGTTCTCTCACATCAATTTAGTGAACACGAATGTCTTTAATTTCTTGGATGTTGCTTTATCCTCCCCGACAGATGCCCTTTTTGAGTGGTGGAGAAAGATGAATTGGTTTTTCATAGAGTTTGAGGTTTTCTTTTCTTGCTTATTAATAAGGTTATATACAGCAACAGACGTTCTAACATTTGATTGTTTTGAGGTAGATATAATCTTCCTTATTCTCAGCTTGAATCATGGAAAATGGTTGTCTTTTCCTGATCAATATGTCTTGTTGTTAAGTGGAAAATTGTATTCCTTTAAATATTTGCAGCTTCAATTACGATTCTGTGACTCTGTTTTGGTTTGAGCATCATGTTTTCCGGTGCTGAACTTAGACCTATTGGTGTTACCAATCAATTTGCAGAGCTGTTTAACGCTCATTTTTTTTATTTGTTTTAATATATGCTAATAATAGCACATTTGAGAAAGACGATGAAACGTTAAGATGTATTAGAATGGTTATTTGTGATTCACCAATGATATGATCGTTATCTGATGAAGTTGAGACATAACAATTGGCATTGCAGGACTAAGTTCTAGGTACGCCAGCATTGATGGAAGAGACACGAGCAGCAGGCGCTCGTCTTTCTCACTTCCCCTGACCCCTCGTAGTGAGGGTGAAATCTTGGAGCTGTCGAACTTGAAGATCTTCGGGTTTAATGATCTGAGAACAGCCACCAGGAACTTCCGGCCAGACAGTGTGTTGGGTGAAGGTGGTTTTGGATGTGTCTTCAAGGGTTGGGTGGATGAGAACACGTTCAAGGCTGCTAAGCCGGGGACTGGAATGGTTATTGCTGTGAAGAGATTGAACCAAGACGGTCTCCAAGGTCACAAGGAATGGTTGGTGAGTATTCCAGTAACATTCAATATCATCAATCATCAATCATTCAATCCAGTTTGTTCTCGATTTTCCTTATGTCTTCCCTTGATTTACTCTTTAAATAAAATTCAGACTGAGATCAATTATCTGGGACAACTTTACCATCCAAATCTGGTTAAATTGGTTGGCTATTGCTTAGAGGATGAGCATCGCCTTCTAGTTTATGAGTTCATGCCACGAGGCAGCTTGGAGAATCATCTATTCAGGAGTGAGTCCTTTAATGAAATCAGTTTATTATTCAATTCAAGAGTTTTATATGTCACATGGGCTTATATATATATGTATATCCTTGTGAATGCTTTTAGGGACTGCTCATTTCCAGCCATTATCTTGGAACCTACGGATGAAGGTTGCTCTTGGTGCAGCAAAGGGACTCGCGTATCTTCACAGCCCCGAAGCAAGAGTTATTTATCGTGATTTCAAATCCTCCAATATCTTGCTTGATTCGGTATGAGGAATAATCTTATGGCTTTAATTAACTTTGTTCAGAAGAACAGAATCATTTATCCAATTTTCTTACAAGTTTGCTTTATCAATTGACAGAACTACAATGCAAAGCTTTCGGATTTTGGCTTGGCCAAGGATGGCCCAATAGATGGTAAAAGCTACGTATCTACAAGGGTTATGGGTACCTACGGCTATGCTGCTCCCGAATATATGGCAACAGGTGTATATACTAATCCTAAATTCATGTCCCTTTTTGTCTAGTGAGGGATTTCAAGTTCACAGTCATTTTACAGAGAGTGAATACTAGCTAAACAAACATAACATGTAAAAAATGAATTAAGTGATCTTTTTTCTGTGCTTCTAATCTGCTGTTGCTTTTCCTTTGAAGGTCACCTCACATCCAGAAGCGACGTGTACAGTTTTGGAGTCGTCCTTCTTGAAATGCTGACTGGCCGACGTGTGCTGGACAAGAACCTTCCCTCCGGGGAGCAAAATCTCATCATATGGGCGAGGCCATTCCTAGCCAGCAAAAGGAGAGTTCTTCGCGTCATGGATGCTCGTATACAAGGCCAATACTCACCAAATGCAGCACTGAAAGCAGCCTCTCTTGCAGTCAAATGCCTGGCTACAGAACCCAAACACCGGCCCACAATGAAGGAAGTTGTGGCAGCAATAGAACTGCTTCAAGACACGGGTAGTGTGAAACCCGATGCTGCTGCTGTTGTGCAGCATCATCGGGCACGTGGTGGAGATTCCAGCAGAAGGGCGGCCTCGTATCCGAGACCTTCTCCTCCTCCTCCTGTTCCTGTTGTTGCTTCATTGTAAGTTGTATTGATGTTTACAGATATGTATGAGGGAAAAGTGGAAAACATGGAGAGATGGTGGTTGCAGTTCCCTGTTGTCAGTTTGGGAGTTTTATTTGCTGGCACCACCACTCTGCTAAAACTCTGTACAGCAATTCTTTCTGTAAGCTAAAACACTCACAATTTGTCTCCAAACAAATTGCTTTCAACAATCATTCTTCTTCACCTACATAAAAAAATAGAACATTCTTCTTGAATGATAACAATGTCTAGAAAAAGTTATTGTATTCGTCTCCATGCTGGATTAGTTCAGCAATTTAGTTTGTATTTAGAAAACACTTCTGAGAAGCCATTTTTCACTCAGATTCACTGTAAATGCAACGCCGAATTCGATGATTTTTTAAATCGAGAACTTTAGTCGCAGTGGAAAAATGAGAGAAAAAAAAAATCTCTTAAAAAATAAAATGGTTAATTGCCTCTAAAATGATAACTTTTATCTTATTTTTTATTTTAAACATCACTTTTTAATTTTTATAATTTACATCAATTGAAACATTTTTGTAAATTAAACATCCATAATATTTTCGCACATATTAAAACTGACGTGGCAACACATATATAACTGATGTGGATAAAATGAATGACGTGGCAGACAATCAATCTCACGTGGCCAAAATGCCAAATTAATATTGATATGGCCGACACATAAAATATCAAAAGTATTGGGATCAAATTAAAACTTCAAAAAATTACAATTGAAGACACTAAAAATATCCAATTCTCATTTGTACCCCAAAAACTTATCTCACACCACTATTACCACCATTTAATTGATCGGTCGACAGCCTCTCATCGCCGATTAAATTCCAATTTTTAAAAGGATCAACCCAGAAAAAGGAGAAGAAAAAAATACACTTAGAAAAAAATTGTGAAGATGGCGGAAAATTCCATGCCATCGTCTTCCTCATCAAAACCCTTACAGAGACAAAAGAGCCCCGCCATAATTGACCCTTTGAATTCACAATTGTAAGCAATTAAAACCGTTGCAATCACTATCGTCGTCGCTCAACCATCAACAACAACAATTGATTCGACAGATAGTACAAACCCAGCAATTGCCGCAACCAGCTTCAACATTAATCCTCCTCTAATGGAGTTTGGATTTCTTCTATCTTCTTTACTCAAACAAGGCTGAAACTTCTATCTTCTTTACTCAAACAAGGCTAAAACTTTCAAGAAATGGGATTTGTAAATGTCCACAGCAAATCTAGAAGGTTGACGACGAATAAGTAATAATGGGATCCGTGAATGTTAAAATTTGGAAATTTTACACGTGTTGGGCATGTCGGATTGATTGTTTGATATGTCACCCGTTTTATCCACGATAGTTGTACATGTGTTCCCATATCAGTTTTAATTTGGATAAAAATATTGAGGATGTTTAATTTACAAAAGAGTTTCAATTATGTTAAAATTATAAAAATTAAAAATTAATGTTTAAAATCAAAAATAGTGTAAAAGTCGTGATTTTAGTGACAAGTAACCTAAATAAAATTATATATATGTATATTTTGAAAATTCGATTGAGATCCATCAACTTTAAAAAATTGTGAAAATAACTCAAATGATCCATAAATTATTATTAGGATACGATTTCGACAAAAACAATAGGTAGGGTACTAAAATGGATAAGAAGCTAAACATAAGCTACTAAAAAGACAACTTTTGCTTTTATAAAACATAACTAGTATTATATCCGTGCGATGCACGGTGAGAAATATACAAACAATTGAATTATAGTTAAATAATTAATAGAAACAATGAGAAAATGTGTAAAGAATATAATTTCATATTCAAGTTCATTCAGTAAAATTATTTTATGGGCAAACAACTCATATCAAAAAATAAATCTAAGAGCACAACCCTAAAACACATTTATGAAAAATATTATACATCTTTGTCATCACCTCCGGATAAGCACACACAGGACAACCAATGGAGAGTTGTCACGATTTGATTATTTATCAAGCATTTCTTTATTTGTAAAGAACACAAAGAACGTATCAAACTCCTTTATCTGTCACGAAAATAACAATACTTTCACGATAAATATAACATGTGATGATGTAACAGTTTTTGTTGTCTACAAATAATTCCAACATTTAAATGGTATTTGATGTGCAATATGTTCATAATCTTCTTCCATAATTTAATTTTAATTGTGACGATGAGTCAATATTTAATCCATATAAACAAAAAGAATATACAAATAAACATGCCTAGAATTTAAGAAAGATAAAATCATTTTATTATTTAGGAATTTATTTTGTTTTAAATTAATTGGTATAGATATACACATTTACATGAATTAATGGTCTAAATAATATGTCCCCGAAAAAATGTTCCGAACTAATGCAATATGTATGAAATATATTTCTTGTATTTCTCTTCATTCCTTGTATCATTTTACTTAATTTTATTGAACAAAGTAGATATATATTATATTGAAAGTTATTTTCTTAATTCTTAAAAATCAAAAGATGTAAAATACACATCATACAATTAAAATAATAAGTTGTTGATTTAGATTTTTTGGTAGACTCACAAAAATCTGAACAAAAAAAATAATATAACAATTTAGTGATTAATATTGGGATATTTATGTATTTTTGTATTTAATACGTATAATTAAATACATAAATTGTATGCAAATTTTGCATTATAATTTTTCTAAAGTGTGATATAAATGACATTAAAACTTATTGAATGGATATGTGGTTAATGCGTTTAATAAGCCTTTTTAGCATTTGCTTTTCATAGTGAATAGAATTGGTTTCATTAATTATTTGTAACCAATTAATTGATATTTTTCATATGAAGCTCGTTTGCTTCCAAATATATTCAAATGATCCACATACGTAGCAAAGTACTTAAGTTAGATTAAAGATCAAGTTAGATTTCCCATTGCAAAATCATATTGCATATCTATATTGAATTAACGGATGACTCACACGTAACAATCTTGCGAATTTTATTCCTCTTAAGAGACTAATTAACAGACAAAAATGCAATAATCCTAAGGTTATATTTTATCAACCAAAATTCATTAATTTAGAGAATGGTAAGATGTGAAAACGAAATCTAAGCAAAATCAACATGAATGTATAAGACACATAAATCCGAAACATCCATATAATATATATATGTATGTATGTATATGTATATGTATATGTATATGTATATGTATATGTATATGTATATGTATATAATAGTTCAAAATAGACAACATCAAGCTTCTAATATGGTTTATGAATAAAATACAACTTGCTCTCTCATGTTATGTCGAAATCTCTCCCAGCGTAGAAATTAGTCTTTTCTAGCACTCCATCTACTTCAGTTATAATAGCTTATTGGCTACTAACCCAATGGTCCGGAACCCGTGCATACGTCGTAGATGTTGAAGAAAAGAAATAGATGAGGAAGAAGAATGACAAGTGAAACACAAGATTAACACGTGTCAGTCATTCATTAATACAATAGATTAAAGATAACATCATTAATGAATAAAACATAATTGTACGTATTATTTACATAATTGAAAAACATAAAAAATAATCATATAAACTAAATACAATTTACATAAACAAACACTGAGAATAAATTTTAACCACCAAACTCTATACAATTTTTACGTGCAATATCAAACGATCACTACGTGCTTCCATTAAGCTATGTTTCAAAACAAACTATTCTTACTCCAAGCATTAGACTCATTACAGATTCGATCACATTGCCTGTCTTGGAAAATGATATCTAAATTATGTGATCCGTTAGGATCCCCACAACCGGGGGCTACACGAATTCTTAACATTAGAGTGGACTTCAAAGGGATGTTTTTGAAGAACTGTACATAATAATAAGGCATAAAAAAGAAGAAGAATGGAGAGTACAGTTTTGTATCAAAAGATATGATATATATAGTTGCTGATGATTGATTATTTTTAAGGTAATCGATTTACCTTCAAAATTGAAAAGTAAATTTGAAGGAAGATAAAATTTAGGTTGATTATTAATTTGGTTGATAATCTTCATATCTTTATAGTTTTATATCTTTATATACATCTTTACGTTGAAATTTGGAAAGTAAAATTGAAGGACCAAATTTACGTTGATCGGGTGTGAATATAGATCAATGACCAAATCAAATTAATTGACACACACACACACACACACACACATATATATATATCTTTATATATTGATCATATTTCGGTATTAGCTAAAACGTAATCTTATATTTATGTAAAATATAAATATGTTTCATCTAAATCTAAAATGATATATGTATATATGATTTATATATGCACATATACTAAATCAAAAAATCCTCATAGAATATTATGCGTACATATTTCATATATTCATCCCTAATATAAATAGATGTGATATATATATTAACCATTTAATTATCGATGAATGCCAAATGTTATATATAGATTGAGAATGATCTAGAGAAATATTGACATACTTAAATATGATAATATACTCATATTATTGTATACTTGCAACATAATTGTTAGTTTTATCACTTAATATAGATTATATATTTTATGTAATCAACAACAAATTTTGTTAGGAACGTTAATTTTTTCATAATTAATTGATTTTTTATGGAGTTAGGAAAATAATTACTCCTAATTGATTGCATGTTATTTATGGAAATTATTAGATATATTATTAAAAAAAATTCTAATATTTTATTTTTATTTTATATTAACTATTTATATATTTGATAATATACTTTGGGCGGGAAAACTTATGATTTCTATTTTAAGCGACTATCTTACTTTTAGATAATACTAGTATTGCACCCGTGTGATGCACGGTGAAAGCGGGGTACACATATTTAAAATTTTATTAAAATATGATCACAATAAAAAAAATACTGCTTCAATTATCGTACAAAAACAAAACTCATGCATAGTGTAAAATATAAATCATGAATTGAAGTATAATTTACATCTTTAAAAAAAAGGTAACTTGAATAAAAATAAATAAATAATGGTTCAAAGTAAACTATAAATAAATAACAAACTTTATAAATATTTGAAAATTTCAAAGGTTCTGAAAGATTTCTTTGTACACCACGTTTGTAGTTAAATAGAAGAAAAAAATTGTAAATAATAAATATAGTACTCAGTGTCTTGCAGTTGGGCATCCACAAGCTTGATAGGACGTCCGTTACGTTGTATTTCTCGGGGCTCCGAGTGCTTTTCAACTTTTCCAATAATATCTCTTATAATATATATATATATTAGTAAAACCAAAAAATCTATATAATATAAACTGAAATGCTAATATTAAGTGTAGTTAATACCAAAAAGCAAACCCTCATCAAATGGACCAACATCTTGCAAAGATGTGAAATCTCGAAATTGGAACATGTAGTGTGGAAAACCATCATCCACGATGGGATAACTTTCATATAGGAAGAAGAGATGAATTTGAACAAATATTGGGTTGTTCTATATTTCATCTTATTATCTTGTATATCAAACAATTGAAAAACGTATAAACCACCTTCCACAAATTCGATATTAAGCCGCTCGAGGTCTGACCTCCTCATGGTACCGTGTATACGGTCACCGACACGTTCATGGAGAATCATCTCGAGAGTTGATTTAGCATGCGATCTTCCATACGGTGGTTGTTCGTACATACAAACAACCCTAACTTTCAATATCAATTCATATAGGGAATGACCGGTTTCCCTAACCCTCTCAACTAAATTGAAAAATTGAGTCATGAAGTTATGGTTTGGAATGAATTAATTTCTTGTAAAATGCAATAGCGCGTTTGATTTGTATGCGTAGCATACAGATCTATTTATAAAACTGTACAGAGAAAAATATTTATGGTATGAATTGAATTTTTGGATAAATTAGATTTGTTCCATTATATATGATTATATATGCACACAAATCTCTAAAATATATGTGAGAATATATTGTTGATGTGTGAAAATTAATGAGGATATCTATATCTATATATTATCTAATAATATCTAATAATCATATCAATTCGAAATTCCTAAGTGATGGTATATTGCAAGTAGTTTAGTATTGCGGGGAATATTTATATATGAATATTATGAGTAGATTTTTAGGTTAATATTTAATTAGATTTAGGTTAATTAGATTGTATATACATTTAATTAAAATCTTATATATAATTAAAATATATAATCTAATATTAATATTCATATATTAGTTCCTAAAATAAATAGATATGGTGTATATGTATATATATAATGAAATTTATCTATCCTAATATCTATCACAAATAACATGATTTTATATAATATGTTATAATTAATCTTTGTAGGTATACAAAGATTTCGTTATGGACCAATATTTGGTCCATATATATGTCGGATATTTAATGTATTTGGTCCATTAATATTTACATTAATTTATATGAATTAATTTAGTTAAGCAAAATATATTATATAATTTTTCAGATTAGGGAAGTTATTTTGGGCGAGAAAAATTAATCCTTAACTATCTTACTTTTAGATATTATATAGATATAAATTCAAATAAAATTATTAACAAAACAATATCTATTTTTTATTTTATTTTTATAAATCTAACCTTCGATTAATTTTTTGATTCCGAAAAATTCACATGGCATGTTTGCATGAAATTTTCGATTCAATAAACAAAGTAGGTGGAATATGAAAAATTCCACGTTAATTAGTTAAGGTTTACAAAAAAATAAACAAATCCACCAATCCACATTTAGGTCATATGGTGCTCCAATTGCGTGAATTTTTTTTAAGCTAAACTAACTAATGTGAAATTTGAATATTGGAAGGAAAATTTCACGAAAGGGCATGCCACGTGACATTTTTTTATTCGAAAAATTGATGATAAGTTAAATTTGTCAAAAAAAAAAAAAAAAAAAACGCTCTGTTGTAAATATATCTAATAGATATATATGATATGAATGATGGCCAAATATCTAATTCTAAAATCCTAGCTCTTGTACTATTATAAATAGAGTCATTTGGTCCTCATAGTGAATACACACAATTCATATTTTCTCTCGTCTCTCTTTAGTTTACAACACGTTATCAGCACGATTGTTCTACCCCTCTTTCAATTCTAGAAGTCCATCGATTCTAGAAGGTACATTCTTTAATTTTCTTTTCATTCGCTCAAATCGTATTACCGTCAATCTGTGAATTACGTAAATTTCGAAAGAGAAAGAATCTATAATATATTTTTGTTGAATTATATTTGATTGATCGGAAGTTAAGATTATATATATATATATATATATAGTGGCTAATATTTATATATTGAATTTGTTATAAGGTTATTTTGTCATAGACATGCTTCTGTATAATTTTAGTTATATAAATTTAGAATTGGTTGATTTATAGAATCATGTAATATGATACAATTCATTTAAAGGATTTGTATGCACGAATTCTATGCGGACTGCTATGGCGGTTGAATTTTGAGTTCCAAGTAAATTGGATGGATCATAATGCATATTTATACAATTTTTGGACATGTTTGGAAAAATATATATGATTCTTGAGACAATGGCCAGTTTTGAACATGATGAGTATTAATTAAGGTTGAGCCGAATTTATTTCTTAAATTTGTCTTCGATCTTCCTTGAAAATTTATATGGATTTGTTGTTGAAAAAAAAAAGGTTTCATGATTGATTATGCTTAAAACTTTTTGTTGGAAGACGCATCAGGGATTCATTAATATATTTTAATATATTTTGATCAGACCATATCGGAAAGAATGTAAGAAACTGAAAAACTTTAATATATTATGTCTGTTTTTCTTATTGTTATAATAATCGACCTTTTCCGATTTAATCTTGAAAAATTAAATATTGATGCTATTCGAGTAGCACAAGTAATATTCATGAAGAATATTACATTCAAGATCATAAACTGATGCTATTAAAGTAGCACAAGTAATATTCATGAAGAATATTACATGCTCTAAAGAGCAAATAAATTAAACATATGAATAATATATCCTTGATTCTTTGTGCAGAATTGCACGAATGACAAACATAGCCAAACTTGATCGCCCTTGACATCTCGGGCAAGAATTATATGTCATGGACTCTTGATGCTGATGTTCACCTGATCTCAAGGGGTCTAGGGGAGACAATCAAAGAAGGAAATAAAGCATCTCAACAAGATTGCGCTAAGGCGCTGATTTTCCTTCGTCATCATCTTCATGATGATCTAAAGATGGAATATTTGACCGTCAAAGATCTGAGTGAGTTGTGGACAAATCTGAAAGAAATGTTTGATCATCAAAAGACTATCGTCCTTCCTAAAGCTCGTTACGAGTGGATGCATCTTAGACTGCAAGACTTTAAGTCTGTGAGTGCTTATAATTCTGAATTATTTAGAATTATTTCAAAATTGAAACTTTGTGGAGAGAATATCACTGATGCTGACATGCTTGAGAAAACATTCTCCACTTTTAATGCTTCTAATGTGCTATTACAACAACAATATAGGGAGCGTGGTTTCAAAAAGTACTCTGAACTAATATCTTGTTTGTTGGTTGCCGAGCAAAATAATGAATTGTTCATGAAAAACCATGAACTCCGCCCCACTGGTTCCGCTGCATTGCCTGAAGTCAATGCAACTTTCAACCATGACAATGGACGTCGTGGGAACCAACGTGGACGTGGACGTGGATATGGTCGCGGTCGTGGATGCGGTAAACCAAATGATGCAACCTCTAGCAACAAAAGGCAGAAAACATCCAACGAGCACAGTTCATCCAAAAAGGAAGCTGCATGTCATAGATGTGGCATGAATGGACATTGGTCACGTACTTGCTGAACGGCAAAACACCTTGCAGATCTATATCAAGATTCGATCAAGGGAAAAGACAAGAAGGAAACCAATGTCGTTGACTTTGATGGTCCAATTGATACTACTCACTTAGATGTCTCCGACTTCTTTGATGATCCAAAAGGAGATAACATGGATCAGTTGATTGGTGGTGGTGTGCTTGAAGACGATCGTATGGACAATGTTTAGTCCTTTATCATTTATTTCTAGTTGATAAAAAGACATTGCTTATTTACTTTCACATCGTTGTTTTTCCATCAAAAATAATTTATTTATTTTTTCCTTTCGTATTTTTACTCAATAATAATTGATCTTCTTTTAAAAACATCTCAGACATTCAAATGGAATCTTGTGATATTTGTCTTGCTGATAGTGCCACTACACACACCATTCTCCAAAATAAGAAATATTTTCTTAAGTTAACATTAGCTGAGGATAATGTTAACACGATATCAGGTGTATCAAACATCATTGAAGGCTCCGGAAGAGCTTGTATCATTTTACCAAATGATACTAAATTAGATATTAAAAATGCCCTGTATTCTAGTAAGTCCAAAAGAAACTTACTAAGTTTCAAGGATATCCGCTATAATGGATACCACATCGAGACTATATCAGAAGGTGGAAAAGAATATCTCTGCATAAATTCTTTTGTATCCGGCCATAAGCGAACAAAAGAAAAATTATTAACACTACCTTCTGGGATGTATTACACATTCATAAAGGCAATTGAGACAAACCACGTCATGAACCCGAAGTTCAATGACACAAAAAGCTTTATGCTTTGGCATGATAGGCTTGGACATCTTGGAGCAACTATGATGCGCCGAATAATCAATAATTCATATAGGCACAAAATGAAGAATCAAAAGATTCTTATGACAAATGAATTCCCATGTGATGCTTGTGCGCAAGGCAAGTTAGTCATTAGACCTTCATATACGAAGGTTAATATTGAATCTCCATCTTTCTTAGAGAGAATTCAAGGAGATATTTGTGGACCTATACATCCACCATGTGGCCCTTTACGATACTTTATGGTATTGATTGATGCTTCTTCTAGATAGTCACATGTATGCTTACTTTCTACTAGAAATGCAGCATTTGCTAGACTACTTGCTCAAATTATAAAATTACGAGCTCAATTCCCAGATAATTCAATTAAAAGAATTCGTCTTGATAATGCTAGTGAGTTTACGTCTCAAGCATTTGAAAACTATTGTATGGCTATTGGAATTGAGATTGAACATTCAGTCGCTCATGTCCATACTCAAAATGGTTTAGCAGAATCGTTTATTAAACGTCTTCAATTTATTGCTAGACCATTACTTATGAAGTTAAAATTCCCAACTACTGCTTGGGGTCATGCCATATTACATGCGGCAACATTAGTTCGAATTAGACCATCGGCTAACCATGAATACTCCCCAATGCAAATTATTCTTGGTCGAGAACCAGATGTTTCTCACTTACGAACTTTTGGTTGTGCGGTTCAAGTCCCAATTGCACCCCCACAATGAACAAAAATGGGTCCCCAACGAAGGCTTGGGATATATGTTGGATTTGATTCACCTTCGATTATAAGGTATATTGAACCTTTAACGGGTGATTTATTTACTGCACGTTTTGCAGATTGTCATTTTGATGAAATGACATTTCCAACATTAGGTGGAACGAATCTACATCCAGAAAAGCACGAGGAAATATTTTGGAATGAGAAAAGCTTGTCACATTTTGATTCTCGAACTAATCAATGTGAACAAGAAGTTGAAAAGATTATTCATTTGCAAAAGATTGCAAACCAACTTCCTGATGCTTTTGTAGATACAAGAAAAGTGACACAATCTCACATACATGCTGCAAATACTCCAGCCAAAATTGATGTCCCTGAAGGACAAATAGCTTTGGTAGCAAATGAGACTAAAATTCGTCAAAAACGTGGTCGACCAATTGGTTCCAAAGATTCTGTGCTTAGAAAAAGAAAGGGGCAAGATGGAGACCAAACAATGACGAAAATGATTAATCAATCAAATGAAAGTGATGTAATTCCTGAAAAATTACATGTATCTGAAAATCATGAGATCTCAATAAATTATTTATCTTCCAATCAGATACCGGAGAGAGAACATATCATTGTAGATGATATATTCGTCTTTCATATAGCTCATCAAATTTTAAATGAGGACCATGAACCAAAATCTGTTACAGAATGTAAACAGAGAAATGATTGGCCAATGTGGAAAAGAGCTATGGAAATGGAATTAAATTCCTGTGATAACCGGAAAGTATTTGGACCTATAGTCCTAACTCCGGAATCTGAAACCCCTGTTGGATACAGATGGATATTTGTTAGAAAGAGAAATGAGAAAAATGAAGTTACGAGATATAGAGCAAGACTCGTAGCGCAAAGTTTCTCTCAAAGACCAGGAATTGATTATGAGGAAACATACTCTCCAGTAATGGATGCGATTACTTTCAGATTTCTGATTAGTCTGGCTGTGTCACAAAAGCTTGCTATACACCTTATGGATGTAGTAACTGCCTATCTATATGGGTCATTAGATAATGACATATATATGAAAATCCCTGAAGGATTTAAAATGCCTAAAGCATTAAAATCAAAACCCAAAAACATGTTTTCAATTAAACTGCAAAAATCGTTGTATTGGCTGAAACAGTCTGGCCATATGTGGTATAATAGATTGAGCGAGTATTTGTTGAAAGAAGGATACAAAAATAATGATATCTGCCCTTGTGTTTTCATAAAGAAAATCGAAAGTGGATTTGCAATTATAGCAGTTTATGTTGATGATTTGAATTTAATTGGGACTCCTGAAGAGCTCAATAAAACTGCTGAATACTTGAAGAAAGAATTTGAGATGAAAGATTTGGGAAAGACAAAATTCTGTCTTGGTTTGCAAATTGAACGTGTCCGAGGAGGAACGTTTATTCACCAATCCACATATACAGAAAAAATGTTAAAGCGCTTTTATATGGATAATGCACATCCATTAGCATCACCAATCGTCGTTAGATCTCTTGATACGAAGAAAGATCCATTTCGACCTATTGAAGATGGTGAAATGATACTTGGTCCTAAAGTACCATATCTAAGTGCAATTGGAGCATTAACTTATCTGGCTAATTATACTAGACCAGATATAGCTTTTTCTGTAAATCTTCTCGCAAGATATAACGCTGCACCCACTTTGAGACATTGGAATGATGTTAAGCACATTCTACGTTATCTGAAGGGTACCATAGACTTTGGATTATATTATTTAGAAAATTCCGATTCTTCTCTGGTAGGGTATTCAGATGCATGATTTTTATCCGATCCACATCAAGCCAAGTCACAAACTGGCTATGTTTTCATATGTGGTGGAACTGCTATATCATGGAAGTCTGTGAAGGAAACCTTGACTGCAACATCCTCAAATCATTCTGAAATCATTGCAATCCATGAAACAAGTCGAGAGTGTGTATGGTTGAGAAATATGACAAGTCACATCTAAGAGTCATGCGGATTGCCTTCATCAAAGATCACTCCAACTGTTTTGTATGAAGACAATGCTGCTTGCATCGCGCAACTCAAGGAAGGATACATCAAAGGTGATAGGACGAAGCACATTTCTCCCAAGTTATTCTACACACACGATTTCCAAAAGAATGGCGATATCAACATTCAACAAATTCGCTCAAGTGACAATTTGGCAGACTTATTCACAAAGGCATTACCAACATCAACATTTAGAAAATTGGTACACAAGATCGGCATGCGCGGACTCAAAGATCTACAATGATCTCAAGATTAGAGGGAGCAGTTGTGCTCTTTTTCCTTCGACTAGATTTTTTCCCAATGGGTTTTTCTAGCAAGGTTTTAATGAGGCAACATTTGTTTTAGAGATTGGTCACTCAAAGGGGAGTGTTGTAAATATATCTAATAGATATATATGATATGAGTGATGGCCAAGTATCTAACTCTAAAACCCTAGCTCTTGTACTATTATAAATAGAGGCATTTGGTCCTCATATTAAATACACACAATTCATATTTTCTCTAGCCTCCCTTTAGTTTATAACACGTTCTGTTCTGTTAATAATTTTTATTTGAACTATTAAAAAATAAAAAATAAAATGTAAGTATTAATATGCGATTTATACCTTGAAAAAATAAGGCGACGCCATCGTTTTGATGGAAGTAGAAATTCATGGGCATAATAGTCTTTTTCCATCCGAGAAGGCTGAGGTTTAACTGGAGTTGAAGCGAGGGGGTTTTATCACTTCAGTCATCGTCATCATCATCTCCTCCATCTTCCGATTCTGGCTGCAAATTTTTCCATACAAATGAGGCCAATGGCCGCTTTGCGCCACGCGCCCCTCGCGCGTGCTGTACAGTTTCGCGCGCTTACAATTTCCTGTGGCGGCGGCAGCAGCAGCAGCCTGGACACCGCCGCCAGAGTTGCCGTGCCTCCCGCCAACAAGAAGAAACAGGATCCTCCCGTGCTCCTCGGCATGTCGGAGTCGGACCTCCAACAACTAGCGCTCGACTTCGGACAGGTATGCTTAGAATCGAAAGTTGATAATGATTGGTTTCCGAAGTTGATTTGTTCTTTAAGAATTGTTGTTTTTGTTTTTGTGGCAGGATAAGTATAGAGGCAAGCAATTGCATCATTTGTTGTACAAGAGGAAGGTTAAAGAGATTCAGGATTTTAGTCAGGGTGAGGGACCTCTTCTATATTCTATCTCTCTCTATATGTGTGTGTATACAATCACGCATGTATATCATTTATGTACGAGTGCATAGTAGATATTGCCCCTCGTGTGGTTCAAGAGCTGTAGCATTCATGAGACCCTTCTTAAGTGATTAAGTGAATTTGGTAGGCAATTTTGTCTTATGAAGCTCCTCTTTTTTTCCTTTTCTTTTTTCCTGTGGGAAGTGCCATTGGCATTCAGGAATGAGCTCCAGGAAGCGGGATGGAGTGTGGGACGGTCACCTATACACAAGGAAGTCACTGCTGCTGATGGCACTGTTAAGGTAAAGAAATTACTTCTCTTATCAGACTGATTTTGTTAGATTTTACCCCTAGACTACTGCGCAGTTGAGTTTTAAACTGTAATTGATTGATAGTTTGTGATAAATTTCTATGCTTATGCTTACAATGCTTATAAGTACTGATTGGAATGGCAGTACAATGTGACTCAAGAATTCTGTGACTTAACCTTGAGTACTTACAACATTGTAAGAAATAAGAAAATGAGTTCTCAATGCTTGAATTATTATTGAACAAATTCTCCAAATTACCTAAGTTTGTAAAATACAAGAAGTCCATTGGTTGGGTTCAAGCAGTGGAAAATTAACCAGCAGAAGTTACCTTCTTTGATTTTGTGTATGAACTTTGCAAGAGACTCAGGTTTGAGACTCGATTTTATTAGTTCGGAGTAAAACCCGATTTAATTTTTGGTGAACTTATGATTCCTCCTTTTTTTTTTCTCTCTCACTTTATGTTCCTCTCATTGTTGAATTCACCACATGGAAACTCTTATTTCGGTCTGAAAAATAATCCTGTGTGGACTGAACTTTCTGCACTTGTTTGCTTACTTCTGTACACTGGTTCACAATTTGTGACCTGTAAATTTCCTGTCAATAGATAGGTTTTGAAATACAATTAAAAGATGGGAAGTATTTGATCTGGATGAACCTTTTGATAATCTATAGCTTCAGTCAACTAGTTTCTTTATGAAATATCAGATTTTTTGGTGTGCCAGAAGCATCCTTTCTGAAATTTATCTAATGTAGGTTTTGCTTAAGTTTGAATGCTAGATTCTTCAAATCCTTTATTCTAACTGTTTGAGTTTGTCTTCTTTAAAAAAAAAATAATAGATAAATAAATTTTGGTGCTGAGGTAACCCACTCCTTTAGCATATAACATGCGGATAAGTCTACTCAAATGTTTACGGCTTGTATCTGGGATATTAGTTCACAATATCAAGTAGACTTAATGATGCTACTCTAATTAAAATCCATTCTCTTTCTTGGAATGACTTTTGCTCCAAAAAGATATTCTCACTGCTAATACTGACATAATTTCCTGTCCATGTATTTGTGCATACAATTCTCCTCCTCTTCCACTTGTCCCATTCAGTTGCTCATAAAGTTGGAGGATAATAGGCTGGTGGAAACTGTTGGCATACCTGTTGAAGATGCAAAAGGTTCACATCGACTGACTGCATGTGTCTCATCACAGGTCACTTTCTGTGGGAAAAAGAGATGTCTTTAAGGAGATGTTATGTGCAGTTTGTTGTAATGCACCTTTTTTTATTTTCCACTTGGTTGACCAGGTTGGTTGTCCATTACGCTGTTCCTTCTGTGCCACTGGCAAGGGAGGTTTTGCGAGGAACCTTAAGAGCCATGAAATTGTTGAACAGGTTAGTTTATATCTGTCCTGCCTAATTTTGATTATTTGTACCAGGAAGATTCCCTACCGCAATGTAAAACTGTCCTTTTATTTTCCATAAAACTTTACTGTCTATTTTCCTGAAGATTTGGAGTTAATATTACCAAGGGAGCCATGAGGTATCTCAAAATATTTTAGTATGTCTGGCTTGTTAGTCGTTATTTTCTTCTCTTATTTCCATGGTTAGAGGTCTGTGATCCACTGCCAGAGCAACCTGACCTACTTTTCCTGTTATCCTTACTGAACTTCTTCTTGTCTTGTTTTTAGCCATATCTTATGAGTCCGCCACCAACTTCATACACCTGTTTATAATCTGTTTGATGTTTCATGCAGCTTGTTCTAGCGTTTTTGTTTGATTGGCCGCATGTAATAATACCACAGGAACTCTAGGTCTCTGATCATTTGTGGTAGTTTTCTTTTATTTTATATATCTCATTTATATGCAAGAGATCTGTTTAGAAGAGGCATTGGTGATTGTAATTGAGCTCAATACTTGATCTCTTAGGATGTTGTCAAGTTAATAAGCTGCACTTTAATGTGTACAGTTTCAATTATCTCGTTGAAAATGCGTAGGTTTAATTTCTCTAAGTAATGAGTGGGGCATGAAATTTTAATGCATATTGAATGATTGAATGAGTCCAAGCAGAGATCAGTTGAGTTTGGTTCACATTCAGCCCATCAGCAG
This sequence comes from Perilla frutescens, assembly GCA_026008535.1. Classification (NCBI taxonomy): domain Eukaryota; kingdom Viridiplantae; phylum Streptophyta; class Magnoliopsida; order Lamiales; family Lamiaceae; genus Perilla; species Perilla frutescens. Next base: position 30,058,692 of record BRKX01000017.1, on the reverse strand, counting down.
ACAGTTTGGGAACTTCTAGTGTCACTCTGTGACATCTATGGTCAGTATTGTGTGTCCGCACTCTTGTTAAGAATTTGTATTTTCTTCCATACTTTGAGGTGGCTGGCTTGGACGACTAAAGGGCTCTTTTAGAATAGAGTTTCCAGATCTCTCTGTCTATAATAGTTGGCATGATTATATTTTTCCCTTGACACGAACTTTCCAGGTTTTGGCGATTGAAGAGATCTTCAAGCGTAGAGTTACGAATGTTGTGTTTATGGGAATGGGTGAGCCAATGTTGAACCTTAAAGAAGTTCTCGAAGCACACCGTTGCTTGAACAAGGTACACTGGTTTTGAGTGAACTAATTCTTGACTGATATCTGCTCGCTAAACTTTTAATAGACAGACTTGTAGAATTACAGATACAGCCTAATAAATTTTGGTTTGAAAATCAACTATATAATGTTTCTGGAAGCCAAGTTATTCACCATTACTCGATAAAACAGTTTCATAGTCCATTCATGTACCATGCATGAGTACATATCAATAAGGATATTCTATCTGACACTAGTTCACATTGGTATTTTGCTTATTCTAACTTTGTCGTGCTTTCTTGTATCCATGTTTTTGCTTGCTTCTAGGGAAAGAATAATGCTATCATTTGGTGGGAGATATGAACTGTCTTTTTCCAGTTTTAAGCCTAAATTTGATCTTTTTCTGGAGTTAGGATATTCAAATTGGGCAAAGGATGATAACAATATCGACTGTTGGAGTTCCAAACACGATCAGGAAACTGGCAACTCACAAACTTCAATCTACATTGGCTCTCAGGTAACACATTCATCTTGATAATTTCAAACTATACATGCACTGATAGGCAGACTGTTGTTGATATATGGAATCTTTGACTATGCGTGGTGGTGTGAAATGGCGACTTTATTATGATACCTGATTAGTGACACACTGTCAAAATAGGGCTGAAGTTCAAAGCTCTTCTCAAGGATTGAAGGCATTTATTTTTAGTCCTTATGTTACTGTTTGTGAAGAATTCGACTTATACACCGGTGCTTAAGATGCTGACATGTTAATCATCTTTTTATGCTTTCCAACTTCCATTGTCAGCTTGCATGCACCAAATCAGAAACTTAGGGAAACGATTGTGCCAAGTGCAAAGTCATATCCTTTGGATGCAATTATGAATGACTGCAAGCATTACTACCTTGAAACCAGTAGACGAGTATCCTTTGAGTACACACTACTAGGTAAACTAGATCTTTGATTTTCAAGCTTGCTTCCGTGACGCCATGTAGACGAAGTAACATATAATAACTTTATGCAAGTTGACCATGTGATTTACTCTATTCTCTCCCTCTTCCTTGGCAGCTGGAGTCAATGATACAGTAGATCATGCAATAGAGCTAGCTGAGCTTCTTCACAAATGGGGTCCTGGATATCATGTAAACCTAATACCTTTCAATCCAATAGAAGGCTCTGAATATCAACGTCCCTATAAGAAATCGGTACGTTGCTCTGCTCCAACTGGATAAATCAGCCAAATCCATATATTAGATCACTTCATGCAAGTTAACCATTAAATTTACTCTATAACCAGCATTGCTTGCAATTCTTAACATCACACAGGTCCTTGCGTTTTCCGCTGCTCTGGAGTCTCGTAAAGTCACTGTTAGTGTACGCCAAACACGGGGATTGGATGCAAGTGCAGCTTGTGGACAACTAAGGAATGAGTTCCAGAAAACCCCTTTGCTCGCTGATGCCAAAGTTGAAGAATCTCAACTGGAGATTGCAGTTGCCTCATGATGCCTCGGAAAGTCACTCTGCACGCGGTTTTGCTAATCTTTATGCCAGATCTGAAAGAGCTCAGCGTCAAAGTCTGCATCTTGAGGGGCTGCAGTGCTGGCGAGCAGCACGGATTAGGTTCGGAATATACGTCGGCCCGGTCTTCCGGAGGCCTCAAATTATCAGAGTGCAGAATGTTGGCAAAGGTATTCAGTATGACAATGTGCTAGGTTATGAGGGGTAGAAGCTTATATAATTATAATGTTTAGAAGCCATGCTATTTGCATATATATGTGCAATGTTTAGAAGCCAAATTGATTTATCCGGCCAGCTTCTGTATTTTGTTAGTTATTACTTTGATTTTAAATTATTTCCTGTTTCTATGAAACGTTGATTCCCAATGTTTGTTATAATATTGAGTGGATAATTTCATTTTTAGTCCCACTAGAATAGGGTCAAAACACTTTTGGTCCCATATCTTTCGTTTTTGGTCCCAAAGTTTATTAGCTCGACACTTTTAGTCCCAAGTGTTTTTTTTCGACACTTTTGGTCCCAAGTGTTTATTTTTTCTACATTTTTAGTCCTAAAACTAACGGTATATATTTTCTTATATTTTTTTTCAACGTTTTTTTTTTTTCGTATATTTTGTCGAGAATTTTACTAAACAAAAATCGTATATTGGCAAGAAGTTGAAATGATTTTGTTAGGCAGTTTGCCCTTAACAATTAAATATTTTTATTTTTATTGTAATATAATTAATAATAATTATAAACTATTTTGACTAACAACACCAATAGTTATTGTTTGTAATTAAAAATTAATATTTATTAATTATTATTTATTTTATCTATTTATTAACAAAAGGGTTAATTGCATGATTTAACACAACGTTTAGACCGTTTTGCAATTTTTGCACAACGTTTAAAAATTTACAATTCAATACACAACCTTTGATATTTTTTCAATTTTAACACCCCCAGTTATTTACAGGTGAAATTGTATGATGTGTCCGATTAAAAATCCAATTGTACAATTTTCTAAATAAAAAATAAATCCACATGTACACAAATACAAAGTTTGACTTTGTATATTATCTCTCTCTTCTCCCTACGTCTTCTCTCTCTCCACTAAAAACACAGATTCTTTCTCTCACCCTCCCTTCTCCATAAGAACTCGCCGTCGAATGGTGGTCGGCTGCAAAAAGTCATCATCGAAGATCTTCATCTGGTAGGAAGTATTCTTAGAGAATTTTTTATTTGGACCAAAACCTGGATTTATTGCGATTGATTTTGGAGACATTTCTAATGAATTTTGCAAAATAAAGAATCAATTTTAATTAGAACGAATTATTCATTTGTTTCCCTGATCTCCACAAATCTGTATTTTTTACCTTCTTTCTCCCCCTCTTTCTGTTTTTTTTTATATGGAATTGGATGGGTGTGTTTAGCAGTTAGTGTTCTGAGAGGTCTAGGTTCATTTACAGTGCAGTAGCCAAAGGGAAGGTGATGGTTGGTGTTAGTGGTCGAATGAAAGAGTGGGGTTACATCGTAGGCATGGTCAAGCAGGGGGCGACTATTGTTGGTCGGCGGGGACTGGAGGGACCGTGAGGCGTGAAGGTGAGAGAGAGACTTGCGAGGTAGAGAGAGAGACGTGGAAAAAAGTCAAACACGTGGCCTGTAGTGCAGACGTGGAGCATATGTGGCATGCAGATTTGGGAAGAAACAGAACACGTAGGATGATTTCACCGGAAAAACTTAAATGGTGTTACAATTGGAAAAATGTTAAAGGTTGTGTATTGAATTGCAAACTTTTAAACGTTGTGCGAAAATTGCAAAATGGTGTAAACGTTGTATTAAATATTGCAATTAACCCTTAACAAAATGAAATCAAGAAAAAATATCTAGTAAAAATTGTCTTTTTAGTTTTGTAATTATCTATACATGAAAATAAATAATAGGCCTAATAGTATAAAAAAAAAAAAAACAAAACAAAGCTTTGTATTTTTATTTTATTTTTTGAATTTTACCTATTTCTTTTAATATTATCAATTTAACCATGTATTAGTTAATTGAGTAAAATTAAGGATAAATTATTGTTTTGATCAAAATCAAGTAATTAAATTTTTGTGACATTTTTAGGCAAGATCAACAAAACATTAATTATGTCATTAATAATTAATATTTTTCTTATTAATTAATTATTTCATTGATTTTGGGACCATTTGCGGATTCGGGTGTGTCCAGTGAAACCAAAAATGAAATTTACTCTCACGTGGAGGCTCTCATCTACATTTGACGGCCCCGTTAAAAAAAGGGACTAAATTTGAGAATTTTAATCGAACGAAACTATATTTGATGTCAAAATTTGGGTGTGTTCGGTGGGACCACAAATGAAATTAATTCGCATTTTGTTGGATATTTATTGAGTATTTTACTTGATATTTTGTTGATTATTTTGCTGAAAATATTCGAGATATCATGTTAGATTTTTTGCTAGATATTTTTCTCTTTTTTTCTTAATGATTTGCTGAAAAAATGAAGCCAAAATGTCCTTTGAATAAATACACACACACACACACACACACACACATAAACATAGATATACTACACTTGGGACTAAAAATGTATAAAAAAAAAACACTTGGGACCAAAAGTGTCGAAAAAAAAAACACTTGGGACCAAAAGTGTCGAGCTAATAAACTATGGGACTAAAAACGAAAGATATGAGACCAAAAATGTTTTGATCCTATTCTAATGGGACTAAAAGTGTAATTATCCCTAATATTGAGTAACATTTTCATTTTCATTTTCATTTTCATTTTTTTCTTTTCTTTTTGGCCTTTGGGGGATATGGTACCTACCTAGGGGTGGCACGGTAAGGTATACCTTACTTTTTTCCCCATACCTTTACCTTACCTTACTTGTACGGTATGGAGAAAATCCATACCGTTACCTTACCTTAAGGTTCGGTATACCTTCCAACGGTATACCTTAAGTTCGGTATGAAATAAATGACATACCTTTACCGTACCTTTAGTTCGATATACCTTACTGTCATCGGTATACCTTACTATATCAGTATACCTTACCGACATCGGTATACCTTATCATACCATCCTAGGATATATCATATATCTCATATATTTACTCAAAATATATGAAACACTCCTAATAACAATCAAAATTCAACAAAATAAAATAAATATCTTCATGTCACGATAATTAAAGTCCAATAAAATAAAATAGATATAATAATTTAAATTTAACACTCCAATACAACAATTAAAATAAAAACAACCAAGTGATCCCAACAAATACAAGAAAAAAAAATAAATCGAGTCTAGAATGTTTCCCAAAAACTAATACTGTAAATATTGTAAATTTATAAGTGGGTAAGTGAAATATACATTGATTTATAAGTATAACATAAGATTAATTATAAGTGTTAATTAATATTGTAAATTTACTAGAGATTTATAAATGTATAACATATTTACTAGTATTATATATCAATCATGTTTTTATAATTAATATAAATTGTATAAAAATATTATAAACTTACTAAATATTATAAATTTGAAATCTTTTACTTAGAAATCGTAAGAATTATTTACTAAGTATATACTAACAAAGAACACACTTAGCATTACAATGCATTAAGTATAATATAAGATTAATTATAAGTGTTAATATTGTAAATTTACTAGAGATTTATAAATGTATAACATATTTACCAGATTAATTATAAGTGTTAGATATTTACATATATATCATATTTATTAAGTATTATATATCAAGTATTTATAATTCACATATACATATATTTATATAATATCACAAAAATAACGGTATATACCGCACCAACGGTATATACCGTTACAACGGTATATGTCGAACTAACGGTATATACCGCACCTACGGTATATACCGGTACAACGATATATGCCTAACTAACGGTATATGCCGAATTAACGGTATATACCTTAAAAATTCGGTATACCGTCGGTATCGGTATACACCGGTATACCTCGGTTTTTAAGATTCTATACCGTTACCTTACTGAAAAATCTCGGTATGGTATCATACCTTACCGAAAATACCGGTATACCTTAAAGTTCAGTATTACGATATTTTTTCCGGTACGATAAGTACGGTATGACGATATGACGGTATTTTTCCCCAACCCTATACCTACCAGGTCGTTTAAATTTAGATTGAGAATTTTGGCATTAAGAGAGGATTTGTAGATGGGGGTTTCAATGCTTCCATATTAATTGAATTTTAAATCCATCAAATTTACTAAACCAACAAACTCTAATTTTAAGGATTTGACATTTTTTTTTGTTACAAACTCCAAGTTGGGGGGGGGGGGGGGGGGGCGTTAAAGGGGGTGGTGGAAATCCATAGATCTGTTTTAATTCATTTTTTGAAAAATAATAATTTGATTTATCTATAGACAATTAGAAGAATTATATCCTACGTAACGTGAAACTAAAACTAATGTGTAAAATAGCGAGTTTCATCCTAGAACAAGTCTTCACTTTTTAATAAACAAAATATTAAGGATAAATGTGCATAACTCAACTATGGTTTTAGCTTGTGTGTAAAAAAACGTTTTGTTTGTGTCTCATAAAAATTATCGAGATAGGATCGTAGCTTATGTCTTAACTCTCTACTTTATATTACATGGTTATTATATTTTTAGGAGATCATTCACCTTTCGATTTATTAACTCAAATAAATGAATAATTAACACGTAATTTGATGTTCCACTTAAATCAAACGCAGCAATGCCTAACTACAAAAAATATAGAAGAGTTTGATAATCTATGGATATATTATTCCTAGACTAGACTTTTAAAGGAAAAGAAAAAAAAAACTGAAGGAACTTATTTTAGGGAAAATTACTGGAATAGCCCCAAGTCCAAATTTTGCCCTCTTCAGCGGAGGGAGAGAAGCAGTGAGGCAGAACGATGGCGGGCCGAAGGGTCCTTTCCATGCTCAAGAACAAACCGCCGGCGGTGAAACCACCTCCGACGGCGGCGCCACCAGCAGAAGATGGGAAATCGAAATCGTGGGGTCGTAGAATAGTTTCAGGAGCCTTACTTGGTTTGACAGGGGGCGTCGCTTTGAGTGCTCTTGATGATCTACTCATTTTCCATGGCTGCAGCAGGTTCCTCTCTTTCTCTCTAGTTTTTCTGCATTTTTTAATTCGAGAATTTTCTGCTGAAATTGATAACTGGGTTTCTTAATTCTTGTTCTTCTCGAGTGTTTGGTTCTATTTGATTTGATTTATGTACTTAATTTAATTCCGTGTGCTGAAGCTTTAAATTATATATCACCTTTTGACTGTGTTCTGGAGGGTGAGATCGAACGTGTTCATATTAAGTTCTAAAATTAGTTTATGGGCTGGCATATCCTATCAAGCTGGTGCACTGAGTATTTCAAAAAATTTAACACTAGATTGATTTGATGCACTTAAAGTTGTATCATTATGTAGAGCTTCATATTTTGTCAATTCGCATGCTGCATTTCGTGTTTTTTGCTATGAAATTGCAGCAAGTATAAATCCTTTTAACACGTGATGATGAAGTCTAGCCTTCATTTGTCTGCTTTGACAGAAATTTTGTTTGATCTAGATGAATCTAATGTTTTAGTTCATCTAAAGCTGAACGACGTATCAATAATCTTTTGTATCTGGAGTACTTCTGGTTTCTTCCCAACTTATTCCCTTTTGATCGAATGTATGGTGCTGCAGTACCATAGCCCCTCTTCTAGTTTTAAGCATCTTCCAAAGTTAGTATCTAATTGGAAGAGTGCAAACCATAGACAAGATTGTGAATAGAGTCTCATTTCATTTGTTATGATTTATTTCATTTAAGCTTGCAATCCATTTATATATGTAAAAAACATATATTGGCATCACAGCCAGGATTTTGAAAGCAATGGATATGAGATACCATCCGCATCTATAAGCCTTTTACGCTAGGCTAAAAATGGCTACGAATATTGCATTCTTATTGTCCATGTTGTGGCCTTCTGAGTTATAGACTTATAGGTCACTCTAAATTGTAGCCCAGCATGATGTGCATACCAATTAAAAAAATGAATATTGCAGTTTATTTGAAGGGTAGTGCACATAATGCTGGACTGGTTTCCTATAACAAAAATCACAAAAGACAGACGTATGAAGAGACAGAATTGCTCCCCATCCATAATGAAGAGCTTTGAGGTATAAACTTGAGAGTTTATACCTAAATACTAAAGAATTAACAACATTTCATGGCCAGTGAATGATTCTAGAACTCATCCACTTTTTCTATTGGCGGTTCTTAAAAAAAAAATTAAAATAATTTTCAAGGATTTCTGCTATTGATTGTAAAAAGTTCTTTAATTCCTCTTAATAGCAATTATGTGCATGTAGCCAGTAGTTTTGTTTGGTTATGATTGTTGTGCTTGTTGTTTAAAAGAACAAAGTGCATTTTCCTTTTGTAGAACAATTACTCACTGTACATCCTTTTCTTCATCCACTTTTCACAAACTGAGCTTGCATTTTTACCAACTTATGTCGTATAATTTTCTTTATATTATACATTTAGAATGAAGTCATCCAACTCAAGTATGAATGGCAGGGTGTGTTATTTGAGGCATTCAAGATTCATCCATTTTTTTTATCAGATATTGAATGCTTACCAGGAAAGGCTGACTGTTTTCGTGCATTTTTGGTTTGTTTGATGGGTGGGGGGGGGGGGGGGGGAATGGGTAATTCCGCCATTCCAGAGGAGGTTGATGCATCTCTGCAGAAACATCTGATATCAAATTTACAGCCCTTCGGAGTTCAACCTATTTGAAGTTCCTACTTAAAAGGGATTAAAAATAAGTCCTCCTTTTCCTCCAAAAAAAAAGGAAGCCCTCCTATAGTTGCTTAAATGTATTACGTTGGTGACTACTTGTGCTTCCTCTATGCTAAGATATAGTTCATTAGTCTTGTATTGAGCTTTTTATTTACGTGTTTCCTTTTTCATGAAAAAAACTCAATAAAAAACCATATTGAGCTAAGTCCAGTATTCCACTAGTAATTTGTAACTATCAAAGCTTAAGGTACCAGACAAAAAACAAGAGAAAGAGAGGAAAGGTTTTTGGTCTATGGGGAGGAGTGGAGATGAATATGCATTGTTTGTCTTCTATCTCTGTGAATAATCTCAATCATATATCTTGCTTACATTTTCTGAGTGCAATATGTCTTCTTCTTTATGAAGCTGGGGAGGCCAGGTGAAAGTTTTCCTGCTTTAAGTTGTTTCCGTTACTATGCATAACATGTATTACCTAATATTATGTTTTATATTTTGGTCTCATGGTTCATGATTTTCAACTGTTGCAGCAAGGCCATGGAGAAAGCCAGCAAGAACAAGGTGATAATTGACGCTATTGGAGAGCCCATTGTGAGGGGTCCCTGGTATAATGCATCACTTGCCGTAGCACACAAGCGACACTCTGTATCTTGCACCTTTCCTGTTTCTGGACCCCAAGGCACTGGAATTTTCCAGCTGAAAGCAGTACGTGATGGAGGTTTGTACTCTTTACAAAAACTTAAATTTTAAGAACTCAGAGCTTTCTGTGTTCTGTTCTTCTTAAGTACATCTGGCCTGTTGTCACTGGGTTATCTGAATTATGCATCCAAAAATATACATTAAAATTGCAATTTCAGCTTTGTTAGGTTGGTTTGAGTTGGATGTTATGTAGTGGCTGCCCTTTTATATTTTAGGCTCTTCATTTGATAATTTATTGCCTTGACATGGATATTATTTATATGGATGCCATGCTAGCACCCTACGCACGGTGCATGTTAAAAGGATGATCAGAGCAATAGAATGAAATTACACCATTGCTCACTTAAAAATATGCTATTACTATTACTCAACAATTAATTTGTTGAACATTCAGTCTCCTTTATATCTTTGATTTTACATGATGAATTCTTAATCTTGTATTGGACAACCTGTAAATATGTGTATATGTGGTGTTAAACAGAGGACAGTTGGCTTTCTTTCTTGCGTGCTCGCAACTGGGAGATCCTTATAATGGAAGCTCTCCTCCACGTTCCTGGAAATGATGAGAAGGAACGGACATTTCGAATAAGTGTTTTAGACGAGCCGTCGATGGAGTGCAAGCCGTGTGTTGCCGCCGCTGCTGCTGCTTGCACCCTCCCTCAACCATCAGGAATTGCTCAGCATAGTCAATCCCAGCCTACCTAGCTACCTACCTACCTCAAAGTTGAGCTATCTTCTCTTCCTCAATTTGTAACTAAATATAAATCTTAGAATGAGGTTCTCAATAATCCTTCCGGGTATTAATAATTTTTGATGTTTAGAGAGAGATTGTGAAATTGTTTTGGCCGGTAAGACCATAGTTTCATATCATAATATTCAATGGTTAAGAGTTAGATATTTGATTCAGGAGATCTTCATTTTGTACCCTCAACTATACTCGTGCTTTCCCTTCAATCTAGAAAAGACACACATACTCAGTTGTTTGAAGTTTGTATTTAAAAATTTAAGGTTCCGTTTGGTTTCCTTGATGGGATAAATAAGATTTGACTAAATATAGGAGGATTGCGACTGACCATGAATTAATAATATTGTTTTTGGATTGTTTGATTGTAATTTTAATGATTTTGAATAAATTGTTAATATTTTATTTGGATTGAAGGATTGTGAATTTGTGATTACAATGTAGCATTATACCTAAATCCCCCCAAATTATTTTTATTAAAATTGTAAAATTGTAAATATTTTTATTAAAATTGTAAAAAATTTTATTAAAATTTTAAATTCTTTTATTCATAATTCTAATAAAATTGAATGGATTAAACAAACAAATATTAAATATTTCAAGTTCTAGAAAAAAGCAAGAAAAATAAAGAAAAAAAAATTAATGGAACAAATAGATATAAATAATAGATATCAAAGAATAAGTATTTATTTTAGGTTATACTTATTTGAAAATAACCTAATTGAAATTTATTTAGTTAGTCTTTTTCCCAACTCAACAAGCAGCTCTCTTTGCCCCCAATTTCTCAATTTCTGCCATCTACAATTTTTGCTCTCAATCCAAACTCATCTTCGACTTCTTCACAATCCGATCTCTCTTCATTGAACAAGCTTTGCAAATCAAAACCAACCACACAGAAAAATCAAGAAAATATTTCACTATTGCAAGAAAATACTTTAGAATTTCGCTTATTAATAAATCAAGAAATACGAAACAACACATCATCCATAAATCAATTCTTCTAGTCATGGATGAACTGAGTTACAGAGAATCGTCAGTCACGCTGCAATGGGTCCGAAAATATCTCCAAACATTTGTGGAGTATAATATGATACTTCAACACAAAAAGGAAAAGAAAATAATATCTCCAAACATTTTGCAGAGGGGGAAAGGTCCGAATTTTTTATTTTTTTATTTTAAAGAGAATGAATGGGTAATTTTTTATGTAGGAGAATCAGGCAAAGTTGTGTTGATATTTTATCTCGCAAGGCCTTATTTACTTTGATGGATAAGGGCTGATTAATAAGTTATTTAATTATATCATATATTTATTTTACATGATATTAAAATGGTAGATAATTTAAGGACTGTGATAAATGATAATATTAAAATAGTAGATAACTCAAAGGACCATGATAAATGAGTTTTGTGTGCTTATATGTGGGATATGTATCACATCTAAAGAACCCCACATCCTCCAAACTATATATCCACCAAATTGTAAATATTTGAAGTAAACGAGCCCCCAATTGGAGGATTTGATCATGGGCCATTATCAATACCGGGCCTTAATCCAGTATACCAAACATGTGACATGATTTCAAATACACCCCTAATGTTACCTGTTAGGATCAAATAAACCCTTAAATTTTTTTTAAGTACAAATAGACCCTTAATGTTGGTAATTATTAACATACATGCCCCCTTCCTATTATTACCACTCCAAAATAGTTTGTGCCAAATTTTCTTCTATTTATTTTAAGTTTATAACCAAACTTTCTCCAACTTCTCTATATATATTTTTTTATAAATTATGTCAAAATCAAATTTATATTTATATTATTGTTATTATAAAAAAAAATACTAAATATTCAAATATTTCGGATACATTTTTTTCAAAATTTTATGCATTTTTTATTTTAAAGTAATTATTACAATTACTACTACAATGTTTCTATTTTTATTTTTACTTAATTAAATTATAATTTATCTATTACCTAATAAAAGAATATTGTAAGTAATTATCCTTGATATCGGACTTTGACAAATTTAGTCAGGACATGTTATTCAATCATTAATAACGAGACAATTACACCAATAGAAAGATCGAAATATAATAGTAAATATTTTCTGGCATGACAAAAATAATAATAAAAAAATTAATACTAAACCATTTTAACTAAGAATATAATGTGTTGAGAAAGCATTATTGTATATGGTTTAACTTTATAGTTTTTAAAATTGCACTAAAAATATCAAATTAGAAAATTTCATAACGGAACTAAATCGAATTAATTTCCCTTAATAATTGAAAACTGAAATAGCTTATTTTTCTATTAAAATTAAATATGTTGTAATTAAATACATATTTAATAGTAATGTAGTTGTCTAATTTGATATTTTGTTGTTGTTTTTTTTTATCAACTTTTTAATAATAAGTGTGTTTGAATGACAATAATTTTTAATGGCATGATTTTCTAGGATTTAAAAAATTGAACAGATAAAATATTGTAGTGGTAATTATAATAATTAATTTATAATAAATAAAATTTCTAAAATAAAGTATATGCAATATTCTAATATGTAATATTTTTCATTATAATGATGATGATGATGATGATGATGATGATGATGATGATGACATCTTTTAAAAATAAAATACAGAGAAATTAGAGAAAACATAAAAGGGAAAATAATTAAATAAGCCCTTAATGTTTGCCACATGGTACAAATAAGTCCCTCAAGTATTTTAGGGTACAAATACGCCCTTATTTGGCTTATATTGATATTCATGCCCTCTGTAACTCTAATCCAATTTTCTATTAAGATTGAAGTTAAGTTAATGGTTTATTTACTATTTATTTGACCAGTGCTATCTTTTTTAGAAGGAAACATAATTGTAATCTGTTGTTGATTATAACTAATTAAGAATCATAATTTTTTTAATCTAAAAAAAAAGCAAAAGTTCATAATATTTGTTTTTTTTAGTTTAAAAACGCTGCTAGCTAGCTAGGTTGATTATTTTTGTATTAGTTTTTTGTAAGTTAAAATTTATTATGTAATTTGTGGTGGGTTGGCCAATGCTCTCTATTTATTTCGGCCCATCTTCTGAAGCCTATTAGCCTAATCTAAGCCCATCTCTCTTTATTACCCTTTAACCCTAAATTTCCTATTCTAGATCCCTAATCTCTCTACTTAACCTTGCGCCGATTCATTTTTCTCTTCAAGCTTCACAAATATCCTCGATAGTTCTAGAAGGGCTCCGCTATTCCCTCTGAACCCTAGCCGGAATCCTGCTTATCGGATTCCTGAGTGGTTGTGAGTATGAGAGCTTCAAGCCGAGATCCACCTAAACCCCCTTGTGGCCTGAAGTCTGATTGTCGCCGGAGTGCTGCACCGCCGTGGGAAAGATCTGAGCCGCCGTGTCCCTGAGACACATCTTTCCCCACTTTGAAATCTTTGATTTTATTCTATCTTGCTTTCCTCTTTCTTTACTTCACTGTTCTCTTAATACCTGATCTTCTCTCTCTGTTTATCTATTTTCTTCTTACTGCTAACCTTTTACTTGTGATCTACAAAAAGGAATAGAGCTTTAAGAAGAAGATTGTGAAAATCTTGAGAAGAAAAGCAAGGGCTTGAATCTGAAGGTGCCTTAGTTGCTTGAGCAACTGTGAATAGAGACCGATCCGATCGGGAAACAAGAGGTGTAATTCCGGCTAGGCTTGATACCCTACAGTGGATCAGAGCTACAGGGACCTAGCCGGAGCACCCTCCGACTGCATCTCCTTCACCCCACTGCCGTCAGGCAGAACCTAATCGCCCCCGACGGGCAAGGACTTAGGTAAGTCCGATCTCTCCCCTGCCTGGGAGAATCGGCTCTGGTAAAGCGACTGAAACCCTAGCTTTTGTGTGGTATCTTGCGATCCTTATTTTTGCTTCCATATTTCTATTCTCTGTGATGTCTTTGAGGGCTTTGACTCACCTTCTTGTGAAGCCTAATATTCAACGCCTGTGAGCCTAGTGCTTGAACTACCCTTTGCTTACGGTCCAGTTCGTCTGGACTCCTCGCGAGTAGCCTGGATAACAGGGGTAGTGAAGGGTTCACCAGAAGTCTCGAGCCTTTTGAGTGTTTCTGCTGGTCTCTCTGCTATTTTCTCCTGCTTTGTGAGTGTTTTGCTGTGTTTTTTGGTGGAAATTTGTTGAAACTCAGTAGTTTAGTGAGTTTTTGAAGATCTTACTCTGTTTTCTGGTCAGTTCTTGTTGAAAAAACAAGCTAGGGGTTGTCCTGAGTGAATCATTACTCCATAGATAAATCTGTGTTGAGAACTGAGCTAGCCTCGGCACTTTATTCCCCTAGATTGCTTGTTTTTCTTGCCCAGAAGGGCATATTTATGTCTTCTGGGTGTTTCGTTGAGTTTCTGGGCTATTTGTTTCCCCTGCTGCCTCTGTGAGTGCTTTTAACCATGAATAATGTGCATATGGTGTCTTTTAATAGCATAGATGATTTTTAAGACTGAAAAACTAAAATTGAATGCATTTTGGTTAAAGAAAAAGTGCATAAAGCCATTTTTACAAAAATTGATGATTCTGTGGATGATGAAAAATTGCATGATATGAATGATAGTGCTAGGGCCACTATTTTGTTGAATTTATGTTTTACTGTTGTCAGAAAGGTGTCTCATCACAAATGTGCTAAAGAATTATGGGATAATTTGATTTCCTTGTATACTGCTAAATCCAGTTGTTCGTAAGCACTTCCCTGGCGACATAAAGATCAATGGGCCAAAGATGGATATGTGGTGGGTTGGCCCAATGCTCTTTATTTATTTCGGCCCATCTTCTGAAGCCCATTAGCCTAACCTAAGCCCATCTCCCTTTATTACCCCTTAACCCTAAGTTTCCTATTCCAGATCCCTAATATCTCTACTTAACCTTGCGTCGATTCATTTTCTTCTTCAAGCCTCACATATATCCTCGATAGTTCTAGAAGGGCTCTGCTATTCCCTCTGAAACCTAGCCGGAATTCTGCTCATCGGATTCTTGAGTGGCTGTGAGTATGAGAGCTTCAAGCCGAGATCCACCTAAATCCCCTTGTGGC
Organism: Perilla frutescens; assembly: GCA_026008535.1. NCBI lineage: Eukaryota > Viridiplantae > Streptophyta > Magnoliopsida > Lamiales > Lamiaceae > Perilla > Perilla frutescens. The sequence goes on along the minus strand of BRKX01000017.1, from coordinate 30,043,547 downwards.
CTGAAGTCTGATTGTCGCCGAAGTGCTGCACCGCCGTGGGAAAGATCTGAGCCGCAGCATCCCTGAGACACATCTTTCCCCACTTTCGAATCTCTAATTTTATTCTATCTTGCTTTCCTCTTTCTTTACTTCACTGTTCTCTTAATACCTGATCTTCTCTCTCTCTGTTTATCTATTTTCTTCTTACTGCTAATCTTTTACTTGTGATCTACATAAAGGCAGAGAGCTTTAAGAAGAAGACTGTGAAAATCGTGAGAAGAAAAGCAAGGGCTTGAATCTGAAGGTGCCTTAGTTGCTTGAACAACTGTGAACGGAGACCGATCTGGTCGGGAAACAAGAGGTGTAATTCCGGCTAGGCTTGATACCCAACATAATTTAAAGGTCAAAATTTATTTTGTCTAGCCTTGATTATGATTTATAATTTAGGTCCAAAATGTCAATTTATGAAACCTAAAAGTAAAAGTTTTTGAGCCAAAAAAGTTTGATTATTATGTAAGCCCATTTCTAACAACAGACAAAGAAAAACTTTACGAAATCCGGTGGAAGAATGAGCAGAAGCGACGATCATCTTCGGCAATTCAGCTGTAGCAGTGGTTGTTCTTGTTCTGATGAAGCTCAGGTTCAAAAGGGACAACATACGGAGGACTGGCATGCGGCGACGAGTAGTTTGCTGGTGTGAAGGAGAGATGAGTAAAATGGGTTGTTAGGTTGTTGTTTTCATGATGGAGAAGTGAGAGGGGTTTTGTTAAGTAATTATTGTAATAAATAACAAAATAATATAAAAAAATGATAAATATTTAACTATTATCTTAATAGAAAATTGGATTAAAGTTAGAGATGGCATAAATATTAATATAAACCAACATTACGGGTGTATTTATACCCTAAAATACTTGGGGGCTTATTTATACCATGTGGTAAACATTAAGGGTTTATTTGGCCCTCCATAAATTAAAAATATAAGAAGAAATTTTGCCACTGAGCTATTTCGGAGTGCTAATAGTAGTGAGGGCATGCATGTTATTAATTGCCAATATTAATAGTTTTGTTTGTACCTAAAAAAACTTTAGAAACTTAAATGATCCTAAGAGAAAATATTAGGGGTGTGTTTGACCATTTTCTCATTATATTATCTATCCAAACTTATCAACCAAACCAAACACCCCCTAAAAGTTAGCTTAAAGTTTGGAATTTTTTCTATATTAAACGGTATATATATCCACGTTATCCAATAACTAATCCAGTTTGGTGGTATTTCCTGATGAAGAATTTGAACTGTATGGATTTGAAATTAGTTCAAAATAGGCTGAGGGTGATGGACTTCAAATCCATATCATTCGTAACAACTACTAAAAGTTGCTATGAATGATGAATTCGTACTCGAATCCTACAATTCAAACATCCATAGATTCAGATACTGATACAACATAATCCACAATATTTATAATCATTTCTTCAAATGGCAGATTTTATCCAATATTTCCTCTGCATGTTTGATGAACTTTCTATATATGAATTCGGTAAAAACTCCTGTGCATAAGATGCATGGGTCGGCCCATCAGACGGACCCGCTCCGACCCGCGCAAAAAGAAAAAAAATTCGCCACCTATAGTACCAATTCGAACACTAAATAGTACCATTTCATGTTTTTTTGTGTTTTTTAGGGTTTTTTTTTGTGATTTTTGGGGGTGTTTTTAGGGGTTTATTTTATGTTGGAGATGTTTTTAGGGGTTTATTTTGTATTTCTTAGGGTTTTTTGGGGGTGTTTTTAGAGGTTTATTTTGTTTTTTATGATTTTTTGGAGGTGTTTTTAGGGTTTATTTTATGTTTTTTATAATTTATTTGGGGGGATTTTTTATGGATTTATATGTGTTTCTTTTAAGTAAAAATAAAAAGAAAAACAGAAAAAAGAAAAAAGAAAATGAAAAAAAAGGCGGACGCGTGGCGTGGGATATGCGGCCCCCCATCTGCACAGGAGTCATCCTCTATGAATTCGCATGTTTTTCTTGTTCTTTTTTTTTGGGCAAACTTGTTCAAATAGATAAAACCACAAAGTCAAGTCAAGGCTTCGTAGTTTTTGAGAAAAAAGAAAACGTGAATCCAAATTTAATTTAAAGGCGTACGTTTGTCTATTATTAAGCACTAACTTAATCGTGCAACTAGACAATTAATGTGTTTGATTGATACTTAATTAATGAAATCAAAGGGGTTTAGTTGGAAAGTGACGTTAGTTTTGTTAGACACTTTCTTACCAAGTTCATGTCAATGGCTGCTTTCAAAACACACACACACACACATGGCTAACATGCGCGTCATTATCTCCCCCGTAGTAGGTGCATGCAGTGGTTAAATAAATAGCACCACACACACACACACACCCACACACACACACATACATATAAACTAATTTGAGAAAGTATAATGCTATTTGGTCATACATGTAGTCGGTAATAATACTTAATTAAAGTAAAATTTTAATATTTGATAAGTAAATAATTAAGATTTTAATCATTTATTAATGTTTGTTTATTTTTATAACCTTGACCCATTTAATAAAGAAGTTGACTTATTATTTTGAAATTGGAAGTTTTCTTACTCCCCTCGTTTTTATATAAATGTCATTCTAACATTTTAATTTTGTTTCAAAAAAAGTGTCATTCTACAAATTCAAGACAGAAAATTCACATTTTTTTCACATTTGCCATCATTTAATTCATTCAAACATCTATACTTAACTCATTTAATATATTCACACAAGAGTGTATTAGGTAATTCAATTAATTTATTAATTTGTGCACATTCATCCAAAATTACATTTAAATGAAAACGGAAGGAATATATTATTATTTTATATTTTTTAATTATACTTTAAAATGTCGAATCATATAATAAACAAGTTATAAAATTTAAATATATTTTTGAATTTATTCTTGTTTTCTTATATTTTATTTTATTTTAAAATTTTAAATCACATAATAATTAACTTTATTAATAAAATATATTGAATATTTTTTTATCTAATATTCTTATTTATTTTGCAATTTTGAATCACATAATAATCAATTTTATTAATTCAATATAATATTTAATATTATATATTTTTATTTTAATATTTTGAATTAGCTAATAATTAAATTTATTAATTAAATATATTGTTGAATTTATTTTGATTTTGTTATACGTTTTATTTTAAAAATTTGAATCACATAATAGTCACAGTTATTAATACAACATACTAACTAGTTTATTATATAAAATAATTTTAAATTTAGTAAGATGAATGTAATATATATTGTTGAAATGAAGACTATAAAAATAAAATTATGAATTTGTTAAAAAAAGTATAAAATTTTGAATTTTGTAAGAAAATTTTTATGAGTGGCACTGAGCATGGTTACTACGACTTTGCATTTAAGGATGTGCAAATGGTTGTTTGGTGCAAAATTGAAGAAAAACCAATAAAAATATAAACCAAAATTTTGAAAAAAATGAAAACCAAACCAGCCAAAGTAATTGATATGACCGAACCTATCCGAAATCATTTGGTTTAATTTTTGGTTTAACTGAATGTTAATTTTGTTTCTAAACAATTACATCTAAAGCTAGAAAAATAATATTGGAACTTAAGAAATAACAAACAATAGATTAAATAAATTATAATAAAATAATCTCTTAATTCAATATCGTACATGGTCAACTTATCACATGTCATAATTACACTCAAAAGTTAATAGTTCAATACGCAAAAAAAAAAAAAAAAGCCTCTCGCAAATCTTTTGTTTTGAAGTTGAAAGATTGTTGCATTTTGCCCAAGTTCATTAATGAGCATATAGTTTTATTTTTGTGTTTTTTAATTTATGTGTAATATTAAAAATATAAATTAAAAAATAAAAAATATATATAATTTATATACTTTGGTTAGTTCGGTTTTAATCGAAATATGTTTTATTAAAATTGAAACCGAACCAAACTTATTTTGGTTTTAATCTTCAAAATTGAACCAAAATGAAAGATAAAAAAATCACCAAATCAACCAAACCAAATAGCTCGGTTCAGTTCATTTTTTTTTTGCACACCCCTATTTTGCATTGATGCCAACCATTTTTTAAGAAAAAAATCGATTAGTTTTTTATTCAAATTAAAATTCTCAACCATATGTGTTTTTTTTCTCTCCCTTTTTCAAATTTAATATAATATTTCATTTTTTTCTTATAATTAAATATAATTAAATTTAACTAATTGAAAATTAATGTATCCAAGCAATTGTGTATATGATATATTATATTTATAATTTTTGATAATTAACAGAATAAATTTAGTTGATTAGTGCATAATTTTCGAATGAAATTCTTGTTTATTTTGATAGAAATTAGTTTAATTTTTAAATTTTATTAATCAAGGTTTTTTTTAAGTCATTATTTAATAACATATTTGTAGAGATTTTTTATGTACATTTCAAGATTTGCAAAATAATAAGACAAACTTCTTTCTAAAATTAACTATAAGAATATAAGTGTAAATACACATCAATCAATAAGAAGTTTCTAAAATTAACTATAAGAATATAAGTGTAAATACACATCAATCAATAATTAGAATCTTAATTGACAATTTATCAAAAACTAAAATATTACCGTAATTAAATATTATGGCCAGCCACAACCAAATCACATTAACCTTAGAGAAAATATCTTTGGAAGAGAATTAAAATTAAGTAGAAGAATTGAAGTTACCAAACACTTCAATTTACTTCTTTAATAATTATAACCAAAAGTTGAAAATCACTTAAATTGAGTTTTAACTTCTTACAAGCACCTCCACTAATTAATATGCACATATTATATATTATGTAATTATCTATGTAATTCTTTTTTTGAATATATAGCTATATACTTTTCAATACCATGTGCATATTTATAGATATATGACGATGTGACAAAAAGATAAATGAAAAGGAAAGTTATGAAAACATAGATACCATATACCTGCCCTAGGCTTTATTTATTATATCTTCCCTACTTATTTACCCTTTCTTTTCAGCCTTGAAGTTGTTGATATCTAATGTTATAACGTCACAATTAAGCAGCCTGTGAATTATTATAATAGAAAATAGTAACTGTTCTTAATCTATACCAAGATTTATTTTGCACTATTTATTTGTTATTTTACTAGGTAACGGTGCAACTATTATAATAATAATTATTTATAATCATTAAAGTCACGCAAGCCATGCCATGATTTAAGCAGTAAATTGGCACAATTTTTATTTTGTTTCAAAATCAATGTTTGAAATGGAAAAGCAACAAAAAGTGGAAGTTGCATGGAATCACGTAGAAAGGCTAAATAATTGTTGATATATATATAGAGTACGTCCGTGTTTTTTTATTGCAAATAATATACTATTATCCCATTTCCACTATATACGAACGTATATCAATAAAAATATATAAGATATAATTAATTAAATATTATTTAGAAGAAGACTCCAAGTGCATTCTCAACTAACCCTGAAGACCATTTCCCCCTCTCTACGAGGAAGTAATTAGTCAGACACTGATATATTTTTTTTAAAAGACCGATGCTAAAATCATATTGGAAACAAGTAATTAATAGAGAAATGTTTTTTTTGGATGACAAAGGTAATGCTATCGAGGTGCGCATTGGATAAACCATGTTCCTTTGTAGGTAGGTAGATCACATTTGGAGAACCAAGTGTGGTAAGCGCGCGAACACCTAGTGTTGGTGGTGGATTTCGAACTTGAAATTTTTGGTTTCAAGCTTGCAGTAGATCACTAGGTGATCCCGAGAGAGGAGAATAGAGAAATGTTTTGTATTGATTTAGAGATTTTGAAGCAAGTCTGAGCTATAGGAAGACGAATACACACGGAAGGTCATGTCGTCGTTGTCTACATGCCTCTGCCTGCTTTAATTTAATTAATTTTTCTCTATATATATTAGTCTTTAACTCATTCATTGTAACGTAAACCCGGCCCCTTCTACATTTGTCAAAATCAATCACACACACAAGCAGACATATATATATATATATATATATATATATATATATATATATATATATAGATCTAGAGAGAGAGAGAGAGAGAGAGTTTTACGTGCATATTGGTGGAGATCCATCTTCAGAAATATGACGGCCGGAATAATGGAGGTGACGGTGGTGGGCGCCCGAGATCTCAAAAACACTGAATATTTCGGTACGTATATATATGCGTTAACTAAGGCTTAATTATTTAGATGTGTATACATATAACATCATTTAACTTATTCAACCTTAATTGATCGACGATGATATATATATTCATGACTCGTCGATCTTGGTGTAATTAAATTAATTAAGTTGATTGAACAGCACAAGAAGAAAATTAGAATTTATGGATTGAATCAGCAAATGAGTATATTTCTAGCTGTATACACATGAAAATCACAGAATAATATATATAGTTTCCATATATTCTACTTGAATTATTTGATGGAGTTAGAATGCCATAATCGTCGTCCGACTTATAAATAATTTATCTGAATCTTCCTATTTCACATATATATATATATATATATATATATATTATTAATTATGATTCATGTGTATTTATTTGTGAATTAGATTAGAGTGGCGCTGCGTTCGCTTTGATGAAATATGTATATGTAGCAGTCGTAGCTATACGTTTTTTCTTTTGGAAAGCACGAAACTCGGTTTCGTGTGGCAAATAAAGGTCAACTGTATCTTGATTAAAATTTTCAAATTTATAAGTTTATTTACTAATCTTTCTTTAATTTCTTTCTTTCCTTTTGAGTTGGCCACTAATTAATTTATTAATTATATATATCGTTATGATAACTGTTATTGTCAATTGAGGGGTTTTAGGAGATGACAAATACAATATGGGTGTGACCAAGTCAAAGAATGACTCATGCATGGCTGCGCTATGAATTAATGGTTTAGTTATAAGATGATATATGTATATTTATTTTAGTATTTTAATCTTGACTTCAATAGTACTAATTTTAATTGAATTAATTCAAGAATAAATTAATAATTAAAAGATCCATCCACTTAATTAATATAATTAAATGTTGAAATTATATATATGCATGTTTATATTTTAGTACGTACTGCATGTTGCAGGTAGGATAGATCCATACGTTGTGATTCAATACAAAAATGAAGAACAGAAGAGCACAACCGGGCGACCTAAGACTACCAAATCTCGCCTGCGACTGCGACTGCGATGTTGTATTTGTCTACAGGGTACGTAATTAACTCCATCTATATATAGTCTTGCGGACATAATTATCTTCTCTTCCAATCTTATATTTTATCTCCGATCCTATTCATAATTAATATAAATTTAATCATTCAAATATATGGTTTTAATTAATATGTATATATGTCATCTCATTTAATTTATATCAGACAATCTTCTAAATATTATGTCGCATTTATAAATTAACATCTGTTAATTTGTTTTTAAGTAAGACTATATGTATGATCGATCTGTATCTAGTAAAAAATATTATGCAATATTTGTCATTGTCTCCATACACCGACGTCCTTTTGATATTTATATATGTGATATATTGAGACTTGTGAGTAAATAAATAATAGAATACACACACACACTAAGTAGATGAAAAGAAAAAGACAAAGACTTGTGTTAGACCGTCTAACGGGTCATAAACCGTTAGACGGATATTAAGATCCGACCCGGATCCGGGTCACAATGAAGTGTCACCAGATATGAAGCTAAGTATCACCAATCATAAACGGAAGTGTCACATACTATGAACTGAAGTGTCACCGGATATGAAGCAGCATAAGTCTTAATAAACTTTAATATTTTTTTAGTAATATCTTTAACTATTATGTGAAGTCCTATCAATTGTAACATGAAGTATCACTAACATAACAAGCATGTACAACGAACTATCACGTTGAATTATTAAAGCAAATAACAATGAAGTGTCACCGAATATGAAGCTATGTATCACCAATCATGAACTGAAGTGTCACATATTATGAACTGAAAGTGTTACCAGATATGAAATATTTTTTAGTAATATCTTTAACTATTGTGTGAAGCCCAGTGTCACGAGAGATGAAGCTAAGTATCACCAATCATAAACTGAAGTGTCACATACTATGAACTAAAGTGTCACCAGATATGAAGCTAGAAAAACGGGTCGGATTATGACCCGTCTAACGAAAACGACCCGTTAGACCGTCTCACAGGAGACCACCCCAAAGAAAAAAGAAAATAAAAGTAAAAATTGAACCAACCCAATAACTTGAACCGGACCCACCGATTCATCGACCTTTTGGTTGTAACTAATTTTTTAAATTACTTAAAACTGAAGTGGGACTTATTTATTTTTTAATTGCTATGCGTAATCAACACACACACCATAATCGATCAGCACATGCATATTGATGATGAATACTAGGAATGTCAATTTAGCCCGAAATTAATGGGTTGGTCTGAATAGACCGAAAAAAATATAGGGTTAGGGCCGAAAAATTTCAGCTCGAAAAAAAAAAAAAACCGAACGGCCAGACCGTTCAGGCTGGTGGGCCAAACGGGCTGGCCCGGTCGGGCCGCGGGTTGGCCCGTCGGGCTGGGCTGGCAGTCTCTGTTGTTTTGCTCATAACTTTTTTTAGAAAAATCCGATTCACGAACGGTCGGAAGCGTTGGAAAGCTAACTCAATTATCTTTCCAACCATATATTATGCATTTACAGATTCCAAGTATGCTAAAAGTTATGAATTTTTAAAGTTACAGCTAATAGCAAATGAGTCTTATTCAAGATGCAATTTTTCATTAAATGTTATATTTTCATTTATGACATACATTATTGTATTTATCAATGTTATAAGGACTATAAGTGATTAGTATGATGTATAAAATATGTTGTTTATTCGTTGCGTCATGAATGTCAAGACATTTCACTTTAATTTCTTTTATTATTGTTGAGAAAATTATATTTCACTCGTTATCCATCTATTATTATGTAATATTGATGTTTTAAAGTATTAAAATTATATTATTGATCATGTTTTCAATAATTTAATTTTATATACATTCTAATGTTATCGTTTGTTTAATGTATGAGAAAGAATACAAAGATATATGATTGAAGATTATTTTAATTTATCATTTCATGTAACGTTGATTTCTTTATTTGATGCACTACGATGTTAATGAAATTTTATATTCGTCATATTTTTTTTCATTTTATGTTATTTTTCGTGTATTTATTTATTTCAAGAATAAGATATATATGGTGATCATTTTTTAGAATTATCAAGATATAATTTATACATGTGAAAAAAATTCGTTAACATGCCAGCCCGATGGGCTAGCCCGAAAACCGAAGGGTTAGGGTTAGGGCTAAAAATTTCCAGCGCGAACCGAATAAGCCCGAAATCGAGTAGGGTTGGCCCGATTAACATCCCTAATGAATACAGTTGTTGTATTTAATGTGACGATGATGAAAAAGATAATTTTTGAGAAATTGATTGAATTTATAAGTGAATACTCCTATATAGTAGTATTAATTAATTGGTGTAGGGCAAGGCGGCAGGAGAGCAGTGTGGAACGAGAAATTCAAAATAAGGGTGGAATATCCTGAAGAGAAGCAGCAGCAGAAGCTCCTTCTCAAAATTATGGACAACGACAACTTCACCCAACATGACTACCTTGGCCAAGCCACGTAAGCATATATATATATATATATATATGCATCTATATATATATATCATCAACTACCAAATAATAATAATAATAATAATTCATTGCGATCGAAATTAATATTGAAATATTTATGTATTATATATTAATTACATACGCGCGTACGTACACAGTATATATATCATGTTATAAACATTTATGTTGATATATATATATTGACGTATGAAAACCCAAATTGCAGCGTGTATTTGAATGAATTATTCGAAGTAGGGGTAGAGAAAGGGAAGGCTGAACTCCCTATTCAAAAGTATAGAATTGTTTCCAGCAACAATACCTATCATGGTGAAATTCAAGTTGGGATCACATTTACCATGAATGTAAGCTAAGCTTCGCCTAATTAAATCCCTCTTTAATTTCATTTATACGAGGACACCAGATCTTCTATTTTCCATCATATTATATAGTAATTATTATTATTATTATTATTATTATTATTATTATTATTATTATTATTATTATTATTATTATTATTATTATTATTATCATCAGTACTACTACTACTACTACTTAATAAATATATAATGTACATTTCTTTTCTGGTGCAGGGGGGATCGGAACTGATGATCAGCAAGAATATGGTGGATGGAAAGGAAAACAAAGCTAGCTAGCTACTTAGTTGTTTCCAAGCTTTAATTGATTACTTCCTATAAAATCTACATTAATATTTATTCATTTGTGTCTAATTTAATTATGTATTACTAAGATACTTTTAAAGTTCATGTCATTTAATATTCATTTGTGTGTGTTGATCTAAGATACTTTTAAAGTTCGAATAATTGCCACTTAATATAATAATCATTTAATTTAATTTAAAACGTCAAATAAATTCATAGTTCGGAAATTCATCAATCAAAATCTTAATATGCTCTGTACATTTAATTGGTTTTGTGCATATTTTTTGTTTTTCTAAACTTCTCAATGTTTTCTTTGTCTTATGGAGTATGAATCGATATATATATTTAATCTTTACAGATTGGGATACGTATGGTCACGAGTTAAGACGTCCGTCAACAAAAATAAAAAGAATAAGAATTAATGACTTTAAATTAAAAATAGATAAAATAGTATATGTAGTTAATTGAATGACAAAACCCCTGCTACATTGTGTGCAACACTCTATGCTGCACACTTGAAATTATTAACTTTTATTCATTTTTTTATATTTCAATTGGTTATACTTTAGTTTAATTTTACCCTTGTTAATTAGGGTTCACTTTTTTCAATTAGGGTGTATAATTATTTAATTTTCAATGTTAAAATTTATTTTTATTTAATAATTGATTATTTCCTAAAAAATAAATTTTATATCCTGATAGAGAAAGATGAATCCTAATTAACAAGTGTAAAATTAAACTAAAGCACAATCAATTGAAATCAGAGAAAAAAATGAAATAAAAATTATGTCATGAACACAGTCGCCGGAAGGGAGATTGATGTGTTGCCGGAGGCTAGGTCTGTTGGAGAAGAAGAGATTGAGGAAAAATGCAATCTTGATTTGGGTTCTGATCTAGGGTTATTCGCGTCAGATCCGGGTCAGGCAAGTGGGTCGGGCGTCCGAACTGGAACTCTGGATCGGGTCCAAGGAGATTGAGTGTTTTGGGCTTAATGTTTAGTTTCTGTTTCCAATTAAAGAAGGGCCCAACTATTAGCCCAATTTTTTTTTTATGTTTTATGCTGTAATGGGTTGGTGTTAGGGTTTCTCTTGTGGTCCCAACCAACCAACTATATATTGTAAGTTTATGAAATGAAGGAGACAAGAAAAGTATTACCTAATCTGCCTCTTTTTTATTTTCTCTAATATTCACCCAATTTCTTCTATTATCTCCCACCTTTCTACCAAACAAGATCATACCTTTATTGTTGATTTCATAAGATCCATACAATATTTACACAATAGGGAAAAGAAAAAAAAACAAAGGGAAATTATAAATTCCACAACATTTGATATCTTAGAGCACAGCTCCTAGGAAATGGCTGAAGGTACCCGGCTTCGTGAACTGCAGGAGACTCAAAAACACCTTGATCAGGTTGTGTTAAGCGAGGCAAGGAAGAGAGAAGCAGCTGAGATCCAACTGCAAGAGCAAATCACCACTGTTAATACTGATATGAAGAACTACATGACATGAGTAGAAGGTAAGATCACCTTGTAAAAACCTTGTGCTCCATTCAGCTTCAACTGTCAAACTTGGACAAAGGAAAACAAGTAAATAATGAAAACTCTATTTTGGGAAAACCACTATCTGTGGGAAGAAGTGAGAGCAGTCATCCCTTGCACACACCAGTCCATCACCATAGAGATGTGGTGGGATTTCAAGGTATAAACAATACAAACCATACACCCCATCTCCCCAGGTTTGATTTTCCAAATTTTGATGGTGACCAACCTAGGGCATGGATTTTAAAATGCCAAAGTTACTTTAAAATGATACCTAATATCCTTGATAATCAAAGGGTAAATCTGGCCACAATGCATTTTGAAAGGAAGGCAGCATAATGGTATCAAAACTCTTCCTTTAGAGAGGATGATCTAACTTGGGATCAATTTTTGGATATTGTTTCTGCTAGGTTTGAGGAGCTAAAAGATACTAAGGTCATTTCTGAGTTCAACAAGCTTAAGCACATTGGCTCATATTCTGATTATGCGGACATATTTGAAGAGCTAAGAGCCTGTATATTACTGATAGGCAAAGGGAGTTTTTCCGAAGAATATTTCATTGCCAGTTTTATAAGTGGATTGGATGAGGAAATTCAGTCCCTAATACACATGTTCAGACCCACCACCTTTAGCCATGCTATAGAACTGGGGCAACAACAAATCATCAACTTAGAAGCTATGTCCAAAAAGTTCAAAGCAAGCAACAAGACTAATCCTACCAACAACTATATAAGGGATAACAATTGGACATTCCCTAGTTAGAAAGCACAAACCCCCACAGGCAAAGCTCCTTTCAAATTGCTCACAACTGTAGAAATGACTGCAAAGATGGAAAAGGGGTTATGATATAACTGTGATGAGTTCTTTACCCCTGGCCATAAGTGCAAAAATAAAATTTCATATATGATCTTATGTGAAGAGGAGGAGACTAATTATGTTCAGGTTGATGTTATGACAGAGGAGATGGACTCTGCAACAGACACTACTATCAATATAGAAGAAGTACAAATGACCCTGAATACAATATCAGGTAAAAGAGGGACAACCACTATGAGAGTTATGGGATATGTGGGAGAGAAGAAGCTCCACATATTGATAGACTCTAGGAGCATACTCAGTTTTATCAGAGAGTCGACAGCAGAGGCCCTAGGCTACAAGACTGACCCTACCAAACCTATTATGGTCAGGGTTACAAATGGAAGTAGAATGGTGAGCTCTACCCGAGTCAGTGGGTTCAAATGGACTATGCAGGAGCGCTCTTTCACTTATTCTCCTAGGGTGCTAACCACTGAGGGGTGTGACTTGATTTTAGGAGGTGATTGGCTTAAGTCATGTATACGAATTGAACTGGATTACAATAAAATGACCTTTTCAGTTAATTAGATGGGCAAAAGAATCAAAATTCAAGCGTAACTACTGCAGCAGATTGCTAGTACATTAGTGGACACTCTCTCTATCACATGGTCCATCACACTCACCCTTCACCAATAGAGGAAGTGTATTGGATCAATATGAAGAAGAATGGGGCCATAGACAACAACCAACAACTAAAGACTCTCCTAGATGAGTTCAAGATGTGTTTGAGGAACCCCAAGGGCTGCCACCCAGCAGAGGGGTTGAACATCATATAACCCTTAAGCCTGGAAGTTCTCTCAAGCATCAGTACCCTTATAGGGTATCACATGACCAAAATGATGAAATAGAAAAAATTGTCCATGAACTACTAGCCAGTGGAATGATACAAAATAGCAGGAGCCTATTTGCTTCCCATGTGTTGTTGGTCAAGAAGAAGAATGGCACTCAGAGGATGTGTGTGGACTATAGATATCTATATGGGCTCACTATCAAGCATGAATATCCCATCCCCATTATAGATGAGCTATTAGATAAGCTACATGGGGCCAAGTACTTTTCTAAAATTGACCTCAGGTCAGGATATTTTCAGATTTTCTTGAACCCTGAGCACAGGTACTTGACAGCTTTTAGTGCACACAATGGCCAATATGAATTCCTAGTGATGCCATTTAGCTTGTGTAATGCTCCAGCTACCTTTCAGTCCCTAATGAATCAGATTTTTAGGCCTCACCTAAAGAAGTCTGTACTGGTCTTTTTTGATGATATACTAGTTTATAGTGCTAGTTGAGAGGAACACTTGAATCATTTGAAGGAGATTCTTACTATCCTCAAACAGACTTTATGCCAAGTAGAGCAAGTGCCATTTTGGACAGGAGGAGATAGAATACTTGGGACACATAATTTCTAAAAGAGGGGTAGCCACAGATCCTTCCAAAATATCCAGCATGTCTAATCGGCCAATTCCAACCAATATCAAGCAGTTGAGGGGGTTTCTAGGCCTTACTGGGTATTATAGGAAGTTTGTGAAGGGTTATGAAATGCTCAGCAAGCCATTAACCTCATTCCTAAAAAAAGGTGCATTCAAGTGGAGTGATGAAGCCACCAGAGCTTTTGAACTTCTAAAGAAAGCAATGACTACCACTCCAGTGCTGGCTTTGCCGGACTTTACCCTGCCATTCATCCTAGAAACAGATGCCAGTGGCCTGAGAGTTGGAGCAGTACTCATGCAGAGACAAATGCCTATTTCCTACATGAGCAAGGCCCTATGTGTCAGGAATCGGTCATTGTCACTGTATGAGAGGGAATTCTTAGCAGTTCTAATGGTTGTACAAAAATGGAGACATTACTTACAAGGCCACAAGTTCATTATTAGAACAGATCAGCAGGCCTTGAAGCATCTCCTAGATCAGAAAATTATGACACCCATACAACAGAAATGGATTACTAAGCTGCTAGGCCTAAACTATGAGATTGAGTATAAGAAGGGAAGTGAAAACTGGGCTGCAGATGCTCTTTCCAGGAAACCCTCTGTAGGAGCAGATTATCAAGCCATCACAACAGTTGTGCCAACTTGGGTGCATCAAATGTTAGACAGTTATAAAGGAGATCCACAGTTCACCACCATCTTTGAAGGCAAACTGAAGGAGCCCTCAACTCATCTCGATTTTAAAATATTAGGCGATTTTCTAAAATTTAAAGGAAGGATTATGGTGGGTAATGGAGCTAAAGTGAGGGAAATTTTACTGTAAGAGATGCACAACTCTCCCTATGGGGGTCACTCTGATATTTTTGGTACCTATATGAGGCTTAAGAGGCTATTCTATTGGCCAAGAATGAAGGAAGATATTTCCAGGTGGTTTAACAACTGCACTACTTGCAGTGTCAGCAAATTCCAAGGGAGGCTCTATCAAGGATTGCTATAGCCTCTTCCCATGCCCAGCTAAGCATGGACCCATATTTCCATGGATTTCATTGAGGGGTTACCGAGTTCTTACAAGAAGAATGTTATTTTGGTGGTGATAGATCAATTTACTAAATATGGCCATTTTATTCCCATATTACACCCTTACACAGCCCAATCTGTGGCCAAGGTGTTCCTAGACATAGTGTGTAAGCTTTGTGGACAGCCTATGAGCTTGGTAACAGACAAAGACAATGTATTTAGAAGTGGGGTCTGGAAAGAGTTGTTCAAGCTAATGGGTACCACCCTAGATATGATCTCAGCCTATCACCCCCAGTTAGATGGACAAACTGAGAGGCTGAACCAATGTCTAGAAACCTACCTCAGATGTATGGTGCACCGACAGCCCAAACAATGGGCTAAATGGCTACCATTGGTAGAGTTTTGGCACAATACCAACTACCATTCTAGCCTAAAAACTATCCCTTTTCAGGCACTATACGGATACCTACCCCCACAACACTTAACACACACCTACTTTCCCTCTATGAACATAGAAGTAAGGGAATTTATAACAAAAAGGCAATAACTTATCACCGAGTTGAAGGCTAACTTGCTAGTTGTCCAAAATCGGATGGAAGTGTACGTCAATCTAAAAAGGGTGGAAAGAGTGTTTGAGGTGGGGGACTACGTATACCTCAAGCTTCAACCATTTAGGCAGAGCTCTGCAGCTCTGCGCAAGAATGTAAAGCTTGTTGCGAAATACTATGGGTCATACCAAATTATAAAACAAGTGGAGAAGGTGGCATATCGCCTAGAATTACCTGAGGGGGCTAAAATTCACCTCATTTTCTACATTTCCCTATTGAAGAAGGTGTTAGGAATGGGTGTGACTCCTGTTGCAACCCTCCCAGTGCATGACAAAAAAGGCATTTTCCTGATTCTACCAAGTCCACCACTGGCTGAGAAAGTTATCTACTGCCGAGGGGTAAGCGTGAACCAACACTTGGTTTTTTGGAGCGGATTTGAGAAGGAGTTAGTCTCTTGGGAGGATACCAAATTTTTGAAGAGGGTATTTCGAAATATTGGTCCTTGTGGGCAAGGATCTTTGAAAGGAGGCTGTATTGTCATGAACATGGTCGCCGGAGGGGAGATTGATGTGTTGCCGAAGGCTAGGTCTGTTGGAGAAGAAGAGATTGAGGAAAAATGTAATCTTGATTTGGGTTCTGATCTAGGGTTATTCATGTCAGATTCGGGTCAGGCAAGCGGGTCGGGCATCCGAACTGGAACTCTGGATCGGGTCAAAGGAGATTGAGTGTTTGGGCTTAATGTTTAGTTTCTGTTTTCAATTAAAGAAGGGCCCAACTATTAGCCCATTTTCTTTTATGTTTTGTGATGTAATGGGTTGGTGTTAGGGTTTCTCTTGTGGTCCCTACCAACCAACTATATATTGTAAGTTTATGAAATGAAGGAGACAAGAAAAGTATTGCCTAATCTGCCTCTTCCTTATTTTCTCTAATATTCTCCCCCATTTCTTCTATTATCTCCCACCTTTCTACCAAACAAGATCATACCTTTATTACTATTTTCATAAGATCCATATAATATTTACACAATAGGGAAAAGGAAAAACAAAAAACAAAGGGAAATTACAAATTCCATAACAAATTAATAATTTTAAGTGTGTAGCATAGAGTCTTGGATAGAATGTAGCATATGATTTTATCTGGTAATCAAGTAACTAGGGAAGTATGTCACGTTTCTGGGATTTTTGGTTTTTGCTCTATTTTTCACCCTATCTTCCCACACCTTGTATATATAGATACCTTAGCTCGAAAATGAGGATCCAACTTCATATTTTTTCACTTTTAGAGAGAGAAAGAGAATTTTGCATTTGGAGCTTTCAAGCTTGTGGAACAAGAGCTATTTTGGAGATTTTGACACAAGTTTTCGGGTTTTATCTTACCTTGATCTATGCTTCTATTTTTTGTTATTTTGTTTGTTATTTTGAGTATGAATAGCTAAATTTCTTGATATCTAGGGTATTGTGATTTGGTGATGGGTTTGTGAATTAAACATGGGTTATTGCTTAATCTTCCCCTTCTTTCTCATAAATCATGATTTGATTGCTTCTATTCTTTGATTGGCCATCTTGGGATAGAATTTGATGTATAATTGGGTTCAAGAGAATCAATTGTGCATGGGTAAATGATTTATGGTTTCAATTCTGCATTAGATCTCAAGAGAGGGCTTCGACTAAATTTGGTATCAATTGTTGTTTGGGGAGATTATGCATAAATCCATTGTTTAATGAACAAGTTTTCACTAATGAACAATGCTCTAGAGCCATTTTTTCTCCTTGTGATTTTGCGTGATTTGATTTCCGTTTATTTTTGAATTATTGTTAAATTGTTTAGTTATTGCAATTTCCACTGTCTTAGTTAATTATCTAAAAAAATTCAAGTTGTTTAACTAGTGAAAGAGTTTGATGGTATGATACTTGTAGGATCAAAAATGCATTTAATTCCTCGTGTTTGACCTGGTCTCCTATGCTCCGTATGTTCACTTGCATAATTGAGATTTGATAAATTAAAGCTTGTGTTGATTAAATTGTGATAAAAGAAAAATCTCATCAAATTTTTGGCATACTCGTATTTTAATCCTAATCCGAGAATTAATCCGTATGTTTTTTTCATGTTTTAGTATGTTTAGTAATAGTATAGGGTCATCGCCTGGTTCGGGCTGCGGTGACGTGGCGCAACCAGACCAGCCGACGTGGCCCGGGTCGTGCCGACGTGTCTGACGGGTATTTAGGGTTTTTTTTACCCATTTTCACTTTCACTCGCTCATTTTCACTCTAAATTCTCTCCCATTCGGTTCTCACACACGCTCACCCTCTCCATAGCCTCTCCACTCCATCTTCAAGGCACATTCTCCTTAAGGTATGAATCTCTCACCCCATTTTCTTCTCTTTCTCCATGGTTTGAAGGTTGAAGCTCTTTAAGGTTCCAAATGGGGGTATTAATGGTGAAATGATTTTGTATGGTTTATTTTCATTTTTCTTACTTTCATTGTGCAATTCTTACCTTGTGAACCTTGGGTATGCTTTCAATTTGTATATTTGTGGAAGTGTGGTTGAAATTTTTCATTTTTGCTCAAATCTAGGGTTCTAAGGTCAAGAATTGGAGAAAAGTTTGTAGATGAGAAATTCTTGCCATATTAGCTTAGATCTGTTCAATTCCATGCTTCTTAAGTGTTTTTATGTGGTTCATTTGGAAGGTTGAGCATGTTGTGAAATTTGTGTAGTTATTTTGGAGATATGTTCTTTACTTAGGCAAAATTTCTTGTTCCATTTTGCTTGACATGGTATATTTGGTTTGTATGGAATTTTTATGTCAAGCATAAGTAAGGTTGAACTTTGTCATGGGGATTGTGCTATGCTTCCTTTTGTGTTTTTGCATCAATCATGAGTGTGCTTTGTTTTTCATACCCCATTTATGGATATTTTGTTATATTTAAGCCAAACCTTGCTTTACCATTTTGCTCATATGGATATTGGATGAGGAATTCCTTATTTACATGAGATTTTGTTTATGATGGTCTTTTTGGAGGGGTATGCTTGAATAAGGCTTGAGGTTCAAACATTGTGCTCTCATATGTTGGAATGCCTTTGCAAAATAAACCAGTTTATCCCTTGTCTTTGTTATGAAAAGTTTGACGCCCCTTTTTAATGTTTGCAAGGTACTTGAGCCGTAGCACCTCCCACAAAAATGGTGCAAACTAGGAAAGGAAGACAAGTGGGAGGAGCCCGAAGAAGGCTTAGGGATGAAGAAGAATCTGAAGAAGAGGAAGTAGTAGAAGTCTCGAAGGAGGAAGAACAAGAGGACGAGGAGCAAAAAGATGAGGAGGAGGAAGACGATGGAGATGAAGAGCCAAACAACAATCGTACTCTCTTGCCCTCGCTCAATATGGGGCTAAATGATCCCACCTTGGTGCAAATCTTCTTGGACGACTATGACCATAAGAAGAAGTGGTTGAAGCTAGCTCGAGGCTTCCAAGTTGCTGCTATTAAATTCATGGATGTCAACGCCACAAAGAAGTTGGGCATCTATAAGAGTGTTATGGGACTGTTGAGATGCACTAGGTGGACACATATCCTTGGAGGAAATGATTGGAAGACGTACCCTTTGCTTGTTCGTGAATTTTTGTCTACCCTCAAAGTGAAGTCCACTCCGTCTAGGGGACTTCTCTCTTGCACCTTTCGACTAGGGAATCGTAATTGGAGATTCACTGTGGAGCATCTCAACAACATGTTTCAGACCCCGACCAATGGAACTTTTAATCCTCCTCACCCGTCCTTTCACTTCAAAGATTTCCACGATTGTGTTGTGGAGCCAAACCCAAATCTCCCACAGTATGATTCCAGTAAGACCAATGCCTCTCACCTGCCTAATCCAGTGTTCCAGTACATGCAAAAGCTCTTCTCATCCACAATGCTAGCAAGACATGAAAACAGTGGCCTACGGACTCAAGAGCTTTATATGATGTGGTGCATGCTTAATGCCATTCCGGTAAACTTTGCTGCTCTTTTCCTCATCCAGTGTCAGCGTCAAATAGCTTCCCGCATGGGCACAATTTGTGTTGGGGATTTGATCACCCCAATTGATGTAATGTTGGACATCAATTTGTCCAACTACCAAAGTGTGCCTAGCCCACAGTCTCTCAACATGGAGCACCTCTGAAATGTAAAGTTTGTGAACTCCACCTCCGCGTCATTTGACTTCTTGTTGACAAACAAGCGTCAATTCCCTCTTCTAAATCCGGTCTTAACCGATGTGTCTACTTATGATGAGCATGAGAATTGGTTGATGGATACTCCGGCCCACCTTACCTTGATCACCACATCTGAAGGAACGCCTCGAAGGGCACCTAGGGTGGATGACGCTGGAGGCTCCACCTCATAGGCTCAGCCGAGGGGAAATAGACGCAACAGAGAGGATGTCCAGGAGGATCGCTTTAGCACATTAGAGGGCTTGATGACTGACATGGCGACCAGCATGGGGAACATGAGGGTGGATATGAATTCCCGGTTTGGCGACATGCGCACTGAGGTAGATATGCGCCTTACAGGTATGCAAGAGAGCTTTGATACCAGATTTACCAGCTTGGAGGAAGAGATCGGGACCCGTTTCACGGGTATCAGTGCTGAGATCCAGGGATTGCAGGGGAGTTTCAATACTTTCCAGTCTAGCATGGAGAACATGATGGGCCAGTGGCTTGGACAGGGATCGTCTCATCCACGACCGCCATAGATGCCCCAGTACCAGCACTACCCTCCTTACCCTTATCCTCCGTATCCGTATCCACCATATCAGTCGCCATCTGTCTCCACCCCGCGCCGCCCTCCCACTGAAGATTAAAGAGTCTACCCCTCAATTTCGATCCCACTATCTTTCCACTCAAACTTGTCATTTCCTTGGAATGGAACAAGTTTGGGAGAGGGAGTGTGAAGTGGTGACCGGTAATCGCCCTTTTTCTGCTTTTAGTAAACACTTTTATTTTAGTTTATTTAGATATTTGGATAACTATTATTTAATTAGGATTTGATATTTGAATTTAGTATTTTATGTTGGTTTGTATGGATTTATTTGATCTTTAGGATCATCTTTATTTCAATATTTGGGTTTATAATAAATGCTTGGATTAGGCTTTAATCGTGTGTGGTAATTTTTTCTTGCTTCAGCTTGTGTTTGCCTTGCTTAATTTGGTGATGGAAACAGGGAATGATAGACATAGGAAATCATGGCGAGCCTATGATGATTTATTTTGTGTTTATGCGAAAATTTTGAAAAAAATGCATGCAAGAGATAGAGTGATAAGCCGAAATATCACTCGAATAAAAATTGTGGAAATTTGGCTTGATTCCTAGTCACTTGTCAGATTTGGGCTTGATTGTATTCTTTCAAGTGTGTTTCGTCAAGAATATTTGCATCTCTAGAACTTGCTTGATGATTTTCATTTATTCTATTTGTGCTTAAAACTTGAAGATGACCTCAGGTGGTTCTTGTCGAAAATTTTGAGCCTTATTTATTCATTCCTTTGAAATTTATCCTTGTTAGCCCCGTTGAGCCTTTGGTGATTGATTTTTATTGAATAGCCCGGGGTAGAGGGAATTTAAGGAATAAAGGAATTGTCATATCAAAAACCGTGGGTAGCAAAATTCGGATAGAAAAAAATGTGAAACATGTTTAAGCCTTGGATTGTGAAGCTCAAAGTCTCCCCTTGAAATGAAAAAAATGGGAATCATTAGAGTCGTAATGTAGAATTAAATTGAAAAAAAAATGAATTTAATGCCGACTCTAGTTCCTTGTGAAAGAATGTGTGAACAAATGTCTTAGAGGGAATGAATTAGAAGAAAAAGAAGGCTAAGGATCATCCGTCTTTTGCTTAAGCTTGCTCATTTTGTGTGACATGGGTAGAAGAAAATTCTTAGTTTTGCTAAGTTTGGAATGCTAGTAGGATGTGGGAAAGGACTTGGAGTCACTCTTGCCTAAAATTTTCCTTCCCGTCCAAAGAGCCGAACACTACAACCCTGAAGACCTATGTGATTCTTGTTTAGAGCACATTGGTGAATCATGTTGAGTTATTTTGTAAGCTTATGGTGGTATGCTTTTATTTCTTGAAGTTGAGTGAAAATGTGCCCCTTATCTCCATGTGTGAAGATAATTGTGATATGAATTGCCTTTCAAAGAGAGTGGTCATTTTTCTCATGATTTTGCTCTTATGATATGAAGCTTTGATCTCGTTCTTTGCATATGGGTTTTTGATTGAAAAAGCTGAGGTATTAGTGGCTATGTTTTTCCTTTTTGTCTTGATCTCCTCTTGTTATATCCAAATGCTTGTTTGAGGACAAACAAGAGTTCAAGTTTGGGGGAGTTGACATACTCGTATTTTAGACCTAATCCGAGCATTATTTCGTATGTTTCTATCATGTTTTAGTATGTTTAGTAATCGTTTAGGGTAATATTAGTTGCTATTTAGAATAAGTGTTGCTAACACCATTAATTTAGAAAAAAGGGTAAAATGAGCAATCCAAGGCCCAAGAGTCGAGAAAGGATGAGATGGAGTGTCGAAGTGCATATCGGGAGAAGATAGAAGAGATCGGGAAGCTGAATCGGATGGAGGAGAAAACACGAAGGCCAAGTCAAAGCCGAGACACCGAGCGCCGGCTGCAATGCAGCACGACCCGGAGCCGGAGGTGCGACCGGGGCTCGGTGTCCGCGATGTAATTTCCGGCGCCTGCAATGTGGCCTGACCTGGGGCCTCTCCCACCCGAGTCGCGCCCTCTTACGCGCGGCGCGACCGAGCCCGTGCCACGTCCTTGTGTCACACTTCCGAGATTTTCGGTTTTTGCTTTATTTTTCACCTTATCTTCCCCCACCTTGTATATATTGCTACCTTAGTTCGAAAATGGGGAACCCAACTTCATATTTTTCCATTTTTAGAGAGAGAAAGAGTGTTTAGCTTTGGAATTTTGGGATCTTGAAGAACAAGAGTTATCTTGAAGAATTTTAATACAAGTTTTTGGGTTTTTTCTCCTCTTTACTTATGTTTCTCTTTTATGTGATTTATTCTTCTATTATGCTTATGGATAGCTAAATTTTTAGGCATCTATGGTTTTGAGATTTGGTTTTGGATATGTGAATCAAATATGGGTTTATACTTGATTTTCCAATTTTTCATCATAAATTAATGTTATGCTTGAATCTATGCTTGGATTGGTCATTCTAGAATAGAAATTTATGTGTTATTAGATTTGAGAAAACTAATTATACGTGGGTAATTGATTTATGATCCCAATTTGGGATGAGATTGAGAAATTAGTGTTAAATTGATGTTTTATTGGTTGATTGAGTTTAATCTAGATTAAATTACAATTGAGCCTTAGAGATAGGGGAGTTGTGTTTAATTTAAAATGTCTTGGTTGCTTGAGAAAGGGCTTAGGCTATATATGTTATCAATTGTTGTTTGATTGGAAATTTATGTATGAATCCCTTATTTGAAGATTGTATCCTTACCAATGATTGATTCCCTAGAGCCATTTTTCCCTTAAGTGATTTTCGATTGGTTTTTATTCCCTTTTATTTCTCTTGTGTTGCTATTTTTGTTTCTCATTGCAAATCTTATTTTTCTAGTTAATTCTCCAACCAAATTCCGAATGGTTTGACTAGTGAAAATGTTCTATGTGATGGAACTTGTAGACTCGTTTATACAATTAATTCCTTGTGTTCGACCCGGTCTCCTATGCTCCGTATGTTCACTTGCATAATTGAGATTTGGTAAATTAAAGCTTGTGTTTGATTAAATTGTTGTGAAAGAAAAATCTCATCATAGAACTTTCCTAACTGAAATGTAATATATAGCCTTATAGGTTCGGGTTATGCCACCATTCTGAAAATGGACTATTTTTATGGACAGTATGTTTTCACTTTTAACAAACGTTAATGGAAAAGGAGTCAAATACACTACCGGCCGGTCATGTTTGCTCATAGGATCAAAATAAGTTTCTCAAGCATTTTTAAGTACTAACAAGTCCTTAAGGTTAATATTAACTGTTAGTATACGTACATGCCTCTCCCTACTAATTGTACTCCAAAATAACTCTATGATGATTTTTTTAAAATGAATTTGTTGTTGTTGTTGTTGTCATCATCATTATTAGATTTATAAAATATAAATAATAGAATATTATTATAATTTAATACAACCCAAATAAATAAACTATAATTTAAGAACAGAAAATGAAAGCACTAAAATTAAAAAAAAGTAAAAAAAACGTTAATCGTCTCGATGTTTAAAAAGAGAGTAATTTTGTCTAATAAAACAGCATCTAAATAACCCACATAACTAGGAAATGGCAAAATAAAGTTTATTTTATCTAATAAATAGTATTTAAATAAACTCAAAATAGAGCTTACTATTTAAAAGTATCTAAATAAATGAGAGAATCAATACAAGGAGATCTTCCTCATTGAGAGACGACTATCATATTCTGGATTGTCGTATCGATTTTATAGAGGTTGTTGTAGATAGTGATGTCGATGAAACTTAGGTAAATGCGTGAGGCCAATGAATCTATCTACGTAATTTATATTATAATAATCCACTGAACATTCCTACCGACCTAGTTTAGACCAACAAGCTACATAATTTGAAGCAGTCTAATGATAACGGTGAGAATCTGCAGCTATAGCTTGATGGTAACGTTGATGACGATCCCGATCCGATGAACGTGGGTTAGGCGCTGCACAATTTGTAGTTATCTCAACAATCACCAAGCATATATTTGGAACAATATCTTTGACATTATAATGAACGAATTCCATAATTTTGCTCCACTTGTCATAACAATTATCACTGAAGACAATGAAATCAAGTGTAAAGATTAATGCACAATTTTTTTAGTAAAAGCATCAATTCAAGAGTTCTAGGTTGCTACCTCTATCCGACTAGTTGATGAGCCAGTTTACTACTTGATCAAATTGATAGATTCAAATCAGACATATCCCAAATAAAATGTATAAATAAAAGAAAATATAGTGACAAACCTAAAAGTCCCATATATCACATGTCGATAACTCAGAGGACCGGAGCCTCATTAAAACCCATATGGAAAACCCAGAGTAGGCATAAGAACTACGTATAATACTTCAGGTGTTGCAATGTTCAAGTCAGACACAAGCTTGTTGATGGACTTTTAGTTCCAATATAAGTAAAAATTGTTCCAGAATGTCAATACAAAATGTAAAAAGTAAGAAAACATGAAACAAAATTATTTCTGAATGTCAGTAAAAAAATGTTATATAAGAAAACAAGAAAAAAAATACGTTGAAACTAAGGTGTTTTATGTTCAAACTAACAAAAGAATTTGTAAATTAATATCCACATATAAAATTACTTGAGATTAAAATTCATATACGTACATGGACAAAATCCACTTTATAATTCAGTTCTTTAACTCGAGACAAGACTAAAAAAATATGGCTAATATAAGACAATGAAATACCATTAAAACTTAAAGAGAAACATTCATTCCAAATATGATAAAAATACTCGTATAAGTGGGTGACTGAGCACATGTTTGTTTTCATTTCCATTCCACAATTTTTAATTTTAACTATATAAAATACTCAAAACATGAATTTTGTTTTGAATCATATATTATGACTGAAATAAGATCACAATTTAATATTCATCTCTTATATCTACCATAAAACATTATCACTTAATATCAACTACAAATTTTAATTAATTTTTTTTACTAAAAAATTATCAAACAAACATATTTTCATTAATAAAACTTATAATTATTGGTGAACATAATCAAACTGGAACAAAAAATAAAAATCAATCAAGTAAGAAATACAAAATTTGCATAAATTAGTGATTGATGTCATATTTGTTTTCATTTCATTACAATTTTTTTATATTTTTACTATACATAACATTCAAAAAATGTTTGCTTTTTGCTCATTTTAAAATTTTATTATAAATTAATTTCAATCATATATATCATTTATAACAATAATACATTATCGTTGAAATAAGACCCACATCAAAATAGTCATAACTAAGGGTGGACAAAACCAAAGCAGAACTGAAAAATCGATCCGGTAAGAAATGCAATGTCATGACGAAATGTCTAATTTGCCCATATCTCATGTAAAGGTGTTGCTCTACTTTTGCGCAAGCGCACATACATACGTACACATACACTTGATTGAAAGAATTCAATCAACTCATTTTCTAAAAAAATTTCATATTTCATGGATGGTTTTCAATCGATGCATTTACTAAAGGAATTTTATAAGGTTTGCTTTAAAAAATTTCCTCATTTCTACCATTTTCAGAATTTAAAATTTTATTTTTTTTCATTTTTTTTTCAGATTTCCAGTCTTCACAAATTCATCGGGTTTTGATATAAACATCATCTCTCATTTTTTAAAATTTTATTCATTTAACTTATGCATGAATTTTTCAGTATTTAACATTTCATTTCATTTTTATGTTATTTTTTTGCATCTTTCCAACTTTCACAAATTCATCATGTTTTGATATAAACAACGTCCTCTTTCAATTTGTAAAATTTTGTTCCTCTGATTTATGCGTGAATTTCTAGATTTAATTTATAATTGTTATCTCTTCATACATAGTTTTCTATTATCTTAATTTTCTACAATCATTCTCATCTAGTTATTATAAATTTAATCGGTCATCTTCTACTCCTTACTATAAATTTAATTTTTATCATCATTACAATAATATGCCAATTTTTATATAACTAAAATCTTATTATTTACAATTTATGTACATCTATTTACCATAGTATGTCTCATCTATTTCTTATCATAAATTTAATTTTGTAATGATATTTAATTGGTTTACTATCATTACAATATTATGCCAATTTATGTATTACTAAGTTCT
Source organism: Perilla frutescens (assembly GCA_026008535.1). NCBI lineage: Eukaryota > Viridiplantae > Streptophyta > Magnoliopsida > Lamiales > Lamiaceae > Perilla > Perilla frutescens. The sequence continues at coordinate 30,016,888 of BRKX01000017.1, read as the reverse complement.
TATTATTTACAATTTATGTATTATAATTTTTTTTACAATTTATGTACGATAAAACTATTTACAATAGTACGTCTATTATTGTCTCATTTACTAACTATTATAAATTTAATTTTTATCATCATTACAATAGTACATCAATTTATATATAACTAAATTCTTATTATTTACGATTTATATATTATATAAATTTAATATTTTACAATTTTTGTACAATTATTTACAATAGTGGTATGTTATTTATTATTTTACAAAACATCATGAATATGAATTAGTTTAATTTTCTCCGTACCTCTAACAATCCAACTTCAAAAGATGTCATTATTAATTGGGCTACAAGTCGGACCAACATTAAATTGTGAATAAAAGGTTTTTATATAAGGGGATTCTATATATAGCCATAATTTTACTCACTATAGCCCCAATATTTAAATAAAATAAAATAAATTATTTTATACCTATTTTGCCCTATAAACAGATAACATTCTATAACTCCATTATCTCGAACGACCCCACCCAAGCTTGTATAGCCTCTTCCTTTTCTTTTTGCCCTAGCAAACTGCAAACTTTTTTTTCTTAATCTTTCTTTTTTTTTTTCAATTCATTTTGTTTTTTTAATTTCACTCTTCTTTTTCAGTTCTAAACTCAACAAAATCAACTTCCTCAAAAAACAAATAAAAATGAAAAATAAAAAATATATTCAAGAAAAGTATTGTCCTCTTATAAATATATATATATATATAGGTATATTGTATATAACTGAAGTATGATTTGCAAGTGAAACATCAATAAAATTGGATGATACATGCAATAGAGATTCTAGATGAGCATATGTTGTAACCTTGAAAAGGAATGCCTTTTTGAGGAATATAATAAAATATTTTCTAATATGGATTTGAATAGGAGTTAGACCACTTATTTTTTATATGTTTATGTAAATGAAAGAGTTTTATTTTCATGTGATCCAATTGACGAGATGAATTGATTCATACCGAGACATTGATAACAAAAGTTATTGTTGACGAATCTCAAAAGATCATCAATTCAGTTTGAAAGAGAATAAGATATTGATTTGATTTTTCATTTTTATTTCATGTCTCAAATGAATTAAAAATTAAAATAATACGAGATGATGAATTGCATAGGCTCTTTTTAATGGAGTGGACTAGAAGAGAATTGAAGAAGAAGATTGAGGGAAGGCTATTCATTCCGCTGTGCGTGAAAAGAAGAACAGTTGGCAAATTGTTCCCTCTGATGTCCCAGACAGAACCAGGGACACTTTTATATGGTAGTTTCCATATATAAAAGATCTTGCGTGGATCCATTCGTGGAAGGTAAGATTTGTTCGATTGACTGCCTTGTGGAGTAGATACCGAGCTGCAGATAACCCTCCTATCCAAGAAAAGTATCTACACACGTTTGGGAAGATTACAGACCATCAATCCACTTATGGTATTGGCGACGAAGAAGATCGGTGACAATTGTGAAGTGAAGAATATAAGAAGGTCGATTCATTGTGCAATCGGTGGACGTTTTGTTTAGATTCTCGTGCATATTTTTTAGAGTCATTGTGGTTTGTGTCCTAAGTATTTTACTAGTAGTTGTTCCTTAAAATAGTTCAACGTGATAAACTAGTTTTGAGTGTTTTCGAGTGAAACACGTGAGGGGATTTTTAATCCATTTTTGTACGCAATCTCGGGAGAGATTGTAAGTTGAAGTCGTGGGTAACTAGAGGGAGTCTAGTGTCACGGTTGTAAGGGGATCTTACAGTTTTCGGCTAGCAAAAGAGTTCATGAAGAAGAACGGGTGTCATAAGGAGGGAGTCATGTATGTGTAAGATCTCAAATACACTTCATGAAGGAGTAACAGTCGAATCTTCAAGTTTGGGAGCAATCCCCCAAAGTAGGTTGATTAACCGAACTGGGTTACCAATCTCGTGCGTACTTTACTGCTTTTTAATTTATGTTCTTACTTCTGTCCCACACATATCGTAGAACAAACAATAGCAGTATTGATTAATAATTGTGTGCACGGATTATAGTTTTTCAATTGGCACCAGAGCAGGTCACCTTTCTTAAGGTGTGATCGTGGGTTTTTAATTCGTGTATTTTGTGTTGTTTTGCCGAGATGGACACAATGAAAGAAGGATCCTCGACGGTGAGACCTACGCTTCTGGATGGCAACAATTATACCTACTGGAAAGCTAGAATGACAGCTTTCATACGTTCGATTGATGAACGTGCCTCGAAGATGGTGACTGAAGGCTGGAAGCCTCCCACCAAGAAGGATGATAAAGGTAAAATGGTGCTGAAGCCGGAAGATGAATGGGAGGATGCCAACTACCATATCATGGGGGCTAAATGCTAAAGTCATGAACGAACATGAATGTCTTCAAGCTTATATCCACCTGCAATAAAGCTAAGGATGCGTGGGATATCTTGCAGACCACGTTTGAAGGAACAAGTAGTGTCCGTACCTCTCGAATGCAACTTCTTACCACCAGATTTAAGAACCTTCGGATGGATGAAGGTGAAAAACTTGCTAATTTCAACGCCAAGATTTGTGACATCGCTAATGAAAGCTTTGCCCTCGGAGATGCGATCTATGAAGAGAAACTTGTGCAAAAGGTTTTGTGGTCTTTGCCAAGAAGATTCGCATATAAAGTCACAACCATTGAAGAGGCCAAAGACGTGAGCAAGATGAAGTTACAGGAGCTGATGGGGTCCCTGCAAACATTTCAAATGGGGCTAACAAATGATAAGACAGTGCAGAAGAAAAGCATAGCTTTTCAGGCAGGTTCCAGTACTCATGTGCCAAACAATGTCCCTGACAAAAATGATCTTGCCGAGACAATTACTATGTTGTCTAAGAACTTCTCAAGATTTGCCAAACGATATGAGAAGTCTTCTCAAAATAATTCTGGCAAAAATAAGGTTTTTAAACCTCGAAGATCAAAAGATGAAGATTCAAATGAAGACAAACATAAAGATGTCAAGTGTAGAGAGTGCGGTGGTTTTGGTCACTACCAAGCCGAGTGTGTCAATACTCTAAAAGGAAGAACAAATCATACAGTTCTACCCTCAGTGAGAGTGATGATCCAGATGATAGCGGAAGTGATGAAGAATGTGTGAGCAATCATATTGCTTTCATGACATAGTCTGTCAAAGAAACTGTGTCTGAATCTGTTCTTGACAGACAGGATGAGAAGACTTCTGAATGCAGTGATGGCGAAGAATTTACTGAAGAATCTGCCATGAAAGCATATAAAAAACTACATACAAGTTGGATCATGGTGGTTCAGGCCAATGAAGGGCTGATGAAAGAAAATGTCGATCTCTTGAAAGAAAGAGATAATCTTGCCACTCGTCTCAAGGAAGCGCAAAATGACTTACTGCAGTTCAGAAACAACAGTCACTCTGACACTCTCAGACTGGTGAGCTTCAATATCTGAAGAAGCTTGTGAAGATGATAAACTCTAGATCATCTCAGCTGAATGAGATTCTTTCCAAGGGAAAGAGCCCTCAGGATCATTCGGGGCTCGGATTCAATGGTGGTCATACTTATGGCGGATTCTGTCAAGGACAGACCTCTGGAACAAAAGATTCTACAGTTCCAAAGTTGAGAGCTGAGCCAAAGAACAAGCAGCAGCAAAGGAAGTCTCCTAAAAAAACACGTTGTGTGTCATTATTGTGAGAAACCTGGTCACATTCGACCACATTGCAGAAACTTGATCAATGACCTCCGAAGGATGAAAAGAAGGGGTCTTGCAGAATCTGATCAGTTTCCCAGAAGAACTGTCCTAAACGGATCCAGGAACAACCACAGAAATTATGTGGTTCACACGGCCCTCAATATTCATGCAAAAAATAGCTGGTACTTTGATAGCGGATGCTCTAGGTATATGACCGATGATGCTAGCATACTGAGCAACATACAAAAAGATTGCTCATACCAAACTGTTACCTTTGGAGATAGTGTTAAAGGTAGAGTGTTTGGCCGTGGATGTCTAAATATGCATGGGATGCCCAACCTGGAGGACGTGCTGCTTGTAGAAGGACAGAAAGCTAATTTAATTAGCATTAGTCAGTTGTGTGACCAAGGTCTCTTGGTGTATTTCACTCGAGACAAATGTCTTGTCAAGAACAAAGAAAGTGTCATTCTGATGGATGTGGACAGATTGAGGGACAACTATTTTCTCCTTAATATGAAGGGGACTTGCTTCAGATCCTAGCTATGTGAAGCAGATTTATGGTACGAAAAACTTGGCCATATCAGTTTTTGAAACCTTCAAAGACTCATGAAGACTGAAGCGGTGATTGGTGTTCCAAAATTAAGCATTGATCGAGGGAAGGTATGCGGACCATGTCAAGTTGGAAAACAGATTCACACATCTCACAAATCTGTTAAAAAGATTATCACTTCAAATGCCTTGGAGCTGCTGCATATGGACTTAATGGGGTCTGTCCAAACTGAAAGCATTGGACGAAAGAAGTTCATATTTGTTTGTGTGGATGACTACACAAGATTCACATGGGTGGAATTCCTAAGAGATAAGAGAGAGAGACCTTCGAGACATTCAAGAAATTGTGTCTCAAACTTGAAGTGGAGAAAGGAACCAATGTTGTGAGAATAAGGAGTGATTATGGTCGTGAGTTTGAGAATATCTTCTTCCGGTATTTCTGTGAAGAAAGAGGAATCGGACAAGAGTTCTCAGCACCAAAAATACCTCAACAAAACAGTGTTATTGAGAAGAAAAATCGGACGCTTCAAGAGATGAGCCGAGTCATGATGAAGGCCAAATCTGTCCCTGACAACCTCTGGGCTGAAGCGGTGAATGCAGCTTGTCATGTCATTAATCGGGTGTACTTCAGACCCAAGACGAGAGTTACTCCCTACGAGTTGTGCAAAGGGAAAAATCCCAACCTAAAGTACTTTCATAGTTTTAGGAGTACTTGTTACATGTTGCCAGACCGATAGCAACTTGGCAAGTTTGATGTCAAATGAGACGAATGTATGTTTCTCGGGTACTCGATGAATAGTCGGGCCTACCGTGTTTTCAACAAAAGGACCAAGACTGTGATGGAGTCCATTAATATTGTTGTTGATGATCTGGAAGAATCTGCCGCCCAAATTGATGAGGAAAGCATTGATGCTACTATCTATGTTCCAGCATCTGTTCCAGATAGTTCGGAACACAGTATGCCGACAGAAGTAAGTAGCGAGAAACTGGATGCTCCTAAACTTTCAAAAGGTGTTCAGAAGAATCACTCTACATTTGATATCATTGGTGATATGAGTGAAAGAGTTCGAACAAGAGGTGTTCGAAAAAACTATCGTGAATTGATAGCTAATGTGTGTTACACCTCAACTGTGGAGCCCAAAAATGTGAAAGAAGCATTGCAAGATGAGCGATGGATTCAAGCCATGCAAGAAGAGCTTTTGCAATTTGAAAGAAATAAAGTATGGGATCTTGTTCCATGTCTTGAAGAGGTTAATGTTATCGGCACAAAATGGATCTTCAAAAATAAAACTGATGAAGAATGGAACATAACCAGAAATAAGGCAAGACTTGTTGCCCAAGGTTATTCCCAAGTTGAAGGAGTGGATTTCGACGAGACTTTTGCTCCAGTTACTCGTCTTGAATCAGTTTATTTGCTCCTTGCTATGGCCGCTTGTATGAAGTTCAAATTATTCCAAATGGACGTGAAGAGTGCCTTCTTGAATGGGTACTTGTCTGGAGACGTATTTGTTAGCTAACCTAAAGGCTTTAAAGACCCTCACCATCTGGAGTATGTGGTACAAACTGAAAAAAGCCCTCTATGGCCTCAAACAAGCTCCTCGAGCTTGGTACGAACGGCTAACCAAGTTCCTTATGAAGAAAGGATATGTTCGTGGTGGAGCTGATTGAACTCTCTTCATCAAGAGAGAAAAATCTGATGTAATCATCGTCCAGATTTATGTCGATGATATTGTCTTTAGATCTGTCTCCAACAGAATGGTGGACGAGTTTGTGAAGGACATGACTTCTGAATTCGAAATGAGTCTTGTAGGTGAATTGGCCTACTTTTTGGGGTTTCAAGTGAAGCAAAAAGATGATAGAATCTTTGTGTCTCAAACAAAGTATACGAGGAACTTCATCAACAAGTTTGGATTGGATAGTTGCAGCCCGAAAAGAACACTGATGAGGACTTCCTCAAAGATATCAAAAGATGAAGCTGGTGTTTCTATTGAGCAAACCTTGTACCGGAGTATGATTGGCGGTCTGCTCTACCTTACAGCAAGTAGGCCAGACATTTGCTATAGTATGGGAGTTTGTACTTTGTACCAATCTGATCCTAAAGAAAGTCATAAAAGGTACTGCTGAGTTGAGACTTTGGTTTTCCTATGATACAAACCCTAGTTTGGTAGGGTTTTGCGATGCAGATTGGGTTGGTTGTACTAAAGATCGGAAGAGTACTTCTGGAGGATGTTTCTTCCTTGGAAACAACGTGGTTTCATGGTTCAGTAAGAAACAGAATTTGATCTCTTTATCTACTGCTGAAGACGAATATATTGCGGCTGGAAGTTGTTGTACTCAACTTCTCTGGATGAAGCAAATGTTGCTTGACTATGGTGTGCCACAATCTGTCCTTATCATATACTGTGACAACATGAGTGCTATAAATATTTTGAAGAATCCTGTCCAGCACTCACGAACAAAACACATCGATATTCGTCATCATTTCATCCGTGAGCTTGTTGAAGATGGATCACTTGTGATTGAATATGTTGGCATTGATGGCCAATTTGCGGATATCTTTACAAAAGCACTTGGAACTGCAAGGTTTGAAACACTTAGATCCTTTTTGGGTCTTTGTGTTCTTTGAACTTCTCCTCTGCGAGAAGCCTCTCTATACTGTCTTGGTCAGTCATGTGTGTACAGAGAGAGTAAAATGACCAAGTTGATGTGGTTGATGCAGTGTGTGCCAAAGTATGTCTCAGACAGATGTTGGGACAGTTTGAACGGTTATTTTTCAACGGCTAGTGGATCCTTGTTTCCCGCGCCGAGTTTGGTTCCACTTCCTAAGAACAAGCAGAAGGGTGTTGTTTATGGGATGTAACAGTTATGAGAATTTCCTTTTTGAATTCTCAAATTAAGGGCATAAGTTTACTGTTCAAAAGTTTATTAAGGCAACGAGATTTTTTTCAAAAATTCTCTCTCCTCAAAGCCCTTCTCTCTTGAACTTTCTACTTGCAAGAGTCTTCCTCCTCAGTTTACAATGGCGGACAAATTTGAATCAACTAAGCCTTCTCAGTTCAAGAAGTTGAAAATCTCTACGCAGGACTTGTGGCGAAAGTTGGGAGAACTTTCAAAGCCACTGGTGTTTGCTCTGTTTGGGTCCTCTGCCCCTACCTTGGAAACGCAAATTGAAGTCGTTCCATATGTCTCTATTTCTGTGCCGTTGTCTGTGGCACCTTCTGTGGAAGCAGTCATTAGATCTGTGTCTGAGATAGATCAAGTATCTTTACCCTCTCCTAGGGTTTCTGATGTTCCTCCCTCGTCGCCTCTAGAGACCATTGAATCAATGGATGCCCTGATCGCCTCTGATGTTGGTGAAGAGTCTGCATCAATTGAGAAATTTGTTGTATCTCTTGATGCTTTGAAGTTTGTACAAGAACCATCTATTCTTGCTGCCGCTCCGGTGTTTAGTGACACACCCATTGTCACTGTTCAAGTTCCCCTAGGTGAAGTGTCACATGTTGCTACGGATGAAACCCTTGATCAAGGTCAAGGTGAAGAAGGTGTTGATATCTCCTTCCTCGATGAAGATTCTCCTGTTCCTGAGGCTGCTTCTGTCCTTCCTCAACCAAATCACAAGGCTACCTCATCCAAAACCCGCGGGACCAAACGCAAGTTGGAGTTGAGAGATGTTCCAGTCACCCCTCCGGTGTCTGATGATGAAGACGACACGTCTATCACCAATTTGAAATCGAAGGTGTTGGCGAAAGTTGCTGCGAAGAAGGAGCCTCCTTCTAAAACCCCCAAATCTAAGAAAGTTGCTGCCAAGAAAGGGTTTTCATCCAAACCCCCCCAAAATCGATAAAGTCTTCTGGGAAAAAGGCTTCGGCTAAGAAGCATGTTGTTGTTTCTACTCACCGTGTTACACGGAGTCTGTCTGAGCAGAGGATGGGGTTGGTGTCGGGTCGTTGTCGCCCGCTGATGAAGCAAACCAGAGCACCTTTTTCCTCTGATGATGAAGCAGAGGATGTCTCTAAAACTGTCCCGGACAGATCTGAGTCTGAATCTGAAGCCTATGATTCGAGTAAGTTTCTCTCTGCCTTTCACCAAAGTCAGTTTAAGTTGGTTGTGGGTCACTCTCTTATGTCTGAGCGAAAGTTGATTAAAGCTGATGTTGAGGGTACTGGAGTTGTTGAAATTTTGCATGATTTAAGGTTAGAGAAGTCTGTCTATACTGCACCGCCTTTTGTTGCTGCTGTTGTGTATGAGTTTTATATAAATTTATCTAAATCCATTCGTTATGCGTCTGATGAGCATGTTTTTGCTGTATTTGTGCAGGGTCATTGGATTCCTTTTTCACCGTCTGTGATTAATGCTTATTTGGGTCGTGAGCATGTGGTTGCTCCTGCCCCTGTGTTTGAGTTGGATGAGGTTGCTACCGAATTGACTGGAGGCAGTCGTTGTGCTTGGCCATCGGGCCGCTCTTTGATGGCGTCGAATTTAAGCGTGAAGTATTCTTTACTTCATAAGATTGTTGTTTGTAATTGGATCCCAAGCACACACAACTCCACGATTGGGAAGCCCTTGGGGTTGTTGATGTTTAAGGTTGGAACTCGGGTGGAGTTCAACCTTGGTCAGCTCATCTTTGAGCATGTTGTGGCTCATGCCGAGTCCTCCCGGGTTCAACAGCCAATTGGATTCCCAGGGATGATTTTCAATTTGATCATGGATGTGCACAATGTGGTGTGTGCGGAAGATGTTTATGAGCCTGAGGCACAACCTCTTATTATCAGTCAAAAGTTGTTCTCATCCCAGCATGCCCAGGATATTCCTGCCAGAGAAGAAGCTGGTGGCTCTGGATCTGTGCTACCATCTATCCCTCACAGATCTGCTCCTGTTGATGATGCAGATGATGATGATGATGATGCCTCCCCGCATTGACAGTTTTTGCCATTTTTGGCAACAATTAAGGGGGTGAAGAAGAGGACGGAGTTTGGAAGATAGGGGGAGTGAAAGCCCTACTGCTGCCTGCTGTTGAGAAGAGCTTATGTGCTATTTGTTTTTATTTTGCTGAACAATTTTATTTTGGGAAGTATGTTTTCCCATTTTGTTTCTGTTGGTCTGTACTTATTCTGACCCATCAGACAATGTAGTATTAACTGCGAAACCATTGTTCGTGATGTTGAAGACACTCCCAGATCAGACTCAGGGGGAGTGGGCTTGGAACTGTTCCACACAATTTGTGAATATATCGGTTGCTTTGATATATTTTGATCTACGAAGTTGATTCAAGTGTTGTGCAGATTATGATGATAATTATCGACCATAAACACCAAAGAGGGAGATTATTAGTGCCACAGTTATGCACTAAGAGATTGTGTTGTTTTGTTGGCGAGATATGTTCGACAATGTGTGCTTGAGTTTGTCCCTAAAGCTATTCATTCCGCTGTGCGTGAAAAGAAGAACAGTTGGCAAATTGTTCCCTCTGATGTCCCAGACAGAACTAGGGACACTTTTATATGGCAGTTTCCATATATAGAAGATCTTGCGTGGATCCGTTCATGGAAGGTAAGATTCGTTCGATTAACTGCCTTGTGGAGTAGATACCGAACTGCAGATAACCCTCATGTCCAAGAAAAGTATCTACACACGTTTGGGAAGATTACAGACCATCAATCCACTTATGGTATTGGCGACGAAGAAGATCGGTGACAATTGTGAAGTGAAGAATATAAGAAGGCCGATTCATTGTGCAATCGGTGGACGTTTTGTTTAGATTCTCGTGCATATTTTTGAGAGTCATTGTGGTTTGTATCCCAAGTATTTTACTAGTAGTTGTTCCTTAAAACAGTTCAACGTGATAAACTAGTTTTGAGTGTTTTCGAGTGAAACACGTAAGAGGATTTTTAATCTATTTTTGTACGCAATCTCGGGAGAGATTGTAAGTTGAAGTCGTGGGTAACTAGAGGGAGTCTAGTGTCACGGTTGTAAGGGGATCTTACAGTTTTCAGCTAGCAAAAGAGTTCATGAAGAAGAACGGGTGTCATAAGGAGGGAGTCATGTATGTGTAAGATCTCAAATACACTTCATGAAGGAGTAACAGTCGAATCTTCAAGTTTGGGAGCAATCCCCCCATAGTAGGTTGATTAACCGAACTGGGTTACCAATCTCGTGCGTACTTTACTACTTTTTAATTTATGTTCTTACTTCTGTCCCACACATATCGTAGAACAAACAATAGCAGTATTGATTAACAATTGTGTGCATGGATTATAGTTTTTCACAAGGGAATAATAGTATCTCCATTGCATACTAATTAAATATTCTGGTCATCAGAACTTCAATAGAAAAATAAATTTTCTTAAAAAGAAAAGCGAAAACATACACACACATAAATATCCACAATATAAGAAATCATGTGTCCCCCAACAAATTTGGAGAAAAGAGAAGCTTAATTTATATATATCATAATCATACTATAGAAATTGTATAAGCACAAATGTTCGAAAATGATTCATTTAATATCCACAAAATCTGCAGAGATTGAAGAATATGTAAATAATTTATAATCTTAAGTTATAAATTTCATATAATGTATTTAAAGATTGAATAGTATAAAACAAATGATAAAAGAGGAGAAGATGAATTAAAAATACAATATAAAAATAAAAATAAAAATTTAATATGAAATTAACAATATTTCAATTAGCATCATCTTATAACATACTTAAACATATGGAAAACAAATGATTCCAAAACAATTTTAATATATTCAAATTGTTATACAACATACATAACCAGCTGAATTTGTAGATAAGTAAAAAATTGAAGTCTGATAAATAATTTTATTTTACATTTTACAAACCCAATGACCAAATCACATCTATATAAGCAGCCCCAAAATCAAATTAATCCCATCAACATCGATATGTTGCATACAGTCAATCGAGAAATTGAAACAGATTTTGATCTCATAAATCTGAATTCTATCCACGCCATAATTATATATTCATATCTTTCATCAAAAAATCTAGAGGAAAACGTAAAGCAAAAAAAAATTAAATTTTCAGATTTCATGTCAAAGTTTTAAAATCTGCAAGCAATTAGGTATTTATTTTTCAATATTATATAAAAACAAACCTTTTTGTAAAATAAATATAACCATTAAATAGAAAAATTAATCAATCATGAAAATTTAGAATACCTTGGGGAGTTTCCAAAATCTTCAATTATTTGTCATCTACAAATTTATTTGACTTGCGGCTTTCTGCTCTTTGAATTGATTGATTCATGTCTTGATCACCCTTCAACTGAAATATGGTGTTTTGGTCATCGAATGTTACAAATTTTGTCAATGTAGTGCATGAGAAAATAAGAATATTTTACACTAACCTATGGCTGGTAATGTCAAAACCTTCTTCAAAATTTTGGATTAAAGAATAATTCAATCATTCAATTCTATAAAGTTGATTAGAGATTGATTTACTCCACCGACATCACTTTTTTCTTGTGTTTGGATAGATTTTCAAGTTGAATTATTATCTCTCGGTTGTGAAGAAGACTGAAGATATATTATGAAGAAAAATAGAAACGGCTTGTATATTTTTAATTGACATGGGAGTGACAAACACAACATTTACAAATTATGATATGATATTTTTGATTTAGTACGAATGTTCATATAGCTAAAAATTTATGTTGAACTCCTTTCTTAATAACTCATGTGCCCATGATGCTGAAAAGGGAAAGTGGGGGTTAATCATTCGGTTATTGAGAATGTAACTGCATTTATAAAATTATAACGCTACAAAAATATTGGAAGTAATTCCAATAACTTCCGCTGATGATGAAGTTTTAAACTACATTTGGTAAATTACATAAATAGACATAAATTAGCGCAAATTTTAAATATAATAGAAACTGTGTTTTTATATATTATATAGATTGGCCAAACCGAATCACGACAAATCCATTCATTTTTATAATTATAATTATAATTATAATTATAATTTTATATACTAGGTGACATGCACAAACATATTTATTTATTTTACAAGTCAAGGTCAAGTTTAAGGTTGATAATCCAGCATGAAATTGAAGTACACTTTCCCTTATTATACTTGTACGTGATATGTAAGTTTTATATTGACATCCTTCGGATTAAATTATAATTGTCGTCGAACTTTATGTTTATGATGTCCTTTGGACAATTTTATGGCCGCATTCGAGCTTTATGTTATTTAGCTAATTTAGTTGATGATTTTAAAATGAAAAGAATGAGAAAGCAAAAGAAATGTGAGTGAGAAGAATATTTTCCATTTTTTATTTTGGCAAAAATTAATTACAATCTAAGGTCTATAATTATTTATAGCTAAATTAGTATTAAAGGCGGTTCCAACTAAGCTAAATATCTATCTATTGTTGCTGATGTGGAGGTAGTTGATGTGCATGTTTGTGTTGTGTTGTTTCACACGCCCCCGCTAGCTGGACGAAGATAGAGATGAGACCAAGCTTGATAATCATGCTATAGAAAATGGTTGGGGCAAGAGACTTGGTAAGAATATCTGCTAGTTACAACTCATATTTAATATGCAATCATTTAACAAGACCATCGAGGAACTTTTCACGAATGGTGTGATAGTCGACTTCAATGTATTCCGTTCTCTCATGAAAGGCAGGATTTGACGTAATATAAATAGATTCATTATTGTTGCAAAAGAGATGAACGAGTTTGAGACGTTTGATTCCAAAATCTTCAAGGGAGATTGTTCATACTATCTCACAGCATGCCTGCATCATTGCTCGATACTCTGCTTTGGCGGACGATCGGGCAATTATCTTTTGTTTCTTTGATTACCAAGAAATCAATAAAGAACCAAGAAACATGCAATAACCAGTGACAGATCTTCGGGTGTCAGGGCAGGCTGCCCAATCAGTGTCAGCAAAAACACTAAGCTCAAGGTTATTATTTTTGGAGAAGAAAATATCGATACTCATTGATCATTTAATGTAGCAAAGAATTTGGTGTGCTGCTGTTAGATGATGAGCACAAGGTTTAGCCAAGAATTGACTCAACTTATGCATTGAGAAACATATATCAGGCCTCATCAAGCAGAGATATAGTAGCCGACCAACCAATGAGCCGTCTGTATTATGATGGATCTTGTAGAGGTTCACTGCCATCTTGGGAAATCTGAGAACCAGACTCAATAGGTATTGAACATGGCTTACGTCTCAACAAGCATGCATCATTTAGCAAATCAAGGGCATATGTCCTTTGACAAAGAAAAATACTAGTAGCATTTCGTGCAATTTCAAGCCCCAAGAAATATTTAGCATCTCTCAGGTCTTTGTACTTGAAATGTTTTAAACTGAACTATGGTATTTCACAGTTGTTGGTGATCAACATATCATCCACATAGACTATTAAACCAAGAAAAAACATTATTATCTTTCTTGGTGAAGAATGAGTGGTTTGAGCTTGACTTTTGTAAGCCATTTGTTTCAAGCACATCAGTATAATTCAGAACCCATTGCCTTGATGCTAGCTTAAGGCCATAGAGAGATTTGTTCAACCGATAAACTAGACAAGATGAAGCATATGATGAAGAATAATACAACCCCCATATTGGAAAGGTCGGGAGAAAGATCCATATAGATTTCTTGAGTCAAATCACCGTGAAGAAAGGCATTATTGATATCCAAGTGAGATAATGACCGACCTTTGGCAGTTGTGACAGACAACATGAGTTTAACACTCACCAACTAACTTAGCAACAGGAGAAAAGGCGTCGAGAAGAAGACAACCCCTATACCGACTTGTTAAGTATAGCCCTTAGCAACAAGCCGAGCTTCGTAGCACTCAATGGAGCTATCATCATGAAACTTGGTGCGATAAACCTACTTACAACCAACAGTAGAATTTTCAGTAGGTAAAGAAATGAGAGTCCCAAGTGTTATTCTGGGTGAGAGGGTCTAATTCAGCACATATATAATCTTGCCATTGGGGAATTTGGGAGGCTTCTGAAAAAGAAGTGGGTTCGGTGACTGGCCACTATTTTATTAGCATTAAAACAACCGCAAGTGTACGGTGTAATTGTAATACGTAGTGAGCAAGAGTATCGTATCCACAATGATTGTATGGCAAATAATATTGTGAGTACTAATACATAGACACCTTATTAATATCTAGATACGCAAATAATAAAAGAAGGAACAAGTAAATAAATACTTCAAAAACATAAACACAATCAACGTAAATAAAACAATTATGAAAATAATGGATTCTAGAGGAGAGTTCATACAATGGTTTTTAGGACAGATTTATTGACTATTTAACCTTATTTAATTTATAAATGGTGGAAAATCACTTAACTGTTATCAGACTGTTCTCACGAAGATATATCATAACATAGAAATAATGAACATGTACTTCACTGCGGTCGGTTCTTCACACACGTCATTACTCACACTCAAGTACCTTAGACTTAAATTCATATGCAACACTTGTTCACTTGGTCAGTCCTTCCAAGCATCACATAAAATTATTAATCTATTTTATCCCATCAATTAGTCAGTCACGACTAGAATTTTTCAATTAATTAACTTGTATATATATGTTGCTGCAGTTCAACATATACATGAGAAATCCAAACTAGAAAACTAAATACCCGATGATAATCGGAAAACATATATCAATAAATCAAACCATGAAATCCAATGTACTTACAAACCAAAGAATCCAATAAAACTATTTCCTAGACATAATTAAATCGAAGAAATAAAACAGAAACATGATAAATAAAATAATGTTCAACACTATAAAGAATCCGGCGTCTTCAGTCTTGTTGTAGCCTCCGGAGTCTCCGTTGTGCCTCCATAATTATGTTCACCTTGATACGTTTTATGTTCTTCAACTGGACTGTGTTGGACGACTTTTCTAATAAGTAGAGGGGTATTTATATTGTTGGAGGGAATCCTAGGATTAAAACGAAACCCAAAGTGGAGAAAAGTCTTGAAAATCCCGAACTAGGTCCGTCCGGGTCGAATGGCTGGATTGACCTTCGGGTCGACCCGACCATGTGTAAAATAAGCCATCTGGGTCGACTGGTGGGTCAGGGTCGACCTTGCGCACGGGCTTCACTAAAACGGCCCGTTCTCACTTGTTTCTCGTTCGATTGAGCCGATTCAACTTCTAGTGGGTTTTGCTCTTCAAATCCAATTGGGCCTTTGGACCGGATTTGAAGAGCCAATTCTCACTAGAATTAGTCGAATCCGGTCCAAAGGCCCAATTGGTCCCTCCTTTGGATTATATTGAATTATTTTCATCAATTCTAGTGGGTTTTGCTCTTCAAATCCGGTCCAAAGGCCCAATTGGTCCCTCCTTTGGCTCTCCAATCACATACTTGATCATTTTGCATCAAATAATCATCAAATTCACCACTATTACTGCAAAACTCACAAATACATCAAAATACCAAATGATAACATAATGAGCATAAAAGCTATGAAAATCATACAACTTATCAACTTAAACATCATCAATTCATATCTAAAAGTTGTGTAAAATACACAGTTGTCAGTGACAGATGAGAGGGAGTGAATGAAAGAGTGATAAGAAGAAGAAAGAAAGGCATATGAGAGATGATCACTGAGAGGATAAGGAGTCGAATCAGTAATATTGCCACACACATAGTCATTGAGATGAGAATGAAATCATACCGGACACCCAGAAGAAGTGTGAGATTGAACATGGGACAAGGGACAAGGGTGTAGGATTAGGAGGAGAATGCGAAAATTCATCAAAAGAGAATCAAGGAAAGAAGGGGCAAGAGGTTGAGTGGAAAGAGGGAACTCATTCTCATAAAACACAACATGCAGACTAACTATAACTTGATTACTATATAAATCAAGAAGTTTGTAACCTTTATAGTTAGAAGGATATCCAACAAACACACATTTATGAGCACGGGGAGAAAACTTTGTATGATCACAGGTTAAAGTGGAAACAAAACACAAACAACCAAAAGATTTCAAGTGAGTATAAGAAGGCTCTTTACCAAGAAGAGTGGCATAAGGAGTGAAGTTATGTAAAATAGAGGAAGGTATGCAATTGATAAAGTAAGAGGCAGTGAGCACACATTCACCCCAATAGACAAGAGACAAATGAGTTTGGAAGAATAAATTGCGGACAACATTGAGCAAGTGTTGATGTTTACGTTCAACACGTGCATTTTGTTAGGGAGTTTCAACATAGAAGTGCTGAATAAGAATGCCAAATTTAGCACATAGAGCAGGAATAGAGAATTCATGCCCATTATCAGAGTGCAACACCTTTATGATCTTGTTGAATTGAGTGAGAATGGTATGGGAAAAAGTAGTGAGAACACCCATAACCTCAGATTTATGTTGGAGCAAGTAAGTCTAGACAAAACGAGAATGATCATCCACTATAGTCAAGAAATACTTGTAACATTTAGTAGTACAAGGAGTAAAAGTCCCCAAACATCACTGTACATAAGATCAAATATACTTATAGCATGAGAAGAGGATAAATGGAAAGATAGTCATTTTTGTTTAGCTAAGGGACAAATCATACAAGAAAGAGGTACAAGAAGTTGAAGTTTACCATCTGAAAGATGACCTAGTCTAGAATGCCATACATCATAAGAAACAAAAAGATGAATAGCAAAAGAAGGTACAGACTCAGTGATAAAAAAAAATGTATAGATTGTGTTATTGGTTACCCATCCCAATCTGCTGCATCGTGGAAATGTCCTGAATGAAAAAGGAATGAGCAAGAAAATTAACCTGACAATGATTAGCAAGGGTTAAAGCACTAACACAGATGAGATTATAAAAAAAACTAAGAACATAGAGAACATTGTGTAGGACAAGAGTGCGAGAAAGCTAGACAGTACCAACACGAGCAACTTGAATGGATTGGCCATTAGGGAGATGTACCAAACAATTCGTAGTAAGTTTAGAGGAATAGAAAAGATGCAAAGAACAACATAAATGATGTGTAGCACCTATATCAACTAACCATACACAAATGGAAGAAAGAGACGATCCAATAAAGAAGAAGTAGTGGATGTACCATTGAAAGGAGGTGTAGTGTCGAGCAGTTGAATAGAAGGAGCAAAGGACAGTATCTGAGTTTGAAGAAGAGTTATCAGTTGATTACATTGATCAGGAGTGAGAGAAGAAACAGCATTCCCATGGCAGATGGCTGATGTCTAGAATCAGTAGCAGAAGTAGCAGAATCAGACATATAACCAGTTTGGTTCACACTTCTTTTGTCCACAGATTGGCTAGAATTAGGAGTAAACTTTCCACTATTTTTTCCATATATCCAGGAGAAAAACCATGTAGCTTGTAGCATCTATCAACTCTGTGATTAGTTTTTCCACAATGTGAACAGAGAAACTTATCTCTGCCTTTTCCAAAACCAGAGTTACTTCCGCTTGCTCACTAGCAGCTAATAGAGAGGTTTGTGCATGAGAAATTCCAATCATGCGCTGTCATTCCTTTTGGAGAATAAAAGCGAACACACTAGAGATTGTATGCTATGGCTTAAGGGAGATAATTTGCGATCGGATCTGAGAAAAAGACTCATTCAAACCGACTAAGAACTGCATGATGTATTCTCTTTTCTGGTGGGACTGCCACTTCCTAGTACTATTGCATGTACACTTAGCTCCACAATCACACCAACTAACCGATTGGTAATCCTTATATTCATCTCAAATTACACGCAACCAAGTGTAGTATGAGTTCACATCATTAGATCCTTGACGTAGAGACATAAGATCTTGCTTAAGTTGATAGATGCGTGCGACATCTCCTTGACAAAATGATCACGAAGATCATTCCAAATTGACTGAGCAGTAGTGAGATAAAGCAAACTAGAACAGATTTCAGGAACAACTAAGTTCCGCAACCAAGATACAACCATGCTATTTGCTCGAATCCAATACTGGAGCAGAGGATCACCAATTTGTGGTTGCTCGAGAGATTCATCACTAAATCTGACCTTGTTTTTTACCGTGAGCAACGATTTACTCCAATTATTGTAGTTTGATCCACTTAACTGAGCTGAAACCAAGAGTAATCCAGGATGATCTCCATTATGAAGATAGAGAAGATTAGTGATATCTTCCAAATAGCTAGAATACTTCTTTGTTGCGATTTCCTTGAACCATGATTTGCAGGAAATTTGCCAAAAAAAAAAATCGGAGAATCGAGTTGATCGGAAGAGTGGTCGGAGATTTTAGGTGGAAATCGAAGGTCTTACAGAAAGATTTCCAAAAAAAAAACCATTTAGATCTGGATGAAAGACAGCAGAAACTTTTTGCTTTGATACCATAAAATGAAAAGAATGAGAAAGCAAAAGAAGCGTGAGTGAGAAGAATATTTCGCATTCTTTATTTCAGCAAAATTAGTTACAATCTGAAGTCTACAACTATTTATAGCTAAATTAATAATAAAGGTGGTGCCAACTAAGCTAAATATCTATATATTGTTCATGACGTGGAGGCAGCTGATGTGCATGTTTGTGTTGTATTGTCTCACAGATTTCAAAACTGAAATGTTATAGGTTAATCGAGTTCTGCTATTGTTCTTAATGTACTAGTTTTATTGACCAATTATGTCTTTACTCTTAAGAAATGTTATTTGTTATATGTGAAAAAAAGGAATTAAAAAAACATATTTATTAAAGATCCATAGCTACCAAATTGGAGGTTTCTATCTTCAATCAAATTGATCGAAGCGGTTCTAAAGTACATTAAAAGTTAAAGCCACACATTTGCTTTCAATTTATATAAGGTGGATAAGTGACAATAGGACTTTTTAGCCACTCAAAACTTTAAAAAACTTTATTTAGCCACCAATTTTTATATATTATTTTTTATCCAAATTTACAATAATAGCCTTAGGTCCCTTAAAAAATAATTATATAGAAATTGATTTTCTCTCTCTTTCTCTCAAAAAAACACGTCTCTCTCTCACTTCTCTCAGAGATCTGCGCTCTCGTCTCTCTCTCTTTCTTTTCTCTCAACAAATCTCCAAATCTGCACTCTCGTCACCATCTCCCTCAAACAGATCCATGTCAAGGCCGTTGCCGTCTCCATCTCCCTCAAACTGCCGTCGTTGTCTCCCTCAATATTGTCGTCGCCGTCTCCCTTTAAAATTTTTCCAAAGGAATTGGGTATAAATTGTTCACTCTCTGGTGTACTATGTTTTGCTATAGTTTTCTATCATATTTTCGGTCTCAATATTGAACAATGTTACATTGTTAGTTGTAGATTCAGTTTCAATTATATTTTGAAAAATGTCAAATGAAGAAAATGTGAGATTGTATTTGATGTTTTGCAAAAAAGTGAGAATTTGATTGTATTTGGTTGTAGATTCAGTTTCAATTGTATTTCTTGTTGAAAAAGTGAGAATTTCATGTTTTGCAAAAAAAATAAAAAATTCTGGGCTCGTGTTTATCTCTGCGCGCATAGCCGAGCGCGTCGTTCCAGCGCGCGAGAGTAGCTGTGGGTGAGAAATGGAAGTGCGCGCGCGACATGCAGGCGAGAGAGGGAAGTGCGCGGCGACATGCGCGCGCAGGGGTTGCATTCTACAGGCGGAATTCAAGTTGATAAAGAAGGCGACGATGGCCTTCTTCTTCGTGACGACTCCATTAGGAATCATGCTGGGAATAGCAGTGTGTTACAAAGAAAACAGCCCTCGCGAGTTGATGACGGAGGATTTGCTCAACACATCCTTTGCCGGGCTGTTGATCTATATGGCGTTGGTCGATTTGTTGGCGGCCGATTTCATGGGAGCCAAGATGCAGGGTAGTGTCAAGCTCCTGCTCAAGTCATTCATGGCTGGACTTTTAGGAGCCGGAGGAATGTCTATCATGGCTATGTGGGCTTGAAATTCAAATATATATTCCATCTTTCAATCCAATCCTCAATTTTCATTTGTTGCATTTGCTCTATCTTTTTCGTTCAAGCCATCCATTTCAACTCCATATTTCATTCTTTATGTTTACGAGAAAAAGCAATTGTTATTTAATTAGGGAGCGTTTGGTATCCATATACCAGTATATCAGATATCAAATATGGGTATGGATATCAGATATCAGGTATGGGTATCAGATTGATATCTGATATCTGTGTTTAGAATGAACTTTTCTTATATGAGATTTTTAAAAAATAAAGTTAACTTTTAAGTGAAACATAATAATAATAATAATAATAATAATAATAATAATAATAATAATAATAATAATAATAATAATAATAATAATAATAATAATGATGATGATGATGGTTTTCTAGCATACCAAATTATACCAACATTTCAACTTATCAACATTAGATCATCCTAATATACAAAAAAAAAATCTTCTAAAATATTAAGGATGAATGAATGTTTGATAGATAAGCTACGCAAAAGCTCCCAAAAAATACATCATCAAAATGAATTTGCAATCACAAGTAAAAAAATATATATATTTCCATCCTAGCAACAATCTTCTTTTACCTCTTATGTTACACCCCACGAAGCCTAACTATGAGCCTTTCCACGTACAATTTCTTCCACTCATCATTTGGACAACTATAGAATGCATCAAGCTCACTTGAGTTCCTCGAGAGATAGCTAGTAGCATCAATTGCATCAACTTGAGAAACTCCCTCTATCATAGCAACTTCGGATAATAAATTTTTCTTTTGTTCCACTATTTCTTTTTCACGCTTTTGAGCTTCTTTCCAAGTATCAGCAATGGTACCTATATGATCTTTGATTGTATCTATAGCAATCACAAGCTTATCATTGGATACAAGAGGGCTTTTACCTTTCTTTTGCCTCTTCCGTGGTGGTTGTGTTTGCAATTCAGTGACATCCGAGTCCTCTAGATCATTTTCTAGATCAATGATCAATGCATTCATTGTTCATGTTGTTGATGCTATCATTTATATCTTCAGACCTACTCCCATCTGCTCGATCTGCATCATATATAATTTGTAACTTTTCAAATAGTGGGAATGCACTCTTCCACAAACCCTTGGCTCGAGGATGCCCCTAAGAAACATATAATTTTAAGTTAGTGAAAATAAATTTAAATAATCAATTAAGTAAATATGCAAGCATTCACTTACCGCACAAAATTCATCAAAACATTGTCTCTCGCATTGAACCATCTTATTTTTATCATCCCATTGAAACCCGGATGACTTGAGCATATCACTAATAATCGTATACTTCTCTTTCAAAAATTTAATCTTTGATTCAACTTGTGAAGCCTTCAACCCACATTCAGCAAACTTGTTTTTCATCTTTTCTGCTAAGCATTGATGAAATCCATTCTTGAAACCACCCTCACACTTCCATCGAGGATCAAGTTTTAGCTCCAGTATAAAATCCAACAATGTTTCCTCTTCTAAGGAACTCCACTTCCTCTTGTTCTTCCCACGTCCAGCAACTTGACTTGAATTATTCATCCTAAAAATATTGAAAATTTCATATATAATACGTGCTCAAAATATTGTTAATTTCATATGTAATTCATGCTCAATCATTATTAATTCTTCTCCAATTCCTCCACCTCATTACTATATTTCCTTCCTCTGTAAACGCCACAAGAGCGAATATCATTAGCTCACATCCAAATATCTCTGTTAATTTTCTTTCTAACGAAATAGTTTCAGCATTATATATAGCTGAACAACTGATATCCTCCCATCAAAATTTTAAAATATTCTCTCATGTAATAAAAGTAGTGTCCCAAATCTCAAAGCTATAACCGCATTCACTTAGCTTAATTTTTTAATTGTCATGGTTTCTCACTGTTCTGTGAACAACAAACGCAACTATAAATACAAAGCATAGAACTTTGTCATGGGGTAACAATAAATAGGATGCTTCGCTCAAAATTTGCAAACAATTTATCATAAATCAAAGCTCAAATCGACACTACAATACTTAGGATTATCACACCAAAATTCAAACTCGTAATAATAAAATTATAGAAAGACGATTGTGATTAAGAATGAAAGTAAAAATACTCACAGCCCGAAAATTTGGACCGATTGGATGCTGCGACAAGCCTGGCAGAAGAGAAACGACGTATTATATATGAAATTCAGAATCTTTTACCTTGAAATTGAAGCGGGTGAACTACTACTGAAACAAGATTTTTGAAGATGCGAACAATTTTCCCAGAAAAAGCATGAAGAATTTAGGCTATGGAATTTGGGGAAGAGAAGAAAAAGAGAAACGAGGGTTTTTCTGAATGAGATATGAATTATACCGGTGCAAATATTGGTATATCAGATATGTTAAAAGTGGGGATATGAGTATATCAAAGATATCAATTTGATATCCATATACTAATATACCAAACACATGGTATGGGTATGGGCCATTTTGATACCCATACCTGATATACGTATATGGATACCAAACGTCCCCTAATATATTTAATTAATGATATCATGATATTTGGTATCTATTGTATATATGATTTTGTGTTGTTTTTGTATATTATTATTTTATGTGTATATATATTATGCCTCACCAATAAGTCAATCACAATTGCAACATAGTGTCCCTTTTCTTAATTTTATTCACCATGCACGCGCGGCCCAGCGCGCATCCGTGAGCGTAAGGCGCTTCACCCGCGCGCGGACTTGCGCGCCAGTGTCAGCGCGTAGCAAAGAACAATTCGGCGCGCAGGTATGAACGGTTTTTTTTCCACAGCTTCAAAAATTATTAAATGTGTATTATAAAACTAAGATTAAAAAATTACATTCAATATTCCATTCAAACATCCCAGAAATTATGCCTCTAATCTTTAAAATGCAAATATTGAATATTCAATTCCCCTTTCGTTGATATGTAGAGAGAGATGTAGAGAGAGATGGTGGAGAGAGAGATGTAGAGAGAGAAAGAGTGGGGAGGGAATGATAAATATTTTATCTTTTAAAAAAATAGGTGGAAGGGTATTTTAGTCCAAACTGGCTAAAATAATAATATTTAAAGATAGGTGGCTAAAAAAAGTTTTTTTTTTTTTTTCTCCAGGTGGTTAAAATAAAATTTGGCTCTAACGATTATTGTACAGAAAATAAGATATTAACTTTTACAGATGCTAACAACTCATTCGAGCTGGTTTGCCCGAGAGGTTAAGGGGGAAGACTTAAGATCTTCTGCACATAAGTGCGCATGGGTTCGAACCCCATAGCCAGCACAAATTTTATTTACAACTTTTTTATTATTTTTTTATGTTGCTATTGGCCAATTTTTTTATTTTTTTTTTATGTACGAAGATGAAACTGTGATTAATGTTGCTATTAGGCACTTTATTTTTTAATGTTGCTATTAGGCAATTAATTTTTTTTTATATTGCTATTATGCAAATCATCAACTAGGAAGATGAAACTGAGATAATTACTATCTGCACAGTGCACTAATTTATTATCCACCACATGCCCCGCGACTCTGGTCATATATTTCTCTTCTTCTTTTTTGTATATTATTGTTGGTAAATGCTTTATTAAATATGAATAAACCATTCATCGTTCATGTATTATTTACAAACTTTTCTGGTCAGACATCATCGAAAAAGATATTATGTGTTGTTTGCTTTTGCTTTTTATAACAAACTGACATTGAATCTGTTTTTCCTCTTGTTTGTGTAAATAATATTTGAAGTGCATTAAATCGCGTGGCATATAGTAGCTAAATTTCTTTCTTTTCAATTGGTTCCTTCCACTTAAATAAATTTTAACAAATAAAAGTATATAGATCGAACCAAATATAGCAAAAGGTCGAGGTTCGATTGAAATCGAGATAGTGGAAGCCCAATTCGGCCGAGGTCTATCCACCCTGCCTTGCCAACAATTAATTATATTATTGCCTTAAAGAACCATAACGCTGACATTAACAATATATGATATGTTTGAACTGAGTTTTCTTATTTGAGTTTTTTTTCTAAGGTAGGCTTGAGAGTTTTGGGGTCATATATACATTGCCCTCATTCTATCATTGATTCATTGTAATCCATACATAATAATATATCATCTCTTTCTAATTCGCTGTAGCAGCTAACACAATGTTAGCGAACCAATTTGTGTCTTTCTTGGATTTTCATTATAACATATACGATGTACATTATTCAGTACACACAAAATAAACTAGAATACCATGGCAAAAAATTGTTAGAAGAAAATTTATGCAACACACTTTATCTTAATCTTTCATTGACAACATGAAAATATCTGCCCTTGTATTTTCATTTCACTCAAATAAACTGAGTACTACCCAATTTTAACAAAATGTTTCATGCTTCGATTCTAGTAGGTCCAACATCTACCACCAATTATTTTTATTTTTTAACTTGTTTTTTTACACAAAATGTAGCCATAAAAAAAAAAGTGTACAGAGGAAATATAGAAATCTCACATTGCCCAGAAAGAATGACCTCTTAGAAATGGATTCGGGTAGTTTCAATTAAGCGAAAAAAAAGGCTTAGCAACATACAAATACAAATCAATATAATAGTATGCATCAATAACTGTCGTCTTTTGAAATATAAGAATTACAGAATGAGATACAAAAAAGGAAAAAAGAAAAGAGTTAATACTCATGAAAAACAGAACGAGAAGAAAAGAAAAAAAAAATACAGAAAATAAACACATTTGTATGCCATTATGGTCTACCTCTGACAGTAGACAAAGAATGAATAAGCTCCTACTTAATCCCCCCCTTTTTTTCTTTTTTTTGGCTCTTGCATCTTCTGCCACTCAACGCGTTAACAACTGAAGCCCAGCCGATAAATCCTCTAAGGTGATCGTAAGTAAAGAATCTGTGTCTATGCATTCAAAATCAATCCTCAAATCCAGATTCTCTCTAGCATTTACTAGCATTGGATCTACTAGACCTCCATTCATCTCCTTGCGCTGTTTTTCAGTGGTTTCTCGTTCTATCATTGCCGCGATAGCCTCTACACTGCATGAAGGATGCAAGTTAAATCCATACAAGAGACTGTCTTCACCCTGATTCGACATTTTAAGATGAAGAATCTTGGCCAGATCTTCAGAACTGAAGTCATCGAAGTGGAAAAACTTTGTCACCCTCCTGCAGAAGCCTTCGTTTGAAGCTATTACGCGCTTCATTGGTTCACTATACCCAGCAAATATAACTACTACTTTTCCACTGTCCATGACAGACATGATCTCCTCTAATGCTTCTAATCCATAATCTTTATCATCTGACTTTTGCATTGGTATTAAGCGATATGCTTCATCTACAAACAGAATGCCACCCTCAGCTTCTTGAATCTATAGAAGTTTATCATGTTAGTAAGTTTAAAAGGTGAATAGTCAATTTATACATATGGGTATTCGAATTATACAAAAATTACAAATTTTAGATGTAAAAGGCCTTACCTTTCTTCTTGTCTTTGGACCTGTATGCCCGACAAATTCTCCAACCAAATCTGTTCGTTGCACTTCTGTTACCTTATCTGTTGGAAGTATGCCCACCATGTACAGTAGTTTCCCAAGGACTCGGGCTACCATAGTTTTACCTGTAAGAGAATATCAACAAGATCAATTCTAAAATATTAACTAATGTGTGAACGACAACCAAAACCAGTGTTATACTGTTATCATAATCACGGACCAGTGAGTGAACCAGTCCTCTGGCGGTTGACAGCTCAACTAGTCGGGACCGGTTCAGCTGGAGGTTTGACCATTTTACTATACTATGTGTTAGCATACTAAGTAAATATATATTTTTTTTACGTAGTATTATTTTTTTACGTAGTATTAGTGGTCCATATGACAATAAACAACTAATTATACAACATGAATATACTTATTTTCCTTTGAAAATCACCAAAAAGTTGCAATCTGATCACAAAATCTCAAGCAATAGCTAGATATTTAATAAACAATATAGAAGAAAAAAGAGCTGAATCGATATTCCATCACATACTCCACAGGTTTCACATCCTTGATGTTTGAAACTGCTATATTCACACTTTGATTCATTTTTCCCCATAATGATAAAATGTTTGAAGTATAATTCTCCAGTTTCATTTCAATAGTGAAGGGCCAATCAAAGACAAAGCTTTCTTCTCTCTCTTTTCCCCTATTCTTTCTTTTTCCCCCTGAAAATAACTAAATAAGTACCCGGTTCTAATGGGTTCCGGACTTCCGAGTTGTCCAGTTAACCGGAAACCTTCTCGTTCCCCGTTACCAGTGGTTCAAACAAAATATGGTCATATCACCTATTGGACCAGACCAAGTGCCGGCTCCCAGTCTGGTTCAGTTTTGAAAACCAAGATCAAAAACATATGTTACACAGAAATTGTACAACATGATACAACAACATGCAAATTTTGCACAACTAACCAACCCAACAAAAGAGTAATTCAAGAGAACAGTTGGTTACCTGTTCCGGGATTTCCAAGAAATGCCATATGAGGCGGTCTTCTGGCTCCAACTTTAAGTCCAAGGGCTCGTCGCCTCTCATCCAAAAGCATTCCCTTCGCCCATTTACGAAGTTGTAGTTTAAGCGCATCTAAGCCCACTACATTTGATAATTCATTTTCAAGTGCATCCATCTTGGCTTTGGTCTCGCTGCATGCTTCAATGGCTCTTCGTTTTCGCTGCTCTTCAAGATGTCGGACGAGAAGATCCCGCAATTTCTCATTACCTGGGCCTTGTGACAGATGATTCAAGGGAGTCATTCCCTCCTGCACTTGAGGGTGCTTAGAGTAAGCATCAACCAAGAGAATACAATAAAGAGTGCAACGAAATATTCAAAAGAGACCATAAGCAATGAAATATTTTAACAAGATCATACATTATCTTCAGCGCTACAATTGGCATTATACTCGAGCAGTGTATTAACAGTTGAACAATCTTCAGCTCGAAGCGAGTGCCAGACAGAAAGATGTAAAGGAGTCATTCCATTCTGCCAGACAAATTGGACAAAATGAGGCGAGAAGACATTGGCAACCTGAGACAAAATAAAGGTTGAAAAAGACATATTAAGAAGATAAACTCACATTTGCTTTGGCCTCGACAAAAGCACCACGAGAAAGGAGCAACCTTGCAGCTTCATTACACCCATTCTTTGCTGCCATATGCAATGGAGTTTCTCCATACTTTCCAATTGATAAGATGAAGGTGCATAATGGGAGTCAATAAAAAATGTTTCACTTCTTGAAGAAAGTAGAAAAACAATGCAGATTAAAATACTTTTGATATACCATATTCTTGGCCTCCAATTCCACTTTCTCGGGCCCTCGCCAATCAAGAAGTAATTTCACAATCTCAATGTTGTTGTAACCAGCAGACACGTGAAGGGGTGTCTGTGCCATCTGTGTGACAGAAAATTGGAGGACTTCAACAAACAAAGATAGTTATTCTATAAAAATATTATAGCTGAATAAGTAAAACATATTCTGGCATAATTTTCTTGAGAGATGGAAATGACAGAGCTAGCTCTCTTCAATCCCTGGGATGCAATTCATCAATCACAATCTCTAATCTGTAAGTTGATTATCATATCTTGCTTTGAGATTCACACTTTCTGCTTAAAGCTCGAGACTAAGAGTTTGGGAAGTGGTTGTATTTTATATTATTTGTTACCTCAGAGCAGCTCTGCTAAAACTTTAGCTAGGAAAAATATACCTTGACCAGAACATTCAAAATTCAGTACATCAATCATTCTATACATTCAAGAGATATTCTATATTCTATATTCTGCTCTTTTGGTAGGGCATGTGTTCAACAAAATTAAGAGGGAGGCTAATAAATGCATCAACAACTTATTAGATAAATGAATATAGTGGAAATATTTACTTCCTTTGTTTCATGAAATCAGAAGTAAGAGAGATAAAAAAAATAGAGTTACTTATCCAATCATGATATATCAAGATATAAAAGAAAATTCAAGAAAAAAATTAGTCGGGCAAGAAATAATATCCAAAAGATAAACACTTCATTTGTCACTCTGCCAAGTATAAATTACTAAACATCTTCAGCTAAACAATGAAAATATTCAGTGCTGAACTGCTTAAAACCCTAATTATCCTCTAAAAGGCAACAAAACTTGTGGAACCAATTAATTCCAAGACACAACCACCTGAATAAAGTCACCTGAGCATAGAAGAGGGCTCCTTGTACTCCTATAGTTATGCTTGTACGATTTTCAGGAAGTACCAAATTAAATCCTGCATTATTTTTATCTGCCTACGACATTCATTTGGAGGATATTCGTATTTATCATCAATTCATTTTCCAATTTTCAGAACAATGTCAATTATATTTTACACGTGTTTTTTAAGCTCCGGACTCTTGATATCTAATTAAAAGGACCTAATTCAAGTGAATCGAACAATTTGACAAAAGAAGCATGCCCTGGAAATTAGTCTCTCTAGAATAACTAATAGAATGTAAATTCAATTCAATAACATTATATTCATGGATACCACTAGACAGATAAAAAAACTACGAAAGGAAAGAAAGAGATGAGGATCTTACAACAGGGTTCTTATCATTGAGAAGAGAAGGGTTGTTGAGAAGCAACCTCTGGAATGCATTGATATCTCCAGACTGTGCAAAGCCATGGATTGTGGTAGGCTTCAAAGATCTGGGGCGTTGATCCTTCATTTTCTGCATCTCTATGATGATTTTTTGAGTCAAAATGTCTACATATTGATTGTAGGACATAGTTGTTAATGCTAAAACGATGCAAAATTTCACATTATTCATAGACATATATAGTGTAATTCCCCGTTCTGGTGTGTTATACCAATAATCTAATGTATGTACTTCTTCAAAGTCATTGCTTTAAGATACACAACACTTTTTACTGCTTGCTGAAAAGTATTGAAAACTGAAATTATGTACTAAAAGGCTCAAATTTACCCAAATAGACATACTCAAATATAATTTCTGTAGGAAAACACATTATGCAGCTTAGTCTTAACATGCTGAATTCAGAAGCAACCTAACAAGTAAACAGGGACCATATCACCCATATGCATTATGCAATTACTCTGGAGTTTGCTGTTCCTAGTCTTCCAGACAAATTTGTAACTTATAACCTATAAAACATTACCTGTGTAATTGTCACATAATCCCTTGGAAATTGCAGGTCAGCAATAGGTTTACAACCTCCTAGTTCTTTTAAAGATTGGTTGCATGTGCATTGAAGTTTTGAGATTTATTACCTTTTCATATGAATATTCCAACATGACATTTTGTCCAAACCATTGGCCACAAAATCAGAATTTTGAACACATAAACCAACGGAAACATTATAAACTAGCTAGCTGTACTCCACAACAAACAAATCGAATCACAAAATAATGTATAAATCAATCTGAATTTTACAGTGAAAAGTTGGCTAGACACACGGAAGAATGAAAATGATAGGGAAAAAAAGAAAAGAAATAATCCATCATCAAATGCAATAAATGCCAGCTGTTAACATGAATGATTGCAAATCATGTTCAAATGAGAAGACATAATCAGTTGAACGAACACGATTCAATTCAGACAATAACGAAACTCCAAATGTTAACAATGGCTTCAATTTAAATGCGAAAAGAGGGAAAAAAAAGGATCAGAAAATGGGAGGTGAACCTGCAATTTGAGTTGGAAAAAACCCTGGATCCAATTCTCAGGTTTCGATCCCTAGATTTTGGTGGCAGAGGCGACGCCGGGTACAACAATTATCTGTTGCCCCTTCGCCTCGGTCGGAGATGGATCTGGTATTCTGAGGGCGTTTCCTTCTTGAGTGGCAGAGAAAGAAAGAGAATATGAGATACGTGTATATATATATATATATATATATATATATAGAGAGAGAGAGAGAGAGAGAGAGAGAGAGAGAGAGAGACATACACACTCGCGCACACGCATTATAAAATGTCCTATTTTTGGTTTGTTTTGCAGGATTTCAATATTTATTTTTTTACTTCTTCAAAAAAAAAATACATCCTAATATTCATTATTCATGTAGGGTGATTAAACCAGCCCACCTGTCCTGAGTGAGTATAATACGAAAATTATAGGAACAATTAAAAACCTAATTTTGATTTAAGATTTTATATCTCCCAAAACTTTCAGCTTCACTTGATATTGAATTGTGCCCACTTTCTAATTTGGTCACCATTAGGCCATATAAAAAACACTACTTTAAAAGGCAAACTATCTAATTTTAAATCTGATATTAAAAAAAGGGTTAAATCCTGTCATTTATCTTCATTATCTTATAATTGAGTTCGAATTTAGAAAATAAATTTGTAAGAAAGAGAGTGAATGTTGCGAAAGTTTGTAAATGTGCGGGTCGGGAAACTAGGTTTTTGATGCTATGCGTGTAATAACTAATAACCTAGTTGAAATAAACTAAGCAATACAGAAGAAGAAGAAGAAGAATGATAATTAAGTAATTTAATTATTTTATTAATATGTGTATCATTAGAATCATATTTACACATTAATCAGAAGAAATAATAATTCTAAAATAATCTATAATTATTTTATGTTTTTCAGAGGTGGTCACGCTTTCTATGTTTCTTGAGATTTGTTCTAATTGGTATTCAATAAATATTTATGTACTAAAACATTCAATTATGTTGTCAATTGAGATGTAATCCTTCCATCTCATTCACATAGGTTGATTGAATTTTTTATTAGAATTAAAAAAAAATATTGAAAAAAATAATTAAATAAGTAAACTTCATAATATATCATATTTATTTATTTGAAAATTAATTAATCTTAAATATAAACATATTAAATAGGGGTATCCGGCTATGTATTGATAAATTAACTAAATTTATATAGAAACTAGTCTCTATATTGGGACATTTAAAAAAAAATTTATATGAATGAGACGGAAGGAATAATTAGACGGGGATATCCGTGAAGTATTTCTAAAGTTAAATAAAATCTAGCTCGACTTCCACTCCCAGAAACCAAATAACCTCTTCTTACCCAAGAAAAACAATATTTGTAGCTATCACCATCAAGTTTAAGTCGAGAATAATGTTGCTGAATGTCTTCAAGCAAAGTTGTAATCGCTCATGCCTCTCTGTCATCCAATTTCACAGTAATTATTTTAGTGTAAATATGCAAGTTGAATATATATATATATATATATATATATATATGCATATGGGAAATAATTGATCCAATAATGACTTATATGACACTAATCATGTGTGAGCCGTGTGTGTGTGTGTGTGTGTGTGTGAGAGAGAGAGAGAGAGGTATTTTTAATTAGATCGACTTTTTTTACTCACACATGACCTGTAGTATTAAAGAGATTCGAATTGGCTCGATTTTAGTGCAAGAGATTCAACATAGTGAATGTGTAAATACGGATATGATTTGTGATTTAAAAATAATCACAATATTATAAATCTAAAATATTATAATTATTTGTGCATCGCACAGGAGAAATGTTAGTTATATATGAAATACAAAGCCGATTAATTCATATTTATGAAATACAATTAACAGTAAGGACATAAAATCCTCTAGTCCACTTTTAATGTCCCACTATTATTTCCCCCAATAAAATTTAATATTTTAAAAATATTTATTACAAAAATAAATTTTATTATAGTATTACAAATCACAATCAACATTTATTGTTAAAAATTAAATTTTTCAAAAATTATATACCATATTTTTGAAATAATCAATCATAATAATCAATTATAGTAACTAAAAAATAAGAAATAAACATTAAAAAATAAATATAAAGCCTAATTGGGTGGAATAAACCCTAAATAATAATTATAAAATTAAACTAAGCCATAACAAATTGAAATTGAAGAAAAAAATTAATGAAAATTGAATAAAAATTAAAATGGGACACCAAATAGAATAGAAAAAAGTGAGATAGAGGATTTCATTTGGACAAAAGTGTCGGGAATTTGAGTTGATTTCGTATAGACCAAAGTAGATAAATATAAGAATAAAATACTATTATTATTATTGGATTGAATATTGAATCGGTTAACTAAGTGAGTCGCTCTTAAATCGATTGAATTGATCAGTTCGATCCAGTTTTGAAAACATCGCATAAGAAAGGGTCACCATTCTGGCTGACCGTAACAACGTCAATTCAATTTGGAAAAAATATTCAAATAGAATCCTAAATTATTTCGTGGATCCTAAATGAACACTTAAATTATTGTCATGCCCAGTTACACCTTTAAACTTTAAAAATTGAACCATTTTTTAACCTTTCTACCAATGGGCGTTAAATGTTCTTCTAAAATTTAAAACATGAATCAGCAGTTGTAGTTTCACAACTTAATTACTCAATTATACGCTATCGAAAAGTCAAATTGAACCCACTTCCAAACAATGAGGTCATTGGGCTTCAAAATCCATGCGTCAATTTGAAAATTCATCATCGAAATCTCGGCTCAAACTTCATAAGAATTAAGCTCAATTTGATTGTTCGACAACCGGCGACATGCACATGTTTAGAGGATGTAAATCTATATCTATATAATATATAATAACGATTACGCATCCGCAAATAGAAAATATTGATTTTCCCGCCTAAATATCATTTCCGAAACTAGAAATGAAATATTTATTAATTAATCAATGTATATATTAGATATTTAGTTAATTATATAATAATTAAATGTATTTATTCCAATAAAAAATCTGTCATTTATGTAAGGTATAAAACTATAAATGTACCATGATCCATATATGGTAAATATAATATAATATAATATGATAAACATGAAAATGGACATATCATTATACGTATATATTTAAAATAATTAAAAGTAATTAAAAATTAATTTTATAAAATTACATTAATTTGGCCCATGTATATGATATCAATATTTCCTATTTATGTAGTATATATTTTCCATGATTATCGGTGTTATATATTACTACCTCCGTTTCAAAATGTTTATTGTTTTGTTTTTTTTTATCTGGAATTAAGAATTAATTTTGTGGATAAATATACACATCCCTCATATATGCCATAAAATCTAATTCATCTAAATTTTCCTAAAAATAACAATATTTTCTCTCTCCATATATTTTTCTCTCTTCATATATTATAGGTAAGTTAGAATCAAGAAATCTTGTAGAATTTGAGAGGGTTAAAATTGGGAGTGAGGATGTCAAATTATATAAAACAACAAACATTTTGAAACAAAAAAAAAATCTAAAACAACAAACATTTTAAAACGGAGGTAGTAGTACACAGATTGCGTAAACTAGTCATGATTATATATGAAAAAAAAATTATTCTAGCTACATCAGTTAATTTACCGTGATTATATATTTCATCAAATATTTTAAGAATATATGATTGCACCAATAATCAAGATCTATATATCGAACAAATCCCAATTTTTCTCAGTTAATCAACTATTAAAATTTTCGTTAATCGTCTATGCATTCAAGATTTTTACATGACTGTGAATAACTCGTGTAGGTCCTGGGTAATCCTTTAAGTGTGTCTGCAATCACAAATTTGCCTCTTTTTTCTATCATCTCTCTCCAAAAACTCTTCATTCAATTCGATAAAAATATTATCGTTGCTGCTTCTTTTTTAATATACGTTTTAGTGTATGTGATATATGTACTATTGAACTTATGATTCCATATTTCTATTTATTGGTAGGCAATGAGTGCTTGGAGAAAGTTACGGAATATCTGAGTGGTCGACTATCCTTATTTGGATGAATACGAAAAATTCTCATTTGAATGTCTTCACCAAGGTTTGTTCTCCTTCATTATTGTCTGTTGTAATTGTGTGCTATGTGCTATGTACATTTACTGATTTCTATTTGAAAATCTTTCTGGATAATTTTTAAAAGATTTTTGAATTAAATTATGATTATTGGGTTTTATATTTTGTGATTCCAATTAGCAAACTCTATGGTGATTCCGGGCATATTTTATTGCACTTTACAAATAACTATGATATTGTTATGGAGGTTTAATTGGAAGGCAGTTATCAATAAGTGGGTTCGTTATCTTCTAATTTTTTTCTTTGTGCTTTTCTAAAAAATATATATTTTCATTGGTGCATTCATATTAATTTAATTTACTTTTTCAAGATATAAGGCATTACAAATTTTCTAATATTGAAATTGTTCTGCCTCTAAAAGAATAACAATTCTCAACTTATGTAAAGAAGTTAGAATTCTCTAATGAAATTGAAGCTTTTGTTGTACAAGAAATTTCAGTTTTTTTATTTATTTTGAAATGGCCAAATTTGGGATGGTTTCGAGAAAAGATTAATTCCAAATTTCCTTTTTTTTTTTGCCTTTTATCACTACACTTTGTGTATGGATTGATGTATCAATTCTTAAACAAAATTCCAATTTATATTAGTTGAAATATTTTGTTACTTTGATGTAGTATCAAAATTAAAGGCACAATTGTTTGAATTATTGGGACAAACTCACTCACTTTCATAAGTGTGTCTAGAGTCATTGCATTGATATCATCATATTACTCTGGAAGAAAGAAGAAAAAGAAAGGGGAAAAAATAAGTTATATTAATTAGTTGTATGCATGATTCGATTATTTTTTTTTCATTTGTGTTTTTTAACTTCTCAATTTATATTATTAATTAGGTATTGGAAAATCTTAATATGAAGAAGCATCCTGAACTAAGTAAATCATATGATAGAAAATAAAGTTGATCGAAGAAGTTTGGTGCATGTGTACCCGCGATTTTATGTGTTCAAGCTTTGTGTTCATTGCATTTCTCTCATACCAGTTCTCACATCGAATTTTATATATATGTTGTCCATTTGTCTTTTACATATATCGTATAATTAGTTCATTTTTCTACCAATAAGATCGATGCTGCATGAAGATTACACATTTTGCTATTGGTACAAATTTTGAATATTGAGGTCGAGGAAGATGACAATTGGGCAATGAGAAGTTGGATCCAAAATTATGTCCAGGGGTAAAGACAATTAGGAGGTGAATAGCATAATAGAATCGAATGGAATGAGAGTCTGAATCGAATGATAATTCTTATGATTGGTATGTCTAGCGAAATGAAATATCAATTTTTTATCTCATATAATGAATATTTTATGTACTTTCAAATTTTTCTTATAATTTAATAAAGTGCATGCAATAGCCAATAAATATCTACACATGCCTTCATTTATTTTTTTTATATTTCTAAACGTCATTTTTTCTTTTTTAGTATATGATTTTTTTTCTAATTTTTTAGCGAAGTATAATTTGCTTATTTTATTGAAAAACTTTATTCTAAAGTATTTAATTAATCAATATAAAATAATTTATATAAATTAATAAAAATATTTTTACTTCATATAATTTATTATTTCAATTTTTCATTTAAATATATTAAATTATATCTAATACATAATTATTTTATATTGTATTATAATATATTTTATGTTATATTTATTTTGGCATCACTTTCATTTTACTTCAACGAAATTATAAAAGCTATCAAAATTTGATTTTAACATATATTTTTAAATTATTTTTTGAAAATAAATAAATAATATAAAAATAATTATGAAATAATAATAATAAATTAATTACTCTAATTTTTTATTTATTTTTCTAAATATGATAAAATAATCTTATAAGACATGATTATGTATAGATGTATCATACATTATTATTATTATTTTGACCAATAAGAATAGCTAAACCCATTGGAGGTGAGTGGGATGGCTATTTCATTCCCCTTCCTTTGGGATTGAGATTCTTTCGAGAATGGTGATTTTTAATTTAATTCTTTAAATCATAACAATTGTCGGAATGAGAATGAGTATATGAATAATCATTCTATTCCATTTCATTTCACCATACCAATCACCTCCTAAATTTATATCGCAGATTGTTACTTATTTTGAAATGAAATTCTTTTATACTTTATATGAATGAACACGATTGATGGATGTCAATAGAGGAAAATGTTAATAAATGTTGAACATATGGATTGCAAATTTTGGAGGATATGCCAAATGTATGTGTTAAATATAAAAAATATATCACTATAATCAAAACAATGAATTGAATAATAAAAATTGACAATAAACTATATAATTAAACTTGTCTTTAGGATCAATACTTCAAAGATAATGTATATCAGTGAAAATATTATCATATTCACAAAATATAAAACTTTTGGTAAATGATTTGAAAGCGTAATTACTCTGAATTACAAATCAACTAATTTGATAAATTAAATTATGAAAAATATTGTTGAATGAAAATAAAATTTGTAGGGGGGTGGGGTTTGGGATTCAACAATGTCTCACCATTACAAGGTTATAAATATTACTAAGTTATATAACCTTGTGGTGAAAAATCATTTTAATACATATTGTCTTTCAAAAATATAATTGTTGGCAGTGTGTTAGATATGTGGTCTTCGTTGTTAAATAGTTAGGATATGAGGATCATTGTGTCATGAGTGATCTTACTTAAAAAATGATTGAGATTCAATTTTTGAGCAAAACATCATGTTGGATTCACACTTTTTGTACATATAGCTTCAATATTAATTCTTCTGATTGAATGAATAATTTTAATGGTGATTATATTTTAATAAAATGTTTAGTACGTGTATATCATCTCGTGCATCGCACGGGCGATGTACTAGTAATATATAATAACAACTCCGGATCCGTATATAGAAATTTTTTATTTTTCCGCTCATTTTCATCTTTCGAAAATAGAAATATAATATCATATTATGTATTATTCAATATTTATTTTTCATAATTATATATTTCCATAAATATTGGGTTATATATATTGCAAATCCATCATCATATATCTCCCAATTATGTTTACTATTATTTTGTTGATAATAATCATCTCCAAATCTAGGGATAATAAATAACAAAATATGCCAAGTAAATTAAAATCATTAATCTACGTCTAATTAGTGTAATTTAATAATAATAATAATAATATATTAATATAGAATACATATGTAGATATGATGTGTACGTGTCTTTGACCAGAATAAATGAATAATATGTTTGTGAAAATTAAGCTAAAATTTAATTATAGAATTATTATATTATATTATTATATATAGAAAGAAACATCAATTGATTTATGAGAATATAAGATGTGCGGTAACATATTTATATAATATATAATAACGACTCTGCATCCCAAAATAGAAAAATCTACGTTTCCCGCCTAAAAGACATCACTGCATTTGGAATTATAATATTAATATTAAGGGCAAATTTCATATTACTCCCCTATGTTTTCGCGAAAAATCAAAAAAACCCCATGTGTTAAAAAAATAGTCTTAAAACCCCCTCTGTTATGTATAATTCATCAAAAAGCTCCTTTTTAAGAAAGTGTATTACATTTGCTAAAAAAGAGTATATGATTCTTATTTTTACAATTTTTGTATTATTTTTTAAATATAATTAATTTTTTAAAATAGTAGTTTGACCAAATACTATAATTTTTAAATACTATAATACATATTTATATCTAAAAAAAATACGTAACATATGAAATTATCAAAATAGCTAAATATTAGTAGTATAACCAAATACTAAATTTTTTAAATGATATAAAATATATTTATCTATAACAAAAATTGTAAAAATAAGAATCACACACTCTTTTTTAGCAAATGTAATACACTTTCTCAAAAAAGGGGGCTTTTTTGATGAATTATACATAACAGAGGGGGTTTTAAGACTATTTTTTTAACACATAGGGCTTTTTAATTTTTCGCGAAAACACAGGGGAGTAATATGAAATTTGCCGTAATATTAATTACTTACTTAATTAAAAAGTCTCCAAGCCACAATTGAATATTTATGTGTGTTGAAAAATTATATTTTATGGAAGCAAATCTCCACTTTATATTGTATTGTATATCAAATGTCCGCTTAGATATTGTATTGTATATCAAATGTCTGCCTAGATACTGTATTGTAGATTATACTTTTTTTTTGTTTCTATAATATATGTTGTATTATTTTATGTATTGAAAATCTTGATACTTAATGAATTAACAATTTTGTTCCACAATTGAACTGATATTTTGGTCAATTAAATTCATGAATTTCGATTATGTATATCATAGTAATATAATATCCCCACCTTATAAAATAACACATAGATATAATGTAAAATTATGGTAATAATATCAATCAATCAATAATACAATCATTAATCTATATATTCATTGATTTGTGTTAATTATAGAATGCATTGCTTTAGGTGAAAAGTAGGAAAGTGATGCTACTATATATTCAACTGATGGATGATCTTCTTGAATTGATACGCACGTGCATCTTTTTCGTACTCTTAAGCCAACGAGTTTTGGATATGTTCGCTTAGCCTTATAACTTCTACAAAACAACTTTGTAAGAAATTTGTCACTCAATTTCTTTGACTAATATTATGATTTATTTATATTTATATTCAATACTCAAACTGTCTATATCAAACTCGATTTTCAAACTTTCATTGCATTTTATTGTGGTTTATAGTTTCTACAAAACAAATTTGTAAGAAATTTGTCACTCAATTTCTTTGACTAATATTATGATTTATTTATATTTATGTTCAATATTCATAATGTCTATATAAAACTCGATTTTCAGACTTTCATTGCATTTTATTGTGGTTTTTGGTTTTTACAATCTATTAAATTTGTATGTGCAGTTATGACCAAATTTGTCCATATATTATATTTTGTAGCAGGTACTACAAGTAGCATTTGAGAAATATTATTCACTTTTTTCAACTTCTTCGAACAAATCAAGCTATAGCCATGAATGAGTGCCCAAACTCAATTTGAGAGCATACGACCAACGCACATGGACACATTTTTTTTTCAACTTTGAACTAATTTCTCACAATTGTGAGATTTGTGTTCTCTTTATATTAGTTTTGTACCTTTATATCAATTTCCATGTAAATAGCAAAGAAACATATCACTTCATTCAATTGCAACATAGCCGGAATTTTTTTAAAAAAAATCTAAATAAGAGATATAGCAAACGAATGATATAGAATTTTTATTGTAGTTATTCTAATATTGTTTAAAATCCGGTGTAGTTTTGGTCTATCACTATAACATTTAATTTCTTTTTTCTTTTATTTACTTTGAATATTGTTGTCTCTAAAATATCACAGTCATGGTAATTAAGATGTATGTAATATTTATAACCAATAGTGAATTAATAAAATATTTTATATTTTTATCATACTAACATAGAAATAAATTGTAAAAAACTTGAATCGAATTTTGAAAATAAATAATTTTCTCTTAACCTATGCAATTTACCATTCAATTGATATATGCATATAGCTGAACCTTGAGATTCTAATTCTTTTTACATTTTTTTATTGTATTAACCGGAAGAAAACTAATGAAATAAAAACATCTCAATTATTATAGTGAAAATATCTACATTAATATCGTTGCTCAACTTCTACAATGAAATAATAAAATCTTAATTTATTATATGTTACTACATATATGATACATTTTCCACGCACATGTTTGGATTTAAAATTAATTAATTGCCATTTTTAACATTTAATTTATAAATATGTATTGATTGATTTTATTTATATATATAGATATATTAATCAATTTGTAACGATTAAGCCATATATAAGATGTGTGTAAAACCAATCAATCAATGTGTTTCTATAAATAATCCATCAATTACGATAATTATATGCCTAATAATAATTATTTGGACATATTACAATTAAGTTAAATACACACACACACACACACACACACCCCTTACATATAAGTGAGACGTTTATTGAAGAAATTCAAAATTAATTTTAACCATAAAATCGAAAATTAATTCCTATAAATTAACCCTAACATGCAACCCAAAAATAACAAACAACACTTTCCAAGTATAAGGATGTAGATTTGGTTCATCCAAAATTTGATTTTTTTTATATATTTTATATATACATGTAATAATCTATTAATAATAGTTCGAACTTCGGTTTAAAACAATCAATTTTGAACCAAAGCCGACTATCAAGCAAAATTATTTGATTCTAATTACTTACTCATGAAATCAACATTTAATTACATGCTTCACCAATATGATGCAAATCTCACTTGGATTAAAATTAAAAAACCTATTAAACACACAAAAAAAAATTGCAAGAATACAATCCACAAAGAAACACTTATCACAATACAATCTATGTAATTAAAGACAACCAATATAATCAAATATTTTAATTTTTATTTTTGAATAATAACCAAATGAATTAGATATGTAAATTAAGAAGTTTTATCTATTAATTCAAAACTTGAAAGGTATAAATAATCAATTTAGGACTTTAAAGATGAAATTTATCAATCTAATACAACAAAGATCATATATTTTGATTTTTTTCATTTTTAATTAATTTTATATTAATTTTTAATTAAAACTCATTTATTAATTATCTATTAAATTTATTAAAGGATTTATTAAATGATTTACATTATTTATTTTAACAAATGAGTACTAAAACGATAAATGTGATGGCTTAACCTTTGATTGGTAATGCATGCCCTCAATAATTGAATATCGTACATACACGGAGTTTGGCAAATTTAACTACCAAATTTAACTACCACTGATCATTTTAATTTTTTGATTTTACTTTAAAAGTTTAATATATATTATTGTAAATTAAATGTTTGTATAATTTTTAAAATTTGACAATGATAATTTCAGGTGTGAATCAATAAAGAATGTTATACACAAAGAAATGTTCCAAAATTTGCACCTTTTAAATTGTTATATTTATGTGTCATAATATTTTAACAAAATGTGTATATTTTAGTAATCATATATCATCTCACTGTACGATGATTGTTCACATGATTAAATTATTAAATATTACGAAATTTAAAAATATTATTTCAATCTTAATTTATTTATTTTTATCAATTAACAACGTTTATTTTTCCACTTAGAATGCTTTAAATATTGTGATTGATAGAAATATGGTGAGAGGCCTTGCCAGCGAACTTCCAAGGATTAATTTCTTTAATGATTAGACGAATAATTTTAAGAAGTATAATATTTTAATAAAATAAGATTAAACATATTAAATGTCCCAAACTGGTTAGATAAAGTGTCATGTGCTATTTTATTAAGTTGAGACAACCCTTCTCTTATAAGTCGATTTT
Organism: Perilla frutescens; assembly: GCA_026008535.1. Classification (NCBI taxonomy): domain Eukaryota; kingdom Viridiplantae; phylum Streptophyta; class Magnoliopsida; order Lamiales; family Lamiaceae; genus Perilla; species Perilla frutescens. Next base: position 29,975,448 of record BRKX01000017.1, on the reverse strand, counting down.
GTAATGACATATTAAACTCAATATCAATTTCTAATAAAATATACGAATCTCACCCGTGCATCTCACGGGCGAAATATTAGTATCATAATAAAAAGGTTTAACGGAGGAGGGTTTACTTGTACAAATTAATGAATTATTTTCTTAACTGGGCTTCAACAGGCCCAAAATTTATCCATTATATATTTCTACTAAAGGGGACCCTAACCCTAAAATTATTTCTGGAATATGTCTGCTACCGTTCTCTTTTATCTTCTCTCTCACAACTATTGATCTCTTTCTTTTTTGTAGACGCGATTGGTGAATTTTTCTCCTAGATTTACAAATTCATGCGTGTGTGTGTGTTTGTGTGTGATTATTTTTTGAACTTATCACAGTAAATTTATACCGAATGATTTGGTGGTCGAAAGAGGGGCCGTGATTACAAAGAGAGAGGGTTGAGTGGGATGGGTTGGTTTTCTCTCTCTAGAAATTGAAACCCCCATTAGAGAAGATTGAGATGAAGAATTGACGATTTAGGTGCCGCCCCCTTTCCGTCGAAAGGGCTGGCTATTTGGCGCCTTCTCTCTCTTCATTTTCATCTCTTTTTTTGTTTCTATTCCCACAATGAATATTTTTTCTCTAATTTACACTTGATATGAGCCCTATTTTCTCAATTTTCCTTTTCTTTTAATTATTTTAACTATTGTGAGTTTGAATCTTCCAGATGATTTTTTAGGCAGTAAAGATATTGAATTTGTTGTTCTACTCGGTGGCTACCAATTTTTTCGACTTTGATATATTTTATTGTAATTTGAATTCTTGACCCTGCAAGAGTTGACTCATTTGGCCATTTGGGAATACAATTCTAGTATAATATGCTGTGTTTATTACCATCAATTAAAGTAAAAAGCAAATGAAGAAAGATAAAACTAATGATGAGGATGATATTATAAATTGAAATAAATATTTGTTATAGGAAACATAATTACACATGAAGTGAGCGCATCAGTTGTATGGAATTACTCGATATAATCGCCAAAGAGATAGACTAAGGTTTAAAAATATCGCATATATACGTATACTATTAGAAAATGGAAATAATTTGAAGTATTCGGGACGGAAGTGGATTCATATTTTGAGTTTTTCTTTTACATGTTTTGGAATTTAGATTTACTTAAATAACATTAGTTGTGAAAATAAATTAGCTTAGAACTGAAGATTTTGAATTCAAATTACATCGGCACTATTAAGTGTGGGTTTGTCACACTTAATTTTTCAAGAGTGGTTTACGTGTGGTTCACACACTATTACCTATTGCACATGAGTGGAATTTACCGAGTGTACATCATCGGATAGTGGCTTCGGGTTACCCACGTCATCAAAAATAAATTAGCATTGTTCTTCCGAAAGTTAGTGTAATTTAAAATAGCTCGTTATTTCCCGGTGCATAACTTAATTGGTGTGAGAGTGAATTAGTTATCCATCTTGCAAGGGTGTGACGGTTAGAATAAAGTATTTATCTGTCTTACAAGGGCCACATTGTAGAAGTTTCAATCATTATTGACATAATGTATATATAAACTCTTAGTGCCCACTCACTAAGACACGTGTTGATTTTACTTGTCTACTTCATCATAGGAAAGAGCAAGTATTACACTTTCTATTTACCTCACAATTTCTACCTAATTAAATAAGATAGGTCTTGGTGATGAATTTGAAAGGGAGTTATGCGATGGAGATGAATGACCAATACTTTAGTTGGTTGTAAGATGACAAGATCCATAATTTAGCTAAAATTGATATGTTTCTGGCGGCGAATCCATCACCTAAGGAAGAAGGTTATGCATTATTATATGTGAAAATCCCTAACCTAAATTTCAAATTTGTCAACCCCAGTAATCTTCAATTTTATGAGTTTTATTTTTATTTTTTATATGATGATGCACTATTCCATTTGTTGGATGGCATGTTTATGTTAGGAATATTAATGATGATTTTGGTGACCTTCAATTTTATGAGAGGGATTTTGATATGATGGTGCATTATTCCATTTGGTGGATATCATGTTTATGTTAGGAATATTAATGATGAATGTTTTTATAAGGTAGTTAATTATTCACCATTTCATCTCTCTCTCTCTCTCTCTCTCTCGTCCAATCACATCATTCTCAAAGAAGCAATTTGAGTCAACTATTGTATTGCCTTTTTATTTTAATTTATACCGTGTTTTGCTTTAAATATTAACTACACTGTCTTCCTTCGAAATTTGATCAAATTATCAAACGAATTTTCTAAGTTTGTACAAGACAAACAATCCCCCTCTACTTAAAGAATTAGCTAAAGATTGAGTCTGGAATTGCATTTTATTCCACAAGTTTCGGGAGACATTGAGACTATATATATATAGTATTTAAAATAGAAAAATAATCAAGCATAATGAATTGTTAATCGACAACTGTAAATTTTTTTTATTATAAATCCTATAATTTGGTGGGAATGGGATGAACCTAATTAACAATGATAAAATTGAAAAATTGAACTGAAGAAAAATTAATATATAAATATGTGAATAAAAGAGATGGAAGCCGAGGGCCACACAATAATTAGATTTGAATTTGCAGCCACTGCATGCTTCATACATTTGAGTTTAATTTGTTGCACTTTTCTTTTCCCCTCAAAATAAAGTTGAGACAAACCATGCAAAAACTTTTCTGAATTCACTCTCTCAAGTCTCAAACATAAAAAAAAAAGGTATATATATAAAAAACAAAAAAAAAAAAAGAAGAAGAAGAAGAAGAAGAGAAAAAGGATAGCTAGATTGTAGTGTAGCTAGACTCTGAAATTCTTTCCGGTGAATGTCTGACCAAATTGCCAATTAGAAGGAACAATGTTCCAGGAGGTGGAACCACGGTGGTCGCTGGCCTTGACTCGGAAGGAGAGAGATTGGCCCACTAAAACGGAGTTGGATTGCCAATTTTGGCCCCAGTTACGACTCATTTGCATCCAATTAGTCCTGGAGCCCTTGACCCACACCTTAACCAGATCCCCGGCTCCAGCAACGTTCGAGATCAAAACCAAGTTGAAGTATCGGAAACCATTGATGGTGAACCTTATTCCTCCCTGCTTGTGGCATGCAACCCGGCGGTATGAAACCGGCACAATGCCGGCCCTGTACTCGGCGATCTTAAGGAACATGGGCATTGCAAGATCGAAATGGGGCCGGGGAGGGTTGCACCACCCGCCGTTGTCGTTGGGCAGGGCGTAGTTGGGCGGGCAGAAGTTGGTGGCGGTGATCAGGATTGATGGGCTACCCGGGTGGCACCACTGCGGCTCATCTCTGCACTTTATCTCGAAGCACGCGCCGCAGCTGAACCCGTTGTTGAACAGCGCCGTGCTCAGCGCCGCCGTGTTCACGCCGTATCCTTGGCTGTACAAGTTACCGTACCCGCAAGCACCCCCTGCACACCACCACGCACCATGTTATACATATTAATTATTTCATCAATACACACTCTAGCTGTGCCTGTGTCGGCTCGTGTTAATTAAGTTAATTTGAAATTTGAGTAATTTAGGCGTACCCATGGTCCCGGAGGCATCGCTGCCGCCGTAGAAAGTAGCGTGGGCGGTCTGCCAGCCGCCGCCGGAGTAAACTCCCGGAATTCTTGCTTCGACGTAGCTCGCCACTAGTAAAAGCAGACCGGCAATGCAAGTCAAACCCATTGGGGTGGTGGGTTGTTGAGTGACTACTGACTACTTAATTGAGTGTGAGGAGCAATGGGAGGAAGGTGTACAACTGCTACTTATGGAGGCAGGGGAGGAGAGAGAAACACGACATAAAATCATGAGACATCCCCCATGATTTGTGCTTCCTTAATTAATGCAAATATTGGGGGAGTTTTTCTCTTTTTTTTCAAAAAATGACTATTTCTCATTTGTTGACTAAATTGCCCTCTACGGGCTTGGGTGTTTGGGTTCAAATAAAAAGGGCACTATAGGGAAATCAGACTATTGCTTTGAGAGTAGAAAAATGTACGTAATAATATGAAAGGGCGTTTTGGGTTGCCGCTTTGCTTGAATTGCAAGTTGTGCCATTAAAAAGCCTTATTAATCATTTCAAAGATTTTTCCTTCTTTTGTAATATTCTTTTACCTTTTCTTGTTTCTCTTTTTTATTTTTTTGGGGATTATGCTTTTTTCTATTAATATCAAGGATGCTACGACATTTTGGTTTTATCCAAGAAGGCGATTAATTAGGTCTTCAAATATCGTATTAATTAAGATATATAGTATTGAGAAATGAGAATAGAGGGAGGGTGTTCTATAACATCTAATTAAATTGTTGGGATTTTTTCTTTTAGAATATAGATCGTATATTTAAAAGTTAGGTTTTGCCCAGATTAAATCAAATTTATTTGATATCTAAAAACCAATTTATGATTAGTGAGAAATCAATGCATATATACAACCACTTAGTAATAAAAGAAATGCATAAATGATCATTTCTGCATTGACTTGGTCGACCATACTTGTTTAGATAAAATTTATTTATTGGAATTTTGTAATTATTTTAATTACTGCGTAAAGATTGCAAGCATTGATAAAAAAAACAATATTTCTCAGTCAGTTCAATTGTACCAGACAACAGTTACAATATAATTGATGGGTGAACGTTATGAAAGTTATTAGCCATAAACTTTATAAAATGTATTAATTGTAACGATTATTCACATTAAGTTTCGACATTAATAATTACACACATCATTCTTATCTATATATGTTTAGGTAATCCTTGTAAGAAGTAAGAACTGCAAGCATCAGTTTAAGATAAATAAACATCTCAGTTTGAATATTCTTTATAGGCAAAACCCTATTTTGGGTCCCTATACTTTTAAATTTTTTCGAATTGGGTCCCTCTACTTCATTTGGTTAAAATGAAGTCCTTATACTATCAATTTAGTTAAAATGAGGTCCCTGTACTATGAATTTAGATAAAATCAAGTCCTTGAGGGATTTGATTTCATCTAAATTAATAGTAGAGGGACTTGATTTTAACTAAAATTGATAGTATAGGGACACAATTTAAAAAAAAAAAATAAAAATTGAAAAACTAAATAAACAACAATAAAAAAAATATATATATTGAATTTTTTAAATATAAAATATATTTAAAATTTAAAAAATAAATTTAATTATTTTTTTTATAACCACTATAATTTTATATTTTGATTTTGATTTATTATTTTTTGAAAAAAAAATCAAACAAAAGTTTTAAATTTTGTTTTTATTTAATTGATTGTTTTATTTAACTATTGTTTGATTATTTTTTTAATTTACTCTTTTGAAAAAAAATTAAAATTGCATAATTTTATAAAAATTAAATTATTTATTTTTTGCAATTTATTTTTAAAATTAAAAACATGAATAAAAAATTAAAGTATTTTTTATTTAAAAAAATAATAAATAAAACATAAAATTACATTGGTTTCAAAAAATTAATTAAATTTATATTTTATTTTTAAATAATTTTTTACTTAAAAAATTAATTTATATTTATTTTATTATTTTTTCAATTTTTATTAATTTATTTTTAAGAAAAATGAATTTTTATTTTTATTTTTAAATTGGATCCTTGTACTATCAATTTTCGTTAAAATCAAATCCCTCTACTATTAATTTAGATAAAATTAAGTCCTCCAAGGACTTGATTTTATCTAAATTCATAGTACAGGGACCTCATTTTAACTAAATTGATAGTACAGGGACTTCATTTTAACCAAATGAAGTAGAGGGACCCAATTCAGAAAAAATTAAAAGTACAGGGACCCAAAATAGGGTTTTGCCTTCTTTATAACATTATCAAAATAATTAAGTGTTTCGCCAAACTAAATCAAAATAATATCAAATTTATTTGATATCTCAAAACCAATTTATGATTAGTGAGAAATCAATGCAGATACACAATCACTTAATAATAAAGGCAATGCAGAAATGATCATTTCTGCATTGACTTGGTTGATCGATACTTATTTAGAGAAAATTTTTTTTATTGGAATTTTGTAATTACTTTAATACTAAAGCATAAAGATTGCATGCATTGATAAAAAAAAATATATTTCTCAGTCATTTCAATTGTATTAGACAACAATTGCGATTTAATTGATGGGTGAACGTTATGAAAGTTATTAGCCATAAACTTTATAAAATGTATTATTCGTAACGATTATTCACATTAAGTTTCGACATTAATAATTTCACACATCATTCTTATCTCTACATGTTTAGGCAATCCTTGTAAGAACTTTAAGCATCAATTTAAGATAACTATCTCGAGGAAATAACATCTCAGTTTAAATATTCTTTAACATTATCAAAATAATCAAGTGTTTCGCCAAACTAAATTAAAATCAAATTTATTTGATATCTCAAAACCAATTTATGATTAGTGAGAAATCAATGCATATATACAACCACTTAGTAATAAAAGAAATGCAGAAATGATCATGTCTGCATTGACTTGGTTGACCATACTTGTTTAGATAAAATTTATTTATTGGAATTTTGTAATTATTTTAATTACTACGTAAAGATTGCAAGCATTGATAAAAAAAAAAAAATATATTTCTCAGTCATTTCAATTGTATCAGACAACAGTTACAATATAATTGATGGGTGAACATTATGAAAGTTATTAGCCATAAACTTTATAAAATGTATTAATTGTAAAGATTATTCACATTAAGTTTCGACATTAATAATTACACACATCATTCTTATCTATATATGTTTAGGTAATCCTTGTAAGAAGTAAGAACTGCAATCATCAGTTTAAGATAAATAAACATCTCAGTTTGAATATTCTTTAACATTATCAAAATAATTAAGTGTTTGGCCAAACTAAATCAAAATAATATCAAATTTATTTGATATCTCAAAACCAATTTATGATTAGTGAGAAATCAATGCAGATATACAATCACTTAATAATAAAGAAAATGCAGAAATGATCATTTTTGCATTGACTTGGTTGATCGATACTTATTTAGAGAAAATTTATTTATTTGAATTTTGTAATTACTTTAATACTAAAGCGTAAAGATTGCATGCATTGATAAAAAAATAATATTTCTCAGTCATTTCAATTGTATCAGACAACAGTTACGATTTAATTGATGGGTGAACGTTATGAAAATTATTATCCATAAACTTTATAAAATGTATTATTTGTAACGATTATTCACATTAAGTTTCGACATTAATAATTTCACACATCATTCTTATCTCTATATGTTTAGGCAATCCTTGTAAGAACTTTAAGCATCAGTTTAAGATCCTATCTCGAGGAAATAAACATCTCAGTTTGAATATTCTTTAACATTATCAAAATAATCAAGTGTTTCGCCAAACTAAATTAAAATCAAATTTATTTGATATCTCAAAACCAATTTATGATTAGTGAGAAATCAATGCATATATACAACCACTTAGTAATAAAAGAAATGCAGAAATGATCATTTCTGCATTGACTTGGTTGACCATACTTATTTAGATAAAATTTATTTATTGGAGTTTTGTAATTATTTTAATTACTGCGTAAAGATTGCAAGTATTGATAAAAAAAATAATATTTCTCAGTCATTTCAATTGTATCAGACAACAGTTACAATATAATTGATGGGTGAACATTATGAAAGTTATTAGCCATAAACTTTATAAGATGTATTAATTGTAACGATTATTCACATTAAGTTTCGACATTAATAATTACACACATCATTCTTATCTATATATGTTCAGGTAATCATTGTAAGAAGTAAGAACTGCAAGCATCAGTTTAAGATAAATAAACATCTCATTTTGAATATTCTTTAACATTATCAAAATAATTAAGTGTTTGGCCAAACTAAATCAAAATAATATCAAATTTATTTGATATCTCAAAACCAATTTATGATTAGTGAGAAATCAATGCAGATATACAATACAATCACTTAATAATGAAGGAAATGCAGAAATGATCATTTCTGCATTGACTTGGTTGATCGATACTTATTTAGAGAAAATTTATTTATTGGAATTTTATAATTACTTTAATACTGAAGCTTAAAGATTGCATGCATTGATAAAAAAATAATATTTCTCAGTCATTTCAATTGTATCAGACAACAATTACGATTTAATTGATGTGTGAACGTTATGAAAGTTATTAGCCATAAACTTTATAAAATGTATTATTTGTAACGATTATTCACATTAAGTTTTGACATTAATAATTTCACACATCATTCTTATCTCTATATGTTTAGGCAATCCTTGTAAGAACTGTAAGCATCAGTTTAAGATCCTATCTCGAGGAAATAAACATCTCAATTTGAATATTTTTTAACATTATCAAAATAATCAAGTGTTTCGCCAAACTAAATTAAAATCAAATTTATTTGATATCTCAAAACCAATTTATGATTAGTGAGAAATCAATGCATATATACAACCACTTAGTAATAAAGAAAATGCATAAATGATCATTTATGCATGGACTTGGTCGACCGATACTTATTTAGATAAAATTTATTTATTGGAATTTTATAATTACTTTAAACTGTAAGCATCAGTTTAAGATAACTATTTCGAGGAAATAAACATTTCAGTTTGAATATTCTTTAACATTATTAAAATAATTAAGTGTTTCGCCAAACTAAATTAAAATAAAAAAATCGCAAACTTCGGTTATTTTTATTTGATTTTTTTTTTCTTTCAAATTTTAGTTACTAGTTTTCTTCAGCTTTAGATTTCGGTTAGTAGTTAGTACTGTACTGGAATTCAATCGAAGACCAAGTTGCAATATTCTATATGTTTCCATGTGTATAATATAATCTCTCTCTCTCTCTCTCTCTCTCTCTATATATATATATATATATATATATATAAATTGTTAGTTCTGTTACTTTTCTATAGTTTTTGAACAAATGATGTGAGATATTATAAACTGATCACTAATTGTATGCCGGTGGAAATGGTCTAATGATGGAGTGAGGTTACTTGAAGACCAAAGATTATGGGTTCGAATTTCCTCAATATCACAAGATTGGGTGCATGAGTAAAAAAAGAAAAAAATACTACTCCCTCCGTTTCGTTAGATTTTTTCTTTTGTGTTAAAATGTTTGTTGTTTTATATATTTTGACACCCCATCTCTCAAATTTAACCTTATAAATATACGGAGAGAGAAATTTTTTTCAACTTTTTAGGAAAATATAAGTGAATAGAATTTTATGTAATATAAAAGAGGGATATATTAGTCCAAAAAATTAATTGTTAATTTTAGATTAAAATTCTATAACAACGAACAAAATGAAACGGAGGGAGTAATAATTTGATTACTAGTTAATCATGTGTCGTCATTTGGTTGTTTATCGAATATTGATTTTAATTCCATTGACGGAATGAGACCTCTAACAAATATATATGGTATAAAATCGATATCGTTACTAATGAGTTGCCTATTTTTTTGGTCGGGCGGCCTAATGTTTCAGTTTTGAGTTGATTAGTCCACCTCTTGCATGAACTTGATATCCTCAATTCCATGTATTCAAGCGTTCAAAGAGACACGTCTCGAGTTTAATTTAATCAAATTAACTAGTATTTCTCCTGTGCTGTGCGATGCACAAATAATTATTACTTTTTAGATTTGTAATATTATGATTATTTTTGAATTCTATATGTTTCGTTCAATTTTTAAAAATCAATAAAATTATATGCACATGCGTTCATTAATTAGATAAGATACGACAAACAGAAAGAAAATTAATTAATTTTAGGAATTAAATGAAAATCCATATTAAAAAGGCCGAATTGAAATATTTCAAACGACACAATTTTATAAATAGAAATGTATAATTGTCCATGATCAAAGAATGTTTGATTTCTTTGAGTATATGACAGATATAAGAACTACAATTATTTAATTATTTTAAAAGATGAAATTAAATAAAAAATAATAATAAACTATTGCAAATTATATTATTATTATTATTATTATTATTATTATAGTGCAACACAAATGAAAACTATTTTTTTAGGCGACATATGTAGAGTACTACAAATCTCCCACCCATTCATAAAAAAATAAAGTAAAAAATATTACAAATCTCAAATTTCAAAGTAAAAGTAATAATAAATAAGATTGCAAAAATTGTTAAATACAACGGTCATAATCTTAACCATCGTGGAAAATGCAAAAAAAAAAAAAAAAACAAGAAGAAAATTTACAACAATAAATGTCATTACTGTTGTCTATTAACTTAAAATTATTGTCTATTATACACAAACTATAACTGTTATCTAAAAGAATATTGTTAAATTGTGTGATAGACAACGGTTTATAGCAGAACCGTTGTCTATCACACGATTTTACCTTGATATATGTATAGATTATGGTAAACGACAGTATTCAAACATTAATTCACGCTTAGAGAAAGTTTCTTTCTATGTATTTGTATATATATTTCTAAAGTTTTTTGCTGAAATTCTTTAACATTTAATTGGCTTGCTTATAAGTCCATATGGTCAGTGATTTCAGCCGAATGACTTTGCCTAATCTCACCTCGAATTTTTCATGAGGCGGCTAAAGATTGACATTTTGAAACTTAATTAAAGCACACAAGCACTAAGATAGCTGAAATTAGGTAACTTACCACTACTTAATGATAAATTAACTATTATTTTCTTGTCATCGAGAAAATAAAATTGTAAAACCATTTGGGTTTGTTAAATTAATAGCTATTCAGCATTAGCATATGTATTTGTTGGATGAATTTGCATATTAGCCCCTGAATTTGGGGAAAGTAAATTAACCATTGTTTAGAATTCCTATAAAGAGTCCACTAATATCTTTCTTCCCAAGTAAAATAGTTTGAATTCAGGAAAAATTAGAACGAAGGGAATGAAATCCGGAAAAGGAAATCGAATCCCTAATTTTATTCGAGATGTGTAAAATTATTTAAGTATGACCATGTGGCATAAGGTGATTAATAAATCAGTGTAAATATAAGAGACTAGCTAAAATACTGATTTTGCCATTATTGAATTATTTTAGTCTATGTCCTAACTCCTAATCAAATCTAACTAACTAATTTTATTTTATTTTGAAAGAGAATCGGATTTCATATCAATCTACCAAATTGCACCAAATATAAAACTTTCCAAGTATAAAACCCGTCACATCTTGCACCAAATTGTGTTGTGCTACAATATTAGCCTCTCTAAACATGTGTTGGAAATCACAAGCCAATTAAGTTCAACCCAACTCATTAATCCGAGAGAACTCCTCACCCAACGTATCCGCATTTCCTAATTCCTTGGTGACCATTGAGATTGCCCCTAAAGAATCAGAATATACAACAAATCATACCAACCCATCTTGTAAACACAAACCCACCCCATACAATACTGCATCTCTGCATCAACAACTGACAAAGGTTTCAAAGTTGTTTTTATCAAAGAGCACCATGAAGTCTCTGCACTATTCAGAATAACAACTCCAACTCCAAACAAGCTGAAATTAAAATTCACCGACGCATCGACATCCACCCTAAACAATCCTTACTCTGGTAATTGATAGAGCATAAACACCTTATATACACAAAAATTATCACCTAGTTTTATTAATTAACGTGACTAGTAATTGATATCTATACATATATTAAGACAAAATCATGTAATAGACAACAGTTCTGTTATAAATCGATGTCTATTACACAAGTTCACAAAATATATTTTAGACAATAGATTTGAGTTATAGACAACAATGGTGATATTTACTATTGTAAATCTTCTTCTTCTTCTTCTTCTTCTTTTTTCATGACAGTTTAGATTACAATTGTTATCTTTTAACAAATTTTTGCAATATAATTATTATTATTTTACTTTGTAATTTGAGATTTGTAATATTTTTATTTTATGTACAGGTTGTAGTACTTTACATTTGTAACCTAAAAAATAGTTTTCATTTGTATAATAAATTAATAATAATAATAATAATAATATAAGTATAACATAATTTACAATAATGTATTATGTTTCTATTTTAATTTCAGCATTTAAAATAATTAAATAATTATATTTTTTTATGTCTGTCATATATTCATATAAATCAAATGTTATTTAATCGTGGACAACTATTGCTATTTATTTTTATAAAATCGTGTCATTTGAGTTTCATTTAGTTCCTAAAATTTAATTTCCTTCTTGTTTGTCGTAACTACACAAAATTGATCTTTTTATCTAATTAATTAATGTATGTGCATATCATTTTATTAATTTTTGAAATCTGAATGCAACATATAGAATTTAAAAATAAGCATACACAACATATATAATTAAAAAATAATCATAATATTATAAATCTAAAAAATAATAATTATTTGTGCATCGCAAAGAGAAATACTAGTATAATTATTATTTCATATACGTACGTGTGTATATCTATATATATAAATAATTTTCATTCAAGCGGTAGATTTGAGTTAACGCGCCAACCCCTATATCATGATAATAAGTAAGTAAATAAGTTAATTTCTTCAATCCAAATTTCCACTTGACCTTTTTTTTTTGGATCGGTGTGCTATCAAATATTTAATCTTACCTATTATTACTAGTTCCTCTTTAATTTTAAATAATCAGTTCATAATTTTTAATCAGAATCGATTGTTTTATTACCATATTGATTTATAATCATTTTGATTTTTAAAATACATTGATTATTTAATTATAGGATTTATAATTTATTTTAGGTTTTAGTTAGATAATTATTTCTTATCAAACATACGATTTTCTTAAATAAACGGGCAACACAAGAAGAAGAAGAAGAATAGGACTATAAAAAAGTAAATTATTTATCCTCATAATAATATGATATATATACATATATTAAGGTAAAATCGCGTGCTAGACAACAGTTTTGGTGTAAATCATTGTCTATTACACATTTTTCCTTAGACAACAGTTTTTGAATAATAGACAACAGTTTTGTGTTAATAGACAACAATATTGACATTTATTATTATAAATTTTCTTTTATTATTATTATTATTATTATTATTATTATTATTATTATTATTATTATTATTATTATTATTTTGTTTCATTTTTCACGATGTTTTAGATTACAATGTTGTATTTTAAGAAATTTTTGCAATATTATTTATTTATTTTTTTACTTGAAAATTTGATATTTGTATGATTTTTAATTATATTTTTTTATGCATAGATGGATGATTTGTGGTACTCTATATTTGTCGCCTAAAAAATAGTTTTCATTTGTATTGCACTATAATAATAATAATAATAATAATAATAATAATAATAATAATAATAATAATAATAATAATAATAATTTGTTATTTTTCTATTTCAATTTCATCATTTAAAATAATTAAATAATTATATTTTTAATACATGTTATATATTCAAAGAAACTAAATGTTCTACAATCGTGGACAATTATACATTGTTATTTATAAAATCGTGACGTTGGAAATATTTCAATTCGATCTTTCTAACATGGATTTTCATTTAGTTCCTAAAATTTAATTTTCTTTTTGTTTGTCGTAACTATACAAAATTGATATTTGTCTAATTAATTAACGTATGTGCATATCATTTTATTAAACTTTGAAAATTGAACACAACATATAAAATTAAAAAATAATCATAATATTACAGATCTGTAATAATTATTTGTGCACCGCACAGGAAAAATACGAGTTGTTATTATAAAATGAGCACGTTAAGTTATATCCATAATGAATAGAAGCATACACTATAAAAAGTAAATACTACATTTAATATATAATTTATAATTTTTTGAGGTAGGGGATTTCACTCCGTATCATAATCTATCACACTTAAAAAAATTGAATATTAGTAAACTACATTCTTGTAATTACATTTAGGGGGTGTATTGGATTGAGATTTTGTTGGACTTTAAAATGTCCATGGATTTTATGGATTTTATAAATCCATAGACTCCACATGGAGTCTCCCAACTCCACGCAGAGTCTGACGGATTTCGTGTATGGATTTCAGACCGATTTTGAATGATTTCAATGGATTTCAAATCCATCTCGCCAGCGCTCGTTGAAACACAACGATCGGTGTACCCGAAATAAAATTGAACCCACCGGCCGCTGGAGTGCCATCATTGGCAAAGCCAGCGGCCGCTGGGGTCGGGTGACGGCTTGGGTGCCCGATTTAAACTCCTCACCGGCCGCTGGAACACAACGTTCGCCGGGTTTTCCAATCGAAATCTCGTGTCCAGATATTGGATTTCATCCTTTGTAATTTTCACGTCAAATCCAGTTGAAATCCAATGAAGTCAATGACTTTTTAAAGTCCGTGAATTTTTGAATACCTCAGGATTTTAAAGGACTTTTAAAAGTCTGGATTGAATACACCAGGATTTTAAAGGACTTTTAAAAGTCTGAATTGAATACACTCGGATTTTGAAGGACTTTTAAAAGTCCGGATTGAATACACCCGGATTTTAAAAGTCCTTTAAAATCCAATAAAATCTCAATCCAATACACCCCTAATTTAATATAATCAAACACGCTCTCCCTCTCTCTTATATATTTACAAGACTGATTCACTGTGCTTCCATAGTGGGAGTAGTTAAATTGCCCGCGAAATTTGAAAAAATAATAAAAAAAAAATAAAGGGCGGGGTGAAGCAATCAGAATTACAAGTGTGAAGGAACATGGTTTGTTGATTAGATGATGATGGTCCATTGGTCCCACCCAACCACATTCATCGCTCCACATATCACGCCGCACATTACCCCCAACCTCCAATCCCAAATTAATTCAACCTCAAACTTTTTTTTTCTTCTTTTTATGTCCCCATTTTTCTCCAACATTATAAGCTATAACTCTCTACTTTATTCTTTATTTCCTTTTCTTTTTATTCACACTAGCAGCCCAGCTTAGACTTTTTTCTTTAATAGAAAAACTAATTATAGTATTCATTCAAACTCTAGATAAAAAAAAAGGACATCCTTCGGGGTTTTAATTGTCCATAAAAGATAAGTATCTGAATTCCTACATTTAATTCGTTTTGATAATTTAAACTTATTAGTGGAATTTCAACTCAAAAGTTTTGATCATAAACTTACTCACTGCACATTAAATTATCTCTATAAAATTATATATTAAATGTATGATTGTGGTGTATATAAAATGTATTGATTTGATAAAACATAAAGTTAATTGGTACAATTTCGATAAAAAAAAAAAAACAAAATAAAAATGAATTGCTATCAACCCCGTCTTTCACTTTACAAGACGAAGAAAACATAATACTTGAGTCTTGAGTTGTCTCTTTTCCCCTCCGCTAAGATATATATATAATGTGAGGGAATAAAAAAAGAAGAAATTGAAGAATATGGTCATCGGTAAACATGGATGGGCATTGGAAAGTGGTATGTTCCACTCTTGATTAAAAAAAGGACTTAGTAAATCATGCATAGACTTTTTGTATATTGTTACATTAATGCAAGTCAAATTTATCTAGATGATAAAATATCCTAGTATATAAATTAAGAATTAATTTAGAATATTTAAATTAATTAGATGGATGAATAATTTTTTTAAAGATATGTGTGTTTGTGTGTGTGTGAATGTTGACGTTAACATTTCTATGTTGCATTTTAGCACTGTATTTTCTAACATATATTATAAAATTGTCATCGATATTTTTCAATTTTTGAAATAAATTAGCACCGTAAATGTTGATTTAATCACATGTGTGTTGAATTATGGCATTGCATTTTCGAAAATAATTTATAAAACTGCCTTTTTTTTATATTTATTGGATTTTAAAATTTATCCTTAATTTACACACTAAGGATCTGTATGCACGCTCAACAAATTATGCCGCTTCAAAAAATTTTGAGTTTTTATTTTCAATATAAGCTATAATGTGTGTGTGTGTGTGTGTGTGTGTATATATATATATTTGTGACGATGAGAGAAAATCCACAACCGCTATACATATGCGTGCTTTGGGTAATATGCTCTTGTGTGATAGCTCACCAACCACATAAAGAGAAACAAATCACATAAGAAAAGTCTTGTATAACGACCTCAGCTCGGTCTAAAAAAAATGATAAGATTTGAACTCATTATTTTGTTAAGTTGAATGACCCAAAGGGTAGTACAGTTGGAGATCAGAGACAAAATAGGGTTAATAAGCTATAATATCACAACTTTTTCACTTTTTTTGATTTTTCACAAAACCTTTCAATGTGAACTTTGTTTTTTTTACCTTTTTTTATTATTGGATCTGGACCAGTGTGATGGCCCGGACTTATATACCTTGTGTATGTGTGGGTGCCTCATTGATCAATAAATAAATATGATAAATAAATTAATTGGATGTATTTTTGGCTGCTGAGACAGTAATTGGTTCGACCTGCACGTAATTAACAAACCACATCAAATATGTGCAAAATGTCAAGTTCGATCGATGCAGGTTGGTCTTCAGCTCAAATAATTAATACTCATTCAATTGAATGTCATGAAAAGTAACATTTAAGTATCATGAGTAGTAACATGTGACAATGTATTCTTTTATATATAAAAAAATATACTTCCATTTCACAAGAATTAACATGCATGTCATTTCTTTGGATTGTTATTAGCTAAATCGTAAGTACTATCATTTGAAAAAAAAAAAATATAAAAAAAATCGACGATTGTAATTGAGTGTATAACCAAAATTTTCATCTGAAATATATATACATGTGGACTTATATATGTGTAATGCAGTTCACCAATACAACCCTGATAACAATCTTTTTTTTTTGTAAGAAATTAAAGAAAAGTAATTCTCCACTATTTAGCGGAGATTTTGAATCTTGCAGGTAGATTGTTTCAACTTTGAGCAATATCTTTATTTGTAATCAATCAAAAGAAGAAAAATGATGCTTCTCAACAATTAAAACCAATTGATGTGGGAATCACATTCATATTCTATGTTTTCTTTTTTTCTTTTGTGAAGCATGGCCTTTATTGGCTTTGGATAAATTAGTTGAAGGCATGCTCAAAAATTATTCCTAGGTATCTATACCAATTGATTTTGTCTCCCATTGCTCCACACACTTTAGGTATAAGCATTCTTCAGCACCAACTAACATAACTGCCTTCAACAAATATTGTAGGGAAATAATTAATTAAGGTTATCATAATTCATGTAATTTGATATCATTGTCGATGGGACCTAGTCAGATATCTACAAATAATTAATTTGTCTCTTACACTCTTTATTTTTAGGTCGGATTCATTTACAGAATTTAAAGAAAATAATATGTATATATATTAGAAAATGTATATTTTTGTGTTGTAATAAAATGCGCTTATCGTGATTCGTGAGCGTCTTTGAAAATGGAAGTGAAACTATTAAACTATAGTAAAACCTCTATACAGTAATATCGTTGGGACCAGAGAAAAATATTACTATAGGGAGGTTATTCTTATATAGAGTTTACATATAAAAATCATTATTTTTAAAAAAAATTTAATATATATTATACAACACTTGAAAATGTCCCTTCACATTTAAAAACATGGATTTAAAAGGTATATAAAATTCATTCATGTGCTTTAACCGAAGAATACATCATATAGGAATAACGCGATATGTGCATGGTGATAATCCAGAGAATGATAGTGTAGAAATAGAAAAAGTATCGTGTCAATAAGCTTCAAATATGTTGGACAAGCTGAAAATGTTTTAGATTCAACAAGAAAGTGATCGTGTTAACTAATTACTTATAACGTGCAAGTTAAATGATGTGATATTAACCTAAAAAATTAAAGCACCGCCACAACTAACTTTAGATAAGTATTTCATACAATCTTAAGTTTAATATAACATATGTAGTTAAAAATAATTCTACACATTTTATGTAGATATTTAAATATGTATGAAATTTAATGTCACTTTATTACTATATGGAGGTAAATTTCTTAAGGATGGTCCTAAAAAAATATCGAAATATTACAATGTAGAGGTTATTCTTATTTATAACTGGTCCCGAATTGGAACCATAACTTTTTATTATTATAAGGAGGTTATTCTTATATATAGTATTCTTGTATAGAGGTTTTACTGTAGTACATATACAGACTGTTTCTATGGTCTCTCATAGATGATAAAATTTATAACCATTACAATTACACATGAATAACTTTGTTAAAATATTAAATATAAGTTGTAAAAATGTAAATAACCAAACATAACGTTACACATATATAGTAATTAAAATATTTATAAATTAACTATACGGACACCACCTAATTAATTTATTGAGTGGAAATATACATTTTCTGTGCTCTACGAGTCGGGACATAAGAATTATTATATCATAAAAAAAATATTATAGTGTGTTTAAAAGCGTCTTAAACAACAATTTAATTGTAGGCTCAGAATGAGGCCCAAAAGCTTTCTTTTGGACGGGCAAAATATAATCGTTCAAAATAATTAAATTAAGCTTTCCCGAGCACTCAAAGTTTACACTTAATAATCCGTTATTAATAACTTTCAAAATTATCGGATACCATAAAGACTATAAACTATAATTGGCCTCAACATATGTTTGTAGCTTATTTTGTGCTAAGTATAAGCTATCCTTTCTCACGTACATTGTATGGATTTAAATATTTATAAATTAATACTCCCTCCGTCTTAATAGTAAATTAGTCGGACACGGAAATTAAGGAGGAGTAGTGGTGTGTCGTTTTGCACCAAAAATAAATGTTCCGACAGCCGTCGGTTTGCCCACACTGCATAGTACAGCGATGAGCGAGATCGTCTCCCAAAGGACCGACGAGAATTATTCTATAGTTCCAATCTGCAGAAACCAACTTTAAAAGGGGGAAATTTATGGGTATAAACTATAGTGCACGAAAATAATTAAACAACAAGGAATTAAAATACACACACGAGCAACGGATTTAAACAATTAATTAGAAATATTCCGGATATCAACTACTCCACTCTGGCACAATTATACTGATCCTCGATTCAAGAATACAATTAATTATCACATGTAAATCAGTTGCGGATGCCGAAGACACTTACTGACACATCCCTATTTCTCCGTATTTTCTCGAATGGCAGGAAGACACTTCACCACACATTTTCTCTAATCAACTAACAACCCAAAAGAGACACTCTTATAGATTTAATTAGCCGATTGCTTTATACTCGAGAGAAACCCGATTCTAATCTAGCGAACTCTGACACAGGATCACCGAACCAGATTATTATCCCCACGGTATTAGCTACTGATTTTACCACTAATTAATCCTAAACCACGATTACGTATGGCCGAATTAATTGGCTAGTGATTAATTTCTATACTCCGAATATTCGCGACTACTCGGTTTAATCGAAACAATCACGACTCGACTTACGGAGGATAATAAATACACATGCATGAATTAATCGAGAAAAAACGTTTAGATCTCACAGATTTAATTGGCCAGAGCTTCGTGAGTTGATCCCGGAATGGAGAAAGTCTAGCTCGAATTCATAATTAAATTCGAACACCAAAATATCGTGTAGCAGAATACCATAGAAAAGTGAAGAAGATGAATAAAATCTGCAGCAGCGTCTCTCGCTGCTGTTGCTGCGTTTCTGAGATGGAATATCCCTTCTAGTCAAAATAAATCCTAATATATCAAAAGCTATCCCTAAAATTAAGCATCCAACAAGTAAATAAATCTTCTGTATCTAGACTAGGAAGTTTCCAAGAATAGGACTCCTTTTAGGCTATAAAGATCATAAATCCGCGTCTAGAACTTGGGCTGGATCAGATTTTCGCACAAAACAGGCCCAAGTCGCGCACAGCTTCAGTTCTGGAATTTTCTCGGCCCATGCCTCTAGCGGTATGCCCATACCGACTGTATTGCGAGCTGCTTGCTTGCATTCTTCAAAAGATGGAGCATTTCTTCACTTCATTCCTTCCACCTGCACATCTCCTAAAAACACATCAAATCTTTCCAAAACATGCAGTGAACGAGTGGTTAAGGCATGAAATAGCATAAATGAGAACAAGTAGAATAAGCCCGATCAAGTAGATTAGTAGGTAAAATTAGTGAGTAAAATAAGTGGGGCCCACTTCATTAAGGAGTGGGTAGAGTAAATGAGTATTGAGAATGAGTAAGTAAGTGGGGTCCACTCCCTAATTTTTTCCATATGGTAAGGGATCTTGCCATTGGGACGTCTAAATAAGACAAGAGAGACCTTGCTATTAGAACGGAGAAAGTATTTAAATTTTTCAATGTGACCATATTACGATTGAATAAGAATATATTTGTGGGTCTCTAATAGGTCAGATGTATTCAAAATATGTCTATACGACTACACAATGATATCATACGGTTGGTTCTAGACCTCCCTTAAAGATCTCAATAATTACATATTTAACATCTGAAAGCATATAATATTATATGTCGTCTATACATATAAAATCAAATAAACTAAATATAGAATCATTGACTAAATTCTCCATTTGTAGTATCAATAATATCATGCTAAAAATAATTCATATTTATCACAAAAACAAAGAACATTCAATAAAATTACCAATTTTAACACCATGCGTACTAAAAATCAAAATTCAACAACAACAACAACAACAACAACAACAATAATAAACAATACAACCTTTAATTAGATCTCCCCAATTGCATGTATGTATGATAAATTCATAAAAAATGCAACTTTCGAGTTGGTACTTTGTGCACAACAAAAGTTTTGATAAAAAATTTCGGCATCGATTAAAAATTTCAGAATAATTTATCATCAATATTATATACGCCATAAATGTTGAAAGTTTCGAATACTGATATTTTATACCAGCCGACTAGTAAAATTGAAAATGACAAAAAATGATTGTATATAGAAATGAGAATGCATTGCATGCACCTTACTATAGAACTTACTTTGGGAACATGGAGAGCACAAAGAATGTGTGTGTGTTTTTTTACGTACATTTAGAATGTCAACGTATTTATCAAGCATAAAAGTATATCAATGCATTTTTTTTATATATTTTTAATAGTATCATTAAAAATATTTCATTCAAAATTAATAATTGGTTAATATTCTTGAAATGGGAGCAAGTATAACATTCATGTATAACAAATAAAAAAATAATGATTTAAATTGAAGATATTGACTATAAAAGGAAAGGGAAAAAAAGTGAAATATTAAAAAGACGAGAGAGAGAGAGAGAGAGATGTCTACTAAATTACAGTTATTTTAATTGACCTCATTAATATTTTAGTCTGAAAGATTGAAAATATATAATATACACACACATGTATAAGGGTATAACATGTCATGAGTGTCAGTGCCTCAGTTATGCACTAAGTGTTCATTTTGTTTTGTTGGCGAGATATGTTCGACAATGTGTGCTTGGGTATGTCCCTAAATCTATTCATTCCGCTGTGTGTGAAAAGAAGAACAATTGACAAATTGTTCCCTCTAATGTCCCAGACAGAACCAGGGACACGTTTATATGGCAATTTTCATAAATAGAAGATCTTGCGCGGATCCGTTCGTGGAAGGCAAGATATGTTCGATTGACTGCCTTGTGGAGTAGATAATGAGCTGCAATTAACCCTCATATCCAAGGAAAGTATCTACACGCGTTTGGGAAGATCACAAACCATCAATTTACTTCCATATTGGCGGCGCATGAAGAATGGCGACAAGTGTGAAGTGAGGGCTATATGAAGACCGATTCATTGTGCAATCGATGGACGTTTTCTTAGATTCTCTTAGCATATTATTTGAGAGTCATTGTGGTTTGTGTTCCAAGTTTTTACTAGTAGTTGTTCCTTAAAATAGTTCAACGTGATAGACTAATTTTGAGTGTTTTCGAGTGAAACACGTGAGTGATTTTATTAATCCATTTTATATGCAATCTCGGGAGAGATTGTAAGTTGAAGTCGTTGGTAGCTAGAGGGAATCTAGTATCACGGTTGTAAAGGGATCTTACAACTTTTGGCTAGCGCAAGAGTTCGTGGAGAAGAACGGGCGACATAAGGAGAGAGTCATGTATGTGTAAGATCCGAAATACACTTCATGAAGGAGTAAAAGTCGAATCTTCAAGTTTGGGAGCAATCCCCCAGAGTAGGTTGATTAACCGAACTGGGTTACCAACCTCGTGCGTACTTTACTGCTTTTTAATTTATATTCTTACTTCTATCCTACACACATCATAGAACAAATAATAGCAGTAACGATTAATCACTTGTGAGCATGGATTATCGTTTTTCAATGAGTATATATTAATTCGACGGTGTGAAATAATATTTTTTTTTGTTTTACAATGCATTATAGAGAAGATATGTAATTAAAGTGCGCAAGTTTTGAAAAACTTTTAAGCTGTAAATGAATAAATGAAGGTCATTAATTAAAATTAAAATGTACAGTATATTAATGAGTGTGCTTGTTGTATACTGGTTGTATTCACAAATTGTAAATCAGAGAAGGACATAAGACAGCCTTTAATTTCGGACTCCAAATTCCCAAAAGGTTGGAGAACGAAGTTCACAAAGTTTCCAAGGTAGGTTTTTCAAGGTTTTAAAATAATAAATATTATTGATTGTCTGTCTCACACTCTCACATAATTTTCTTAGTACAATTTGTCTTTCAATTTCACATTAAAAATAGCAGCTGCAAATATCCTTATCATAAAAATAAATAAATGCAAAAGATTCCCTAAAGCTCTTTATTCTTGAATTTGTTTGTATGGTTGTATCCCCTTTAGACTATTAGCATAACATGTCAAAATCGTCCACTTCATGCATTCTATAGTAAATACTTGTACAATTTTATTTCATCAATATCTTTAAATATGCATAGGATAACATGGTATTAAATTAAGATTGGGGGAGATGAATGGGCCAGAAAAGGCCCAATTGAAGCCCATAATGCGAGAAAAGACAAGGCTCGTTGTCGTTGTGTTCACCGGGAGCGCCGGTTACAATTGCACTTTTTTCTTTGTTTATGTTTTAGCTAGCTTCTGATAATGAAATTATGAAAACTTCATCAGCCACTCGTTTCCAAATCTCATTTTCTCCGTTGGGCCCCACTCACGCCGTCACTCTCTGTTACTTTTTTGCTGGCTCACTCAATAAACGTCGTCAAGAGTTTTCCTCTCTTTCCACCACGTTCTCTTTAGATCCTTAAAATTATCTTATTTATTAATTTAGAATTTCAAATATTAAAGTTATAAATTTAAAGACGTGTAAGATCATAAATTATCAATCTAATAGTAGTAAAAAAAATCATATATTTTCATTTATTTTATTTTTTTATATTATTTTCCCACAAAATTTCTATATTTAATCATCTATAAAATTTAATAAATAATTTATTTAAAAATTAAAAATTTAAAAACAATTAAAATATATGATTTTTGGTTCCCGAATGGATAACATTCATATTTTATGTCCTAAATATATAGTTTTCATCTTTTCAATCATAAATTAATAAATAGCCTATCTTTCAAATCACAAACTCACAATTCTCCTTTTTTTTCACAATTTATATGTTTCTGTTTTTTCTCCTATTAAGTGTTCAGTTTTATTTTTATTTTCTGTTAAGTGTCATTTTTAGTTCAATATATATTTTTTGAAAGTAGTACATTATATTTTTAAACATTGTATTAAGATTTAAGAATATACGTATTACTTTAAAATGTATTCACGGGAAATTGCAATTGAATCTTGAACTTATACAATTATAACTTTGTCCATATTCTTCATGAAAATTTGCATCATGCCGTACAAAATTTAAGAAATTGCATGAAGATTATGAGTTTTAAATAATTATATTGTAGTATCTAACTTTTATAAAATTGTAATTTGTATCATATTTCTAGGAGATTACATTTGGGTGTTTCTAAATGTACCACAAAATTTTCTTTATACACCATAAATTAAAATAATTTGAAAATAATTATTTTTGAAATTATAAAAATACCATTACTCTTTTAATTTCGGACACTAAATTAAATAAATAATATAATAAATATAAATAAAAAATTTAGAAAAAAAGAGCATTCTGCATCATCTTCCCCAACCTCCCGTCCCCTTTAATTGCATAATCCATGTCTAGTAGATTTCCGGCGACGCCGATGATTGACTTTCAATCCTTTATTCCTCACCCTCACTTTCAAACCCTCATCAAAATCCTGAGTACTAATTCGAAATCTATCGCCGAAAATTAAAGGTCTAATTTGGCTCCTCTCTTCGAAAACCTCCATCACTGAAAATTAAGTTCGAAAACTTCAGTTTGAATCATTTTACATATATTTAAAAATTATTTTTCGAATGGACAATGCATGATTCGAAGATCTCTTTCCGAATAATGTTTTGAATATATGTTTTCGAACTCCCATGACTGTGTAGGAAAACCATTTTTTGATTCCATAATGTTTCATTCGAAAATTAGTTTTCGAACCTCTCCATTCTCTTCACCAGATTCTCATTCTTCACCAAGTTCTCGTTCTTCAACGGATTCTTGTTCATCTGGTTTTTGGTGTGGGAATGGAGATAATGGTTTCTTTTTTATTGGTGAAAAATATGGTGGTCGTCGGCATAAGATGGTGGTGATCGTGTGGTGGCCGGCGGAAAATGGTGGGAGTCGGCATGAAGAAGATGACTTGTTGCTGACTTGCTACTGGTGGTGGTCGACGGTGCTGCTGACTTTTTTGTTCTTTTTTTTTCCATGATTTGATTAATCAAAATTTTATTTTTTAATTGAAAGGGTAAAATAGACTTTTATTGTGGTGTGTAAAGGAAAAAAAGTGATTTTTTTATAAAATTGGTGGTGTAAAAAGTGAATGTGGTGTGTAAAGAAATTTTAATATGGTGTATTTAAAAACACCCTTATATTTAAGATCCATAAATTAACTGTTCATAAGTCAGTCGAATCTGGCGCGAGTGAATTAAGTGACAGTATGGCTTTTTGGCCTCTCAAAACATTAAAAAAAAAGTCACTGTAACGCCCCAAAACTTATACTCATAAATTAAAGAAACGTTACTAAACTTTATTCATTAATTACTTCCCTAAAATCGGGATCCCAATAATGTCATCAATAGATATAAATGAAACATCAGAGTTTTTAATATAAAAGCTGAAAACATAAAAAAAATATCAATGTCTCAAAATTATTCTTGAATTTAATTATTCAACTAATCGACCATTGCCATCGCATCTTGCCCGTCACACATCGTCTGAGCCATTTCCTGAAAGGAGTAAAAGATTGGGGTGGGTTCTTCTAACTCAGTGGGGGAAAAATGACCGTTATCCAAACTATAAATTTAACAAGAAATATGTGAATAAATAAAATCTTTGGTCCGTAGACCAAATCCTGTAATCTGTATTTCTGATTCAGCCCTTAGGCTCGGTACTTTATAGTCCCAAGGACTCCTTACTTTATAGTCTCGAAGACTCGGTACTTTATAGTCCGGAGGACTCTATATTTCACATAATACATTTATAAATATATAGAGAGGATAACATCACAATCTTCAACATAAACCCCCACCTTAACCTTGACTTGTCAAATTAATTATGTCCACGCGCGCCGCCTTCGAAAATGGAGAACAGGCAATAGATGGAGGAGGATAAAATTTTATTTTCTACTACCATTTTTTCTGTTTTGCTGAGTGTGGAGGAATGGTGGGGGAAAACATCTATTTATACTACTGAAATTGGTATCTATATGGATGGAAGGATATCAAGAGTGATTTCTCCCCATGATTATGGGGTTCTTGGCTGGAATTTACGTGTAGTAATTCTGGAAAAAAAATCTCAAGTCAAAAATATTTCCTTTGCTGTGAAGCATGAGACAAACTTGTGCCCTATTATCAATGGGCTTGTGATTTGGGCTAGGGAATACAAAACTTTGGGCTAAAAAAATAATGTCTCACTATGAGAAAATTGTGGCCCTTTTCTAAAATAAAATAAAATAAAATAAAATGCATTTACGACCATGATCCACATACGTTACTATTTTTACTATAGGTGCGACTTATAGGACTTAACAATTAATAGCATGCTCAAAATAATAATTAAGGTAGCACAAATTAATAAATAAATTTACGGGGCACTACAGCCACTAATCTTAAAATTTATTTATTTTATCCACATTTACTATAATACCCTTATTTATCTAAAAAAATAATGGTAAAAAAAATAAATTGACTTTCTTTCTCCAAAATAATTTCTGTCTCCAAAAAGAAATATGCATTTTGAACTCTCTCGTCTCTCTCTTTCCTCTCCTATCTCTTTGCTCTGTCAATCTACAAATCCACCACCAGCAATACAGCTGGCCATCGCCCACCATATTACTGCCGCCGGTGTTCACCGAGCCTGCATCCATCACCTTCTTTGTCGACTTTCTCTCCATTGTCCAAATTAAAGTAAAGGTGAGATTTTGTAGAGTTGTTTTTTTTTAATTCTTGGGACTAACATGTTTTCAATATAATTTAGAGATATGGTGTAAGAACTATGTGAATTTCGTTTAATTATGAACAATGTATAATTTTTTAGTTTGATTTGTAAGTTTTGAGTTTGAAAAAAAATGACAAGTGGAGAAGGTGATTATGGAGAAGTTCATAGGCATAATGCCCCTCAATAAGTTTTAGATGTATTTTTAACCCTCACTATGCACATTGTTTAAATTTTGCAATCTGCAAAGAATGTGGTGTTATGCATAAAAACTCAAAAAATCTGGGATAAGTTCTTACTTGGGCACCGAGGCCAGCGCGCAGGACGCGTGCGTGTGGGTGAGATGGATGGGCTTGCACGAGCAGGGCGGGTTCGGCGCGCACGCCTAGAGCGCAGGACGTGAGGTACGAATGTGCGTACACGTGGGCTGACTGGCGTGCATGCCGGATGTAGCGCGCAGGACCCACGTCCGATCTCCGTCCCTCATACCGGTGCCCGTGTGTGCATCGGGGGCTGAAGCATGGAGTGATCATCGGTGCCAAGTACTGACAAAGAGCGGTTCCTATAGGACTTCTAAGTGAATGGACACATGAATGAATCGAATCCACTCGAAAGAGAGGGATTCTGAGACTATATAGGAATGAGACTGTATAGTTAATGAGAGCTTAAAGGATTTGATTGATGCTACTCATACCATAAGGTATATCTTCTTTTTTTGGCGCCCATTCTACCAGAATTTTAAAGTTAAGCATGCTTGATCTGGGACAATGGTGGGATGGGTGACCCCCTAGGAAGTTTCTCAATGAGCATGCGAGTGAGGACAAAGCATGTTGGAAAGACTCATGTTGGTTTGTGGGAACAACTGTCAGTCTAGTAGCTGAGTCATTACAGGTGTTTTTAGAGCCGAGCCTCTCACAGTAAGGTATGGTTAAGGGACGAACCAAACAAAAGCTGGTGCGCATGTGATACATGGGGCTGAAGCATGGAGTGATTACTGGTGCCAGATACGGATAAAGAGCGACAATTGAGGACAAAGCATGTTGGAAAGACTCGTGTTGGTTTGTGGGGACAACTGTCAGTCCAGTAGCCATGTCGTTACAGGTGGGTATTAGAGTCGAGCCTCTCAGTGTAAGGTGTGGTTCGAGGACGAACCAAGCGGAAGTTGGTGGGCATGTGAGACCTGGGGCTGAAGCAAAGAGTGATCGCCGATGCCAGACACAGACAAATAACAACTCTTATAAGACTTCCAAGCGAAGGGACACATGAATAGATCGAACCCACCCAAAAGAGAGGGATTCTGAGGCTATATAGGAATGATACTATATAGTCGATGAGAGCTTAAATGATTTGATAGGTGCTACTCATGCAACAAGGTGCATCTTCATTTCTGACGCTCATTCCACTAGAACTCCAAATTTAAGCGTGCTTGACCTGGGTAATGGTGGGATGGGTGACCAGATGGTGGAATGGGTGACCCCTTGGGAAGTTTCTCAAGGAGCATGCGAGTGAGGACAAAGCATGTTAGAAATACTCGTGTTGGTTTGTGAGGACAGATGGTGGAATGGATGACCCCCTGGGAAGTTTCTAGAGGAGCATGCGAGCGAGGACAAAGCATGTTAGAAAGACTCTTGTTAGTTTGTGAGGATAGTCGTCAAGATAAAGCATGATGGAAAGACTCGTCAGTCTGGTAGTCGGGGTCATTATACCATGCCCCGATCTCCCGTTCCGGTGCCTGCCTCCATCTCCTCGTATCGGTGCCCGTGCCCTCATCTTAGTTTAAATAATATTTGCGTGTTATTTTACTATTTGTATTTTTTAAAATAAAATTGGCTACGTATAGTTGTGTTTAATTGAAGTATTTTCTAATTGTTTATATTTTTTTATATATTATTGATACATTTTTTTAAATTACATGTAATAAAACTCAAAATATGCACCAATGAAAATTCTAGTATAATAAATAAACTGCTTACGTATATGTTGTGTTTTATGTTTTTTTTTTGTAATTGTTTATATTTTTATATATTATTATAGTTTAAATAAAGATAATTGTATTAACGTGACTTTTTATTAATTAATTTTGTAGGATGGATGAGCAAGGAAAAGATCGAGCATGATTGATACAACTTATACAATAAGTAATCATGATCATGTCAGTGAGATGAAAGATATATCGGATGTCTTATATAGGCATGGTAAGAATGTTTGTGCGACATTATTGAAATCTTATTTTGGCCATTTTTTCCAACTTCGAGCGAATGTTGAAAGATGTAAAAAAGTTGTGCATTATTTTATCTCACGAGGGATTGTGAAGATAGACAGCAGTGGTTCTGGTGAGATGTGGTTTCGAATCCACAACAAAAATTTTAGATTTGGGTGAAAGGAGTAGTATGCTTTAGTGACAAGGTTGAATTTTAGAGGCTCCGATTTCGATCCAAATATAAATCATCGGATTTGATCATCCTCATTCTATCTTAGGTTTTTTGGGAAGCCCAAAAAAGGTGCTAAAGTTTTGTTTATGAGTTCTATTTTGAATGGATTTTTAGAAGAAGCATGCCATTGATGATTGATTGTGGGCTTTAATAGAAGATGATGAATTGTGGGAATCATTTCTGTGGGGTAGTTATTCATATCGAAAATTGCTTCACCACTTAATTAATATCCGGAAGACACATAACATTGAAGATGCCTGACACGCTATTTATTAACGAATAAACGTACCGCAAGTGCAATGTGTGATTGCAATATATAGGTGAGCAAGAGTATCATATCCCACATAGACTGTTATTTCCTAATTCTTACACACAAGTACACAATTAATATCTAGACACAAGACAAGCAGGTAAAAGGAATGAAACTAAATAACATAAAATAAAAATACAGTAAACAAAATACTAGACTAAAACATATATACAAAAGAGATGTAATCATTATATACCCACTTTCAATAATATTACATCACTAATACCCACAAATATAATTTCAATTCACTCTATACCCACTTTTACACTATAACCCTCAAAAAGTGAATTGATTTGATGAATTAATAAGCTTTTTCAATCTTTTATATACACATGCATACATATTGTAGTTCAATTATTGGTACTAGTCGACGCGTACTCATCAATCAACCCGTACAACTTGATTGGTACCCAATACCGGTTCGCAGGTACCCAGTACCAATAGTCTTTTAATGGTACCTAGTACACATCGACTGGTACCCAATATCTATCGATAGGTACCTAGTACGGGTCGATCAGTACCTTGTACCTATCGACGTGTATTTTGACAACCCATTCTCATGTCTCTGTAATTGAAGCAATTGTCCTAAAAACCAACATAACCTTCTTTATATAAACACGTCTCGATAGCAAGAAAAACCACACAAACAAATAGAGAGCAAACATTTTATATTTCAAAAAATATCCAAAAAATTAGAGGCGAAAGATGGAAAATTGGTGATCTGTTATTGTTAATTACAACAGTTAATTTGACGATCAATCCAACTATATTTTGATGGAGATGAGTGACTCGGCTGCATTCCGGTGAGCAATGTGTCCCTAACAACGTTAGGGGAGGCAATCAACTACATATTATCGGTGGAAGCTGTTATAGGTGAATATCAAATTTATTGTTTATCGACATCTCGATCTAGAAGGATGTTGAGATCCATTATCAGTAGTGATATGGATTTGATATGTCTATTCACAATGGTACCAGAGCCAACTGTGTATCTCGTGCACAATCAAAATGTTGGATACACCCAACAAGAACCATTTACTGTCCACGATGTCGTGACCCAACTGGAATCATCGACCCATTATCTTGCAAACATTCAACCCGATCCGTATTCCTACGTTCCTCAATTTGATTGCTTAGTGCAGCCTTCGTTCAACCCTACGGATGAGGATATTGAGCGCTTAGGGAGATCAAATTAGTTGTCAGACAACTGGTGGGGAAGCGAGAGCGGTATAGAACCGCAATATGAGGCCGAAACAACACGAAATATTAATGCGGCTGAGGGTACCTAAAACTTAAATAATTTAATCACCCTCAATATGTTGCATAAAAAAACTAAAGAACAGCAATCACTTGTTCTGATTCTACATATTGATTGTTTTGAACTAAAAGAAAACTTTAGGGGTGGAATATTTACATTATGTCGAATATCTTCACTTTTAATAGTTACAGACAAATTTATGGAACAGAGAAAGACGGGATGTCCGTGGCGTGTACGTGTCGGATGAACCAAATCTTCATTGAATTTGATTTTTCCATTAGAAGGGGCTTCCACGTGTTCTGCAGTACCCCCCGTGAATACTCCGTCGATATGAAAAGTTCTTAATGTTAATTGAGTACTCGGTTCTCCAATCGATTGGCCTGCAATAATACCTATAGCTTCTCCCAATTCAACCAAGTCTCCGTGAGTAGGACTTCGTCCATAACATTATCGATAGATCCAAGATGCACTCCTACAAGTAAAAGGGGTTTGAATAGCTATTGGTTGTGCTCGAAAGGTTATGAATCGATTTACAAGTCCAATCCCAATGTCTTGATTTCTAGTGGAAATACAATGTATTATAATAAAATTAATATAAATAAAATAATATATAATAATTAAACTCAACTATTAATGAGAATTATTAAAATAACAAGAAATAGCATAAATAAATAACATCTACTTAAATATACTAATTTAAACATAATTATTTTAAATAATCAACTAATAGCATCTAGTAATCTAAATAACGAGAATAATGGCTTGGACTCAACTAATATAAACACAATTATTCTAAATAATTAGAATCACCTAACCCTAATAATCATGCTTTAAGGAATTTAGGGATACGTTAGTCTTTCACTTTATATACACAGTTAGAAGGACATCTAATTGAGTCTTGCTTCGATCCTAATACCAGGTGAACTCATATTGGCCAAAGTAGAAGAGAAGAAAATACGGTAAGGTGCATCTGTCGGCGGCGGGAGTCAACCATTCAAGCAAGAGGGAGTTGATGCTCCCATATCCATAGCATGAGTAGTTAATAAAATACCTGGTGTGATGAAGAAGACACTAGGTTGAGGAGCTCATCGCTGCTCATCGAATGCTTCGCGGTTGCGTTCACATTCGCCTCTGCTTCACCGTTGAGTTCACGTTCTACGCTGTTTTGCTGCTGAGTTCACGTTCGGTGCTTCTTCACTGGTGCTCGTTGGCGGTTCTCATTCAGGTGAGATGGTCCAACGTCGTCCTCGCATTAGCTGGAGGTTTAGCTTCTCGGTCTACGACTCTATACACTTCAGAATGTAATGAAGTTGGGTCCGAGGCGCAAGATTTCGAACAAGGGTTGATTCTGACCCTGCCTTTGAACATTGATTCACTTCTAAGAGATGAAGAAGACTGATCAGAGCCCTGGCCACCTCATACTTATTCCTCTCCTCCTTCCGTGATTTATGGGTGCTCGTGACCTAGGTACCAGCCGCAAATCATATCACCTTTGCATCCTGTGAGCTCGGTACTGGTCATATCAGCTATGCATCCCTTGACTCGGTATCAGTCGATCGGTGGTACTAGCGTGCATATGTCATAACTATGGGAAAGAAAGAGTGATTTATCAACTAGCATGTAATGTCTCTCGGTGGACCGATCAGATTTTATTATGTTTGTCTTGTTATATTTTTATTGGATTCAACAATTAACTTTTTGTCATGTTTCTGATTTTGTGTAAGATTTGTAAGAAAAAGTTGAAAAGTAAGGGTGTAATTGAGAATGTGGGTATATATTGAATTAGTATTATAAGAGTGGGTATTTTTGAAGATGTATTTATATTATAGGGTATAAATATACGTTTTCACTATATAAAAATTGAATTTATTATATCATTTAACAATATTCATTAATTCTATCAATCCGACTTATGTATTTAATCTATCAATGGTGGGGATCACTAGTCTGTTATCAGGCTGCTTTTTAAGACATATACTATATCATAGATATAATGAGCATGCGCTTCACTACGGTCGATTCTTCATATATATCATTACTCATAATCTAGCACACGAAGATCTATTTGACCATATGTGATACTTGTTCATTTGGTCGGTCCTTCCAAGTACACATAATCTGATTTCTATCTTTTCATCACTAATTCTTCTCTGGTCAGTGCTTCAAATTCATTACTAGCATGCATATATGGTAATCAAGCATTCATACAAGATATGAAATAATACATAGAAATCAAACCCCGAGAGATAGTATGAAGAAAAGTAATCAAATCATATCTTAAAATTCATAATATCAAATCCCTACAACTTAGTTATGAAATTAGCTAGACATAATTAAATAAACAAATACAACTAGAGTATTGGTGCTTATAACCTAAAAGATAAAAGAATCGAAAAATAATGAGTAATCCAGTAGTCTTGTATTCTCTGCAGTGGCACTCTGTCTCTAGCAAAACTTGTCGTCTTGTCTTAGTAGACACCAACTCTCTCTGTCTTTTCTCTGGTGTATTCTAAGTGTTCTCTACTATATTGGGCGTCCTCTCTCTTCCTTGTGGCGTGTAATAAAATGAGAGATTTTATATCTAGGTTAAAAACCTTGAATTGGAGTGAAAATTCACATTCCCATGGACCCGTACGTGTGGGTCGACCCAGAGCCCTAATTTTGCACAGGGTCGACTCAGGTGAATAGGGTCGGGTCAACCCACCTCTTTATATTTTCCACTGGGCCAGGTCGACTGTGGCACTTTCTAGGTCGACCCAACCCCTTTTCGAACTGGACTTTGGATTTTTTCGGATTTTGATTATTTAATCCAGTCCAGTAGGCTTTAATTAAAGAGCCTAATTAAACACCTCTTCAACTCATCTTGTCCATATTCACTAGTTTTGTTTTAAATATATAACGAAATGACAACAATTACTGTAAAACTAGCAAACACATCAAAAACTCCAAATGATAACAATATCAACACAAAAGCTATATAAAGGACACAACTTCATATAATAAATAGCATCAATTCAAATCCAAAAGTTATGTAAAATATACAATTTTCAATGCCCATGAGCGTTATTCATACCATATTTATGTTTTCTCCATCGTATTCACAATATAGATAATTATTTATATTAAGAATATCAATTTATTATTGTTTTTTCTTAATTATTTATTTTTTTTATTAAATGTAGACATTGATTTATTGTGCTATACCACAATTAGACAAGGCTTTTGGGGTATAGTTGATAAGAAGGTTGTACCAAGAATATTGTGGTTTGGTATAATTGGTCCAATCAGGACCATAAGGACATTAGAAGAAAAATATAAATTTTTTATGCCTTATACATTACTTTAATCAATATAGTTGAGTAAATTTTACTTTTGGTCTCATTAGAATAGGGTCAAAACATTTTTAGTCCTAAAAGTTACTTTATTGGTCCCAAATGATATTTTTTCTGCAATTTTGGTCCCATAAGATAATTTTCTAATAATTTTAGTCTCATGAGATATTTTTTATGACAATTTTAATCTCATAAGATATTTTTTCGATAATTTTAGTCCTATACTAACAGAGAAAGTTAACCCACGACAGCTAACTTTCATATTAGTTTGGGACTAAAATTATCAAAAAAATATCTTATGAGACTAAAATTGTCAGAAAAATATTTTATGGGATCAAAATTGTCAAAAAAGTATCATTTGGGATCAAAAAAGTAACTTTTGAGACTAAAAGTATTTTGATCATATTCTAATGGGACCAAAAGTGAAATTTACTCCAATATACTTCAAATATTAAATTTAAAAGTTAACTATTGTGTTTTATCAATATATAGATGTTCCCTAACTTCCATGACTCCACGTGGCATAACTGGACAAAGAGATAAGGCAATCCTGAATCAATTATTTTACTCCATTGGCACGCATTTTCCCACAACTTCTTAAATATTGTGGATTTTGGGATTGTTGGCAAGATTTGCAAGCCAAGTATACTAAGTGAAAGATCAAAACACTTAAGAGAGACGGTATTTACAAGCAAACTGATGGGGTTAATTCTGGCGTATATGCACTTAAGTTTGTGGAGATGTCAATGTCAAATGCTAGAATGCTGCAAACGACGGACAATGATTTGTAAGCATATCATTCCCATGTGGGTTATATAATTTTCAGATTTGGTACTGATGAAAATACCCTTGTACCTTAATGACAGTCTATGCACTGTTTTCTTAGTAGTGTCTTTTTATATCGTGGCTCATTAATATTTGTTAAATTCATTGTTCAAGTTATTTTAAATGTGGGCAGGTTTGACTTAAAAAATCATATATATTCACAATGATATGAAAATGGATTCCCAATTTTTAAAAAATTATATATATTCATCTCTGTTTGTCTCCCTGGTGCCCAGCCCGCACGCCAGATGCATGCACATGACTCGCGCCGAGGAATGTGTGCAGGCGCGCAGACCATGCGCGTTAGGTTGAGCGCACAGGACCCATGCCCTGGCCCAGTACGCTCGCCTGAACGTGCACATCCAGTGTGCGGGTTGGGCGTTCGATAGTCAATAGGTTCACAGCCCCATTCCGGGCATCGGGGATTCTGAAAACACGCTATAAAAACAATATCTTTTGCTTGATTTTTTTTTACTACCATTTTTTTAAATGAAACTAGACTCTTATATCAGTCTAATTGTGTTAAAAAATCAAAAAAATTACATTGAAAAATATGATTTAAATTTTTGTATTTTTAAATGTAGTGTACTACTGTAATTGTTAATAAAAAAATCATATCTACTACTGCAAATATCAAATTATTACCTCATTTTTTATAAATGAAACTAGACTCGTATAGATTTCAAACATTCCATGTTTCAAAGTTTATTTCATATGAACAAAAAAGGAGAAATGTTTGAATATGAGAAAAATACATTTCTCACAAAAAGGTTATTATTTTTGCGTAATTGTACATAATCAACTGTTTTTACTTGGTTTGAACTACAATTTGAAGCCTATACCATTCAAAAGACACGCGAGTCTCTTCAATTTTAAAAAAAGGGTAGCAATTTACATATCGGTGTGGATGTATATGATTTTTAAAGTAAAACCTGCCCAAATCCAACATAAATTGCAAAAAAAAGAACAAAATGCCATTACTTAGAAAACAAAACATACACTGTCATTAAGGTACATGGGTATTTCCATCGGTGCTAAGACTCCAAGTGCAAAATAAAATACACAATCCTTGAGCAAATTACATAATAATTCATTATAGAAATCACAAATAATGATAACTAAAAGCAATCTTGCATTTAACTAGGCCTATTCGGACATGGTGGTCAAGTATGACCAGATTCGCGGCATATACTGTACCTATTGGTTCGACGTGCACGACTGCTACTTGCTTTGTTAACATTGTAACTACCAGTTCAACTAGTCATGTTTGAATGCTCAACATGATACTCAACACGATTGGGCAGATGATATAAGCCGAATGCATTGATCATTGACTCTTTACTTTCAAAAATAACATCCAAAGTGTTCACAGTCGTATCAATACCCAACCTATTTAGGGAAAATGTGGCTTGATATAGTGCCCCTGGAATAATCCATTGTCGTCCATGTTGACATGCTTTTCTAAATTATCATCTTGCACATCATCTATGTCACAAGATGTGCCAACTTCTGGTACGGACCTACGGAGCCATTCACAACAAACATAAACATCATCAGCCTAATCATCAATAGGAACTTCCTCCCCATCATCATTAATAAATGTGTTATCGTTAACGCCAAAAGCAAATAGAAAACCCCCATTCTCATTAACATTATCACCGTCCATGCTTTAATCAAATCCCAAACTCTCCTCATTCTCATTAATATTATCATTGTCAACATTCTCATCTTCAATCGTAATAGTTTCATCATCATCCTCCTCAAAATTCTCATGATTTATATGATAAACAGCTTCATAATGTAGGTATGGATGTCTAATATGTGTAGCTGTATATGGATATGACTATGAATATGCATTTTGAGCTTTCAATAAATCCAAAAAACTATTTTGAGCATGAATAGGAAGTCGACTGTGTGAGTGGGAGGATGGTGCTCTCAAACAAGTTTCGACGTATAAGTGCAAAATTGGTAACTCTTCCATAGCAAAATTCAAGTCGACATCATTTCTTATCCTAAATTTTTGCTGTTTACCATCATGTTGACATAACGTCAAACTTAAGATAACATGCTTATACATATTTGGATCTTCATCAACAATTTCTATAATTTCATCAAACAATTCAGAATACATTATTTCTCCTAAGGGAATACGGACATACTCTTCAATTCTATTATAATATATATAGTCTTGCCAAAAACCTCCATGATGCAATAGAATATATGTCCAACTCATCGGCACATAAAAATAAATATAAACATTATATTCATACAAAATCAATACAATAAAATGTTAAAAATGTATGCATTTTTTTATTATTTTAAAAAATGAAAATAAACACAAATATGTCCAACAAAAGCTTCGGCACACAGGTACGCATACGCACCCAGCCCCCGTCCTGTGCCCGGGTATCTATGCACACGCGTGCATGCGGCCTTTGGGTACGTGCGATCATGCCTATACACGCATCGTGAATTCTAGCTGCGCGTGGGCCTGCACGTCGGTTTCAATACGCAGGAAAGAATAAGTTGGCGTGCAGGTAAGAATGAAAATGAGATTTTTTCTCCCAGATTCTAAAACTACTATATGTATTAAAGAACTAAGTTTAAAAATCACCTTCAAAATGAAACCTTCAAATCTCCAAGAACTTTTACCTCAAATCTTCCACTCAAATATTGCACAAATTCTTTTTATTTCAATGTAGAGAGAGGGGGGGGGGGAATGAAGTTTCAATTTTCTATTTTGATTCAGGATATTTTGAGGGTTCCTATTATTCAAGGGGAGGATAAGCGTGTTTGGAAGAAATCTTTGCATGGGACAATGTTGGCTAAGTTGGCTAGGCTTCATACTAGAATGCATTTTCCAACTGTTAAATGGGGTAAATGGATTTGGGCTTCTCATGTCCCAATTCGGCGTTCTTTGATTAGCTGGCGTCTTCTTCTTGGATGTATGCCTACGTTGGATACCTTATGGTTTTATTGGGCCTGGTATGTGTGTGATGTGCAAAGGGGCAATGGAGACGATGGATCATCTTTTTTGGGAATGTCCCTTAGTGTCGGTGGTCTGGAATTGGGCTTTCAATATTTTTCATCTCTCTCATTTTAGTGCAGCTTCGATCCATGAGGCATTTTTGCGATTTATGGATCAATCTTTTGGTTCTCAAATTGCAATCTTGTGGAAGTCGGCTGTTATTACTATTATTTGGTGCCTTTGGACTTTTCGAAATAAGGCCATTTATGAAGACATCACTCTGACTCCTTTTTTGTTGATCTCCACTGTTCACATTGCTCTTAGAGAGGTGTCGGTTATGAGAGGATCAAATGGTTTTATACGGAATACGGTGGCCGATCTTGTCACGTTGAAAGCGCTACGGGTTCGGCCTCGAGTGCCATCTGATCACGGTTCTTTGGAGGCCTCCACCGCAAGGCTGGGTGAAGATTAATACAGATGGGGCTTCTCAGGGGGTGCTAGGTAAAATGTCGGCAGGAGGGGTCTTTTGTCGTACGGATGGTCGGTTCTTTGCTGTTTTCACATTGATGTAGGGGTTGGATATGCTTTTTCTTGCGAAGTTGGTTGCGGTTATTGTTGCTATAGAATGGGCTCAGACTTTCTCTCTGGACTTTATTTGACTGGAGGCAGACTCTATTTATGCGATCAACCTGTTATCTTCTCGGAGTTTGTAAGTACCTTGGATTCTAAAAGCTCGATGGCGGCGGGTGTTAAATTATATTTATTCCATTCATTTATGTGTTTCACATATTTTTAGAGAAGACAATAGTGTAGCTGATTTATTAGCTTCTCCTATTGTTTTCCCTGATTTTTGGTTTTCTTGTATTCCTTGTATATTAGACGTTGTTAGTAAGGACATGTGTGGTCCTGGTTATTTTCGCTTTATTCAGAGGGGTACTCTTTTTGCTATATGGTTTTTCCCACAACAGATTTTTCATGTGGGTTTTAGTGAGGCTCCAGTCCCTTGTGATATTGTCTTGTGATATCTAGGATTTTTAAGTTTGAGTTACTCTTTTTTGTTTTTTCATTAATACAATTCATTTGGAATATTGAATATAGTTTGTCTTTTGAAAAAAAGGGGAATTGTATTTTAATCCAAAGTGGCTAAAATGATAATGTTTATGAGTAGGTGGCTATTTTTTTTTTAAAGTTCTAAGTGGCTAGAAAAAAAGTTCACCCGTGAATTAATTTAACTCATGAGTCAGTTACTTGATATTGAGTCCACAAAAACTCAAAATTTATTTGGAACAAGCTGAGTCGAGCTTGGGCTCAAGCTCCACATTATTAAGCGCTCAATAAGGCTCGCGAGTTTCATCTAACCTAATAGAATAATTACGATTTTACCCTTAATATTTTTAGTTATTTACATATATATAACATCAACAATTGATTTATTTTAATTATTTTAAATTAAATAAAAATATTCTTTTTATATAATATTAATACATAACTGAGCCAAGCCGAGTTGAGCTGGAAAATCAAAGCTTGACTGAGTTCAAATCGAGCTCAAGCTTGTGACTACTCAACTCGACCAAGTTCAATTACACTAGTCGAACTCGTAATAATCATACATGTAAAGTTGATGTGAAAGTTGTTTAATTTTATTAGAATGACCAACAATTTATTCCTAGTTTTCGGTAACATGTCTATGACATGGTTCACCGGAAGAAGAAACTTTTTACTAGTTGAGGTGTTTTTCCATTTTCTAAAGACGACAACTTTGTAAATTGAACTATTTAAGTTCTTGGAAATAATTAGGTCATGGAATAGAAATGAAAATGTTGGGATAAAACTCATAAATTGTTAATATTGTGATAAAATTGAAAATTTATAATAATTAGAATAGAATATGGTATTAACCCAAATTTTTAATCACCTATTCCGGGGTGAATACCTTATAATATTTCTAAATTATATTTACGTGTTAAGGATGGTGAAACTGTGATTATTGCTTTAGGGAAACGAAAATGACATTAAGGATAAACCATTTCCACTGGCGGAATATCTGACATAATTACATCCGGAAGAACATCGATGTAAGAGTAAAGATTAGGATTATTAACTTCAATCTTCGCCAAGGAGTGAGCCATTGAGTTTGGTGTTCTTCCTGCCCAACTAAAAATAACTTGTTCGAAAAGAGTATCTTTGTCGATAAGTGAGCCATTGAATTCGATTTTTAGTGATTTGATCATCTATGCAGAGTAAGTTTTTTTTTGAATTTGGAAATGAATTGTTCGTCTCTATGACGGATGGCATCGTAAATTTAAAAGGTCAGCGTCTTAATCAGTTTTTATTTAATTAGTGAAAAAAATTATATATCATATTTTTATTGTTTTAAACATTTTCGCATATTCTAAAAAGGGAAAATGGTAATAAAAAAACTCGAACTATTGGTGAATTTTAAGTTCGACATTTAAATTATGACTCGACTCAATTGGTCAATTATTTTAAATGGTGTAAATATATACTTTCGTAAAAAAACATTAATTTATAATTAGTAAATAAACATAATAATTTTTAGTATTGGAAGTTGTAGTTTTTAGCATTAAAAGTGATACTTTCTCTTAATCAGGTCGGATCTGAAATGATACCCATCAATTGCGTAGATCCGATACAGGACATGAAAATTTTCCTTCGTTTAAATATTTAATGCACTCAACAATTAATTAATATATTACTTCAAGCTATTTTTAATTGTTCATAAATTTAATGAAGCATATCATGCTAGAAATTTTTTATTTAAATATTACTTTTGGAAATATTTCTCTTTAATATTCTTTATGAACTACCTGGCCCTTTAGTAAGAGATGCCTTAAATAATATTTCATATCTTCGCCCATCCCTACAAATACTAACATTTCGAAGAATTTTCCAGAAGATTGGACAAAAATAAAGGTCAAATTATCCATATTCTGACCCTATCAATTGGATAATAATAGTTGTATTAAACGTGTTAAAATCAATTGCTTTATGAAGTCAAAGTTGAAAAGTTACGGATAATGTTATACCGAATTGATGAGTTTCAGTCAAAACTCCAGAGCAATCTAAATTATATTATTTTATGTTCCTATGATTTTGTTCTAGTCAAATTAAAATGCATGATCTATTAAATCACTGCACTTATAAATAATAACTAAAAATCAAATTATATTTTATATTTTTATTTTGTAGATACTTATTTAATTAAAGAATTATCTTCAATTAAATAGAAACTTATGTGTGAAACTTATTTGAAATTTATGCGTGAATTTTGAGAAATGATCACTTGTCAGATGCAAATTATGAGTTGATGCTGATATCAAATCATAATGAAACCATATAGGCAATCATAAATCACCTGATTATAACACGTTTGAGTCCCACCAACATTAATATATATGTGTAAGTCCGTCTCATCTAATTTTATAGGTTACTATAGGAACTTAGTTTACTTAGTGCACAAGGTAATGATAATCAAAATAAATTAATTATTGTCATTTGGGGATGGTCTAGTGGTAGAGTGGTGTTTCTTAAGGCTAAAGGTCTCAAGTTCGACTCACCACCAACACCACTAGGTGTGAGCTTATCACACCTGATCTGTCAAGTGTGTTTTATCTCCTCTGTGTAGGTTTGTAGGCTATTACACATGGGCGAGGTTTACTCAGTGCGCATCACAGGTAGCGGTGTGTTTTATCTCCCCTGTGTAGGTTTGTAGGCTATTACACAGGGGCGAGGTTTACTCAGTGCGCATCACAGGTAGCGAGGCGAGGTTGGTAGCGGCTGCGGGTTACCCTAGACATTCAAAAAAAAAAAGTTATAATTAACTACCCCACCCCCATTAATCATTCTCCTCAATCATTACCACACTCATCAATCATCACCGTATTAATCATTCTCCTCAATCATTACCACACTCATCAATCATCACCGTCAAGTTAATCATTCCATTAGATTGATTAACTACCTCACCCCCTTTAATCATTCTCCTCAATCATTACCACACTCATCAATCATCATCGTCATTGTTACTGTTATAATTTATACTACTACTACTACTACTACTACTACTACTACTACTACTACTACTACTACTACTACTACTACTACTACTTATTATTATTATTATTATTATTATTATTATTATTATTATTATTAATAATTAATTTTTTATTTATTATTATCGTTGCTTATTTTAATAATAATAATAATAATAATAATGTATATATTTATTAATTAATTCTGCTATGTATTTATTAATGTTGTTATTATTTATTTATTTATTTTTATTATTTATCGTTGTTGTTTATTATTTATATTAATTAATTTTGTTATTTATCTATTAATGTTATTATTATTCTTGTAAACATTATTATTATTTAAATTATTTTTTATTTATTTATATTATTTATTATTGTTATTTTTATTTATAATAATAATAATAATAATATTTATTATTATTATTATTATTATTATTATTGTAGTTATTAATTTATTATTATAATTATTGTAAATATTATTATTATTATTATTATTATTATTGTACATAATAATTATTATTATAATAAATAATAAATATTTAATAATAATTAATATAAATAACAACAACAACAATAATAATAATTACAAGACAAAAACTTGTATGAGACGATCTCACCCAAGTCTGCCCCTACAATTACCATCAATGAACTTAAAATGAACCAATCCTTATCTATCACAATAATAATTAATCCATAATTGAACCAAGCTACAAGAATGCAATCACCATTCCCATTGTGATTGATCCTTTAATGATATTCATTATGATTATCATTATTTAATTTGAAGTAAGCGGCCCCTTAGTGCTCACATCATCCACGTTGTATATTCCATGCGGGTTATCCTCATCTCAACACCCCCCCCCCCGCCAAGAAAAAAATAAATCACCTTATAAAAAATATTCAAATGCCTTTTAGTGAGATTCAAGTGTATTTTTCACGAAAGTTATCATGAATATAAGAACATGTGTCTTGTGTTAAATTTGTGAGTTGCGACAAACGCGCAAATTAAACAAAAGTAATTGATAGATATATACGTGCTCCATGCTACTACTTGTCTACTTACTAACATTAATATTAATAAAATAATATACGACACTGTAATAGATACACATAACAAATTAAACAAAATAATTTTTAATATACCAATATCAAATGCAACTAAAAGATTATATACCATAAAACATTCAAATTATTAAGTTGAATAATCACCGTATTCATCTTTAGTTTTAAAAATAATGTATTAAGATTTAGAAAGAAAAAAAAAAGAGCGCTTCAAAATGATTTACTGTACTAAAATAATTAAACCATTCTAAACACAAAATAAAAGAAAATATATACTAGTTGAAACATTTTGAAAGTTTTATTATTATCATGTACTAGTCAAACAGATAAACTTGAATTCAAACTTCCAAACCTCGACGCAAACAGTAACTTATCCTAAAACAAAACGTCATTTTAATAAAAAAAAAAGTGACCCAATTTTAGTAATTTTCAGTTTTCCTTCTTTTATTTTATGGCATATATAAAATCAAAGTACGCAAGCACACAGAAAAAAAAAAATAAGACAACTAGTCCACCTCAAATCCATGCACTAAATCTAAATTGAACACCGCCACGTGGCATATTCTAACTTTTTATTTAATTTCAATTTTCTTGGTAACTATTGGCCAACTAATATATGGCAAGACGGCCTCTAATTAATTCACCCAAAAATGACAGTTGCATCCTTAACTTATTCATTAATTAGAACACTTTTTATTTGATCAATCCTTAAAAAATTTAATTACTCTGATTCAAAATATATATTATTTTAGAGTTTTCCACATAATTAAGATATAATAATTTTAATAAATATATTCACTTTCTTTTTCATTTTATATATCAAATCATATTAAGGTATAATTTCTTAAAAGATAAAATTTGGAAAATATATTAAATTACAAACATTTTGACACAGAAATAAAGGGAAATTTTCTATGAACATGATACTCAATTTATACGAAACACACATGTGATCATTAAATAAAAATATTTTTTTAGTTAAAAATAAAATTTAATTATAACTATTTAGAGACATTTTAACTAATACAAATCGCCATCCTTTTTAAGAAAATGAGGAAACCTTATTTGTTAAAATTCATAAGACATAATTTGATAAATTTAGAAATTTAGAAAATTGGAAAAGGATAAATGTTGCGCTTTTGAAATTATCCTCCAAAGAAGTGGCACATTCTATTTCTATCTTAGAGGGGCATACATGTGGTGATGGAAAACTAGTTAGGGAGTGGGGCTATCCCTCTTTCCTACCCACAAAAAAACCTCTCAACGAGATTGAGATAATATTACCGGACAACTATGCCCCTCAGACCGGGTGAGCCGGTTTCTGGTCAATAACTATAAAATAATAAGGCAGAAGGGAAGGTTTAAGGCACTGTTGTTATTGCCATCCGTTCGTTGGTTGCGTCCTTTTTCTCTCCCCTAAACCCACATAGAGGTTTTATTATAACCCATTTTCTATTTTTTTTTTCATTTCCTGTCCACAAACAATTTCTTCATTTCCCTTTTTT
The DNA here is from genome assembly GCA_026008535.1 of Perilla frutescens. NCBI lineage: Eukaryota > Viridiplantae > Streptophyta > Magnoliopsida > Lamiales > Lamiaceae > Perilla > Perilla frutescens. Next base: position 29,931,196 of record BRKX01000017.1, on the reverse strand, counting down.
TTTTCCTTCCCTCTTTTGTATATAATCTTAATTTGAATTGATTGATGTCAGAGTAGTAGTTTATTTACGTGACGTAAATTCGAAATTCTTGTTGGAATCTTTTATGGGGAGAACAGAAAAACACGCGTAGATTTCTCTGCCGAATCAGATCAGAGTTTTTCAGGTAATGGTGCTCTTTTGCTTTGTTTCTCTGGGGTGTTTTTTTTTTTGGGGGGGGGGGGGGTGTTGGAATTCTGGTGTGGGTTGTATTTTGTGGTTTTAAGTTTGTTTGAAGCGACTTATTTGTTTGGTGGAGTTGATCTTCGGGAGATCTGATCGAATTTTGTGAAATTTCGTTGCTTTGATTTGAAGCAACGAAGAAAGTTGGAGTTTTGATTCTGAATCCGGCAGTTGATTTTTGGAATTTGGATCATGTAATTTGACGATCTCTGCATTTTGTTCTTTACGATGAAGGGAATATGATTAAGTGTGTTTGATTCTTACAGGGGTCTGATCAGTTGATCAGACTCCGGAATTAGAAAACAAGATCTGATGGATTTGAAATTTTATATTTTCATGAACACCTATTTTGTTGTTGTCCAATGTAATTGAATTTTGTGTAGAATAAGGATCGTAGGAATTCAGGCCTTATTAGTTTGGATTGACTTTTCAAACAACCGTTTATTTTTGCATGGTTTTTTTATAAGATACGAGTGATCAGTTTGATAGCCACGATCTTCAAGTTTTCAGTTGAAAACTTGATTCTCGACAAAGGAGAACTTTTGATGGAATGTTGCGTAATTTGTTGTTGGATCATGAACTCTTTCATCAGTAACTTTTGATATTCCTGCACTGATGATTCTAGATCTCTCTTCTTTACAGTCTTTAGTAATTTTCTTGTTTCATTGGCTATTTTAACCTGGAAATGATGTTGCTGCTTTTGAGGGTTTTGGAATTGGGGTTTAGATCATCCACATTATTGCAGCTTATGAAAGTCAAAGATCATATTCTCTCAATAGATTTTGACGGATGACATAATTATAATTTTATTCTTCTCTCTTTTTTATGGTTGTTATGTTCACCCATCCCCTTTTTCTCGTGTTTTGGTTGTATCTGACTTCCTCTGACTGTTCACTAATCATATCTTTGTGGATGTTCTGTAGATTGTGGTTTCTTTTACGTCGTAGCTTTATTTCATTTGAAGTTCCGTATTGCTGTGTGGCCTGAGTTATGGTGTCAAACAAGAGGCTGGACTGTGGATTCAATGGCTACCGAGCCCCTGTTATTCCCAGAGCTCCTAGATCGATTAGGGTAACCAAGTTTCTGAATTATGTATTTTCTACCATCCATCTAATTCGGCATGTAGCCAAGAACCTCATATTTGTTGTTTTCCCAGAAGAGAGGCCCACGCAAGAAATTGGTAGAGGACAGCCAGCTTTGTGCCTTTGAGTTGCTTGCAGCTGTTGCTGGCAAATTGTTACTGGAGAGTGAAAGTTCTTCTTCTAGTAATGTAGCTGAAAGGAAATCCCAGCTTGGCAATTCCAGATACAAAAATGAAAAACTGCAGCCTAAAGATGATAAAGCTCTGAAATCAGAAAGCTTTGACCATGGAAGTTGTGCTGAGAGTGCATTCGTTCCAAAAATTTCTGCTGAAGAGCATAATCTCTTATCCAACTTTAAGGGTATTCCTCAAGCAGAAAAGGATCATGTAGAACAAACTATTGTACATGCAAGTTCTGATTTACTAGAGAAAAATGATTGTGATATAAAGCTAGGGATGTGTCAGGAGAAAAGTTTGGATGAAAATGCTACATGTAAAATAGGAAGTTCCAATTGCATTGGTGAGAGTTTCAACAGCAAAGTAGAGAGTGGATCAGAAGTGCAATTAGAGGATGGAAAAAATCAGATAGGTCACTTATCTATGGCTAACACATCAACTGTAAATGATCCAATCGGTGAATATGTGAATACTAATGATCTGTCTAACCCAGAGAGTAGTGTAAAGTTTCCCCTGTACAGAGACTCGATTCCTGGTGCTTTATTGCAGAAGTGCTTCAACAATGTAAAGTTAGGGATTAGAGACAATGACGAAAATTCTTTTAGGTGCAATAAGTCTAGCACCAAGAGTAGACCCTTGAGGCCACAACCTCGTCTTGTACGGCATAGAATGAGGAAGATGATGGCATCAAAATACTGGAAGGCAGCTCCCAAGCAGATGGATTATGAACTTTATAACATTGGTGAGTAAAAACAACATGACTATACAATTTTAATGGCAAACCCAACTCATATTATAGTTTTTATATGTGATATCCTTCTTACGCTGATGTTGTTGTTCATTTGCAGGTGAGGGAATGAAGTCATTTTACCGTTATAGGAAGGGCATTTATGCACGCGAAAGATGTCAACGAGCTCCTCTTAAGAAAAGGAAATTATCTGATCATAGCTTTGGTGTTGCAATTGATCAGGAGCAGAGCTGTGATAGTATCTCCAATTTGCCTGAGAAAGGGATGAGGGGAGAAATGAATATCTCGGGTATGACTTGATAGAGGTCGTCTATCCTATTTGTTATTTGACACGTATAATGTCACCAGATTTCTTAACGGTGTTGTAAAATTGTGCAGCTAGTGGAGCTTCAATTAAAGATCACACAAAAGCAAAGGATCCTCATGGTACACTATTTTTTTTCACATGAAGTATGTTGTGCTTAAAATTATTATTTTGCGCAAAAAATTCTCAGACATTTCTTATTTTTTCCTTCAGTGGGATTTAGCATTAAGTCCTTCATGTTCAAGGTGCCAGAGCTGTACATTGAAGTCCCTGAAACTGCAACTGTTGGTTCTCTGAAGGTTTTTGTTCTCTTGTTTCCCATTCTCGTGATTATGAAACGTGTTATACCTACTGATGCAAATATGGGACAGAAACGTCCTCCACTAGTATCATGGGCATGCAATATTTATTTGAATGTGAATTATATGTGGCGTTAATTTAAACCATTGGTTATGCTTATAGTGAATCTAGTTAACATATGTATATATCTACTTTTCAGAGGACTGTTATGGATGCAGTTGCTGCTATACTTGGAGGTGGAATACGAGTCGGGGTAGCTTTTCAAGGAAAGAAGGTCAGAGATGACCATAGAACTTTGCAGCAGACTGGTATTTCTGAGTGTGCCAACCCTGATAATCTGGGTTTTATATTGGAGCCGAGTTTCACTCATGTTTCTCCATCTGAGACTCCGAAGAAACTTCCTGTGTTATCACCATGTGATGAAGATCAACCCTTGCCTAGGTATTGTTATTATTTTAATGCTATTGTTGGAGCTGAACCTCAATCTCTGTTTTGTAGTAGCCAACCTGAATGGTACCTGTGATTTTATAATTGCTACTTCAACAGATGGGTTTTGCTTGGGTTTTAGAAAAAACACGATCAATGATTCTATGAGTTGTATAGAAGCTGTCTTCTATGATCTCTCTACTCTTGAGTACTTTGTTTGCTTATAGTACAACATATATCAGAGAGATGATGTTTCAGATTGGAAATGATGCTTCATTATTGTTTCAACTCTAATGTGATCAGGAATGGTAGATTGATTTCCATTTCTGAGTAAATGTGCTGATTATGTTTCATATTTTGCAGGGCTCCAATCTCCCCAATGACTCATTCAGGGATCTCAAATGCCTCAGTGGACCCTTCATTTGTTACAAAGTCAGACAATGTGGACAATAATGAATTTGTATCCTCTCCAACGACCCCTGACAATATGCTAACAGATGGAGCTGTTCTCGACTCCAAGGCATTGGTTCCAGTCCTTCCAATGAATGTGGAGGCACTTGCTGTAGTTCCTGCAAATTTGAAACCTAAGCGCAGTGAGATGTCACAGCGTAGAATTAGGAGACCATTCTCTGTGACAGAAGTGGAAGCACTAGTTGAAGCAGTTGAAAATCTGGGAACTGGAAGGTAAACGACATAGTACAGGAACTTGGATTCATACAAAACATGGATTATTGAGATCATTACTGGATTTTACTTGTAAATCTTGTCCTTCAACTTCCTTCTGTTTGTGCAGGTGGCGGGATGTTAAAATGCGCTCTTTCGAGAATGCTGATCATAGAACATATGTTGACTTGAAGGTGCTATATCTATCTGTTATGCATAGTATTCAATAACATTTAAGGATTGCAAGTCATCATGATAACTTGCTATTTTTGGCTTTAGCGATTTATTTGCTCATGTACCTTTCTTTATGGAGGATATAATGATTTGTATTGTATATTCTGTACTTCACGTGTTTTTAGGCATGCAATATTACTACTGAATCTCATACCTGTCATTCATGAAAAAGGGGAACGATCTTTCACATGGGATGTTGCTTCTTGCATGTATCCTTAGATTCGTATCAGTATTTTAATCAAGCAAATCGTTAAATTTATCTGTCCATGTTTGGTTTTGATTGTTCATTACAGGATAAATGGAAGACGCTAGTCCATACAGCTAGCATTTCCCCCCAGCAGCGACGGGGAGAGCCGGTTCCCCAAGAACTGTTAGACCGGGTTTTATCTGCACACTCTTATTGGTCGCAGCATCAGTCAAAACAACATGGAAAGCATCCATCTGAGCCTTTGAAGATCGTGGATTCTCGTGAGGAGATCCTCGGAGTTTGAAGGATTGGAAAATTCTGATTGTTGATTGTAAAATGTTATTTTAGGATAGTTGTAACAATGAAAGCTGTACAAATGCATTTTCAGTTTGTTTGATTCTGTATTCTTACATTCACCGACTCTGATTAGTCGTTAGACTTGTTTTTTTTTTGTAAATGATTGGTGTAATAAGGGGGGGTTAACAGAAAACAATGTAGTCTTTGAATCTGTCCATTTTTTTTTTCTTTCATTCATTTTTTATGTTCAAAATTTGGAGAAATGTCGACAGCACCCTTGTGGAACTGAAACAAAAAAACATTTACCCATTGATATATTATTTGAACATAACATTTTTATTTTGACAATATATTTATCAAAGTGAAAGAATGTGAATTTTCTTCTCTGACATTAAATTGGAAACACAATGATTAATGGGTTTGCTCAAGAAAATCTTTCATGGAAAGGGTAGCTTGAAATTTACATTACGTAAAGATAAAGCATGCAAAGGAGAAGCAACATCGCCGTTTATGCTCTCCCCATAAGAAAAGGAACAAAATTACAAAAAAAAAAAAAGGGTTTGCATCAAGCCTCTAGATGTTTTATTTTTACACAGAAAAAAATGTCACGGCCCAAGTTCGTCAAATGATATCCATATTTGCTGGTATATATGTAATTTTACTGATGGTTGACTCCGGTTATGAATTCTCCCTCATTTTATGATCTTAGGATGTTATATTTATTGAACAATGCATGCAAATTTTAGGGGCTTTGTTTTTTTTATAATGATGGTATATTATTACGTGTGCCTAGGTGGTTTTTAAATCAAACAAGGAAAAAAAAAATCTATATATTAATAATCTATATTAATCTGATTTTTTATTTTAAATTTTTCATGTTTTGTTCAATTTTTAAGAATTTTGGAAAGTAATCAAAATCATCAAAATAAGAAAATTAATACAACTTTTCAGTCACTAGGAATTTTGTATTAGACCATTTCATTATTCAATTTTTTTATCCATTATTTTTATTATTTTTATAAATTATTATTAAAAATTGTGTTTATATTTTTTCAATAAAAACATTTGAAAATTTTGAAAATATTTTTATCTTATTTTTATTATGGATTATTGTTAGTTTTTTTATCATAAAGTTTAATTTCAACAAAAAAATCAAAAATTTTTAAAAAATAAAAATCCTACTAAAATTTGATTATCATATTATTTTTTTGGGCAATTGATGGTAGAGTAATGACAAATTCAAACAATATATAACATAATTACCTTTTGAATTAATGCAATTTTTTTTATAATCAATATTGGTTTGCATACATTTGTATTTATACAATTTTTATTTATATATTTTAATTATTAATTTATTTTTATTTATTAATAATTATTTTAATTGTTAATTTATTTCCTTTTTCTTTTTTGTATCGGAGGAGAAAAATGATGACGGAACTCTGATCTCTTGTTATAAAATGGTTGAAGAATACTCATAGACTACTTGATTAAACCTATTTAATTTATTTTTAATAAACCTACTTAATTATATTAATTTGAATAAAAAATAATAAAATGAGAATGCTGACAATTTCCTTATTATGATCCAAATATAGAATAAATAATTTATAACAGCCAATTTTTTCAAAATTACATTCCTAAAAATCACATTTCAAGATAACTTTACTTTCTTATCAATTAACCGAGCCTAAAAAAAATAGTTGGGGATTTAGATAATGTTCGAACAAGCAAGACTGTTCATTTCTCTACTTGTATTTGGAGAAAAAACTTGCGCGCTTGCGTTCTTCTAAACATTTTTCTTTTTTTTTAAGAAACTTATTTTACTAAACTTTACCGTAAATTGATTTTTTTTTTGGCGATTCCATTTTTTTTAAGTTTAAAAAACATAATATCAAGAATCGATCTATAATGAATTTAAAAATATAATATTACCCCCTTGCCTTTAATATTTGTAGGGGTGAGCATTCGGTTTTTTGGTTCGATTTGGTCCCGAAAATGTTAAAATCGAAAAAACGTATTTTTTTAAAAATAAAATCGAACCGAACTGAATTTCTCATCAGAACCGAACTGAACCGGACCGAAATATTTTGGTTCGGTTCGGTTTTGAACTGGAATTTTTCTTAAATTTTCTGATTTTATTTTTTGGCAAACGATATAGTTTTTTTTAGCAAACGATATAGTTAAATATGTACAAGTATGAATTAGCTAATTATCAAGATACAAGTTAAAAAAATACCAATAAAAATTTGAATAAAGTTCAAAAAGGTATAAATTCCAATATAGCAAAACCGAATAAACTATAAAGTCCAATAAAGTCAAATATTTTTATTGCTAATATATATAAATTCGATTTTTCGGTTCGGTTCGGATATTTTCTCTCTAGACCGAACCGAATCCAAAAACCGAATTTTTACTAGAAAAAACCGAACCAAACCGAATTTTGAAAAGAACCGAACCAAAAAAACCAAATTAATTCGGTTCGGTTCTCAGTTTTCGGTAATTTTTGCTCACCCCTAAATATTTGTGAAGAATAAATTTCGACAAATAGGACACTTCATATGTCCAAGTTTAAAATTGTTATTACCTTTTCTTGTCAGACGTTCGCATGTTTCAACTTAGGTGTTATTATTGTTTCTTTGAAATAATATATATATTTTTTATTTTATCTTTTAGTGGTGAAATAATAATAATAATAATAATAATAATAATAATAATAATAATTATTATTATTATTATTATTATTATTATTATTATTATTGTAGATCCATAAATCTGTAATTATCGATTTAGTCTGGAGAAGCGGCCTATCTGTGAAACAGAAATAAAAAGAACACCGTAAGAGCCAAAGACCATCGAGGGGGTGACAATCGTTGGGCCTCCGACGCTTAAGTCAGGAAAAAAATAAAAAGTCGAATGCGATAAAACACCTAATAAACAAATAGAATATGAGAACTTTGTTGTGCGGTTAGATCGTCAGCGAGGGATCGGGCTAAATAAATACGGTGTTTAGCACGTTCTTAGGGTAGAAGGTAAATTTATGGTATGTCTGCGTAGTCGCCAAATGAGGAAGATGACCTCCTTTTATAGGTGGAGGTAGCAACTATGGTTCACGTGGATTGCGGAGATTGTTGAAGAACGTATCGACTCCTCTGAACCTGTCAACCTTTCTGGATAAAGAGGAATCGCCAACGTTAATTCAAATTTCAATTTGAATGGTTATCTATTTGAAAACTAGTTGAACAACGAAGTTCAACCTTAAGGTAGGACGACTGAAGCTTTGAACATGAACCATGAGATCGAACACCGAAGCCCCGAACGTGGGCTATAAAGCTGAACGATCCAAGTTATAAAATAACCTAGAGGCTGAATGTCTATGCTTTGAGTGCAAGCTGCAAGGTAGGATGATCGAGACTTTGAATGCAAACCGTAAGGCTGAACACCATAAATCTAATATTATTTGCCCTAAATCATTATTGTTTGCCAGACGCACACGGAGGTCTCGTTGTTTTAATTTTAATGAAATCGACCTCGTTGAGAAGTGTTGACCCTAGAAATAATTGATCCTAGAGTCCACTTCTTAATCGACCTTAGAAGTAATCGACCTTAGGGTCGACCTTTTAATTGACTTTAGGAGTAATCGACCCTAGGCTTGACCATATTTTTTACTCAATCGTGCCTACTTAGGTCTTCTCACTGTAATGGGTCAGGTGAGGTTCATAAGGGAAGAAGGTCATCTCATGCATCATTGCTTAAAACCGTTAGATATATGTTGTCTACCTATTTTTGACGGTTGAGATTCAGACGACTAACTTCTTTCGCAAGACATCCATCACGATAAATACTGCATGTAAGATACATGGAATTCAGTTGATAATATTTTTTTTTGTCAGTGTCGCAGCTGTAGCCAAGATCGGCGTGAGTGACGCCATAACTGGTTAACGATTGAGATTCTTTCTTGGTAAGTTGCAGTTCTTTTTATCTTCCTAATTTCAATTAGCGTGAGTTTATCTGTTTTTTGCATTGTGAACCCGAGGATAAGTAAAAAGTCAATCTCCAAAATAAAAAAGGAGATGATGGATATCTGCAGTGCGATATGGAGAAGCCTAAGACTAGGGACCCTGAGGAAACAAGTTTAAATTCGATCAAACTTGGGGTCGACACTGATTCTAGGTTAAAAACCTCTACTAGAAGTGTTGTCGTCCCCAAAAAATGAAAGACTGTAAAGAAGAATTCAGGATCTTTTGAATGTGGCGAGATCTGAAACTTGAGAGATGTAATAGAATTTGAGAACGAGGGCTCAGATTCAGGGTCTGGCAATATTGAAGACATCGAGAGTACATTTGTTGAGGGAGATGACATGATCGTTGATCAGATGGAGAACTTAAGTGAGAAGATTGATGGTTCTAACAATATGGATGAAATCGCAGATAGCTCCCATAAATCTTTAGGGTTCAAGGCAGAAGCAATGCCGTCTACAGTCAACTAATGATATCTAAAGCATTTGATACGGTCTTACGGGGACCCCGGTCACCTGAAGATGAGGGTCCCAAAGTCTTCTGAAAGGGCTTGTTGGCCACCACAGGACTCTATTGCGTTTTACTCTGATGTCTTCAAGAGAGGGGTTCAATTACCTTTACATAACTTCTTTAGGAAGGTCACAACTAGTTATGGGATTTCTCCTGCTCAAATTTTTCCCTATGGTTATGATCATATGATGGATATGCTATTGATATGGTATGACTTAAAGTTTGGTGAACCGACATTGGAAGAATGACATTCATTATATAGGATCAGCAAAGTATCGGGCAATCCGGGCTTCTATTACTTCACTAGATGGACTGGCGGGTTCCCGGGACTTGTGAAAGATTACATTTCATATTCCAGTGAATGGAAGCCTAAATGGTTTTGGGTGACATATGGTGAATCCAGTGAAGAATTTCCACCTCGATCTTTTGAACTGGCTTTTGCATTTTTTCTCCATTAATTTGTGTGGATAGTATTTCACTTGTTCCTTATCATTTTTAACTATCTTTATTTATTTCTTTTGTAGTATTTCCCAAGAAACCCACACCGCATGGTGTCTCACTTGAGCAAATTAAGAGAGCTCTCCAAGTTCCTGAGGCCTATCGTTCATTAAATACCTTGCGAGCTAGAAGAACTATTAGTGCTATCATGATGCCTCTTCGTAGTGCTCATACCCTCCTACTTAAGAAAATCAAAGCTAGGGGTGATGGAATAGCGAGAAAATTTGATAAGGAAGGTGCTTCAGGGTCTGCGATCGTATCTGAAGGTTGTCGGTCTTCCGATATCCACCCAAGGAAGAAAATGAAGACGTTCACTCCAGTTACCAATCCTACTCCACATGATATGCCTGTTCGTGGAAAACTAGATTCCATAGTAGTCGAGATCGAGTTCTATCCTATTTCCTTTGCTGATGGACAAACAGGTCCGGTGCTTGATGAATTCGGGAATGAGATAATTTTCCGGAACTTGGTTTTAATCGACCCCACCAGTGTTGTTTGGTCGAGAATGCAGAATGAGATGGTGGTGGTTGATGTCAACAACTTAGATGCGGCTGGATTAAAGTCTCAGATTGCCCGCACTCTTAACCACTCTGTTCAGGTATGTATTCAATTTTCATTTTTTTCACCTACGGCTTAACATATGAATTTGTTTTAATTCTTACTTCTTGTAGGTTACCATGACACTGTCGTGTGCTCGAACAAATCTTAAAGTCTAGTCATTTTCAACCTCCAAGCTTGAAGCTGAGGTAGCTGCTCTGAAGATTGAGGTAGAAAAAGTTACGAGAGAGAAAGATGAGGATGAGAAGAAGGTGGCAGCAACATTGGAAGACTTCGAATCATACAAGGGTCGTCTGAGCAAAGTGAAGATTTCTTTTGCTAAGCTAGAAAAGGAGTTTGATACTATCAAGAAGCATTATAAATTTGAATTGGCGGTTCCTGATAAGGTCCTTGATACCGCTAAAAAAGGGAAATAGATCGACCTCCAAAAAATAACTGACTCTGAAGCCTTTCAATTCATTCGTGCTGACATGGTGACCACTATTTTATTAGCAGTAAAAACAACTGTAAGTGTACGGTGTAATTGTAATAAATAGTGAGTAAGAAGTATCATATACACAGGGATTGTAATGCAAATAACAATGTAAAACTAAAACATAAACACCTTATTAATATCTAAATATTGAAATAATAAATTAGAGAACATGTAAATAAATACTTTAAAAGCAAGAACAAATTAAATTAAATAAAACAATTAATAAAAATAATGGATTCTAGAGGAGAGTTCATACAATGACTTTTAGGATAAATTTATTGGCTACTTAACCTTATTTAATTTATCAATGGTGGAAAATCACTTAACTATTATCAGATTGTTCTCACAAGCATATATCATAACATAGAAATAATGAACATACACTTCACTGCAGTCGATTCTTCACACACGTCATTACTTACAATCAAATACCTTAGACTTAAATTCCTATGCAACACTTGTTCACTTGGTCGGTCCTTCCAAGCATCACATAAATTGATTAACCTATTTTATCCCATTAATTAATCAGTCACGACTAGAATCTTCCAATTAATTAACTTGCATACATATGTTACAGCCGTTAACATACATATGAGAAATCTAAACTAGAAAACCAAATACTCAATGATAAACGGAAAATATATCTCAATAAATTAAAACATGAAATCCAATGTACTTACAAACTAAAGAATCTAATAAAACAATTACCTATACATAATTAAATAAAAGAAATAAAACATGAACATAGTAAACAAAATAATATTCAACACAATCAAGAACCTAGAGTCTTCAATCTTGACGTAGCCTCCAGAGTCTCCGTTGTGCCTCCATAATTATGTTCATCTTGGCACGTTTTATGTTACCTCTTTGTATCCTTTTTTGTACGCCTCTTTTCTAATGAGTAGATAGAGTATTTATAGTGTTGGAGGGAACCCTAGAGTTAAAATGAAGCACAAACTGGAGAAAAGCCTTGAAAATCCCGAATTGGGTCTGTCCGGATCGACTGGTGGGTTGACCCATGGTTCGACCCGACCACATGTACATTGTGAAGGACTAGGTCGACTGGTGGATCGACCCAGCACATGCTTCACTGAAACGGCCCTTTCACACTCATTTCTCATCCGAGTGAGCCGATTCAACTTGCACAATGCTCCTAACTCAATCTCCATCTTCATAGGCTCTTCAATCACCCATTTGGATTATGTTGAATTATTTTCATCAATTATCATGGGCTTTGCTCTTTAAATTTGGTACAAGAGCTTAATTGGTCCTCCCTTTAGCTCCTCAAGCACATACTTGATCATTTTGCACCAAATAATCATAAAATTCACCACTATTACTGCAAAACTCACAAATACATCAAAAACCCAAAATGATAACATAATGAGCACATAAGCTATGAAAATCACACAACTAATCAACTTAAACATTATCAATTCTTACCCAAAAGTTGTGTAAAATACACAATTGTCACATGGAAATGAATATAGCTGAATGCTTAGTGGGGATGATCAAGGATAAGAATCCTGATCTCGATTTATCTTTCCTTTATGGCGATGAACTAGGCTGATCTTTTGATCTTTTATTCTTATTACTTGCATCTTTTGTTGTTCATTTAGACCCTTATTTTGTTTTCACCGATTTCGATGTTACGGTACATTTTGTGGAGTTTTTCTATTTTTTTTTATGTTGAACCCCCTGTTTGGGGTATTGACTTTATGAATGAAATTTCGAACTTGAACTTTATTTTTCTTTAACTTTGGTATTTCAAAGTGGCCTGTGTGAATGCACGGCAAATATTCGAACGAGAAGATCATAGAAATATATATGTGTATATATATATTTTTGTTGTTTTACACTTAATCTGATCGCTAGACCACATTTCTAAAATATAAGGCAAGTATATACAAATAGACACGTAGTCTGAGTTGTAGCTTATCTTGAAACAAGATCGAACTCGTATTTTGATTGGATCATACCTTAGAGAAACTGACACCGAACACCCTTTGGGAGTTCGAGGTCGTAGTTATGTTAAGGTCGATGTAGGTGTTGATGTCATCATGGTATGCATTGAAGTAGTACTTGACTTCGAAGTGTAAGGCCATTTTAGATTCTTCGTTATAATTGATGTCAGCCCTAATGTGTGCTCAAGATCTGCTGGGTCATTCATGTTTAACTTGAGTTATCTACATTGATCCTTAACTTATAAGCAGCAAGGTTAGATGGTCGATGGTTAAGCCATCAACCCTCTGACGCTCAAGTCAGTAACTGAAGTAGGGAACAAATTCAAATTTAAACGAAAGCAGTAAAATAAAAAATATTGCCAACTTATTTTTTTAGGGTCGATATCCCTAAGGTCATGTTTGATGGTTGCAGGATCGATCTTGTTTGACTTGAGTTATCGACATTGATCCTTAACCAATAGATAGCAAGATTAGATGATCGATGGATTTTCCGACGCTCAAGTCAATGACAGATTTAACGAGAAATAAACAACATAAAAAAAGAAAACTAAATCAAAGGTTTAGAAATGATACTGCTTGAGGTGAAATACATTCCAACTATTCACAATTTCTCTGCCTTCAATAGTTTGAAGCTTGTAAGCTCATTTCCTACTACCTTGGTGACCGGGTAGGGACCTTCCCAGTTAGGGCCTAGTTTGCCAGTCCCCACTTCCTCATTATTTTGGAAAACTTTTTTGAGAACCCAGTCTCTAACTTTGAAAGTGCGGAGTCAAACACGTTTGTTGTAATGTCGAGCTATTTGTTGCTGGTATGAGGCTATTTTCATTGCTGCTTGATCACACTGTTTGTCAATTGTATCGAGGTTGTGCTCTAGCTCTCAGCTGTTCTCCTTTTCATTTATCCTTAAGATCCTTACATTCCTAACCCCTATTTCTACAGAGATGATGACTTGTGAACCATACGTTAATGAGAAAGGTGTTTCTCCCGTAGTTATCCATGTTGTGGTTCAGTGAGACTATAGACACGCTGGAGAGATGCTCGACCCATTTTCCCTCTAGATTTTTCTTCAGGGTATTCATTATTATTTTATTAGATGCTTCGGCTTGGCCATTGGCGGCTGAGTATCTCGGGATGGAATAGGCCAGCTTGACTCCACATTTTTTGCAGCACTTTTAGAATTTGAAACTGATGAACTGAGGTCCGTTGTTGGTGACGATCTTGACTGGTACTCTGAACCTATAAAACATATGTTTCCACACAAAATCTCTTACCTTGCGATCGTTGACCTATGTGAATGCGTCTGCTTCGATCCACTTTGTAAAGTAATATAGTCATTACTAGGAGAAAAACTTTCTGATTGCTACCCTTGGGTAGTTTCCTACGATGTCGAGGCTCCACTTCATGAAAGACTATGGTGTTATTGATGGATGGAGTGGTTTTGTATGCGTGTGGTGGGATTGAGCGAACATTTGGCATGTGTTGCACTTTTTAACATAACTCCTTGAATCAGCTCTCATGGTCGGCCAGTAGAAACCTGTTGTTAAAGCTCTATTAGCGTGGCTTTGCGGTCCTAAATGATTTTCGCACTCTCCTTTGTGTAGTTCTTCAAGGATATATTTTACTTGATTTGGACCCACACACTTCAGGTAAGGGCCTGAGTATGAAATTCTGTATACAAATCCATTGATCATGTTGAACTTTGTTGTCTTAGTTCTGATTCTCCTAGTCTCTTGGCACGCTATTTATTAACTAATAAACAGACCGTAAGTGCATGGTGTGTTTGCAATATATAGGTGAGCAAGAGTAGTGTATCCCACAGAGACCATTATTTTCCAGTTCTTATAAACAAGCACGTAATTAAATCTAGACACGAAACGAGCTATCAAAAAGAACATAAAATAAAAACACAATAAATAAAATACTGGACTAAAACAGATATATAAAAACCTAGGCTTTAGGGAAATTGGATTTATTATATGATTTAACAATATTCATTAATTCTCTCAACCCGACTATTATCTTTAATCTATCAATGGTGGGGGATCACTAGTCTGTTATCAGGCTATTGTTTAAGCCATATACCATAACATATATAATGAGCATGCACTTCACTATGGTCGGTTCTTCACACATGTCATTACTCCTAATCTAGCACACGAAGATTTATTCAATCATATGTGATACTTGTTCACTTGGTCAGCCCTTCCTAGCACACATAATCTGATTTCTATCTTTTCATCATTAATTCTTCTTTGATCAGTACTTCAAATTAACGACTAACATGTATAAATAGTGATCAAACATTCATACAAGATGTGAAATAAATCATAGAAATCAAACTCTGAGAGATAGCAAGAAGAAAAGTAATCAAATCATATATTAAAATCCATAATCTCCAATCCCTAAAACCTAGCTATGAAATTAGCTAGACATAATTAAATAAACAAATAACAATAGAGTATCGGTTCATGATAGAAAGATAAAAAAATCAAAGAACAATATGTAATCCAGTGGTCTTGTCTTTTTTTCAGTAGCACTTTGTCTCTAGCAACCTCGTCGTCTCCTCTTAAGAAGATTGAAACTCTTTGTCTTATCTCTGGTATATTCTACATGTTCTCTCAAGTATTGGGCATCCTCTTTTTTGTTTCTCCACCTTTTTTGGAGTATATCAAAATGAGAGCTTTTATATCTAGGTTAAAAATCCTGAATTGAAGTGAAAAAATCACATTCCCGCGGACCCGAGCGTGTGGGTCGACTGAGCCATTTGGGTCAACCCAGAGCCCTATTTTTATACAGGGTCGACCTAAGTGACTTGATCCGGGTCGACCCACCCCTTCACAAATTGCACTGGGGTAGGTCGATCGGCACTTTTCGGGTCAACCCACCTCCTTTTCGTACTGGGCTTCGGATTTTTTCAGGTTTTGATTATTTAATCCAATCAATTAGGCTTTAATTAAGCATTTAATTAAGCCTAAGAGCCTATTAAACACCCCTTTAACTTCTCTTGTCCATATTCATTGGTTTTACTTCAAATATGCAACAAAATCATAACAATTACTACAAAACTAGCAAACAAATCAAAAACTCTAAATGATAACAAATTAAGCACAAAAGAGATATAAATACACAACTCCATATAATAAATAGCATCGATTCATATCCAAAATTTGTGTAAAATACACAGCTGTTATCTATGTCTTGTCTTCAAGTAGTTCATTTTCCGTAATATATATCTGATGATTGGGGTCATCCAACTGACTTCAACTTCGACTATCTCTACTGATTTAGTTTCCGCTTCTTCTTCCAAACTGTTGGCCATTGGGCATACGTTAGAGGTATGTGTTTCGTTGACTGACAATTAACTATTGACCCTAGATTGGCCAGAGTGTCTGTATGTCGATTTTCCTCCCTCGCGACATGGGTAACTTCTACTTGTGCGAATGATTTTGATAATTCCTTCACCATGGTAAAGTACACTGAGATTCTGGAATCTTTTGCCTGAAATTCTCCTCCAAACTGACTTACGATGAGTTGTGAGTCACTTTGTACTTTGCTGCTTAGTATTTCATATCTTTGGCTAAGGTCAGCCTGGCGATTGGAGCTTCGTATTCTGCCTTATTATTTATTGTCTTGAATCAGCATCAAATAGATCTTTCAACGACATTGCCTTTGAGGGAGATAAATACTATACCCAATCCATTCTCCTTGAAATTACTGGAGTCATCTAGTTGAAGGGTCCAATAATTTGAATTACTGCCTTCGATTATTGAGAGTATTTCTTTTTCTGCAAACTCATGTGGTTCCGATGAAAAATTTATAACAAAGTTAGCCAATACCCATGATTTTATTGCAGTCCGAGGTACATAGGTGATGTCTGCCAGATTGGTCTGGTTTACCTAACACAATCTTTAATAGAAAGATCATCACCAATGTGATTAGATGGGCCTGGAAATATGGCTTTAACTTTCGTGAGGCCATGACCAGAGCAAGGGTTAGCTTTTCAAGTTGAGTGTATTTAGTTTCTGCATCGAATAACGACTTGCTGGTATAGTAAACATGGTGTTGTCTCTCTTGTTCTTCACGGACTAACACTACACTTAAAGAATTAGGGTGGATCTGTACTTCATCGAGGTCTTTCATTTTAAGTTCGGCATAGGAGTTTGACCCTTAACTTTCTCCGTGCTCATATTTTGAATTTGAGCTCTCTCCATGTTCATACTTGAATTCGGCATCGATACCTCGTCAATCTTATTTATCTCATACACCTGCACATGGATAGTAAAACTAAGGTATAACAATCTCTTGATGCAATTTGCTCTCCATTAATTTGTTTGATTCTCCACGGGGTTGGGAAACATATGACTTGGTGATAGATCGAAGGTACAACCTTTAACTCATGAATTCAAGGTCTTCCGAATATGACGTTATATGCTGATGGTGCATCAATGATTTAAAATTTGGTATGTAGGTTGACCCCTTTCGTGTATACAGGTAGTATAATTTCTCTTATGGTGGCTTTGTGCACACCGCTGAACCCAATTAAGGTCATTCATTTTATGACGATGTTGGCCTCGAGAACCTACATTTTCTTCAATGTAGACAAGAAAATAACATTAGTAAACTCTCATCATTGATGAGAGTCCTCTTGATCATATAGTTAGAAATAAGAACGAAAATAATGAGTGCATCATCGATGACTTAACGACGTAATGTGATGCAATCATCTGTTCTGTGGTCGTGATCTTTGTGGAATTCACAGTACTTTGTTTTTTCACGTTCATGATCTGGGCTCCTCATCTTAGGCAGCCACTTCACTGTACTACCGAGTTCCTTCAAGGCATTAATGGTTTCTGAGGATGTGATGCATAAGTTATATTCTGGCAAGCGTCGATCATACGGATTAGAAATGTCTTCTCGACCTCGAGATTTGTAGCGATCATTGCGAGAATAAGGGTCAACTCTTCTTCTATCATTTTTGTGGGAGTCTCTTCCTTCATCTCGATCTCTTGACTTGGTTCAATTATATTGGTCTCATATTCTTCTCATTTAATTTGTGCCCTTGCCTTCTCTAAAATATTATTCATTGTCTTGCACGGGTACTTTGTGAATTCTTTATAGAAGTCTGAATCCCTTTTGAGCCCCTTTCTGAAGGCTTATATGGCGGTGCCAGCGTTGCAACCTAGTATCTCTACCTTCTCTCCATTAAACCTTACGACGTCGTTCTTAAGTGTTTCATTTGGGTACTGGATAATGTCTAGGTCATTGAATATTTCTCATTTTTTCGGTTGCTGGCAAACTGTACTGCGAAAAGGGCTGTGAGTTGTGCAAATGATCCAATTGAAGTATTAGAAAGGTTTGTGAATTGAACCACTACAATGTGGCTCCTGATAAGCTTGGCCTAAAATCTTTGCACATGCAGGCTTCTCTGAGATACTTTGGTATTGCTGTGATGAACATCTTCTATTTGTACTGTGCGATGTGGTCATCCGGATCTGGGGTTCTGTTGAACAACTTCATAGATGGTAGGGTGAACTTCAAATGCATCTCTGTTAACCTAATTTTGTCCACAAATGGTGAGTCAACAAAGCTATTTGGTGCAGCCTTGCGGATTGGTAGAGGTACACCCGGAATTCATGTTATTATTACCTCAATACCAGCCAGTCGTTGCTTCAATTCACTTGGGTGATCAATTCCTTCTCTGATCAAATCCCTAGTTGAACCTGTACTGCTGTTCAACCCTCTTTTGTTCAAGGGTCTGATGTCGGAACCTTTCTTGCTCAGAAGCATGATACTCAAACCCTGAGGGTGCTCTCAGCGGGCTCTCCTCCATTTGCTACCTAGCGTTCACCTTCTGTACGGACGCACTAGTACCTACATTGAATGGTTCAGTAAAAGTAACAGAACAACGGCGCTCAGAGTATACCAAATTTGGTTCGCCGAACAGATTGGTGGGTTTGATGTAGTTCTGATGGCATGCGCTGTCATTGATAGTAATATCTTTAAGTTTACTGCGAAGTGAAGCATTTTCTAATCTCAGAAGTGCCAACTTCCTCATGGTATTCACCATTTGATGTTTTATTCCTCAGAATATCAGTCAAAGATAGATCAACATCAGATGAAGGCGTGGTAGTTCTCCCATCTTACTGGGGTCCTTTTCCTTCTCTGCAACTCTCATTAGGCGTTGCTATTTCATTTCATGAATACGATTGTTACCCTACAATAAGCACCAAATTGTAGATCTAGAAATCTGCAATTATCGATTTAGTTCGAAGCAAAATTGATGAAGAAATACGATGTTTAGCACATTTTAGGGTAGAAGGTAAACTTATGGTATGTCTGCGTAGTCACCAAATGAGGAGGATGACCTCCTTTTATAGGTAGATGTAGCAACTACAGTTTATCTGGATCGCGGAGGCTATTGAAGAACGTGCCGACTCCTCTGAACCCGTCAACCATTTCGGATAAAGCGGAATTGCCAACATTAATTCAAATTTTAATTTGAAAACTAGTTGAACAACGACGTTCAACCTTTTTAGGCCAATGTAGCGGGTTGACGAAAAATGACCACTACAACAACAACAACAACAACAACAACAACAACAACAACAACAATAATAATAATAATAATAATAATAATAATAATAATAATAATAATAATAATAGTTTCTCCAAGATCATGTCAGAATTTTTGCTAAAAAAAAAAAAAAGAAGGAAAAGAAGATCCCGTCAGAATTTTATAACTGCCTTTTCCTCGTCTAAATAAACAAGCAATGGGCTGGATTGGCCCATATGTTTTGGGCCAAGCTCAATATTGGCCTGTGGCCATTCATTTTTCAATTCCAAAAATGCAAATAGTTAATATTATATTACATTGGGTTATATATATTAAAATAATTTTTAGAATTTGATCTTTGATAGATTAAATATATAATTCAAGGTTTACTTCATCAATCTAAATTAGTTACCACATGTCCAAAAATCACAAGTTTTTTATGTTAAGAAAGGGTAGTTGGTATACAAGTTTTAAAATGATTATTATTTGTCGAAGGTTCAGATTTTCTAGTGTATAGTCTTTAAATTATTATTTTAATTTTTTAGCTGATTATTCCAAATGTAATAAATCGTATCATCTAACCATTTGACATTTCATTTTTTATGTAGTTAAATGTTATTTTATCTCCTTCAACTCACCTAAGCAATTGGTTTCATTTACTAAAAATCTTCTCGATTTTTATTTTATTTGGAAAATGATGAATATTAGGTCTCGAAGTCCGATATATTTTTATCCCTTGAATATATTCTAAAAGGACATTAATAATATTTTCCACAAGTCTAATAATGTGAATTACAACTCTCGATCCACGTATCTTCCCCACATTTTCAAATTTATTGCCGGTATTTTAATTATTATTATTTTTTGAGAAGTGGTCCTTTTCATGGGAATTGTATTTTCAGTTGAGAAAATAGCTGTCATTCTAAGGTATATGTCAATTAAATCACCAATTTTTTTTTATTTTTTTTGTACATTACACTTTATATTTAAATGAAATCAATTACAACACCATGTTTCAATTTGGATGGTATTAAACATTCTCAATTTTATTAGATAAACAGATATTGTATTTATTAGATAAACAGATATTGTATTTAGTGTCAATAGTATCATGCTGCTTGTGATTTTTTCCCTAATTTACGATTCTTATTTTTGCGTATTGCTATTAAAAAATAGAGTTAATATTTTTAAAATCATAGACTGATATGGTTCGCAAGGATGATGAAGAAAGCGTGATCAGGATATTGAGTCGTTAGCTCGAAGATGCTCCAAGCGCATCCCAAAGCTGCCGAAATATCTAGAAGGATTTATTTTATATTAATTACCTTATTTCTTATTCTTTAATTTAGGAGTCAACTATTTATTTAGGTTATTTCCAATTGTTTCCTAGTTTGCTTGTTGGGCAAGGCTTAGGTTTTCAGCCCATTGTTGAGTCTGTTGGTGGACGCGTCTCATTGCTGTTCTATTTAAGCCTTCTAAACAATTGTTTAGGGTACAGTAATATATTTCAACTTTAATTTCCCAAACTAGGGAGCAGAAGTTCACGTACTTTGAACGTGAGATACGCAAAGTCGTATCAATTTGGTGCTTTCATCCAGAGCTCTTGAGATGGAAGACACACGTTTAGATAATCAACCAAAGGTGGAATTGGAGCAGACGGTGTAATTACACCACTACTGAAAAGGAGCTATTGGCAGTAGTGTTTGCATTCGAGAAGTTTCGGTCTTATCTCTTGGGAGCAAAGAGCATTATTTACACAGATCACGGTGCCATGATGCACTTGGCCAAGAAAGAGACGAAGCCGAGACTAATTAGATGGATCCTGCTCTTACAGGAGTTTGATGTTGAGATAAAGGATAAGAGTGGGGCACAGAACTTGGTAGCTGATCATCTGAGCTGAGTGCTGAATGAAAAAGACGATGAAATGCCCATTATGGATCATTTCCATGATGAACACTTGTACTCAGCACGAGGTACACTGGAGCCCTAATATGCAGATATAGTGAACTTTTTGGAGTCAGGAGAGCTGCCAATTGGGTACTCAAGGTACCAAAAGAATAAACTAAGGCATGCGAGCAAGTTCTATGCCTAAGATAGCCCTATTCTATGGAGGAGATGTGTTGTAGCCCTATTCTATGGAGGAGATGTGCTGATCAAATCATAAGAAGATGTGTCCCAGATCATGAAATTAAGGAGATTTTGAAGTATTGTCACAATTATGCTTGTGGAGGGCATTTCGGACCAAACCGAACAACGAGAAGAGTTTTGGACTGTGGGTTCTTTTGGCCCATAATTTTCAAGGATGCCCACGACGTTTGCAAAAGGTCTGATCAATGCCAGAGGGTCTGGGACATCACAAGAAGAAATGAAATGCCCATGACACCCATCATGCCAGTGGAAATTTTCGATGTTTGGGGAATGGATTTCATGGGACCCCTTGTAAACTCTAAGGGAACCATTACATTATCCTGGCAGTTGATTATGTGTCTAAATGGGTGGAAGCCAAGGCTACTCCTACCAATGATGCAAGAGTAGTAGCCGCATTTATGAAATCCCACATTTTTAGTCGATTTGGTGTGCCCAGGTCCATCATCAGTGACCAAGGGACCCATTTTTACAACCAAACGATTGAGAGACTATTAAAGAAGTATGGGGTAAACCATAGATTCACAACAGCCTATCATCCACAATGGAATGGCTAATCTGAAGTCTTAAATTGAGAAATTAAAGCCATCCTTAAGAAGGTAGTAAATCCAAGTCGGAAGGACTGAAGTGCCCATTTGGATGATGCCTTGTAGGCATACCGGACTGCATTCAAGACTCCAATTAGGATGTCTCCATACCGAATACTATTTGGGAAGTGTTGCCATCTAACAGTAGAGCTGGAACACAATGCACGATGGGCACTTCAAAAGCTGAACATGGATAAGGACGCCGCCGGGCATTTCAGAAAATTTCAGATTCAGGAGCTGGAAGAAATGAGAATGGAATCCTATGATAATGCTGTACTCTACAAGGAAAAGATGAAGAGGCTTCATGATCAAGTTATCAGAAGAAAGAGATTTTTCCCAGGACAGCAAGTGCTTTTGTACCATTCCAGGTTCAAATTGATAGGAGGAAGTCTGAGGACCAAGTGGGTTGGTCCATTTGAAGTCTATGCGGAATGCCCCAATGAGGCAGTTGAGCTTAAAAATCCCGAAACCGGAGGGTAATTCAAAGTTAATGGCCATTGTCTCAAACCATACCTAGGGCATTCTGATCGAGATGCTAGATTGGTCTGGCTTGGGGAACCCATTTACACCTGAGCAGGGATTTTATCGTGCCCACGACAATAAATGGGGCGCTACTGGAAGGCAACCCAGGTTTTATTTTTATTTTGTTTTCTTTTCCATTTTAATTAAATAAAGTTTTCCAGTTAATTAAAGTAGATTAGGGGCAATTTTACGCTTGTTTTGGATAAATATGTGATCTACAGGTTAGAATAAAGAAATAGAAATAAGAGATGGAGTTAAATCTCGAAAAATTAGGGACTTTGAAGCAGAGCACTCTGAAGAGATAAAGATGAAGTCCGATTTTAGGGATAATGCTTATCCATTACTACGGGCAAACCGATTGCATAAAACCCTAAGAATCTGAAGGGTTGCGGTCACATCAAGCTACAGTAATACTATGCTTAAAATAAACCCCATAAAATCATAACAATCACTTTTATTCTCTTCAAATTTTTCTGAAACATCCAAACCCTTTTCGAAAAACCCTTCGAGCAGAAACCTTTCCACCATCTCTCAAGCTTCAAAAATGGTGAATACCAGAGGTAAGAAAACGGCTCCAAAGGAAAAGGGCAAGCTGGAGTTTGAAGCTCCTGCTATGGTTGAAGAGCCTGCGCAACCAAAAGCTGTAAAGAAAAAGGCTGCAAAGCCTAAAGTCGAAGCCACTGCTGGAACTGTCAGAAGCAACCAGCAAGGTTGGTAAGAAGAATGTGCCTGAGAAGAAGCCCGTGGTGGTGGCGGAAGAGACGAGCTCTTCGATGTCGTCACAAGAGGAACAGCCAGAAAGGGGAGCCACGACCATGGCCATGTAGGAGGAGGAACCAGCTACAGAGCCCATAACGTAGCAAGCTCAAGAAACGGTAAAGGTGACCACAAAGAAAGGGAAGAAACCGACTAGGGTTCCGACACTCGAGCCATCTGAAGAAGCTGTCGAGGAAGAGGAGAATGTGAAAGAGGAAGGAGATGAAGGACTAGACGATTTTATGGATGAATTGGATGAGATGGATTCTCAGATAGAGGAGGAACTGCCTGTGGAGATAAAGAAAAGGGCTTTGGAGAAAGCCAAGGGGAAGAAAAAAGTCGGGGAGCCCATTCCAGAGCAGTCAGAACAGCCTGAAGGGTCTCAGCGTGAGGAGATCGAGGATGAGGCCTCTGAGCAAGAGGAGGAGGAGCAAGAGCAAAGTGAGCGATCTCAAGCTCACATGCTCATTGATAAGCCCTCGGAGGACTCACCGTCCAAGCAGAAGGTCGGCAAGTCGGTGGCCGTGAAGGCAGGAGAGAAGCTTGCTGGAGAGCCCTCTTCAAGGAAGATGAAATCTGGAGAGAGCACACCAAAGCTCGAACCCAAGAAAAGCAGAGGAGTGAGGAGCCCCACTCCAGGAAGGTTGGAAGCGGTCCACCACCAGTCCGAGGCATCATAAACTCCAAAGTAGTCCACCGTGAGTCCCTTGTCACTCTGAGTATAGAGCAGGAGGTAAGGGATCTTTTCGCTGCTATTGGGTGAGAATTTTTCCTTGATATGGAGTGTGTCATTTTCTCTACTCTCTCGCGAGAGTTTATTCAAAATCTCAAAATCAAAGCTAAGACTTCTACGTCTGCTAGGATAATGAGTTTTAAAATTCTGGGAAAAAGTTTTTCTATTTCTGCCGATGAATTAAATATGCTGCTGGGCATTGTCTTTTATGTAGATCTCCAAGATGATTTTTATGTGAATGCATTAATTGTTGTGCCCGACTCTACTGAGGGAGTTGAGGCAAAATGGGCTGAAATTGGTGATGGCTCCATTTATCAAAATGGAGCCACAAAAGGCTATTGTTTGAATAATGAAGCCTTGAGATTCTGCCATAGAGTGATCATCTATAGTTTTTTTGGGCGAAAGGATAGCTCGAATTCTATCACTAATCAAGAGGTTTTTATTCTCTGGTGCATGGTTAAGAAGATTAAAATAAATTTTGGCTTTGTGGCCATTGCACACTTCAGGGAGATGAAAACACATCCTAAGCATAGAATCTCTTGTGCCCAATTGATCACCCAGATTGTTGTTAGATCTAGGTTTCTGGATTTGAACACCACTGACTTGACCCCTTGCCTCTTGAATTCTTTGATATTGCTTGCCTAAAGAGAATGCAGGATATGGTGGATGATGGAGAAGGAAAGCTTGTTTTCTTTGTGCCGAGGGCAGACCCCTCGAGCCTTTTGATGATTACAGGTACATCTAGGAAGCCACTAGTAGGGAGGACACAACAAGGGGAGCATCTAGTTACTGTGATTCTGAAAAAGTTAGAAGTGTTGGAGAATGCTCAGTCCCATACAGATGAGAAACTAGACCGCATTGAGACACCCCTGAAGGCCGATTTCAGACATGTTGGGTTCTCTTACCCAACACCCTCATCCGATTGAATCCTAGTTCTTTTCTTTTCTTAGTTTAGTTTTTTGTTTTTGTTTTTCTGTTTTGTTTTTAGTCGTTTGTGTGTCGCCCCTATTCACCCACTTTGCCTAGTGCAAAGTGTGTGAGTGGGGGCATTCCAGTTGGTGTTTTCTTATTTTTTTATGTCTTTTTTGAGTCTGTTTTAACACTTTGCAAAATGCAAAGTGTGTAGGTGGCTAGCTGAGTCAAGCATGCTTTCTGTGAAGTCTATGTGGTCATTGCTTTTTTCAACATTAAACTGCTTCATATCAAAAATCAGCATGTCCTCATAAGATAGGGATGACGAATGAGTTTAGCATGCCCTATGAGACTTGAGCCTAAATGTTGTATGCCCTTTTCACAGCTTTCTTTACTTCAGTGTGAACAATTGTGTCCTTAGAAATTCTAGAACTTGCTACTGTTCTGTTTGAAACCTGAAAATTATTGATGCATAAGTAGATGATATAGGCCATTTTTTTGCTGAGCCACTGAAAAGAAAATTTTACCCACCAATGACACAGCCTTTGCAGCCCTTTGAGCCTATGAAATACCCTGGCAAATTTCTTGTTTGGGATGATAATATATAAAGCCAGAGCATTATAAGAGCCTGGAAAAAAAATGGGGAAGGCAAAATTGTTGGGGGAATAAATAAAAAAAAGAAAAAAATGATAAAAGGAAAAAAGAAAAAAAGAGAGAGAAATAAGTTCCCCTAGTCTTAAGTGTTCAGAATGCCCAAAGTAAAGAAATATTTATTGTCTGAACGGGGCACAACGGGGTAGTTGACTTAGAAAAAGATAGGGGGGGCCATACAGAAATAAAGTCCCACCTACATGAAATGCCCATTGTAGCCTAAAAAGCCCTATGGATATTTATGTATCTGTGATTTCTGGAGTTTGATAGTAAAACTTTAGCAAGCTTATGGGATGACTAAGTATAGAATTGCATTAATTTGAGTGTATACACTGAGCCTAAACACTGAGTGAAGAGAGTTTGTGAGGATTACCAAGCTGAACTCATTTTTGACCTATTTTTGGTATGCTGATACTTTGCAGTTTTGTTGGAATATTGATTGTGATGTGCCCACACTGATTAACAGTTTGCATGCTTTGTTTTGAGTCTGTTTCCTTTTTCCTTTTTTTTTTCTGGACGCATTGCATCCCATGTTTGAGGACAATTATGTCTAAAGTGTGTGGGTGTAATAAGTCCATTTATTTCGTATTTTTATGGGCATTTTGTTCATTATAAATGTCATTTTTCGTGTGTTTTGAGTAAAAAAGAACAAGGATGAGGTCATAGGGCATTGTGGAGGTCGAGTCTGGCGAAAGGGGCATTTTATGTCAGAGGCACAAGGGACTTCTTTCAGCACTCATCCTATATTCGGGTGGCGGAATGGGCATATCAGAGATGGATGAGGCTGACTGTATGATGTTGTGCTCACTTTGCTCATGCAAACTCGATAATGGGCTGGAATGGGGCAATCACGAAAAACCCAGAATTCAGTGGAGGAGAGAGACGAGAAAGATAGCTGCATTATCCGAAGAAGAATTGGTGATGAACCGGACTCCTAGAGGCGCTGCAACGAAGAGATAAGCCCAATACCTAAAAAATAGGGATTTGGTCAACTTATGCTTATCCAGTCAGATCAGAGAGGGCACGCCAGTTCCGATAATCCATTGGGGGATCTCTAATTAAAAAATGTAACTATTTAGGCTATTTTAATTTCTGGAAACATAAGTTCGGATAGTCAGAAACAATTGCTATAATTTCTAATTTCTGCATTTTACTTTTCAGTACGCTGCTTTGTTGCAAAAACAATTCCAATAGGCCTCAAGCCTTTGGACTTAGGATTATGTTCATAAACTCAACGTTTATGTTGGGTATTTTTGCTTATTAAATTCAGTAAGTTTTCTTATTAATTATGTATTTTATTTCTGCTATTTTAATTATGTCTAGCATGCTTGACTAGACTCTTAATTTTGGTGTTTGAACAAAGAAGATGGTTTGAATATAAATTTGGACTCGTGAGGCCAAAATGAGCATAGTAATGCATGATAGGTTTCTGTTGATTTGTGTACCTTGTTCCATGTGAGTGTGTGTTTGAAATGTCCAATGTGGCTGATCACTCATTAGATAAAGAGGGCACACCACTATTAATTGAATTGGCGAATCGTGACTGTGTGTTGGTTCATATAGTAATAAGGGAATCAATGGGTTGTTGTGAGCACATGAGAAATCGGTAAACACAATAGATCTGGGTTCGTCTAGGGCACACTATTGTCTGTTCACTTACATCTCTTTAGGGAACCGGGGGTGGGTGACTGATTAGGGATTTAATTGACTAGAAATCGCTTTTAAGTCTATAATGAAAGGATGAATGAGGAGACGCAGAGAGGAATCCGGTCTCCATAACTAGGTGATTTATCATGTATGAAAATTAGTGTGCCCATGATCAAGTTGATATATATATATATATATATATATATATATATATTTAACCCAAATTCAAGTTCAAATGCCAGAACCGTTGTTATTTGATATCTTCTTTACTTACTTTTGCAGATTTAATTTCTAGTAGTGACAACAAAACCAAAACCCCCTTTTTATGATTGGTTACTTGAAGGTGGAATCACAACAGCTCTCTATGGGATCGATCCATACTCATTAGCTGGCTACGCTCGTTGTGGGTACAGTAGTTATAAATTATTTTTGAGCGCGAAACGACCGCGCGTTAATACCCCCGAGCAACAGAAGTACATTCGAAAATTACTCAGGTTTGATTTTACGATTGAATACAAGCCTGGAGCCAACAATCTTGCTGTAGATGGCTTGTCCAGACAGTTTGAGGAGACTGAAGGTATAGAAAAGAGTCCCGTGTTATTCATTGTATCTCAACCTGCCTCCATCTTGTGGGACGATCTGAAAATTGAGAACCAGACCTTACTGGATTTGATCGATCTACATGACCGGTGGATACAAGGAAAGTTAGGTGCTGATTTTAATGTCCGAGAGGGGATCCTATATTACAAGAGACGATTGTATTTGAGTCATACCTCCCATTTGAGAGAGCCTATCTTACGTGAATTTCATGAGACGCCAACTGCTGGCCATGGTGGTGTTAAACGCACTCTAGTCCGTCTTTCAGCAAATTTCTTTTGGCCAAATATGCGCAATGAGGTGGAACAATTTGTATCAGAATGTGAAGTTTGTCAGAAGCATAAAAGCTCCACTAAGGCTCTTGTTGGGTTGCTTCAGCCATTACCGGTGCCAACTCGTATATGGACCGAGGTAACTATGGATTTTATTGTTGGCCTTCCGCCTTCACATGGAAATACCATCGTCCTAGTCATTGTGGATCCGCTAACTAAGGGCGCCCATTTTGGGGCATTACCGTAGCACAACTCCGCCGAAAAAATAGCGACATTATTTGCTAAGATATTTGTGAAATTACATGGGTTTCCAAGCACAATTGTATCTGATCGGGATCCAATCTTTATGGGCAAATTCTGGATGACTCTATTTGCACTCAGCAGCACTAAGTTGCACACAAGCACCGCTTATCACCCACAAACCGACGGCCAATCAGAGGTGGTAAATCGTGCTTAGAGCAATATTTAAGGCTTTTTCTCAGCCAGCAGCCAAACAAGTGGTGTGACTATCTTTGCTGGGCTGAGTATTGATATAATACTAGCTACCACTGCAGCCTCATTATGTCACCATACCAAGCAATTTATGGTGTTCCTCCCCCGACAATGTTGTCGTATGAGAAGGATGCAACTAAGGTTCAAGCTGTCGATGAACTACTTAGGCATCGTGATCAGTTACTGCTGGATTTGCGTCAAAATTTACACCACCCACAACATCGTATGCAGCAAAAGGCGGATAAGCACCATTGTGAGCTCGAGTTTGCTATTGGTGACCGCATGCTTTTACCCCTTCAACCTTTTTGTCAAATTTCAGTTGACTGCCGAGCCTCTCACAATTTGGCTCAAAATACTTTGGTTCCTTTGTAATCTTAGCTCGTATTGGGCCCATTGCTTATCATCTTCAACTACCACCCCACTCTAAGGTTCACCCGATTTTCCATGTTTCTCTACTCAAGCTATTTAAAGAAACTGAACAATGTAGTGATCAAGAGCTACCACCGATGACTTCAGATGGTCAAATGTGCCTGGTTCCACTAGCCACTTGTGGGTCTAAGGAGATGTTGAAAGGTGGGATTTTGGATACCAAGGTGTTGGTACAGTGATATAGACTACCTCCGAAGGACGCCACTTGGGAGTCTGCCAAAGCTCTACGATCCGAGTTTCCGGATTTCCACCTTGAGGACAAGGTGGTTCTTCAAGCCGTGGGAAATGATATGGTTCGCAAGGATGATGAAGATGAGTGTGATCAGGATATTGAGCCGCTAGCTCGAAGACGCTCCAAGCACACCCCAAAGCTGCCGAAACATCTAGAAGGATTTGTTTTATATTAATTACCTTATTTCTCATTTCTTTAATTTAGGAGTCAACTATTTATTTAGGTTATTTCCAATTGTTTCCTAGTTTGCTTGTTGGGTAAAGCTTAGGTTTTCAGCCCATTGTTGAGTCCGTTGGTGGACGCGTCTCATTGATGTTCTATTTAAGCCTTCTAAATAATTGTTTAGGGCATTAGTAATATATTTCAACTTTAATTTCCCAAACCAGGGAGCAGAAGTTCACGTACTTTGAACGTGAGATACGCAAAGTCGTATCATAGACTTTACATAGCCTTTTTTTTAACATGAACTTTAAATTGTTACACTAAAAATACAAACTTAAACAAATTTTACAAATTTCGATTTCAACAAAATTAAAATTGACATTTGACCTTTTATAGAAGCCTCTTAAAATAGTGTCGTTTATAGTGGCCAAGCGACTCATCTATGTGTATTTTTTTATCGTCAAGTCCGTTTCAATTTCGTCGGAAATGGAATCAGCATTAAATTTAAAAAAATGTATTAAATTTATGTTTTTGTTGTTGTAACGATTTAAAATCCATATTAAAAATAAAAAAAATCATGTAAAATTTATAATTTTAAAAAGCATTCAACCTTAACAAATATAAGTCGCATTTCAGTTTTCTCAAGTCCTGATTAATTTCACGGGACTTAAAATCCTAAAGGCCAGATTATGCTGTTTTGCGATACAATCTAAAGGCAAGGAGACAACGTGGTAGAATTTGTCTTTTTCTTTTTTACCTACCAATTTCAAGACTTGTTTGTGTTGCTAAAAGACATCATCGTCGATTCTAGAAAATCATGACCAAAGTGAAATGTCGCTACCCATCAAAGGGCATTCTTCATTTATAAAATACAGAAGAGACCTTAAAACTAGGGTTGTATACAGGCCGAGTCGAGTCGAGTACCACCGGGCTCGAGCTCGGCTCGTTTAGAGATTCGTGAGCTCGAGCTCGGCTCGACAGGAAAAAATTAAGTTCGAGCTCGGCTCGAGCTCGACTCGATTATTTAAAATTTGAGCTCGAGCTCGAGCTCGTTTACATTCACAATTATAATACCTATAAAATTATATACTATAATACAAATAGTATATATAACTAAGTATATAAGAATATTTTTAATCTTGAATATTTGATTTCTTATTTAATGAATTGAGAATGATTATTTTGTTAATATTAGTTTTAATTTTTGTTAATTTTTTTTCCCCTTTTATTGTTATGTACAGTTTAACTAATATCAACTGTATACCATATGATATGATAGTTTATATAACTAAGAGTTTAAGATTAATTATATCATATTGATGCTAAGAACATTGTTACTATTGAACATTTGATTAGTTATAATTTTTGTTAATTTTTTCTTTTCCTTTATTATTTTATTACTTTCAATAATATTAGTTCACTTTCATTGATTTAATTTCATGTATTAATATTTAATGATGATTATTATTTTTCAAGTTGTCAATATTAATCTTAATTTTATTTCATTTTTCATTTATTACTTTACACAAGTTATAAATTTATAATTTATAACTTATATTCTTATAAATTATAACTAATGTTCTAAGATGGGCTAGCTATAATCTATTTTTTCCACATGTTATATATATTCTTATAAGTTAATGATTATATACTAGAATACTAATCGATAGACGATAATATACACATAACTAAGAATTTAAGATTACCTATATAACATTGGTGCTAAGAATATCATTACTCATTTACTCATGAACATTTGATTAGTTATAATTTTTATTAATTTTCTTTTTCCTTTATTATTTTGTTACTTTCGATAATATTAGTTTAATATTATTGATTACATTTCATGTATTAATATTTAATGATAAGTATTGTTTTATCAAATTGTCAATATAAATCATAATTTTTTAATTTCTTTTTTCCTTTATTACTGTACACATATTATCATTTTATAATTTATAACTTATATTCTTGTAGGTTTTAACTATTAATCTAATATGGACTATAATCTATTTATTATATAATATATAAATATATAATGTTAATTTCTTTTTCTTTAATTTCTTCTATTACTCATCTATTCTTGTGTTAAGTATCTGATTTCTTAATTTCGATAATATTAGAATAAAATGATTGATTTCATTTCATATATATTATTTAATGAACTGGAAAATATTATTTTGTAAATATTATTCACAATTTCTCTTATTACTTTGTATTTATTATTGAGCGTTCAATTTCTTAATTTCGATAATATTAATATAATATCATTTCATATTTCATTTTATTATCATTTATTATACTAATATATTATATAAAATTATAAATAAGATAACTATATTATATATAATATGTATATAAATATATATTCCATTAGTTTGTCTGTTTGTGTATATAATTGTTACTCTTGAATCTTGATCATTGATTTCATAACTTTAATAGTTAATATCATTAATTTTATTTTATTTTTAATGAGAAGTATTAATTTGACAAAAGTTACAATATAAATAAATAATATTTAAAAAATTACAAAAATAATATGTATCTTGAGTCCTAAATCGAATAGCTCGCGAGCCCGGCTTGAGCTCGGCTCGTTTAAGTACTCGCGAGCCAAGCTCGTGAGACAGCTCGCGAGCCAGGCTCGAGCTCGACTCATTTAACTACTCATGAGTCGGCTCGCGAGACAGTTCGTGAGACAGCTCGTTTAAAAGCTCGAGAACCTCACGAGCCGAGTTAGCTCGCGAGCTCGACGAGCTAAGCTCGAGCTCGGCTCGAGAAAATGGCGAGCTCGTTTAGCAGGTTCGAGCTCGGCTCGTTTAATAAATGAGCCAGTCTCGAGCGAGCTTTTTTCGAATCAATATCCAAATATCTCGCGAGTAGTTTGGCTCATTTCCAACCCTACTTAAAACCTTATCAAAGCCCACGTGTCAACCTCGGGTCAGGAATTTAAATAATTATTTTGAATAATGACGGTTCCTAAATAACTCACATATACGTACTAGAATATTTTTATCCATGACTCTCATGGGGAAAAAACTTTATATATATATATATATATATTGAAATAGATATGATGACATATACAACAACCGAGTTGTTTCAACAATCTCAAAAAAAATAAAAATCATCCAATCATAATTTGTCACTTGACAATTTTTATTTGATGATAATATTTTTTATAAATAAAATTTACATGGATATATAATAATATTATACCAACATTCGTAATTTTCAATGCTCTATAAATAGAGACGAATATTAATAATATTTGAAACACAATCAAATTCTCTCTTTCTACATCTATTTCTCATTTTTCAACTATTTTATACCATTTGAGGAAATTATGAATTCAAATTATTATCCATACTCCCATGACTATCCAAATTATTTTCCAAAAGATTATCAATACTCTCAATATTATCAAAACACCCAGTTTACTTCGGACCTCAATCAAAATCCCTATATCCAAACAAGTCCAACCATCACAAAAACATCGTCCAAAAATAATTTATATTTTTTTAATTTTGTATCCCGTATCTAGTAATTTTCATTTTGTTAGTAAGTTTGCATACTATTTTAAGTATGTGGTATTTTTTTTTTCATTATTATGCTTGCAAATTTAATATATCAAATAACTTTTTATATATTTCTTACACCTTTCAAATATATAAATATAATAAAAATTGATTATAGATAGTATGCAATTAATAAATAGTGAGAAAAGAAATTTTATTTTAGGTTGAGTTGATCTCATTGATAAAGTATAAAAGTTGTGAAATTGAGTTGTGGACTTGTGGTGGAGGTTGTGTACGTGAAAGAGGGAGAAATGAATTTTTTATTAAAATGTTGGGTTGTAAAAAATCATGGATACAGATAGTGTTATATAAAAATATAAATTATTCACTTTTGGTAGATATTACCAGAAAATTTATGTTTTTTGAACTCGTTTATTTTGACACTTTTGTAAGTAACGCTTTAATTTTTTTTCAATAATAGAGGGAAAAAAGTAGTGCGTCACTTTCTTCCGCAGTACCATAATTTATCAATACCTAGAATATATCAAACAATTTCACTCTAAAAAGGAGAAAACTGTCCCTTTTAGTTAAGTTTTCAATTAAAAATAAAAAAGAACAAAAAGAGGAATTAAGCTACGACAAATTAAGCTCATAAAAAGTGTTGCAACAAATTAACAGCGTATTTTATTCAAAAATGTAACAGCGTTACAACAAATTAATTAAGCTCATAAAAAGTGTTGATCTAAAATCAAATAATTAATGAATTAAGTACCATCCAAATAAAATTGCCGGACATCAAGCATATCCTGTCCCAATGGTAATGGCAAGACTTTAAGATTGTAATGTCTTATGTTCTAATTCGTTGTGTGTAAATAGTTTTTCCACCCCCCCCCCCCCCCCCCCTTCCCCCCTTTTTGACAAGAAAAATGAGAGCGACAGATCTTGAATTCAAGATATTTTTTTTACATAAGAATTTCCATTTCTTGGGTATTCTCTTGGGAACGATAGAAATTGTATTTTATTTATGAATTATTTATCAGATTTATTTATTGATTGAACATTATTATAGTTCATATTCAATAATTGTCATTATCGTTGCCATTATATATGTATTTATATAATTTTTATTTGACGAAGTGAAAACATCCAACCAAAAACTCTTACTGGTTCCCTTGAATATGCAGCTTCAACACTAAACTGTCTTAACCACCATTGAAGAAACACCATAAACCACCAATAAAATTTTAATTTAATGTGTTAAAAATACTTAAATTGTACAAGTCCCCACCATAATAATAGGGAAATTAATATCCTTTATAGTAAGAAAATGTAGTAGAGTCACTATAAATATATAATGGAAACCGTACGCCATTTACATGAAGATCGGGGAAGATAAATAATAAAATAGTACATCACAATTCAGAGCAATATGGCAGCTGTCGGTCTTGACATCCCCTAAATTCTATATGACTAATCTTTTTTTAAATAAAACATATTCTATTAACGTGTAGTGTTTTCTACAGTGAGATTTAGTGCTTTTATATTAACTATAGATTTTCCCGATTAAGATATGATGTGATTTATTTCCTTTATTAATTTCTAGATACTTAGGAGTCTGAGTCTTTAGTGTAGGAATTGTGTTCCTTTTGTTTGTGCTTGATCAGAGCAAAAGAAAAGTATCCACTCAAAAAAATAAAAATAAAATGAAAGAGAATTTAATTGAAAAAAATATAAATAATGAATAGTACAGTAACATATATTATAATACAGTGACTATATGTCAAACTCAAAGCCACGATTTCAATTTTCAACCGTAGCAGCCCTTTTGATTATGGAATATACAATCCCTCAGATTTCTCAGTGGTTTATCCTCAGCGACCTTTCCACCTTTTAATGCTCAGAATATGTCAAAAAGGGGCAGACCTATTTTCTGCACTTCAAGTCTTCAACTCACTCTCTCTCCTAGTCTCTCTTTCTCTCTGGTTCTTGGCAGATATTTCTTGACTTATCTATAGTTACTTCTTCAGCGTATTTATTTCTGGAAGCTTGGAGGGATCATATGGTAAAATATTTCTACTTTTATTTTATTGTCATGTTCGACCTTTCGAGGTTTTTTTTTTCTTTCTGTTCATGATTTTTGTATGTCTATTTTTGAGAGTTTTATCCGTTCTTTATAGGTGGAGACGTGGAGTATGTAAATTTCTAGCATAAGCTTAACTTCGCTAGATTTTCTGTGTGAAAATTTAGTATATATGAATTCAAGATTTCATTTTTACTTTGATGTGGCTGAATAGTTGAATTCAAGACTTCATTTTTAATGAGGGCTTCCTTTGATTTG
This sequence comes from Perilla frutescens, assembly GCA_026008535.1. Lineage (NCBI taxonomy): Eukaryota > Viridiplantae > Streptophyta > Magnoliopsida > Lamiales > Lamiaceae > Perilla > Perilla frutescens. The sequence continues at coordinate 29,895,993 of BRKX01000017.1, read as the reverse complement.
TGAATGTTATTGATACCGTTTCTGGATTTGCTTTTCTGGATTGAACTTTGACGTTCCCAAGTTTGTAATTTTGAAAATGTCTTGACTTTGTATGACAGGCTGTTGAAAGACAAAAATGGTGTTGTTGTAAAAGATTTTCGAGGGTTCTAGGATTTTAGTTTATTTTCACCTAGATGTCATGGATAGCAACTTTAGCAGTTATAGTGGACCGATGTCGGGAACGAGATCAAACAATGAAGCTCTTCATATGTTTCAGAACCCTAGCATGATCAATGGTTTGGGAATTAGTGATAGGTTCTTAAATGGGAATATAAGTGATAATTCTAGGCATATTTCTAGCCAGTTCAGTTTTGATACTGGAGGCCAGTCATGGGAAGGTGACTCACCTGAGGATTTCGATTTCAGTGATGCAGTCCTCAAGTTCATAAACCATATCCTTATGGAAGAGGATGTGGAAGATAAAACCTGCATGTTTCAAGAATCTGCAGCTCTTCAAGCTGCAGAGAAATCATTCTATGAGGTTCTTGGAGAGCGGTTTCCTGATTCGAGTGATAATCAGTTCGTCCCAAATTTAGATCAGAGTAGTGAATGCCCTGGTGAAAAGCTCCTTGGAGATACAAGAAGTTTTTATGATCATAGTGATGTAGAATCTTTATGTCCTGATTGGTTTTATGATCCCAACTTCAATGGATTTGATGCACATCATATATCTGTCGATGTTGTTTCAGAGTCGATTTCTCAGTCCTCTTACAGTTCATCAAGTAGCAATGGTAACTTAATGGATAGGCCTGTTGATTCTCCTGTTAGTACTCTCACGATCCCCGATGTGTTCAGCGATAAAGGGTCGGCTATTCAATTTAAGAAGGGAGCTGAAGAAGCAAGAAAATTTCTTCCTAGTGGCAGTAACTTACTTATGGGTATGAAGTATGATGAGGCAAGGGAAAGGATGAGGGAGGCAGGCTCCATTGATCTGTTTGTTAAGTTGGAAAATAAATTTGAAGAGGACTCCCTTATTATGCCGAGGGGGAGGAAGAATCCCTATGATGAAAGCATGGGATTACGAGAGGAGAGGAGCAGCAAGCAGTCGGCATTTTATTCTGAAACAACAGTGAGTCCTGATATGTTTGATAAGGTTCTTCTATGCAGTGGAGGAAGAAATGAATCTGCCCTGTGTAAAGAATTGAGTGAAGTAACTAAAAGCACTCCACAGGATGGTAATTCGGAGGGGTTTAATGGTGGGAAAACCCGTGGTAAGAAAAAAAGCGGCAGGAAGAGTGTGGTCGATTTAAGAACCATATTGACCCTTTGTGCACAAGCTGTTGCAGCTGATGATCATAGGACGGCAAATGAGTTTCTGAAGCAGATTCGGCAGCATGCTTCTCCGACAGGAGATGGAATGCAGAGACTTGCCTATTACTTTGCTGATGGTCTTGAGGGGCGCATGGCCGGATCTGGAAATCCGACATATACTCCTGTTCCTACATTGCCTACCTCTGCTGCTGACTTCCTGAGAGCCTACCATATACTTATTGCTACCTGTCCATTTAGGAAAATATCAAATTTCTTTGCTAACAAAACCTTCATGAATGTTTCTGAGAAGGTAACAAGGCTCCACATTATTGATTTTGGCATTCTCTATGGTTTCCAATGGCCTTGCTTTCTACAACGTCTATCTAATAGACCTGGTGGCCCCCCAAAGCTTCGTATCACTGGAATCGATCTTCCATGTCCAGGTTTCCGACCAGCTGCAAGGGTTGAAGAGACGGGGAAGCGTTTGGCTAGTTATGCTGAGACTTTTGGAGTTCCGTTTGAGTTCAATGCTATTGCTCAGAAATGGGAAACAATCAAACTCGAAGATCTTAAGATAGAGAAAGATGAGTTGCTTGTGGTGAACTGTCTTTACAGATTCAGGAATCTTCTGGATGAGACTGTGATAGTGAATAGTCCAAGAAATATGGTTCTAAACCTTATCAAGAAAATGAATCCTGCTGTTATGGTGACAGGGGTTGTGAATGGTGCCTATAATGCCCCCTTTTTCATTACAAGGTTCCGGGAGGCAATGTTTCATTATTCATCAATCTTTGATATGCTCGACACCATCATTCCCCGAGAAATTCACGAGAGAATGCTTCTTGAGAGAACAGTGTTCGGACAAGAAGCTGTGAACGTGATAGCTTGTGAAGCAGCGGAGAGGATCGAGAGACCAGAGACATACAAGCAATGGCAGGTTCGCAATATCAGAGCTGGGTTTATGCAGCTTCCTCTGGACAAGGAGATCATGAAAATGGCTAGAAACAGAGTTAAGACATCATACCACAAGGATTTCGTGATCGATGAGGATGGCCACTGGTTGCTGCAAGGGTGGAAAGGGCGTATAATATACGCTCTTTCTTCTTGGAGGCCTGCATATTGAAAATCAATTCATTACCGAGCATCAACTTGTTTGTAACAAGGAGTTCGAGTGGATAAAAAAAGGTGAGGTCTCGGGTCCGAGTGGATAATGGTTCTTGATCTTCTCCTATCCCGAACCTCGTAATCCATGGGGCAAAAGTGGGAAAGCAATGGATAATCCTTTGTTGAAGGATTGGTAGGTAATGGGAAAAACTACTTTTAACTTTTTCTTGATTTTTATAACAAGCTAGCTTTGTTGGTATAGGCTTGTGGTGATGATCAAGATTCAAGTGTACATAAAACCTACTCTACTGCTTAGCTTTCTTCATGTTAATGGAAATGACTTATAATACAATATATCTATCTCGTCTCATTCCACCTCTCCTGAGTTTACTCCATTGTGGCTCTGAAAATTGTAGTAAATATAAGATGAGACTCAAAATGGCGATGGAATATTCATTGAGTTTTTGGTGAGGCATGTCACTTTTTGATTGCTGGATTTGTACTATCATCCTAAATTTGTTACAATTTTTCAAAATTCAAGACATTTTCGAAATTCCGCTATTTTTTTTTATTTTTTTTTTGGTTAGAAAGTGTAATTAACCCCACTTGGTAATAAATACTACATGAATATTTAAGGCCTATAATGACCTGCACTGTTCATTCAGCCGATGAAATTGCTTATGGTATCTTCGTCTATGAGATTATTTGGCACAAAATCCTCTAATCCACTTTTATTGTATTCTAATTATAATTGAAATTTCAGATTTTAGATTAGAAATGATGATGATGTAGCACCAGCTGGTGAAACGTCAAATGTAAAACGCTTTCTAAAGTCGTGGAAAGCTGTTAAAGCATCTTTCCTTTTCCACGTAATTTTGTCTTGTTCATTTTGTATCTTGTAATTATTTCATATTCTCTTGCCATACATTTACCGGAAGATTTTGGAACTAATAATTGCTGTCCACGTTGGAGAAATAAATAATCGAATGCAGGTGTTTATGTGTTTATTGATACTTATCCTCATAAATTTATATAAAAAGTTAAGATTTTATTTAATAGGAAGGGTTACAGTAAAACGTCTATAAATTAATATGGTTAGGACCATGAGATTTTACATAAATTTATTATTTTATAGTAATATTAATTAATTTATAAATTAATATTTTTAATTAAAAGAGTGTTTTCATGATTCAATGAAATTAAATTTTGATTATATCAAAAATCATTGTATCTTACTAATTTTGTATCATGCTATTAAACTAATATTAAAAAAATTCATTTCACATGTTATTAATGAAAATTAATAAGTAATGCTCATTTATTCTTAATAATTTAATATTATTTTATTGTATTTTTACTAAAAGCATTCATTGTGTGATAGCAATATATTACACTACATAAACAACATAGCAAATTTATTAAAATTGTATCCAACAATGACTTATCATCTAAAAGGTGTCTTAAAATCAACATTCTCCGATGAAATATGTAAAACATTATGTGAGTAAAAATATATCATTCCACATGCACTCAAAAAGGTTTACATTTGAAAGTTAATACGGTAGTACCTTTGGAACAGTTAATACAGTACTACTTTTAAGAAAAATAAAAACATTACAATTATATTTCACTAAAATAAATTAACTATGTCTGTAGTTTTAAAGAATTATTAATTTATGATATTGAAAGACCATATATTTTATAGAAGCGCTTTTCAAAATTATATTATCTTATTATCTTATCGATATTTATGATATTTTCAACTGACTCAAGTCGGGACTAGAGAAAAATATTATTTTAAAGAATTTATTAATTTAATGAGTATCAATTTACTGAGATTTTACAGTACTTGGTTTAAATATTATGAACTACACATAAATTTTGGTTTCAACAAAAATTTTAAAATGTTATCTATACTTTTCTTTTTGTAATTACAACATAACTTTGAAATTATGGTCAGGAAACAAGTGGTCTAGTGATAGAGTGAGATTGTTTGGAAATCAAAGGTCACGGGTTCGAATTTCCTCAATACCACAGGTCGAGCGTGTGAGTAAAAAATAAAATAAAAAAAAAGTCATAAATGCTAGGAATTTTTTATTTATTTTTGAGGGGACATGTACCATTTATGTAACCAATATGTGATGGTTATTTAGATTAATATATTGTGATAATTTACCATATTCAATTTCGGGCTGATGTTGTAATTGTAAAAAAAAAAAAAAGCAAACAAACAAAACAAAACTTTTTTTATGGATAACATTTTAAAATGGGGAAAAAGTTTATATAGACAATTTATTTTTAAAATTTATTTAGTTGGACAAGTTTTAAGGGTGTAAGAGTTATATGGGAAATTTGTACTATATCTGAACACTTTGACCGATAAAATCAGAATATTCCCCACTTTTCTGAAAAGTGTCTTACACAATCTTGTACTTTCCATGCAAAAGGAATAAAAGATTTATTTTGGAACAAAATCTCTCTTTGTCTATCCAAACTCGATTTCAGTTTGAAAAAAAAAATATGGTTGTGGAATCAATTCCATTAATATCGGTATTCAATTCTTGTAACTGCCTCTCTTACTATCTCTCTCTCACATCTCCTCCTTTCTCGCTTCTTTCTACTTCTCTCTCAAGTATTCCGTGAAAGAAAAAAAAAACCATATTCTTCGCCGGCGCCAGACTGGACTTGAAGACGATGTAGGAACAACGTGAAGACCGACTGTCTGAAGTGGGAGAGGTTAGACGAATAGTTACAGTTACCGTTATGATTATATATAATGAATAGTTGAAAGATAGGCCGGGATCTTGCATAACGATAGAAAGTAAAACATTTTTGTTGATGAATCTGTAACGATAGGGTATAAATATATAACAATCGTTGAACCATTGACCCAGATCTTCCATAACGAAAGCGTTCAAGACGTAATAGTGTATTATGATAAGCATTGTGCTATTTTTAAGAATCGTTATGCTATTTTTTAGGGTATCGTTATGCCTATTTTTGAAATATCCTTATGCTATTTTTTAAGGTATCATTATGATCTTTTTGAAATATCATTATTCTATTTTTTAGGGTATCGTTATACTTATTTTTTTTATCGTTATGCATGTGTTTATGCTATGTTGTGACCATCGTTATGCCACTGTTTTGTGACTGTCGTCATGCCTGTTTTTTTGCTAGTTTTGTGACTATCGTTATGCTAGTTTTATGACCATCGTTATGCTAGTTTTGTGACTATCGTTATTAAGAATAACAATTATTATTATTAAGAATTGTTATGTATTAAAAATTAAGAATCGTTATTAAAAATCGTTACTAAGAATAACAATTTCTTAACAATTTGTTATTGTTAGTAAGAATCGTTATGTATTAAAAATTAATTTCGTTATCGTTATTAAGAATCCTTATTATTATTTTTAAAATAAAACATAACAATTTGTTAATTTCATTATGGTTTCGCCAATCGTTTAAAACAACGCATAACGATTTCGATTTAATATCAATTTTTGTTACGTGAAATTGGTAGGGATCGAGATTTTTTTTATTAACATTATCGTTATTCTAAGAAATAATTAAAGTTTAAGTTAATCATAATTGAGCGATAAACTTAGTTACATTGTAAAAAAATGTACTAATAATATTAGTTTGAATAATACTATACAAAAAAATTACAGAAACAATTAATATAAATAATAATATTTTAATAATAATAATAATAACACAAAATGTTTAAAATACATAGTTTTTGAAAAACTACGTGTAATTGTGTAATTGATATAATCATGCTCAAGCAAAGCATAACGATAACTTTAGTTTAATTGTGCGAAAATTTATAGATAAATAATAATAATGGTCTAATTAATACTTTTCTTAAGAAAAAAAATTAAAGAAACAATTAATATAAATAATAAAAAATTTGTATGAATATGATATAAGTTAATTAAAACATTGTAATTTAAACAATAGATTAATAATAACGAAATTTAAATTTATCAATAACGAAAATTTAAATTTAACAATAACGAAATTTAAATTTAAACATAACGAAAATTTAATATAACCATAACGAAATTGAAATTTAAAAATAACTTTTTGCATAACGATAATTCAATTTAAACATAACGAAAACTAAATTAAAACTATAACTAACCATAACAATAACCATAATGATAATTCAATTTGACCATTTCAATATAACCATAACGAAAATTAAATTAAAAGTATAAATAACCATAACGATATTTCAATTTAACCATAATGAAAATTAAATTATACTTTAACGATAATTGGAACTAACCATAACGATATTTAAATTAAAACCTAGAATAATTTTCTAAGTTAGCAACGTAACAAAATAATAAAACTGATCAATTCTGGGTTCCAAAAAATTTAAACATATCTTTCAAATTTTGGGGATTGTCTGCGCAATTTCACGATAATGTTGTTTTGTTGACGAAGTTAATCTTCTGGCTTGCAGGATCAAACTCTCAATATATATATATATATATATATATATATATATATATATATATATATATATATAGGATTTGGCTCAAATGAGGACACATCTTTAGGTGAGAAATAGGAACTAGTTACAACCATTAGATCTATTAAATTTAATGGTGTAGATTTAGATTGAGATTTAATATTTTTTTTAATTATATTTTTTATTAATTAGATATGGATAGATAATCCCACAATAATAGGTATTGCCATATCAAAATTTATTTTTATTTCTTTATTTATCTCTCCACTACCACACGTGATCTTAAGTTTGTTCTGCATATTTTTTTTTTCTGTTTCATCTTCTCTACAGTTTTATCAGAGTTCTTCATATTTTTTTTTTATCATTCTCTACAATTTTTCTCATCAACGAAGATGGCTTCAACAGACATAACAAACTCGACAAGTTCAGGTACTCATATATTTTCCGTTTAATATTATATTTTCTATAGATATTGTTCTTATATATTGAATAATTTTCACCAATAATATCAAGAGATTAGAGATGGCAATTTAGGGCATAAAACAAGAGAACACACTAAAAATGATTATCTCAAATATAAAAAAAACGTGGGTTTGTTTTTCATTTGCAAGTTTGTAGTAATTTTTGTGCCAACTTGAGAGTTTACAATAAAATTAAGGAACTGAAAAACGATGTTGTTGCGGCTGTCAAAAAGAAAAAAAAAAGAATGAATGTATTTAAAAAATCATTGCTACTATCAATAATCTAATGCTAAATTAATTCAAAGTATTTTAAAATTGTTGCTTTCAAACATTTATATTATTGCTTATAAAGATACAGATAATCACTTATATACATATAACTTTCTGCTAGGTATGTATCATGATCTCGATCGCTGTATGTTAGTATTGTATTTTCTAGTATTTCAATTTCTTTTTTATGCTACAGGTATCATTACCCATACACTAACAATCTAATGGCAAGTTAATTCAAAGTTTTTTTTATTGCTGCTTCCAAACAATCGTTGTCTAGCTGTGAATGTTGTATTTTATCTGTGTTTTGTTTTGTATATTCCTCGTCTTATTTATAGCATATTTATTTCTTTGCTATGTCGAGAAAATTGTGGCAATTCGAGTAAGTTGGCCAAAATAAATAAATCTGGGATTTTGTACTTTTATCTAAAATTTGATCATGTATATACAGATATCAATATCTCAAGTGATTGCGCAATTGATATCTCACCTGGCATGACGAAGTATTACACTCCACAATGTGATCATTCTGTTAAGCCACGTGTGGGTCAGAGATTTCCTTCTCTCGATGTTGGTATACACTTTTATAAACAATATGCTTTGGTGTGTGGCTTCGATATCCATCTAGGTACAACAAGGATGTCTAGAGATGGCACATGTGTGACGTGGAAATATGTTTATTGCAATAAAGAGGGGGTCAAGAATGTCGCAATTCATAATGAAGGAAGCATATCAAACAAAAGACGTACGGTGTCAAACCGTGTCAACTGCAAGGCTCGTGTTATTTTCAAGTTTAGTGGTCGTGATGGATATGTCGTTAGCAAGCTCATTGAGCAGCACACGCACACTCTAGTTCCGGATTCATACAAGCATTTTATGAAGATGAATTCTAACTTGGATGATGGCCATAAAAAATTTTTACTGGATTGTGCCAAGGCTAATGTAGGTGCAATGAGGTCATACAAGATCCTTACCAAAACTGCTGGTGCATATTCTAAAGTTGGTTGTACAAGTAGGCAGGTTAAGAATTTCTCCCGTGACTTGAAAGCATTTGTGTTGGATGCTGATGCACAAATGATTCTTGATAAAATGTTTAGGACTCGGGATTTGTGTCCTGCATTTTATTTTGAGTATCAAGTTGTGAGCAAGATCAATTAACATGCTTATTTTGGGTGGATCCCATATCAAGGAAGAATTTTTGTGCCTTTGGAGACGTCATATCATTTGATGCAACATACAATACTAACAAGTGAGTCATATATAAATGTTTTTTATATCATTGCTTGTTTTATATATGTTTATTGCTTTTGTAATCTAAATTCGATGCTCTGTATGTTTATATGGTTTCATAAGATGTTATTTGTTTGTCTTTACAGATATGGTATGATTTTCGCCCCTTCACGGGTAAGGATAACCATGGTAGATGTGTTACTTTGGGAGCTTCCTTGATGAGTGGGGAATCTATTGAGTGTTATTCTTGGGTGTTTGAACAATTTCAGAGGTGCATGGGTCACGGACCAGCTATCCTGATGACTGACCAGGATCCAGCAATTAAGGTTGCTGTTGAACTTATATTCACAAACATCAAGCATCGCTTATGCATGTGGCACATCATGATGAAGGTTTCAGAGAGGGTACCTTTTCATTTGAAGAAAGATCATGTATTTATGAGAAGATTAAACAGCTTAGTTTGGTCAGTTGATATAGAGCCAAATGATTTTGACGTTGGTTGGATGCAAATGATGGTTGAATTCGGCTTGACTGAAAATTCTTGGTTCAAACACATGTTTGATATTCGTGATACTTGGATTCCGGCATACTTCAGAGATTTTTCTATAGGTGGCTTGTTCAGGACAACATCACCTTCAGAGAGTGAGAATAGTGTTTTTCGTGCGCACATGAACAAAGGTTCAAACCTTCTTGAGTTTTTAATGTATTTTGATAGTGCTTTAGATTCTCAGAGGCACTCTCAATCAAAACTCAACAACGAAGATCTATCATGCTGCTATGTTTTCAAGACTATGCTTCAAATTGAAAAACATGCTGCTTCTGTATATACAAGACACATTTTCAAGGAGGTGCAACAAGATATTGAGTCTGCTTGCTATAAGTGTCGCCTCAAGAACATTACAGATGGGGAATACAATTGTTTATATGAGGTAGAAGAACGTATGAATGGGATTTTCTACGTCACTTTTGATAAAGTTGAGACATCGGTGGTGTGCACTTGCAAGAAGTTTGTGAGGATGGGCTTACTGTGTTGCCATGCTTATTTCGTTTTCAAGGATCTCAACTTTGAAACTATTCCTGAAAAATACATTGTCAGTCGCTGGACGAAATTACCATGGGCAAATACATCTCATTTGGCTAGCGCCGATGTCCAAGAGTCTTGTGACGGTATTGAACAAAACAAGTTGGTTTTGCATGCCATTATTTCAGAGTGTTACAACACTGTGGGATTACTTGAAGGCAACCGAGAGAAAGCAAAGTTGTTGCTGCAAACTATACGTAAATTTAAAGATGAACTGAAGCCAAATGCAGATAATATGTCAGCAGGGTCGGCTAAAAAGAGATTGTTTGAAGAATTTTATTGTTCGACTGTGCCTGAAGAAATTTATGTGAAGCCACCAGCTCCGGTGAAAACCAAAGGTAGTGGTAGTCGTATCAAATCGAGAAAGGAAAAAATTGCTAAACAAAAGGAGAAACCACTACGAATGTGTAGTAAATGCCACAAGATGTCTCACCATGACGCTAGGAACTGTAGCAATATTTAATGATATCGTGTTCTGATTGAAAATTTTGAATATATGGTTTATACATTGCATCGCCATATGTTTCCCCAGTTATCTATCTACATTTTGTTCTTTTAGATTAATTATTATTTATCTAATCAATTATGTTAATCATAGATGCTGATAGTGTATTGTGATGCTAATCATATATGGGCAGTAACTACGACACCTTTGCAAAATAACTCTTCTTATTTGTTTTCGTTAGTAGCCTTTTTGAAGTTTGAACCACTTTCACTGAAAAAACTTTGGAATTGTTTAATAACTGGTCTTGGATACGTTGGTAGGATGTTAGAAGCCGATGCGATTTTCCAAGAAATGCTGATTTCAGGTGGTAGGCTGAAATCAAGTTGTTCAATGCAATGCTCAAAAGTTGTTTGAGGAAAGGCTTGTTAGAACTGTCTGATAAAGTTTTTGAGGATATATTTGCTTACCATATTTGTATTCTGATGCTAATTAACATTAAAATTCAATAACATAAGCAATAAGATCATAGTAATTAAGCATAGCATTAAAAAAAACGCGATTTGTTTTAATTTGCAGTTTGTAGTAAACTTTGTGCCAGCTTGAGCTTTTCCTCGAATTGGTGGTGGACATCTGCTCTTGCTCTTCCTCAGCTGCACAAAAGCAATGCTGTATATTTTTAGGTTCAAAATTTTAATTAAAAAAAATATATTTACGAAATATATTTGGAAATAGCGAGATAAATGCTGCTCTTGCTCTTCCTCAGCTGCACAAAATTTATATATTATTTTTTTATTGATACTTTAATTTTAATTTAAGAAATTAAGTATCAATTATTTTATGTTAAAAAAATTACAGCTAAGGATGGAGCTAATGGAAGGTCAAGTATTCGAAGGTTGGGATGAAGAAAGCATAAAATTTGGGCCAACATATAAATACTATCCGAATTCAGATGAATATTACGGCATATTTGAGGCCAAAAAAGGCGAAAAGAAACGTGAAAATTAGAATTTAAAAAAAATATATTTTTAGGTTCAAAATTTTAATATTTAAAATTTGGGAAAATAACATCTAGTATATAGACAAAAGCAATGCTGTATATTTTTATAAGGATTACAACATAGTTTATCTCGCTATTTCCAAATAATTTTTTAAATAAAAATCAATTTTTTATATTTATAATTGTTATATCGATAGGAATTCACTATAATGAGCACTTAGCACTAGGCACCATGCTTAATTATTATATTGTCATTGCTTATCATATTGTATTTTAATGCTAATTAGCATTAATCCACAGCCACACTCTCCTTAGTATGAGAATGTTAGCTCTATGATTATTTACTAAATTTTGATTGCTTGCGTTATTATATTTTTAGTGCTAAATTTTGTAATTTTTTATTGCTTATCTTGTTACTGATTAGCATTAACGTACACTATTATAAGCAATCACATTATACTAATTAAGCATATATTTCTGAAAATGTAAAAAAAATATATTTTTTAGTTCAAAATTTTAATATTTAAAATTTGGGAAAATAACATCTAGTATATACACAAAAGCAATGTTGTATATTTTTATAAGGATTACAACATAGTTTATCTCGCTATTTCCAAATAATTTTTTAAATAAAAATCAATTTTTTATATTTATAATTGTTATATCGATAGGAATTCAATATAATTAGCACTTAACACTAGGCACAATGCTTAATTATTATATTGTCATTGCTTATCATATTGTATTTTAATGTTAATTAGCATTAATCTTCAGCCACACTCTCCATAGTATGAGAACGTTAGCTCTATGCTTATATACTAAATTTTGATTGCTTGCATTATTATATTTTTCGTGCTAAATTTTGTAATTTTTTATTGCTTATCTTGTTACTGATTAGCATTAACATACACTATTATAAGCAATAACATTATACTAATTAAGCATATATTTCTGAAAATGTAAAAAAAAAAAAAGTTCAAGATTTTAATATTTAAAATTTGGGAAAATAACATCTAGTATATAGACAAAAGCAATGTTGTATATTTTTATAAGGATTATAACATAGTTTATCTCGCTATTTCCAAATAATTTTTTTAAATAAAAATCAATTTTTTATATTTATAATTGTTATATCGATAGGAATTCACTATAATGAGCGCTTAGCACCAGGCACAATGCTTAATTATTATATTGTCATTGATGCTAATTAATCCTCATCCACACTCTCCTTAGTATGAGAACGTTAGCTCTATGCTTATTTACTAAATTTTGATTGCTTGCGTTATTATATTTTTAGTGCTAAATTTTATAATTTTTTTATTGCTTATCTTGTTACTGATTAGCATTAACATACACTATTATAAGCAATGACATTATACTAATTAAGCTTATAATCAATCCCTTGTCCCTTTATTACATAATCATTTTGAAAAGTAAAGTAAAATAAAATAAAATTAATGACACATCTGAAATTAATAAAATTTAAAAAAAAGTATTTTTTAGTTCAAAATTTTAATATTTAAAATTTGGGAAAATAGCATCTAGTATATACACATTAATTCACACCTTTGAGGCATTTTATCAATCAGCTGGAGAGCATGGATTGAGCACTTGGCACCAGACACAATGGTTAATTATTATTTTGTGATTGCTTACGATATTGCATTGTGATGCTAATTAGCATTAAAATTCAATAACATAAGCAATAAAATCATAATAATTAAGCATATGACTCGAGGACGAAATACCTTTTCTGTTTGCATCTAGGATATCAGCATAATGCAGATGCTCATTTGGCATGGGTGTGAGCATCGTGTGAAGCATAGCCATGAGAGGTCAACTTTAAGCATCACAATACAATATTGATATATTAGTTTGAGCATTAAAATTCAATAACATAAGCAAGAAGATCATAGTAATGAAGCATAGCATTAAAAAATGTGATTTGTTTTAATTTGCAGTGTGTAGTAATCTTTGTGATAGCTTGAGCTTTTCCTCAAATGGGTGGTGGGCATCTGCTCTTCCTCAGCATTTAAAACCAGAAAATACAGCAACAACTAACAGCGAGATCATGCATACATGGTTGCGAAATAGAGTATTCAAAATTATAAAATACACGAACGCATACTTGAGTAAGAACAAGTTCATTATTTCATTATATATACTTTTATAAACAATAATATAAAATTTTAGAAGCAGCAACTACAAAATTTAACAAACTAATAACAAAATTCAATGGTAATTGAATAAACTATGAAAAAATCCAATGATCAACTGTTCAATAACATATCAAATTCGAAACTATGAAAAATCTAATGATAATTGAATAAACTATGAAAAATCCAGTAATAAATGAATAAAGTATGAAAAATTCAAATGATAATTGAATAAACTATATTAAAAAAACTGAACTCGATATCAAATTTTTTCCCTGAATAAATCATTCACACTAACTGGACGCTTTGCAATCACACTTGAGTAAACACATCGGGCACTTTTTATAATATCATCTTTGTGAATGTTGTTCTCTGCTGTGAGTATGGCAGCACAATATTTCAACCGCATGCATCTCATTTGTGCACCATTCATTCTCTTTATGCCACAATTCCAACCTTCAACGCCCCCTCCCATATATGTCTCCATATGGCGCATTGCATACACACCACAGTCACGTGTGTTTTTTGCATCCCTCCATGGCATTTTTAGCCTAGTGATACATGCTCTATTGATTCCGAAAGACTTCTCATTAAGACCAGCATCATGCAAGTATTTGCTGAATACGTCTTGCTGCAAACAAGTCATGAAAACTTCACATTAAAAAATGAATTAGTATTTAATAAAAAAACAAATAATTCAGAAAATTAAAGTCCAATAACAAAATAACCAAACAATAATTCTGACTAATTCAACATTGAATTATGTCTACCACAGGAAATAATGCTTACCAAAAAAAATGGTGTGTTACCATACTTGAATCTGATGTCGACACTATCTTGTGCATCAGAATTGTCAATGATGCAAGCTTCAAAGTATACAACATCAAAGCAGACCACATAATAATGCTCATCTTTAAGGATTGGGAAAAAGAACTGAGATAAAATTATTACAAAAATACATCAATACACAACATATAATGTATATCAGCAAAACCATCACACTAATCTTATTACCATATCAATTTTATCCAATGAATGAATCACCGAATTTGATATTTCCTCTTCGAGCTTCTTAGAAAAATTCTCTTTACATCTGTCAGTGGCCCATTCTTTTGGTGGATTCGCAATCGGTATGCACTACAAAATCAAGAATCAATGATGTAAAAAGCTTTCGAAGTTATTTTTTTAACAATAAATAATTCAAACTTTACTACTTACACATGGGTCTGTCGTTGCAAAAAATCTACATGGAGATGTTTTTGCCCTCAGATCTTCCTTAAAGTTTAAGACGATGCTCCACACATCAACCACTGAAGAACTTATCCATACCTCAGCACGAAAGGTTCTCATTTCCTTCCTCCTTAAGTTAGTTTTGTTGTCTGAAAACACAACCTCCTCACTGCAAACAAGAGTTTATATTATTAATATTAGTCATTTCCATGCATAAAAGAGTAAAATAATCACAAATTTTAATCTCTGTTGATCACTTCTTACTTGTCTTGATGTTTCTTATGAACCAACCAGAAAAACAATTCTTTCTCTCATTTATCCACCTTCTCTGATGCATCTATGGCTCTTTCCATATATGGCGACGTCAATGCTTCATTTACTTTGTTATTATTTGCATTCCTCTTAGCCATTTGATGTTTTGATGCGGCAACAACAACCTTCACACAAAACAGTAGTAACTATTCTCATAACGCAATTATTAAAAGTAAACTACACCTGCAATATTTTCTCTTATTGAGACCAATTAACTACCATTTTATAAGTGTAAAAGTGATAATATATGCCTTAATAAGCTATTACTCATGCTTATTCAAGTAATACCTCGAATGTTGTTTATATTTATACCTTTAATAAAAACCTCGCATTATGCAACCACAAGTGATATTGTTTTATGAGTATAAACCACGAAGTTATGTCGTTGTAAGCGATTATTTAGACCTTCATAAGCAATAACAGTAGGAATGCACCTTTAAATCAAATATAATCCATCACTTTAAAAATAAAATTAAAATCACTATACCACATTCATTCAAAAATAAATGTATCATCAAACCAAGCAAAAATGCAGAGAGAACTATTTTTCTTGAATTCACACAATGCAAAAAATATAAAATTATATATACATATATACATACCTTTTGCCTTTTATGGCTTGCCATTTTTTTACCCTGTGTAAAATTGACAAAATTAGCATTAATCAAATAGATTTATAACAATCCAACTTGAAACTTAACCTTATCATTTGCGACTTCAATATTTTCATCAGGTTTCCTCTTCAATAATTCTTCAAAAAGCTGTCAATTGTGTATACGTAAGACAATAATGTTTGTTATATGATCCATTCATATATATAATTATTGAATGACAATACAATTAACTTACGTGCTCAGCTTCATTCTCGCCAACATATCTAACATTTTCCTGACCAAACTCTTGTGTTAATCCAAGGCTGAAGCTTGGAATATCATCATCTCTCCTGTTAAACTCTGCCCTTTTGAGGATTGCATTTTCGATTCCTTCAATAATTGAAATGCATTCAGGATTTCCCCAGAAATCATCTTCATTTCGTGCTTCTTGAGTTACCGATATTGATTCTGTTGATCCAAACTTATTTCCAACTAGATGTTGAGCACCGTCTACCATCGACTTAAATCGTGCGCTATCACTTACTTCTTTTGGTGCTCTATCTAGCAAAGTGATGAGCTTCACGATTGTGTCAGCCAATAGTTTGGACGTTGTTTTGTATTCTTCTATAAACTCATCGAGAACATCTTTTGCATTGTCAGGCCGTCTATTTGGATGTGCAACATTGTGTGCTAGATTAACTTCTTGTTCTTTTTGTAAAGTTCCAACTTCAAATCGTGAGCAAATACGTCCAGCTCCAAACCTTTCAGACTTGATTTCATTCTGTTGGCGTTTCCTCATGATCGTGTAAGTCCATCCTTTAATTGATGGAAAATCTCTTACAACGTCCCTTTGATTTTGATGTACTACTCTGTCCACATACATGGCCTGTGATTGATGCATTTATAATCAGTTAGTAAATATATAAAATATTACATGACGGATAAATAAGCATCCAATGCCAGTAGGCATTTTAATGTATCTTAGCAAGTAATACGAGAACCTTAAATAAGCAACAACATCTCACCGTTATAAACAGTGTAGGTCCCCCAAAGTAATTGCTCTTGTTTTTATCCCATATCACTTTATGTTCGATAAGTGATCTTACCACATATTCACACCAATCAAGATCAGCAATAGTATCTAGCTTGTCCATATAATTCATTAGGTGAGGTGATATGTATCCATTGACTGCATTCTCCACCAAGGATGCTGTAACAAGAACCAAGAAATTCATCTTAAAAATATCACCATCCTCGCTGTCGTCCATCATCTTATCTCTCACGTCATTCATTACTATACGACCCCGACCCCTTTCCTTATTAAATTGATTATACCAAGTTTCTTCCTTAGAGCATACATCCGATCGTCTTCTAGTCTGGATTTTTGTGCCACCTTTTGGTAATCCAAAAACAGAATAGACGTCATCAGGATCGACGCTTATGTTTCTTCCGTTATCCATTACAAGCTCCGAGCTACTTGCATCAAATGATCTAGCACCCAATACGCTAATTGTGCTAGCACTTTATGAGTGGTCAAGTGCAAGATTTGCGCAAAACCCATAATCCGCACCGCATCCTTCTGCTTCTCGTTCATATATCCCATAGCATCCACTAATTCACCAGGGCAAGCTCTACTCTTCAGCTGTGGAAATACATCAACATTTTTGCTGCCCCCAGTTCTTTTATTTATTCTCCCCATTTTATTAGCATTGCTTTCATTTTTTCCCCGTGGTTTTCGAGCAGATGGCCGATTTGCAGCTGCGATTAAAATATATTGCAATATCATGAGCAGTAAACATATACATACACAACAATATATTACAATTAAATTAAGCAACTAACTGGAAAATGATGATGTTGCGTCTAACAAAAAAAAAAAGCAAGAATCAATTTAAAAAAATCATTTGCTACAACCAACAATCTAATGCTAAGTTAATTCAAAGTTTTTTTTAAGTTGCTGCTTCCCAACGTTTATATTATTGCTTACAAAAGCACAAATAATCATTTAGATTGGATAAATTACATTTTATAGAAATAAATGCTTGAGAGGCAGGATGACAGTACAAATGTACAATCTCTGGATCTACTAGTTTATTCCAAGGAAGAAAGGCTAAATATGAATTTTCTCCTCTGTATTCAGATTGGTTTGGTGATTGATTTGACAAATTCTAGCAGATACTATAATCTCAATGATTGGAGGAAAGAATGTATTAAGCATGTCAAGGTGTGTCATCTCCACTCTCAGCTTTGTGGGATATTCAATGCCTGAGAATGAGGCTGTAATAAGTCTATCTTCTATATTATTTCTTATAAAGACAAAGATAATCACATATATTGATATAACTTTCTGCTTTTTACGATATCCAGTAGAAGATGCTTATAAAGAGAAAGATAATCACTTATATGTATGATTGTATTTTATAGTAATTCAGCTTTTTTTTTTCTGCTACATGCATCATTACTCATGCACTAAGAAACTAATGCTAAGTTAATTCAAAGTTTTTTTATATTGCTGCTTCCCAAAGTTTATATTATTGCTTACAAAAGCACAAATAATCACTTAGACTGATATAACACATAAGACTAAGATATAATCAACAATGGTTAATACAGAAAACGAGCAGCAACACAAAACCAAACACCATAAATAGTGTTTTGTTGTTAATACCTTGTTTAATCCTCACCATTACCGCTGCTTTGTGTTGTGTATTGCCGACGATGTGCACAATAAGCAAAAGGCAGTCGATTCTATTACTTAAATAACAGTTACACAACACCAAATTTTCTATCCTCTTCCTCACTCTCGCAATCTGTCGATTTTCTCTCAAAAGAATTCGGCTAAAGAAGCTAGGTTTTTTTTTGTTGCTCTATTAATTGGAATGTGGATCTGATTTTATGGAAGAATATAATCAAGTAGATTGTCAACGTATCTTCTCCTAATATTTAATGCCTTTTTACGTTTAAAGATATGCACAAATTAAATCAAAATCCTAATCTTCAAAATATAATAATAAATAATAGCTAATTTTTTATTCTATTAATAAAATCTACACCATCCATAATCATAAGATGGAGGGCTAGGATTAGTTCCTAGTTCTCACATGGATACCAGTCCTCATTATAGTCTATCCCTATATATATATATATATTTTACGGGCATTCAACGTTTTTCCTTCTTTACCAAACTCTCAAACTATTTCTTCTCAATATACATACATTATACCAACCTCTCTTACAAAAAATTAAATGCATTAAATTTCATTTAATTTGGGCCAACTAATACCTACCTATAGAAATATACTATTTATGCATCTACCTCAATTTGACCGATCCAGAAAGATAAAATAATGCATTGATGTCCATTTAATGTTGGCCAACTAATACTTAATTGGCAGAATGATTAAGATATAAATACAATCGTTTATAATTTTCGTTATTCATTACTGTTAGTCTATTAAAGTTATGCCCAACTAAAAATCATTATGCCCAACTGAAAAAAAAAAATTGTTATGGCCAAATAAAAAAATTGTGATTCAATAAAAACATTTTCGCTATGGCCAACTAAAAAATTATTATTATTCATAGGCCATAACGATTATTATTAATTTCGTTATTATTATTATTATTATTATTATTATTATTATTACTACTACTTTCGTTCTTATCAATATATAATTGAACTATCGTTATTATTATTATTAGTTATTATTTTCGTTATTATTACTTTCATTAGGCCAATCGTTATTTATAAAGTTTTCATTTTGTGAAATTTCAGTAGGGATCGATCATGTTTTTAATTTTATATGTTAGGGTTTATGGTTTTAGGGTGCATTTAATGTTTAGTTATTAAAAAATATAAAAAGTACACTTACCAAATGATTGAGATGTGAGGACAAGTGTGTCATAAGGGTATTCAAGACATTTACACTCCTAATTGCCCATAAAACTACTATAACCTTATATCTTGTTTTTTTTTTCAATTACTATTTTGTTTTGCCTCTTTTTATACATTTACACTTTTTTTTTAAAATTCATGTTAAAAAATCAGAATTTGTGCATATTTAGTAATATTTAAACTAATTAACCCCCCTAAGGAATGATTACTTCTGCAATTTCGCGAGTTCCATGCATACGATTCGGTATTTTTTTTTCTCATAGATGGAAATCTATACAGAAATCTAAAGATATATTTTGGCCGTGAAGATTTTGAGGGGTTTCAAAATTAAGGAGGTGTATTCAATTGAGATTTTGTAGGATTTTAAAAGATTTTAAAAAGTCTATGGATTTATAAAATCCATAGACTCCACATGGAGTGATACGCCCCGTGCTAAGGAGGTGTCGGACCCAATCAAAGTGCCAGAAGGACCCGTGACGAGATCACAAGCTAAAAGGTTCAAGGAGAACCTTAACGGGTTTATACAAGAAGTTTGGGAGCAAGAGGCACTGAGGAGACCCGTCGAAGGAGCGAGGCCCAGAGCTAGATCTGAGCACGAGTGGAAAACGTGCATTGTAGCTGATCCACCCAGTTGCACGGCCGCGCCATGCTCATCCTGTGCTGCACGGCCGTGCCATTCAAGGGCCTTTTCTTCACAAGCTGGACAGGGACTCCTGCACGGCCCGTGCCATCCCGGAGGACCTACGCACGGCCGTGCCACTAAGCGGCGAGAAGTCTTCCAAGTTTCAAGCTGCACGGTCGTGTCATGTTGATGGAGTCTTGTACGGCCGCGCCCCTGTGCGGGCTGAAATTAGTGTTTGAATTTTTATTTGTTTTATTTCCTAGTTGGGCTAGATTACTACTAGGTTTGTTTTATTTTTGGTCCACCTATATATAGGTGTTTTGAGACGCGATTAAACAACTTTTGATTCATTAATTTTACAACAATAAACTTGTGAGTTTATTTTTCTCTCTGGAGAATCTATTCGAATTTCATAATTACCTGTGAGATTCAAACCGACTTATCAATCGGGATCACCACCCCCGTTTGTGGTGTCATTAACAATCCAAGTTCGTGTCTTCAATTGTTCGAGGGTCTCGTCTACATCGTATTCAAGGTTTGACTTCATTGTAAGGCTAGGGTTTGGTTCATTCCATCCACTTTTCAGTACGAATCTGATACAGTCCTGGACAACAACTGTCGTTCTTATCGAGTGCCGGCGAGGATCGCATCAAGTGGTATCAAAGCTTCGGCTTTATATCAGGTTCTGTCTATCCCTTTAAATTCTAGTTCTTGAATTTTCATTTTCAAAAAAAAAAAGAAAAATTCGAGCAGCAATATTTAAAAAAAAGACGCTGCAGTATATAAAAATAAAAAAAATCTGATTTGTTTTTCTTCAATTAGTTTCTTCGTGTTCTTGTGGATTTTTGGAGACATATTCAATTATTGGATTGTTGAATTCTAGATAAGTCTTTTTTAGTTGCATTGGTATTGTGATTTTAGATTTATTCCTTTGGAGAGGAAAATCTAGCGTTTAGACATTTGTAGGAATTGAGAGCTTAGATATTCATAGGATTTTATTAAATAATTTGGTAGGACCTCGTTTGATTTGTTTCATTTAAGTTTCATTGTAGCCATTTGTTGCACCTTTAATTCGTGAGTTAATTGTTATTAAAAAAAGAAAGAAAGAAAAAGAACCGACAAAAAAAATAAGAAAAAGCCGATAAAAAAAATGTCAAAGAAACCTGCAGGTAGCGAAGATAAACCCGTTGGAAGCACATGAGGAGACATAACCCCGGTATTTGATCCAAAGTACACCATTGAGGCCATACCACATCACCTTTCCAAGCTGTTAAAAATCGAGATGGAAGCATTACATGAGAGGATCGACAAGATGGAGGCATCTATACAGGAACCAACACAGTCAGCTCATCGAGAGGACCGTGGAGGACGGGGTGGAAGAGGTGGACGTGAAGGACGCGTTGAAGTTCGACGATACCCACACGTCAAACGGGAAAGAAGAAGACAAGAGAAGTTTGAGGAAGAAGACAGACAGTTGGTGACGAGAGGCCGAAGAAAGGGAAGAGTTCAAGAAGATGACGACTTGGGTAATATCAAAATGAACGTGCCTTCATTCAGAGGTACGAATGACCCAGCCGCATATCTTGAGTGGGAGCGTAAGATAGAGATGCTATTTGACTGTGACAACTATTCGGAACTGAAGAAGGTTAAATTGGCAGTAGTGGAGTTTTCTGATTATGCCATTAATTGGTGGGATCAATTAACCACCAACAGACGACGCAATCGGGAAAGACCGTTGGAGACTTGGGACGATTTGAAATCATTGATGAGGAAGAGATTCGTGCCGAATCACTACTACCGTGAGCTATACAACAAGCTCCAAACTTTAAGGTAATGTATGAACAGTGTGGATGAGTACTACAAGGAAATGGAAGTGGTGATGATTCGAGCAGATGTGGAGGAGGATCGGGAAGCCACCATGGCTCGTTTTCTTGCAGGTTTGCATAGGGAGATCTGGGAAGTAGTGGAGTTGTAGCATTATGTGGCGATGGATGACATGCTGCAGATGGCAATCAAAGTAGAGAACCAACTCAAGAAGAGGGGAAACTCGACTCGAGGAAGTTCTTCTACATGGAAGTCAAATTCGACTTCTAACATTATACCATGGAGGCCGTCAAACCAAGGCAAGAAGGAGGAAAAACAGCCGTACACCAAGCTGAAGCAGAAGACGGCGGCGGTGACTGCAAACAATCATCCGGAGATACCCGGAAGCCGAAATCGAGACATTAAGTGCTTTAAATGTCAAGGTAGAGGCCACATAGCCAGTCAGTGTCCAAACCGGTGTGTGATGATTTTGAAGGATAATGGGGAGATCGTGATGGATGATGAGGAGATTGATCCGGAGATGCCCGGATTATCGAAGTCAAGCGATGAAGAAGATGAGTACGCAGCACCTGAGTCACTTGTCTTGGTTGCTCGCAAGTCTTTAAGTTTACACACCAAGAGTGTTGACGAAGTACAGCGGGAGAACATATTTTCATACCCGATGCCACATCAAGGATAAGGTATGTAGTATGATAATTGATGGTGGAAGTTGCACTAATGTAGCTAGTGTTGTGATGGTGAACAAGTTAGGATTACTGATCCTCAAGCATCCTAAACCATACAAACTACAATGGTTAAACGACAGTGGAGAGACCAAGGTGAACAAGGAGGTTTGAGTGTCATTTCGAATTGGCAAGTATGAAGATGAAGTGCTTTGCGACGCAGTGCCCATGCAAGCGGGTCACATCTTGTTGGGGCATCCATGGCAATTCAAAAGGAGGGTGACTTATGATGGCTTTACAAATAAGTACTCTTTCATACTTAATAAGAAGACGGTGACACTAGCTACTCTAACACCTTCACAAGTGTACGAGGATCTAGTTAAACTACAAGAGGAGGCCGAGTCCATGAGAAAAAAGGAGAAGGCGGCGGCAGTTATTGAACCAAGGGATAAGGCCCGTCGATCTTGTTTTGCCACAGCCAGTGACATCAAATGGGCTGTACAAAATGAGAAATCCATGTACCTGATGATCCGCCGAGATTTACTGCAAACTAACAAACTTGCCAAATCTTTACCAAGTCCGATTTTAACTCTTTTACAGGAATTTAAAGATGTGTTTCACGAGGAGATGCCACCCGGTTTACCACCAATAAGGGGAATCGAGCACCAAATTGATTTTGTGCCCAACACCACCTTACCCAATCGACCGGTGTATCGAAGCAATCACGAGGAGACAAAGCAGCTCGAAAGACAAATCCATGAGCTATTGGAGAAAGGCCAAATAAGGGAGAGTTTGAGCCCATGTGCGAGCCCGGTCTTGCTCGTACCCAAGAAGGACTCATCCCTACGCATGTGTGTCGATTGCAGAGCTGTCAACAACATCACGGTAAAGTATCGACACCCCATACCACGTCTTGATGATATGCTTGATGAGTTGCATGGTGCTTACGTGTTTTCTAAGATAGATTTGCGTAGCGGGTACCATCAAATTAGGATTAAAGAGGGAAATGAATGGAAAACGACATTTATTACTAAACTTGGTTTGTATGAATGGTTGGTTAAGCCGTTTGGTTTGACAAATGCTCCTAGTACTTTTATGCGCCTTATGAACCATGTTCTGCAAGCTTTCATAGGTAGATTTGTTGTGGTTTATTTTGATGATATATTGATTTATAGCAAGAATGTGAATGAGCATGAAGAGTATTTGAGGCATGTTTTACAAAGGAAAGAACAATTGTATGCTAACCTTAAGAAGTGCACCTTTTGCACCAATAGGGTTGTTTTCCTTCGCTTTGTTGTGAGTGCAGATGGAGTTCATGTGGACGAAGAGAAGGTCCGTGCCATCAAAGAGTGGCCCACACCAACTTCGGTAGGCGACGTCCGTAGTTTTCACTGATTGGCGAGCTTCTACCGCCGTTTTGTGCCACACTTCAGTAGTATCACAGCGCCGATGACTGAGGTGATCAAAAAAAATGTGGAGTTCAAGTGGGGCGAAGCCCAAGAGCGAACATTTCAGACGCTCAAGGAAAAACTAACACACCCACCAGTATTATCTCTTCTTGATGTTTCTAAAACTTTTGAGGTTGAGTGTGATGCTTCCGGTGTTGGTATTGGTGCATTGTTGATGCAACTGGTTCGTCCAATTGCATACTTTAGTGAGAAGCTAGGATGCGTCACTATAAACTACCCGACATATGACAAAGAGTTGTATGCACTAGTGAGGGCATTGCAGACGTGGCAGTATTACTTGTGGCCCAAGGAGTTCATGATCCATACCGACCATAAGTCGTTAAAGCATCTAAGGGGGCAACACAAGTTGAACAAGAGACATTCAAGATGGATGGAGTTTATTGAGACATTCCCGTATGTCATCAAATACAAGTAAGGTAAAGAAAACGTTGCAGCCGATGCATTGTCTAGAAGGTACGCATTACTATCTACTTTGGATGCTAGGTTGCTAGGTTTTGAGAGCATAAAAGCATTTTATGGGAATGATGATGATTTTCGAGATGTGTATTTTGCATGTGAGAAATCTGGATATGGAAAATTCTATAGGCAATATGATTATCTGTTTAGAAAAAATAAATTGTGTGTGCCTAAGTGTTCTATACGTGAATTATTGTTGTTGCAGTCACATGGAGGTGGTTTGATGGGGCATTTTGGAGTAGCTAAAACCCTATCTGTTTTGCAAGAACATTTCTTTTGGCCTCATATGAAGCATGATGTGGAAAGTTTGTGTGCTAAATGTGTTACATGTCGACAAGCTAAGTCTAGAGTCCAACCACATGGGTTATACATGCCTTTTCCTATTCCTACATCACCTTGGATTGATATATATATATATATATATATGGATTTTATATTAGGATTGCCTAGGAGTAAACGTGGTCATGATTCTATCTTTGTTGTTGTTGATAGATTTTTGAAAATGGCGCATTTTATTGCATGTTCTAAGTCTAATGATGCATCCCACATAGTTGACTTGTTCTTTAGGGAAATTGTGCGATTGCATGGTATGCCTAAAACAATTGTGTCTGATCGTGATGCTAAGTTCTTGAGTTATTTCTGGAAGACTTTGTGGTGTAAGCTAGGGACTAAGTTATTATTTTCTACGACTTGTCATCCACAAAATGATGGTCAAACGGAAGTAGTAAATAGGACTTTATCTACTTTGTTGCGGGTATTGATTAAAAAGAACATAAAAACTTAGGAAGAGTGTTTGCCACATGTTGAGTTTGCGTATAATAGATCTGTTCATTCTACATCTCAGTTTTCACCGTTTGAAATTGCATATGGTTTTAATCCTTTAACTCTGTTGGATTTGATTCCTTTACCTGTGCAAGAGCTTACTAACCTTGATGGGAAAAAGAAAGTTGATTTAGTTAGACAGATTCATGAGAAGGCTAGAGCAAACATTGAGAGGAGAACCGAGCAATATACCGCGAAGGCCAATAAGAGGCGACGGAAAGTTATGTTCAAACCCGGTGAATGGGTTTGGCTACACATGAGGAAGGAAAGGTTCCCAGCTCAAAGAAGATCCAAATTGTTACCTAGAGCAGATGGACCGTTTCAAGTCCTAGATCGCATTAGTGACAATACATACAAGTTGGATTTATCTGGTGAGTATAAAGTTAGTTCTACATTTAATGTTGCTGACTTAAGTGCTTTTGATGTAGGTGATGAGCTGGATTTGAGGACAAATCCTTTTCAAGATGAGAGAAATGATACGCCCCGTGCTAAAGAGGTGTCAGACCCAATCAAAGTGCCAGAAGGACCCGTGACGAGATCACGAGCTGAAAGGTTCAAGGAGAGCCTTAATAGGTTTATATAAGAAGTTTGGGAGCAAGAGGCACTGAGGAGACCCGTCGAAGGAGCGAGGCCCAGAGCTAGATCTGAGCACGAGTGGAAAACGTGTATTGTAGCTGATCCACCCAGTTGCACGGCCGCGCCATGCTCATTCTGTGCTGCACGGCTGTGCCATTCAAGGGCCTTTTCTTCACAAGCTGGACAGGGACTCCTGCACGGCCCGTGCCATCCCGGAGGACCTACGCACGGTCGTGCCACTAAGTGACGAGAAGTCTTCCAAGTGTCAAGTTGCACGGCCGTGTCATGTTGATGGAGTCTTGCACGGCCGCGCCCCTGTGCGGGCTGAAATTAGTGTTCAAATTTTTATTTGTTTTATTTCCTAGTTGGGCTAGATTACTACTATGTTTGTTTTATTTTTGGTCCACCTATATATAGGTGTTTTGAGACGCGAGTAAAGAACTTTTGATTCATTAATTTTACAGCAATAAAACTTGTGAGTTTATTTTTCTCTCTGGAGAATCTATTCAAATTTCATAATTACCTGTGAGATTCAAACCGACATATCAATCGTGATCATCACCCCCGTTTGTGGCGTCATCAACAAGCCAAGTTCGTGTCTTCAATTGTTCGAAGGTTTCGTCTACATCGTATTCGAGGTTTGACTTCATTGTAAGGCTAGGGTTTGGTTCATTCCATCCACTTTTCTGCACGAATTTGATACAGTCCTGGACAACAACTATCGTTCTTGACGAGTGCCGGCAAGGATCGCATCATGGAGTCTCCCAACTCCGTATGGAGTCTCCATGACTTGGGTATAGATTTCAGACCGATTTCGGATGATTTTAATGGATTTGAAATCCTTCTTTCCGTGCTCGTTGGAATACAGCAACCGCTCTATGCATAAACCAGCGACCGGTGGGAGCCAGCCGAGGTCAAAATTACACCCAGCGACCGCTGGAAGCCAGCGGCCACTAGGAAGAGGGGCAGCTGGGGTCAGCCGCGGACCAAATTAAACCCAACGACCGTTGGGCTCCAGCGGCCGCTGGAAATTAGTAATTGAAATGGGCAGAGAGCCCTAAATTAGAACATATTGCGAATAGAAATTTTCTTCCCCAAATACTCCCTGCGCCGCCGCTTGCTCCAGTCGTCGCTGCCTCCATATCGCCGCCGATCGTTCGAGTCCACCCCCGCTGCCAACACTACCATGCCTCCTCGCATGAAAAATCCGAATGTCGGGGCACATGACGAATTCGAAAAGGAGGACTTAATGACGAGGTACTCTTGTCCATTTTTACTAAAAACTGAATGGAAGGGCGATCTTTATAGCAAATTTAACAAATCTTTGGTTACAAACCCTCGTTACTTGGATTGGGAGTTGAAGGATTTGAAAATTGTAGCAAAAGTGACTAAATATTTGAAGGTTTTGGGTCTAGAACATTTTGCTAAGAATGTTGATTATTCCGGTTATGAATCTCTGTGTTATGAATTTTTGTCTACCATGTATGTGATTGATGACAAGAATATTGGGGTTAGGATGAATAAGAGAAACTACCAAATAAGTTTTCCTAGAATGAAAACGGTTTTTGGGTTTCCTACTAGCGGGGTACGAGAGAAACCCAATTTGTTTAATGTTAATGCGGGTTAGATTGAGTTGACTGGGTTTGATAATTGGAGTAATACGAGTAAGTTCAATGGGTACATCAAAGACCCGACATTGCAAATTCATTGCTTATAATGTGTCGGGGAAGGAGCAGACGAACAAAGTGAACTCGACTGAGGTATATTTGTTGTGTTGTGCGTTGAACGGCACAAAAGTTTGTATTCCAAACTTCATTTGGAATGCTATGAGCCAGATGCAGACTCGTGTAGGAACCCATGCTTCGCTTTCTCCAATTGTGACGAGTTTGGCACATAATCTCGGGATTCTCAGTGCCATAAAGGGCCACCGGGAGGGGTATGAGGAAATTAGGCCGTATTTGATTGATTTTAGTGAGCTAAAAGGAGCTCAGATAATTTCTGATTCGCACACGTTAGTTCCTCCTGCAAAGAGGCAATGTATGGACAAGTACGTGTACACCGAGATTGCTAAGAGGCAAGGTGATCCTGATGCCGACCCATCCACTGGTGGTAATGAAGATGAAGAGATGGAGGAAGAGGAAGAGGAAGAGCAATTCCCTGAACAACAACCTCCTGTTACAATGTCGGGAGATTTCTATGAGCGATTCCAGAATGATTTTATGTCATTTCGGGATCATATCGACACTTCATTTGGATCACTGAGGCAGGAGATCCACGATAGGTTTGACGCGCAGAGGCAGGAGATAAAAGCTAGGTTTGATGCGCATGATCAACAAATTGCATCCTTACAGGCTCAGTGGGATGCTTAGACTGCCTTCTATCTACCACCACAGCCACCACCTCAAAATTGATGGTTTGTTGCTTACATTTCCTGAATTATTGCATTGTTGGATTGTTTGATGTTTATGCATTGTTGGATTATTGCATTGTTGGATTGTTGCATTGTTGGATGGTTTGTTGTTTGATTGTTTGATATTTCTTGGATGTGGATTGTTTATTGTTTGGATTGTTGTTGGATTTATTGATGTTTATGTTTTTTTTACATTGGTTGATTGTTGGTGTTTGTGTGTTGTATAGGTGTGGATTGTTGGAAGATGCCATGGATGAGGTGTTCCCAGCGGTCGCTGGATGAACTAAAGGTATCCAATCCCAGCCGGCGCTGAGAGCCAGCGTACGCTGGCCTTGGCCTCGGCCTGGACTCCCATCTGCCGCTGAGATCCAGCGACCACTGGTGTTATCTTTTTTTTTTTACATTTCGGTATTGAACAATTACTCTAGTATTTATTTTATATTTTATGTTGAATAATTGTATTTTGAACAATGTCTATGTCATTTATGTTGATCAAGTCTGCTTTTCCATTTCGTTTTACTTGTTTAGTACGATGCTTGCTTGGATACACAAATTGTTAAGAAAAAAATACAACAACGATAAAAAAAAATTGTTATCGAAATTTTTTATAAAATTAGACACAACATGCACAAATTGTTTATAAAATACCAATAAAACCATAGTCCATAAAAAAATCATTTCCATTACCGTGATAACATGGGTCTCATTTCCCATATAGTATTAGCAATACTCATTCTCCATGCATTAGCTTCCGTTCTTTATTGAAGTTGGCTTTGAGATAGCCATTCTAAATTTTCTTCTTCCGTATCGAGAGGTGGTAAATCTTGATCTCCTTCATATTCCGCTGAAAATTCATCAGAGCGGCACTCTTTCCAGAGAAAATTGTGTAAACCAGCACAAGTCAATACTAATTCTGCTTGTGTTTGAAATGGGAACGGAGGTGCGGTTTTGAAAATTGTGAATCGTGATTTGAAAACACCAAAAATTCTCTCAATCACATTTTCTTAATGATGCATGATGAAGATTGAATAATTCACTTGCATTTCTGGGGTGATGATCTTGACCACCATAATCTTTTAAATGATATCGAACACCACGTAATGGAGTTAAAAATTAACGTCTATTAGCAAATCCAGAATCCACTAGAAAATATTTACCTAAAAAAACACAATTAAAATATATTTTTTAATTAGTTAGCTTTTCACTATTAAAAAAACACAATTATAAAATATGGTACATACCTTGAGGCACATGAAGGTTATTTCTTCTTGATAATGCATCATTTAAAAGTTTGGAGTCATGTGCCGAACCTTCCCACCCACTAAGCACATACATGAATTATAAATCAAAGTTACAAGCTGTCAAAACATTCTGCAATTACATACCATGACGGTTACGAAAATTGCTTACTTCTCGGCCTGATACCATTGTCGGGATATGAGTTCCATCTATAGCTCCGATATAATCCTAAAATAAAGTGAATATGTGAAACAAAAAACCTACAACATTTGAAATACGTTACATAATAAATGATCTATACCTTAAAGAAATGCATAAATCTTGTACTTTCCTGAAATTTAGCAGGGATCCCTGTACACGGCTTAACCATCATGTCCGGTACTATGGTGTTCAATGCCTTTAAGGTTTTGTTGAAATTTTGACTAGTAGCAAAATGCGAACGATCGAATCTTTGGTGAATATTACAATATCTGTCGTTATGCCCAACAATGATCAAGAATGTTGCCACCATTTCTTCAACACATATGTATCTTGTATCTTCTAGATGAGTTTTCTCTCTAATGATAGAGCATAACTTCATAAACGCATCAGGATACATCCTATACAACTGTCGAAAACTTTGTGGATCTCCTTCAATCATATTAGTAACAAAATGATATCCATTTCTAGTAATTGGTTGTCGTTGCAAAGAACGTTCAATACGCCGACGCATCATAGCAATTTTTCCTAATAAAATTTTCACTGCCTTAATTGCCAACATTAAGAGCCTAACATTTTCATAAAGTTCCATCTCCTCTTCCTCATCTATTTCTTATTACACCCAAGTTTTTCATTAAGAACAGGAAGTATTCTTTCTTCCATAGTGGTTTTGCTAAAGATACCACTATTATCACGTCATTCTCGACCCGCATCATCAACCATAAGTTCTAACAACATGTTGGTTTGTTCCTTAGTCCATTGTTCATAGAATGCCTTCTTTTTCGTATCTTGTTGTGAATCCCCTATGATAATACTACTATATTATAGAGATACAAAACATATATATACAAAGTGAATTCAAGCTTCATACGAAAATCTCTCGCCATTCATACGGATGCAGGTATACAATATTAGGGTTATTGTGTTATTGTGTATAAACGATTAATCATCATAATATCAAAAAAAAAATTACATTTTTTTTTTGTTCTTCATTTAACAAACTTAAAAATAAACCAAAATCCAATCAATAATGAGTAAAAGTGTACCAAAACAACGTCAAACAGTAATTCAAGAAAAACCTACATAATTTTGTTTCTTCATGCAAGGAACTCAAACAAGCAAAGCCAAATCCAATCAGTAATGAGTACACGTGTACAAAAACAACGAGAAATAGTAGTGTAGAGAGTATCTTTGTCAGAAGAATATACTAGAGTTGAGTTGAGCAATTAATGTTTCTCCTCAGAGCAAATTGAAAAAGAATTGTAGAATGAAAAAAAATTCGCGTGAATGGGTTATTTAAAGATAGGACCGACTTAAGCCCAGCGGTCGCTGAGAACCGACCGCCTTATTCCCAGCGACCGCTGGAGTATCCTCATCGGCTACTCCAGCGGTCGCTGGAGTCAACCGCGCACTAGGGTGCCCGAATTCAACTCATCAATGGCCGCTGGAGTACACCGCGCGTTGGGTGTTACAAATCCACGAAAATCTCGTGTGCAGAGATCGGATTTCATCCTTTGTATTTTTAACGTGATTTTGAAGTGAAATCCAATAAAATCAATGACTTTTTAAAGTCTATAGATTTTTGAATACACTTAGATTTTTAAAGACTTTTAAAAATCTGGATTGAATACAGCCGGATTTTTAAAAACTTTTAAAAGTCTAGATTGAATACACCCAAATTTTAAAAGATTTTTAAAAGTCTGAATTGAATACACTCGGATTTTAAAAATCCAATAAAATCCTACAGAATCTCAATTGAATACACCCCCTAAATCGAACTAGAAGTTGATGCAGCAAATATTATTGGTGCACACAAGACTTCTCTCAAACGGAAAAAAGCCCATATCCTATGATTAACTCGGCAGGGCACAGAATTGGGGAATTTGATTTCTGCAATGAGTGGTTCTTCATTGCTACATAATATTTGAAATGTATAAAAGAAAAATCAAATGGTGTATGTAGGTCGATAACTACGCAGCCAATCTTCACCCTTTTCATAGTAATCCATCCTACTGAAAGTTTGCTGCGGAAATTGCATAGCACTTGCATAAGTTGAAGCTCCACGCCAAGCATCAAGAATTGGATCCGATGCTCTCAATATCTTTATGGCTGTTCCACTTGGCCGGATCATTCGAATTCCGGCCTCTAACCGCTCCCTCATGCCTGGGAACAGGCAGCTTCCGCCCGTCAGTAGGATCGAATCTGTTATTCTTTCTTCGACACCTCCGCCTTTTGACCCCAACCTCCTTATAGAGATGCCTACCATCTCATCCAACCCCGCCTGATCAATGCCAATCAAATTGGGATTGAACAGAATCTCCGGGCATCGGAATCTTTCCACTCCAAGTATAATCTGGAAATCTTCCTTGGTTAAAGGACGAAAGCGAGGTGCCTCTGAAGAAGAGGCCCCCCCGGGTTCCGATTTGAAAAAGGTCGGGTCAATTTCCTGTACAGTAAGTAACTCATATCTAAGATGGATGCATATGCAAGAATAGGAGGGAACTAAACTATAATCCCAAATGGTGGGAGGAGTGATAACTCACTTACCAGTAGCCTAGAAGAGATGCGAGTTAACTCTGCTTCGTCTGCATCTGGCTTATCATCATCATCGTCATCATTATCCTTACTCATCAGCTTGTAGAGCTGCCAATCTTCATCTCTTGCACCAAAAGTATCCTCTCCCTTGCCCCGGTCAAAGGCTGCTGTAGTCAAGAGGCGCATCCTCTCTCTCTGGGAGGAATTTAGCCTCTCCCCACGACCAACACCTCCTGATCCATTTTGATTTCCATTGGTGTGTCCACCATTTGTCTTAAATCTCTTCCTCTGCTCGACTTTCTCAGAAAGATCTCTGTGCTTTGCACGCAACTCTTCCAAATATTGCTCTGGATTCTCTCTACATTAAACAAAGGAAGCATTCAGGAAAAGAGCTCAAAATTTGATCAACCAGAAAATAAGAATCATCTTGCAACACTCAAAGCTAGATTTTGTAAACCACAAGCGTTGTAGCTTAGTGTGTTCAATCCACACTTCCCCCTTCCCCAACTGAAAAAAACAATATATTTGATAATTGAAATAAAAACTCAAAGCAATTTTAGTCAAACATTTATGTGCTGTAAATTCAGGAACATACAGGCGTCTTTCTTCCTCTAGTTTCTTTTGCCTCTCTCTTTCTAATTCCTCTTCAAGCTGTTTTTGTTTCTTCTGTTGCCGTGCCTCAGACGTAGATTTGATAAACAATTGTTTCCTCTTTTGCTTGATCTGTCAAGAGATAGGTATTTAAGAGTTGACAATGGAGAAACTAGAACAAAAAAGCTTGCAAGATGTTTGAGATAAAAACTTTGATATGCAACTCATTTTAAAACAAAAGGTAACAGAATTGAAGCAATCCTAAGAACAGAACTGATTTAGCAACAACAGAAAACATGGAACCTGATCCGGGGTAAGCATCTCATCAGGTATACTGATGAGATTGTATCTGTCAGCAGAGGAAGGATCTGATTTCTCCACACTTTCAATAGGTTCTCCCTTTGCTTTGCGTAAAGATTGTGTAGCCTTAGAAAGGGCAGATTCAACTTCCTGTTGTGAAGTATATACAGTCTTTGCAAGGATTGATGGAATATCATGTTCTGGTACATTCCTGAGCCTCTGCAAAAGCATTTCCAAGTCCCTTGTTTCATTTTCAAGATCATTTATCCTATTAAACCTCTTAGCTTCAGCCATCTCCCTTAACCTTTGACCTTGCTTCTCTTTCAAAGCTGCCTTTCTGGCAAGTTCTTCCTCAGATGGGCCAGCCTCCTCTACTGGTAAGGGAGTCCAAGGAAGCTGCCAACACCTGGTCTTTTCTTCGGCTTTCTTGTCCTCTCTCTAAAACCAAAGTAAATGATTACTTTTATGTGTTTGGTGAATGTTCATGAGAGAGAGAGAGGGAGAGGGAGAAAAGCACTGCATGCTTAACTCTGAAATCAATTACCTGAAACAAGCGAACTTCAGATGCGTAGTCTTGGGCAATATAACAATGTTCCATCTTCAGGTCTTCAACTTTCTCCCATGTAAGATGAGACCTAGTTTAGGATTTTAACAACACAAGCCTCATTAGACCAAACATTTTATGTTTGTCCATATAAATAAAGTTAATCCTGCTTACATATGATGAGGATATTTGAGTGAAACAAGTTGTTTAAGATAATCAGTGACATGATATCCACCAACATTAGTTCGGCAGCTTGCTTCATAAACTGGTTCTCCATTCAAAAACTGAAAATGGTTGAAAATCCAGTAAAATAGTAGTTAACTGTTGGTTTGTCACAAACTGAAAAAAAAACTGGGTCACAAAATACCGTCTACTTGCTAAAAAGCAGATCAGAAGGTGATATCAGAATCACTAGAAGTCAGAGTTTTCTTATTCTACATAGCACATAAAATAATTCACATCAGCCAATACCGTTGAATATGTTGAACATGACAGGTTTGTATTAAATCTAAGTATCCTTATTCCTTACCAAACTTCTTGCACTGATTGAATTAAAACCTCCAAGCACGAAGCTGGTTGATATGAATCAAATAAATGAAATGCATATTTCACAAGAGCTGGTGGGCTTGAAGTAGAAATAGCATTTTTTTATTACAGAATGAACATAGAGCTTTTTTTTTATTTCACCGTAACCTCTTCTAGATAACCAAAGAAATTGCTGAGACCAATTGTCACTATACCATGTTTGTCATAAGCTTTTTCACGCTAATATAATTCTTATTCTATTCAACAATAATGTAATCAGTTTATTGTAACATACCGGGATAACATGACTTGTATTAAATCCAGAGCAGATAGCTAGTCCATCATCACTACAAATGCCAACTTGTTGATTGTGCTTATAGCTGAATGCTGCATCAACACCAAATGCTGCAATGACATAAAAACTGTCAGGGGTAATCCCGCAGTGATTTACAAGATGATGAAGTTCTGAAAAACAATTTATTAAGAAAATCAAGCAATATATCCAGAGGGGGGATTTTCTTTTGTTATTTGAGAGAAACAATATATATATAATTCTTAATAATAAAATCATGAATACAAATGGACAGCATCTCATGAGCAGCAACTTTACCTACGGATGGAACTCCATAAGTCTCAAAAAGAAGTTCTGCCATTTTACTCCGGGATTGTACTGGATTGCACAAGCATTCTGTAATCAAGACTGGATGGTTGATCTGTCCATCCATAAAGCAATATGTTTTCAGGATATCCATTAAAGCATTACCTTTGATTCTCCATTTTTTTGGATACGGCATATATTAATGTCCAGAAAATCAGAACACAGACATGTGAGTTCAGCCAGTTATAATTAACACATTAAGTTTGTTGGTTTGTTGAGGCCTCTCCTCTAGCTTTCAATTCAAGAGTCAATTAGAAATATTTACATCCCCAAAATTTACTAGTACACTAAATCTAGTGAGCATTAGATATAAAGCACTAACAGAATCTTATCTATAGAGCAACACATTGACCTGTGTCATGGCTCATGAACAAAGTGAAGAAACATAGTATCATGTTTATTCACCAAAAACATCCAACAAGAAAAATAAAGTTCAATTATCATAGTTCACACCCCAGGTTAAAAATTCTATATAGCTAACTGGTGACTGACCACATCGACAATATTATGCAGTTTGTTTTAACTATCAGGAAAGAGGATAATCAAACTACAGTTTGTTAAGCAAGCTCCTTAATTTAATGTCAAGTGGGAAATAATGAGAGCTGACAAGGTTCACCAGAAACCACAAAAACAAGGAAAAAGAGAAAAGATGAATATCAAAACCTTCCAAGCTTAAATGTGAGTGCTCTTGTGCATGCAGCGGACTATCTATGAGGTTTTTCACAAGCCTATTTCCTACTCTTGAATCTAGGGAAATTACAGCTAAGAGGAGCTCTGTGAAAGATGAATATCAAAACCTTCCAAGCTTAAATGTGAGTGCTCTTGTGCATGCAGCGGACTATCTATGAGGTTTTTCACAAGCCTATTTCCTAGTCTTGAATCTAGGGAAATTACAGCTAAGAGGAGCTCTGTGAAAGTTGGAAATTGTAGGCATACTTGCAAGATCTTAAGCACCGCAGAAGACCTAAAAATAAGGTATGTCTCCATAAACACTATAATGTGACTAGACCCTTCTAGGGGTCTACATAAAAGCCAAAGCTATAAACTTCAAATTTCATGTGAGATCCAACCACAAAGGGGCTTAACCTCAAGTTTCAAAACCCAAACCCTTCCATAACAAGTTATGGGTTCTCCATGTGAACTTAGCTTCAGCTACGATATCTCAAGCTTGAGCCCATTAAGGTTGGATTTTGGGGGGTATGACAACAAAAATACACTGGGTCATACCACTGAGAAATGCATTTCAGGCTTAACCATAAATAAAATGGATGCATAATCAATATGTATTTATATATCTCTGTGTGTGTAGATAAATAAAAACACGTTCATCCAATCAAAGACATGCCTCGACAAACTTCCAATCCCATCCTCCTTCCTCACGCAGTTCCCATTATTAGCATGGCCCTTGCATTTAATGATATATAAAATGAAACTATGAAAGACCAAAGTAGATAAGTGGATATGCAGACGTACCTGAGATTGATCTGCACCCAATCGATCTAAGCCGAAGTCAAGAATCTAGATCAGCATTAAACAGTATAAAGGTGATTAAATAAAGCGCATGCCTGCACTAGAAGTTGAGAATCTACTTTCACATCCAAATGGAAGTAACAAAAGAAAAGCCTGATATCATCAATCTCATATCAAATTCCATCAGCATAATTAATCATTTTGTAAATAGGAGAGAACTCAAGTCATAAAAGGCTAAAGCGAACCTCAAAATAGATTACGACACATATAATTGAAACGGTGTGGGAATGTCAGAGTGGAGAACTTCCAATTAATGATGCACAAATATAACTTCCATCTCTAGGCATCAAGCTGAATGAATGAAACAGTTTAGAGCAACTTACAAGGAACAGTTTCCAACTAAAAACATCTAAATTTGTTTCTCTAAATCTTAGCTTGCAAAAGATAGGAGCAGTTCAAAATCAATACTCTTGAGCACATATTCATTTACATAGTTATTCAGATTATCGCCAATTCTTTGAATCGAGATGCTAATATACGGTTGAATGTCTCCAGTTAAATATTAATGGCTTTAAGAAGACACAATGACTGCAGCCTCAGGGTGACAAGGAAACTATGCAAACATAGGCATGCCTGACTCATAAACATAGACTTGCCAATCTGGCTGCTTTTTGTTAATATGCGATTCAAAAAACAGGCAATCCACATTGTTTGACAATTGAGCAGAACAAGTAACAACTGAGTTTTAATCTAGGCACTAGATACTATGCAAGCTAGCATTAGTGGTTAAGCCACATGATTGCTTCAATTGATAGGGAGAATCAAAATAATTTCAGAAAAGAGCAGCAATGACATATTATTGTGGGTGCTTCTGAAAGACTGAAACTCTGATATGAAATGTTGAGCAGCTTTAGAATTCATGTAAAGAGAAACAGTAGTTTAGCTTCTTAGGTGTATCTTTCTTTTACTTCAACCTCATGGGAATTACAACCAACCCGCATTCACTAATGCAAAAGAAGGCACCACCCTCAAATGTTGCACTAATGATCAATGTCGATGACTCAATAGTCCAAATAATAAATATACACTTCGAGTTGTCTCCTTTTTTTTTTCTTTTTGGTGGTGAGGGGAAGACAAAAAATTAACACAAAATATTTGCAAAGAAATGGGTGCAACAAGGGACTGGTTAATCAGAAATAGGTGAATCAGCCTTACATATTCCATTATTTCAAATTGATAAACAACGTTGCTGTCAAAAGCCGAGCGAGGTCCTGACCTTGTACAATCAAAATATTTAAGTAGTGCGGGATCATGGTCCCCTACAACAGTTATGGTCTCACCTGCACAAAAAACACAGTTCATTAAAATTTTGGTAAACCAGGTATGAACATTCAGCTTTGAAAAGTGATGCATTGGGGTGCCCAAGAGTATCAGTGCAACAAGATAATTTGGGTTCAGGCATTCTGCGGTAGAAAGACAAAAAGGAACCAGTTTGAGTTCATTTATCTCCCGACGCTTAATTGCTGAGTGTAAACAAGAAACAAGTAAACAGTGGCAACATGGCAGAAGGAATACGTTAGCAAGAACATCACCGGTATCTATGCCAAAAGTCAAGTCTAAAAAGCGTCTGAAATTGTAGTCAGCCATCACTAATTTTTGTAACTCTTTTTTTACAGGGTGGAATCTCACACAACTACACAAGGGATATGATATTTGCACATATTTTCCCCCCAAAACCAAACTTTGGTAATCTTTCTTTTGTAAATGCATACCGCATGGAGTAAAATCATCATTTATGTTATAACTCCTACACCTAATGTTAACATATATTTCCATTGAAAGTTGCAAATCCAATTTCTAGTTTTTCAAGATTCTAAGAAAAGGAAAACGAGCTCTCTCCATGCCATATTCTGTAAAATGGAAAGTGATTTTTGTGTTCGTTCAAAAGAAAGGATATTTGCTAGAGAACTTCACCACACCACAACACGTCGTGGACACAAGTGGTGGGATATGTTGAACACTCAGAATCATAATCGCCTATACAGCCTTATCAACTCTAAGGCAAAGCTACACTTGTTGGAATTGTTCCCATCAATCAAATATGATTAGATATTTAGATAAGTCCTTCAAGTTTTTCTGATTCACAAATACATTAGCTTCATTTTTTCCACTACAAAATACAACCTAGTCTTATGAGTCCTTGGAACGATGCAACATATAAATATTGATGGGTGGAACGTTATAGTTACAAACATAAATTGTAGAACTTCAGCTATTGATTCCAGAACCGAAAGCTCATAAACCAAATGATGCCTAGATTTCTAGCCACTTAAAGTTGCAGAGCCGGCCAAAATGGCAAAATCCATCTCGTCACACATCACAAAACAGTGGAGCAAAAAAGTTCCCAACAACAAAATAGAATCACTATTTCGCTATTGTCACGAGGGGGAAAAGGGAATAAAAGAAAAATTAACAAAGCAGCAACTGTAGCGACGATGTGTGAATTTACCAGTAATCTTATGGCGTG
Source organism: Perilla frutescens (assembly GCA_026008535.1). NCBI lineage: Eukaryota > Viridiplantae > Streptophyta > Magnoliopsida > Lamiales > Lamiaceae > Perilla > Perilla frutescens. The sequence continues at coordinate 29,857,015 of BRKX01000017.1, read as the reverse complement.
GTCTCTGAATAATGTTTCGGAAAATAACTCGAGGATCGCTCTCCCCCGCCCATCTACAACAAGAGCCATAAGTTTTAGAACTAAAATTTTGCATGCACAAACATATAGTTTATAATTCTACATATAAGCAGAAATAGGGTTTTGTTTTGGGGGTACCCAATGCGGAAATAGGAGCCGCCATTGTCGATAACGATTGGGTGGTTTGAAGAGAACCTCCTGTAATCCGACTGCCTCTGTATCTTCGATATGAATGGCATTTTCGTTACTTTCCTCTCTCTCTCTCTATACAAAGAAGAGAGAGAAAACAGCGCCCTAGTCGTCTTCTATTTTCTTCAGTGTGTATCGTCTTTCTTAGCACGGCAAACAGAGTGCACAGACAAACGCTGTGAGCGAACCGGCGGTCCGGTTTCAACCGGTCCGCGTCTGAAAAAGACTCAAATAACAGTACTTTTTTCGCTGTTTCTGTTATTTTCTTAATTTTATATTATATTTTTAATTTAATTTTATGCTTTGTATTTTTTTATTTTATAATAAGTAATTGCATTTTTTTAGAGGGATTTGTTGCATTTTAATCTGTAAGCTTTTTTCAGTTGAAGCAATGACAGCCCCATTGTTTGTCATTGACTGTGTGTCAATGTGTCATCAATCTTAATTAAATGTTTAAATATTACCATGTGAACTTAATTTTAATGGTTTCATTTTTTTTTATCCAATTGGAGTAATCATGCATAATTCTAGTGATGAGAAAATTTCGATTTTAGTCTCATAGGACATGAGTTAGTCTGATTTTGGTCTCATCCCTATCATTTTTTGTCCCAAATCAATTGAATTATCAATTTTAGTCCCGCGTTTTCCGTTTAAAAAATTATCTATTTTGGCCTCATTTTGATATCGATTTTGGTCCCAAGTTTTCCATTAAAAAAATTATCGATTTTGGTCCCATTTTGATATCGATTTTGGTCCCAGACAGAAAAATGCTAGAAATTTTTTTCTTTGCAATTTAATTGGAGGCAAAATTAAATTGATTTGGTAGAAATTTAACTTAATTTAGTTCCAAATTTCCCACGAACATGCATCTATATATATCTACTCACCAAATCATCAAATTACAACTACTAAATCAAAAGAAAGCCATTTTTTTTATTTAGTTTAATTTTCTGTCGAGCTCGAGTTCGATCGATAATATTAAAAAGATTGATTTTAAATTCGTAATTATATAGTAATTAAAAAATTAATAACATTAAAAAAATTAAAAATTATCATGTAAAATAAATAAAAAATTTTAAAAAATTATATTTGTAATTAATTAGTAATTGCAAAATAAAATATATGTATATATATATATAATAAATATTATAAAAAATATGTCTATATTGTGTCGTTAACATAAAAAAATAAAAAAATAAAACTAAAATACGACATGTGTTCTTTGTTAAGTTTGAGACAAAAAAAATCCGTCATTAAATATCTTAATCTTAATCCGTTGTTAATGTGTTTGTATTTTAAAACGAATTATAATCCGTTGTTAAAATCGCGTTTTTATTGTAGTATTTTTTTAAATAGCCCAATTAAAAAAATAATAATAAAAAGTACCCCCTATTTACAAATCTAACATTTGATCAATTTTTCAGCTCAAAAATCGTTCATAGCTGATTACATTTTAGGATTTCTATTTTGCTGAAAATTTCACTTTTAGTCCCATATTATCGATTTTGGTCTCAAAACTAGCGGCCGTTACCCCATTTATTTTTTCCGTCTAAATTGTGGGACCAAAATTGATAATCCAAATCCTATGGAATCAGATTTAATAACAATTTATGAAATAGGACCAAATTGCAAAAATCTGAAACTTAATCCTTAATATTATAACATTTTAAACACAGATATGATTTGGCTGTTTATTATTATTATTATTATCAAATATTTAATTTTAAATTATTTGTTAAAAAAAGGAAGTGTAAAGAATGTAATGGACAGATACTATCAAATATTTAATTTTTAAATTTGAAAATTGGTTGAGGAGACGGGAGAGTGTGTAGACGTTTTATAAACATAAAGATGTGATTGGTACGCAAAAATGAAAATGAGTGAGAATTGGATGAACATGGGAAATGAATGAAGACAGAAAATGAATTACAAAAATTAGTTACTTCTTATGATTGATATGCATGCACAAAGAATACAAGGTGAATGGAATAATAAATTTATGATTGATTTCAATCTTATGATTAGTAAATGAGAATAAGCTGTAGAAATTAAATAAATCAATTCTATACCACTAAAATATCATTTACTGGAATACTACTTTACCTTATAAAACTAAGAACTCTGAGCTGTCAGTCTGTCACCATCTTCTTCAGCCATCTATGGACGGGAGACGAGCCTGACAACCTCATCTAAGAAGCTTTTCTTGTTCAAAAAAAAATCACGAAAACAATTGTTGAACCAAGTAAGCCGCCTTTGATCTTTTTATTGCAAATAATTCACGTGAATAATTTCTGAACACAGGAAGCCACCTTTGATTTTTAAAGATTTTATTGTGTGCAAATTGTTTTATTAATGTTTTATTAATTTCATGGATAGATTGACTATCATTGTGTTGATTTCTATAAGTAGGAGTAAAAGAATTGAGAACATGCGATTTCTATAACGAGGAGTAAATTGGGATAGGATGAGATAAAAGAATTGAGAATGTATTAATTTCATGGATAGATTGACCATCATTGTGTTGATTTCTATAATTAGGAGTAAATTGGGATAGGATGAGAAATAAAAGAATTGAGAACATGCTAATCAATTCTGCAGGAGTAAATTGGGATAGGATGAGAAGTAAAAGAATTGAGAACATGCTCGTCAATTCTGGATAAGAAAATGTAAATTGGGATAGGATGAGAAATAAAAGAATTGAGAACATGCTAATCAATTCTGCAGGAGTAAATTGGGATAGGATGAGAAGTAAAAGAATTGAGAACATACTCGTCAATTCTGAATAAGAAAATGTAAATTGGGATAGGATGAGAAATAAAAGAATTGAGAACATGCTTATCAATTATGGATAAGAAAACCTGTGGTATTGAGGAAATTCGAACCCGTAACATTTGGTCTCACTCCACTACTAGGTCATCCCCACCGAGATGAACAATTGATTTTTATTAAATCTTCAATTTGTAGTTTTTTTTTTTTTGAGGAATTCAATTTGTAGGTTTAAATGCATAAGAATAGGTGAAAAAAGTCGTCTAAAAAAATATTTCATCAGAATAAATTTGTCATAAATTAAAATAAATAAGTTTTAAAATAATTAGGAATACGTAGTAGCACGGGAGTCTGAAGGATGCGATTCCCCATTCTATTGGGAATATCCCCATTCCATTGGAAATATGGATTCCTATCACACAACTTCCAATTAAAAGCAAACAATGATATTCACTATCACACAACTTCCAATTCCAAAAACCACAATTCTCCAAAATTCTAAGCCACACACTCTAAACAAGCCTAGAGTAAAAAGATAGTCAACACCAATGTTCAATCATCCGAAGTCACGAACATAAGAACTGTATTCGAAACAGGGAATATGAATCATGTACTTCTCATTTAACAGATAATCTTGAATGCAGTTTAAAGAATTCAAACGCAATCAAACACAAATGGCCCAAAATTAGCAACTGAGAGGGACCTGTTTTATGAAACTGTCGACATTTAGGAAACTTTAACTACAAGACTACCACTAAAATCATATAGCCAAACCTAAAAACAACGATCATCACTTTACAAACGGGATCCCCGAAAACGTCTGTCTAGCATACTCCACATAATCAGAACCAAAAGACTGTCTCAAGAAAAACTCTTCATATTTTATCCTCAGTTGGAAAAAACGCCAAACAACTACAGCAAATCCAAGCGTACATAGCGGATTACAAAGCATTATTTGAGTACCAACGGACCAGATAAGAAAGCCGCAATAACTTGGATGTCGGATGTATTTGTAGACTCCATTGGTGACCAATATATGATCTTCCTCATGATATCTCTTTATTAGATGAGTGAAGGACCTACCAGCAGTTATTATAGCCAACTTCCGCATGATTTCACCAACAACTACCAAGGCAAGACCTGTGTTGCTTGTTACCCAGTGTTCCTTCATCTCTGGGAAGAAATAAACTTCAACTAAGTATTCTATCAGGGACCCGACCATGGCCAGAACATAGTTTTTGCTGATTAGAAGAGACTCAAGAGTTACACTGTTTTTCCCGTGGAAGAATGCTGCTAGAAGATATTCAGAACTATGAAAGAAGAATATTGCAAAGAACATTTGAGACAACTGCCTGAATGCTGTGGAGCTGAAGATCTCTGTCATTTTTTAAAAGAACACCAAAAAAAGTGTTTCCTCAGGATAAATAAACAAGTCTCAGGCACGGAATCAACTCAAACAAGGAAACTTGGATGAGTTACGTCTGATTTTTCCGGACCTGAAGTGATTGCAGAGAAGCAAGATATTAGTGATGAAACGTGGGGCTCCACTTCTTTCAAAAGAGGCACTATAAATGACATTCCTGAAGACAGTACAAGCTTGAAATCACATTTTATGTAAAGTGATTGAAACCATTCATCCGTATCTTGCATAACAACACCAATGGATCAATTCATAAAACCTATATAATCCAAGACATAATATCTTTTAGAGCATGGAAGTGCCTTAAGATGTTTAAAGATCAACTATTTTCAGGATCTCAACCTACTATTCATCAAAATCTAGCGAAACATTCTTTCAGGAAGCCATAATCAACCAGAATCATCACACTATATTACATTACAGCCGAATGAGCTCCTAACCCTTTGTTCCTAGTCGCGAACACACATCACGCGTCTATAAAGTTTTGCTTTCCTGCTTAATATGTTTAACATGCCAGTGTTCTATGAAAAATGCGAATAACTCATTCCGTAGTGTGTGTTACCACTTACCATCAACACCTTTACTAAAAAACTACCTCAATACCTACGCAGCTCACTAAAAAAACTACCTAAATCGCTGAAACTATACAATCAATTAACCAAGGTATATTCATATTCCCCATTGTTCACATATCTATTCACTCAAACAATTTTAACTAAGTTTGCTACACGTTTCACAAATTCAAAAGCAAACAAAACCCTAAGCAAATTTACAACAGCGGTATCCATATTCAGAAGCAATCACAACCCCAATCAAATTCACACAGATAGGTATAGACACCGAGGCATACATGATTGAATATCGACGAACGAGATTGTGCCCCTAGACTAGATATTTGGACATCTTACAGCCAAATCAACAGCTATTTTGATCCAAAGACAAAATTCACCTGATATAGGCGAAGCCATGGGCCCAGCGACGGCGGCGGCGGATCGGAACTGTGTAGCGGTGATGCTCTCCAAATATTTGTGACAATGGATCTATGTGAGCCTATGTATAATCAATATTCAATAAAAGCCAATTTTCCATAAATAAAGCTCAGATTTTACTCGTACCGAAAGAAAAATGTGAGTTTATCTAAAGTAAAAATAATTATTCCAAATTTCATCCGACCGCGAGATACAAATGATAGATTTTACTTTTCCTATTTTGTTTGATTATTGTTTTTTTTCCCTCTTCTAAATGAATTTAAAAATTTAGGTGGGTGGCCTTAATATAGATATGAAACATATATAGCATACCAATTCCATATAATAATTTAAGAAACATGTAATATTCAATTACTTTCGTTTTTATTAATGAATGGATATAAAACAGAGTCGTTCTTAATTGAAATAAAAATTATGAACTTGAAAATCAATTTATTTGAAAATAAAATTAAGAAGCACATTGCATATATTCTACAAAATAATTATAATCATCCTTGATAGTTGGAATAAATTTTTATAGTTTTAAAAATTAGTTTATTCTTGCAAAAAAACGTTGAGATTATTATTATTATTGTAAATATTGAAGTTTCTCTTTAACACGGAAGAGCAAGATTAATTCGAAAAGTCATTTTGAAAAAATAGATTGCATGTAATAACTAATGAGTCCTATATTTATATTTGGAATATTTGCAAGAGATTTAATTGTAAGGTTCCAAATTTGTAAATTCAGATTTAATTGTATAGATGATGTAAGAAAAATGAACTAATTATAAAAAAGCAAGAGTAACTTTACATATAATGTATAAGGGGACCACATAAAATTCCGTTCTTTATGCAATATTTTGCAAAAAAACACAAATAACACTTGAAGAACTAGGCAAACCCTATAATTCAAAGTTGAAATCTTTAACATCAAATCATCCAACTCTAATTAATAGCACGCACCTTCTGAGCCGGATTCATATAATGTATACTTATTTCATAGAGAAAAAAGGATAAATAACACTTACTTATAAAATAACTAGGATATATAGTAAGATATAATTATAAATTCAATAAAGAGAAATTATAATTAACAAAAAAAAGATTATCATGCAAGTTTGTAATAACTTGTCTAAGACGGCGGGAGCGTAGACGAAGTCAAGTACTCAGCTTCCATAACAAGCTTTCTCGATGCACTTCAAAAATTCAAATCAGCGCACAAACAATTTTAGCTAATTTCCAATTTCCACACTATCTTTAAATATTCGTGCATATATCAATCCAACTCAATTAAGAAACTCTCTCATCCAAACAATTAAAACCAATTATCACATTAATTGGTATTTAATATTTGAATTTGGTGGTGTACGTTTAATATAAAATATATGGTGATGGGGGAGCAGGGGGAAGACAAGAGGTGGTGCAGGACACCACGGCAAGAGCGGTGCAAGATTCCGGCGACGGCATGCCCCCCGCCGCCACCGAGGAAGAAGGGCGCCAAACACCGCATTCTGCCTCCAAAAGATGGATATTTCCAGCCTCCTGATATCGAGCTTTTCTTCGCTCTTGCATTTAGACGACCACAACAACAAGCCGATGCAACCCAACTCGATCTCTAGTTTAGTCTATATGTATGTTTATAATTATATTTTCATTCTATAGTATATATAATTAATATATATGCTCAGTTTTAAACTTTTAGGTGACATATCGAGCATATATTTTGTATTTATTATGCGTTGTAATCACTAAAGGTTGCATATAGCTATGTTATATGAATTTGTAGGAAACAAGATTTTGTTCAAAGATGCACATGAAAAGATTGGTGAGTGTGGTTAAATGGTTATGTTGTTGTCTTGCCTTTTTTTAGACGTGGATAGAATCGGCAAAACGCAATGTTAAGATAGGCCGGTTCAAAACGATTAATGGGCCAAACCTTTACTGTTTGGGGAATTCTAAACACAGTCCCGTTTTACTTTTTATAACCCCGTTATTTTATTAAATATAAATATTAATATTAATATGATGTATTTATTTACCCTCAGCCTCAATTGCTAAAACCATATCATAGCCCCCAACCATTTTAATTAGATAAATTTTATTACTCCATAACCATTGTAGCCCCCACACTTAAGTAATAATCCTAACTTGATGAAGATGAAAAATTATAATTTTTTTTAGAAAATGGAAACCTCCAATTTCAACAACAATCGACACAAAGTTACGGTTGAAAATATTGTCTTCAATCGAGTGATACTGTTCCAACCACAACAGAAACTTTCAGAGAATAATTTCCCAAGAGTTTGTATACATTTGGGATCGATGAGCGTAGTGTATACGCAAGAATGCATTGAATCCTTATTAGATTCTTGGAGTTTAACAAAACAATAATTGTTTTCTCAAAAAGATTCAACAGTTTTACATTGATAATTTGAGAAGAAAATCGACATCGAGAGGAGAGAGAAAAATAAAAAATGAGGTTGAATTATTACGAAAGCACTGACGGCAGAGAGAGTGCAACATAATATCTGAGAAAAAAGGATTGCAGAAAATTGGAGATGAGATGGCATATTGATACGACTGGGCCGGCCCATGTGCATTAAGAAGGTCTAATTGAATACTAGGGCATCTCTACCACTTTTATTTAGAACACATGTTTTGTATTGAAGAAGAAGAAGAATGAATGAATGAATATAATGAATGTTCTCTCTCTCTCTCTCTCTCTCTCTCTCTCTCTCTCTCTCTCTCTCTCTCTCTCTCCAGACTCTTTCTCTTCCTCTACTGTAATTCTCTCATTTCTGGAGCAAAGGGTTGCTCGAAAAGCCCTATTATCGATACATATTATTATTTTAGAATTAAGATTGTGTCATTGGTGCTTTCATTGAGAGATTTCATGGTGAAATCTGGAATTCTTGCTGCAATCAAAACTCTTGAAGTCCAATTCCTAACCTTCAATCAAAACCTCCTGAAATCTATGGAATATGTTCGGTATTTTATTTCACCTAAAATACTATTCACAAGAGAACGAGGTAAATTATAGTAAAATAACGGTGAGCAAGGTCGTATCCGCAAAGACTGGCTATGCAACCTGACTAAGTACCCAATTCTGTTGTTTCACTTTATCTAGAGAACAAAATTAAAGGATTGATTTTACTTAACTAAATGCTGTAAAATAAACAAATAGATCAAGCAAAGAAACTGGATAAATAGATGAAGAGACGGATCCTAGTGTTGCTGTTAAATAGATTTTTCGATTTTCAGATAATTTATTCAACCAATTTAATTCTAAATCTTGTAGGAGAATCACTAATGTAATTATAACCTCTCTCTCAAGTAAGCTATAACAGTAGATTAGACTCTAATTCTTATCTCTCAATCTCTAATTATTATTTAACTCTAGATAAAACCTCATATTTATTCTCCTTACGATATCTATCAATCTCTCGATCTAGCAAACTCGTGTTATGCAATCCTAATCCGTTAATCTAATAAGCTATCTCGAGTGAATAATAAATTAACTACACAAATGTACATGTTGATCAATTCATTCACAAAAGACAACAATAATCAAGGATGTATAAAGAAGAAATATAACGGAATAATAAATTACTTCAAATCGTCAACTCCATAAAATAATCAACAACTCTAGGATCTCTAAAATTTTAGCTATTCATAGCGTATTCAAAATCCAAAGAAAATAAATACGAACAAATAGACAACATAATCCCAATCAAATAAAGCATAAATAGTACAGATCGTGCTTCTTCAATATCTCTGTAGTCCCTTCTCCGTCTTCTCCACGGTGTTCTCTGCTCTCTCTATAAGGCAAAAGCTCCTAATTTTCGTGCATAATGAACCCTAATATAATGGAGGAAGTTCTAGGCCTAAGATGAAAATAAGTCCAATCTAACGAAGGAAAACCAAATTTTTAAGCTAGAAAGAGCACGGGCCGTGCTCCTAGAGCACGAACCGTGCACTGAGTACAGAGAAATTAGTTGTCATGTTGAATGCAAGTTGCACAGGCCGTGCACTGAGAGCACGGGCCGTGCTCCCTGTCAGTATCCCCACACGCTTCACTGTTTTACTCCGTTCTCACTCGTTTCTCATCTGATTGACCCGATTCAAGTTGCAGCGCGTTCCTCACTCAATCCTCTGTATTCTTAGGTAATTTTCAATCTCAATTGAGTCTCATAAACTAAATAGCATCAAATCTCTTCAAAATGAGCAAACACGTGTCACTGCACAAAATATTGAAAATTATGCGCAACTCGACAATTTATGCAAGCAGTACACATGAATGACATGAACAACCATTCAACTAGACCTCAAAATGCATGAAAGCCATTGAAAATCAAGGGTTTATCAACTATTGAGTCCTGTTTTGTAGATTTTCACACCCAGTCCCTCTATGGCAGGTCTTCTCACTTGTCTACCGAGGTCCTGCCATCCATACCGTTCCCGAACTAACAGCCACCCCCAGTCATTTTACCATAACCCTTGCCCAAAAATCACCTTTCACCACCAAAACACCCACCATCTGGGCTGTCTTTTCAAGAACTAATTCAGAAAATTGAAGTCAAAATGTCCATGGCAGTTGATGCCGCCACCGGCCCTCCTCCATAACTCGAACCCTCTACCAAAACCCAAGCCACCTTTCCCCAACTACAGTGGCTGATTCGTAGATACCCTCTGAAGTTTTGCCAAACAAAGTCACAAACCACCCGGTAGAGACCAAATCAGAGGCTACAAATCAATTACCTCTAGATAAAGCCTTTTCGTTCTATTTTGACTTTGTAGAATCACCTCCTACTTAGCCGATAGATCCCAACAAATTTACACCCCAACCTCTTCTTAGTCACTCCCAGATTCCAATATTTGGTTTTAAGCTTCAAAACAAATTATTAAACACAAAAGTTTTAGTTTTTAGATCTGGTGCTCTTGGTTGTGAATTTCAAATGAATTTTGTTCTAATGGGAGCTTCGTGTGGGTCACCTGGAAATGATTATGGCAGAAAATTCATGTCACTCTTCCAAGTTAGGGACATTGAATAGGAGGCTCTCTACATTATACATGAAACTATTGCTTTCTCAGTGGCCTATTTTTTATGAGAAAAATAATGAAACTGATATGTTTTTTGACCATGGCGGTGGTCAAAGCGATGTTCTAACTATTGAGGTTGCATTTGTTTATGTTTATATTTATATTAGTTGAAAGATCTCGAATTTTTTACTGTGGTTTGTGTTATTTTGCAACTTGTGGAAGAAATTCCTTGCATATTGGTAGTAGTTGCTCTTTTCACAGAGCCGAAACTATGAATCGATTATACTATGAAGATTGTGAGTGGGAGTTCTATTCCTAGGATTTTTGGTTGGAATCAATCATTTGACATAGCCGCAGAATCTATGGAGAGATGGTCATGCATTCTTGAGGTAATTGATAAAGGCGTAGGGCAAGACAAGAGATTAGGCATTGTAAAATTATCTCTGGGCAAGTTGGAAGTTGAGGAATTTGAACTGAGGAGCGAAGCACAATTCGTTATCATTCACCATTCTACAATTTTTTATACGTTGAGGAATAGATGATGCTTGACGCAGGTAGACTCCAAGAGGATCTATCCAGTTGTTTACATGTGCTTTGGTATCATGGTGATGTTTCCACCCCTGTCGCAGCCGGTGAAAATCGTTTGTGATTGAGCGCATTTCTTGGTTGTTGATCTATTTCAAGAATGAGAACCTTAGCTTCATTTTGGCCTTGCACCGCCCAGACTTTAAATAAAGCAAGCCCTTCCCGGTTGCCAAGTGTTTGGGCACTACTGCTACTGAAACCATTCCCGACAGTGTCCAACTTAAAGAAGTTCAACTATAGACTCAGGTTCAGTGGGCAGAAGGGCTCCTGATCAGATGCTGAAAGAGGAGGGCCCTTATTTCTGGAGAAAAATGAGACTCATGTGAACCACCACCTTGAGGACAAGGTGGTTTTCCATGGGGAGTGGAATGATACGACTGGGCTGGACCATATGCATTAAGAAGGCCCAATTGAATACTAGGACATCTCTACCACTTTTATTTAGAACACATGTTTTGTATTGAAGAAGAAGAATGAATATGATGAATGTCTCTCTCTCTCTCTCTCTCTCTCTAGGCTCTCTCTCTCTCTCTTCCTCTATTGTAATTCTCTCATTTATGGAGCAAAGGGTCACTCGAGGCGCCCTATTATCGATACATCTTGTTATTTTAGAATTAAGATTGTATCATTGGTGAAGAGAGAGAGAGAGAGATAACATTCATCATATTCATTCTTCTTCTTCAATACAAAACACGTGTTCTAAATTAAAGTGATAGAGATGTCCTAGTATTCAATTGGGCCTTTTTAATGCATATAAGACGGCCCAGTCGTATCACATATAGACAAGAATCCCAACGACAAGAACAAAGTCGAAGCCATGATTAAGAAAATATCATAAGCCTTTGAAGTATGTGCATTTCTATACTAACACAACATATAAAAAAAGCTTATCAAAAGCTTTCACGTCTTATGTTTCAATCCAAATGGTTGATGTTGGTCATATACTGGAATGCTTCAGAAACTGGAGTTTTGTTGTTCCTTTTTCCTTCTTTGAAATATGTACGTTTCTTTACAAACACAGTTTTCCAAAAGTTTGTGTTCATTGTTGTTGAAACTAGGGGGGGTTTTGGCCTTAAAAAAACATAATTTTATTTTTCTAGTTAAGATCGTGGGGGCTACAATAGCCAAGTAAAGAAGTGTATCTAGTTAAAATGGTGGGGCTACAATGGTTATGGACTAATGAAATTATCTAATTAAAATAGACGGGGCTATGATATGATTTTAGGAATTGAGACTAAGGGTAAATAAGTCTTATCATATTAATATTTATATTTAATAAAATAATGGAGGCTGTAAAGAATAAAATGGGGGTTGTGTTTAGAATTTCCCTTACTATTTATTTACCTAAGCCCGGCCACCCAATCCATCTTGATTTTCACACATCCACACACAGATTTATATTCATTTTGGATATAAAAGACAATTAAAAAAGTAAATCTGAAGATAAATAATGAATTGTAGAATGATTTATCGGCGCACATGCATGTCAATTAATTAATTACGACATGAATATTATTTATGATGAAAATAAAATAATAAAAAAAAGGTGATGATAAATACTGGGCCGATCCTGAGATTTGGAGTGTCCCTGCTCGAATAATAAAAATGGTACCCCTATTTGTTAAATGAAAAATTACCATATAATAAAAAAAAATAGCTCAATTATATTTGCTAAATGTCTAATAAATATCATAGATAAAAAAAAATGTATCTCAAAAATATCTTTTATGTTCAAAATTATGAAAAATATTCGATACGTTCAAATTCTTGAAAATTTCAAAATCATTCAATTCATGAGTTCACCATCGTCTCGAATAACCTAAAACAAAAGAAACAAATTTAATTTAAACAATATCGTTTAAAGATACTTCTTCTAGTATTTCTGAAGCAAACTCACTTATAAATTTTTTATAATCAATATGTTCTAATAAATCGTGTTCAGTAGATACCAAAGAAGTCCAATCATTCTTGTGACATGGTCAATCACAAATAAGATTTCAATATCTTCAATTTTGAAAAACTTCTTTCTGTAGATTAAACTGAAACAGGTATGGTTAATAAAATTTTATAAGCAATATATGCATTAAGATAACTATTTAGCCTCTCCAAGTAAGCTAATATATCTAGAGGTGTATTTTTTTTATTTACTTTTAGGCAAAAGATATTGCAATGCGTTTAACTCTCCATCAAGATCACTAAATTTTCCATGTTTTAGAATATTCTTAAGATTTTCACAACATGTTTTTCAAGTAGCATCGCCTGTTGAGATTTTCACAACATGATTTTCACGTAGCATCATCCATTGAATTCTATTTATCATAAAAAAAATCCAAAGTTCTTTTTATATGAAGTGAACTAATCAAATCTTCTTTTAATGGTCCAGTTGTTTGATCTACTAACAATTCCATTTATTTTGTGTTTTTCGAGTCTTTTTAGTCTGTATAAGTGTCATTTTTAGTGTGTTTTTAAGTCGGAAAAGAACTAGGAAGGGGATTGGGCATTGCAAGAGTCATTTATGGGGAAAGAGGCATTTTGCCTGTGATTTTAATGAAATCAACGCTTAATGGGCACTCGGGAACTTCTTCAGCGAGATCCATGCCAAAGGAAAGCAATATAACCACGTCAGAGAAGGATCAAGCTGACTAGATGATATTATGCCCACAATACTTGCGCATATTCGACGGAGGAAGTAGAAATGGCACATATGAGAAAACCAAAAGACTGTTGGGATGAATAAAGCTGTTGAAAATCTGATTAAGGTTGGAGGCTACTGGGGCAGATAAGACTTGTTGAAGATATGATCAACATCAGTGATTGAAGATAGATCGAATCCCTAAATTTTTTGAGATTAAGCCAACATAGTTGAAGGTAAGCTTATCCGGTGAGACTGTTGAGACGAGCACAAGAAATTTGGGAAGAAGTTGAAGACCCCGTCTGTGTTTGAATTTGAATTTGAATGTGACTCTATTTAAACTAGTTTTTGGAAACAACAAAGACACTTCGACTGCTACATTTCTGCATTTTTACTTTCTGCACTTTACTTCCATTTTAAAGCTGCTCCAGCAGCAAGAACAATCTCGGGCCTTATGCCCACATGACGTAGGAATGTTTAATGTTGGTGTTGAGCAAGTTTTATTTTAATTCCAGTAAGTTATTTAATTTAATCATATCTTTAATTTATGCATTTTCAATCATTTCTATCATAAGTAGCTAGATCTTTATTTCGAGGTGGTTTGAATGACATATAAAGATTTAAAACACACTTAAGCACTCATGAGGCCTTGTGGGAATAATACCGCATGAATAAGTTTTTACCGATTTTTGTACTTGTTACAAGTGAGTGTGTATTTAATATGACTAACGTGGCTAATCACTCTTTAGTTATAATGGGCACACTAGTGTTAAACGGATGAATGAATCGTGATTGTGTGTTAATCCAGTGGTAATTGAGAGCTTGGTGGGTTGTTGTGGGCACACAAGAAATCAGTAAACACAACAAACCTTGTTTCGTCTAGGGCACAAGACTGTCTGTTTACTTACACGCTACAAGAAAATATGCTTTATAAGGCATTTAACTGTGTCTGGATAAAATACCTATTGCAACATCTGACCTATCCCAACATTCGCTTACAATATCGCGTATACTAATGTAGCAATAGGTTAAGTTGATATAGCAACGCCATATTGCGTCACTAAAATGTCCCATTACCGTGTGCTTGTCTCCAAAATTGTATATCATGATATTATTTGTGTCATTTAAAGCATATAGAATTTAAAAAAAAAACATAATTATTAGACAATTTTATATTGTTAAGTAATCGGTGAATATGCAGATATATCCAATATCTCATACTCAGGAGATGGAACCTTGTTCATGTCAAGTTCACCCTCTTGGTCCGCTGCAGCTTCATAGTTCAGCAACTTGGACAATTCTTCTCCCGGCACATCTTTGTCACAGGAGGCATCAGTTTGTTGTTCATGAAGTCCCAGACATTCATTCAGGGCTGTCACATTGGCAGCTGCAACTTTCCTCCAAACCTGCTCCTCATCAACATGCTGCATTCTTTCATGCAGATCATCAACTAATTTCTGTATAACAGGCTCGTCATGAGGCCTCCCTTCATCATTGTACTCAGTTTTCCCCCCATACAGCACCAGACTTTCTTTGTTGTTGATCAAGTGACTTATGTACAACTGGAATTTCATCCAGATGAGGCCGCCCTTTGTCACTACAGAAGGTTGATTCATCTTCAACCGATCCCACGCCCTCGAAGCCTTTCTTCAGATCATCAACTGCTTTCTCTAGACTAGAAATTTTATCTAGAGCAGTCTGCATCATCGTGTTCATTGTATGTTTTTTCACAAATAAGAAAATAAGAGACTTAATCACATGCGGTAATTACATGCAGTGAAATGCTATTATTGAATTACTCAAAGGCACTTACCAATATAATCTCCGAAAGCTTCTGAATGGCTCTTGAGTCACTCTGCAATGTAACATTCATTCTCTGATAGTGCATAGGCTCAGGTTAACCAACAAGATAAAACGAGTAAACTAGCATAGATTATTGTGTGAATATGGTCATGTTAACACACTCAATCATATTGGTAGAATACCACTTACCAATATAGTCTCCCTGAACTTTTCATTCTCAATTGATATGGAGTCATGGTTTACATTTTTCTGCCCTCTCGATGATGAAGGCGTAGTCGCAGATCTCAGCAACTTACCAATATTGACAGTATGGTCTCTCCGAGACCTTCTTGCTATAGAACTCTCATTAACATCCTCCTTTCCCTTTCTGGCTACATCAATGTCATCATCATACTCATCATCATCTAATAGCTTCAACTCGATTTTTTTACCTCTCTCCACTCCAAGTGCTCTCTCCATTCTAACTGTTTCTGACAGATCATCATCATCCTCATCCACCAGTTTCAAGTTGATAGCTTTCACCTTGTTCTTCACAACTGTTTCCCACAGTTCTTCTGCTACCAGCCTCCTTTCATCTTCAGAAAATACAAATGGCAATTGATACAACAAAAATGAATGCACATTAGCTAATTGCAATATTTAGCATATAATTGATCTAAGGACAAGCCAATATAAGGAAAATTACCACAACATCCACAGAACAATTCTGGAAAAAAGTCAACAGAAAGGTATATTTGTAAAATGTTTCAGTGGTCCACCAAAACATCCTCGAAAAAGTATGTGCATCAATTCTCCTAGTGCAACTCTTTGCAAATGACGACATTACCTCAAAGGCAAAGATCTACAATGTTAGAGAAAATCCACATACATCGGTGGCTGGCCTATCTGAGTATTGACTGAGACAATTTACATTGCTCTTAGATTGATGGGTCCAACGAACTAAAAACTCATATGCAACCTTTCTCCACGGATATTTGTTGAAGACATCAAGGTCATCCACAAGATACGTATAGTCGACATCTATCCTCTTCCACAATTGATCCCTATTCATGAGCAACCCATAAAGAACATACAGGAGAGCCAACTTTAATACCAGACTACCATTTCCTTTATGTGCAGCACTATAATTCTTGAATGCTTTATCAATGTCTACGCCTTTCAAATTCCTTACACCTCGGAAAATATCTCATTGCATCAAAGATGAAGATGGCAGATCAACAGTTTCCCTAAAACCCAAACCTGAAATGCAGAAGAACTCTTTTCTCCCTAATTCCATTCTCCTACAATTAATCATAAAAGACATAGTATTCCTAGATTATGATTCAGACTCTAGTGCATTTAGCATGTGGAAAAATGATTGCCCTTGATATTGTATGGGTGGCACATCAAGCAAATGACCAAAGCATGTCTCCCTAAAAGATTGAAGGCTCTTCCTGCTCAATCGTTCCTGAACTTCTCTCATAATCAGATTCAATAGTCCACGGGCTGAAATCGCCCCACCTCTAACTGTAAACCAAAATCTACATTTAAAACCAATTCTTTCTCCATCGACAAGGACAAAGTTGCCGACGTCCAAAAAGGGACCGTCGTCACCGAAATCGAAAAGTGTGAAATGTGCCGATATCCACAGATATCGTGCCAATGCAGAGGTGGGGCCCCAACCTTCTATCGAGGCATAAGTCACAAAAGTGTCTCAATATGTTATCCACATTATTTTTCCAAAAATACAGCGTATTAAACGAATTTACCATAATTAAAAAAAAACAGGACACGTGTCGCAAAGGTATATCAGCAGGGTAGCATACGGGGGGTAGCATAGAATTTTACGTATTATTCATCCAAATTTATACTATTAATAAGACAGGGAAAAAATCAATTCCACTTAAATGTGATTAATATTATACTTATTAAAATATGTATTTTTTTTTCAATTTCTATAGAAAATTATTAATATATACATATATAGTAGTTGTATATAACTTCTTCACCCTCCTTATGGAAAATTTAGTTGTGAAAGTCTCGACCACTAGAATATATAATTATTAATATAAATTGACAACATATTAATTAGTTTATTTATGAAAAATATTAATGAAAATATTTCACAATGAATAAAAAATGTATTTTGATAGCCCCTCTTAAATATCATTTAGCTCGAGTTCCATGTTATTTAGGTAATATATATGGGTTGCTACTAAATCTCTGTGTTTGGAATGTTGGCATTAATATTTATGCACACAAGATATTATAATTAAATATAGTTAATTTGAACTAAATCTTTTTATTTTTAAATGAGAAAATCTGCAATTTGATGAAGTAAAATCAACTTTACCCCAAACAAGTGTAAAATTAAATTTTAATAATTATTGGAGTATTTAATTTTATAATTTTTTTAATATATAATATTTGTTTAGCATCAATAATATGGTCCATTTTTAGTATACCTGTGTATATTTTTTATAACAAAAGAAATTAGAATTTCATCACCATCAGTATCATTTTTTTTATTTAGATTTCTCCCTCCCCTCTCTCTCTCTCATATTTTGTTTAGCCTATATTTTGATAAATATCTCTTATTATAAATGTGCGTATACTTTAAAAATTTACAATTATATATTATTTAATATTTTTAGTTCAAATTGTTATTATATTGCTAACAAAATAAATTCAATATCTCTGAATTTATTTTATGGTTATTTCTAAGGTTAATTACAATTCAGTACTCAACGTTTGCCATTTTTTCTTTTTGTATCAAAGTTTCAAAAGTAATTCCCAACATTTGACAAATTAACACTTATAACACTAATGCGATTTTCCAATGTCCCAACTATTAACGTGAAAATCCATAAATCTTACATGAAAGTGTGGAGGCATTTTGAAGGCGAAGGCAACATTCCACGTCTGAGTCACCAAAAAAATGCATTAATGTTCTAAGTGTTAATTTATCAAGCATTATGTATTGAGCTGTTCACAAAAATTAATTAATTATTCACAAACTATTCACTTCAACATATTTTTTGAAAATCTGAGGAAACTAGCCATTGACAATCAACTTAGTAAACATAGTAACAAAATCACGCATTAGATAAATAGAATAGTTCAGTTAGCCAATATCCTTATGATTACAAATAAAGGTAAAATAATCACTTATCATCTAATACCAACATTAATTCAGAAACATGCTTCAATTTCTCTAAGCGCATCAACACATTTCCTCACGTTTGGTTACAGATTTGTACTCTTAAGTTCTTACTAGCGACGTAGCAATGAATCCGGTCTCCATAATTGGGTGACTTAATCGTATAGGAAAATCGTTGTGCCCATGATTGAGTGAGTGTGAGTTAAACTGAATTCTAGTTTAAATTTTGGAAACTTGTGTTATTTGATATTTCTCTTATTTACTTTTTGTAACGCCCCGTAAATTTTAAAGCATTTTGCTACTTTTAATTGATTTTTAAATATTAATTATTTAAGTCCTATAAATCACGCACAGAATAAATTTAATGTGTGTATAATATGCTCATGATGCATTACATTTATTGCATTTTAATATAATAATAAAGTTATATTTTGTTTATTTTTTTAGAAGCCCATAACCACATATTTCATGATCCTTGCTTTTGTTTTTAACCCCTAAAGAAGAGTCTAAGACTACCCACAGCAACGATCCTTCCGATCGATCATGCAATAAGATAAAAAAAATTAATAAAAAACTCTCAAGTTGCTCTAGAGGTGATGATCGATTGCAAATTTGGTTGGTCAACCAACCTTCCAATCAACCCATCCTTTGAAATTGTATTGCCACATGTCAAAATTTAATTAGTCAATCATATTTTTATTGGATAAAATTTTACATTATTATTATTTTAGATAATAATGTATTAAAAAAATATAAAAATTATATCATAATTCATATATTTTTTTGTCTATAAAATGAGCTCATTTTTTACATATTTGGAATAATACTAAAAGATCGTATATTCTCACTCATTTTCTCTCATTTGAAATTATGGATCCAAATGATCCAAATTATTTTTCATATTTCCAAATTCCAAACTCCCAAAAATTATCAATATTATCAAAACTCACATTTTTCCCGAATTTCAACCAAAATCCAATTTCTGAAGAAGTTCAACCATCACAAAATATCTCCCGTAATTTATTTTAAGATATGCAATAGCCATCCACAAATCGAAAGACACCAAAAAATATTTGGTCTGTGAAAGAAGATGTTACTCTAATGCAAGCATGGTGTTTCGTTAATGAAGATGAGGTTCGCGGAAAAAATCAAAAGAGTGCCTCTATATGGGGAAATGTGCACAAAATTTTCCATCAATATCAATCATAAAATCCAGGACAACAACTCTATGATAGAAATAAAGATTCAATAAAAGGTCATTGGCAACGACTGAATGCGAACGCGATGAAGTAGGTCAGCACTTGCAAAGAAGCACATCGTCGGAAACGAAATGGACTGAGCCAAACAGATATTGACAAAGAAGCTCATGCCATTTATGAAGAAGGCGGTTGTAAATTTCAAGATTTGGTTGTATTTAATGAAGTCATGGTTAAACATGAAAAGTGGGCATTAAATCTACATCATGATGCAGCACGTTTCGTCTTGAAGACGATCAAGGTAATGATGAGAGCGGGGGCAGCTAAAAAAGATCAAGAACTAGCGAGGATGGAGAATATTATAGTAGCTCATAAATTCCAGAAGCTATAGAAACTCCAAATAGTGGCCGCTCAGAGATTCCCCGTCCTACAGGTAGAGATAAGACGAAGAAAAAAGGAAAAGGTAAGGCATCACAATCTACATCTACTAATGAAGTTGCTGAAGAGATTCGTGCATTGAGACTAACTAGAGAGAGTGAACTTGAAGTAATGAACAAATTGGGAACTGCAAGACTCGATTTGGAGAATCGAAAACTAGAAAGAAAGTCATTAAAATCAAAAGAAATGATGTTGAATACATTATTGGCCAAAGAACATTTAACTCCAGCAGACGAAGAATTGAAACGCCGACTGTTGGTAATTGTGTTTGGAGATTGATTGTAGTTTATTTTCATGTTATTTAATTATTATTATTATTTGTATGTTTAAATTTCAATCAATGAATAAGATGCACAAGTTGGCATTCTGAATTTTTGAATTAAGATGACAAATTTCTGCACAAGTTGGTATTCTGAATTTATATCATTTCAAGATTTATAGAGTAGATAAGTATTTTTGGTACTATTCTTTTCAAATTTCTGCACAAGTTGGTATTTTGGTACTATTCTCTTGAATAGACTATAGAGTATATAAGTATTTTTGGTACTATTCTCTTCAAATTTCTGCACAAGTTGGTATTTTGGTACTATTCTCTTGAATAGACTATAGAGTAGATAAGTATTGGATTTTGTGCCATGATGTATATATTTATGTATGTTTGTCCCCAAAAGATCGAGACATGAAATCTATGCTTAGATCTTTGTTGGTACTATTCACTACTTTTTCTCCACTCATCACATGCATTCACTATTTTTTCTCCACTCATCACATGCATTCACTACTTTGGATTCCACTCATGCATTATTTCACTACTTTTAATTCCACTTGTATGTGCAAAGTCTCTTCTTTTCTATATATTCATTACTTTGAATTATTTCACAATATCCACTCTACTTCACATATTTTGTTATCCACTTTAGAAAATGTCTCACAATGAAAATTCATCACCAAATTCAAATTTGAGTGATAGAGCTTTCAGCTTTACTGATCTTGATGCTTGGGAAGAATGAGTTTCTCAACAAAACCATCACATTGATCGTATCATCGAGGAGGTGGTTCTAACAGACCATACTACGTATGTTGAAGATCACACTCCTAGATCAAGGATAAGATACTGTAACAGAGCACGTAAGATTGATAAAGAGCGCTTGATGAATGATTACTTTGTGGAAAAGCCAATATATTCTCCTCGGCTCTTCCGACGTATATTTCGCATGCAGAAAATGGTGTTTCTATGTATAGTGGAGGTTGTTACTGCCAATGACGAATACTTTCAACAAAGACCTGATGCCACAGGTAGACAAGATCTTTCACCATTGCAAAAATATACTGCAGCCATAAGAATGTTGGCATATGGAACATCATCCGATGCCGATGAATATTTGCGAATAAGTGAATCTATGACAAGAGATTCTCTTCAAAAATTCATAGATGGTATCATATCTTGCTTTGGAGACATCTATCTCAGAAGGCCAAATGCACAGGATTTAGCTAGACTACTTCATGTTGGGGAACAACGTGGGTTTTCAGGCATGATTGGTAGTATAGACTGCATGCTTTGGGAATGGAAAAATTATCCGACTGCATAGGCTGGACAATATGCAGGGAGAAGCGGACGACCAACAATAATTTTGGAAGTTATTGCATCATATGACCTATGGATATGACATGCTTTCTTTGGAACACCAGGTGCCTGTAATGATATTAATGTACTCCATCGATCTCCAGTTTTTAGTGATGTTCTGGAAGGTCGTGCTTCAAAGGCTAATTTTGTTGTGAATGGTCGGAATTATGATAGAGCATATTATCTCACTGATGGTATTTATCCTTCATAGGCTGCATTTATGATTTATCAAGTCAATTCATTCTCCATCAATTCAAAAGCACAAGTTGTTCACACAACAACAAAAGACTGCCAGAAAAGATGTTAAACGAGCATTTGGAGTTCTACAAGCTCGTTTTGCATTTTTTCGATATTCTTGTCTTGTTTGGGACAAAAATTTGATGGGAAGAATTATGATGGCTTGTATCATCATGCACAATATGATAGTAGAAGATGAACAAGACAGATATCAAAACTATTATGATCCAACAGAATTTTTCATGGATGGTGCGCAACAAGATGACTCTCAACCTTTTCAATACTCAACAGAACGCATTGCGAGTTTGTCCTCTTATATGACTAATAGGGCACAACTTCGCAATAGAGATGCTCATGTGGCGCTTAAAAATGATTTAATTGAGCATATATGGTGAAAATTCGGCACTAGTAATTAAATATGTAGTTTACACATTCTTGGATTGTAATGTCTTTTGTTTGTCTTTTTAATATTTGTATTTCATCTATTGTAATCTTTGCATTATTATTTAGTTTATTGTTTAATTTAAGTGTATGAGAAATATATTATTATTATTTTAATTAATTATTTAAAATATAAAATAATTTAATAACTTTAAAATATGATAAAAAAATATAATTATTATTAATAGATATTAATAAATAATCAAATAAAATATGTATTTTTGGATTGGAGATGATTGTTGATAAAGTTGAAAGATTGTGGTTTTAGATTGTTGAGTTGATTGTGTAGGTGGAGAAGAGAGAAATGATTATTTTATTGATAAATTGGGTTGGTAGAGATTGTGAATGGAGTAGTCTAAATAAGAGGATTTCTAAAAGACCTTAACCTAGAACGTAGCCTCCATCTCTCTAAAAAGGAAATTGTTATCTTTGATCTTTACCAAGTTTAATTAGCTCCTCCAAGATCCAAGCTCTATGGCAATGAATCAATCCTTGATATTTCCGTCCATAATCAAGGCTAGGAAACCTAACTTTACTAGTATAAATAGAGGCTTTCTTTCATCACATTCCTCACACCAAAGAAAAAGAGAAGTAAGAACAAGATTTTGGTATTGTTTTCATAGAGTGTTAAGGCCAGTTCATATTCTATTTTCTCTGTCTCTTCCATGTTGCATTTAGCTTTTCATTTGCATCGCATTAAGAGGGTGTGATTAGTAAGTTGGGGCTGGGGACAGTAGCCGTAATAGTAAGCAATTCCGACGACAAGGGGATGACGGCGCCGGTATGATGAACTACATCAACTACCATTCGGTGTAGCCAAATCCCACGTCGACCTATTATAGGGTCGCTCTTACCGGCATTATTGACGTGAAGGTGGCACTGTCATACCAATCTTGGTGCTTGGGAAAAGAAAGAAAGGAAATGTTGATGAGTTGTTTTACGTGAAAGAAAAGAATGGAAGAGAGAGATATTATTGTCTTTGTTTTCTTTCTAATCAATTGTTTTGCAGGTGAGTCTAGGTGTCATAATTAGGAGATTGGGCTTTATCTAATTATTTTTAGGGTAATTCTATACATAGCCCATAAATTACTCAATATAACCCCTAACATTTAAGAAAAAAAAATGAATGTTCTTTTTTACCCTTTCATCCTAAAAGCCCTCAATAATTTTAATTAACTTAATTCCTGGGAAACAAGAAACAGGGACGTGAAAACAACACTATTATAATTTTACAATAGTTTATAACCCTCTCCCGTCATTGTCATCATGCATTCTTCTTGATCCCGAAAAAAAAAACTGAAAAGGCCAAGAAATTAATTAAGAACGTGATTGTTTGGAGAAGGTAAAAAATAAGTTATTGAGTTATTATGAAGATCATAATAAAGATGAAAAATCTGAGTGATTCACAATTTCACCTTCAATGCCGAATTCCAGTGTGAATTCGAATTTGTCAAGTTCTTTGAGCAAAAAAATACGTTCAATTTCTTCTAATTTACCATTCAATCTATGAAGAGTACAAATCTATCAACCATTCTATGACTATGACAGAAAAAGATTGTTATCCTATCAAAATCACCGCCCTGATACATCCCAACATAAAAGAAAATAATGCTATGAATCTTCTAAAAAAACTTTAAAAAATTAATAACGTAACATTGCTCCTTCAAAATCCTAGAAAAGAACCTAAAATTAAATTTTCAGTTGAGGAACTCAACTTTTTCAATTTCTTTTTTTTTTCTCATTTAAATTGGATGTTAGAGGTCAATGTCCCGCATCTCCAATTTATATACATGTTGCGAAAAGAGGGTTTTTAGTTGAAATTCTAATTTGTGGCTTTTTCTTCTTTTTTGTTTTGAGGATTTTAATTTGAAGGAGCGATGCTCCATTATTATTGATATTGAGTTTTTTGTTGGGCCGGTACTTTGTTGGAGTTTTTTGGATTAAAGTTGAATCTAGAATTGAATACAAGGCTATAAGTATTGTTAAATCTTAATTTTAAGAAATCGGGCGGCTATAAGGACAAAAGGATAAATTCAAATAATCTTTTATTTTAATTAATTATTGGAGGCTATGTTAGAGAAAATTGCAGAAATGGTCCCACAAAGCACGCCCCCGTTTCATTTTGGTCCCCAACTAAGCGAATTTGGTCCCATTGAATCAGAGTATGCTAAAATAGTCCTAATTTCACATTTTCCGTTAAGTTGGCATACAATTTTAGTCCCAAACGATAAGCAATTTTAGTCTCATACACAATATTAGGCAGAACAGTGATCTGGAGGGAATTCTTGTGAATTGGAGGGAAAATTCAACTGCTTTGAACCAAAAATATCCATCTTTTGGAAGGCATAAATGCCATATACCTACCTATATATATACCTACACACCAATTCCAAAATTAGAAGAATTCAAGTAAAAAAAAATTAGAAAATTATCCTCCAAATTAACAACACCATGTCTGCTGCATCTTCAAGCAGAGTAAATAACATCAATTTTTTTTTTAATGTGTAATTGTCAGAAGCCAGTGCAAGCATATGTTTCCAATCGTGCACATACCAAAGGTAGGTTTTTTTATACGTGTCCGGATTCTCTATGCGGGGGTTGTGAGTTTTTCAGATGGGTTGATGAGTGTCCATCACAAGACAACTCAAGGGAGTCCCACATCTCAAAAGTGAAGATGTCAACTGAAGACATAGCTGATGATATGAAGATTATGGCTGAATGTATGATGCAAATGGCTGAAGATATGAAGAAAATGGCTGCAGATGTGGCAAAAATCAGAAAGTTGGGAAAAGTGATGTTTCTAGTGTTAATGTTTTATGCAGTAGCTGTTTTCCTCAAATGAATGTTGTGGTTATCTAATATGTAAGATGTACAATGTAGAATCATATTATTGCAATATATATACCAATGAGCAAATTTTCCCAACAAAACACTAGCTTCAATGAATCAGAGCAACAACTATTAATCAGAAACCAACCGAATAGCATTACTACAATTGTCAACACCAATGAATAAAAAACAAGCTTCACTGAATCAGAACAACAACAATTAGCAAAAACCAATTGAATACCATTACAGCTTCATATTTTCAGAGCCAGACTGCAATTATCAACCCACAAAAAATGCAATAAGTAAGGCTGACATGATTGGTAAGATTATGGCAGAGTATTTGTTCAAAAACATGAAGCCAAACACATGGCTTTTCAGAGTTAACAAGTTAATTTTTCAAAAACATCAAATTAAACCAAAAACACCAAATTGAGCCTGAATCTTATCTGTTCTTCCTCTTCTTCTGTGCTGCAGCTCTCAGGCTTGAAGCATGCACAAAATTTTTACCTCCTTTGGTGACCACTCTCATGGAATCTATTTCTTGAGGTTGATTTGTAGTAGCTGAGGACCTCCCTATGAACTTTTGGCTATGAAAACCAGCAGAAGGTTGGGAGACAGGAGGCTCCCTAGCAAAAGATTGCACAACATTAATTTCACTTGAAATGGTGTAAGCTGTTGACTTCTCTTGAGCAGGACCATCATCCACAGGGTTGTTAGTAAACTTAGGTCTCTTCCTTGCCTAATTAAGAACATGAAAATATGTGCAGAGAATTAAAGTCATTAAACTGAGATAATAAGAAGAAAATGATAATTCTCTTCCTTACAAGCATTTTTCTTCCTTGCTTTGTAGTTGGCAACATGCTGGAACAACCTTCTCTTTGAGTTGCATCATCTTCTTGGGTTGAAGGAGGACAGTCATGTTGTGTCATCTCCTTCTCAAACTGAGTAGATGGTTGAGCATCTACCTGTGCAGCTGCACTTTCTTTCTCAAGTTGAGGCTGTGTAGAGTCAGAGTTGAAATTTTCCTAAATAAAACATGCACATAGCAAACATTAGTTTTCAATTTACATGAAGTGAATAGCTAAGATGAAACATACAATAATTTACCTTTCTCAATCTGCATCCTAGGTGGTTGTGCCCTAAAGGATTTCTCAAACCTTTGTGCCAGCCAACTTGCCCTTGCATTGTCCACATGATACTGTCTTGCACATGTATGTGTGAGATCTATTTCTCTTATCTGAAAAGAAGCTTCATCCTTCACCTTAACAGCATTCATATGCCAGCCACACCTTTCATCCTTCTTCTTACACCTTACATATATCCTCCTTGCATCATTCTTTTCAAACTTTGTAGGCCTTCCTACCCTCACTAAATAGTTGTTAACAACATCTTTGAAGGCCTGCTTTGTACTGAATATTTAGCCCAAACTAAAAGTGGGTTCTTCTGAAGTTGATGGCCTGTCATTCTCTTCTCTAACATCATTAGAGCCTACACTGTCAAAGTCACTCCCAATGTCTGCCTGGAGCCTATCTTCATCACTTGAGGTGAAGTCATCTTCAGAAGCCCCTTCATGTGTTGTGCTAACCCATTCATCATCTTTGTCAATATTTTCTTCAAATATTATGTCATCAATTAGCTCATCATAGCTATCCTCCTCTACAGTGAAATCCTCATCTTTACTATCTGAAACTACCATCCATTCTATCTCTGTTTGCCCCAAGTCTTGAACCTCATACTCTTTATCAATTTCTGCAGCTAATGTCTCTACCATTTCATCATTAATACCACTATCTTCAAACTCTGTCACAGTGACCTCTACATGCTCTTGCACATTCCCATCAATACCACCAGCTTCCTGCTCTATGCCAATATCAACTTCATGTTGTGTTTCCATTGCAGACTCCTCAATACCCTTCAAACTTTGTTCTGTTGGTTGTGTTCCCATTGCGGCCTCATCAACCCCTTCTGTGGCCTGCTCCACAACAACATTAAGATACTGCTCTTCAGGAACATTAAAAGTCTGCTCATCCATCTCTTGTAGAGTCGGAGCAAGGTCATCAAAGACAGAGGCCACAACTTAGTCTTGAACAATCTTCACAGCCACAGCTTGCTCTTCAACAACCTTCACAGGCACAGATTGATCTTCAACAACCTTCACAGGCACAACTTGCTCTTTAACAACATTAGGAGGCATAGCTTCATCTTCAGGTTGTGTCTCCATTGCTGTGGACTCTCCAGTAACTTTCACAACCTGCTCAACAGTTCTAGAACTCCCTATTGTTTGTAAATCACCTTCTGCATCATCCAAGTATACTACCTCCCCAACAACATCATCTCCATTCAGCCTAACCACTGTTTTTTCACCCTCCAAATACATGAAGAACTCTCTCATTTTTGCAGCCCCTATTATTAGATTCCAGATATGTAACGCCCCAAACTACTCCGTTTAGCCACGTCACTTAACATACAATTTACTTACATATTTTTGTGTGCTTATTTTATTATGAGCGGAAGCTAAGGTCAAAAGCATGATATTAGCATAATAAGGTAAGACATCATAATTTTCAATGTGAATTTTTCACAATTAAAGCATGCAATCTATCATTTATATTATGTCACACAACATAGATTGAAGTAAAAGCATCTAACCTATCGGGCTCATAGGTCTTACTCAACCCGCATGTCTACCATCCTAAATTTTAACATACATAATACAGGGTTCAACAACATACTTCATACATAATAGGCTCCAAGGTCGAACGACCCACCTTTAAATTGTTTTGCATAATATCAAGTTATATACATCATAACCTATAAAAGATCAGGCTATTCTCATCCCCAATAATCATTGATCATAAGGTAAAAAGAGTGACCAATGTAATAATAATAATAATAATAATAATAATGTGAGTATTTTCAAAAGAAGAGCATGCAAAAGATAAACACAAGCTTGTGGGGTTCTCTTGTGTTCACAACGCTCCTACCCAGACCTCAACTCCTCAACCTGAAATTCATTGAATGAATGGAGTGAGTATTTAACATCATACTCAGTGGGGAACACTGTAAACAGTTATAGCTAATTGCACAAGTGAAAATATAACATATGGACTTTTCTTTACTTTGTAGAGACTAGTCTCAATCCTGTAGGGTCCAAACATCATGATGCCCCCGTTAATGAACATCTTTGGCCCTGTAGGGATGCCCGCAGACATACTACCCCCCAAGGAGGACATTAACAGGTCTATATTCGATCCCAAAGGATCTCTGCCCCGAAGGGTCTCTTTGTTGACCCTGAAGGATCTCTGTTATGCCTCGAAGGGTCTCTTTTATCTCTGGTTCGAAGACCCTTCATACTTATACAATCAAAGCACAACAATAACTATAACTTTACACGTGTTCACAGGTTAGAGTTACCCCACCTTATGAGACGCTTTCAAATCTTTCTCAATCTTGAGATACTCCTTTGCCATGCACAAGTTGTCCACCTCGAGCCCCAACACGTCACCTAGCACCTTCCAATTCTCTTTTCATTTTAGACGTCGAGTTATAAAATTAAATCATAATTTTGACCCAACTCATGCTATACTTTACTTTAAGATCTTCTAACGTATCCATATACACAATCATAGATATACCAACTCATAATATGATTTTGGACTCAAAATACTCATTAAAACTCTTTGAAGCATTTAATCGAACACATTACGTGCACTCATTTAAACCACATGCTCATGACTCAATTTAAATCCTTTAAACCCAACATTTCAAATACAAACACCTTCATCCTAGGGCTCTAACATACATGAAAATCAACCCCAAACAACCATCCCAACACCTCCAAACAATTATCAACAAAACAAGGGGAAATTATGGCAAAAATCCAAACCCTAGCAACAATGAACCATAGGAATTCGATATAACTTCACATATAGCTTCAAGGAGGTAAATAAACCATATGTTCAAGATATCAAAGCAAGAAGATCAACAAAATCGAAGAACCCTAATTTTGGGTAACAAACCCTAGGTTCGATTCAACAAGAAATGAGTGTTTAATCCCCAAGAAGAAGAGGTGTAGAGGTTACCTTAGTTGATGGATGATGGTGGTAGAATCTACTCCAAAGGATGAAGAGTTTCTTGAGAGATTTGAGAGGAAAATCGTCCAAATGGAAGAGAAGAAATGAGGAGAAAATGAATAAGTGTTGTATTTATAGGTAGAAAAATCTCCGGACCCGCGCGACCGCGCGAGGGGGCTCTCGGCCCAGGCTCCCCGCGCCCGCGCAGCCCCGCGCCTCTCGCCCGCCCCGCGGGCACGCGGCCTCCCCGCGGGCGCTCACCGCCCTGCAGGCGCGCACCTTGCTCAAAACAACCCCTAGCTTAAAATCGACTCCGGGCATTTTCAACTCCATTTAACACGACTTAGATTTTCGAAACACATTTAACATTTCAGCGAGACCCCCGATCAACTCAGCGTTAGGGTGTTCAAGGTATGGCAAAACAAAATTAAATATAAACACATTCATTCATTATCATATAACTCGACACTTTAGCATTAAAAATTCAACTGTGTTATACACTCAGTATAACATCACTGTGCTATGACGTATCGGCTCGAGTGGAACAACCTACAATAAAACAACGGCATAATACATACAAACCATCATAATTAATATTCAAACAATATTAGTTCGAAATCATTTACTAAAATTATAATTTATAATTTAGCAAAAAGGATCGGGGTATCACAAGGTATCAAACTCACAGACAACAGGCTTCAACTTTCCTTCTTCATCTTTTGCATAGAACTTCTTAGACCCCAAATACCCTATCTATTCGCATAGACCTTCTAAGTACTTAAAACACCATTTACGGGTGTCTACAAAATTAAACGCAGAAAACGTGCCCTCTAAATACTCTAATTCCCCACAATCACTAACCACCGTACCACCATGCTTTAACTTCATCATATACCAATAATCACAGGGCCCTAAAAAATATATACTAAATTTAGAGAAACAAAAATCACACACAAACTGATAGAAAATTGCAGAGAAATTGGGCGAGGAAACTTACTGTAATCTGGGTGTGGTAGCTGTACGTAATGCTTCTTTCGAATCATTGCTAACTTGCGTTTTCAGAGCTACGAGAAATTACAAGAAATTTCAGCCAATTTCTCGCAAATTCGTGACCTGGAAGATGCGACAACTTCAACAGCAAGTGCTCTTCCAATTTTCTCCAACTTCTGCAGCAAGCTTTGGGGATTTTCCGGCTAATTTGGTGTATTTCTCATGGATTTGAAGGTAGTAGATGGTAGTTTTTTTTGGGGGGGGGAATAAAAGTCGAGTTAGTTATGTTAGTTTGGGAATTTTCTGAAATTTAGGTTCCTATAACTCATGTGAGCCTCACGTGTTCACTCGCCATCAGCTGTTAAGTAGCCGTCAAAATATGTTGGGATCAAAATTGCATATGACTGTCTTATGGGGTCATTTTGGCTTAAAAAATAAAGAAATGACCAAATTCGCTTAGTTTGGGACCAAAATAAAACGGGAGCATGCTTTGTGGGACCATTTCTGTAATTTTCTCGGCTATGTTAAGAAAAAAAAAGTGGCTATGAATAGAATCACCCTTGTTTTTATTTGAGGTTGTTGGACCGAAAGTGTTATAATAATTAGGAATGTATGTGGGTATTGCATTAATGAACTATCCATTTAGTAAGCATGTTAATATATATATATATATATATATATATATATAAAGCATAAAATTTGTAAAAATTCAATTACATGCATAGTCTAATTGTATAATTGTTTGATAGATATACCTATATATTATATAGAAGATCAATGCATTTAACTAAAGTTTAATAACTTTTGTCTAAAGCATTAATGATGTTTTTACAAAGTATAAGTTCACGCCATTTGCATGTTCATTTTTAATGTTACACGCATTACTATTAATATACGATAATTATCCATAAGTTAAGTATGTCGGGCATAAGCAATTAATTTCAAGTCAAGGTCAAGGTGGGATTTTTAGAATAAATATTGGTATCCTCTCTATGTGTTTGTACATGAGTTATGTGAAATTTCAATACAAAGTCTTTTAAACTATAAAGTACCAAGTCTTTTAGGTTATAAAGTACAAAGTCTTCTGGAGTATAAAGTACGGAGTCTTTTAGACTATAAAGTACGGAGCCTAGCGGCTGATGCAATAATATATACTCCCTCCGTCCCAATAGCAAGGTCCCTCTTGGTTTTTGGGATGTCCTAATAGCAAAGTCTCATATCAAAAAAGGAAATAATTAGTGTCCTAATTAAAGTGGAAGCCACTTACTTTATATTACTTTTGATTATAATACTACTTAATAAAGTGGAACCCACTTACTTTATATTGCTTTTGATTATAATATTCCTCCTCCTTAATACTCGTGCCCAATAGCAAGGGAACCTTGCTATTAGGACAGAGGGAGTATATGTTACATGAATTAAGTCTTTTCACATGCTTTTCTGTTAAATTTATAATATAGATAACAGTCACTCCCCATTGTGTTTAAAGGAACTAACCCCAAATTTTTTATTTCCTTTCAGGCAAGAGCTCCGGCGGTGTATGAGCGGACAAGATGTGATGGTGGTGGTCAAATGGTCAAGCGTGATTAAATGAGCATATTTATTTTTACTTTATTTTTTTATTTTATTTATGTAAAAAATAACAATTTATGATTGAAACTTTCGCTGTATTTTCAATAAATGGTTTTATTAATGAAATGTACGAATAACGTGCTATTTTTCTATTAAAAGTGAAAGTGGGGCGTTACACTTTTGCAGATTTAAATTCCTAAATTCCGATTGTGTGATGACACAAACCAAACCCCCCCTTTGTGATTGGTAATTGAAAGTAAGATCACATCAGCTTTATGTAGGATCGACCCTTACTCACAACTAAATACGCTTTCTATGAGCACAAGAGAAATAAATTTATTTTGATCGCGAAACGACCGCGTGTCATCTACTAATGAAATAATTGATTTTAAATGAGTCTGAATTCTATTAGAGTGTTAAAAAACACACTCTTAATTCAATTGGAGGTCTTAAAAAACACACATTCTTAATTAATACCATAAAAATTCAAAATAATGAAAATCTTATCAATTAATGGGATAAACCTATTTTTTATATGTATAAAATAATAGGTTAAAGTTAATTGAACTAAAATATTCTTTTGAGTAAAGAGTTGCGCTTTTAAAATTATACTAACTATACTATTTTTTATTAAAAATTAAAACTAAACTAAAATTACTATATTTATATATAATTTTTTATACCCATATAATTTAGGATCTTGCATGCGCACCTCAAGCACGCGCTCAGATGACCTTAGTCATAGATAGAGAGCATGAAAAAGAGTTAAGTACGGGAAAAGTAAGGCGAAAATGGAGCTAAAGTGGTAAAATGTGGATGCTAATACATATAGCGTCGATCAAATGTCAATTCGGCCCAGCTATGATATTAAGGGGAAATTCTATGCCGCACCCACAATATGTTGGGGTTTTTTCGAATTAAACCACCGCAGGATCTATTTAGTTGTTCATTAATTTATGTTCATGCAAATCATAATTTTATGTAACATGCATGTTTATCACAGTCTAATCAAATAGCATGTAAAACAGATTCGATTCTAATAAAGCGGAAGACATAGAAAACGAATCTACTTACAAATCGACAGACGGTCTGAGGACAAGATTACAGATCTAGTCAACAATAATAATGGCACCAATTATGTCACACACGGCCACTGCACAATTCCATTCCAAGATCTTCTGTTGTATTCCCGGACTGTATCTAGATTCAGAGTGGGCTGAAATCTACTAGATATAATTGTCAAATCTGTGGATAACTTTGAGAGACAAAGAGGGGCTGATTTCTTATGATTAATATTCTTCAATTTTCGTGCCCCCCTCCTCTTATAAATAGGGAGGGGCGAAAATTTCATGTTCCAGCCCTATTGAGCTGGGCCTCTATCTCAAGTTCAATATCCAGTCCACTATCAGTCAATTGGGCTACAACAAGGATCTAGAAGAATATTAAATTGGCCCACTAATTTATTTAATATCTAATATCCAATAAACTTAGGATATAATTAAATAAATTAAGTTTTACTTTTATTCCACTAAAGAAGTAAAACTGATCTACCAATTTAATACATATTTGCGAATATGCTTTCTCATTTAGTCCAGCCATTCCCCGTGTTTAAGATATAATGTTCATTAATTAATTATGTAAGCCTCTGTCGGCTATAATTAATTAACATCTAAAACCTTGAGTAGTACCACACAAGCTTTATTCATGTACGGAATAAATTCCACCTGCAGGGTTTCAACATGAACTTGTGTTTCCTCAAAAGAACATCATCAACCTGGCGCACCAGGACACGGTGCTCATGCACACTGCTCGAGACATCATGTATACATCGTTATTACCCAAGATATCGAATTCGATCTACGAAAAGATCTCACCCATTGATAAATCAAAGTAATAAACAACGCACACATATGCTCGCCAATATCACATGAGTTCAGAACCCGAACTCTGTAGATCTTTATTCTCTCAGTAACTGGGTCAGAGACAGAGAATAGTATCCTATCGTGATCCTCCTCAATACACAATGAGTGTACTAGAATAATCAGTTAGTCAAGATAAACTAACTTATCAGATTATTCTACGGTGTATCGATGGTGTGTTCAAGACCATCTAAGCCGTGAGCTCTTTAATACAATATAAGGTTCTAATGATATGATCTTACCGTGTGACTCCCCACACCATATCATCTACAATGTAAGTATATGGAACATTGCATAGAACAATTATAGAACATAATCTAAATGCAAACAGTGACTGCAATAACTTTCATTTCATATCATCATATCATCAGTAAAATATACAAAGACAAGTCTTCTAGTATACAAAACCAACACAATAGACCTAATGTGACACTTCCATGTATCACAATAGATCTATTGTGATACATGAAAGTGTCACATTAGGTCTATTGTGGCACACGACGCATTACATGTGGGTGCCGTATAGAATTTCCCGAAATTAAGTATGCATGCTTGTGCAGAACGCAATAAATCCTCTCTAACTTGGGGAAATCATTGTCGGTGCCTAATCTGCCACCATAGATCTAATGGGACATTTTCATCTATCATAATAGATTTAGTGAAATATTTTTAAGTGTCTCATTAGATCTATTGTGGCAAATGGGATACTATCATAAGGGGTATACTCTTTCAAAATATATGTTTTTTTTATATATTTTTAGTTTGTGTTAAAATATTCATAGTTTAATATATTTTCATATTCTCACTCTTTCAATTCTAATTAATTTTACATTTATTAGAGATTTGCATTTATTAGGGAAATATATATATATATATATATATATATAATATGATTTGATTTGGACTAGAGAAATAGGGATATATTTATTAAAATTATTACATCTTAATTTTGTTGAAACTCTAAAACAACCTGTATTTTGAAACGATGAAGTGTTTTTTTTGTTCAAACTTAATTTGGTACCTAGGATTGCGATGCTTAACTGTTGCACCTACGAATCTCTCTCTCTCTCTCTCTCTCTCTCTCTCTCTCTCTCACTCATGTGTTGTGTGCATATATTTGGCACCAACTATTCCTAAAATTTCGCATTCATTGCTCTCTATACAATAAAACCTCTGTACAACGATATTGTTGGGACCAGAGAAAAATATTATTATAGGGAGGTTATTCTTATATAGAATTTATATATAAAAATTATTATTTTTAAAAAAAATTAATATATATTATACAACACTTGGAAATGTCCATTTATATTTAAAAACATGAATTTAAAAGGTATATAAGATTCATTCATGTGTTCTAACCAAAAAATACATCATATAGGAATCACGCAAGATGTGCATGGTGATAATCCAGAAAATGATAGTGTAAAAATAGAAAAAATATTGTGTCAACAAGCTTCACATATGTTGGACAAGCTGGAAATATTTTAGATTCAACAAGAAAGTGATCTTGTTGACTAATTACTTCGAATGTGCAAGTTAAAGGGTGTGATATTAACCCAAAAAATTAAAGCACGGCCACAATTAACTTTAGATAAGTATTTCATACAATCTTAAGTTTAATGTAACATATGTAGTTAAAATAGTTCTAGACATTTTATACAAATATTTAAATATATATATATATATATGAAATTTAATGTCACTTTATTACTATATAAAGGTAAATTTCTTAAGAATAGTCCTAAAAAAATACTGGAATATTACAATGTAGAAGTTATTCTTATTTATAACTGGTCCCGAGTTGGGACCATAATTTTTTATTATTATAAGAAGGTTATTCTTATATAGAGTATTATTATATAGAGGTTTTACTGTATGTATGTATATCCCAAAATTAAACTGATTTGGTAGAAATTTAACCTAATTTGGTTTCAAATTTCCCACGAACATGCATCTATATATATCTACTCACTAAATCATCAAATTACAACTACTAAATCAAAAGAAAGCCATTTTTTTATTTAGTTTAATTTTCTGTCGAGCTCGAGTTCGATCAAGAAGATACTATGCTCGTTTACACCCCTAAAGGCGGGGAATTTTTTTATTTAGTTTAATTTTACAATATTGTTTATGAGCGTTCACCACATCTAATTAGCATTGATAATTATTTTTAATGTTTAATTTTAATTTTCAATTAATAATTCATTATTATGGTTGATTATTTCATAATTAAATTCTTGTAAAATGTAAAGTAAAAAATCCAGGAAAAAATTATACTTTCATACCTACATTTTGAACTTTCACTACAAAAAATTCACATTTTAGCGATGGAAGCGCGCCAAGCCAAGCCCAAAATATTAAAAATAATATATAAAATAATATAAAATTTTAAAAATCGTAAAGTAAAACTAATAAAAATATAATAAAAATTTATACTCATAATTAATTAGTAATTGAAAAATAAAAAATATATATAATATTAAAAATGTAAAATAAATAAAACATTAATAATATTAAACAAGTTAATTTCAAATTCATAATTAATTAGTAATTAAAAAATTAATAATATTAAAAAATTTAAAAATCATAAAGTAAAATAAATAAAAATATTAAAAAAATTATATTCGTAATTAATTAGTAATTGAAAAATATATAATATTAAAAAATAATATATAATATTAAAAAATAATATATATTATTAAAACATTAAAAATGAAATAAATTGTAAAATGTAAAATAAATAAAAAATCAATAATATTAAAAAGATTGATTTCAAATTTGTAATTATATACTAATTAAAAAAATTAATAACATTAAAAAAAATAAAAATTATTATGTAAAATAAATAAAAAATTAAAAAAAATTATATTTGTAATTAATTAGTAATTGCAAAAAAAAATTGTAATTAATTAGTAATTTATATTTTTATAAATATTATAAAAAAATATGTCGTTAACATAAAAAAATTAAAAATTAAAATTAAAATACGACGTGTGTTCTTTGTTAAGTTTGAGACAAAAAAATCCGTCATTAAATATCTTAATCTTAATCCATTGTTAATGTGTCTGTATTTTAAAACGAATTATAATTCGTTGTTAAATCGCGTTTTTATTGTAGTATTTTTTTAAATAACCCAATTAAAAAAATAATAATAAAAAGTACTCCTATTTACAAATCTAACATTTAATCAATTTTTCGGCTCAAAAATCGTTCATAGCTGATTACATTTTAGGATTTCAATTTCGCTGAAAATTTCACTTTTGGTCCCATATTATTGATTTTGGTCCCAAAATTAGCGACCGTTACCCCATTTATTTTTTCCGTCTAAATTATGGGACCAAAATTGATAATCCAAGTCCTATGGGACCAGATTTAATAATAATTTCTTGAATATGACCAAATGTGATAGGATTGGAACCAAAATCGGACTCCTCCATTTCCTATGGGACAAAAATCAAAATTTTCTCTTCGTGCTAAATGATTTATATCATTAATATAACGCAGCTCTTGTCAATTTTGTTTGCCCTTTATTCTGGCAAAATTAATTAAATTCAAGTATTTAAATTCAATATTTCAAAGAAAATTTTTAATATTTTTTTAAAAAAATTGTATTATAATATTCAAAGCTATGCTCAACTTGACATGTAAAATAATAGAGCAAACTAGTATACAAAATATCAAATTATTCCAACTTGACTTGTGTTCAACCCCATAGGCCATAGGTAATCAAAGTATGAAACAAGCTGACATAATTTTCAAAATTTAAACAATTGTATACTTGGTTCAATTTACAACTCTATCTATACTCGACATTAATGCGCTAAATAATATTATAGGTTAATTTGTTATTTGTTCATGACAAAATGTGGCATTCGTACTTCGTATACATCTATAGTAACTAATCAACATAACTCCAAAGTTAGTTTTAAGAAAAAAACATCATATAGTTTAGAATGACTACTTCACAGTTTCTTAGACAATTCTCATCAACAATCCTAACCAATCGATTATTATTAGAAGACAAAAAATTGGAAAAAACTTAATGTTAAATTCATTAATTGATCTCAATCGATTGGGAGACGGATCGGCAAAACAATCTGCTTTTTAATTGATCTCTCTTTTCAATATATACACTCTCCGCATGGCGTTATTTGATTTGTATTTTTTTCATTGTCTATAAACCGAGCCTAATATTAACATACTTTGAATCACACTAAAAAATAATCTAGTCTAACTTATTTTCACTTATTATTGAGTGTATAGTTTAATTTAAGAGTATATTATTATTATTATTATTATTATTATTATTATTATTATTGTAATTAATAATTTAAAATATAAAATAATTTTGAACTTTGAAAGATATAATAAAAAAAATTATATATAATAGATGATTAAAAATAATAAAATAAAACAAATTATTTTGGATTGGAGAGATTGTTGATGAACTTGAAAGATTGTGAATTTGAATTGTTGACTTGATCGTGCATATGATGGAGGAGAGAAAAATGATTATTTTATTAATAGATTGGATTGTGGTACATTTTTTATGGATAGTCTAATATCAACTTAAGTTTTGTCTAATTAAAAGCATAGGACGCAAGCAAATGGTAGAAACTATACCAATTTAATTTCAGTATTTCACCAAACATAACATTTACATCACAGATGTAATGGCACACAAATTCTCAACAGAGAATATGATGCCATTCCAAAACTCAACCATCTCTGCTCAAACAAAGGTCCACTTTCAAAGCTAACTTCAATGCAAGTATAATCCATGGCCCATAGCCAGACAAGAAATCAACTAACCAAGAATAATGAACAAAAAAATATTACTCATTAAGCACCAGGGAAAGCAATCAAGACTGACTGACGTACAAGTTACAAAATCATTTATGAAACTGAATCCTCACAATTCTTGATGCAAAATGCAAAAATGTGACCGTGAGTAAAATAACTCTTACAGCAATTCTAGTCTGTTAGTTTCAGTACACCTTCAAAACGCAATTCAAGACCTCCTTGCTCTTAAAAGCATTCATTTTGAGAGAAACCATCCTTGACCACAACTAAAACCAGAAACCTTTTTTGTATATAGTTTCGTGTCCACTATTTACAACCAATAACAGCCTTAATCTTGTAGAAATTACTGTCAATATTAGGAACCCCAGATCAAGAATCACCATCTTCTGTCATTTTCCTCATTGATTTCAAAACCCAAACCTCTGCCTCCTCTAGATGTCGACCTAAAAACTGATGACAACGAACCGCTCCTCCGACTAATTCTAGACGTGGAAGCTCCTCCAGCTCTCCCAAAGCAAGAGAAGAAACTATTCAATAGTCTCCTAAATCCTCCCCTATCCCTCGGAATGCTACCTCTAGAACCCCACGAAACCCTCCTCGGCACCCCATTGTTACTGAATCCACCATCCATCTCCGTGTACACAACTGGCAACTCTCTCTCCCCCCCTCTCCTCCCTCCCGAAAAGCGCCCGACAGCGAAACCACCTCCAGGCAATCGCCATATTGTCAATCCAACCGTCTCATCATCAGCTCCCACCTCATTCCCTCCTCTATTCGCTTCACTCACATCCCGACTGCAGCCACCACTCTCATTATCACTCATCAGCTCGTGTCTACACACGGGGCAGGAATTCCTCAACGAAAGCCACGGCAAAATGCAATCTTGATGGTATAAATGTTTGCAGGGCATTTCGCGCGCTTCATTCCCCAACTCAAACGCCTCCTTACAAACCGCGCAGTGGGATTCCACAGATACATGATCACCAATTATCTCGATCGTCGGCATTGACTCGATGGCCGCCTTCGACGCAGGCGGATTACTATCAATCCTTCCAATCCCATTCGCCTCAATCTGCGATAGCTGATCCAGCAACCTATCGAAACCCGACCCGAGTAAAAACTCCGACATAGTGGCCGGTAACGGCCGCAAACCCAACCCCGCTCCGTCGTCATAATACAACTCAAACCCTCCTCCAGCGGCGGCTCCGCCTCCGCCTCCGCCACCAACTCCACCTCCACCGTCGTTTGTCCCACGGAGAAGGATAACAGGATTAAACGGCGATCGATCACCCCCATTTCTACGGCTCCTTCGCAGCCTCGGGCTCGATCCAGAGCCGGAGCCCGGGCCCGAAACAGGGCATGGGTCGGGTGTCCGCATCATGTGCATAGCGGCGGACGGGAAACGGAGGCGTATGGAGTCGGAGAGTGAAGATGGGGTCGGATTCTCAACCTCTTCGAGGAATCCGGTGTTGCAATCGGGGCAATCGATGGAGTCCGGGTTCCAAACCCTAACGAAATGGTTGCAGCTGTGACACCAGTACGTCGAAGACATGGAAATTTAAATTCTTCCACAGATTACACGAGATAACCAAGAAATGAATGAATCCGATTTTGGATCTGAGAAAATTTTGAAAAATTGGGAGAAAAGTGTGTGTTGTGTGTGAGCGAGAGCCAGAGAGAGAGAATATGCTTTGCTAGTTTGGGTAACGAGAAAATTAGGGCTAATATTAGTGGCGGTTAAAAGTGGAAATAACGCTCTCTGCAGGGGTAGAATTGGAAATGCGAGTGGGAGACGACTGAGATGTGGCTTGCATTAAACGCTAGAAATAACTGTTGACCGACGGCGTTGGAATGGGACGTTAGTCGGTTTCAACTGTTTCTCATGTGAATTGTGAAATACAAACACATTTGGATTGGACGGCATAAAAAATGAAAATTAAAATAAAATAATAATTATGTTGTCCATTATTTCATTTTCAAAGCACAACTTTCATTTTCCTTTTTCGGAAAGTTAAGAATTAAGATACTCGCTCCCTAGTCTATAATATTTGATATTTTAGACTTTTATACTAGAATTAAGAAATTCTACTTTTCATTTAGAAAATACTCACTCCTATAAAGTATATTATAAAATCGACTTTTGAGTAAGACTGTTTATTATAAAATTAAATTTAATATTTTTCGGAATGTGTTTGGAAAGGGAGGAGAATGAGAAATTGAAACAATCATGCATGAATGAATTAATGAGATGAGAGAGAAAACAAGTTCAATAATCTAAAATATCAAGTAAATAAAAAAAAATGAAAATCCTAAAATATCAAATATTAGAGATCAGAGGAAGTAATAAATAAGTAAGTTCTTCTCTTAAAGTTTCAACTTAGTTACTTAATTTCGTAGCATTTTTTTTTATTTCGTAGTATTTATTTGTTATTTTTTAGATTGATTTGTATCAAAATTGGCGGTTGGAAGCATCCGCTAAATGAGAACATTGGACTAACGGGAAATAAAATGGAATAGCAAGTTTCTATTTTTTTCGGGGTGGTCTCCTGTGAGACGGTCTAACGGGTTGCTTTTGTTAGACGGATCATAACCCGATCCGCTATCCTACCCATCTTTTCTATACTGTTTCATATCTGGTGACACTTCAGTTCGTAGTATGTGACACTTCAGTTCATAATTGGTGATACCTAACTTCATATCTGGTGACACTTCATTGTTATTTGCTTTTGTAATTCAACGTGATAGTTTGTTGTACATGCTCATTATGTTAATGATACTTCATCTTACAATTGATAGGGCTTCACACAATAGTTAAAGATATTACTAAAAAAATATTAAAATTTATTTAAGACTTATGCTACTTCATATCTGGTGACACTTCAGTTCATGATTGGTGATACCTAACTTCATATCTGGTGACACTTCATTGTTATTTGTTTT
The DNA here is from genome assembly GCA_026008535.1 of Perilla frutescens. Classification (NCBI taxonomy): domain Eukaryota; kingdom Viridiplantae; phylum Streptophyta; class Magnoliopsida; order Lamiales; family Lamiaceae; genus Perilla; species Perilla frutescens. The sequence continues at coordinate 29,815,387 of BRKX01000017.1, read as the reverse complement.
AATAATTCAACGTGATAGCTCGTTGTACATGCTCCTTATATTAATAATACTTTACGTGACAATTGATAGGGCTTCACACAATAGTTAAAAATATTACCAAAGAATATTAAAATTGCTTCACATAATAGTTAAAAATATTACTAAAAAAATAGTAAAATTTGTTAAGACTTATACTGATTCATATCTGGTGACATTTCAGTTCATAGTATATGACACTTCAGTTCATGATTGGTGATACCTAGCTTCATATTTGGTGACACTTCATTATTATTTGCTTTAATAATTCAACGTGATAGTTCTTTTTACATGCTCCTCATGTTAATGATACTTCACGTTACAATTTATAGGGCTTCACACCATAGTCATATATATATTACTAAAAAAATATTAAAATTTGTTAAGATTTATACTGCTTCATATCTGGTGACACTTCAGTTCATAGTATGTGACACTTCAGTTCTTGATCGGTGATACCTAGCTTCATACCCAGTGACACTTCATTGTTATTTGCTTTAATAATTCAAATTGATAGTTCATTATACATGCTCGTTATGTTAGTGATACTCCACATTACAATTAGTAGCTCTGCATTAGTATAAATACCATGAATACTCCAACAGTTTTGCTACTTCATATATTTTTCCTACTGAGAAAAGCCCATTGATGAGACTTGTGAATGTTACCACATTTGGTTTGAAGCCACGCTTGAAGAAGCTGCCTAAGATTGAAAATCCAAAATCAGCTCGATTGAGACGGCAGAAGCAATTTCTCACAATGCTCAAGGTGTACTCATTCACAGGAGTCTTCATTTGAAGCATTTTGTCGAACAAGTGAAAGGCAATAGAGTATTGTTTGATCTTGACCACAGCACTCAGCAATTTTGTGAAATCAACAATAGAGGGTCGCGGCTGAATTCTCAACATTTCGCGAAATAGAGCAACAACATCATCGGGCTCACGTATACAACCGAAATCAAACCTGGGTTTGCCGGAAAATTGCCTAATTTGGAGACTCGCATTATCAAAATTGAAGCTGGATATAAAAAATGGGTCGTAATGTAAAGATGCAGCAGCAAAAGCAGATGACTTTAAGAAGCATTAGAAAGAATTCTTCTGCAAATCATGGCAGCGTGATTCTTCATTCTTCAATCTTTAGTGAATATTTGGAGATTTTCTCCAAATGTCAAATGACTTCTTGTCTTTAACCACCAGGATCACTTCTAATTCAGAATACGGGAGCGAAAAGTCAACTATTTATGCTCTTAGAGTCCAATTTGTTGTATCCCCCACCACCATATCAAATTCATATATTCAAATTCATTACAAACAACATGAAATGAGAGAAAGAGAGATTGCAGAGAAAATTGTGGCCTTAGAGATCGAAAAACTTACAATTCCGAGTGACAGTGGCAACATTTCAGTGGCAGAGGTGGTGGAGGAGTTGCAGAGGCGGCGGTGGAGCAATTTGGAAAATCATCATTGGAGGTGGAGCGATTTGGGAAATCAACGTTGGAGCGTTTTAGTGGCGGAGGTGGTGGCGGAGTTGCAGAGACAGCGGTGAAAGTTGTAATGGTGGTGGCGAGTAGGGTTACAGTGGCGGAGGTGGAGCGATTTGAGAACTAGTTGTTGGAGGTGATTTGGCGAAAATAAGCTTTGGGGAAGGAGGTGGATTTCATAGTTAAATGGATCGGATTCGGGTCGGATTTTAAGATCCGTCTAACGGTTTATGAACCGTTAAACGGTCTAATACAAGTCTTTGTCCTCTTGACCAAAATATATTTGGTTGGTTCTTTCGATAATTTTATGAATATATTTGATGTTTTATAATTATAATTTAATTCATAATGTTTGAAGATTTTTAACCAAAATAATTCAATAAAAAAATAATTATAATTTAATTTTCAATAGTTGGGTATTTAAATAAAAATAATCCAATATTTAATAGTAATTTAATTCCCAACATTTAAATATTTTAACATAAATGACCCAACATTTTCGATGCAAAAACTATTTTGGTTATTTTTCTTGGCAAAAAAATGTCAGTCTATTATATAGTTTATCTAGCTTACTCAAAAGTAAATGTGATCAAAATCGACCGAAATAGTATTTATATTGAAAATGTATGATCCTTTATGTTAAAATATCCAAACATTGGTAATTAAATTCTAATTATTAAACATTGGGTTGACCTGTTAAAATACTTAAATGTTGGGAATTAAACTGTAATTATTAAAATGTTATATTATTTTTGTTAAAATCTTCAAATGTTGAAAATTAAATTAATGTAATAAGCCAAATTAATGTAATATGCCCTAACTTGTCATACATTATAATTTATTTACTAAATTTGTTAATAGATTTTCTTCCATTCTTTTTTTAATGACAATGGAATCCACAACTACTATCCGATGGTACATTTTGAATAAATTTTATTTTTATGAAATAACTTATAAACCAAACAGAAGAAACAAACCACACGTAAAAAATCTTATGATTTTGATAATATGGAATTAAACCTCATGTTGGAGATGCAATGATTTAAATACTAATTTCGGTTGTTGCAAATTATTATTATTATTATTATTATTATTATTATTATTATTATTATTATTATTATTATTATTATTATTATTATTATACCCATGCGATGCACGAGATTTTTAATATAAGTATTATATCTTTGTATTTTATAGATAACTAATACTTTAGTTAATAAGTTATTATCATTTTTTACTGAGGCACTCTCCTACACATAAGATGTATGGGCCTGGGTCAGTCTGATGAGTCCAAATCCAATTAAAAATAACAGTAACTAGAAAAAAGTCAACCATGTCAGGCGCATGGACCCCACGTGTGACTTGGGTACACACGCCAATTATATATATTTTTTTATTTTTTATTTTTTTGCTATTTTTCTTTTTTTTTTTGCCCCCCCTAAATTATATATCCCAAAATACAATTAATGAACCCTAAAATTAAAATGAATTAATTTATTATTTTTTTGAAATAAATATAAATATATACCCTAAAATTGATTTAATGAACCCTAAAATTAAAATAAATGAATTTAACTCTTTTTGAAATTCAATAACTCGCGCAATGCACTTGTTCGACGCTAACGCGTGGACTCATGCATTGCTCTGGGTAATTAATTTAATTTTATCAAAACAAATATAAACAACAATTGAAAAAAAAACTTAATTTTGAAATAAATATATGCCCGAAAATGGAATTAAAGAACCCTAAAATAAAATTGAATGAATTTATTTTTTTTAAAATAAATATAACCCATAATTGAGATTAATAAACCTAAAAAAAAAATATGAACTCCAAATATCACAACATAAATGCCTAAAAATTCTAAAAAATACTAAAAAAAAAAACTCTAAATAAACCTTTAAAAAAAACCTAAACTCCTAAATTTTAAACATTAATTAGAATGAAAAAAATCACAATTTGAACTAAATAAACTCATATAAGACAAGTAGCAGATCAGTTACCTTTTAATGATATAAGTGATACTTTTTGAATTTTGAATGATACTTTTTAGTGTTATAATTGATACTGTTTTTTAACTTTTTTTTTTGTCGGTCAACGCGGGTGTTGAGCCCGACCCGTCTGATGTATGGGCTTTATTAGGTCTAGGGTGATGTATAGGAGACTTGACTTTTTTATTTGTTCAATTATCATTTTTTTTATGTAAGACCATATAATTATTATTTCGAATCTAAAAAATTAAGTTGACAGTCGTTAAAAGAAATAATTATTTGATTACATATATATACATATGTATATACATACATATTATATTAAAATATAATATAATTCAAATACTTGTATAAATAATTAAGAAACTACTACAATCAAAATATTATATTATAAGTTATGCAACACTTATTAATTGTATACAACGTTCGTAGCAACATTTGTTACACTATTATAATCTTTACAAATAAAAACTTTCAATTCAACACAACTTGTGACTCGTGAAACAGTTACGTATATATGATTATGACTAAAAACTTCTAAACTATATACGTGAATAAATATTATAATAATAACTTATATTTCATTTTAAATATTTTTAAGTTTGTATATTTATATAGATTTGTTTAATTTAACTCTTAAGAAAATGATAATTATGTTTTATGTAAAATAAATGTAGTCAAAATAAGGTTAATAAATATACGTTGAAACATAAAAATTCAATTTAAGAAACTGTAATAATGCAATTTATGTATATTATTTATATTTGCATTAAAATACGGTTGATTACACTTTAGTATCCAACGTTGAGCACATTTATACTTGTGTTCGAAAATTTCAAAATCTACATACTGATACCGTATAATTTTACAGATTAACGTTTATAGTGCTAAAGCAATTTCATGGGCTGACAAATATTAATATGCACCGCTAAAAATTGTGAAGAGCAACATCATCCAATATTTGTATAAATGAAGTAAGCTAAATAATGAGTTTGAAAGATTTTCGACAGTACACGCCAACATTTGCAAGACCGAAAAATTACTCTAGTTCTATAAGTGTTAATTTGTGCAAACAATATATATTAATGTGTGATTTTTAAAAGTTTGGGACAAAAGAATAAAAATTCAAATTTTTGGGTACTAAAATGTAATGAACCCTATAAAATAGGTTAAATATGATTATATCCATTAACACTGGACTATACTTTCTAAAAAATAATATAATAGACCATATGAATTTATAAATATCAATCTCTATTTTATTTAGTTATTAATTTAATTAGAATGTTAAATTGTTAACTAATTCATGTTCAATGTAATTAACAAATATTATAAATGTTATATCTACATTTGAAGTATAATAAAACATGCTATTGATTATGATATTTTACGAAATAATTCACTTGATTATGTTATTTAATGTATTTAATCAATCACGGCTTAATATGCGAAAACTCACATATTTATTTATTCATGCAAATAGATTTTGAATGTTTTTTATATAAGGAAATATGTTATTGAATAAATATAGCATAAATGAATTCCAAAATAAAAATGTGTAACATATGTGTGTGTGTGTGTGTGTGTGTGTGTGAGTGAGAGAGAGAGAGAGAGAGAGAGAGAGAGAGAGAGAGAGAGAAAGGCGTAAATAATTTTTTATTTATAAAAATCGTAGATGATTTGATGTTTTAGGGAGAGAACTCTATTTTATAATATAGATAGATAGATATTAGATTTCTGCCCGTGCAATGCACGAGTTCATTCATGGTTTCAAACTCAATTATTACATGTTTAACATAAGTGTCACACCGTCATATTTATAGATAATTAATATTTACTTAATAAGTTCATACCATTTTTTATTTGTCCAGTTATTTTTTTTATATCAGATAATTATAATTTCGAATCTAAAAATAATTAAATTGACAATCTATAAAAGAAATAATTGATTGACTACACACACATACATATGCATATAAGTGCATATTATATTATAATATATTTCAAATAATTAATAAACTAGTACAATCAAAATATTATATTATAAAGTATGCAACAAGCACTTGTTTGTAGTTTGTATATAATGTTTGTAGTTATGTTTGTTAAATTATTATCATCTTTACAAGTAAAAACTTTCAAACCAGCACGACTTGTGACTTGTGAAACAAATGTACAGTTGATCGAGATTAAAAACATATGAAAAATATATGTAAATAAAGATTATAACAATAACTTATATTTCATTTTAAATATTTTTAGGATAGTACATTTATATAGATTTGTTAGATTTAACTCTTAAGAAATTGATAATTATGTTGTATGTAAAATAATGTTAATAAATATATATTGCAACATAAAAATTTCAATTTAAGAAACTATAATAATACAGGCTACATATCTTCATTATATATCTATCTTCACTTTATTGCATTAAATATGATTGATTACACTTTGGTACTCAACGTTGAGCCAGGGGCCGTGTTAAATATTTACGGGCCTCCGTACTAATTATAAAAATTAGGACTCTATTATTGAAAAAATATATTTAACTTTAATTTTAGTAATAAATTTTTAAATATTAGCATATTACAATTATATTTTGGCATAAAAAAATTCAAAATATTTTATTAATATTGTTAATAACATTCAGATACAACCTCAAATTAATATAAACAAAGAAAGAGTGTTGTCATCTGCCTTCTGATCAAATAAAGAGAAATATAAGGATTATATATATATATATATATATATATATTTTTAAATATATACGTGAACTTAAAAACAAGCTCCTATAACTGGAGAAGCCGTGTGCTGGTGCTCACTTTGAGCACCCACATAGACGGGCCTACGTTGAGCACTTTTACACTTGCGTTTCAAAATTTCAAAATTTACATATTGATGAAACCGAACATTTACACAAATTAACCCTTATAGCTAAAACAATTTTGCGGTCTTACAAATATAAACATGAACTACTGAATATTGTGAAAAGCAGTAACAACATCCAATATTTGTACAACTGGAATAAGCTTTTGAAAGATTTTTAGTAGTCTAAGTCAACATTTATGAGATCGAAAAATTGTTCTAATTCTATAAGTGTTATTTATGCAAACATCAAGTGTTAATATTTTTTTTAAACTTTGGGATAAGAGTGTATCGGGTACTAAAGTGTAATGAACCTTATAAAATATGCTAACTATGATTGCATATCTAATAGCGTTAAGACTATACTTTCTAAAAAATTAATATAATAGACTATATGAATTTATAATTATCAATCTTTATTTGATTTAGTTATTTATTTAATTAGAATGCTAAATTGTTAACTATTTCATATTTAATATAATTAAAAAATATAATAAATGTTATATCTGTGTATAAAGTATAATAAAACATGCTACCGATTATGATGTTTTATCAAATAATTCACTTGATTTTTTTATTTAATGTATTTAATATATATTGATAATCATTTGACATAATAAAATCTACTAAACATTATCAATTACTTTTTAATATGTGAAAACTTACATATTTAGTCATTCGTACAAATAGATTTTGAATGTCATATATATAATGAAATATGTTATTGAATATATAGCACATATTAATTATATAATAAAAATGTGCGTGTGAAAGAGAGAGGTGTTAAAGAGAAAGAGAGAAGATGGTGAGATATTAAAATAATAAAAAATATACTGTAGATGATTTAGTGGAGGGAGTCAAAAATTTTGTTATATAGATAGATAAGGGAAACTCATAGTCATTGTCTAATGATGCACTCTATGTAACACATCTCTCGTGTACAATAGTATATAAAATAACAAAAGACCCGAAATAATTTTTTAAAAATCAAATGTGACATATAAGACTTATAAAATGTCAGTAGGAATTTATAATTTTGACTTCAAATTAAATTACTCCACTCCACCGATAACCACCCAAATATATCGTGTGATAATATATATAAATTAAATAATATTTCTTAATTATTATATCGTCAGATCGATATTGCATATTTATATGATAAATGTTGGATCGTTACTTATAATACAACGCTAGGCTTTCATGTGCGTTCTTGTCTATTAATTAAAAATGGTGCACTATTTTATTAAAATAATAGTGGTTAATTAATTAATATATGTATTGATGGAAAATAGGATTTAATAAAGTGAGTATGATTCATTTTATCCGATTTTTCGTGACCGGGATATTTAATTTTGGAGGAATTAAATACCGTACGATTGCTCTATGTCGTGAGTAGATAATCGTAGTATTTTTATTTGCTCAAATCCGATTTTCGGTGAGTGAGAAATAAATGGTTAAAGTTGGTCACACGATTGGGCATTTATGGTGTGTGGGATAATGTGTTTAAGACACATTAAATAATCCCACATTGATTTCTTAATCAAATTAAGAAGTGTATTTAAGTGTATTAACACTTAAGTGGAATAATCAAGTGCACAAGGATGTGGGCCATGAGCCCACACGCGCGCGCCCGCCCGTGCCCGGTGCCCTTGCCCTTGCCCGGTTCGTCTCGTCCTCGGACTTGGATCTTGGCAATTGGACTTTGGGTGGACTTTGGGCGTACGTGGGCTTCCGGGGCTTAGCCGTATCAGTTTTACGGTACCAAAACAGTCGGGTCGTGGAATGGCTCTACATTATCTAGTTCGCCGGAGCCTTGCCGGACTTGTGGTGCTACTGCCGGAAGGACGAAGCCGTTTCATCTTTGAAAGACAACCGCCGAACCGTGAGCACTAGCCGGGGCGTATTTGTCTTGCGGAGAGAGGTCCCATCGACTCGGCTTGCCGGAACCAGAATCTGCACATCGGTTCTTTACTTTATTTCATTTCAGTTAAATTTTGTAATTGTTTGTTCCTCTACAATCCTACCTTTCTGTACTTCTATTGTAATTCCAGTGAGGTGTAAAACGAGACATCAATCGCAAGACAAATACCTAAGACTAAATTAATCAACTACCTTTGCTGGAATGGCGTCTTCATCCAACACCGTTGCTCCAAGTGCTCCAAGGACCATTCTCCATGGCCAAGCCGAGAAGCCAGAAAAGTTCTCCGGGTTGGACTTCAAGAGGTGGCAGCAGAAGATGCTCTTCTACCTAACCACACTCGGAGTTGCTGGATACCTCAAGGAGGAGGCTCCTGTGGTCGAAGAAAATGAGCCAGACGTCAACAAACGAACGGCGTACGATCAATGGATCAATGGCGATTTTCTTTGTAAAAATTATGTACTTAATGGCTTAGTAGATAGTTTATATTCTGTATACGGAAATGTAACTAGTGCTAAGGAACTGTGGGAAGCTCTAGAAAAGAAGTACAAAACTGAGGATACCGGAACTAAGAAGTTCGTGGTTGGCAAAATTCCTCGACTATAAAATGGCGGACACCCGGTCAGTAATGGACCAAGTGCAAGAGCTTCAGCTCATTGTGCACGACGTTCATGCTGAAGGGATGGTCCTTCCCGACTCTTTCACCGTTGCTGCGGTGATTGAGAAGTTGCCACCGTGTTGGAAGGATTTCAAGAGCTATCTCAAACACAAACGAAAGGAGATGACTCTTGAAGATCTTGTGGTTAAGCTTCGAATTGAAGCCGATAACCGAAAGGCGGATCCAAGACCACGAGTCCCGATCGAGGCCAAGGCTAATTTGATGGAACGTGGTGGACCATCAAATAGCAACAAAAGGAAGCGCCTGGGTCAAGTTGACAAAGGGAAGAAGCTAATGACGAAGTTCAATGGCAATTGCTTCAATTGTGACAAGCCGGGGCACATGTCCAAACATTGCACGGCTCCAAAGAAGAAACGTACTAACTATGGTGCGCATTTGGCGGAACATAACAACAAAGGCAAAGGCAAGACCCGACAAGATGATTGGGATGACGATGATTTGGCTGCCGTTGTGTTCGAGGCCAATCACGTGGACAACTCGAGAGAGTGGTTCGTCGACACCGGGGCTACTTGTCACGTTTGCTCGGACAAGAGCTCGTTTGCTACCTACAAAGATGTTGAAGGTAGAAATTTGCACATGGGGAACCAAGCCTCGTCTGAAGTGGTTGGTGTGGGCAACGTGGTTTTGAAGCTGACTTCAGGCCAAGAGCTGACTTTGAAGGATGTGCTGCATGTTCCGGACATCCGCAAGAATCTGGTTTCAGGCTCACTGTTAGTCAATCATGGCTTTAGACTAGTGTTTGAGTCTGAAAATTTTATTTTGAGCAAGTACGGAAGGTTCCTTGGTCGGGGCTATCTCGCCAATGGACTTTTCAAAATGAATGTAATGGCGATGCGCCGTGTGGCAAAAGAAAATGCTAATAAAATTGCTTCTTCTGTTTACTTGCTTGTTGAGTGCTCGGATTTATGGCATTGTAGATTAGGACACGTTAATCTAAATGCTATAAAACGCTTAGTAAATTTAGATTTGCTAAAAAGTGAACCAATTTAATACACAAAACAAATGTGAAGTTTGTGTTGAAGCTAAATTGGCTAAGTTACCATTTCAATCGGTTGAACGGAGCACTAAACCTCTAGAGTTAATTCACACAGACGTGTGTGATTTAAAGTTTGTGCAAACTAGAGGCGGTAAAAAGTACTTTATTACTTTTATTGACGATTGCACAAAATATTGTTATCTTTGTCTTTTAAGAAGTAAAGATGAGGCGATTGAAGCTTTTAAGAACTTCAAAAATGAAGCTGAAAATCAACTAAGCGGTCGAATTAAAGCAATTCGAAGTGATAGAGGTGGAGAGTATGTTGCCCCGTTTGAAGAGTTATGCGCAGAGGCGGGTATAATTCATCAAACTACAGCACCGTATTCACCACAGTCTAATGGTGTTGCTGAACGCAAAAACCGAACTCTTAAGGAGATGATGAGTGCTTTGTTGATAAGTTTGGGATTACCACAGAACTTGTGGGGGGAAGCTGTGTTGACAGCCAACTATATCCTGAACAAAATTCCACTTAAGGGTAAGAATGTGACGCCTTACGAGTTGTGGAAAGGACGCATGCCGTCTTATAAATACCTCAAAGTGTGGGGGTGTTTGGCTAAGGTTGAAGTGCCACTTCCTAAACAAGTTAGAATCGGCCCTAAAACGGTTGATTGTATCTTTGTCGGGTATGCACTTAACAGTAGTGCATATCGTTTCCTTATTCATAAATCGGAGATTCCCGAGTTGACTGAAGGGACGATGATGGAGTCGAGGAATGCTATATTCTTCGAGAATGTCTATCCTTGTAAGAATAAGGATAGGACAGAAGGTAGTTCTGAGAAACGAACCTCTGAAGCTACTACTAGTTCTGATCCTGTGGATGAAGAACCGAGACGTAGTAAGCGAGCTAGGACGGCTAAGACCTTTGGTCCGGATTTCATCACCTATATGCTAGATGATGAGCCAAAGTCTTTGAAAGAAGCTCTATCTAGTCCAGATGCTGCGTTCTGGAAAGAAGCTATCAACAGTGAAATTGATTCCATCGTGCAAAATCACACTTGGGAGTTGACAGATCTCCCAAGTGGGTGTAAGCCGTTAGGATGCAAATGGATCCTAAAACGAAAATATAAGGCAGATGGTTCTGTTGACAAGTATAAAGCTCGTTTGGTTGCCAAAGGCTTTAAACAAAAAGAGGGGTATGATTTCTTCGATACCTACTCACCAGTAACAAGGATTACATCTATTCGGGTGCTTTTAGCAATTGCTGCTTTGCACAATCTTGAAATTCATCAGATGGATGTAAAAACTGCGTTTCTGAATGGTGAGTTGGAGGATGAAATATACATGGAACAACTTGAAGGGTTTGTTGCACTAGGGCAAGAACGAAAGGTGTGTAAGCTTATTAGATCGTTGTACGGTCTGAAATAAGCACCTATTCAGTGGCACCTGAAGTTTGATAACGTGATGTTATCAAATGGTTTCAAAATCAATGAGTGTGATAAATGTGTGTATATAAAGAGCAGTTCTAATGGCTATGTCATAGTCTGTCTTTATGTAGACGACATGTTAATCATGGGCAGTGGACACCAAGTGATTGTTGAAACGAAACAAATGTTGAAATGAAACTTCGACATGAAAGATATGGGCTTAGCCGATGTGATTTTAGGGATCAAGATAGTACGGACAAGTGGTGGAATTGTCTTAACACAATCTCATTACATAGAGAAAGTGCTTAAGAAATTCAACGCTTTTGATAGTCCGCCGGCTAAGACCCCGTTGGAACTCAATGTACACTTGAGCAAAAACCGAGGAGAACCGGTAGCTCAAGAAGAATATGCAAGGGTCATTGGGAGTTTGATGTACATCACTAACTGCACTAGACCTGATCTTGCATGTTCTGTGAACAAGTTGAGTCGGTACACGAGCAATCCAAGCAAAGAACATTGGAAAGCTCTAGTACGAGTTCTAAGATACTTGAAGTATACTTTGAACTTCGGGCTGCAGTATACAAGGTTTCCTCCTGTACTTGAAGGGTACAGTGATGCGAATTGGATATCAGACACAAAAGACTCATTTTCGACTAGTGGATTTGTTTTCACTATCGGAGGTGGAGCAGTGTCATGGAAATCCACGAAACAGACTTGTATAGCCCGTTCTACCATGGAATCTGAGTTTATCGCTTTGGATAAAGCGTGTGAAGAAGCTGAATGGCTTCACAACTTTCTAGAAGACATTCCATGTTGGAAAAAACCAGTGTCGTCAGTGATGATTCAATGTGATAGTCAAGCGGCTATCGGAAGGGCACACGATGCTATGTACAATGGTAAGTCTCGACACATACGTCGGAGGCATAATACTGTGAGGTATATGATCTCAAGTGGGATTGTCTCCGTTGACTATGTGAAGTCAATAGATAATCTAGCGGATCCGCTAACCAAAGGGTTAAACCGAGATCAAATGGCTAAGTTGCTAGAGGGAATGGGTTTGAAATCCACACTCTAAGAGTGCTTGTAGTGGTAACCCAACCATGATGACTGGAGATCCCAAGAACTTGGTTCAATGGGAAAACTACGCTACAAACATTCAGTTTGGTAGCACTTGGAAATTATAAGTGTACATTTCCCTGTGGGCAAACCAAGTGCACACCTGTCAATGTGGTGAGGATAAGTCATATGACTTTTAATGATTCCTAAACCTAATGAGGTTGAGTATGACAGGATACTCGGAAGAGGAAATCACCTATATAAGTGAGAAGTGGGGCCGCTTCTAAAGAGATACTTATGAACTCAAAGAGGTTGTCCATGGCCTGAAAAGGACACAAACGTGAGAACAGATAATGTTTGATATACAACTGTTGTCAATACTATTGTCTAGGTATACACTAAGGATGTATAGTTCAAGGCATCATGTCCACTAAACAGCCGGTATACTCGATAGTGTTGGAAGATGGAAGGTTCAAAGTCACAAGCTACCTATCCTGGTGCAGTTGTGTTTCTAAGAGAACTGGACTACTTGTCTGCATACATGCATGCACTATTTCCACTCATGTGGGGGATTATTGGAAAATAAGATTTAATAAAGTGAGTATGACTCATTTTATCCGATTTTTCGTGACCGGGATATTTAATTTTGGAGGAATTAAATACCGTACGATTGCTCTATGTCGTGAGTAGATAATCGTAGTATTTTTATTTGCTCAAATCCGATTTTCGGTGAGTGAGAAATAAATGGTTAAAGTTGGTCACACGATTGGGCATTTATGGTGTGTGGGATAATGTGTTTAAGACACATTAAATAATCCCACATTGATTTCTTAATCAAATTAAGAAGTGTATTTAAGTGTATTAACACTTAAGTGGAATAATCAAGTGCGCAAGGATGTGGGCCATGAGCCCACACGCGCACACACGCGCACGCCCGCCCGTGCCCGTGCCCGGTGCCCTTGCCCTTGCCCGGCTCGTCTCGTCCTCAGACTTGGATCTTGGCAATTGGACTTTGGGCGTACGTGGGCTTCCGGAGCTTAGCCGTATCAGTTTTACGATACCAAAACAGTCGGGTCGTGGAGCGGGTCGGCGGATCGACTATCAGTTAAATTTTGTAATTCCTACCTTTCTGTACTTCTATTGTAATTCCAGTAAAGTGTAAAACGAGACATCATGTATTACGAGTCATTCTTGCAAGTTTCTAACTAATTAATTAATGGAAACTAGACGTGCTACAGGAAACGCTATACGTGATCGTAAATTTCCAACCTACTCAGACCCACAGGAGCAAGTTTCACGAAATTAATATACATACTAGCCACCAATTTTCAAAAGCCAAACCTTAATAATTTAATATTTTTTTTCTCGTCTACTTATTGACTTTATTAATGTTATTGCTAAAGTTGAAAATAAATCAGGCTACTCCACACGCAATTCGATAGAGATCATTTGCCAAAAACTCACTTACAATATTTTTAATTAACATATATAATCATTAATATAATTACCCATGAGCTAGCTAGGCACTTTCGTTTTCAAAATGATTAAGCTCTCCACCGTACCACTTTTCATAGCTAGGGATATGAGTACGACATGTTATAATCTATTTTGGTACGAAATTGAATTTCTCGAATTTTATAGTTATATATTACCACCAAGCGCGAACTGAACCGGATACTGAAAATATATTGTCGGTTAATTATTCGATAAATTTAATTGACCAGTTTTTTTTTTCCATTTTGTGATTTAATTTGTATTGAAATTAAATGAAATACACACATGTATTTCAAATCTAAATAGCTACATAATTTAAGTTCTAAAAAATAACCTAAAAAGGACAAAAAAATATAGATAAATTAAATCGAGCCAATTAACCAAGTTCTGTAAATTCAGATAAAACCTTGCCGAATACCGAATTGTTTTAATTTTTGCTACCGAATTCCCAAAAACGAGTAGAGATCCTCTAGTCCCAATTTTGCATGTCAATCGTGTGTCAACATTAAAATTATATATTGTTAATAATGTTTTTTGTAAAAATAAAATTTATTATATTATAACTAATTGTAATCAATATTTATGGCTAAAAATTAAAATTTTAAAAAATTATATACCATAACTTTGGAATAATCAACCTCAAAAATAAATTATATTAATTAAAAATGAAAATTAAATATTAAAAAATATTTATAAATCCCAATTAGGTGGAATAAATCCTAAATAATAATGTAAAATTATAATAAACCAAAAGAAATTAAAATTGAAAAAAAATGAAAGAAAAAATAATAATTTTAATGTTTAGTACACATTTGACACACACAAGTTAGGACTAGAAGATCTCAAGTGCCCAAAAACCAAAGTCATTTTATTTTTTCGGTTTCCTGCAGCTCATCGCCGTTGAGTATATATAATTAAAATATAATCTTATTTTATTAGTTTGTTTTACCCTAATATGTGCACCAAAAACACATAACAAAATAAACGCAAAAACTCTTGTGCATAAGATGTATATGAGACGGTCAACGCGTTGACCGGGTCAACGCGCGTTGACCAAAAAAATTGTGAAAATTGGTGATACTTTTTTTGGATACAATTGATACTTTTTTTTAATTTCGAATGATACTTTTTAGTGTGTCAATTGATACTTGATGCGATATTTTATACTTTCAACACTAAAGAGAGGAAATTTACGAGTTAACAAAGGGGTTTAGGGTGTTGGATCCTTGATTTAAGGGCTTACACAAACATGAAGATCATATATAAATCAAAACTATATTTATGATAAGGGTTTGTTCATTTAGGCATTTTCTCAAACACCTAATATGCAAAAATGATGTTGAACTTGCTATCTCTAACAAGCATTTCACTCAAACATACAAAGAGTCCCCTCCACAAATTACAAACCTAAATGCTCATACATCTTTCAAAGTATAACCACAAGGTCTCATAGATCACCAACAAACACCAAATGAGCAAAACTAATCACCCATTGAGCATAAAGATAAACATAAATGGAGACCACCCATAAACATTTACAATCACAACTTTGATCCACAAGATTTAATCAAAGAAATATACATTCATCCCACATTCATAATAAACATCCTCATTTCAAAGATCCTTCACCCCAAACCCTAATTAAATTAGCTACTCATAATCTTAAAAGCAAAATAAATAACTTGAACATAAAACATAAATAGAGATTAGATTAAACCAATAGAATGTACAAAGATTCCTCATTTCACGAACACCCTTGGATGACTTCTATCTTCATCCAAAAATCTCCATTGTTTCTCTTTTTCATTTTTTTCTATCTTTACAAAAGTTTTAAATTTCTGAAGTGTAAAAGTTGTCTAAAGAGAGAGAGAGCAGATGTATATATCTGCCAAGGTAAAAAAATTAAGGAAGGAATCCGCAAAACAAAATGTAAAATTAGGATAAGGCAGTGAAAAGTCCGCATTTCGATGCAGCTGGGCGCGACACGGGGTTGGTCGCGCCCCGACTCGCGCTGCAGATCGCCGGACTTGAACGCGCGAAACAAGCTCTGCGTCGAAGCATGGTTGGTCACTGTCTCAGTCACGCTGTGACTCACCGGCTGGTTGCGCGGTCAGGGTCGCTGGCTTACTCGCGCTGTGAGTCGCCGGTCGGCTCCGCGTCTGCGTCCAAGTCATCCAGTCGCCTGTGCTCTCGCGCTGCGAGTCGCCGGCTGTGTCATGCGAGATTCTTTTGTTTCCAATTTCACCTAATTGTATACTTGGGTCAAATATTTGGTTTTGGACAACAAAAATATAAATAATTCAATATAGTTGTAGTGATTAAGCCATAATTTGCACCAATAACTAAGCACAAAATTCTAATTATCAACTCCCCCAAACTTAATTCCTTGTTTGTCCTCAAACAAGATCACCACAATTAGCAAGATGGAAAAGGATTAGAGGCAAAAGCAACCTCAGCTTATAAACCAAAAGTTTTACAACATTCAAAAGGAAATGAATTAATCAACACAATAAAAGAGAAATGTAAAGACTTGGGTTTTTTCTTGCTTTAGAAAGATAACACTCAACTAAAACCTCTCGGAGAGAAAAAGGGACGTGTTTTACACTCGTCATCAAATAATGCTTAAATTCAACCATAAGCTTGCAAGAGAACTCATCTTTCCTTCTCCTTTGTGCTTAAACATGGATCACATAGATCTTTAAAGGTTGCAATGTTAGGCTCTTTGGACGGGGTAGGGATAGTATAGGAAAAACTGACTTTAACCACTCCCTTCAACCCATATCGAACTTCTTGACAACCCAAAACTTATTTTGAGTCTTGTCTTACCCGTAAACCTTTTTCCAAGTATTTTAGAATGGATTTATAATTCACATATAGCCATCCAAAACATAGATTCTTCACAACTTTATTTTGTTTTTCTAGCTTGCCATGGCAACTGAAATTGTTTGAAAAATCTATCATCCAAACCCCTTCTTTTATTCTCTCATCATTTTTTTTTGGCAGGGGAAGGATCAACTTAATTAGTCAAAATACGACTATATTTCTCCATATAACATCAATCCTTCTAACAACATTCTTTGGATTTTTCATCACAGATTTCCCTATCTTATTACACTCCTTCTACCCTTGGTTTCAAATAGAATTACAATAGAGCTCAAAAGGGCTTACAAAAGTTGTATTTGTAGGAAACAAATTTAGGCACAAAACTCATGGCAAAGAATGCCTTAGGTCATTTCCACATTCTTAAGCACATTTAGTGAAGTCATAAGAGTTCTTAAGCAAGTTCTAGAGATAAAAGCATATTTGGGAAATCACTTATCAACACAAAATCAAGGCCCAAATCTCACGGGTTGGTTGCAAGATAAAACCAAAGTATCTACATTTCAATTCAAGTGTACATCAACTCATTCCTTAAGTATGCACTTTATTTATCAAAAGATAGCATCATTGGCTAGCCAAACTTTTCCAAAGCTAAAGCATGATAACACAAAAAGTGCTAGAAGATATGATAATTAGGCAAAGGCTCAATTTGCACAAAAGCAAGGCTATTTCCCACCACCAAACCATTTTGAACCATTTAACAATACCAAAGCTACTAAACATATAGACAAAAGCTTCACTAGCATAAAAACATCATAAATTGTCCATAATCAAACCATTAAACATCCATACCAAACATTCAAAAGTAGTCTAAAACAAAAATACAGAAAACATAAAAGATGTCTTTAACAAAAACATAAAGAAAGCTTAAGAAAGCTCAAAATGGATCAACATCATCACACTTGTCCACCCCCCACTCCCAAACTTATTTGATACCAATGATAAGTTTAGGGGGAGATAGGAGTGAAGACGTTGATTAACTAACAGTGCTTCAGGACTGTTGATCATCATTGGGCGGGCGGGGTCGGGAAAGCTGTTGTCCGGGGAACTGAAACGGTGTTTGAAACCGTTGCTGCTGCTGGTACGGCATTGCAAATTGTGAGAAACCCGGGAACTGGGGCGTAAATCCTTGAGATGGATTTTGCGAAGAAGATCCAAGGCCCCCCCACTGTCTCATAATAGCAGCAATGTCGGAAACGTCCGACCTAAGGTGTATGAAATCCCTATGCAAGTTCTAATACGAGCTTTGCATGCTTTGAAACTCCGTTCTGAAGCCATCGAACCGGCCATCTATGTGTCTTTGCATATCAGTGAACCTTGTCTCAAAACTGCCCCGCATCTCATTGAACCTGTTAGAAACAGTCTCTTGAAAGTTAGTGAAATTTGTGTTCATTGTTGTCATCATACCTTCAAGAGAAGTCATCCGGTCTTCCTCCACATCCTCTCGATTCTGCCTTTGGTTTCGTCGCTCCCTTGGTTGCTCATCTTCTCTTTGGGGCGCCCTCACTCCTCCAATGTGTCCAACTTGAGGAACTGGAATGATCAAGGCTTGGTGCTCCTCAGTGTTCATCAACCAATTCCTTTGATCCTCAAAGTTCATTACCGACGTGAGTTCTGGATTTAGCAATGGGAACCTCCTCTTATCTTTAAAGATGAACTCATATGGAGCGACACTCAAGCTAATCATTCGGCTATGTCGAAGATGCTCCAGATTGATTGTTCGGGTAGCCAGGAGTGCTTGGCAGTTGGACAGGTCCACATCCAAGGCCAAAGCAATCGGTGTGATCAAAGATCCAATGCACACCTTCCCTCGATTTGGGTTGAGCTGTTTTTTGCATTGCTCAACAAAGTGTCCAGCAAAATCCACGTACATTGCTTTGAGCATGCTCCAAATGATGTAGAGCTCATCCGCCCTGAAGCTGCTATTCTCATAACGAGCCAGTAATGTGCTTGCTATCAACTTTTGGATGTAGCGGAAGACCGGGTTTTGAATTTGAGAAGCTTTGGCCAACCCCGAATAAAATCGAATCATTCTGTCATCCGGGTCTAGGATCATTCTCCAGAACACCTCAGAATCATATATTGTGTGGTAGAAGAAGTACCCGTTGGTTGGTATGTCAAAGATGTTGTTGAGTTGTTCCATTGTGAGCTCGTGGTCTTGATTTCCCATGCGAAAAGTAATGCTTGTAGGCCCCTGCCTCTTCTTCCTCTTCTTCTTATCAAGTGTGGAGAGGAACTCCTTCGTCAATGCCGGATATGTAGGCCAATTTTCTATCAAAACGTTTGTCCATCCCAAACGAGCAACCAACCTCCATACATCGTCATGGATTCCAAGTGCTCTTGTGGCCGAGTCATTTGAGAAACGTGTCTGCACGATCTCGAAATCTGTGGACAAACAGACCCATTTGTCTCTTTGTTCTTGGGTCCTCAAGTAGAATCCCGCTCGAGCAGGATCATTGACACCCATATCCGGGAATTCCCGCAATGGGCTATCGGGCGCCACATACTCGTCTTCAATTTCTTGTTGGTTTTGTTCTTGTTCTTCTTCACTTGATGAATCGTGAAGGACGAGTTGGCGGTTCCTTGTTGAACGGCGTCTTGTTTCTTGGCCTCTTGATCCTCTTGCCATTGTTTCCTAATTGAGTTTTTACACCTTTTAAAAATCAAAACACCAATGTGAGTGAGGGTTATCTATTAAAAAAGCAACAACAAGGCCAAAATCATGATTTACTACTTCCCATTTAACACTCTTTCACTTTTGCAACATAGCACCAATTTAACAATCATGAAAGAACAAGTTTGCAATTAACATATGCATTTCTAAAAGCTTTTTCTTTTCATACTCTTTCACAATAACCAAATTTGTTTGTTTCCTTTATTTCCTTCATTATACTCCATTTGTCATGAAACAACCACAATATCCACACACCATTTCTTCCAAAAATGCAAGTTGTAAATCTTTATCTATATTTTGCATTAATCAACCACAATAAGGCTTTTTAATTCAATTGTTAGGCATGGACTTGAAAAATTACATTCTCCAAAAATCATATTTATCATAAAAGAAAGCCAATGCCTACAACACCTCTAATTCTTCAATGTGGCTAACATATTGCAAAACATGTTCATAATTGTCAAAAGAAACAACTATTACAAATAAAAATCCACAAAATCGAGTTTTTCCCCAAATTTAGCCCTAAAAATGAAATCTTCAAAATCCACCATAAACATGCTCAAATTTTGACATATTTAATGGATATCATCATGGGTAGCACAAAAGTAAAGAGATTTGGAAGAATTCTTACCTGATTTGGTCGATTTTGAAGGAAGAAATCGGTAGTGTGCGTGTGTTGGAGTGTATTTTGTGTGTGAAATGAGTGGAAAATGAAAAGAGAGAGACTTAATATATGTTCAGAACCCGACTTGGTTCAGAACGAGCGGGGTCTGTCGCCGGAGGAGTCGCGCTGCGACTCGCGTCCCGCCTTCGTCTAGACAGTGCTCTGCGGCTGAGTACCCTGAGTCGCGCTGCGACTCGTGCTGCAGGTCGCCGATCCTGAACGTGTTATATATTTTTTTGCTTGTTGCATCCTAGCCGCGCAGTGAATCGCTGGACAATTCGTGATCGGACTTTTCAAGTGTTCTTCGCGCCAAAACCTGTTTTCAAACCCACAAACTACAAAAAACACTAGAACACTTCATTAAATCAAAATCATAAAACTAAAATTCAAAACATGCAAGGAAACAACAATATTTTCAAACATAAAAATGTCGGGTTGCCTCCCAACAAGCGCTTCATTTAGTGTCGGTAGCTCGACTTGGTCTTACTTTCCGTCAAACAGTGGCAATGTTGGAATCATTGTCAAGTGTCATCTCCGGTGTATAAAATCTCTTGACCCTTTGTCCATTGACAACAAACAAGTTTCCATCCTTCCCTTTTAGCTCAATTGCACCTCCGTCAAAGATTCTTGATATCTAGAAGGGACCACTCCATTTGGTTTTCATTTTTCAGGGAAACAACTTCAAGCGAGAGTTGAACAAAAGAACGGTATCACCCGGTGATAGTTCTTTTTTTCTCAAAAGCTTGTTATGATATATCTTTGATCGCATCTTCGAAATGGATGAATTTTCGAAAGCTTCGTGTCTAAATTCATCCAACTCATTCAACCGGAAAATTCTTTCACCCCCGACATCATGAAATCCATATTGAGCTTTTTTGTATCCCAATAAGCCTTGTGTGAAAGCTCAATAGGAAGATGACAAGATTTCCCAAAAACCAATTGATATGGCGACATCCCCAACGGGGTCTTGTATGCCGTCCTATACGCCCATAATGCATCATCCAAGAGGTTGGACCAATCCTTGCCATTTGTTTTAACCACTTTTTACAGGATTTGCTTCACTTCTCGGTTGGCAAGCTCGGCTTGGCCATTTGCTTGAGGGTGATAGGCCGTTGTGATGTTGTGACGAACTCCATATTTTGCAAGCAATGCGGCCAACCACTTGTTGCAAAAGTGTCTTCCTCCATCGCTAATAAGAGCTTTCGGGGCTCCATAGTGTGTCAAGACATTCTTCTTTAAAAACTTCAAGACCACATTTGCATTATTCGTAGTAGTAAGCACAGCTTCGATCCATCTTGAAACATAATCCACAACCAACAATATATATTGGAAACCATTTGAAATCACAAAGGGACCCATAAAATCAATTCCCCAAATATCAAATAGTTCCACCTCAATTATGTTCTTCATTGGCATTTTATCTCTTTTCGAGATGGATCCCATCCTTTGACACTGTTCGCATTGCTTCACAAACTCAACACAATCCTTGAAGAGTGATGGCCAATAGAACTCGCTTTGCAACACTTTCCTTGCGGTTCTGTTTGAAGCAAAATGTCCTCCACTTGGGGAGGTATGGCATGCATTCAGGATCTCTCCCCACTCTTCTTTTGGCACACATCATCTTAACACCAAATCAGCACATCTTCGAAATAGATACGGTTCATCCCATACATAGTACTTCAAGTCGTGGAAGAATTTCTTTCGTTGATAAGGCTCCAACTCCGTTGGTTTCACCTTTGCTACCAAGATGTTCACAATGTCGGCAAACCAAGGGAGTTGAGACTTGATTGCCAAAATTCTTTCATCGGGAAAAAGCTCGTTAATAGGCCGTGACGACCCCAAATCATCTTCCACTTGTTCAAGTTGAGAAAGGTGGTCGGCTACCACATTCTCGCACCCCTTCCTATCTCGGATCTCCACATCAAATTCTTGAAGTAATAAGATCCACCTTATGAGTCTTGGCTTCGCATCCTTCTTGGCAAAAAGATGTCTTAGAGCGGAGTGATCGGTATGCACTATAGTTCGGGCCCCAATGAGATAGGGCCTAAACTTGTCGAATGCATACACCACAGCAAGTAGCTCCCTTTCCGTAGTGGTGTAGTTCGTTTGGGCCGTGTCTAAGGTCTTACTCCCATAATAGATCACTCTGAAAAGCTTATCCCGTTTTTGACCCAAAGCGGCTCCAACTGCAACCTCACTTGCATCACACATCACTTTAAATGGTTGACTCCAATCCGGTGAAATGAGGACGGGTACTGAAATCAAGGCCTTCTTCAAAGTCTCGAAAGCCTGTAAACAATCATTATCAAAGTTAAAATCTGACAGTTTCTCTAGGAGACGGCATAAAGGTTTTGAAATTTTAGAAAAATCCTTGATGAAACGTCTATAAAACCCAGCATGCCCTAGGAAACTTCTAACTCCTTTTTCATTTTTCGGGGGTGGTAGCTTCTCAATGGCTACAATCTTTGCTCGGTCCACTTCAAGGCCTTCTCCGGACATCCTGTGTCCCAACACGATACCATCCCTTACCATGAAGTGACATTTTTCCCAATTTAACACCAAGTTAGTGTCTTCACACCTCTGCAACACTTGAGACAAATTGTCAAGGCAATTTTCAAACGAATCACCAAAAACGGAAAAATCATCCATAAACACTTCCATTATATTTTCAATCAATCCATAGAAGATAGACATCATACACCTTTGAAAGGTGGCGGGTGCATTACACAACCCGAATGACATCCACCTATATGCAAAAATGACATATGGACAAGTAAAAGCCGTTTTCTCTTGATCCTCGGGAGCAATCATTATTTGATTGTAACCCGAAAATCCATCCAAAAAATAATAAAATTCATGCCCTGCCAACCTATCAAGCATTTGGTCAATAAAAGGGATAGGAAAATGATCTTTTCTTATATACACATTTAAAGCTCTGTAATCAATACACATTCTCCATCCCGTTACCAACCTAGTTGCTATTATCTCATTCTTTTCATTTTCAACAAGAGTTGTACCCTCTTTTTTCACTACCATTTGAGTAGGACTAACCCACTCACTATCAGAAATTACAAATATAATACCGACATCCAACAATTTTAACACTTCCTTTCTAACTACTTCTTGCATGATTGGGTTTAATCTTCTTTGCTGTTGCACTTTTGGTTTGTAATCTTCTTCTAAAAGGATTTTATGCATGCAAATCGAGGGACTAATCCCTTTTAGATCCGAGATAGACCAACCTATAGTGCTTTTATATTTTCTAACCACCCTTAGCAATTTATCAAGTTGTTCATCCGTTAAAAAGGAAGAGACTATTACCGGTTTGTGTTCTCCTTCTTCAAGGTACACATACCTTAGGTGAGGTGGAAATGGTTTCAACTCCAACTCGCTTTTCTTTGACTCCTCTTCATTTGATGTTTGTCCCATTTCTCTCAGTGGAAGAAACTTGGGCTTTCTCAGGTATTCTTCCTGCAAAGAATTCATTAGAAAGATAGTGTCAATGAGAGAAAAATTGAAAGGATAAGAATCATAAGAGGATGTATTAAAGAGTGAGTGTGAAATGCAAGTCTCTAGTGGATCTTGCATTCCCGAGACTTATTCAAATATGTGCTTCGATTCCATGCACGAGTTCACCATCTCGAGCACTTTGCACTCTTCTTCAAATTGCATCTCCTCCTCTTTATGCCTCATTGCTTCTCGAAGTGAAAACATCACCTTTTCACCATTAACTCTCAAAGTTAACTCTCCCCTTTCTACATCAATAAGAGCCTTTCCCGTATTCAAGAATGGTCTTCCAAGAATAAGGGGAACATCCTTATCTTCCTCCATGTCTAACACCACAAAGTCAACGAGAAATATGAAGTCTTTGACTTTAACCAAGACATCTTCAACCACTCCCTTTGGATAAGTTATGGATCTATCGGCCATTTGTAAACAAATGGTGGTTGGTTTGATTTCTCCAATATTCAACTTCAAGTAGAAAGAGAGTGGCATTAAGTTAATGCTTGCTCTCAAGTCACACAATGCCTTCCCCATGTGGATATTCCCAATTGTTACTTTAATAGTGAAACTCCCGGGGTCCTTCAACTTTGTTGGAAGCTTTCTTTGGATAAGTGCACTACACTCCTCCGTGAGATTCACCGTTTCATGATCTCCTAATCTTTTTTTCTTTGAGATCACCTCCTTGAGGAACTTTGCATAATTCGGCATTTGTTGCAAAGCTTCCACTAATGGAAGGTTTACTTGAACTTTTCGAAAAATGTCGAGGAACCTTGAGAATTGTTCCTCATTTTTCTTCTTTTGCAAACGTTGAGGATAAGGTACTTGCACCTTTGGTTCTTCCTTCTTTTTAGATGGTGCTTCCACCATCTCTTTTGTTGAAGTCCCATTTTGCTTGGAAAGTTCATTATCCTCAACTTCCTCTTGTTGTTCATCTTGCTCATTCTTGCTAGTTTGATCACTTGAACTTGGTCCACCACTTTCTCTCTCGTTGGTAGGAATTTGTGGTCCTTCATAAGTGGTGCCACTTCTTAGAGTGATAACCTTGCATTGATCCTTCGGGTTAATGGTCGTGTTGCTCGGGAATTTCCCTTGTTGATGTTGGTTCCCCACAATGGTTGCTAATTGTCTCAATTGCTTCTCCATTTGGTTAACTTGAATGCCAATAGCCCCAACATTATTCTCCAATTTAGCCACACGAGCTTGTGACTCAACCATGTACTTGTCCGTCTTGCCCATAAATGCCATCATCAATTCTTTCAACTTAGGCTTCTTCTCTTCATCGATCACTCCATTTGTCACGGAGAAACCCGGAGGTGGTTGGATGGCGTTGTTTGGGTTACCATAAGACAAATTTGGGTGTTGTGCCTTGTATTGGTAACCTTGATTTCATCCGTATTGGGGCTTGTACCCCGGATTGAAAAGCCTTTGTTGGTTGGAAAAATCTCCTTGTTGATTCACATAGTTGGCCTCTTCAAATTGGTTTTGAGAGGCCTCGGCTTTTGGATTTGTAAATGTTTCAAATTTTGAGTTCAAGGTAGCCATTTGGGCTGCCAAAAGCCCAAGTGCATCCGATCTCGAGGTTGAAGCCACCTTTTTTAGAATTTGGACTCCTTCTCTTGTAGCCGGCCATTGAAATGAATTTGAAGCCATTTCTTCAATGATTCTCAAGGCTTCTTCCATTTCTTTTGCCAAGAGAGAGTCACCTGCTGCTGCATCCATAAATGTTCTCACCTCATCCTTGCATCCCGTGTAGAATATGCACACTTGGTGATCGGTGCCATATCCATGACCAGGACATTTCCTTAGCATTTCTCGAAATCTTTCCCATGCCTCATACATGCTTTCATCTTCCCGTTGATTGAATATGGTGATTTCGCCTTTGAGTTTTAGAGTTTTTCCGGGTGGGAAGAACTTGTGCAAGAACTTCGTCACCAATTGATCCCAAGTTTGAAATGACCCTTGGGCTTGGCTCAACCACCATGACTCTGCTTTGTCCGCCAATAAGAATGAAAAGAGTCTTATTTGAATTGCATCATCCGGAACTCCGTTTGCTTTGATAGTCCCGGTGTACTCAAGGAACTTACGGATATGCTCATTTGGATCCTCCGTCGGTGTTCCTCGAAACTTATTTTGTTGAATCATCAATATGAGTGATGTCTTCAACTCAAAGTTGTTGGCTTGAATGGGTGGTCCATTGATCACTCCTTGATCAATGACGGGTTGGAAAAGGTTCTGGATTCGCGCCTCCACATTCCTATTTCGAGCCTCCTCTTGGGCTCTCAGTTGCTCTTGCATTTCCCCTAATTGCCTTTGCAATTGGGCAATTATCGGGTCTTGAACCGGTGGAAGGTTGTCTGCCATTCTCCTCCTTCTACGTGCGTTGTTGTGGCAAACCGTTGCTTCGATCTTTGGATCAAACTCAATGGGGGGTTGTCCTTGTGATCGAGTATGCATACACTACCTGTAAAAAGGTTACAAGGTGAGCCACTTCAATGTGAAACAAAAATAAAGAAAAACGTTCAAATTAGTAAAGAAATTCGTTGAACAATATTGCACAAATCTTAAAACAAAATCATCTAATCCCCGGCAACGACACCAAAAACTTGATGCGATGTTTTATACCTCAAAAAATAAGTCGTGTCATGTGCAAGTGTACACGGATGTAGCAAGCAATGATACGAGTCGAACTATAAGGAATAAGAGATATATTCTAAGATGCACAAATAATGCCTAATTAAATCTCAATCACTATTTAAACCAAATAAGTCAAAGGAATTGGTGTTCACTTCATTCATCAATTCAACATAAAGATTTAAAATTTATAATAACTTTCAACACTAAAGAGAGGAAATTTACTAGTTAACAAAGGGGTTTAGGGTGTTGGATCCTTGATTTAAGGGCTTACACAAACATGAAGATCATATATAAATCAAAACTATATTTATGATAAGGGTTTGTTCATTTAGGCATTTTCTCAAACACCTAATATGCAAAAATGATGTTGAACTTGCTATCTCTAACAAGCATTTCACTCAAACATACAAAGAGTCCCCTCCACAAATTATAAACCTAAATGATCATACATCTTTCAAAGTATAACCACAAGGTCTCATAGATCACCAACAAACACCAAATGAGCAAAACTAATCACTCATTGAGCATAAAGATAAACATAAATGGAGGCCACCCATAAACATTTACAATCACAACTTTGATCCATAAGATTTAATCAAAGAAATATACATTCATCCCACATTCATAATAAACATCCTCATTTCAAAGATCCTTCACCCCAAACTCTAATTAAATTAGCTACTCATAATCTTAAAAGCAAAATAAATAACTTGAACATAAAACATAAATAGAGATTAGATTAAACCAATAGAATGTACAAAGATTCCCCCTTTCACGAACACCCTTGGATGACTTCTATCTTCATCCAAAAATCTCCATTGTTTCTCTTTGGTCGCCGTCTCAGTCACGCTGTGACTCGCTGGCTGGTGACGCGGTCAGGGTCTCCGGCTTACTCGCGCTGCGAGTCGCCGGTCAGCTCCGCGCCCAACTGGCTCTGCGTCCAAGTCATCCAGTCACCGGTGCTCTCGCGCTGCGAGTCGCGAGCTGTGTCATACGAGATTCTTTTGTTTCGAATTTCACCTAATTGTATACTTGGGTCAAATATTTGGTTTTGGACAACAAAAATATAAATAATTCAATATAGTTGTAGTGATTAAGCCATAATTTGCACCAATAACTAAGCACAAAATCCTAATTATCAATACTGATCTTGACAGTTTTTTTCTTTATTTTTTTTATTCTGCCTAATACTTTTTATTAATACAAATGATACTTTTTAGCCTTTGAAATGATACTTTTCAGTATTATGAATGGTACTAATTTTGACAGATTTTTTGGTCAAAGTATTGACCGGGTCAACGCGTTGACGGTCTCATGTACGTCTTATGTACAAGAGACTTGCCCCAAAATAAAATAAAGTCCCCAAATGTATGGCCCCAACATATACTTTCCTTTTTCTTGGTTAAAACATATTAATGGTAGTGCATGATCCAGTTAACAATCCGCAATCCGATAATGTAACGCCTTAATTTCACTTTAATAGAAAAATGCACGTTATCTATGCTTTTTATTAATAAAAATATTTTACTTGAAATACAGCGGAAGTTTCAAAGCATAACTCGACATTTATTACATAAAATAAAGTCAAAAATAAATTAAATCATTAATCGTGCTTGACCACTTAACCACTTGACCACTATCATCACATCTTGTCCGCTACGCATCACTCGAGACAACACCTGAAAAGATAAGTAGATTTTGTGGTGAGTACTATTGACTCAGTGGGGAGTGTCCAATTATTCAAGCTATATAGAATTAAATGAGTAAATGAGAATAATAAAAATTTGTTCAGTCCGTAGACTAAACCATATAGCCCGCAGGCCCTGTCTTGTTTAGCCCGGAGGCCCTGTCTCATTTAGCTCGGAGGCCCATTTTCATCTTTAGCCCGGAGGCTCATTTTTGTTTAGCCCGAAGGCCCATGCTTGTTTAGCCCGGAGGCCCATGCTTATTTAGCCCGAAGGCCCATGCCTGTGTCATCACATACTCGATAATAAAATATAGAGAGAATAATCATGACTTGGTCACGTAAAACCCCACCTTCACCTTCACCTTGACACGGATATAAATTAATTAAGTCTTGCGTGCCTCGCCTATAAATTATTTATTGTAAATTAATAAAGTGCATAACATGATGTAATTAAACTATGCATGAATTCAAACTATGATGCATGCTTTAAAACAATAATCACACACACACACATATATATATATGACAAAATAATGCTCAAGACTAATATATGATGCATGCATAAAATATTTATGAGAATGCATGATTTTTCCCAAAAGAACCATAATCATTTAATTAATAAGCTAATCCATACATTAATTATGCATGCATATATAATATATATATATATATAGGAAACTATGATTACATAAAAGAAATAATTATGCGTGCATATATATATATATATATATATATATATATTGTGAGAACTCAGATTATGAAAAGAAAACCATTTACTATGCATGCTTAATGGATCAACCTCACGGCCCACATAATTCTCAAATAAGTTAAGGCCCATCTCTCTTTCTATATTCTTTTCCAAAATATTAAAAAAAATATGTCAAACTATCTCTCACATAATTGCTTTACGGGAACAACAATCAACAAAAAGACAAAGTCTCTCTCTCTCTCCCTTTTTATTCATATGAATTCAACAGATCTCCTGCGATGTAACTGAAAAAAAAACAAACAAATACACTTCCTCTCTCTCTCTCTCTCCTATATGGGATCACGGCAACAACAACCTCATGCGCCGGCTGCCCTGAAACTTTTAGACAGCAACTTTAAGCTAAAACTAGTACCAACTCATCGTTGATTACCGACGAGGCGACGACCCACCACTCCTAACACACTCTCCAAAAGACCCCTAAATGCTATGATATGCCATATCATGTAAGAAAAGAAAGAAAAATACACGAGGAATGTCCGTACCTTTGAAACTTTACTCTTGGATCTCTAAAACTCTTGCTTTTGTGGTGTGAAAGAAAAGAGAAATGAAAGCCCTATTTATACTAATTGTTAGGGTTTAGAAACGTGGGCAAATGATTTGACTTCGAAGTTATCCTTTCGTAAGACTTGATAAGGATGAAAAATGATATGCTTCTAGAGTTGGAGATATATCAAAGTTATCTGCTGAAACACACATAACGTGGGGAAGAAGGAGAAAGAAAAAGAAATAAATCAATTACTTGTACTGTGGGCTTAAAGGAAAGATTTATTTGGGCTTGAAATGACTTGGCTCCAATTAATTAAAATGGGCTAAAAATAAGCTTTGACGAAAAAAAATAAATAAAATGCAATAGATTAGGCACTCTAATTAAAATCTACATGCATGTTCATGATATGAATTAATCATATTCTAACATAAATTTATGCTTGGAACATTTTATAAATTACTTAAGCGCGACTTATTAGACATAATCAATTAATATCACACATATATAAATAAATCTTTTACTAAAAAAACTGTAGCAATTTAAATATAATTAGAAAACTGGGTATCCACCGTTGTGAATCAGGTTAAATAACCGCTGTCTATAGTGGTGTTGTCTTTTGTGCAGGAAATTAACAACGGTCTTTAACCGTTGTTGTTGTATAGAAGACAACGGTTCATAACCGTTGTGAAATAATCATGTGTTGTCTATTCTGTAATTTAACAACGCTTTATAAATAAACCGTTGTATTTTTCAATCTAGTATTCGGTAATCAACAACGGTTTTTTTAATTGAATTGTTGTAAAATTAATACATGCACAACAATTTTTCTTGTAAACAGTTGTCTTGTTTAGTTAATTTTGTCAAAAAAAACAGTGATTTATTTAAAAACCGTTGTATTTTTTAGTTAATTTTATAAAAACAACAATTTATTTAAAAACCATTGTATTTTTTAATTAATTTTATAAAAAAATGATTTATTTAAAAAACCGTTGTATTTTTTAGCTAGTTTTATAAAAAAAAACAACGGTTTTTAATAAAAGTGTTGTCAATTTGTTAATTTTCAACCTGTAAATGCAAGCATTATATAGACAATATTATTAAATAGCAAATAATTATACATTTATTTAAAAATAATTAATAAAGTCATAAATGTAAAAAATATTTATTGGAATGTCTAAAAAATATCTAATTAAAATTCTACATAGTCTAAAAAATGTGAATGATAGACTCAAACTATCTAATTACTCGTCTTCAACATGGACGATGAATCTCTCTGTCATCAAAATTTGTGCAACTATGTCAAGTTCATTCTTCACCTGCATTAATACAAACAATGTCTAAGTTGATGACAAACAAATAAATGAAAAACATCAAATCAATATGTAAGATATAGAAAGTATGCACTCACTTATTTAACCTTAAAAATAAGACTACTGCTCAATAATTTTTTGCTCCTGCAGATATAATTATGCATTTGGCATCTCGAATTCATCCCATAATTTACAAGAACACCTTTATATCAATCAGCTACCAACATATATAGAAATAAAAAACAACACAATAAACTTGAAAGATTTTATGCATTCTCACTAATGCTCTAAGGCCAATCATAATACTACCCGATTTCATTAAGATGTCTATATTTTTTGCAGCACAGCTTTAATATACGGACAAGAAACGAGATGGAAAGAAAGAGTTAGATTTTTAATCTTATATATTAAACATCAATCTTAAATTCTACATACCGTAGCCCAGACATCAATTTTAGACAAGACTAACTCCTGGGGCATGTTGAGTGTGAACTGTGATGCTGTTGATTCTCCGAACATCATGTACCCCAGAACAGCAACGACAACATACATCACAGTGCAGATCGCAAAGCTGCAGTCATCATTCACTCACAGGCTCAAAATATAGTGAGAGAATGATATATATGTATATATTCAACAACTAGTTGAGTGATGAATCGAGTTTGTTTGATGTTTTAAGGAACGACAATTTTCTACACCTCGTTAGGAGAACAGCAGGGTACTGGCTCGGTTTCTCCATTGATGTATAAATATTGGGAAAAACAGCATGCCCTGAGTAGCAATAACCATAGAGGCCAATGGCAACAGGAAGAGAAGAAAGGTTAAGAAACTGTCCCTTCAGTCTGAAAACCAACTTCATCCACTAAACCAGCACAGAACAAACAAACTACGACTAGATTGGTGCAATAACTCCGCCAGCTGATAATGTCGAAAAAAACAAAGAAAATATGATCAGAGCACAAAGGATGATGAGAAATCTTGCGTCTCCAAACATGATAGAATTAGAAACTCTCAATAGTTTAGATAAAGTTCGTTAATAGGATTAATGGTGCTCACCAGAGATGTAGCTAAGAACACTCATATCTCGTAACCAGACAGTTGAAAGGACAGCCAGGGTAGTCATTATGGAAAAAAGATAGTGAGAGTCTAATTGGACAATTCCCAAGTTTAAATGTGCGGGAATAGCGAGGACAAGTTATCACTCTCCAAAATAATGTATTCAATGCAACAAGCCTACAGATGATAGATCATTCAATCACGCTTAAAACACGATAACGATCATAACATTGTTCGTGAAGAATCTGCACAAATACATGAACACCATCCTTTTTTACTTTCAGAAAGTTTTATTTTAGCAGTAATGCCTTCTAAGGCTGCTGGAAGTTTGTTATAATGCTTTCAAAAGTAGAGCAAGACGAGCATCACGTCTTGTTTTTATGTTTTTCTTAGATTTCTACAGAATGCCCAACATAAAAGACTTGGGAAAGATCTGATCTCCTGTCATCAGTAGCCTGTGACATCCCGAAAACATAAACTTAATATAAAACATCAAACTGAATAGTTGCACATAAACACTTACATAGAAAAGGACACTTCTTTGAATTTATACCTTGCTTTTGGGAGAAAATCCAGTTAACCGTCCGATAAAGCGCACGAAGCAGCCCGTGTCAATTATATTGCATATATAACCCTGGAAAACAAATGAGCATGAGCTAATGATAATGAAAGGCTAATCAAGTCGAGCTTCCAGGATCAGTAGGGAAATTATTATGCTAGAAGTATTACAGTTTGCAAGATGAAAGTGACACGTCTCATTAAGAATTAAAAACATTTATGAGGGCACATGCAAACAATACGAAGGAAAGGATGCAAAATCAGAACAATACGAATTCATAGTCTCATAGACCAGTTCTCCACTGGATTAATTTAAGGATTAATCCTCAACCTGATAATAATAATAAAAAAAAAAGAAGACCACTGAATGCCTTCAAGTTATTGCCAAAAAAAGTGTTTTGGCAATATTTTTAAGATTTTTCTTAAACACAATAAAAAAAACAAACACGGACATGGGATAATCTTTAATATTGACATGAAGTAATGCAAAATAAAGATGCAGACACTCTTACATGAACCACAGAGTGACAGCTGATTTGGCTAATATCAACCGGAGGCTGCTCGATTGAGTTAACCTATGAATACTTTGCAGTGAGTATCAGATTCCTTCGACATCTGCAGTAGTATAATACTAAATATAAACGCTCAACCATCAAACATTTTTGCTAAAATAAGAAAATCCACTTAACAGGTCTCCAACATATTCTCATAATTAGGCACAAACAGATCACAAGATATATTAGTGCCATTCATTACTTAAATTGCACACATGCCCCCCCCCGCTCACACTTTTATAACAGAAGAGAGAAACTGTTGAGATCTGAGTAGATCGATTAATAAAGGTGAAGAAGGAGCATTAAGGAGGTTACCAAGAACCAATAGCTTATCAAAGTGGTATCCTGGCTTCATAACAGACATCAACAAACTGGCAAGGCCTGTTGCATTGAAAACAAAAATCAAGTAGAAGCACACATTACAAGGGAAAACCAAGAGCAGATTTAAAAACAGAATCTTAGGATCAGCAGAAGCATGTTGAGAAGCAGAACACAGTAGTTAATTTAAAAAAGAAATCAAGAAATCTACGCTACCATGGTGATCAGCCAGATGTTCAAGAGAGATGGTCCCTTTCATGTGAACTGAGTTATGGACAGCCACCACTAGTGTTTGGGGAGCTATACTCTAGACAATTCCAGAGACTAAGCTACCTGGTTTGATTAATTCATCATCCGCCCCCCTACCAAAATTTAACATTCTCCAGATAAATTGATCCGTTACCCGCATGTAAGAAACAAAGGAAGATAGCAACTATGCCATTGGACTGGAGGGGAACAGAATGGTTACGATACACAATGATCATTCATATTTAAGAAAATCCTTGTTATGCAGCACAAGTTGACGACAAACCTTTAGGGTGGTGTGATGATGAAAATGAGATGTATTCGGTGTGAAGCAGGAATACATTTGACAACTCTACACTTGATAACTTGTTCAACACAATATGCGGAGTGTATGTCAATGCCTGGACCCAAACCAAGTTCAGATCTGTAATAAAAAAAAGTAGATCAAAATTTAGCCTAATGTGAAATGATCAAACAATACCAGTTAGCAATATTGTGTGTTACTATCTCCAAATTGTTTGACAAAACTGGAAGTGGCAAGAAGAGGAAGACATATGCTCAGTAAAATAAATAAAACCATCCAATAATATCCATGACAAAAAATTCCTCAAGTTCTCTGTGACTCACCTAGGGGCAAATCCTTGAACCCCATTGTAGAATCGAACAAAGCATTCATGCTTCTCAATCTTTGTAATCCACCCATGAGTGACTAATAATAATAACAATCATAATAATAATATTGCTGCTGACGATAATATTCATACCTCAAAATCAAATATTGGATATAATTTAATTGGCAGTTTCATACAGAATAATGATGCCACATTTGGGGTTGAAACCAATTACTCCAAAATTAATAAAGAAGAAGATGATAGTAATACTAACACAAACGCTCATCTCTCTCTCTCTCTCTCTCTCTCTCTCTCTCTCTCTCTCTCTCTCTCTCGCTATATATATATATATATCTTTCTCTCTGATTGTCTTTCTTTTAATTCACAAAATACACACTAGCTTGAAAATCAGAAAAAACACTTTCTTTCAATTTCCAGAACACGAACACACGATTAAAATTTTAAGAGAGACAATGAAAAAATTAGATTAAACAATAATAGTAGATGTTCTCAACCTTTTGTCAGATTAAACTTATATAGAGAAAATTCAATTTAAGTTACTCACCTGTATTTCGTCGTCTGAACCAATCGGGAAGTCAAGGATTCTATGATTTCAAGCGAGAACCACCAAGAACAATACAAAATCGGGTTCCTTGTGGGTTTTCCAATTTCCGCCGCCGCAAAGGGTTTCCCATGTTTCCGACGTAGGGGTTTTCTGCGGATAATGAATTACAAGGATCTTCGGCGAAAAAGTTTTTCTTGTAAAGACGATACGCGGTAAGGGTTTTTTTTGTAGAGACTATAGGCTACTGAGAAGTTATTTTTCTATATACAAAATGCTGTAAGGTAATAATAAGATAATCATAAGTAAATAATGTATTTAAAATAAATTATTTGGAATTAGCTAGTTAGAATATATAATATACCTATGCATATATACGAAGGATATAAATACGGATTTTTTAAATTATAAAAAAAATTTCTAATTAACATTTTTATATGGGTTGTTGAAGTTTTTTCCAATTTATTAAAACTATTCATTATTTTCTATTATCACAATACATAAAAGAATTTTATAATTAAATGTAAAATATACAAAAATGGAAGAATTTTATAATTAAATGTAAAATATACAAAAATGGATTAATTTAATTTGAAGTAACAACACATATTTACATCACTTAGACAAATCGTTGTCTAATGTCAGCAACACTTGACACACAACGGTTACTATTCGAATCAACTATTGTCTACGCCAAATTGGAAATCCACAACGGTTAAAACAACTGATGTCTATCATTTAAAACACCTTCACAACGGTTTTTTAACCGTTGTTTCAGGACCGTTGTCTAATTTCAGAACTACAACGCTTTATGACAACGGTTTGTTTGAAACCGTTGTCATTTTCTGAAGACAAATACAGAAATACAACGGTTTACATATGAACCGTTGTGAAATCTGAAAATACAACGGTTCCCATGTAAAACCGTTGTCTTAAAGGCGTTTTCTATTGCCATATTTGTACTAGTGTCGGTTTTCTCTGTCACTCTCATTCTGCTATATGTTGTTATTTGTTAATGATCAACAACAAGTTCTAGGTAGCACACCAATATTCCCGGACAAGTGCGAAACTCACCTTTTAATCATCTTAATCATTATAAAACTTTTCACTCGGTGTCATGTCAATAATTGCGATCCTAGCTAATATATAGTAACAATTTGTCATTGTCATTGTATATATGAAGAAAAATGGATCGTAGTTTATTCGCATCGGGTATTCCACCATTCAATTCCTCAATCAAGGCCTTATCTTGTATTGCTCCATCGGAAGAGTGTGGTCGAATTGCTCAAGAAACATGTGAATATATATATATATATATATATGTGTGTGTGTGTGTGTGTGTGTCGCATTTATCATCTTCACTACCAAAAGTTAAAATTGCACGTGATACATATATAAAAATCTGCACCCGCGCACTAGCTGTACATATGTATATATACAAATCTAACCAATTATTTGGTCAGAGAGAGAGAGAGAGAGAGAGAGAGAGAGAGAGAGAGAGAGAGAGAGCATACATATAAAATGAATCAAAAGTTGAAACATGCATGATAAAATGCTTCCAAACAAGAAACAAACACAGAAATGAAAACATACTATTCGTGGATCTGGCATGACTATAATTAGCTAGTTCTACAAAAAAATTGCGGCTGTCTTTCTTGGCAAAGTGACGCGGCCATTATTAGGTGGATTTTGGTGGCCGGAAATTAAAGGTTTGAATTTTGGGATCCATGCACTAATTAGTTCTGCTAATTAATTAACGTGGCGTACAATCCTATTACATGTAGATATGTTAATCCACCTAATTTAAGAATAAGCATACAGAATAGGTTGGATATATATATAAATCAGACCATATATATATATATATATTATATGCGCAAAAGTTAATTAATTTGTTTGCAAACATACAAATTTGGTCGTATCTACCTTCATCTTCCATTCTTGCTAATCTTTAATTCCCACCACAATTAAATTAAACGTACTTACGTAAAACTTATTATTAAGGTTAAATATTAGTTGCAATTCTTGCTAAGACTGCAGGACATGATGAGGAGGTCTGTTGTGTCCGAGCTCGAGGGCACTCTTTTGAAGGACCCTAATGTGTTTTCGTATTTTATGCTGGTAGCATTCGAGGCTTCGGGGCTTATTCGTTTCGTGTTGCTGCTCGTGTTTTGGCCCGTGATTCGTCTGCTCGAGCTCTGTGGGAGGGGCGATCACGGGCTTAGGCTCACTGTTTTTGTGGCCACGGCCGGAGTTCCTTTGGGTGAGATTGAAGCGGTGACGAGAGCTGTTTTGCCCAAGTTTTTCTTTGATGACTTGAATATGGAAGCATGGAGAGCTTTCAGCGCCTATGATCGCCGGGTTGTAGTGAGTAAGATGCCGAGGATTATGGTGGAGAGGTTTGTGAAGGATCATTTGCGTGCTGATCATGTCGTCGGAGCCGAACTCTCCGTTAATCGCTTTGGATTTGCAACTGGTTTTTTCAAACATGACAATATTCCTAATGATGTTGCTCAGTTGTTTAGGGCTGATCAACAACCTACTTTGGGAATTGGGAGGTCTAATTCTTGTGGTTGTGCGCCCTATTTCCTTCCTTTGTGTAAGGTATTTTAATTTCTTACTTCAATAACTATATTCTATTAATTCAATCTCCTATGTATGTATGTATACCTAAATAGACCTTTATTTGGACAGGAAAAATGTCATCCACCATTTTCCGACAGAAAATCAACCGGTGATGACGACCACTTCCTCCGCCCCCTCCCGGTGATCTTCCATGACGGCCGCCTCGCCATGCGGCCGACGGCGTCCGCAGCCCTTATAATCCTCCTATGGATCCCTCTAGGAGTCCTCCTTGCCGCCATCCGAATCTCAGTGGGACTAATGCTCCCCATGTGGGCCATACCCCACGTAGCCCCGGTCTTCGGCGGAAGGGTGGTGGTGAAAGGTACCCCACCACCACCAGCCTCCGCCGCCAACTCCGGCGTCCTCTTCGTCTGCACGCACAGAACCCTAATGGACCCGGTAGTCCTCTCCTCCGTGCTCCGTCGCCGAATCCCCGCCGTGACCTACTCCATCTCCCGATTCTCCGAGATCCTCTCCCCCATCCCCACCGTCCGCCTCACCAGAATTCGAGACGTCGACGGTCGAAATATCAAACGCGAGCTGGAGAAAGGCGACCTCGTCGTCTGCCCCGAAGGAACGACGTGCCGCGAGCCGTTTCTGCTCCGGTTCAGTGGCCTCTTCGCCGAGCTGACCGACCGCATCGTGCCGGTCGCGATGAATTACAGAGTAGGGTTGTTCCATGCAACGACGGCGCGTGGGTGGAAAGCGATGGACCCGATCTTCTTCTTCATGAATCCACGGCCG
The DNA here is from genome assembly GCA_026008535.1 of Perilla frutescens. NCBI lineage: Eukaryota > Viridiplantae > Streptophyta > Magnoliopsida > Lamiales > Lamiaceae > Perilla > Perilla frutescens. The sequence continues at coordinate 29,777,602 of BRKX01000017.1, read as the reverse complement.
ATCTACGAGGTGACTTTTCTAAACCAGCTGCCGGCGGAGGCGACTTGCTCCGCTGGAAAAAGCCCGCACGACGTCGCCAATTACGTGCAGAGGATATTGGCGGCGGCGTTGGGTTTCGAGTGCACCAACTTCACGCGTAGGGATAAGTACCGAGTGCTCGCCGGAAACGACGGCACGGTGGCGGAAACTCCCAATCCGATTAAGGAAATGTTAAAGAAAGTGGTCGGAATTTTTATGATTTACTAGTTCTTTTGCAGTTTAATTTGTGAGAAGTTAGAGGGTTTTTGCTCTCTTGTTTCTTGTCCTAATATTGGTGTATATTCTTATCATTTTGTCTTATTTTTGTATATTCAATAAATGCGCGAGGACAAATTCTTTTTAAGGTTTTTTTTTCTTTTTCAGTTGCAATGATATGTATAGATGTGTGCGTGTCTACACACACACTTGAGTATGTATTGTTTTCATTGAAGTATTGTCGTTGAATATAATTATGTAGTATCGAATGGCGATTTTCTTAATTTTTAATAATTTAGATATTTTGATTTTTCCTTTAACATATGTATTCTCGATCGTGAGATTAAGATTCAAGAGTTGATCATCTCTGCACGTGGTGTGTTTAATTTATCATATATATATATAAGGGTGGGTTCAAATAGGAACCAATCCCCCTGAAGGAACTTAGGAACCAATCAAATTCAAGGATTTTGATGACGTGGCGGATAAAAAAGCGGTGGTATGGTTGTAAATATGTAAAATTCGAATTATAAAGGGTAATTCCAGATTTTTTTAATAAAGTGATGACATCATCTTTTAAAAAAATTCCTAAAAACTTTAAATAATCATAACTTATTCATTTTTTATCCAATTTACGCAAAAAATATATCAAATTAAAGATTTTTTCATACTCTTTCATTTAAGATCCATAATGCATATGTTTATTTGAGCAAAAATTGATGAAAAATACAAAAAACTATTTTTCACATATATTCAACTCGTAAGTGTCAGATATTTGCTAATATGATATCACAATATTGCTCATATCGTGTGTTTATGTTGCTAACATGAAATTTTTTATGCACGACTTTGAATTTTAAGTTGCTTTCATGAGAAAATAGTTAAAGTATGAGCTATATATAGTTAAGTTCATAAACAATTATAACTTTATCAATGCTTAATATTATTTTGAAAACTTGTAATATTTGAGAATTTAAGTCATGCTAGCATATCATTATTCACATATTAGCAATGTGTTACTAACATATTAGCAAATTAATAGTCACATATTAGCAGTGTGTATATTCTCTAACATATTAGCAATATGTTGTATGTATGAATGATGCTACACAATATTATTTTAAATGTGGTCCAATGTTATATGTGTGGTGTTTAATACGTGTCAATTTAATATTATGATCTCGTCAAGTTAACAATATGAGTCTATCTCATGATAGCAACAAAATCTGTTGATGTTAGCAATATACATCTTTCATGTTAGCATGTTAATACAACGCCAGAAAAGACAACAGTTTTAAAGTGTTGTCTATTTAATTCCAGGAATTAGGCCCAAAATCCGAAAAAACATAACAGAATTTCTAAATTACGAAAATAATCCCGCTTTCATTAAGTTCTCAAATATTACAAGTTTGCCACCTTACTTTGACTAAAACTTTGACTAAATTATGGTCATTAGATCTAATCAAATCTAAGGCTAGGATTGGTTCCTAGGTTCCTTCAGGGGGAATTAGTTCCTATTTGATCCTTCCCCTATATATATATATATATATATATATATAGATATAGATATATAGGGGTTGGTTATTCTAAAGATAAGTCTTGGTGTGAAAATTAGGGACAAATCTGATTCCTACAATTATATTAGATGGATGGATGAGATTAGAAGGATTTTAAATGGTAATTCCTAATTTTTTAATTATTATTAAAACATGGAGGCTATTTCTGTAAAATCAAACCATAATTTCATATGGTATTATGAATTAAACTTCCTATATGATATCTACGTGATATCAAAATTCCATAAACTCTGGAACCACAAAATCGGCTTCGGTTTTGTATGCAAATCGAAATTGCCGCCCTCTAAAAATCTAAAAATCTAGAACCCCGCGAGAACCGAGTGCGACATCCTCAAGACCGGCGACGATTCCGGCAAAGGTCGGTGAGTTTATCATGGACTGCGGCTTCAAAAATTAAGAAGACGACGGGAATTGTAACCTCCGGCAACGGCGCGATCGATCGAGGAGGCCAAAAAAACATGGGTCAAAAGAAATCGGGTAAGTTTTAGTTGTTTGAATCGAATTTAAGGATGAATTTGGGGAAAAAATTTGGAATAGGTGAAAACTGATGAATGCTTGCGGCATTTTGAATAAATCAATTTAATAAATAGATTTAAAAATTGGGCGATTCTGCTATGAATTGATCGGTTGATACTTCTGAGTAATAATCGAGTAATTTTCTAGTGTGGGTAGACAAAATCGAACAAAAAAGGGTAATCGTGAGATGCAGGTTTACTAATTTTTTGTTTTTATAGATTCATGGGTACAAGGCTTCTGATATGCATGTATCATTTGTGGCTTCTGATTTTTAATCGAGTAATTATGTTGTGTGTGATTTTTGTTATTTTGAGAAATCATGGGTTTGTGTTGATCAAGAAACATTTATTCATGCTTATTAATATTTTTCTGTTGATAAAAAAACAATGATAATCTGATTAAGATATGAATTGTGTGCTTTGGAATGTTAACCATATACATAAAACCCTTTAATTTCGGTACAAACAATGTCAATGCTAAGTTTACTGAATTAAAGTGCTACACATGTATATAATTGATGCTACTTATGCATATCTGTTCTATGTTAGGTAAATTATAATTGTGAGGCTACGTATGCATATTTGTGATGCTGCTAAAGCATATATTTGGAGCTACTAATGAATATCTATGCTACTTAGTGTTTAAGTTAGTAATATAACTTGTGTCGGTTGGTGCTTTTAATTAGTATTGTTGATGTTTCGTATGCATATCTTTGGTGGTTTAAGTTAACTATATATGTGATGTCACTCGTGCGTAATTGTGATGCTACTTATGCATAATCTTGATGCTACTTATGCATATTATTGATACTTCTCATGCATATGTTTGATGCTACTTATGATTATCTGTGTTAATGTTTTAAGTTGGTAATATAACTTATGTGGGTTGGTGCCTTTTATTAGTATTGTTGATGCTATTTATGCATATATGTGGTGCTTTGGTTTAACTATATTTATGATTTTATTCATGCATATATGTGATGCCATTTATGCATATCAGCGATGCTACTTATCCATAGCTGTCACGCTTTAACAATTTCCATACTAACACTTATTCTTTGGTTTTGGGTTATTAATCAATGTGTAGCGCTACGCACTTTGAGCTCCGAGATGGGATAAGACAAGAGTGGAAGCAGAGTTCAGTGGCTCGCTTAAAGTCCAAGTCGCTTAATCTCATTCATTTTGAATTAAAATTTACTTGTACATAATGGTTTTTTATGGTTTGATGTAAGTGTCATAACTAATACTCCTATATGATAAATCGAATTTTGCCATGACCAAGAAAGTGCCTAGTTATATTTTTCTATACAAATGCATAGTAATTGCTACTTACAACAAAGAAACATGCTATACTAACAATCACATTGAATCGTTAACACATTAAATACTTAAGATCAAAAAATTGTGATGCTTCATACAGTCAATATATATGCTAAATAACAACAATAACAACATGAAATGTACACGTAACAGCGCATAATCATGAAAATTAAATAAAGAATTATGTTATTAATTTGGTTCACTAGAAAGTACATGCTACAACTACACATCAATATATATCAATTATTCAAGAATAATATTACGAAAAAAATCCAATTTTAATTAATTATAATAAAACTTAATCTACCGTCTATGAAGGAAATTTAATAAGGAAACTTAATCTTCCAAATCAAACAGATATATTAATTGCCCATATATAAAAACCGTTTGATAAGGACGGTTATCAATTTGAAAGATATGAGAATCTACAACTTTTTAATTAAATTACAAGATTAACCTTACTACACAATTAAAATAAAAAAAAACGCTGAAAAAATGAAAATAGGATTAAATCTGACCATCCATGTCATCAAATCCTGCGGATGAAAATCGTCCCTACTTTTTACACCAAGTGGTTGTCCCTATTTGATCCATATCCTATATATATATATATATATATATATATATATAGGAGTTGGTTATAGTAGGGACTACTCCCTATGTGAGAAATGAGGACAAATATCAGCCTTACAAATATAAAGGATTCATGGTTGAGATTCAATTAGTGGAAAATAGAATATATCTAATATCATCTATTTAATTAGTCAAATATGGGTAATTGTGTAATTTTGATCCTTAATTTCATATGGAATTATCCAATAAAATTAGATCTGGATACGTATCTTGATAAACATTGGGGTTTACATGCATTTCGGATGCTATTTTGCATTCATTTTGTGTGGATTGCATGTAGCTGGTGAGTAGTTAGATATCCAAGTATGGTTCAAACGAGTCGAAAAAGTGAAGTTCCGAATGAGAAGAGAAGAGCACAGATCGTGCAAGGCAGTGCTTGGCTCGTGCTCCACAAAGACCACGGTATTAAACTATTGCGAAAGAGCACGGACCGTGCTCCTGTCTCGACAAGCAATGGGTTTTTTGGGTGAAAAAGAGCACGGACTGTGCTCCAATCGGCGATTAGTGAGAAAATTCCTTTTGGACCAGACTCTCTTTCCTTCTGTGGGTTTACACTCCCTCTACTATTTAAGGGGTCTTGATGGATGAAAGTTACAATACGTTTTACCCTATAGTAGAGCAGATAAGAGAGAAAACGACAAAAGGTTACTGTGATTGAAGATTCAACATCCGGCATAAGTTGATTTATAATTTTTAATTTCATCATGTCATATGTAATTCATACCCTGTTTTTCTTGGATTGTAATTTTACAATGAGTGGCTAGACATTTATTAATTCTAGGGTTTGCAAACATGATTGAAGTTATGGATTAATTCAATTCTTTTACATTTTCCCTTCCAATTATTGTGTTAAATTGTTCAAATGTTGTTTTATTTCATGTATAGATTAGTGACCATAATCAATGTATGATAGCTAGTTAATTTGAGACCTGGCGGAGATAATTAACTAGTCGGATTAATTGAACAATTTGATACATGTTCTTTGCAATCTGTAGGAGGTTTAAATCTGACACTTTAGGGAGCTAACAAATCAATCTAGAGATGAGAGTAATAGATAATTTGTTAATCAAACTTGAACTAGCTCTTCCTCAAATTCATCTTCCTCTGTCTCGTCTGATTCATTGTACTCAGAGGCATTCTCTTCGGACTGCTCAGGCTCTTCCTCATGAACCTTCTCTTCATCAAACGAGGATAAAGAAGGAATGACAAGATGTGAGGGTTTTGTATAAGTCTCTACCAAATGCGAGGTGCGGTACCGTATATCATTAAAACTTAAAAAAAAAAATGAACTTGTAGCCTGCAACAAATTTTTCAAAATCAAAACATATAACTGAGGCTAGTGGGACAACATAAAACACAGCGAAAGGAAAACATTCTCCCCCAAACTTGTCAAAAGACAAGTTTGAACAAGTCACTATCCCCCATTTCACACATACATAAGCTAGGCAATGATCCAACAATAAAGCACAAAATGTAGGAATAATCAAACGAGGCAGTAGTTAGACGTAGTATAACCAAAGAAAGGCAAAACATAAAGCAAACCGCTCTAACCAAATCATAAGCTAAATTCCATAATCAATTTTCCAATATATAAACAACCTATTTAGAATTCGTGCCACAAAATGTGAAAATTTGAAACCAACAGTCCAAAACATGAATTCTACACATGTTCTACATGCTAGATAAGAATAGATGAGCAAATGCAAACAAAAAGCATGAAGAACATAAAAATCCCCAATTTTCATCTAGTTCAAGCCCTAGAATTAGGTTTCTCCAAATTCCACCATAAAAACACATTACAATCCAGAAATCAACTCCTAATAACATGAGTGATCGAATAGTAGCAAGATTGAGATATAGATTTCATGCCTTGAATGGTGGAGAAGTTGAATTTGTGTGTGTGTGCTTTGTGTGTGTGAATTTTGCAATTGAGTGAAAATGAAAGGATGAGGGAATTTAAGAGTGCAAACTCGTCTCCATGTTAGATTTCTCGCTCGCGACTGTGAAAGGGTCACGAATTTGGTCATGAATTTTGATAGGCGGTATTTCTTTTTCTTGCGACTCACGTTAGCATCATATCACCACGTGGATTCGCGACATTCTGAAATAATTTTTCACTATCGACCCTCCTCTCACTAGCGGGCTTCTAGAGGACGATCCCTTGCTCATTTGCAAGCTAATTAGTTGGCATTTGGTGGTGAAGTGGCTCACAAATTTCTACTATTTTTGTCTAGTGATGTAATCAGTACGATACAGAAGCTTAGAATCGAACACACGACAACTAAAGGAAGGATTCAATCCAAATACAACTGAAAAATAACAAATTAATAACCTCAATATATTGTACTAAATCAAGGAATTCGAATTTAATTAACAAGAATTAAACACAAAACAACCCAAATAACCCGTAAAACCCTAAATTAAAGACACGAACAGAAACCTATGCAAATGACCTCGGATTGAGCTCAAATTTTAACACAAGGCACCATCTATAGAGATGCAAAACATATCCAAACTTCAACTAATTTGCACAATTGGTTAGATCGAATTGTTGGAAGTTTCTGACCCGATTTAGGGTTTTTAGACCTAAATCGGTGAATCTGGGTTTCGATCTGAAGTAGGACTATTTTGAGGGTGTTGATGATGATATGGGATTTTTATGGACGTGGGTGGTGGCTGTGGTGATGTTAGAAGGATCGATGATGAAGAAAAATGAAAATGATAGGTGAAACTTACCTGAAACGAACCCCGAATCGACGAGAACTCGGAACGCGCCTATGGAACAATCTTCAATGGATGTCTATCCCGGATACTACGAGATATCACAAACGAGACAATAGATTTCAAGCTTGGAATCGCCAGAACCAAACTCTACCAAAGAACCGATGTTTGTTTGTGAGACGGGAGAAAAGCGTGAAGCTGTTTTTCATTCAAATCCAGTCTGAGAAACATCAAAAACGAAAATCCCTTAAATAATTAACCTAGAGAATGAAAATTACAGTGTTTTGGGCCTAGAATTCAAACTGGGCTAATTAAAACTACTACTGGGTCCAATATCACCTAAACAAGTTGTGATAAATTGGACTGCTAATTAAATAAATCCACAACTAATAATAATAGCCCAAAATAAATAAAATAACTAAAATAAATAGCAAGGAACATCCAATTCTTCAATTCAGTTGAACTCCTTGATGCTCAATACAGTCACTAACTTGGACTGTTTGAAATCAGCTCCAACATCCTCCAGCTTCTTCCCAACATAACACTGAAGGTATCCTTGCAGCTTCTTGGCTCTAAGTCTCGTCACTGGACCTCTAAGCTACAACTCAGGATTTGAATCATCAATGCTAGCACTGGGCTCATCATTCCCCCCTTTCTTAAAAGAATTCGACCTCGAATTTGGGTCCTCCTCATCAAAATCATCTACAGAAAAAGAAGAGAGATCAGAAATATTAAACGTTGGAGAACATTTATACTTACCAGGTAGATCAATTCGGTAAGCATTGTCGTTGACTCGAGTAACCATAGTAAACGATCCATCTCCACGAGGCATCAGCTTCGACTTCCTCAAGTTAGGGAAATATCCCGGGCTGAAGTGAACCCAAACCTTATCACTGGGTTTGAATAACACTTGTTTGCGGTGTGTATTCACCTTAGCTGCATTTCGATCTCCCTGAAGCTCGATCCTCATCTTCACCTTTTCATGCATCTCTCGAACCTGTTCAGCCCTACGAATACCTTGCAAACTCGAAAGATGATCAATAGGTAAAGGGATAAGATCCGTTGGAGTCAACAGATTGAAACCATAAACTACCTCAAAAGGCGACATATGTGTAGAAGAATGCACGATCCGATTATATGCAAACTCAGCAAATGGTAAACATTCTTCCCAAGATTTCAGATTATTTTTCACTAATGCACGCAGAAGAGTACCTAACGTCCTATTTACTACCTCAGTCTGACCATCTGTCTGTGGATGACATGCAGTAGAAAATAACAGTTTAGTACCTAACTTTCCCCACAAAACTCTCCAAAAATGTCCCAAAAATTTCGAGTCCCTATAAAAAATAATGGTCCTAGGGATACCATGCAAACGGACTACTTTACGAAAGAATAGATTGACAATATTAACAGCATCATCAGTCTTTTTGCATGCAATAAAATGAGACATTTTTGAGAAATGATCAACAACCACAAACACAGAGTCTTTACCAGATTTTGAACGAGGCAAACCCAAAATAAAATCCATCTACCCAAGGAGCAGATGGCGCTGGTAAAGGTGTATAAAGACCAAATGGACTATAAGTGGATTTAGCCTTCCTACATGTAATACATCTAGCACAAACTCTCTCAACATCTCTTTTCATGCGAGGCCAATAAAAATGTTCACGCAAAAAATCTAACGTCTTATTGACACCAAAATGACCCATAAGACCCCCTGCATGTGACTCTAAAATAAACAACTCTCGCATAGAACAATCAGGCACACACAACTTTGCATCCTTAAACAGAAATCCATCAACCACATAATATGAATCCACAGTATGAGATTTACCAACCCAAGATGCAAAAATAGGTCCAAAGAAAGGATCAAAAGCATAAAAGATCTTAACATACTCAAGACCTAGACACTGTGCATGCATAATAGAAATCAAAGCATACCTGCGGGAGAGTGCATCAGCAACCACATTCTCCTCTCCCTTCTTATACTTGATCACATATGGAAATGACTCAATGAACTCCATCCATCGAGCATGGCGCGAGTTCAAGCTCTGTTGTCCTTTCAGATGCTTCAGTGACTCATGATCAGTGTGAATCACGAACTCTTTCGGTCGCAGGTAGTGCTGCCAAGTCTCCAAAGACCTCTTCAGTGCATACAGCTCCTTGTCGTATGTAGAATATCTCAGAGCTGCGCCATTCAACTTCTCGCTGAAGTAGGCGATCGGCTTCCTATCCTACATCAAAATAGCACCAATGCCTATACCAGAGGCATCACACTCAATCTTAAACATCTTATTAAAATCAGGCAAAACCAACACAGGAGCATTACACAATTTTGACTTCAGCAAATTAAAAGCATGCTCTTGGGCTTTGCCCCACTCAAACTTTCTATCCTTACGACTCAACCCAGTCAATGGAGTGGCTATACTAGAAAAATCCCGCACAAAGTGGTGATAGAAACCAACTAAGCCATGAAAAGACCGAACATCAGCACAAGACTTAGGCGTTGGCCACTCCTCTATGGCCTTCACCTTTGTCCTATCTACCTCGACTCTATGAATACTCACGAAAAACCCCAGAAAGACAACCTCATCCATACAAAAAGTACACTTAGACAAATTAGCATACAACTTAGCAGCACGCAACAACTCAAACAATAACCAATACGATGTGGAAGCTTAGAATCGAACACATGACAACTAAAGGAAAGATTCAATCCAAATACAACTGAAAAATAAAAAATTAATAACCTCAATATACTGTACTAAATCAAGGAATTCGAATTTAACAAGAATTAAACACAAAACAACCCAAATAACCCGTAAAACCCTAAATTAAAGACATGAACAGAAACCTATGAAAATGACCTTGGATTGAGCTAAAATTTTAACAAAAGGCACAATATGTAGAGATGCAAAACATATCCAAAATTCAACTAATTTGCACAAGTGGTTTAAGAGATCGAATGGTTGGAAGTTTCTGACCCGATTTAGGATTTTTAGACCTAAATCGGTGAATCTGGGTTTCGATCTGAAGTGGGATGATTTTGAAGGTGTTGATGATGATATGGGATTGTTATGGATGTGGGTAGTGGCTATGGTGATGGTGGAAGGATCGATGATGAAGAAAAATGAAAAGAATAGGTGAAACTTACCCGAAACGAACCCTGAATCGACAAGAACTCGGAACGCGCCTATGGAGCAATCTTCAATGGTTGTATAACCCAGATACTATGAGATATCATGAATGAGACAATATATTTCAAGCTTGGAATCGCTAGAACCAAACTCTACCAAAGAACCGATGTTTGTTTGTGAGACGGGAGAAAAGCGTAAAGCTGTTTTTCATTCAAATCCAGTCTGAGAAACATCAAAAATGAAAATCCCCTAAATAATTAACCTAGGGAACGAAAATTAAAGTATCTTGGGCCTAGAATTCAAACTGGGCTAATTAAAACTACTACTGGGTCCAATATCACCTAAACAAGTTGTGATAAATTGGACTGCTAATTAAATAAATCAACAACTAATAATAATAGCCCAAAATAAATAAAATAACTAAAATAAATAGCAAGGAACATCCAATTCTTCAATTCAGTCGAGCTCCTCAATGCTCAATACAGTCACCAACTTGGACTGTTTGAAATCAGCTCCAACATCCTCCAGCTTCTTCCCAACATAACACTGAAGGTATCCTTGTAGCTTCTTAGCTCTAAGTCTCGTCACTGGACCTCTAAGCTGCAACTCGGGATTTGAATAATCAATGCTAGCACTAGGGTCATCATCTAGATAAATTTTTGACCTTCAACTTTGTTGTGGAACAACCTTGAGCTTTGAAAAATTGAATATGTGATAAATTCTCATGTAAATATTCAACCAACTTTAATCGCAACTATCTTTACACATGCCAAATCCGTGAAACATGAATTATGAAGGGCTACTCGAGTTAATCCATCACAATTCAATTTTCCCATAGCTTTTACCTACAAAACTCAACAAAAATAAGTAAAAAATAATAAAAATAAAACAAAACTAACTAGACAAAATGAAAACTATAACCGTTGGGTTGCCTCCCCACCGGCGCTGCATTTAATGTTGACAGCCAGATGACCTCAAACTTAAGTTTCCAAAAATGAAGGAATTAGTATCCCACATTCTTTTTCTCAATTACCTCTCTACATGTCTCCATCTCTATCATCCTTCAACGTGATATTAACTTAAGCCAGCAGAATTATCGGCCACAGTTCCTGCTTACCACATCAATTAGAGATGAATGATTGTATAAATGATTCTGATAGAGAACTTGGCTTATGAATGTCAGTAGTAGTGCAACCAGATTCCTAAGTATTGATCTTGTTGCATTCTACTATGGGTGGCAAAATCAGCTCGACCCATCCGATTTTTGGGCCGAGCTGGGCTTGAAAAATGATGACCCGAAATAATTTCGGCCTAAATGACCCGACCCGTCGGGCCACAAGTAAAAAAAAGCTCAATTCTATTTTTTTTAATTTTTAATTAATTTTATATTTTAAGTTATATCTTTATTATTCTTATTCTCTAGCCCTAAACCCTAATAACAACAGCAAACCAACAGTTCAGCAGCGCCACTCTAATTCAATCTAAAAACTTAGAAGTAGAACCTGTCAAAAATTAAACTCACACTACTACCTGACGTCCACCGACCACCGCGCAATCATCAACTCGCCGTCAACGTCTCCTTCCACAACCACTAGCCCACTACACAGTCTTCTTCCACAGCCACTGCCTGACGTCTTCTTTTGTTCTTCGTCTTTGATTGCTAGTTTGCTACAACTGAGTCATCAAGAGATGTCAACCCCAATTCAACCAGGTATGAATATTTTTTGAATTAATGTATGTATATTTTTTTAAAGATGTCGATTGTCCACGGTGACGCCCTTTACTTTTGTAGAGAACATAAAGATACATAAATATAAGAAAATTTGATGTCTAAAATCTGCATCATTTTTTTAGTAGATGTCTGTAGATTGAGATTGCAATAGTTGAATCTTTAATTCTGCATTATTAAAGAAAATTATGAAATATGACTACATGTGCAATCTACAATCCTACATTGTCAAAAAAGGGCTAATATTTTCCAAGTGTAATCTACTGGGCTACGTACATCCATATGATTTGACTAGAGTAATTTGTCCCTTTTTTATTAATGTCTAATTATATATGCAATTGGAGCAATTAAGTTTAATTTATTGTTTCTAGTAAAATTAGAAACTAAAATAAACCTATGATCTGAATCCGATACATACATATATGTGTATCTGCTAATAATAATATGACCACGCTTACATATATATGGTTTGATTAGAGCAACAAGTTATCTAACTTTAGCAGCCAATGACATCTAAAATATAGGTCTGCAACTTGCAATAATAGATGTTTGCAATTTGTGATGAAATATAATGTGTACAATCTGTCTATATTATTAATAGTGGTCTACAATAGTACTTAATAGTTAACGGTCAATTTTATATTTTTATATTTTTAAGAATCTATGAATTCTTATATTGTTTTCAATCTTATTGTAGAAATGGTAGATATTGATGATGCCATATTGGAAGATCAAATATTGGAGGATCAAATATTGGGGGAGCAAAAATTAGATGATCGAATTTTGGATATCGATAACTTTGGAACTCCTTCTACTCTTAAGAGCACTACAGCTACAGGTATTAATATTTCCATTGATCGTACTAGTACGGTTAATAAGGTTCAAAATTTGAAGGGTAAGGGTAAGAATAATATCAGTAGTAGTGCTACAGAGGATACTGAAAATATTAATACAAAAAGGGCTAGATCTAAAGTGTGGGGTAATTTTGTGAGGGTTGGCCTTGTGGATGGGGTAGAAAAAGCTCAATGTAAGCATTGTGATAAATTTTACACTTGCCAAAGCTCATATGGCACAATCCATTTAAAGCGCCATAGTGAAAGTTGTCATAAAACTCCTAAGTTCCATAATGTGGGTGCTATATATGTTGGATAATCAAGCTACTTTATTGAAGAAGTGGAAATTTGATAATAAGGCATATCGAGATGCATTGTCTAGATGTATTATTAAGCATGATCTTCCCTTTAGTTATGCAGAGTATGGTGGTGTTTCTGATGTGAATAAGATCTTGAATCCTGATTTTAAATCCATTTCCAGAAATACGGCAAAAAGTGATTTTTGAAAGTGTTTAATTATGAAAGGGAAAAATAAAGAATGTGTTAGCTACTATTCCTAGAAGAATCTGTTTGACATCTGATGTGTGGACTGCTGTAAGTACTCAAGGTTATATGACTGTCATTGCACATTGTGTTGATGATCAATGAAAATTAAATAGTAAGCTACTTGCATTTTGTGAATTAGACCCCCCCACATTCTGGTTTTGAGTTATCTGGGAAATTACTTGGAGTGCTTAGGGATTGGGGCATAGAATCCAAAATATTTTCACTTACATTGGATAATGCCGCTAATAATGACAACATGATAAAAATCTTGAAAGATAGGATGAATGTGCATAATGGTTTGTTATGTAAAGGTGAGTTCTTTCATGTGAGATGTTCTGCGCATATTTTGAACATAATTGTTCAAGAAGGCTTAAAGACAGCGGAAAAAGCTTTGAAAAAAAAATAAAAGCAAGTGTCAAGTATGTGAAATCTTCTGAGGAGAGGTTGAGAGAATAAAAAAATATGTTGAAGAGGTGCACTTGAGTGATATTGGTGAGAGTTTCTTGAGGTTAGATGTGTCGACTAAATGTAATTCTACTTATTTGATGCTTGAAAGTGTTATTAAGTATCGTTGTGCATTCACAAGTTTGAGTTATAATGATAGAAACTACAAGCATTTTCCTTGTGATGAAGAGTGGGATAGAGCAGAAAAAATGAAGATTTTTTTGACCCCATTTTATGAGATTACTAACTAGATATCTAGGTCTACTTATTCTACCTCAAATTTGTACTTTGGACAAATTGCTCTCATAGAAATCAAGTTGAATGACCTTATGAAATCTAAGGATGAGATAATCAAAGGTATGGCGTCAGGGATGAAAGTCAAGTTTGATAAGTACTGGGATGATTATTGTGAAACATTTGTCTTTGGAAGTATTCTTGGCCCTCATGATTAGTTAGGATTCTTAAATTTTTGCTATAAGAAACTTTACCCACAAGATTATCAAGAGAGAGTGAATAAGGTCAAGAGTGTTTTATATAAACTCTTCAGTGAATATGAACGGAGTGGAGTAAGTTCATTTCCTATTGCCTCATCCAAAGAGGGTTCACCATCTACTGAAGTTGACGAACTTGATGTGAGTACAATCTTGAATTGTATTATAATTATATATATGTTATTTAATTTTCAATTTTCAGTATATTATCTCTAATTTAATTTTTTATATTGTGTTTCTTCAATTGCAGGTGTATCAAGTAGAATTAATGAGTTCAAATTCAAGTAAATCGGAGCTTGATATATACTTGGAGGAGATTTGCAATGTTGAAAAAACCGCAAATGTCATAGAATATTGGAATACACATAAGAGCCGATTCCATCGGCTTGCAACAATGGCTTATGATATTTTGAGTATTCCAATCACCACATTTATTTCAGAATCCACATTTAGCATTTGTTTTCGTATTTTAAACAAGTATAAGAATTGATTGCTTCCTCAAACTGTACAAACTCTCATTTCCACTAGGAGTTCTATAGTTTTTTTTTCATTAAATTATACTACCTCCGTCCCAATAGCAAGGTCCACATTGCTTTATTTGGTTGTCCCAATAGCAAGGTCCACTTCCAAATATGGAAATAATTAATGTCAACATCAAAGTGGACCCCACTTACTTTATATTACTTTTTATTATAATATTCCTTAAAGAAATTGACCCCACCTACTTTACCCACTATTTAACCAACTAATCCATTTCTCCTTAATCTCCATGCCCAATAGCAAGTGGACATTGCTATTGGGATGAAGGTAGTAGTTATTTACTCTTTTCTTTAGTTTGGAAATATAGGTGTTGTTAGGAAAAACTATCAAGGTTTTTCTTACAAGGGTTTTGATGAGATGTCAAAATATGTAAAGAGCCTTGAAAGAACTGAAAAGAAATTAAGCAGAAAACTAACGGTGATCATACAAAATCAAGTTGTCAAAGCCAAAAGAAATGATCAATCCATGTGAAAAGAAAAGAGAGAAAAAGAAGAAGACCGTAGCTTGCTAGAACAGTTAGCAAGGCAAATTGGAAGATGCAGGTACCAACAAGAGAAAGTACCAATTGCCACCAGTCTACAGTGATGAACTGATGGACATACCAGTTCAAGGCCACCACCAGCTGAAGAGATGTTCCAGCTGAAGAGAACTGAAGGACATACCAGTTCTAGGCCAACACCAGCTGAAGAGATGTTCCAGCTGAAGAGAACTGAAGGACATGCCGGTTCTAGTCCAATACCGGCTGAAGAAATGTTCCAATCGAAGAAAGATCCCAGCTGAAAGAGAAGAATTGAAGGACATGCCAGTTCTAGATCATTCCCGACTGAAGCAACACCAGTTGAAGAGCACATCAGTTTGAACTGATGAATATGCCAACTCATGATGACATCAACTGAAGAAGACTACCAGCTGAAGGGAGGACGATTTCGAGCTGAAAGAAATACCAACTCAAGATATTCCAGCCGAAGAAAATACCAGCTGAAGAAATGTATCAGTCCAAGATCCATGCTAAAGGAAATACCAGCTCAGGATATTCCAGTTGAAGGAACATACCAACTGAAGAGAAGACCAAGATACAAGCTGAAGGAAAATGCCAGCTCAAAGGATACCAACTGAAGAATAAAGTTCCAGCTGATGAAGTACCAGTTCGAAGGACACCAGCTGAAGACGCATTAGTTTTGAAGTCCAACTGATAAAGCACCAGCAACCGAACTGAAGACCAGTCCAGGAAAGTTCAAGCTGAAGGGACACAAGTCCAAAATACTAGCTGAAGAACACTGGTTCAAACTACCAGCTGAAGATTGAAGTTCCAGCTGATGAAATACCAGTTCGAAGGACACCAACTGAAGACGCATCAGTTTTGAAGTCCAACTGATAAAGCGTCAGCAACTGAACTGAAGACCAGTCCATGAAAGTTCAAGTTGAAGGGACACAAGTCCAAAATACCAACTGAAGAACATTGGTTCAAAATGCCAACTGGAGCTCAGAAGGCATCAAGCCTAAGCCCAGAAATGCCAGCTGAAGATGATCTCAACTGAAGCTTTCCAAATTGCCAACGGACACGCAGAACTGACAGACAAAGGAACTGAAGATTTCAACTGCCAGACAAAGCTCAGAACTGAAGATCAAGATAGGAGCCGTAACTGAAATTCAGATAAGCCAAAAAAGATCTTGAAGTTAATGCAACCGAGATCTTGGAGCAAAAACTCGTCAAAAAAGCAAAGGCAACTCAACAGCCCTATTAAATGAAAGCCTCTCAACTGGCTTTATCATTTATGATCACACAGTGATCACCAACGGTCACCACTCACCCATCTTTAAAAGATGAGCTACCCCAAAGAAGACCATGGGACTTTTGAGAATTTTGGAGAGCACTTTAGTTAAGACTTTCCGCGAAGACGTTCGCCAAAGCACTAAAGCCTCACGCTCGAAAAACTCAGAAGAATCAAAAGTTCCAACTGATGAAGATAAGTCTTAACGCTCATCGAGCTAGCTGTTGAAGATTTCCAGCCAGAGTTATTCTCTCAGTCACAACACTTCAGTGATCAACTACCCCAGCTCAGACACAGACGCGCAAAGGAGCAACCCAGTTGATACCAGTTTCAAAACTGTACTCTTAAAGATCGAGTGAGATCTAAAATTGTGAAAAGACAGGCAATAGCACCTTATCTCTCCAGCGAGTAGTTGGAGATCGCAAGTGTGAGTTGTCGACCTACCGGCTGAGAAAGTTGAGTGCGCAACTTCTGGGACAGCAGTTGTCTTCACTGTGTAACTGTAATAAAGGAACTTTACACTTTCATAGTGAATTTCCCTTCTGCGGAAGGAAGAGAGGACGTAGAAGTTGAGCTTCGAACCTCTATAAATTGCTTGTGTGCTCTGCTTTAACTTTCAGTTCAGTTGCATGTTTTTAACTGCACACTCCAAGCACACACAGCACTCCGAGCTAGCAGATCTTCTCAGCTGATCTCTACAAAGCACGAATAATATTGCGAGTCAAAACGGGCCTTGAATATTCTGTATCTAAGTTTAGTTTTGTAATCATTTTATCACTCCCTCTAAACTAATTCTGACTCGCCCCGGGACCAACAAGTGTGATGGAAGTGGAAGAGATACACATCTCCAAAGAAGATATTCGTGACAATGTTGATGATGAAGTCAATATTGATGATGATTGCATATTGATGAATGATGAATGATAATACTTGATGACAGATTATGTATTTATGATTGATGGCATGGACTATGGAGGATTAATGACTTTCTTTAGGCTTTATTTATCTATGCATTTTGGACTTTTGAGTACTATTATTAAGGATTGATTTGTTGAACTGTGTATTTTGAATTTAAAAAAAAATACATTTATTTGAACTAGGAGTTTTAATATTTGATTTCATAAATTGAAAATACGTACTTTTTTTTATTTAATATGGATTTACTTGCATGTTTACGTTTATGTAATACATTTACAATAATCAATTTCTGTGTTTTTATTTTAATAAGATTTAGAATTGTATAAAAAAATTTGAAACTTTACGAAATTTGAAAAAATTATAAAATTTGCCAAAAATCCAAATTTCGGACCGAAAAAGCCCAAAAGCCCGCATAGGGCTGGATCGGGCTCAGAATATATAGGCCAAGTCAGTTTTCGGTCCAGGCCAGACCGGTACCTTCAAGAAGTAAAAACCCGACGGGCGAGGCCGGGACAGGTTGCTTGAATTGCTACCCCTACACTCTACTGCCACCTTGCATTCCTTAGAGTCGAATAAAAATCAAATATGTTCATCCTCAAAATGGATAGTGACTATCCATGTAGCCAGATCAATATTGGCCCGTCCCATGCGTAAAAAGGACATCCCAAAATTAGAGAAACACTTTTATACTCTTCAATGTCAAGCACGACAAAATTCTCTGAAAAAATGAAATACTTCACTTTAACTAATACATCCTCCAAAATTCCCTCCGGGTAAATGACAGATTGGCCAGCCATCTACAAACACATTGTTATGGGTTTGTGTTTCCCATTATTAAGGTTCTTGAAAAATGAAAATGGTATCAAATTGACGATCGCTCCCAAATCACACAATGCCCGACCACTAACCTTCTCTCCAATATTGATGAGAAATATGAAGCTCCCCGGATCATTCATTTAAATTGGAGCTTTTTGTGGATGATGGAGCTGCAATTCTCTGGGATATGTATTGTCTCGAATTCCTCTATCTTTTTCTTCTTGGACATAACATCCTTGAGGAATTTTGTATACTTAGGCATGTGCTGCAACATCTCCACCAAGAAAATGTTAATCTGTGTCTTCTTAAATACTTCAAGGAATTGAGAGAATGTGCATATACATTTTGTTTCGAGACTCTCTGTAGAGACAAGATAGTCACTGCAGAAAAGATTAACGGACCTGTCTTTAGAGTCATACTCACAAAGTCTGGCTTATCAAAAGTTTCCGTGAGAGGCACTATTGCAGCTACTGGATCTTTATTTGGTATTTCTAAACCATCGTTACTTTAACCACTCCGTAGATGAATCGTATTACACTGTTTTTTCAGATTCACCACAATGTTATTCGGAAACTGGCCAGATTGATGTTGATTTCCTACAATCGTAGTTATCTGCCCTAGTTGTTTCTCAAACATATTCATCTGCACACTCATAGCCTCAACAATGTTCTTCAATTTTTCTACTCTAGCATGCAACCCCCCATGAATTTGTTATTCTTTTCCATGAACTCCATTGGTAAATCATCCATTTTCGGCTTCTTCTCTTCCTCTATCACTTCATTTGTTACTGAAAAGCTGGGTGGAGGCTGCAGTGCACTATTATGATTTCCCATATGATAAATTTGAACGGTTATCTTGGTAGAACTAATTATCATCTCGGTAATTGTTATTTCTGTAGTCTCTCTGGTTGATGTAGTTAATATATTCCATTGGTTGATCCATGAGAAGGTCTGCAGCTAGCTTTGTCATAGCATCGAACCTACTTTTGATAGTAATATTCAATGTTGATAGTTGAGCAACTAGCTTGGAGATGGGCTCGTTATCATTGACTGCAACAAACCTCTTTATTATCTTCATTTGATACTCTCCAGACCACTGATAACTGTTGGTAGTCATGTTTTGTATGATTATCAAAACTTGGTCGTGTCCTTTGTTTAACAAAGAGTCACCTGCAGAGACATCTAGAAACCTCTTTAACTTCACGCTGCATTAATTGTAGAAGTTTCAAACTTGATGAGCAACCCCAAATCCATGGTTGTGGCACTTTCTCAGCATGTCTCGAAACCTCTCCCAAGTCTCATATGATGTCTCATTTTTGAACTGACGAAACTGTGTGATCTCGCCCTTTAAGCTTGAGAGTGACTCCAGGTGGGAAAAACTTCTGGAGAAACTTGTGAGCAAGTCCTTCCCAACTGTCCACATAACCAGCACCTAAAGACTGGTACCACATCTTAACAGTGTCACAAATCTCCAAAAACTATTGCAAGTGTGCATTCGGGTCCTCAGTTGTCCGTCCACGTACTGATTCTGCTATACCATGGAAATTAACCCAGTTTCAACTCAAAGTATTTGCATTGATCATAGGGTCTAGAATGTTTCCATGGTTGAGCAATGTAATAAAAAGCTCATTAATGAGAGGGGTACTGCAACTTTTGCGTCTTCCTGTTCCTTTATCTTTTGCTGCATTATCTCCAACCTTGCTTGGAGGCAACAAATTTGATTTACATGATCAGGAACTTGATCATTCGCGACCATCCTTCTTCTTCTTCTAACTTTGTTATGATGAACAACGACTTAAATCTCATGATCGAATTCTACGAGAGGTTCTGCCTGAGATCTTGTGTTCATGCACAACCTACACACAAGAAAAAAAGATAAGAATTTTTTTAAAAGAAAACAAAAGTATTATGTCTAGATTAACATAAGAAATTAAATTCAAATAATAGCACTTAAAAATCACTTAAATAATTAAAGAACTAAATTATGTCTGGATTAACATAAGAAATTAAATTCAATAGAATGACCACAGACTGAAACTCATGAGGAACTAAACAATGAAAACGTATTATAGGATTGAATAATCATCAATTAATCCATTTTTTAACCAATTCCATTCGTACACCTTTGTCGGGATTTAAATAATGATAGATCAATCACTTAATTATCCTAAATCCCATCTCAAAGTGATAGGCTATAGATTACATATTAAATAACAATGTGTCTAGGGGTGCACGCGGGTTGGATTGGTCGGGTTGAGGGTGTTTAAATAGGCCAATCCATAGACAACGATTTGAAGAAATTATAACCCTTTAATCTTTTTTTTTCACAACCCAACCCTACTTCTCACGTGGATATAAGGGTTGGGTTGGATTGGGTTCATCGGGTTATGACAAAAAAAAAAATGAAATCAATTTTACCAAAACTTAGTTAATTTTTTTATATTTTAATTCATTAATGTAATATTATAAACAATATTAAATAAAAAACCTATCAAATAAAATACATATGCAAATCATAAAATTGGAGTTGGAACGGTGCAGAGAAATAAACTCATGCTCAGGAAAGGACAAGTATTACTATATTAGATGCAAATTCATGAAATTATTTGGAAATATCAAAAGCAAATACAAAAAATTATTTTAACTAGCACAATAGCATGTAAGTAAAGAGTTACAAAAGGGTGTAAATTTATGAGTAAACTTGCATTCTTCCAACAATACTGCAAGTCAGTGAACCAATTGATGACAAGTTCTACAACCAAGAAAAATTAAAATTCTCTATAAAAAAAATAAAAGTCCAAAAATTATAAAGAAAACTCATAAAGACGTAAGAAAGATAAAATTAACTCATGTCCTTCAAAAAAAAATGATTTGCACACATATTTAAAAAATAAGTTAGTAATCTATAAATTGTAAATAAATTAAATTACAACTAAAAGTAGAACTTTGTAATTTGTATACCTCACAACTCTTCAATCAACAACCACTATTTCTGATGTCTTCTTCCCTTTTGGTGTTGTGTTTCCTTTCTTTGGGGGTGTTTAGCTCTATAGATTAAAGGAGAAAAAAATTATCAAATTATAATTGAAAATAAATATCCAAAATGAAATAACAAAGCAATATATTCACCTTCTTCAAGGAAGTCATATTCTTGTATTTCATCAAAGTTATCCTTAACCCGGAGGCTTTCATGTGATGTCTTCAACCAATTCTGAGTACAAACTAGTGCCTCCACCATTTTTGGGCTCAAAGAACTTCTAAATGAGTCTAAAATTTGACCACTGGTACTAAAAGCTGACTTGGAGGCCACAATAGAAACTGGAATAGCAAGGGCATCTCTAGCAATCAATGACAAAATCTTATACCTTGTAGCATTGTTCTTCCACCAAGTAAGAATTTCAAATGAAGAAGTCAGTGGATTAACAATGTCATCACCCAAGTACATGTCAATATCATTGGCCTTTTCACTCAAACACCTCATTTCTTGTTGTTGCAAATACATAGTCAATAACTTTCTACTTTCAGTTCCCTTAGCCTCAATTTTTGGTAGCGATGAAACACTACTACTTCTAGAACCACCATCATCTTTGTTATCCAGTTTATAACTAGCATACAAATGATTAAGGGTTTTCTCCACTTTTAGCACAATCTTTGCAACAATTTCAGTATCATAAACACTCTCAAAACAATATTTAAGATACTTCAACTTATACCTAGGATCAAGAACCACATCAATAAATAACATACCATTGATGTTTTCTACATCTCCCTAATATTTATCATACTTTATCTTTATACTAGCAACCATTGTAGACAATAAATGTTCATCACTTGAAGCAAATTCAGATAACTGAGTGTGAATTTCACAAATTTCATGATAAAAGGTGTTAGATATAACATGCAAGGTACTGCTAAACTTAAGGGTGACTTCATAAAAAGTACGTAGGAATTTGACAAATATCCTAGCATTCTCCTAATCAATAAAAGTAGGCGGTCCAACCCTCTTCTTTCCACTCTCACTTTCATTGAAGTAGTTGTAGTACCTATCGTCTTCTTCCTTAAACCTTGAAAAGGGTTTTTCAAATTTAATAGCCACATCTAGCATAAAAAAAGTGGAGTTCCACCTAGTAGGCACATCTAACACCAAACACCCTTTATAATTAATTTTTTCCCTCTCAACACAGCCTTAAATTTCCCCAATCTTGTCGGGGATGAACGAATGCATCTCACAACATTATGAATGGCCGCAATGGACTCATGCAAATCTTTTAGGCCTTCATTAACAATAAGATTTACTATATGAGCACAACATCTAAAATGCATGAAATCACCATCAAGAATAGACCATTTCCATGCATTAACTCTCCTCCTAATAAGATTAACAGCTAAATCATTAGCAGATACATTATCCACGGTCACATCAAACACCTTCTCTATTTCCCAACCAAGCAAACAAGATTCAATCATCTTACCAATAGTTTCTCCCTTATGGTTTGGAATTTGACAAAAACTTATGATTCTTTTTTGCAAGGACCATTCACTGTCTATGTAGTGGGCAGTGTGGCACAAATAGGGAATTTGTTGGATAGATGTCCAACAATCAGTTGTCAAACACACTCTTTGACCCCCCCCCCTTTGTTAATTCAGCTTTTAATTTCACTCTTTCATCCAAATAAACCTTATAAATATCCCTGGCGGCTGTCATTATACTAAGGAGATTAAATCTAGGTTGTACTTGCATTATCTGTTTAAATCTATCACCTTCCACAACTCTGAAGGCATGTTCATCTAAGACAACCATTTTAACTAGAGCTTTCCGACTATTCTCCTTGTTAAATGCAACCGCCAACAAATTAGGACTACCTTCATTACCACTTTGAAAGCCCAACAACTTCTGTTTTTTTATCTCATAGCCTAAATGGATATTTCTTACATTGTGTTAGGAAAAACTATCAAGGTTTTCTGACAAGGATTTCATGAGATGTCAAAATATGTCAAAATACGCAAAGAGCTTTGAAGAACTGAAAAGAAATCAAGCAGAAAACTAAGAATGATCATATAAAAAATCGAGCTATTAAAGCTAAAAGAAATGATCAATTAGTGCATCATTTTTCACTAAAAATAAATACCCCGACAGCAGTCGGTATGCCCTTACTGCACAGTACAGTGATGAGCGAGATCGTCTCCCAAAGGACCGGCAAGAATTACTCTAAACTTCCAATCTGTAGAACCAAACTTCTAAAAGAGGTTTTTGTTATTGCGAAGTAAAACAAACGAAAATAATAAATAAATAGAGAAAATGGTTTAAACGGATTAAGAGAATTATTCCGAATTTCAATTAACTCTACCCTAGCTTAACTAAACCGATCCTTGATGCAAAGATTAATTTAATTAACACATGTAAATCAGTTATAGCCACCAAAGACACTTACTGACGCAGCCTAATTTCTTCGTAGTTTCTCGATAATCAGGAAGACACTTAACCAATTATTTCCCTAATCGATTGATAACCGTAAGAGACACTCTATAGGTTTAATGAGCCGACATCATTAAGAGCTAGAGAAACCCGATTAAAAACTAACAGACTCTGACACAGGATGGTTGAATTAAGACTGTTATTCTTCTGGTTCTGAAGAACCGTTTTACCACTAATTAAACTTAAACCACAATTACTGTAGCGCCCCAGTCCCGAAAGACTGTGGAAATGGACGCCACGGGGGTTGGAATTTAGAAGCGGGAAAGAAAGGGGGTAATTCAAGTAACGAAAACGTCAACGGAAGACCCAGAACAACCAAACATGCTTTATAATAAATTATACTTATCCAAAATACTAAGATCAGAGCTCTTAGGATTTAGCAAAAATATCACAAGTGCAGAAGTTCAATACTTAATAGAATACTAAGGAGTAGCATAAGTGCGGAAGCTTAAATCACAACATAATAATTAACAAAAGGAGATAATAGGAAATAGGTAAATAACAAAAGCCCATCTCTCAACCTCGTCACCTCCACGCTCCAGCCTACTGACCTGAAAATGTTTGAAAAGATTTGGGCTGAGTACTAATGCACTCAATGGGCAAGTTTTCACAATTTGAGTTATGCAAATCATTTTTCAAAAGTAATCTATTTGTGCCCATGCAGGTAGTGAAACTTAGGAGGTTTTAAAGTTGAAAGCAACCTAAGTTCACCAAAACATTTTATCGTGAAGCACTTAAGAGTATAACCAGTCACTGCCCGCAACCCAAACTACATCACCAACGCGTAAAGTTGAGTATGGCCAAAGTATAACCAATGAGTGTAACCAATAAGTGTTTCATTTTAGTCTCACCGACAAGGAGTAAGGCAGGACAAATAATGCATGCATACTGTAGCTACTCACATTGACACAGCGCTGGTTTATGAGACTCCGACAACATACAGTAGCACGTAAATATTTAACACAGATAGTCACATATGCAATTTTAACGAAGCAGAGCTTAATAACTCGAAAGATACAATTTGTAAAGATAGTATAGCCCACATGGATAGCTATAATAGCTGAAGCTTTAACGATTCTTCTAAGAGTCCCCTAAGTCCGATGTTCTAGGTTTTCTCCTACACATAAAGACTAAAACTTAGAAGTTTATTGAGGTTATAAATCTATTCTCTAAATACGGGTATAAGATTATAAAGGTAATTAGTCTATAGAATAAGATCATGAGAAGACGATGCTTGGAGATCAAACGGGTAATCTTAGCTTTAAGAAGCTATACCCGAGTACTTGATCGAGAGAAATATATTCTAATCACGTAGATTAAAATCATATGATTAAATGAATGTTTTAAAAGATAATAATATCCCAATAAAGTAAAGTATCACTTTTTATATACTTAATTTTAAATTAAATTCTAAAGTTAAACAAAATAGAAAAATAAATAAAATAAATAAATAAATGCATAAGTAAAATTGTAGTAAAAAAGGATTTGAACTCATGACTTTACTATAAAATATTGAGATTTTAACCACTATACCAAATGATTTTATATAACATAAAACAAACCACTTTAATTAAATAGCTTCATGAATGCTTTGAATTAAATACACAAAACAAGAATTAATTAAAACTGTATCAAGAGGTTTAAAACCCTAGACCCCCCGTAATCACAATTAGATCACAAACCACTAGGCTAAGACTCATTTTCAAAATTTATAATCCCTCATTAATAATTTATATAGTCCAGAAAGGTTTTATGATAAAAAGATTAAAAGCATAAATATTAACTTAATGAGAATCGAACCCCAAACCTCTCAAATAATAATCTAGACTCTAACCACTTAACTAAACACCATTTTCAAAATTTATTAGGTGACATTAGTTATATAAGATCCAAAGTAATCTTAGATAAAAATGATTAAAAATAAATTAAAATTACATTAATAGGATTTGAACCCTTAACCTTTCAATTAATAAACCTGAACATATCCATTAAACCAAATACCATTTTCGAAATTTAATACATGATTTTAATTAATTATAGTCATAAAATACACTCATTAATTAAAACAATAATCTGCCCTAGACCTTTGTGTATAAAAATTAGAGATTAACAATTGGGCTAAATATTTACTTTTAAGTTATAAGCTAAAATTTTAAATTAAATAACTTATTAATATATATTTTTTTTTAAATATAAAACTAAAACACACACAACAATTGCCGACACACACACAAAAACAAGATTAATGCTTGGACTTGAAAATAAGTGTCAGTCATTATAACAGTAACATAATAGGCAAGATATCTCCATATGCAAATGAGAAGAACAGTAGATCTATCTTTAGCTACATAATCAAGCACCCAACTGACTCTTATTTGATAAAATAATAAATAACTCTTTGTGAGAAGTTTCACAAATTAAGACAACTTCCAGAAGCTCATTTGGATGGGAAAAGAAAAGAATTGATGTAGATTAAGGTTCCCACGACATTAAAAATATCAACAAAGCCAAAACACACACACACACGAATCAACAACACACACACACACACTCATGACAACATACAAAAATACAAAACAAATTCCATTTTGTTTTTCTTTTCTCTTCATTTCAACAATCCACCATTTAACTTTTAATTAAAGTATTCAAGAACACCAAGAACACTATAAATAAAATTAAGAAAATATTTTTACAAGAATAATTCAAAATAGCCCGGAAATCACACAATACATACGAAAATCGAAAACAAAGTTAAAAAATAACGAAGGAAATGAAGTATTGATAGGTTAGGGTTTAACCCATTCTTAGATCCAAAAATCGGAAACATAAACTTCAAAATCTCTTAAAAATATTCAAAGAAAAAGAAAGAGGAGAAGAAGGGGAGTCCGAAAATGTAATTGCATGTTAAAAATTCCGCCGGAAAAATTTTCTGACGGTGGAGGAGAGGCGGCGGCTGGCGCTCCGGCGGTGGTTCCGGCGGGGGAGGGGAGAGAAGAGAGGGGAATGGGGGCTGACCTAGAAATGAATCCCCAAAAATGAACTAGAAAATGGATAAAGGGGTATTTATACCACTCCCTAAAATAAACCCTAAACTCTAATTAAATCAAGAATTAATTCATAACTTGGTCAAATGAAGTCCATCTAAGGTGAAATCAAGTTCTATGGTTTCATATCGATGAGCACTATCATCTAATGTATTCATTCATCTCATTCCGATAACTATAGGTCTCGAAAAAAAAACGCGAATGGGCTAAAAAGCAATTTAGATCTCATAGTTTAGCTAGGCCAGGGCTTCGTTAGTTGTCACCGGAACAGAAAGAACTTAGCTTGATCTCATAATTAAATCAGAACCTTGAAATAATAAAGAGCAGAACACGATAAAAACAACGAAAAAGGTGAAATAAATCTGATAGAGCTCGTCTTTCTCTATTGCGGCGTTTTTTGCGTGAATATGTAGTATAATAAATCCTAATCTATCTTAATATCCTTAAATATAAATCCTTAATTATGGAAATAGTCATAAACCTAATCTAACTAGGAAAGAGATAAATATAGAGTCAAAAGCAATAAAATAGCATCCAATCTCGTTCAGGCCCAAAATCTCAAGCAAATCCGCGCTCCAGCCCAAATTCCGCACGCACAGTGGCCTAACAGCTATTATCTCGGCACCCTTTCCAGGCAATATGCCCATACGACTTGGCTTCCAGACTCGCCAGATTTCCTTCAATCATCTTGACTGCATAAATCTCCACAAAACTCGGCCAATTCCTTCATATTTGTGTCAATTACCTGCAATCACTCACAAAACACACTTTCTTCCACAAATGCATAATTACAAGGCAATTAACATTGATAATTCACACCAAATAACATAAAATAAGTAGGTAAAAATAGCCCGATCAAATCCCCCCACACTTAGACAATGCTCGTCCTCGAGCATATCTAAACAGAAAACAGACTCTAAAATAAAAATAGAACATGGCAAGTCAAGCATCGGCTACCTCGAACGGAAAACAATCAAAGTCAGGATTACAACACAATCATTCACAGTCCACCAACCCTTCTCTTATTTCATAAGACTATACACATGCTCTTCATTCAAGTAAAAAATATGCAAACTTAATCTTGCCTCACCAAGGTTCACTCAATTTCTCTCAAAAAGAAAGTAAGAATATATTTTAATTCACACAAGTCACGACTTGATGCCTTCAAACATAGATTTGCCCATATGTCAAAACCATTACCAAGCAAGTGAGAGCTATGCACAAATCAAAAGGTCTTTGAAATAGGTTGTAATGGGGCTAGGGTACACAGGTAGGATAATTTGGGTAAAGTGGCTCAAATATGTGAAAACATGTAAGCACATCAAAATACAATCCTCAAAGTCGGCTGCTACTTCTCAAATGGCTCAATAAACTCCAAGTTGAGTGCTGGTCTTCAAAAACAATACAGGGCAACAAAAATTAACATCAATCGGGTACAGGCCCTATTTTCTCCACGTTCGTCTTATTCCAATATGGGCATACGGACCATTTTTTTTTCCTTTTTTTCTTTTTTCTTTTTCTTTTTTATGGAATAGAACAGGAGCATACATGTATTTTTTTCGTCTTCCAGCACCAACTACCTTTAAGTAGAGTCCGAACTTAGCTCAACAAAAATACCATATCACTTACATGTTTCCATGGGAAAAAGGCAGGCCAAAAAGGGCGAAGGTTGAATTATTTAGTAGATGTTAACAAGAAAGAGAGGCTTCAGGCACAAACGAGCTCATTAGGGGATAATGTCGGGTATTGATAATTTATTCAGGCCAAAGCAATGATTAATCCTATACGTCTTTATCATTTTTATGCAAAAGAAAACTCACAAGCAGTATGATCATGGCAAGAAGGCAAATCAGAAATTTAGCATTTAAGTCTGACACACTCATCAAAAGAATGAAATTGAGCTTTCTATATATATATATATATATATATATATATGACATGCTCAATAGGCTCAAATCTCACAATTTAAAGAGCTTCAACAAATTTGATCAATTTGCATATTTCATCTTCCAAGAACACATACGAGCAATAACACAATTTCAATCACAAGAGAAAACATCCAAACAAGACCAATTCCATATCATAATCCCTCCTTTTCATGCAATCCAGTTTCAGACAGCTAATGACTCGACAAAATCAAACAAACAAATCTTTTTTTTAGATAATAAAACTTGCAAAAATAAAAAACCAAAAACTCTCTCCCCCCCCACACTTAGACAGCACAGTGTCCTCACTGTGCAAAAGAGGGGAGTGACACTAAATAACCATAGAAAAGCATAAAAAAACTAAGTAGAGATGATAGAAAGAGAAAACTGTGACAATTATGGAGAGCGGAAGACGTGGATGACAGCCCCCGAACAACTCCTGGATCTCAGCAAGGGTCAAGGCAGAGCTGGAGGATGTACCTGCACTAGAATGCTGCACTAGAACCTTTTTTTAACAATAATAAAAAAAACAAAAAACAAATAAATGCTCGGGTTGCCTCCCGAGAAGCGCCCTTATTTAACATCTAAGGCTCGACATATGAAAGGCATGATCAAGAGACAATTTCAGGAGTAGCAGATCTACCCCTGTCGAAAGGAATCGTTTCCATCCCCGCACCTTTATGCTTCTTCAAAAACTCGACCAACCTTGCTTCTTGCCCTTTGCAAAGATCATTACTGATGATTAAAGATAACGTGCCTTGTCCTCCCAGAAAAGCATATCTCAGATGCTCAGAAAGGGCCTTCAAATCCAGTTCTGAGTTGGTCAGTAAGAGTATACGGCCCGTCAGATTTCGAGTTAGAAATTCACTAGTGGTATATAGTTGCATTATGATATCTCGAATCTCCTCATCTTCTTCTGTTATTGTAGCGGTTTCAGTCAGCCCACCAAAGAGTACCTTCTTGAACAGCTCGAGGATCTCTTTCTCATCATCCTCCTTCTTGTTTTGAACCAACTTGGAAGGAAAATGGGCTGCAACTACAGAGTTAGGAATATTAGATTCAGCTTTTACCTCAGTATGGGCAGACTTGATAACAGGCTGCTCTTCTTCTGCACTAGAATTGTTTTCAGTCTGTGCAGTATGCCCTTCCTGCGTGTTCCTTTCTTTCTTAGCCTCCAATTCGACCAACTCTTTCCCACTTCGAAGGGTCACAACATTATCATTCTCCATGGGGTTTTGCTCAGTTTGGGAGGGAAGTTTTCCTTGATTCCCTTGCAGCTTATTCATTTGAGTGGCAAGATGGGTGATCTGTGTGCCCATACTCCCTAGGGCAGCTTGCATCTCCTGCTAGAATGCTTTCTGGCTTTGTGCCAAACTGTTGACAAGGGCACTGCTCTGCTCCAGACACTTCATAATTTCACTCATGTTGGGCGCAGACTTGTCAGTATGCCCATACAGACCACCCTGTGGCGGCCTCTGAGGGAAAACTCTGGATGCCTTCTGATCGGGCTGTCTCCAATCGGAATTCAGGTGGTCCCTCCAGCCTGAGTTGTATGTGTTCGAGTATGGATCATAATTCCTTCTCAGAGTATCTTGTTGCGCATCACCGGATCTATAGCAGGCTTGCTCTATTAACGGATCTTGCAAAGTTGGGCAATCATCAGTAAAGTGGCCATTTTCTGAGCGAACTCCACAGCGGTCATTTTGCGTTTGTGCCACAGCTAAACCTCGAACCAGAGAAGTCAGAGCATCAATCTTCTCGTTGACACTTGAGCTGTCTGCTCGCTCGACAGGTCAATATCGGTCATCGTCCTCATCCTCATACTGTTGACCTCCAGAAACCATGTCAATGATGAGTTATTTAGCCTCAGCCAGGGTCTTGTTTGTGAGAGATCCTCCACTCACAGCATTAACAATTTTCTTGTCAAAAGTAGACATGCCACGGTAAAAGTAATTTGTTAGCAATTGGTAATCTGTGAACCCGTAGTCTGGACACTTGTGGCGCAGCTGCTGGAACCTCTCCCAGTACTCAGCTAAACTCTCATTTTGCTTCTGTTTGATGCTACTAATTGCCATCCTCAAGTTTGCAGCTCTTGATTCAGGAAAGAACTTGTGTATGAATTGTTTCTCCAACTCATTCCAAGTGGAAATAGAGCTCGATGATAGATCAAACAGCCAATCTCTAGCCTTGCCCTGCAAAGTATGAGAAAAAGTCAGTAATCTCAAATTATCAGAAGAAAAACCTTGAGGGTGTAAAGTAGAGCAAACTAAATCAAATTCGGTCAAGTGCTTATGTGCACTTTCTCCTGGTAAATCGCCGAACTTGGGTAAAACTTGAATGAAACCAGGTCGTATCTAAGAATTATTTGCAATAGTGGGAAGCACAATGCAAATCGGTCGATTGTTTCTATGGCGACCCAACTTCCTGATTTGAAGTTCTTGTTCGGGTACTTGATTGAGAGCCATGTCTTCTCCAAAAAGCTGAGTGATATCAAAACACGCTGGTGCAGATGTAGATGCTTTCTTAGACTCTCTTATAATCTTCCTCAAGTCTCGTAAAGTCCTCCCCGATTCAGGATTAAACACTAGACTTCTTTTTTGGAAAGATCGAGTCATGCACTAAAAAAATAAAACAAAATAAAAAGAAACAGCAAATTGAAAATATTAGAATAATCACTACTTAAAAGCCGATCCCCGACAACGGTGCCAAAATTTGGTGCGTCATTTTTCACCAAAAATAAATACCCCAACAACAGTCGGTATGCTCTTACTGCACAGTACAGCGATGAGCGAGATCGTCTCCCAAAGGACCAGCGAGAATTACTCTAAACTTCCAATCTGCAGAACCAAACTTCTAAAAGGGGTTTTTGTTCTTGTGAAATAAAACAAACGAAAATAATAAATGAACAGAGAAAACGGTTTAAACAGATTAAGAGAATTATTCCGAATTCCAATTAACTCCACCCTAGCTTAACTAAACCGATCCTTGATGCAAAGATTAATTCAATTAACACATGCAAATCAGTTATAGCCACCGAAGACACTTACTGACGCATCCTAATTTCTCTGTAGTTTCTCGATAATCAGGAAGACATTTCACCAATTATTTTCCTAATCGACTGACAACCGTAAGAGACACTCTATAGGTTTAATAAGCCGGCAGCATTAAGATCTAGAGAAACCAGATTTAAAACCAACAGACTCTGATACAGGACTGTTGAATTAAGACTGTTATTCCCCTGGTTCTGAAGAACCATTTTACCACTTATTAAACTTAAACCACAATTACGGATGGCCGGTTTAATTGGCTACTAATTAATTCTAACTTACCAAATATTTGCAACTATCTACCAATATCGAAATAATTAACGACTCGAATTATCGAGAACAATAGATGCATGCAAATTAATTAAACGAAAAAAGTAATTTAGATCTCACAGTTTAGCTAGGCCAGAGCTTCGTTAGTTGTCACCGAAATAGAAAGAACTTAGCTTGATCTCATAATTAAATCAGAACCTTGAAATAATAAAGAGCAGAACACGATGAAAACAGTGAAAAAGGTGAAATAAATCTGATAAAGCTCGTCTCTCTCTGTTGCGGCGTTTTTTACATGAATATGGAGTAGAATAAATCATAATCTATCTTAATATCCTTAAATACAAATCCTTAATTATGAAAATAGAGTCCTAAACCCAATCTAACTAAGAAAGAGATAAATATAGAGTCCAAAAGCAATAAAATAGCATCCAATCTCGTTCAGCCCCAAAATCTCAAGCAAATCCATGCTCCAGCCTAAATTCCGCGCCCACAGTGGCCCAACTGCTGTTATCTCGGCACCCCTTCCAGGCAGTATGCACATACGGCCTGGCTTCCAGACTCACTAGATTTTCTTCAATCATCTTGATTGCATAAAGCTCCACAAAACTCGGCCTATTTCTTCATATTTGTGTCTATTACCTGCAATCACTCACAAAACACACTTTCTTCCACAAATGCATAATTACAAGGCAATTAACATTGAGAATTCACACCAAATAACCCAAAATAAGTAGGTAAAAATAGCCCGATCATCAATCCATGTGAGAAAAATAAAAGAAAATAGAGAAAAAAAGAGAGAAAAGAAGAAAAAAAGAAAGAAACCAGCCAAGAGATGAGTAAAGAAAAGAGAGAGAAAAGAAAAGAGAGAAAAAGAAAATATCCAGCCATAAAGGGCCATGAAAAAGAAACTATAGCTTGCTAGATCAGTTAGCAAGATAAACTGGAAGTTGCAGGTACCATCAAGAGGAGTGTCAAATGCCACCAGTCTACAGTGATGAACTGAAGATAAATACCAGTTCAAGACACTAGCTCAGAAGTGCCCAATACCTGCTGAAGAAATATTCCAGCTGAAGAAAATACCAGCTGAAGAGAAGAACTGAAGGACATGCCAGTTCGAGATCATTTCCAGCTGAAGGAAAATACCAGCTGAAGAGAAGAACTGAAGGACATGTCATTTCGAGGAAGTTCCAGCTGAAGAGAAGAACTTAAAGACATGCCAGTTTGAGATCATTCTCAGCTGAAGAAAGACCAGTTGAAGAACACATCAGTTTGAACTGATGAATATGTCAGTTCAAGATGATACCAACTGAAAAAGACTACTAGCCGAAGAGAGGACGATTCTAGCTGAAGAAGAATACCAGCTGAAGACCACATAGGTTCGAGCTGATAAGAATATCAACTCAAGAAATACCAGCTGAAGAAGTCTATCAGCTCAAGATCTGAGCTGAAGGAAATGCCAGCTTAGGAAGTTCCAGCTGAAGGAAATACCAGCTGAAGAAAAGACCAAGGTACAAGCTAAAGGAAATACCAACTCAAGAGTTCCAGCTGAAGAATGAAGTTCCAGCTGATGAAGTACCAGTTTGAAGGATACCAGCTGAAGATGCAACAGTTTTGAAGTCCAACTGATGAAGCACCAGCAACCAAACTGAAGACCAGTCTAATGAAGTTCAAGCTGAAGGGACATAAGTCCACAATGCTAGCTGAAGAGCACTGGTTCAATCTACCATCTGAAGTAAATCAAACTGGAGCTCAGAAGGCATGAAGCCTAAGCCCAGAACTGCTAGGTGAAGATGATCTCAACTAAAGCTTTCCAAACTGCCAATAGACGCGTAGAACTGACAGATAAGGAACTGAAGATTCTAACTGCCAGACAAAGCTGAGAACTAAAGATCAATATAGAAGCCATAACTGAAATTCAAATTTCAGATAAGCCAAAGAAGATCTTGAAGTTAATGCAATCGAGATCTTGGTACAAAAGCTCTTCAGAAGAGCAAAGACAACTCAACGACTCTCTTTAAATGAAAGCCCCACAATGACTTTATCATTTATGATCACTCAGTGATCATCAACGGTCATCAGCCACTCATCTATAAAAGGTTAGCTACCCAGAAGGTAACTGTTGACTTTTGACAATTTTGGAGAGAACTTTAGTTAAGACTTTCTGCGAAGACGTTCGCCAAAACACTAAAGCATCACGCTCAAAACTCAGAAAAATCAAAAGTCCAACTGAAGAGAAGAAGCCAGATCGCTCATCAAGCTAACTGTTGAAGATTTCCAGCCAAAACAATTCTCTCAGTTCAAGTGCTTCAGAGATCAACTACCCAGCTCAGACGTAGACGCGCAAAAAAGCATATCAGTTGATACCAGTTTCAAGACTATATTCTTGAAGATCGAGTGAGATCTAAAGTCATGTAAAGACGAGCAATAGCACCTTATCTCTCCAACAAGCAGTTGGGGATCGTAAGTATGAGCTGTTGACCTACCGGCTGAGGAGGCTGCGTTCATTGGTTTGCCATTTCCGGGACAACAATAGCTGAAAAGGAGGCCGTGACTCGTAAAGTTACTGTTCTCCAGGTTCAGCAGTTGTCTTCACTGTGTAACTGTAATAAAGGAACTTTACACTTGCATAGTGAATTGCCCTTCTGCGGAAGGAAGATAGGATGTTCTAGTTGAGCTTCGAACCTCTATAAATTACTTGTGTGCTCTGCTTTACTTTTTAGTTTCATTTGTATGTTTTAAACTATATACCCCAAGCACACACAGCACTCCGGGCTAACAAATCATCTCAACTGATCTCCACAAAGCACGGATAACACTGTGAGTCAAAATGGACCCTTAATATTGTGCAATTGTTGTTCAGTTTTGAAATCAGTTTATTCACCCCCCCCTCTAAACTAATTCTGACTCGCTCCGGGACCAACAAGTGGTATCAGAGTGGTTGATTCTAAAGATCAGCCATTTCTGCAGATCAACTGAATCAGATCTTGTTATCTGTGCTAATCTGTCAGCTATGGGAAACCATAAGCTACCTATCTTTTCAGTTGAGAACTATGATAACTGGAGCAGGAGAATGAAGACGCATCTCTGCTCAATCCACGAGAATATGTGGGAAGTTATTGAAGAAGGTCCAATTACAATTATGATGGACAATGAAGCCCACATTGCTGATGTCAATCAATCAGCAAGGATCCCGAAGCCAACTCATTTTCTCACGGGTGAAGAGAAGAAGTTGAAGATCCTAGAGTTCATGGCCCAAGCCGCGTTGTTCCAAACTCTAGATGAAGATCGCATGAAGGACACAAAGAATTGTAGAACTGCCTAGGAGATATGGGACTTACTTGCAGATCTATGCAAAGAGTCCGAAGCCATCAAAGGAAACAAGCTCCAACTGGCAGTGGACAAATATGAGTCCTTCAAGATGCACTCAGATAAAACCATCTCTAGCCTTGAAACAAGATTTCTAGGCATCATCAGTGAGATGAACAATCTGGGAAGAACATATCCTAATAGTGAGATGAACTCCAAAATCTTGGACAATCTTACAGGTGAATGGGATATGAAGGTGATTGCTACAAAAGAGTCAAGAGACTTGAACAACATCACCCTAAGAGAATTCTTCAGTTCTCTTAAGGCTCACGAGTATAGCCTAAACTGAAAAAGAAAGGCATCCACATCATTATCAGCCCAGGATGTAGCCTTCTATGATGAAAGAAATCAGTTTAGAGAAACTCGAGGAAGAAATGTCTTCCGGCCAAGAAGTTCTCAAGAGATAAAAGAAACTAACCACCTACTAAACAACCCGAGGCATCCAACGGAAGTATAGGAGAATGCTTCCATTGTCACAAGCAAGGACACTATAGGTATGAGTGTTCAGAGCTCCCTGAAGACAAGAAGGCCAATGTGAAGAGAAGCTTTTTCAAAAGAAAAGCTATGATGGCCAACACAGAGAATTAACTCCGACAGCTACAACTTTGAAGAAGAGGCATTATTCTGCCTCATGGCTGACAACGAAGAAGAGGTTAGCACATGTGACTCTTTAACCTCTTTTTATCACATTCATGAAACTTCCATTTCTAGCAATGAAATAAATGAACAATTAAGAGTGCTAGAAGATCAGTTAGTTGTTATATCAAGCATGCATCTACAACTGAAGGAAGAAAATGATGACCTAAGAGATGAGGTCAAAAGACTGAGAAGTGATCATGACATAACTGAATCACTTGAAGCCCAGTCAGTTGAATGTGAGAAGTTGCAGCTCAAGGTTGATGAGCTAAGAGTTGAGAATGAGAGGCTCAGGCAGGAGATCCAAGAGAGAGATGAAATATCTCTCAAATTCAGAAAGGGATCACAAACTCTTGATGAGATTCTAAGCCATCAAAGAGATGAAACTGATAGTCCAGGGTTAGGATACAACGAGTACATCGCAGCTGAGAAAGGAAAGGTAGTTATTCAAACCAGTCAAGAAGGAACCCTTCTTCGTTTTGTCAGGCCTGCACAAACCTAACCAGTTGAAGAGATTGAAGGTGGGGGGAACTGAGAACATCCCTACAGATCCACCTAAGCGGTCCAGCCAATCCTCCTAACTGAAAGGCTCAGGTCAGTCATCAGTTTAGCAGAGGAAGCTATCTCAAAGAAGGCCACAAGTTCAAAGTAGGCAATTCGTCTATCAGCAAAGGCCACCAACTCAGCAAAGACATCCAGCCTATCAACAAAGGTCGTCAGTTCAAATAAGACCTCTAGCTCATCAGAGACAGTCAGTTCAATAAAGGTCACTAGATTTTTCAAAGGCCTAAAGCTCAGAACAGGCCTATGGTGAACAGAACTGACCGGCCAACTGGAGTAAGGAGAAATACTCAGTTTGGACCGCAGTCTCATCGAGATAGGGCATCAGTTCAGGAGAGAACTGCTCAGCCAGCCTATCCTCGAAGCCATCCAGCAAGCCAACCTGGAAGAGAAGTTGACTCAAGAAAAAACGTGCATATAAAGCTATATCAAGTATATCTACATTTGCAGATCCCTCTGGAGAAGTTCACTCCATCGGATCTCGCAACTCAGTATAGTGAGTACTTGGATTCAATAGATGAATCAAGAATGAACTCTCACTATAACTGGTGCCAACTGGCAATACCACAAGAGCGACAGAGCTCATGGGCTAAAAAGAATTGGCCACAGAGAAGCAGATAACTGACATTTTCACAAAGCCCTTGCCAGAGGCAAGATTCGTAGAGCTATGTATCCAATTAGGGCTATTGGAACTAGCTTCAGAAGATGAAGATGATCAAAATGGGAGAATGCAAAGAGCAATCCCAGTCGATGAGAAAAAGAGAGCAGAAGCTGAAACTGAATCAAAAGGTGCATCAGTTTAGTCAGCAAAAGGAGTCAAAAATGCTCAAACCATCAGTTCAAGCAAGAAACAAGCTGAAAAGTTTGCAAACTGATGAGAGGCGTGGAAGTTAAGAAGTCAAAAGGGCAGAACTGATCAGATGCTTAATCAGTTAACAATGGAGAAAGCAGCTCGTGGTCAGCTGAAGCAAGCAACTGAACTGAAAGAAGAGCTGGAAGCCAACTCAACAAAAGGAAAAGCTGAATTGAAAATATCTTAATTGAGGTCGATCATGCCAACTGGAGATTGCCAGATGTAGCTAAATCATCTGATAACTTCAGCAGCTCGAAGCCACGCAGAAGCACCAGAGAAAGAGCTTCAAACAGATAAGTTTGAATTTACTTTGCTTAGTGGAATGATAAAATAACGTGTTACACCATTGTTACTGTTGGACCCACTGTATCTCTCCTCAATTAATCGCAACAGATAAATTTGAGAATTAATTGACGGATTAATCGGAGCCGTTCAAGATAAGCTCCTCTCAAATTCTTGTTACGTTGGATTCACCATTGGAATTGAAGGGTATAAATAGATCGGCTGAACTTCTTTTTTATCCCACTCAAAAGCCAACAAAACCTTCAAGTATTCCTTCAAAGAGCCTAAATTCAGAGTTTTTCCATTTTTCCAAAAGCCTTAGAAAACTTTCAGATTCTTCAAAATGGCTCAATTTTCTGCAAATGTTCACCGAAGGAAATTCAATCTCAGAGTCACCGGTGAAGACTCCACAGTCTTCTGCAGAGATCTGTATCACAACAAAATACTTAGCAGAAATAACTTCAGAAAATTCTCCAACATCTCCAGCTATTATGAAGGAATCATTCAATCACTTGAAAATTCCGGGCTAAAGACGTTTACTGGGGGTACTCCCACTCGGGTGTATCTAGAAGCAGTTGCTGAGTTCTTTCTCAACTCGACAAGCACATAAAATCCTCTGGAATTCAAGATAGAGGTTCGTTGGATAGGAATTGTGATCACCCCATTAGTCTTGAAAGGGGTATTTGATCTCCCAAAAGAGGGAGATAATGTTGAAAAAGCAGAAGTAGATATCAAAGATTGATATGACAGATGGACAACAATCTGTTTTGATGGCTGCTATCACATCAATCATTCTATATTTAACTTCGGAAAAGAATTCTAAGTATTGGCAGTAATTACCACAAGAATGATGATGAAATCATGTGAAGATCACTCCAGCATGTCGGAAATAAAGTACAGGATATGCAATGCAATCTGAGAAGAGAAGGAGATCAATTGGTCTCTGTACTTCTTTTGACAACTGAAGAAGCTCGTAGATATTGTGGAAATTGAAACCAGAAGTTCCAGGCGTTTTCCACAAAAGATGAATTTTCTCAACATGGTGAGCTTTATACTGAAGTACCTGATTTCTGATGTGATGATAGAAGAGACCTATCCTCAACAGGTCGACCTAGATGATTTTGTCGCTAGAATGGATACAACCGCACTGCCTCCAATGATGATCAGATAACGACAACCAAGACTGAGGCAAAAGTTGATTCCAACCACTCCTGCAACAAGGGTGAAAAGGAAGGCCAAAATGGCGGAGTCAATAATTCAGTCAAATACTGACTCAGATGATGTCTTTCGTGCCATTCAGATATATAAATCCTCGGGAGAAGGGAATGATAGGAGAAAAGACTTCATGAAGAGTCTAACTGGATAGAGAGCAGCATCACTGACTCACTCTGAGACAGTTGAGAAGCCAGCTGCTAAGTACCAGACTGCAGAGCATCAACTGGATACGGAGAAAATGACTGGAGAGCATCCGCTGATTGCATCAAAGGCTCGATGAGCTGTCCAACAAGCGCAGAAGCAGCGACCAGGCAAAGCGCTAAAGCTGTACAGGAAACTGATCGAAAACATGAAAGATCAGGTAAAACTGCTCTCTGAGTCAATTCTGTAACTGGAAGTATTTCCTGGAACTGAAGACTATTGGAAAGATTCCTCCAGCAGTGAGGATATGCCAGACAGTTCCAGAGGAGGCAAGAAAAGAAGAACTGACAATAAGAAGCACTAGAGGCCAATCAAACTTATACGAAGCCCTAGGAATAAACTTCTTGTAATTTCAGTTCCATATCTTTTCAATGAAATCATTTTACCTTAAAGTTTTAAATGTCTTATCAAACATTTACTTCGCACCTTCCTACCATTGCAATCTGACAAGGGCATTTAAAGCAAACAAACAAAAGCAAGTGACACAAATTTTCAACGATATATGAGTACCAATTCATTACTCATAAATTAATTCAGATCTAGTCCCCCTTTGCAAAGAGAAGAGACATACTCACTTTTCAATCTCATTCAAAGAGTCTCTTCTCTCTCTCTCATCTTTCTCAAAAATTCTAGCAAAATTTTCTTCAATGCCAGAATTGCTTAGTTCCCCAGCTCATTCAAAAATCAGATGATGAGAGATAAATTCCTTGAAAGGAAGAAATTCCAAGATATTCTTC
The DNA here is from genome assembly GCA_026008535.1 of Perilla frutescens. Taxonomy (NCBI): domain Eukaryota; kingdom Viridiplantae; phylum Streptophyta; class Magnoliopsida; order Lamiales; family Lamiaceae; genus Perilla; species Perilla frutescens. Next base: position 29,737,764 of record BRKX01000017.1, on the reverse strand, counting down.
AAAACTCAAATGGCCAGAACCTGCTTGTTTCTCTTCACAAGATAGGGATTCTTCACTACCTGGAAACACCACCTAGATTCTTCAGACAAAATCAGGTGTGTGAATTTCTCCTATAAGCACAAATCAGTGCTGATGGCAAGGAAATTACATCATTTATCTAAGGCCGACCTATCAAGATAACTGAAGGAACCGTTGCTGAAGTTTTTCAACTTCCAAGATAAAGAGCAACCGTTCAAGATTTGAGTGAAGTAGCTGAACCATACTGGAGAAGGTGGAAGACCTCTACCTGTAATAAAGTATTCAGTTTTACCACAGCTAAAACTGATCTAAGACCAGAGTATGAAGTTCTGCTCGACATTACCAATAAGATGATGTTTGGAGTAATTGAAAGCCTAAGCCAGCTTACCCATGAGAGGTACAAGGTGATGATACACCTAGTTGAAGGACGAGAGACAAACTGGGCAGAGTTTGTATTCTTACAGTTCAAGCGTCAAGTTCTCAAGGCCTCCAACTCAAAGAGAATAAGGAAGTTTGAGTCCATGGTAGGACTTGTTCTCAGGATGAGCAAGATGATTGAAGACATTTTGAAGCTGCCCAATGATGATGCATTACCAGTCCTCATCTCTGACTGGATTCTCAAGAGAGAAAACATCTATCTTCACTCACTCAAGAAGAAAAGGCTAGAAAAATGCAACACAAGTGCCACAGCCTCAAATACTTCAACTGCCAATGTCGTCCCATCACCAGTCTCCAAGAATGGATCAACAGCTGACTTCCAAGACTGTCCTGATCCAGATGAGCTTATTCCATTCATCAAAATTTCCTCATTCAGACTATGGAGATAACTACTTAAGGAGAACTTGCCCTCCTCTCTAACTGACGGAAGAAGATATTTGCACTTTTTACAGTGGTGAATATACAGTCAGGAATGCACAAAAAGAGGTAACCAATTTACTTCTTACTCAATTCGCATTTGTGGCTAAGCAAGATCAAGAGCTTTTCAAGCTTCTGCACCAATACTTCTACTGGTACAACTGGAGACACTCAATGTCCATCCAGTCTCATTTCTTGATCACTGCTTTTCATGGCATGAGTTTTTGACAAAGAGAAGAAGTTTGGAGTTTAAAATGGATAGGGTCTTCAAATCCATTTCCTCTAACTATCGTGCAAGTGCAGAGGATTATGAGTCATAAATTGACCAACAAAATTCTTCCAACTGCCCTACTTTCCGAATTGGGAAGTGACATCAAGGCTCAAGAAAAAGCAGGAGCAAAACAGCAAGTGATCTGCACAACCAGCCATGCCTGCATAAAACTGAATTTTGATACTCTATAAATCAGTTAGCTGAGCCAAATCGACCAACTGAACCTGCAACTGTACAGATGCACCGAGAGCTATCTCTCACCCCAATTGTAGTGAGTCGACTGTGTGATGATGAAGATACAGCCACATCACCCAATCTCTTGTCAAAGAGATATGTCACCCCACTGATTGCTTCAAGCTCCAAGACAGCCGCCCAACTGAACCAGCAGGATGTTCAGTTCAAGTCATCCTTAAAAAGGAACTTGCACAGAAAAAGAAAGGTCACATTAGCTGAAGCCAAGCACCGGAGTCAATCTGTGAAGAAAGCAAGGCCAAAGAAGCCTACTGAAGGAACTGGATCAGCCTCAAAGAGAAAGAGATCAAACTGCCCTAACAAGAGTAGTGAAGAGAATCCAGTTCGGCCCATCAAGAAGAGAAAACTGACTGAGATTTAGTCTAGCAGTTCAGCAACTGATGTCATCAGTTCAGTGATGAATCAGTTTCAGGGGCCAAGAAGAAGATATGACAAGAACTGATCAATGAGTTACCACATCGTCAGTTGACCAAAAGTCATCAGTTGGACTGTATCCCAACTGACCAAGGATAAGTTTTAAATTGATTTATTCTTTAAGCTTATTCTTAATCAAATTAATGTCGTTGTGATTTAACGGGCATTATTTTCAAAATGAGAGATCTCTCAAAGATAGCGAGTTTTAAATGCTACTGAGCAAAATCAACCACTAAAGTGGAAAGTGAGTTGATAGCTTGAGAGATATAAATAGCAAAATCTTGCACAAAATATTTGCTATTTATGGCAACTACCCTATTTTCAAATGGATGAAATCTCAACCGCTGGTCTAAAAGTTAAGCTAAACTTATTAACGGCTGAGATGATCATCACATTTATGCCAGTTGAGCATCAGTCAAACCCATTAAACTGATCAGCTGATGAGTACTCGAGTGCAACTCGAAGTACATGCATGCAAAGCTTCTTTAAATGCTAAGGAGATATTGATCAAAGATCACATATCTATCTAAACTCTCCTTGCATTTGCTTTGCATCTCTCTCTCTCAAATCTATTCAATCTCTCTTAAATACTCTCTTTCTTGCAGAATAGAATTACCCGCTCAATACATCGATCTAGCTAGGCTTGCTCTCAACCTGAAAAGAGACAAGTTCATAGAACTAGACTTCATGATGAAGAGACTTAAACCTGATGAGTTCCATCGCTTAATCTCAGCAGCGGAGAAAACTACACTCTTTCAGTTTCTCACAAGAGGTTCATGATTTAGACGATGCTTTCCTGAGTTAGTTGCCGAGTTCTATATTTTCTCCGACATCGCAGAAGATGAAAACATCATTTCATCAGTCAGAGGACATCTGATCGTGATCTCCAAGGAAACCTTGATGGAAACACTCCATCTTCCTTGAGCAGGTGAACAGGCAGGCTCAATAGTCATGCCTAACCAAGCAGAATTGTGGAGTCAATGGACGAAACTAGTGTTGAGCACAATGATTACTCACACAGACTGAAAGACAGTCTTCGGCTAGAGTTTATCCAACTCCAAGATATAGTCATCCACTTCCTAAGAGGCAATCTGGACTATACTCGCTTTAGTGCCGAACATACTCATCTGATGGCACTCATCTACAATCGATGCAAAGTTGACTGGGCATCGTATGTGCTATCATAACTGCGCCAGAATGTTCACAAGGTCAGTTTTGATCATCAAATTGGAACATTCACGGAGAAATTAGGCTTTCTCAACTAGATCACCATGATCATAAGTGATCAAATCGAAATTCTCCATCAGAGAGGCGAGTTGCTGGACAGGAGAGACTATCTCCCTACAATTTTTATCGAAAGAAGAAAGAACCTGAAGCCTTTTGGCAAACGATCAAGGAGGCAGCGCACTGCAAAGAGAAGGCATTTCCACTTTGTCTGAATCGACTTCCAACAGTCGGGGAAAGCAGATCATGTCAGATGATAACATGACAACAGAATCAACTGCGCGAGCTGAGTCTGCACCAGCTGAAACTAAATTCATGGATGGTGTTGAAGAAAGCTTCAACGAAACTCTCAACGATCTACTTAGCAGATTTCACCTCATCGAGAGTTACGAATCTGATCTCTTCAATCAACTAAGGAGATATCTCAGATGGTCACTCTGGAGATATCACGTTGATGAAGCAGTTATGTTTGAACTGCTTGACAAGAAGGGATGATTCTTCTAGAGTCAAGAAGGAAATTGGAGTAGAAACTAGATGAATCATCCACCGACAGCTACTCCCACTCTCTCCGAGATCATGGATTCAATGATCCACAGAATTCTAAATGGAGTACTAGCCGCAGCTCCACTGCCATTTACAGAGCCATCCAACTCATCCTCCATACCGATAGAGTTCAACCACCCACCTCCAACTGAAGAACACCTCCCAAGTTTGGCCATGATGACAACTGAACCCCAAGTTCATTCTCCACTGCCAGATCTAAGGCAGTTCATGCCAACATAAGAAGCATCCAACTAGCTACCCTCACCACCAAGAGAACAGCCATACCCATCCCCGTTTGAAGATAACTTAGCTACCACATTTAGCTTGTTACCACATGTTCTCATTCCATCCTTTGATCTACACGTGCACACCCTTTTGGATGATGCTAAAAAGGGGAAAGAGAATGAAGAAATTGAGAAGGATGATGAAAGAAAGTTTTTAAGTCTCTAGGATGAGATTCAGGGGGAACCCTCGCAGTTTCAGGGGGAAGTACAGCCTCAGGGGGAAGTCTGTGGAGAAATCTGGAGGAATACTAGTGCTAGAGAAAGAGGAGATCCTAGCAACTAGTGGAATAGATGAAGAAGGAAATGAGATACCAGCTGAAGAAGCGCAGCAGCTGAAGAGCTAGAAACTGAAGAAAAAGAAAAGGAAAAAAATATTGTAGATTGAGAGATATCTAATCAGTTTATATAAGCTATTTCTTAGCTACACAAGTTTTCTTGCTTGATTGTGTCATTGTTACACAGCCCAAAAATTTCTCAATCGGTTCTTCCATCATTGCTCAATTTTTCCATGTTTTGGACATCATCAAAAAGGGAGAAATTGTTAGGAAAAACTGTTAAGGTTTTTCTGACAAGGGGTTTTGATGAGATGTCAAAATATGTCAAAATACGCAAAGAGCTTTGAAGAACTGAAAATAAATCAAGCAGAAAACTAAGAATGATCATATAAAAAATCGAGTTATCAAAGCCAAAAGAAATGATCAATCCATGTGAAAAAAATAAAAAAAAAAGAGAAAAGAAAAGGAGAGAAAAGAAGGAGAAAAGAAAGAAACCAGCCAAGAGCTGAGTAAAGAAAAGAGAGAGAAAAGCACAGAGATAAAAAGAAAATATCCAGCCACAAAGGGCTATGAAAAAGAAACTGTAGCTTGCTAGATTAGTTAGCAAGATAAACTGGAAGTTGCAGGTACCATCAAGAGGAGTGCCAAATGCCACCAGTCTACAGTGATGAACTGAAGATAAATACTAGTTCAAGGCACCAGCTCAGAAGTACCCAATACCAGCTGAAGAAATGTTCCAGCTGAAGAAATGTTTCAGCTGAAGGAAATACCAGCTGAAGAAAAGAACTAAAGGACATGCTAGTTCGAGATCATTTCCAACTGAAGAAAAATACCAGCTGAAGAGAAGAACTAAAGGACATGTCAGTTCGAGGAAGTACCAGCTGAAGGAAAATACCAGCTGAAGAGAAGAACTGAAGGACATGCCAGTTCAAGATCATTCCCGACTGAAGAAATACCAGTTGAAGAACACATCAGTTTGAACTGATGAACATGCCAGTTCAAGATGATACCAACTGAAGAAGACTACCAGCTGAAGAGAGGATGATTCTAGTTGAAGAAGAATACCAGCTGAAGACCACATCGGTTCGAGCTGATGAGAATACCAGCTCAAGAGATACCAACTGAAGGTGAATACCAGCTGAAGAAGTGTACCAGTCCAAGATCCGAGCTGAATGAAATGCCAGATCAGGAAGTTCTAGCTGAAGGAAATACCAGCTGAAGAAAAGACCAAGGTACAAGCTGAAAGAAATACCAGCTCAAAGGTTCCAGCTGAAGAATGAAGTTCCAGCTGATGAAGTACCAGTTCGAAGGATACCAGCTGAAGACACATTAGTTTTGAAGTCTAACTGATGAAGCGCCAGCAACCGAACTGAAGACCAGTCCAAGGAAGTTCAAGCTGAAGGGACACAAGTCTAGAATGCCAGCTGAAGAATACTGGTTCAATCTACCAGCTGAAGCAAATCAAACTGGAGCTCAGAAAGGCATGAAGCCCAAGCCCAGAACTGCCAGGTGAAGATGATCTCAACTGAAGCTTTCCAAACTGCCAAGAGATGCTCAAAACTGACAGACAAGGAACTGAAGATTCCAACTGTCAGACAAAGCTTAGAACTGAAGATCAAGATAGAAGTCGTAACTGAAATTCAAATTTCAGATAAGTCAAAGAAGATCTTGAAGTTAATGCAATCGAGATCTTGGAACAAAAGAGTAAAGGCAACTCAATGGCTCTATTTAAATGAAAGCCCCTCAACGGCTTTATTATTTATGATCACACAGTGATCAATAATGGTCATCAGCCACTCATCTATAAAAGGTAAGCTACCCAGAAGGTGACTATTGACTTTTGACAATTTTGGAGAGAACTTTAGTTAAGACTTTCTGCGAAGATGTTCGCCAAAGCACTAAAGCCTTACACTCAAAACTCAGAAGAATCAAAAGTCCAATTGAAGAGAAGGAACCAGATCGGTCATCAAGCTAGCTGTTGAAGATTTCCAGCCAAATCAATTCTCTCAGTTCAAGTGCTTCAGAGATCAACTACCCAGCTCAGACGCAGATGCGCAAAGGAGCATATCAGTTGATACCAGTTTTAAGACTGTATTCTTGAAGATCGAGCGAGATCTAAAATCGTGTAAAGACGGGTAATATCACCTTATCTCTCTAGCGAGCAATTGGGGATCGTAAGTATGAGCTGTTGACCTACCGGCTGAGGAGGCTGCGTTCATTGGTTTGCCATTTCCGGGACAACAATAGCTGAAAAGGAGGCCGTGACTCGTAAAGTTACTGTTCTCCAGGTTCAGCAGTTGTCTTCACTGTGTAACTGTAATAAAAGTACTTTACACTTGCATAGTGAATTGCCCTTCTGCGGAAGGAAGAGAGGACGTAGAAGTTGAGCTTCGAACCTCTGTAAATTACTTGTGTGCTCTGCTTTACTTTTCAGTTTCAGTTGCATGTTTTAAACTGCACACCCCAAGCACACACAGCACTCCGGGCTAGCAGATCATCTCGACTGATCTCCACAAAGCACAGATAACACCGTGAGTCAAAACGAGCCCTGAATATTCCGGATTTGTTGTTCAGTTTTAAAATCTCCGCCCCTCTAAACTGATTCTGACTCGCCCCAGGACCAACACATTGGGTCTTCAAATGAGTCCACAAACTACTTGTTCCCATTCTACTACTGTGACAAGCATAGTCCTTGCCACTATAATTACATTTGCATCTAGGATCTTTTATATTCTCATCCTTAATTTTTGTAAAGTGATCACAAACAATAGATGCCCTACTTGGCTTTTTTTTAGTGGTGACTAGTGTGCTATTGTCTTCTTTTTTCGGAGACTTGAGCTTAATTGGGACATTAGTAGCGACAGTGTTTTGGGTAGGAATTGGGGTAGTGTTGGACTCATTATGAACTTCACCTAATTAGGAAGTAGGGGAAATATACTTGTCATTCTCCGTCACTCCTAATTAACACAATAAAATCAAATAAAAAACAAACCAACACATATATACATATATAATATACTTACACGAAAGTAAAATTAAAAACACACATATATGATTATATATATGACTAATATCAGTGTATATATATAATCCATGGTTTAATAAAATATATATAAAAGTTAAAAAAGTCAAACTCGTAATGATATAGCATACAACCATACACGTATAATGGCTGCAGCTTTGTGTTTTCTATGTGATTGGGCAAACTGGTTTCCTTAGTTTATCAGCACAGTTAGTTTTACTACTAAGACTTTGCTCAGTAGCATATTGGAGCCTCGGACGAATTCATATGTAATGGATACATAAAATAATGAAAATAAATATAAACATAAAACATAGAAATAAATCAATACTCCTATATAAGCTTCCTTCGTGCGAGAATGAATTACCAGATTTTTCGTCCTCAAGAAACTTGCTCCCTTCACGAATTCTGATTCCCGATGTCAAACTTATAAATTTAGGGTTTGAGTGTTTGAGAAATAAGATATATAGTCTTATAAATATATGTGTGGGAACAAGATCAAAATTATATACAATAAATATTTTACACATATAAAATAATAAAAATGTATATAAAAAATTAAATAAAGAGTAACGGGTTGGTTTGGGTCGAGACCCTTAAACCCGTGAGCCAATCCAATAAGATCGGTTTACAATATTTATGGACCGCAACAAATTCGGTCTGTCATCATAATGAGTCAAACGGCCTAAATCCGGCTCGTGCAATTTTTTGTGCACCTCTAAATGTGTCTATTAATTATCTAAAATACAACTTCTAAATGCTCATCGAGTTCATTGCTCTCTCAAATAACGGCAACTATCTCAAGTGATATTAATTATTCAGTTAATTATTCACAATCTCGTGTTAAAACTCATCTTTCAATTTATGAATTGACACATTAAATTACACTATTTAACGGACAGTTAAATAATGCACAATCAAGCACATGAATAGTTAAGACATAATAAACTCATAAATACATAAATGGAATTAATTAATAGAACTTCATAATTGAATCATAATAAACCCCATAATACTATAGGGTTTAGTTGTTCATCATATAATAAATAATTAAAAACATCCACAAAATATTCATTTGTTTCACAAGAATTAAAGTAAATAAAATCTGAAAGATTAAATCTGCATCTAATATCTTGAAAATACTTGAATCCTCTTGGTCTTGTTCTTCTCGTTCCTCTTCTCCGTTGTATTTCCTTTGTTGGCAACTTTAGGGTATGTAAAAGTGCATCAATTTTCATCCACCAAAAGACTTATATACTTAGGAAAATAAAGTCCAAAATCAGATAAAAAACAGACAAGCCCGACCAATTAACGATCTCGCTCGTGACCCAATCACTCACGACTCAGGTCTCGAGTTAATACGGCACCAACGTGGACAACAAATTTACGACCAAGATAGAGAATTTTCTAAAGAAAAACCCCGCCTCAGTAGCAGGCTTCCAGAGATCGACCGAAGGGTTATTCTCAACCGCATTCGCAGGCAAACTCGCGAATCCACTAGTGAGTGTCCTTCTGTGTCATTTCCGTCACTTTCTTAGCTCGAATACTTCATCGTACAACTCAGGACGTCATAAGCTATTCTTTTCTGCAAAACACAATATAAATCAGGACAAAATCTGTAAAAACCAATAAATACACCAAACTCCAAGAATGAGTGAAAATACGATTAAACTGAAATGAAAACACGAGTAAATCTTATATATTACAGAACCAAATAGCACGAATTACTAGTATAATATCTCAGTTTAATTAATAGGTTTTGGTTCATGTGAAAAATATTTGTTTATGTGAGAAATGAGAAAAATAATATATCTATATAGGAAGTTGATAAAAAAAAATACATTTTCCTGGTCTCAGAACTAGAAACTCATCTTATATCATTCAACTAAATGATCTAATGACTTAGAGTTAATATCAAAGCGAAGCCAAAAAGGAAGGATGTAGGGTATAGTCATCCAACCTTTGCAAAAATGATGATATCATCAATTTGTTTTAAAAAATCTTAAAAACTATAAACGGTCATAACTTATTCGTTTCTAATCGAATCAACACAAATAATATACAAAATTAAAGCTCTTTTCATACTCTTTAATTCAAGATCGGTCATGGATATATTTGCACGAATAAATATGGATGAAAAATAGAAAAGATGCATTTTTACTCGTATCCAGGCAAAAAATGTATTCGTTAACTTTTAATAATGCTTTGTCAGCATTGTGAATGTATTATAATAGCGTATACTAACGAAGTATTTGTTATATGCTGACATATTGTATTCTTTGTGTTAACGAAACAATATTATATGATCGAGATCATATTGCGGGTCAAAATCTATAAGACAATCTCACACACACAAGACTACCTCTTAAAACAATAATATATAAGTGAGCAAATTAAAGTATCTACGCAGATTATAATTAAGTAGATAGACGAATGTTTATGATTCTTAATATACCCCGATTTCAACTAATTATATCATGGGCTTTATTTGTTAGTTATTGCAATTCATTTAATTATTTAGATTTACATTAATTAGTACTATCACAATAATATGATCCTATATCACGAGAGTATCTGCAACACAATAATAATCACAGTATATGTCAAGTTTTAGATCAGTTTCATTGTATTGAATGTTTATACACCTACATTTTTTTTTTATCGTTATTACAATTGTGAGTTTCGATTCTTAACATGTAGTTTTGCTGTTTAAGTACGTTGATTTCATAGCGTGCAAATAAATAAATGTAGACAAATAATGTAGTCCTCTAAAAATAAATTATGATTCCGCCCCAAACACACACATACGCATATAATAACTATTTATGAGAGATACGAATATATAATTTAACGAAAAGACGTAATTTAACAATCTAACTGGGGTTTTCATTTGCTGTATTCTAATTTATTTAATCTATACGAACCTTGAAGCTCGTCACTTTTGTTATAAGACAAAAACTTGTATGAGACCGTTTAACGGATTTTCTTATATTAGACGGGTCAAAACCCGCCTAAACCCGCCTCAGACTCGCGCATATGCAATTTCATATTTTTTTTCCCCTTCTTTCGGTGCAGCAATTTTTTCCTTTTTTTTTCTTTGTTTTGGGCTTGCGCTGCTGGGCTCCTTTTGCTTCTTCTTTTTTGCCATTTTTCTTCTTTGTTTCTCACGGTCCACATAGAGTATCTAATTAATTGATTAAGGTTGCCGGTGGTCTACTTAATGGATAGATTTTAATTGAGCCGACAATTTTTCTTCTTTTTTTTTTCTTTTTTCTTCTTTGTTCCTCACGGTCCAATTTTTGTAATTTCTATTTCTTTTTTTTTATTCAGTTTCTTTCTTCCTTTTTTTAAAAAAAAATTAATTCAATTCAATTGTAGTGCTCACTAATTCCATTTTAAGGTATACATTTATTTTTAAAAAAATATATTTATGGGCTGAAGAATCATTACTTGTGAAGTGAAATCTCATTACTATGGAAAAAGTATCACTAATTGTAGAATAAAGTATCATTAATTAGAAGAAAGGTATCACTGATTGCAGAAGAAAGTATCACTAATTAGATATAAAAATATCACTAATTGCAGAAGAAAGTGTCACTAATAGAAGAAAAGTATCACTAATTGCAGAAGAAAGTATCACTAATTAGAAGAAAAGTATAACAAAAGTATCACTAATTAGAAAGAAAAACATTACTAATTGCAGAAAAAAGTATCACTATTAGTGATGCTTCATTTTTTATTACTAGTGATACTTACTTCATAATTAATGATACTTCTTTGGTGTTAATTTAATAATTAATGCTTAATTATCGGTAATTTTCATTTTAATGAAAATATAACTTTTATCTTGTAAAGTATCATTAACATTGATGTTTAATTATGGATGAAGTATCATTAGTAAAGTCATTAAAAAACACACACAACTTCTAACTCTTTGTATCACTAATTGCAGAAGAAAGTATCACTAATTAGAAGAAAAGTATTACTAATTGTAGAAGAAAGTATCACTAATTAGAAAGAAAAGTATCAATTCAAACATACTGCATCATTAGCTACATAAAAGAAAATGTTGCATTTTCAAAACTTGAACATGATAGTGAGTAGTAACTACTCATTATATTAGTGATGCTTCATTTTTTTTTACTAGTGATACTTATTTCGTAATTAATTATACTTTTCTATTGTTAATTTAAAATGCTTAATCATTGGTAATTTTCAATTTTCATTTTAATGAAAATATTATTTTTTATCTGATGAAATATCATTAACTGTAATGTGAAATATCATTAATTATGGATGAAGTATTATTAACAAAATCATTAAAAAAAATACAACTTCTAACTCTTCATAATGAAGTGTGAATTGGAGTCGTAAAAAAAGAGAGAGACGAGCTGTTGTGCGTGCGTGTTAGAGAAAGAGAGAGTGGGAGGTGGCGCGGGGCGCTGAAAAGAAAAAAAAGAAGAAAAAAAAAGAAATAGAGGTCAGTTGCTGAGTTGCCTGTTAGAGAGGGGGTGGGGTGGGGTGGGGTGGGGCTGGGCTGCAAAAAAAAATGTTAGATTCGGATCGGGTTAGGATCCGTTTAATGGAAGCGACTCGTTAGACCGTCCTACAGGAGTGTACTCCTTGTTATAAAATAGATTTTTTAAGTTGCTAACTTTTTTTTTTACTCACACATCCGACTTATGGTATCGAGGAGATTCGAAATGAGTGACCTAGTGATCAATTTTTTAATTTTGAATTGGGGCGTGGAAATCGTAATTGTATCTCAATTATTTACGTATATAAAGATGAATAATATTACTAAGTTACAATCAAGGATGAAAATATTGCGAAATATCGCGGATATATCACGGATATTGACATTGCGATACGGATATTGGGGGGAATATCTTTTTTCCCGAGTATCGACGAGAAATCGCAATATATCGCAAAATATCGCAAGATATCGCAATATATCGCGATTTTTTTAATATTTCTATAATATATTTTGATTTTTATTTAATACTATATATTTTTGTGATCTTTTTTAGGTCTTCAATGTAATTATTTGAGTTACAATATTCTTTGCTTTATAAAAACATTCACTTTGCAAAAAAATATAAAAGATAGAAGACCGGAAAATCAACAGATGTCTTAGGAAGAAAAGTGAGATGCACATGCACTGACTTTATTTTTTCATTTTTTCAGTTAGAGGACATGATGGACAAATCACTAAAAATTTTCTCCCCATATATCACACGAAATTGAAATCTAAGATTGAATATAAATTATTTGCCAAATCTTGATTCTATGAATATGGGTGGCACTGATCATAGTGATATGTCCCAAGATTCATATGCTTCTTACACATATGGGAGTTTACAAATTGATTGGACTACTCAAAATGTGTATCAACAAAATAATTGGGTTAGTGGACATTATCCAATTCATGGTGAAGCTGTTGGAAGAAATTAAGAAACATATCAAGCGCATGTGCATAATTATATCAATAATTACTCGAACGTGATAAGTTGGTACCAATATTGTTTAGAACAAGATGACATTCCATCTACTATATTTGAACCTCATAGATCCTCATTTTGGTATTAATTGTACTTTATAATGTTTATTTAGTCATTTTATGTTGTATTATGTATTATTTTGTCAAATGTATTATCTCAGACGGTATTTATATAATGTATTATTCATATATTTGCTTTCAAAATACAATTCTATCAAAAAAAATTAGTGGAATATGTGCATAATAATATGTCATAATAGTTCCTAAAATTTCATGCTAAATTTCCAAGATTTTAATATGATTTCCGTCATTTTTTTCAATTTTCTGCGATATCGATATGCGATATCGATATATCCGTCGATAAAATTGAAGTTACGATATATGTTGCGATAGCGATATTTTCATCCTTGGTTACAATTAATCTTGTTTTTCATGAGAATGTGAAGAATGATCATGCGCATGCGCTCGGCGTGTTCCATCATACACATACTACCCACCCACCTATATAATGGTCACACTACATTTATATATATTTCATGTATTTTTGAACGCATTTAAAATAATATATTAAAACTATGTGTTATATTTCGAACATTCCTCATTTTCAACCCCCAAAAAGACACATTTAAAAATATAGTTAGAGGATATTTACCCCATTTTCTTTACATGGGAAGAGAAACAAACTGAAATCGATATATATTTTTTTTCAAGAAATGATTTTAAAACAAAACCCTAGAAAAGGGAAAGAGAAATGCAATTTAGGCATTTGGCAGAGTTCCAAAATAAAAACCCCCGGTAATAAATTTACCACATAAAATCTTACTGTAAAAGAGGGAGAGTCGCAGGTTTCTCACAATTTTCGATCTTGGCCGTTTACCTCTTCATCCAACGGCTCATGTTCTTCTTGATTCATGCTTATCACTCCCCCGTCTCCTCTCCTCCTCTATCTCTGTAAGAGACTAAAACCCCCGTTCAAGTGACTTCACTCTCTTCACTCTCAGTCTCACTCCGATCCCTCCTCTACGCAGAATTTAACATTAACTCGACCGCGAACTGTCCATGGCAAGAATACGATTAGTTCTTGATTTCTTTAATTTTCTTTTCCTGAAAATGTGTAACTAAAAATGTACTGGGCTTATCATAAAATTGTTTTTTTTAAACCTTTACCTTACTTGAAGTTAGTATTGTTTATTTGAGATAGTGGGACTAGTTTTCTTGAAAATCTATTTGTGGGATTTCCGTTAGTTAATTCAAGAATCTAATTTTGTTATTAATTTCTGTAAGCTTGATGTATGCACGTTTGTACATGTGATTACTAATAGCTGCTCGGAGATGGTACCGGAATTTGGAGCGCGATCGGTGGTCGGTCGCGGAAGGAGCAATGATTATAATGAGGAGGTGGGGAGGCTGCTGCTGAGGGAGAGAGGAAGTGAGCAAGAGGTGGTGAGTGATCGAGAGAGAGACCTCAGCCTTCTCCGCAGCGGCTCTGCCCCGCCTACCGTAGAGGGATCTTTGGGTGCCGGCTTTCTTGACGGCGTCATTTCTGAGGAGGAGCTGAGGTCTGATCCAGCCTACAGGTCATATTATTACCAGAATGTGAAATTGAACCCGCGCCTCCCGCATCCGCTTCCCTCGAAACTGCAGAGGCCAACAGGGAGCTTGGCAATTGGTGATGGGGGGAAAATGTACGAGACTGGTGGAGGTGGTGGAGGCGAGTCCCTCTTCGCTATGCAGCCAGAGTTTGGTGGTTTGGAAGAGGAGAAAGTAATGCAGGGAAAATGGAGCGGTGATGGACTAATTGGATTTCCAGGGTTGGGGTTGGGGAGTCAGCAGAAGAGCATTGCAAATATGGTTCAGGTAGAAAACGCCTTTGGAAAAATCGTGGTGTTTGGTTGTTTTCTTGAAAAATATTGATGTTGCTGTTTTGGGCTTGAAATTTGAATTTATCTTATTAATGTGTTTCATCCTTGATTGTTCGTTTTACAAAAGGCGGGAATGGGATTTATTGTATTTAGTTCTTTTTGGCAGGTTAGTGTATAAGCACTTGTAGTACTCACTGATTTTAATATATAAATGTTCTGGGTCATGCTGATATTTCTAAATATCTAAGTAAAAGTTGCAGAGAAGCAGGGTAGCCATTGTGATGGTTTGATGTCTGTCAATAAAAAGATATTGGATTGCTAAAAATTGATCTGAGAGTATAACAGGGCAAGTTGAAATATGTATTTCCTTCTTTGTTGGCATATTTGAATCTGTCAGGACATCTAATCTGTCGTGTTTTCCTTAAGAAACTAACTTTTAATCATGTCCTATGGCTATGTGCATTTGACTTACAGTATTCAGTTTCTAAGTTGTAACCTCTTGCACCTTGATGCTAAAGTGTAAAAACAATTAATTTGTACAGAAACAAAAAAGGATTCCAGAGAGGGTATAGATGAGTTTTAATGGTAAAGTGTGCCTGGGGGGAGTCTTTAGAAATCTTGATCATCCTCGACATTTTTATTTCTCTTTTTTATAATTGCTCCATTTGTGTGCGTGTGTTTTGGCTCAATAAATGTACTTAAAATTTGAAATATGGAAACTTAATCTCTTTAGTAATTGTAATTTAAAATGGCATTATGGTTTGCAACAATTTCATTGGCCGTAAAAGTTTTCGGTTTGGGATGATCTTGTGACATTTGATTCTATGCAGGATGACATAGGATATCTGACAGCTGTTTCTAGACACCCCTCTCTCCCGGCCAGCCAAGCTTTTGAAGAAGCTGAATCCTCCGAATCACATGAGGCTCTCCAACATGAGTTGGCATCATTGAGAGCATTACATCCTGGCACAAATACGCAAAGTATCATTTCATCAACATCTCAAAGTTACGCCTCTGCCACGGGTGCCTCCCCACCAAGAAATTCCACACCTGATCCTCAAGTTGCCAGATCTCCTAGTCCTTGCATTCCTGTTCTAAACGGTGATAGAATGAGTTCACTGAACCGGCGAAACGTACACCTTCAGGGCTTATATGATGAAGTTTCACCTGATATATTGCCGTCTGCAGATATCCTTGCTTCTTTGTCAGGCTTGAGCCTATCATCTGGCACAGTTGGAGATGTAAGGAAATATAAAAAATCTCCAATGCAGGATGAAGTTGATGCTCACCATAACCCCTTCCACTTGCAAAGAGATAAAGTTCCCATCAAACAACATCCTTATTTGAATGACAACTTGAAAGTGCCATCTATGCCTCGAGGAAGTTCACCGTCTCAGTATCTCAGCGCTGCCAGTCCAACTTTGTCCTTGTCAAACTATGGTTTAGGCCGATACCCTGCGCCGCCATTAATGATGGTCAATCAACTGAATCAAGTTGGTGGTGGTGATATTCCACCTTTGGTTGAGAATAGCGCTCCTGCAAAAGGACTGGGTATATCTGGAGTTGATGCAAGAGCTTCAGGCAGAGGCTTAACATTTGGATCGGATTTATTTGCTGGTGCAGCTGAACTAGAGAACTTTTCTAGACTTGGAAATCAAAGCACAATGGATGCTTTGCCAATGGCACTTACAGATCCATCATATTTCCATTATCTAAGGTCAAATGGGTATTCTTCTGCGGCTCTTGATAATCAACAGATGCATGGGGAACCTGTAGAGTTTCTTGGGCTTCAGAATGCATACTTTGAAGCTTTGCATCAGAGGTCGCAGTATGGCTTGGGTGGAAAATCTAGTACTATGAGCAATGGTTTCCATGGGAATTCTGCATTTGGTCATGGTTTTCCTTATTGTGAAAATCCAATTAGGCCACCAATGTTTCCAAACATCCCCATCGCTTCTGGTGGCTCTGTCAGGAATGTGGAACAGATCATGTGTTTTCCTTCCACTTTAAGAAGCGTGGCTGACAATTTTGGCAGACCGTGGCCTTCAGGACCTGGCTGTAATTTGGAGGAAAGTTTTGCAGCTTCCTTGTTGGATGAGCTTAAGGGAAATAAAACTAGGTTCTTTGAGCTTGCAGAGATTGCAGGTCATGTTGTTGAGTTCAGGTACATTTATCCGTCTACTTTTAAATGTTCGTTAATTTACTAGTTGAAGTTTGAAATTTACAAGTTCATCACAAAGCTCTCTTGGACAGTACGGACCAGTTTGGAAGTCGTTTTATTCAACAGAAGCTTGAAACTGCTAGTGCACAAGAGAAGAACATGGTTTTCCTTGAAATGATGCCCCAAGCTCTTTCCCTTATGACAGATGTGTTTGGTAACTATGTGATTCAGAAGGTAATAGTCCAAGTATTATGTTTTACATGTCCTAATTTCTTACATCTCCTTTTTTGGTGGTACTCATTACTTTAATAGCATCACATTTTCACTTTCTTTTCCTCCTACTATCTGGTTTCAGTTTTTAGAACATGGAAATGCTTCCCAAACTAGACAACTGGCTGAGCAGCTAATTGGGCATGTTCTGACACTTAGCCTCCAAATGTATGGCTGCCGGGTCATCCAGAAGGTAATTTAACTCATTGGCTGATTGTTCTCGTCTATATTCTAATCACCTGAAACTCTTGTTATCTTTATTTATTTAATGCTCTCTTTTGGAGCTAAATTGATTTTCCCAGCATCTACAGCCTTATATCTATATTTTTTGTCAAACCAAGATGTGCACTTCTAATTCTACAGCAGTTGGCTAATCTTTTAGTTATGCCAGTAGGCAACTAGGGCAGTTCATCTTGTTGTTCTGAAACTTATGCATGTCAACTAACTATTGGACTTTAATAGGGCTGACTTTATTGGCCCAGTTTCCTGCAGGACTCTGTTGATTTTTTGGTTTTGTTCTTATCACATTTTCCTATTATTGATTGCTATTTCTTGTTGTTACTTGTCTTTGTCAGACTTAGAAACACGTTAGCTGAGTAGATCTATGACAAAATGGCTGTGTTTAAAGAATGGTAAAAGAATCCCTACTTTTGAACACACCTACTTCATTAAGCTAGATGCTGTCAACTTCAATACCTGGGATCTTCCCTTCACAGCTGGGCAAATACTGATTAATTTCCTTTCAGTTGTTACTTGGTCGTATCTATATCTTGATCCCGAGTAAAGGTATAAGAGGATGAAGTTTATTTTATTTTCATGACCATCAAGTATAGAACATTTTTGGCTGTGTAAAAATTGAGACTTATGTCTTAGGTTTTAAACATAGCTAACTGGTTAATATCCATGAATTGTGCTTCTTCTGAAATCTCCAGGCTCTGGAGGTTGTTGAACTCGACCAGAAGAGGAAAATGGTTGCAGAGCTTGATGGCCATGTATTGCGCTGTGTGCGTGATCAGAATGGGAATCATGTCATACAAAAATGTATTGAATGTGTTCCTGAAAATGCCATCGACTTCATCGTTACTACATTTTATGATCAAGTTGTTACATTGTCTACTCATCCCTATGGTTGTCGGGTGATACAGGTTAGTTATTTTTCTTCCATCTCCTGCAAGTTAAAGTAAGGATACCTGTGATTCTAAAACTTGGTTTTCTGTGACAGAGAGTCTTGGAGCATTGTGGTAGTCCCAAAACTCAGACTCTAATGATGAATGAGATCTTGCAATATGTTTGTATGTTGGCTCAGGATCAATATGGAAATTATGTCATTCAGGTTAGTTGCAAATCATTAAGCATCATTTAGAAGAGTTTCTTTGAAGTATACTATGTTGTGAGTTGTGACAACTGACATGGGCTTTGAAAGATTCTGTAGGTTATCTGGTTATAAAATGTGGAGAGCTTGTTATTCATGGTCGAAGAATGTGTTGGTTTAATTAAGTTTTTATTTCTTCTGTTGCTTTTACCTCCCTAATGTATTCTGTTAGGCTTGTCTGTTGAGAAGATTTAGACTGTGCTTCCTACTTTTCTGGAGTAATTGTTGATATCTGAATCCATTTCTAAATGATTTTACAATTATAATTGTAAGTCCTTTATGAAATGACTGCTTTTATATCAATAAAAACCGTACTAATAAGGAACTATTTTTGGGAGGCACATGCAAAAGAAATGGGCCAATGAACATTTATAGTTCCATATGTTTACAAGTTTCTCATGTGAAGTTTGCTTTTGCTGCAAATTTGTTTAATTGGTCAAGAATGGCATACTTTTGCTGATGTAGCTTATGTTATTATGTATGCATGTTTCTGTTGTGCGTTTTATGTATCTGTTGACTCTCTGTATGTTTATCTTTTAGTTTGTTTTCTAAAATTGATGACACATGATTGTAGCAACAAACACCAAGTATAATTTGTAACTGGGTGATGTATATTAATATTTTTATTTTATCCTTTAGTTTGTTTTCTAGGATTTGGGGGCAGGGATAGGTTTTTTCTGTGGTTGTGGCACTTTCAATCAGTTGCTAACTCTACCTCTGTCATGATAGCATGTGCTAGAACATGGAAAGCCTTCTGAACGATCTGCTATAATTACCCAATTAATTGGGAAGATTGTAGAGATGAGCCAGCAGAAGTTTGCTTCCAATGTAATAGAAAAATGCTTATCTTTTGGAACACATCAAGAACGTCAGGCCCTGGTACATGAGATGCTTGGTAGCACTGATGAAAATGAGCCTCTCCAGGTCAGTAGATTGATACAATAAGGCAAATTTATCACATTTTTCTGACTCCGTTCTATGTATTTTTCTCCTTTAAAAACTTCCAGGTTTCCCTTTGAAGCCTTTTGTATCTAATCTATATGTTTGGTTTTATGATCTTCAAAATTTTCTCATTTATGCAAGTGGAAATGGTTTGGGGACCAATCTTTTAGCCATGCTGTAATAGTTGAAGTTGCCATGCTGAAATATGTAATATCATTGGTGATTGGTCTGGACACATTTAGTTCCCTTAACTTGATTTTTTCTATTTCTGGGGTCAGGTAATGATGAAAGACCAGTTTGCAAACTACGTTGTTCAGAAAGTGCTGGAGACGTGTGAAGACCAGCAACTTGAACTGTTACTTAACCGAATTAAAGATCATTTAAATGCTCTTAAGAAATATACTTATGGGAAGCATATAGTTGCTCGTGTAGAGAAACTTGTGGCTGCTGGAGGTATTTTTATGTTCTCTGGATAAACTGTTATAAATTTTTCTATGTCCTTTCCTAGCACAACTGGCATCATTTGTCACTTTTTTGCACTAATTTTGTCATCATTTTCCTGCAAAAGGTTAGGTTGTTTTATAATGTCAATGTGAGATGCACAATCCATTACTTGTGTAGTTGTGTTCGAGTATGCTTATCTATGCTGGCATATGCATGTGAATCTTGCTTGTATTTCACAAGACTGCAAGTCCTCTTTTATAAGGATATAAATGAATTTTTTTTATACAAGTAAAATAACTTTTGCATTTATCGTATGGAACCTAGTCGGGTCTACTTTTCTTGATGGAAAAACATCAATCAAGTTTTGGTGTTCCCCTCCCCGGCCATAGTTGTTGCTTTCCATGTACATGATAAACTATTCAATGAAGTATGCTGATGTACTATATCATATTTGATTAACAAGGTGTCCGATCTCTTGCAGAGAGGAGGATCAGTGCCCTGTCTTCGTATTCTGCCTAAATGGCATGAAGGAGGAACTTTGTACAGCTAACTGAGAGTAGTATGAGCTTCTTTGACAGTCTTTCTAATACCTGGCGATGTGACTTTCTGTCTTTTTCTGAGCAGAGAAATGCTTGGAGTAAATCATGCTGTTTGTACTTCTGAAGCTGTACATTCTTAGTTATAAGGATATACCTAGAGTCAGATTCATGAGGCTTAGATGGTAAACATACCGGATCGTGTTTCATTGAGATAGGTTTATGGCACTTGAGGGTAAAGAGAGGAGAAAGTGAATGTGTTGTGATCGTGACTGTACAAGTGTTGCCATATGCAGAGTTGTTGTAGTAATAACTTAGGAGGGCCCTGATTTCCTACTTGTATGGATTCACAATGGTTTTGTTTCAATTAAAAACTTTATTCCCAATATATATTTTCTTTTTCCATTTCGTAGTGTTTTCATGCACATACTTCCACTTCCACGGTTCTTTTGACAGACAATTGTTGCTGGCTAGAATTAGCAACAGTGCCATTTCATTCTTCTGTTGACTTCTAGGTTAATCAGGCATTCTTTTTTTCTTCTCTTTTTCTTTAATGCTATGAGTGTGAGAAAGTAGTTGACATAATATTTCTGTAGAAGTTGATGTATTGCTTTACTATATGACTTCATCATTCTTGGCATCTATGCAATACATGGATCATGCATATCATGCGAGAAGTGTTGTAAGGTGTTGATAGCAGAAGCGTGAAGGTGTTGGATACAATAGGTCTACCAAGTTTATGAATAAAGCCAGCTCACTGCAAGAACCATTGAGCAATTATTCCAGAGGAATATATCAACTGTTCAACTCATCAGCTTGAGGTATTCAATGTTGGCTGATTTTCCTTCCATTTTCTTGGCTAGTGTGTATCTAAGGTAATCTACATATTTAACACCATTTCTGAAAATTCTGGGTCGAAGCTCATTGTCCACCATTGTTTCGAGTGGGTTCAACTCAACGTCATTGCCTGGAATCATGAACGCAGCAGCAGATATTCTCGGCTTCTCCACATTGGTAACAACTCTATGCTCTATGCTCTTGTATTTCCCATTGCTCCATACCTACAGAAACCAAGAAAAAACCAGTAATTTAATAAGCATCAGCCTAAAGAAGACTACTACAGTCTACAGTACTACTTGGAGTTGATTATGCAATATTTATGTACCTCCATACTATCACCAATGTTCACGACTATAGCATTTGGAATAGGATTCACCGGCACCCAAATGCCATGGTGCTCGATTTGGAGACCCATAATCTCATCATCTTGCACAAGTAAAGTCATTGTGCTGCTGTCAGAATGTGGGCTAACTCCAAGTACTAAATCAGGTCTAGAACAACTTGGGTAGTAGTTCATTCTTATGCCTTGCATCATATCTCCACGTATCTGTTTGAGAAAATCTTTATCCACACCCATCAACAGCGATAGATTTATAAAAAAAATCTCATCAGTGATCCTCTGTATTTCTGCTGCGTACTCTTCAACGGCCTCCCTGTTGAAGAAAAAACAATAGGTGACATCAACTTTTTAGAAACTTAAGCTTCTGTTTGCTATCTATGTTGCACTCATCAGCTCTTACGTACTTGAAACCAGGTATGGAGAGAGGCCAATACTTCATGTTCCTGATGTTGTATGGCAATGTCATCAGAACAAGGGCATCATTCCAGTCGAGCTTTTGATCCTCCGAGACTACATAAACCTGTCCATATCCATGGATATCGTTTTGCATGGCATATTTCTTCTTCTCTGATAAAGGTGTATAAAAAAACTCTGCCATAGCACTCTTCATCTTAGTCACGATCCCATCAGCCCCATGGCTTACAATCTGCATCAACGAGCCTGTTTTAGCATTTGCTAT
Source organism: Perilla frutescens (assembly GCA_026008535.1). Classification (NCBI taxonomy): domain Eukaryota; kingdom Viridiplantae; phylum Streptophyta; class Magnoliopsida; order Lamiales; family Lamiaceae; genus Perilla; species Perilla frutescens. The sequence goes on along the minus strand of BRKX01000017.1, from coordinate 29,715,660 downwards.
TCCAGTGTTTCAAGAAACATTCAACGTAAATGCTACATTGTTTTTTATTACCTGGAAGAATCCCCCATTCCTGGCAAGCGGCATCTAACTTTCTTCTTTCATCTTCACTCCGCCGGAAAGCAAAGAGAGATCGATTACAGGAACATGGTCGGAAATAGAGGATATATGAGAAGCTTCAGGCCTGTCCTCGAGATTCTTTATGTATCGTTGAGGTATGTTGTCAGCATCTTCTCTCACCATCTCTTGCACGCTGGGAACAGGTAAAGAACTCCCGAAACCTATTCTTTCATCTTCTTGCATCGTTCTCATGTTCGCCAACTGCAAATGTTGTCCTCGATGTCTTGAAATGCAGGTACTTATTCAATTCAATTTAGGAATCTACTCCATCATGTGGAGCTGCCCATCGCAAGCGGTTAGTTTCTTGTTTTCTGTTATCGTTTGTCGTGTTGCTAGGCTTCAGGTTGATGGTTTTGGGATGTGAGTTAGGTCATAACTCTACATGACAAGTTTTGTTATTAAATTGGTGGCATTTTTATTTTAGAAGCTTGCATGTGGTCAGGTTGTTCTTTCAATGATTGTTGGTAGTAGGAAACATGGTTTTTTTAAGCTGTTCATTTATCATATTCGTTCTCGACTTCTACACTTCCAGCTTGGTCAATTTAGAATTTGTCACAAACCATACCCAACTTATAAAAGCATATACAATAAACTTGTGTGTTAGACGGGTCAAGACCCATGTGAACCCATATCCAATTATATATTTATAAATTTTGCCTGTGTTTTGGTAGTATTTGGAATTAAATCTTAACTAGATTTACCCGACCAAAGATGTTATTTGGCCTCAAATGATATCTCGTTGCTCACGCGCATTGTGCGGCCAATATGAAATCGTGTTATTTGGTCCGATTCAAATGATATCCCATCCCCGAGTGATATACGTGAGTAATTAATAATATATTATGAAAAATTAGTATTTAATAATCTATAGTGGGCACGTGATGTTTGGTGACATTAATTTCTTACATAAAAAGAAAAGATAATTAATATAAATATATTCATTCCCTCCCATGATTGTAGTCCATTATTCCTTATTAAGATGTCCAAAAATTATAGTCATATTTCTTAATTAGAATCATATTAAAACATTATTCACAAATATAACTCTACTTAATATTCTTTAAACACTAATATGAAGGAAAAACTTATAGTAGAAAATAAGGGCAATATAAAGAAATGTTAAAATACAATCAATTACATATGATTTTTTGTCTGAAAAATTGATCAAATGTTAAATTTGTAAAATTTTTGAAAAAATTGTTTTTTGTTAATTTTGAAAAGGTGAATTATTTTTAAAAAGAACTCAAAATATAAATATTGTGTGTAATTTACCCATGAATTTTCATACAATTTTTTTGTTGTAATTTTATTGCCATCTATGAATCTATATACGCATGCAGAGATATGTGTGACTAATTAAATGAATAAGTATAGATAAATAGTTATGGATGATTATTAGCACCAAAATAAATATTTTAAATTTTAAAGTTTAACAAAAGAAAAAAAAAACCTAATGCCTATAACTCAAAAGAGAATTTCTATTTGTACCACCATTTTCACTTTTTGCACCATAAATTAATTTTTATTTTCTTTTATTAGTTATAAATTTACCTAAAAATCCTTACTAATAAAATAAAAATAAAAATTCTCATTCCCTTCAAAATTGTGTGTATGAACATTCTGGATATGTTCGAAGTTATGTGTTCAAACATGATGGATATGTTTAAAGTTGTGAAAGGTACTTAAAAAAATTCACGGAGTCCGTTCAAAAATGAATTTTCGAACACATCATGTTTGCTCGAAAATTCGAGCAAACATGATGTATTCGAAAATCCATTTTCGAATGAGACTTATTTTAAAAATCATGCCTGTTCGAAAATGGAATTTCAAACAAAAATGGTGAGTTCATTTTCGAACCACACTTGATTTTTTTTCTTTTTAAGTAAAGGGCATTTAAGTAACTTCAAAATTATTTTTTTTCCTTTTTTTCTTTTGTGGTGCAAAGAGTAATTTTAGTAGTGTAAATTTTGTAAAACTTAAAAAAGTTGATGTATTTTGTAAAAATTGATGTGGCCCAAGTTTTTATCACATTTTTTTTAATTTGTTTTGCATGTGTATTTTGCGAATTTTTTTTTGCTGATATGAGATCTTGGAGGGAAAAATTCCATGCAAGTGACTATTGATACTACTTCATTATTATACGTAGTATAGATTTGTCTAATCGATTTTGACCCATTGGAAAGTTTAATACAATAATTCCCCTTCCGCAAATGGCCTTCAGAGCAACTCCAATGCTAAGCACCTATTTGGTGCAGATTCTGCACCAAATAGGTGCAGTTTCAGCACCAAATTTTTTTACAGCTCCAATACTCAGTACCAAATCTTACACCAAATAAGAATATTCTTTTAAAGATTCCATTTTATTTTATAATTGAAATATGAATATGCTTAATGATTTATTATTTTTTTTAAATGATTGATTATCCAAAACTAATAAATTTTAAATTATATACTTTCAAAATATGCTATTAAAAAATTATGTACTATTAAAAAAATTATAACATATAATGTGCTTGGAATAATAAAAGTACTTTAAATGATCATCAAACGCTTATAATTAGTAAAAATATTACAAGACTACATCACTTATGAAAATACATATATTTTGGCCTCAATATTCAGAATTAGTATATTTTTTTCCACATATGTTCCACTAATGCATTTCGAAGTGCAATATGAGCATCTTTGGTCTTAATTTCTCTATATCGGGCCAAAAATATAATGATGAGCAAATGTCGAAACTTATTTGGTTGAATGACGAATTGATTGCAACATTTAGGGGTGGCACGGTAAGGTATACCTTACTTTTTTTTATCATACCTTTACCTTACCTTACTAATACGGTATGGAGAAAATCCATACCGTTACCTTACCTTAAGGTTCGGTATACCTTCCAACGGTATACCTTAAGTTCGGTATGAAACAAATGACATACTTTTGCCGTACCTTTAGTTCGGTATACCTTACCGACATCGGTATACCTTACTAATATCGGTATACCTTACCGATATTAGTATACCTTATCATACCATCCTAAGATATATCATATATCTCATATATTTACTCAAAATATATGAAATACTCCTAATACGATCAAAATTCAATAAAATAAAAATAAATATCTTCATGTCACGATAATTAAAGTCCAATAAAATAAAATAGATATAATAATTTAAATTTAATACTCCAATGCAACAATTAAATAAAAACAAGTGATATCCCAACAAATACAAGAAATAAAAATAAACCAAGTCTAGAATGTTTCCCAAAAAGTGTTAATATTGTAAATTTACTAGATATTTATAAATGTATAACATATTTACTAGTATTATATATCAATCATATTTTTATAATTAATATAAATTGTATAAAAATATTATAAACTTACTAAATATTACAAATTTGAAATTTTTTACTTAGAAATCATAAGAATTATTTACTAAGTATATACTAACTAAGAACACACTTAGCATTACAATGCATTAAGTATAACATAAGATTAATTATAAGTGTTAATATTGTAAATTTACTAGATATTTATAAATGTATAACATATTTACTAGTATTATATATCAATCATATTTTTATAATTAATATAAATTGTATAAAATATTATAAACTTACTAAATATTACAAACTTGAAATCTTTTACTTAGAAATCGTAAGAATTATTTACTGAGTATATATTGACTAAGAACACACTTATCATTACTATGCATTAAGTATAACATAAGATTAATTATAAGTGTTAATATTGTAAATTTACTAGATATTTATAAATGTATAACATATTTACTAGTATTATATATCAATCATGTTTTTATGATTAATATAAATTGTATAAAATTATTATAAACTTACTAAATATTACAAATTTGAAATCTTTTACTTAGAAATTGTAAGAATTATTTACTAAGTATTAATTGAGAACACATTAAATTATCATTACTATGCATTAAGTATAACATAAGATTAATTATAAGTGTTAGATATTTACATATATATCATATTTACTAAGTATTATATATAAAGTATCTATAATTCACATATACATATATTTATAAAATATCACAAATATAGTGGTATATACCGTTAGTTCGGCATATACCGTTGTAACGGTATATACCGTTGGTGCGGTATATATCGGTATATACCATTACAACGGTATGCCGAACTAAAGGTATATGTAGAACTAACGGTATATACCGCACCTACGGTATATACCGCACTTACGGTATATATCGGTGCAACGGTATATGCCGAATTAACGGTATATACCTTAAAAATTCGGTATACCGTCGGTATCGGTATACGCCGGTATACCTCGGTTTTTAAAATTTTATACGGTTACCTTACCGAAAAATCTCGATACGGTATCATACCTTACCGAAAATACTGCTATACCTTAAAGTCCGGTATTCCGGTATTTTTTCCGGTACGGTAAGTACGGCATAACGGTATGACGGTATTTTTCCCCAGCCCTAGCAACATTGAGGGAACGAAATGTTGTTGCAAACTTGAGAGAAGAAAATAGAATTTTATTCAAAAAATTGGATTCTATCTCTGATCCCACCACACGTGAATTATCTTAGAGGATCTAGAAATGATTTGTAATGTATTTTTTCAAGTAGTTTTAGTTAATTGTAATATGTTTCTAAATTAATTTTTAGTAATTTGTAATATGTGGAACTTAATTCTATCCATTATGTTTAATTAATTGTGTTTTTATTGAAATTATTTATTTATTTAGATGATTTATAATTTAAATTAAATGAATATATAATTTATAAATTAAATTAAATTTATAAAATAATCTATTTAATAATGGTTTTAAATAATAAAACAATGCATTAAATGCTGTGGGACCCATCAACACCAATTTGGTGCAGGATTTGGTGCAGCATTGGAGTGAGTTTCAACACCAAATTGGTGATTTGGTGTTAGCATTGGAGTTGCTCTCAGGGTGCTTTCTTTTATTTTGGTCACTCAATCCTCCTTTTATTTAATTTTTGGTCAAATTAGTCATTCTTCTGATCGAAATTTCAAAGCAACCAATATCGTAGGAATCAGGAACTCATTTTCTTAAAAAAAATTAAAAAATTAGATAAACATTTATATAAGACTGTCTAACAAGTGACAAACGCTAGAGAGCGCTAGCTTTCCCCGACCCTTTTTTTTTATTTTTACAATTTGTTTTCATTTTGTTTTTTCAATAAAAAAATTCTTTCATACCAATTATCGATTGCAATGTAAGAGTTCACATGTTAACGTCGGGTAAGTGCTCTTCATGAGCTGCCGGATAAAAAAAATTAAATTAATTTACTTTAATTTTAAGATTCACTAATTATATTTTTGGGTACATTTATTTAAAAAAAAATTAATCGAGCATCATGCACAAGCTCATGCGTTAGCGTAGGGTGAATGTATTGCGCGAGACACAGAATAAAAAAAATGAATTGATTCACTTTAATTTTAATATTCACTAATTCTATTTTAAAACATATAATTATTTCAAAAAAAAAATTTAATTATCAAAGACAGTGCATGAGAGCACACATTAGCGTTGGATGAGTGCACCGTGCGAAATGCTGGATAAAAAAATTAAGTTAATTCATTTTAATTCTAGGATTCACTAATTCTATTTATGGTATATATTTATTTGAAAAAAAAATTAAACATTGCATCGTGTGAGTGCATTACGTGAGACATGAGATAAAGAAAATTAATTCAAAAATTTTAATATATATTTATTAAAAAAAGAATGAATAAATTAAAAGAAAAATTGAAAAGAAAGGAAAATGGGACCATTAAAAAGAAAATTAAAAAAGTGGAGCACCTCTTGAATCAAATATAAGGACAAAGACTTATGTTACACCGTTTAACGGGTCATAAACTATTGGACAGATCTTATAATCGGTGATTGACCTGATCTAATTAATTTCATATCTGATGATACTTCACTTTATATAGAATGACACCTCACTTCATAATTGGTGATATCTCGGTTAATATCGGGTAACACTTCTTTGTTTTTTTTTTTTTACTTCAATAATTCAATGTGATTTTTTTTAGTATTTATTCACGAACATTTATTAACTTTATAATAAATAATTCTTATATCTTAAAAATATAAATTTAATATTTAATCTTTATTATAGTTTTATTAAATATATAATTAATGTTAATCTATTAATTTATATTGCTTCAATAATATCGGGTAACGCTTCACTTTATAGTCGGTGATCATACCTCGCTTCATATTTGGTGATACCTTGTTTATTATCAGGTGAAACTTTTTCATTTTTCTGCTTCAATAATTCAATGTGATAGTTTTTCTTAGTTTTTTATTTATGAACATTTTTATCGAATTTAAAAATTATTGTAAACTTTGTAATAAGTAAGTCTCATACTTTAAAAATACAAATTTAATATTTAAGTTTTTATTATAATTTTATTAAATATATAATTAATGTCTAATCTATTAACTTATACTGTTCATATCTGGTATTACTTCACTTCATATCTGGTGATATTTCATTTCATAATTGGTGATACATCACTTCATATCTGGTGATACCTTGTTTAATATCGGGTGACACTTCTTTATTTTTTTGCTTCAATAAATCGATGTGATAATTTTTTTTTTAGTTTTTATTCATGAGCATTTATGAACTTTATAATAAATAAATTTCATATATTAAAAATATAAATTTAATATTTAAGTTTTTATTATGATTTTATTAAATATATAATTAATGTCTAATTTATATCAGGTGATACTTCACTTTATAGTTGATGATACCCCATTTCATATTTGGTGATACTTTGATTAATATAAGGTGGCACTTTTTTATTTTTCGCTTCAATAATTTAATGTATTGACAGGTCGAATTATAAGATCTGTCTAATGGATCACGACCCGTTAGGCGGTCACAGAAAACCTCCCCAATATAAGATTTGTTTAACGGTTTGAGATCCAATCTCAAAGGAGAGTCCCTCTATAAATAAAATTATTGTAAGATGCACACTCTTTAAAGTTTTGTATGGTAGATGATGTACTTGTTAAAAATCCTGAAGACATGGTTGTTGAAGAAGTTTATATACGTGTGAGATAATTTGAGCAGGTTTTGTTTCTTGGACTTTGTTTATTTGTTGATTTTGGATGAAACTATGCTAAATCTTCGAAAGTAATTATTTTGTAGTGTTTGATTTGGTTAAAGAGATACTTCATCTGCAAAACTAAGGATTTTGACGAACAAATTAAACACAAGATTAAGGATTTTTTTTCATCAATTATAGAAAAATAATAATTACTACAAAACAAAGTATCATTTACTATTATGAAAATTACCACTAATGATATTTTATCCCATAAATAATAATACTTATGTCAGAATTAATGATACTTCACCTAATGATTTTTTTATTTATTTTAGTTCATCTCATAACTAATGATAATTCACATTAGAGCTAATGATACTTTATTTAACTAGCAAAGGATACGTGCAATAATATAAGTTTTATAATTTTTAAATGTTAAATATTCTACATAGTTTTAATCATATTACAATTAATTGACAAAGAATGAAAGTATTAAATGTAACATAGAAAAGAGAAAAATGATGTTATAAAGATAACAATTACAACTTATAATAATTCATAAATAAATATTATTGATGAAAAGAGTAAAATTAGAAATAAATATTCACAGTGTTAATATGTTTGAATGTTTTAAACAAGAGTCTATGTTGATATTATTATTTTTTCTTGTTTGATCTTAATGAGTGGAGAAACTTTATTTTTCTTCTTCTTGGTTTCAGAGATAAATTTGTCCAATGTCTAATCGGCGTCGCTTGTTATATCAATGCATTCTTGAAGCTTTCTTTTTGTAAGTTTCCTTTTTCACTTTGACTCAAATCTTATGTGATCCAAATAAACTTAGTTTTAGAAAAAAAGACTTATTTATAAAACAAAGTATGATCTCTAAGATTATAAATAATTATCTCAGAAAAGTAATATTAATGATAAAATAATTTTGTTATTATTTTGGTATAATTTTATATAATAAAGTTCAATTATACCAAAACTATTGAAGTAAATATAATATATTATATTTAGAAATAATTATTTATAAATACTTTTATATAAACATATTATGTTACTTTTTTTATCTTTAAATTAAGTGTAGATTATGGATATAATAGGCAAATCATATTTTGTAAGAAATCATCCACACTTTTTATATAAGTATAGATAATGAATATGATACTTCACCTCACCTCATTGTTAATGGTGGTTCACCTCAGGACTACTGATATTTCACTCCATAATTAATGATACTTAATTTCATAACTAATGATACATCTTTTTTATTTGTTAGATAATTAATGTTTAATCATCAATATTATTATATGATACTTAACCGGAGAGCTAATGATACTTCACATATAAATAATGATACTTCTCAATTCTTGGTTCAACAATTAATATTTAATCATCGATAATATCATATGATACTTCACCTTGAAGTTCGTGATACTTCACTTCAGTTAAATGATATTTACCTCGTAATAAATGATACTTCATCTCGAAGTCAATTATATTTCACCTCATAACTAATGATACTTCTATGTTCTTGGTTCAATAACTAATTTTTAATCATCGATAACATTATATGATATTTCATTTCTGAGTTAATAACGTTTTACCTCATTGTTAAAAATATTTCACCTCAAAGCAAGTAATACTTCACATTAGAAGTAATGATATTTCACCTTATATCCAATAATACTTTATCTCACCGTTAATGATATTTTACGTCAAAGTTAGTAATATTTCACCTTATGATACTTAACCTCAAAATTAATGATACTTGACCTCATATCTAATGATACTTCATCTCTTAGATAATAATATTTTACGTCAAAGTTAACAATATTTCACCTTATGATACTTAATCTCAAAAGTAAACGATATTTCACCTCATAGGTAATGGTACTCCACCTCAGAGTTAATTATATTTTACCTCAACGCTAATGATATTTCACATGAGAACTAATATTAGAAGAAGGAAAAGAATAGGAGCAGCTCAATACAAACACGGGCGAGACGGGTTTTCTTGAGTAGGTTTGGGTTTTATGTAAGCCGTCGAACGTAAGGGACTGTTAGACGATCTTGTACAAATTTTTGACCTATTGTAGTGACTAACGAATATTTAATATGAATTAATCTTTCGATATCTCCAACATCTTTTGAATTTCAAAATAATTGTAGACACATTAAAATATTGAATAACAATCGAGGCAAGTTTATTGGCAAATCTGATGTAGCGAAAGATAGCTGGCAGGTGTTCAGTTATTCAGCTTGAGATATTCAATGTTGGCTAATTTTCCTTCCATTTTCTTGGCTAGTGTATAACGAAGGTATTCAATATATTTAACGCCGTCTTTGAAGATCCTAGGTTGAAGATGATGATCCACCATAGTTTTTAAGGGGTTCAACTCGACGTCGTTGGCTGGAATGACGAATGCTGCAGCAGACATTCTTGGTTTCTCAACATCCGTAATAGCTCTATGCTCAATGCTCTTGTATTTCCCGTTGCTCCATGCCTGCAGAGCCAAGAAAAAAGAAAAACAAGTGGCAGCCTAGCTATATAATGAAAGATAGGCCGAGTATACATACATACACATACCTCCATGGCATCGCCAATGTTGACTACTAAAGCAGTTGGAATTGGGTTGACGGGCACCCAGACGCCGTCGTGCTTGATCTGCAGAGCTGTGATGTCGTCGTCTTGGAGAAGTAAAGTGATGGAGCTCGCGTCCGAGTGCGGGCTGACTCCAAGTACTAAATCAGGTCTAGCACAGCTTGGATAGTAGTTCATTCTTATGCCTTGTTTAACATCTCCATGTAGTTGCTTCAGGAAATCTTTGTCGACGCCCATCAACGAGGACAGATTGGCGAAGATCTCATCACTCACCCTCTGTAGCTCTGTTGCATATTCTTCAACTGCCTCCCTGCACTTGCAGTTGCAGTTGGAGAAATTAAACATAATTAATTAAGTACGTGTGTGTGTGTGTGTATAATATGCATTTGATGATATTATATTTACATACTTGAAACCGGGTATTGTGAGAGGCCAATACTTGATGTTCCTCGACTCTGGAGGCATTGCTATCAAGAAAAGGAGGTCGTTCCAGTCGAGCTTTTGATCATCGGAGACTACGTAACCCTGTCCGTATCCCTGAACATCATTTGTTGCCATGCCATATTTCTTCTTTTCCGACAATGGTAGATCAAAAAAGTCAGCCATAGCAGCCTTCATCCTGGTTAAGACACCATCTGCTCCGTGGTTTATGATCTGCATCAATCTAGCAGTTTCAGCCATCGACAGCAACAATAACAAAAACGAAGGTTGCTATAACGTTACCTGGAAGAAGCCCCACTTCTGGCAAGCCGCGTCTAGCTTGCTTCGTTCATCTTCATCACCTTTAACAAGCAAAGAGAGATCTATGACAGGAATATCATCAGAAATAGAGCTTATATCAGAAGCTTTAGGCCTCTCATCGAGGTTCTTTATGTATCTTTCGGGTATGTTTTGAGCATCGTTTCGCACGATCTCCTGCACACTCGGAACAGGTAAAGAACTTCCATACCCTAATCCTTCATCTTCATGCATTGTTCCCATGTTCACAGACCAAATCCAGCTCAGGTATTTGTAGAGTTCACTAGGAATCTACTACTACATCGTTTTGGAGATGCCCGTAACCAGCGGTTGTTGTCGCCAATTTGTCATGTTTGATGAGATTTCCAATTATTGAATTGGGATAAATTCCATTTTTAGAATCTTGCATGTGGCAATATTGTTAATGGAGGATTCTTGGTACAGCATTAATATTTTAAGTTGGTTTCTCCAATCTTCATTGTTTTCGGCTTCGAGCTTAGATCGGCCCAGTTTTTACCCTCTACTAGTTTTACTTTTCTTTTATTTAGGGTTAAATGTTTTAAACTTATAAATGTTACCTGTTTTTTAATTTTTAATTAACACAAACTTAAACTTGTGCCATAAAAAAACACAAACTTTCAAATCTGGCTCAACTAGACACTTCCATAAACTCTTCTACAAATGAATGTTAATTTTTGCGTCATCGTGTCCAATCAACAAACTGAAGGTACCGTTGGAAAACTTATGAAAGAGTCCATATTATTGGGTGTTGTAGTTTGAGATGATTGAAAAGTCTTGCACAAAGTATAGATATCCATAGCGTAGGCCAATTTTAACGAAATTTGAGTCAAAAAATTGATCGACAATTAATGGGATAAAAGAACAGCCGGATCGAGCACCGATCCAAAATCAATGACTGCACCATCTGTGATTTTACCTTCTCAATCAAAAGAGAAGAATAAGTACAATCTCAGTTCTCAAAAACCCAAAACACATACAAACAGTGGATAGCTAAAATGAATATATTCAATTTAACTTTTTCGTATTTGCAGAGGATCACAACATCAACCCACTGAAATTGAAGCATAATATAAATCTTCACCTACAAAAGCCATGACTATAAACACCAGACTCGATCATGATTTAATCCAAACGAATATCAAACAGCCATAACACGAGGAATGCGCAAAAACCAAATAAAGCACTAATATTTTCGTTTAGTTTTTCTAATCGGCCCCCAATCATATCAATTGGCAAAACTTCCAATTTATTACAGTTTTTAGTTAGTTGATAATGAAATTATCCTTCTGGCGAGAAGAAAAGCATATTGTTTAGAGATAAGATCCTGCAGCCTAAACACTAATCCTCTTCATGAATCACGAACATCAATTTTCTTTTAAAATGAAGCAAACAACAAGGCTAAATGTCCCTCCATTCCCAATGGTTTCACTACACTCATTCACCATCAGCACATAATCTTTAAAATATAAGCACCTCAGGCATAAACGCCAGATAGGGAACACCCAGAAAGAGAAGAAAAGTTCATAACAAAATCAAAAGCCTTAACCAGGAAGATGAATCCTTTTGTGTCCAGCCCAAACGTGGAGAAAGGCATTTACACCAGCTTAGCTGTCAACACAAAAATATGACACAAGCATATGCGACATTTGAGTGATAAACAAAACCATATCATACCCCAAAAATTTATATGGTACCATTATCTCTATAACTTATATGCAGACTTGCAATATAAGCCTCCAAGAAGAGTGGTCGTGTCAGGTTCAATGTGTAAGGGATGGAACCCGATAGAAAGAACTTATAGAACTCCCTAGAGTCAACTTACATAGACATACCAATCTAAAAAGGCCTTTATTCCAAGACTTCAATGAAGATCATAAACAAAAGCCAGAAAGATTTAAACATAATCCAAGTAGTTTTAAAGCACTATTGCTAAAGCTTCATTAGAGTTAGTTTTGCACCTCGAATAAATAACCGTACTACAAAACTAGTCTGTTCAACAACTAAAGTAGTATAGTTGAGATCAGAACCCAAATCCAGGTCAAGATTCCATAATCCACGCGGCATAAAATTAAACTACAAGACCAATATAGGGAACTGTAAAGAACAAACATTAAGTGTAACTGTGTAAGCTGTTTTGCAAAGTGCATCTTGAACTTCTATTGTCTTCTTTTCCTATTAATACAATCAATGAATAGCATTCTGCTCTCTACATTCATGCAACAGAGGAGTAAAGCATATACAAGAACACAGAACAAAAAGATCAACAATTTTTTCCTCATTTCAAATGATACCTGAACAAAATTATTCTGACCAAGGAAATGCAAGCTCATGAGAATGCATATTGCGGTGGAGCCCTTGAAACCATACCAGCAACCTGAGCCTGCATTTGAATAGCCCTGACTTTCGAACCTATGGCACGATGGAAGAACTGCTCACGAGACAAAAGCCTGACATTCCTCATGTATTGATCAAAAGGAACTGCCCCTTCCTGCACAGCCTTATCCAATGAATAAATTGCATCTTCCACAGCCATGTCCGAAGCTGTGCAATCCAACATCTGCATCGACAGTGCATCACACGGCTCAAAAGCCTCATCCACATCCACATCCACACTATGTACATCGTTACCTCCCAGCTTCCCTTCATTCTCTCTCAACCATCCTTCCAGAATGTCTCCATTCATCAACACCATTTGCAACTGCTGTTCCAATGCTTCCTTCTCATCCAGCATTTCTTTCAATCCCCTCCTCAACTCCTCGTCGCGCTTCCTCAACACTGCTTGTGCGCCGAACAAACCTTCCATCTCCCCTTCCCTCCCCTTCCTCATCTCCCTAATGTCACCATTGAAACTCTCCACAAGCGTATTTATAGCATTTTTTCTGAAGACTTCAGCTGGATCCTCCATTACTCTACCACCACCACCATATGGCGGAGGCGGCGTAGGATTCGGCAATGACGAATAAGCCCTTGGGGGTATCGCCGGCCTCGCCGCCGTCGACCCCACTGACGAATTCATACTCGCATAACTAGAATTAGGGTTAGGGTTAGGCTCCGAAGGTTTCCTCTGCGAATACAACGGCGGATCACGAGCGAAGAAATGGCTCAAATTCCGAGCCAATTCGACCAAATTGGAAGAGGGGAAAACCCAGGAATGGATATAAGGTATTGAGACGACGCCGTTGGGGGAGACGAAGGGGTGGGGGCGCTTGATGATCATGTCGCGAGTGGGGTTGACGAAGACGAGAGGCGCGTGGTGGGGGTACGACTCCATCAACCAAATAATCACCGGAATATTGTAGGTGACGCCTTGGAAACTCATCGGAACGGTGCCGTCGGCTTGGAGAAGATTGAGGGAGCGGCCGTCGTTGTGGGTGAAGGTGGCGGTCTTGGGCTGCAGAGACGGGAAAGCTTCAGTGAGTTGCATTAGATGCTGCCTGATGTGCCATTTCATCCCCTCCGCATACGGAGGCGCTGCCGAGCCGCTCTGCGAGAGCACACTGTTGAGAAATTGTTGGGTGAATTGCGACATTCGGTAAGAGAGATTGAATGATTAGTGTCTATGTGTGTAGTATGTATAATCTATGCGTATCTGCGTGTAGATCTGTGTTGCAGAGTAAATCGGAATCGGCTGCGGCAATCGGAAGAGAAGAAACCCAGTTTTCTGTTTTTTTTTTTTTTTTCGATTTGTTTCGATAGAAGGAAGGAAAGGTGACAGCGTCACAAAATCCAAAACTACTCAAAAATCAAAATTGGGGTTGAGCGTATTTTAGTCGGCGGGTAATCGTACTAATACAAATATTACATTCACTTTTTTTTAATAATTTAATATTGGAACCATTTTTATAGTGAACAGAAGAATTTCAACAGAAATTATAATTTTTACATCTAATTGCAAATTCGATGCAACTTTAAACTTCTCAAATTCAAAATCACATTTTGATTTTACTGCAAATTACAAGGGCAAAGCTATAGGATTTACATGCGTACAAACAATAAAAATATTAGGCACGCCGCGTCAGAATCAGATATAAGTAGACAAGTTTGGACATACATATTTAATTAAAAGTTAAGTTGGAGTGGTTCTAGAGAACAATATCTGTGTGAGAATTATAAACCAATTCCTATCATCCAATCTCCTTATATCAACGGCTCAAATTTAAAATTTGATACGGTGACATTATCATAATAATGTCAAAATTCGCTGCCATTGAATCTTACTAAGGGTGAAATCAGAAATTTTGAAAATATATGAATATTCAGAATTTAGGGTTTTAGCATTGTCATTTCCTATTTTAGCATTGTCATGGCTTTTTTTAGCATTGTCATGACTTATTTTAGCATGACATTTTTTAGCATTAACATAAAAAAATGTCATTGACATTGTAAAAAAACCATAAACAAACACTGTTACATGTTGTTGAATTATCAATATAGTGCAACCACTATTAGCATTGCAATCTCTCATTTTTAGCATTAACATAACCCTTTATTAGCATTGTGATAAAAAATGTGTCATGGTCATTACAAACCAACAAATGTGATTTGTGGTATTATTATTAATTGTATTTGTATCATCATATCTCAATTTAACATTATCATTAAATTATAAAACACAATCATTAATAAATGTCATTACAGTTTTATTGAATTAACAATGTCATAAATCTCACTTTAGCATTATTTCATGATGATTTAGTAGCTTTTTTTTTTTTGTAAACCTACAACTGTTGTCAATCTGTGATTTATCTGCACATTTTCTTGCTTTTTAGCACTATCGTTTTAGAGTTTTAGCACTGTCATATCTCATTTTAGCATTACGATAACACTTTATTTACCATTAGTATAAATTATCTTAGACTTATCTTTGACAATATTGTTCATTACTTTTATCATGTTAATAACTAAATTTAATGTATTATCATTAAAGTAAATGACTTATTAGCAGTATAGAGAATTATATTAGCAGTACATGCACTCTTATTAACATAATCAAACTCTTTATTAGCAATTCAAAAAAGAATATCAACTATGTGTATAGCATTATAGAAAAGAATATTAGTATCATTAATACAAAATGAGTATGAGAAGTACAAAAAAAAAATTGTATCTACTTCTTCCCGCAGTTCCTAGAATCATGACTGCATTTTTTATTACACTTCTTGTAGGTCCTTAAAGATTTCTTTTTGCATTCGGCGTTCGCATCTTCTTTTGATTTATACGACTTCCACTACCTTTAGTCTTCACACAATCAGGTGAAAGCACCTCAACCTCACTACGTGCAGACAACCCATAAAATTCAGAAAATAATCCATACAATCCTTGAATTTCTGAAGAACCCATGAACAAGATTCATCATCCTAAAGCAGCCTCAAAGGTGACGAGCCTCCCATGATTATCTTTTTCAGTAAAGGTGCAAAAATCATTGAATACCTGCCAACATATAAAAGATCACAAATCTCTGTTATTATAGTATTTTTCTCATCATAAACAAAAGACTACAAATGCTAATATTGTCACCTACTAAATATTCAAACGTCAACTACCAATGCTAAAAAAGGAAATGAAAATGCTGAAACTTCAACTAACAGTGCTAAAACTTCGTATGAAAATGCTAAAATCACAGAATGACAATCTAAATAATAAGTAGACTAACATGTTAGTCCTATATATTGCATCAAATGACACAACATACCCAAATAATAAAAAGTTCCTTCTTGATATTGGGTCAGCCCAAAACAAACATCTCAATTGATTATTCTTGTTAACTTCATAATCAAATGTAAAAGCAGAACATAGTTTAGAATAAAACTTTGATGTGAAGGGTCTATATTCCTATTCAGATTCATAAAATCTTTGTGTGTATCCAAAACAAGAGAATGTGAATGTCTTCTTCAAATAGTCCAACAGTGTACCCATCAGAACCAATATACTTCAACCCTCTCCTCACCATATAACAAGTCATCTTAGACACACGACGTCTTTTTTTCTTCATTTCACCAAAATTAACCGATGTGTTCTTAAGTCCTTCACAGTTACACACAACATACTTCCAAACTACAGTACCATCTTTAGACATCTTTGTAGTAGAAAAATGAATATCAAATCCACATGATGAAGTATAAACCTTGTAAAAGGTTATACTAACATCCAAAGTAAGAAAAGTTTTGCCCAATGCAGGCTTCAAAGATGCTTCACAGTTACATGTGTAAATTTCAGAAAATTCAGGAGAAAACTCCAAAATGGAGCCAACACAATTTGCACATTAAAAAATATACAACTAATCACGTTAATGCTAAAAAAATATATTCTTCAATCACACTAAAAATGGTCACAGTAGTGCTAAAATTAATCTACAACAGTGTTAAAACCTGTAATAGTAGTGCTAATATTGTGTTCATCGTGTCAATACTCTATTAATAAGATATTTTTATAATAATCATTTGTTTTTACAATGCTAATAACTAGTTTCGTAGTGCTAATAATAACGTCTGTAGTGCTAATAAGAGATGTTGTAATACTAACAATTATGACAAAGTAAACACACGTACATTATAATAACATTATCATTATCATTATGAATAATATAAAAACTCTCGATCAAAAGCAGAGTAATTTCACCTATTGTAACAACAAAAATAGGATACAAACTCCAAAAATAATGTCAAAACATACATCACTAGTCTAAGATTGTACAATACAAAACTCAAATAATTGAAGAAGTAAATAAATAATTAGTTACGATAAAAACGACGAAAAACAACAATTCAGCAACTAAATTTGTTTCATATAACAATACTAATTGATATATAAATCATTACGGTCTCTAATTTCCGAGAAAATAAATCTTGGGTCTCAACATAAAGAAGAAAAAAATTAAAATGAATGTGTGAACTCAGTTAAAAAGATAACATTTACTATATCTACACAAAACAATAATAAAAGAATAAAAAAAGCACACCTTTCTCTAAATTCTTCACGTTCTTCGAAAAAGAGTAATGCGGATTTTGTGATTCTGCTCCGGGTCTCCTCTAGCCCCGGCTTCGTCGGTTTCATCGCTTGAATAATATATCTCCAGAAAAAATATATAACCCGCGTGAACAATGATTGCGAAGATCTGATTACAAGCATCGCATAGATATCAAGAAGGAAAGAGATGAAGTCAATGAAAGAGATTGCAAGGAAAGAAAGATGCGGTGAAGAAATTGAACGTAATAGAAAACAATTTATAAGTTACAAAAATAACCCCAATTCACTAATATTACAATAATGCCACCAAAAATTTGAATCTTGGATACATATCTTGGCCGTCCAAAAATTGAAGATCAATGAATCTAATTGGTTCTCAGTGCTCAAATGGGGCTTTGGTTCTCACTCGATCCATTCCTTATATATATAGGGGTGGTTATAGTGCAAATCAATCCTAGTGTGAGAACTAGGAACTAATCTCACACCATACAATCAATAATGATCTATAACCTAGATTTGCTTAAAAGGGGTGGTGGTAATTTTGTAATATTTAATAAGTCTTCTAAGCGGGGGTATTAATGTAATTCGGTAATATTTATAAAAAAAGCTCTGACTAGTTAATAATAGTATCGTAATGCTAATGAAAGTTTTTCTCACATTGTTAACGAAAAATTAAATTCTAAAAAGTAATTATAAATTCTAATGGGAGGAAATAAACCATAATTCAGATATAATAAGCTCCAATGATCTAAAAAGCATTAAAGTAATGCTAATGAAAGTTTTTCTCACATTATTATGCTGATGTTGTATATTTATATTGCTATTATATAATATGCTAATGTTGTATATTTATATTGCTATTAGCATAATAATATTATTTTATCAGCACTGCGAATAAACAATGTTAGCATATGATAATTCATCATTAGTATAAGGTATAAACTATAAATGGATGAAGAAAACCTTAATTATATTCTAATTTGATGAAATAAACAATATATAATAATCAATTAGTAACTAAAACATAAAAACTAAATCATAAAAAATAATTATAAGTCCTAATTGAAATGTAATAAATCATAATAACAATATAAGTATGTGTACTACGTTAACATTATGATAACCATTCATTAGCACAATGAATGCAATATGTTAGCATATAACAAATGCTTCATTAGCATACGTTATCAACTTATCATAATGCTGACGAACCATTATTTAAAAGCTAATGAAAGCATTTTCGCGCTGGACACGAGTAAAAAATGTATGTTTTGTATTTTTCGTCTATATTTATTTAAACAAACAACTCCATAACTGATCTTAAATTAAAGAGTATGAAAAGATCTTTTGTAACGACCCGGCTACCAGACTGACGGCTGTCCCCACAAATCAACACAAGTCTTTCCAGCGTGCTTTGTCCTCACTCACACGTTCCCTGAGAAACTTCCGAGAGGGTACCCATCCCACCATTGCTCCAGGTCAAGCATGCCCTGAGAAACTTCCCGGGTGGGCACCCATCCCATCATTGCTCCAGGTCAAGCACGCTTAACTTTGGAGTTCTGGTGAGAAAAGAAGATGCACCTTGTTAGTATGAGTAGCATCCTTTAAGCTCTCATCAACTATACAGTCTCATTCCTGTATAGCCTCATAATCCCTCTCTTTCAGCGATCACTCCATACTTCGGCCTCGGGTGTCACATGCCCACCAGCTTCCGCTTGGTTCGTCCGCGAACCACACCTTATGTACTGCGAGAGGTTCGGCTCTGATACCACCTGTAACGACCCGGCTACCAGACTGACGGCTGTCCCCACAAACCAACACAAGTGCTTTGTCCTCACTCACACGCTCTCTGAGAAACTTCTCAAGGGTCACCCATCCCACCATTGCTCCAGGTCAGGCACGCTTAACTTTGGAGTTCTGGTGGAACGAGCGCCAGAAAAGAAGACGCAACTTGTTAGTATGAGTAGCACCAATCAAATGATTTAAGCTCTCATCAACTATATAGTCTCATTACTATATAGCCTCAGAACCCCTATCTTTCGGGTGGATTCGGTTCATTCATGTGCCCTTTGCTTGGAAGTCTTATAGGAGCCGCTCTTTGTCCGTGCCTTGCACCGGCGATCACTCCATACTTCGGCCCTGAGCGTCACATCTTTAATTTGGTATATTATTTGTATTGATCCGATTTGAAGTGAGTGAGTTATGATCGTTCAAAATTTTTAAGATATTTTTAAAAAGGTGATGACATCGACTTTTTTATGAGGATTGGATAACTATATCCCTGCCTCCTTCTTTTTTGCCTTGATTTTGACATTTAATCTCAGCCATTAAACCATCTAGGTGGATGGTATAAGATCAGTTCCTAGTTCCTACACTAGGAAAATATGTATTTTTGATCCACTCACTATGTGTGTGTGGGGGGGGGGGGGGGGAAGGGTTAGTATGAGAACCAATCCCCATGTGGGAACTAGGAACTCATCCCAACCACACAATGCTTTAATCTCAATGGTCCAAATTTAAATAAAAAGAAGATGGTATAATGGTAAATATGAAGAAGTCAAACTTACCCTAGGTCAAAGTTGACATCATCATCTTTACACAATTTTTTTAAAACTCGAACATCTATAACTCTTGCTCATTTTTCATCAAATTCACGCATATTATATACCAAATTAAAGCTTTTTTTTCATGATCTTGCATTTAAGATCCGTTGTTCATATGTTTATCTGAAGATATATTTTTTTCATCCATAATAGCATGATATTATATTCATAATAGCATGACAAATTATTCATGATAGCATGAAATATATATATATATATATAATAGTATGAAAAATGTTCATAACATCATGAAAAAATGTTCATAAAACGCGTAAAATTTACTCATAATAATTTTAGTATAGTTTGTTAATAGTAGAATCATCATATGTTCATGTATATATATTCATATTAACATGTATATATGTTCATAATAGTATGATAGTACTTTCATTTTAGCATAGTGGAATTTATAAGAATAGACAACGGTTTTAAAGCGTTGTCTATGATTCCGAAAATTATTTTTTTTAGGCTACTCAAATATTACAAATTTGCCATCGCCTTTGACCAAAAATTAATCAAATCTTAGCCATCTAAATCAAAGCAATGGATGGATGAGACATGAGGATGAGTTCTCATATGATCCACTCCATATATATATATATATATTGTGTCATCAATCTACTTAAAGCTTGTTGCATTCCTCTCATGTGAGCATCAATGAAGCCCTCATTTTTGTATTTTTTTTTATATTGAGGGTAACCCGCAACTGCTACTATGGGGAAGGGTAATTTTGTATTTTATTTCTAGAAAGACTAGTCCTTGAACACTTTTATTATTTTATTTTTCAATTGAAATTGCAGTCGTTAAACGCTATATTTTTATTTTTGTTTTTATTTTCAATTGAAATTGTAGCGGTTAAGAGCTATTTTTTTTAATTCATTTTTATCCTATAAATATCATCATGACTTCTGTTGTTTCTCGGTCTCTTGCTCAATTCTTCATTCTCAAAACAATTCTCCTAGTTCTTAATTTTCAATTCTCCTTTCGATTTTATTTGTTTATATGACTGAAAATAATCGTGAATCATTTCTAAGTTTTTTCGATTCATCAAATACTCAAGAAAATTTAACTTGTTAAAATTCTCAATTAACCTCAACCTACTCAGAATTCCCAATATTTTGAAGTTCCATATACACAAGTATTCTTACATAAATTTCCAAATAATGTGAATGTTACTCCAACCAATTATTATGGATAGGAGCAATAATGAGGAATGTCAGGTTGGCAAGTGTTTTTCCATCCTCCACCAACAAATTTAGACGTTTGAGTGTGGAAGATCTTCATTTGATAATTAAGGAGTCGTCTCTTCATTTGATGTAGATCGAGAATACTTCCTCCGGTGGCAACAGTCAACGTCCTAAGGTTAAGATGATATATATATATATATATGATATGGATCAAATAGGGACAACTACTTGGTGTGAAAAGTAGGGACGATTTTCATCCATTGGATCTGATCAAATGGACGGATAAGATTATTTATTTTAAGTAGTTTTTTTTTGATTTTTTTATTTAAATTAAGTGATAATGTTAATAATGTAAATTAATAAAAATCCTGTAGAGTCCTATATCTGTGCAAATCTTAACTTCCCTAGTTAAACGGTTTTAATTGTGGCAAGTTAATATTTCCATTAATTTGTATGGTTTTTTTTATGAATCTGGAAAAATTATTTAGTTTACGGTTTTTTCTTCTTCTTCCAACTCATAGATCAATGATGGCGACGACGCGGCACTCACACGATTTGTACAGACAGTTTCTTCTCCTTCTCCTTATCCTTCTTCTTCTCCTTCTTCTTCTCTTTCTTCTTCTTCCAACTCATAGATCGATGATGGCGATGATGCGTCACTCACACAACAATTCTAGCGGCGAAGGAGGTTGTTGCGCGGCACTCACATGACGATTCTGGGCAGCGGCTCGACTATGGCGATTCTGGGCAGTGTTTTGTATTAGTGTAGCATGTTTGTCTATTGTAGGAAGCATTAACAGTACGTTTATATAGCATTGATTATTTTGCGGTTTTTTTTTTCAGGGTTGATTTACTCTAGTCAAGATATTTTTTTTCTTGTTCCATTTTTTGCTTAGTTTTGTTTTTAGTTTACTTATATTTTTTCGTGCTGTTTTGTATGGTACAGTTGGGGTATTTCAATTTTTTTCATTACATTATTTCAATGTTTGCAGTAAAAAATGCCACCATGATGTTAGGAATTGTCCATGCAAAAATGATTTATGTCTAGTTTTTTCTATCAATGTTTCATTCTGTGTTTAGTTTTGTTTCTATTTTACATAGTTTTTCTTGTGATGTTTTGTATGGTACAGTTAGGGTATTCCATTTTTTTGTTTGGGTACATTACTTATGGTACATTACAATTCTTTGATTTAGGTTGGTTGATATTACAAAGTATTTATTCGATGAATACATAGCACTAACTGTACCATTCACATAATGCTATGCAAATGAATATGTTTATGAAGCACCAACCACGGAATATGAATATATTTATGTTACTTATGAAGCATTATTCTGAAGTGAATGAAGCATTGTATTTACATCTCTCTCACTGTAACATGAACTAATCATTTACAGGATTGCAGACAATCATAAGTAGCATCGATGATATACATATATAGCATAACAGATAGGAGTGTAATTTATTACAATTACTTGAAATCATATGAAGCATTAATCAGTAACATAAAAGGCACTATGTACAAATAAATTTTAATTCAAAATAAAGGAGATTAATATTAAGCATTTTCACTTAACATATGAAGCATTAAAAATAAGTACCATATGAAGTTAAATATACGAATTCGAGGTAATTACGAATATCAATGTATGAATGATGAACATGATACGTAGCACCAACATAAATCATGTCTAACATTAAAAGTTAATTCACTACAATTTCGTAGTCCAAAACCCTTGATAAATCAAAAAAATGCATGATCCCAACCTATTATGCAAGATATGTTGGAATCACATGTCCTTAACGGCTCCCCGTTGGGCAACTGTATACTTCTCATTCGCTTGGAAAATCAGTTTTGGACATGCTTGGCTGCTTAGCTTTGGATGGGTGGGTACGCTTGAGCCGTCTCTCTCCCCAGATACAGAGATATCATCGGCTGAAATTTCGAGAATGGTGTCTCTTGATGCTGCAGTAACATCATTAACAGTGTTAGGAAACAATTAAAAGCATCATGAACTTAATTTTTAAAAATACTAGATGCATTCATAAATAGCATTATCTTCAGCTATACCTCTTTCATTCTTCTTTGATGGAACAAGTGAATCGTCTTCCACATGCAACTCAGCTGTATTAAATTAAATGTGAACATGAATTGCTAATAATAATATGCTACTTATGACTCATTGCAATGCTTCTTATAACTTACTGAAAAGCTACTTATTCTATGATAAATATCATTCGTAACTATATATTTTGTAGTGATGGAATTTTTAGTGATTAGCATTTACTGAAATGCTTCTTATAAATTACTCTAATGCTACTTAAAACTTAATGCAATGATACTTATATTAAGACAGGTTGCTTCAACATCTTATATGCTACTTATAACTCACTTAAATGCTTCTTATAACTTATTGCAATGCTACTTAATTTATGATATACCTCTTTGATTGGGCCATTTCTACTTAATATTTTGGGCCAATTTGATGTGATTTCATCGTGTTGATTGCCGTATAATGATGTCGTTTTAGGAGAATGTTATGCCTTTGAGGGTTTTGCAGGTAATCTATACAAAGATGAAGAAAGTGACATGCTTTTGGTAGGAGATCAAGCTATGCAAAGAAAAGCTGAAGCTGGAAGTTCGGGAGAACCATGCCGTTTGGGCATACTGCCGGGACCGAGTGCAGAGATAGCAGTTTCTGGGCTTGTGCACGCAAATTTGGGCTGGAACACGGATTTTAACTAAAGCCCATGGTCTGGACGCGTCTCACAGCTGTTCCACCGACTTGGAGTCCTTATTTTATCACTTTCCTAGTTGGGATTAGATGAGGATGTTAATTTCCATGTTGGATACTATTTTATTTAAGGATATTAACATAGATTAGGATTTATCCATCCATATCAACGCAACACAGCAGCAAGAAAACGCAGCAGAGCAGAGAGACGCAAAAAAGCAGATTTTATTCTTCTATTTCATTCTTTTCATCGATATATTTTTCAAACCATTTTTGTAGTTCGAATTCATAATTGAATTCGAGCTAGACTTTCTCCATTCCGGGATCAACTCACGAAGCTCTGGCCAATTAAATCTGTGAGATCTAAATGTTTTTTTTTCTCGATTAATTCATGCATGTGTATTTATTATCCTCCGTAAGTCGAGTCGTGATTGTTTCGATTAAACCGAGTAGTCGCGAATATTCGGAGTATAGGAATTAATCACTAGCCAATTAATTCGGCCATACGTAATCGTGGTTTAGGATTAATTAGTGGTAAAATCAGTAGCTAATACTGTGGGGATAATAATCTGGTTCGGTGATCTTGTGTCAGAGTTCGCTAAATTAGAATCGGGTTTCTCTCGAGCATAAAGCAATCGGCTAATTAAATCTATAAGAGTGTCTCTTTTGGGTTGTTAGTTGATTAGAGAAAATGTGTGGTGAAGTGTCTTCCTGCCATTCGAGAAAATATGGAGAAATAGGGATGTGTCAGTAAGTGTTCTTCGGCATCCGCAACTGATTTACATGTGATAATTAATTGTATTCTTGAATCGAGGATCAGTATAATTGTGCTAGAGTGGAGTAGTTGATATCCGGAATATTTCTAATTATTTGTTTAAACCCGTTGCTCGTGTGTGTATTTTAATTCCTTGTTATTTAATTATTTTCGTGCACTACAGTTTATACCCATAAATTTCCCCCCTTTTTAAAGTTGGTTTCTGCAGATTGGAAGTATAGAATAATTCTCGCCGGTCCTTTGGGAGACGATCTCGCTCATCGCTGTACTGTGCAGTTTGGGCAAACCGACTGCTGTCGGAACATTTATTTTTGGTGCAAAACGACACACCAAATTTTGGCACCGTTGCCGGGGAAACATGGCTGAACCTGCTCCCTTGATCCGAGAGTTGGGCCGTCATCGAAACAATAGGCCTATTTGCATCGTTCTACCTACCATCGCCCACAATGCAGAGATTCGGCCGGGGTTCATACAAGTGCTACCAAAATTCAGTGACGCACCTGGAGAGAGTGCGCACACGCATTTAGCAGAGTTCGACTGGATTTGCTCTACTCTTCGTCCTCAAGGCTTTACGGACGACAACCTGCGCTTGTTAACTTTCTCACACACATTGCAAGGCCGAGCAAGGGAATGACTTTTTGATCTCCCACCAGCTTCGATTACTACATGGGATGAGATGGAGGAGCATTTCTTATGCAAATTTTTCCCAGAGTCACGAGCTGCGAATCTTAGAATGGCCATCAGCAGCATCAAGCAAAAATCTAATGAAAGTCTAGCTAATTATTGGGCGCGATTTCAGCAGTTGTGCCGAAGATGCCCAGACCACGGGTTCTCTGATTATCAGTTATTCACTAACTATTTTTACCGTGGTATGTCAACTTTTGATAGGAAGATCGTGGATGCTGCTAGCGGAGGGTCTCTCACCAATAAGACTCTAGCAGAGGCGAAACAACTCATCATCGACATGGTCTCCGGTGGCCAGCAATATGAGGATGATGATGATGACAGATACTGGTCTGTGAAGGGAGTTGAGAGAGCAGAAAATTCCGGAGTTAATGAGAAGATTGATGCTCTGACTTCTCTTGTCCGAGGTCTAGCTATGGTGCAGACACATAACACATATGATCCAGGTGAGAGGGACCATTCGAACTTCAGCTGGAGGCAGCCGTAGGGCAGTCAGTATGCCCAAACTGACCGATTTGCACCGAGCATGACAGATATCATGAAGTGCCTGGAGAAAAGCAGTGCCCTGGTGAACAATTTGGCATAAAGTCAGAACGCTTTCCAGCAAGAAACACAAGCCGCCCTAGGTAGTATGGGCACACAGATCACTCAGCTTGCCACTCAATTGAACAAGATGCAGGCGAATCAAGGCAAACTCCCCTTCCAAACTGAAATGAATCCAAGAGAGCATGTTTGCGCTATCACTTTGAGAAGTGCAGAGGAGTTGGATGATGTGGAGGCTAAGAAGGAAAAGAACCCGCAGTATGGGCAAACTGCACAGACTGAAAACAAATCCAGTGCAGAAGAAGAACAACCAACTGCCGAGTCTGCCCTTACTGAGGTGAAATCTGAATCCAAAATTTCTAACTCTCTGGTTGCAGCACCTTTTCCATCCAGGTTGATTCGAAACAAGAAAGAGGATGATGAGAAGGAGATTCTCGAGCTATTCAAGAAGGTACCTTTTGGTGGACTGACTGAAACCGTTGTAATAACAGATGAAGTCGAGGAGATTCGAGATGTCATCATGCAGTTGTATGCCACTGAAGAATTTCCAACAAGGAATCTGACAGGTCGTTTGCCCTTACTGACCAACTCGAAGCCATTTTTACCATCTCATGAGAAGACCCCCGTACTGGAGCTGAAGGGGCAAGAACCAAGGTTGGTCGAGCTTTTGAAGAAACTAAAAAGAGTGGGGATGGAAACGATTCCTTTCGATAGGGATAGATCTGCTACCCGTGAAATTGCCTTGTGATCGAGTTATACTTGTGTCGAGCCTCAGACATTAAATAATGGCGCTTCTCGGGAGGCAACCCGAGCTTTTCTTGCTTTATTTCGTTTTTCTTATTTCATTTAGTTGCTTATTTGTCTTTAAAAATAATAATAATAATAATAATAATAATAATAAAATCTAGTCCAGTTTTTTCGTGCAGGTATCTTTTCTAGCACTGTCCCTAACCTTGCCGAGCTCATGGAGTTGTTTGACCATTACACACCAAGCTGAGCTACTACACTTGAGCGTCATCCGTATGCCCTTACTGACTGTCTCTCCCCTTACTTGCCAGTTTGCTCTCTTTTCTCTCCCTTTGTTTTTATTTTCTTTCATTCATGTTGTGTTCATTTTGTTAACTCTCTTTCCTGCACAGTGAGGACACTGTGTTGTCTAAGTGTGGGGGGGGGGGGGAGAAGTTGCTATTTTGTGTCTGGTTCTTTTCGGAAAAAAAATAAAAATTGTTTTGCTTGTTGTTGTTAAGTATTGGCTGCCTCAGATTGAATTATACAAGGAGGACGGGTTATAGCATGGATTGTCTTGGTTTGTTTGATTGATTCTCTTGTGATTAAATTGTGCTATTGCTCGTATGTATTCTTGAACGATGAAATGTGCAACTTGATCAACTTTTGATGAGCTTATAAATGCGAGATTTGAGCCTGTTGAGCATGTCATATATATAGAAAGCTCATTTTCATTCTTTTGATGAGTGTGTCGGATTTGAATGCTGAATTTCTGATTTACCTTGTTGCCATGGTCATACTGCTTGTGAGTTTTATTTTGCATGAAAATGATAAAGGCATGTAGGATTAACCATTGCTTTGGCCTGAATAAATTATCCATACCCGACACTAACCCTTAGTGAGCTCGTTTGTGCCTGAATCCTCTATTTCTTGATAGCCACTAAATATTTCAGTCTTAGCTTGTTTTGGCCTGCTTTTGTCCCTTGAAAGCATGTAAGTTATATTGGATTGTGTTGAGATGAGTTCGAAATTTACTTGAAGACAGTTAGTGCTGGAAGATTGAAGAAAAAAAAATGTAAAGTCATGTTCTATTCCATAAAAAAAAAAAAGAAAAAAAAATGGTCCGTATGCCCAAACTGGACGTGGAGGAAATAGGCCTGCACCCGATTGAAGTTAAATTTTGTGGCCCTGTATAGATTTGAAGACCAGCACACAACTTGAGAAATATTGCAATATCTGAAGAAGTAGCTGAAGAGCTCTGTGATCGAGTTATAATATGCTTACATGTTTTCACTTATTTGAGCCACTTATCCAAATTATCCTACCTAAGCACCCTAGCCCCATTACAACCCATTTCAAAGACCTTTTGATTTGTGCATAGTTCTTACTTGCTTGGTAGTGGTTTTGACATATGGGCAAATCTATGTTTGAAGGTATCAAGTCGTGACTGGTGTGAATTAAATTATGTCCTTACTTTCTTTTGAGAGAAATTGAATGAACCTTGGTGAGGCAGGATTGAGTTGCACGTTTTTTACTTGAATGAAAAGTATGTGTTTATTTCATGAAACAAGAGAAGGGTTAGTGGATTGTGGATGGTTGTGTTGTAATCTCAACTTTGAGTATTTTCAGTTCAAGAAGCCAATGCTTGACTTGTCGTTTTCTGAGTTTTATTTTGAGTCTGTTTTCTGTTTAGATATGCTCGAGGACGAGCATGGTCTAAGTGTGGGGGGATTTGATTGGGCCATTTCTACTTAATATTTTGGGCCAATTTGATGTGATTTCATCATGTTGATTGCCGTATAATGATGTCGTTTTAGGATAATGTTATGCCTTGAGGGTTTTGCAGGTAATCTATACAAAGATGAAAAAAGTGGCATGCTTTTGGTAGGAGATCAAGCTGTGCAAAGAAAAGTTGAAGCTGGAAGTTCAAGAGAACCATGCCGTTTGGGCATACTGCCGGGACCGAGTGCAGAGATAGCAGTTTCTGGGCCTGTGCGCGCAAATTTGGGCTGGAACACGGATTTTAACTAAAGCCCATGGTCTGGACGCGTCTCACAGCTGTTCCACCGACTTGGAGTCCTTATTTTATCAATTTCCTAGTTGAGATTAGATGAGGATGTTAATTTCCATGTTGGATACTATTTTATTTAAGGATATTAACATAGATTAGGATTTATCCATCCATATCAACGCAACACAGCAGCAAGAAAACGCAGCAGAGCAGAGGGACGCAAAAAAGCAGATTTTATTCTTCTATTTCATTCTTTTCATCGATATATTTTTTAAACCATCTAGACTTTCTCCATTCCGGGATCAACTCACGAAGCTCTGGCCAATTAAATCTGTGAGATCTAAACGTTTTTTTTCTCGATTAATTCATGCATGTGTATTTATTATCCTCCGTAAGTCGAGTCGTGATTGTTTCGATTAAACCGAGTAGTCGCGAATATTCGGAGTATAGGAATTAATCACTAGCCAATTAATTCGGCCATACGTAATCGTGGTTTAGGATTAATTAGTGGTAAAATCAGTAGCTAATACTGTGGGGATAATAATCTGGTTCGGTGATCCTGTGTCAGAGTTCGCTAAATTAGAATCGGGTTTCTCTCGAGCATAAAGCAATCGGCTAATTAAATCTATAAGAGTGTCTCTTTTGGGTTGTTAGTTGATTAGAGAAAATGTGTGGTGAAGTGTCTTCCTGCCATTCGAGAAAATACGGAGAAATAGGGATGTGTCAGTAAGTGTCTTCGGCATCCGCAACTGATTTACATGTGATAATTAATTGTATTCTTGAATCGAGGATCAGTATAATTGTGCTAGAGTGGAGTAGTTGATATCCGGAATATTTCTCATTATTTGTTTAAACCCGTTGCTCGTGTGTGTATTTTAATTCCTTGTTATTTAATTATTTTCGTGCACTACAGTTTATACCCATAAATTTCCCCCCTTTTTAAAGTTGGTTTCTGCAGATTGGAAGTATAGAATAATTCTCGCCGATCCTTTGGGAGACGATCTCGCTCATCGCTGTACTGTGCAGTTTGGGCAAACCGACTGCTGTCGGAACATTTATTTTTGGTGCAAAACGACACACCACTCTTCTTTTGTCATGTTTAACTTTAGATCTACTCTCCTTCGCATGATTTGTTGTGTCTTTATTTTGATTATGCACCTGCGTCTCCTCCTCGAAATCCGAGTCCTCCTGAACAACCTTTGAAGTGCCTATACATCGAAAACACTTCTTATGTAGCATTCAAAATTTTCAAGATTTTCCACCAAATTCATCCTAGAAATCGATTTAACCTAAATAGTGGATAATTAATCAGCATAATCAATCGACCCATTCAAACCTCAATACCATACATAATTTCTGTCATTTTTTAAATTTTCCAGCAAATTCATTCCGAAATTCAATTTCACCCAAATAATACATACCCGATTTCTTTCGTCCCATTTTGCTTCCGTCTAATTGGTCGTCCGCACTGTCTCTCGATACTGCAATTTCAGCCGGAATCATCACCGGATGCGTCGACCGTATTCAAGATTTTCACCGTCGCTGGGTTTCAAACTGTAACCATGCTCGGACCTCCGCCCTGTATCTGGAGCCTGCAATTTCCACCGGAATCGTCGACTCTATTGAGGATTTTCGCCATCGTATCTCTCTTGCGGCAGTTTCATGCAACGGTTTTCATAAACTAGGGTTTCAATTTAGATGAACTCCCTAGCAGTTAAATTGTTCTCGATTTTATGGGATCCTGGAGATCACATAGATATCATATTGCAATTTTAATGCATGATAGCATATGAAATTGTAGGTTCATTTTACATAAATACCCTTCATGTATAGTTAATAATTAAAAAAATCCTTAATATAAATTAAAATCCCCCACATCTCAACCGTTCATCTATTAAAATTGTAGGGACTAGATTTGTCCCTAATTTTCACACCACCACTTATCCTTAGAATATCCAACCCCTATATATATATATGTATATATATGGACACACAAGCGATGAAGAGAAGTTTGTTGCGCAACATTTTCGATTCTCCATATACTTGGCATTTCACATAATAACGACTTCTAGGAAAACACTGTTTATAATGCAACTCCCACCACTTCTTAAAACATTCATTTGCTACATTTTGCTAAATATCTCCTTAGACCTAATTATCGACATAATCAAATTCTATTTTTTATGTATGGCCGCTACCAAGGTGCGCACTGGGTAAACTCACCTCCGTGTAATAGTCTGCAAACCGGGGAGGTAAACGGCTGCTACTGAGGTGTGCACTAGGTAAATTTCGCTCATGTGTAATAGCCTGCAAATCACACAAGAGAGGTAAACGGCCGTTACCAAGGTGCTGTGTAATAGCTTGCAAGGGAGTCGAACTTAAGACATTTGGTCTCAAGATAACACCACTCCACCACTAGGTCATCTCAAAGGGACAATTCATAATTTAACCTACTATCATTGCTTTTAATAAATTAAGCAACGCAATTGAGTCGAGAAAATTTCGATTTTGGTCCCACAGGATATGGGGTATTTCGACGGTTTCACTTTTGGTCCTTTTTCAAAAAAATTACCCAAAACTAGTCCCATAGTATTGACGGTGAACTCAGCAGAGTGTTGACGGTGAACAAATTGGGGCGCAGCTTCTGGCGCTTCATCTTCTTGAAAATCTGCGCGGCGAGGTGTGGCTAGCCGGAGTGGCAGCAGTAGGCAAAAATACAGGTGTTCAGGGGGGCTCTGGACGGTGGCGGGAGGGGGTGAGCGGAGCAGAGGAGGTGGCAGTGGAGATGGTGGTGCAGGTGCGGGTGCTCGGAGATGTTTTGGGCGTGGAGAATGGCTTTTGCGTCATCGAATTTGTGGTGGGAGATGAGGGAAGAGAGGAGGGGGAGATGAGAGGAGGGAGTGGGAGGGGAGTGAAGGGGGTGGGAGGGGCGGCAGAGTGGGCCCAATTTTAGAAAGAGTGGAGGGCGGAGAGGTGGTGGAGATCAGTTCTGTATTGGTCAATAACGACGGTGGCGGTGGCGGTTCGGCGGTGGTGGACATTGCTGGTTGGGTTTAAATGATTTGATTAGGGTTTTATAGATTAAGGATTTAAGGACATTACTTGTCTCTTAAAAAGCTGCATACGGGATGATTAGAGACATGGCTGAGAATCCCAGAAAGTGGGAAAGGAGAAAAGTCCTCTTAGTGCACACAGGGGCCGCTTGGGCTTGTATGAGAAAACCGAGCAGATAGCGCCAATGGTCGGGAACTGGCGTAGGATGGACATCAATGAATCGATCCCTCGAAAGGAAGGCACTGGTAAAATGTTCTAGAAACTTCTCTTGCCTATGTGAAATGCTCTGCATATAAGGTCCAGCAGAAAAGTGGGGGAGTCATAATTCTTACCTCATTTCCTGTAATAATTTAATTTGTTCTCTTGCATCTGTTGCAGTAACAATGATTTCATTGTGATGTATGTCAACATTGTTTGAGAAATTATGTGGAGTTGTTTATGTTCCTCGTTTGGTTAAAATATCTGAAAAATTGCAAATTTTGTATGATTGTTTGACGTAGGGTTGTAAATTGTAATGGTAGCCGGTTGACGGTCTTTGATTGCCTCCAATTTATTTTCAAATCGAATATAGAAATTTCATTTAGGCCCGATTATGTAACCGTAAACCTCAATTAGGAAACTCATGTTCACATGATTATATTCCTCTGATGTAATGATGAATATTTTCACATGTAGATTAATGATTTGAAACAAAGTGTTCTTGCGGACGAACAACAGCAAATCATTTATAAATCTCCTTAAATCTTTAATCTATAAAACCCTAATCAAATCATTTAAATCATTTACTGTCAAGGGAATTTTTCATGTTGGGACCAAAATTGATATTAAAATGGGACCAAAATCGATATAAATTTTAACAGAAATTGTGACGGCGTGACTGAAAATGATACTTCATATCCTATGGGACCAAAAGTGAAACCGTCGGAACCAGAAACGGAATACCCCATGTCCTGTGGGACCAAAATCGAAATTTTCTCCAATTGAGTCGGTCGTTTAGAGATGTACGTAATCCTTCGGTTTATAAATAGGGCATGTCTCAATTCGTGTCTTATTATTTGAAAACTCTATGATAATTGATTCACGTCTGATTAGAAAACATGGAAAAAGATAGAGCCAACAAGCAAAGTGTAAATATATAACAGAAAATTACACATTAATCCACAATAACACAAAGTTATTGGCACTTAATTATCATTCAATAAGCCAACTCATGATTTTTAACAAAACATAACAGAACTAGAACAAAAAACAAAACAAAAAAGAAAAGAAAAGAAAAAAAAGGGGGGCAAGGAAGAGAAAAACAGAGGATTTGTATAAGCAGCTAGAGCTTCCATGCATGATGCAGATGGTGGTTCATAGTTAGCAACCTTGAAGCATATATAGGAATTCAGAGACTTGCCGATGGAGCCGCCTTGCCTGCAACATTAATTCATTCAATTGTGAAGAGAGAACTAATTATTAATTATATAGTTGAAATGAATGAATGAATTATATTTATAAGATTAATCTTTGTTATTTGAAATGGAAATAGAAATGAATGAGTGACCTGGATTGATTTATGAAGTGAAGAAAGTTCCCCTATCAATAGCATCCTTGTTGGCCTCTCCAAGAGCAGCATCCTTCAAATATTTGTCAGCCAACTGCACCCTCTTGACATTCTCCTGCTCCTGCACAAGCATGTTTCCGTATTCCAGAAGCTTCTCCAACGTCATCTTCGGCTGCTCGAACTTGGGCGGCCCTTCCCTAGAGTTCACCAGCTTCCCACCGATGTTCTCCACTCCCACTCCGCTCACCCACTTCCTCACTTCGTCGTCATACACTCGAGCCCTCAGAGCACCGAAGAAATCTGATAGATAGATATGATGATGAATTCAATTAATTAATGACTAGTTTAATTTTGAATAATATTAAATGAACGAAAATAAAAAATACCGATGGACTGGCCGGGGAAGGTGTCGACGAGCTTGATGATGGCATCCTCGTGGACGCCGTCAGTGCGGAAGATACCCTTGCAGACACCGACACGGTCATCACGGGTGGGAGCCCAGTAGAACTTCTCCATACGGCCGTCACGGATGAGGGGAGCGTAGAGTGTGGAGAAGTCGTTACCGGTGACGATGATGGGGACGCGGGCGTTCTCCTGCTTGTTGTACATGCCGGGGAGTTGGACGTTGGTGGGGTTGTCGGCGATGTTCATGAGGGTGGCGTTAACCATCTGGTTGTTGACGGTGTACTGGGTGGTGCCGCCCATACGCCCCGCACCAGCGTCAAGATCGTTGATGAAGAGGCAGCACATTTTCCCCTTCTTTATGATGTCCGCCGCCTCACGGTACCTCTGCCGGATCAGCTTCGCCGGCTCTCCTGCGTTCCCGCTCTCCAGCTCTCCCGCACTCATCATGATCGGGCTGCATGTATTTATTATTATTTTTTTTATTAAAGAAATTAACCTAATTAAGTAATTAATTAATTATAGGGGCCCCCACGTACTTGATTCCCATCTTTCGGAAGACGAGCTCACACTGGAATGATTTACCCTGTCCTTTGCCTCCCCAGACACCCAAGATCAGAGGAATCTGCAGACAGATTATATTAAGATGGTAGGTAGGTAGGTAGGTTTGAATGTAATTAAAGAAATTAGAACCTTAATGTTAGGCAATGTCATGAAGTTTTTGGAGAGGTGGACGACGAGCTTGTCCATGAAGGCAGGGGCAATGTAGAATCCGTCCAAAGTGTTGTCAAGATGGTCGTATCTGCAGTGGAATATTGGATTTGGATGGATGAATATATGTATATATAATTGAAATTATGAGGAATGAAATGAATTACGTACGTGCGGAGTCCCTGGCTGAGGTACTCGTAGGAGCTGAGGACGGGGTCATGGGTTCCCATGCCGCTTGGAGCTTGGAAGAGAGAGTCAACCAAACCCTTTCCTCTGGTGATGTCCTGTTGGTCGTCCGACACATCTTCCACCAGACCCTTCCACCTGTCTCCGTCTGTCTGTTTCTTCTCGTCCACTTCCGCCACTACCTTGAATCCCCCGGAGCTAACCTTCCCCACCGATTTCACCACTACTTTCTTTAAGCTGCTCCCCAAGAACGATGACGTTGGCACCGCCCCTCCACCACCGCTTCCGTTCAAGTTCAACTGCAAAATTTCAAATACACACACATATATATATGTATATATATCTCAACCTGCAAATTAAGATCATGTATATATATATATATATATATATATATATATTAATAGTACCGGTACGTGGTTGACAGCTCCGATGGTTGACATGGCAGCTGCCATTGTCCCTAGCCTCTTGGTTGTAGTTAAGCTGTAGAGAGAGAGAGAGAGAGAGAGAGAGAGAGACTGCAGTGGTGGTGGTTCTACGTACTATACAGTTGAGATTAGAGTGGGAGATGAGGGCAGGGGACTTATAGTAGAAGAAGTTAATATGTAAGCTCACAGGATTGGGCTATGAATCCCCATTGGCCACACAATCAAGATTGCTCACATCACACGTGGCAACCGGAGGTTGCACGGGAGCTGCAGATTGAGGGGTTAATATTTCTGCTCCACTCTTCTCCACTTAAATTATATTTCCCATTTTACTTACCACACACATCAATGCCTCCTAAATCCGTCGTGGCATAAAACAAACACCTATTTTATTTTATTTTATTTTATTTTTCTTCAACAATTTAAACGTTATCTTCGTATTTTATTTTATGGTTCATAATTTTGAAAACTATATTTGTTTGTCTTATTTTGTTTTCTTCAATTCCGCTTGCATTATTGGGGGGTTTTATCTTCTTTTTTCTCTATTTTTTGTGGGAGTCAAATACGCTAGCAAGGAAATTAAAATTAGTCGTATGTCTACCATGCTTTAATAGATTCACATATCAAGCTCGTAAAGAGATATCACCATCTAGTCTAATTTTCTATCTCATTATCAAATTCACTATTTTAATATTATTTGTTATAAACATAAAAATTATTATAATATAATTAATTGTAATTAGCTTTCATACAAAAAATTTAAAACTTTAAAAAATTATATACCCTAATTATCAAATAATCAACTATAATAATTAATTAATAACTAGAAAATGCAAATTAAATAGTAAAATAATTACAAACCCTAATTGAGTGGAATACATTCTAATTAATAATTGTAAAATTAAATTTAACCATAAAAATTGAAATTGAAATTGAAGGAAAAAATAGAAGAAAAACTAATAAATTCAAAATGAGACATTGCACCAAATAGAATATGAAATGTGGACTAGAGAATTTTAAATTGGTGACGAATTGTTACCTTACACGTCTCTAATTGGAATTTCTCTCCTCGAATATGAATTAGATTTATAATCAGAATGCGACATTTTCAATTGGTTTATTTATCGCAAGTTTTAAATAAATTGTACACATAATATATGTTTTGCTGATGTAGATCCTTCTCTCTACTCAAGAAGATAAACAAGTATTCAAGTCAATTTTGGAGAAGTTCAAAATTATACGTTAATCTCACCAAAATAGGGGAATTTTTTTTTTTTGGAAACTATGTTTAGCCCTTTACGAACTTTGGTACCTACGTATATGTCGAGATGGTAAGTACATATATATTGTTTTAGGGGGTGTATTGGATAGAGATTTCGTTGGATTTTTAAAATCCGGGTGTATTCAATCCAGACTTTTAAAAGTCCAACGAAATTCTGGTGTATTCAATCCAGATTTTTAAAAGTCCAATGAAATCCTGTGTATTCAATCACGACTTTTAAAAGTCCATCAAAAGTTTGAGGTATTCAACAATCCACGGACTTTAAAAAGTCATTGACTTCGTTGGATTTCAGATGGATTTAAGGATGAAATCCGACATCCAGACACGAGATTTCGATGGATTTGAAAAATCCGGGGAGCATTGTGACCCAGCGGCCGATGGGTACATGAAATTAGGACCCCAACGGTCACCCGAAGCCAGCGGCCGCTGGCTTCGCTGAGGATGACACCCCAGCGGCCGTTGGGTGCCAGCCGCCGCTGGGTTTAAGGCGGTCGTTCATTGATGTTGATTTAACTGAGCTGGACGTGGGTCAAAAGATCGTTGCTGGAAATCTCAACGTTCGTTCGTTGAAATTGATTAAACTCTGTCTAAAATACGTAAACGTAGTTTATGGATAATTTAGATGACAAACAAACGAGCAGCTAGAATGGTGGCTGGATTAGGATGCACAAATTTCGGTAGCATTTCTTCCATTCTTTGTCACAATAATTATGTTGCATTGTTCCAACTGGATTATTATTATTTGAATTTACAAGCCACGTGGCACTTTTGGTGGAGGTTGTAAGCCAACTGCGCACCTATTCACAGCTTTTTGCATCGTTCATATACATAGAAATTTGTGTTTTCTCAGTTCATCAAATATTATATACCCAGCGGCCGTTTGGCCCGGCGGTCGCTGGGTGTTCTATGCCCGGCTTCCCAGCAGCCGTTCGGGCCAGCGGTCGTGCAGTTCAATTTTTTCTCGGATGCACGCTCGTTGTGTTCCACCGAGCGTTGGAAAACAGGATTTCAATTCAATTGAAATCGTTCAAAATCCATCGAAATCCATATACCAAATCCGCTAGATTCTGTGTGGAGTTGGGAGACTCCACGTGGAGTCTATGGATTTTATAGATCCAATGAAATCCATGGACTTTTAAAAGTCCAATGAAATCTCAATCCAATACACCCCTTTAATTTTGGTCCTCTGCTCTTATAAGGTGTTTCTACATTTCTTAAAAATGAAGGACCAAAACTTATATCCATATATTTTTACCCAATCGAATGTTGTCACTTGGTAAAAATGATAAAATCGATAAAATATTAAGTACTCGTAAGTGTGCGGTGCGCTGTGTAAAATGACAGATAAGTATATCATGTCCATAAAGATTGAATATTCAAAACACCTGAATACTGCAATACCGACTAAATCTCTAGCTAGTGCTATCCAAACATTTTGAACTGAATTTCAATTGGCTTGTATGGTAACAAATTTGAAAATAGTTAAAACAGACAAATAAATAAATATCAAGTAGAAGAAATTAGATAAAAAAAAAAATTGAAGTTGGAAAAAAGGTTCTAGAATTCGAAACTCAAATTTTATTAGGACAAGTACCAAAGTAGTTTAAATCTCCTGTCAAGAAACTTAAACCGTAAATTACATATTACGTTAGAATTAATGTGTTTGTATAATTACTAATGTGCAACTCTTAAAACTATTACAGATTCCATGTCCTCACAAATATTCTCAAATTTTTTGATTTACCAATTAACATGTCTTGTGTTCTTAGTATGTGTTCTCGTGTTAAAACTAATCTTTCAATTTATGGATAACACAACAAATCCTGCAAAATTGGTGATTAGTCAATAAAGCATATATACAATTAAATCGAGAATACAATAAATAAATAAAAAGGTCTAAATCATTCAATCAAATAATTCATTGTATATCAGAAATTATTATTTTCTAACTTTAGAATATTATGATTTTAGCTACTCATAATTAAATCAATAAACAAAAACTAATTAATCCAAAAGAAATCATATTTCATTTAACAAAATTCAACAATAAAATCCGAATATTTTAGTCTCTCTCTCTCTCACACACACACAGTATAGTATATATTTAATGTGTAATATTATATAGTGTTTGTGTATTGAAGTCATTGATAGATTAAGAAAAGTATCTAAGTTGAAAAAGAAAAGTAAAACAGAGCAAAATGTATTATTATTTTCACCACTATTTTTCAATATACACCACATTTATTAATACACTAATTACATCACTATAATTTTTTTTTTTCAAATATTTTTACTTTATACACCACAACTTTTTCACTTTTACCCCCAATAAAAAAAAAGATATATTCAATTCCATAGTTTCATCACAACCAAATTGTCAAAATTGACAAATCTTCACAACACCCATGGCTTCTCCAGATTGCCACCGGGGCATCTATATCTTAAAAAATACTGCCTTTTTTCACCTTAAATGCAGATAAAAAAATACCGGGTTCGAAAATGTTTTTTCAAAGAACACAGTGGGATTCAAAAATATTTTTTAGAACTTACACGTTCCATGAAAGCTTCGAATATATTTTTTTTATCCAAACGTAGTATATTCGAAAAATATTTTCAAGAGTCTACGATAGGCATCCGATTGAATTATTTGGAACGATGCACTTAGTTTCCCAAGCCATCTTGATTCATATTTTGAAGGTGGAGTGGCAGTGACGCCGTGATGGAGATGTCGTACTGGCGACAATGTAAGAGAGAGAGAGAGAGAGGAGAAGAAATATATACACTATAGAAAAAACAATATATAAATAATTTTGTTCAGATTGAAGAGGAAGAGATGTCGAGTATCTAAGAACAGCCAAGAGGGAAAGAAGATCAAATCGCTGGAACTTCTTTGAGTTGCATATATTTTTTTTCTTCTAATTACCAAGGACATTTAAGTAACTTGTTAATTTTTTTTACTTTTGAATTAAATATAATATTGGTGTATAATGAAAAATTAGTGGTGTATTTATAAACACCCAAGAACAAAATTCGATCAAAATAATGGTTTCTTGGGGCACGACCCCTAGCGCGCTAGATCAACCCTCCGTAGACAGGGAGGTTGGTAGAGCCGAACATTGGCTCTATGTGCATCTTTCACTATTTTGCTTTGTTCTTACTCTTGTTTCTCATCCTATTATCTTGATTTTTTTATAAAAAAATAACATCGATCCTAACTCAATTTCATATCTTCTTACGCCCTTTACATGCTCAATTGGATCTTAAATATGCCCTTGACAATAAATAATCATTCACAAAGAATCAACGTGCGACATTGCGCAAAATTATGGAAAACCATGCTTATATGTTAATTAATATTACTCATCAAATATCATCTAAACGAACACCTAAATACATACAAAAATCATGTTTATCAAGTGATTGATCACCGAAAATGAGATCACAACATGCATGACTCCTCTTGATGATTTCTACAAATTCCCTAAGTCAATACACACACACACGTCCTCCAAAATTGAAAACCCCTAATTGTCAACTCTACATTCGATCTCGACATAAATAATTACTCCGACCAGCCAGAGTAATTAGCCCACTTATGAGTAGAGATGCCAAATGGGTCGGGCTGACCCAGCCCAACTCATCCCAAGCTCATTATGGGCCGATCCAGCCCAACTCATGAAATAATCACGGGCTAAGTGGATTAGGTTCGTCGTGACGAAATGGGCTCACATGGGCCCTTTTTTGAAACCCAGTTCAACCCAGGCCCAGGCCCACCAAAGGTCCGGCTCAGGCCCATCTTAATTTAATTTATTAATTTATTTCACCATATATAAAAAATGTTTCAACATACTACAATTTTCAAAATTTAATTCCATAAGATCATATTACTAATTGTATCTTGTCATATAAATGATAAATATATTCATTAAGTACAATTATTATATAAATTAATGTAATCATTTAAAAATTGTAAACCCGTCTTAGGCTCGGCCTAGCCCGCTCTAGGCCCACATTAAGCTCGGTGTGTGGGTTGAGTTGGGCTCATATATATTTAAGAAAACCTAACCCGCCCCAACCCATTTCACTAGTGGACTTAGACTGTGTCATTTTATCTCAAAGTCCACCCAAACCTGAATCGAACCGAACTAACCCGGCCTAGTTGACAACTCTACTTATAAACCACTTCAAACTTCGGCTGAAAATCGCTTACACGGCCACAATTCAAACTTATTTGGTCAATTGTTTCATCATCTGCTATCCAATAAGAATAACTCATTAATACAATGGCAAATGTTAATACCAAAATCTCACTCGAGTAGATAATGATGGAAATATTAGTATCACCCAACACCTAAGGTTTGTTGGTATACTACTAATCCCAATTATTATTTAATTTTTATATGATTTGTTGCAAGGGGTAAAATAAGAACAATGATCAAATATTTATATTTTCAATTGTATCTAATACGCGTGAATCTATTTCTTTCCTTTTTTTAATAACAAAAGAATCATCCGCCTCTACGTGAGGATTGTGCTCTACATTAATCATATTGTGTTATAGCAAACCACACAAAATCGACAAGATATATAATAATAAAATTTGAACTTGAGATCTTCTGTCAGACACAAATGTATAATTGTCGAAATCGGCATGACCCATAAAATAGGGGAGCTGGGTTGTGCAAACTATAGCCCGAACAAAGTCAGCCTAACCCAGCCCAAGAGTTTAAAATGTAGGCCCCGAAAAAGCCCGTCCCTTGCAGCCTAATTAATTTTCTGGCAGACAAATTTTATGACAGCCCGGTCGAAACTGATTTTTCTGTTTGATGGGCTTGGGCCGGGCCGATATTTTAACAGCTCAGCAAAGTTTCCTATACATCACCTGAGGTCTAAAAGGCTCATACATCCATCAGACGGATCGGGGTCAACGCGGGTCAACAGACATTGACCCGTAAAAAAATGGTAAAAATCAGTATCAATCATAACATTAAAAAGTATCATTTAAAATTCAAAAAGTACCATCGTATCATTAAAAAGTAACTGGTCTGCTACTTATCTTATATGAGTTTATGTAGTTCAAATTGTGATTTTTTTCATTCCAATTAATGTTTAGAATTTAGGGGGTTTAGATTTTTTAGGGTTCATAGTTTTTTTTTGTTGAAACTAATGTGATCTCATGGAGCTCTAAGAAACAAAAATCAGTCGCATTATCGTCCGCCGAAGCGGAGTACATTGC
This sequence comes from Perilla frutescens, assembly GCA_026008535.1. Classification (NCBI taxonomy): domain Eukaryota; kingdom Viridiplantae; phylum Streptophyta; class Magnoliopsida; order Lamiales; family Lamiaceae; genus Perilla; species Perilla frutescens. Next base: position 29,674,005 of record BRKX01000017.1, on the reverse strand, counting down.
TGCTGCAGATGCAACTTGTGAAGGCATTTGGTTGAGAAGGTTGTTGGCAGATTTGCAGCAAATTCAAAAAGAGCCTACAACAATATATTGTGACAATATGTTTGCCATAACTATGACGAAAAATCCAGTATTTCATGCTAAAACAAAACACATTGAGTTGCGTCATCATTTCATTCGAGATATGACGAGCAAAAGAGAAATCATTATGGAATTTGTTGGAACCAAGGAGCAACATGCAGATTTTCTTACCAAAGCTGTCCCCGTGGAGAAATTTGAGAAGACCACAGATGCTCTCAAGATTGCAAATTAAGAAGGGGTATTGAAAGTAATTTTCTTTATTAATTATAGTTCATGAATTTATATTATACATGCATTTATCTATTCATGTATTAGTTCAAGAGTCATGTATCTACTTTAATGTAGGTTCATGAATATGTTAGATTCATGGTTAGAAACTATCTATAAATACCTATGTAATCTAAACTTTCATCAATCAATCCAAAAATCATTATTCACATCATATATCCTCTCAATTTATGAAAGTGCATCAGCACTGTACCCAACATTTTTAGGATTTTTTTAAGTATTTTTTAGGGGTATTTGTTATATTTTTTAGGGTTCATATTTTTTTTTAGATTTATTAATCTCAATTAGGGGTTATATTTATTTCAAAAAATATTAAATTCATTCACTTTTATTTTAGGGTTCACTAATTCTATTTAGGGCATACATTTATTTCAAAGTTACATTTTTTTCAATTATTATTTATATTTGTTTGGAAAAAAATTAAATTTATTGTCGAGCGCAATGCACGAGCCCACGTATTAGCGTTAGGTGGTGCATTACGCTTGTTGCCAAATTTAAAAAAGAATCATTCACTTTAATTTTAGGGTCTATTAAATCAATTTTAAGATATATATTTATATTTATTTTTAAAAAATTAAATTAATTCATTTCAATTTTTAGGATTCACTAATTGTATTTTAGGGTATACAATTTTGGGTGGAAAAAAAAAGAAAAAAAAATTAAAAAAAAAGAAAAAAATTTTACAAAATATTTCTGGCGCGGCGCGTGGACCCCACACGCCGAAAATGGATCAGTTTTTTTTTTTTTTTTTTTTTTTATGTTGGATCTTATTGGGCCTGGGTCAGTCTGATGGGCCCAGGCTCATACATCTAATGTATAGGAGACCACCTCTCAGTAATATGTTATCAGGGCCGTCTCAATAATTTTGTAGGCCTTGTGCAAATAATAAAAATTAGGCTCTAAAATTAAAAAAAAAATTATAATTTTTATAATTATAGTAATATTGTTAGAAACACTAAAAATTCAAAATATTGTATTTATAGTGTTGATAATATTCTCAATACAACCTTAAGCAAATATGAGTCTTCTACAATTTTACATAAAAAGTGATACTCTTCTAGCACTCTTTGAATTAAATTCATCAATTAAAACTTCATATTCAATCTTTTCCAAAATATCATTTTCTATAGCTATCATCGCCAATCCATTAAGTCTTTCTTGTGATATCGTCGAACATATATATGACTTCAACAACTTCAATTTTGAAAAACTTCTTTCTGCAGATGCAATAGTAACGGGAATAGTCAATAAAATTCTATATGCGATAATTGTATTAGAAAAGCAATCTAAACCATTCAAAAATTTCAAAATATTAAGGGTCCTATATTATCTTCAATCAATATTTCTCTAAGTAACGTTAACTCCACAAATAACTCATTTCCATCAATATCAGAGTGCTCATTATGTGTAAGTGTATTTTCAAAATGAATACAACAAGACTTCAAACTCATATCATCCAATGACTGCAACTTGTTAATTAGAAGTAAACAAAAAACCAAATATTTTTTCATAATTTTGAAATTGCTCAAACCTGTTTTTAAGAGAAGATATTGCTTGATCAACAATATAAAGAAAATAATGAACTCTAAATGATTCCTCAAAACCGGTGTTGGCGTCAGCAGAGGATTATATCAAAATTCTAATTGGGCAAATCATCAAATATTCAAATCGTACAGACTACAGAGATTTTGGTCCAAAATTGTTGGATCAAGTGTAAAATTTGGTTTTACTGGGCGAGGGTTTTGTTTTTTCGTCTATAGACAGTATAATTATATATTTATATTGCAGACGCAGTTTGATATGAGAATGAGATTATGAGTATCTCATAAAAAAGATAAGAAGCTCTTTTATTGAAAAAAAATTCAACGGTAATTAAAAGAGAATAATTATGAATGAAGATGAAAAGTTGGAAAATTGAAGAGGAATAATATTTGTATTGGAAGTTGAAACTTGAATATCCCGATATTTGTATTAGGTATTAGAAGAGAATAGAGATAAGTTTTTTAATAGGTATATTAAATAGATTTTTTTTTTAGGCCCCAAAAATTGTGAGGCCCTGTGCGAAAGCACACCTTGCACACCCTCTTAGACGGCCCTGTATGTTATCTCACTCCATTATTAGGTTATCTTAGTATAGTGTGTGAATCTTTTGTTTGAACTATTTTAGTGAGGAAGAGGAAGAGGAAGCATTATTAGATGTAGAAATACTAAGCCACGTATTCTTTCTTAAAATTGTTAATTGCTAAAAAATTCACCGACTTTGAATGAATTTGTAATTTAAATATGACTTCTAAAACGTTACAATAATAACCCGATTTTCTAATTTAGAGCAAAATAAACACTTCAAAAAAATTTGACTATTACAAAACTGGTGTTGTACAAAAAAAATCACTCATATTTGACACTTCAAAATTGAATTAATGTGTACATATGGAAAGAATATTGCAACATCATAATTTCAATGATCGGAAAAAGAATGGGGATGTAGCAATTAACCCTTCTTAAAAGCCAAGCATTCAAACAATCATCTATATAATATATAATAATAAGACTGTATCCGTAAATAAAAAAGATAGTTTTCCCGCCCATTTGCACTTTACGAAAATGGAAATTTTTTATTTTATATTAGAAAATTAGTTCTATTTGTGTAAATGATTAAATATTACCAAAAAAATGATTAAATATTAATATATTTCTATAAAAAAATTATATGATGTAAATTCATGATATATTTTGTGAAATACACACACACAAATAAATTTGTTACACTATTAATTATGGTAATATATATACACACATATTCATGTATATAAATTAAGTAGATTGCATGTTTTATACACACACACATCAATCAATTACGAAAACTGTGTGAATCATTCATGGAAGCACAACAAATATATTTTTCTTTCTTCACACACACACGCGCGTATATATTCTAGAATTTTAGGTAGCTACAGTATAAATATAACTGCTTACACACACACACACACACACACACACACATATATATATATAGGGTTGGGTTTCAGAAGGAACCATACCCCATGTGAGAACCGATAACCAATCTCAGCCATAGATCTCGCCTATTTGGACGGCTTAGATCTGTTCAAAAATTAAAAATATGCGGTGGCATAATTGTAATAACTCCGAACTTTGCTGCCCCTGAAACTCGACGAGGGTAAAATTGAAAATTTGAACGTATTACAATTTCTACAGACATTTTGCAGAGAAAAGCTTTCTCATTCCTGCTATAGCACGAACTCGCGCAAAACCAGAAGCCCAAGAAATTTGAAAGATAAACTGAAAACAACTCAAGATCTCATCCTCCTCTATTTGCCTCTTTTTTTTGTTTTTTTTACGGAGTCATGATTTATTTATGGACCTCTCTGTCCCTCTGACGGTGGCAGGCTGCTATAATTTTTCATCAAGACAAGATTGAAAATTTACTGTGTTTCCGACGCCACATGGGATGTTTCTTCTCAATTTACCAAAAATTGAAATAATCATCATGTACAAATAATTCATGGAAGAAACTCCAGAAAATAAAACAGTATTATAAGCATCTATTAAAATGCAATGTTTGGATTCCTATTTTAGCACTGTCATGATCTTTTTTAGCACTGTCATGGCCTATTTTAGCACTGTCATGACTTATTTTAGCACTAACATGGCACTTGTTTAGCGCTTTTTTTAGCACTGTCATGGCCTTTTAACATTGTCATCAAACAAATTAATTATATTTGGATGAAAGAAGCGTTAATCTCATCAGTTTTGTGCTAAAAGGCTCAACCACTCATGCATTTTTTGTGCTTAAAATGCAATGTTTGGATTCCTATTTTAACACTGTCATGGCCTTTTTTTAGCGATGTCATGGCCTTTTTTAGCACTGTCTTGACTTATTTTAGCATTGTCATGGCCTTTTTAGCACTGTCATGACTTATTTTAGCACTAACATGACCCTTGTTTAGCATGACAATTATTTAGCATTACAATAAAAAAATATCATCGGCATCTTTTTATGCTTCATGATCTTTCGTTTTTAGCACTGTAGTTTAGAGTTTAGCATTATATATGTGATTTACGTGTATACATTTTGTTTTTCAATTAGAACATCTATGTTTCTACTTGGTTTCCTTGACCCCTTCGCCCGTGACCTCTATTTTACACTTTTACATAATTGTGTAAACAAATGTTGGGTTATATAATATTGAACAAGATCTTATATCTTCTCATGTTAGCATATGTGGCAGAATTTCTTGATAATTCCATTGATGAGGTAATTTTTACATATCATTATTTTATTCTTTACATTTTCATCTTATGTTTGGATGTTAACTGATAAATTACTTATAAGCCACATTATCAGTTGTCGAGTTTACTTATCGATATTGACGATTGAGAATATTTTAACATAATAATTTAGTGTTTATCATTCTTTTAACTTCTGATGATGTATGATTAAGGACAAGCATTATTAAGATATGCATTTCCGATTAATAACATGGTTATAAGGGAGGTCCACAATTTGGTTGAAGATAATTCAGAAAGTTGCTGGTGTAAAAGCCTTTAATTTTGTGGAAAGAGTGATGATTATTTTCTAATTTGTTTGTGTTTTATGTATGGTTTGAGTGATGATACAAGGATTTATGCAGCTTTCTAATAAATGTCTGTAATATATTTTTCTTCCTTGAGTTGTAGATCATGAAATGGGGCTGGTATCTAGGCCCTGTGAGTCTGGTAAAGTTAAAGGTGGATGATGAGATTGCATGTATTATATATGTACATTCTCTATTTTAGCACTGTCATGACTTATTTTAGCACTATGACCCTTGTTTAGCATGGCAATTGTTTAGCATTACAATAAAAAAATATCATCGACATCTTTTTATGCTTCATGATCTTTCGTTTTTAGCACTGTAGTTTAGAGTTTAGCATTGTATATGTGATTCACGCATATATTTTTCAATTTAGGGTTTTAGCATTGTCATGACCTTTTTTAGCACTGTCATAACTTATTTTAGCACTAACATGACCCTTGTTTAGTATGACAATTGTTTAGCATTACAATAAATAATGAGTATTACTGTTATTTGTTAACACTTTAAACAGAGAAAAAAAGATCGCAAATCTTTGTTATTATAATGCCTTTTTCATCATAAATAAAAGACTATAAATGCTAACATTATCACCTATCAAAATATTCAAACATCAACTAACAGTGCTAAAAAAGGCAATGAAAGTGCTAAAATTTCAACTACCGGTCCTAAAATAGTAGAATGCAAGTGCTAAAATAAAAGACTATAAATGCTAACATTATCACCTATCAAACTATTCAAACATCAACTAACAGTGCTAAAATTTCAACTACCAGTCCTAAAATAGTAGAATGCAAGTGCTAAAATAATAGAACGCCAATTTGCCCTTTCAAAGTTAAGAATAAACCTAAAATTAATCCCACCCACAATCTCGATCAAACATCTCACTCCCTCCTTTTTATCAGAAAGATAAGGCCTTATATGCCCTTTTTAAATATGACTAAAAATATAACATGCATGTAAACTATTATTTGACATGCTTCATTAAAAAGGTTTTAATAACATGACTTCAAGTCTTCAACCAAACCAAATTCAACACTGGCCCTTAAATTATAAACCAACAACCACATGTGAAGCGTGAATTAATTTATCATAAAAATTCCTATAAAATTAATAAAAATGAATTTTGGAAACAATGATTATTTGTTGAAATAATTGGAATCGAAATCATCTGGTAATGTTATGGATTAATTATTATTATATATATACATATAGAGTTATTATAATGTCTTTCTCATCATAAACAAAAGACTCTAAATGCTAACATTGTCACCGATCAAAATATTCAAACATCAACTAACAGTACTAAAAAAGGCAATCAAAGTGCTAAAATTTCAACTACCAGTGCTAAAACAGTAGAATGCAAGTGCTAAAATAATAGAATGCCAATGTTTGCCCTTTCAAAGTTAAGAATAAACCTAAAATTAATCCCACCCGCAAAAAAATCTAACGGAATTCATGAAGCCTTGGGTTCAAAAAAGATGTGATGCAGTTCTTGACATGCCTACGCAACATTCGCTTCGATTTCCGCTGCTTTGGCTCCATTCCTGCTGCGAAGATCACTTCCGATGATGGGAATAATATATATAGTTGTTTCTGAGAATGAAGTTAAAAATTCAGGAATGCTATCGAGAGAACAACTGCTCTATCTTCAATCTATTTGCCTCTCTCACCTCTCAGTTTGGTAAAATTTACAAGTTATTTTCTCTCTTTTATCCCCAATTTTGAATTACATATCTCTTGTCTACTGAAAATTGCTCGCCTTTGTTTGGTAGAGGTGAAGCGGCGGATTGTTGATGCCGTCGATGACAAGCAGCGGAGGCAGCACCATCTCTGATGACGGGTGAAATGAGAACCACTATTGCCAGAAGAAAGAGACGCGAATAGAGTGAGAGAAGATTTGGTGACATGACATATGAATTCATAAATTATAAAAATATCCCTACTTCATTAAAAAGTCAGTAATATTACAAATATGCCACCGCATTTTTTTTCAATCTGTGACAGATCTTGACTGTCCAAAACCGAGCGATCTGTGGCTGAGATTAGTTCTCAGTTCTCGCAGAAGGGTGTGGTTCTCACATGATCCCACCTCTCTCTCTCTCTCTCTATGTGTGTGTGTGTGTGTTTGTATGTATATGTATACAATTAATAATCTTATACGTTAGTGTATATTACAATATTTACAATGCTTATCTTTACAATATCTATAATTATGGTATATCTATTATATATATAGATTGATTACATTTCTATAATTAAAAGGATGAATTAATGAGATACTTAATATCATTGATCGACTGTGAATATCTTGGAGGCATAAAATTTTTAGATGTTTTGAAAATTATATTGCTTTGTAGTCATTATATATTCTGCATCAGTCATATAGATAAGTCATTCACTTTCATACATTTTTTCTACAGTTTGACTTATCTTTGTATTTACTAAAACACATCATTTGCATATTATATTAGATATTATATGCTTAACAATGAAATTTTGTATTTTCAGATTTCCAACTCTATGTAGATATTTGATTGTCGTGCATCCATGACCATCCATTGCCACAACCATTTTAAAGTTTGAAGGCCCGTTTGATCTGTCTCGATGGTGCTCTTAAGTTTATATTTCGTTTGATGTTTACCCTAATATGATATTAATTTATTTCAGTGCGCGAATGATAGTGAAAATGTACATATATAGCTACTTAAAATATTTATACCGACATATTTGTTTGTTCATTTTAGATGTTTTTTTAAAAAATATATTTATATATTTTTAATTCTATGAGGCATTACCTCGATATCTTCTCTCTATGAAATACTAACTCAATTTCATTTAATATTGACCATTTTTTATTTTATTTTAGATGAGCCCATTTAAATTCAACTATTAATAAGATTATGATTATCGTTTTCTTTTCTCGCATTATATAAGGCATTATTTGTATATATATATATATATATATATATACATTATTAGGATTTGGTTCAAATGAGAACGCATCTTTGGGTGAGAAATAGGAACTATTTACAGCCGTTAGATCTATTAAAATTAATGCTGCAGATTTAGATTAAGATTTACTATTTCTTTTTAATTATAATTTTTTTTAATTAGATATGGATATAATAGTGGTTTGATAATCCAATCCCACAATAATAGGTCAAATCATATCTACATTTATTTTTATTTCCTTATTTCTCTCTCCCACTACAACGTGATTTTATGTTTTAAAAAACAATCCCTAATCCATAAGAGCTATCGATATGGTTTTAGCAATAATTTAGTGTTTTGCAAGCAATGTATTGATTCTACATAAGTAATGATTAGATATCCCATCATTATAATTTTTTTAAAATTTTATGGGTAAGCGATGATTTTCTTATAAATAAGTAACATACAACACTTAACAAAGCATCAATTGTCATCATATATACTATTTTTAAAAAATCGAATTGTTATGCACCATGCAATTAAATGGTATTTAAGAAGCAATAAAATGTTACAAAACAAGCAATGAATTATTTATGGCAGAAATTTTAAAAATTATAATATTATAATCATTGAAATGGTACATAAAAATAAATAAAATTGTTAATAACATGCATTGCAACATTATATAAAATGCAATCAAATCGCTTATTTCGATCAATGCATACCATGAGTTTTTGAATGTTCTTACTAATAATGAGGAATTTATTGCTTATGATATTAAATTTTGTAGCTTAGAATGTTTAAATTTGATGATATGTCGATTTCATAACGCAGACTGTGATCTGTAGTGGTTGAACAATGGTCGATGACTAAGAGAGAGGATGTGAGAGAGAGAAAAAAAGAGATATGCATGGAGATTTATTTGGATATTTCCATATCATTATAGTTATAAAATTATATTAATATTATTTTGTTTATAATTTATATATTAAATTGATATTATGGCATCTCTCCTAATTTTAATCTCAACCATTCATCCATACAAATTGAAAGGCGAGGATTGGTTCCTATTTCTCACACAAAGAGTAGTCCTCATTATATCCTATCCCTACATTATTAATAGTGCAAAATAGTTCTTTAATTGAGTTTAGATATTATAATATAAGACATGATTTGTATATATACAATGCGACTATATAAATGTAATCTCTATTAATTATACATAATATATCATTGTCGTTAATAATTGCAAATATTTTACATAGTATATGTTAATTTAGTATTATTATTATTATTATTATTATTATTATTATTATTATTATTATTATTAATAATAATATTATTATTATTATTATTATTATTATTACGGTAATTAGAAATATTTCAATCACTATAAAGATTTAATTGTAGTTAATCAACTTCAATCACATTTTATTATAAACATTTCCTATTCATTATTATGTTAATGTTAATTATAAAAACTTTTAATTACTATTATCATGCTAAGTATCTAACCATTATCGATATTTTCAGATTAAATTTTATGTAGAACTTAAATGTAAAAAATATATTAATAGTTTAATTTATAAAGATAGGTTTTTAGTTTATATATCATTGCTGTTTGCTAAAGAATGGTAGTATTGTGTATTATTATTTATGTATGTTTTAATACTAGCTCAATTTGCAATTTCATCTCTTTTATGTTACTTCAATATCAATTCTTTAATACTTTATGATAGTAAATAATAGTCATTTATAATTTCATTCTCTATATATTGATAATGCAACTTAAAAATATTGTATATTTTACAGTGTTAATGTATTTAGAAATTGAGAAATGTTACTTAAGTATATATTATAAAGATCTCAATTTAAAGTTTCTTTTTATTGATTGATCGAATGACAAACTTAAACATTTATCTCATGGGAGAAACACCTAGAAGAATTCATTCCAAAAATACAGTGTAATAAATATTCACAATCGCCTGCTAATATCTGGTGTAAAAACTCTTTCAATTTCGATATGGATATCACATGTATAAGTTCCTATAGTTTAGCCAATTTGGCATATTCTATGGGGTAATTGGCATGTTACACCTCCAAATTACATTCATTTTGCACAATGCACCACATATAAAATAAAATATTTCACACTCCAACTAATATTTTCATTCCATATTTCACTTTCATAACCCTTTAATAGCATAACAAATACAATAAATTATTTTTAAGATCAAGTAATAAATATACTAAACAAATAATGTACAAAAATGTAATTCCCTTATATTTTATAGTTTGAAGCACAAAACATATTATGTACATTTTGTTAATATTTACTCGAACTACATAATATTAATTAAATAATATAATGTAGTTATTTGAAATTTTAATTTTAAACTAAAATGTTAAATATATATACTTGGGTCATTTATCTCCATCTTAAATTTTCAATATGTTTTATAGATTTATTTGTCAATTTTATTTATGGATACATATTTACACAGTTTTGATATGCTGGGCTACCACAATGGGCGCCTCCTGTGAGCGTCCTGACACGTCAACAAATTATATTTTTATTTTCTACTCATACGCGGATACGCCTCCATTCGCTAAGTTCTCACCTTCCCTCCTTTTTCCCATGACCTGTCCATCTCTGATCTCCCTCTCTCTCATCGGGTCTAATGCCATTTCACTATCTCAATATTTTTTTTGAAACAATCTTAACTGTTCTCTATCTTTCACCCCTCTTATAGTGAATTTGGATTTTTTTCCTCGGCGTTGCCGCTGTGTCTCCCCTACAGCAATAACAATTTGTATCTCTCTTCATCAGAAATTCTATTTTTATTATTAAAGTTGATGAACTTAATGGATGATTGAATTTTGTTTTGGGCTTTCTTTCTCAGAAGTTTCTGAAGAGTTTGAAACTACCTACAATTGCAAAGCTAAAGTTGGCGTAAAACACCTTTCTTGATTGAGGAAAAACAATTCAACTGGTTCAAAGTTTTCCAATTAGGTTTTGTTATTTCAGTCTAATTTAATTTGTTGGTTATTTATTGGGAGGTTTCTTGAATTTTGAATCAATGATGCTCTATTACTGTAACAAAATTGATTTTTTTACAGATTCGTGTAGAAAATTTTTTGTTAGAATTCGTTGCCTCAAATACTGTGAAAAACAAAATCACGTGCAATGTTATATACAATGTTGTAGTTAATGTTACTCATATTACCGACAACATTGTCACATGAATTTATAAATAGTTTGCACGAAAATATCTTTAAAACACAAGCATAAAACAGCTTGTGAAAAAGGTCAAAGTGCAAATAATAGAGTGATGTTGAAGCTAATGTCAAACACTATGCCTTCAACACGCAGCGGAATTTTAAAGAACAACTTGCACGAAAATTAATTTTAAATCACACACAACACGTATGTGATTGCCTCATGGTGAAATTACACTTTACTAGTGTTGAAAATTACAATGCTGATGTTGCCCAGGTTCACTCCCTTGACAACACAACATACAATACAAGGAACTTATTCTAGTTTCACTCACTTGAATAATTCCTCTCAAAAACACTATCTAACATCTAGATAGCTAAATAATGTATCTACTCGAAGAACTACTAACAATCAATCTAATCAGTACCTACACACACAACTAAGATAAAACCTATCTATAGTTGATCCAAACAATAGATTTGATGTCGAGTTGAATGTTGGCAGAGCTCTAGTAGACACAAATGCAAGCTTCAAGTTTTCTCACTACTTCATGTGAGATTTTCTCTACTTGCATACAATACTGCAGAGATCCAACAACACTTGAAAAATCAACTCCCTACAAACACAACTAAGATATACAGATCTTAGTTGATCGAGACAATAGAGAAGAAGTTCATCGCAATGTCGAAGAGATCTCTGACAGAAAAGTACCGCAACTTTCAAGCTTCTCATGTTCACTCCGTGATGGTCTCTTTGGCTGGGTGACTCAAGCTCTAGATTTCCTCACTCACAGTGGTGATATTTTCTCTGCTTGAGCAACCTCTTCAAATGTAAATCATCTTCTTAAATACATTCTTCACTTGAATCGGTTGAAGGCCATGTCATCCTCTTGATCGTGGGTTGAAAATAACTGCCACTATGGTTTGGAAGAAACCGCCCCTTATTGTGGCTGGAAGAAGAGCCCACGTCCTACACCATTTCTCTAGAGTTCCAGCACGTTAATCTCTGAAAAGAAACTGTTAAATAGAAGATAACAAGATACCTAAAAAATAGGAGATAAAGTTTGACTAAATCAAACTTTATTTAAATATTAATATCTCAATCATATATATCCATTTATTTGAAATATAAATTTCATGGATATATATGATTTAAGATATACAAAATAATTATAATTTATTAAAAATAATAAATCCTTAAATCTAGGAAAGGATAAAATTAGTCACGACGTTGGTCACAGACAATGTCGTAGGGAGTCTGTATGACATTAAGTTCAACATAGAACAACAATGTCAGACGGCGCTCAACAATCTCCCCCTTAATCTTAGTCTTTCTGCACAAAACATACAACTCGATATATTATGTATACTTAGAGTCGCAGCGGAAAAATAGAGACGAAAATCTCCCCTTTAAGGGTTACCCCCCTTAAGTTAATCATCATACAACGGGTAATTATCCCATATACAAATCAATGTTGAATCAACATATAAACAAGATATATGTAAGCATATATCAAAATATTAAGATGAATTAACATCAAAACAGGACATGATCAAAACTGGTCAACATCCAAACAAGATATCCCATGATATCAAAGCCAAGGATATGAATAAATCATATTAAAAAAAAAACTAGGAAAGAATAGAGCTTAGAAAAACACACGTTAAGTGTTACATAAATGATGTTAACATCAACTCCAACATTGAAAAATGTTACGGAGTTAATGACAGCATCATTTCCAACAATAATCTCCCCTTTAAGCTTTATGCACAAAATTCATAAGCAAAGATATTGCCTTAAAAACATATTTGGACAAAAAGTTTAATAGACATATGCGAGCATATATCAAATACATTTTAAGATGAATCATACATCATCTTAAATACAAAGTCAGATGAATTAAAAAAAATAGATATCACATGAATATCAAAAGTAAAGATCTATATTGACATAAATATCCCAAAAATGATGTTTATTACATCAGCAAAGTAAAAACGATGTTCAGCACATCAGCAAAATAAAATAATGTTTAGCACATCAGCAAAATAACAGCAATGTTTAGCACATCAGCAAACATCAGTAAAATAACAGCATTGTTTAGCACATCAGCAAAATAAAAGCGTTCAACACTTACAAACCATAAAGAGTTAAACTCTTTAAAACATCAACCAGCATCAGCAATCTATTCCCCCTTTTTGTGTAGAAAGAAAGACTAGTTGTTCAGAGAACGTCTCCCAGCACATCCACCATATCATTGTTCAGAGAATATGATGTGGTGAATTAGAACATCTGGGCAATATTTACTTCAGTATCTGTTCTATCATTAATCAGAACATTAGTAATAGAAGGAATAGATGCAAACAACTGAATCAATTGGGATACCAATCCCCTCAACAACATCGTTGTCAACATTAACATGAACATTGGCTTCTGGTGGGATAAAATAGAGAGTGCATTGACAAATATATGGTAGATCCACAGTTAGATCTCCCTTATCATGAACAAACACTGCACTATACATGTTCTTGCATGAGAATTCAACATTAGGCACTAAGTTAATAAAAATATCCAATATAACATTAACATGAAAAGGACAAAACTTAGTTACCATCTTTCAAAGAGGTTTCTCCATAAATAAACATCTATATCATATTTCTTAAGGCTTAGCACTTCAATGAATTTCTCATATTTAATTGGTCAGTGAGACGCAATTTGAGACACATCATGGATCGCATGAGATTTTTTTTTTCCTAAACGCCTTTAAAAAAATAGAGAAAATCTGAGGAATAGGTATTGCCTGTATTGAATGATTGAACACCTATTGCACTATCATGGTCAGAATGAGCTGAAAAGAAAAACTAAGCAGCTGCTGATGTTGAAACTGGTGTGTCCTGGACAGAGATAACATCCTCTACAACATTCAAATTCTGGATGTTCATACCAGCTTTGTTCCTTTCACTGCATATTTTTTTAAAAAATGATCTTTTTCTCTTTTGATTTCTTCTCACTAGTGGTAGTCATGACATCAGCTTCTTTAAACTTCTTCCAACTCGACGACAACATTGATTTCATGAAACCTCTTTTATATTGATAGAATGCATGATACCCATCATCATTTCTCCTTCAGCAGGATATGTAACATTCAATTCTGGATCTATGGGGTTTCTAGCATCTCTCAAATGGATAACATTTAATGGCTTTAGATTTAAAAAGACTTATTGTTGGAGACATCACTGAGTCTGATATTTTATCATCTTACTTCACTATAGACAAATCTGGAGCATGAGACCTAGTAGGTTCATCCATTTTAGCACCAACATGTTCAGTCATAGTATGATGTGAAGTGATAGTCGATGTTGAAGTTGATAATCGAGTTCCAACTGACTTTTCATACATGTCATTGAACATTGCAAATAACTCCTTTGGATCAGCCATTCTAACCCTGTGAAGCTTTTAGAGAAGAAACACTAGAGAAAATGATGAGAAAACATAAGAGCTAATCAAGAAATGAGAAAAATTAAGAGCCACAAAAGAGTGTTAATGGGAAGAATTTTCTTAAATATTGGCTCATCAAATCACCTTTCACATCAACTGACTCCCCTTTATCCAATAAGAGGTAGAACTAAGTATCAGCTATATATCTTTAGTAATCCAAAAGGCACCATATCTTGTAAGGCCAAACATACACATAAGAAAAATAAACAAATGCATAACTATAAACTAAAAATACAAACATGCAGTTTAATATAGATATAAATATCAGAAACACTAATTTCGGGAATAACATCTCAATGAACATTAGTTGAAGCACAGTCCACAAATTTCATTGATGAATGAAGAGATCAATTTCTTACCTCTTTTTGAACAGAACACACTGTCGTATTGAACGCCATGTTTCTCGATAGAAATTGATCGAAAATGTATTACCTTACCACAATTTTACTTGAGTGCATCGTCGCCGCGAATGCTGTGACCCAAGTTACTAAGTGATAATCATACATTTTCAGAAGAGTGCACATGATATGTAACATCCAAGCCTCACTCGTGTGCTCGTAGTTTTATATCAAGGCAAACTATTCATTATCATAGGTTTATACCATGGATATTTCTCTAAAGAAAGACTGATCATTGAGATATTAAACACGATCAAAGTACAACCGAAATAAATATTTAAGATTAAACAAAATGCAACATGCATATGAAAAAAACACAAATAAATACAGATGTTGGACAGAACAGACACGACACAGAGTCCAACATTGACTATGCAGATATTACATAACACAAACTAGGAGATTTTCATAAAGAATAGAATCTCTAGAAAACAACATGGGCCTTTGTAAAGATATCTTCATTCAATTTTTCAGATGATATATATCCATTGCGAATGATACCTTTGTTCACCAAATCTCAGATAAAGTGAAGATATATGTCAATGTGTATGGTGCAAAAGTGTTGGACCAGGTTCTTTCACATTTCAATCGCATTTGCATTAACACAAAACAAAGTCAACACTCTGATTGACATCTCATAATCATTCACAACAAAGCAAGCATATCCAAATACATGAAAGTATTTGAAGTTTTCCTTTCTCTGTTTCAAACTCTCATTTCTTTTCCACAAAGAAAAACCATGTTTCCAATGTGATATCCAGTGTGACAACATCAGTACATAACACAGCTTTTTCAGTAACCTTTTGGACTGCAACATCTCCTATAGTGTCAAATTTTTCCCTTTTTTGCATAGACACTAGCACAATCAGCATTCTTGAATTTCCTATCATGGTTAATTAAAATACAAGAAACACTGGTATAAAATTGAAAACTCAAGATCAAGTAGAGTTTCTTGAAAGCTTTAAATACTTAAAAAAAATTTCATGCAAGAAATCAACCTTAGAAACTCAAGAAAAACCATCAACTACAAGAAGAAAATTAATAATTTTTTTTATTCATGCTCTTAGTGACCAATATACCCATGACAACCATGTGCCAAAAAAAATCAATCATATGTGCTCATATGTCGGACTCAATTTACACAAATAGAATGCATGAGACAGCATATAAAAATAATAGAACCCATGAGAATGCTAAAAAAATAAAAAATAAAACAAATGTTGGGCTCAGGATTTGTAACATTTGCCCCAACATCGACAAACCAAACACTACAGCACAAACGCATTGAGAGATTTTCAAAAGCTTGAAACTCTTTCAATATCAAGAGCTTTGCTCAAAATTACAACTGATTGTTTTTCAGTTGATACACATTCCAAATCAGATTTCCTCACCCATTTGAGATTCAAACTTTTACGTTTTCTAAGGATATTGGATCTAATATTGGAAGACATTCTGGCCGACATTTTTCCAGCAGCATCATGCAATTTATAACAAAAAGGCTTAATGTGATTAGGAGAAAAATAATAATGACACACAAAATTCCTCTTTCCAATTTTAGGTTTATCAAGTTCATGAGAATTTGTGTGACATGAACCACTAGCATTTCCTTTATCAAAAGAAGTATACTTAAAATCGTCATTCAAATCATTAGGAAATATTGTGGTAGAAGATTTAACTTGCCCAAGTCCGGATCTATCAATTTTATCGATGAAAAATACCTTGGTGGGTGTGAAAGATCCTCTCTTCAACATCTCAAGAGATTGAGAAGTATTTTTGAGTTGTTCCTTGACCGAAATCAACTCCTCATTTTTCCTTGTGAGAATTACTTCCAAATTTGTCACTTGCTTCTTCATCTCTTCATTTTTCTTATTGAGTGACTCCACAACTTGGTTTTGTTTCATCCATTTGGAAAGAAGCTCATCATATGACACTTTTACTTCTTCTATAACCTTTTCAGCTCCAAAGTTGCCATATTGTAGTGAATCTGTCTCACATAAACTAGAAGAATTAAAAGAGTCTGTATGATAATTTTCAGAGCTTTCATACCTGTCAAATGTTGTTCTGGATGTTGAAACAGCATCCAGGCCAACATCAAAATCTGAATCAGTCTCATTGACTTTAGCAACAAGTAATATAACTTGGTCATCTTTTTCTTTCGATTCCGGATCTCCTGATTCATCATCACTCAAATGATTGTTCAACTTCATCTTTTGTCTTCGCAATACGGCTTGATCGAAGATTCTCTTTGACTTTCTAGTTGGTTGAACATGGACTTTGTCATTTATTTTCTTCTTGTTCACATTTTTCTTCACATTGATGTCGACATCAGTATCAATTGGACAAGAAGCTTCACTGGAGATTGCAGGTTTGAGTGGACTAGAAAACATTACACCTTCAGTTGATGGAGGTGGTGTTGGTTCAAATATTGATGATGATGATGCTCCTTGAACTGCAATTACTTTATGTCGTACGCCTATATATCCTTCAAAATGTTCTTGAAGAATATCCCATGCATGCTTGGTTGTAGTACACTTTGAGATCATTTTGAAACAATGAACGTCAACACAGTATGTAAGCAACACCGGATCGAATACTTAGTGTGTCAAGTATCGGCTCTTGATGCCACTTGTTAGAATTCGTTGCCTCAAATACTGTGAAAAACAAAATCACGTGCAATGTTATATACAATGTTGTAGTCAATGTTACTCACATTACCGACAACATTGTCACATGAATTTATAAATAGTTTGCACGAAAATATCTTTAAAACACAAGCATAAAACAGCTTGTGAAAAATGTTAAAGTGCAAATAATAGAGTGATGTTGAAGCTAATGTCAAACACTATGCCTTCAACACGAAGCGGAATTTTAAAGAACAACTTGCATGAAAATTAATTTTAAATCACACACAACACGTATGTGATTGCCTCATGGTGAAATTACACTTTACTAGTGTTGAAAATTACAATGCTGATGTTGTCCAGATTCACTCCCTTGACAACACAGCATACAATACAAGAAACATATTCTAGTTTCACTCACTTGAATAATTCCTCTCAAAAACACTATCTAACATCTAGATAGCTAAATAATGTATCTACTCGAAGAACTACTAACAATCAATCTAATCAGTACCTACACACACAACTAAGATAAAACCTGTCTATAGTTGATCCAAACAATAGATCTGATGTCGAGTTGAATGTTGGCAGAGCTCTAGTAGACACAAATGCAAGCTTCAAGTTTTCTCACTACTTCAGGTGAGATTTTCTCTACTTGCATACAATACTGCAGAGATCCAACAACATTTGAAAAATCAACTCCCTACAAACACAACTAAGATATACAGATCTTAGTTGATCGAGACAATAGAGAAGATGTTCATCGCAATGTCGAAGAGATCTCTGACAGAAAAGTACCGCAACTTTCAAGCTTCTCACGTTCACTCCGTGATGGTCTCTTTGGCTGGGTGACTCAAGCTCTAGATTTCCTCACTCACAGTGGTGATATTTTCTCTGCTTGAGCAACCTCTTCAAATGTAAATCATGCTCCTTAAATACATTCTTCACTTGAATCGGTTGAAGGCCATGTCATCCTCTTGATCGTGGGTTAAAAATAACCGCCACCACTTCTATGGTTTGGAAGAAACCGCCCCTTATTGTGGCTGGAAGAAGAGCTCACGTCCTATACCATTTCTCTAGAGTTCCAGCATGTTAATCTTTGAAAAGAAACGGTTAAATAGAAGATAACAAGATACCTAAAAAATAGGAGATAAAGTTTGACTTAATCAAACTTTATTTAAATAGTAATATCTCAATCATATATATCCATTTATTTGAAATATAAATTTCGTGGATATATATGATTTAAGATATACAAAATAATTATAATTTATTAAAAATAATAAATCCTAAAATCTAGGAAATGATAAGATTAGTCACAACGAGTTCAACATAGAACAACAATGTCAGACAGCGCTTAACAATTTTAATTTCGATTTGCAAATTGTTCAAGAAATCTAACTTCAAATTGGCTTGTTCGGGTCCTTTTACTGGATTCGTGCAAACATAAATATTTCACAAAATAAATGAAGCTAAGAGTTTGAGAATAAATGGAAAGTTGCAGAGAGAGAGAGTAATGGAAGCATAAAGTTGGAGAGTAAAGGGAAAGAGAAGGTTATGACAATTTGGAGAGAGAGATAGAGGCCCAAGGAAAAATAATCCACCAAAAAAATGAAAAAATATTAAATAAGAAAAAATTGCTGACGTGTCGAGACGCTCACAAGAGACGCCTATTGTTGTTGCCCAGCATATCAAAACTACATATTCACATATATTATATGTTAATTTATTTATTTTCTAGCTAGGTGTCTTTTAAAAAAATCATAAAATATTAATATCATATAAACCCAATTATAACTAATTACATGTCAAATCCAACTTGCTACTAATTTATATTCAACAAGTTACAAATAATTTATGGTTCACATGCATAAGAGTAAAATCGAATATATCCAAACATTTCATATGAAATTAATTACTTAAACACCAACGAAAAAAATGTCTTTATTTAAAAGTTAACGTATGGTTACATGTATCTTAAAAAGTGAAATATGGTTATGATTCAAATTTGTCCGTATTGTTGTTGTATTTGATGATGGTATTGTATATTTATTGTGTATTTGAAACGTATTAAAAATGTTATTATTATTATGATTACATGAAAAAATTATATCACCATAAACTAAATAATGAATAGTTTTTTTTTGGCAATAAAATATATAACTAAACTTATCTTTGGAATCAACAAACTATATAACTAAACTTATCTTTAGAATCAACACATCAAATATTGTGTTATCCGTTGAAATATTCTCATATTCACAACAAACCTTGTGGTCATCAATTTGAAACAATAATCTACTCTGAATTATAAATACATTATGATAAAATTGTGAATGGTATTTTTAAATGAAAATCGTTTTTCAGATTTTTAGGAGGTGATTTTGGGATTTAACAAATACTACTAAGTTATAAACTTTGTGGTAAAACAAATCATTTTAATACATATTGTATTTGAAAAATGTAATGGCAAACAGTGTGTTAGTTGTGTTGTTTCCATTGTTAGATAATTAGGGTGCGGGAGTCATTGTGTCATGAGTGATTTTATTTAAAAAATTGAAATTCAATTTTTGAGTAAAAAACATGTTTGATTTCATGTTTTTCTTACATTTGGTTTGAGTATTAATTTTTTTGATAATTGGTTGAATAATTTTAACGGTGATCATATTTTAATAAAATGTTAAATATACATATCTCATCTGTATATCGCTCGAGCGATATACTAGTATGGACGGGTACGAATCACGTGCGTAACATAACTATACACGGATTGAAAATTAATTTAGAGATTTTTTTTTCTTATTTTTTTTTCCTCTCTCTCTCTCTCTCTCTCTCTCTCTCTCTCTCTCTCTCTCTCTCTCTCTCTCTCTCTCTCTCTCTCTCTCTCTCTCTCTCTCTCTCTCTCTCTCTCTCTCTCTCGTGTGTTATTCGTAGGAGCTTCTAAACACCTGCATGAAAAGTGGTTATCCTAACTCGCAAAAATTTTCATACACGATATAAATTTCTCTCTTCATTATTTGGACTCTTATTCGGCATGTCCTTCCTTGAAAAGATTAGTGTAGTGGGTGTTAGAGCAACTTCAATGCTAAATATCTATTTAGTGTAGATTCTATACCACATTGATGTAATTTCAGCATTAATTTTTTTGACAACTCCAATGCTCTGCACCAAAATTACACAAAATGAGAATATTTTCTTAAATATTATATTTTGTCTTATAATTGAAATATGAATATGTTTAATAATTTAGTATTTTTTTGAAATGATAATTATTCAAAATTGATAACTATTAATTATATACTTTCAAAAAAAATATTAAAAAATTATATACTATTAAAAAATTATAACATATAATGTGCTTGAAATAATAAAAATATTTTAAATGATCATTAAACTCTTACAGTTAGTGAACAATATTACAAAACTACAACACTTATTAAATACATATATTTTGGCCTCAATGCTCAAAATTGGTATATTTTTGTCACATATTTTCTACTAATGCATTTCGAAGCGCAATGTGAGCATTTTTATTTTTTATTTCTCTATATCGAGGAAGAAATTCTTTGAACTGAACACTATCATTTGTTGGCTACTCAACAATTGGAGTCGGTATTTCATCTTGTTCCTCAAATTGAGCACTTATTTCACGCTCATCTTCAATGATCATTTGCGCATAACAATGCATACTGACATTATATCACGTAATGTGTCTTTAAGCCAAAAACCTGAAGGACATGAGTTTGAGGATTCTTCAAATGATTTGAGATAATATTATAATTATCTTAAATAATCTAGAAATGATTTGTAATCAATGTGTTTTTCAAGTAGTTTTATATTATGTGTAGTGTGTTGTTAAGTTATGTAGTAATTTGTGATATGTGCGACTCCATTCTATCTATTATGTTTAATTAATTGTGTATATCTTGAAATTATTTACTTATTTAGGTGATTTATAATATAAATTAAGTGAATATATAATTTATAAATTAAATTAAATTTATTAGATAATACATTTCATAATAATTTTAAATAATAAAATAGTTCATTAAATATTATGGGACCAAATCCTTTTCCAAATTTGAGAAAGAATTTGACGCTACACAAATTTAGGGTAGAATTTGGGACATGATTAGCGTGAATTCATATCCTAAATTAGTGTTTTAGTCGAGATTGGAATTACTCTCAGTGTGCCTAAAAATTTCCCGAACCACATGTAGAAGAAGAGGAGAGGAGCTGAGAATTAGCTAAGAGAAAGTGAATCCAACACAAGGAAAGCTTTGTTTTTGCAAACAAAAAGTTATCATTATAAAATGAGTTAAGCCAAGCAATCTTCATGATCTTTCATTTTTGAAGTCGCTCACTCAGTCACTCTGCCACTCAAAATTACTAAAAAACTTGTTTGAATTCTTTTTATTTTTTAGTTGCAAATAATTGCCTGTAGTCCAATTCTCCCAACGGTATTCGGAATTTGGAGTTTAATTCGTCCAAAAAGGCAGATTCTCAAGAAAAAAAGAAGCAATACTACATTTTTATTCTAATTTCTAAGTACTACTTTCGAGTGTTGGTAACTCCACATTTATGCTGGATAAATGGGAGAGAAATCCAAATAATTTATTTAGCATATATCCCAACCTTATTGCAACTTGCAAAGGTAAAAATGGTAGTATCAAATCTTATATTCCACTGTTAAAAAATATTATTAGAGGGTTGCACTAGTTATCATGAGTGAAATTCAAACTTGACATTTCTAACAAGAAGTCGCCCTACTCCATCAGCAAGTCATATGTAATTTAATGATTTTCTTGTTTTCTTTTAATTAATTTCATGACTAGGGTCTAATCTAAAATGATGAATTATAATCATAAAAAATTGGGAGCCCCTTGTTGCTCATGGAAAAAAATTGGTAAGTGAAATATATTTATATGAGAATGACTTCCGTGCAACGCCCCCACCCCCTTTTTTACAGTCTTATTTTAGGACGGCGTATGGGTTCATGCACGCGTTCCATGGGCGCATGTAGCCCACGTGCCCTTCCATTTCTTTTTTTTTTTTCTGGGCATATTTTTAATTTTTAATTTTAAATTTTTTTTTAATTTTCTATTTTTCATTTCTATTTTTTCCCAAAAATTTTATATCCGAAAATAAAATTAGTATACCCTAAAATTAAAATGAATTGATTTAATTTATTTGAAATAAATATAAATTTATACTCTAAAATGAAAAAAAATCCTAAAAAAACAAAGTGAACCCCTAAAAAAATCTAAAAAACCCAAAATAAACCCCTAAAAAATCTAAAATAAATCCTTAAAAAAAAACCTAAAAAAACCCTAAAAATACAAAATAAACTCCTAAAAAAACCCAAAATAGACCCCTAAAAAAACCATGAACTTTAAAAACCATAAACCCTTAAAAAACTTTGAACTCCTAAACTCTAAACATTAATTGGAATGTAAAAAATCACAATTTGAACTAAATAAACTAGTACAAGATTACTACCGGACGCCTTACTTTTTAATGATGCATGTGATACTTTTCAAGTTTTGAGTTATACTTTTTAGCATTGCAGTCGATACTGATTTTGCCGAATTTTTTTTTGTGGGTTGACCCGCGATTTGACCCGACTCATCTCAAATAATGTTATTTGGACCTAGTGCATGGAAGTATTTGTGTATTTATATATAGGGAAATTCTATACACAGCCTCCGTTTTACTCTTTATAGCCTCTACTATTTTAGAAAATATAAATATAAATATGATAAGACATTTTTATCCCCTAACCTCCAACACCTAAAAATCTATCATAGCTCATGCCCCTTTTCCAATATATTCTTCTCGTTCTTACTCAAAATAGGTAGAAATTAAAAAATTTCATATTCTCTCACCAAGAATCGGAACTATCATTGAAGCTCTTCCAATACGTAATTAATATAGAAGCTATTTTGTTGAACCTGATTCCTTGTATTTTAAAAGCATAGCACTGAAATTCACAACAGAAGTTGAAAAATTAGTTGACCACACAATTTTCTTTCGACCATCCAATATCACAAGGTTGACGTCTGAAATCTCTGAAATGTTGCCTTGAATCAATGGGACTTGAGAGGTTTATTTATATTGGATTGGATATACCCACATAAACTGACGGTTGTTTGGTGGTCAAAAGATAAATTCAATTTGAATATTTCCATTGGAAATAAAAGTAGCATAGTTTTTTGAGAGATTCATTAGCTCCTACGGTGTCAATGGTTACAACAAATATAAAGAAAATATGAACAAAAGGTGTGGAAGCAGATAATATTGCAAGTTTATATGTTGGTTGAATCCCATAAATTAGTTTTCTTTTTCTATATAATTAGACTAACACTGTTATGAATTTGGGATACGAGTCATAAATTAATAAGTCAAATAAACTAGTACCATTTTCTTTTTAACATCATCATACTTTTTTGTGTACGTGATATGCGTGTTTTTATCAATTATCTAAGGGGTGGGGGCTATAGTATTGTGGGTTATGACAGGATATTAAGTGTTGAGTGCTATGGGATAAAAAAATCTTATCATATTTATATTTATATTTTTATTTTATAAAATTTCGGGATTATAAAAAATAAAACGGGACTGTGTTTAAGATTTCACTTTTATATATATATATATATATATATATATATATATATATATATATACACACACTTTTTTGTGTATGTGATATGCATGTTTTTATCAATTATCTAAGGGGTGGGGGCTATAGTATTGTGGGTTATGATAGGATATTAAGTGTTGGGTGCTATGGGATAAAAAAATCTTATCATATTTATATTTTTATTTTTATTTTATAAAATTTCGGGATTAAAAAAAATAAAACGGGACTGTGTTTAAAATTTCACTTTTATATATATATATATATATTACTTCTTTCTATTAGCGAATAGCGAAGTTGGATATAAAGCCGTTACATTAGAGTTGGTTGAGATCTGAATTTCTGAACACGGTCAAATAGGAAGCGTGCTTTGAATTTGACGGATCCTAAACCCTCTCACTCTATTCTGATGTACGAAGTATAAATTCAATCAAATATGCCTTTTGATTTAGGAAAGAGAAGAAAATCAACACCTGCAATTGACTCTATATTTTCTTTCATCAGTTTATACACTGTATGTCATATATTTATCTACTGTCATCAAATACACTCATAAATAATTGAACATGTGTCATATGGACCCCTCCATTTCATATGTTATATGTTAAATCATTTATTGGATAAAGGGGCAAAACCTAGCATAACATATGTAAGAACAAATATATTATACCGAATTTATTAATCATTGATAGAGAAAGACACTTTCATCGTTAAGCTCGAAAGTGGAAAGGTTCCTCCCCCACCCCCACCATCCGTATTAACCACAGCCATTGTTGTTTGATTGCAAATTCTGTGCATTTCAATCAAAAAAACAAATAAACTAAGCTCACCTTTAGCAGCTGGGGACAAGACGGAAAGTAGGAGTTTTTTCACGTCAATAAAAATGGCAATCTGTCTCCAATTGTCTCTTTCGTCGGCACTTTCGCCTTTCGGCATTCCTCTGTTTCTAGAGACTTGCAGCTCAAAAAACAGAATGACCAAACACTAGCTCTCTCTCTCTCTCTCTCTCTCTCTCTCTCTCTCTCTCTCTCTCCTTGAACTATGAGAATTTGATGCACCTGTTCAAGATAGGGCCACCCAACAATCATCGTGCATGGTCTTAGTCTTAAAAAGATTAAAATATGCAGGAGGATAAATAAATTAAAATATGCATGATGATAATGGAGAGAATGAACATATGCATACACAAATTGGAGTTATGACTCATCTAGCCTAATTCCATTCCCTAGGGAGAGGGTTGGCTATAGAATACAATATGTGTTCTATACAAGCATGATTTTTAAATTCAAAAGTATATATGGTATTCTATTTTTAAAAAGGTTATTGGGCTCCGAGATCTAATTGATTGTTTTTACGTGTGAGATACACCGCATATTGATATGAATGAAGACAAGATCGTGATTCTCAATTTTTATAGATGTTACACTTAATGAACATATAATATAACAAGCATTTCATGAGGTATAGCATCTCCACAAGTGCAACGGGTACATCTAAAGCTCATAAGAGGAGGTCTAATATGCTTGAACGTGGTATGCCAATAACACATTAGAGTATCGAATTTAGCATAATGAACGGTAGATGATATGGTGGACGACTGGATGTTGCCAAATGTGTAAAATCAACGGTGGATAGTGCAGTGAATGCTTCTTCTAAAACTCGGTTATGGACTAATGCAAGCAGCTACTATTATAAACTGATTATTACTGACGGTGAAATACAAACCTACTTTCACTTTCATGATTTCCCATTGGCACACACTAAGCAGTCGAAAAAAGAACAGTGGAAAAGGGCTGGGCTGTTTACCTAAGAATATTTTTTTTCTGGGAAAAGCCAAACGACTTTAGTCATTATTGCTAAATAAAGAGAAAAGGGCGACTATGGTACTTGGCTACTTGCTATGCTTAAAAAACATTAAAATAGACTACTAATCAGCAATATTCTCTCAGGTTTGGAGCAACATATTATAATATGATGATTGGATCTCTCTATCATTTGTTGTGGATAAAGCTCTACTCAAAACACAATTTAGGAAAGTTTACCCAATTTGTGAATGAAATTGTTGGCCATGAGGGAGACCTAAAAGAATCTACTTTCTATTATAAAGTAAGAATGTCCCTCAGCCCTAATCTCACCCTTATACTATGACCAGACGATTATAAAGCTAAGATCTCGTCTGAGGTATTCACACTCCAGCACAGACTCATCACATGGTTTAGTTAGTGTTACCATAAAAACGAGTGCAGCAGTTAACATATAAAGCTTGAGGAAAATGACAGGAGTAAGTTCTTCATGTGGAGCCTGTAAATTCTTAAGAAGAAGGTGCACGGAAGAATGCATTTTCGCACCTTATTTCTGCTACGAGCAAGCAGCAACTCACTTTGCAGCTGTTCATAAGGTGTTTGGAGCCAGCAATGTCTCGAAGCTGCTGGCACATCTGCCTGTGCATAGCAGAAGTGATGCTGCCATAACAATATCTTATGAAGCGCTGGCACGGATGCAGGACCCTATTTATGGTTGCGTTGCTCATATCTTTGCCCTACAGCAACAGGTTTCAGATTATGATCTGACTCATCTCCCACAAATCTTAGCAGTTTTTGTGTTGCTAGTAGTTGATTGTCTGTTAATTATGCACGTATACAGAAGAAAGTTCAGTGAATGTGGATAGACCGCACTATCTAATGAAGCGTATAATTAATTGTCTAAATGAAAGAATTCACATTGACTGATATGAAAACCTACATTACAGGTGGCCAGCCTCGCGGAGGAGATAGAAATCACTGAAAAACAAATGGCTAATCTCGGCATCAATGCTGTACCTTACGAAAGCAGCAACCCTTATTTTTTTACAGAATCTGACATCACAAGCAACTGCACCATTGAACCCGGCTTGCCCATTCTGCACTCGATGAATTCAACTGTGAACCAGGCCTGCTGTAGTCAGATGGAGTTGCAGCAACCCGGAATGAGTGAGGAGGTTTTTCAAGGGCACTTCAATTCAAGCATCTTTGACAGGCTTCTTGAAGAACTAAGTCAAGATTATTATCTCCATGAAGAAGTAAGCCAAGACTACTATCTCCATGAAGAAGTAAGCCAAGATTACTATCTCCACGAAGAACTCAGCCAGGACTATAATCTGCAATCCCTGTGGATGAAGTATGCAGCACCTCAGTTTTAGGGAGGAGTGACACCAGGAACGTAACCATTTCCATCTGCAAAACAAAATCACATGCAGCTAATTAGTTCCATCCACAGAAAAGAACACTTTGCAGCTTCCCCTGTTTATACCTTCTCCTATACTTTTAATTCCCATTTCTTTAATTCTCATGTTTTACCCGTTGGTCGGCTCGTTAAGTTTGTAAGTTGGAAGTGTTAGCCAAATTAAAGCTAGTTCAGGCTTTAAAGCTCACAAGCCGAACTTATGCACACTGAATGATCTACTGAACTAGGATGATGATGTCCACTAAATCATATTACATTCTCATATCAAACCATAAAATGACAGTTGCCTGAAAGGCAACCATGGCAGGAAAAACATGAGCCGACACATCATTTCCTGAATCAATTCAACACTAAAATAAACATATCAGAGCCCAGAAATCAACTCAATCATACTTTGACACAATAAGATGTACAATAACACTGTACAAATTACCCCCATCGTTCAGCTCAAAATCCTTTCTTTTCAGCCTTCCAGTTCAAATGTTGTTAGCATTAATCTTCTCCAAGTTCACACCTTAATACATTCTGTCAGGGCACTAACTCTCAGTCTTCTAAAAAATATACACATGAAATCGAGCAAAAAAAGTTTCAACTGATAAAGAATACTTCAGCACATATTTAAGCTCATGACTTAAAATGATTGGTTATGAAGATCAAGAAAGCACAATTCTATCAGTACATAGATTCTGATATTACAAAATTTTGAAATGTCAGCCAACGGAATCCAACGATCATGATTTTCAAGTAGCATACCCAAATTTGCGTAGTAAAACATAAAGGGACATGACATCAAAACCCTTTGATTCTGGAACATATGGAATGTAAATTTAGAAGTAGAAAATGTTTGTGAGGTCAGTTACCTAATCAGAAGGCAAAACTATAGCCATCAGGCCCATCACAGATCAACATGATGAGTCGTGCATGATTGAGCTAGAAATTCGGTTTTGACAGTCTATATTATCATCTGAAAATACAAGTTCCGAAATTCCACGGCAGAAGTGTAATGTAGCAAATCTAACTTCACGAGCACGACTCCCTAGCATTTTGAAAAAAGCAGTGCTCTGGATGAGGCATCATACCGAGATGCATCCAATCTGAAGAACAAATTGCCGGCATGCTTAAGATTGAAATAATATTTCACTGGGCTTGCAAACCTCAATTGCATATAAAATTCTTGAAATTGATCGAGGAGAGACTTATTAAATCTAATGGAAGTTGTCCAATGCAAATACAATGCCTTGGAATTCATGCAACGAGGTTAATGATCCTCTTCATGAGTGGTATATATGAGACCTCCTCAGATACCATGCTCGTCTCAAAAGATGTAATCTTCTGATTATAAATACTCTCCAATGCAGCAAACTTGCTGATTTGAATTTCTGACAATGATTCACTTCCTGCAGAAATATATATACAACAATTACCTAACTCCTTGATCATTCCAACCAATTTATTTCTGATGATCAAGGTCCAATTTTTATTACAACAGTTCTCTTCCCCACCTTGATCAAGAAAACTTTCAGTTCCCAGTTTATCAGGCTTGTAGGTTCCCCCTAAATCCATTTAACCACAACTAATTTTTCAGTTGAATCATATTCATCTATTTTATTTCAAACCTATTATTTGGCCCCAGACCTTGAACTTAGACAAACTAGCTTTTGCATTCGGGATTCCAATGAAAACAAACAGTCAGCAATTTCCCTTCACAAATTTAAGCGCAGAACATACTTTTATCAACTCTGCAGTGCTGCTGTAATTTGACAAGCAGCGGTAATTTCTCTCTCTCTCTCTCTCTCTCTCTCTCTAACAAGCAATTAACGCCAATGCTGATCAATACAAATGATACAAATTGACTAACAGCTAACATTAAAGAGTTGCACCATACAGGATGAAAACTATTTAAATAAAATGAAACCACGAGCAAACTCGACTCACTTAGACACAAAACACAATATGAAATTTGCAATATCATCTAAGGGGATCGGATTTCACATATGGCTTCCACTCACAAAGTCTGTATTAGAGGCGGAGGAGGCGACAATTTTTGCCGTGACTGTATATCATGCTGCGACGGCGGCGGTGTATGACGAAGTAACTCCGGCAGCCCTAACTGGAAAGTGGCGGTTATACAGAGGGGATTCTTTAGCAGTCAAATTCATGATTGTTAAAAGCATAGGATTAGGAAGATACCTCTTCAATAGAAATGTTTTTCCAACTATATTCGGTTTATTATTATTATTATTATTATTATTATTATTATTATTATTATTATTATTATTATTATTATTATTATTATTATTACTACTACTGCTACTACTACTATTACGAAAGTACGAACACAATAAGCAATATCCATCTCGTCACCAATTGGTTGGGAAGGCCATAGTCAAGGACTCCCTCCGAACTTGATCTCGAATAACAACATCAAACTCTTCAATCGATTTTTGTAATCTCGGATCACTATCAATATCATTTAAGTTTACCTCTACTTCTACTTGATCCACTGATTCATTAACATTCGATTCATTGGAAGAAGAGGAAGATACACTCTTATGATTTTCTTTAAATACCACTCCATATTCTACATAAATAAAAAAATTCGAAAACAAAATTAATATAAAGAATGGCATCCAATCAAAATTCACAATTAATATAACTTTAAAATCATTTCAAATATAATATAAATCCAAAATTTTAAATCTATAAAGACAGGAAATAGTAATGTCATAACTAACAATTTAAAATTTTATCAATGTAAATGCATATGCAACATTCACCAATTCCAATTATAAGAACAAACTAAAACTTAACCCTAATTCAAGTTCAAATTAAGAAATGTAAACTGGACTCAAACCCCCCCCCCCCCCCCCCCCCAAATTGACTTAATAATCTATAATTATGAGCATGCATTTAACAAAATGAAATCTAAATAATAAAATTTAAACTAACCTCAAATTAACCAAATACCATAAAACAACACAAAAATTTTGATAATTATAAGGTCTACACAAAGCGTTGCCGAAAAAAAAAAAAAAATCTACCTAAGGAAAAATAGAAAGAAAGAGGGCTACTGCTTCTATTCGTTTTAGTTAAGTTTCGAAAGGCAGAAGATCATCCTCGCAATTAAATGATAGTAAATCGAAATTTCTAGCTCAGGGTTTTGGGTACCGATATTTACAATATACCAATTTTTGAGTAAGGTATATAATACCTTATCGGAATTTTAAGGTAAGATAAGGTATGAATTTTCAAAAATTAAGGTATAGAAGCATATATCGAAAGTTCGATATACCGTCATATATTAGTATGTACTGATGTACCGGTACATACCGTACCACAGTATATGCCGAAGTGAAGGTATATACGATACATACCTTCATTTCGGCATATACCGTGGTACGGTATGATGGTATGTACCGGTACATCGGTATATACCGTACTTCGAATTTAATATATATATATATATATATATTGCATATCTATAATATAATATTTAGTAAGTTTATCATAAAAGTTATGTTTTGATATTTAATTTAATGCCTAAATTATAACTACAAATGAACTGTTTGAAATTAAATGTAATAAATAATAATCTTTTACTTTTTCGATCAATAAAATTAAAAGTTAAAATAAATAATCCATAAAAAATAAAATATTGTATACGTAAATTACAACATATAAAATTATTTCAATAAAATAAAAGATAAATTAAATTATGTGATGCATAATAATCTTTTATTCTTCTTCAATTTTTAAAACTAAAAGTTAACAAGAATTATTGTAATGATTAAAAGAAAATGAGATATATTTATAAAAATATAATACGTAGTTTGTTCATAGTAAAAGTTCAGAAACATATAATATTTAATATAATTTAATAATTAAATTATATTTAAAAATCAAACAATGTGAAATCAAATGTAATAAATACTAATTATATTATTTTTCAATCTTTAAACTAAAAGTTATGATGAATGGTCTAAATATTTTAAAGAAAAAATGAGATATGCTATTCAATAATATAATATTTAAGCCTTAGTATGTTTATTATGAAAGTTGATGTGTTGGATTACTCCTGCTTACTTTTGTTTTACATTTATACTCGAGTCATTCTTACAAGTATAAAAGCATATTTGTAGATATAATGAGACGAGATCGGTCCACAGGGAATGAGAAATATAAACGGATGACAACAAGTACCACGACTATTGATGCACGGATTATCTAGACTTCAAGTTAGTGAGAGTTTGGTTACAATCTGAGTATTCCAAAACATAGAACAAAACAATCAAACATAAAAAACAGGAATTAACCTCAACAAGGAATCTAAGTTTACACCGGTGTAATATATCAAAGATTTAGAGAAAAGGATTCAAATAACAAGTTAAAGACAAGACTCTAGGACATGAATACACAATGCTTCTCTTGAACACACAACAAGGATTATCTCTACAATCATGCTTCGTTCAGCGATAGGAAGACCACGTATATCATAAGAGCATCTCTCGAATATCTCTTAAATTGGTATGTGATAAGGATGATTATCCATAATACATTCCAAGATCACACCTACCAAAAGCACAAAGGGGTCTAGTTTCATTCCACATATTCGACATTCGATCAAGAAGACAAATACATAGATTCAATCCATACATGCTTATAATCACACGATCTACTAAATGCATGTGATTCAAACATTTGATGTTAAATGAAGGCCACTCAAACAACACCATGTACAAACGAGTATGAATCAAAATCCTAACAAAACACAATCATAGATCAAACCGAGTTAAGAACAAGATTCACATTGTTCTCCACATCCTAGAGCCCTTAAGGATCTAACCAACCATATTTACATCCAAAGCAAGAACAAAGAATAAAATCACAAAACCCATCCTAAATACACAAGTGTAGGAGAAGGAAAGAGAAGATAAAACCCAATGTAGAATACTCCTCTTCAATCCCTTGGCTTGAATCTTCAAGATGGATGAGTGCTCCTTCTTCTTCTTCTTCTTACTTCTTCTTGTGGTGTGTGTTGTTGTTGGGAGAGAAATTGATAGATGAGGGTGAGGGATATCTCAAGTTGTGAAGAAGTGTAGTCCAAAAGCCCTCCAAAATAAGTTTATGAAATGACCAATAATGGGATACCAAAAGTCAAAAAGTGAGATCTGTTCGTCTGGAACTCGACCACGGGGGGAGGGGGGGCGCGTTTGGTGCTTGAGTCCCACAGTAAAACCGGGCGCGGCCCTTAGAAGCTCGCGCTTAGGGGTCGAGTTTGAAACACAGAAAAATAGCTCTCTAAAGAGGTCAAAACTCGAGCACAGGGTCGCGTTTAGGGGTCGCGTCTGCACAATACAACGAGGCGCGACCCCTGGTGATCGTGCCTACAGGCCGCGTTCGGCTATGCTATGAGGCGCGACCCCTGGTAAGTCGCGTTTCAAGCAAAGGAAATCCGGTCTCTGAAGGCTCTGCACTGCGAGTGTTTGATCGAGTTTGGAGGCCGAGTTTCGTTTGTGCATCGAGGCGCGACTAAGGGAACTCGCTTTCCAGGGTCGAGTTTGAGCTCAACACTTGATTTTCTTCGTCTTTTCTCGTCTCGTGCGGTCTCTGTCGATCAAAACACCAATTTGACTTAAATTGCATTGCAAAAACCCATAATTTCCTGATTTGAGCAATTTTATTAGAGATAAGGATTTAAAACATAATTACAATATATACATAAAAACCTATTGCATTTATAACTAAATACAATCAAAAAGAGTGTAATTTAGACACTCATCAAAAGTTTTGAAAATTATTAAATTTCAGATAATTTAATGCTTAAATTATAACTACAAATTGATCAATTTGAAATCAAATATTATTGATAATCTTTTTTTTTTTATTTAATTTTAGACTTAAAGTCATGATGAATAGTAAATAAAAATATACTAAAATGAGATATTATATACAATATTATAATACTTAGTATGTTCATCATAAAAGTTTAGGAAAATATTATATTTCATATAATTTAATACAAAACTCCTACCTAAAGTTGAACAATGTGAAATCAGATGTAATAAATGATAATAATATATTCTTCTTTAATATTTAGACTAAAAATTATGATGAATTATAAAAAAAGGAAATATGCTATACAATGCTATAATACTTAGTATGCTCAGCATAAACGCTTACGATAATATTATATTTCATATAATTTAATACAAAACTCCTAACTAAAAATTATATTTTGATATTTAATTTAATACCTAAATTATAACTACAAATGAACTGTTTGAAATTAAATGTAATAAATATATTTTACTTTTTCGATCAATAAAATTAAAAGTTAAAATAAATAATTAATAAAAATTAAAATAAAATAATGTATACGTAAATTATATGATATAAAATTATTTCAATAAAATAAAAGATAAATTAAATTATGTAATGCATAATAATCTTTTATTCTTCTTCAATTTTTAAAACTAAAAGTTAACAAGAATGATTGTGATGATTAAAAGAAAATGAGATATATTTATAAAAATATAATACGTAGTTTATTCATAATAAAAGTTCAGAAACATATAATATTTAATATAATTTAATAATTAAACTATAATTAAAAATCAAACAATGTGAAATCAAATTTAATAAACAATAATTATATTATTTTTCAATCTTTAAACTGAAAATATGAAATCAGATGTAATAAATAATAATAATATACTCTTCTTTAATATTTAGACTAAAAATTATGATGAATGATAAAAAAAATGAAATATGCTATACAATGCTATAATGCTTAGTATATTCAGCGTAACCATTTATGATAATATTATATTTCATATAATTTAATACAAAACTCCTAACTAAAAATTAAAAAACTTGTGAAATCAGATGTAATAAATAATAATGTTATATTCTTCTTTAATCTTTAGAGTAAAAATTATAATTAAATATCAAACAATGTGTAATCAAATGTATTAAATAATAATTATATTATTTTTCAATCTTTAAACTAAAAGTTGTGATGAATGGTCTCATTTTAAAGAAAATGAGATATGCTATTCAATAATATAATATTTAGTGCTTAGTATGTTTATTATGAAAGTTTTGAAAATTATTAAATTTCATATAATTTAATGCTTAAATTATAACTACAAATTGATCAATTTGAAATCAAATGTTATTGATAATCTTTTTTTTTTTAATTTTGGACTTAAAGTCATGATGAATAGTAAAGAAAAATATACTAAAATGAGATATTATGTACAATATTATAATACTTAGTATGTTCATCATAAAAGTTTAGGAAAATATTATATTTCATATAATTTAATACAAAACTCCTACCTAAAAATTGAACAATGTGAAATCAGATGTAATAAATAATAATAATAATGTATTCTTCTTTAATATTTAGACTAAAAATTATGATGAATTATAAAAAATGAAATATGTTATACAATGATATAATACTTAGTATGTTCAACATAAATGTTTACGATAATATTATATTTCATATAATTTAATACAAAACTCCTAACTAAAAATTGAAAAAATGGGAAATCAAATGTAATAAATAATAATGTTATATTCTTCTTTAATCTTTAGAGTAAAAGTTATGATGAATTATCAAAAAAATTAAAATAAAATGAAATATGTTATACAATGCTATAATACTTAGTATGTTCATCATAAACATTTAGGAAAATATTATATTTCATATAATTTAATATAAAACTCCTAACTAAAAATTAAACAATGTGAAAGCAGATGTAATATATAATAATCTTATATTCTTCTTTAATCTTTAGACTAAAAGGTATGATGAATTATCGAAAAAATTAAAATAAGATGAAATATGATATACAATGCTATAATACTTAGTATATGTTCATCATAAACATTCAGGAAAATATTATTTTTCATATAATTAATACAAAACTTCTAACTAAAAACTGAACAATGTGAAATCTAATGTACTAAATAATAATCTTATATTCTTCTTTAATTTTTAGACTAAAAGTTAGGATGAATTATTGAGAAAATTAAAAATAAAAGAGATATGATATATAATACTTAATTAGTGTGCAAAATACACTTGCGGGCAAATGGTCCACAAATGCTTAATCTGCCCTCAACGGCTAGTATAGCTAGTGAAGACGGATGTCGATCCCACGAGGAGTGTTTTAACCTTCTGTCCTTTCTTAGTTTCAGTTTGGGTCTTCAGTGTCACTCTAAAAACCTTGCTAATAAACTTAAACTAACTAAATGCTAAAAAGGAAATCACAAAAGAAAATATCAGTAATAAAAGTGTTCAAGTCAAAGCATCAAGTCATTTGGTAGGTATGCGCAATCCCGGGCAAAACACATGTAATTATCACTACTACCCGTTGTGCCCACACTAGCAGAAAGGTCAAAAACCGAATCCCTATGGCCAAATATGGGTAATTGTCACTTTGAGGGTTAACCGGTTATAGGAAATGGATATGATCGGCCACTCCCCAATCACTTCTTACATTATATCATCTAGATGATACGATCGGCACCTAGGGACCTAACTATACAGGAACCTAAGGAGAGAATCACACAAAGGTTTTGCAAGCATAGCAGCTTTTAGGGCAAAAGCGACCCGATTGTAGTAGGTTTGACACGGTCTTGTGCCTGCATATACTACTCAATCCAAACTACCAAGGCTGTCACCCCCGGACTTGTTACTATGCGGGTATCGAGGCATGGGTCACCTATACACTCCCACGTAACTAACACTAGTACCAGTTAATTAGAAATGCGCGCTTTCATCTCCAACCACTCTTTACCTATGTCTAAGTGAAAAACAAGTTAAGATTGTGAACCCTTAAGGCTTTAAAGTCCGATTACCTCATGCACATATTCTACCCTTAGACCATTACTTTGACTTGAACAGTGGATACTTAGCCACTAAACATAGAAACGAAAGTAAAAGAAATGATAAAAGACATCTTACTTGGAAAGGAAATACGTAGATTAACTTCTGGGCCCAACCCCAGTTTTACCAACAAAAACAACTGACTACCTCTCCGCGGGCAAATCGCCAGCTTCAGGTAGTCAGATTATCCAGCAAATAAACTAAATATGAAAACGGGAAATTGTATCTTGAGGTGCAAAAAACGCCACCGTGCACTGTCTACTGATATGAAAACAGATAAAAGTATTTATAGCAACTGAATTAAGGCTTCACGCAACCCATATCTCACCCACGCAGGGGTTCTTTCACTCCTCCACTTCCTCATTTTATGCTCAACGTTCTTCCTTGAATTTAGGAGGGATAGCAACAAACCCTAGCATCTCCAACGGCTTTCTGATGTCCCCACTTCTTTCCCAACGTGTGTAGACCTCCCCAAGACTCGGAACTAGCCGCCACATCACCTCCACGTGCATATAGGAACTGTCCCGCGATCTTGTTATGCAATTCTCGCAACAACTTTGACTGGGTCCTCGGCAGGCAAATCAGTCCTTTGTGCCCTCAGCATAAATAGCACCTGTCTGTGCCTATTGTGGTGGTTTTGTGCCCTCAACCTCCTGCAATCACCTTTACCCCCAAAACAAGACTAGACTCTATACTAAACACTTAAAAAGGGTGTAAAAAGATAAAGGAAAAAACACGAATTTGAGTCTTCATCACACCCACACACTTGGACTATACTTGTCCTCAAGTATGAATGCAGTCTTAACTCAAAATAACAAAAAACAGAAGACTCAAATGACTCAAAACAAGATAACACAGCATATGAATCATAAGTTGATAAAGGGCATAACAGTTGAACATAATGATGCATGCAAATCGAATCAATCAAACTCAGGCTACTATTGAAGTGTGCACTCAGCTCGCCTTTTTCTCGAGTGTTTAGGTTAAGTGTTTACTCTCAACAATTCCATCAAATCATCATCAACAAACTTGCAAACACCCTGTATAAACAATTTACTATATTCACATGCATGCATATCAAAAGGTCTTGTGAGGGTTGTAATGGGGCATGCGGATCAAGGTTGGGAATATTTAGGAACTGGCTACCTTTCATATCATTTGGGCAAAATCAACACTGGCAGCTCTGTGCCCACATAACAACCTGGGAAACCATTTTTATCCATACACTTATTTTTTCATTTTCTCTTTTTTTCTCTCTTTTTTTTTTCTTTCTTTATTTTCATTTCTTTGTTTTCTTTCTTTGTTCCCTTTTCTGGCACCCTGTCATTATTTGGCTTAAACATACTACCAATACGAGCATAAAAGATTTCATTCCCAGTCATAAGATACTCTTTAAAGAGAGATTTTTCAGAATGCAGGTCATGAACAAATAAACAGGCTCAAATAATGGCAGCAATGGGAAGCATTTATAAGTGAATAATATGGCCAAATAACGACGAAAGAAAATGCCTTAATCATCTAAGCATGCATGAAATCAAGTTTGACAGGGCATAAGCAAGTAATCATCAAATGAGGTGGTGGAATTTAAACACACAGAAAGAAGTCGCAAATGTAAATTTGGGCTCAAAGCTCACTGGGTAGTTATATATTGCTTTCACATGCGATTGATTAATTCCATCTGCCTAACAATAAATTTATGTCCATATATGCCCAATGTCAATCTATGACTCATATGCTGTAGACTCAACATGCACACACAAAATAAAAAGAAAACATACAACGACCTAGGCATATCCCTCCCACACACTTGCTGTGCAAAGTACCCTTGCGGGCACAAGCAGTAATGTGGGTTAGATATGCCCAAAACAGACTATATATACAGACGCAAATATACAAAAACAAAAAATAAACACACAAACAAAAAATAAAAACAAATCCTAAACTACTGGGGATAAAGCATGATTTAAAGAGAGGAGGGGTAGTCTAACCCGAGGTGAACACAAATGCTCTGCAGGGCTTTCTCAACTCTTTCGAGCTTCTTTGAATCTGCACTGCTCTGTGCCCTGCTCGGTCCTTCTTGTGCCCTGGGTGATCCTTCTTGTGCCTTGGGGGCCTTTCTCTTGTCAAAATACGTTGGTTCATCAAAAGGGAGGAAGTATGGGGTGTTCTCTTCAGTGATCCCAACTAGCTGCATCCGCTCCAGCCTCTGGGCATCGAGATACTCTGTTGCTTCGTCAAGCTCTGGGTAACCTTCGAAGATGTCGTCGAGGTCGTCTCTTTTCAATCCTTCAAATAGCCTAGCCATGAACATGCCCAAGGCTACAACAGTTGCTCTGGTGTTGTTGGTCTGCGCCTGCAATTGAATCGCCAGAATGTAGCCGAGGTTGACCTTCCGCTTATGCACCATGTTCCACAATAGGAACACCTCCTGTTGCGTGACTTGGCCTGTACCATCTTTGCGCCCATAAAGGTTGAATGCCATCCATCTATGGCAAATCTGGAGGGCATGGTCAGAGATGTGCTTGTCCTTGCTTGAGCCTGAAAGATAGAAGCCTTTGCCTCCAATTTCCTCCCACCGTTGCTGAATGTTTCGACTCCAGTCGTCGCCAACACTGGTTGCTGCTTCTTTGTACCACTTCGAATGAACATCTTTTGGTTGGATGAAATCCAACATCAGATTCAATCCTGAGATTGACATACTATAGCTCTCTCCAGCTATGTAGAAGTTCACAACTCCAGGCGTCTCCAGACCAAAGCCCTGCACTGGTTTAAACTCATATGAGGAAAGAAATTCAATGGTCAAAGAGGGGCGTACCGTGTTCCTCCAGCCAAGTACTTGCTCCCAACCGATGTTGGCAAAGTATTCATACACTTGGTCCATGACTCCAAGTGTGTTCAGCGTGCTGTCATGAAGAACATACAGGGGCAGATGCTTCTTCTTGTTCAATCTCTCGACAATTCCTTGTCTCGAGCTGCTTGGATCCTCCTTCTCCTCCTTCACCGAGCGGCGGGGGAGGGTTCTGATTGGCACCCTGTCTTTTGTTCCCTTTTTCACCTTTGCGGGCACATAGGTTTGAACTGGAGCTGGGATAATTTGAATTTTCGGTTCCACTTCCTCGCTGTGCACCGACTTCTCTTCCTCTTCCTCGTGGGACTGCTCCACATCTAGCTTTCTCTTAGTGGGGGGGTTTCTCTTGTTTCTTTGACTCCTTGCTGACTGGCTTCTTTGCTTCCTTGCTAGTTGACTTGGTTCCCTTTTGCTTGTTCTTAGCCTTCTTGGGCACATCGGGACCCTTACTTTGGCTTGGTTCCCTTTGTGCCTCTTTCGCGACCTCTTGTGGTTTTGCCTTCTTCGACTTCTTCTTCTTTGTGGGTGGATCTGGTTGTGCCTGTTTCGACTGCTCAGACTGGCTGTGGGCATTCTCAGATGTAGATCCCTCTGAAGCCGCTTTATCTTCTTCTAACGATTCTTCTTTCTCTTCCTCCGGTTCTGGTTCCTTCTCCTTCTCCTCTTGCTGATTTTGCTCTAGTTTCTCCTCCTCCTTGTTTTCTTCTTCCAAGCTCTCACCTTCAGATTCATCAATGTATTCTTCTTCGTCACCGCTACCCATTTGCTTTTCTTCCTCCACCTCTTCTTCTTTTTCTGGTCCACCATCACCTTCCCCGTCCTTCTCTAGCTCTTTCTCCGGCTCAGACTCGTTTAATTCTTCATTGGGTTGGGGTGTCGGTGGCTTCTCCGGAGTTGGTGGTTTTTCAGGTGTTGGTGTTGGGTCAGGGCTTTGCCCAGCTTGTGGTGGGCTTTGGGGTTTGCCCTTATCAGCTTTCACTTTCTTCTTCTTCGACGCACCGCCCTTAGCCTTCGGCGGTGCTCGCTTCTTTTTCTCTGCTTGCGGCGGCGGGAGCGGTGGTTGTTGTGGTGGGATGGTCTGGATCGGTGAAGGGTTTAGAACGGGTTCGGAGCTTTGTTTCGGCTCCTCGGGCTGGGTTGACTGGGTGGTCTGCGTTGTTTCCTGTGACGAGTCGCCGGCGTTGCGGGCACTGCGCCTTGTGCCTCGCTTGGCGGTTTCTCCAGTTTTCTTTGTAGTCACCATTTTTCTTGACAAGGGTTTGGGAAATTTGTGAGGTAGGGTTTTCTTTGCTTGATCTGTGAGAAATCGAGAGAGTGGGAGGGGGTATTTGAATGCTTCAGGAGACGTGAGGTGTTGTGAGGGTGGTGGGTTTGTGCAGCGAGATCCTGGCCGAGAATATAGGAGAAACGGTTGTGCCTAATTTTGAGAAAATTGGGAAAATTTGAATTGGAGAAGAAGATATGTTTGAAATTCAAAATGATTATCTGTATATATCATATCCCATTCACTCCCCTTGTTTTCGGTATCCATTCTCAATAATCATCACATTGCATGGGAAAAACCAACCATTTCTGCAGCTGCTTTTTCATGTCAAATCAGTCAAATCAGCTACAGTACCCACCCACACACTTAAACCTTGCTGCGCCCTGCATGTTACTTTGCCCACAGTGATGTGTTTCCAGTCTTTGCCTTCCTATAGCGTTAACTCACAAACAAAATACAAATAACAAACTTAATTGAAATTAAAGCAATTAAGCAAACTGGGTTGCCTCCCGTCCAGCGCCTTTGTTTAAGGTCTTTGGCTCGACCTTGTTGTGCCTTCAGTAGTACTCAGGAGTGCTCAAAACTTGGGTTTCTGCCCAAGTTTCCTTCTCTTGGTCAAAATATGGTTTCATCCTTTGACCATTAACTCGAAACTCGCACCCATCTTTTGGATTTACCAGGTCAATTGCTCCACTTGGGTGTTGATGTTGCACCAGATAGGGGCCCATCCATTTTGACTTCAATTTGCCCGCATGCAATTTAAGTTTTGAGTTAAACACGAGTACCTTTTGCCCACAGAGCAACTGTTTGCCTCTTGCGAGTGCATCGTGGTATCTCTTGGTCTTTTCCTTATACATCACAGCATTATCATAGGCCTCGGACCTCAACTCTTCCAATTCTTGGATCTGCAGCTTCCTCTCAACTCTGGCGCATTCAGCATTGAAATTTAACCTCTTGATTGCCCAAAATGCTCTATGCTCCATTCCCACAGGTAAATTGCAATACTTTCCAAAAACCAGCCTATAAGGAGACATCCCAATAGGTGTCTTGTAGGCTGTGCGATATGCCCACAAAGCATCTTCCAAGTGATTGCTCCAGTCTTTGCGCCTTGGTCCAACAACTTTCTCCAAAATATTTTTGATCTCCCTGTTTGAGACTTCTGCTTGTCCATTTGCCTGGGGGTGATATGCGGTAGTAACCTTGTGTGTGACCCCATATCTTGCCATCATCTTCTTTATGACTGAGTTGCAGAAATGAGTCCCTTGATCACTGATCAGGACTTTGGGCATTCCGAAGCGACAGAACACATTTGCCCTCAGGAACTTCACCACTGTATTTGCATCATTCGTTGGAGTGGCTTTTGCCTCCACCCACTTGGATACGTAATCTACAGCCAGGATAATGTAGAGATTATTACCTGACTTGGGGAATGGTCCCATGAAATATATGCCCCATATGTCGAAGACTTCCACGGGCATGATAGGTGTTTGTGGCATGGCCTCTCGAATGGAAATATTCCCAGTCATCTGGCAATTTTTGCACTTCTTCACAAATATATAAGCATCCCTGAATAATGTAGGCCAGTAAAATCCTCCATCTAGTACTTTCCTTGCTGTCCTTCGTGGGCCAAAATGACCTCCACATACGTTGTCATGGCAGAACTTCAAGATGTCTATGACTTCCTCATCACTGACGCACCTCCTTATGACTTGATCGACTCCAATTTTCCAAAGAGTTGGTGCTTCCCAGAGATAGAGTCTGCATTCACGCTTCATCTTATTTCTTTGATAGTCACTCAAACCAATTGGAAACTGCCTTGCGACCAGATAGTTCACTATGTCGGCAAACCATGGCTCCCTTGCTGTTTTGCCCACAACCTCATACAAATGCTCATCTGGAAAATTCTCAGTGATTTCCTCTTTGCCCTCAACCATCAGACGGCTGAGATGGTCTGCAACCAGATTTTCTGCACCAGTTTTGTCCTTGATCTGCACATCGAACTCTTGCAAGAGCAATATCCATCTTATGAGTCTCGGCTTTGACTCCTTCTTAGACAGCAGGTACTTCAGGGCTGCATGATCCGTGTAAACAATCACTTGTGCCCCCAGCAGGTAGGAACGAAACTTCTCAAAAGCGAACACTACTGCTAACAGCTCCTTCTCCGTGGTGGTATAATTGCGTTGCGCGGCATTTAATGTCTTGGAGGCATAATAGATAACATAGCTCTCTTGCCTCTTTTCTGGCCTAAAATTGCTCCTACGGCAAATCCGCTGGCATCACACATCACCTCAAATGGCATTCCCCAATCCGAAGGTTGGATAATTGGAGAAGACACCAACATATTCTGTAATGTGTGAAAAGCTTTCTTGCAGTCATCATCAAAATCAAATTTGACCTCCAATTGTAGCAGGTTTGTGAGTGGTTGAGCAATCTTTGCGAAGTCCTTAATGAATCGACGATAGAAACCCGCATGGCCTAGAAATGCCCGAATCTGCTTAACATTGATGGGATAGGGAAATTTGGCAATGATCTCCACTTTTGCCCTGTCCACCTCGATTCCTCACTCGGATACTACATGTCCCAGCACTATTCCTTCTCTCACCATGAAGTGACACTTCTCATAATTCAACACCAAGTCTTTTTCCACACAGCGGCTCAGTACTTTGCTCAAATGATCAAGGCATTGATCAAAGCTATCTCCATAAACCGTGAAGTTGTCCATAAAGATCTCAATACAAGTCTCAAGCATATCCAAAAATATACTCATCATGCACCGTTGAAATGTGCCTGGAGCGTTGTAAAGACCAAAAGGCATCCTTCTGTAGGCAAATGTGGCAAAGGGGCAAGTGAATGTCGTTTTGCCTTGATCGGCTTGGGCCACCACAATCTGCATATATCCAGAATACCCATCCAGAAAACAGAAGTATGATTTTCCTGCAAGCCTCTCCAACATTTGGTCGATGAAGGGCAAAGGAAAATGATCATTCTTTGTGACTGCATTCAACTTGCGGTAGTCAATGCAAACTCTCCATCCTGTCTGCAGTCTCATCTGAATAAGTTTCTTGTTTTCATTCTCTACAACCTGGATTCCAGACTTTTTGGGCACAACGTGAATAGGACTCACCCACTCACTGTCGGGCACAGGGAAGATAATGCCCATATCGAGCAGCTTTAGAATTTCCTTTAACACAGCTTCCTTCATCAAGGGGTTCAGCTTCCTTTGGGGATCTTGCACTGGTTTTGCCCCTTCTTCCAACTGGATCCGATGCATGCAAATGGTGGAACTTATGCCTTTGATGTCGGCCAAAGTCCATCCAATTGCTTCCTTGTGCGTCTTTAATAGTGCTATCAACTTGACTTCCTGCTTCATGGTTAAAGATGAATTGATTATAACTGGCAAACTCTCTCCTTCACCCAAATAGGCATATTTGAGGTGATCGGGCAACTCCTTCAACTCCAACTTTGGTGGCTTGATGATGGATCGCACCAGTTTATCACCCTGCCTTGTTGTGGGCAAAGGCAGGCGTTGATCCATTGAAAAACTGGCTTCGATGTGATATAATTGCAGAATTACCTCTTTGATTTGTTTATCTCGTTCCTCTTCAGTATCCTAATCAATTTTACTGTATTGAAGTACCCAATCAAGTGGATCTTTTTCCAGCAGCCTTGACAATTCTTCTTGGATCATAGGCTCAAGGACGTCGATCACATGTACACCCTCAGTGTCATTGGGGTACTTCATTGCCTCCATGATGTTGAAGGTAACTCTATCTCCATCGAACTCGCACGTCAATGTGCCCTTATCGACATCAATCTTCGTATGTGCCGTCTTC
This sequence comes from Perilla frutescens, assembly GCA_026008535.1. NCBI lineage: Eukaryota > Viridiplantae > Streptophyta > Magnoliopsida > Lamiales > Lamiaceae > Perilla > Perilla frutescens. The sequence goes on along the minus strand of BRKX01000017.1, from coordinate 29,629,673 downwards.
ATGAATGGTCTGACCAAAAGTATACATGCAGCCCTTGGATTGGTTTTGCCCATATCCAGCACATAGAAGTCTGCTGGGAAAATCAGACTCTCCACTTTGATTAGGACATCTTCAAGCACTCCCTCGGGGTAGACACTGGAACGATCAGCCAATTGAATAATTGTTCTTGTATCCTTGAGCAGTCCTAAGGTCAGCTCTTCAAAAATGCTTAGGGGCATAACATTGATCGATGCTCCTAAGTCCAGCATAGCTCTCTCAACTCGAAGTCCTCCAATTTCACAGGGAATAAAGAACATCCCTGGGTCTCCACACTTTTCAGGCAGCTTCTTCTGCAATAATGCTGACACATTTTCATTCACAACCACTTGTGCCTCCTCCGTGAATCTCACCTTCTTTGTACACAAGTCCTTCAGGAAACGGGCATATCGAGGTACCTGCCTGATTGCGTCTAGTAGTGGAACATTGATTTCCACTTTTTTGAAGATGTGCATTAGCTACCTATCCTCTTCTTCTTTCTTGTTTCGCTTCATCCTTCCTGGAAATGGTAAAGGCACCTCGATCTCTTTTGGAATATTACTCTTTAGGATGGGTTTGGGTACAACTGCTTCTGGTTCGTCATTTGCCCTCAACTCCGGTTCATCCTTTGTGGGCTCATTGTTGCTGTGGGCATCATCCTCTGCAGTCTCTGGATATGGTGCAGGCAGTTGCCTTCCACTCTTCAGTGTTATTGCATTTACCCCGGCCTTCTTTGGTGGTTCTGTCTGTGAGGGCAGAACTCCTTTAGCTTTCTCCATCCTTGCGATTGCATCACTAATTTGGGATATTTGTCCTCCTAAATAGCTCAGTCCATTCCTTGTCTCCTGCTCGAAAGCTTCTGATTTCTTTTGTACCTCCACCGTTTCATTCACAATCTTGTGAACCATGTCTGATAAAGACGGTCCTGCTGTGGGCGCAGGGTAGTACGGTGTTGTATGCCTCTGACTGTAGTTGGGGGCGAATTGATTGTGCCTTCTTCTGTGCCCTTCATCTATAGCGTTGACCATTTCTTCCTTCTCCTTCAATTGTGGACACTGGTCAGAGTGGTGCCCCATTAATTCACATACCCCACAAATTCACAGGGTGTTAGCGGAAAACATGGTGATCATCTTCTCCATCTTATTGCAGAGTTGTTCGATTCGGTCATCAGTTGCAGGCACAGAGATGGTTTTACCCGTAGCGGCAACACTTGTTCTTTCATATGAATCATCTTTGTTTTCCTCGGCCATTTCTCCAATAAGTATTAGAACCTCAGCAGCCCTCTTGTTCAGGATAGATCCTCTGTATGCTGCATTCAGTAGGGCTCGGTCATCGCTTCTCAACCCCGAGACAAAGTAGTTCACTAGGTCATGATCTGGAATCTGGTGATGTGGGCATTTCGAGAGCAATTGCTTGAAACGCTCCCAGTAGTCGTAAAAGCTCTCGTGGGGACCATCCTTTGCGGTTGAGATCTTCTTTCTCATACTCTGCACTCTTGATGTGGGGAAGTACTTCTCTAGAAACTTTTGCTGGAGTTGACTCCAGTTGGTTACACTCCTAGCGGGAATAGTGTATAACCACTCTCGAGCTCCGTCCTGCAAGGTGAAAGGAAAAGAAACCAGGCGAATGTATTCACTTGTCCCATTAGCTCGTGTGCGTTGCGTCTCACATGCCATCTCAAAATCTTGTAGATGTCGTTGCGGATCCTCCCCTGGATGGTCATGGAATTTGGGTAAAATCGAGATGAAGTTTGCCCTCAGCTCCCAGTTACCAGTAGTTGTGGGCAAAACGATGCCCGTGGGACGCATGTTCATGGTTTGAGGGAAACTCAGCTGCCTCAAAATAAGGGTGTGTAGTGGTGGTCTTTGTTGTTGTTCTTCTTCGTGGTTTGATATCTGATCGTCCTCCATCTCTTCATCGAAATAGAGTGAATTGATGTTGCTTTTCTCACTTTCTCCGCTCGAGGTCAAATTGTCACTGGATCCTTTAGTGTGATTCTCTTCCTCCAGCCTTTTCAAAAATGCCCTAGCTTGTGCTCTTCTTGCCCTCGCTGACCTCTCTATCTCCGGATCGTAGAGTAAATCTCCTGCGCGGTTAGAACGAAGCATATACTAAGGTAAAACAGTAAATAGACAGAAAAGTGCGCTTACACTCCCCGGCAACGGCGCCAATTTTGGCACACCCGTCATTTAGGTGTGCAAAATACACTTGCGGGCAAATGGTCCACAAATGCTTAATCTGCCCTCAACGGCTAGTATAGCTAGTGAAGACGGATGTCGATCCCACGAGGAGTGTTTTAACCTTCTGTCCTTTCTTAGTTTCAGTTTGGGTCTTCAGTGTCACTCTAAAAACCTTGCTAATAAATTTAAACTAACTAAATGCTAAAAAGGAAATCACAAAAGAAAATATCAGTAATAAAAGTGTTCAAGTCAAAGCATCAAGTCATTTGGTAGGTATGCGCAATCCCGGGCAAAACACATGTAATTACCACTACTACCCGTTGTGCCCACACTAGCAGAAAGGTCAAAAACCGAATCCCTATGGCCAAATATGGATAATTATCACTTTGAGGGTTAACCGGTTATAGGAAATGGATACGATCGGTCACTCCCCAATCACTTCTTACATTATATCATCTAGATGATACGATCGGCACCTAGGGACCTAACTATACAGGAACCTAAGGAGAGAATCACACAAAGGTTTTGCAAGCATAGCAGCTTTGAGGGCAAAAGCGACCCGATTCTAGTAGGTTTGACACGGTCTTGTGCTTGCATATACTACTCAATCCAAACTACCAAGGCTGTCACCCCCGGACTTGTTACTATGCGGGTATCGAGGCATGGGTCACCTATACACTCCCACGTAACTAACACTAGTACCAGTTAATTAGAAATGCGCGCTTTCATCTCCAACCACCCTTTACCTATGTCTAAGTGAAAAACAAGTTAAGATTGTGAACCCTTAAGGCTTTAAAGTCCGATTACCTCATGCACATATTCTACCCTTAGACCATTACTTTGACTTGAACAGTGGATACTTAGCCACTAAACATAGAAACGAAAGTAAAAGAAATGATAAAAGACATCTTACTTGGAAAGGAAATACGTAGATTAACTTCTGGGCCCAACCCCAGTTTTGCCAACAAAAACAACTGAACTACCTCTCCGCGGGCAAATCGCTAGCTTCAGGCAGTCAGATTATCCAGCAAATAAACTAAATATGAAAACGGGAAATTGTATCTTGAGGTGCAAAAAACGCCACCGTGCACTGCCTACTGATATGAAAACAGATAAAAGTATTTATAGCAACTGAATTAAGGCTTCACGCAGCCCATATCTCACCCACGCAGGGGTTCTTGCACTCCTCCACTTCCTCATTTTATGCTCAACGTTCTTCCTTGAATTTAGGAGGGATAGCAACAAACCCTAGCATCTCCAACGGCTTTCTGATGTCCCCACTTCTTTCCCAACGTGTGTAGACCTCCCCAAGACTCGGAACTGACCGCCACATCACCTCCACGTGCATATAGGAACTGTCCCGCGATCTTGTTACGCAATTCTCGCAACAACTTTGACTGGGTCCTCGGCAGGCAAATCAGTCCTTTGCGCCCTCAGCATAAATAGCACCTGTCTGTGCCTATTGTGGTGGTTTTGTGCCCTCAACCTCCTGCAATCAGCTTTACCCCCAAAACAAGACTAGACTCTATACTAAACACTTAAAAAGGGTGTAAAAAGATAAAGGAAAAAATACGAATTTGAGTCTTCATCAGTAAACCACACACATAAATCTACAGACTCACACCTAATGGTCTAATGATATTGGGTAAAGCACACTGGTAAACCTATAGACTCACACCTAATGGTCTAATGGTATTGGTAGTGAGATTCGAACTTGAGACAGGGGGAGGTAAACCACACTGGTAAACCTACAGACTCCTACCTAATGGTCTAATGATATTAGCGGTGGGATTCGAACTTGAGATAAGGCCTACAGATTCACACCTAATGGTCTAATGGTGTTGGTGGTGGGATTCGAACCTGAGACCTTTCACCTCAAGATAACACCACTCCACTACTAGACTATCCCCAAAGGGACTACTATATTTGATTATTAATACAATTAGGGCTCATTTGCTAGATAGGATAAGATAACATATGATACCTATGACTAGGATGTCTTTGATATATTAGCTATCAATATGATGTTTGCTTGAATGTATTAAAATATTTATAAAATATATACATATATAATCTACTGTTTGGTTGGAAGTATTAAATTTTTCATATAATTACAATTCCAAAAATACCCTCTTATATTAGGCAGGAGAGAATTTATTATTGGACATTAATTAATATGGAGTGGGGCAATTTAGTTCAAAAATTATAATAATGATCTTCTGTATTACATATCCCACCTAGGAGGTAGGATACAGAATCCTACTGAATCATGCAGATCTTTGTTAGAAATACTGGGCCCTTATTTAATAAAGGGCTTTGAGTTTTGAACCAAACAACTTATTAAGGTGTCGTAGATATCTATCACTCTCTTATCACCCCTAGCAAACGAGCCCTTAGTATTTGACGAAATATGACATAATGTTATTTGGTTCACGAATAGATATAATGGTTAATGTTATTTGGTTCACGAATAGATATAATGGTTTATTCAAATTTTTATAATAATTAATCATGTTAAATAAGATGTATTTCATTATATTATAAAATTTCCAAATACAGAATCAAACACCGAGTGAGACTGTGCGAACACCAAAAAATATAAAAAAATAATGTTGGCCGTGAAAAAATATGAATCTAGAAAATAATAATATAGATTCTTTTTACATCTATAGACACATAAGTTTATGTGTAAATGCATAAAATTACCCATTTCTCTATTAAAAAAATCTATTTTACCCAACATAAGAAAAACATTCAATAAATGCCCACTTTGTCGAAAATGCCCACAAAAGGTGTTTACATGTGAGTGTCTTACACAAATGTATTTGAATTGCACAAACAAACATGTGATTGTACTAGTAATGTGACATGTTTTTTGCCCCTTGCATAAAAGTTCGCATAATTAAAGCAAGAGTGATGTTACAGCTGACAAATCATGAGAAAGTGAAATCAATTTAAATTCTGATCGGAATTTCAAATAATACAATCGTGATCTGGAATTTTTAGATTAGGAGTCTATCGGGGTCCAGAAGACCAATATTGAATAGGTATAATATTTTTCTTAAATGTCTTTTAGGGTCATGTTCTTAGATTTATTCATGTATATAGGTTGTTAGCCCATAAATAGATTTAAGCGAACAAACTTGATGATTATTTTTTATATACATTTTCTCATTATTCTATTAACTATTTAACTATAATTCAATATATATATATATATATATATATATATAATAACACACTTCAGCATCTCACATTTTCCCTCTCATTTTCAAGGGTAATTTTGCCAGTTACTAATATATTGATTTAATAAACTTTTTAATGCTATCATTCAATTTAATATAATTAAATTATATTCTATATTTAGTGTTTCTATAATTAAATTAATTTTCATTATAATTACTAAAATAATTTATACATAGATTGCGAATCATTCTCGCCTTCTCTTCAATTCAAATGGTTGACTTTTCAATCCAAATTTGACATATAGATTGATATTAATAGATTGGAAAAGGTTAATAATTGATAGTTTATACGTGACTAATTTCTATAAAAATAGATTGCAACTACTACTACCTACTACTACTACCACCACTACTATTACTCTTACTTAAAAAATCGATATACTGTGAATATTATAGATTGGAATATATATATCAATTTGTTACCATAAAATTATCAGTAACTATACATTATTTAATTTATTTCAATTTGTTAATGCATTTTTAAACTTTACTAGTAATCTCATCAATTTAATTATATAGTCTCTCTCTATATATATATGTATATAATAACAAAATTTTAAATTAAAATTTGTTTGCCCATTTGATATGAATAATAATTATGTTAATTGTCAATTATCATTAATGAATCCACAAATAATGTGTCAATTAGTTGGCACTTTTATTATCGTGATTAAAATCACAAATTAATAGCACTCAATTCACCATCCCAGTTTAACTAAAATCTTTACGACACTGATTATAATTGAACTTCCTAATTTTCTTCTTGTATATCACATATAAATACATCTATAAAAATTGTGTGGAAAAGTATATGAATGTGATTGTTCAAGGTTATGGTCTCCTTCCCTCTTGCTCCTCTGCATCATCGATCTTGATGATTTGGCTTGTGAATGTTTGCAGTCATCTACTATTAGTGCTCACTTGCTTGGTCTATGAGGGAGAACTTTGAAAATTCGGAAGCTAGAAAGCTATGGAAAAAAAAATGGAACTTTAATGTATAGTAAATGAAACTTTAATCTATAGTGATGTTTGATGAAGTAATATATTGTTTTGTACGTTTTTATAGGGATGTATTTTGGTTGCACCAGTTTTTATTTACATTGTTGCAAGATAATTTTGTTGTATAATGTTTTTTGCTATGATAATGTAGTAAATTTTTATATTGTTTTATAAAATAATTTAAAACATCTCAAACATGCCCATCAGCTCATGTAGTTATTCATTGTCTTTTAGTATTGTTGTCATATTCTTTTTAAGAAAAAGTTATTCAATATTCCAAGATTTACATGGTTTGTTAGATGTATATACAACGCAAATATAAAACAGTATGGGGTTCTAAAGTTATTGCTCAAGATATTTTTGGAATTATACAATCCGATACTTGCCACAAATTAGTGTTAAAATATATATATATATATATATATATATATATATATATATATGTTATTTTCAAGTGTTAATTCGACAATGACAACTTTCAACGAATTTTTGACAAAAATAGACGTTTATGAGAGAAGATGATATGGTGAAAAGTTTGTAGAAGAAGAATAAACAAATTTATGAACATGATGAGATTGCTTATGAAAAAAAGTATAAAAAAGTTTAGGATTTTTTCTTATATATATGTTGGAGTTGTAATTATACTACACATCCATTATCTACAGTTTACAGAATTGTTATCAATTATTTCTTTCAATCTAATATCGATATAGGTTGAGAAATGTAGGAAACATACATGTCAAACTAAATTAAAAAGAATTTTATATGAGATTGTCTTAAGGAACAAATTAAAATTCATAAGACGAGCTTAAATTCAAATCTACATACAATCAAATATGAATAAAAGTACAAATTATATACCAATGAATATGAGTTTGGATCCAAATCTTATGATTTTCAACCCATAAGAGAATCTTACATGACTTTAATATTTCCAATTAAAAATAAATATAAAAATCTTAACAATATATTAGTTAAAAATTATAAATATAAAATAATTTTCGTGCATCGCACGTGGGCAAAAGCTAGTTATTTTTAATATATCACTTCCGTGCATCGTATGGGGTGTAATATTAGTGTGTTAGTGTGTGTGTGTGATGACTCCAAAATATATGTCATGAAGTCCATTTCAATCAAAATTCTCGGAATTAAAATAATAAGTTTAATCACTAGAGCGATTTTGTCTTTCACGGTTATAATTTGAACTATTTTCTGATCTGATTTTATATTGCAAAGTTAAAAAGGGGAAAAAAAAAGATTCATATATCATATGTTATATATCCATTAGAATTTTTATATTTAAAACGTGCAACGCGGGACATAATAGTTGATTAGAAAAAAATAAGATCCAAAATTACATAAACCATAATGTTATATATTCATGAGAATTTTTATGCTGTTAAAAACGCTACATAAATTATCGTTTCAAAATTTACAATAACATGTACTCGTGGAAATGGCTACAGCCTACAGGAGTCTAGGCACATAAGATAAACATAACTTGGTGGTAGTGCATAATATGTTGGACACAATATTGTGCTGAAAAGACAACTTAAAAATCGAGCATAATTACATTCAATTAAACTTCTTGTATTTTTCATCTCATTTCATAATTAATAAAATCTAAATTGCTTTGAAAGATAATTACGTATTAACTATTTTAATTATGTGTTTGGTTATTAAGATAAATATATTAAGATTGTTTCACACATGTGTTTGGTACATTATTTTATTTAGTAGACTAAGTTATGGAATGAGTAAATTAGTTAAGGCAATGTTTGGTAGCCTAGATAAAGACATATATACTAAGATTGTTATGCCAGAAACTGTATCCGAGGGGGGGCGTCGGATACATTATCCAGCCGAATCAGTAATTACACCCCGGGCCTCGCGTTAAGACCGGGCCTCGCGTGAACGAATAATGACTACCAAACACATGTTTCTTGCTAGATACCTATACTAATATGTCTTTATCCAGGCTACCAAACATTGCCTTAATAAATAACGCTTTACACACTAATAAATAAAATTATATATATGCCAATTTGTATGTATATATCTAACATCCTCAAACTTAATACTCCCCCGTCTCAATCATATAGTCTCTATTACTATTTTGAGGTGTCTCAATTATATAGTCTCATAATTATAAATGGTATTAATTTTCATAATAATGTACAAATGTACCCTTATTAGTTTTTGGAAATTAAAATAGATACAACAAATGCAATCACTTATAATAGACTTGAATAGCGATACGTCGTCTCTAATTACAACATGTCATCTCTAATGACATTTTTGTGACGACATTGTGGTCACTTAAAGATCATTTTAAGTGACAATAATATCATCACAAAAATATTATTACAGATGACATGTGGTAATTATAAACAACATGCCATTATTTAATTAAGTATATTATAAGTGACAACATTTATCATCTGTAATACTATTGTGTCTAAAAATCATTTTGCTGTAGTAATTTTTTGAGTGAATAGTCATTGAAGTTCTTTAAATACACTGATGGAAATCTAATTGTTGAAATACGAAATGTAATTCAAGGTTGGAATTAGGGTTATAAATGAACATAACCGTTCACGAGCTATTCGAAGTTCGGCTCGAAAAAAGCTCGTTCGAAGTTCGTTTGTTTTCTAAACGAGTCGAGCTCGAGCCTCGAATCGAGTTCGATAAAATTATCGAGCCGAACTCGAACAGAGTAGTATTCGACTTGACCAGCTCGCGGACATGTTCGAGTTCGAGCTTAATCGAACATGTTCGTGAATATTATAAATATTTCAAATGGGTAAATAAAATAAGCTTTTTTTTCAAGTTCGAGCTCGAATATGTAAATTAAACGAGCTTTTTTTCGAGCATTCGAGCTCAGACTCGTTTAGTAAATTTTCAAGCATTTCACGAACCGAACTTGAATCAAATTCGAACATGACAAATGTTTATCGAATCGAGCTTGAACAAGAGTAAAAAAGCTCGAATCGAGCTCAAACCGAGCTTGAACTTGAATATTCCTCGAACATCAGGGTGTTCAGCTCAATTCGGTTCGTTTACAGTCCTAGTTAGAATAGAGAGGATCTCATCTGAGGAGATGGGGCCGAATTTTTTTTTATTAATTAATGTTGGACTCCAAATTAAATTGCATGCTTCAAATTTTCCATATATTTTGTATTTTACTTCGTTTTTCACTATCAAATTTGTTTGTTGTTTTAACAATAGTTATATAAAAATAAAAATTCATATAACATTATCAACTTTGGTCAACATTTATTTACAAAAAAATGAATTAAAAAATTATAAATTCAAATTAGTTATGAAATAATCAACCACAATAATTCATAATTGATTAAACACTGAAATTTTAAATTCTAAAAAATAATTATAAAATCCTAATTTGGTAGAAAAAAATTATAATTAAAAATTTAAAATTAAATCAAAGCATAAGAAATTGAAAGTGAAAAAATAAAATAAAATAAAAACTTATAATTTAATTGTGAAACACAAAAGGAGTAACATGAAATCTAATGGGGAAATTGCGTAAGCACACGATTTCCAATCATATTCAATTCGAAAATTTCGGTAAAAATAAAATCAAATTCGGTAGCAGTTGATGCAATTGTAAATTTATAGATATATAGATAATATATAGGACTACACAATTTATTTATTCTTTTTAAAAAGGCCATATAATATGTTGATAAATAACTACCATACATGTTTAAATAAACTAAGTCTTGTAGCTATAGAGACAGCTAGGGATTGATATAAAGAAATTAACTAATTAGATCAACCAAGCATCCACCTCAGATTAATTCTCCTATTCATTTTTCTAACATGTTATATTACAATACCTAGCTAACATCATTTATATAAAAGCACATCTGCAAAAGTAACATTTATAATAATTAATGAATATAGTCTTCAGTTTACATCATTAACTTAATATATCATCCAACAATTAACAGAATATATACATATGTATTTATGCATGTATATAGCCAATAGCTAGATTGCTTGTTGGTAGGGAGACTCACAAAAAAAATCAATAATCTTCATATTTTCAGAGCTAGATTTCAACACAACAAATGATATTGTATGGAACATGGAGAGAGAATTTTCGCCAGCTTAATTAATGGTTAGTATGCTAATGGAACAGTTAGTATACCACAGTGCTTCCTGATATATATATATATATATATGTGTGTGTGTGTGTGTGTGTGTGTGTGTGTGTGTGTGTGAACACAGTTTAATTTAATACACATTGAACTCATTATCTTTCAACAATGAAGGGAGTCTTTATGATTCCACACATTATAATAATTTGAGTGGTGCAGCATGCTAGCCTAGCTATATAACGGATTCCAATTAGTTATAATGGGTTTATAATAGTTAATTAGTTTTAATATTAATCGGGTCGGGCCATAATCATATTTATTTGAACCAATAATTTCTTATAGCTAGTTTGATGCATTTTTGCTTGCAATATTGTAATTCATAACCTCAATATTTAGTTGGAATTAATCAGCCGAATGGAAACCTAATCTTTCAATCCATAGTAACAATATTGCTTAATAATTAGTTCATCTAATTATATATATATCGTTGCTAATATAATTACACACATGAGTATCTCTCAAAAAAAATATAAAAAAAATACAGACGAGTAGTAATATAATGCTCCATATCGAGAGAGCACCACTGAAATTGTAATAGTAGTAGTAGTCAACAAATCTTACCTATAATCCACCAAATTGGCTAAAGTCGAGTAGAAATTAAAAGAAAACTTCCAAATCAAGTTGCATGAATTAGTCCAAAATGAAATCAAGTTGCGTTGCAAAGAACTGCACCACTTATTATTGCAGTAACATTCCACATGATGTGATACCAAATAATCGCAAAAGTCTCTACAAAGATAAACAACTTATCAACCGTTCAAACCACTCACACAGACACAGTTCATATTAATAAAAATTAATCAATCCATCTTTCTACACAGCATGACAATGGAAAATTATAAATCATGCACACATATATATATATATATATAGTCATTCTTGATACAATTAAGAGGCACATTTTATAATATGATCAAGCATGAACAAAATTTAATTAAACTAATTAATCAGCACCAATAGATCTAGAAAAAGAAAATGAAGGAGCTAATTATTAATTGTTTTCCTTGTGTAAGGATCATATCGGAGAATATTGTTCATTAGAGTCGAAATTAATTAACCTACTGAGAGAAGCCATTAATTTACAAGGAACACAAAGTTAAAAGGACTAAAGAATTCTGACCTTGCAGCTTACAACAGCTTCCACAGAGGCTATATATATATATATATATATCCGATCAGTAAGACGGAGGAGGAAGGCGAGGCGGAGCCCAAAACACATCATGCGCCATCTGCCCATTGGGAATCATATTCGCCGTCACACTGTACAAACCCACCGACGTTGCCGGTGGATCACCTGATGCACCACCCATCGCTATGGTGTCTACTCCCGATGCCGCCTGCAATTGCATTCCTTCACCGCCATCTTCCAGCGGCAGCCGCTCATACGTGGCGTTTGTAAATGTCGCCGCAATAACCATTACCGGCCCCGACGCCACCAATGTGCCTACCACCGGGCCGCCAACTACCTGGCCCTGGCTTCCGGCCAAGTACACAGTCAATCCGGTGGCTCCTGGCGGCGACGGCGATGGCAGGAAGGCCCCCGATAGAGATAATATCTCGAATCTCCCGTTGAGTGTGAGAACGCCGCCGGGCGCACCTGGCTGGCGCAGCGTCACGTTGGTGACGATTCCGCTGCCGCTGAGAACCGAGAGGCCGAAGTGGCGGCGGTGCGCGAAGGCGGCGATGGTCTCCAAAACGTCGCTGCCGCTGCTGATTTCGAGGACGTGGCTGCGGAGGGCGTTAGCGCTTTCTTTGGTGATGACAATGGGGGCCTTGGGCCTGTTCTTAGATCCCCGCGGTCGGCCGCGAGGGCGGCGGCCGGAGGCGGAAGTCGGCTCGGAGATCTCGATGTCTCCGGCGGGGTTTTGGCCGTCTTCGGCGCCGTCTAGGTTATCACCGTCGTTAGGGTTGCTTCCGCTGCTATTGGATGTGTTGAGAGTCGCACCATTGTCGTGATCTTCACCTGAGTTTCTAAGCTGAAGAGATGGAGACGACATCGGGTTCATCGCCATGTTTCCTGCCCACCATCTGTTGGCCATATTTATATGTGTGTATTGCTCCTTCTTCTTCAAGAAATTAAAATCTCAATCTTGCGAACAACTTTCTCTCTCTAGATTTTTGTTGAATTTTGGAATTCACCCACCCCACCAATTGCCGGATTTCTTGATTCGTTGGCCGATGCTGCAATTCTATCTAGCTAGTTGACGAAGGAGATCTATGTAGATGAAGATAAAATCCAAATTCCTATCTCTAGCTTTCTTGGACACCCCCTATCTCTCTCTCTCTCTCTCTCTCTCTCTCTCTCTCTATCTATCTCTCTATATTTATAGATAGATATAAATAATCCTGTCTCAATTAAGTAGATAAGTAATAGAGATCTAAATATAAAAGGAGTAGAACTTGTACCAAATATTGGAAACCCTTTTGAGGAAGGAAATTAAACCCTTTAAAGTCAAAGAAGCCAATTAAATCAAATCCAGCCTTATTTATTTGACCTGCACCTGCTACTGCTAAAATAACACACGCACACGCACACGCACACGCACACGCCCTCGCCCTCGCCCTTTCATATTACAAACAAGATTTGAATTTTTAGTCGAAACAGAAAGGTGTAAAGAATTGGAAGAGAGAGAGAGAGAGAGTCTGAACGGACTAGGGTTGCGGTCAGTTAATTTCTCCTCAACTATTCATGGATCTCTGTCTTTCTCTCTCTAGAATTTAGAATTTGGAAAATGAGACAGTAGTGGATGAATGATGGTTTATTTGCAGGAAGTAGTTAAAAAGTAAGTGTGGTAGAGAATACGTGTCTGGTTTTTGGCAGATGAGGAATTACAGCAAACCTAACTTCCCCCTCTCTCCCACTCTCCCTCCTTCGAAAGCATAAAGGGCTCAGAATCTGTGAAACCAGCTACGGCTTATCATCTTGGGCGTTGGGCCTGCTGCGGCTGCACGCCAATTTCCTTTTTCAAATTCTACATTTTCTTTCCTTTTTCTCTTTTCATAATATTAACCACAACCTCTTGCTCGTCCTTCCACTTTCGTGTTCCTCCATTAAACTCCTCAAATTTTCCCTACTGTTTCCACTTTAAACTTAGATAAATGTATAGGGAAAACATCCGGATACAACTCTAAACTATTTTATTATTTCTTAATAGACATTTAATCTATTGTCAAGTCCAATTAGTCTTTATTGTAAAGTTCAACTTGTTTTATTAAATTGAACCATCAGGTTGTCCAAAAGTCACATTGACTTCAATTTCAAATAGTGTAAAATCATTGACTTCAAAAATGGTAAATGAATTTTGAGATTGGACGCTGAATTGATATGATGGAATCTCAACTCAAATTCCGTTAAAATTCGCGTACAATATATATAGGTATTTTCAGTTTGTACTATACTTCTTAACCACCTCTTACTGAAAAGCTCTTTCCTCAGTTGGACACTACTGAAGAATTGAAAAATTAATGCTTGTTAGTAAAATGACTAATGAAAGTCAATTTTGAAAGTTTGATTATTTAATTGGGCTTGGCAAGTGTTCACTTGAAACTAGTAAAAAATAGGTTAAGAGTTGTACATGAACCTTTTCCCAAAATTATATATTGGTGGTATTAATTGAAGTTGAAGTATATATGAAAAAGGAAGAAGAGAGAAAAATCTGAATGGGTATGAGTGTTGGGGGCCGGGGTGGGGCAAGGTGCGCACGAGACAAGGTTGGGCGTCGCTGTCGAATGGGTATCAAATGCCCTCAATGTTTTGTCACCCAACTAGACTGCGACACCAGATTTTCTATTTCAATCACATTTCTTTTTTATATTTCAGTACTCCATGTCGAGCCTCTAAACCAGAACTTCAAAATCGACTTTTATAGAGATAAATAAATATATTTCAAAAATACTCTAATTATTCAACTAAAGAGAATAATTATCTTAGCCAACAACATAACTAATTCAGAGCAGTTATATATTAACAATACAATACCGAGGTATCAGATATTAAACCAATATCCATATACCATAATAATTCATAAGTCCAAAATAATATGTCTAACAAGGTCACAATATTTTATTAGTCCAAAAGAGGAAAATGTTTCTTACTTTCAACACGAAACGTATTGCAGTTTCAGAGTTAAAAATATTTATTAAGTTTCTGTAATTTAATTGATCAACCATTTATCGATGAGTTCTAGAGTATTGAAAATAAAAATTGCAAATATGCGGAGATAACTTTTTTTCTCCCTTCCCTTCTCGATATTCTCTATTTCTTCTCGTCCGTTTAAGTCATCTTTCACCGACTTTTTTTTAACCTTTTCTTCTTCTTTTTGTATTTCATTTTGGCCCTCTTAATTTGGACCACAAGGTCTATTTACATTTTACATACATACTAAAATAAATAAATAAATATGTATATATATATATATATATATATATATATAATTAGGGGTCTATGCAAATACATGCTCAGTATGCCCTCAAGATAGGACCCACCTATATTGTTACTGTTATAACATGCATGTTAATTGTTTTAAAACCAAAACTTCTAATAGTAGGAACAGCCTTATTTTTCATAACAAAAAAATCATCTTACACCATATCATGCACATTCAACAAATTTAATCCAAACAAACTGCATGGAAAAAAAAATCTGAAAATGACTTGATGACCAGACATGTGAGAATTTATTACATATTACATGCATAGTTGAAATTCAAGCAAATACGTAATCAATATTGTATTTTTGTACTAAAAAAATTATATTCATGTTATGTTCTGAAATAAATCGAAAATGCTCCATCGCGCTCATAATGTTGGATCTGTCAGTTTCGTCGTGTTAGAAATTTGTTGTGAATGTTGAAAATTTTCTGATGTGTGTGGATCTCGTGTCTGAAAATGTTGAAAAGTGATCAATTTTTTTGTGGGTTGGAATATTATGGTAACATTGTGTATATCTTGAATATGCATGATATATTGATATATAAAATGAATAATATTGTAGATGTTTTGTTATAGAAAATGGGTAATTTAATTTTCCAGCCAAATCAAAATACTTAAATATCGATCATATATATCTGATATTATAAAAAAAATTATAATAATTGAATACATGCGATAGTTAAAACGACATAATGTTGAGTAAAGCTATAATAAGCAGAGCAAGTCCAACGCCCTTAATATTTACGGCGACTTTAAATAAGTCCCTTGTTTTGGGGTTCTCTTTTTGTCGCGTTGCACATCATGTCTATCTAATCACATGCATTCACCATTCATTCCCCCTTGTTTTTTTATTTATTTTTATTCTAGACAATATGTAGGGTTGGGGTGGCCACACGACAATTTTTTCAACTTTCCAATTTCTTTTTTTTCTTTCTTTATATCAAATTCAATTCTTAATCATTTCATAATGCCACACGATACTGCAATTAGGGTTAATCTCATTTCTGCACTCCACTTACATAAAAAACATATATACTTCTCAAAGTTAAGTACACTTTTAACTACCCTATCAAAGTTGGGTCTTAAAATTGATACCACGTACATATGATGTGTTGACATCTAAAAATATCATTTAAAAGAAAAACAAAAAATAAAACACTTCATTTGCTATTTACATTCAAATAATACAAAAAATTAAAGTAAATTGCAGGAAAAAAAATCATTTGAAAGTGAAAACGACTGACATGTTAGAATTTCTTAAACGTTTTTATTTAATTGACTAAAATTCAAATAAAGGTGCGTTCGATATTGTATTTAAAACTAGAGTATTTGCAAATGTATTTTTTAAATATACTTGAAATTAATTGAATTTGTCACGCAAGATCCCCCTCATGCTGATAAATTATATATTATCCCGCAAGCCCGCGTCTAACTCTCTTGATAAATGCTTAAATGTGGGTGATTGAGAGTGTTTTCATTACATTTATTCATGAATGTGTAATTATGTACTTAATTTGTTATAAAAATGAATAATTTATCTTTACACCAATGTTGTGTGTGTATTATGATGAAGGTAACTTGCAATCATTACCTTAAGACTTGAAAGTATGGATTGGATAAACCCACTCATTTATATTATGTTGCAAATAACATAGAAGTTAGAAGAGATAAATTACACTTGGAAAATATTAATTATAAATTTTAGAATTAGTTGCCCAAATCACTGAAAATAGAAACAGATTTGTAATGTTAAACTCAATATTACAGATAGTAAAAAGAGTTTGCACGAAGATAAATTTTAAATCACACACAAATGTCAGAACTAATGTTCTCGACAAATCAACAAAAATACATGAATCCTAATTTAGTCTACCACTAATGTGAATTCAAAACTTCAAATTAACCTATTAATTAATTTGATTACAAACCAACAACGATTCCAAATCCTAGATATCTTCTATCTATGTGAAATTGGTTGAACAATGAAAACACAAAAAAGGAAGAAGAAAAAGATAGAAATCTAGTTGCTAAGTTTGTGATTCCAAGTCTTGATCTTCTCACACACAGCGGTGATATGTTCTCTGCTCGAATACCTCTTCAAGTGTGCATTATGCTCCTTATAAACACTCCCCACTTGAATCGGTTGAATGCCAAGTCATCTTGTCGATCGTTGATTGTAGATAACCGTCACCACTACATTGTTCTGGAGAAAACCGTCTCCTTGGCGTGGCTGGAAGCATAACCCACGTTCTTCACCATTTTCCTATAATTCCAACAAGTCATTTTCTAAAAAAAAGGGCTAAAAAATGGGGGATAAAGTTTGACTCAATCAAACTCTATTTAAATATTAATATAACAATCATATATATCCATTTATTTGAAATATAAATTTCATGGATATATATGATTTAAGATATACAGCATAATTATAATTTATTAAAAATAATAAATCCTAAAATTTAGGAAAGGATAAGATTACGAACATCTAATGTTATAGATAATGTTATAGGGATTCAGTATGGTATCATGTTCAACATTGAACTCAATATCATACACCACATTACAATAAGAATGCAAGTTTCACAATTAAATTTATCCGAATTGTGGAGGTTTTTGGAAATAAAGTTTTATTTAAAAATATAAATTCGATCTACTTAATTGCTATATGCTTTCTCACGATTTATAACATATTTGTCTACAAATAACTAACAATAATTTATCACGATGCGACTCGAACATATACTATGTATTATTCAAATGCGATTGAGTTTATATAAAGCTTTAACTTTTAATCTTTAACAAAACACCTAATTAAAATGGACCGAATTTTAGAATATTATTGGGTTGGCCACATTAAAAAAATCATATAAAAATGAGGACACTTGCTATGCTTAGTCAAAATCAGGTAATTAATTTTTTAACCACATATATGTTATTTTCTATTTTCTTAATGTTTGCCAATTGGTACTTTCTTATTATCTTAGTAAGGACATCTAATAGTAATCATATATTTATAGTTTTTTTTCATTTATTAAAAATATAGAAAAAGAAAGCATATTTTTTTATTGATCCGATTCACTGCTAATTAATTAAGTTTATAAAAGGTACAACTTTACAACAAATAATTTTACAAGCAAACAAAATAAATTACATAAAAATGATTAATATAAATCCATTTTTTATTTGGAAAGGAGAAAATTCAAAAAGAAAAGGAAATGAGAATAAAAAAAATCATCTATATATATATCTAAAAGTAAGATAGTCGTCACAAATAGAAATACTAAATTTTCCCACTTAAATTAATTTTCTAATAATAGTGATATAATTATACATGCAATTAATTATGAAATTAAGTAAAATAAAAACTATGAATTAATTAATTGTATTACAAAAATAATGGAATATGCGATTCTATTTCTATGATACGAAAATTGCATATAGCTTCCTAAATTAACATATTAATATTTAGATTGTGAATCAATATATATAATTAAATCACTAATTCCATAAAATTCGTGTGCTAGAATCTTGATATTAATTAATAATTATATTGCAATGCTACATCATATACATATTAACCATATTTGATAAATATGCCAATATTTCTCTAAATCATTCTCTATCTAAATATAAAATTAAATAATCTTAATCTTATCTTAATATATATATATATATATATATATTTAAAAGTGATATAGTATACGAACTTATCTATATTTTTTAATTATTTATTTTCCATGTAAAACCGTCAATAATAATATATTGCAAATATATTATTATATATTTTCAGAAATACCAGATTACATGGAGAACAATTCTATAATATAAGAAGCTAATTATATTATATATATCAATATTGAATCTCTATATATAATACGAAGCTAATTAAATCCATATATAATATGCAGTTACTTATATATATATATGTATGTATATATATATTGATTGATATTGACTTGCGAATCAATGCCGAATTAAATGAAGAGTAATTAATTATTTCTATAATTACATAGATATAGATTATATTATATAAGGGAAATCTATAATTGCGTTAACCCATAAATATATATAATTTTGCCTTAGCCGTGATATCTATAATATATTATTGAAAAAAATCAAAAATAGTGTAAAAAGATAGAAGCAGTTGATTATAAATGCATCTTCATTCTTGGTATCTTCTTAAACCCATTTCAAGAGCGGTTTTTTCTTGCTTCACTGTCACATACGACGATAATATGCCCCTAAAGAAAAAGGGTAGCTTCAATTACACTTCGATTATATTGATAATCAAAATATTGTCGGAGTTTTGTGATTTTTTTCTTTGTTATTTCTCGATTGTAAATTTCATTTGATTTTTGTATCTATAATCAATAAATTCGTTGGTGTTGATTTTGCAGGAGGCAGGCACCAGTTCACGTATAGAGTTGATTTGTATAATTGTTATTCTACTATGATTTAGGTGAATGGAGTTTATTTGGATGTCATTGTTGTGTCCATATTGCAGTTGATGGAGAATTTTTCTACAAAGAGTTTTAAAACCTGAATTTAAACTTGCAAGTGTACAAGTAAGTTGTAATACAAGGTAAAATGGGGTCGAATCCACAGGGAATTTAGAATGATTCAAGGTACACAAGCATCACATTCATGTCATTTTACAAGTCAAGCATCGCACAAAATCTTGGGTTGAATATGGTTTTTACTCTAGGCGTGGAATTTTAAAGAGTTGTAAAAGCAAATTAAAATAAATTCAAAACAATAAAAAATGCACTAATAGAGGGGCAACAAGTAAAGAGGGGAATCCTAGGGTAATACTCATCAACACGAACAATGGATTTCAAGACCAAAACGCAAGTTAATTACATTCAAGATTAATTCCAACAATAATCAAAGGCTCTCTCGAGCATCTAAGATTTAATTAAGAAAAAGAGAACTCTCCTATCGTTAGGATTAAATTCCAAATCCCTCAAATTTAGCACAATTAATCTACCAAAATTTCAACTAGGCATAAATTCTCATTTAATACCTAAAGGGACTCATGAATCAATTTCTAATGCTAATTAGTCATTCTCAAAACATAATCAACATAAAATCTAATTTAAGGTGGCCAACCCTAATTAGATGCATTCAAACCAATAATCCATGAGCAAAACAAAGAAAGGAGATTAACATGCTTTTTCATCCATCCATCCAATCATTCAATATCAAATCATATCACCCTAGGAATTAAAAGATTAGCTAGACATGCTTAAAATTAAAGAAAAATAAAAATAAATAAGGAAGAAAGAAATCATAAACATGGACAAGAGTAAACCCGAAAAGGGAGTAGACAATCTTCAAACTTCACTTTATCTTCAAAATTATTCACAACCTTTTAGCTTGCAACACAAAATTCTCTCTCTCCAAAGCTATCTTCTATTTTAGGGGGCTAGGAAAATGAATGTTGCCCTAAAATTGAACCAAGGTAGGTATATATACTCCCATAATTCTGCCTATTAAAATAAAATGAAAAAGAAAATAAAAAATGCAAAAATCGCGTCGGAACAGGGGGCGCGACGCGGGCTTGGTCGCGCCACGGTCGGGTCGCTCTGGGTAGCGCGACTGAGGTGGTCGTGCCGAGTAGCTCTGTGCCCACGCCGCGCCGCTGGCCTCCTTTCGGGCCCTCTGGTTGGAAGCGCGGTCGCACCGATTCTTTGCCCGCGTCGCTCCTGGCTCGGGTCGCGCCGAGTGGCGTGACCGAACTGGTCGCGCCTGATCGCTCTGAGTCGCATCACGCCCGACAACGTGTTTTTGCACCCTCTGTGTACAAGCGCACTCGCGCCTCTTCTGTACCCGGGTCGCGCCGTCTTCACACCTTTGAGCCCCGACTCGATCGATTTTGCTCTGAAAGTGCACAACAGTGTTTAAAAACACTTATTACACAATAAAACAAAAACACGGCACCAAGATAAGAAAATAAGAGAAAAGGATGCTAAAAATACGCAGTCTATGCTCGGAAATACGGGCGAAAATCCCGTTTGTCAGCAGTCTCATGCATTTCGGACAGCACCCTATTTGCGATGCTAAGTAATTCTCTTATTTGTTGAGTTTAAGCACACACGACATGCAATTGATTTAATTGGCTATTGTACATTATGTTTTGATTCTACGAAATGACCTGTTTTTTTTTATCAAGTTTATTGGTTTAAGGTTATTTATGTATTGTGAATTTTGTCATCATTGTATTATTTAATCAGTTGCTCAATAATATATACAATTTTTCAGTTTTGAAGATATTGGTGTCCGTGTGATGTCGCAACTTCACCATAATCCCCCTCCCATTGGCTAACTACTCCGGAAAGTTTGAATGATATTTTTAATTTAGCTTTGGAAAACAATGCATAAATGTTAGTATTAGACCATTGAGAGTGGACCTCGGAGTAAAATAAGAAGATTTATCATTTAATTTTTTTATGTTCTGAAGTTGGTTTGAATTTTACCGAGTGTGTATTGATCATAACTTCCCGTTTCTTTATTTGGTAACCGTATATCAACAGCATAGAATTCAAGTTTCCACCCAAAAACAACTCATACAAGATTTGGCACAACAACGTACTCAGAGCAACTCCCCGACATGGCCTCACCCTTTCACGAGAATCTTTTTAAACTTTAGAAAATTAGGCCATTTTGATATATTAGATGGAATGCAAAATGGAGAAATAAAATGAAGTCATTTTAAGCTTTGGAAAATTAGTCCATTTGGTTCTAACGTATCTTATATTAATAAATTTCTTTTTTTAAATTCAAATATAAATAAATTGTATTTTTTTTATTGAGATATATGAAATTGACATGGCCTCACCCTTTCACGAGGTTCTTTTTATGTTTTCTTTCAATATCTTATTTGATTTAATTTAATTTAGATTTAGATAGTGTACATGATTGTATAAGTTTTGATAATTATGAATAGATGATTGCATGATACTCTCTACTGATTTCAAATCCTATTAAGATATATTTTTCTAAAAAAATGCATATTCTCTATTTAGAAAGGGTTAACATTGAGAGAAAGTGCTAGAAAATATGGTGAAATTTTGAAACAAACTAAAAATTCTAAAATGACAATTGATTTGAAGCACATAGATTAGTAAGTATAAAATATGGTGCATCATACTTTCAACTTCACTTTGTTTTTACTTCACTTAATAATAAAATAGTTTAAGCCTATTAATTAATCCAAATGTGTTCTTAGGTACGTCTATGGGTTATAACCTGCAAAATTCAAAGAGAAAAAAAATATTTTTTTTATCAATTCAGAATCAGGAAAAAGAAAATTATCAATTTAGGACTCTAAAAATTATGTATTTTATTTTTAAAAAAATTATATTCATATAAATTTTCATCAAAAACTATTGTATTGATTATTTTTTAATTTTAATAAAGAATATGTTTTAAAAAAATGATAATTAAAAAAATTTACAAGAATCAAAGTACATGATCGAGTTTTTTGAGTCATAGATTGATATATTCTTATCATATAATAGTATCTATTATAAGAAAATCCAAACAAATGTAAAAGTATATTAAAAGGTTTTATAAATATTTAAAAAATAATTTATAAGATTTTGGATATTTATTTACAAAAATAATATTAAATTTATAGTTGGGTGCATGTAGTTATAGGTAATGAAATAAATTACTACGACCAAATAACATAACTATTCATTTAGAAAGACAAAAGCATCATAAAATTCATCATGATCTTTTCTTTTATAAAGTCGAAACAGTTGATTGACACATTCCATAAAAAAATTCACTAGTAGAGATAAGAAAATATCATGCATCTATAACAATAATTTCATGATACCATCCAACATTTTTTAAAATTCGTGTAGTAAAGATTTATCATTTTTTGTTATCTCAAAAAAAGGTATTATCGTTTTCTCTCTATTATCCTTAAACGAAAATAACAATGCTTATTTATATACTTTACCATTTCCATAGTATAGGTAAAGAGGCAATCAAATGTTATAAATTATTAATTTCACAAACCACTATCATTCAATTGTTGTTTTTATTGTATATTGCTCATTTAGTCCTTTACATAGTTCGTCTCAAATTTGTTATATTACATTTATTTGTATCAAAACACGAGTTAATGTGTTTACCATTATTGTGGCGAAGACATATGGGCAGTAGACCTTTACCAATCATTACATTTGACTATGATTTAGTTTTTTTTTGTAACCCTTATATTATTTTTTTTAATTTTTTTTTACATCTTGCATATCTTACATTTCAATCCTCATCTAATATTGCCTTAAATGATGCAACACTTACATTTTCAAACTCCATTATTTTTAAGTTTTTTTAAAAATTAACATGATTCTATTAAATATCATTTAATATATATTTGAAATGGATAATGGGGAAGTTATAAAGGTCGTGTAGAAAAATCAATATAAAGTCATGATTGATTTTTTTAGATTATTGAGATTTGTTATATGAGCGAATATCATGCATAATTTCATTTTTTTTTAACATATTTGGTGCAAGTAATCTTTTAATAATTAGAATAATAAAAATTTATTATGACATTCTTAATAAAACGCTAAGTTTATGTATCTTATCCGTGCATCGCATGGGTGATATACTAGTATACTAAAATTACTGCTAAGAATCATGTTGATTAATTAAGTATTAATTAATAGTTCAAAACAATATAAGTAGTAAAGCAATTAACCTAATTTTGACCAAAATAATAATTTGACAATATTTGTTTTTCTCAATTGACAAAATTGTGGCTTATAAATTGACAATTTCAAAGAAATAGATATAATATAAAAGTTATATAAGTCTCGAATCCCCCAGAAGAAAAACAACAGTAATTCTTGCTAGAAGTGGGTATGTTTGGCCCAAGAAATAGACTCTAGTTAATTTATTTTATTTTTTAGAATAAACTCCAGATTTTTGTATGATTTTCACAAGGACAGTGTTGTCATTTCAAGAAGACCGGAATTATTGGCGTTCACCCTGACCAGTTGACCTCTTCTGGAGGGCACACACCGGCATATTATATAATCCGCCATTGGCTCTCTCTCTCTCTCTCTCTCTCTCTCTCTCTCTCAATGCCATCTTAAATTCTTAATCCTAAAGCTATGTGGTTAAGATTAAGCTCGTCTACAAAAAAAAAAAGCTATGTGGATATATGGTAGGGAGGGATAACCGCTCTGATTAAAATGTATTTTATAATGATTTAATTTGTGGATATTGATACATCATTTAAAAAATCAG
Organism: Perilla frutescens; assembly: GCA_026008535.1. Lineage (NCBI taxonomy): Eukaryota > Viridiplantae > Streptophyta > Magnoliopsida > Lamiales > Lamiaceae > Perilla > Perilla frutescens. The sequence goes on along the minus strand of BRKX01000017.1, from coordinate 29,605,349 downwards.
CATTGGTAATGTAGATTTGAAAATCTGCAATTAATCGTATCAGTCCGGAACAACGACCAATCTGTGAAATAAAATCAGAAAAAACGTAAGAGTCTCTGACGCTCGAGTCAGGAAAAGAAAAGGAGTAGAAAGCGATAAGATATGAAACAATTGAATAATTAAGCCAGTGACTAGAAATCAAGAGAACGTCATTCAAATCTGGAAAAACGTAGGAAAGAAGTCTGAATGTTGAATCGCCTGAGTGGCTGAGTGGAATTAGGGTATGGTGTGAAGCTTGTGAGTATTTCATCGTAGTCGTCAAATGAGGAGGGAGTCTCTTTTTATAGAGAGAGATAGCGCTAGGGTTCATGTAAATTACGAGAGTGGTTGAGGCATTATCTCATTCGTTTGATCACGTCAACCCTTCCAGGTAATGCGGACAGCTAATTCAAAGTAATTCAAATTACCCGATCTTTATAAGGTTGCTCAGTTAAACGATAACGTTCAACCCTCATGGACCAGCGTAGTGGGTTGACGAAAAATAGCCACTACAGTTAGCCCTTCATTGTCTAGGTTCCAGCATGGGAGCTGGATAATGAACCGTAATACAAATAAAACATGTAAGGACATAAGATGCCAAAGCGCTGAACGCAAGCTGCAAGGTGAGATGGTCAAGGCTTTGAAGGCAAACCGTAAGACCGAACACCGAAGCCCCGAGTACAGGCCATGAAGCTGAATGACCCAAGTTATAAAATAACTTGGAAGTCAAATGCCTAAGCTTTGAGGGCAAGCTGCAAGGTAGGACGATCGAGGTTTTGAAAGCAAACCATAAGATCGAACACCGAAGCCTCGAGTATGGGCTATGAACTTGAACAACCTAAGTTATAAAATAACTTGGAGTTCGAATGCCTAAACTTTGAGTGCAAGCTGTAAGGTAGGACAACCGAGGCTTTGAAAGCAAACCGTAAGGCTGAACACCGTGAATCCAATATTGTTTGACATAAACCACTATTGTTTGCCAGACGCACATGGGGGTTTGGGGGCAACACCCCTGACTTTTTACGGTATATATCGATTCATGCTTCTATTTCAATTTCGGGACTATTTTTGAGGGTCAACGAGATCGAACCTGAAATATGATCGACCTTGATGCTTATGAGACCCTAGGGTCGATATTTGACATAGTAGACCCTAGGGTCGATTTTCGACATAGTAGACCCTTAGGGTCGATTTTCGACATAGTAGACACTTATGATCGATTTTCAACATAATAAATCCTAGGGTCGACTTTTGACACAATAGACCCCAAGGTCGATTGTTATTATTATTTATATATCTGTAGCAACATAAGTACGGTAATTAAGAATCCTTATGCAACTCAAATTTCTATCTGGACTGGGCTTTGAAATAGGACTTTTCTTCTTGCTTGGAGAGCAAGAATCTACCCTAGCTACGTCACCTGCCACTTCTATAAGAAGGAGAATTTTTTCTTCTTATGTAGGCGTTCAAAATCATTGTTCATCATTAGTTTCTCAGTTTTAAAAACCGCGGTGACATCAAGATATGCAGGCAGCATTCATCCTCATTAATTGGTAAGTTGCTCGTCTTTTATCCTCTTGATCTTGATTTGAGTGATTTTATTTATTGTATTTTTTCGACATCATTGAGTGAGGATGGGTGAGAAACAATGATCGACATCTGCAGTGGCATGGGGAGACCTCAAACTGAGATTCCAGAAAAAGAAGAGTCGAGTTCGGTCGACCCTAGGATTGACATTGATGACAGGTTCGATATCCCCTAAAAATTGAAGACTTTGAAGAAAATTTGGGGTCCACTGAGTGTGGTGAAATCTGAAACTTGAGATATGAATCTGAATCTGAAGATGAAAGCTCAGATTCAGAGACAGACGATATTGAAGACGCTGAGGGCACCCTTTCTGAAGGTAACGCCATGGTTATTGATCAGATTGAAAAATTAGGCGAAGAGATCAATGGCCCTGATGATTCGGGTGACCATGCGGTTAGCTCTCAGAGGTCTTTAGGGTTCAAGGCATAAACAATATCGTTTGTCATCAACCAGAAATCTCTGAAACATATAATACAGGCTTATGGAATTGCTTGTCAACTAAAGGTGAGGGTCCCTAAGTCTTCGGAGAGGGCTTGTTGGCCGCCTAGAGATGCTGTTGCACTTTATTCTGACATTTTTAAGAGAGGGGTTCGATTGCCCTTATATAATTTCTTTCGAAAGATTGCAGCAAGTTATGGAATCTCTCTAGCTCAAATTGCTCATAACGGCTTCAACCATATGGTGGTATGCTGTTGATATGGTATGACCTGAAGTTTGGTGAACCATCATTGAAGGGGTGGCACTCATTGTATAGAATCGTTAATGTGCTTGACAATCTGGGCTTCTATTATTTGACTAGATGGACTGGCGGGTTTGCGGGACTAGTGAAAGAATGTATTTCGTCTTCTGGTGATTGGAAGCCCAATTGGTTTTGGGTGACATGTGGTGAAGATAGCAAAGGATGTCGTTCTCGATTTTTTAGCCGAGCTCGTGCGTTTCTTTTTTTTTTTTATCAATTTGGATGACACCAAGTCTGGATTTGATTATTATTATCTCTAAGTAGTAAACAAAAAAAATGTCTTTCTTTTGCAGGTGTTCAAAAGAAACATAAACCGCAGGTTATCTTACTTAAACGGATCCAAAGAGCCCTCGACATCTCTCAAGAGTATCGTTCTTTCAAGACTTTGCGAGATGGAAGAGTCGTTAGTGCCATCAAGATACCTCCTACCAACGCTCGTACCCTCCGATTGACAGAGATCAAAGCTAAGGCTGATGAAGTTAAGGATAAATCAAGTAAGGAAGGCTCTTTGGGGTCTGCAGCCCTGTCTGGAGGTCGGCGTCCCTCTGATGTCCCTCTAAGTAAGAAGGCGAGGACATCGACCCCGGCACCAAATCTTACCCCGCATGCCACACCTGTTCGAGAGAAACCAAATTCAGTGGTAGTTGGAGTGGGGTTCAGTTCCCCTTCTCTTGCTGATGGGCCAATGGGCCCGATGCTCGATGAACTATAGAATGAGATAGTTCCTCAAAATTCAGCCATATTCGATCCCTCCAGCATTGTTTGGTCAAAAATGCAAAATAAAATAGTGGCGATCGATATTGGCAATCTACAAGTGGCTGGATTAAAGTCTCAGATTGCTCGTGCACTTAATCATTCTGTTCATGTATGTATCCAATTTTTCATAATTTTTATTTTTTACATATAGATAACGTATTAATTTATTTTAATTCTTGTGAATGTAGGCTATCATGGCACTGTCATGTGCTCAGGTAAATCTTGAAACTGAGTCATCTTCAACCTCCAAGCTTGAGGCTGAGGTAGCTGCTTTGAAGACTGAGGTAGAAAAACTTAAGAGGGGGAAGACTGAGGCTGAGAAGAAGGTGACAACGACATTGGAAGAATCCGAAACATACAAGAGTCGTATGAGTAAAGTGAAGATTTCTCATGCTAAGCTGCAGAAGGAGTTTGATGCTGCCAATGACCATTATAAATCTGAATTGACGGTTCATGATAAGACCCTTGATGCTGCTAAAAAAAGTGAGGGGATCGACCTCCAGAAAATAGCTGATTCTGAAGCCTTTCAACCCATTCGTGCTGACATGGAAATGAAGATAGCGGAAGGCTTAATGAGGATGATCAAGGACAAGAATCCTGATCTTGATTTATCCTTCTTTTATGGTGACGATGCGACGTAGGCTGGTGGAGCTATATAGCGCGTGACTGATTTTTTTATAAATTTTATTATTCACACATTTTGTCATTAATTTAGAATCCTTGTTATTTCTGCCGGCTTCGGTGTTGCAGTATATTTGTGGTGATTCTCGACTTTATTTTATCGATGTTGAACTCCCATTTGGGGTAGTGACATTCTGAATGACATTTCATACTTGAGCTTTTGTTTTTCTTCAACTTCGATGTTTAGATGTTATGTGTGCAAGTGCAGGACATATATTTGAACGAGAGAATCTTAGAAACACATACGTAAAAATATATGTATTGATTATTTTACATTTAGTCTGATCGGTAGATTACAATTCTAGCATCTAAGGCTAGCATATGCAAATATGCAAGTTATCTAAATTACAATTTATTTTAAATCAAGACTGAACTTGCATTGGGGTTGAACCATGCCTTGGAGACGTTGGTATTGAACATCATTTGAGAATTTGTCATTGAATCCATGTCAAGATTGACATCGATGATATTTATCAACTTTGACGTGTAAAGCCTTTTTTTTTTCTCTTTGTTATACTCGACGTTGACCTTAGCGTGTGTTTGAGATCTACAGGATCGTTCTTGTCTAACTTGAGTTATCAACATCATTTTCAACCTACAGGCAGCAGGGTTAGATAGTCGATGGTTAAGTCATCGACCCTCCGACGCTCAAGTCAGTAACTGATGTCGGGAATAAGTTTGAAAATAATTGAAAACAGTAAAAATAAATAAATGAGAATGCGAACTTATTTCTTCATGATCGATGTTCACCCTAAAGGTTTCATAGTCGACCTTGAGGGACTTCTCTACTGAGTCTCGTTAGGGTTGCATAGTCGACCTTGAGGGATTTCTCCACTGAGTCTCGGTTCTCAGCGTTTGATTTTAATCTGCAAGTAGCATGACTAGATGGTCAATGGCAGAGACATCGACCCTCTGACACTCAAGTCAGTAGTTGAAGTAGGAAATAAATTTGAAAATTACTAAAAGAAGTAAAAGAAAATGAAATAGAAATACAAACTCATTCTTTCTGGATCGACGTTCACCTTAAAGGCTGCGGGATCGACCTTGAGGGGCTCTCTATTGAACCTCGATTGTCATGATTGAGTTTCAACCTGCATGCAGCATGATTAGATGGTCGATGGCATAGCTATTGACTCTCAGACGCTCAAGTCAGTGACATGTTGAATAAAAAATAAACAAAACAAAACTTGGAAAATTTAGCTAAGGGTTTAGAAATGATACTGCTTGAGGTGAGTTGCATTCCAACTAGTTGCAATTTCTCTACCTTCAACAGTTTGTAGCTTGTAAGCCCCGTTTCCTACTACATTCGTGATCAGATAGGGACCTTCCAAGTTAGGGCCTAGTTTGCCAGCCCCGGCTTCCTCAGTAATTTGGAAAACTTTTCTAAGGACCCAATCTCCAACCTTGAAAGTGCGGAGCCGAAAGTGTTTATCATAATGTCGGGCTATTCACTGCTGGTATGCAGCTATTCTCAATGATGCTTGATCCTGTTGCTCATCAATCGTGTCCAGGTTATGTTCTAGATCCTGATTATTCTCCTTTTCATTCACCCTTGAAGTCCTCTCATTTCTAATCCCTATCTCTGGAGGTAGGACGGCTTCAGACCCATATGTTAGAGAAAAATGTGTTTCTCCCGTAGCAGTTCGCGTTGTGGTTCGGTAAGACCATAGCACACTGGGGAGATGCTCGACCTATTTTGCATCGTATTTATCTAGTTTTTTCTTCAGGGTATTCATTATTGTTTTGTTGGATGCTTTAGCTTGACCATTAGCAGTTGGGTAATTTGGGGTGGAATAGGTTAGCTTGACTCCCCATTTTTTACAGAAGTCTTGGAACTCAAAACTGATAAATTGAGGTCCGTTGTCGGTGACGATCTCTGCTGGTACTCCGAACTTGCAAAAAATATGTTTCCACACAAAACCTCTCACCTCACGATCCTTGCCCTGTGTGAATGCCTCTGCTTTGATCCACTTTGTGAAGTAATCTGTCATTGACCAAGAGAAAAACTTTCTGATTGCTACCCTTGGGTAGTTTTCCTACGATGTCCATGCCCCACTTCATAAAAGGTCAGGGCATTATTGAAGGGTGAAGTGGTTCTGGATGAGTGTGATTGGACTGAACAAATCTCTGGCATTTATCACATTTTTTAACGTAATTCTTTGAATCGGCTCTCATGGTCGGCCAGTAGAAACTTGCTGTTAGGGCCCTATTGGCTAGGCTTCGCGGTCCAGAGTGATTTCCATACTCTCTCTTGTAGTTCTTCAAGGATATATTTTACTTGATTTGGACCTACACACTTCAAGTAGGGGCTTGAGTACGAACTTCTGTATAAGGACCCACTGATCATGTTGAACTTTTCATTGCCTTAGCTCTGATCCTCCTAGCCTCTGTCTTGTCTTCAGGTAGTTCATTCTCGATAATATATTTGATGATCGGAGTCATCCAACTGACTTGAACCTCGACTATTTCCACTGATTTGGTTTCTGCTTCTTCTTTCCACACTGCTGGCCATTGGGCATATGTTAAGGGTATGTGCTTCGATGACTGACAGTCGATTGCCAACCCTAAGTTGGCTAGTGCGTCTGCATGTCGATTTCCTCCCTTGCCACATGGGTAACTTCTAGTTTTGTGAATGATTTTGATAGCTCCTCCACCATGGCAAGGTATGCTGACATTCTAGAATCTTTTGTTTGAAAATCTCCCTCGAACCAACTTACGATAAGTTGTGAGTCATTTTTTACTTTAATGCTTGGTATTTTCATATCTTTGGCTAAAGTCAGTCCGGCGATCAGAGCTTTATATTCTGCTTCATTATGTGTTGTCTTGAATCCGCATCGAACAGCTATTTCAACGACGTCGCCTTCAGGGGAGATCAATACTATACCCAAACCACTCCCCTTGATATTACTGGAGCCATCAACTTAAAAGGTCAGTGATTTGAATTATCATCTTTCGTTATTGAGAGTAGTTCTTTTTCGGCAAGCTCATGCTACTCTGATGAAAAATCTGCAATAAAATCAGCCAAAACCTGGGATTTTATTGCAGTCCGGGGTAGATAGGTGATATCGAATCTCCAAGCTCTACTGCCCACTTTGATAATCTACCAGATAAATCCGGCTTACCCAATACAGTCTTTAGTGGAAAGGTCGTCACCACCGTGATTGGGTGGGCCTGGAAGTATGGCTTCAACTTTCATGAAGCCATGACTAGTGCGAGGTCTAATTTTTCGAGTTGATTGTATCTAGTCTCTGTATCGAGTAGCGATTTGCTGGCGTAGTAGACAAGGTGTTGTCTTCCTTGTTCTTCGCGAACTAACACTGCACTTAAAGAGTTAGCAGAAACAGACAAATAAATGAAAAGCACCTCACCTGAGTTAGGCTTCGAGAGCAAAGGTGGGCTTGAAAGGTAGGACTTAAGTTGGTTGAGAGCCTGGTCGCACTCTGGCATCCACTCGAAGTCTTTTCCCTTTCAGAGTGTATTGAAGAATTGATGGCTCTTGTTAGAATATTTTGATATGAAACAACTGAGTGCTGCCAAACGACCTGTAAGTTTTTTGCATTCTTTTGATGTTGCGGGGTGCCTTTATATTTTTCACTGCCCTGATTTGGTCGGGATTAGCTTCAATTCCTCTTTTTGTGACGAAGTACTTGAAAAATTTTCCCGACGTTACTCCGAAAGAACATTTGGAGGGGTTAAGCTTCATGTTGTATTTTCTTAACACTTCGAATGATTGCCTCAGGTGCCCAATGTGATCTTTGGCTTGTAGTGATTTTACAAGCATATCATCTATGTAGACCTCCATTGTCGAACCTATTAACTTTTCGAACATACGATTAACTAGCCTCTGGTATGTGGCTTCTGCATTTTTTAACCCGAACGGCATGACTTTGTAGCAGTAGATGCCTCGACTTGTGACAAACGCTGTTATTTCTTGATCATCTGGATATAAGAGAATCTGATTATACTCAGAGAAGGCATCCATGAAGCTCATCATCTCATGTCTTGCTGTTGCATCGACAAGCATGTCGATGTGAGGGAGTGGAAATGAATCCTTTGGACAGACCTTATTTAGATTGGTGAAGTTAATACACATTCTATTCTTTCCATTCTTCTTCTTTACTACCACACCATTAGCTAGCCAATCAGGGTATTGCACCTCTTGAACTGAACTGAACCGATATCGATTAGCTTCTGAACTTCTTCCTCTATCACTTGATTTCATTCTGCTGCAAATTTTCTTCTTTTTTATTTGACCGGTGGGTGATCGGGATCGACCTGTAACCTGTGAGTTATGATAGAGGGATCAATACCTATCATGTCAGCGTGCGACCATGCGAAGTAATCATGGTGTTCTGATAAAAATGCGATTAACTTTGCTCTCATTTCAGAAGTCAACCTCGACCCAATTTGAACGACGTGATCTGGGTAGTCGGGGTGAATCTGTACTTCATTGAGATCTTCTATCTCGGGTTCGACATAGGAGGTCGACCCTGAACTTTCTCTATGCTCATATTTTGAATTTGAGCTTTCTCCACCTTCATACTTTGAGTTTGACGTTGATGCTTCATCGATTTGGTTTACTTCTTGTACCTGCACGTGATTAGTCTTGAAAGCCGATCTGTAGCAGTCTCTTGACACAATTTACTCTCCACGGATCTTCTTAACTCCCTACGGGGTTGGAAAGCGTATGACTTGGTGATAGGTCGAAGGTACGACTCTTAGCTCATGAATCCAAGCTCTTCCGAGGATGACGTTGTATGTAGAAGGTGTGTAATAACCCGAGACTTTCTCATAATTGTTATTTAGAAACCTAGATACTGCTCGAAAATGTCGTATCAGGACCAAATGATAATCCTATATTTGAATCCTATCTAAATAAATCAAAATTTATATAGGACAAATATTATTATTTAGTAATTGTACTATTATAAATTAGTTTCAAGTTAATTAAATTTATACAAGTAGATATTTAGTGGTCGTAGGTGAATTTGTAATATCGAATTTTAATTTATTTGATTTCACTCGATAGAATTAGTTGGTCGTGATGAAATCGTAAAATTTTGCCCTCAATGTTAGAAATATTTGAATTTTAGAAAAAAAATCATTTTGAGTAGTAGAAATATTATAATTAATAGTTGAAGTTAGAAGTTTATTTTACAAGTGTTGCAAATTCGCACAAGGTATTTTGGTAATTATATTTTCTTTAGGATTAGTAAATAATTTTTTAAAAAAAAGAAAACAGCAACAAAAATGATTAACATATCTACTAAAGTTCCTTCGATTCTCCATTATACACGTAGGCATATGCCAATTCATCAAATTCTAAACACTTGTCCAGCTCTTATGCCCTTGTTAATCAAATAAATACCATCAAAAGCTCATTTTCCCCCCTGATTAACGTAAGAACTCCCAAACTCTTCAATTGGAAATCAATTCTCACAACAAACTCACTCGTCTAGGTAAGCTCTGTTTGAATTTAATTATCTGTATTTGTTCTATATATTATATACCCAATTAACTTTAGCAGATCTCCCCAACTTCACTTAACCAAAACAAAATCATGAATCTATACCACTGTAATTCTTCAACTCACACTTCTTATGCATCAATTCAACACCAAAATCAGAACCACCCTCAATTAGATTTCCCAAGACCATTTTCAATACAACAGATTCCAATCAAAATCCTCATACTTAAATATGTGAATTTCATACTAAAATTATTTTAGAATTTAGAGATATATTGTAGAATTTTAGAATAATTAAATAAATAATTAAATAGAATTAGGGAGAGAGGAGTCGGCGGGTTGCAGAGGAAGGCATAGTCGGCTGGGCTCGGGTCTCTGCGACGTATATCCAAGTCATCTCTCATCGTGGGAAGTCGGCAAGTGTGTAGCTTTGAGTCGTGAGGTCTAGGTTGTCGAAGCAGGGGAGAGTGATGTCGGGCTCGGGTTGCGTCGGGTTGAGTATCGGGTAGATCTAGGCTGCGGCTGTGGTTGGAACTACGTTGAACAGTCGTCAGTTTTGCATTGAAATCGAAATGGAGTCGACTCTTGGAGACACCGGTGAATCGCTGCTGCAATCATCGGAGTCGTGACTGAACTCGTCGGAGTCGTGACTAAGCTCGTCTGAACTTGAGCGAGCTGGTTGATGGAGGCGGCGATGGGTTCATCGGAATTGATAAAAGAACAGAGAGAGGGAGAGTTAGGGATTTGGGGATTTCCATTTTTATCTCTATTTCTAGTCGAGAGAGAGAGAGAGAGAGAGAGAAAGTGAGTGAGAGGAGAGATGAGAATTGAATGTGGGGATCTTATTTTCTAATTGATTCACACGTGAGTTTTAAGAAAGGAGGGAGGGAGTTGACTTTTATTTCCAATTTAGCTTTGATTGTGACATAACTTTAAAAAAAGGGAAAATAGAACTTATAGCAAAATAAGAAAAACCTAATAAAGGATCAAACTTTTAAAAAAAAAGTTCGTATCTATATATATATGTGTGTGTGTGTGTGTGTGTGTGTGTGTGTGTGTGTGCCTATTTTTATTTCTTTAAAGGTTGGATACTTGATTAATATTTAAATGTTTGATACTTAATAATAAATTATTTAAATATTAAGTTACCCAAAAGTTTGTTTAAATTTTTTATTTAACCGAGAATTCCTAAATTAGTTATTTACACTATAAAAAATTCACGTTTTACCGACGGAATTTCCGACGGACATAATTCAAGTCGTCATTTAGCGACGTATTAACGACGGAACGTTTCCGTCGTCGTTTAATGACGGACTTACTACGGAATTATTGTCGTTATATGTAACGACGGACAGATTCCGTCGTTACATTTACAGATTTCTGTTTTTTATTTATTTTTTAATATTAACGACGGATATAATCCGTCGTTATATTTTTTAAATATTTTTCTTTTAATTTTAATATTTAACGACGGACATATTCCGTCGTTATATTTACAGATTTTTATTTTTTATTTATTTTTTAATATTAACGACGGTGTATATCTGTCGTTATAATTTTTAATTAATTTTCTTTTAATTTTAATATTTAACGACGGACTGACGCCGTCGTTAAGTTTTTAGTTTTTTATTTTTTATTTATTTTTTAATATTAACGACGGACTGATGCCGTCGTTAAGTTTTTAGTTTTTTATTTTTTTATTTATTTTTTAATATTAACGACGGACTGATGCCGTCGTTAAGTCCGTCGTAAAAAATCGATTAATTAGATTGAATCTGGACGCGGAATGTTCATTTTCACAGCCCTAATTCCCGATCGAGCCCACCCCACCCCCTGACCCATCCACCCCGGCGACGGCGAACGGCGAACACGGAGGCGGCGGCGACGAGCAGAACCCACCCACCCATCCATCCATCTCTCTCTCTGTCTGTATAGATATATATATATATATACCCTCTCCCTCTCTCTCAACTCTACCGGCGAGCAGCGGCGGCGACTAGCAACCCCGACGCCTGGTGCGGCCCTCTCTCTCTCTCTCGTTATCTGTATATATATATATATATATATATATATATTTCAGATTTGTGTGTGTGTGTGTGTGTGTATATTTCAGATTTGTGTGTGTGTGATTTTTGGTGTTTTGATTGATTGTTAATTGTTAATTGTTAGTTTAGGTTAAATTAGGTTTTTTTTTTTATAATTAATTTGGATTAATTATGTGTTTATTTAGGTTAGGTTAGATTAGGTTAGGTTAATTATATGTTAATTGTTAGTTTAGTGTATATTAGGTGTTTATATTTTAATTTGGATTAATTATGTGTTTGTTTAGGTTAGGTTAGATTAGGTTAGGTTAATTATATGTTATTTGTTAGTTTAGGTTAGATTAGGTTTATATTTTAAATTGTACAAATTATGTGGTAGATTAGTTTAAGTTAGTGTTTCATTTTGTGTGTGTTAGTGTATATGTGTGTGTGTGTGTGTGTGTGTGTGTATGAGTGTGGTTGATTTTTTTTTTCTTGTAATTATGTTGTAGTTAGAAGAGCTATTTTGAGGTTCAAACATCAAATTGAGGAATTTATCAAGTAGATTCATATATATTACAAAGGTAAGTAATGTTTTTATGATTTTAATATTCATTACTAAATCTTGTAATATGCATGTTAAATATATTAATGTTGTCAATTTATTTTGTCAATTTAAAAAAATAGAAGAACATAGATCAATTTATTTTGTCAATTTATGCTAAGTATGTTATTTAGGCTAAGTATGTTATTTACGTAATTAGCATGCTAAATATGTTTTTTTTGCAATTATATGTCATTTAATCATGTTAAATTTATTTGGCAAATTTAGGCTAATTAAGTTTGTTATTTAGGCAATTAGCATGCTAAGTATGTTATTTATGCATTTAGATGTCAATTAATTATGTTAAATTTATTTGGGCAATTTAGGCTAAGTATGTTATGTATGGATTTATTATGCTGAGTATGTCAATTATGTTAAATGGGACGAGGGTCCCTGGATCCCTCTTTATTGAATTGTTGGTTTTTGTTTGGGATGAGGGCCCCTGGATCCCTCTTTATTGAATTGTTGGTTTTTGTTTGGGATGAGGGCCCCTGGATCCCTCTTTATTGAATTGTTGGTTTTTCTTGGTATTGCTATTTTGAATCGATTAGAAGAACATAGATCAATTAGCGTAGAGTCGAGAACTTGGGACTAGGAAATTCACATAGGTGCTGCCGAAATTTTTTAAAAATTCAGCGCTATTTTTTTAATGAATTATTTTATTTTTAATTGAACGATAATCAGTGCGTATTTTACGATCAAAAATTCTAGAAATTGGCCTTCTACAATGAGTCTAGATCGTGAATGGATGTACCGGCGATACCTTCAGAATGGTGCTTTGAATCCGGACTTCCTTAATGGACTAAATGCTTTCATCGAGTTTTCCTGCAATCAACCGTCCTTCATGAGTGTAGACAAGATTAAGTGTCCATGTCGTAAGTGTAAGAACATTCTATTCCAAACGCCGTCTACCGTTAGACTACACGTGGCAAAGAAAGGATTTGTGCACAATTATCGTGTATGGATTTATCAAGGCGAACAACAGATGCATCCGGACACCGATCAGAATTTGGGTGGTTAGGATGGAGTGAATACATACCAGAACATGGTAATGGATGCTTCTGGTCCGCATATCAACATCAATGTCGATGATCATACCGAGGAGGCCCCAAATCCAGAAGCGCAGCGATTTTATGACATGTTGAAGGCCGCAGACAAAGAATTGTGGCCGGGTTGTCAGAATCATTCTCAATTGTCACTCGTTGCTCGTCTGCTGAAGATGAAATATGAGAATAACATGTCAGAGAGATGTTTTGATCAACTAACTCAATTAATGAAAGAGATTGTTCCAGAGAACAATTTGGTAACTGATAATTTCTACACCACAAAGAAATTACTACAGGGTATGGGGCTACCTGTTGAGAAGATCGATTGTTGTTTCAACAACTGTATGATCTATTGGGCTGCTGATAGTGAATTGACTGAATGCAAATTCTGTGGTCATCCCCGTTTCAAGGAAACGAGTCGCCGTTCGCAAAAAAGACAGAAGACCACTGTTGCACACAAGAAGATGTATTATTTTCCACTCACTCCGAGGTTACAGAGGATGTATGCATCTAATGCAATAGCAAATGATATGCAGTGGCATGCATCATCTGTTGATGACGGAGTAATGCGATATCCAGCAGACTCTCCTGCATGGAAACATCTGAACACAAATTTTCCTCAATTTGCTTCTGAAGCACGTAACGTTAGGTTGGGTCTATCTACTGATGGGTTCCAACCATTTGGGCAATCAGGACAACAGTATTCTTCGTGGCCTGTCATCATTACACCGTATAATTTACCCCCATGGATGTGTATGAAAGAGCAGTACATGTTCCTAACTGTATTAGTGCCAGGGCCACGTAATCCGAAAGAGAAGTTGGATGTATTTTTACAACCTTTGATATCTGAATTGATTCAATTGTGGGAGGTTGGTGTGCCTACATATGATGTTTCATTGAAACAGAATTTTCAGATGCGAGCAGCATTGATATGGACAATTAGTGATTTTTCCGCTTACTCCATGTTATCTGGTTGGAGCACTGCTGGAAGATTGACATGTCCACACTGTATGGAGTCTACTGACGCCTTCACCTTATCATGCAGTGGTAAAGAATCAGGGTTTGATAACCATCGTAAATTCTTGCCTGCAAACCACCCTTTCCGAAAAAATAAAAAAGCATTCTTAAAAAACAAAGTGGTGAATGGAGGACCTCCAGAGATGAGATCGAGACACGAAATTCTGGCTCGCATTGAAGCATTAGGTCTTCAAAAAGTCACAGAGAATAATGATAATGTGATAATTTCCAAAGGTTGTGGGTGGAAAAAGAAAAGTATTTTTTGGGATCTTCCATACTGGAGCTCACTGTTGATTCGTCATAATCTGGATGTCATGCACATTGAAAAGAATGTGTTTGATAATCTATTCAATACTGTGTTGAATGTGCAGGGGAAGACAAAAGATACCTCCAAATCTAGAGAAGAGTTGAATATGTATTTTTCAAGACCAGAGCTAAAATGGATAGAGTCCACAGGCAATTATCCAAAGGCTTGTTATACGTTGGACAAGAAAGAGAAGAACATCTTATTTGAATGGGTTCGAGAGTTGGAATTTCCAGATGGGTACGTGTCCAACATGAGCAGATGCGTGGATATGAGAAAATTGAAAATGTTTAGCATGAAAAAGCCATGACTGCCACGTGTTCATGCAACGTCTTATCCCGATTGCATTTGCTGAACTTCTTCCTTCCAATGTTTGGAAGGCAATCACAGAATTGAGTTTATTCTTCAAGGATTTGACAGCCAGAAGTATCACTGTTGATGATGTGTGTTGGTTGCATGAAAGTATTCCAATCATATTGTGTAAACTTGAATGCATTTTTCCACCAAGTTTCTTTGACTCAATGGAGCATCTACCTGTCCACTTGGCTGATGAAGCCAGACTTGCTGGGCCGGTACAGTATCGATGGATGTATCCATTTGAATGGTACTTGAGGAAGTTGAAAAACAACGTCCGAAACAAAGCAAGAGTTGAGGGCTCTATCTGCAATGCTTACTTGGTGGAAGAAGCTTTGACCTTTTGTTCGTATTATTTTGAAGATTTTGTAAAAATGAGACATAGAAACATGCCTCGTAATTATGAAGGTCTTGGAGACGCACAAGATGACAGTGCAACAAATCTGTCGATTTTCAAGCAGCACGGTCGACCATCTGGAAGAATGTCAAAAAGATATTTGACAGAGAACGAGTATGCTGCAGCACAGATTTACATGTTGCTTAATTGTCCAGAAGTTGAACCGTACACAACGTAAGCATGTGAACTGTTTAAAATGTGTTATTGTTTTTCCACCAAATTCTAATCCATGCTTAATTTTTTGAAGTGTGTTTGTTGACCAATTGAAAGTATCGTGCCCGAATATCTCAATGGAAGATATTGAAAAACGAATGGATAAAGAATTTGCGAGCTGGTTCGCCAAATATGTAAGTATATGATATCCGAAAACCTTAATGTAAGTATACCTAAGCAAACTGTAACATAATATAAAGTTTTCCATTGTAACAGGCATAAGATCCAACTAATAATGTCAACAAGATTATGTGTGATCTTTCAAGTGGGCCTTCTCGTTCCGTTAATCTCTACCATGTGTACTTTATTAACGGATACAAATTTCACACAATTGCCCACAGCTCCCAGCGAGCTACAATGAATAGTGGAGTCTGCATTAAAGGGACACACACTGAATATTACGGGCGATTGATGGAGGTGATTGAGTTGGAATACACTGGTCTGCCTATTAAGAAGACAATGTTGTTTAAATGTGAGTGGTTTGATACATCAACACACGGAACAAATGTGCATCCTGACTACAAAATGGTTTCTATAAATAATAAGCGTAAGTATTCAGGATCTGATCCATTTGTGCTTGCTAAACAACCAATCCAAGTGTGTTACTGTGAACACCCAAGTTTAAATCACTCTCGAAATGATTGGTGGGCAGTTTGCAAAATAAAGGCTCGTACTAATGTTGAAGTACCATCAAAGGATGATAATACAATCATAACCTCAGCCTTTCAAGAGGATGAAGTTGATGGTTTGAATACCCTCACAATAGATGACGATTCTATACCAAATCATCCAGATGGTGGGGTAATAGATATTCAAGAAGAAGAAGATGATGAAGAAGATACAGAACCAGAGATCGATTTATCAGATGACAGCATCAGTGATGATGATGAAATAGATGATTAGTGTGGTTGGTCTTATTTGATATATAGATGTTTTCTTATTCAAGTACTTAGTACCGTTGAAATTTGCTAACTTCATAAACTAATGTCGATATGATTTTGCAGATGCAGGGAGGCGGTAGTACTTCAGCTGGAGGTTCATCATCGTCCTCTGTGGACCTGAGCAGTCCAGTTGGCCATATCTCACTGGCTGGATCGTTACAGCCCGATGTTGATGCGCTGGGTCGTCGTCGTTGTTGGCTTCAGGATGGGTATGATTTCTTTAGATAGTGGAATATTTTTTTTACAGATTATTATTTATATTATTCTAATATATTCTAATATCTTTATTATTTTGTACATTTGGAAGCGAGTTGATGCCGAGTTATCCCACCTCAGCCACCATCACATCCAGCTTCAAGAAGTATTTGCATCCGGGAGGCTACACCTGGAAGATAGTGCCCCTGAGAGGAGGCAGGCATATAGGGAAGAGTTTCGGATATCTTATTATTATATATTTTATTTTAAAATGTTATATAAGTTTAGCATTTTAATATGTTTTCAATATGTTGTAGAAGGAGTGGTTTTGGGATCCCACTTTGGAGGATGGCATTTGGGCAGCATGGGAGATCAGGGCTCCTCAGAGATACAAGGACATGGTCCATTACTTCAAGAAGGATAGGACCAAGGGCTGCCCTCCATTCATGCCTCCTGAGATGTGGGATGGCTTCAAGGCGCATTGGGACAGTGATGCCTTCAAGAAGAAGTCGACCATCGCATCGAAGAATCATCTGAGTGAGCCCGATGGTCCTGGCACAGGCATTGTGAAGCATCGAGGAGGCTCTCGGAATGCAGTTGCACATGCTGCGGCTTTGGTATGCAATTAAATTATTATTATTATTATTATTTTTAATATGTGTGTGCTAACATGTCTATTCAATAGGCTATGGAGAAGAGTGTGCAGCCCAATGACGTGGCGTGGGAGACATTCAGGAGGCTGCATGACAATCCTGATGGATCCCACACAGATCCCATCTCTGCTCGTATAGCTGTAAGTTAATTTATCAACATTTATAAATTTATTAATAACATAGAAATTAAATATTTAATCATTCTTATTTGATTTTGTGAATAGGCTGATGTATTTGCTCGGGTTGAGGAGTTGAGCCAGCCGACTCCTGGCACAGATGAAGCGCCACCACCAGTGGACATGAGCGTTGTATATGTCGACGCTGCCCGCCGACACTCAAAGAAGAATCGAGTGTTTGGGCTCGGCACCCGATCACGGAGTTATTCAACTCCTGGCGTCTCATCTGTAGCTCCTCCACAGCCCGACACTCAGGCTGCCATCAGGGCTCTCCAGGAGCAGATGGAGGCCCAGCAGACGGCTCTTCGCCAACAGATGGACGCACAGGCAGCGCTTCTCCAAGCCCAGCAGGAGAAGATCGATCAGCAGCAGGAGATGATACGCCAGCAGGCCGAGATGCTCAAGCTGATGCGGGCGCAGTCTATGGGCCCTCCTCCATCTTGATGTTCACATTACTATTATTATTTATATTTTATACACTTTTATTACATTTTATGACATTTTATATATTTTATTGGAGATTTATATATATTATTTTACGTGTTTATTAAAGTTCTTTAATAATTTATTTACAAACAATAATCAAAATTAAAAAAAAACAAAACAATCAAAAAATATAAAAAAAATTAAAATCGATTTTTTTTTTAATTATTAACGACGGAAATATTCCGTCGTTATATTTTTATTTAATTATTAACAACGGAAATATTCCATCGTTAATATATTTTAATAATTTTATTTATTTATTTTTAATTATTAACGACGGAATATTTCCGTCGTTACTATTTTTCAAATAATTTTATTTATTTATTTTTAATTATTAACGACGGAACATTTCCGTCGTTATATTTTAATTTAGTTTTAATTTTATTTATTTTTAATTATTAACGACATAATATTTCCGTCGTTACTTTTGTTGTAAATCTTAACGACTGTAGACGACACAAGACTTAACGACGGATTATGTCCGTCGTTATGGCCGTCGTTAAAGGTAACGACTGACATTTTTCGTCATAAATTTGGTTTGCCGACTAAAGATATAACGACGGCCGTGTTCCGTCGTTAATCCGCCGGTACTTACAAATAACGACGGAATATAACGGATTAACGACGGAAAATTCCGTCGCTAATCGGCATTTTTTTTGTAGTGTTAGGAACATAAATCTTTTAGTTTAAAATTAGATTGTACTTTTATGTGGTTAATTAGTTTTAATAGCAAATTGATCATTTATGTTCTATAAATTTTATTTGTTGCAGAGAATAGTTGTTTATTATGTAATCAAGAGTAATTGATTTAACATACATCATAGGGTTAAGCTAATTATCATTTGATGATTTAACACTTCTCAATAATTAATATAGCAAAACAAGTAAATAATCAGTGTTCAATTTTGAAATACAATATTTACCAGCTATTTAGAAGATAGTATCCCGAGTAATTATGTTACCTCAATTTTATGGAATAATAATTGTATAAGCATGCTACATGTATTCTGTTTTCTATTCTCTAATTTAGAAACGATATCAGATTTATAGAGAACATAGAATTAATTAATAATGAAGTTTAATATCAAATTTAAAATAAAAAAAACTAAACTTAGGAATTAAGTTTTGATAGAGGCTCTTTAGTTAAACTAAGCCAATGATCATTGTTGTAGGCCCAGAAGATATAATAGAACCTGAGCAGGATCAACCAAGAGTTGACAGTTTATCTGTTATTCAGGTGGGTTATATTTTTCTCAAATTATGTTCAGCTAATAAGCTCAACTGTTTATCAACTGTGAAGTATGAATATTTGTATCAAAATGTTTTATCTCACTGTTTGCGTTCGCCAGTATCCTACGAAAACATTGAGTGCTTAACTAGACTTGAGTTCGGATCCTTTAAGCTTTGGGACCGTATACACTATCCTTTATTAGACAGCTGGGCTGGAGGACGTGTATATAAGTTAAGACATTATAGGAAGGGACAGCTGAGACAGAGTGTGTAAGGTTAAAAAAAGCTTTGTATACATGGAATACATTTTAGTTTTGAAACCTTTCCATTGTTATACTTGTGTGGATACAATATTCATATTTATAAAATGATTATGAACTGTTTATCAAATTTGCCCACTGGGTACACTAGTACACAACCCAAATCTTTTCTAAATATTTTCAGGTTGAGAGGCAGGCTGAAAGATGATGGAGCTGGGGCAAGGGCTGTGTTTTTGATGATATATGCTTGCTCTTTTTGCGTTGTTTAGAGATCTTAGATACTCTAAACAAAGAAGTACTTGGAAATATTTTGCTTAAGTTTAATAAAGATGCTCTACGCTTGTTCCGTTTACTCTGATATAATTTATTTTCAGTTGTTTGAATCATAATATGATTTGTATTTGTTATTGAGATATGTCCTTACAATTAATTAGCGGGATAAGTTCCCTTTGATGATTGATCATTGATTCAAGTTCCTTCTAAGACGCCTTAGAGCGTGGTTAAATTCCAGTTATAGAGGTTATGCTGCCCAAGTGTTTTGGGCACTAACCCTATTTCTTTGATTATTTTTATGCCACAACTCATCTTCTTTTTCCCCAGTAGCGCATCGGTCCCTTGTCACTACTTTTCCGGGATCAGGACGTTACAAGGTGCATCGATAATTTGAAACTTGGTGTGCAGGTTAACTCCTCCCGTATACACTTGTAGCGTAATTTCACCTATGGTGGTTTTGTGCTCGCCGTTGAACCCAATCAAGGTCATCGATTTTTTGATGATGTTAGCCTCGGGGACCTGCATTCCCTTCAAAGTAGATAGAAAAATAACATTAGTCTAACTCTCACCATTAATGAGAGTCCGCTTGATCATACAGTTAGAAATAAGGACTGAAATAACAAGTGCGTTGTGGTGTGGGTGTGAGAGTTCAGAAGCTTCGCTATTGGTGAAACTCAAAGTTATGAGTTCCATTTCGGTATCGGGTTTTGGTATCATGGGCGTGTATTTGAGAGATCTGCAGTGTCGTTTTGCTGATGCTTGGGACACTCTGCTAACCTCGGATCCTCTAGTTATGCAATTAACCACATGCTTAGTTTGTGGGGGCTTTGGTGGATCCCTCAGATTCTCATCATTTTTGCTGAAGGCCTACTTCCCCTTATCAGTTAGCAAATCTTTCAAATGGCCTCGCTTGAGTAGGTCGATGACTTCGCAATGCAATACGATACAATCATTTTTTCTATGGCCATGATCTTTGTGGAATTCGCAGTACTTTGTTCTGTCACGTTTATGATCTAGACTCCTTATCTTAGGTGGCCACTCCACTGTACTACCGAATTCCTTCAAGGCATTGACGGCTTCTGAGGATGTGATGCACATGTTGTATTCTGGCAAGCGTCGATCATATGGATCTGAAATATCCTCGACCTCGAGGTTTGTAGCGATCATTGCGGGGGTAAGGGTTAGTTCTTCTTCTATCATTTCTGCGGAAGTCTCTTCCTTTATCTCGACCTCTTGGCTTGGGTCGATAATACTGGTCTTCGTCTTCCTCCCACTTAATTTGTGCCCATGCCTTTGCTAAAATATCATCCATTGTCTTACACGGGTATTTTGTGAGTTCTTTGTAGAGGTCTAAATCCCTCTTTAGCCCCTTTCTGAAGGCTGATATGGCGGTGTCAGTGTTGCAGCAAGGAACATCAAAGACTTCAGCATCTCAACCAGTAGCTGGGGATCAGAAGGGAAAACGAAAGTGGGATGGACCACAACGAGGTTATCAAGGGAAGAATTTTCAGCATAACTATCAAGGAGGAAGGAACTTTGGACCAAGGCCTGCAGGGCAAGTGAATGTTGCACCAAAATCTCAGGGCTATCAAGGAAATTCACCGTTGTGTGCAACTTGTAACAGATATCACTTTGGACCATGTGTCCAATGCTATCGATGTGGTCGACAGGGGCATTATGCTAATAAATGTCAACAAAATTTGGGAACACAAGAGCAGCAGCAGCAGAGGCCACAGTTCAGACAGGGCATGAGAAATATGAGACCACAAGGTGGAGGAGGTCGAGTGAATAACAACAACAATAGAAGTAACCCCAGACCTCAGCAAAATCAAAATCAAGGTCCTCGTGCACCACAACAAGCCAGAGCGTATGCTCTCAACTAGCAAGAGGCAGCTGGGAACTCTGGGAATTTGGCAGGTATGATTAGTTTGTGCGATATACCTGTGCTTGCTTTATTTGATACTGGAGCTTCACATTCTTTCATATCTAGAGATGTATGTAAATGTCTTAATCTAGAGCTAGAATTAGCAGGAGAAGCCCTAGCAGTAAGCATTCCTTCAGGGCAAACACTTTTAGCTGATTGTGTTTGTAAGAACTTAGACTTGGTAGTAGGTGAAAAGAATTTCACAACTGATCTCTATGCTCTTGAGATGCGGGACTTTGACATTATATTTGGGATGGATTGGCTAACGAAGGAAAGTGCAACAATACGCTGTCACGAGAGAGAGATAATATTTCAGAAGCTAGGCAAGGAAGAAGTGAAGTTTTGTGGAGCAAAAATGGGAAATATAATTCCCATCATTTCAGCATTAAAGGCTGTAAAGTTGTTACAAAAAGGAGACTGTCAGGCATTTTTAGTAAACCTTGTAAGCAAGAAAGAAGAAGGTTTAACAGTGGGTCAGGTACCAGTGGTATGGGAATATGAAGATGTATTTCCAAACGATTTGCCAGGTCTGCCGCCAGACAGACAAGTAGAGTTCACCATAGACCTAGAACCGGGAGTAGCACCGGTATCCAAAGCCCCATATCGTTTAGCACCGAATGAGTTACAAGAGTTAAAAGTGCAACTGGAGGGATTATTGGAATTAGGTTTTATAAGACCCAGTGTATCGCCTTGGGGAGCACCGATTCTATTCGTCAAAAAGAAGGATGGTACTATGAGAATGTGCATCGACTATCGGGAGTTGAACAAGTTGACAGTGAAGAACAAGTATCCACTTCCGAGGATAGATGATCTTTTTGATCAGTTGACTGGTGCAAAAGTCTTTTCCAAGATTGATCTACGATCTGGGTATCATCAAGTTAAAGTAAGAAAAGATGACATACCCAAGACTGCATTCCGAACAAGATATGGCCACTATGAGTTTCTAGTGTTGCCTTTTGGGTTAACAAATGCACCTGCAGTCTTTATGGATTTAATGAATCGGGTTTTCCATGAATATTTGGATAAGTTTGTGTTGGTCTTTATTGACGACATATTGATCTACTCAAGAAATAAAGAAGAACACGAGGAACACTTGCGACTAGTGCTAGAAACACTAAGGAGAGAAAAGTTATATGCCAAATTCAGCAAGTGTGAATTTTGGCTAAATGAAGTAATGTTTCTCGGACACATTGTGTCAGCAGAGGGGATCAAGGTGGATCCTGCAAAGGTTGAGGCAGTGAAGAAGTGGAAATCACCAATCAACATTCATGAGATAAGAAGTTTCCTCGGTTTAGCAGGATATTACCGGAAGTTCATTAAAGATTTTTCGAAGATAGCAAGGCCAATGACACAACTTTTGAGGAAAAAGGTTAAGTTTGAGTGGACTAATGCATGTGAACAGAGTTTTCAGGAACTAAAGACAAGATTAACAACTGCACCAGTCTTAACCTTGCCAAAAGGAGTAGAAGGATTCGTGATATACACTGACGCGTCTAAATTGGGTTTAGGATGCGTGCTGATGCAAAATGGGAAGGTGGTAGCATATGCTTCACGACAATTAAGACCTCATGAACTGAGCTACCCAACCCACGATTTGGAGCTTGCCGCCGTCATACATGCACTCAAGATTTGGAGACATTATCTTTATGGGGTAAAATGCGAGATTTACACAGACCATAAGAGTTTGAAGTATATCTTCGAACAAAAAGAGCTTAATATGAGGCAGAGAAGATGGTTAGAGTTAGTGAAAGATTATGATTGCACGATACACTACCATCCCGGGAAAGCAAATGTAGTAGCCGACGCATTGAGCAGAAAGAAACAAGGAGTGATGGGATATCTACTCACAAATAAGGAGGAACTTGTGAGAGAAATAGAAAAGATGGAATTAGAATTGGTGTTTGCACCAAGTTCTACAGTAAGTGTGATAGCCGCAGTGGTAGCTAAGCCAGAACTACGATCGAGAATCATAGAAGCTCAGCAAAAAGATGAACGATTGGAGAAGATAAGACAAAGAGTCAAAGCGGGCGAACCGAAAGAATTTAGGGAAGATAACGACAGAGCTTTAATGTTCCGTGACAGATTATGCGTTCCCAGTGATGACACATTGAAGCAAGAAATTATGAGAGAGGCTCATAATACTCCCTACATGGCACATCCAGGCAGCACAAAGCTATATAAGGACTTGAAGCAATATTTCTGGTGGAATAATATGAAAAGGGAGATAGCCACATTTGTGGAGAGATGTTTAACATGCCAGCAAGTGAAAGCGGTACATCAACGACCTTCGGGGTTATTGCAGCCGTTGGAAATTCCAGAGTGGAAATGGGAGCATATAACGATGGATTTTGTGGTAGGCTTACCACGATCAGCGAAAGGAAACTCATCAATCTGGGTCATCATAGATCGATTGACCAAATCAGCACATTTCGTGCCAATCAAAACAACAACGGAATTAAGCAAATTGGCGCAAATTTATGTGAAGGAGATTGTTCGACTACATGGAATTCCAGTTTCTATCACGTCAGATCGTGATACTCGCTTCACATCAAGGTTTTGGAAGAGTCTTCAAGAAGCAATGGGAACGAAGCTGAACTTCAGCACTGCTTTTCATCCTCAAACAGATGGTCAATCAGAGAGGACGATACAAATTCTGGAGGACATGCTACGAGGAGTTGTGTTGGACGGAAACACAAGCTGGGAAGATGTTTTACCCTTGGTGGAGTTCGCTTATAACAACAGCTACCAATCAACTATAAAGATGGCACCATATGAAGCCTTGTATGGTCGCAAATGCAGATCACCCCTATACTGGGATGAAGTTGGAGAAAGAAAAATTTTGGGTCCAGAGATCGTGCAAACCACTGTCAAGATGATCGACCAAATTCGAGCAAGAATGAAAGAAGCACAAGATAGACAGAAAGCTTATGCAGACAAGCGCAGGACAAACCTAGAGTTCCAAGTTGGTGAAAAGGTTTTCTTAAAAGTATCTCCAACACGAGGTGTTGTGAGATTCGGAAAACAAGGCAAACTGAGACCAAGATTTATTGGCCCATTTGAGATACTAGAAAGAATTGGTGAAGTTGCTTACCGATTAGCTCTTCCGCCAAACTTGTCACAAGTTCACGATGTGTATCACGTTTCAATGCTCAGGAAATACGTGTTTGACCCAGAACATGTTGTCAAAGAAAGTGAGTTGGTTTTACGTTCTGATATGACGTATGAGGAGAAACCCCACGAAATTCTTGATAGAAAAGTTCAAGTCCTAAGAAGCAAGCAAATTCCATTAGTGCTTGTGCAATGGAATCATCATGATCGAACTGAAGCAACGTGGGAACTAGAAAGCAAAATGAGACAACAATATCCTGAATTATTTGAAGGTACGTGAATTTCGGGACGAAATTCTTTTAAGGGGGGAGGAGTGTAATACCCCAAAATTTTATTATCTAAATTTAATTAGGAATATACATCTAATAGTTAGAATAATTGAAATATCCAAAAACTTTTAAGTATTAAAATAATAGCCTATGCTTGTCGAGTAGATTAGAGAGGCCCCAACTATTGTTGTATTTTTATTACAAATCCCGAATGTTATTTTATTTTATTTTATTTTCTAAACCTAAAATGTGCTTGTTATTATCACTTCGGGTATTAGAAGATGATTTTAGGATATGATCATATATGATCCTAATAATTAATTATCTAGATAAATATAAATATTATCCTATTATATATTATTATGTTCTATCCAAATATACTATTATTTTATTTAAAAAAAAAATTAAGTTATCTAAGTATATATATATACTTACGGGAATGCTAGATATATATATATAGATAGCCTTAATTAATTGTTTAACTATTTTTTTTTTGCAATCTTGATTTGCGTGCGTGTATATATATATATAACACACATATATAGTATAATTATATACGTATATATATTGGAATGGCAATGCTAGATATTATAATGTTAATAATGGGTAGGATTTATAATTAAAAAGAAAAGAAAAAGATTAAATAAAAATAAAGGTACAACCAATGCATATATATAATCAAAAGTTGTGAAGGTTACCATATGAGGTACACGTGCTCTTAGAGATCATAGGTGGATGGGAATATAGTTCTACACGTGTACCTTAGGAAGAATAGCTAATCTCCATATGCATGTTATTAGATATATTTAATTGCTGAACAAGTAGGTTGACCATCTGAACTTCTCTTAATTAACCAAGAAAATAGTTCATGCCCAAATCCATAAAATCGATCCGACGAGAAATTAAAGTTGCAGGTTAATGCTTTGAATTTCTTTTATACATGTACTTTGATTAATTTACTATTTAAAGTGTGTAGTTAGTCATGACTAGTTATATTTCCAATAATATCTTAATTAGCAAAGTGATTGGATTGTGCTTCAATGAAATAATTTATGATCAAATTTTAGCTTGGAAATATATATTATGAGTTACTATGAAAACCGATACATAGGTATAATTAAATTAGTTTATATATTTAATTGTACAATTAACATTTTTATTGTTAAAAATTTATAATATACCAAATTAATTTTGATATAAAATTGTTAATTTCATTAGCATAAAAAAATTATGCGTTCAGCCAATGAAATGAACTAAAAAAAATGGTAAGGTTAGAATTTTCATTAGTAAGGGACGAATTAAGTAAAGGATAAATCTACTTAATTTGAAATATTAATTGAATATCAATAGTTATGGTTATTCTGTTTGATCAGTTGTATATTAAATTTGGTAATTTATATTTGCTTAGACTTTATTGAGAGTTTGTGGTCTAGGATTTTAAATATCATAAGCTTTGGATTCAAGATAAGTAAAATTCCATCTGCAATTGCAATGCATGAACATATTCTAAAAGAATCAAGATGAGTTTAAAACCCGAAAGTTTCTAAATAAAATATAGAAGTTTAATAAAAAAACTTTAATTGAAATGGATTTTAGAAATTGAGTTTTAATAGAGACCCTTTAGTTAAACTAAATCAAGGTTGGTTGTTGTAGGCCCAGAAGAAGTAGCAGAAACCGAGCAGAACCAATCCAAAGTTTGAAACTTTATCTTTTATCCAGGTGGGCTATTATATTTTTGTAAATTGTATCTTTCGAGCTATTAAGCTCTGTTTTGTTAAAATTGCATATGTGACTATCTGTGTTAAATATTTACGTGCTACTGTATGTTGTCGGAGTCTCATAAACCAGCGCTGTGTCAATGTGAGTAGCTACAGTATGCATGCTTTATTTGTCCTGCCCTACTCCTTGTCGGTGAGACAAAAATGAAACACTTATGGGTTATACTCATTGGGTATACTTGGCCATACTCAACTTTACGCGTGGTGATGTAGTACGGGTTGCGGGCAGTGACTGGTTACCCTCTTAAGCGCTTCACGATAAAATATTTTGGTGAACTTAGGTTGCTTTAAATTTTAAAACCTCCTAAGCTTCACTACCTGCATGAACACAAATAGATTACTTTAATAAAATGATTTGCATGACCCGAATTGTAAAAACTTGCCCACTGAGTGCACTAGTACTCAGCCCAAATATTTTCAAATATTTTTCAGGTTAGTAGGCTGGCGCGTGGAGGTGACGATGCTGAGAGATGGGCTTTTGTTATTTACTTATTTTCCCATTGTCTCTTTTTGTTAAGTATTCTGTTGATAATTAAGTCTCCGCGCTTGTAATATCATTTTGTTAAACACTAAGAACTCTGATCTTGGTGTTGTAAATATGTATATATTATAATAAAGCATGTTTGGTTATTCTGGGTCTTCTGTTGAGATTTTCATTAATCAGGTTACCCCCTTTCTTTCCCGCTTCTTAATACCAACCCCCGTGGCGTCCATTCCTACGGTCTTCTGGGACCGGGGCGCTACAGAGTGGTATCAGAGCAGGTCTTGCAACTCTGCAAACCTGTTGGGTCAACTTATTTTGTTTTTCTTTTTCATTAAATTCCCGTGTGATATTATATAAGCCCTCAACTCGTCACTAACGCAACAGCCAAAAGGTACGCATGTTTTTATGCGGTTTTTAGATTTTAAAAGTTTACATTAATTGGTGAAATGTTAAGTTGGTTTGGAAAAGAAAGATTGTGATTTTCCATGTTGGCGGGAATGCCTTGAAAGATTGAGTCTTACACTGATTACTTACTGGTTTTGAGAATGAAATATGCCTGTGGGCGTACAGGATTTTGTGTTAAACCATGCTGATTCTATTGTATACATGTGAGGAATTTGTTTATCTATGCTTTGGGCATACTTATGAATGTTTGATATATGTTGATTGCACACATTGATAGTTGATTTGTATTTGATGTTGTGCTCTAGATGAGTACTTTGACTTGGAATTTGAGAACTTAAGATGAACTTAGCCTGTAGTTGTTGAACTTAGGCTAAACTTGAAAGAATTTATGAAAATGGTTGAACGTAGACTGATTGAGAAATTATGCTAAGTAGATGGCGGGGTGGCAGGTGAGACCTCGAAAGAGGTGTCGTACTCGTGTTACAATGGATGAGCGGATAGAGAGGTTCCGTGCATGTATCAGTAGACCAGGGGAGGATGTGCCAGAGTTCACTGCACGTTTTGTGACTTTATGGATGACTGTCTCGGGTATCGGTGGTATTACAGAGGTGGAGGCTACAGCGAGATATATTATTGGACTACCTCAAGCCTGGAGGCCATGGGCTGCAAGAGTTGCTAATATTTTCTCAGAGAGATCTCCGCCTACCTTTGCAGAGAAAGTCTATTTCTCGAGATTCTTCATGTATGTGCTACGGACTTGGGTAGATAGACGATGTGTGGCTCCACAATTACCCATAGTGGAGGAGGATATGGATATGTTTAGAGTACCATTTACATCGGTCTTACCAGAGGAGAGGACGATAGAGATGGATCGTTCGGCACCACCTGCACCAAAGCCGCCACTTATCACGATAGCATCGCATGATGATGAGGCTGGTCCATCTGGGACCCAATTAGAGCCCATTGCAGAGGAGGACCCGGAGGAGGATCCCGATGAGGAGCCAATGGAAGTAACTGATGGAAGTACGACGCTCCACTTTCGACGTGATTTCGATGCGGAGGGGCGTCCTGGGCACTGGTATATTCCGTCGTCTCCATAGATATATGTATAGTTGTAGTAGTTTGAGTAGTTTAGTATATACTGATGCTGACATTTTGTTGTATCATTAGCTCAGTAGCTTTTGTTAGTCGGAAACGTTGTCGTTGTTATAAGACCGTTCCGACATGAGGCATTTGATAGTTAGCCTCTTTTTGACTTAGTGGACTAGACGGTATATTATATTTTTGATGTATAGATAATGTATGTATAGTACTCCACTCTTTTATATAAAAGTTCTGTTTCAGGATATCTTTTAGATTTATATATATATTGTATATATATTTTTGAAAGGCTTGCATATATACATTTCATTTCCTTTACGAGATGTGTAGTTATTATTTTTTATTTTCTTTTCGAATCTTTACGCAAGTGTTGATCGATTGGAAATTTGACTAGTTGCAGAATGCCAAGAGGAAGACCAAGAAATGTGAACTTGGCGGTACCGGAAGTACCGAATATTCCGCAAGGTCAGGGACCACAAATTGAAATGGAGTTCAGACGCCACAATCCCCCAACTTTCAATGGAGAAGGGGATCCACTCACAGCCGAACGTTGGGTTCGAGCACTTGAAAAGATATTTGGGTTTTTGCATTGTAGTGATAAAGAAAGGGTGGCCTGTGCCCTGTATCAACTTGTGGATGATGCAGATTTCTGGTGGGAGTCAGTTCGAAGGACAATATCTGATGCAGATTGGGAAGTGTTCACATGGGAGAACTTTAAGACGATCTTATATCAAAAGTACATACCGGCTCATTATCAGCATCAGAAGGCTAATGAATTTTGGAATCTCAAACAGGGGAGCAAATCAGTCGCAGAATATGATTTGCAGTTTAATAGGTTATCTCGATATGCACCACAGACCGTAGGCACAGAAGCAAAGAGGATTGAAAAATTTCGCATGGGTTTGAAACCGGAAATAGGCACTGCACTGATCGGAAAGGATGAAGCAAACTATGGTCAAATACTGAGTTGGGCACTTAGTATTGAGGCAATGCAAGGAACATCAAAGACTTCAGCATCTCAACCAGTAGCTGGGGATCAGAAGGGAAAACGAAAGTGGGATGGACCACAACGAGGTTATCAAGGGAAGAATTTTCAGCATAACTATCAAGGAGGAAGGAACTTTGGACCAAGGCCTGCAGGGCAAGTGAATGTTGCACCAAAATCTCAGGGCTATCAAGGAAATTCACCGTTGTGTGCAACTTGTAACAGATATCACTTTGGACCATGTGTCCAATGCTATCGATGTGGTCGACAGGGGCATTATGCTAATAAATGTCAACAAAATTTGGGAACACAAGAGCAGCAGCAGCAGAGGCCACAGTTCAGACAGGGCATGAGAAATATGAGACCACAAGGTGGAGGAGGTCGAGTGAATAACAACAACAATAGAAGTAACCCCAGACCTCAGCAAAATCAAAATCAAGGTCCTCGTGCACCACAACAAGCCAGAGCGTATGCTCTCAACTAGCAAGAGGCAGCTGGGAACTCTGGGAATTTGGCAGGTATGATTAGTTTGTGCGATATACCTGTGCTTGCTTTATTTGATACTGGAGCTTCACATTCTTTCATATCTAGAGATGTATGTAAATGTCTTAATCTAGAGCTAGAATTAGCAGGAGAAGCCCTAGCAGTAAGCATTCCTTCAGGGCAAACACTTTTAGCTGATTGTGTTTGTAAGAACTTAGACTTGGTAGTAGGTGAAAAGAATTTCACAACTGATCTCTATGCTCTTGAGATGCGGGACTTTGACATTATATTTGGGATGGATTGGCTAACGAAGGAAAGTGCAACAATACGCTGTCACGAGAGAGAGATAATATTTCAGAAGCTAGGCAAGGAAGAAGTGAAGTTTTGTGGAGCAAAAATGGGAAATATAATTCCCATCATTTCAGCATTAAAGGCTGTAAAGTTGTTACAAAAAGGAGACTGTCAGGCATTTTTAGTAAACCTTGTAAGCAAGAAAGAAGAAGGTTTAACAGTGGGTCAGGTACCAGTGGTATGGGAATATGAAGATGTATTTCCAAACGATTTGCCAGGTCTGCCGCCAGACAGACAAGTAGAGTTCACCATAGACCTAGAACCGGGAGTAGCACCGGTATCCAAAGCCCCATATCGTTTAGCACCGAATGAGTTACAAGAGTTAAAAGTGCAACTGGAGGGATTATTGGAATTAGGTTTTATAAGACCCAGTGTATCGCCTTGGGGAGCACCGATTCTATTCGTCAAAAAGAAGGATGGTACTATGAGAATGTGCATCGACTATCGGGAGTTGAACAAGTTGACAGTGAAGAACAAGTATCCACTTCCGAGGATAGATGATCTTTTTGATCAGTTGACTGGTGCAAAAGTCTTTTCCAAGATTGATCTACGATCTGGGTATCATCAAGTTAAAGTAAGAAAAGATGACATACCCAAGACTGCATTCCGAACAAGATATGGCCACTATGAGTTTCTAGTGTTGCCTTTTGGGTTAACAAATGCACCTGCAGTCTTTATGGATTTAATGAATCGGGTTTTCCATGAATATTTGGATAAGTTTGTGTTGGTCTTTATTGACGACATATTGATCTACTCAAGAAATAAAGAAGAACACGAGGAACACTTGCGACTAGTGCTAGAAACACTAAGGAGAGAAAAGTTATATGCCAAATTCAGCAAGTGTGAATTTTGGCTAAATGAAGTAATGTTTCTCGGACACATTGTGTCAGCAGAGGGGATCAAGGTGGATCCTGCAAAGGTTGAGGCAGTGAAGAAGTGGAAATCACCAACCAACATTCATGAGATAAGAAGTTTCCTCGGTTTAGCAGGATATTACCGGAAGTTCATTAAAGATTTTTCGAAGATAGCAAGGCCAATGACACAACTTTTGAGGAAAAAGGTTAAGTTTGAGTGGACTAATGCATGTGAACAGAGTTTTCAGGAACTAAAGACAAGATTAACAACTGCACCAGTCTTAACCTTGCCAAAAGGAGTAGAAGGATTCGTGATATACACTGACGCGTCTAAATTGGGTTTAGGATGCGTGCTGATGCAAAATGGGAAGGTGGTAGCATATGCTTCACGACAATTAAGACCTCATGAACTGAGCTACCCAACCCACGATTTGGAGCTTGCCGCCGTCATACATGCACTCAAGATTTGGAGACATTATCTTTATGGGGTAAAATGCGAGATTTACACAGACCATAAGAGTTTGAAGTATATCTTCGAACAAAAAGAGCTTAATATGAGGCAGAGAAGATGGTTAGAGTTAGTGAAAGATTATGATTGCACGATACACTACCATCCAGGGAAAGCAAATGTAGTAGCCGACGCATTGAGCAGAAAGAAACAAGGAGTGATGGGATATCTACTCACAAATAAGGAGGAACTTGTGAGAGAAATAGAAAAGATGGAATTAGAATTGGTGTTTGCACCAAGTTCTACAGTAAGTGTGATAGCCGCAGTGGTAGCTAAGCCAGAACTACGATCGAGAATCATAGAAGCTCAGCAAAAAGATGAACGATTGGAGAAGATAAGACAAAGAGTCAAAGCGGGCGAACCGAAAGAATTTAGGGAAGATAACGACAGAGCTTTAATGTTCCGTGACAGATTATGCGTTCCCAGTGATGACACATTGAAGCAAGAAATTATGAGAGAGGCTCATAATACTCCCTACATGGCACATCCAGGCAGCACAAAGCTATATAAGGACTTGAAGCAATATTTCTGGTGGAATAATATGAAAAGGGAGATAGCCACATTTGTGGAGAGATGTTTAACATGCCAGCAAGTGAAAGCGGTACATCAACGACCTTCGGGGTTATTGCAGCCGTTGGAAATTCCAGAGTGGAAATGGGAGCATATAACGATGGATTTTGTGGTAGGCTTACCACGATCAGCGAAAGGAAACTCATCAATCTGGGTCATCATAGATCGATTGACCAAATCAGCACATTTCGTGCCAATCAAAACAACAACGGAATTAAGCAAATTGGCGCAAATTTATGTGAAGGAGATTGTTCGACTACATGGAATTCCAGTTTCTATCACGTCAGATCGTGATACTCGCTTCACATCAAGGTTTTGGAAGAGTCTTCAAGAAGCAATGGGAACGAAGCTGAACTTCAGCACTGCTTTTCATCCTCAAACAGATGGTCAATCAGAGAGGACGATACAAATTCTGGAGGACATGCTACGAGGAGTTGTGTTGGACGGAAACACAAGCTGGGAAGATGTTTTACCCTTGGTGGAGTTCGCTTATAACAACAGCTACCAATCAACTATAAAGATGGCACCATATGAAGCCTTGTATGGTCGCAAATGCAGATCACCCCTATACTGGGATGAAGTTGGAGAAAGAAAAATTTTGGGTCCAGAGATCGTGCAAACCACTGTCAAGATGATCGACCAAATTCGAGCAAGAATGAAAGAAGCACAAGATAGACAGAAAGCTTATGCAGACAAGCGCAGGACAAACCTAGAGTTCCAAGTTGGTGAAAAGGTTTTCTTAAAAGTATCTCCAACACGAGGTGTTGTGAGATTCGGAAAACAAGGCAAACTGAGACCAAGATTTATTGGCCCATTTGAGATACTAGAAAGAATTGGTGAAGTTGCTTACCGATTAGCTCTTCCGCCAAACTTGTCACAAGTTCACGATGTGTATCACGTTTCAATGCTCAGGAAATACGTGTTTGACCCAGAACATGTTGTCAAAGAAAGTGAGTTGGTTTTACGTTCTGATATGACGTATGAGGAGAAACCCCACGAAATTCTTGATAGAAAAGTTCAAGTCCTAAGAAGCAAGCAAATTCCATTAGTGCTTGTGCAATGGAATCATCATGATCGAACTGAAGCAACGTGGGAACTAGAAAGCAAAATGAGACAACAATATCCTGAATTATTTGAAGGTACGTGAATTTCGGGACGAAATTCTTTTAAGGGGGGAGGAGTGTAATACCCCAAAATTTTATTATCTAAATTTAATTAGGAATATACATCTAATAGTTAGAATAATTGAAATATCCAAAAACTTTTAAGTATTAAAATAATAGCCTATGCTTGTCGAGTAGATTAGAGAGGCCCCAACTATTGTTGTATTTTTATTACAAATCCCGAATGTTATTTTATTTTATTTTATTTTCTAAACCTAAAATGTGCTTGTTATTATCACTTCGGGTATTAGAAGATGATTTTAGGATATGATCATATATGATCCTAATAATTAATTATCTAGATAAATATAAATATTATCCTATTATATATTATTATGTTCTATCCAAATATACTATTATTTTATTTAAAAAAAAAATTAAGTTATCTAAGTATATATATATACTTACGGGAATGCTAGATATATATATATAGATAGCCTTAATTAATTGTTTAACTATTTTTTTTTTGCAATCTTGATTTGCGTGCGTGTATATATATATATAACACACATATATAGTATAATTATATACGTATATATATTGGAATGGCAATGCTAGATATTATAATGTTAATAATGGGTAGGATTTATAATTAAAAAGAAAAGAAAAAGATTAAATAAAAATAAAGGTACAACCAATGCATATATATAATCAAAAGTTGTGAAGGTTACCATATGAGGTACACGTGCTCTTAGAGATCATAGGTGGATGGGAATATAGTTCTACACGTGTACCTTAGGAAGAATAGCTAATCTCCATATGCATGTTATTAGATATATTTAATTGCTGAACAAGTAGGTTGACCATCTGAACTTCTCTTAATTAACCAAGAAAATAGTTCATGCCCAAATCCATAAAATCGATCCGACGAGAAATTAAAGTTGCAGGTTAATGCTTTGAATTTCTTTTATACATGTACTTTGATTAATTTACTATTTAAAGTGTGTAGTTAGTCATGACTAGTTATATTTCCAATAATATCTTAATTAGCAAAGTGATTGGATTGTGCTTCAATGAAATAATTTATGATCAAATTTTAGCTTGGAAATATATATTATGAGTTACTATGAAAACCGATACATAGGTATAATTAAATTAGTTTATATATTTAATTGTACAATTAACATTTTTATTGTTAAAAATTTATAATATACCAAATTAATTTTGATATAAAATTGTTAATTTCATTAGCATAAAAAAATTATGCGTTCAGCCAATGAAATGAACTAAAAAAAATGGTAAGGTTAGAATTTTCATTAGTAAGGGACGAATTAAGTAAAGGATAAATCTACTTAATTTGAAATATTAATTGAATATCAATAGTTATGGTTATTCTGTTTGATCAGTTGTATATTAAATTTGGTAATTTATATTTGCTTAGACTTTATTGAGAGTTTGTGGTCTAGGATTTTAAATATCATAAGCTTTGGATTCAAGATAAGTAAAATTCCATCTGCAATTGCAATGCATGAACATATTCTAAAAGAATCAAGATGAGTTTAAAACCCGAAAGTTTCTAAATAAAATATAGAAGTTTAATAAAAAAACTTTAATTGAAATGGATTTTAGAAATTGAGTTTTAATAGAGACCCTTTAGTTAAACTAAATCAAGGTTGGTTGTTGTAGGCCCAGAAGAAGTAGCAGAAACCGAGCAGAACCAATCCAAAGTTTGAAACTTTATCTTTTATCCAGGTGGGCTATTATATTTTTGTAAATTGTATCTTTCGAGCTATTAAGCTCTGTTTTGTTAAAATTGCATATGTGACTATCTGTGTTAAATATTTACGTGCTACTGTATGTTGTCGGAGTCTCATAAACCAGCGCTGTGTCAATGTGAGTAGCTACAGTATGCATGCTTTATTTGTCCTGCCCTACTCCTTGTCGGTGAGACAAAAATGAAACACTTATGGGTTATACTCATTGGGTATACTTGGCCATACTCAACTTTACGCGTGGTGATGTAGTACGGGTTGCGGGCAGTGACTGGTTACCCTCTTAAGCGCTTCACGATAAAATATTTTGGTGAACTTAGGTTGCTTTAAATTTTAAAACCTCCTAAGCTTCACTACCTGCATGAACACAGATAGATTACTTTAATAAAATGATTTGCATGACCCGAATTGTAAAAACTTGCCCACTGAGTGCACTAGTACTCAGCCCAAATATTTTCAAATATTTTTCAGGTTAGTAGGCTGGTGCGTGGAGGTGACGATGCTGAGAGATGGGCTTTTGTTATTTACTTATTTTCCCATTGTCTCTTTTTGTTAAGTATTCTGTTGATAATTAAGTCTCCGCGCTTGTAATATCATTTTGTTAAACACTAAGAACTCTGATCTTGGTGTTGTAAATATGTATATATTATAATAAAGCATGTTTGGTTATTCTGGGTCTTCTGTTGAGATTTTCATTAATCAGGTTACCCCCTTTCTTTCCCGCTTCTTAATACCAACCCCCGTGGCGTCCATTCATACGGTCTTCTGGGACCGGGGCGCTACAATAACGTTCAACCCTCATGGACCAGCGTAGTGGACTGACGAAAAATAGCCACTACAGGTAATATTACAAATACAAATTTCTTTCGATCTCAAATCACTAGACCATGAGATAATTAATATGTAAATAATTAAAGTGCTCAATTGAGTCGAGTATTCTCAATAGTGACATACCTCACTAATGTAATACATCAAACGTGCAAAGATCATCTCACATCACTATTTTTTTAAAAGAAATTACTAAAAGGATAGACAAAACATTATGTCGAAATGTGGGTACACAATCCATACGCTTGTGAACATAAAATCTATCCCTTGATTGTAGTTCTCCCGTTGCTTCACAAGATAATTTATTAACATTGTTTACATCAACAACATGCCCAAAATTTAGACCTAATTAGCTAATTATTGGTTCTTAAATCTATGCTTAGTCATTTTGTATCGGTGGGGATGGTCTAGTGGTGGAGTGAGGTTGTTTGAAGACCAAAGGTCACATGTTCGAATC
Organism: Perilla frutescens; assembly: GCA_026008535.1. Lineage (NCBI taxonomy): Eukaryota > Viridiplantae > Streptophyta > Magnoliopsida > Lamiales > Lamiaceae > Perilla > Perilla frutescens. The sequence continues at coordinate 29,568,951 of BRKX01000017.1, read as the reverse complement.
TCCTCAATACCACAGGTCGGTGTATGAGTAAAAAAAAATATATGCTTAGTCATTTTTCAAATATTTAGGGGATTATGGTCTTATATAACTCAATTATATATTAACAAACTCTATACATAATTTTATAGCAATTATACAGCAAACATTAAATTCCTTGAGGCCACTTATAATAATTGAAGTTTACAAAGTACAACTTCCCTTAAATAATTACATTACTAAAACTAGCCACATTTAATGGCCTTTAATTATTGGGCCATCAATACATATTTTACCCTACCCCACATTCTTTTGTACTCAATTTCATTTCTTTCATTGAATGTGTTAATTTTTATGTCAGATAGTCAAAATAATTTATGAGTCGATCACTATTAGTACATAAATAATTATCAAGATAAGAACAATATATATTCTTCCACCTGAAAATTATCAATATGTTCCATAAATTTTATTAACTTCATTCTTTTTTTGTTTATTTAATATGACAATGATTCACAAATTAAAATTTTAAAATACCCCATCTTTCAATTTATCTCATCTCTCTTCAATACTTGAGGGACCCACTTTTTTTTTCTTACGAATAACTATTTCAAAGTTGTATTTTACTTCATTTTTCAATTATTGGGTTTTCCTCGTGTGTTTGTATTTAAATTTTTCTCTACATTTTGATGATAACTTTTAGTGGACGTAGTTATGTGATGTTAAACACAAGATAAAATTATGACGGTTAGAAAGTGAAATGAAACACAATTTTGAAATAAATGATCTCATTTTTTGCTCCTTTTAGTAGTTGGGTGAAGTTCTTTCCATGAGAAAAGTTGTATAGTCATTTTAGAGGGGAAAGACACTAATATCCCTACAAAACCAAATTTCAAATTAATCTTAAAAGAAAGGTTACATTTTAATATTTATGGCGAGGGCGAACCATGCTGAATTATTGAATGGTCTTGGATTGTGTTTGGGCTGGAGATTGTGAGTGGGCATTTTAGCAAAGAGTAATTCTAAATACAATCTCATTTTACTTTTTATAGCTCCTAAAATTAAATAATTTAAAAATATTACTTAAATATTCCCTTTTTACCCTCATATTCCCATTTATTTTTCAACTTTATAGTTTATCTTATTCCATAGCCCTGACAAAGTATAGTAACTCCAATTATCTTAATACAATATTGTTTTCTTTGTTGCATGGGCCAACATTTTCACAAGCCCCACATTCAACTAGAACTAAGCTAGAACAAGTCACCGATGCTTTGTTGATTTTCACTCTTTGTGTTTTCTTTTCTTGAATATAATCTTTGTTCGCTCATTTGCGCCATTGTTAGTAACTCTTTCTGTTTTTTTCTACCGAAACAATGATCTTTTCTTAAAAAGAGAAACATTAAAAAAAATTAAAGTGGTAGCTTTGCTTCGACTTCTTCATACTGAGAGTCTGAATTGATCGTGTTTTAGGAATTTGAGGGGAGATTTGTTGTGTCATTCTAAACTTTTGTGTTGATTCAAAACATTCGTGTGTTAAGAGTGAGAAATATACATAATGCATTTTGCAAATACTGATAAATCAGTACAAGCAATATAATTTGTCTGAATGTGTTACTTGTTGTGAACATGTTACAAAAGTGGGATAAGTATTAGCGAATAAAATGTTGGGACGTTTTGGCAGTTGGGCCTTGTTATTTTATTAAATCTAGGACTTTGATTCACCAGGGTTATTTTATGGAATATAGTCCCATATGTTCTATTGTAAGATTTAAATACTACCTTTTGCTATGTAAAAAAGTGAGCAAAAATATCAACTTCTTTTTATAGCAAAAATAACTGAAATTTTGAGTTAATTTCGATTTTGGTTCCATAGGACGTGTTGTTTCCCCCTTTTTTGTCCCAATACTATTATTTTTGGTTCCAAAAGAAGTGACGTATCATAATTAGTCACGTCGTGACGTATTGTAAATTACTATTGATTTTAGTTTCATTTTACTATCAATTTTAGTCCAAAACATAAAAAAAAAAATCAGAATATCTTCAACAATTTTGAAGGGAAATTTCACATCTTTTTGCAAGGAAAATTCCCATCAACATATATCTATATATACCTACTCATCAACACAATAAACACCATAACCAAACACAATTACCACGCCATCAAAAGACAAGCAAAAATCCTAAACAAAAGCATCAATGTCTCAAATAAAAACAAATATTTAAGCAAAACTTACATGTTACCTCTACCACAGAGTTTGTTTCTAGCTTATTTTTCACTTTGACATCTCTACCAAAGTCTGCACTTGGAGGAGACACATCACAAACTCCTTATGCCTCAAATCAAATCGTCAAAAATGATTGAATGATATATAGAAATAGAATCTCCAACTGTCGATGATATTCCTTCTTGCCCAGCACAAGGTTGTCCTCATTGTAATCCAATTTATCTATGACTTTTGATTTTGAGCTTTTGAACACACTAATGTGATTGGTTATCCTTGATACTACCTTTTTCAAATCTCAGGCCATGATTTGCAACCAACTAATAACCTTTCTATATAGTTTCAAATACCAAATCAAAGCAAATTATATAGTTTCAAATACCAAATCAAAGCAAATTACTTAGGCATAAAAGGAAATAGTTGAAAGAGCACCCGTCGCACCAATTAGATTGTTGTTTATACTCTTTTTATTATTTACTATAAATAAATTCTTAATAGATTATATTATATATAGACATTTTATTTATCTCACGTGTTGATTATATATGCATGTGATAAAATCTCTAGATCTTAATAAGTAACGAAACATGATCATGTTTATGATGATGATTATGGAATATATTTCCTGTACTTAGATCTTACATTAGTTCCGAGTTATATAACTGATCAAGATGAGATATTGAACAATTTAACTTGCATGTATGATAGATAATGAGAATGTTAAGTTCCATTGACATTAGCGTGGTGACATAAATGTGTGTATATATATATATGTGTGGGTGTTTGTTGGAGAAGAAGCTCACTAACAAACCCATTAAAAATTCTTAAATAGAATTTATCAAAAATATGAATTTCTAAATTACAATAGTACATAGTTAATCCTTTGACTTGAGATACCATAATAATCTTGTATTAATTATATCTCATTTTGATAGTCTCTGATTGCATGGCAATCATAAAGAGATTGTATTAGATGTTATATTAATTAATATGGAGATTATGGAGTCGTCAATAAATGATCTATTACTCGATTGTCAAGAGAATCTTCCAATTAATTTTCATGATTTATGATTCAGAAGACCTTGGTCAAGGCGTGATGAATATTGATTCATTAATGAATTGATTGAATGTAAATGAAAATGTAAGTATTAGATTAATTGAGTTTTCGTATTATTCCATAACTCAAGATTCAATTGGGAGATTAGATAATAGAAGAGTCGTACGTGTATAACGATTTGTAATTAAATAGGTTTACTCACTATTCCACCTTGTGCTAGGTGATCGTGCTACTTGCTAGATGTTCCCATGATTTGTAGGTGCTCGAAATTAAAGAGTTAATTTCGAGTATATTAATTTATTGGATAAATTAATAGAATAATAGTTTATTCGCTAAGTTGTAAATGTTACAAGCATACTACTAGTACTAGTTGTGAACCTAAGAAGGTTACACAAATAGATTGGAATTATATCGATTGAATTGATTCAATTGTTGAATCCAACAAATTAATGGTGTTAATTAATTAAGCTTATTTTTTTATTTAATTAGTTAAATCAAATATTCAATTAAAATGTTTAATTGGAATTAATTGGAATTAATTGGATTAAAAGTCTAATTCAAAATATGTATTAAATTAATTTGATTAATTTAATATATATATATATATATATATATATATTTAATTGGATTAATTTACATTGTGTATAATGTTAATTCTATTTTTGTGGAATTAATGTTGGATTAAAAATCTTAACAATCAAAAGTTTAAGAGGTTTTTAATGGGATTAAAGAGGTTATTAATGTGAAAATCAATTACAAAATCATTTTTCTTCATCCACATTATTCACTTGTTCTCATTTTACACCGAGCATATTTCTCCATTTATCGATTACTAGCGAAATTGATACATGAGATACGTTATGATCTCTACATATGAGTAGACGAGCAATTGTTTGCTACACACCCATCACCAACCAAATTGCGAAAAGGTGTGTATATATATTTACATATAAAATGATTAGATCATTTTATATTAATCTTATTAACATGAATCCGATGATACATGTGTTGTGAAATAATTGTTATTTCACATTTTAAATTTTTTTATTTCCGATGCGTTTACGTATCCGATTCTAACAATAGTCCTCGAAGCAGTTGCTTCTCTTCCTCTTCTTATCAGCAGACACAGTTAGAAAACTCTCATCATCAATTAAACGTAGTCTTTTGCAGTGCAATCAATCTTCTTCTTTTCCTAAACCACAGTTCCACAATTCTACATCTTCTTATGGATATGGGTGAGCAAAAAGTCCCAAAAATCTAGAACTGAACCAAACCGAACTAATTCGATTTTTTTTTGTTAGGTTCTTTCCACAATTCGGTCTGGTTCGGGATTTTTTAGCACAAATTCGGTTTTGGGTTTTGGTTCGGTCCAGAGAAGAAATACCCAATTTGGACCGAAAACTGATATATATATATATATATTCATTTAATAAATTTAAATAAAAATTTCTAAAAATTAAACACTAGTACACTACCAAGCTAAGTGGCCAACTACCAAGCCCTAATTTTTCACCGATCAATTCCTCATTTTCTCTCAGTCTCACACTCTTGCCGCCCTCCAATCCAAAATTCTTGCCTCGGCGCCGCCCTCCTCTTCCACTCACAGCCCACTCACCGTTTGCCATCTCGCAGAGAAGAAATACCCAATTTGGACCGAAAACTGAATATATATATATATATATATATATATATATATATATATATATATTATCTCGTTGCATTTATCCTTTTTCTTGTGTGCTGCTACGAGGTTGTTTTGCAGTTTCATTCTAGTTTAATTTAGTGCTCATATTCTTGAAATTGTTGTTTCAAGAGTAAGGAAAAAATTCAGTATAAAATAGAACCGAACCAAAATATTTCGATCCCGTTCGGTTTGGTTCGATTCTATTTTTAAAAAAAATCCAGTTTTCTTCAATTTTATCATTTTTGGGACCGAACCGAACTGAAAAACCGAATGCTCACCCCTACTTATGGATTACAATTCTATATCTATGCTAATATTATCCCAAAAAATAATTTAGTTCTTACCAAAATAAATAAATAAATCATTCAAATGAAACAATCATGAAACTAAAAAATCAACAGCTAGTAACTTCTATCTACTATGCGATTAAAATTTGATTCATATCCTAACTAAATCGGTAAAAATAGAAAAGATTGAACCAACTTTCTAATCTCACAAGCAAACGACACTACACCAAATCATTTACACACACACACACACAATGAAGAATGATATTTGAGCTCCAAAATCACCTAAAAAGGTACTAAATTCAAATTAAAACTTCTGTGATTTTGAGCATTGTTTATCGCAGCCACTCACACAGCACTCGTACGCCTTCTGCGGTTTCTCTATTTGAGCATACGACCATTTATCTCCGCCACCACCGCCAACTTCTTCTCTCCATGTCTCTCTGTTTTTGTAGTGACCAACGCATTTTTGTTGGCACTTGGTGAACTCGTGGTCGTTTCCTTGTCGCACTTCTTAAAGCACTCAAACAATTCTCTTACCGGTGATACTTTTTTTTTTGGAGGCAGATTTGGGTCTTCTTTGAGAGAATTGGAGATGTCCAAAATTAGAATTGTGCTCTCAATTAGGGTTTTTCGATGATTTGGGGTAAAATAAAAGACATGAGTTGCGTGTGATGATATCTCTGTTAATTTTTAAAACAGTCATTAAAATCATAGGACCAAAATTAATACTATCAATCTCGTGAGGCCAATTTTGAGCTATTTTTAAAAAAAGGACAAAAAATGATAGTATTAGAACTAAAAGCGGAGAAACGCATATCCTACGGGACCAAAATCAAAATTAAAACCCGAAATTTTATTCCACTATCTCCTTCAACCAGTGAGGAAAGTTTGAATTCTAGATAACCATCTCATCACAACCTGCCCCGTATCGGGCAATTATATGAGCTACCATATTTATCTCTCTATATATATGACAAAAATCTCTAATACAACCATTACTAACAACCTCTGCCAGAATCAACAATTCTATAGCCATATATGAATCATCACCCTCCCTATTTGATAACATCCGTGTAGCTAGAAGTGAATTCAAGTAAATAAAAAATGGTATCGGGCCTTCCTACAAACATAACCCTACATCATGGAGCACTTCTTTAATCTCAACATCAAACACCGAGGTCGGACATATAATTTTCTTTGCCATAGCTGCATGAATTTTTCCTTTACAGTCTCGTACCATCACACCAACACCATATGCACGAGTTTGATCATTCATCGAAGCATTAACATCAAGACGGAAGAGCCCTTACCCCGGTGAATGCCATTTTCTCTATCCAACATTTACATCAAGAGAATTAGCAACTCTAATAGCCAAACAAACCTCTTTGTTAGCTGACAATACCCTTTTTGAATCTTCAACACTAAACAAGCATTTCGGCCTTTCCTGCCCATGCTTCACTCGACCCGATTGAGTACAAAGTGACCTGCAGACCTCATACTCTTCTTTTGAACACTTCTTTGCTACTTTCCTCCCAACCTCTTTCATATTGCCTCTCATCCATTGCTTCACTATCGACCAATATTTTCTCTCCTTTCAAACTGCTCTAGACACTTCACAAAAAATAGGGCATGAACTGTTGTCCACATTCTTTCCTATAAAACTCACAAATCACCACTATTGGAACATGATGAGCTTTCAAGTTCATCGGGAGAGCAATAAACTCCATATACGCACGCCACAAAAAAAAATCTTTATCTTTGGTGGAATATCCGTCTTTCACACTAGTTGATTCCAATTCTCTGTAGCCAAAACTTGAACAAAGCCATCCTTAAACAATCTCCCTTTTCTCTATTCTCTATTTTCCATTTTAACCCATTTTTATCAAAGTTCGACCGCAACACAATGAATGCCAAACAAATGAAGCATTAGACCCCATCTTTTTCTGTAGCACTGATCCATCTCTGTATTATTTTGATTTGAGGACTTGTTCTAGTAACAAATTCTGTCTTTTTATAACTTTCCACACTTGTTTTGCAAGCAGAACCTTATTTAAACAAGTTAACTGTCTAAAACCCAGACCACATCTATTCTTAGGCGTACATAAGTTCCACTGTCTACTCCAATGCATCCATACCTTTTTTTTGTATCATCCCACCAGAAACGTGCACAAACTTTGTCTATTTTTTTACAAATTGAGCCAGGTATGAGAAAACACATCATGGAATACGTGAGACTAGCCTGCACCAGCAATTTTATAAGCATTCCTTTCCCCCAAGCCGACAACATTTTATCCTACCAATTCCTCATTTATCTCAATACTTATCCTAGAGGAATCCAAATTCCACATTTCTCTCATCTCAATGAAATCCTGAGAATCTCGCATGTGCCCTCTTCAAGCCATAGTCAAATCTCCACGAGCAATATGGGCACGACACATCATCTAGTCAGTTTCATCCTTTGCGTTATGCCCATTCCACTTCCGAATGTTGAATTGAAATATAAATCTTTAAGTAAAGCATCACTAGATGTGATGTTAAGTATTATTAAATTTTACGTGAAGTACCAATAACAGAGTAACATATATACCCGATAGTTGTCATCACACACACCAAATTCTAGTGAAGAGTATCATTACCATGAAATAAAAATAATTAATTATAATGTGAAGTACCACTATCATAATGACCATGCAGGATAAACTATCACACTGAATTGAATCATATATCTAGAGACAGAGATGTGTCACTGAATTGGTCACAAAGATCACTCATCTATATAAGAAGAGTGAATCTCATTTTACTCAAGACTTTCGCCATTCTAATTCTTGCTATATTGTAGATACTCACAACTGAGATTTCTTTCTCTCTCTCTCTCTCTCCCCCCCCACAGCTCAAGTTTCCAGCACTGTCTAAAGCTACGAAAGTCCTAACTGAGAAGAAGATCCTAAAGATTCAATCAATCAGCTAGTTGTTGAAGAGTCCAACAAGAGCAAGCTTCTCAGTTCAAGATATTGAATGATCAACTACTTAGCTCAACTCAAGGAGCACATCAGTTGATACCAATTTCAAGACTAGCCTCTTGAAGATCGAAAGAGATCTAAAACCTTGTAAAGACGGTAATAGCACCTATCTCTCCAGCGAGCAGTTGGGGACCGCAAGTGTGAGCTGTCGAAACCGGCTGAGGAGACCGTGGCTCTGCGAGAACTGCCGTTTCCGGGACAGCAACAATTTTGAAAAGGTGACTGTGACTTTGCGAGAGTTGCCGTTTCCAGGTTCAACCTGTCTTCATTGTGTAATTGTAATAAAGAAACTTTACCATTGCATAGTGAATTGCCCTTTTCAATAAGGAAGAGAGGACATAGAAGTTTAAGCTTCAAACCTCTATAAATTGCTTGTGTGCTGTACTTATTGCTCTCCATTTGCATATCTACAACTGCACACGAAACTCACACAAGCTGCACTTACAAGCCGACTTATTTTCTCAACTGTCTAAGTGCATTGATAAGTTTTCATACGTGAGTCAAGGGCCCTAACTATTCTGCATTTGAGTTAAAAAATTTTGAGTCAGTTTATTCACCCCTCTCTAAACTGACATTGACTCGTCCGGGACCAACATCACTACTATCTTAAACACATGTTTGCAACAAAGAAAAAAGAGAAGTAAAGTATGACTTACTACCAATTTCCAACAGAACATAATTATGTTCAACGATAGATGTTGTTTTTGTATCTTCACTAAGGATTCATCATCAAGTAAAATAATATCTAAGAATTACAAAATTGAAATTTAAATTAGTACTAAACGTATTGTAACAACAACAAATTACCGATGAAAATATAAATTTGAATGAATTCCTTCAAAAGCATATTATCGAACATATAGTATGGATAATTTCATATACCTAATTATTGATCACGGATCACAAAATCAAAAATTTCGTAAACCAATAAAACATACCGTTCGTTACAGATGTCTCTTCTTTGGAATTGAGTGAAATTTCATAAGTGGGAAGATCGTTTGTTCGTTCCGATTTGTCTATTAAAACATCGACTAGAACGAGAAAAATTGTGTGGAAAAGAGATAATTTTATCTGTAATCGCATGAAGAGAGAAAAAAGTGCATGTAGTCGTGGGAGCTAAGATTCAGGTGGGAGGAGAAGAATAGCGTGGAGTTGGGGGAGTGACGCCGCGAGGGTTCAGATGTGGGAGAAAAATCGCGCCGGTAGAAATGTTTTTTTTTTAATATATATACAATTGGGTCAGATCTGGTTGAGATCCGTCTAATGTAAGAGACCCGTTAGACGGTCTCACACAAGTGTTGCCTATATTATATTATTATTAGAATTTTTTTTTTACTATACTAATATAGCAAAATGCCACGTGTGGCGTTGCACCACTAAACATAATATAGTAAAATGCCACGTGTGAAGTTAGATATTCGTACGGATTATCCAAACAATTAAACAAAGATATGAACACTGAGGCGCGGTTGTTATCTATCGCCCCTCATCAATGGCTGTTCTCAACGTCTGTTTTTGTTCCAGTCTCTCTCCTCTTCCAAAACTCTCTCTCCACCAAAATCCTCTCTCTCAATCCCAACCCATCATCCCTTCTCCTCCCCTCGCCAGTAACAGTTCGCAGCAGGTACGTTGTGCCTCAAACAATCATCGCAGTTTAATTTTCGTTTTCTTTGAACATAAAATGGGTTTCCTATTTTTGCAGTGCACTCAAACTCGGGGCAATTTGTTTTCATTATGCGAGTCATTCTCTAAAGCGAGTGTTCTTGCACTGGTTTCTGCATCACTTGTTTTTGCTTCCAACCCTGCTCTTGCATTTAAGGTAAATTTTGGTTGCTATTGATGTGAGTTTTGATTAAAAATTGAATCTTGTTGATTTTTTTTTGTTATGTTTATGGGGTTTGTTGGTGTTGATTGATCAATGTTAATCAAATTCAAAAGGGAGGAGGCCCTTATGGCGCTGAAGTGACAAGGGGGCAGGATCTTACTGGGAAAGATTTTAGTGGCAAGACTTTGATCAAGCAAGATTTCAAGACGGTGCGTGTTTTCGCAATCCGTTTATCTGTGATTGAGAGTGTGGTTTCTCACTTATCATGTTTTGAGGGATGATTTTGTTTACAAATTAGTTAATCAGTTTAGCATTATTCACATATAGTTCGAATTTTGACCTCAATTTATGGAGATTCTATAGTATATGTCACAGTTTCCACTTGTATAAATGTCGATTGGGATGTGTTTGTTGATGCCATTATGCAGTTTAGTCTTTATTCTCTCTTATGCATTCATTAAGATCTCGAGTTAGTTGCTTTAATTTTGTTTCAGTCAATACTAAGGCAAGCGAACTTCAAAGGTGCCAAGTTATTAGGGGCCAGTTTCTTTGATGCTGATTTAACAGGTATTTACATACTTACTTCAGTGTCTGCTTCTTCTCCTTCATACCTTCATAGTGGTGCATTTGAATCACCAAGAACTTCTACATTATCGTTGATTGGCATAAATGCATAGGGCTGGTGATAAATCCCTTGTCATACGCTTTAGATTATTTTGCAGAAATCGAGCGTCATTCCCTTGATGATAGATATTATAAAAGAAGATAAAATTGCTTCTGATGGAAGTGTATCTTCTTATAGTCATTTTAGCAATTTTTTCTTAGCAAACAAATAATAGAGCTTGCTTTTGTCCCCTCCATGGATCGCCACCAAAAATTATGTGGATCATATTTCAGTATTTCATTATGTATCTTGGATACTATTATGCACTACTGAGTTACTTGATTTGCTGTTAAGTTTCCGGATTGCTTATATTGTAGTCAACATAATTTTTTAGAGCAGCTAAAACGAAATTGACATTATAGAATCTGAACCTTTTGGTTGTAAATTTTTAATTTAACCATTGGAGTTATCTTCGGATATGTGAGCGCTCTAAAATCTGATCCATATTTCTTACACTGTAAAGAAAATCTACATAAGATTAATGTTTATTAGAACACCTGGCTCATTTTGCATGTGGTTGCTTAAATTTAGCTTTCTAATGCGGTTTAGTCTTTCTTTTTGGGAGCTTGCCCATACTATCATGTAGACATGTCAAGCTAGTAGATGGTGTTTTAGTTCTACCAACAAGATATATAATTTATTTTTTTAATTCTTCTCATGTTCAGGAGCTGATCTTTCTGATGCTGATCTTAGAGGAGCCGATTTCTCCTTGGCCAATGTAACAAAGGTGCCAATGCTCTTACTTTCTATTTTCATACTTGTGTCTTCGACTTATCTGGCTTTGACCATTCCAATATCGCTAAAGCTAGTACTGAAAGTCTAAACATCTCCACTAATTATGTTCCCAGGGATGGTTTGTTCACTACTTAAATCGTTTCGTTCATCAAAATCTATTAGGATTTAATGATCGAGGGAAAACTGTTTCTTCTGTTCAAACATTTATGTATTCACCTTTCAAATAATCATACATGTCAAATTATGCACCATGAATTGGAGTAACATTTTGGAGTTTGTTATGACTAATGTTTATTATTTAATTTATTTATGTAGTTGCTGTGACATAGGACCTAATTATTCCTGGTGGTGCTGCATATCTAACGTTCTTATTACTGATTTCCAATGCATATTCTGAAAAAACTGGTTGTACGACTCCTCCTTTAATTAGGTAAATTTGAGCAATGCCAACCTCGAAGGAGCACTTGCCACAGGCAATACATCTTTCAAGGGTTCAATAATCACTGGTGCAGGTATTTGAGAGAAATTAGGGGCATTATTTGATAAATGAGACGGTCTACTCACAAATTTTCTGTGATACGAGGATATTCTTTAGAATGTGTTGAAATATAATCCGATGAGATAGTTTCATTTACATTTTGTTTTATTAATAGCTTATGTTGCTGATATTGTCTGCCTACTTAAATGCATTATTGCTCGAGAAATTGTGTACATTTTATTTGCTAGCTACCATTTAAATGCTTTATATATGTTTGATGTTTGGTTAATCATTTTGACAAAATATCAAGTAGTTACTAAGAAGCCTGTTGTACAGTCGTATCACTATAGAAACTCGTCCCCATGAGCCAAGAGTGGTAGCTCTAGAACATAATAATAAAGGTTCCAAGATACAATATGTTAGTACATGTCAAGTGCAACCCTTGAGAAATAAGTGATCAAATTTCACTAAAACCAAACCATGAAAGAAATTTCTGAATTGCTTGCTCTAGTACTATTATCTTTCTCAGATTTTTGTAATGTTTGTTCTGTTGTAATGCCAGACTTTACAGACGTGCCATTGAGAGAAGACCAACGGGAGTACCTCTGTAAAGTCGCTGATGGGTAACTACTCATCTCTGCAACATCACGTTCCATACTGCGTTTCTGAGCTCTCTAATATTCGTGCTTTGTCGACAGGACAAACCCAGTAACTGGTAACGAAACGAGAGAAACATTGCTCTGCAAGTAGCAGATCATCTCCTTTTCCCCTGTGTGCAAGAATTGTAAGTTTCAAGTCTCCAACCACGTTTTATTGACACTCTCTTGAATGATTTTTTATAGCTTCATTTGATTTATGGCCCTAATTTATAAAAGCGTTGTGAATGTATATAAATATTTTTTCCATTTCTGGTGCACTATTCTTATGTTCATATTGTATGGAAGAATTTCGGCTGTATTAACCAAAATCATTTACCATTTTTATAAATAATCAGTGTATGTGTTTCATAATAACATTTGTTTTTTACCCGTTAGTTGATCTCACTAAGAATATTCCTCCTTTTTTTCCCCTCACAATTTGAAATGTTCCAAGATAAAAAAAAATCCATGTAAACATGTATATTTCTCAATCACCATGCATCATATGAACGGTAAGACTTCAATGCAAATTTTAAAGAAAATAATAAACTAAAAAATTACCTTTTAAATTATTTTGAAAAATAATAATTATAAAAGTAGAAACATAATTAGTTTAATAGGCTCAATGAGAAAAAATTGAATATTTGCTAGGATAAAAGATTCAATTCAAACAGTCCGGTGGGGATGACCTAGTGATGAAGTGAAATTGTTTGGAGATCATAAGTTCGAATCTGCTCAATACCATAGGATCAGATGTTAGTATTAATTAAAAAAAAAAAAAAAAAAGAGAGAGAGAGAGAGAGAGAGAGAACAAATGAACAATGATACACCCCCGGCCCCATAATATTTATTGCGGAAATATGAAAGATTATTAGCTATGTATCGTTATTTTGTCGGAAACAGTGAATATTAGAGGCATTTTCTGAGCTAATTAAACGAACAAAGTAGCTAGTTAGTCAAGTTAATAAATAAGTCTACATGCCTAAAAAAAGCCTGTAGGAAATAAAGAGTATTTCAAAATTAAACCCATGATATATATTTTTTTTCAAAAGGGCGATTAATAATAGGATAGGTTGAAATATCAATATTAGGTTGTTACGTTTTCAATGAATCGTAATTAAAATCGACTTATCTTTTCTAGTCAACTTGTAGTTAGTTGTATGGAGACATATTTATACCAAGTCTCATTTTCTGTTGTAACTTTGAATTAATGATACCTGATGACTATATTTTACCTCAATTTGGATGGATCCAGTTTTAGTCATTAGATCTTCATTCAACACCAACATTTGCAAAATAAATACATTTAATTTGCTACATTTTTCTTTCTTGCTTGCTTGTTTTTTTTTAGATGACATTTGCTACGTACAATTCTAGTAATTAACGAGATCTCAGCTCGTTGAAGTGGCAAGGTCGAAGACCATCCCTCTCAAAATTTTAATTCGTAACGTTCTGAAAAAATCAAACAAATTGTTTGAATCTAACTAATTTGATGAACATAATTAATAAATAAAATTGAATATGTAATTATATTTAAACCATAATATAATTCCAGCTAAACTTAAGACTGAGTTTGATTCATGAGCAAAAAAAAAATGGAAAAATATACTATCATATCCCAAACTTTATATATAATATGACTGCATTTTCAAAAATAAGACATTTTTTAGCAAGAAAATCTAAAACTATACAAATGTAATTGACGCTCAGAAAATTTCCAAGACAATAAAACTATGACTAGGCTTGCCGGAAGCTAACTTGGAATTACAACAAAATGAGTCACAAATTCCACATAAGATATTTATATCTCAAATTATGACCGAGATTTCAAATATTTAACCCAAACAAAAAAAAAATAACAACCAAATAGTACCCAAAACTATCCAAAAATTATAAGAAAATAAACTCGACCAATATAATGAAAAGTTATCTAAGCATGCGTGGAATTAAATTATTTTTGTGACGAACATTTAGTAATTATGATGTACAAACTCACTTAATTTATTAATTCACACCTCTCTAATATATGATTGGAATCTTTATTCATATACAGGTTGGGCCCTCAAAACGATGTTTCTTTACCTAAATGGAGTGTTAATCGTATAGCGTGTACATTCATAAGTTGAAAATAAATGGATTTGAAATCTCATCGGCTTCTGCTAATATATATGAATTAAAATAAATTATTGATTGACAATTTGTTGTTCAAATATGATAAATTTCTTATAATATAATGCATTCGCTGAAAGTACTCTGCTTTGATCTGAGATATTGTCAATTAGTAGCCTCATTTTTCTTCAAATTTTGCTTCTCATTATACGCAATATATATATATATATATATATATATATATATATATATTAATGAATAGCTAGTTTGCATGGGGCACTTATTAATAGAAATAATTAATTAATGTAGGTTAGTCAATGAAAGCGAAGGAAAAGTGTAAAATTCATGCCATCAGATTAAATTAAATTTCAAGAAAACCATGTCTTCAAAGAATAATCCTGCATGTGAATTGAGATCCATATATATACGCAATATGTAGATTATTCCATGATCATGACCAAATCACACGTGCAATATTAATTAATCGAGCTGTAATATCAGAGTTCTTACAATTACTGTCCCGTTACGTTCAAAATAAACATTTATGTGGATATTTATCATTTATGGATGTGAAATGTATTTAAATTCTCACTTTATTCAAATAAGAACCCACTGTCACATCCACGTCAATTAATAAGTTCTTGCAATTAAGTGTCCATTTTAGTTGATCATTATAACAAGAGTAAAAGTTTATATCCCAAATTATATTCCTTTTTTTTTTTTCAAATTTATCCCAAATTAATATATTTGTCAGTTAAAATTAAAATTATTTTTAAAAAAAACTTAGTAAACCTAACAACGAATGCATTTAATTTCTGGCCAAAATTAGACAATTGCCCGGGTATAAAAAGGTAGTCAAAATTAAAGTAAAGATGTCATTTGATATATGCAGTTGATTTGAGACCCATTAATTATTCACCTAAGAATAATGTAATTTCTTTACCAAAAAATGCATATGTTATACTCATTTGATTAGTTTTAAAACAACTTAAGTATTTTATTGACAAAAATGTTAGCTTGAGGTTTTTTTTAAAGGATATAAATGATAATTTATTGTAATAACAACTCTATTAACTATAGTTAAGTATTAAATTTTCATTGATGTAATAATATTCTCAGTATTTTATAATGTATTTTCTGTCCATCTTCTTCACGTACATGCTTTTATATTACATTAGTGAAAATTAAGATGTCAAGAAACGTGTATGAATTGTGTATGAATTGTTGCTATTTCTATAAAACGTTACTAAGTTGTATATATTGTCATTACATATAATATTGTTAATAACCAATTTGAATGACAAAATCAAACACTACTTTTTATCACCGGCTGTCATTTGTTGATCAACCGGGTACAGCAGAAAGGGCAATGAAATCAGCTGCTCCATTTTGTGCATCACTATATGCTACATAGTTAAAAATATTAATTTCTATTCAACTTTTCTCTTCAATTTTAATTATTTGTACTTTAATTTAATTTTACACTTGTTAATTAAGGATCACTTTTTCCAGTTAGGATATATAATTATTTTTTTAGAAAATAATTAATTATTAATTAAAAATGAAATTAAATATTGAAAAAATAATTATATACCCTAATTTGGAAAAGTGAACCCTAATTAAGAAGTGTAAAATTAAATTAAAGCACAACCAATTGAAATCGAAGAGAAAAACAGAATAAAAATTAATATTTTTAAATGTTTAACATAGAGTGTTGCACAAAATACAGCAGATGATTTCATCCGCAAATAAGGGTGTAATCACGAGTCGAGTGAGTGGTGGCAAGCAGGCTCGACTAAAATACTTGACGCTCGACCTCTACGTGGTAGAAAATTCAACCCGCCCAAACTCGACTCGATCAAATCAATTACTTATTAATTTTAAATAACTTAAATTATATAACATATTTTCGTTCATTTATAGAAATAAATAATAAAATTATTAATGATGTATATTTAAATTAATTACTTTAATAACCAAAATATTTAGGGCATGTTTGTAAGCAAGATAAAACTCGATTAGGCTAGTGAGCCTAGTATTGCTGAGCTCGAAAAAGTTATATACTGGAGATACTCAAGTTTGACTCAATTACTTTCAATTTTGAATAGGGGTGTGTTTTAATTCACACACACACACACACACACATTGGGGAGGGTTAGCATGCATATAGATCCATACTGTGGGAATTAGGAATTAATCATATCTATTAATTTAGTAATCTGGACGGTCTAGATTGATTTGGAAGTATTGAATGACACTTTTTATTTGATTCATGATGAACAAGAGCATAAATCTTTCATGACTCCTCCACGAAATCATGAATCAAGAAAAGAAAAATTGGTTCGCTTAAAAAAAAGATTCATGATTTATTCAATGTGAAAAAACACACCAATCATCAAATTTAAGGTGCATCTATTATAAACATTATTTTTTAGGTGGATCCATTAAATTTTATTAGGATTAATTTATTTTTAATTTCTAAAGTATGATACAATGCTAATTTTACATTACATAATGATTTAACTGTGTTTGATAATGCTAGTTTAGTGTAATTGTGAATTTAATAGCTTTATTTTTTGTTAGAGTTTACAGTGATGCAATTCATGTTCGACAATGTGATAATCTTGTGTGGGTGATGTTAAACATGTGCCATGTGCCATAATCTATTTGTCGATACTAATTTGAAATTACGCGATGTTTTAATTGATATTTGATATTGTTAGTTTAATGTAATTTTGAATTTGCTAACAATTCATAAATCTACCAAATCAGTTAATAAAGCATTACCAAACACAAAATAAGGATTCTTTCACCAAAAAAACATTAATAGTATTCAACAAATGAATTTATAATAATCTAACATAACCAGTTTATAGAGCATCCAAATAAACAAAATGAAGCATTTGCACAAAAATAAAAACATTAATATTATGTTCAAATTTAATAGTGAATTAAATTTATTAAAAATTCTTACTAATTTCTTTAATCCATGTAATCTACAAAACTATAGACTAAAAAAATAAATAACTGAATTAAAATGACAAACAAATTATGCTTTCATACACAAAAAAAAAAAGCATTAATAATATGTTCAAATAAATAACTGAAATAAAACAAGTTAAATTCAAATTAAAATTCAATGATGCATTACCAACGACAAAAAAAAAACATTAGTACAATAAAAATAAGCATTAATATATAAAAAAAAAAAAGACTACAATAATTTAACATAAACAGTTATTAAAGCATCAAACTAACAAGTTAAACATATATACTCGCAAATATATATATATATATAGATATATTTGATTCAAATTTCACATTGAATTGAAATTATATAAAAAAAAACAATATTACTATTTTTTCTTAATCCACATTTAATTTAACGCACGAAAAATCCCCAAATTTTGATTCAAAAAAGAAGCATGTGTTTGTTAAAAAAAACTAATAGAAACACATACAGTAACAACAAAATAAAAGAAAAAAGCATAAATGAAGGAAATGAAAATTTATTAGGATATGAATTAATCTTGTTTGTATGACCAAAATGGGCTTAACTTTCCACAAATTAAGAAAAAATCAATTAATAATAACCAGTCATGTATATAGATATAATGAATATAATTAATTGATAATTTACAGAGCAGTAGGCATAATTTGATCCCTTCTGTGTGGTCCATATCTATGTATGAATCAAATCCCTTATAATATTTTCCTTGGTATGAGTGTTGAACCACTCGAATTAGGGACACCTCTAGATCTGATCTACTGTAACAACTCATCTTTTAATTGAATTGGATATTAAAGAGCTACCTAATGGTAGGGACACCCAATTAGCCTAATTATACATGCAAAACAGTGAAAGTGGCCACCATATATAAAGGGATGAGCTATTACTCATTTATTGGGGCTATTTTTTTGTTGCTGTGGGAAAATTGGTCTCTTCATATAATTGATTAAACTTTCCTTTTATATCAAAAAAACAGAGAGAACCTTTATATGTAGTATTTATTCTATAAAATTCTTCAACTCTTTCCTTGCCCTCACGTTTTGTTTTCATTTTTAATGTTGTTCTCTATTTCTTGCAGCTATTTTGCAATATTAATGCTCAATTATGCATAATTTATTAATTAAGATCACAAATTTGAATATGCCCAGCATTTTACACTTAGATTTCTTATTACACTCCTCGTGTTATACTCCTTGTTACATTTTCAAATTATTAATAGTTTTTTATAATTTTTTTCTTTCAATTATATTTTTTGTGATTTAGTTTAATTTTAAGACTATTTTTTAGGGTTCACCCCTCTCAATTAGGGTTTATAATTATTTTTTAGTATTTAATTTATAATTTTCAATTAATAATTCATATTATTATGATTGATTTATTCAAAATTATATTTTTTATAACTTCTTAAATTCATTTTTCTGTTGATAAATATTGACTATGATTCTTTATGTTTGAATTAATTTTTATTTTTAATAAATATTATTAAAATCATAATTTTGATAGTGAATTGGTTTCAAAAAAAAAATTAATAGTGAAACACGGAGTGAAACACAAAAAAATGTAACATAAAATTTTAACCCAGCATTTTATTGGTGCATATAAGATTAATTGCCTAGTGCTATTAATTGTTTGATAGCTTCCCCCTCCCCCCCTCTCTCTCACACACACATACATATATACAGTAATATCATCAGTACTAGAGAAAAATATTACTATAGGGAAGTTATTCTTAAATATTAGTTTACATATAAAAAATTATATATTTTTAAAAAAACTAATATACATTATACGTCACTTGAAAATGTATCCCTTCATATTTTAAAATACTGAATTTAAAAAATAAATAAGATTCATGAATTTTTTTTCCTTAAAAAATAAAAAGATCCATGCATTTTAAAAAGTCAAATGTGCGTACATGATTCATATACATTGTGTACACATTAAATTTAGAAGATTCATTCATGTACTATGTATCTTGAAAATGTAAAAAAAATGTATGTATCACATGCAACTTTAGATAAGAATTTCATTTCATATTAAGTTTAATGTAACATAATTAAATAATTATAGATATTTTATATAAATATTTAAATATATTTGAAAATTTTAATATCATTTATTACTATATAGAGGTAAATTTTTAAGGATGATCTTAAAAAAAACACCGAAATATTACAATGTAAAGGTTATATATTCTTATTTATAATTATAACTGGTCCCGAGCTTGGACTACAATTTTATATTACTATAAGAAAATTATTCTTATATAGAGTATTTTTATATAGAGGTTTTACTTTTATTGTATATAGAAAGTAGAAACAAACTATTTCCACGTCTTCTAGCTTTTATATTACTATAAGAAAATTATTCTTATATAGAGTATTTTTATATAGAGGTTTTACTTTTATTGTATATAGAAAGTAGAAACAAACTATTTCCACGTCTTCTAGCTAACTGGATCGTGACTGTAACACAACTGAGATCATCTGAAAGGGCCAGCGCAGTACTGTTAATTAATTTGTTACTTAGTGGTTGTTGTGATGTTTCAAACAAACTCAACCCATTAATCCTTTGTTCACTAAACATTCTCTAACGCAGTCAGTAAATGGTACTTTAATAAGATACATACATATATATATATATATATCTCCAACTCTTGATATCTCTTATAAACCCTGGTGGAATAATGAGAACCCTTTTAAAATTGATATCTCTTATACGTTCTTAATTATTTCAGTGCTTACGTACCATCGATTGATCGCATTGTACAATCTTTTCGTTTTAGTAGATCCTTACACTTTTATTTTCAATAACTTAAATCCGCTAACTTTTCCGTTTTGTATAATTCGGCCTATGTAACCCCTAGTTGTGCCGAAAAGATGATTAAGAAACACTTGTCCTCGTTAAGTTTTCTGTAGAATTATTCTTTGCCTTCAAAAAATAATATTTGAGTTTAGAAGTATTTTAGTAGAACAATTATATATGGGACATGATGTGGATCGAATTTATTATTTATTTATTTTTTGGATATCGAGGTTAACCCGCAACCGTTACCGTGGTGTGCACTGGGTAAACTCCGTCCCTGTGTAATAGTCTGCAAACCTACACAGGAGAGGTAAACCACACTTGGCAGACCAGGTGTAACAGACTCATACCTAGTGGTGGAATTTATTAAATAAATAATAGGTGGTGTATTGTTTAAATAATGGAAAAGATTATGGATCCATTAATTAGATCCGTTAAATAAGGAACTGATCGATATGATCGAATATAAAGTACAAGAACCTACTATAACGAAATAGTTGTATATATATGGACATATTGAAACAAAAAGTTGAAAGTACAAGGACCTAAAAATGTACTTTGCATGTATATATTTACAACATGCATGATGTATATATCTTGATGATATCATATATCAATTATATATATATGTTGTCGTATCAGAATATGTGATAAAATTATATTTGAAATATTTCAACAAATAGCCTTCGAATTCTCCTAGCTAGCTAGCTAGCTAGCTGCATAAAATCGTTGGCCTGCAGGTAACAATATTTTCTAGTATAAATACACGTCTGTTTCTCATGAATATATAGTATATAAGTCAATGTTCCATCAAAATCCCATTTAAAGAATATTTAGCAATGTTGCCGTGAATTCTGCAAAAACCTATGGGATCAACTACCAACTTTAATTTGGACAAAAAATGAATTGCTGCATGCTACATTTTTGCTAGGGTTTGAAAAGGATCAGAGTATTAATTTATTTTATTTTGACATATATGTATGTGTGTGTGTGTATATATATATATAGCTAGCTAGGTTTAGACTTAAATGTTGGTTGTTTGTGTACATTTTATTTGTAGCTTATAGCTGATGATGTTGATAGTCATGTGATTAGTTGGAAATCATCAATATATATATATCCTGTTGATTATTGAGCAACAAACGATAAGATTAATTTTCACGATATATTTTATACACACATGAATTTCACTAATAAAATAAAAAGGTACGAACTAATAATTAATTAATTAAGGTTGAAACTACAAGCTTTTATACTTTCTTCCTTTTTTTTGTATTTTTTTTTTCTGAATTTCTAACAAGTAGTGTGGTGATAAATTGTCCTCATAAAATAATCTGAACTGTATATTTATGTCAAGTCATCTCAACTTTTATCTTTTAATAAGGGAAACCCGCTTCGCTTCGTATATATGCCGTAGCTCATAAAATATCACATAATTAAGAAGTAAATTAACCATATTATCCAAGCTTTAATTTTTGTAACAATATATGTGATAGAGTACTCGAGTCACTAGACCAGCTAGGAATTACGAAAATATTAACTCAGTATATATATATATATATATATATATATATATATATATATATCCCGCCAACTTACCCCCAGTTAAGTGGATCTTTTTTACTTGCTATACTTTTTATATTTATATATTATGGTCCGATTGCATAAATAAAACACTTGTTTTTTTGTTCAAAAATCATCGATCTGATGATCAATGATGATACGATTTATTAAGTTTAATTGCGTACTATTTTGGAGGGAGTCGTCAAAGTTATCGGTTTTCATCTAAATAAAAGTGCACATAAAATTAAATTAGAATATATAACAATTAATTATTCTTGGAAAAAAAATAAAGATGAATTGTTGATAGATAATAAAAATTCCGGGCTTCTATATATAATTAAGTAGATTAATTAATATAATTATCGGCACGGCAGTTCTTGGAAGCTTCCTAAGAGAAAATCTCGGATGATCTAGCGTGTGAAAAGGTGCATCAAATCCCGATTTTGTCATATTTCTCACTGTTTCAAAATTTGAATACATCAAATGTCAAATTACTATCATTTTTTTGAAGAATATTAATTATGTTACTCTTGCTGTAAATTCTGGGCGTTGACATTGTAATAAACATACGTCGTCATTGATAAAGGTAATATTTATATAAATGTTTGTGACTTGCATTATATTTGAAATATTATTATTATTATTGAACATTATTATTTTTGCTTGATCGATCCTTGCTAGAGACATCAGGCATGCATGCACAACTGTTTCCTTTATAAAATCGACAAAAATAAAAAAAAAAAGTTGTGAACAAATTATAGAGAAAATTAAACAGTATTATATTTAATTATATGAAGACATCTCCCAAAAAATTAAAGATGGTAAGAAGCACTAGGTAACATGTAGTTCAGTTGGTATTCCTCATCATGATGAGATACTTGTGTAGGAATCCCAAAATCCCAATTCCCCCATGCACTAAAAAAAAGGATGTTAATCAAGCATTAGATGAACATTGCATATATCTACTACATAAGTTAAATTTGATGAGTTAAAATTAACAACCCCATGAGAATTAAGGCTTGAAACATATATCACGATCTAGTTTATATCTAATAAAACACCTAAATTAAAAGAAAAGGAAAAGTAAAAATAAAGATGGAAACATCAATATTCTTAAATATATCGATCTGATTTAAGCTATAAGAAATTTGGCCTACCTAACCTAAGCTCAAGATCAATCTCCTGAGTCGAACACATGAGCTTATGTCTCTTACCGACAACATTGCTTCCAACAAAATCATCGTCTTCATCGAAATCATATTCTTCGTCGTCGTCGTCGTCATCATCCGATCTTCTTTCACTCTCATAATTCATATATCCACGCACTTCATTGTTAGGAGGAGTAAAGATAATTTGACGTGCTGTTAGAGTACTTGAGTTTTCTGCGGCAGATTCTTGAATTGATGAGTAGTAATTATCTGGTAGGCGCGGCGGAGGAGGAGTAGGAGTAGAAGTAGGAGGAGGAGATTGCTTGAGCCTGGCTCTATCGCGGCGGTGGACGTTCATGTGGCCGCCGAGAGCCTGCGCCGAGCGAAATTCCCGCCGGCAGAAGCTGCAACGGTAGGACCTCGGCGGCCATACCAAGGATTCTTGGAAATAATGATTCATGGAGGAATTATTGGCAGCAGGGAATTTCCACATCAGATAGTGTGTGCTGCTAGTGCTACTATGATGTTCCATGATATATTTTTTTAATTTAATTTGATGATGTATTTGAGTGAGAGTGCTGTGTAAGTATGGATAATGGATGATGTGCATGTTATGGTTTGTGGTATTTATTAGGAAATGAGCAAAGAGGAATTCATGAAAAAGAATCTTGGAGAATAGGAAAACATGGTGTTGAATAAAAGGTGTTGTTGGTAGTTTTGCATTTGGCCCTTTGTTGTGTTGTTTCTTTCTTGGATTTACATATTTTGCTTCTTTCAACTAAGGGATATTTCTATATCTCTATTTTTATTTTATTTTTTTGCTTTAGATATTATATATATAAAATTAAGAGTCAAGTAGTTTTGTGTACGAGTTAAAATTAACTTATAAAACAGGTTAGGACCATGATTCAAATCAACACAATTAAACACTGATAAATTTACAAATATTATATATATATATATATGTATGTGTGTGTGTGTGTGTCATTGAATATATACGAGTTTCAATTCGAATACTCGTCTTACGAATTATAACTCGTAAGATGATCTCACACAAATTAAGTTTTTATCAAATGGTTATTTCAACTTCAGTTTATCATAAAATAGTACTATTGTGGGAGCAATTAACTTCATCATTTTTATATGTATTTAATTTTTTTTTAGAAAGAACTTGAACATCTTAACTTGTTGTAATTACATGATAATATATTGCTATGTCCCATTTAAATTAACTTCAATTCTTAGGCTCTTTCTGACATCCAAACTTAATTAATCATCAATTGTTTAATTCTCGCTTCGAATATTGCTTTAATATTGAACTATTTTTGTTTTCCTTGTTTGTAATTTACTGTCTTTAATCACTACCATATGTTATATAGAAAATTATTTCAACTTCCAAAATTTAAAAAATCCTTCAAATATTGTCAAAATTTAAAATCGGGTCGTCATTACTTTGAACCAGTTTGCTATTCAACGGAAGGCGCCCCAATTTAAAAAATTAAATGGAATTTTTATATGGCCTAGTATCTTGAAGAGGGAAACTAACTCTAACTTGGATATATATAACTTCGCAACATACAACGGTAAAATGAAATTTTAGGTAACTGCAGAGTTAGACATGCATGTTTAGGTGGAAGATGGTAGTTCTAATATAAGAACTTCAGAAATTGCACAACTTAATTCTTTTTTCCTACTTTTTATTTTTATATATATCATCTTAATTATAATAGAAGAAGAAGAAGATAAAAAATGAATGAATATTTAACATATTATTGAATCTATATATCTTACAAAATGTTAAATAGAGAAGGAGACTCATTTACAACCATTGATGATCTTCCTACTCGTTAATAGATTAGACAACTTTAAATAACTAACTAGTAAAACTCCACAACTGCTAATCATTCTTATCTTATAATATTTCTTCTCTCCTTCAAGATTTGGACGATTCTGGCGGCATTGAAACTTCAAAAAGTAAATATATATGATAATTTTCTTGGGACATGAAAAAAATCTTTGAAATCATAGAAAGGCAATTGAAGATTTTAAGTTTTTTATTAGAAATGGATATTGGGTTCATTTCGCTCTCACAAAACTAGTAAAGGAAGGGATACCTCATGACCTCTCTCTCTATATATATAAAGTGACATGTGTTACTTTTTCCAGCTAATATGTAACAATTTTAACATTTTTTTATCAGAGGAAAGTGAGATTGCGGCTGGGGAAAGAAAATGGCTACAAAAAAAAATGTAGTGTTTAATTAATTAGTTTCATATTTAATTTTGCGGCTGCAATGTTTAGGCTGAAGTACAATTAACGTCAAAGCAAAATATAAAGTGGGCATATAAATGTTTTTCTTTAATTATATTTAGTTATTTATTCCAATTAAAGTTAAATATACATGTGAAGAAGAGGGCAGTTAATTAACTAATATATGTTTATATATTCCAACAAGAAGTAGATCGTATGTGTATTGGATATAGATAAGGGCAAGCAATCAACCGATGAACTAATTGAGTTTGGAATAGAGGTTGGTTGCCATTTGCATTTTGCAGGCACATTTCTAAATATATATATTAATTTCTGTGTCAACATCGTCTTTGTAAGCCTAGTGAATGTCTCAGAATCTTTCAAATCTTCTCTCTCTCTCTCTCATTGGGGTGGGGGGGGGGGGGGGGGGATTCTATATATACTCAAGACTGTATATACAACTATATATTATTCTATCTTAAATGTTTGAAAAAGAAAAAAAAAAGATTAGCGCATGTCATGATCCGGTAGTTTTTGAGATTTTCAGGAATGAGTAAAGCAAGCGGCGAATTTCATAGCGATTTTTCGAGAATTTGAAGTAATAGTTTTAAGGCTAGCTCGAATTTCGCAGAAATGGTGAAGCCATTGTTAATTATTGTTGTGGGATATATCTATGGATATTTGTTTCCTGTTTTGTGAAACCCTAGCGTTAGCTACGAATTATGTCAGATTTGTTCTACTTCTACCTTAAAATCCTAATAATAATAATAATCTTTATTATTATTATTTATAATTGCAGCTTGAAGTATAATAAGCTTAAGTTACGATCTATTGAAAAAAGTTAACAGTGTTCAATAATTAAATTGTAGTGTGTGTGTGTATTAAATGAAGTTATATGTACAAAAAACAATATATATAATATCGGTGACATTTATTTTCATTTTACAACAGTGTCAGTGTGTGTAAAAGTCTATGCGTGTAAAGATCCAAGTGTGTGAGAAAAATGTACGTGTATTAGTGTGTGATTATTGATTTCCATCCACATATATCAAGACCAACGTGAGCAGGCCTGAAAATTAAACCAAATAATTCGATACTCAATTTGTGATCATTCATTAAAAGTTCGTCTAGGCATAAATTTTGTGTTTGGTGAGATTTAAAGTTCGACTCGAGTGCGAGATCGATAATTGAACATGCGAAAATAATATTAAACTACTCGAGTTCGACTCTTGTTTGGTTCGATTAAAGTTAATTTGAGCTCGATTCGATAGGTAATTATCAAACAAATTCAAACATAAATTTTGAAGCTTATACGATATCGTTTCAAATAAGTTTAAAAAAAATATATAATGTTCGACTCGACTCATTTACAAACCTAAATGTGAGTCAATTTTAATTGACGAGAAGTCATTTATTTCCAATAATCAAGGAAGGCAGGGAGCAATGTGAACCTCGGGAAATTATCAACGTGACTACTTAATTATTATCCCTGAATGAAACTGAGTTAGAACGTGGTGGTGACGGTAAACAACTTCAATCTAGTTAATTAATTGATGATGTGAAACATTAATACGTAATTGGTTACTATTAAGCCTTAAAAGAACACATGCTCGAGTAAACAATGATATGGGGCACATAATTTACCCAATACATACATTTAAATACATTGAAAAAAGAGAGAGAAAATAGAATACACAGCTCAACTCAAGTAATACTTAGTATATACATATAGTGAGGGTAAAGATTACAAAATATTGATGTTGCTGCAGACTACTAGAGCCAACAAACTACATATATGCATCATGTGAACTCTTTATCTTTCCTCATTCTTCTCTATATATGTTAATTATCAATTCCAAAAACAAATGCACCAAACATTTCTTAGAATAAAAAACATATATAGCTTCCTTAAATAACTAATTAATTGACTCCCAACCACTATGGCCTCATTTCTTTTAATTAGATTTTGATATTTTCTTGAGCTATAGATTCTATGTTTGTTGTCTTTATAATCGACTTGATCAAAGAAAATCGAGATAATGTCTGATTTAAATATTGGAGCATTGATTGCTAAATAACAAATTTTCATTAAAAATTACAAGCCCCAAATAAGTTAATTATTCGTGATGTCTAAAGAGTATTAAATAAGGCGTTATTGCCGACTAATCAACCCCGCCTTATCTTTTGACATATACGACATGATACTTGGTCGTGGACAAAATAAAATTTAGGTATTATGTTTTTGGCAATAATATATTTTAAATTGGGCTAAAAGGCCATCTACTTTAGCCTACTAAGAAACTTAATTAAGTTTTAAAGCAACAAGTAATGCTCAAAGTAATAATGAATATTAGACTTGTCAATGTGACCGACCCGATCCAAGCTAGTCGGGTCATTGCAGCAAATATAGTGTCGGGTTGCGCCTGTCGGGGCTATTTGTATTTTTTGGGCTAGATTTATTTTTATCGGGCCTAAAATTAGAATATATATATTAATTCATTATTAAAGAAAAATAAATATGGGCATATTATGAAATTTATTTGTTTAATAATTTTCTTTATCTTAGTAAAAAATATGGGACGAAGAGAGTATAAATTATTGTTTAAATTTTGCAATGCAATGCACCTATTTATTCTTTTAATAATTTAATTCAGTATAAAATAATTATTTTATTCTTTTTAAATATGATAATAACATAGGCAATTATATACATAAAAAGAAAGTAAACTCGTTCATAAAATATAAAAATCTTTATTTATGGTGTCGTGATTATGACTAAGTGTTGAAACGTTAGATACTGCGTTGTAATTCATTGAAATATATTTCATTTTTGGAAAGGTGGAATATGGTGTTAAAAATGTATATTTTCCTAAAAATTATTAATGTGAAAGTTACACGTGTTGTAATACGATTATTTGAAAGGTTCCTTGAATGACTTGATTTGATTGATACCATAGAACAACAGCCAAAAGCTTAATGCATGCAACACAATAAATATTGGAATGATTAAATAGCAAAAACTAATAATTTAGGGAAAATGTACTTTTGATCATTCCTATGTATTAAAAAAAGATATCAAAACTACTGATAAAAATAATAGATACTCATTTTTATAAAAAAAAAATTATAACTCAAATTATAATGCCACTCTAATTCTTTTATTTCTTTTTTGTAAAGCACGCATGATGCGCGCATGTGAATATGACGTGAAAATAATCAATCGCAGATTGTATCAAAACGGCATTGATGATCCGAAAATTTTAAAAAAGTAAAATAAATACCAAATGGTGTGATTAAGTTATTTTCACATGAGATTTCCGATGTGATTAGTTAGGTTACAAAAGTATCTTGATTTTGGAGTTGAAAGCACACGTGGCAGAACTGAGGGAAAATCAACCCAATCTTAAACCCCTAACAAAGACAAGGGAAGAACAACACTGCACAATTCCATGGCAGGAAGCAGCAATTCGCGGTGGTCGCTGGCCGGCATGACCGCCCTTGTCACCGGCGGCACTCGCGGAATTGGGTAATCTTTTCTCTCTCTTCTCGGCTGTTCCTTTTGTTTTTATTCTGTTGAGCGCCTTAAAAAAAAATCGGGTGAAATGAAAGAATGTAATGCGTAAGCTTTTAGTTGAGGTGGTGGATCAGCCTTGCCTGTTTGTGATGGCGTCATCAGGTATGCTACTGTGGAAGAGCTGGCGGAAATGGGTGCTGCTGTGTATACATGTTCGAGAAATGAGGAGGAACTGAATCAGCGGTTGCAGGAGTGGAGTTCTAAGGGGTTTAATGTCAGCGGTGCTGTGTGTGATGCGTCTTCCAGAGAGCAGAGATCGCAGCTCATGGATAAAGTTTCCTCTGTTTTCGGCGCCAAGCTTAACATTCTTGTGAGTATTCAAAATGCTGTTTTGTTTTTCTTTATTTATTATGCTGGGAATCTTTGTTCTAACTAGAAAATATGGTTTTTTTTTTTTTTGAGAGAATAGAAAATATGGTTTTTTTTTTTTTTGAGGGAATAGAAAATATGGTTCTTGTTATGCTATTAATTGGTTGAGTTTTTGTTGTCTTCTTGTGAATGTGAAGATGTTGCTACATTGATTGTTGTTTGGATGGTTAATGGATTTGCAGAGATTTTTTATTTAAAGGGGTGATGCAGGATTGTTTGTGCCTCCCTGTATTTGTACATGCAAGAGGGATTCGGTATGATACCATGAGTGAGAAGGACATTTTTATTTTTATCTTGGTGTGAACTGCTTAAAGAAACGAACTCAAACTGTTTGATAGCTCGTCTACCTTGAGTTTCAAGTCGAGAGCAAAGGGCTCAATGCCTATTCATTATAATCTACACATGGATAAAGTGTTGGTTTGCCACCCTTTATATCTGTTGTCAATGGTAGAAAACCAATCTTCCGAATAGATAAATATTGTTTCTCAATTTTATGCGTTGGTCGAGTGTGTATCAAATATAAGCTATGTTAAGTTCTACTACGAGGAAGTGGATTAAGTTGGCGCATACACATCATTTGAAGAGATTTTATCACTTCTATTTTGTTTATAATGCCAAAGGCTGAGCATCTGCACCTGAAGTTTTCAATATTTCCAAATATCTTCAAGTTTTTTATTTATGGCAGTTGCACTTGCATATCTAAGTATGCATCAGTTGGAGGAGTGATAGCATTACATTCTTTTGAACAATTTGGAAAGACTGAGATTGACCTCTGCAATTTTCATCTTGTAGATAAATAATGTCGGGACTAACATCAGGAAGCCAACTGTTGATTACACTGCTGAGGAATATTCGAGTATCATAACTACAAACTTAGACTCTTCTTACCACCTATGTCAACTGGCTCATCCTCTACTTAAAGCCAGTGGAAAAGGCAGCATTGTGTTTATTTCTTCTGTTGCTGGTTTGGTGCACCTGTTTTCTGGATCTATATATGGAGCTACTAAAGGCACGTTATTTAACAGCAAACTAAGACCCTTCCTCTAATGAATTATATGCAACAGATGAAGTTGTGAATCTTGAAGTTTGTACTTACAGGAGCAATGAATCAACTTACAAAAAATCTGGCATGTGAGTGGGCAAAAGATAACATTCGGGTGAACTCTGTTGCTCCGTGGTATATCAAGACCTCTCTTGTGAAAACCGTAAGTTTTCCTTTTCCTTCATTTCTAGAATATCTTTCACTTTTATATTGTTTGAACCACTAAGATTTTAGGTGCTTGTATAATAAGTAACTCTTGAAGAACTTTACCATTAAAAACAGAAAGATTGTACTGTTCTTGTGTTATATGTGTTTGTTGCATTAATGAATAATGTAGACATTTCAAATTTTCCAACTGTTCAGGCTTCTCTTCAATAAGAATTAGCCTCATTACAGAGTACGCTGAACTTATTTTGTGGCATTGGCTTGCTTTAATTGTTAACCTGGTGCAGATCATGCCTCTGAATGTCAATTACATTCCAGCTATCTTATAACTAATCATGTAGAAAGATTTCGCAGGGTCAGTCTGTTAATTTTATGGTAAATATTGCTTTGGCATGGAAGAGCTTCCCCGCAAGACTTATGAAGTCATGAATGATGTGATTTTATTCACGTACTTTCTCATATAAGTAGAAGCTTAAGACTCAATCACATCAGTATCACAAAGCCAACACTATCATGGTACCGTGTCCATTATTATGTTCATATGTCGAAACAACATAGAAAAACAATGTAAGGCATATCGGAGGGAATGAAAGTGGGCTAGTTGCTAGTGGGAAACAAATATTCAAAATGCAAGGGTTTGCCCCAGTTCATATGGAAGGATAGGTGTTATGATATAATTTCTCTGCTTACCTGACTTAACAGTGATAACATGACAGAGATCTTGGATGTGAGTTGTTTTCTATTCAATATTAAAGTTTTTGAATTGCACTCAGATGCTCATGCAAAACACGGCCTTGCAGTCATAACTAGAACCTGTTTTTCACTGACTCCGAAGGGTTGTGTTTGCAGTTGCTGGAGAACAAAGAGTTCTTGGATCATGTAGTATCTAGAACTCCTCTGAAGCGCCCCGGAGAACCAGAAGAAGTATCGTCGTTGGTTGCCTTCCTCTGTCTTCCTGCTGCTTCTTATATTACTGGCCAGATCGTATGTGTAGATGGAGGAATGACTGTCAATGCATTTCCTCTCGACAACCAATTTTAACTCACCTTTTTTCATCTACAGAGCTACACTCAAATGCAGATGCCCTGTGGTGAAAATGAGTATTCGTTCCCAAATTCTTGGCTTAGATTATCTCTCATTTTCCCCATCCTTAGTAGATGATGCTTATTATGTGATTTTTTAAAATTTCTCTGACTTCCTATGTCATTGTTTAATTTTATGCGCGTATTGATGAAATAAAACGCGAAATCGAAACACGGTATATCAAGTGATTGTCATTACATGCATTGCCTTGGCTTTATCTAGTCAGTAATCACCAAACCCATGGTTATAATTTATAAATGCCACATTTTTTTGTGAATGCTACAGTTGTATAGTATTCTATCGAGTCGAAGCACTATTTTTGTTTGGCGCTTGGCTGTCGAGCTGTGATGGGACTACAAATTAAATATTTCATCAACTAAATTTGATGATTCCTTGGTTGATAATTTGTGTGGTTAAATCATTATGGAGCCGGAACGGGCCCGAACCTACTTTTATATATACATACAACATACATATAGTTTTTACATGAAAAGATTTCCAAAAAAAATAAAAGTAGGGCGTATTATTAGTGACCCTTGGACTATTATCAGAATTATAATTTGGGTTGTAGGTACTCATCGACGTCATCTATTTTCATTGCGTCGGGAGTTGGATCATATCTAGTTATTTTCATGCAAAAAGGAGATTAAATAAATTTCCAACGATGATCTGGAGTTTAATTTCAAATAATTTGGCATTTAAGTTGAAATTTACGTGATGAAAAAGACAAGACACTGAGAAAACAATTTCGTGAGAATTTCAAATTTAGCATTGCCCTCCCTCCAAAAGATTGACATAATTTAATAAAAATCCAACTCTGGTGGAACATGAATTGAATTTATAATATATATTATATATATGATTGAAGAGAAGAGGAGCGGTGGAGGTGATAGATGGACACGCGTCGAGGCAGATATTGAGCGTCAACGTCGAGTCGATGTTTGGTCTGGTCCCATACGTGTCTCTAATTTCTCTTCTTTACCACCACGTCTTTTTTTTTTTATCGCATTTCTCCACTCCCACCCCCGCATTCTACCGCCTCACTCCCACTCTCCTTTCTAATTACCACATTATTACAAATCTCACAATCTTTAAATTATTACAGCTTAACACTTTATCTTTCAGCTCTAGGCCCCCAACAAAATTATGATATCTCCCCTTCTTCTTTCTATTAGATTATCCAAATTCGATGCTCAAAATTTGTTACGGATTTAAATTTGTAGACAACGTGGAACTACAATTATCTGAAAAATTAGAGCATTTTTGTTATTGAAGTACTAAAATGTGATTATTCCTTAAACTAATTAAAACTTGATGAGCCCATTTGATATGCTTATTTTGTGAGTCTATTTGGATCCCAACGTATAAAATTAGATATAATTTATGCGCCTATGGTCATCTTTATAGTATAATATATGCAGTATTCGTATAGAATATAGTAACTTCAATTGAAAAGTTATTATGTAAATTAAACATTATTTATTAGCATGTCTTGTATATATAAACATTTCTGAAAATTATCATTGTAAAAAAAAAGAATGAAATTTGAGTGTATTCATAAAGAATAATGTATATTAATATAAATGGTATACTGAAAATTAACTCTCATTAGATATAATATTAATATATATAAATTTTAAAACAATGAAATAATAGTGTAAGGTTAAGGTAGTATGGTAAGGTGTAATTAATATGATTTGGAAAAGGCAAAGGGCAAATCGGTAAATAGAATTGTTGTGTTTGGAAACACGCGCTGTGCAAGGGACACATCGCGATCCTGCCATGTGGCGAAAATCCTCGGAAAAAAAGCATATGTTAATAACTGTCGTGCCTAAAAAAAAGTAGGCGGGCCCCACAGAGAAGAGCACTGCGTGTCAAGAAAGCAGGCCCCCATTTGTACAATCTTCTCTTCATTTATCATTGCGTTCTCTGCCCCGTGTACTCTCTACATCTCATCAACCCCCTTAATCAACGGCCTACATTGCTCCCCTGACCGAATTGGTGACGGGCACCTGCCCGTAACCCCCTACCGCATACAAATTCCAGATTTTTGCTCTCTTCCTCATTCAATTTTTTTTCAATTACGATTCACAAGAGGGAGATATTTAGCACAAATCAATATTGCAAATCGGAACTTGCTGTTGCAATGGCTGGTATTGTTGAGACGCAGACGGCTACCTCTGTTGAGCCCATTTCCAGATCCAGGAGCAGGATGGAACTTCATCATCGTAATTTCGACATCTCCGATTCCGCGGTGGCGCCGCCGCTGCTCAAGAAGAAGCGACGCAACGTCGATGCGGTGGTGCTTCAGAACTCCGAATTACTTGGTGCAAAGCGCTCTAAAACTGATGCCCACGATTGTCCCAAGTTCGGTGTGACCTCAGTTTGCGGGAGGAGGAGAGATATGGAAGACGCGGTGGCGATCCGCCCCTCTTTCTGCGGTCGAGATTCTGACGTTTCCGGCGGATTGCATTTCTTCGGAGTTTTCGACGGCCACGGCTGCTCGCATGTAAGCAACCGGAGATTGATTTCGAGTTGGAATTAATAAATTGAATTTTGGATTTCAATTTTAATAATTTGTTTGTGGCGATCGATCGCAGGTAGCGCGGAGGTGCAAGGAACGAATGCACGAAATAGTGAGAGACGAATACGAGCATGGAGGCTCCTCGTGGGAGGATACCATGGCTCGGAGTTTCATGAAGATGGATGAGGAAGTCGCCGAGTGTTCGAGCGGCCGCGCTTCCACCTCCACCTGCCGCTGCGAGATGCAGACTCCGCAGTGCGACTCCGTCGGCTCCACCGCCGTCGTGGCGGTGGTCTCGCCGGACAAGATCGTCGTGTCCAACTGCGGAGATTCTCGCGCCGTCCTTTGCCGGAACGGCGTCGCGATTCCTCTCTCCGTGGATCATAAGCCTGACAGACCGGATGAGCTCCGGCGTATAGAGGAAGCCGGCGGCCGTGTTATATACTGGGACGGAGCAAGAGTTCTTGGCGTCTTAGCCATGTCTCGCGCCATAGGTGAGCAAAAACTACGAGAAGATAGATCATGGTGTGATAATTAATAATATTATTTTCTGTGGCTAATTACTTATAAAAATAATATATGTATTAAATTTTCAGGCAATAGTTATCTGAAGCCGTACGTGATACCGGAGCCGGAGGTGACGGTGAGGGAGCGAACGGCGGAGGACGAGTGTCTAATACTGGCGAGCGATGGGCTTTGGGACGTTGTCTCAGACCAAACGGCTTGCGGCGTGGTGCGCATGTGCCTGGAGTCTCGGAAAGCGGCGGCGGAGGAGAGCGCGTATGAGGCTTGCTCCGACGCCTCCATTTTATTGACGCGGCTGGCCCTGGCGCGCCGCTCTACGGATAATGTTAGTGTTGTGGTGGTGGATTTGAGGAAGACCTCCTAGTTAGTAATAGTAATCACATTATTAAGGAATTCATTAATCTAATTAGCTGTCATTACCTGAACTCAACACGATTTTTTTCTTTTTTATCTCAAATGTGTGTATATTTAGGTGTAATAATTTTTTATCCTTCCTTAAAAAAGGAGGAGGAGGCCATGTCGAATTAATTGGGAGGACGGGGGGTTCACTGCATCTTCGATTGTAATATCAATAATCGTTGTATTTAATATCCAATTGCGATTTAATAATATCTGTGTTTAATTCAAGTGTATGAACATGAGTTTCGGGCGTATGTAATTATGGACAGAACTTGGTGTGCATTTGACAATTTTTATTTATATGACAACAATTGGGGTAAAATTTTGTACCAAATTCATGCATATTTTAAAAGTATGTATTAACTTTTTTTTTTAATTTTTTATTAAAATACTTTTATTTTTTCAAATAAAAATGAAATGCTAAGAGACCGAGTGCATAAGCGTATTTGAAAAATGCTTTAAAAAATTAAAGTTATGCATATATTTTAAAAATATAAGTGGTCTCATGCAATTTAAAAAATAATAAAAAAATATGAGAGGCTTTTGTGCAATTTAAAAAAAAAATCTATATAGTTTTTTTATAAATTTTTTAGACATTTTAATTATAGCAAACAATTATAATGCATAGTTGCAACATAAAGAAACATAAAAATTAATTAATGATTAGTCATTGGAAATTGAACTACTGTATATGAAAACAACAATTGCAAGAGAAAATATATGCAATGAACGGAAAATTAGAGAAACATTAATGCTTAGTCATTGGAAATTGAACTTGCTAGAACCGGCTATTACAGTAGTTAAAAAAATAAAAGCAGGTGACGTGGATATGATTTGGTCATTAAGAGGGCCGCTCCTTCATGCTTGAGTGGATTTTAAATTTTTTTATAATATTATATGTATATATACATGGGTTGATTTTCGTATGTGGCAGTCATTCGACGAGCGCGTGGGGCCCACGCGTCTGTCAGTTTTTTTTTCTTTTTTCTTGTGATTTTTTTATTTTTTTTTTCAATTTTCTTTTTTTTTATTTTTTCAACAAAATTTATACCATAAAATAAAATTTGTGAACTCTAAAATTAAAGTGAATTGATATAATTTGTTTAAAATAAATATAAATTTATACCCTAAAATGAAATTAATTTATCCTAAAAGCACAAAATAAAACCTTAAAAACATCCCCAAAAAAATCCTAAAAAACACAAATTAAAACCCTAAACCCCCCACTCTAAAAACACAAAATAAACCCCCTAAAGGCACCCCAAAAAATCCTAAAACACACAAAATAAACCCCTAAAAACACCCCCCAAAATAAGTAGCAGAGGCCTTACTTTTTAATGATAGAGGTGATATTTTTCAGATTTTGAATGATACGTTTTAATGTTGCCGTTGATACTGAATTTGCGGAAATTTTTTTTTTACGAGTTGACCCGCGTTGATCCGGGTCAAAGCGGGTTGACCCGTGAATGTGATCCGCCCGTCTCACATAAGGCTTATATATACCACATGCACTGAAAACTTTACCTATATATATGTATGTATGTATAGCTGTAAGTCTTTACTTAATTTGTTGTTTGCCCAGCCCAGTGATTAGAGTGTGTGTACTAATTGGAGAGGGTAAGGGATCAAATCCTCAGTTATCCCCCAAGAGGTACTTTTACCATTTTCTTCAGTTTTTCTTTTTACCAAGTTTTTTTCTTCTTTTTATATCTCTATCTAAATTTTGTTCTACATGCCTAAAGTCAGCCCAATTTTTCTTTCTACCATTTTTTTTCTTTTTTCATCCAACTTTTCTTTTTACCAAGTTTTTTTCTTCTTTTTATGTTCTAAATCTAAATTTTGTTACACATGCCTAAAGCCCGTGAAACAGCACCACCCAATTTTTTATTTTTTTTCAAAACAAATTGTAATCCCGAATTTAATTATAAATATAAAAAATAGTCTATTTTTTTTTGTAATTCTAAATCCAAATATATTCTAAGATGAAAATTAGGGTCTCATTTTCCACCTCAACTTAGAAATATAATTTTTTTTTATGCCAAAAGCCCCTGCAAACAACACCACTCATTTTTTTATTTTTTTTGTAAACATGGATCTAAATATATTATTAGACAAAAAATAGTATTTTTTATTTGTAATCATAAATCCAAAATTTAAGACAAAAAATAAGATCTCATTTTTCACTTCGAGTCAGAGCCGTAGATCATTAGAATTGGCCATGGTCATTAAATGATCTATCCATGTCTACGGTGATCCATTTGGTTGTAGGGTGAACTTTGAACCATCAGCCTAGGTAGCTATTATGAGGCCGATTGGTTTTGGGTTATTAAAAATAAGAAAAATGAAAACGATTAACAAACAAATAAAGGAGAAACTCATGATTTTAGTTATGTCATATTTTGTTCATTTAACTAACTTACTCGATGAATATATTTAGCTTAATTCTATTGATAGCAAAATATACAAACTAAATTAATTGTTTTATTAGTTTGTTTAATATAATTGTATTTATAATTGATGATACAAGTTAAAAATGTTTTATTTAAGCCTAGTCAACCGATTTAACCAGTGAGCAAGTGGCTTAATAATTTATCCACTTCAACTGCCGGTCTTAAATATTGTTAAACATCTTAATCTTAATATTTTATCTTAATCTTAATCTTAATCTATCATCTATTATCTATAATCTATTAAAACAAAGTAGTTTGCATGATTTTTTCCCTTCCAAATGCTTAAATTCCCACCCAAAAATATCCCATCACATGCAATATTCATTTTTACACATGATGTGAATCAATATTAAGAAATTAATTTATTTGGTAGAAATCGGGCCCACTCCCTTCACTTTTTATAATATTGGGCTCCAAATGTGTTGAAGCCTTACTACTTTATGTGATTCATTTTTATGCGAATTGTTTTAGACTAATAACAAAATTATTTTTTTCTCTCAATATATAAAATAAAAATGAAATGGTTTTTATGTGTTGAATCCCTATTTGAAAAATTATAGTTTGAATTATATTATTAAAAACATATAATTGTTATACATTTTACATTATGAAAATGAACTTTGACTAAGTGAGAAAGAAACAGGTTCTATATTTTAATCAGACGGCGACTCCTAT
This sequence comes from Perilla frutescens, assembly GCA_026008535.1. Taxonomy (NCBI): domain Eukaryota; kingdom Viridiplantae; phylum Streptophyta; class Magnoliopsida; order Lamiales; family Lamiaceae; genus Perilla; species Perilla frutescens. The sequence goes on along the minus strand of BRKX01000017.1, from coordinate 29,530,668 downwards.
GTAAGTTATTATCGGTATTGCTTAGCAATATAGACAAAGAAGAGCAAAATTTCCCAATGTATTTACATTAAATAAGTTTGATATTACCACTACAGATATGGGCGTATGTGTATAGATGTAAAAAATTGTTTAATATGTAATTTTCATTTTATATTCATCTTTATAAAACATTGAGTTTTTCAATATATGATTTTGGTGTCCCACTCCATTACTTATTATGTGTTTCAAAATACCTTGCAAAGCATTAAAAATATACCTTATTTTAAATAAGTTATTATAAACAAAAAACAGAAAATAAGACAAGACACCAATTTTTGACCTAATAAGATTATTTCGATCACGCAATTGGGAACAAACACACACACACACACACACACACACATATATTAAAAGTGAAAATTAAATGTTGAAAAATTCACCACGGGTGTACTATGATTAAATTTCCAAAGAATGTTATACACATATAGATGTAAAAAAAAATTAAAATATATAATTTCTAATTTTGTTCATCTTCATAAAACCTTCTTAATAATCCCCCGTCTCAATTATATAGTTCATTTTCTCTCTGCACGTAGATTAAAAATATTTATAAAAATAAGATATGAAAGCTAAACTTTCAATAGTACCCTCATTTAAGATTTATGACTTGACAAAATTGAAGTGGTTATTTTTTATATATTTAATTTTCAAACCTAATAATGGTATTTGTACATTATTATGAAAATTAATACGACTTATAGTAATACGATTATATAATTGGCCAGAATAATAATGACGACTATATAATTGGGACGAGGTGAGTAATTTTATTTTTGTTATGCCCTAATTTTTTGGATTTTTTTTTCAAGGCTCAACATTTGAGTTTTTTTATTAGATAGAATAGACACAATCCGCATCTAATTTTGTGTTTAAAAAAATTGTAATACAATGAAAGAAATATTATATATAAAATTATTATAATAAAAAATTTCAAACATAAGATGAGATATTGGGTGTGATATCAATTATGCATTAAAGCATGTTATACCGGTTGACAGCCACCACGCAACGCGAGGGTGAAATACTAGTATATATAAATGCAAGAGGTTATGCCCTATATAATAAGTATAGTTTTCCCACAAAAAACACATACTATATTTATTAATTAATTAATTTTAATTTTAATATTAAGATATTAATATTGTATTAATTATATTAGTCTTTTAATTAATTAATTAATCATGTCATCTTAATATAATACATAATAGTTTATATATTAAGATTTCATTTTGCATTTTCCTGCCTAAATCATATTTTCAGAAACGAAAAAATATGTAATTATTAATTAGCCTTATATTCATAAAATTAATTAAATCATATCAAATCTAAAATATAATATTATATTTTTATATATGGTATCTGAGATATATACACTATGATATGTAATATTATATCAAATAAATTAACTTTATCTTAATATGATATATTATATTATGATCAGATAAGATATATGAGATACACTTGACTTAAATATATTAAGTTTAAGTTGTATATATTAAGATATACTATATATAAGGATATATATATATATAAGATATGTATATTAATATATTAAGATATATGTTTAGATATTAATATATATATATAAAGATAAAATATACATTAGTAGTCATTTAAATGCTCTCTCACCAAATTATGCATTATTACTTATCGCAAATTCTCATATACAATAGGTGTATGGGCCGGCCCATCAGATACCATCGATCCACTCTGATTTGACCTGACTCGAAACCTGCGACCCTTCATATAAAAACATGTATTGACCCATCTAATTTATTTTTTCCCATTTCAATTTGAAAATAACCCTAGCCGCCCATCTCTCTCCCCGATCTCTCTCTCCCGATCTGTCTATCGATATATCGTCTTCTCCAAATCATCCACCCGACGTCGACGACTGTCCAGTTCACCGCCAGTGATTCAACCTTTTGATCTTTTACTGGGTAGCCGCCCTTTCTCCCCGATCTCTCTCGCGACTATCGATTTATCGTCTTCTCTAATTCATCTGTCTGGCGTCACCAGTGATTCAACCTTTCATCTTTTACCCGGTACGTGATACCTTAGCCGTCCGGTGATTCAGTCACTTCTTGCTCTCTCTCTCTCTCTCAACCTCTTATCAATTTCTCTAATTTTTTCAGACTCGGCGTTAGTGATTCACCAGTTCACCGCCGGAGCTTCAATGTGCACTCGATTTATCTCTATTTATCTTTCAATTCAGTCAGGTATTATGTCATTTTCTTATTTCTTGTGTTTAAATTGTGTGCGGTTTATGTAAGAATTTAGATGCTGGAGTTTTGTTGTTTTTTTTTCATTTTTTGTGTTATTTCATTTTTTCTATATTTAGTCTTTTTATTCATTTAAGTTATTAGAATTGAGAAAACTAGTACTAGAATTTTGTGTAAATTTAATATGGATATATGCTTGTTAGATGTACGCTTCTAAATTTATTGAATCTGAATATTTCTTCACGGTTACCACTGGAATTGAAAAGAAGTATCAAATTGGAATTGACTTTGTATTTGAATTGTTTTTATGTGGTTTTTTCTGTTTTATGTATTCTTTCAATTCAATGTTCAGATATGTTTTGTTAAATATGAGTAGTATGAATTTTTAGTTATTTTGATTTCAGTTTATATGTGTAATACAATTTATTATGTTAAGTATCAATTAACATGATTATGAGTATCACTTGAAGTAGAAACAAGTATCACATTTTGAAGTGCTATGGTTATATGTCTTAAAGGTTCAGTTAATTTTCATATTTAGTTTTGGTATTATTTTTTATTTTTGTATTAATTGAATGTCCAAAGATACTCATTTTTGTGTTTGATTGAAAATTATATGAGTCATGTTAAGTATTTTGTTCTGAATGATTTTTTATTTTTATTTTTAAAATCATAAATGATGTTTTTATAGGTGTTTTAGTGAGTTATGTGCTAGAAAATATATTGAATAGGAATATCTCTTTTTGTGTACTAGTTGAATTAAAAATAAGTATCAAATTGCAGTCGATTTTGTATTTGGTTTGTTTTTACGTGATTTTTTTTGTTTTATAGTTTTTCATCAACTGTTCAGAGATGTTGATTTGTTTGCTTAATTTGAAAGTTTATACAAATTATATGAAGTATTATGTTAAGTATCATTTAGCTTGTTTATGAGTATTAATTAAAGTAGAAACAGGTATCACATTGTTCATAATATTTGCATCTTATATCTTGTTTTATATGGTATGTTTATGTGTTGAGGATTCAATCTAGCTTGTTTTGCCTCTGTCATGGTTTGACTTTTGTACATTTGTATATAGAGTATCAATGTTAATACTGATTAGTACTAGATGAGATACTTTTAAGTATCAGAATTTAGGTCAAATTTTGTTTTGTGTGTTTGTGTGCATTTTCACTTGTGCCCATTGAGTATCATATTGAAAACTCAGTGGTACCATTTGATATGCTTGTACATATCATATTTGAAGTATTGTGCTGCATATTATGTTGCTTTTATGTGTGCATGTGTTAATTGAGTATCAATTGACATGCTGATTAGTACTAGTTCATATGTTTCATAAGTGTCAAAATCCAGTTGTTTAGTTACTAATCTTGGTTTATATGTCTATTTTTATTTATGTGCAGTGTACTATCACTCTGTATGCTGACTAGTAGAAATTGTTATGCGTAATAATATCACGATTTATTTGTTTTTTCTGAAGAATGTTTTATGTATGTATGTATGTGATTTTTTGTGTTTGGTTATTTGTAGTTTTTTTGTTCCTTTTGCAAATCTCTGTTTTAGGTGAATATTTTTGTCTATATATGTATTATACATTTTTTTTTATTAATTTATGATTTTTAATGTAATGTTTATTGATTTCTATATCATTTTTCTTCAATGAAGAAGATGCTGACCAAGAAGCAAAAGCAGTCCAAAGGTGTAAATGTCATCTTAAAGTTGTTTGATGAGGCCAGTTCTCATGCTGCATCGAAGAAAGCTGTTGAAGAGAAATCTGCAATAAAGAAGAAGCTGACCAAGAAGTAAAAAGGAGTCCAATGAGGATGCTGCAGCAGAGACGGATGATAGCTCTGATTTTGAAGTGAAAAAGAAGTTCAAAAAAGCTATTGAAGGGAAATCTAAAATTAGGTATATGAAAATGTGTTTTATGATTTCGTTTTATTTTCTATTTCGATTTTTATTAATGTTCTTATATGTATGTAACTGTTGTGTTTTTTCTTTGAGGTATGCGGAGGAGAAAAAGTGCAAGAAGAGGAAAAAACCTTTCTCTTTTTGATGTGTATATGTGATGAGTCACATGCAAAGATTTGATGGAAAGACTTATTCGTGCCCTGACTTAAGAAAGGTTTGAATTTTTTTTATATTTTTTTTTTGCTTTCAGTTTTATTTTCCTTATTTTTCATAATTGATTTCTAACTTTGTTTCTCGGTTTGCAGTCTTATGCCTGAAGGAAGCTCTGAGGACTGTATTGTGCTCATGTCGCTTTTGCAGGCACTAACGACTAGAGATTTGAAGTTTATAAGTCCGTCATTGGATTCATGAATATAATGAAAAAATGATTAAAGATTGTGAATTTTTATCTAGATAGTTGGAATGTTGTAATTTATTTTTGATATTTTATAGACTTGAACAACTGTTGGTGTATTTTCCTTTTGTGGCTGGTGATTTGTTATGTGTTGGGATTTGGATATGTCAATATGCTATTTAAACATGAACTTTTTGTCTTTGGAGATTATTATATGGGCTAAATACTTCGGTTGGTTCATGTGTGGTTTTGTAATGGTGAATGAATTGAGAGTATTGGCTGGAATCAATGAAATGATGGTTTGTATCATTGTATTTTAAATTTTGTATCATTTAAGATGTTATTTTGTGGAATAAATTTCGTATAAAGTATTTACTGTCTTTATTACTGAACAATAGTGATTGCTTCAGAATTAGCTTGAATTATATCCATTCAAGAACATCCATAACCTGCATTTAAGGAAAAACATATTTGTTTTCAAAAATAATATTAATATCATTTGTTAAGCTATATAGTATCACATGTTCAAAAAAAGAGTAGCAATAGGTTCCAAAAATGTATCATTTATTGGGCCTAAAGGTATCAATTGATATACAACAATGTATCATATAAGAAACAAATGTAATTTTAGTTTAAGAATTATAAGAACGTACCATGTTCAACCCAATTAGTAGATGTTTATTTTTATATTGAAAAAACTTAAAGAAAAAAATTCATAAATGAATGTCTAATAAATGAAATTACATCATAATAGTATTCCAAAATCATAAAATTCCAACATAATAAATTCCCATCAACATTTTGGTTTAAATACAACTGTTAAAATATCCCAAACTAAATTTAAAAAATGAAGAATCTTCAATCCAAGATTCTGTAAAGAAAATTTAAGATGTGAGTCAGATAAATAGAAAATGTATCATTCATTTAGCATAAACGTATCAATTATATTGAAAACAGATATCAACCTGATATCCATCTAAAATAATGAGAATTGGGAGTTTTGGAGCCAAACTCATTCAACTGAGTTGAGTTCGTTGTATTATTGCTCTTTTTCTTTATGTCTTTCTCAAGTTGCCCCTTAATTTCGACGATGTATCATCGAATGCTGCATAGCCAAAGATGCCATAGCAAATTTTGAAAACAGATGTTGCTATTGCACATATAAGGGCTGCTTTCATCATAGTCTTGTATTGTGATGGTAGAGATTTGATTCGATCCTATCATTAATTAATCATATGTGGTTAATGTGCAACCAAAATGTTTAACTTGCTGACACACCTTCATTTTGTGTGCAAAATTACACTCGTGGGAGAAGCCCAGCAGATGCTTAGATTTACCCTCAGAGGCTAGTATAGCGCCCAAAGGCAGATATCGTCTCACAAGGAGTGTTTAATCTTTCTATCTTCTTTCGTAGCTTTTTGGGGATTTGTTGGAATTGCTGTCACTAATTCATTCCCTGCACACTTCAAACTAAACACGCAATTAAACAATAAAATGACATTAAACAATTTGAAACATATGTTCAAGTCAAACATGAGTTCGGTTTTGGTAGATGCATGCAATCATGGGCACAACCACATAGGTACCTTGATTTGACCGGTTAGTTATAGAGAGCAGTTACGGTCGACTTACACTCCCTAATTCCTTCTTACTGTATACGCTAAGAGTGATATACGGTCGGCGACTCTTAGTCCCTAACTACCCAAGACCCAAAGAAGAGAGTCATACATAGGGTTTGCAAGGGCAGTAACATTAAATCGGAGAGACCCAACACTAGAACATAGGTACATCCTCGGTGTGCTCACCAGGTCTACCTATACTTCATTCTCCAAGCTTCGACGCCTATTTCATCACTTAGTGGCTCATCAAGGTACGGTCACCCTTATTTCCACCCTGACTTACATAAACAATAGTTCAATTAAGAGTGGCCAACTACCTAACCTTGCTATTGCCATGTCATTGTTCTGCCCAAAATGAAGTTGGGAATCAATTTAAAGTAAATTAAGAACAATAAGCCTCATGCATAATTTCTACATTGACCTATTCACATTTAACTCGAACACGAATTACTTAGCCAAAAAATATATTAATAAACAAAGCAAAAGTAAATAAATAACTCATATTGAAAGAAAGACAAACTAGATTAACGACTGGAACTAACTCCAGTTTGGGCAAAAACAGGTACGTGCTCCAACTAAGGGCAAACCGCCAACTGCTATGCAGAATATTCAAAAACTAAAAATGCAGAAAACTAAAATACGAAAATGTAAACGATAGCAAGTGTCTTTGAAACGAAAATAAAAAACAGTATTTATAGTTGTTGGATAGCCACATTTTGGCCCAGCCCAGCCCAGAGGAATGAAGTTAGTTGGAGAAGACCACTTCAACTCAACAGGAATGCTCACTGAATTTTAGGGTTTATGCTCCATGTCTTCTCTCCTTATCTCTTCTTTCATCTCTCCTCTATCTCTTCTTTCCTCTTTCTTTTTTTAAACTTGTAGCGCCCCGGTCCCGAAAGACCATGGAAATGGAAGCCACTAGGGTTAGAATTAAGAAGCAGGAAAGAAAAGGGGGTAACCTGATTAATAAAATCTCAACAGAAGACTCAAAACAATCAAACATGCTGTATAATAATATATATCTATTCATAACACCAAGATTAGAGCTCTTAGTGTTTAACAAAAGGATATTACAAGTGCGGAGACTTCATTATCAACAAAATACTTAACAAAAAGAGAAAATGGGAAAATACTTAAACAACAAAAGCCCATTTCTCAGCATCGTCACCTCCACGCGCCAGCCTATTGACCTAAAAAATATTTGAAAATATTTGGGCTGAGTACTAGTGCACTCAGTGGGCAAGTTTTTACAATTCAAGTTATGCAAATCATTTTGTTAAAGTAATCTATCTGTGTTCATGCAGGTAGTGAAGCTTAGGAGATTTTAAAATTGAAAGCAACCTAAGTTCACCAAAACATTTTATCGTGAAGCGCTTAAGAATGTAACCAGTCATTGTCCGCAACCCGTACTATATCACCACGCGTAAAGTTGAGTATGGCCAAGTATACCCAATGGGTGTAACCCATAAGTGTTTCATTTTAGTCTCACCGATAAGGAGTAGGGCATGACAAATAATGCATGCATACTGTAGCTACTCACATTGACACATCGCTGGTTTATGAGACTCTGACAACATACAGCAGCACGTAAATATTTAACACAGATAGTCACATATGCAATTTTAACAAAGCAGAGCTTAATAACTCGAAAGATACAATTTGCAAAGATATAGTAGCCCACCTGGATAACAAATCTGTAGCACAAATAAGCTTTCAAATTCTAGGTTGGTTTTGCTCGAACTCTGCTACTTCTTCTAGCCCTACAACAACAAGGCTTTGCTTAGTTTAACCAAACTAAGGGCTCCTAAAAGAGACTCCTAAATTTCATTTTAATTTAAGTTTCCATTAAACTTCTGTATTTTATTTCCTACAGTTTAACTGTCCTCAATACTTTATTGTTTACACTCTATTAAGGATTTGGTTACACATTTTAAAATAACAACTGATGATTCACCAATAATTAAAGATCATTATAAGTTTTAATCCAATTAAATGAAATAATTAATCACATGTTATAAATATTAAACTAAATAAATAAATATTATATATATATAACTTGTACAAATTGGTTTGATTAAACTAAATATTCAAAATAAATAAACTTCTATCATCGGCATAAATATACTTAATCGAATTAGAGTATGGTTGTTAATCATATATGAATACAATTTAATTAAATAACAATGATTTCAGAAAAATAAAATAAAATAACAACAATTAATAAACTTGATTACTTTTTTTTAAACAATTCATTACTAGACATTCACGTAACAATTAACTAAGACAGTTTGAGTAACATGAACTATTATTACTAAAAAAAGCAAGGAAATTGTATTTTCGTACCTTCAGAAAAGTTTTGTATATTTGGCCCTAAAATACATGCATGCGTAAATATGATATATATATTTACACACAAATTATCCTTGTAATAGGTTATATATTACTAAGCATCCCTATTACAACACGTGTACATAAATTATTAACACTTGATGCATGTTTGCCATGTATTTTAATTTAGCACTATCTTATATTCCTTTATTTTAATATTATTAGTATTATAATTAATTTTTATATTATGTTACTATATACGTACATATCAACCTACTATATATATATGCACAATTCATGAGTGCAACAATAATTAAACAACAAAGGTTATTAGTAGTGTATATATATATATATATATCGTTCCCCTTTTTTTTATTCATAAATAAATGATATGTATATATATAATGTATAAGCGTGTATTTATATATAAAAATCATACTAAATTAATTTGCACTTAATAAATAAATTTTTAATTAATCAAATTAAGTGCATATCTAGGGATCTAAATTAAATACGGAAATGTTTTAAGGGTATTTCTAACACACTCAATGGACACACATTACCTAAAAATGTGACCTAGAAGGGTTCGTTTTCTTTCCTAGATTATCCTTATGGTTAGCATAGACTATTACGATACTACTGAAAAGTTTTGGATATTACACTTATTCTAACTATTAGATTTATATTCATAATTAAATTTAGATAATAAAATTTTGGGGTATTACAAAACTGGTCATCCCCTTGTTTTGGAATTGATGCTTACGTGGATCAATGTTGTTTGAGTGGAGTCGGTTCTTGAACTTCCGTGCTAAATTCGCAATAGACTTTCAAAGCTTCAGTTTCCTCCTTATGCGATCAATAGAGAAGGCATCATAATTATACCCTTAATGGATCCAAGCATGATCCCCTCTCCCCTATCACGCTTTATCCCTAACAAGACTCTAGACACTATTAAAAGTACTAAAAATGAGTAAAAAAATAAAGTAAAAAAGACACGAAATTGAGTCTGTATCACTTGCATGTGAAGTGTCGCTTATAATATATTGTATGCAATGTGTCTTTATATTAGGTGTACATATCAAGAAATTATTAATTTGTAATCTAACAAGAAATTTATATGTTTCAACTACAAATTATGATGCAAGAAAAGAAAGACATTGTTAGTTTCCTTGAACTAATGGAAGCTCTTTGAAGAAGGCTACGATTTGGATAATGCAAATCTCACCGTGGCTTTAAATAAATAGTTGAGGAAAGAAAGAAATAAAACAAAATGATAGACCCTGCACTTTCGAGTTTCGAGAAATTGTCATTGTTTCAACTATAAACTTAGCTGCCATTGCTAAAAGTTTACAATCCAAAATCTAAATCAATGCAAGTGGAGAAACCTAACAAGAAATTCAAATTCATAAGAAAGACCCACATTTTTCTATCTAGAAACTCCCATTTTTTCATCTAAGAACTTAGCCTCCAATGCTAAGAGTTTACAACCCAAAATCTAAAACAAAACAATTAATCAAGATCATAGTAAAAACAATCTTATACCACAAATCGATCAATATAATATTATGCATTTGAATATGATAAGAGATTGATGACTATTATCAAGAATTGTACCTGAATATCAATGAGATTGAGTGTGCAAGAATAGGAGAAAGTTATAGCCCCAAGAGCATGTAAACTTGTCCAAATCTATTGTGTTTCAATCACTACACCAACTCTTACCCCTATGAGACTTCCCATGATTTCTCCATTCCCTTTAGTGACAAGAAAAACATTTAAATTCTTATAAAAACAAGCTTCATAATCAAGAATGTTGCCATAACTAAGTGAAGTTACCAGCTATACCTGCAAATTTTGCAATTTCAAAGCCTAAACCAATGGTGGGGGTAAGTGAAAGACATGACTGCAGCAAGAACTGAAAGCTACCATATCTGATCAAAATTTGGAATTTGTGAAATAACTATTTATAGAACACCAAATTCAATCATCAAAGGATTGCTAGAAATTTCAGAAGAACTGTTGCACCCTTTTGAGTGGAAGCAATTAGACTTTACAATAGCCCTTTTTCAAAGATTTTAAGATAAGATCAACACCACAAACACACATTCAAACACTAAAACTAGTGTAACAACACAACATATGCAATAATATTAATCACACACAAGTCAACTGACATCATGGTTGTAGATGATGCAATGGTGTAACCAATAGCAGTTCCAAAAAGACTCAAGCATTAAACTACCACACACACATTAACCTGAAATTTAATTGATATTCAAGAAGAAGAAAAAAGCTATCAGTCCTAATCAAACTCATATTTCACAATATAACATTTCAAAAAACAAACCTAGATTGCCGTAACAACATCCATATAAGAGTTGTTACTCTTGCCACTGTTCGAATCGTCATCTCAGAATCATCAATTATTATAAGAGCTTCTGTATTATCTTGCATATTCTTGTTAATTTCATCCATCATAAGCAATAGCTTTGTCAACTCCAATTTTCAAAAATAGCACAAAAATCCCCCATATTTGTAAGATGCAAGTGTTGAAATACACAAAATTAATTTGAGAACTCAAATCTACATAATTAAAAAGATTGGATTAAATTTTTGAAAGTCACCTTCAAATATATTGAGCACGAGCAAAAGGAATATAAATCAGATTTCGTTGATTTGAATCTCGTGTTTTGGTTGCCAATACATCGAGGATGGTGACTTCGATGCGGTGATGATGGCCGCGGCGGTGGTGGTGGAGATGAATGGGAGTTGAATTTGTGAGCTGCGAGTTTCTGTTTCTCGTTTCTATTTTTCCCATTTTTTATTTTTTTTAATTTGGGCTTAATTTTGCAGATTGGGCTGTCTCCGGACTAATGGGCCGACCCGTCTGATGGGCCGGCCCATCAGTCTTCTGCACAGGAGAATGGCCCATTACTTATTAGTCATAAATAATTAAGCATATTTAATTAGTACTCAAATATACCTTATTAAGATAAAACGTAAATATGTATAAGATACTATAAAAAAAATTACCTCATTCCCTAAATGAAATATTAAAGAAGGGTTAGTCTCTTGCACACAAAGTGTACACTATATTTAACATCAGGCGGGCGCGTGTGGCTCACGCGCCCGTCAAATATTTTTTTTTTTGGCAGATTTTTTTTTTCGATTTTCTATTTTGATTTTTTATTTTCTTTCCAAAAATTTATATCCTAAAATAAAGTTAGTGAATCTAAAATTCAAATCAATTGATTGAATTTATTTCATAAAATGGAATTAATAAATACTAAAAAAATAAAATAAACTCCTAAAAACATCTCCTAAAAAACCCTAAAAACACAAAATAAACCCCTAAAAACACCCTCTAAAAACCCTAAAAAACACAAAATAAACCCCTAAAAACCCTAAAAAACACAAAATAAACCCCTAAAAACCCTAAAAAACACAAAATAAACCCCTAAAAACACCCAAAAAAATACTAAACCCTAAAAACACCCCCAAAAAATTCTATAAAAAAACACTAAAATTTAATTGAGATGAAATAAATGATAATTTGAATTAAAGAAACTCGTATATGACAAGTTGCAGCTCAATACTTTTTATGGTTATGGGTGATACTTTTTATACTTGGGAATGATACTTTTCAGTATTAAGAATGATACTATTTTTGACGAACTTTTTTTTTGGGTGGGACGGGACGAGTCATGGTTGACCCACGCGTTGACCCGCGGACCCGCCCATCTGATGGTCTGATTTTAGTTTTCAAAGCCTGATAAGAGACTTTGTGATTAAAGAATATAGGAATCCCTAATTTATCTCACTTAAATGCTCTTTCATGAAATTAGGGAATCCTAATGACTTAATCAATTTTAACATATTAACTTAAACCGTAAAATATAGATTATAGATTGTTTCAAATTATACGTTTAATTCAAAAGTTTATTCACCTTATATATATCATCTCCTTAAAATAATAGATGTTCTATAACTATATCTATATATTCAGATTTAAATGATGATAAATCTTATTAACCAAAAATTGCGTTAATTTGTACATTTTTATAATTAACATATCAATTAAATATTGTGTTAATCATGTTACATCCATCAACCTATATATATCCATGTCCATCAATAGTCGGTGCAAGTTTCAGACTCTTATTGTGGGTGCTAATACTTTATTTTTGCTTTTCAGCAGTGATTTCGAATGCATACATCATGTGGTCGTCGGATTTGTTATTACTTGTATGTTCAATTGTTTCTACTCAATATATATATATTATGTATATTTTTATATAAATGTATAAGATTAATGAATTACGCGTGTTTCTCTCTTTTAGTAAAACACGATAACCTTTCATTTAAATAATATAAGTTAATGTATGTTCCATGTTTTATTTATGTTATTATTTGAGATTTATGCTCCACTAATATTTTTTCTCATAAATTATGTTGATGCAACATCAATCATCAAGTACCAAGTGAACAGATTCTAGACATTCAAAGTGTTTATTAGTGTAATAGTGTTAGTTAAAAATTTAGTACACTGTATAAAAGTTATTGTATATTACTTAAAACTGACAGATAAACACAATTATGTAATATAGTTATGTCAAAAAAATTATTGGAGATTTGCAAATATATTTTTTGACCATTTATATTTTGGGGTATTTGTTAATATTTTCTATTTATATGCTTACATTTTGACAATATAAATTATACCCATATACCAAGTACAACTTGTACAAAATTTAATTTCTCTAAAAAACACTTATACAAATTTAGTGAGTAATTTCATTACACGTTTAAAAAAATCAATTTTTGTCAATTCTAATAATATATTAACTATAGTGCACCTTCTTTATGAATGCATGCATTGCTTATTATCACTAATGATTTTTATAATAATATAATTTTGGGTATGAGTAATTACAAGTGTTATAAAATTTATAAGTCCCCAATTTGTCATTTTTTTATGGTTAGTTAATCAAGTTTATAAATTTTCCAATTGCTCGCATTTATTAATAATTCTAAATTTATAACGCATAAATTAAAATTTTCATTTACAATGCATATGAATAACACTAACGCTAGGTTGTGAAGAGGGACACCATAAAAGAAAAATAAAAATGAGAGAATATGATTAAGCATTGAGGTAGAATGGTGATACATATCGCCACTTTTTTTTAGTGAGACACACATATTACATAGCTACTATGTTAATTAATAGGTGCTCCATCATGTATCACACCATCAAGGAATTGAAGCATTTCAACTAACGTCTTCCACTTTAGATGCCACAATAAAAAAAAATGAAAATATGAGAGTTGAGAAAATTCAAATGAAAAAATAGTGACGATAAAAACAAACTTTGAGGGAGTGAGAAACATGTTCCATATATCTTTATCGTACCGTGACTCATCTTCGTGTTATTGTCGTTGTCGTTGTCGTTTTGCAATACGTACAAAGAAAAGGGCAACTGTTGGTCCCGGGCGAGTCGATATCAGTTTAGAGGGGGGTGGATAAACTGATTAAAAACTTTCACTTCAAATACGGAATAATAAGGGCCCTTTCACTCGCTTAGAGAAACTTATCTATGCACAAACTAATTGATCAGTTATGACAGCTTGAGTGCAGATTGTGTGAGCTTGTGTACAGTTCAAAGATATACAATAATCAAAACAGTACAGCACACAAGTGATTTATAGAAGTTCGAAGTATCAAACTTCTACGTCCTCTCTTCATTCCGCAGAAGGGCAACTTCACTATATAACTTGAGTTTCTTTACAAATTATACAATGAAGGACAGTTGGCTGAACCTGGTAACTGCTCGCTACCTCAGCGGGTCGACGGCTCACACTTGGAGTCCCTAACTGCTCGCTAGGAAGGTAGGTGCTATTGTCGTCTTTACAAGGTTTTAGATCTCTTTCGATCTTCAAGAGGTTAGTCTTGAACAAGGGGTATCAACTGATGTGCTCCTTCAATTGAGCTGGGTAGTTGATCGTTGTATTGCTGAAACTGAGAAGGCTGCCCTGGCTGGATGATCAACAGCTGGTTGAATATCTTGACTATTTGAATTCTTCTTCTCAGTTGGACTCTCGCGGTTTTTATCAAATGTCGAACTTGAGCTAAGTGGGGGGAAGAAAGAAAGCTCTGCTTGAATATATCAAGAATGTATATGCAAAAGTCGTGAAGGTGAAGAGTTATAAAAACTCTGATTCACTCGTCTTTTATAGAGGAGTGATTTTATGACCGTTGAGTTCCATTGATCGGTGGCTCTGTTGGCTCATCAATGGCAGATGGTCTTTATTGATCGCTGGAGCTTTTGATTGAAGTAGCCGTTGCTTTGCCAATCGATCTCCATTGAATATTTAATTCCAGGATCTTCGTTGAAGCATTTACTCCAAGATTCGCTGGTTGAGCAATAACTCCAGGGTTCTCTGGCTTCAGTTTTTAGTAACTTTGAGTTCCAGTTGGCAGTTTTGAGCTTGTCAGCTCAGTTTGGCCGTTGCTCTAGTTGGCAGTTTTGAGCTTGTCAGCTCAGTTTGGCCGTTGCTCTAGTTGGCAGTTTTGAGCTTGTCAGCTCAGTTTGGCCGTTGCTCCAGTTGGCAGTTTTGAGCTTGTCAGCTCAGTTTGGCCGTTGTTCCAGTTGGCAGTTTTGAGCTTTATTTCTCCAGTTCGACTGATCTCAAGTTTTTGGCAAGCTTGTCAGCTTGACTAATCATTCTTAAGTTCTTGTGTCAGCTTTGACTAATCACAAGCTGGCTGACTTCAGTTCTGGCCTTTAGCTGATCTGTCTGTTTACTTCAGTTTGGCCATCAGTTGGATACTTCCAGTCTTTAGTTTAAACTGATCACTTATCAGTTCCTTCAGTCTAGTCGACTCTTTTCTCCCTCAGCTCGGCTGACTTAGTTGTCAGTTTGTTTTGACTGGTTCAACTTTTTGACTCCTCAGTTGAGTTGAATTCTGACTGGATGACGTATCCTTCCAGCTTGTAGACCATACTCCAGATTGGTTGACTTTGGCTTTACTTGAGTTCCTTCTTGATGCTCTGGATTGGTCAGCTCAGATATACAACTTGAATTTTAGTCAGTTTTTCATAAATAATTTTGACATCTCATCAAAACCTAATCTAGAGGTTCCTTGATAGTTTTTCCTAACAATTTCCCCCTTTTTGATGATGTCAAAACTTTGTCAATGATGATGGAAAAACTGTAAATGTTCGTTTGATAGACATGTTGTAGTTTGCTTAAGCAAATTCTTGAAATCAGAGCAAATTTAGTTCATGAAATTCATTCAAGTATCAGAGCAATCAAGGTATGCATGAAATTCAAGTATTAGAGTATTCAGACTTCAAATTTCAGAGCATTCTTTTTGGGCATGCTTTCATTCTATTAGAACATGATTATCCCAAATATCAGAGCATTATCCCAAATATCAGAGCAAAGCTTATGGGCATGATTAGCAGAGTATCAGTGAATGTTTATAAGCATGACCAGAGCATGATATTTGAAGAATTGAAGTATGTGTTATATATTCAATCAGAGCATATTATATCCAGATTTTCAATTTTCATCAGTAGTTAGAACTACTAATTTACTTCCTGAAGCTGCTCCTTTTCTTCCTACTTGATTCTCCTCTTTCTTGGACTCATTGTGCTTTCCAAGCTTCCTCCTGAAGCTGATCTTCCCCCTCATGATGTATTTCTCTTTGTATCTGATCCCAAAGAGTTAAGCATCCATCATCATATTGTCCATCTTCCCCCTTTTTGGCATCATCCAAAAGCTGGGGTGGATTGCATGATGGTATTGACATGTTTAGCAAGAAGGTGAAGGCAGTTGCCAAATTGTCATCATGGACTGAGGGAACTGAAGGAATTGGCATGGGCGATAAAAACCATGCATAGGCTTCTTCAGTTGTTATGAACTGGCCATGATCAGTGGTGAGAGAGGTTGCTTGCTCTCTGAAGTTCATCGAGGCCAAGTTGGTGAAGATCTCATCGGTTGATGCAATGGGTGGATCTTCAAGAAATGGTGTGCATGAGGAGTTGGCCGGTTCGTTGTCAGGAAGAGGAGCATCGGCTGGTGTACTGAGCTGGATTCGTTTGATCATCGAATCCATTATCTCCGAGAGCGTTGGTAGCGAGGAGAGTGGATGATTCATCCAGTTTCTACTCCATGTTCCTTCGTTGATCCAGAAAATGGATCCACGGGTGCGGATGAGGTGGAACATTATTGCCTCATCGAGTTGAAAACACCATATGTGGTACTGGAGGTACCATTTCAGTTGCTCAAATAAAGAGGGGTCGGTGCCCTTAACGAGACCGAAGCAGTTGCTTAGCTGATGGTCTAGAACTGCTTGAAACTCATCCTCAATTGGGTCGCGATGGACGGAGGTGTGAGGTTGTGAGCTGGCTGATATTGTAGGCTGATCACTCAGTCTTGAGAGAGGCTCGCTCTCAATCAGCAGCTGTCTTTCGTCGGATGAGCTGGCGGGTGCTTCCAAAGGCCCCTTTCCATGACTTGAGTTGGAAGGTCCTAGTTGACGCGATTTCTTCAGAATCTGATGGCAGTAGATTGTCGGGAGCATGTCCCTTCGTCTGATTGGCTCGCCAGTTAGGATGACCTCATCAAACTGGCTTAGAATGATGTGGCTTATGCGACCCATAAACCCAACCTTCTCACAGAACGAGCCAGTTGATGGATCATATTCCGCTCGCTCGACATTTGCTCACAGTTGAGCAAGAATGAAAGAGGCCCAATCGGCTCTACACCCGAAGTATAGAGCGGCCGTGAGATGTGCTTTGATCTCGGAGAACTATACCGTCTCAAAGTTTCCATGCAAGATATGGCCGGTGATATCCAAGAGTTGGATGATCTCACTGGACAATCTCTCCTTCAGTCTGTGAGAGCAATCATGGTGGTGCACGTGAGGATGTTTTCAAATACCCCACAGTGCGTATTTGCATGGCAGTTCCAGTTCCATCACGTCTGGGCCATCGCCGGGGAGGTGAAGTGTAGACACTATCGTATCTTTTGTCACCGTGATCACCTTATTCTGGACGGTGGAGATGATGTTGTTGTCGGAGATGGTTGCATTGTGGTAGAACTCTGCAACATGAGTAGGTATGTTCTTGACTGGCATGAGTGTCAAGAATGGTAGCAACCTGGTTTCCTCCAATGGTCGATAAATTCTTTGAAAGTTGTCTGAGCCTAGACGTGTATTAAGGAGCTCTAGATTTAGAGTCTTATCCTTTTTCAGCTTGCGCTCGAGTGATTTAACATCTACCATCTGAAATGAGGGCTTCATTTCTACAAAGAGATGGTGTTGTTAGATATGCAAGTGTGTTGAGAGAGAGAGAGAGTTGCAGGTGATCAAAGCAAGGATGAGAGAGAGGTTGAAGATGATCAGAGCCTTCATCTCCTTGCATATATTTATTCAGCTTTGCATGCAGGAATCGAGGACACTCGATTGCTTTTCTTAGCTGATCAGCTATCTGATTTGATGGATGATTAGCTGAATTAATGTTGCATGCATTCCAGCCATTCGATCGTGAGGTAACTTTATGATCTTGTGGCTGAGAAGTAGCAATTTTGAAAATGGGATAGTTGCCATAAATAGCCAAAATATTTTCTGCAGATCTTGCTATTTATATCTCATTAGAAAACTATATTTTCCTTTTCGTCTTTGAAGAGTTGATTTAATATCAACGCAGAGATATTAATGGCAACTTTGAGAGAGAGAGAGAGAGCCCTATTTTCAAATTGTAGCCGTTGAATATAATATAAGAAATTTCATAATCACAACGGTAACAATTTAATTATGATAAGCTTTGAAGATTTAAGGAAAAACTTATCCTGATTCAGTTGGGATACAGTCCAACTGATTGGATGATCAGTTTAGTCTTGGATCTCAGTTGCCGCTGATGAGCTAGCTGAAGTTGAAGCTTTTAACTGAACTGAATTGATCATTTGCCTGACTTCTCTTGAGACATTTTTCTCTTCTTGAAGGGCCGAGTTGGACTGGTTGCACTGCTTCTTTTTGAGCAGTTTGATCGATTTGTAGTTGAAACAAACCCAGTTTTGTTCTTTGGTAGTTTGGGCCTTGCTGTCCTCCTGGCTTGGTAAAGGTGAAGCTGAATGGCAACTGACGAGTTTTTCATCTTTTGACTAAGGGATTGTGAAGTTCCCTTTGGCGATGACCGAAACTGATCATTGTTCATAGTCAATTGCACGCCTTTTGAGCTAGATGTGAGTAGAGGAGTGACATAGCTCTTCGATAGGAGACTTGGTGATGTGGCAGTATCTTCATCATCACTGTCTCTTTCATCAGCATGCATTGGATTCTTCTGAGTAGCCACGGCTTCAGTATGTGATAGATGTGGTTCTATCTTGTCGGTGGCAGTTGGAGTTTGTCGTGATGGCTCAGCTGACTGACTTGATAAATTATCAAAGTTCAGTTTTCGGCATAGCGAGCTAGTTGGGCAGTTGGCTGATGGATTTGCAATCCCAACTCCTTGAGGCATGATGCCGGTTTTGAATTCAGCTAACAAGGCGGTTGCTGGAATCTTGTTGACAAGCCGGTGATTCATGATGTGCTGTACTTGCACAATGGTTGGAGGAAATGGATTTGACGATCCTATCCATTTAATGCTCCAAGTTTCTTCACGTTGCCAGAAGCTCATGCCATGAAAGGCAGTTAGCAAAAATTGAGACTGGATGGACATAAAATGTCTCCAGTTATACCAATAGAAGTATCGGTGAAGTTGTTTGAACAACTCTTGGTCACGTTGTGCAACAAAGGCAAAGTGAGTGAGAAGGAGATTGGTCACTTCCTTTTGAGCACCTTTGACTGCATATTCACCACTATAGAAAGTGCAAATATTTTCTTCAGTCAGCTGGAGAGAAGGGCATGTGCTTCTGAAGTAGTCCGCTCCATTGTTTGGATGAGGGATTCCAATAAATGGAATAAGCTCATCTGGAGCAGAGCAAACCTGGAAATCAACTGACGATCCGTTCTTTGATTTTGGAGAGTGAACGACGTTGGCAGTTGAGTTGCTCGAAGTGTTGTTGCTTGTCTTTGCCTTGGCTTTTCTCTTCTTTCTTAGTGACTGAAGATGAGCAGTTCCCTTTTTGGGAATCCAGTCAGAGAGATAAGGACTGGTAGTGATTCATCATTTGGAAGTTTAAGCAGGTCTTCAAGTATTTTGCTCATTCTAAGAACAAGTCCTACCTTGGACTCAATTTGCCAGATTTCTTTAAGTCAGAGGCCTTGATGACTTGATGTTTGAATTGTTGAAAGACAAAGTCTGCCCAGTTTGTTTGTCGCCCTTCAGCAAGGTGAATCATAACCTTGTATCTCTCTTGGGTGAGTTGACTCAGGCTTCCAATGGCCCCGAACATCATCTTGTTCATTATGTCAAGTAGAACACCATACTCGGGCTTCAGATCAGTTTTAGCTGTCGTAAAACTGAATTGGTTGTTGTAGGTTGAAGCTTTCCATTCTCTCCAGTATGACTCTGCAGATTCCTTTAGTTCTTGAACTAATGAACCTTCTTGTGGAAGCTCGAACACTTCTGCAATTGTTCTCTCATTTATTTGTAGTAGCCGTCCTTGAATCACTGATGATATTATCTTTCCATCTGCAGATAATTTTGCTTGAAGCAAAAATTCACTCACCAAATTTTGTCTAAAGAATTTTGGTGGTGTTTCCAGGTAGTGAAGAATTCATGTCTTGTGAAGATTTGACAGAAGAGTTGGATTGTTTGATTCATTTAGAATCAATTGAAATTTCTTCCTATCAAGGAATTTGTCTCTCATAAGTTGCTCTTTGAAGGAATTTGAAGATCTGGGTAATTCGGCCATCTTTGGGGTTGGCTGAGATTTTGGGAATTTTAAGATCTTTGTGAGAGAGAGTTTTTGAGATTGCGGGAGCAAAAGGCTTTTTGAGAGGCTTGAAGGAGGGGGCTTTTTATGAGTGTTTGGACAGGCTCATAGATCTGATGGTTGGAATGGTACTAGCCTCTGGCCTCTTTTGGTCGTTGGCATTTAATGACTTTGACACGTGTCATTATTTTGCAACGGTCAAAATTTTCAAAAATAAATGTGAAGTTCGACATTTATTTGAAAACAAAAAAGATAATCTTTTCATATATATCAAAAAATGAATAATTACAAACTGAATTACAAGAAGTAAACTTAGGGCTTTCTAATCAGTTTGAACTTGATCAGCCACTTAGTCCTTCTTGTGATCAGTTTTTCTCCTCTTGGCTAGCGGTTCTGTGACATCATCTTCCTCATCCTCATCGCTGCTTGATGACTCAGTTTCAGCTAACTGGAGTCTTAGATGGGATTGCAACTGCTGGATCTGCTCAGTGTGCAGTTTAATCTGTTGTTGCAGGCTGTGGATCAGTTCCACATAATAGGGAGGGAGCGGGACTATAGAGCTGCTTGGTTGAGCATTGAACTGAACTGCTCTTGAGTCGACTTCTTCCCCTGCTTCAGTTCCAATTAGTTCCTCACAAGGAACTGTGTGAGTCAGTTCGTCCACTTCTATGATGATGGTCTCATCATAACTTGATTCTGATGAGATCTCTGGTGCAGTTGTTTGAGCAGCAGCTTGAAGAGCTCTTTGAGTTGGATCAACATACACAATTATTGCTAGTGTACCTTGATAGGCAGGTTGTTCATTTACTTGAGCTATCTATCCAGCTGGCTGGTCAGACTCAGCTGGCTTTGGAGTTGACTTTTGGGAAGGAGCAGTTTGGGGTTCAGTTGGCTCCTCAGGCAATCGAGTCTTTTCAGTTGACTTCTCTGGCTGTTCATCACTTGGAAGATCTAGTAGAATTGGAGATTTGAGCATTTCTTTAAACTCCAGATCACTGGCAGTTCGCTCATCAACAGCTTGCATCTCAAGAGAATCATCAAGGAGATCGATGATAATGTCATCTGGTTGAGGAGATTCTTCGAAAGTTAACTGCCTAGCAATCGATGCTATGGCAGTTTGCCTTGTGCTGTAAACTTCTGCAGTTTCAGCACCTTGTTGACTACTCTGGGCTTCTCTGTTGAATAGATTCTGCCCCTGCTGAAGCTGTTGCTTTCTGAGGATAAGCAGTTCCTTGAGCAACCAGTGCTGTTGAACTTGAGGATTTCTCCAATGTTGCTGTTCAGCTTCAGTTTGTAGAGATGGTAGTCTGATGTTGGCCCAGATAAGCAAATAATTCATCACGTCCAACAATGTTTGTTGTTCTGGGTGAGGGTGGTTCCTTCGAATGGCAAGCATTCTCTTTAAGGTAATGATTGGATTTTGCTCAAGAGTCTCCTGCCCAGCCCATTGCATGCTCCACCTTTCTTTTCTTCTCCAGAAGCTCATCCCGTAAAGAGCAGTTAGGAGAAAATGGGCTTCAGAGTTGAAGCAGTGTCTCCAAAGGTACCAGTAGACGTACCTTGATAGAGCTGCATACAGAGCAGCCGTGCCAATCACATCTTCAACAAAGTTTTCAGCTATGAACTTCTGCACTTGTTCATCAGCCCAGTTCTTGATGATTTCAGCTTTTGATAGAGCTCTTATATTCTCTTCAGTCTCTCCCATCGGGGGGCACGTAGTTCTAAAGAAGTCAGCTCCTGTGCCCCATGGTGGAACTCCCCTGAGAGGTACAATGTCATCTCCTTTGACTGGTGCCACATCAAACACCTTGATGTTGTGAGGAGACAGTTTTGGAGGGGGTGGAGGTCCTGATTTCTTCTTCTTCCCTTTTGGTTGAGAAGCCACATGCTTCTTCTTTGATCTGTCAGTTCCTTCCTTGGCTTGAACTGGCCTGGTAGAAATTTCTTCTTCAGGTGAATCAATCGTTGATCCACATCGAACTTGTCGTAGAGGCTTGGCTTTGATTGTGATTCTCAACATTTGGCTTATTGGGACATTGTCGTCTGAGTCGGAGTCCTCTTGAGGTATCTCAGTAGCAATCTCTTTTCCTTTTCTTTTTGCAGGCTCCTCTCCTTTCTTTGGGAAGGCAATAGTTGGCTGATTGCTTTTAATGTTTATGGACTTTGAAGCTGGTTGCCTTCTGCTAGTTGCGGGTATAAGATCCAGCTTATCAATCATCAACGTGTTAGTTTCTTCTGTTATAGAGTTAATAGTGCTCTCCAATATGCTACTGATCCTGCAGGGGTAGCACATCTTCTGATGGAACTCAGTTTATGTCCAATGTTTTTCAACAATATCGACATACTTCTTGATTTGCTCAAAGAAGTGCTGAGCCCAATTTACGTTGATGCTTCTGATGATTGCTGCACAGACTTTATATTTGTGCTCCGATATCTCTGAATGACTCCCAGTTATCCCAGTAATCATTCTAGCTGTAACTGATGCTAGAACTCTGTAATCTTCTTGGAAGCAGGACATGAGTGTACTGCTTTTATAAGGATCTGCGCAATCCCCTCGCTTCCAGAGACGGTAGGCTTCCTCTTGATCAACTTCTACATCTTGTAATCTTGTTCCAGTGGTGGAAAGTTGAAATAGTCTTCCAACAGTTCTGGAGTTATTACCAGTTCAACTCTACGAACTTCAGTTATTATCCTATCATCGTATCCTTTTGAGTTCAAGTAGAACTCAACTACGGCTTCAGTGTAGATCTTTGATGGATAAACTTCCGTGAAACTCTTCAATCCAGTTAGCTCTATCTTCGAGATCAGTGAGTTGTATAGAGAAGAATCTGAGCACTTTTCTCTATAAACAACTGGATCTAGGAATTTGTCTCTGTAGAGATTCGTTTGGAATCTTTGTGAAGATTCACCAGTTCTCTTAAAATCGAACTTTCTTCGAACAGTTGGTGTGCGTCTATCAGCCATGGAGTTTTTGAGATGTTTGATGAATGGTTCGGAAGGGATAATCTGGTTTTGGCTGGATTTTGGAACTGGATTCATTACTTTCGTAATTTTGCAGAACTGTTTCAAGAAATGAGGAAAGAGATAGGCTTTAATTCTTTACTGAGCTTTGAATCGGTAAAAGTGAAAATGAGAATTCAGCCATCCCTTTTATAGGAGATGATGAGGTTCATCCAACGGTTGTGTCGTTTCGTATGCCCAAGTTCAACGGTCAGATTAATTCAATCGACACGACGATTGGCCTTTCATTTCTATCCGTTGGGGATAAATGAAGATAGAGAGAGAAAGTTCAACGGTAATATTTGAGTGACACGTGTTTTTACCGTTTCCACTATTGAAATTTTGAACTTATCTTTTCTCTCGAGCAGTTTCTTCTTGGCTTGAAACTGATTACGTCATCAGTTGGCTTCGGCTGTAGCTGATGATCTTTCTGTTGATCAGCTCCAACTGAGATGTTTTCTCATCAGTTCCTTACTGATCTTGATTGCTTGGGCCTTTATTCAGCTGTTTCTCAGTTCAGCTGTTCATCAGTTCTGCTGCTTTCCTTCAACTGGTTCTTGAACTGATATCTCCTTTTGAGTTGGTTCCAGTTCCTATGATTTCTTCATCAGTTTGATCTTTTTGCAGCTGGTATGTTCTGCATAATTGACTGGATCATCAGTTTGAGCAAATGAACTGATGATTTAGTTGAGCTGATGGGGTAGACTGATCGGCTCCAGTTTACTTTCTCTCTACAGCTTCTTACTTCATTTCAAACTGATAGCTTATGTGTCCAACTGATTAGTTTTACATCTTTTTCAGTTATGAACTGCTCATTCTGATGAGCTGAAGCTTTTCAGTTCAATTCCTCTCTTCAGCTGGAGTGATTCCTTGGCCTTTTTCTTCCAGTTGATCATCTTCATCTTTTGATGCTAGCTCAAATAGTCCCAATTGTATGCATAGCTCCATAAACCTTGATTCAGGCAATGGTTTGGTGAAGATGTCAGCTATTTGCTTTTCAGTATTGACATATTTGATGCATATGTCTTTCTTCTCGATGTGATCTCTGATAAAGTGATGTCTTATGTCAATATGCTTAGTTCTTGAATGCAGAACTGGATTCTAAGATATTGCAATTGCACTGTTGTTGTCACAGTAGATAGGTACTTCTTCAGTTTCGACTTTGTAGTCCTTCAACTGTTGCTTCATCCAGAGTATCTGAGCACAGTAGCTTCCAGCAGCTACATATTCTACTTCAGTTGTTGACATGGCAACTGAGTGCTGCTTCTTGGTAAACCAGGATATCAGTTTGCTTCCAAGAAACTGACATGTTCTACTGGTGCTTTTTCTGTCGATCTTGCATCCACCAAAGTCTGAATCTGAATAACCAATTAGACTCAAACTGTCATCTCTGGGATACCATAGTCCAAGATTTATGGTTCCTTTGAGATATTTAATAATCCTCTTTGCTGCTTCAAGATGAATTTTCTTTGGGTTAGCTTGAAACCGTGCGCATAGACCGACTAAATAGGAGATGTCTGGTCCGCTAGCTGTTAAGCAAAATAGCGACCCAATGATTCCTCTGTAATATGTATGGCTAACTGATTTTCCTTCTTCATCAAGAGTTAGCTGAACTGATGTATTCATAGAAATCTTGAGAGTTTTTCCTTTACTAACTCCAAACTTCTTGACTAGCTCTTTAGTGTACTTTGCCTGACTGATAAAGATCCCATCTTTCAACTGCTTCATTTGGAGTCTTAGGAAGAATGTCATTTCTCCCATTATGCTCATCTCAAATTCGCTTTGCATCAGTTGAGCGAATCGTGTGCATAGATCTTTGCTTTTTGATCTAAAAATTATGCTATCCACATAAATTTGAACCATTAAGATCTCAGTTGATCGTTCTATTCGGAATAGAGTTCGATCAATGACTCCCTTTTGAAACCCATTTTTCAGCAAAAATGTTGTGAGAGTTTTATACCATGCTCTGGGAGCTTGTTTCAGTCCGTAGAGGGCCTTCTTCAGTTTGAAGACTTGATCACCAATTTCAAAGCCTGACGGTTGCTCGACATACACGTTCTCCTTGAGCATTCCTTAAAGAAAAGCACTCTTGGCATCCATTTGGTAGACTGTGAAATTGAAGTGAGCTGCATAGGCTAGGAACAGTCTGATGGCTTCCAATCTTGCAACTGGTGTGAATGTTTCATCAAAGTTGATCCCTTCACTTTATGAGTATCCTTTGGCTACCAGTCTCGCCTTGTTCCTTGTTATCAGACCTTGTTCATCCAGTTTGTTGCGAAAAATGTACCAATAACCTTCTGGGTTTTTGGTCTATCGATAAGAAACCATACGTCATTTCTTGTGAACTGATTCAGTTCTTCTTGCATGGCCATGATCCAGTCTGAATCTTCTAAGGCTTCTTTGATGTTTACTGGTTCAGTTTGAGATATGAAGCATGTGAATAATGCATGCTCAGTTGAACTTCTGGTTTGGACTCGACTTCTTGGATCACCAACTATCTTGTCAGTTGGATGGCTTCGGAGCCATTTGGGCAAGATAGCTTCAGCTGGTTCTACTGTGGTGACGTCATCAGTTACCCTTTCATCAGTTGGTTGGACATCTCCATCAGTTCTTCCCCCTGTTTCAGTTGTGGGGTTTATGGTCTCGGCACGATTTTTGTCTTCATTGACCATATTGTTCTCAACTGGTTTAGTACCAATTTCATTGCCTTCTTCTAGTGAAACTTCAAGCCGCTCTGGAATAATGTGATCTACATAGTCCTGCAAGTTCTCAATTTCACTAGGTAGTACTTGAACTGATGTGTCTATTCTTTCTTTGTTCCTGTACTCATTAGCAAATTCATCAAATACCACATGACATGTTATTTTCATAACAAGAGTTCGTTTATTGAACACTCTGTAAGCTTGTGCATGAGGTGAATTATAACCAGGAAATATTCCCTCATCAGCTTTAGCACTGAAGGCTTTCAATTGAGTCTTGCCATTGTTGTGAATATAACATTTACAGCTAAATATTTTAAAATATGAAATGGAAGGCTTACGACCCTTATACAACTCATAGGGTGTTTTGTCATGTGCGGCTATGATGGCACTTCGATTTTGAGTATGGCAAGTTGTGTTGACTACTTCAGCCCAGTAACCTTCAGCTATATTGGCATCAGCTGTCATTGCTCGAGCTGCTTCTTTGAGTGTTCGGTTGCACCGTTCAGCTACACCATTTTATTGGGGAGTTCTTGCAGCTGAGTGTTCATGAGTGATTCCAAACTGGTTGAGAAAGCTGATCATTTGCTGATTCACAAATTTAGTTCCATTATCGGAGCGGATCCTTTGAACTGATCTCTCTTTTTCAGTTTGTAGCCTTCTGATCAGCGCCGTTAGCTTGTTGTAAGTTTCATCTTTGTTCCTCAAGAATTCCACCCACGTATATCTTGAGAAATCATCAACTACTACAAGAGTGAATCTTTTGCCTTTTGGGGTTTGTGGTCTGACCGGACCAAACAGATCCATATATAGCAGTTGGAGGCAATCAGTTGTTCCTGATGGGTGACTCGTGTTCTTGAAGGATGACTTCATTTGCTTTCCTTTTTGGCATGGTCCGCACACACCTGTTTTCTTATATATCTCCTTGGAAAGCCCCTCAACTAGCTCTTTCTTGGCTAAGTAGTTGATTGTTTTGAAGTTGAGATGGTTCAGTTGTCGATGCCATAGCCAGCTTGCTTCAGTTGATCCTTTTGAAAGAAAGCAAGCTTCTGAGTAGCCGGTTGACTAGTCAACAATATACATGTTGCCTCTCCTTATGCCACTGAGAAGAATTACTCCAGTTGACTTGTCTCTTATGTTGCAGGAGTTTTTGGTGAAGTCAACTAAGTAGCCATTGTCGCACAGTTGGCTAACGCTGAGTAGTTTGTGTTTTAGTCCATCCACGTGGGAGACTCCATTTACCACAACTTTTCCCTTAACCACGAACCCTTCTCCAATGGTTCGGCTTTTGGAGTTGTCTCTAAATGTGACAAGTGGACCTTTGACTTCTTCATAACCGTCGAGATCTTTTCTGTCTCCGGTCATGTGCTTGGAGCACCCACTATCTAGATACCAAATATCTTTGGTTTTTTCATAGATAGGATGCTCTTATCCTGTAAAAACAAGGATTACCATTTAGGGACCCGTTTCATATCGGGTCCTTGTTGATACATCAAGTTCTTTGGTATCCAAACTTACCAAACTTTTGGCTTTTTACCACTCAGAGAATCAACTGATTTGGATCGCTTGATCAGCTTAGATTTTCTACCAACTCTTCTATTTTGAGTTAAATCAGTTGAATGGTACCTGCGTTGAAAGTTTGTAGGATAAAACAATTCAACTAGAATGTTGTTATCTCGAGACTTTTGAGCTCTTCTATCAGGCCAATGCCTTGTGTGTTTCCAGTTTACTGGATTGAACCCTTTTGGATCAGCTCTTGGTTCATTTCTGGAATCCAGGTACTCATTATAGTAATGATAGGGTTGAAATGAGTTTCTTTGATCTCTTCTATAAGTATTTTGATTGAACTGCTTGGCAGGATAGGCTTGAGATCTAAACTAGTCTTTCTTTTTAAAGTGGACCGATCTATCAGTTTACCTTGGAGGCATTCTGTACTGAGCTGGTGGTCTTTGTTGAACTGAAGGCTTTGAACGAATGGGTTGATTTGAGTGAGCTAATGGTCTTGGCTGGAAGTGGGGCTTCAGTTGGCCTGGTGTTTTTGCTTGGTGGAACTGACCAAATTGTTTGGGCTGAGTTTGAGGATTTCTCAATATTCCTTTGCCTTTGGTTGACTCAGCTAGCTGATCATGAGATCTAGTGAATCCTTTTAGGATTCCTTTTTCACTGGGTTGAGCAACTGCTTTTCCTTTTTCTAAGGCAGTGAACTTGTTATATCCTAGCCCGGAGCTACTGGTTCCAGTTCTTTGATGATTTAAAATCTCATCTAGAGTTTGAGATCCCTTTTTGAACTTCAGAGATACTTTTTCTCTCTCATGGATCTCTTGCTTGAGTTTTTAATTCTCAGCTTCTAGATCTGCATTTCTTAGTTTCAACTTTTCAAATTCCAATAAAATTGAGATTCAAGAAAATTCAATCGTTCATGATCAATGCTCAGTTTTCTAACTCTATTTCTCAGTTCATCATTTTTCATCTTTCAGTTGAACATGCAAGCAGGATATTGAAGCCAATTGATCTTCTAACATCATAAGTTTCATATCAAGTTCATTACTAGAGACAATTGCTTCATTAATATGATAGAAGGAGGTTTGAGAGTCAGTTGTACTAACCTCTTCATCATTGTCAGCCATGAGGCAGAATAGCGCTTCATCATCTGAGTTGTAGCCGTCAGAGTCAATTCCAGATGGATAGTCTGAATCGTCTAGCACTGCATTCTCGTAATTTGCACCCATTGCTTTTCTTTTGAAGAAGTTTCTCCTCACTTTAGCTTTCTTGTCTTCAGGGAGTTCTGGACATTCATATCTGTAGTGTCTTTGTTTGTGGAAGTGAAAGCATTCTCCTAGATTTCGGTTGCCACCCCTGAACGGTTCAGCTGATCGTTCAGTTTGTTGATGAGTTCTCTCATCTTTTGGAATTTCATCAGTTTGAGGTGGAACTGATTGTTTATCCCGAACCCTCTTCAACTTCTCTAACAGCCTGGTAACTGATTGGATTTGATCATTGATGTCTTCAGTCAGGTTCTTCTTTTTTTCAGTTGTTTCTCTTTTCCGTTCGGATGAAGATCTACCTTGATTTTCTCTGGCTGGTGAGCTCCTATGTCGGAAGTTGTTCCTTCCCCGAGTATCTCGAAACCGATTCCTTTCACTATAGAAGGCTGCATCTTGAGCTGATGATGTTGATGCTTCCTTCTTTCGGTTTAGACTGTACTCATGAGCTTTGAGAGAGCCAAACAGTTCTCTTGGAGTGATGCTGTTTAGATTTCTTGATTCTTTTGTAGCTATCACTTTCATGTCCCATTCTTCGGTGAGATTATCCAAAACCTTGGAATTCATCTCAGAATTGGGATAACTTCTCCCGAGGTTGGTCATCTCACTGATGATGCCTAGAAGTCTAGTTTCAAGGCTTGAGATGGACTCTTCTGGCTGCATTTTGAAGGATTCATGTCTGTCGACTGCTAGTTGGAGCTTGTTTCCTTTGATGGATTCGGACTCTTGGCATAGGTCTGCTAGTAAGTCCCATATCTCCTTGGCAGTTGTGCGGTTCTTTGTGTCCTTCATTCTGTCCTCATCTAGAGTTTGAAATAATGCAGCTTGAGCAACGAACTCTAAATTCTTCAACTTCTTCTCTTTACTGGTGAGAAGATTAGTTGGCTTTGGGATCCTCGCTGGTTGATTGATATCAACTATGTGAGCATCATTGTCCATCATGATGATGATTAGACCATCTTCAATGACTTCCCACATATTCTCATGAATCGAGCAGAGATGCGCCTTCATTCTCCTGCTCCAATTATCATAATTCTCAACTAAAAACAAAGGTAGCTTATGGTTTTCCATAGCTGGAATGTTAGCACAGATAAGTAGATCTGATTCAGTTGATCTGCAGAAAGGGCTGATCCTTAGAATCAACCGCTCTGATACCACTGTTTGGTCCCGGGCGAGTCGATATTAGTTTAGAGGGGGGGTGAATAAACTGATTAAAAACTTTCACTTCAAATGCGGAATAATAAAGGCCCTTTGACTCGTTTAGAGAAACTTATCTATGCACAAACTGATTGATCAGTTATGACAGCTTGAGTGCTAATTGTGTGAGCTTGTGTACAGTTCAAAGATATACAATAATCAAAATAGTACAGCACACAAGTGATTTATAGAGGTTCGAAGTCTCAAACTTCTACGTCCTCTCTTTCTTCCGCAGAAGGGCAACTTCACTATATAACTTGAGTTTCTTTACAAATTACACAATGAAGGACAGTTGGCTGAACCTGGTAACTGCTCGCTACCTTAGCGGGTCGACGGCTCACACTTGAAGTCCTTAACTGCTCGCTAGAAAGGTAGGTGCTATTGTCGTCTTTACAAGGTTTTAGATCTCTTTCGATCTTCAAGAGGTTAGTCTTGAACAAGGGATATCAACTGATGCGCTCCTTCAATTGAGCTGGGTAGTTGATCATTGTATTGCTGAAAATGAGAAGGCTGCCCTGGCTGGATGATCAACAGCTGGCTGAATATCTTGACTCTTTGAATTATTCTTCTCAGTTGGACTCTCGCAGTTTTTATCAAATGTCGAACTTGAGCTAAGTGGGGGAAAGAAAGAAAGCTCTACTTGAATATATCAAGAATGTATATGCAAAAGTCGTGAAGGCGAAGAGTTATAAAAACTCTGATTCACTCGTCTTTTATAGAGGAGTGATTTTATGACCGTTGAGTTCCATTGATCGGTGGCTCTGTTGGCTCATCAATGGCAGATGGTCTTTATTGATCGCTGGAGCTTTTGATTGAAGTAGTCGTTGCTTTGCCAATCGATATCCATTGAATATTTAATTCCAGGATCTTCGTTGAAGCATTTACTCCAAGATTCGCTGGTTGAGCAATAACTCCAGGGTTCTCTGGCTTCAGTTTTTAGTAACTTTGAGTTCCAGTTGGCAGTTCTGAACTTGTCTGTTCAGTTCGGTCATTGCTCTAGTTGGTAGTTTTGAGCTTGTCAGCTCAGTTTGGCCGTTGCACCAGTTGGCAGTTTTGAGCTTGTCAGCTCAGTTTGGCCGTTGCTCCAATTGGCAGTTTTGAGCTTGTCAGCTCAGTTTGGCCATTGCTCCAGTTGGCAATTTTGAGCTTTATTTCTCCAGTTCGACTGATCTCAAGTTTTTGGCAAGCTTGTTAGTTTGACTAATCATTCTTAAGTTCTTGTGTCAGCTTTGACTAATCACAAGCTGGCTGACTTCAGTTCTGGCCTTTAGCTGATCTGTCTGTTTACTTCAGTTTGGCCATCAGTTGGATACTTCCAGTCTTTAGTTTAAACTGATCACTTATCAGTTCCTTCAGTCTAGTCGACTCTTTTCTCCCTCAGCTCGACTGACTTAATTGTCAGTTTGTTTTGACTGGTTCGACTTTTTGACTCCTCAGTTAAGTTGAATTCTGACTGGGTGATGTATCCTTCCAGCTTGTAGACCATACTCCAGATTGGTTGACTTTGGCTTTACTTGAGTTCCTTCTTGATGCTCTGGATTGGTCAGCTCAGATCTACAACTTGAATTTTAGTCAGTTTTTCATAAATAATTTTGGCATCTCATCAAAACTGAATCTAGAGGTTCCTTGATAGTTTTTCCTAACAACAACCATTGGGAAAGAGAAGAAGGAAAAATTAGGATGTTTCGATAATATAAAATAACAATGTAATTGAAGAGGGCAATCGTTCAATTTATTTATATGAAAAAAGTTATATATTAATTACCATTACAAAAATGGATATACTATTTGTTGCAATTACCAAAATGTCTTTAGAAAAAAAAATCTTTAATATGTAATTTTTATTTTTTACTTGCCTTTATAAACATTTGGATTTTTTTTTTGTAATTTCATTTTTGTTATGGCCTTATTTTCTAGATTTATATTTTTCGGTCCAACATTTGATTTTTTATTTTTTATAATTTGGGTGTCCCACTCAATTCTCATTCCATGTTTGAAACTTTTTGCAATACAATAGAAATAAGGGAAAAGATACAAATAAACCCCTCAACTATTATGTGGGGAGTATATTGCCTCTTCTTTGACTATTTAGCTTAAATAGTCCCGTCTGAGTTAAAAATGAGACTTTGTTGGGCCCTTTATTGGATGTAAAATTAACGGTGTTGGCAAACACATTCTAACATACATTTTCCTCACACTTTGATATTTTCACACTAAGATATTTTTTTACTGGCGTATGGATTTTTTTAATACTTTATTTACTCATAACCTAAAATTTATTATGAATAAATAAATTATTCAATTTAATTTTTTATGCATGTACAATTATTTAGGAACGTTACACAATTAAAAATACATTAAAAGGCATACAATTTTCTTATGAATATTATAGATGCAATTAAAAAATTATGAGAAATATATTAATTTGAAATATATGAAAAAGTTGATGTAAGTGACTAATAATTTAATTTTCTATTTATCACATTATTTATACGGACCTGGATAAATTTGTTCCATATTAGAATTCTCAAATTTGCTCTGATTATGTTGGAAATTATAATTGAATTATAAAGCAAGTGATAATTAGCATTAGACAGCTATCGTAGATTACATAATAATCGAATGAAAAAACTTTAGTAATAAAAAACTACAAAAAAAAGGAATTGACATATTAATTTGATTTTTAATATATTTTAAATTGTGTAATATTCGTAAAAAGACCAATAAAAAATTGTGTAATATTTTTATTTTATGAGTAAAAATAAAAGATTCAATAAATTAAAATATATGTGTGTAAAAAATGGTGGGTTAATGTGTGTGAAAAATGTGTTGGTGTGTGAAAAGATCTAAGAGTGTGTGAATGTGTATGTTTGTTAACACCATTAATTTTTTCATCCAACGAAGGATCTACATGGTCTATTTTTTAACGTAGAGGTGATTATTTGAATTAAATAGTTAGAAAGGGGAGCAATATGCTCCCAACATAATAGTCGATAGCTATTTGCATCTTTTCCCTATAAACAAACCTTATCTAAAAGATTGTTAGATATCATACAAATTTACAAACCTAACGTACCAAAAGTAAGACATTAATTTTGAATCTATTAAAAAGTCACATATTTGCCCACGCAACTGCGTGGGGTAAAACTAGTTTACTTGAATTGATATAGTTTGATTCTTTTAATTTTTACAGCATGTACAACATTTAGGTCATTTACAAGTTTTCAACAATTTTAAGGTCCTATACTCTTCTAATATTATTTTGATATTGTCTAGATTTTATAAGATGAGATCATTTACTCCATTCTGGCACTCTAAATGTCACATTATCAAAATTCACCATTATAAGTTTTTTTTTTATAAAAATAAAATTATCATAATATGACCAATTATAGTTAACATTTATTGTTAAGAATTGAAATTTGAAGAAAAATTTATATACCCTCACTATGAAATAATCTATCAAAATAAATCAATTATTAACTAAATTAATCGAAAGTAATCTTCACTGTGGTCGGTTCTTCACACATTGATATAATGAGCATGCACTTCATAAAGATCTATTCAATCTTATGTGATACTTGTTCACTTGGTCGATCCTTCCAAGCACACATAATTTGATTTCTATCTTTCCATCACTAATTCTTCTCTGGTCAGTACTTCAAATTAATGACTAGCATGCATAAATGGTGATCAAGTATTCATACAAGATATAAAATAATACATAGAAATCAAACCCCGAGAGATAGCAGGAAGAAAAGTAATCAAATCATTTTATAAAATCCACAATATCCAATCCCTAAAACCTAGCTATGAAACTAGCTAGACATAATTAAATTAACAAATAAAACTAGAGTATAAGTGTTCATGAAAAAATAGATAAAAGAACCAAAAAAACAATGAGTAATCCAGTAGTCTTGTCTTCTCTGCAGTGGCATTCCGTCTCTAGCAACATTGTCGTCTCCTTTTGAGTAGACGGTAACTCTCTGTCTTCTCTCTCTGGTGTATTCTAGTGTAAAATTTTAGAATGGGGCGTCTTCTCAACTTGTGTGGCGTGTATAAAAAAATAGGAGCTTTTATATCTAGGTTAAAAATCCCGAATTAGAGTGAAAAAATCGCATTTCCGCGGATTTGTGCATGCGGATCAACCGACCTGGCTGGTTCGACCCAAAGCCCTGTTTTTACACAGGGTCGACGCAAGTGGCTAGGGTCGAGTCGACCCACCCCTTTGTAAATTACACTGGGCTGGGTCGACTGACACTTTCCGGTCGACCCAACCCTCTTTCATACTGGGCTTCGGACTTCTTTGGATTTTGATCAATTAATCTAGTTCATTAGGCTTTAATTAAGTATTTAATTAAGCTCAAAAACCTAATAAAACACCTCTTCAACTCCTTTTGTCCATATTCACTTGTTTTGCTTCAAATATGCAACGAAATCACAACAATTACTACAAACTAGCAAACACATAAAAAACTCCAAATGATAACAATATAAGCTCAAAATCTATATAAAATATACAACTTTATATAATTATAAATAACATCAATTCATATCCAAAAATTGTGTAAAATACACAGTTGTCAGACACTTAAAGTATGATTCGGCTCATTCGCCTCCTAAACTATTTTAAATGATGCAAATAAACATTTACGTCAAAAAGATTAATTTTTAATTAGTAATTAATGTTAATTAAATGTACAAATCTTTTACAACCTAATTTTACGATAATATCGTGCAATGTTGGCTATGGTTGGAAAGCTCTCACCATAGGCTGGTTTTCTAATGGTACCCTCAATTCATCAATTGGATGTTGGATAATGGAGTAATTGGACAGGTAGAACTCATAAATGAGGATTTGTATTCACGACTTAGATTGAAAATTTTGACATCGGTTCAATGTTGAATATCAAAATTGAATGAGGGCTTTGAAGCTCCAAAGTGTGGGGTATATAAACATAGTTTTAGGTTGTTCAATAAACAATGGGTTAATTATCTCTAAAATCATGATTTTTATCCCATTTTTGGTTTTAAATATCACTTTCAATTTTTTGTAATTTCAACATAAATTGAAACTTTTTTTATAAATTAAACATCTTCAATATTTTTTTCCCAAATTCAAACTGATGTGGCGACACATATGCAGCTGACGTGGATAAAACAACAATATTTAATTAAAATATATAAATTTCACTTAGGGATCAACATATTTTTTTTTCTAAACCCACATAAATTGAGATTCTCTCTCTCTCTCTCTCTCTCTCTCTCTCTGTGTAGTCCAACCCCACCTTTCCCACCACCTAACCCCTCCATTTCTGCCACCCCACCACCATTGCAAGCATTTCCGCCACCAAATTCTGACATCCTCGTCTTTTGCATCCTCACTAGTTGTATCATCATAGGAAGAATAGTAGAGCTCATCGCTCTCATCTGGGTCGAAGTTGAGAAGTGATTTGGAGAGGGGTAAATAGGGAAATAGGCTCACGAAGGAGTATGAATGATGGTGTATGACTTGTGGGTCCCCCAAGACGAGTGAGGACTGAGGAGGCGGACGAGGGAGAGGGTGTGGCGCCGGGGACGAAGAAGTCAAAGAAATCAAAATCTTGGGAGGGATTATCGGCGGCGATGGGGATGTGGAGCTGCGTGAGTCTCGAAGTTAATATCGAGTGCACAACCTTTTTTCTAGTAAGTAGAAGAAGATGAAGGCAGGGTATTGTTGTTGTTCATGGTGATTGAGAAATCGAGCACTCAATCTGTTTGTAGCTTTTTATGTATATGTTGGTTAAATTTAATTCATTTTGGGTTTGTGATTTGTTTAAGAGACAAAATCTCAATTTATGTGTCTACGGAGAAAAACATTGTCCATCCCCAAGTGAGAATTGCATATTTTAATTAAACAGAGTTGTTTTGTCCATGTCAACTGCACATGTGTCGTCACATCAGTTTTAATTTGGGTAAAAATATTGGGAATGTTTAATTTACAAAAAAGTTTCAATTTATGTTAAAATTATAAAAATTAAAAAGTGATGTTTACAACTAAAAATGGGATAAAAGTCATGATTTTAGAGGCAATTAACCCATAAAACAACTATAGACAATACATCTATATAATATATAATAACGTCTCCGCATCCGAAAATAGAAAAAGTTGATTTTCCCGCCCATTTTCACTTTCCAAAAATAAAAAAAATAGTTTAGACTAACAAATTATTAATTTTCAATGTAAATAATTGAATATTAATATATTTCCATAAATATAAAAAATTTATATGATTTTGATTAGATTTTTTTAATGAGTATTTCATATTTCATTATGGGCAACTTTCACAAATTTTGCTAATGAATATTTACGTGTGTCACTATATCTTCATATATGGTAAATGATATATTATAGATTCTATAGGGTAAATGATATTAATAAAAATTATATTTTACACTAGGTAAATGTCGTTCTCGACACTTTATATTTCAATTATATTTTATTTCAATATTATATATAATAGATGAGGGAATTTTATTTTACTATATTTATATCATTAGTTATAACCCAAAAATCTAGATGTATAAATTTACTTTAATAGATACTCATGTATATGAAAATGTAAATTATATTATGAAACTCAAAAATTAGGGATATTTATTTTATAACTATAGAATATATCATCTATTATATCTCTGAAAATGGTAATTATAGTCAACCAAATATGAAAGTTTCCATATCTACACAAAATAATTACGTAACCTAAAATTTATATTTTTAATAAAATATTTCTTTCCTAGGCTATCATTCCCTTCACCCAATTATATGTTAGCTTTCGTGTATATATAAATTTTGTAGTGACCCCTACAAATTACTCAAATATATTTTCGACATCAACGTTATGTTTGATATATGATATCAATGTTATTTCATTTTGTACTGCATTTTTTTTCAATAATTAAATTAATGTTTGATTTCTATCTATTACTAATAAAATTTTTCTTCTTTTTATCACACCAGATAGAGATGTGAAACTTCTCTCAGCATGGAAGAGCGTTGAAGATAAGCGCCTTCAATTCCTCAATAAAAATAATTTTTTAATGTATATTTACGATTGTTTTTGTTTGAAAATGCATACAATAGAATGAATTAATTAGTGATCAGAATTATTCATTCAAATATCTCAATTCAAGAGTTGGGAATGTTGTTTTTTAGTTGTAGTTTGTTAATACTTTTTTTATTGATATGCTAATTTATTTTTTATTATTTAATTTATAGATGCTGCAACAATAATAAGTGATTTTACACCTATTTGGATTTTTATGCCCATTTAAATTTTATAAATGAAATATAATATTTATATATGTTTAATGATTATTCAATTTTTATGCTCGCTTACCTTTTATGAATGTTGTAATCATAGTGAATTTTTATTATAATGGTAAAAAAAATGTTATATAATTTTCCATTTCTTATATATGTATTGCAAAATTTCTTAGTTTAAAAAATATCTTTGAAAAGTATGAAACATTGTTCTTTAGCCAACGCATTGTCCATCATGTACAATAATACTTAAGAGTCATTCTACAAATAGGTGAAAAAATGTTAGTCTTGCACAAAATCTGTAAGTAAGAAATTTTTTTCAATATTTTAATTTTATTTATATATTGAACTAAGATGATTTGGAACACTAATTAAAATGGAAATGACATTCAATGAAATCCAAGATTGAATTAAAGTTAATGATCTTCTATAAATTATGTATGCATTAATCATTATACATTATATAATTATATAATAATGATTAATATAAATTATGTGTAAAACCAATAAATCAATATTTATGAATACCCAAAGACAGTCTCTACGTCTCTCCACACACACACACACACACAGATTGAATGGTTTAATAATTTTAATAATTATCTCCTGAAATTCTAGAAGTATTATCCCGAAAATTGAAATTTTATTTATGATTCAATTTAAAATTTAAACTTGGAAAATAAGGTATATTGCAATATCTATTTAAAATCTTAGACATCTAATTTACATAATGCAAAAATGGTTTAATAATTTTACTAATTACATCTTGAAAACCAAGTAATGTAAGTCTCTATAACTGAAAAAATAATTATGTTTGCGTATTTTGCTATATTCTAAAATTTCTCAATTGGAATTTATACATGTTACTCTAATTATTTCATCAATTACGTTCTAAAAATCTAGAGATAGATATATACCGCAATATTTAATTCTTTATATGTTATTTGTTACATTTTTAAACCATTAAGTTGATAATTATTAATTTGCATAATAACAAACCTACTAATTGATTATAAATTTGCTTGAGTGTCTTCCACAGTAAAATCATGTTTTTTTTATTCCAAATAACTTGATATTTATGTATTTTAATTGTATCCTTATCTTTAAAATCCGCACAACTTACTTTGATATGCAGTCATTTGAAATTAAGTTGTTATGCACTTATATAAGGATTTTAGTTTAAATCTTTTATTTTTGGGAGTTTTTATTTGCATTATAAATTTTAGGGATAAGGGTCAAATTGGCCACTGAACTTATTTGGGGGGCTCAATGGGGTCACTACAATTTTTTTGGGCTCAATTGGGCTACCGCGATGTTAAAATTGGCTCAATTGGGCCACCGCGTAACGGAACCCTAACGGGCTCAGTTAAGTTTTGCCAAAACGACGTCATTTTGTTCATTTTTTTACCCGATCCAATGCTAACCCATACCCCGACCCACTCTCAATCCAAAAATCCGACACAAACTTCTAAAATCTTCAAAATATCAAAAATTTGGGGATTTCTTGATTCCTAATTCTGCAATTAGGGTTCTTAGGGAAATTCTCAAAATCAAAAATTCCACAAATCCCCCCACCATCCCAAATCAGATGTTACGAGCATGATAAATGAAAATATAAAATTAAAGAAATCAACAATAAAAAAAATGAGGTGAAGTGAAGATGAGGCTCAGATGTACGGTAGTGATGCGGCAGAAGAGGATTGAACAACCAAGTCATGGCTGCAGAAACACCGGTTGCATCTCATAAACAGACGCCATCCGGGTCGCCCCGCCAAGATACGGGTCTCTCCTTCCTATTGCCCAATCATCACAGCCCCTTCACACACACACACACACACACACACACACACACATATATATATATATATATATTAGAGAGTGAGAGAGAGAGAGAGAGAGAATTTATTTGGCGACGATGGGTCATTACTTATTGAAGGTTGTTGTTAATTGCAGCTGAAAGGGTTGTTGGATTTTTTATGCAGAGAAATCAGTGGGTAAAGAGAGAGGGGCAACCACCCTTGAAGAAAATCCCAATTTCCTTTCTCTGAACCCTCATTCTTTTCTTATAGTGCTGGTGATTTGGGATGGTGGGGGGATTTATGGAATTTTTGATTTTGGGGATTTCCCTAAGAACCAGAACTGCAGAAATTAGGAATCAAGAAATCCCCAAATTTTTGATATTTTGTGGATTTAGAAGCTTGGGTCGGATTTTTGGATTGAGAGTGGGTCGGGGTATGGGTTGGCATTGGGTCGGGTCAAAAAATGAACAAAACGACGTCGTTTTGGCAAAACTTAACGGGCTCCGTTACGTGGTGGCCCAATTGAGCCCAAAAAAGTTGCAGTGACCCAATTGAGCCCCCCAAATAAGTTCAGTGGCCAATTTGGCCCTTATCCCTAAATTTTATTCTTCACACCAAAAATTAAAATTATTCAAAGTTTATTAATTAAAAATATACTGAAATACCTTTTACAAAAAAAATTGAAAAATTAAATAAAAATTGAAAAAAAAATACAAAATAAAAAATGAACAAAGAAAAAAAAAAGCAAGAAGATAGAACAGAAAACGTTCTTCCTTTTCGACATTCTTCTTATCCGGCTACCCTCTACACGATGGCCGTCACTGCCACCATCGTCACTGCTTCCCCAAAATCCGACACCTTCTATTAGAAATTAAATTTCATATATTAATCTAAAAAACAAATCAAGAAAAAATAAAAATAAAAATGAATAATCCTTTCATAGCCGATCTTTTCTGAAGCTATAGAAGGTGGTTCAAAAATATAATTTCGAACATCTTTCTTCAAGTTAGAATCCGATTTTCAAACCTTAGTGATGGGATTCATGTTGGATTTTTTTGAACTAAAAATCTAATTTTGGAGTTTAATTTGAATCTTTATCTCCATCTTCTACGTGGCCCAGAGCAGTGGGGCGAAGAAATAGATAGAGATGAGTCTCGTGAAGGTGGTGGAGGTGACAAGTTCGACGACATCTCATTGGAGAAGAAGGTAGAATATGGGCGTGGAGGTGGTGGATATGACGGCATGCAATCTTTTCTTTTCTTCAAATTTTTTATTATTTTTTGAATAATGATTAAATTATGTTTTTTTTAGAGGGAATGGGTAAAAAAGATATACTATATGGTGTGGATAGTGAAATGTGCAGTGTAAAAGTAAGATATTGTATGAAGAATAATTATTGTAGTCCAAATATAAACACCCTTTATTTTATTCTTTCATATTTATAATTTATATTGATAAAATAATAATCATACATATCTTATCCGTGCATCGCACAGGTGGAATGCTAGCTTTAACCTCAAATTGCACCGCCAGAATTTGCATGTTTAATTAACCTTAATTACAAACTGAAAATTAATATATTTTTTTGCAGAAGGGCCCAATTGGGTCATTTAAAATAATTGAAGGGGTTGATTGAGTCACTTAAAATAGTTTAAAAGGCTGAATGAGCTAAGACATATTTTAAATGTCTAACCAGAACTTGACAAATACCTTAATTGTGTTTTTGTACATTTCCCATCTACATATGGTCATTTTTAAGAGATTGAAAGTTTTTTTCCCTCAAAATCTAATAATGAAAAAAACAGATTGTGAGGTTTTTAATCTCATGCAACTTTTATCATTACATTTATAAAATATTTTAATTTCTCTTATTTTTTAAAGAAAAATTTAATAAATCAACTTAAAACATGAAAAGCATAGATAGATATCTCTAAAGGATTAATGAGACACATTTATGTGCGACCGTCTAACGTATATCTTACGTTAAATGACGGATATTATTTGACACATGAAGGTGTTTCCCTCATTTTTCTTTTCTGTTTTCTTTTTCATTTTTCAGTGGTCTTTCTTCTTTCTTTTTTTTCCCTTTTCTTTTCAGTTTTTTTCTCAATTTTTCATTTATTTATTTTTAAATATATATTTAACATTTTGAATTATTTTTTCATCGTCTCGCGCAGTGCACTAACTCGTGAACTGCGCTCGATAATTATTATTTTTTGAAATAAATATATACTCTAAACATATACCCTAAAATATAATTATGAACCTAAAATTAAATTGAAATAATTTATTTTTTTGAATTAATTTATTTTTTCATCCGGCATCTCGCTTAGTGCGCGCGAGACGCCCGACACTAACGCGTGGGCTCATATATTGCACTCAATAATTAATTTTTAAAATAAATATATACCCAAAAATGAAAATAGTGAATCTAAAATTAAATTGAATAATTTTTTTTATCCGATATCTCGTGCAATGCACTCGTCCAACAGTAATGCGTAGGCTCGTGCATAGAACTTAATACAAAATAATGATTTAAAAAAAACGTAAAGAAGAAAAAAGTAGTAAAAATGAAATGGAAAAAAAATGCAAAGAAGCTAAAGGGGAACAGTTCCGCCCAGTCAAAAACATATATATATATATATAGGGATATGATCTGCTGAAAACCGATCACCAGGTGGGAACCGAGAACCGATCCCATCCGTCTATTACGAAAAATGAACGCACCAGATGAAAGCAAATTTTCGGTGGCAATTTTGTAATTAAAATGAAAATCTTCAATTCACGCATCTCATTAAAGGTAGAATTAGAACAATTGACTTTTAAAAAAAGTGACATCATCATGTTTTGAAAAAATTCTTAAAAAATTTAAATAATCATAATTTATTCATTTTAATCGGATTTACGCAAATCTTATATCAAATTAAAGTTCTTTTCATACTCTTTCATTTAAAGATCCATTTTGCATATATTTACTTGAAAAAAATAGATGAAAAATACGAAAAATCATTTTTAGGCATAATTTTAGCATAGAGCAACCCCAGATTTATATTAGCATGTTGTATACAACATTTTAGCATGACCTATATAACATTTTAGCATATTGTGTAATACATTTTAGCGGGTGATATTATGAATATATTTCTAACAGTTTTATATAAACATCTACACTTATATAGATACTACAAAATGAAAAACACGAGTTGATAATAAAATTTAGCCTCATACTTCGCTCATTTTAGCCTCATTCATTTCTCATTTTAACATGTTCTGATAAATAAAATATGAAACAATGATTTCATTGGAATGAAACACAATACACCTATTTGGGGACAGTGAACCCTAATGGGAATATGATAATTACTAATTGGGATCAGATGAACCCTAATTGGAACGTAATAAACCTTAATTAGGAACGGTGAACCCTAGTGGAAAATATCACATCAATTTTAGCCTCCAATTTCGTTCATTTTAGCCTCATCCATTTCTCATTTTAGCATGTGTTGATAAACAAAAATGGAACGATAATTTCATTGGAATGAAACGCAATACACCCTATTTGGGGACAGTGAACCCTAATGTGAATCTCATAATTACTAGTTGGGATCAGATGAGCCCTAATCGAAACGTAATAAACCCTAATTGGGAACGGTGAACCCTAGTAGAAAATGT
Source organism: Perilla frutescens (assembly GCA_026008535.1). Lineage (NCBI taxonomy): Eukaryota > Viridiplantae > Streptophyta > Magnoliopsida > Lamiales > Lamiaceae > Perilla > Perilla frutescens. The sequence continues at coordinate 29,487,837 of BRKX01000017.1, read as the reverse complement.
CACACCATTTTTAGCCTCCTACTTCGATCATTTTAGCCTCATACGATTCTCATTTTAGCATGTGTTGATAAACAAAATATGGAACGGTGATTTCATTGCAATGAAATACAATACACCCTTTATGGGGACAGTGAACCCCTACTGGGAATCTCAGAATTACTAGTTGGGATCAGATGAGCCCTGATTGGAACGTAATGAACCCTAATTGGGAACGGTGAATCCTAGTGGAAAATGTCACATCAAATTTAGCCTCATATTTCAATCATTTTAGCCTCATGTGTTTATCATTTTAGCATCTTCTGATAAACAAAATATGCAGTGGGAATCTGACAAGGTATTTAACCTCATGCTTCCGTTATTTTAGCTTCATATTCTAAACAGTAACTGTGGTTAATAAAACTTAATAGTAATATAATTACTGCAAAGAAAATGTTATAAACACTTTTATTAAAAATCATATATTTTCTTAAAAATGAATGTGTTGAAAACAATTCACAAGCATGGTAAAACATGATATTAAACTATGCCCAATGGCCCCAATCGCTATAATAACATCAAGCTGGACAGTTCCTAGCATCATGATCTAACAACTTGTAGCAATTGCTGCACATTCTGAGTGGTTTGTTCTCCTTTCTCTTTGTTGCCTCCTTCATAGATATCAAACGACTGTCGCTACCTTTTGTTTTAACTGTAATACGTGGATGAACAACAGCTTCAGAAGGGACACGTAAATCGTAGAATTGCTCAAACATCATCGTCTTGCTATGTGAAGTAGAACCCTCCATATCACCATGTGAGTAATCTTACTATGGTCACTTCAAACAAAAGAAGCTGACACATTAAAATCAAAAAATTATAAACTGAACAAGGTAAAATAATAATACAATCACATCAAGAGATGTTCAGACACACAAATTGATTTTTAGCATTAGGTATGTACCATTCTAGCATCATGCAACATACATTTTAGCACCAAAGTATTCTAATATTTACATGGTGTCTATAACATTGTGTAGCCGAGTCACAAAAACACACACACACACACACAAAAGAAAAAAAAAAGCAAAGCATGGTTTGTATGACATGTTTCACAGAGTGCAGTAGAAATAACATTAAACCAGCATGTTATCATGCTAAAACATATGTGACGACAGGCTAAAACGACTACATTAACATGCTAAAACATATGTGACGATAGGCTAAAACAAATACATTAACATGCTAAAACAAATAAATAGATCAAAGTAATGCATATTCTGTATATTCTCGTACATACTAAACCCTAGAATTCCTAACAATTAGAATATAACTGATATTTTTCTAAAAAAAAAACTGATACAACCCAGATCTGAATGAAAAAGATCAAATCAATCAAAAATATCGAATCTTCGTAACAAAACGATGAAGCCATAAACTAAAATAAGATGAGAAATAAAAATCACGAGAAGAAACGAGAAATAAATAGACATACCAAACTGCTAAAATAAATTGAAAAAAAACACATACATAGAGTCACCATACAAAGACAGCGCCGCCGATGAACTCTACGAATCACAGGGTCGAATCTTCGCGATAAAAAGATGAAAGCAGATGCTGAAAAATAATGAGAAATCAGAAGGGAAGAAGAAGAAGAACGTAATCAGCGAGAGAGGGAGAGAAAAGGGGAAAAAATCTGAAAAAGGAAAGTTGAAGAGCTGAATTACTATATTGCCCTCCCCTTCATCAAAATTGCTAAATATTACAATTATGCCACCGCCCCATTAACTTAATCTGGGCCGTCCAGATTGAACCAATGAAGGAATAGGATTGGTTCCTAGTTCCCACCCAGGGGAAGAGTTCTCATTTGATCTCTTCCATATATATATATATATTAAAAAAAACCCCAAGCCCAACTCAACTTTTTTAGAAAAACCAACCCCCAAGTGCGTGGATTGTAGGCACCGCGCGTGGGCCTACGTGCCGGGAGGATATATGGGTTTTGAAGCAGGCGGTAAGGATGTGCAAATGGTTGGTTCGGTGCAAAACTGAAGCAAACTAACAAAATAAAATAAAAAATTTCTTAAAAAAATTTAAACCGAACCAACCAAAATAATATATATAACCGAACCAAATCAAACCACAATTAATTCTTTGGTTAGTTTGGTTTGGTTTTCGGTTTAACCGAATTTTCAATGATTATTTTTGTTTTTTGGAAATAATTATATCTAAAGAAAATAACACGTATTCAATAGATAACAAACTATATATTAAATAAGTAAATATTTAAAAAATTCTAAAACTAGAAAATTGAAACTAAATAATATAATCACTAATATTATTTAGGTATATAATAAGTATCTTTTAAATAGGTATAATTAATATTAAAATTATAAATTATAAATTATAAATATATAGTATATATATTGGTTGGTTCAATTTTGACCAAATTTTGTTTTACTTAAATTAAACCGAAACAAACTATTATTTGTTTTTAATATTCAAAATCAAACCAAAATTAGAGCAAAAATGACCAAACCAACCGAACCAAATAACTCAATTTGATTCAGTTTTTTGGTTTTGGTTTAATTTTGCACACCCCTAACAAATGGCTAGGTTTTTTTGGACGAATATGAATTTTATTTGACCTATTTAACTAAGAGGCCTTAAACGGCTTAATACAAGTTTTTGTCAAGATCAATAAAACAATAAATAAAAAAATTGCCAAGAAAATGAGCTTAAGACTGAAAATGCATACGGTAAATATTAAAACTCAAGATTAATTGGTTAGTGAAAATACGAAACAGAATACAAATTTACCATACTCTCTCTCTAAGATACGCATACGGCACACACAAAAACCCTTGCCCTTACGCAAACCCCAATTACTATCACTCCCATGGATTCCATGCTCATTTCAATCAAGCCCTAATTTTTAAAGGTCCGTAATTCTTGGGCCATCAATGAAGTTTCAATTGCTTTAGGAACTTTAATCGAACACTGTCTGTACTGAAATTGGAGCTTTAAATGATTCCGCATTTTTCTTGTCATTTTTTTTTCTTTCTAGCCGAGCATTCGGAGTCGCCAATGTGGTTGTGGATTTTTAATTCGATTTCGTTTGCGTTGAGCGACTCACTGTTAGATTATATGCGGGAAAATAAAGTTAATTTTCCCACACATGCAGATATTTTGTTTTGCGTATTGGCAGATTTCTTTTTCTTCCTTTCTGCTTAGCTATGTGAAATTTTGTAGCAATTCAGGTTTTGTGGCAGAGAATAAAAAAGTGTTTGTTGCTGTGTTCAATTTTGTGGTTTTGTGTTTTCCATTCACGCGAATGTGCCTCACTAACATTGAAGCAAAGAATATGTGGAACACGATTGAGATTCAACCCTTGAAATTGACTTATATAAAGGGTTCTTTTTTGAGATAAAGAGTTATTTAAAGAGTTGGAATTGCTTCTTTCTTGGTAGTTACGAACATATAGTTCTAGGATTCCACATAATCTACCAAGTGGGTTGCAAATAGGTTATGTAAGTTGTAAATCGATGGTGGAATGATTTGCAGCTGCAATGATTGTTCCCTTTGATTTTTAATGGTGTGGTTCAAGTAAATTCGTGTAAAAAAGTTGCATGGTCCCTTGGTTACTCTATCATTTTTAATGGAATATTTCTTATTAATGTTTTGGTCCCTTTGTTTCGACGGAGGGAAAGGCAACAATTTTGTGCTTGCTTCACCTATTATATTATATATAAGCTTTATTAATTTACATGCAGGGGATGTCAGCTTACAGCCACAATAAAAAATGAATGGCTATAATCAGGTGGAGCCCACTCTGAGGGAAATTCTTCGCGCAATTAATCCCTCCAATGATGATTGGCAGGCCAGGTTTCATATTATAACTGAGATCCGAGCTATTGTTGGATCCATAGAAAGTCTGAGAGGTGTGTAATGCTTCACCATCTCGTTACTTTATGCTATTTACCACTTGTAGAGTATTACAACACTTCTTATGTAAATAAAGTTAAGGAAAGGAAACCCGTAATCACGGCATGTGTATCTGCGAAGATGACAAACTTTAGTTTACATTGGGAAGAGAGGAATTTGTGCTCAATACCAGTTCTTTCACAGTTTCCTCTATTAATGAGGAAGCTTGATTCTTCACAACACCACTTCTATTTATAGCTCTTGCTCTGCTCCCCTGATCATTGAATTTTGAACTCCGGCTAGTTTTTGATGTACTGGAAGTGTAGGAAAATAAACTTTCATCCATGAGAGCTTATATCACTATTTTTTTGGCATTATTAGAAGATTTGGATGCTGTGAAGACTCAAATAACCAAAAGAAAAAGAATCAAGAAGGGATGATAGACACTAACATAATACATTATATTAGTCCAGATAAACAGTTGCAAAATCTATTTCCTTGTCCCATTATCCATGAGTATTGTGACATGCTCTTCTCAGATGAACAATGAGTTCAGGCTGATTACATTGTCATTTGTTCAATTAATGGACAGAAGGGAAAAATAGATCTTTGGAGAGCATTTGTTTTATGGAAAGTGTAGACTAAAGAGAAACGTGATCCATTTATAAGTATCTTGGCGTGCATTACTACCCAATGTAAAGATGTCAGCTATTGTCTCTGATCGTATTGTCTTGATAATTTACAGTTTATAAAAGCCACATCTGTTTTACTATTTAGCTTCCAGGAGTCTGTAGTTTTTGATCTTCACACATTGTATGTAATGGTATTTTCTCCATGTCTCAAATGCCAAATACTGTAAAGTGTGGAATCAGTGGGGAGGAGACCTTAATCCTGATTACAGATGTTGTGATTATCAGTATTGTTCTGTCAGCACCATAGATAGATTTTCTTCATTTAAAAAAAAAAAGGCTGTTTGAAAAAAAGAAGTCTTTGTTCTTTTGTTCCTTGAGGAAGCTTCACGAGTAATGAAGAAAAAATTACTCAGGTCTTTCTTGCTTGTGCGCTGCCTTGTGTGGTTCATCCTTGAATTACTACACGTTATTGTTTAATTATTCTCAGTGCTTGGAGATGAATCCGTAAAAAGATCAGGATAACAGGAACAAGGAAGTGCTAATGCATAACATAAACTTCATATATTAGTGAGAGAGTTGTAAATAAAATAATAAGTGAAGGTATATGGACTGCACATATCCACATTGGTCAATTCTGGGATACAAGTAAAAGCATCATATTGAACCTCACTTGTAAAATAAACAAGAAAAATGAACTGTAATAAACAATGGAGCATGTAGGGCATGTGCGTTCCAACCAAGAAAAAGAAGACATCTTCAAGTCCTCAAACATAAGATTCCTTGCATTTCTAATTTATTACTTCTGTTTCTTATTCGGAATATCTTACTAAGGCTCAAAATTTACAAAGAAAACTTATTTTCCCAGAAAATACCCTCACTTAAAAACTAATTATGTGGCACCATTAATGATCTGCTACTTCTGGGGAGTTATTATGTACTGCAAAAATATTACCTGCTCTACTATCAACTTCAACTACATCAAATATAAGAGCCTTCATGGTTTATAGATATATCAAAGAAATTTGTTTGTAAATTATGAAAAGTTTTGGTCGACAACATTGGTTTGACGAGGTATTCGTACAAAATTGTTGAAACAGGTGCAACTGTAGAACCATTTGGATCTTTTGTATCCAACCTCTTTACAAAATGGGGAGATTTAGATATATCCATTGAGATTCAAAATGGTTCATATATTTCATCTCCTGGAAGGAAGCACAAACAAAGCTTACTGGCGGATGTGCTAAGAGCTTTGAGAAAGAAAGGTAACCTGCTTCTAGTACAAGCTGATGCTTCACTCTTCTTAAAGATGTGCTTTAGTGTACTGTGAGCTTTTTAAAAAAATACAAATCGTGCTGCTATTTCCTTTTAGTTATTTAATTTGCTTGTGTTGGTCTGTTTCAGCTTACTTTAATATTTGAAGTTAAATGCTACACTCGGCTATGGTGTGGCTGAGCTTAAATTCTTAAGCGGGTGTTTGTTTAAAAATGTTGAAGAATTGGGAGAATTGAGTTGATGGTTAAAGTTAGTGGTTGTTTTAGAATTTGAGGGAGAGAATGCTGACCGTAGATGTCAAATCATGTTGGGAAAAGTTGGAAGAAAATTTATGTAATTGAAATTTAATGTTACTATGTTATAGAGAACTGGAAGACTAATTTATTGTAGATGTCAAATCATGTCTGGAGCTAAGATGTAGAAATTGGGAGAGTAGGTTTCCAGAATCTCCAAATAAACAGATCCTGATACTGGGAGTTTGGAATTGCAATTTTTAAGTTCCCAAACAAACACCCTTTAGGACTTTATGGTATTGAACAAAAGAAACTGGAGTTTTGGTAATGCAGCTTTGCATCTGTTTGTAGTTTTGTTCAAGTAAAAAGGGAAACAAGCACCGAATACGTTTCAAAAGATTATCTCAACTGAAATAGAGAGAGGATATTTGGAGGAGTGGCATACAGCTATTTTCTACCCATACCTGATGAGATTATATTCGAAAACAGAAGCTTAGATTTAGCTCTGACCCATCAATTTGTGTTTGTTTGTAGGTGGAGTTCGTAGGCTGCAATTTATCTCCAATGCAAGGGTACCAATTCTGAAGTTTGAGGGGAGCTTCAACATCTCATGTGACATCTCAATTAACAACTTAAGTGGGCAAATGAAGTCAAAAATATTATACTGGATCAATGGGATTGATGGACGCTTCCGTGATCTGGTTCTGCTGGCAAGTTTCTATGACATAGTGATAAATGTGAAAAGTAGAAATCAATGTCGAAACATTATCAATTATATCTTTTTGTGCAGGTCAAAGAATGGGCGAAAACTCACCATATCAATGATTCAAAATCTGGAACTTTAAACTCATATTGTCTAAGTCTGCTTGTACTTTTTCATTTCCAGGTAACTTTTGTACCCAAATTGAGTTCAATGAGGATAAAGTAATCATATAGGTTTTTACTGGGATCATAAATATGAAAACAATTGGAAGTTGAGAGGTTGGCAACCATAAATTTGACAAAGAGTATGAATAAAAACACATGAGACGCATTAATAAATTTAAAACTTACAGAAGCAAGAATTTCCAGATAAACTTATCTGATTCATTTTTCTGATATATTGCAGACTTTAGTACCTGCAATATTACCTCCTCTTAGAGAAATATATCCAGGGAATATGATTGACGATCTTACAGGTAGCACTCAATAGGGTCTTTGTTTATGAATTATTCAACAGCAGAGGCACATCAATTCTTTGAAAACTGTCACCTTGATTACTGTTGAGCAGTAGAATGCCTTGAAATGTTTTCATCTACAGCTATCAATTTAAATTTGATGTCACTCATGTTCTTCCATTACTTTCTCCGGAAGGTGTGCGAACTGTTGCAGAGAAACGTATTGAAGATTTGTGTGCTGTAAACATAAAAAGAATTAAGTCAGATAAGTCGAGATCGATCAACCAGAGCTCTTTGTCTGGGCTCTTCCTTTCCTTCCTTGCAAAGGTTATTTAAGTACTTGCGTTTTCATAAAGCTACTATATCAATATCTGGTGAAGCTTTCACTTTAAAAAGAGCAAACAGAAATGCTCACTTTTTTTGCGCATATAAGTTAGTCCAATTGTATTGACAGGGGTTTCATCTCTTTGCACCTTCAGTTTTCTGACATTTGTTCGAGAGCTTCTACGCATGGTATCAGCCCATATATGGGACAAGTGGAGGATATTAACAGCAACATGAGATGGCTGCCTAAAACTTATGCATTATTTGTAATCTCTCTCTCTCTCTCTCTCTCTCTCTCTCTCTCTCTCTCTCTTCACACACACTGGTAGCTGTGGTGTGTGCCCCCTGTTGCAAAGGATGGGGTGACGCTTCCGGAAGTTAATACACTATCATGCTCATCCCTTTTCTTTTCATCTTTGCTTTAGGTTGAAGATCCCTTTGAGCAGCCAGCTAATTCAGCCAGGACGGTCAGCAGTAACCAATTAATAAAGATAACAGAAGCAATTCAGGTGACTCATCAAATGCTCGTCTCGTCAAATCAAAATCAAGCTTCACTTGTTTCAGTTTTGGTGGGGCCACATCTGTCATGGTTAGGGACGAGAACATCCGTATCAACTTCAACAACAGTACAATATTCATCAGTAACACCTGTTAGCAGAAATGGTGTATTACAACAATCGTCATCAGGAATACCTGTTAGCAGAAATGGCCTTGCACAGCAATATTCATCAGGAACACCTGTTAGCAGAAATGGCCTTGCACAGCAATCTTCATCAGGAACACCAGTTAGCAGAAATGGCTTTTCGCAACAATCATCATCAGGAACCCCTGTTAACAGAAATGGCCTTATGAAAAAATATTCATCAGGAACACATGTTAGCAGAAATGGCCTTCAGACTCGCCCAGAGAGAAAGCAGCCACTGTTGCAAACACAACAGAAGTCTCAGAACAAAGTAATGGATAAACATCAAAATGCAGAAGCTAATGGATTTAAGCATGCATCTACAAGCCAAAATCAGCAAGTCTGGAGGCCAAGATCTGAGACCAAAGCAGAAAAAAACAGCTATGACGAATGAGTCTGCTTTTGCTTCTGAAGACCGCTTACTATCTAGAGAGCAGAGATCGCGGTAAAGCCTACACCTACACTTGTGATGATCTAGGCTGTTATGTCCGTCGTCTTTAAAGAAAAATCATGGCGGGCATATACCGTGCGGGAGGAAAATAATTGAAATATGATATGGTTGCATACGTCTCAAAGCTCAGTTCCAATGCATTGGTTATTTAACTAATGTTTTGTTACGGTTGCCAGAATTTATGTTGAGCGTGAACATTGATTTGCTCATTTATGTTTTTTGCTGCTTTAAACATCCACTAAGCAATCAAGTGTAGAGTACATTTCGATGCTTTATTTTTATCCATCACTAATGAAGCAATGTGGTATTGGCATTCATACGATGTTTCGTTCTGTGATCACTCTTTTATTAAATATATTTATGATTCAAGAATTGCTTACGAAATATAGATGGGAGAATAAATACAAGGGAAATGAATTATATACATATTATACATGTATAAAAGTATGACCAAAGTAGTACACTAGTAATATTATGGCTTATACGTTTTGTTCACTAATGAAATAAATACACGCAATTAATGTAACGGATAGCGAAGAAGGTAAATCATCACGCTTTCATGACAAAACCCACGCTTGCAGAGCACTTACACCTCCCATACCATCAAGAAATATATGTATATAAGAAGGCAAATTGCAAGAAAATAACATAAAAAAAAGGAGATGATCTACATCTACTAGCTAATTCGAAACAAGTCGAAGAAAAAGAAAAAGAAAAGGAAATGATGAAGGGTAGCAGTGGCAGTGAGTTCAAAATGCCAGTGCACTATCCAAGATACACCAAAAGGGAGTATCAAGACATGCCGGAGTGGATGGTGGATAGGCTTCTGGCGGAATACGGCCTACCCGCCGTCGGTGATTTGTCGCAAAAGCGACACTTCGCCATGGGGGCATTCCTCTGGCCTAATGCCAACACTACTGCTCTTCCTATTCATAACAAAAATCTCTGACGATAGCACTACATTTTCCACATTTATCTTTTTATTCTTTTCTTCTTCTTTTTTTCCTTTTAACAATATATGTGCGAGTTCAGATTGCAACGTACGAGAAAAAGTGCATTCGAAGGCTCATGAATAAGTGTAGACCGGAGTATCTACTCTCTCTCTCTCTCTCTCTCTACAGGCTTATTAGCTTATTGGTCAGGCTAGTATAGGTATTTGAGAAAAATACTTACTGGCATGTCTCAAATAAAAATATGACCTACTATATGCTATTAGTATGTGAAACATATTAAAGTTTTACTATTCATACATCTCATCTCAGTCTAACTCTCGACGATTACAATATTTTTAACGTCTAACAAGATGGGTGATAGCATGAATGCAGAATTCCTACCAGAAATAGCAGAATAAAGAAACATGCTAATATTAGAAACTGAGTTTCATTGTCAAAGCGTCAGAGTATTTTGAGTATATTGACTGAGAGAAACCAAGAAATAGCCTACTATAGACATGTTTCACAAGAGCCCCTTCCCATTATATCTTCAATCCGCATCCACAGGCTGTTTAATGGCAACAACCACAGCACTAGACCCTTCTCCGCAGCCGCCGACCATTAATAAGATTCACAGATTCCGCTGCACCATCCGCTGCCAAATTCAGCCCCAAGATGCTGCTGCCACTCCTTTTCTTACCTGACACAAGATTCGACTTCTCATCCACCAAGGCCAGTGTTTCCAGTAACTCCGACAACAGTGAGGGGCAGCTCTGTTCCAAGTGTCCAAACCCCTCTGATTGCATGACCACTACAACAGGAAAAAAGGCTTTAGTACACTGCTAAATCAATATTCAATATAAAATATGAAACCATCATTCTTAATGGTTAGGGGGGGTGGGGGAGGGGGGGAGGTTCCAGAAGTAACATAGTACACTGTAATTTCCACATCTCCACAAAGAGGTCTGGAGATGCTGTCCCTAAACAACCAAACGTGAATTAAAGAGTAATCTGCAAAAATGGGTCAGTTCTCATGTTTCAACTAATTTGGTCCTCTTTATTATACTTATCCTGTTAATCCACACATCCAACTATAAAAGAACACTACCCCAGAAAAACATTAAGCACTTGGATTAACTCCAAACATACATGCATCTTCAACAATCTGCCATCAACCTAAACACTCATTTACTTCTCTTTCCTGCAAATGAATAATGCAACAAAAAGTTGTACATGAAAGTAAAATTGTAAAAACACTAGAAATCAATCTTGGAAGCAATGGCCTCTTGACCATCCACTTTAAAAACCAAGACCTGAAAAATAGTTTAGCTACCATATTTAGGAAGTCTGGAAACAGACAGATTCCTTGGAGAAGTATCAAAGGAAGTGGCCCATAGAGCAGCAATCACTAGTGAGGATTTTGAGCTTGACTTAAGATTTTTCATTCAAGTGTCTTTAGTATCATAATAAAGCATATTATGCTTTGATAACAACTCAATCCAGAATCCTGCCTATTCATTAAAAAAAAATCAGGCCAATGTATTTCTTGCTTTTCTAAAATCTTGACCTGGTTATTTTTCAAAACAGCTCAACCTGAAGTCAAGATGCATATAGACTGGTCTACTGCATGACACTTTATTCAGAGTCATCTAAGAGCTCTAGTGAAGTAGTTCTAAGTATGTGGTCACCTATAGTACTGAATTGTCACGTACAAGAAGATAATATTGTTGTTCTTATGAAAATATATAACATTGAACAAAATTGATATATCAGTCCTTGCAGTAAACATATTTTAATTCCATCAACCATTGTGAAATGGTCTTGAAGTTTGCATGGTCATAATTATTACGATGGAATGCCGACCAGCATCCAGCTTGATATATGTGATAGAAAATAGCTGAATCAACATTGATGTTTGCATACTGGTTTGTTGAAACTAATCAATTGTATGTATTCTTACTTTCATCACCATAACACTTTACTTATCTTATTCGTCTTTTTTATTTCACTTTATTTGGAGAGGAAAACAAAGATAAGCAGCAGCAGAAGTGTGTGATTAAAGCACATTCCAGATTTTAAAAGTAGAAGAAGAAATCCCCATAGCAGATGAAGAAGATCTAATTTCATCAAGAACATGCCTGCATATAACAGACTGAAAAAATCTAATTGACATAACCTGAAAAATTGCACCGCTCAGATCTACGGACTACACGCACCTCCCAAGTTTGTTGCAGCAAATTTTAAACATATGGACTTGAGCTGTGGGCAGTGATGCTGCTCTGCGAGGGAAAGGGTTGTTGCCACTGTATCAGCACTGACCTCTTCACATAATTTTGCTTCACATAATAATTTCAACCTATCTAAACCAAATCGGTCAGCAGCAGCCAATAGATGTTGCATCATGATCGCAGAAGAAGTAGATGTTGAATCAATTATTTCATGGCAATCAGGAAGTTCATCAGAGTAGATAAAATGAAGCAAAGCCTGCAAAAGATAAATAACCATGTAACCTCACTGAATTGACTTATAAAGAATGGGAAGATTTGCATGTCATATACAAGTCATATACTAGAAAGCTCCCAGTGACCATCACAAGGATTTTAAACAGCAGTCTCTGGGCACCTAAATTGAGACAGGACCTAGTTAAATTATTTCTAACAAAGAGATAGGATTTTATCCACCTAGTGTGTCAAGGGAAACCTTACAACCAGCTCCTAAGATACAAGAAAAACATTGTGCTCCACTTAATGGTGCAGCCAGCTTAATAATAAATGACGGCATGCTGCAACCGGCCATTTACAGAAACTGCAGAGGTCGAGAAAAAAAGGAAAAACTTGGTCTTTATCTGACATCAAACTTTATGATATTTTCCATTACACACAATAATACGAGACTATGAAAGGGACTATCAATGAATGATGTGGGAATATGATAAGGTAGCCTTAAACATCAAAGTTCCAATTCAGAATACAAGAAGATTGCTTTTAACTAAAAATGTGAAGTTCGAAAGGTCAATGAAATCACATCATAGCAACTATTTACTAACAAGGGATTATTTGAACAAAACTTAGAAATAAAACCACAGAAGAATTTTGTGTTCGAATTTTTGTACACTCAAGAATCTTTGCATTAGCCCTCCAATTTTTTCGACCAGAACAAAGTGGCTAAATGCTAATGTAACAAGAAGAAAAACAGACCTTGAAGATAGATGGTTCAACATCCTCTAGTTCCACTTTGTGGCTATTAGGATTTCCAACAAGTCCAAAGAATTGAGCTCTAAATACAGGGGAACGGGCAGCAAGTATTAACTTATGAGCCTTGAATGACTCCTTTCCAACTTGGAAAACTATATCACAGCCAAGTTGAGCATCCAGCAAATGCTTGAGACTTTGTCCCATATCTGATGGGGGGACGTTAACACTGTACAATTTTGGTCCCTCAACACGAGTTCGAACAACACCGACAGTGCAATGCATGGAAAGACAGTCATCCTTCAGATAATCAGAAGATTCTAAGGAAGTCCTCCTGAAAAACCGTTTATAACCCCTGCACAAACAAGTAGAATGATCATACTATCAATGTAAGAAAATATTTCTCTTTTCAACTCCCTGAAGCTAAAAGGCAGCCAAAATGAGCGCAAGTTATCAACAACAAAAGCTTAAGAGACACCAAAGTTCCACTTCCCACAATCAAAAAACACAATTTTAAAACCCTAATTATATAAGAAATAACAAACACAAGACAATCCGGGGATTCTAGCACTCTCGTTTCACTTATTCACTGCATTTCAGAAAAAAGCAGCCAAAAAAAAATGCAAATCAACTTGAAGAGCAAACCACATTACCACATGCTTCCTCTGTACTTGAGCGTATAAGGCCCGCTCTCGAGCGCCCGATCGAAATGACTATGCACCTTATGCTTCCCCTTTCCACTCTGATCCAAAAGAGCTAGCTCAAACAGCGCCCTCACATCGGTGCCCTCGCTCGCCAACGCTATGAAAACCGATACATACATCGACGAATCCTCAGGGTTTTTCCCATCGGGGTAAAAGTAAATCGCCCAATCGTAGCCGCCGATGCTGAAAGTGTCGGAAGAAACGTACTTTCCGGAGCCCATACCCTTCGCCAGAGAGTAGCCGCGGATGGTGAAGTTGTGCGACCCATTCACCGTCTCGTTTATCGATCTCGAGCTCGAGTCGAGCACGTTGTTGGGTTCGCCGTAATTCACGATCATTTCATTGAAACGTCAAGATCAGATATGGAAAACCTTAAAAAAAATTGCGGGTTTTCGGTTTCTTGATGGGTTCGGGGGGGTTTGATCAGTGAATTTTCTGTGTGGTGCGAAATTGAGTGAGAGTTTGGTGGATCGTTCGAGGGAATTTTGATAATTATGGTGGATTAAATAGAGGATTTTAGACAGAATTGGGGAAATCTGAAAAGGGGGAAAGATAAATGCGACTTGTTTCTTCTTCAAAATGATCGAGATTTCTTTTTTAGAATTTTTGATACAGAAATCTACGCCCTTGTTTGTTTTCATTTTTTACTATTCAAAACATCCAACACATTTATTTTTCTCATTTTTTATTTTACTTTTTACTTTTTTCAATTTTATATAACCTATTAAATTGACTCATTATTTAAATATGCATCATTCATCATAACACATAAATATTTATTAAAAAATCCGTGCTAGGATTTAATCATAATCTTCTTTTTTTTTTTTTTTTGTTATTTTAACATAATATTTTATTAGTTTTGACATTAACGGCGTCAGATTTTGAAAATTTTGCAATTTGAATGATTAATCAATCTTTCGTAAGAGAACTGCACGCTATCTGACAAATTATCCATAGTTTTTAAATAAGGTTAATATGATATTCTACTCAAATAATTAATATTTTTGTAATTCTATCAAAATTTTCAAAAATTCTAATATTTAAATTTTTTATTTATTTCAATATCACATGACTTAACATTTTGCAATCTATATGTCACTTGACTTGTCGGAAGCTTATTTCCACACAAATTTCTTATATTATAAAAATAACATATAAGCTTCTAGCGAGTCACTCCCAAATTTATTGCTGACAATTACATTATGGGATATATAAATAATTTTTATTTCATCCCTCGCAAACTACATTAAAGAAGCAAATTGTATTAGACAAAGTTATGTGTCACGAGTTCAACCTAATGTCATACATTCTGACTTAAAACTTATATCTCAAATATGTAGGTCTACGAATGAGTCAAGTTTTTGAACCTTGGTGCAACAAAAGCTCATTTGAAATTGGTTTAGTGCGATTCATTTACATAATCAAATCACACTTGAGTTTGACATAAGTGCATCAATAACTCATGACTCATGAGCAAATTCATCAATACATTATCAACTTGATACTTAATTTATAAGTTTAAAAAATTAATTAAGTTCAATGAAGTCACCACCAGCAATTGTGACTTTTACACTTCATCATCGTTATCAATAGCAAGAGGATCTACTCGTCATACTTTTGTCACGAGAACGTTAATTACAATAAAAATTATGAAATATGATCAAATTTAAAATTACAATGCGACTTTTAAAATATATAAATTGAAGTACTACATTTGAAATGTTTTTAAATATATATATATAGGGTTGAGTTCCAGAAGGAACCACACCTTAGGTGAGAACTGAAAATCAATCTGAGTCATAGATCCGGTATATTTGGACGGCCTAGATCTGCTCCAAATTTTAAAAAAACGTGGCAATCTCGTAAAAAGTCCAACTTCGCTGCCCCTGAATCTTATTAAGGGTAAAATCGGAAAATATATGAATACTCAGAATTTACGTGTATATTTTTTCATTTAGAGTTTTAGCACTGTCATGGCATTTTTTAGCACTGTCATGGCATTTTTTAGCATCGCCATGACTTATTTTAGCATGACTCTTTTTTAGCATTAGTATAAAAAATGTCATCGACATTGTAAAAAAACCACGAATAAACACTGTTACATGTAGAATTATCAATACATGAATACTCAGAATTTACGTGTATATTTTTCAATTTAGAGTTTTAGCACTGTCATGGCCTTTTTTAGCACTGTCATGGCCTAACTTTTTTAGCACTGTCATGACCTCTTTTAACATTATCATGACTTATTTTAGCATGACTTTTTTTTAGCATTAGCATAAAAAAATTTCATCGACATTGTAAAAAAACCACAAATAAATATTGTTACATGTTGAATTATCAATATATGAATACTCAGAATTTACGTGTATATTTTTCAATTTAGAGTTTTAGCACTATCATTTCATATTTTAGCACTGTCGTGACCTTTTTTAGCACTGTCATGGCCTTTTTTAGCATTGTCATGACTTATTTTAGCAGAATTTCTAAATTACAAAAATACTCTTAGTTCATTAAAAAGTGGCTAATATTACAAATATGCCACCGCGTTTTTTTCAATCTTGGGACGTATCTTGGCCATCAATATAAGAGCAATATGTGGCTGAGATTGGTTCTCAGTTCTCACATAGGTATGTGGTTCTCACATGATCTCATCTCTCTCTCTATATATATATATATATCCACTATATATCAACTATTAATATGATATTAACATTAATTTTTCTTAAAAATCAACAACATAAATGTAGAATATTGAATACCTAACGTTGGAAATTAAAAAAAAATCCAACGAGTATAATTTTTTTATAAATGTAATTATGAAAATGAAACCCAAAGGGTATTTTTTTAGGAAATGGTTTAATATATTAAGTAACATCAAATATTTAGGGCCGAAGTATGGAATGATCGATAGTGCAAAGTACAGACAAAAAGCGGCTGAGACTTTCAAACGAAAGGACACATGAAAATGAAGGCGGCTTTAATTCATTTTTAAGGGTTTTGAATGTGGAGGAATACAATACAAGGATATAAATATTCATTTAAAAAAAGTTATATTTAAAAAAAAGGGGCTATGAATAGAATTGTCCTTAAAAAAAAAGGATACGGCATTCGAATTTTCCGTTTGAGCTTTCTATGATTTTAATTTCGTAGTATTGCAAAACTTGATGGATTGGATCCAAAATGAGCCCGACTATGAATAGGTTTTCTAAAGTAATTGGGCCTCATTCATCCCATAATAAAGCCCAATTTATCGCCTATTCTTCCCCAGTTTCCATCTCCTATATATATCTGACAAGTAAACATGCTTTTATATATTATACTCCTATAACTATTTCTCTAGCCACCATCTGCACGAGTTAAAGAAATAAAAAAATACTTTCTCAAGTCAAATTATTTGCCAATCAAACGAGCTATTGATATTAATTTGTACCGCTATATTCTAACTTAACAAATTCGAAAGATTTCATACTATACTCCGCTTAAATGCATGCATGCCTACCACAAACTATTGAAAAGTGTCCTATTAATGGACTTTAATGTCAATCTCTAAGTGTGAGAATGTATAAATTATTATTTTAGAAAAATAATAAAATATAATGCAAAGCCCAAAAAATAATGTCAATGAGTATGTATAATTATTATTTTTATAAAAAAATAATGTATATTACATATTTCATTTAAAGTCCGTTAATGAGACACTTGTGGAAAGCTTATGATGGACATACATTTGAGTGGAGTGTAACATGGAATCTTCGAGAAATTTCACTTTACCCTCATCAAGAGTTCTACGTGCATGCCACACATATTACAGTAAAACCTCTATATAAGAATATACTATATAAGAATAACCTCCTTATAGTAATAAAAAGTTGTGGTCTCAACTCGGAACCAGTTATAAATAAGAATAATCTCTACATTGTAATATTTCGGTATTTTTTTAGGACCATCCTTAAGAAATTTACCTCCATATAGTAATAAAATGACATTAAATTTCATATATATTTAAATATCTATATAAAATGTCTAGAACTATTTTAACTACATATGCTACATTAAACTTAAGATTGTATGAAATACTTATCTAAAGTTATGTGTGGGAGTGCTTTAATTTTTTTGGGTTAATATCACACCCTTTAATTTGCATGTTCGAAGTAATTAGTCAACACAATTACTTTCTTGTTGAATCTAAAACATTTACAGCTTGTCCAACATGTTTGAAGTTTGTTGACACAATACTTTTTCTATTTCTACACTATCATTTTCTGGATTATCACCATGCGCATCTTGCGTGATTCTTATATGATGTATTCTTCGGTTAGAGCACATGAATAAATCTTATATACCTTTTAAATTCACGTTTTTAAAAAATAATGATTTTTATATGTAAACTCTATATAAGAATAACCTCCCTATAGTAATATTTTTCTCTGGTCCCAATGATATTACTGTATATATTATGTCATATCAACAATTTTTGAATATGAGGATATGAAATGCAATGGTTGTTTGAGAAAATGAAAAAGTGGTTGCGCAAATGATGGTTAGCCATGTGAATCACCAAATTTTACAATAATGTAGAAACATGGTTTCTGAGGCAGAGATTGAGGTTTGATGCGGAATCGAAGGCAACCCCTCATCTCAGTTTAAGGATACATTTTGCTTTCACATTAAGATTTGCCAACTCACTCGTTACCTATGCTTTATTTATACTTTATTCAACTTTTATCAAATGTGTATATTAATTAAGGGGACCGTGGAAAATTACACACTTAATTTTTTTAAAAAATTCTTTTACCTACAAAATTTTAAATATATTTTTTTACACTCGATTACCAAAATGCTCTTATATTCATATTTAAAAATAAAAAACCTACTTCCTCTCCCCCACCCAACCGCCTGCACCACATTTGCAAAAATTTAAAGATTTTGAAAAAAAATATCTCTCCTCCACAAGGTCAGCGTCGATGACACTTCTACAAAATCTGAAGATTTTGAAAAATTGTCAAAAATTCATACCCATGTCGTCGATCTACACAAATTAAAGAGATGAAATCTAAATTTCTCTACCAATCCAGCCATTGTCGACTTTCGCAAATTCAAGAGAAGAAATAATTTTTTTTGCCCCAACCCATCAACCCCGTTATAAGATTTTTGAAAATTTTGGCAAAATTCTCCCTCTAAGTCATCCATCTCTTCAAATTGAAGAGAATAAATATATGATTGTTAACATTGTTAGATTGTTGGGTGTTGTTAGGTTTTGAAGTTTGATTTATGGGAAAATGGGAGCAAGTATGAAATAAGTTTATGGGAATAATATACATGTTTTGACATTATAGGTACTTAAAAATCATCCATAATGTAGTTTATTTATGAAAATTTGAAAAAAAAATAGGTATTTCTGCAACCTTCAAAAAATCTAGAAAAGTGAAATTCTTAATTTCGCGTACTGGAACCTGCGCGTCAAGCGCGCATTTACTAGTGCACGCAAAATTGCACGGTCAGTGTGTGCACGTTAATGTATGCCGATGTATTTGCCGATATCTTCTGCGAATGTATGCCAATGTGTCAGCTGAGATGTTCGTGTTGATGTCTTCTAAGGATGTTTGTTGTTGTCTGTGCACCCGATGTCAAATCATCAGCTGATATTCGTGTTGATATTCTACCGATGTTTGTTATTGTGCGTGAAGCCATATGTGCGCACGCATGCCTTGTGTGCACATCTGATGAATAATTAATTATCAGTTAATGTTCTACCAATATCTTATACCGATGTTTGCTGTTGCACGTGGAGCCATCTGCGCACATATGTTTTGTGTGCACATCAGATGTCAAATTGTCAGTCGATGTACTTATGTGTGCCTTCTGTTGTGCGCCAAGTCTTGAGCATAGTTAAGAATGACCCGACGCGCAATTAAAAATAAAATCAAGTTTTTTTTTGTCAAGTTTAATATGCAAGTGTGAATGAGCTAAAAACATTACATTTGTAAATTAAAGCTCCAAATCTTTAAGTTACATTTAACAATCTTGATAATCTTTCAATGTAGAGTTCATCTTCATATTCTTTCCTTCTTGGATGCGACTATAATTTTTGAGTCACATTCTTTCATCTTTGAATGCGACTGGAATTCTTTAGTGAGAGAGGATGCATTGATTGATATTTTTGAATTTGAAGTGGAGATGTAAGATATATTTTGCATAATAGATCTATATATATTTTTTTCTTTTAAAAATAAGATGAACGGACATTTTGGTCCAAAGTTGGTAAAAAAATATGTTTAAAAGTACAGGGTTAAGGATCACATAGCCCCCTTGACTTTTTTAAAGGTTTACATTACCCCGTCTTTGATTATTTTGTTCATTTAGCCCCCTTTACTATTTAAAATGTTTCACATTGCCCTTTTGATAGATGGAAATGTTAATACCACTAACAAACAAATATTTTTCTCATACACTAAGATTTTTTTTACATACTTTTACACATAATTTTACAGTTAACCAAAATTGTAATAAATTAATAAATTATGATTAATAATTAATAAAATAATAAATACCCACAAATTTATTAATAAATTAATTAACACATGATAATAATATATGAAAAAAATCAATATTTATAATATGTGTGTGTGTGTGTATATATATATATTTTGTAAAATTATTTTAATCTAAAAACTATCATCTGCGTATTTTAAATTTACAATTGAGTGTTCAACTCCATTTTCAATAGTAAAACGAACCTCCAAATCAATTAATATCATTATATAATGACTTTTGAAGATGAGAAGTTAAGCAAATCTAAAATTCATAAATCTTGCTCTCTACAAATCAATTAATATATCATTATATAATGACTTTTGAAGATGAGGATGTAAGTAAATCTAAAATTCATAAATCTTGCTCTCTTTCCAAAATATGTAATCATCGTAAATAAACACTTGACCTCTATTGTATAATTCATCATCGAATTATCAAATTTCAAACTTCAAAATAATTTTGTAAATTATCTCGATATATGTATATATATATATGTATGTGTATGTGTGTATTATAAATATTAAGTTTTTCATATTATTATTATTATTATGTGTCAATTATTTCATTAATAAATTTGTGGGTATTTATTATTTTTTTGATCATTAACCACAATTTATTAATTTGTAGCAATTTTGATCAATTATAAAATTATGTGTAAAAGTATCTGAAAAATTCTTAGTGTGTGAGAAAAAATGTGCTAATGTGTGTTTGTTAATGGTGTTAACTTTCTCATTCACAGAAGGGACAATGTGTGAGCCATTTTAGAAAGTCAAGAAGGGGCTAAATGGACCAAATAATCAAAGATGAGACAATGTGAATCTTGTAGAATAGTCGTCGGGCTATATAAACCTTAACCCTAAAAGTAGAGATGGGTAGAATAAGTTTTTTAAAAGTTTAAGTGATAATAAAAAAATTACCTCATTAATTAATTATACAAAGTTGATAAATATTAATTCTACTCAACGTATTTCACTTGATGCTATATCAACAAACTTAGTATTTTTTTATTTTTATTTTTTTTATATCATCAAACTTAGTTACTATCTGATTTATTAGTACGCACGTGGAAACGATTTAGGTTCTGCAATAATAAATATGTATGGTGTTTATTTTCAATTATTAATATTTGACCGCACTATGTATATCTATATACTCATTAACTTATTGTTCTATACATACAATACAATACTTATTAATAATAGTTAAAAAAATTACCCTGAAAAATAATAATTAAAGAATTCACATATCGACTAGCTCGACCAAATTTTCAGCTGGCGTCCCATGTGCTTACGTGCTTTATTGAGTATTTATCAATCTTTCATTTCTTACTCTAAATATTTCGACATAAAAATATATTATTTTGTAAATGTAATAAATTTTAAGTGGAAAGATTTTTAGTTGTCCAATAAAACCACTTACTATAGGTATATATAAATAATTTTAAGTGGAAATATTTTTGGTTGTCCAATAAAATTGTATAGGTATAAATAAATAATTTCTATTGGACCACTTACTATATTTGGATATAACATCTTAAGGTACGGATTAATGTTTGATGAGATGAGACAAAATAACACAAAACAGTATTCCAGTATTTTTTTTACTCACACATGACACACTGAATTTGGTGGTATTGAAGAGATTTGAATCCATGATCTTTGATCTGCAAGCAATCACTTTACCAATAGGCCATCTCCAACGGGACGGCGGGATGTACTCTGTATTATTTTACATAGTATATTTTATGAATTACATCAAACAATATATACATTCTATCTACACACGCACATATGTAATTACAAGTACAATGTCACAAATATTAACGATAAATTTGCAGTCAATGAAATCCACAGAAATAACATAAATTTGAGAGAAAATTAAACTAGATCTGTTGAAGTCAACTATACAGAAACAGGAAATTTAAGAGTTGACCTTTTCCATCAATCCATGTAGCATTTAAAATAGGGGAAACGTTACTTTATTAATTATTAATTAAAAACTAAAAGTCATGGCTTAAAGTTAGGTTTGGTGGGGATGCTAGTGGTGGAGTAAAGTTACTTGGAGATCAAAGATCACGACTTTAAATCTCCTCAATACCACATATTGAGTGTGTGAGTAAAAAAAAAAAGTTACGTGTTTTTCACATAAAATCATGAAAGTAAAACTTTTATAGTTTTTTTGTTTAATGCATCAAAATATTTGGTACCAAGCATTGTGCTGCTGCTTGACTACTAAAAAACCACAGATTTTGAAATAATTGGATTTTATGTCATCTTTGAACGCCGCAAAGTACTGAAGTGTGACTCCGAATTAATAAATAATAAAAATAATAATTTTTGAAACAAAAGTAGACAAAAAAATATCAATAAATTAAGAGGATGAATGTAAATCAAAGATCTACGCTTCTTGATTCTCCTTAAATCTATATCTAATTTGTAATGAGGTTGACTTTTCGTATATAGTCCATCAATTACCCTCTAAAGGTTTAGTTCACAGTTAAAGTTGATCAATTACTCTCTAATTTTGTTTTTTTTTTTTCTTCAGGCAAAAATTAAATAAGTGATATTTTACACACACATATATTCATAATTTCACGCGTATATAGCTCCAAAGAGTCATTTGTCATAAATAGGATGGAGAAATTAATTAGTTTGCTTCAGGACCTCTCATTTTAATCATGAAAGATAACTGCCAGTGAGAAAAAATTAAGATAAATAGACATTTAATAGTATTATATTCCAGTATAATCAGCAAAATGTTGTACATAAATTCATGTAGTGACAACGATTCCATTAAAATTACAGTACAACTAGGTATAATAAAAATTGAAATTTTATTATATTTTTAGAGAAAGAAAAATATATTATAATATAAAAAATCAGTGACACACTACATAATTATATATACCCTCAAAATCAAGACTTGGCGATCATTCACACCATTAATTATGATAATATATATATTTTAAAAAAATGATTATACGCCATAAAAAGAAATTACTGATCATATTTTGAGAATGAAATAACTAATTTATGTCATGACCAAGCCATAAATGAAAACATAATTTCAGCCATAAATGCGTGCAAGTTGTTCTTTGTTTCTATTTTTTGTAAAGTCATTTTCCAACAATTGAAAACCACCAATTAACCATTTTGTTCACCTTCAATAAATTAGCGATATAACTCTTTATCCTATAGTATAAATCAATAAAGTGTTCGTAAATCACAAAGATATAAATTATATTTAAAAAATATCGTACAATAAAAACTCCATAAAAAAATTGTTGATAATATTTGAACATAGGACATTTTATTTAGGTGATACCATATGACATTTTATTTAGGAGTATGCCAAAAAAAGAGGATCTGAAAAATAAATTAAAAAAAAGGTGTACGTATCATAAAATATGAATATAAATATTTATTTAATAAAAAAAACGATTTAGTACAAACCGTTCATAACTATTCCCCATCGTACTTTTAATATTTTTTTTTTTTGTATTCAATTGTGTGTGCGTGTGTGTGTATCATGTATGATTTAAAATACAATCCAGTCTTAACATGAATCCACACAAGTAGAAGGATCCAAATATTAGATATGACCTGTGTTGATAGTTTTATTTATTATTATTATTATTATTATTATTATTATTATTATTATTATTATTATTATTATTATTATGAGAAAGACCTATGGCTGTATGATAGTTATTTGCGTTAAAATGTAGAATGATAACCAGCAACTAATTTGTTGCATTTCTTTATTTATTTTAAGCAATGTTGTTCTATTTACGTTATAAGGCCTAATAACCAAAAGAAGGCAAATATTTAACGATTCTTTGGATTTTGGTAAAGAAAAAAAGGGTCAAATTAGCAATATTTTTTGTCATTGGATGAGTAAACTCAAATGAAATCCTCCATCCCACTTTTCCTTATCCCATTTGGTATCCCATTTTGAGTTTTATTCGATTTTCATCAATTTTTTCTTCAATTTCAATTTGTTATAACTTAGTTTAATTTTATAATTATTATTTAGGGTTCATTCAACCCAATTATGATTTATATTTATTTTTTAATATTTATTTCTTGTTTTTTTAGTTAATATTATTAATTAATATGGTTGTTTATTCCAAAAGTAGGATATATAATTTTTTAAAAAATTTACTTTTTACCAATAAATGTTGATTATGATTTGTAATATATAATAAAATTTATTTTTATAATAAATATTTTTAAAATATTAAATTTCATAGTGGGACATGAAAAGTGAATTGAAGGATTTTATTGCGAGTAAAGTTGACCAAATTAAATAATTTTTATTAAAAGTGGGTTAATTATCGTGAAGTTTACCAAATTGTACTTTCTACTTATCTTTGCTAGCTCATCTAACAGTTGTCATATATACTGTATTTACTGAAATATAAAAAAGGGAACATATTTTTTGTTAATCCGATTCATTATCTTATTGTACTGAAAAATTAACTGCTCAATTTATCAACTCACAACTATATGACAATTAAGTTTACAAGGAAACAACACTAAAAAGGATCGATACAATCCCGATTTTTATTTAGAAATGAGAAAATACGAATTAAAAAAATCACCTACGGAACCAATATTACTCCAATTACTGCTAAGAAATCATATTGATTACTTAATAATTAATCACTAGTCTAGAAATTAACCTAACTTGGACTAAGATAATAATTTAACCACAATTTTACTCGATTGATGTGAGTGTGGCTAAATTGGCTAAAAAAATGTGACATTTTTGTGTGTGGGTGTGGCTATTAGGCCAAAAAAGTGTTCAACTTAAAATAACATATTGTTCACAAATATTGAAATTAACTACTTCGTCGTCCGTATCAATAAATTACTTTTTTTTTTTTTAAAAAAGAAGTCTCAGAATTATACATTTGGATAGAGAGGAAATAATGTATTATTTAGAAGCAGAGACTAATCAATTCATAAAGAATATTAAGTAAATTATGTAAATTTTTAGCAGCTTATATTGTACAGTATAATAATGGAAGCATTAACTAATTTTGACTATGATTTTAGAATTAAATGTACGTAAACTCGGTTTCTTGAATCGATAAAAAGAAGTCGTCTAATCGTCAGCAGTTCGTTATATGTAGATACAAATACAGCTGTATCTATATATTTATCCTTCCCCAAGCTTTCTTGTCTCACAAACGCCATTACCGACACCTCCGAGAGAGAGAGAGAGAGAGAGAGAGAGACTGAGGATACCACAAATCGTTGGGGTTTGTGGTAACCTGAGGATTGCAATACATTTGCTGACTCGGTCTTTGGATTCGTCTTGCTTCTTGACTCGGCCTAGATCTGCTCTGTAAAAAAGGTATATTTTCTGGGTTAAATCATCAGCTGCGCTGGCATTTTGGGCGGATACTCTTTTCGATTTCTGTTAGAATTTTCATTTAATGCGGCTTCCAGCATTTCTTGTTTTTCTTCTTTACTTTTTGGGATCTGTCCGTTTTGATTGTGACGTTGGATAAAATTTGCAATGCTGATGTATTTTAATCCCATTATTTTTGTGTAATTCGGTCTCCTGTCGTTGTTTGTGTTGGTTAGCTTTGTTTGGCTTGTGGAGTTTCAGAAGAGAATAAAAATTGAGTAATTTTTGTTCCATTAATTGTTGAATGAAATGTTGTCAGGCATATCAGATAATTTGCCTATGGTGTCCGTTGCTCTGGCTGTTCAGTCATGATCAGAGACACGCTTTTCCATCATTTCTTCATTTGCATTCTGTATAGCCTTTTTAGGTGCTAATTGTTCTTAGCTAATTTGAGGGTGGTGCATCTGGAGAGACATGGCCTAAGAAATAAGTTGTGGCTGAAAATGGACCGGGATTCTGAAGGGTAATCCGATGGTGCCCGGTGGATTTTACTGGTAGTGGAGGAATATAAAGATCTGTGGAGATATAGGAGAAAGACTAGAAAGACTAGAAAGACAATAAGGAACTGGTAGAATTTGGCCTTACAATCGCAGTGTTGAAATGGAAAACCAAGTTTTATCTTTCTCTTTACTGTTGCTTCTAATGCTCTTTTTCTTTCTTCTTTTTTATGGTAATCTATTTGTGGAGCCAGTATTAGTGAATGAGCTGAGATCTTTCAGATTGATCAGTCTGGTAATCTAGTATAGCAATATTGGCTTTTAACTCCTGTGGACCCATCCCAAGCCTAAGAGCTCTCAAAAGATTTTTGTGAGGCTTGGCTTCATGAAATATGGACAGGCTTTTGTTTTTGTATTTTTTAGATCTTCTGCTCATAAATTTGAAAATAGAGGCTTATTCTTCAAATAATTAATGACCTCTTACATTATTTTCAAATTATTACTCTCGTTCTTGGGCAATGTTCATTTGGATCAGGCCTTTATTACTATTTTTGTATTGTTTCTATTGATTTTTTTGCTCAACTGCTTCCTACGGTTTCTTTTTCTGTTCATTTCAGACACGTTTGGCTATAAGGTTTATAGGTAAAAAATGGTCTATTTTGCTCCATGGCACCCAAAGTTGAGCCTCAAACTAAATTCAATTGCTACCTGGGCCATGCTTCTTTTCCCTTTTCTATTTCTTTCTTTCTTTCTTTCCTATTTATTTTCTATGTCCTTGTGTCATCCTCTGATTTTGTTTATGGTTTCTTGGAATTAAGTTCTATTTTTTAGTTTAGTGCTTATTACTATTATATGTGAACTCTTATTATGATTTTCTAGTTACTGATTGGCAAAAAAGTAACACAATATAGATTGAAGTAGCAGGTCTTCCTCTATAAACTCTTTATCCATTAGAAACCCCCTTTTTTCACTTTGCTTGATTTACTAATTACTGAACTGTATTGTATCTATTGAAGTAGTAGGTTTTCTTCTAGACATTTATATTTGAAGCTACTCTTGACTCTTTAACTTAATTGTTTTGGAGTTCCCTGGTTTATTTCAACCCAAAATCCAGGTCTAGATTCTAGAGCCAAGATTCAATATACATGCATACATATATATATATATATATATATATATATATATATTTTACTTTTTTTACATTTTAATGTTTTCTAGATTCTTTAGAGGTTTTGTTCTGGTGCCCAATTGTACCATTAATAATCTATTTTTAGATTTACCTTTGCTTCATTAAGCCTTCATAAAGAAAGTGTTAACAAGAGTTCCATTATTAACAAAGATATCAAATTGGAGACCCTCCTATATTAGAAATTATAGCATGGTGCGCTCTACATATCTGTATCACTTGATCTGCTAAAATGTTGCTATGTCACCCTGATTGAAAGATCCAGCCTGTAGTATAGCTGGGATTTGTTGTTTTTCCAGCCTAAGACCTACCGTGTGTTCTCTTGCTTATATGGGATATGATTTTTGTTATGACGTGTGCATCAATGACTGGCTATTTTCTCAACTAAAGTTTTAACCTTTTGCGTTATTTCTATTTCCAACCGCGGTTATGGACTTGTTTCTTAGCTCCTTCATGCATTCATGTCAATTTTAGTGCAAGACGGTTATGGAAGACCAAAAATATTGATTAGAGCACGACACTTGTCCTCGTATAGAAGTACAGATGTCATGCCGTGGAGCTTTATTCTTCTTCCTATTTTTCATGCATAAATGAAGAGAGGGGCTAAGACTCGGTTTATGATTTGTTTCAGTTATCGAGTTAATCTATCAGAGTCTTCTACAGCTAAGGATGAAGGCACTAATTCTTGTTGGGGGGTTTGGCACTAGATTGAGGCCACTGACACTGAGTGTGCCTAAGCCGCTCGTTGACTTTGCTAACAAGCCCATGATTTTGCACCAGGTATATTATTTTGTTCTTGTGAAGAGTTGTTTTTTTTTTCCTCCTGTGGATTGGGTCACACTTTTTACCGAACTACGCAAAAACTTAAACATACGAAGACAAAATTCAGCTTGTTTTTACATTTGAAATCCTGCTCACTGCTGCTTATTTGTTTCATTAAAATTATATTTAGTCACTAGTCAATAATTGTTTAATGAGCATTCTGGCGCTGTTTTCTCAAATATACCCTTCTATTCCAGTGACACTGAACTTCTAGTCTGAGATAATCCTATGTACCATTTCCTAATATGCTACATGTATTTCAGGCATAATGCTCACCATTAGGCCAGATTCTGTGTTAAATCTAAGTATTTCCATCATGCATTTTGACAATTCTACTTGCCACTGTATCAGATAGAAGCCCTCAAGGCCATTGGAGTAACTGAAGTTGTGCTTGCTATCAATTATCAGCCAGAGGTGAGCTGCTGATTGTTTTCTAAGTGCAATTTCACCGATAAAAAAGATCTTCACATTTTTTGTGCTTTACTAACAAATGGCTGCCTTCTTTTCCAGGTAATGCTGAACTTCTTGAAAGATTTTGAGGCAAAGCTTGAGATTAAGATTACATGTTCGCAAGAGACTGAACCCCTTGGAACAGCCGGTCCCCTTGCCTTGGCTAGGGACAAGCTGATTGATAATTCTGGTGAGCCATTTTTTGTTCTTAACAGTGATGTTATCAGTGAGTACCCACTGAAAGAGATGATTGAGTTCCATAAATCTCATGGAGGTGAAGCTTCTATTATGGTGACCAAGGTAAGGCCGTTGCGAATATGTGTAGTTGAATATTTATGATTGTTGAGTTGGGACAAAGATCACAATTGAATGTATTTGTTGATCTAGGTGGATGAGCCTTCAAAATATGGTGTCGTTGTTATGGAAGAATCTACCGGAAAGGTTGAGAGGTTTGTCGAGAAGCCAAAGTTATTTGTGGGTAACAAGATCAATGCTGGCATTTACCTTCTGAACCCTTCAGTGCTTGACCGTATTGAGTTACGCCCCACATCAATTGAGAAAGAGGTCTTCCCGAAAATCGCTGGCGAGGGGAAACTCTATGCGATGGTCTTGCCAGGTTTTTGGATGGACATTGGACAACCAAGAGATTACATCACTGGTCTGAGACTTTATCTGGACTCCTTAAGGAAGAAATCATCTCCTAAATTGACCTCTGGAACTCACATAATAGGAAATGTCTTGGTGGATGAAAGTGCAAAAATTGGGGAGGGATGCTTGATTGGCCCTGATGTTGCAATCGGCCCTGGTTGTGTGGTCGAGTCGGGGGTGAGGCTGTCTCGCTGCACAGTTATGCGTGGAGTTCGCATTAAGAAACATGCCTGCATATCGTCGAGTATCATTGGCTGGCATTCGACTGTTGGTCAATGGGCTCGGGTGGAGAACATGACCATTCTTGGAGAAGACGTTCATGTCTGTGACGAAATTTACAGCAACGGAGGAGTTGTTTTGCCTCACAAGGAGATCAAGTCCAGCATCTTGAAGCCAGAGATTGTAATGTGAAGGTCTGCTGTTAACAACAGTGGTTAGTAATTTAAATGCTATTGTTTGAGTGCGCGCGCTCTCTCTCTCTCGTTGTTCAGTTTGGATTATTCCCTTCTAATTGTAAAAGGTAGTGGCTGCCAAAGGATGATCTCTGATGTGAAATGTGTAATCTATTGTGCATAAAAATAAGTTATCTGTTTTCTCTAAGGTACATTTCTGTAGATTATTATCTCTCGAAGCAGCTTCTGAATGTTTTGCTGTGAAATAATTTTTATATGAAATTGAACTCATTAGTAGGCAGTAGCAAATTCTGATTCTTGTTCTGAAAAATACTCCTTGTGATTGGATTTGAATGGGCATGTAATATGAATGAAAGCTTAATAATTCATTTCTTACTTTCATAATTATGTAATTCTTTGATGAACTGCCAATGATTCATGTTTCATTTCTGAAATAAATGCATGATCATTA
The DNA here is from genome assembly GCA_026008535.1 of Perilla frutescens. Lineage (NCBI taxonomy): Eukaryota > Viridiplantae > Streptophyta > Magnoliopsida > Lamiales > Lamiaceae > Perilla > Perilla frutescens. The sequence goes on along the minus strand of BRKX01000017.1, from coordinate 29,457,997 downwards.
AAGAGCAGAAATTAAGAGTAAAACAGAACAAAAACAATGCTCTCATCTTTTTTCTGCCAGGATAGAAAGTTATGCCGGATGAACAGCAATTCATTCTTGAAATCAATAGGTGAAATAAAATAAAACAATATAGTTATATCACATACAAACGGGAGATGCCGAGGTGTGTGGTTCAGATCTCATTTAAGTAAGGGTCGAAGAATTACTCGAAAATCGAGTTACAAACGAAGCTCTTTCCCTAATCATTAGGGAAAGATTGAGGTTCAGAACAATGTGCTGCACTATCACGTAGGGGAAAAAATGTAAACGCTTTCAAAATTGACAATATATGTACATTGGCACTACGAACATGTGGTTGTGGTGTTGTTAAGTGTCAGAGAGAATTATTTAGATTGATGCCACAAGCCAAAACATGATATAAGAAGATATGGCGAGAAGAAACCACGATGCAAAAGCAAAAGCTATGGATATCTGAAACATATCGCAAGACAAATTCATATCTATCTTGCAAATATCGGTATCTCTAGTGAAGAGCACCATAACACCAGCAGAGGAGCATGCGGCTGCAAGAGATAGAGTAGCAGTCACCTGCAAAAAGGATCATGAATCATGAATCAAAGTTCTGAGTAAGTTTTGGGGAAAGAAACAAATACTCAAATAGTCGAAACAAGGTAAGCAACAAACAGTGCATCTCCATCTATGTAGCTTGGTTGCACAAGCGAAGTCCTGACTATTTCATAGGATCGTGTAATAAAATTCATTGTGAAAGATACTGATAAGTTTTCCCGACTGTTGAACATAATTCTTACAAAAAAAAAAGTATGATTCACTGAGCTGTGTATAGTAATAGAGTAGGAGCCAATCATGCCTCTGCAGGATTTTCAGCCATCTCCAAAATACATACTATCTGAATGGAGCCCAGATATGATTGCACATAGACTTCAATGAATTACTTATCAATTTTATACACAGTCGCAATGTGAATGAGTTCACAAATACACGCTCACAAACCCAGGGGGGGGGGAGGCGAACACCATGTCGAGCTCACGGTAATTGCTGCGATGAATATCTATTTAGAAAACAATTCAAAATACAAGTATTTAGATAAATGCACCTCTCTTCCTATTAAATAGATTTCCACTGCGGCGTATGTTTGGATTGAGGAATACATCCTGATAGAGAATTTGAGCTCAAGCTAAATTTAAGATTTTATTATAGCATTTGCCTTCAGTAGTATTTTAGAATTAGGTTCCCTATACTCTCAGAATGATGTTTTCAGCTAAAGCTCTGACCTGAAAATTTACGCCCTTTAGATAAAGACCTGAGCAACTTGTGAGTTATGAGAATGCAGCCCCCAGTTTTACCAACCAAGCAGACATTCAGCAAGCAGTTATTTATGTGCCCATGACACAGGCACATTTCTTATCGTGGATACCGGATAGCTTACCTGGAGCAAGTTATTATAAAAATATGCGGTCAAATTGATCAATCAGTTTTTCTAGCAGGGTGATTCACTATAAGCGAATATCAAACGAGCTATAATGAAGCTGAAAAGATTTGAGGCCCTTGTTTATTGCTATCTTTGAGAAAAATGTCAGATCAAGCTTCAAATTAAGGGGATCAAGTTTGGCCTGCCTAATTGCTGACACGTGTATAATCTTGCTGAAAGTTTACTTTCAGTGAGTCTTCAGGCTGGTTAGATTAATCTCTAGGCTATACAACCAGTATATTTTCTATAAGTCTAATAAACGTGGTAAATTCGGATAACAAAAGTGTCTATAGCCACCTCCATAAAAACATTAGTTTTTTTAGCCACACTTACAAAAATATTCTTACTATTCCCACATTTTTCAAACTGCAGTCAGATTTGACTGTTGGGAATTGTGACCATTGTCAAATCATGTTATTCCGCTGAGAATCCCGTTTACCTACTGGGGTCTATCTGCTTAGAATTAAGTCTACCCACTAGGGTCTATCCACTGAGAGTTTTGTCTGCCCACATAGAATTTGGTTAACCTGTTAGGGACTTTGCCTACCCCCTGACACTTATTACAAAGCTCGCGATGCCCAAAAATAGTGTCATCTTCAGTTCTAATTTTATAGTCTCACCCATCAAATTAGGATATTTATAGTGGTGGGCCTTTTAACTTTTGAGGATATCTAGAATTGTGTCTAAGCAATGTTCCATTGAATCTTTAGCAGGTCAATTTTCCATATCTAGTATGTGGCTACGAGATACAAGTTGTGTGCAAGTGTAATTAGGTGAACATCTTGATCAGAAACAAAAGGAGCGTGATAAATGAAGCATTCTTCTATCCTCATTCAGATGAACTTGTACTTTTCCAAATAGAAAAAGGCTCCAAGTAAGCCTCGAAAATACCATAACCAAGTGTCTTTTTTATTAAACAATTATGGTTGACAAGTTTTAATTGCTAAGGTTGGCAAAGATGCATGAAAGTTCCCATTCCTCCTGATTTGCTTCCAACTCTCTGTCTCTCTCTCACCAAAAAGCTGAATCTTTCTTATACTTTCTTTTCTACTCATATAGTTTTCATCCAATAGAAGGTTTAACGCTATAGAACTTATCACTAGGCTCAACTAAGTGAGTACTTCTGGACTACTTGTAAAAAAGTAACATGCATAAATAATTAAATATCTACTTCAACAGTTACCACCAATACAGAGCCAGTCGGATGAATAGCAAGCTGCAAGCCTAGTGCAGAATTTTCCATGTCAACAGGGAAAATATACAGACAATCTACAATTTTCAGATAAATATTGAAGTACAGCTAGGAACTTCATGTCCTACTCAAGCCAAGCAGTGACTTAATGTGGCACTGCAAAATTTTGCTTCAAGTTATAGGAACATATTAGTTATGCAGAAACCGGAGGTTGTCTGGCTTATCATTCAACATTTGCTTTCTAATAGGAGATAACTGACTCCCATAGTTTTCTCCACCAATTTTTTTACTGTTAAATAGACAATGTAAATCTTATAATCCAAGACTCTAAGAGTGATTTCCAAGATAAATAAGTTCTGGATCCTTCTTCAAGACACAAATACTATAGCCATCTCCACCAGAAAACAGAAGCCATATAAAATTGGATTGATTCTATTCAAAAGCAACAAATGCATGCTAAACTATCTCAGCTGTCAATGAAAGACAAATAAAGTCCAATAAGCTACATCTACATCCAGGCAATCTGCAGAATGAAACTACCAACTTTTCCGAGCTTGAATTTAGTAGGACTTGTGGTTAACTTTAAGTTTAGAATTTAGCAGTAAGTTAAGCTAACTTGTCCATTTCAATGAACCTAGAATTATAATTACCTTGTCAATTACTAAAGCTTGGTTTTAGTAGTCCATGCAGAAAGGATAAGAAAATAAAAGTTGACTTCCGCATGTGTCATTGCTGTGCTGTAGGTTAACATAAATGAAAGGAACAATAACTTAACATAATTGTATAGTATACATTAGCAAGTGGTTGGCAAGACAAACATGGTGATTTGTCCACCCATTGCAGATATGATGTAAACATGTGAAAGTAAAAGCAGTTTAAAATAATGAATCGAAAGTGTCTCTTACTTACCCAATCACCAACGACAAACAGGCTCACAATGATGTTAGTATGCAGGTCCTTGTTAAATCTCAAAGCATGTATGTCGAGGCACATGAGTCCAAAGCTCCACAAAACCTGAAGCCCCATTGATGCAATTAAGTAGCTGACAGAACAAATATTTCAGCCATTAGTAAGATTTTTGTCTACTCAAGTATAAACCATTTCTAGCCACGAATGAAAGGAACCATCTTCCATGACTTAATAACAAATAATCTAACTATCAACTTCAGAAACTAAATTAGCACGACTGCCACTTAATTCACCATCATCCAACAAATCAAAGATAACGTTAAACATTTCTTCTAACATCGCACTTTGCTATCCAAGGACGAGTTCAATCAAACCATCATTGAATAATTTTGAAGAATAGCCAGTGTTAAATTGAACCGGTTGAAAAATAGACCCCCTTTCTCACTATCAACCAAAAATAATCTCTCTCCGCAACAATCTTCCTTAAATACTAAATTTTAACAACTTACCAAAAACAGGAATTTCTAGATTTCTACTTTGGGGACTCCTCCATTATTATGAAAGTGTCACTATCTAGTACAAGTATAATAAAGAAAGACAATACTATTGACTTTCCCGATTCTAACAAGCAGCCCACAATTAGAAAATAGCTAGAAGAAAACAATTTTTTAGCAGAATATGTATGTAGAGTGGAGAAAAAGAATTACCAAAATGCAGTAGTAGTAGAGAATCCAGAAGCAGAGGCCATCACCCCAATTGAAGCAGCTGCAGACACACACTGTCCGATCCTTAATATCAGCCCACTTTTTCTCCCTGGACTCCCAAACAGCTCTTTCATCTCTCTCTTCTCTCTCTCTCTCTATATATATATATATAAATATGTATATATAACTGCGCACAATATGTACAATATATCCCCTTTCCTGGTAAAGATTGAATCTTTATGAGATGGGTTAGTCCCCCAAGACAGATGGGACAGTGGGATTCACTCAAAACATTCCTCCACAAGATTGAAAATCAAAAAAAATAGAAACCCCCTTCTGCCGACCCTTTTGAACAAACCATTTATATTGGTTTACTTTTTTCTGCTTTTTGAATATCTATCTACAAATTCAGCTCTTCCTCCACTCTGATTCAGTAATGTTTTATGAGTGGATTGTTGAAGAGAGTGATCAGCGGAGAAGAAGGGATGATTTTTGATCTGAATCTGATTACCCGAATCATTTGCTTTGATCCTTTCCCAACCTCACCAACTGAAAAAGAAAAAGAAAGCTGAAAATTATATAAACGAACAAAGGTGAATGTTTGTGGATGCTTTTTATTTAAGGAGGAGACGATTAGATATGTCCATTTTTTCATTTATTTTTATTTTAGCCACAAAGATTTGGACACCTTTCTTTGAATTGTATTTGTCACGCATTCAACTCTACACATTTTCATTTTTCTAATCAGAATGTCAAATAATAGACTTTTTGTGATTTAGTAATAAATGGAAATATAATTTGACTTTCCTTTTTTCCCATACACTCCTTTCATACAAAAATTATCACAATTTTTTTTAATTTATCATTTTATTGTGTAGTTAACAATAAATGTCAATATACACTTATATAATGATGATTGGAATATAGAGACCAAGTGTATCATGATAGTATTTGAGATATTTACACTCCAAATTATCCAAGTAACTCTGTATTCTTATATTTTCTTTTATTTCCCAATTAAAAGTTAGTTTTGTAAAATGTTTTTTTTAGTTGGGAGAGAACGTGATATTTGAATTCTAGACTTCATTTTTTACATAAAGAATGTCCACCAATTAGTATGTAAACAATAAACTGCACAAAATATATCATATAATATTCCTAAAAGATCAAAAATAATATGGATATTTTTAGGATCAATTGTCAAAAAAAAAAAAAATACCTACAAACTTTCGACGAATTTAAAATTTAGACAAGACATATTGCAATAATAATTTAGCCTTTTTATTGGGAGCAAATTTAACACTCAATATTTGACCGAAATTATGATGGGTAATAATTTTTCCACATATACAAATTAATTTAGTTTTGTGGAGATCAATATGAGGATTTTTATTGTGTAACATCAATTTTATAGTGACATAAATATTTCAGGAAATTTAGTTTGCTACAAATAAAAAAAAAAGTTGAGTTATAATTACAACATTTTAAAAATATATTTAAATTGAAAACTCGTACAAGATGGTGAATTTTTTGACAATTAATCTTTTTTTAATTAAATTCTAAATATGGAAAAATTCAAACTATTGTAAGGATTGATTAAATTAATAAGGGTTAATTACTAAATAAATCACCACGTTTACACCTTTTTGCAAATTAGACACCACGTTTAAATTTAATCAATTACAACATCACATTTTAATTTATTTGGGATTAAACATCCTCAATTTTTTCGACGAGTTAAGTATGACGAATTTCGTCTAAAAACCACGTTGGCGGCCACATCAACACACACACGTAACAAACAACGTCGATTTTATTAGTTTTCTCAATATATTTTCTATTTTAGAAATAAATAATTATATAAAAAATTATTTTTTCAATAAAAAAGAGAAAGTAACAAAAACTGCGTCATTTGTTATATGTGTGTGTTGGCGTGGCTGTCAACGTGATTTTTTAGTCAAATACGTCATATTTAACTCATTGAAAAAATTGGGGATGTTTAATCTCATACAAATTAAAACGTAGTGTTGTAATTGGCTAGATTTAAACGTGGTGTCTAATTTGCAAAAGGGTGGAAAGGTGGTGATTTATTTGGCAATTATCCCAATCAATAAATCCTAAACTTGTAATGAAAATTTCAAATTATAATAAGGATTTAGGAATCTTATATTAATAAATTTAAATTCAAATTATGATTTAGAATTAAATTTTAGACAACCAAAAAGTGAATGAGAATATAATCAGTCCAGTGGCTAAATTTTCACAATCTGAATCAATTTTTGTAAAAAAATAATAATACGATTCTACTCTCAGACTCTCATCAGTCTCTACTCTCTCACCAACAACCGCCCTTTCCGCACATACTACTAATTCGTGCACTACTACATTAGTACATATTTGTTCATCTGTTTATGTTCATACGTATTTCTTTCCTTTGAAAATTCAACATAAACAAATATGGTCGCATTACCCAACAATTTATATACGTTGCACATCACTAATATCCACCATATGCATGTAAAATCATTTTCATCAATATAAATAGTGTTATACAAACCACTATATCATTCAAGTTACAAAAACAATCCAACTAAAAAAACAAAGTTACAACAAAATTTTGAAATTGTTATCTATCTAATATCCAAATTTATATCTCTATAGATTTGAGATATATACAATCCTTGAAAAACGGTATGTAGAATATCCAGAAGCAGCAGCCAGCGTTTTCTTCCAACAAATAGATTATAGTTACAGACGCCGACGGTATGTTCGTGTGAAGGTGTGATGAACAGATGAACCCAGAGAGAGAGAGAGAGTAAAGAATTGAAGATGAAAAATGGGAGGGGATATTTTTATTTTTATAGGCGATCGATTGGGGTAAAAGGGATGGATTTAGTTTTAGAAACCAACAAGTAACCCACAAAGATGGAGACGGCTAAGGCAACAACAGATAACACAAAAGCAAAGGCATTGGCGGCATCCCAAGAGCTTCCTGATCCTACTTTACCTTGTGTGTAGTAGCCACGAACCACATCCACCGCCACCCAATCACAGCTCACCGTATAATGAGCTGAATCATGCCATGGATTTCCATCAGCCGGGTACCACAATGCAGCTGAAAATTTGCTCGTCTGCCCAATAGTGAACTGAGCATCCTGCATTTACAGGGAAAAGAAAAACAGATATCTCTACAGCCTTCTTAGACCAATATAAGCAAATTATAGAAATTAAAGCTCTAGTAACATGAAACAACGAAAAGACTCGACTCTCGAGGAGCAATTTAGCTGTTCTGGTTCAAGTTTTTGTGAAAGTGAAGATAACTGAAGAGATGAGGCATACCTGTTGAAGAAGATCCTTGGTTCTTAAAGGCCGAGAGAATTCAAAGTAATATGTGCCTTTCTGACCAGATGATCCGTAAGGACTGTCGACCTCAATATATCCTGTCAGTCGCATGTGTTAAGGTTTAAGGACTATATGCCATCTTCAAAAGATAACCATCCACGAAGGTTTCAGTTTTCACTATATATATGACATTATTAACACAACAGGGAACTATTATGTCATAGTTTTTCTCAAAACTAAAAAAAGGTTTGCGTTGTAATATCCAGATACATAAATACTCAAGGAATTGCTAACGGGTTCTACACACACACACAAATAAAAAACCAATAATAAATAAATAAATAACTTAGGCATAATATGCTTTCTATTAATCAGAGAGAAGCAACCAACATAAGAAAAATGTTGAGAGCGCAAATTAAATTTTCATTGTACAATAAATTGACTGAGGCACTGGGGGAAGACAGTATGAATATAATCTTGCATATTTGAGAAATACTTGCCTGCATTGGTTGAAAAACTGCTGTGCCACCATGCACCTTTCCAGTCATTCTGTGAAGTAGAATTATTTCCTGGCAAGAGAATCAAAACCAAAAGTTCCACTGAATGAGTTTACACACAAACCCTTGGAAAGTAATGTGGCTGGTTTATTATGAAAATATACAAAGCTCTTGGAAATGATGGAAATAGAAAGTTTCATTTCTGCTTTGCAACAAGCATTAGAAAACATCTTACATTTCTTGGACCAATTGCTACATTTTGATACCATGTAAAGTGTACATAAACTACATACCTGATTGTGAAGTGTACATAAACTACATACCTGATGGACCATCCATATTTCGACAGTGTGGATTCCAGGAAAACATATCAACCAAGCCAACACTGTGAAGGACAAACCAAAATGAGCAATAATAGCCTTTGGTCAATGATTCCTGTAGTGCGTGCTACTGACTAGAAGGGAGAATAATATTGACATTACCTATCTTCTTTACCCTCTTCATTAATGGAACTGCCACCATACAGTCTTCCTGGAATAGAATTTCCAATAGAGAAGTGCATGATGTCAACTTCATAGCCACGGCAACTCGTGTGGTTGCACGTGTCAGGTGATTCCTTGCATCCACCCATCTTGTTTTACAAAGATTTAACTCATGTCAGATAAAAGATGAGAAAAAGAACATCATGGGTAATAACATGCAATCACAGCCCAATTTTAGATGCTACACACGTACATTATGATACGTAGCACTCTCGCCAACTTGAAACATCAAGGCTACTGACGGACACTTGTGGTCATCTCTGCGTGATTTAAAAAGACAACAGAAATTGTAAAATGTTTTTAGTTTTCAGGAGTAAGCCCACTTTCACTTGATCAAAAATAAGTAAGAGAGGAGGTAAGAGCAATCTAATTTAATACCATTAGACTTTTTGGTTAATGGGTCTGCATGTGAAACTTAACAAATGACATCAACTAGAGACAGATTCAGATCATGTGTCTGTATAGTGTTTGCGTGGATTTAAAGTCCATCCAACTTCCTTTTTTCACATAAATAACCATAAAGCATAACAATACTCATAAAAGCATAAGTGTATAAGGAAAACAACATCCACACACTCAGAATGTGCATGCTGGCATGAAATCAGAAACCGGAATCTATACATGTGGATCAGAACACTTTCAAGCTCCAGTTCAAATGATTCAACTTCGTTAACAGATGCAGTCTTAACAAATTGACTAAAGGTTTTCTACACATCTAAACTACTGCGAAAGAGTTCCACAAAAAAAAATGCAGTGCCACCTGAGCTATGACGATGATCAGCATTGATCATTTATACATTTATAGTCTTTACCATCTCATTCAAACTTGATTAATTGCAGTAAGACATCATCATTAGTGAACTTTCTGACTAGTGACTCCCATAAAAGCAGAAATTATGATCCAATAAGTAGTATAATGCCAAAAAACTACTGAAAATAGAAAAAAAAAATGTAGCAGGTGCAACAGTAAAGAAACAAATCCAAACATGATGACTAAAAGTTCAAAAAAAATCTTATCAGATGAATAACTAAATAAAAGAAGACCCAGCAAAAAATGCAAAGAAAGCATTTGGAACTTCAAGATTTAATTCTCAAAGAACAACTCACCCTTTGGAGTACACATAATCCCCATCAACTTGCAACATGAAGTAGACATCCGCCCCATCATGCAAAGCCTATATATCATTATCAACACTATAAATATCATGGCTCAAATCAAACATATAAACTTATCGATGCTTCTCAATTGTCAACCACATACTTCACAGGTCCAAATTTGCATTCATACACAATAACACAACTTTGTATAATGGATGCTTTGTGTATGACAATTAATAAAGACAAGTAATTTACTTTTGAACTATGAAAAGATTTGGGCAACAAAATCAAGAACACGAATATTATTTGGGGAAAGGTATATGTAATAAATTGCTAGTCACTAGATTTGATGTCTTGCCAAGTGCATTAAAATTTCTATCAAAACATATGATAGTTCTATCGGTCAACATTCAAATTTCCGGTTGAGTAAATCCGAAACAGGAAATGACATACACTTGAGTTGCTCCTAAAAATCGGAGGCAGCCACCTTCAACTTAAACTGCATGGAAACTCATGTATAAAGGTTTATAAACATGTCTGTCAAACTTGATGATTTTTTGTAATCGAACTCAGATGCAAAGATTGTAATTTTACCAAAGATCAACCAAATATCTTAGATCAACCTATGTTTATAACGGCAAAATTTCGGTTCATGGTGCAACTAGCGATTACCATCTAACAACAGTACCTGCAAAATCCATTCATTATAACAAAATAAACAAAGGCTAATGCTCTCTAGCAACGTATCTAATCCATAAATAAATATCCTCTTAGAAGTTCATCGGTTGAATTTTGAAAAATAACAAAAAATAAAAATAAAAATTCCCAGACAGATTCTACTATTTTATCGAAATCGCTGGGAAATTCAATGCAAGGTGTTTACCTTAACGGTCATTTTTCCATCTTTGTACTCGTTATCTTCATCGGGGTCGAGCGCCGGCCGCAGCGGAAACTCGAAACCGTCTACGTCGGCCCAGTCTTCAGCGCGGCCGTCTAGAGTAACGATTCCGGGGTTGAATTGGGCCGAGATTCGGGCCTCATCGTCGGGCTCGCAGTGCCAGTCACCGGACTCCTCGTGAGAAGCCGCCAGCACTAAGAGACAGGCAGTTGCGAGCTGAAGAAGAAGAAGACGACGACGCTGAAGGAACATGATGGGCCAAAAACAACGACGTATTGGGAGTTCGAAATTCTGCTTCGCGGGGATGATGAAGACTGACGGAGATTTCAGAGAAGACAACGGAGGAGCGATTGTTGACTTGTTGCTTCTTCGAAGGTACAATATTTACAACAGTTAGTACAACTGTTATGTACTTATTTTATTTGCGGTATTATAACCTAAGAATTAATGCAAAGCTTTAGTTAAAAAATAATTATGCAAAGCTCCAAAAAATTTAAATACTAGTACAACTGCTGTGTTGGGACCTCCACCTCCTGGAATTCTTATATATATATATTTATATATAATTGGTTGAGATTTTGAATTTTTTCTAGAATTATTATAGTCAGGTTATAATAATTTATTGACCAATTCAATGATATTTGTGGTCTAAGATAATTGGTTCCAATGTGAATATATTGTAATACCAAAGATGGATGCTATTTGGCATCATTTTTTCTAATTGTATTGTTATTCTTTAAAAGTTGCAGTATGAATGTTCAATTATTTAAAAATTCTACATTTGTGATAGAGTGTGTGTGTGTGTTTAAACACACTTTGTGAATTTTGTGCTCATAATCTATTCTACATGGGTAAATAAATCACGATTTAAATGTTAAATAACTAGTACTATAAAATCTTGAATCTTGTAACATAATATTAGTTGGATTAGGTGATTGGTTGGGTATGTGTGGCTTTGTAAATATTATATTACATACTTATATCTTGTAATGGTAAAATCAAATCAAGAGTAAAATACAATATCGAGGTTACATAGAATCTGAAGGGACATTTGTATATTCACCTGAAACAAAAGTTATGACTGTGATCCCCTTAGGGATGGAAAAAAAATTTATGATTGCTCCTCGTATTATCGAGCATTTGTTTTATTCACTTTCTTTGTCATAAATGTTAAAATGGGTATAGTTTTAATAAAATTTAAAAAACAATGTTTTATGTCGTGTCGAATTCATATTTGCCATGACTGTTGTAGTACATCTTTGTAATGTTGTACAATAAATTTCATTACTTAGTGCAGCCTAATGTACTTCTCAAGTACACATCTTTCCGACTTTTACCGATTTAAGATTATGTAAAAAAAAATTGGATTGATGGGAAAACTACACACACACACACAAAATACACGTGTATAAATTAGCTATTGAAGACTTGAAGTCTCACTCCTTCATGGAAAAGCACAAGATGATGTCACCAAAAGTCAAAACCACCATCAGCAAACAATAAATCTCCTCCAAATAAAAAAATATATTTATATATAAAATCAGACAAGTCGATTACAGAGGCTGAAGAGGAATTCACGGTCAGTTTGGCTTTGCCATCAAGAATATGATGAGATTGTTAGTATGTATTTACGAAATAACTGTTTTTTTTTTGAAGAATTTGATGATGAGATCATTTCTGCAGAATGCTGGATGTTCGACATTCATGACCATCATTACTAGAACACGAATCGAAGTGACAGGGGATGTGTACCTTGCCTTCCAAGGTTGACATCATATCTATCTCGTTTTCATTGGCTTTGATCAATTCGACCTTTGCAGCTGCTGCATTACACAAGTACAACAACAATGCTGATAAATTATGATGATGATCAATCAAAGGGCAGATACCAGATACAAGGTTAAAAGAAAATATCTACTTACATTGTGAGAATAATGGCTCAAAAGAAAATAGACTCCTTTGGGCATCGGTGGGACTCTTCAGCCATCTGCAGTACAAATAAGCTGCTCCAACCACAGATACAAGTGACAACATTGCCAGAAAACCAAAATGTGAAGCATCATTAGCAATTATCGCAACCCCCAGCATCACTGACTCGGACAAACTAGCAACCGCAACCTCTGTTGTCCCAATAAGATTAACTTTAGATGCAGGAATCCCAGTTTGTAGAATCTGTGCCCCTACAACATTATATGACATGTGTCCCAATCTAGACAAAACCTGCAGATCAAAATGTCGAATTTGAAGTTAACAGAGCAAGGTTCAAATGAACATCTTTCCTAAATGGACTTTTACATCTTTTATACGGTAATAGATCTTTCTGTGACAAGTTCAAAATCAGTTGGCTGTTTCAGATAGAAATCACTGCAAAACAAGTGAGAAATATTCAGGAAAAAAGCTCACAATACTTGATTCCGAGAGAGGTTTAGACTTCTCATGTGTGCGAAGAAGATTTTGAACACAGGAAGATATCTAATTCTGATACATTGTATACAAAATGACTCCAATTGCAACAAATCATTTATTTTCTTAACAAAGAAATAGTAAGGAATATTGAAAATGATCTTGAGGCTAAATGCAAACATAATGTCTTCGTAATAGTTGTACTTTCCATACATATTCAACAGCATCTATTGATGATCAATACAAGGTCTGTTTGGCCAGTACAGCTATTTGAACTGCTGTTGCAGTAATCTGAGTTCATTTCATAGATAACAATATGCCCAATGTCTATCACTAAATAAAGTGCCAAGGACATGAAACCACCGATTGCCATCAGATTTGTTTGGTAATAATGAAAATCGAGAATAATTATTCATAAACATGCAGATTTATAACAATCTTAAACAAACACAATTAACAGTTATTTACCCAAATAATTTTGTACTTAGGTTGATATCAACACTGAAACTATGTTTGCTCTTGGGGTATGCTTATTTGGGGAGTGTATTTTAGGAGCACATATTTTGGATGGGAGGTATGTTTGGTTATGTTTTAGGTGAAAATTTATGCATTTACAATATTAATAAAATCATATATTTTTTCATATTTCTTATTAAAAAAACAAAGATGATGTCCTTGGCACGTTATTTACTTAGATTATACAAATTTAAAGTATTTGATGAAATTATTTAACTTAATGGACTATTTTTGAGGAAGAAAGAAACAAATGCATTTTGTTCCATAGGAAAGTTTTTCCTTCCCCCAGAAGACAGCCAAATATAAAGCCTAAATTTGAGCTAACGTTAGACAAATACACAAATTTAGTATAAATCTACAATTTCACGATGAAAATGTAAAAAGAACTCACAATCAAACATAAGAAGAATACAACTGGAATTTTCTGAGACAGAGATCCACTCCAATAAACAGCAACTGCAAGGGTAAGAAGTGCAGCATGAAAAATAAGGCCAACTGCTCCAGCCTAGCATAAGAGAATAAATAGGATCAGCAGAGAGTCAATAAAAATAACAATAGAAAACCTCTTTATCAAAGTAAAACTAATGTATTACAACAGACTAGTCCTTAATACCTTAAGGATGCCAAGTCGCTTAACCATCTTCGCAGACACAAACGTCGCTGCAACACCCATAAGTGCACAGAGTCCAGTGAACCCTCCAATAATTGTAGGATTTAGACCTGAAACAATCACAAATACATCGATGTAAAGATTTTGTTTATCGCTAGGTAGACAATAATCTTTAAGCACCACCACTCAAGTCTTGCAAAAGAAAAGTCATGAATGAATAGGAAGGTTGAATGCTTCCATTATAAACTTCTTGTCCTCGATCTCAATTAAATTATACATAGACGGCATCTGTGTCTGAAAAGCCCAAAATCATCATTTTGCTGGTCATTGCATATCTTTCTCCTCTTTTCTCCTCCTCAGTTCTCTCACTCCATCATGAAAACGAAGACACTAGTATAATAATATGATGATCCACCACCTTGTAAACCATCGACTAACTACCATACTGATACAGGACATTTGCAAGAGCTTCCACACATAATTAACTCAATGTCACGTGGTTAAAAAGTTAACCATTTGAAGTCCCTAAATTAGTCACATCTTCAAATTATTTCCAGGCAGCTGCGGAAGAAAAATTGATGCTTAATGAACACTAAGGTCAAGGTTGTATGTAACACAGAGGCACAACCAAATCTTACAAGAGATTCAATGTTTTTTTTATAGAAGATTAATTATAATTCAAAACTTGAGACCAGATCAATATGTCATGTATCAACCATTTGTGGTTAAATCCACATACCACAAAATCATGCAGTAACCTAGTTGTTTAAGTTAAAGATTCAAAACAATACCATGTTGCGTTAAAAATGCAGTCATCAAGCCTCCAGGAGTAAGAACGACATTGAAATAGAGTAGCACATAAGCAAGGCTTGCAGGCAAAACAGGCTGCTGAATGTATTCAAACCACCCATGCTTGATTGCTTCTATACTTGTTGCCACTGTGCAGAAGAAAGGCATCATCAGCTCAAAAAATAAGAGGAATCAAAATCAACACAAGCAAAATTGAGCAACTATATTTCCTTTAGATCATAAACCACATATGTAAACACTCAGACATGTGTAGACATAAATATAATACAAATATTAATGAAAGCACTTATATGTTCCATGGCATATATACTTTATACATAAAGAAATACCGAATACGTATATATGTGAATTAGCTTTGCCAAAAGAATCGTTATATTTACATAAATTTGTGGAATTTAGTGTAGATCCAGCAGAGGAATTGCCGCCACAAGTTTGTGGACATTTGGCACGGTCCAGAACTCCAGCAGAAAGCTTGTTGGTTAACCAGGTAAGAACAACCTAGGTTGTACAGAAGGAAGTCAGGAAATAAAGGAAGTTTTACAATCAAGCACCATGGCAATAGCAAGGCATGTTACCACAACAGGTAGAGACCATATCATCAAACTAGCTGTCAGCTTTAGGCATGTCACCGGTTCATACTTAGATAAGAAAATGCCAAATAATGATGCTCCTGCAATCTGCATTTGTAAATCATGAAAATTATTAGAGCCGAAGTTTGATAAAGTAAGATATCATAATAATATATAAGAGCACAGTTTGTGACTCTCTCTCGAGACATTCAGAGTAGATATTGCATAAGCAAGAATTAAAAAAAGGTCATATTTTTCAGTCATCACCTCACATAGGAGATCAATTCTACTCAGAGTTGCATTCGCTTGAGCAAGAGCAATCGGCCTATTTGTTCCTGCCAACTGTAGTCAATTACACGAACACTATAAAAACATAGCCTGCGCATTAACAGGCTAAATAGTGATGGTGTGGAAAAGGAACCGATGAAATAAATAAAAATGTTACCAAAACAACCCAGTCACGCTCCATTGCAACCCCAAGAGCCAATCCGGAGAGCCTTTCAACAGCCAAAGCCACAACAAGTACAGCGAACCAAGGTTGGACGAGAACAGAAGACACAGCTGTCAGGTTGACTGTATGGGCTTGGATTATCATTCCAACAGATAACAACTGAGCAGCTACCTAAAAGAAAGAAAGAAAGAAATCATAAAATTTTGGAGAAAGGGTTTCACCTTCAATATTATTCAAGCCATGTGAATAGAAGGTACCTGTACAGTAGTCAAGCAATTATAAGCAGGTACTCTTGGGAAATGATCCATTAGCCTCCCTACCAAAGGACCTCCAACAATTACTGCTAGCTGTTAAACATGCACACAGTTGCACAGTTACCAGTTGCTTCTAATTTAGAGGCTTTGTTATTGATGTGGATGAATCAATGCAATGGCGGCAGAAGCCCAATACCTTTGCAAAGAAGCCCATGACAGCCACAGGAAGAAGACTAGGATGAATCAATGCAATGGCAGCAGGCCAAGCGAAATTCCACAGCTGTTCGACCAAATTACCAGCCAAGCAGCTAGCGTATAAAGCTAATTGTATATGAGACCATCATTAGAATAAAGTAACCGAAACACGTGAATAAATTGAACAATACTGCAAGATTTCATAAAGCTACTTCCATTTAATGCAACCTTAGCAAATTCAGTAATAGATAAGGTACCCATATTGCAATCATATATCTCAATTTTGAAAATGGAAGGTTTCTGTGGGATATATCTGTGGTGAAGAAACTGGCTCAATTTCAACAGCAATTAACCTTTGTCTTTTTCTTTCTTTTCTTTCCTTTCCTTTCCCCGTCAAAACATATAATTTTAAATTTGAATAGGAAATACTAACCATATAGGCCAGTTGGATGAGCAGGAGTGGCAGCAATTGCATTTTGCTCCTCCTCCGATAAGACCTACATAATCCCAAGAGAGAAAGATAGCCAACAATCAAGATATGCATAAATTAGTAGCCTACACAAGAAGATATGCTAAGAAATGGAGAATTATGAATCACACAAAACTCACAGGCAGTGCTGTCAAAATTGTGTCTGCATAGGTGCCACCAACTAGTAAATCAAGTCCATCTGTTTCTAAGGTATCCGAATTTAGATGGACAACCGGGATTGAAGAATTTGAATCAAGACATGAGGTATCCTCGTAGACGTCCTCAGTTGCAACAGGATCCAAGACATCAGTGTTGGTCAATGAACACCTTAAATTTAAAGTACCGAGCCTGCAAATTATTAATATACCATGATTTTCCTTAAGACAAAATCATCTTCACAATGCCTAACAACAACTAACCAAATCAAACAAAGTTTCATAAGATAAAAAGCGGATACAAGCTAAACTATGAGAAGGAAAAGAAAAGAAAAGAAAAGAAAAGAAAAGAAAAGGATAAAATTCATGATTGAGAAAGTACTCACCTGGTAGAGACAGAACGGGGAACCAACAATAGCGGAGCGAGAGATAGGCTAGGATGACGTAATCTAAGATAAGACGGCGGAGAATGAGGTTGGAGGAGGCGAAGGGCGGCGGCAGGCTGAGAATGAGCAGTGATGACCACTCCCATGGGCGCCGTCTGTGTCCTTCTTCAGTCCTTCCGTAGGAATACCGCTAGGACGCGTAACTATCTCCGATTACCAGCACCGCAAATGTCTGTGTTCCGCTTCGTGCTGTTGAACAGTGATGCATTATCCATTTTCTTTTTTATCCTCAATATTGAGCTTGGATTGAAAGTGTGAAGTTGCAGGTGGCGGAAGTGGCAGTTTCCGCCGCGCCGGAGAAATCCAAGTGGGATATAGTTAGAGGCCGTAAATCAGTCTGACGTGTACGGAGCTCTACCCACAATCACAACTCATCACAATGGAATGTAATTCACCTAAATCATTACTATTAAATTATTTTTAGTCCATGGTTACCCATCATCTCCTCTCTTTTAATGTTTCTATTCACTAATCTCCTTCATTTGTAATAACACGTAAATTATATTTCAAAATTATTAACACTTAATTTCCTTCATTTATAATACCATCTAAATAATTCTTAAAAATTTATTAGCTATTGCATTCTCATTTTTACTATTGATAAAATTTGAATTTGAGGGTCGATGATTTAGATATCTTCCAACCATAACACTCTACTACTACTTGATCATCCCAAGAGATAAAATTAACACATTCTTTATTAAATATTTGGAGATTACTAAAGAAAATGTGAGGATTCAAATTATAGGATTTGGTTTAAATTTATCAAATAAGAAATATAATTATTAAGTTTATTTACAATTTGAATTTATCGATTTTATTTGTCATCTTCATCGATTGCTTACATCATTTTTATATTTTATACGTTTTTTATTTTATATATATATATATAATCAATTACTAATTATTTTAGTAAATCTGAATTAGATTTTTTGAATATAAAATATACTGTTTGTACCTTAAAAAATTATTTATGTTGGTTTTAATTGGTTAAAAATATGAATAATGTTGCAATGGTAAGACTTGTTAAATTTATGTTACTGGAATTACGTTTGTTAAATATTGTGAAAAAACTAAAATGAAGGAGTTTGAATTTGCTGTTTCTTTTCAAAAATAAATAAATAAAATTATCCCTGGTTTATATATGCATTATTTTATAGGAAAATATGAATTTTAATTTTGAGTATGAAGAAAATATATATAAATGTAGACGAGAAAAGGCAGCTAAAACCCTAATCCCTGGGGTGAGATTGATATTGATATGGCTCTAAACAGCGTAATTCGGAATGCTTCAAGAGTTGTTGTACCTTTGGGCAGACGATGGTGCTTCCGGCGACACTACAGCTCAGCCTCAGCCTCAGCCCCAGCCCGGGTTATGGGCCTCTCAGGAAGTATGTTGCAGAGGTCATTCCACCAGTATTCCACCAAGACTAGGTCCGATGGGTTGCTACTCCAAGCCCTCGAGGAGGAGATTAGCTGCGCCTATACATCTCGCGCCGCCGATGATGAGGTTTATATTTACACTCTTTCTTCTGCCTCTTTTATTTCATATTTTTATGCTTCCAATTGCCATTAAGAATCATCATCGTTGTGCTTGCTAAATATTATTCTACCGTTCAAGAGTTAAGAGTTCGTTATTTATTTTATGGTTCACTAATATCTGGTGTTATTATTACTTTCTGGAGAGCAAATTCTATTTGGGATTTTTTGTTCTACTGGTGGAAATTATCTTGATTTGCTATACGACATTTCAAGAAAACCTCTTGGTATTAGGGGGTCCTTTTTCGGCATTTGTACTTCCATTTCATTCACATATCTGGCATTTATGCACTAATTGTGCAATGACTATGAAACAGCTAGATGGGAAAGCAACTAAGCATGAGATTAGAGTTAATTCCTTGTAGTTTATTGCCATATTTCAGTATACCTAAGTGTCAATCTGGATTTGAGTATGTATTGTAGTTTCAACTCTCTACAGTTCATGTAAAAGAATTGTTATACCTGTTATATGTGGAGATAATCCCATGCAGTAGGTATATCAAGTGCACTGCATTCGTCTAGCGTGTTAATTTAAGATGTGAAGATTTTATATGCTTTTTTGCTATATGTTTGCTTTGATTCTGTTATGTTCTCCCTGTGGAAAGCTTTACCCTTTTTCTCGTTTCCATTAGTATAAGGAGGTGCCAGAGGGATTCCCCTTTAAAATCAAAGACCATGATGGAATGGAAACTATAATGCTGACCAGAGAACATAAAGGTGAAACCATAAGTGTCGAAGTCCACATGCCTAACCTTGTTACTGGTTATGAGGAAGGAGACGACAGCCCGAACCATTGTAGTCTCCCGTTGGTCGTTAAAACCTCCAAGAAGAGTGGACCCTATCTTGAGTTTGGTTGCACTGCTTATCCTGATGAGATTGTGATTGACAGCTTGTCAGTGAAACATCCTGAGATCTCTGAGGAACAAATTGCTTATGAAGGGCCTGACTTTGGGTGCGTTGTTTTATCAGTAACACGTGTTTTGAATTTTTTGTGTTGGTTCAGGATTGAGCCTCATATGGTTGTGTTGTTGTTGTTGCTCAGGGATTTGGATGAGAATTTGCAGAAGGCTTTCCATAGGTATCTGGAGATTAGAGGGATCAAGCCGAGCACAACCAATTTCTTGCACGGGTATATGATTGAGAAGGACACCAGAATCTACCTTGAATGGCTGAGGAAAGTGGAGAAGTTTCTCCAGGCTTAAGATGTGCAATTTATTTCGGTAAACGGCTCCTTTATGATGGAGTAGAAAATAGGAAAACTTTGATATGCCAGAAGTGTTCATAGGTTTCATTCTCCTATGAACAGGAGAAATAAGTGGACTGCAATTTGATGTCAGGTAAAGTTACAATTGTCAAATTTTGTTATGTTAAATTGTCAAGTCTTAAATCTTCTTGGTTATTTTTGGAGTTCACGAGGAGTGATGTTTCCTGTTATAAAATCTTTTCTTGGTATAAATGATTTCTTAGAGCTTGAATCTTGTTGCGATTAAGCGTTATGAGTTTACTCCCGACTTTCTTACATACAATATATCCTATCCTATCCTGCTATATATATCTGAAAGTAGGATAATGTAGGGTAAAAATGTAATTTACTTTTTCCGCCAAAACTATCCTTCATGAAATTAATTAATTTTGATTTTGTATTGTATTATCAATTATTTAATTAATGTATTCAATTTAATTGGTCAATTCAATTATTCAACTCATATTTGAAACAATACAAATTAATCTACCATTTCATGGAATTTCTTTAATTTAAATTAATCAATTAATATGAATATTTAGGTATTCCCCATTCTCTTTCTATATATGGAATGGTTGATAACAAATAGAAATATAATTAATACATAATCAATCACCATAACTGTTCTAAAAAAGGGACAACCTATAACCAATCAATTTATAATTATGTGTATTCGATAATCTAGATCTATATAATATATGCATGATATATATAAATATAAATATTCTATACTTACATGCATCAATCAAGATTTCCTTTAATTCTATAAAGCATACTACTTCATTGCAACAACAAAGATTTTTATATTCTAGCTAAATAAAATTTGTTTCCATTAATCTAGACATGTAGACATATTTAAGAATTGAAATACTAAAATCATACAATCATAGATATTGTATACAGTATTATTTATACTAATAGAAAACAAAAATCAATATTTAAAAACCACACACAAATTAATCAATTATCATTAATTACGATGCAAAATATATTAGCTAGATTGGAGAATTGGTATCCATCAAGGATTAATAGTATTCCATTTGTAAATTATATATGATCAATATTAATCTAGATTTATATTTGCTTATTTACTATATCTAATATCTAAAAATATGGAAGTATACATATCATACCAAATATATATTTAGGGCAAATGTTAATTTAATTATGGAATGTAATTAATATTTAATTTAATTTAGTATTGTGTAATGTTAGTAAGTATAAATAGATGGTGTAGCATACTTGTAACTTCACTACATTTCTAATTCTTTCATTTTTACTTTTGATTGACACATTTAAATTTTGATTGTGAAAATAGTTTAGTGCAAGTGATGTTATCAACACATTGTACATGAATTAGCTCTAATATAGTGTTATCTTCAGTACCACATTACAATAATCTTGAAATCCAAACTCATTGATTATAGTTTTCAAATTAGTATCAGCACCATTGTTAGTTATTTTTACTGTAGAAATTAATTGGGAAAGAAGAACCGCTGCAAATTTCGGTGGTGGTCGGCGTGGAGATCATCCATATACACTACCGTTCTCTCCATTTTATTTTATTTATTAATACTGAATTTTAATTAAATAAATTGCATTGTAATGAGAAAAATTGGACCTGTGAATATAATTAATAACCTAGGGTCTTTAGATATCTACTATTGTGCAAGAAATTAATTTGTGGTCTTCAACTTGTATAGTAAAAATTTATATCTAAATGCACCTCAAAATTATTAAAGTGATACTTCCTTTAATTATGTATAAAAACTATATATTACATTATTGCAATTTAGGTCGGTATACATGAATATATGTATTTATAGAATATCTTGAAATTTATGAGATAAAAAATCATTTTGAGTTATCTTGAAATAGTTACGTGATCGATTTTTTTTTTCCTAATAGTTGTGCTTGAGAAAATGAAGATTTAAGAATTTTTTGAAATAGAAGGTATGCATCAACTATATTATTTAATTTTATTCTGAAATAAAATCGACATATATTGTTTAATTGAGAGATATAACATATTTTACTTAAATTTATATTTTAAAAAAATGTTTTTTTTACACAAGTAAAATTTATTGACAAAAAATTAAGTATTTGAATTATCTTGACATGAGCGGTAATGTGGTATATATTAATTGGTACAAATTGAATCAGGTGCAATAATTATGAATTCTTATCTTCATTTATATATAACTAAAATAACGAATCGGAAATGAAATGCTTCAAATAAATTATAAATTATAAATGTTATTTAATTATTAATTTAAAAATTCCAACAAATAAATCATGTTGTAATCTTTATTGTTGAATTATAAGAGTTAAATGACTTGACCTTCAAAAGTGCATAATAAATGATATAGAATACCTATTTAATTTTTTTTAGTAGTAATTCTTATATAAAAATAACCTGAAAGAAAGTTTCCTTAAAAAAACTTGAAAAAGAGACTAAGTGATATGAGGGACCACTAGATAAGAGATTCATTTGTCACTTTTATTTGAAAAATGAGTGGGTCAATCATAAGATAAAGACATGTATATGTCCCAATTTTTATGGATATATTGTATTCTTTATAATGCGTTGCTATATTAATCACAATATTGTTTTATGCTTTACAATCTAGAAATCCATGTGTTGATGTCAGTGCGTATTTTCTTCAGTATATATTGTTATTGTTATTTTCTTAACAATCAATTGCTATTTTATTTTCTCGGTCTATTGCTTATATCAAGTGGCCCTCACTAATTGATAGGAATATGACAATTTGTTGTGAAGAATATAGCAATGGATTGTGGAAAAAAACATACCATAGATTGTGAAGAGAATAATAATAGATTTTTGAATCGCGGCTGTTGAGGTTAACTTTTCGAACTTTGAAAATTTTGCCTAAATATCAAGAGGTCGATCGAGATTCCTATTATAATTTGACTATCTTGCCCTATTTTTTATGTCCATAATATATATTGACCATTCACAGATGATATTCACAAAATTGACACCTCTCATTCCATTTATTAGATTATTATTTTGAAAGGTTGAGATTAATTCATATTTCACGCACCAAGCAAAACTTATTACCTAAACAATTTCACACACACACACATATATATATATATTATACACTAAATATTATTTTTAATATAACTATGTAAATCTTCATGCATCGCACGAATGACATACTAATTTTTTTCATGGATTATTAATCATTATGAAGTGTGGTTCAATATTTGGAAAAAAAAAGTGTTCTTCAATATCGTAAAAGAATCGAAAACGACACGTAAATAGTAGTCGCTAACGTAGGTGAGTTCGAGGCAAGTTGTATTAAATAAGAAAAGTTAATGTTGCAACAATGAAGTATTTTCCCACATTTATATCTTCTTGCGGCCATAAGCACTTCAGCCGCATTATTGCAGTATTTATGCAATTTTCGTATATTAGAAGTCAAAATATTTATTGTAGGTTTGGCCGTAAAACAATTGATGCCGCCCTAATACGGGCACCAGTCAACACCCTCATCTTCTAAACCACTTAAAAATCAATATAGTGAAATGATATTTCATATATAATTGATATGATGATATAAAAAATACGATGTGATGTTAGTTTTCAACTGAACATATAGTAATTACAAAATTTTATTTGTACTGAAAAAGAAAATTCTTGCCACAACTGAAGAAAAAAATAATATTGTCAGTTATATCAATAGACAAAAAATAATATTATCGTCCTCATGTTTAGTTCTAAAAAAGGCACCATCTTCATTTGCTTTACCATGGCTTCTCTTAGACCCCTCTGGAAAAAGATGATGAAAAAAATAAAAAATCTGCCCTCATTTTGTTTTTACCTTCCATTTTTGTTCTTCAGATTACATTTCAGCCTCAATTTTTTTGAAATAAGTAAAACCTGTAAATACAAAGCGTGACCAATTTTGATAAGAACCTTCATGCAAAGAATTTTGCTACCATCAAATTTCATAATTAAATTAAGGGTGAACATGTATTCAAACTCCTATACTTTCCTCATCATCGAAAGGAACTCCAAAAGTGAGGAATCCAAACAATATGAAGCTTAAATATTATTAGTACTTCCATAATGGTAAACTGGTACCTTCTCCAAATAATTTATAAACACATAACTTATCCACTAAATCACTCCTTATTGTAACGAAACGTGAAAAGACCTATTTGAACACAAACAAGCCTCTGACTTGAAGTAGGGGGGCCGCTCGATTTTTCTCCAGAACTTAAACGGTGATTCCTATAATGATTACCAGATGATCAATGAGATAGCTGCAGCCAAATGTTACTGTCACCCTGAAGCCATGGTGGCTGTAAATGATCGTCAACTACTTCAGTATTACTTGAACTCATCATGCTTGTAGATTCAGGTCCTTGTGTGTATACACAATGTCTTTATCACCATTTACCACGTGCCCACTTCCTCTTGCAAGCCTATATCAGATTACAATAGCAATCACTAGAGTTTGCACGCTATCTTTATCCATCAAAAGAAATAATAAAAATCTTGTAGAAACATACCATCGCGTTGTAAGCAATCCTTCGACGCCTACAGGACCACGAGCATGAATTCGACTTGTACTAATGCCAACCTGTTAAAATAAAAACATTAGATAAAGACTATGATCCCTATGACCGATTTTTCAGGCCTACTTAAACGTAGATAACATACCTCTGCACCTAATCCAAAACGGAAGCCATCACTGAATCTTGTGCTTGCATTGTGAAACACAGCAGCACTGACAAGTAAATAGCTCATTTTAGGTTCATTGAAGCAGGTATCAATACAATCTGGTGTTTCTCAAAAATACAATCTAGTATTTCAGTTTGGCCTCTTTTATAATTTTGTTTAAATCTAATTGCTGAATTTTATATAATTGACAAAGACATTACCTGTCAACCTGACGCATAAAGACATCAGCAATCTCATCATCTTCAGTTACAATGCAGTCTGTATGTGCACTGTGATTGAGAAAAGAGTATCCATTGCTTAAGGTACCATTTTCACAATATTGAGAAGCAACAGTTGCATGGAAACAAGTAAAAAAAAAGATGATTTGCAAAGATTTCGAAAGCTGACATGCCTTCCATATTGATGTATATGATCAATGGCGGCATGCACATCATCCACAACCTCGACAGTGCAAGCAAGAGAACTATATTCATGGTGTAATGAATGTGCTTCAGGAATGTTCAGCAAAGAGCTTGCTCGAGGTCCGCCAAATATCTTTACTCCTGAAACACACATATATAACGATTGCAATGCCAATCTTTTTACCCTATTATTATATATTATAACAAATCTGTGTGTGAGAATGTTGTATATTATTGGCTACCAACGATATGCACTGTCTGACTAAAAGAGTACAATCAAAGAGCGCCGAACCTTCAATATTCCAAAATATATGCAGACACCATTTTGTGGAAAAAGTATGATCTCATTAAGTAGTCATTTATAACATGAATATCATCAATAGGATGAGTATTATAGGGCAAGTAACATTAATAAAGAAAGGTCCAACATCTAAAGTGCCATAACGCTTTTGAAACCTAATGATGTAGATGCAGCATATCCCATATTAGTCATATCTTGTATTGTTAAATAAATGACCTGTTAAGAACCCTAAATGCCGAGAGAGTACTAAAGGATTTCTTTTATCTCTTAGTGGGGGTGGATGGGGATGTTAAAGAGATGCTCAACCTTTGGTTTGAAGTTCCACAATAAGCTCATTTAGACCACCAGCCTGAACCAGGTCCTTGTGAACAAGCAGTGTTTCCTTCAAAGTGAAAGCAATATTATTTTGCAGTTGTGCTATGCACATTATTATAATTAAGACTCAAGAATAAAGCATACCATCGCATTGCAGGCAGCAGGATAATCTGTTTTTGCATCTATTACAATTTGCTTAGCCATGTCCATATCAGCAGACTTATCTACATATACATGACAGATTCCATCTGGGAAGGAAAACAGATCAAAATTTGATTTCCAATAGAAGGAATTTGATGATTGCTTGACCAACAATGGAACAGAGTTAGTAAAATGGTCGACAAAATTAGGATATATATTTTACCAGCATGTCCGAGAACAGGAATCTTGGTTGACGCCTTAATTTGAGAAACAAGTTTATTGCTCCCTCGTGGAATAACAAGGTCAATTACATCATCCAGCTTTGCCACAAACATTAAACTTCAATTCCAACTCTTTTATTGTGAATTTATACCAATGAACAAGAAGGTCTTAGTATAATTAAGCACTATATAAATACCACCTTGAGCAACTCAGGGATCTCTTCTCTTGAAGTAACCAGTCCAATAAGGCCTTCCCCAACACCTTTTGGGATGGCTGAAGTGATTATCTGAAATAACGAGGGATGAAGTCATAAATTATAACATGAATAATGCAATATGCTAAAACTTCACATTTTTTCAAATGATTTAACCTTATGTAGAATTGCATTCGATCTTCTAGCTTCCTTTCCCCCTTTTAACAGTAGTCCATTCCCACTTCGAATTGCTAGTGAAGCTATCTGTTTAAAGACAAACAAAAAGCCATGAGTTTGTCCAGATTAAGAAAAATAAATAAATTTATCTGACCTTGTCATTAACATGTTCATTATAAATTTCAAAAGAAAAAGTGAAGCCCTGAGGATATCATATAACATGAAACATATACAAAAGACATCAGACTATTATCCCCTGTAGTTTCCAAACCTTGCTGCATATAACAGGGTAATTTTAACAGCTCCAAAGGCCATCTTCAGATGGGAGGAGGGAGAGAACAAATCTTGAAGGTGAAAAAAAAAAATTAGCGGATGATATTTTGCAGATCAGATAAGGCATCCACTTAAAATACGGAATTTTGAAAGGAGCCTTAATGTACTTCAAAGGGTGAATATGAAGTGGAAATGATAGAGTCTATGATGTTACTTAATGACTAAAGAAAAAACACCGGGAAGAAAGACATTTAAGTCAATAATATGGGTAACAAATTATTGCTGAATATAAATACTCATCAACAATGTGAGTGATTGAAACTTTTCTCGAATTCAGAAACATTAATTTGAATAAAGTGTACTGTCAATTTTGCACACAGAAGAGCCACATAGAAAGGATTTTGCTGTAATTTACCTGCACTAGTGCATCGGGCCGTGACTCAAAAATAATCAAAAGAACACCCAAGGAAGAGGACATTTTCTCCAAGATGAATCCTTCTGATAGCTGCAGTAATAATTATCAGAAAATAAAAAACTTATCTTCTAATGATCTACCACATAAGATTTTAAAACTATAGTACAAAATCTCTTGAGAAGTTCAACTTGCAAATTAGAAAGTAGCAAGCCCAGCCAGCAAGGTATTTGATCCCTTTTCAATATTTTAACCCCAAGCCAGGCAGAGTTACAGAACTCCATCGCAGACAGTGTAGTATATAGCAGAATATATGCTATAGTTCATAAAATTTCTGGACAGCAAATATCTGGTAGCATAACAAACACTGACTTCCTAGTTCTTACACTAAAAATTTAACAAAATTTCAAGCTTGAGCTCTCAAATTGTAAGCGAAATTATAAAAACTTTTTAAAATATATAGTCTAGCTAAATTTTGTTGAGATCTGGATACAGTGGACATGATAGTGGTGTTTGATCATAACATTTTGCTTAAGCTTGACTCCAACAATTCTAGATACTGGTTCAGATCTGGTTAAATAAAAACAACACAATGCTACTCTCTCTCTCTCAATCTTTTTTTTTTTTAATAAGGTGAAATATTAGGTGGCATTTCTAAATAAGGTTTACAACCTTAAACCTTAATTTAGAAGCTGTAATTGAGAACATTCTGCTTTTCAACTTACAAATTGTAAACAGTATCCAGAAGCAAAGTACCAGGAATCAGTAGACTACATACCCTCGTAATCTTCTACCAGTACTATAATTGTGATTTGATGAAGGTAAGCACACCATTTACTTACCTCCGTTCTCTTCAAAACTCGACCAACTGGCTCCTCCATGTTTGCAAGCACACGAATAGAATTTGCAAGACTTGAAACCTGAAATCATAAAAAATCTGAGAAAGAGATAGTTTCTATGGCAACACTTCAGTCAAAAGGCCATATATGCTTTTAACGAATCATCTTACCTTACCAGGCTTCAAAGCAAGCCTTGATACTAGAGATTTTTCATATCCAGCCTTCAATGCTTCAGAAACATCAGCTTCATTTTCAGCGGTCACTAGCTTCTCACTAGCTTCTAGTGCATCAGCGATATCCAACAAAATCTTACTCCTGTCATGAGAAGACATAGCCTGCAACATACAATTGTTACATACTTATTATTTAATTGTGTAACAAACAAAAGGATTCTTATTCAGTAATGATTACCTGCAGTCTTCGCGAACTTTCTCTTGCGGCCACTGCCATCTCTCGCGCTCCAACTTCCCCTACAGGGGCCCATTTATTTGCATCTCGATGGAATAGCGTGCCAACACGTTTTCCACTTAGAACTTTTAAAATATTTCCAGCTACAAAACCGCTACAGCCAGAGAGAGACAGGGCGGGAAAAGAGACAGAAGTGAGTGGAAATATGCTAAAACCAAAGCAGCAGAAATACCAGATTATAAGTGTTTCTCTCAATGCACCATATGTTCAACGTCAACTGAACAAGAGTTATTGTCAAAGGCAGGAACCTTTATTATGTTAAATATACATCATGTGTTCAATTATGTATAGCTAATGGACAAGTTTTTTCCACTGCCTATCTTGGAGCTAATTTCCCATTTGGACATATGGTGTAATGCATCCAAAAACCTTCAGAAGTAGAACAATTGGATTCATAAGTTTGACAAAGTTCCAATATTTAACTCCAGTGACTAATACCTGGTTTTCAGGGCGTCTTTTCTGACCTCACAGATCCACCAAATAAGAAGCATGTGAAATATATGTTTAAATGTGAGCATCAGATGTTTAACCAGAGGCAACACATCATGTGAATAATTCCGAAGACAAGAATCCAATATATTTATTAGTGATTTAGTGAAATATTCGAGCTGTTGAATTTTAGTCCATTTGGTTGTTTATATCCTCCCACATAACTAAGCAGTTGTATGAAAAAAATAGTAAATTAAACATTCAAAACTTAATAGAAAGATGCTAATCATGGCAAATGAGGTTTAATTAGGAGAGAAACTTTTTTCCTACATCACCTGCCATTTAAAAACTCAACAACAGTAGCTGTCCTGTTCCCAGTGTTCAATACGACTTGAATAATAAGCTTAGCAACTGCGCAGAGACTTTACATATTTTCTTATTCAAATGCAATATTACCAAACCAGAAACAATGGATTGCACAATAATGTTTCATTGGATATGAGAAAATGCAAAGCCAATGGGAAAATGAAATGAGATTATTCAAAAAGACTCAAGAAATACAAGGAGTTGGAAATTTAGATGCATAATTTGAGGCAATTTAAAAGGTTCAGCAGTCATAGCTTAATTCATCGTCCAAATCAAAACAGATAAGCTAACCCAAGTGTTGATAATGCTCTGATCAGTAGAGAGAAAGTATTGCATGGACTAAAAAGAAAAGTTTGTGCCGAAATGATTTTATCATCACATCTATTCAAACTAGATTTCTCATGTTGCCCCCACCTAACATTCATCTGCTTCTTATGAAGTAGGGGAGTATATATTCTTTTAATTTCAGTGAAATTTTGGTTGTAAAGGCCACCTTAGAAAAATAAATAATAAAATTTATATAGGCAATAAATGCTGAATCAACCATTTAGTTGAAATTAAAATATTATGCGTTTTAAGTATAAATTATCAAGATAGAAATTTTTATTTGGAAGTTAGCATAGTACCTGGTGATAACAACAGGAATGCCAGCATATGCAGCATAAACAGCAGCTTTTACTTTAGCCGTCATCCCCCCTCTTCCGACTCGTGATTTGTCTCCAAAAGTTATTAATCCCTCGTGTCTTTCCTTAATGTACGTATGAATTAGTTCAGAATGTGGATCACTTGGTGGGCCGCTATAGAGACCGTCAACATCACTCAACAGAACAAGGAGATCAGCTTTTAGCTCCAGTGCTAGGAGAGCCGCTAAACTGTCATTATCCCAAAATATTCCAGAAGCATCCTACAAAATGGAACCATATCAGGAAAATGATGTGAGCATGTGCTCCTATTTAGTCAATATGTCTTATTTTAGAGAACATTATGAAATCTAACAAATCAGAGACAGTTTACATACCTAGCTCCTAAACGAAGTGGTAAACTAAAATTTGTTCTCTAATATCTCTCCCTTGGAATAATGATAGTAAAGAAAGATCACTCAACACTTGGCACACACAAGTTCCCACACAAGCATAACACATATTTCTAAATTGAAAACTGGAGCAGGAAATTAGGATCCTTTCCTTTAGAGTAATTAAGAGCTCTTGGTACACATTAGTCCCAAGTCCCAACTAAATTGTGCACCATCTAATTAAAGCAGCAAAGTTAAGCAAGAAATGAAGTCAATAGCCCACCTCATAGGGAGCTTTCCTGGTACTGACTGCATCATTTTCATTAAATATTGGGACAACCTTCAGAGATAACAAAGACTTGACCGTCTCGTTGAGTTGCTTCCTGAAATCTGGATCTCTGAAGTCGTTATCTGTGACTAGTAATTGTGCTGAGGTCACATCAAGCTGTATTAGGGGAAAATCCCAAATTAAGTTAGATATTAGATATATATATATATATATATATATATATATATATATAATTAGCATCTCTTTCAGAAGATTTATTTTGTTTTAAGTTTCACCTGGCTGAACAAAGTGTCATAGAGAGCCATAAGACCATTTTGTCCAACAGCTGCACATGCTTTCCCGTCAAGTTCCACCTGTGGCTTTTGGAGGTCTGCAAAGCTGCCAAAAGAAAGGTCACAAATTAAAATGATAAAATGGAAGATCACAGTGTTCTCAGGCATAATTATTAGAAACCAAATTCTTATACTTCTATCCAAACACTGTTAAGATATTTAGGCAACTGTTACATTGATCGTGGAGCATTGAACGAAACTATGAACACAAATTCCTAGAATGTTCTTAGGAGGCAAAGATTCCAATATAGTCTTGAAGAAGACACTGAAAAACCTTAATCGAAGTCAATGAAGGAAGGCAAAATACCTGCTGTTAACTAATCTCCTGTACCGAAGCCGTTGGCGGCCAACACCAACGGCACCTGATGTCACCAAAATAACATCATATCCCTGAGTGTTCAGTTCGTGGATCTGCACTTGATTTGAAACTTAAAAATGTAAGCATCAGACAATGCGTGTGGATGTATTAGCAATTAAAAAAAATAGTATTTTATAATCCTTGAGCACCTGCTCACAAAGTGAGCCTAATCTTCCCAGAGCTAGTCTTCCATCAACTCGAGTTACGACTGCAGTTCCAACCTTCGATTTAAAAGATGAAGCATCAGTTAAAAGTAAAAGATTTTTTTTTTTGACGCAACAGGAAGGAAAATGGCAATCAAATGTCTACTAAACAACTAGTAAATCATTCACTAGCTTTTTAAAAAAAAAGTAAGTGCAAGTTTTGTAAGTTAATCACACACACAAACAATCTACTAATCGGCATTGATTCCCATCCACTGAGAAAGTCAACAGTCTGATCAAACAGTTAAAAAGAAAAACCACAGGAACCTAGAGTTGTCTCTAAAATTTCAGGGCCAAGAAAAAAATTCATCAGGATCTTAAGGAGGCTTAAAGTAATATATCATCTAAATTCTCAATTTCCAACAACTCTCTGCAACTCACTTAATGTACAAGTACAGCATTTATCATATATTCATACTTACCACAAGAACAAGTAATGATTCACACATTGACATCGAAGCTTACTCGGAAAAAAAAAGATGCAGCTTTTTTGCACCATGATAATTCCAAATGTTATTTTTTTTCGTTCTTTCTACTTTAAATGGAGTATTTAACCTTTTTTTTAACTATTTGAAATTCCAGAAAAGACATTTTTTAAAGTAATATAAGAGCACCTTGGTTTCATTTTCACTCTTATTTAGTTACTAGCACAAGCAATTCAAGTCTTTGTATGCACCTACCATACTTACTGTTCTTTCCAAGAAAAAGCACACCATAGCAAAACACAGCCTATGTTGTCCAAAAAAAGTATAAGTGATTGAAACAGGAAATGCTGGAAACACAGACGATACTGAATATGAAACCAAACAGTCACACGTTTCCGTAGCTGAGTCAACAGTTTCATCCTGTATTGATGTATGCATATGTACAATATTTAAATGATGGAAGCGGAGTACACGTTGATGAAGAAATCAAGTAATGTAAGAAAAAGTGTACAGCTTTTCAATGCTGCAGGCAGAGAACTAGTTCATGAAGAGCATCTTCAGAAAACGTTGAACTTTTCTATATTTATATATATATTCAATTGGTGCATTCTTTATGAACAAATAATCGTCGGGAGAGTGCGATTCATTTGTTTGATTTGATAAAAACAACAAATCACAAATCCGCAAAACGAAAACTCACTGAAAAACAACAAATTGACCAGTAAATTAGAAGAAGAAGAAGAAGAAGAAGAATGAGATTAAAAGGAAAGGGACACGGAGTGATGAATGAATTACCTTGATGACGATGCGTTTAACATCTCTAACGAAGGAGCGAACAGTATCACCAGCCTCCATTGTAGGGTTAGAGAGAGAAAGTGAGTAGGACAATGCAGAATATAATTAGATTGAAGAGTGGAGAATGGGGAGCTGGAGACGAGGAGAAGACCCGTGAGCGTAGGTTGTTATTTATAGGGTTTTGCACATGCCAACATAGATAGTCTACACCTACACCAATAATATTTAGAGACAGACAGCAGCCAAATGGAAATGGGGGTGAGGCTGAGGCTGAGTGCTTTGCCCTTTTCAATTTCTGTTTTTGTCTTCTTCTCAAAATCTGACACGTGGCTTCACGATGACGCGGCGGGTCGAATTACCGATTTCTTTTTTTCTTAAACGACTCGGGCTGTGTCGTGCAGACCAGAAACCTGCTAACGAAACTCCTAAATTTCCAGTTATTTTTTTCTCGAAATTTTTGAGCAAGTCCCGTGAGTATCTTGAATGTTGGGCTAAAATATCAATTTTATTATTTAAAATCATTATTAAATAGATTATTCGATAAATTTTATTTAATTTATAAATTATATATTCACTTAATTTAAATCGTTTGAAGAATTCTCAAACTCATGTCCTTCACCTCCAAATTGATTGAATTGTGAAAATTCTCCTTTATGAAGAGACAATTAAGATTCACGAGCTTGATTTTTTTTTTTGTATAATTCTAATTTATTCAGCACGTATGTATTTTCATAAATGTTATAGTCTTATAATATTTTCACTAATTGTTTGATGATAATTTAAAGTACTTTTATTATTTCAAGCACGTTATATGTTATAATTTTTTAATAATACGTAATTTTTTAATAGTATATTTTTTTGAAAGTATATAATTAAAAGTTATTAGTTTTGGATAATTATCACTTTTAGAAAAAATAATAAATCATTAAGCATATTTATATTTCAATTATAAAATAGAATGGAATTTTTAAGAGAATATTCTTATTTGGTGTAAAATTTGGTGCAGAGCATTGAAGCTGCAAAAAAATTTGGTGCTGAAATTGCACCTATTTAGAGCATTTCCAATGTTGGACTAAAACACCAATTTGGTGCAGAAATCTACTCCAATATTGTCTAAAATTATGCCTCAAATTAATGCTGATAGATCCCACAGCATTTAATGAATTATTTTATTATTTAAAATCATTATTAAATAGGTTGTCCAATAAATTAAATTTAATTTATTAATTATATATTCACTTAATTTAAATTATAAGTCATCTAAATAAATAAATAATTCTAATAAAAACACAATTAATTAAACACAATGGATAGAATGAAGTCCAAATATTGCAAATTACTACAAATTAACTTAAAAACAAACTATAAATAACTAAAACTACTTGAAAAAACACATTGATTACAAAACATTTATAGATCCTCTATGATAATTATAATATTGACCGAAATCGTTTGAAGAATTTTCAAACCCATGTCATTCACCTCCGAATTGATTTAATTGTAAAAATTCTCATTGATGAGGAGACGATTAAGATTCACGAGTTTGGTTTCTTTTTTGTATAATTCTGATTTGTTCACCACGAATGTATTTTCATAAGCGTTGTAGTCTTGTAATATTTTCACTATTTGTTTGATGATCATTTAAAATACTTTTATTATTTCAAGCACGTTATATGTTATAATTTTTTAATAATACATAATTTTTTAATAGTATTTTTTTTGGAAAGTATATAATTGAAAGTTATTAGTTTTGGATAATTATCATTTTTTAAAAAATTAATAAATCATTAAGCATATTCATATTTCAATTATAAAATAAAATGAAATCTTAAGAGAATATTCTTATTTAGTGTAAAATTTGGTGCAAAGCATTGGAGCTGCAAAAATATTTGGTGCTGAAATTGCACCTATTTGATGCAGAATCTGCACCAAATAGATGCTTAGCATTGGAAATGCTCTTAGTGTAGATTATGCACCAAATATGTGCTTAGCATTGGAGATGCTTTAATGCTTTGCCACCAACTCATTCATTCCCCGAGTAAAGAACAATACGAAATTATTTTTCGATTATGATTTGAGCTTATATAATTAAAACTACTTTATTAAATGTAAATGGACATGTATAGTTATTTTCTAAATTCTAAGAAAATCTCTAATTCTCCTTAATAAATTCTTTTATAAATTTCCAAACTTTAAATTCTTGCAAGTTTAGAGCATCTTCAATACTGGACTAAAACACTAATTTGGTGCAGAAAATTCATTTCAATGTTGCCCCAAATCCTGCCCCAAAGTTGGGGCAGAATTTGGTGCTGCACTAAATTGGTGCTAATGAGTCCCACAACATTTAATGCATTATTTGATTATTTAAAATTATTATTAAATAGATTATCTAATAAATTTAATTTATAAATTATATATTCACTTAATTTAAATTACAAATTATCTAAATAAATAAATAATTTCAATAAAAACACAATTAATTAAACATAATGGATAGAATGAAGTCGCACATATTACAAATTAACTTAAAAACACACTACAAATAACTAAAACTACTTGAAAAAAACATTGATTATAAATTATTTATAGATCCTCAAAGATAATTATAATATTGACCGAAAGCATTTGAAAAATACTCAAACTCATGTCCTTCACTTTCGAATTGATTGAATTATGAAAATTCTCCTTGATGAGGAGACGATTGAGATTTACGAGCTTGATTTCTTTTTTGTATAATTCTAAGCGTTTGATAATCATTTAGAGTACTTTTACTATTCCAAGCACATTACATGTTATAATTTTTTAATAGTACATAATTTTTTAATGGTGTATTTTTTTTAAAGTATATAATTAGAAGTTATTAGTTTTGTATAATTATCATTTTTAGAAAAATACTAAATCATTAAGTATATTTATATTTCAATTATAAAATAAAATGAAATCTTTAAAAAAATATTCTTATACAGAGCAAAGTATTGAAGCTGCAAAAAAAAAAAAAAATTAATGCAGATTCTGCACTAAATAAATACTTAGCATTGGAGATGCTCTTACAACCCTCTACTATTTTGTTTCTTGCACAGAAGTTAAAGAAATGTTTCATTTTATCACATAGTTGACTTAGGGACGAGCCTCAAAATTCAAAATTAATTGTAAGACCAAAGCATATTTACTTGACTTCTATGAGAAAAGAATAACGATAAACACCTTAAAAAAAGAAGAAGAAAAACACCTTGCTAAAAACAAAAAGGGGGAAATAGTGTTTAGAAAGGGGAGGGGATTGGATTACCTCAAAGTTATCAAAAGAAACTGATTGTTTTACGTGTAAAAAGAAAATGTCTTGCGGGTAACTAACAATAAATAAATTAAAGTGTTATTTGGATTCTCCACTCTTTCTATTTTCCGTAATTCGTACATTTATATACTACTGTTAAAAAAAAAAAAAGAAGTTGCGCCATGAATTATTAAGTAAACTAAATGAAACGAGTTTTGCGACACATCAAATAAATCGCACACACATTACGTGATTCATTTCCATATACTTTGTTTTCGTAACAAACATATTGTAATCTTTGTTTATTTCGATTCTTAACCTCGCATAATTATTTTCTTCTCTTTTTCCTTCCAAATAGCAATATTAAAATAAAATTGGATACAAAAAGGTGAAAAGCTGAAATCATTAATAAGTAATAACCACAGAAAAAAAGGGACAAAAACAGTTAAAATGTAGACAAAAAAAAGACGTGGAGAATGGCAATATTCTATTAATCAAACACCCACCATTTTGGTCTCTATTAAAATTCTCAAATAAATATGATTTATTTGTTTTAATTTTATGATCACTAATTCCATTTTGAAGTATATATTTATTTCAAAAAAATAGTTAATGAGAATGGTGCCCGAGCCACCGGTAAATCATTTTTAGGGTTGAATAATTCTATTGTAGAACATATATTTTTTGGGGTAGAAAAATATAAAAAATAGTGAAAATAAAAAATAAAAAATAAAATATGTCTGACGGGTGCTAAGGCCTCACAGGATTATTATTATTATTATTATTATTATTATTATTATTATTATTATTATTATTATTATTATTATTATTATTATTATTATTATTATTATTACTACTACTACTACTACTATTACTACTACTTTCAACTTTGTTGTGATGAGAGTAATCACGAAACGCTGTTCAAGAATGCAAACCAAGTGTAACAAGTTTGTTAGAAGATATTTAGTTATATGCATTTTTTTAATTTATTGGGTTCTTTTGTCTTTTCCATTTTATACTAGATTTTTTCCTTTTTATCTTGGATTGTCTTTGTTTAGGTACTACTTTTTTTGCCTCTCATCTTTTTATAAGCTTCTCGTATACTTCTCAAAGATATAGAACTATTCTTTTCTTCAATGGCTTGTTCTATGATTTACGTATCCTTAGTTTAACACGGTATCAGAGCAAGTTTAATCTCTTGTGAAAAATTACTTATCTATGTACTTATGTGTTTTAGTTTACTGCATAAATATGTTGTTGACAACCACGGGAACAGAAACAAAAATAGATAAAAGAAAGCAGTAAAATACATACGAGATTGGTAAGCCAGTTCGATTAATCAACTTACTTTGGGGGGACTTCGCCCAAATTTGAAAATTTGTCCACTATTCCTTCTTGAAGACTGTTAAAATTTGTTGTCTGAAACAATGTGAATTTCGGATGTAAATTGCAAAGTTAAATATAATTTTGAAGCTAGTGTTACCACATTGTCTTCAACATGCAGCGGAAACGTAAACGAAACTTTGCACAAAAAAAATTTTAAATCACACTTCTTACGGTGTGTGATTGTCTCAAGGCGAAATTCACTATCACAAGTGAAATATAAAAACAATGCTGATGTTGTCTCGGTTCACTCCATTGACAACACTGCATAAAACATACAGAGGACTATCCTAGCTTCACTCACTCGAATAATCACTCAAAACAAACCTATCTAAACACTTAGATAGATTTCAACAAGTCACTCTAAATTCTAGACTTCTCAAAGTTGACTATCTAACCTATACACACAACTGGAATGAAAGTTTCCAGCTGATTGGGACGCTAGGCAGATGTCGAGGAAGATGTCTTGGACTTTAGAGACGACACTAGATGCAAGATTCAAAGCTTCTCACAAACCACGGTGATAACCTGCTTGCATAAATGATTTTAAGGTCTAAGGAGACCTCAAATACTTCCTCCATCTTGTATTAGCAGTTGCCTCACGATCCTAGAAGACTTGGACTTGAATCAACCGCCTTTCACTACCCATTACTGGAGTGGACTTGAGATAACTGTCTTTTGCATTGCGTGGCACACGTTCTTCAACATTGTGCAATAGTAGCGGTTACTCCAGCTACCCACGTTCACCTACAGCGGTTAGTATTTAATGGAGAGTGGGAACATCACGTCCCCTACAAATTCGGAACAGATTTTGAACAAGTCAAAATCAAACATTATCCACGTTTTAAATCAGAATAAAATATCTAATAAATTCCTAAATACGTGGAAATCAAAATGTGATAAATATCACATTATATTCAGATTAATTTAAAATAAATTAATCAAAAATACTAGGAAATGATAAGATTAATGTTCGAGTGTTATACTCGATGTGACGAGAATGACAGAGCAACATTAGATACGACATTGATTGCGATGTTATCAAACAAAGTGATAACATCATCTGGAACACGTTATACTAAACAAAGACTATTCAGGAAACTTATACATATAGGAATCCCTCATTATGCCACTCTTTCTTACAATACAGACTCTTTTGCGAATGAAAGTTATGAAATCCCTTCACAATAGTAAATACTAGACTCCCTCTAGCTACCCACGACTTCAAATTGCAATCTCTTTTGAGATCACGAACAAATTAATGGATAACTTCTAGCTATTACAAAACTCACAAAGAACGATTCTCAAATAATAAACTCAGAGAATCAAATATCAAAACGCACACCAGTTATGAGGATAATCGTTCTTCTTATACTTCTTCTTCAAGTTGACTTGATCTTCAATCTCCATCTACTTGGAAGTAATTTAGGGTTTGTGATTCTTTTCATGTTGTTGTAGATGTTTTTCATGTAGTTAAGGGTTAAATCAACACAACATCTACTATATACGACAGTTAAATGATCGATCCTTGATTGCCAAACAAAATCAGGCAATATCTTCTTCTGCAAGGAAATTGCCATAAATAAACTGTTTTGGGAACAATCCTGGAATATCAGAGGGAATGTTCACAACTTGTTTCTTTTCTTCGCACAACGGAATCAACGTACCACATCAAGAACCAATCCTTGAATACTTTGTCGAACATAAATTGCTAAAATAAACTAGTGCTAAACAATGGCACTAACAATCTTCCCATTTAGCATTTATGGAAGACAATAATCATTAATCTGCACAACTCATGAATAAACACGCAGATTAAAAATATATAAAATGAAGATATATAAAGATAACTATCAAGCACAGTTACTAGAACTCTCCCTGGAACGAAGCTCGGGATTGGTAAAATCACGAGCACAATTAGCAATCTCAACTGCATATGATGGTCAAATAATACTTCCAGACCATGAAACAATGAAAGATGGGAGAAAACACAAACTCCCATATAATACAATGCCACCAAGTAAACATCATCTTCATCTTCAAACTTCAAACTCCCTCTTTCTGCGTCTCTTCCTTCTTCCATCGTCTCCCCCTTAGTGACTTCAATAGATGACAAGAATTACATTGAAGGGGCCACATCATGCACACATCATCAAGGATCGTAGTCCTCCATGCCTAAGTCTCTACCTGTTGCAGCTTCACCAATATCTCTTAATAAACTTACAAAACCCATCCATGCTTTTTGTGCATGTAAAATAGGAACACTTCTGGGAACAACTTTTTGTCCATAGTCGGCAAATTTAAATTTTGTAAGAACATCTGTAGAATCTTGAACCACCAGGTCAGCCATTTTTGTTGCTTTCTAGAAATTTCCAGATACACATTCACACTTTTTGTCATTGAAAGAGTTCAAAGCATGATAGCTTTGTATTTCAGTCTTTTACACCTAGACTTTGCGAATTTTCTTCTTGCTAGATTGGCTTACACTAATCTTCTTCAATTTAGCCAAGTACTTGAAATAATACGGTCTAATATGTCCAACACAGTCACAATAATGACATACAAGGTCAAATATTTTCTGAGAAAATCTCTGAACTATTCATGAACATGTCCTTCTATCAGTCTGGATTGTTCTGTGGTGCGTTCTTGAAAATGTCCCTGCATGAATTTGAACCTTCTCCTTCCTTTTTTCAGCCGAGTTCCTTTGAATGTTCCTGCGAGGCTTCTGTTCTTAATATATAACATTTATTCTTCTTCTTCGCATATCATTTATATAACTTTTGCAATGAAGATGAATGTGTCCTAATTTCCCATAATAATGACATATAGGAACAAAACCTTTTTCATTATTTCCATGAGAGATGTGGTACGAGAAGTTATCATTTTCATGTTCTTTCTCTTTACCTTCTGTAGTTAGGGCAGAAATAACTTATGTTCCTAATGTTTGTGCAACAAATTGTTACTTACAATTATATTCCAGACTTAATTTATCTCCGAAATTCTTTCTCCCAGATAAAATTTTATCCAGTTGAGATGTTCCTGAATTTATCATCTTGATATTCTTCTTCAGATGCTGAAGTTCACTAATCTATTCCTGCACACTATTTTAGGATATCAAAAGCTCAGATTGAAGCTTTTTATTTCCAGCAATAAGAGAATCACATTCTTTAATCAGTTGATCATTTTGTTGAATCATATCTCTATTTATTTGAACCACCATGTTCCAACTCGAATGAAATTTATTATAGGACTCAACAATAGTTTCTTTAGAGAAATCTTCATTATCACTACATTCATCCATCTTTAACGGATCATCATCAGAAACATGATTAATGACAAAAAAAACTCTTTTCCATTACTCCCATCAAGTAGTCAGGATTTCACAACGGAAGCATCTTTTTTGTAGCATCCATACAGCCAAAATAAGCACAAAACACGGATTAACAAACCCAAGATCACACTTGTATAACTGGTGACCCACTCTGGTGCTAATTAAAAAATTACTTATTGTTTAGTCATTTTATGTATCGTTTTCTCATGTGTTAGTTTTGTATACTGGAAGACATATCTTTGTATACTTTTCTGACAATATGATGATATAGATTGATTTTATTACAGTCACTGTTTGCATTTACTTTATTATATAAATGTTTATTCATATTCAATATACTTACATTGTAGATGATATGGTGTGGGTGAACACATAGTAAGATCATATCATCAGATTCTTGTATTGTATTAAAAAACTCACGGCTTAGATGGTTCTGAATACACCATCGGTACACAGTAGAATAATCTGATAGTTAGTTTGTCTTGACTAATTGATTATTCTAATACACGTGTTAGTGTATTGATGAGGATCACGATAAGATGGTGTTCTCTACTCTGACACTATAAGTTAGAGAATAAAGATCCACAGAGTTCGGGTTCTTAACTTATATTTATTGACGAACATATATATGCTTTGTTTATTACTTTGATTTATCCATGGGTGAGATTCTGTTATAGAATCAATAAACTCGATATTTTGGGTAGTGGTATTTGCTTATATGATGTGTCGTGCGATATATATAAGCACCGTGTCCTGGTGCGTTAGGTTGATGATGTTCTCTTGAGGAAACACAAGTTTATTTGAAACCCTACAGGTGGAATTTATTCCGTACATGAATAAGGCTTGTGTGATACTACTCAAGGTTTTAGATATTAATTAATTATAGCTGTCAGAGGCTTACATAATTATTTAATGAACATTAAATCTTAAACACGGGGAATGGCTGAACTAAAGGAGAAATCATATTCGCAAATATATATGAAATTGGTAAGCCAGTATTACTTCTTTAGTGGAATAAAAGTAATATTTAATTTATTTAATAATATCCTAAGTTTATTGGATATTGGAAATTAAATAAACTAGCAGACCAATTTAATATTCTTCTAGATACCTGTTGTAGCCCAATTAGACTGAAGTGGACTGGATATGGAACTTGAGATGGAGGCCCAAACCCAATAAGGGCTAGGGCTGCAATTTTCGGCCACCTCCCTATTTAAGGGAGGGGGCGAAAATTAGTGTGTAATTTCCAGTTCTCCTTTTGCTCTATAGTTCTCCATAGATTCCACACCAATTTCAGTTGATTACAACCCACCCTGTATCTGAGACACAGTCTGGGAATACAACAGAAGATCTTGGAGTGGAATTGCAATCAAGGGGGCGCCGATCACAGTGCTATTCAACAGCAAGATCAGATCTTTAATCTTATCCTCAACCCATCTACCGAGTTGTAAGTTGTATTCGATTCTATGGTTCTGCTTTATTAGATTCAAATCTGTCTTGCATGTTAATTGAACTAGGCGAGATTAATACATACTTGATACATAAAATTATGATATGCATGAACATGGATTAATGAACAACCAATGAAGGCAATGATCCTGCAGTGGTTTAATTCGAAAAAAACCCCAACATATTTGGTCATGTTTGTGTGTGTGTTTTTGTTATTTTCGTTTATGTTTCTCATATTTGGTTATATTCTTGTTATTTTTGGTGTGGTGCGGGATAAGCGCACATTTTCAAGTTTTTAAGTTGAAAGTGGCGTTTTCGGACAATTGATGAAAGAACAGAGTTGAGGACCAGCCGATATTTGTAAGTAGTATTGTTGGGCAATATGCATTGCGCATTTAGTTGACACTGGGCATACTAGATATTC
This sequence comes from Perilla frutescens, assembly GCA_026008535.1. Classification (NCBI taxonomy): domain Eukaryota; kingdom Viridiplantae; phylum Streptophyta; class Magnoliopsida; order Lamiales; family Lamiaceae; genus Perilla; species Perilla frutescens. Next base: position 29,415,140 of record BRKX01000017.1, on the reverse strand, counting down.
AGTTGAGGAAGCAGCAAGCAGACACTGCAATCCAGCCGCCATTGGGCTGCTGTCACGACAAAACACTCACAGTCAGTGCTGAGCATTTCACTTTTGAAGCTTTCTAATCGGCGCTGGCATGTTGATTAATGAAGGACTCCAGTCGGCGCTGGCTTCTAACAGTCACTGGACGGAGAAACCTATGGTCCGATTTACGGGCACTATAAAAGAAAAGCTAGGGCTTTCTTCACATAACTTATGTATTGTTTTTGGAACAAAAAACAAGATTAACTCTCTTTCTTCTCTATAAAACATCATTTGTATTTGGGGAACTTATTCCTATAAACTCATCAAAATTGTCATCAAGTTTATTGTAAGGATTTACTTCTACTTTACTCTTATATTTAAATTGATAATTTCTTATGGTTTTTGTTGGATGAATATCATGATGATTGGCTAAGTTCTTATATTAGGGGTAGATATTCAAATCAATTTCAATCATTGCTTATTGATTGAATTGAATTTCATTACATTGAATATTTGGACAATATTTGATATTGCTAAGTAGTAGATGAGATCGATAAATGAGTCTATTACTCGACTAGGATTCTTTCAACATTAGATTGATCGAAAAAACATGTCTAATTGTTAATCTTGATCGCATAATTTAGTCTTTAAGGTTTAACTGATTGAAACGGAAGCTATTAACGTTATCCCTTTTGTCGAAGTTGATTATGCGATTGAATTAATGAAATTAACTTCATACAAAATATTTTTATTATTTGATATAAAAATATTATCAACCAATTACTTCATACAAATTTTTTTATTATTTGATATAAAAATATTATTCAATAACTTAATTATTAATGATGGTAGAGAAATACTAAAAAAAATTATTAAATAAGAGAAATTACACAACTTGTAAAGAAAATTACATAAATTTAAAGCAAAATAAACGTACATGGTCATTCAAGTGTCATAATTAGTATATTTCTCCCACATATGATCAATTAATGCATTTTGAAGTGCAATATGAGCATATTTATTCCTTATCTTTAGATGTCGAGTAATGAATTCTTGAAAGTTGACATTTTCATTGATCGCCATTTCAACATCCGGCGGTGATGTCTCAATTGCAACTTCAATTGGCTCACTAAGGTGACGTTCATCCTCAACTATCATGTTATGCAAAATTATACATGTAGTGAGTATGTCATATAACACTTCTTTTCTCTAATACCGTATTGGCCTTGCAACAATGGGAAACGGGACTTGAGAACTCTGAATGCACGTTCTATGTCTTTTTTCCATGCTTCTTGTTTAGTTGTAAAATATTTATTTTTTTCGGAGTACGTGGATCATGACTTGTTTGCACAATGGTAGGCCATTTCGGATATATACTATCAGCTAAATAACAATCCATATTATATTCTTTTCCTTGAATTGCATAATGAGCTGGAGGAGAAATACCTTGAGTGAGATTAGTATAAATATGAGATAACTCCAATACGTTGATATTGTTGTTGGTGCATGGCAAACTGAAATAAGCATGACATATCCAAAGATCATAATCTGCTACAACTTCAAGAATAATTGTAGGATTTCCACTACGACTTGCATATTGTGCGACCCAGGCGGTAAGATAATTTTTTCACTTCCAGTGCATACTATTTAAACTGCCCAACATTCCTGAAAACCCACATTTTTCACCAATGTAGAGTAGTCTAGCAATATCATTAGCAGTTGGTGTCCTTAAGTATTGATCCGTAAATATCTCTATTATTGCTCGATAAAATCTCTTCATGCTCTGAATTGCAGTGGACTCACATATTTTAACATACTCGTCTGTAGCATCTACTGCTATACCATATGCCAATATACGAAACACCATTGCTACTTTTTGTAGAGGTGATAATCCAAACCTGTCAGTCATATCCACTCGTTGTTGGAAGTAAGGATCATGATCTTTAACTGTCTCAACAATGTGAATGAACAATGAGCGAGACATTCGATATCTCTTGCAAAACATGCTCTCATTACACAATGGATTATCTGCAAAGTAATCATTATACAATCTTCAATCAGTAGCCTCTCGATCATGATTGATGAAAATATAACCCGGAACTGAACCACTATGTATTACTTGGTTATTCTGTTGATTAAGAAGATATAGGATCATCGCATTGTTATTAGGGATAGTATGACAAATCACTCTTTGTCTTTCACGAAAATTATTTACTACCATCAACATGTGTTCATCATCCACTGAAGATGAAGATGAAGATGATAAATTCATGTTCAGAGATAAAGAAATTTTGAGTGAGAAATATGTTATAACAATGGATGACTTGCTAAAACTGTGAAGTACTATTTATTAAGACTACTGGCATTGTGCCTTCACTTTCACATCATAATGGGTTGGATGGATTGTGAAGTGTGAGAATCTTATAAGAATGGTGACATTGTATAGTCACTTTCACATCATAATGGGTTGGATGGGTTCAGAAGTGTGAGAATCTTGTAAAAAAGGGTAGCATTGTGTAGTTACTTTCACATCATAATGGGTTGGATAGGTTGAGAAGTGTGAGAATCTTGTAAGAGCGGTGTCATTGTATAGTCACTTTTGCTTCATAATGACTTGGATGGGTTGACAAGTGTGAGAATCTTGTAAAAGATGGTAGCATTGTGTAGTCACTTTCGCATCATAAATGAGTTGGATGGGTTGAGAAGTGTGAGAATCTTGTAAGAGTGATGGCATTGTGTAGTCACTTTTGCTTCATAATGGGTTGGATGGGTTGAGAAGTGTGAGAATCATGTAAGAGTGGTGTCATTGTGTAGTCATTTTTGCTTCATAATGAGTTAGATGGGTTGGAGAGTGTGAGAATCTTGTAAAGGAGGATAGCATTGTGTAGTCACTTTTGCATCATAAATGAGTTGAATGTGTTGAGAAGTGTGAGAATTTTGTAAGCATTGCGAAGTCACTTTCACATCATAATGTGTTAGATGGGTTGATAAATGTGAGAATGAGTAGTATAAATAGAGATATGGTCTTGTAGTTGCAATCACAACCTTATATTTACTACTTTTAACTTTCTTCTAAATATGTCAAGCCGATCATCTAACTATAGCCATGAAGAAGATATCCTCTTATGTCGAGTTTATATGAAAATTTCTCAAGACCCATGTGTTGGGGTGTACCAGCCATCTACACGATTTTACACCCGTGTAAAAGAAGCTTTGTGAATTGTATAATTTTTTGTTTCAATATATTATTAGAACAATAAACTCCTTCATATGGTCAAATACTAAATGTTGGTTCTGTTAAACCAATTATGTTTCTAAAAAAAGTTTCAGAATGGAAAATAAACTTCTGATTTCACTATAATATTTGTAATAGAGCATAGGTAGATTTTGTTTCTGGATATTACAAAATGTCTCTATTCATCAAAGACTGATTATTTTGAACTATAACATATTGATTAAAAAACAAAATGAGATTCTCTATTTCAAAATAATTAATATAATTCTATAAGAAAATTCTAAATATAATTCTAGTATGGATTAAAAATGCAAATATTACAATAAAATTATAGAAATAAATAATATTAAATTCACGATTGGGTGTTTGAGACAAATTAAACTATTAATTTTCTAATTAATATTGTTAGCAATAACCACTCAAAATATTCGTACATTTTTTTTTGCCTAAGTAGAAAGCATACAAAAAAATGATACAATCTTAAAATAAATTTATTAATTAAAATAATATAAAAGAATGAGGAGAAGCCTAAACTTTTAAATAAATAGTCTTTCAATGTTAGCTATCCACCACCTTGATCATATGAAATATTAATGCACACAAAATCACACATTTCAAGTTATAGGAATAAACTTCTTTGAACAAAATATTTTTATTGAAATTAACATTAACATTATCATTATTGCATTCAAAAATCATAATGCTAATGCTAGCTATGTAATATAAAGTTGGTCATGATAAAAATTTACAAATAAATTTTAATTGAGTATAATTTGATACATCATCTATTCAATTTATAAACACACAATCCAATATTAACATTACTTCTAGATACTACACTATGGTGACGACAATGGCAACAAAGCAAATTATTTAGTGTTTATTTGTGATGTTTTCTTGTATGAATTTTATGTCTTTAATGCGTATGTTTTCGTTATTTTTGTGTTGTTTCGGTGTTTTTAGCTTCACATTTGATCTCTTGGTGTGATTTGCTAGATTTGTGTAGACTTCGAGCTTTTACTCCAAAATCAGTGATTTTATGGCATAAAATGTAGAAGAACTGGAAGCCAAACTGAAGTCAAACTGAAGATTGAACCGAAAACTCCAAACTGAAGCCTAACTAAAGACACCCAAAACTGAAGGCTCAAACTGAACACCAGTTAAGCTGAGACCAGTTGAACTGAACACCAGTTAAACTGAGCATAAGCTGAACTGAGCACAAGCTGAACTGAACCGAACACGCATTGTGCCCGAACTGAAGTATCAAACCGAAAGAAACATGGACCGAGGTCAGTCACTGCTAGGCAGACCTCTCGGCGAAGAGGGCCCAACGAGCGCTAAGCTCCCCAGCCGGCGCTGGGCTTCCGATTCTCAACCGACGCTGAGTGCTCAACCAGCGCTGGCCTTGTGTGTTCTCACATACTCAGTCGGCGCTGCTATCAACGATTGTTGAGTGGAGTTTTTATCTCATTCAAGGGCATTTTTAGAATCATTTGGCAAATCACTTTTGTATGTTGGCAGACTTCTTTAAAGTCGCTTGGGAGCCATCTAACCAGGAATCGATCCAACATTCAATTCACGCGGAGGGGGAGAGAATATCTCCCAAGAAGTTTTGGGGTAGAGGAAGCATCAGTGGGAGAGATGGGACGATCAGTTTGAGGGACGTGACACCCTCAGATCGATCAGTTTTGGAGAGGTTGGAGAAGTTTGGAGCAGAAGAAGAAGAAGATAAAGGTATCCACAGCTCAAGCCGGGGCCTAATCAACTAGGCTTGAAAAGAGATTTGCCGCTCAAGCCGGGGCCTAATCAGCTAGTCTTGAGAAGGAATCTGCAGTGCAGGCCGAGGCTTAACCAGCTAGGCTTGTAAGAAGATCAGGACCTTCCCTTGTTTCCCTTTTCAGTTTCAGTTTCGTTTGGGGATTTGTCCCAAAACATTGTCGAGATGAACAAGATTTGTGTAAGTTTGTATTTAATTTATCTTTCGATATATGAGATGAAGAACTTGTGTGATTCTTGTTAGTTGTCTTGCATGATGATGGCTAATTCATACATTAGGGGTAGATAATCTATTTGGTTTTGATCCTTGCTTGTGATGGTTGATTTCACGCTGATTGAATTAAACTTGTTTATGTTGAGTGTTTGGCCAATATTCGACATTGCTAGATAGTAGATGAGATCGATAGAAGATTTTACTACCCGATCAGGGTTCTTTCAACATTAGGTTGACTGGAAGCACATGCCTAATTATAAATCTTAATCGTATAATTTAGCCTTAGGGGTTTAATGGATTGAAACGAAAGCTATTGAAATTAATCCTCTTGGTGGAGTCTATTTTATATTTAAGATTAATGAAATTAACTTGAATCAAGCTTGGAGAGAAATCGATGAGAAAATCTATGCACTAATGTCCGTTTATTATCATTTTATTTGTCTTCATTGTTGTTTGTTATTGTCTTGTTCTTGCTTGGTTTGATTTAGTAGATTTTAGTTCAAACCCTTCAAATCATTGGTTTAGAATGTTTAGTATCATATTTAAATTCATGTGTATGATACAAGAGGGACAATCGCCCTGTTAAGCTTTCCTTGAGAGTACGACTTGAGTTGACTCACCGCCCTACAATCGACCCCGTCCTCTTGCGGGTCGGGTTGAAACTTTTTGCATGTGATCTCGACCTCGAAACACAAACCTGCCTTATTCTCCTTATCGACTTCTCCATAGATCGATCTTCTATTCTTTATGGGCTAAGAAACACTTTTTTTTATCTCTTTTTTAGAAATGATTGGAATTATTGCCTTCTTTCCTCCAAGTATGTTCAACTCATTATAAAAAAATGAATCCAAATATTAGATCATTTAGAATCAAAATAAATCCTTACCGTAGATATACATTGTCAGATGAGTCTATATCGAAGATTATGTGACGAACTTCACCGGTGGATGCCTCAAGATACACATAATATCAAAAAGGTGAAAATCCAACACTAATTTCAACACGTAGGAGAAATTTCTATTGTCGGATTCACCATAGAATGTCGCGTTAAAGATCGGCATCTCCCATGACTAGAGAAAAAGAACTATATATATACTTAGACCAATAGCCTATCTAATTCTCATCATATACTATATATATACTTAGACCAATTTATATACACATTATAAAATTGAAATGTGATTAATGCAATCAACCTAATTAATGCATGATATCTCTAAATGGAGAAAGTAATTTTACGCTTAATGTATTGATAACTTATATAGGGTAATAACCATAATTTGTTCGACTAATTGTATTAGTCAATTAAGGTAATAAAATCAACAAATTTATTTGAGTACTCACAAATCAGTCGAGCACACAAAATCTTACATAGACTCACTATACATGTTGCATGTAATATTCCATACAATATATATATATATATGTGTGTGTATAAAATACGTATTTATTTTATTCCATAATTAATGTGTATTTGTTATTATATTCAATGCAAATCCATGGTCATATATTTTCTTTTTGTATATAATTATAGTTCATTATATCAGACAATCACAATTATGATGGAAATGACATATATTAAGGACTCATTTACTAGGCAGTATGGTATAATATTGAATATGTTTGATATGAGATGCATTATACTGTATGAGATATCAATATCATGTTCGTTTTGGTATATTAAAATACATGTTTAAATAATATATAGTTTGCTTATATGTATTAGATTCTATATAAAATTTCAATTTCTAAAATATTCTTTAATTAGTTACCATAAATTGTGTAAATATTCTATAATAAGATTTTTAATTAATATCTGCAAGGCTATTTTAGTCTACAATTTTTAATAATTATGTATGGTATTATATATCACACCTCCAGGGTGTGATATGTTATACCATATAAATGGTTAACACATGTCAGACCCTTGCATAATCATGAGATTTATTATTGCTAGCAAACATGATATTAGAGTGTTATGGATATCTATTACAATCTATTACTACCTAGCAAATAAGCCCTAATAGACTTAATATCAATGACAAAACACATTCATAGGCCCCTGTACTTTTAGTTTTTGTTTAAATAGGTCCTTTTTTTTAATAAGTCCTTTTATTTCTATATTTTGCTTCAATATGTCCTTCTATTTCTATAAGTGATATCATTCAATCTTTATTTACCAGAACTAACAGAATTGTTAATTTTTCCATTATTTAACCTATAACCCATTTACTAAAAGTATAAAATTTAACCACAATATTAATAAAATTAAAGAGAAAATAAGAAAATCCCCTAAAAGAGAAATCGAAGGGAAAAAATTGTACTCTGTCATATTGTTTTTCAATTCTCAATATTAATAAAATTAAAGAACCTAGAAAGAACCCTAGAAGAGAAATCAAAGGGAAAAAATTTGTAATTGTCATCCTGTTTTTCCGAAAAAAAAAAAGGTAATAGTATTTTTTTTTAATAGTAAAAAACTTGCAAATTCGTGGGAATGCCAAATCCCCATCATGGACGTCGGGAAAGAGTTTGTCTCTTCGTCACCATTGGCGTCGATCAAAATATCAAACATTTTAATTTAGTTATATTTTTCAAATTGAAAAAATAAAAAATAAAAAGAATAAATAACCTCGATCACTACCTAATTAAATATTTGATTATTACTAATATCATAGAAAATAATGTTAAACCCATGAATTTGAAGAACATGATGGTCGATTACAATTTTTCCCATTTGGTTTCTAATGTAGGTTTTTTATTTTCTTTAATTTTATTATTAAATTTTAATTTGTTATTTTTAATATTTGGAATGCAGGTTAAATAATGAAAAAGTTAATAATTATGTTAATTCCATTAAAGAAGGATATAATGATATCAATTATAGAAAATAGAAGGGCTTATTAAAATAAAATATAGATGTAGGACCTATTAAAATAAAAAAAATTGTATAGGGACCTTTCAAAATAAAACTTAAAAGTATAAGGACCTATGAAGGTGCTTTTCCTATTATATATAGTTGTATAATTTATATCTATATGCATATAAAATACATATTTAATTTATTCAAATATTATATTATAGATTGCGAGTTGTGGAAATATCATTTAAGCGGGAAAATAGGAATTTTTATTTCCGGATGCAGAGTCGTTATTATATATTATATAGATGTTATAAATTTTAATTAATGTTGTTCTTTAATTTAATTGTAATTTTCAGAATTATGTTGTTCTCCAATTTTGAATTATTAAACAGTAAAAAATTCATTATATAAAAAGAATATTCTCACTATATTATTTTTTATACCACTTTTTATATTTTTAAAATAACACTATATATATATATATATATATCAAATGTACAAATAGAACCTCTTAATTTTATTATATCTACCACGAAACATATATGTTTGTTATTGTTATTTTGTAATTTGTCATATATATATATATATATATATTATTTTTAATACTCCAAATATGTGTTTTTTTATTTTTAATATTGGTTATATAATTTCGTGGTATATCACGTATTCTTATTTTCATATTCTAAATTTTTTTCTTTATTTTAATGTCATTGTTATGATTTTAATTTATATGTTAATGTTATAAATTTAATTTTATGTTGTTCCTTAATTTTAATTATTCTCATATAAAAAAAGTAAATATATATAAGTAAAATATATATAAATACTAAAAAGAATTATTAATGCAAAATAATATTTAAATGACAAATTTACAATTTCAAACGAACAAAATGGACTAATCTACAATTTCAAAACAACAAAATGCAGAATTAAGTTTGGTTTAAGTTTCCCACAGTAAAACACAAATATGAGTCCCTAGGAGAGAGAAATCTCATTTTGTACTAAAATGGGTATGTGTTTGGGAATGGATTGGAGCAAAATTGGTGCTGCAAAATGAGATTTGCAGTACGCGGTTGAAGATGCTCTTATTAATGAAACTTTAGGGTCAACAATTTTCCGATCAAACGAGATCAACTTTGTTTGAATATGAAATATGGAAGATTATACTTTTAAAATAATAAATAAAATACAAGATTGTAATAAAATAATAAATAATACGGAATTACGGACTCAACATATAAAATTTTATTTCTTGTTATCATTTTATTATTACATAACTATGTGTATGTTACCCCAAATTCAATCGGTACAAGGTGGAGCCAATGAAAGACCCTTTTAGAAATTCCAAATTCGACCAATGCATAAACGTGTAAAATTATATCTATAGAATATTAGACAAGTTGGAATATTCAGGTAAAAAGAAAAAGGTGAAGACCATTTAAAAAAGAAATGAAACCTTCAATTTTGGTTAAAGAAAAGCACAACAAGAATTTGAAATTGGTAGGCATTGCTATTTTAGTTAATGTGATGGGAGTTGTTCTATCAACAAAAGAAAATACTGTTATTAAGAAAAATCTCAGAAATGTATTTATATCAAATTCAACTTCCACCTTTTTTTACCTCCCAAATAAATTTCCCTTGTTATTTCAAAAGAAAGGGAAACATCCCCACAACAAGAAAAGAGAGAAACTCCCAGTTAATTTGTTATCAATATTATTGCTATTGCACATACATATATGTGCAAATAGGAAGTTTTCTCCTATATATTCACAATAGACATTAATTTTTGTCAATTGACATGGAATTTGAACACATTCAAATATGGTACATGAATTTATAACAATTAAGATTCTCGGTTCATATTTTTTCGGAGACACCCAAGCGGTACAGATGTCTCGAATTCGTTACCCATTATTGCTCCCTCTTTCCCGATTATAAAAAATCCTTCCCATTTCCTCACTAAAAAAAAATCCCATGGTTTACAACTGGTATTCCAAATAGGTTTCATTGATCCGTATTGGAATCTTTGGAATATTGATTGCTTATTAGATGAGGTTTTCTGTTCCATTATTTCAAAAATTTCAAACACGAAATATGGTACGGTTTAAAACGTTAGTTGTGAACTAGATGATCTTAACTCGAACTCAAGATTCATCGTACTATCTCAAATTTGGATTTATGTGTCACACCCATGAATAAATATCACATATTCACATGATAGGTGGTAAGAGTATAACCCTATATATGCCACGTTAGGGTAGAAGTACTCAATCACTAGTGATTTTATCAGTTACAGGAGACGTGTGCATTTTAAATTTGGAGTGTGCATAATAGGTACACAATAATTGTTAAACTTGGTGCACTCAAGTAATAATGAATGAATCCCCTAAAAAAAAGTACTAATGAATGAAACATGTGTAATAGGTCTAGTACATATATCTATACTATATATATTAAAGTGGAGTAGTAACAGTTTAAAAAAAAATCCCTCCAAAAAAAATAGTAGCATTATAGTTAAAACAAGTAAAAAATTTGGCTGCCATAGAAGAAAATAAAAAGAAAAAAATGTCAACTATTGCGGGTCGTTTTACAATTCTTAAATAATAAATATCATTACGCATTTCAATTTCAATATAACCACTACACAATTAAATTCACTTATACATTTTACAACTCCTAAACACAAATTTCTTATATAGCATGTGCTTTTTTCAAACAAACAAAAAGGAATGTGTAAAATATATTTATATACAATCACTATATTCTATAAAATAAATCTTAACAAAATATAGGCGAATAACATAAATTATTTATTTAATCAAAGTAGAATATTGCATTACTAATTTCGAATTTGTTTATGAATACAATATGTTAATATAAACATTTACAATGCGTGCGAGTGCACTTATGATATGTTATTAATTACTCCTGTAAATCACGAGAAAAATATTGACTAAATAGCATCATCTCATATTTAGTCGCGCAAAGCGTGTCGGTAAATCTAGTTACATATAAAGTTCAAATTAAAAGGAGAAAAACAAAGAAATATATATATATATATATATATATATATATATATATTCGTCTTTCTTTTTGTTTGTTCCTATCATATGTAGAGCTTATTTGTTCATCTTATATTTTTTCATCTTAATTACATCTATACATAAACCTTTTTTTTCTTCTTTGGAACACATCTATATGTATATATAAACTTCTTCAATATCTTTCTTGTCTTGGGCCTCATCTTTGTATCTTCTGTTAATCCGAGGTGATAGATGTTTCATAATTTTATTTTATTTTTGTAAAAAAATACATAAATGTATCCAATATATATATCTTGTCTCATGCAGCATCTCCATGTCAAACTAGATCTAATCATATGTTATGTATTTCTAATTTCTACCATTGATCAAAAGCGAAATGATTTACCATCAGTTTTCGTATTGCGACAAAATTGTGGATGAAAAAAGTTGTTGCTCTTTAATTTGCGTATGAAACTGGATTTCTCATGCGACACGCATCTAAGAAACTTTTACATGATGCACAACTTATTCATCTTCTTTTGTCTGATTTTTTTCATATCAAAACACTACCAAAACATGTACATAATTATAAATATATCATTAGATATATGAGTTTGGATTCAAGCCTTATTTCGTCTATTGGACTTTGACCCGTTATACAATCTTACACGAGTTTTTGCGTAATGATAATAGAATGAATAGATAGAAGATCCAGCTAGCTAGCTTTATTAAAATGATAATTTCGATCGTAAAAATGATATTTCTCTTTAAAAATGTTGCTTCACAAGTCTACTAGTATTTGAAGATTAACAGCACGAATCTTTGAAGGGAATAGAGACGTTGGACCTTTTCCCATTGAGCGTTTCTGGCAGGCTTTTTGCCTTTCTTTTGGGTAGTTTGAAATTTGGCATGTGTCGAATTGTGTCAAGTTTTTAGTTTATTCCTGATTTTTCAAACCTAATGTTATGTGTCGATCTGTGTCAAGTTTTTAGTTGATAATCAGTTATTTAATTTACAGTATCGGCACATCGCATCACTAAACTCTGTGATTTTCCAAACCTAATGCTATATGTCAAGTTTTTAGTTCATAATCGGTTATTTACAATATTGGCACATCGCATCGCTAAACTCGTGATTTTCCAAACTCTTAGGGGATGACTGCTATATGAGAATGAAATCAACTTAATAATGAAATGGATTGTCTATTGTTATTCATTTGCCTTCTATCACAAGCAATAAGATAATAATGAAACTTACATTTATGAATTGATTTTATTATAACAATATATAATTAGTAAATAAAATACACGAATTGAATTTATTTATTTATTGATAAATAACTACTCTTCCTTTAAAAGATACTGTTATATTTTAAAAACATATTATTAAATATTTTGCGATTTTTACTTTATTAACATTTGTGAAAAAATTGATTATCCTTCTAGTAAGTATTTCACTAATGATAGGGAATTTATATATTTTATGTAATGTTTTTACTGTAATATCATTAATAATTTTGTTAAATATTACATAACTTTATGAATCTTTAATAAATTATTAATGAGTTTTTAACAAAATTCTCAACTTGAAATATTTTATATTATTTATCATCAAATAATTTTAAAGTTTTTCAAAACAAAATCGTATTGATTTTTTAAAATGATTCACGAATTTGAGTTTTTATATAATTTTCTTTATTTTTTAACAATTTAATTTAAATTTTCAAGAAAAATATTAAAATAATAATAATTATATTTTTAATAAAATTATTAGAATGAAATTAGATTTCATTTGTCAATACAAAAAATAAAGTATATTGTTGTAAAACAAAAAAAAAAATATTTTGATAATCTGGAACGCATAATTAATACCATGGGGGAGGGCAGTAATGGCTAATCTCATGCTCATGGTAATGGGAATTCCTTCAAAAATAACCATTCCCAACTAAAAAATCATACCAACCATATGATTGGGAGTAGACGTGGGAATCCATTTCCAAATTATTCCATTCCATGATACCAACCATGATCATTGTGCTTCTCGACACTTTTTGTTATTGTTCTGTTTAATATGATCACACTTTTGATTTAAGGGTTGATTTTCAGTGCACAACATCGCACCACCCCACCCAGTCAGACGGATGCATGGGCGACACGCGTCTGTCAGATTTTTTTTATTTTTTATTTTTCTGGCGCCCATTTTTTTAATTTGGTTTTTGAATATTTGGTTATTCATTTTTGTTTTGTTCTCAAAAATTTTATACCCTAAAATAAAATTGGTAAACCTTAAAATTAAAGTGACTTGATCTAATTTAATTTAAAATAAATATGATGTTATACCCTAAAATGGAATTAATAAACCTTAAAAAACACAAAATTAACCCCCAAAAAACCCTAAAAAAACACAAAATAAACTCCTAACGCCCCCCCCCCCCCCTCCCCCAAAAAAAACCCTAAAAACACAAAATAAACCCCCCTAAAAAAACCATGAAGACCATCAAACTTTTATAGTTACAAATGATACTTTTTGCTGGCAGATTTGACTAAAATTTGACGCATCTGAATAGTGCATGTAGTGCACTGAAAAATTTGCCTTGATTTAATAGAGAAAAGGTGATTTCTATCTAAATAAAACATCTTCACACCAAAATGGTAATCAACTAATCATCCACAAATCACACAAGAAAGTGATCAAAATTTGGGGGTCAATCCTTGGATTCTTTTTTTTCTTCTTCTATGCATGTATAATGTTCAATAAATAATTTATTTAGTTATGGAAGAGTCCTTCAGCCTTCACTTTAGGCTAATAACATTCAACAGATGAATTTTCGTTCCAAGAATACAAATGCATCAATCCAGTAATCAAGCCTCACTATAGATGGAAAAGCTATAATCTTACAGAAATATGATGAACATGAAAGCTGGAAATAGACTGCAAAAACCTGAATCAACAAGATAATTGATATTTAACTTCAGTAAAATGATTTTTCCCTTTTGACAGTCGAAAACTCAACTCGGTAGACATTCACTCTTCCTAGGTAAGTTGCTCTCTCAACCTCAAACCATTTTCAAAGTACGAAAAATATGTAGATATAGCAATAGATGAAGATCAATGCCTATTTTCTTTTTACAGATAATCAATAAATGACTAATCAAACAGCACCTAAAAAAAGGAACTTTAGCGACATATCCCAGCATACTCAAAGCAACTGACGGATCTGTTGTGTTTCCTTTTGTAGTGATTTAATTTCTTTCATAATCTCAGCCTGATTTTCAAACAGCAATCCCATGGCATTGGACATCTCCATCTGCACATTAGTAGCAAATATTAGGGAATCAGTGTAAAGGACCAAACAGGCAAGATATCGGATTCATACCTCCTGCAAATGGAATTGCCTCAATATTTCTAGGTGAAGATTACGCATGTCATCATGGATAGATTTCTGAAATGAAGTAAGAGTTTCTTCGAGGGAACGTTGAAAAAGCTGGAGGGTAAAAAAATTTCTCTGCTGTGAGTCAGACTGTAAGGGAGCTTTTGGCAAATGTGTCATTCCACCCTATCACAAAATTATAGAAGGTTGGATTAAGCATTGTATTGGAAATAAGACTCAGGCATTTGTAATGGTTCAGCATGTATTCATGGAACTGCATTCGAGGAACAGTAAACGATAAACTTTGTTCATAAATTGAGTATTAACATCAAATTTCATCTTAAAGCGCTCGTATAAATGTAAATATATACGCCATATGAAATAATGCATACAAGACAATTGACTGAGCAAAATTCAAAAACAGAGAACGCAACAATTGATTGTTCCTTACATTTATAGCTGTAAGGGCACTGGATCCAGAGGCAGATGGCATTTCAGACCTTGACAACAAGCTGTTGAGAATCTCTTCCTTAGTTTCTGCTCCTGTTTTCTTAGATTTTGGGGAACCCACTGGAAAAGATGAAGTATCATTTAAGGACGGTGTGGCACCTATTCTCTCTGCATAACTGGAGAATCTTCTAGGAAGAGACAGAGCTGGACCGAGATTCTCAAGATTAGCCTGTGCTGTAATACTTTTTGTACCTAAAGGAGAGGAAACAGCTTCCAGAGATCCTTCTTGATTGAGGGTTTCTCTGACTCTTAAACTGGTCAGGCTCAAGCTTGATGTCAAACTGCTTGTACTTTGATTTGCGGGGACATTATCTTGTAACCCAGACGACATTAATCCCGATGACGAACTAGTTGACGCTAATGATGAAAAACGAGAAGGCAGGTTGATAGAGTGGCGATGGTGAGTGAATTTATCTGATAATCTCTCGCCACCCCAAGCTTCGGGTGGAGTAATGGAGGAAGAATCATCTGCGCGTGCAGATGCAGGTGTAGGTGTCAACTGTGTGTAGGTAGAAGTCGTATCATCCTGTAAGGGCTCCAACTGTATCAAAATATGATTTGCAAGATGACAAGTTTCAAATAGTCATCATCAAGTGTAATGGCCACATAGAGTAGTTAATTATACAAGGAAACAAACGGTCTAAAGAAAAGAAACCAGACCAATGTTTAATAGAAATCAGTTGTACAAACCAAACAAGTAATGCAATTATATAACCAGCAGAGGATACGTGCGTTGCACGTGTTTTGTATATTTATTTTAATTTATATATATATATATATATATATATATAGAGAGAGAGAGAGAGATGCATATTTCTCAAGCACGCTTTTTTTAGAACAACTTTCAACCTTCTTTGGTTGTTGACTTTTATAGGTTTTAACAGACACTTCAAATCTTCTATTCAACAATTTTTATTTTGACTTTACTGTCTAGTAAAAATACAAAATTTTAATTAATATAAATTCACAAAATCTTGCATCATCCATTTCAGAAAGATTCAGTATAAAATTAATTAAACTTACTAAAATAATATAGATAGTTAATGAGTTCAAAATATTATTAATTATGTGACTTTTTACTATCATGACTAAACCCTTATCACACATCAATCGATATGGTTTATCTCATAAGTATATTTTTAACGACACTATGTTATCAATTGATTTACGTATGATATCGTGATACATTGAATTGATTGAACTATTTTAATTATTACACATGTCACAAAATATTAACTAATTATTTTATTTTTTGTGTATTTTATCCGAAAAAACATTTAATGCTATATTTTTTTATTGTAATATAAATGACTACCTTGAACAAATAAAACTAAAAATAATTTAATTAAATTATAATGGTGTTGAAGGTATAAATATCATGTGTTTAAAAAAAATTATTATTATAGCAACATGTATTGCTCAATGAGAAAGAAATGATAAAATCTCAAAGTTTGGTTAATAATTTGTTATGGTAAATTGTATTCAAGGTTTCATGTTCAATATATTTTTCAAAATTTTATACATTGTTTACAATTTTTATAAGAAAAATATAATTTAGTTGACAGTTGTAATTATTGATTCAATGGCTAACTAATTTAATTAGTAGTGCAATCTAAGGGAAAAATATTCAATTCCTCAATTTCAGTTATTTCCTCAACTAATAAAGAATGGTCATTCTCATTCCTATGATTGATTTGTTTTAAAATTGGTAATCACCATTATCGTGGAAATTTATATTCCAAAAAATGTGGAATATACATTCCTTCCACCCGAGGAGTTTAACCATTCTCATTCAATCAAAACACCTAATATATATCATTCTATAAAAAAAATCCTAATGTATAACACTTCTACATATAATTACGTATTATATTATTGTTTTATATTATATTTAGCTAAATAGTTTGAAAATTGTGTTGAAGAATTAGTAGTTCAATCTAAGGGAAAATATTTAATTCTTCTATTTCGACTCTTTTATAAGTAATTGGACTGTGTTAATTCTTAGTCATATGATTATGGGTAGTTAACATAATCCATATTCTAAAAAATTGTGCAATATCCAATCCCCCAATGAATTTAATCCAGCAAAGAAATTTCAGTTAGACACTTTATTTATCATCCACCTAATATCTAATAAAATATAATTAAGTGAACTCCATACAAAGTATTTGTTTGTGATTAAGCCTTCGGGTTTAGTTTGGCAAACTACTAGGTGGGCCAATACCCCAAATCATTGGGCCCAGCCTTTAGAAATTGGTTCACTAGATTTGCATGGAGACTAAAGATCTTAAGCAGTAATCCATTTCACCACACAATAACAGCTTTAAGTAATTGTCCACCCAAGTTCCCATTGAAATAGAATCCATACAAGGAAAAGCACTTGCCGTTTGTTGGTCCTAAAGTATATAAGGGTCCAAAGTGAACAAGATTTTCCTGGAATATTTGGAAATACTTGCAGAAAACAATGCAACCAAGTTTAAACTGCTTGAGATCAGGAATATTTCCAAACCAAACCAAATTCCAAATGAGGAGATATCATAAATGATACCAGAAAAGATTCCATCATTCCAAAGATAACTTCAAGTTTCAATCCAAAAGTAAGAAAATGGCAACTAGTGGGGGGGGGGGGGGGGGGGGAATTGATTTCCAGGGCATGATGAATAAAAATATGCAAAAAAGTCAATCCAGATTCTAAGGGAAATTGTTCTCTGAGGGGGGAGGGGCCTTGCAAAGAACAACATACACATGACATTTAATTTTATTCAGTTTTCAAAATTTACTTGCCATTCTGGTGAGTGGAAAACACCAATAAAACAAATTTATCACTATCAGGCAGGATAAGAAACTTTGAACCCTATGATCATTACCGATTAGATAATTACTAATTTTCTACAAGATTCGGCAGTATAAAGAAGACAAAATTGAAAAGAAACCTTGGAGACTAGCAAGAAGTACCTGCTTGGATAAGGAGTTAGACTTCCAGTCAAAAATTGGATGATTATCATTAGTGCCTTCCTCTGAAAGACCGAATCTCCTAGAAGGAAACAGAAAAGAAGATTTTCTATCCAGATCTTTCTTTGAACCATTGTGATCACCCCACAACTTGTCAAGAGAGGGTGTAATTGGTTGAATTTCCACAAGGGGAGAGAA
Organism: Perilla frutescens; assembly: GCA_026008535.1. NCBI lineage: Eukaryota > Viridiplantae > Streptophyta > Magnoliopsida > Lamiales > Lamiaceae > Perilla > Perilla frutescens. Next base: position 29,396,996 of record BRKX01000017.1, on the reverse strand, counting down.
CACCTCCATATCATCCTTGAAGTTATAGCTTCGAGGTGCATGCAATCTTGTCAGAGCTCCACCAGTCAATAAGCTGCTTCGAAGAGGTGTTTCCTCTGAAGCAGATAAGTTGAAAGCACTTGATGCAGGCCCTGCGGGAAAAGAAAATAAATCTCCAGACCCAGATCGGACAGCATTTCTAGATCCAGACACCATTGAGGGCATTGAAAGGCTCGAAGATGTCCGAGAGGGAAGTGGATCAGGCATAAGAACAGAATCCCCTACATCACCAGCCAAAAGAACAGTATCGTCTGAGCAGTTATTCTCATTAACTGTTACTGGTTTTGACCTTTGCCAGCAGAGGTTTGTGACAGCCTGATAAAGATGAAATCAAGCTTCATGACTACAATGAAGTTGCCTGGTAATATTTTGATACAAAAAATCAGAAAAAAATGGACTAAAACATAGCAAAGACCGTTCTTCTGCATAACATTGTACTCAGCTCGGGAAACGGGAAAGTGATCGTCTGATCAGTACCAGCTATTAACTTAGTAAAGAAGAAAGATTCAAAACTAGGCTTTTCTTGACACGGATTAAACATTCCAACAGAATAACAAAAGATCATGATACAACACTTGTATTGCAAGTAGTGTTTGCAGTAAGTAGCACCGTAGCCATCACTAATAAAATCAAATCACCAAAAAAGGAAGTTAAAATGATTCTTGGAATGTAAAAGATAACCTCAGAATTCCCATATGCACGAAGAACTGTGATTGGTTGTGGTTTCCCACGAACGTCATAGAACACAACCTGACCAGTGCTTGTACCAGCTGCCAAGGTTAATCCGTCATCAGTGAATGCAAGTGAAGAAAAAGGAGCCTCATAAGGAATACAAGAAGATGGCTTCTTTGACCCTGAGTCAAATGTGTATAACTTCATATCCAGGCCAACACTAGCAATAATCTGTTAAATACACAAGAAGCAAAAAAACATTACTACATGGAATGTAAATTACACTACAGTTTCATTTCAGTGACACCTGCCCTAAGAGGACATAAAAATATGAATTAAAAGCAGTTAAACAAGAGACCTTGTCATTGGATGGTGAAAAACTAACAGCAGAGGTAGGTGCTGAATGTTGCTTCAGCCAAGAAGCCTGAAAATGCAAAAGGGTTGTCTGTAATATAGTAAAAGTAACTACCCACATCCCGTAATGGAATGCAGTAAAGGCAATTGAAAAACTTATCAAACAAATTCAGTATAGGAAGCAGTTAGAAGGAATAAATGAATGCAGGAATTATGCCCAATCTAAACTACTCATAATGCTTAATTGGCAACAAGTTGCAGCAAAAAAAGAGAAATAGAACCTCATATCAGTATAGCACAGTAATAAAGGATGATTGCATAGTCTTGGCATCATAAATAAAGATCTCATTATGATTACAAAACCAAAGACGCTTTCTAGCAAAAGTGGCATGCCTAGGACCCCAAAAATAAATCTCTGGAAAGCCGTATTCCATTTGAAAACTTAGGAGGAGCATAAATAAATTCAAGATTATATTTTATAGGAAGAAAGGCAGCATATGTATATGGCAAACAACCATTTCAAGGTTCTGCATCTCCTCAAAAAGTGGAAAGAGAAGAATAGTCTGCATGATAAATTAAATGGCTCTGATACTTTAAAGAGTTTACTTCAATGGGATTGTGCATATAAAGAAGGATCACAAGCACTGCCAGTAGGATGCAGTGTAAGGATTAATATTCAACTGAAGGATCAAAGAGCTAGAGCATGAAATGAATTACAATCAGAACTAGTGAATTCCAACAGAGTGAAGAAGTTGGAGTCACAGGGAGTTTCCAGTTCATGAGTCAAACACAAACAAGAGACATAAACCAAATAGGCTGCCCAGACAAAGTATAGTGTGCTTCTAGAGTGAAGTATGAATCACCACTCCGATAAAAATGCAATAAAACCTAAGGCTGATGACTCTCATCTTACAGTACTGTTATTCTTTTAAAGCCTCACTCTGTTTATGCAATAACTGCATCTTTATATACTACACACACACACATCATATAAGGGGAATCATTTCATTAATACGCATTATTTCAAAAAATATGATGGTCGGATGTTCTAGGCAGTTGATTAATAGTTGATGATGAAAAGAAATCCATAAAACTTCAGAATTTTCTTTTAGCTAAATATGAATTGAAAGTTCTGAAAATCCAAAAAAAGATTCACAAAATGTCATATTAAGTTATCAACAAATAAAAAGGCCAAAAAGATTCTGCATCAACAATTTAAGCGGGAGAGTGGGAGAGGGAAAAGAATAAAGTTCAACATTTTCCTGCCAAAAGTGCAATTAAAATGTGAAATAAAAATCCAAATTCATACAGGATGAAAATTATTTGAAGAAATCAAGCATCCTCATAAATACACAACCCATTGTTGGAAATCTAACCTTTGGGCTGCGACCAGTTGTATCCCACATATGAACGGACCCATCATCACCAGCTGTAACCAACAGGTGCCTGCTCATCCGAGAATAATCAAGTGCACACAGAACCTGGTCTTGTAATTTTTTAGAACAAAAACAGTTGTTAACATAGAGAAAATAAATTTAAGAAGATTTGTGGTAACATGAGCACTTAGAACAATATAGGAAACCTGTCCATTAGGGTCCCTGAGTTCAGCAGCTTTTGTGCCAGAAGCAAGGTTGTGAAGTATAATATCTCCTTTACGACTTGCAGAAGCTATATGCTCATCTTTGCAGTTGTACATTGCACCCGTTATTGTATCGGTATGGCCTTTCAACCATTTGACACATCGTTTGTTCTGCAGATCCCATATCCGCACAACTTGACCAGTTCCACCAGAGCAAAGATATCGAGATCCTTTATTGCTGAAGCTGATAGTTGATATAGACTCTGAAGACTTATACATATAAGAACAATTATGAGACTAAAAACATCAGATTTAAGTTTCAGGTCTAACGCACAAGGTTGAACATATAACACAAAAATTTATTAAGTAGAAAAACCAAAATTACAGCTCTAATCAGTCCTGGGTTTCTCTAATTTTGGCCAGGAGATGGACATTTAAATGTCTGTTTATTTTCATAACATTATTCACTCTCAACTAGCGACTCTACTGCCTTTGTGACTTAGGTGGCAGCATCAGCATTAACACATTTTTATTTTATGAAAGCATCCCCTGAATAATGATCACTGATTGGGTTCTTAACTAGTCACCGGTAACATCAAATAACGCAATCTACAAAATTGTGCCACTCCAAAATATTAGCTGGAACTTCTGTTACCATCTTCCTCACTTCAAAGAGTATAACTAATGTAAGCATAACTAAGAAACAAAACCAGCAAAAAGGGCATCCTTGCATTCACAACGCACTGCTTTGCAATTTAATCAAACAAAAACTCTAGAAAACGTAAACAGCACTATAAATTTAGATAATGTACCTCGACAGTGTCGCCTCTGGCATTCTTGGCCGGCACCATCCACAAGCTTTGCCCGTTCTTCCTCCATAATGATATCTTACCATCTTCACCAGCGCTCGCCAAAACCAAATCTAACAAATCGAATAAATAAGAACATAATCCCCCAGTCCAAGAATAGTAAATTGCAGGTATCACCCAGTCAACAAGCAAACGTAAAATAGGGAAAAAAAAAGTCCACTAAACTAAACTGGTAAAACAGAATAGATCTAGAGAAAGATGAAGTGAGAATGCACTAACTGTTGTGATTCCATCTGACGGAATTCACACGTAAGCCAGGAGATGGAGAGTGGGTGAGAACACAGGGGTTTTGAGGCTCCACCGAGATGTCGAAGAGCTTGACGGTGTCGCCGCCGCTTGCCGCCAGCAGCAGCTTCGCCGATTCCGGCAAATTCATGATTTAATGACACAGTGTGTGTAGGAAATTGGGGGTTTTCGGGTATACAGAGAGAGTGAGAGGTGAGATGAAATGATGGTTTCTTGTGCTGCTTTTGTGGAAGTGGGGAATGGAAGAAATTTGAAAATTAGATTTGGGCTTTAAACGAGGGCGCCTTTAAATTTAAGTAAATTCTCGCTAATGCACACTTCCAACTTTCATTTTTCATGTTTTTTTTTAAGGTAAGAAATAGAATTATATTAAAATCGATAATCATAGTTTACAATATCGGATAGTCAAAATGGAATTACCAAGAAGTATAAATATTTAGCAATAAAGGGGTGTGTGCATATTTAAAATTTTAAATGTGTGAAAACATTTACTATTTAAAAACAAATTATCAATATAATCATGATGTTAGTTGCAACATTTACTATTTAATCTCAATATCACGTGATGTATATCGAATTTACCTTACTTAATGATGATTCACTAATTTAATTATATTTCACATTTATTTAGTTAAAAAACTCACATTATATTTCACATACAAGTGTTAAAACGGGCTAATGGTATGTGGTAGAACAGAACGGATCAACGGTACGTGGTAGGAAAGCCCGTCAAGAGGCGAACCTCTAAATCCCATCACAACTCGAGCTCATTGTAGTTTAACACAACTCTTGTCTTACTCTTTATAGTTCCCAAAATTAAATAAATTAAAAATATTGCTTAATGTTAGTTTTTTAACTCTCATAATCCTCATTTATTTTTAACTTTAGATCCCATCTATCTGCACCAGATGATTTGCAGGTCGTTTCCGGTGGGGAAGCTTGTCTTAAATTGAAAATCTAGTGAAGGTTTTTCTTTCGATGTTTGAATGTTTAAGTACTTTTCAAGAGTGCTCGTTCAAAAACCTTTTTAAAAAAATCTTAATCCTTCAAATGACTATGATGGTCTTCTTTTATAGTGTGAGATTCAAATATGTCAGCTGGAGAGACAATTTTATTACTTTCTAGTCATCTATTGTAGTTGTTTGTACGTAATTTGATCTTCATTAAATTTTGCTATGTCTTCTGATTCTAATTGATCTGACCTTTTTTGTCTTCTAGTTGTAGATCAGTATCTCAATTCTAGATTTGTCTCATTTTGGTTTAGATATGTTCGTAGCCCTGTTAGCATACGAGCTACATAGACTTTTGATTGGTTTGTTGGCTTCTTATCGTAACGTTCTTCGTCAGTCGTTGCAAGTTCTAGTTGAGTAGATCAGCTCTAGATTGTTATATTTAACTTGCATTTTGATTGACTAAATGATTTGCGATTCCTCCTTAACAGTGGTCGGGTCATCTTCTTTGTCTTCCTGGATCTTGTAGCTGAGTCGTCTTCGTGTTTGTAACCGGGTAAACTAGATGAACCATCTAGCTTATTCTAACTTAGTTGTACTATAGGACCATTACAACTACTTGATTACAACTTGTGTTTCACTTTATGTAATTCAAAACTAAACATATTTTCCTCACAATTATTGTTTATTTCACATATGCAATGGTTTCATTGAGTTAACAACATTCATTCAAATCTATTACATTTTTCAATTTGATGATGTATTCGAGTGATATGCGTGGATATGTGTGATGGTCTATTAAATAGTTTTTATTACTTAGCTCATGTTGTATTAATATGAAACCTTTTATATTGAATAGAAAGTGGCTCTCCTTATTTATTATTATTACTATTTATTATTGAAGAAAATTCAGGCCATTACACACAAGGTTAATGGACAAAGTTGAGCCTGTAATTGTTGAGTTCAACTTGTTTACACCCCTAAACTAAATTGGTGTTGGACTTCATCATAAACTTCAATAACACCAAACAATTTGTAAACAAAATTGTTTTACAAAGTCTTGATCATTGTTGTTTGAAAATCTGTATATGGCTATTTTACTTTTTACAATAATGAATAGCATGGGAAAATATGTATTTACAGGGAATGAGTTTAATATGTTTGATGTGATTCACTTGGTGTCCTTGTCTGTTTTTAAATTAGACAGTGATGACATTAGTTATTGAATGAAAAAACATTATTTTTGCATGTATATCCATGAACTTCAATATAAAATTTAGGGGCATACTCCTGTTAGATCGTCTAACAGATCCCCTTGTGTTATACGGATATTATTTGACCCAATAAAGTGGTACCCCTCCTTTTTTCTTTTTTTTTTTTTGATTTTTTTAATGGTCCCCCTTTCCTTTTTTTATATTCAATTTTTATTTTTTTATTTTTCTTCTTTGGCACTCGCGGCTCTCTCTTTGTTTCCTCCTCTTTTTTTCTTTTTTTCTTTTAAGTTTTAGTACATACGTGCTGATTTATTTTTTTCTTTTTTCGTTTTTTTTTTCTTTTTTTTCTTTTTTTCCATTCTTCTTCTTTAGCATGTTTGTGCTCTTCCTTTTTTTCCTTTCTTTCTTTAGCACAAACGTTGTATTTTCATTAAAATAAAAATTTAGAAGAAAAGTTATATTTTCATTAAAATGAAAATTACCGATGATTAAGCATTAATTATTGAATTAACAACAAAGAAGTATGATTAATTATGAAGTAAGTATCACTATTAATAAAAAATGAAGCATCACTAATATAATGAGTAGTTACTACTCACTATCATGTTCAATTTTTGAATTGTAACATTTTCTTTTATGTAGCTAATGATTCAATTTTTGAATTGCAATATGTTTGAACTGATAATTTTCTTTCTAATTAGTGATACTTTCTTCTACAATTAGCGATACTTTTCTTCTAATTAGTGATACTTTCTTCTGTGATTAGTGATACTTTTCTTATAATTAATGATACTTTCTTCTGCGATTAGTGATACTTTTTTTTCTAATTAGTGATACTTTCTTCTGCAATTAGTGATACTTTTCTTCAATTAGTGATACTTTTTTTGCATTTAGTGATACTTTTCTTTATAATTAGTGATACTTTTCTTCAATTAGTGATACTACATCCCTAATTAATGATACTATAATTATTTTAAGGATACTTCAATATATATATATATATATATTTAAATAACTCTATACCCTAAATTGAAATTAGTGAAACATAAAATTAAATTTAATTTAATTTATTTTTTTAAATAAAATTTCACCCCATAAATATATTTTTTTTAAAAAATAAATGTATGCCCTTGGAATTAGGGAGCACTAAAATTGAATTGAATTAATTTAAAAAAAATAATTATTTTTAGAAAAAGGAAGAAAGAAAGTGAAAAACTTGGCGTGAGAAGAAAGGAAAAAAAGGAAAAACAAAACAAAACAAGACCAACAGCAAAAAAAAAGGAGAAGAAAGAAAGGAAGAAGAAGAAGTAAAAGAAGGAAAATGGGCTTAGGCCCAGCAGCGAAAAAAGAAAGAAAGAAAAAAAAAATCAGCAGGGCGCGGGTCTAGGGCAGGTGTGGGTGGGTTTGGGCGGGTTTTGACCCGTCTAACATAAGTGGATCCGTTAGACGGTCTCATACAAGTTTTTGTCTAAAAGTTATCTTAAATTGATATCTTTTGGATTTCAAAAGATTAAGATTATAGTTGTCTTGGCAACAACTAAATGATGGAACATATTTGCTAAGACGAATATGTCTCGGATCGAGACACACCGTTTCACATTTCCTTCAATTAAAAATAAAAATACATAGGATGTACATATGAAATTGTCAAAAAACTTGTGTGAAATTATCTGACAGATCAAAATTCATTAGACGATACTCGTATTTGAATCCACTTTGTTTTCGTACATAACCGTACTCATATCCGAATCCACTTTGCATTTCACACGTAATTATGCTAATGTATAGACGGGATAAATAAGAAGGTACTCGTGTCCGAATTCATTTTATTTTTCACGCATAATTGTATTAACGTATAGATGGGTAAATATCGGAATTTCGCTCGTAGGAATTTTGACAGTTAAGACAGTTTTATTTGAGTTGGGTCGTGCCCGACTAATCATTCCTTGTTGTCTACACCTACAATCTTGCTCCAAAACCAATGGTCTCTCCAAATCGTATCCATCTGTTCAATGGGAATATTTTTAGTCTCCGGCAAGAACAAGTAGATGAAAAGGGTCATGAGCGCAACCCAGCCTCCGAAGAAGAAGAAAATTCCAGCCTTGAAATGGCAGAGCATTGCCAGAAACGTTTGGCCCACGACGAATGTGCAGAGAAAGTTGACCGCCACCGTAATACTCTGCCCCGCCGACCGGATTTCCATCGGAAATATCTCGCTGGGAATGAGCCACCCCAAAGGCCCCCACGACACCCCGAATCCAGCTACGTAGGAGCACACCAATGCCAACACCAAATAAGCATCAATCTTGCTGAGTTCCTTGTGATCGCCTAGTTTCGCAGCCATTATCACTCCCACACCCATTTGGCAGGCAAACATTATCGCCCCCCCAATGATGAAGAGATATCTTCTCCCAACTCTGTCCACCACTAGAATTGCTATTAATGTTGTGGTAGATCCCATCACGCTCGTCAGCAACGTCGACAGCAGAGACGCGCTTTCACCTTTTATAAAAACAGATTAAATCGCATAATACGTAATTACGTACAGGAGAGAGAGAGAGAGAGAGAGTTGAGAGTTGAGAATAGCTAGGGAGTTTAATTTAATTAGTAATTACCCACCCAAACCCAGAGTTCGGAACAGTATGGGAGAGTAGAAGCCGATGACATTGATCCCTGTTAGTATCTGAAAGAGTGGCATTGCTACTGCCATAACTAATTGAGGTCAGTAGTTTGTTGTGAGAATGTATGTGAAGGGGGTTTTGATGGACTTTGAGACGTGGCTGGCCTTGATGAGATCATGTAGCTCAGTTTGAACATCGGTGGTGCCTCGGATTCTTTGCAGTATTCGTGTGGCCTTTTGGTGATCCTGGGTGCGCTGAATAAAGCTATTTGGTGTGTCCGGGAGAAAGAGTGAGCCCAGTGTTAGGATTGATGCTGGGATTGCGACTGCGGCCAACGAAATTCGCCAACCCCGACCTCCTCTGATCTTCTGTGTTCCGTAGTTGATGAGGTTTGCTGATAAGAAACCAATGCCCAGAGCAAACTGAAACCCGTTGCTGATTGCTCCTCTGTATTTAGGAAGTGACATTTCTGAGAGGTACAAGGGGACCGCCTGCAACAACATTCACATTCATTGCAACTTGCAATTGTTCATTTGATAGTAATTCTAATCATTAATTAACCTGGTTGGTGAAGCCAACGCCGATTCCAAGCAGGACTCTGCCAATAATCAACATGTATATATTAGAAGCAGCGCCGTTGAGGGATGCTCCGACAAGAAACGAGACTCCTCCGGCAAGCATCGATGGCTTCCGGCCCAAGGCGTCGGTAACAAGTGAGGCGAAGAAGGAAGCGATAAGGCCGGCTAAGTAGAGTGAGGATGTGAATAATGTCAACAATTGGCTGTCGAATTTGCAGTAGTTGCTGATTTTAGTGTCTTCTTTCATCCTCTTGTATATTTTTCGGAAGAACTTCTCCAGAAAAGGCTCCATAGATGTCACACCACCTAAGCAATTAACATAATTAATATGCAGCAGCTGTTGTTAAAAATTAATGATCATCATCAACTAATTAGTTACATATCCAATACTATACAGATTATATATTCTAGGTAGTAATTCAGATATTTGAAGTTAGAAAACCTGAAACTCCAATATCATAGCCAAAAATGAAAGCTCCCATGGCAGCCACAAGACAAGACAACACCAGATATGATGTAATTCTTCCATTGTATTGGCTCCCTCCATTTCCAATGGCAAATCCCACAGCCATCACTTCTTACAATTTTGTCTTCTTTTCAGAGTCAAGCCTAAAATTGCTGGACTCACTCTCTCTCTCTCTCTCTCTCTCTCTCTCTCTCTCTCTCTCTCTCTCATTTCCCTCCTATTTATTACTAGATATAGAGATAGATATGCTGTACCCACCCTAGTCTCAAGACTTGATTTCTTACAGCAACGTCGTGTGTCAGTTCTGATGATTTGTTGCTTGTGCCGTATACGGAATAATTAGATATAAGGAATTAAGGATGATCTATGCATAATATTATTTTGGGTTAATTGCGATGAAAAAAAATCAATATTGACACAATTTTCTATTTAGATATCACGTTTCAAACTTGTAACCGCAACACAATTTTGTAATTTGTTGTAACACAAATTAACACTACTTTGCAATAAAATAAAAATCAAACACAATATTTAATTCATACTTATCTTAAATAGTTGTATTAATAAAAATCAAATTACTATTATCTATATCTATATTATTTTATTTTACTAATATAAAAAGCGTGTTATCTTACAATTTTGGGTTTACCTATTATAACCTTACTTTATATTTTAACTAAAGACAATAATGTAATCATCTAATATTAATTAATTTTTTTATTATTATTTGTAGTATAATTATTTTATAATCTTTAGTTTACCTATTATATAACTTTATTTTAAATTTTATCTAAGGGTAATAATGTAATCATCTTATATTATTTCATATTTTATTATTTTTTTATTCTAATAACTAATCTATGATTAACATTCTAATATTCTAACTCTAAAAGTTCTAATTCGTTAAGAACCTATCAAAATAGCATAATTATTAAAATAATTAATTTAAATTCAAATACATTAATAAAATTAATAATTTTGTATATATTTAAGATAAAAAAGGGCTAAACAAACTTTCAGAATCATATTACTTAATAATTTCGAAACAACCCATAATCTGTAAAGTTCATTTTATCTTTACAAATTAATAGCAAACTCGTGTGAATACTAAACATTGTAAACCACAAGTCAATTAAAAGAAAATCCTAATAAAGGTGTGATTAATTGTCTACCAAATTAAAAAGAAAAAATATCAATATATTTATAATTTGCTACAATTTTTATATAAAATATTTCATATTCTTAATTAATAAAATAAGTCATGATCCATCAAATAAAATTATAAAATGCTATAATATTCTTAAAAATTAAAAACCAAGACATTCAACGCATATATTGATAGACAAAACAAGATAAGGAGCTTGTACTTCATTTACATTATTTATTATTTTTTTAATAATATCAAAATATAATAGACAATTATATGAGTTAGAAATATAATCTACTATTGATAAATATATATAATCTACTATATAAAAAGAGTTTTGTAAATTTTAGTTTGCGTATTATATCTCTATAATACATTTTATTTAAAGATAAAGAATAATATAATATAGTGACATGTATAATTTATTAAGAAAATATCCATGTACTTCTATATAATGACAAAAAAATAATCATTTGTAAGATTTTGACCATATTGGTGCTTAGGGCTGTCTATGAGGGTGTTCAAAGTGAGCACCAACACACGACCTCCCCATTTATATGGGCTATTTTTTCTAGGTCCTTGTACATATTATATATATTTATATATATAATATAATCCATCTATTTCTCTCTGTTTTAAAAAGGCAGACGACATAACACGATGTCTTTATTTATATTAGTTTGAGGTCGTATTTGGATGTTATTAACAATATCAATAACGTATTTTGAATTCCTTTGTGTCAAAATATAATTGTAATATGCTAATATTTAAAAATTTATTACTAAAATTAAATTTATTTTTTTCCGGTAATAGGGCCCCAATTTTTATAATTAATATAGGGGCTCGTAAATATTTAAGACGACCATGTTGGTGCTTTCATTGAATATGATATGTGGAAGCCAATGAGACATTATTATTGGCTCCATTATAATAAAATATATATTTAATTTTGAATGGTGCCCGAATCAGTTGTGTTTTATTGATAAAAAAGGATGCTAACCCTGAAACCATAAAACTAACATACTAAATGCTCAAAACAATACATTAGGGGGAGGCATGCCTCGCTAAAACCTAACATAGTAAAACCTCAATGGGAGAATCCTTGATATGAAAAGGAATGTCCACTCTAAAAAAACAAGTTAATATGAAATGATATTAATTTCGAATGATATCATATATATGTATATATTTATATTTCATTCGGTTGCATATTCTAATTTAATATAGAATCATAGACAATCCAATAATTTCCTTAATTTATTATATATATATATATTGATTTAGATATGAATTATGAATTAACCATAAATACATTGCACATGTATTCATGTAAAAAAATTGTTTTTTATTTGAGAAATTATATGTATTTTTAACATCAATTTGTGAGTGTTGAATTTGCATACCATGGATGTTGAATATACAAATAAAAAATGGTGATATTATTGAAACTTTTTAAAAACCATGTCAAATTGCAAAATAGGTCAAATATAATAATTTATTTGGAAATTATATTTTCCTATAATTTATTCAATATACTTCAATCTTAATTTCTACCTATAAATTACTAATTCACATCATGCGATATCAATAATGTGAATATTAATACCACTAGAATGTAGCTTAGTTAGGTACTAATCTTAATCCCCAACTTAAAAAAAATGTGAATATCGTTGAACCAAAAGAGATACAAAAAATAGCAAAATGAATTATGCATTCATAGATAGTAATGATTTCATTTCAAAGAGTGGGGTGGAACTCTTAGGTGAACAAAAAGTTATCCATTTTGTGATGTATAATAACAATTCATTTAATGAAACATTATTTTGGCATATTATTTTTTATATTAAAGTTAGTTTTTTTTTAAGTTATTAATTTGTAAAATTATGTTGTAGTTTAATCTCATGCGGCTCAAATCATAAAACTATTATTGCAAAAAAATTATTTATTTTGTCAAAATATGCTTTACTACCCATTAATTTTAAGGTTCATTGACTTAAACACCATTAACTATACACAAATATTGATTATCAACAAAAACTTTAAAATGATATGCCCGACCTATAACACAAACTTACATTTATTTTTTGTAATTACTACATCAACTCAAAATTTGGTGCAATTGAGTTTGATGTGACTACCGAAAGTTAATTTTTTATCATAGGGGTATTTATATATAATTCAGGATAATTAAACTTAATTATTAACCTTAACTTAAGATAATTTTTTTGTGTGATATAATTTTAACATAATAAAGATTAATATTTAAATATACAGATCAGTGAAAAGATAATTATTTAAATATTATTTATAAGAGAATATATCAATTTGAATTTTACACTTACAAGTAATTATACACACACACGCACATATGTAAATCAAGAATATATATATATATATATATTTATGTTAGCATTTACATTATAGTAACGATCAGTACATACTAATGGTAGACACATTATTATTCTAAATATTAATGTACTTATTGCTATCGGTTTAAATTATATCATATGCATACAAATAGTTCATTTTACTTCTCACATTCACGTATTTTTATGTTTTTTTTGGATATAGGACTTTGTACATTTTTTTATATTAACGGACAAACATAGTTGTAACTTTTTTATTATTTTAAATGACACTTAAATTATTTAAATAATTTTGTATTTAATTTTTGCATTTACATATGTAGTGATATATTTAAAATATAAAAACAGAGAAAACTATTATCATATAAGCTATTATTGCATTGATATTTTTGTATACCTTCAAGTTAGTTGAATAAAAAATAAAGGTGTTTCAAAAAAATATATTGTGGTACTTTTGGAGTATATATATTTCCACAAATAGTAGCGATATTATATCAAGTGTACAAATTAATTATATGTATATATTGCATATGATATACACAATTTTAATTAAAAAGTTAAAAAAGATACAAAAATTCAGCGATAATTAAAATACCACTGAAATTTGAAATAAAATTTAAATATTAAAAAATTCATATAGTATATCCAATTTGGAATAGGGGGGGGGGGGGGGGGGGGGTTTTCCATTTTGCTCCACTTCTTATTTCCTAGGAGCACTTTTGTCCACATTTACCTTTTTGGTCCAAATTGATACCTAAACTATTTAAAGGCATCATCTTGATCATTTTTTGCTCCTCAAACAAATGGAGGGAGAAGAAAATAATATCCACTAAAACACATAATTTTTTAGATCATTTCACATATCAACATACATGTGAATTAAGCGCAATTGTTTCAAAAATTTATAAGTCAAAATACTCATAGAAATCCAATAGTCGTTGATAGAGTTCGACGATGATGGGGTTTTGAAACAGTTCAAAATGAACGTGATCAAGATTTATAATTCAAAATGGCCAAGATAAAGATTGAGGAATAAAAAAAAAAAGAAAAAGGAAATGAAAATAAAAAGAAAGAGAAAAAAAAGAACATAAAGTGTTTAATTCATCTAGATATGTGTGTGTTAGTATGTGAAATTCGCTATATAATATAGCGAATGAATTTCCAACGGGCATAATTCATGTTCTAGATTTTTCTTGAAATTGAACACATTAATAAATTTTATTATTTTCAAAAGTTAATATTAGAAATTCACATCAAGTGTATTTTCAAGTAAAAATATTTTTCAATCACATGTATGATAAACATTTGTGTAGTAATTTATATAAGAAAATTACTAAATCCTCAAGAAAAAGTTTAGAAAATTATGTTTAATTTATTTATGATAGTCAAATACTACTCTTATAGCGACATAAATAATAATTCAATTAAAATACGAACATTAATTATACTTTTTGAAAAATAATTACAAAACAAATGAAGAGTATTTTGTACATTTATATACTTATTATTTATTTTTTAGTAATTTCTTAAATCAAATGTAGAGGAATTCTAGAAAAAATTATATATGTTTGATTATTTATAAATATAAAAAATAATAAACATCATGATAAAAATGAAAGGAAAAGCAAAATGCACTTATGAAAAAAAAATGTTAAAAGCTCAACCTTTACTCTCATGATTATATTATTTTTCAATTGTTATAATTTAAAAAATAAATTACACAAATGGAAACCATTAAATCAAGATAACAATCTAATCAATTTATTTTAATCAAAACAAAATTATTGATAATCAATTTAAGTTTTTATATTTTTGTTTTATGAAAATTTAAATTATATTTCACATGTTAAGAATTTGTACTTAGTAAAATACATAATCAACATGAAATTTAATACAAAGATGGATTATTTATCATTCATTTTTATATAAAATAATTTATTTTGATATGCTTAGTGTAATTTTATTCTAAATTAGCTATTTTATAATTATAATATACCTTATAATTATTAATTATACATATTATATCATTGCTTAGTAATTAAAATCATATAAATTACGTGCGTTGCACGTTATCTATGCTAATATACTATAATAGCAAAAAAAATTCCAATATTCAACGTTATCTATTAGTTTTTGATTCGTTGGAATAATGGGGTGTCTATCATGCAATAAATTATAAAAATATATTATAATACAAACTTTTAAAATTCATATCTAAACTGCAAATTGTGTTAAAATTCATTTATTTTTCATAATTAACCCTATTAGTATTTTTTGGATAAGAAGTTACGGATAAATTGGTGCATATCGCACAATTGTACGTGTAGAGATTTGCACATTTCTATGATGAACTATTATTTATCGTTATCCCATCGAACCCCTATAACGCAAATAAGCTTGAGTTTGGAAAACGATTTTCTTCATGCCAATAATATTGAGATGGATTCGGCATCAAATTTTATGTAGTATATGTAAGCAAAGTGCAAAAATAAAATAAAATAAATATTAGAGAACATATAATTATATAAATAATTAACAAAATTTATTTTGGATTGAAAGTTGGATATTTTTTATTAAATATTTAAATTACATCACTACACGACGGGGATTAAATAATCTATTTCATTTCCATGTTCCATCCCATATTGCACAATCAATTTTTAATTTTTTTTATCAATTTTTTTAGGGATTTTTTTTATTGATTTTAATTTCTTGTATTTTAGTTAATTTTCAAATAATCAATTAATAACTAAAATTTAAAAATTAAATACTAAAAAATTGTAATAAATCCTAATTGGATAAGATGGACCCTAAATAACAAGTGTAAAATTAAAATAAAGTGTAAACAATTGATTGAAATCGAAGAAAAAAAAACTAAAAAAATAATTATGCAATAGAGAATGCTACACAAAAATGTAATAGATTTGACTTGATTTTTCTCTTAGATCAACCATGAGTTAATTTTTTTTAGCATGTGTAACATTTTTTTGGAATCAATTGTTAGTTCGCGCGAGTTAAATATCTACATGCATCCCCATCTTTGTGTATAAAGTGCACAAATTAGTTACTACATATATATATTCTGGAATCTGGAAACTTCAATTTAGATAAGACGACAATATATAATCTAGGAAGCCAAGTCAAACGTGACTACAAGAGATCAAATGATCAACATTCAAAAACAAAGACATAACGCCAGAACGGTCCCCATCAATTTGTCGTTTGTGTAGCTATTCCCATCATTACTTGCCGTTTGCTTTCAAATACTGAAAAACTAAAATAATTTATGATCCTATTTTCTCTCATTTGGATAGTTACTGAAAAAGAAGTCTCAAAAACAAAAATAAATGAATAAAGTTATATAAAATATTTTTTTTTTAATTTTTGTATAATCGTTCAATTAGTTGAAAGCTTATATATAAATTTGTTAAGACAATCCAAATATTGCAGGTGATCTCAAATGTAACAATTAATTCTACTTTGATCAAATTTAACTTAATTGCTACTATGCAATTTATTTTCTGTTAAAATGAAATAGCCATAAAATCCGAATAAGAACCACACATATATAATAATTATTTCAAGCTAATTAATACGAGAATAAATTAATGCTAACATGTCAGAATTCAGATCATAGCAACACATATAATTAAGATTTGCTGGAGTAGTCACGGATTTTGAACTAATCTCCTAACAAAATTGTTTAATACCCTGTTTTTTTCAACAAGCTAATACTACACATGAGAAATTAACAAAAAAATTATTAACCCTAATTTTAAAATTTGTTAATCGACAATATAAAAATAGAACACAGAACAAAAATATGTCGCACACTATATACAAGGGAGGTCCTGAAGGCATACTTGAGGTGCGCTGCAAAGACCCTTCGAATTATAGGGGCACCAAAAATTATGTATACATTTAATAATGTTAGTTTACTTTCACTTTTTAATAAAAAAACGTATATTAAATCTAGTATAATTTTAAAAGTTTAACCCATTACATAAACAAATATATATTAGTTCAATTAACTTTAACCTTTTACGTTTATAAAAAAAGAAATAATATATAGTTTTAGCCACTTAATTGATAAGTCCCGCATTATTTTGGATTTTTGAGGGTATTAATTAAGATGAGTATGTCTATTTTAAGACCTCTAATTGAGAGTGCGTATTTTTGAGACTCTTCAATTGAATTCACCTTCTTTCATAATCAATATTGTTTGAGCAATTGAATCACTAGAAAAAGATTTTATCAATTCACTTCATATGAAAAGAACTTTGGATATTATTTTCTTATGATAAATTGAATTTACTAGATTATGCTATTTGAAAAACATGTTGTGAAAATCTTGAAAATATTATAAAGCATGGAGAGTTTAGTGATCATAAATAGTGGTCAATAGTTATTTCAACAGCTAAACGCATATATTAAGACATCTTTTACCCTAAAAAAATACAACTCTAGATATATTAACTTGCTTGAATAGGCTAAATAGTTGTCCTAATGCATATATTGCTTACAAAATTTTATTAACCACATATGTTACAGTTACGTGTACAGAAAAAGAAGTTTTTTCAGATCAAATATATTCAAATCTTATTTGTGGTCGATCATATCACAAGAATGATTGGACTTGCTTTGATATCTATTGAACTAGGGACAGAGTCAGGATTTTTAGGGGAGGGGGGTGAATTTTTTCGAATTCCAAATTATAAGAATATATATATATATATATATATACACATAATATAAAATGCATCAATAATATTTTGTTCCACAATATATGAATATTTTGCTTAGAAATATTCAACAAACAACAAAAATATATGAATATAAATTATCTTATAACAAGACCGGTCAATTATCAAAGTCTCTCATACATATTAGAATGTTGTTCTAATAGAATTAACTTTGCAAAATAAAAAAATATATATTATTGTAGTGGTCATTTTTCGTCAATCCACTATGCTGGCCCAAGAAGGTTGAATGTCGTCATTCAATTAATTTTTCAATAGATAATCGTTCAATTTTAAATTTGAATTAACATTGGTATTTCCGCTTTATCCGGAAGATAACGGGTTCAGAGGAGTCGGCACATTCTTCAATAGCCTCTGCAATCCGCGTGAACCCTAACTGCTACCTTCACCTATAAAAGAAGGTCATTCTCCTTATTTGGCGATTACGTAGACATACCACAAATTTACCTTCTACCTTAGAATGTGCTAAACATCGTCTTTCTCTAGCTCGATCCCTCGCTGACGATCTAACTGCATAACGAAGTTCCCATATTTTACTCATTTATTCTGTGAAGAACAAGACCGAAGAATTCAAGTATTTCAAAATTAGAGGCAGATATAATCTTTCGGATTTTATTTTATTCAATTCTTGTCAGACTATGAACACCTTGTGGAATATTTTATTTGTTGATTTGGTATGAACAACTAAACCCTAGTATTCTAGGGTTGATTTATGATTCAATTATGAAGTTCATTTAGTTAATTATATTCTTGGGCCTATGATTTCATTATACTTTAATTGTTCCCGAGCTTGGATATGCGTTATTTGACTGGCCATTGAATGATGTGTTTTAATGTGTTAATTCATAAATCAAAAGAGGAGTTTTGACACTGGATTTGGAACAACTAACTTGGTACTTAATATCACTCGAGAGAGTTGATATTATTTGAGAGAGTAATAAACTTGATGACCGCTTAGGAGTTGCATGTTAGATAGTTAATGGACACATTGTTATTTAATATGTAATTAACACTCTAGACACTTCGAGATGGGGTTTGGAATGCAGCAGTGGTTTCTCTAGTGTAATTAAAATCTCAACATAAGTAAATAAATGGAATTAGTTAAATAGATGGATTAATTGATGATTATACAATCTAGAATACGTCTGTCCTCCATTGTTATTTTCCCTGTGCATTTAATTTGCAATTAATTTTAGTGCTTTAATTTGAGTTATTTAGTTTTATTCATTTAATTCAAGCATTATATTATTTTTGGTGATCTAGATAACGTAGGTAGAATAATTTGGATAATTAGTAGCTTAGAATATCAAGTCTGTGGATTCGACCTTGTTTACTGCTATATTAGAAACCTCGTTGTACATTTGCAATTTAGGTGAAATAAATACCGAACATTGATTCTTAGATATCTTATAACAAAAGGAAATGAATTTATGGGCTAAATATTTTTACAATTATAAACTGTACATATTTTTTTAGTTTTTATAATATGAGCTTAATTAAATCAGGCCACAAATTAAAAGTCAAAAAACACAAACTTAACCACTTAAGATATTAGTATTCATTATTGAATGGTGAACTGTTCTGGCGTTATAAGTTGCCAATTTATTTATTTTTTGTCAGAGTTGAAAGAATGTGCCAAATGACACTTGAAATCTTCTATTGTATATTTGGTGTTGTATTTTTTATTGTACATTCGATTTTTTTTTTTCAATTTTCTTGCTTGATTTCAATTTCTTATACTTTAGTTTAATTTTGCACTTATTATTTAGAATACATCAAACCCAATTAGAATGCATTGTAATTTTTTATTATTTAATTTTAAATTTTTAGTTATTAATTGATTATTTGAAAAATTAAATGATAAAAATTTAAAATTAAACTCAAGCATACAAAATTGAAATTAAAAAAATTGACAAAAAATTAAAAAAATCGAGTATGGAGTATGAAATGTGTTAGGAAAAACTATCAAGGAACCCCTAGATAAGGTTTTGATGAGATGCCAAAACTATTCCTGAAAAACTGACCAAGATCCAAGCTGTAGATCTGAGCTGACCAATCCAGAGCCTCAAGAAGGAACTCAACTGAAGCTAGAGTCAACCCAACTGGAGAATGGTCAACCAGCTGGATGGATACGCCAACCAGTCAAAACTCAATTCAACTAAGGGTTAAAAGAGTCGAACCAGTCAAAACAAAACTGACAGCTAAGTCAGCTGAGCTGAGAGAAAAATCAACAAGACTGAAGAAACTGATAAGAGATCGGTTTAAACTAAAGACTGGAAGTATCCAGCTGATGGCCAAACTTAACTTCAGCCAAACTGAAGTAAACAGACGAATCAATCAAAGGCCAGAACTGAAGTCAGCCAGCTTGTAGGAGAAAATAAGCAAACATCTGATGAGGAAGCTTGAGAAAGATCAGTCAAACTGACAAGCTAGCCAACAACTTGCGATCAGTTAAGCTGACAAGAAAGCTCAAGAAAGAATAGTCGAACTGACAAGCTATTCAACAACTTGAGATCAGTCGAACTGGAGGAAGAAGCTCAGAACTGCCAAACTGAAGTGATAGCCGAACTAAGCAGACAAGCTCAGAACTGCCAAACTGAAGTAATAGCCGATCTAAGCAGAGAAGCTAAGAACTGCCAAACTGGAGTGATAGCCGAACTAAGCAGACAAGCTCAGAACTGCCAACTGGAACTCAAACTTGCTAAACTGGAGCTCAGAACTGCCAGCCAGAGAGTCCTGGAGTTAATGCTCAAATGAAGATCTTGGAATAAATGCTCTAGCGGAGATCCTGGAATTAAATATCCAATAGAGATCGATTGGCAAAGCAACGGCTACAGGAATTAAATATCCCACAGAGATCGATTGGCAAAGCAATGGCTACTTCAACCAAAAGCTCCAACGATCATAAAGACCATCTGCCATTGATGAACCAAGAGAGCCATCGATTAATGGAACTCAATGGTCACAAAATTACTCCTCTATAAAAGACGAGTGAATCAAAGTTTTCAAGGGACTTTCCGCGACTTTCATTCTTGAAACCTTCATTCAAGTCGTTTCAACTTAAAATTGAGCTTTCTTTCTCCCTCCCACATAGCTCAAGTTCAGCATTTGCTAAAACTGCGAGAGTCCAATTGAGAAGAAGAATCCACAGAATCAAAGCATTCAGCTAGCTGTTGATAATCCAGCCAGAGCAACCTTCTCAGTTGCAGTAATACATCGATCAACTACCCAGCTCAATTGAAGGATCACATCAGTTGATATCCCCTGTTCAAGACTAACCTCTTGAAGATCGAAAGAGATCTAAAACCTTGTAAAGACGTCAATAGCACCTACCTTCCTAGCGAGCAGTTAGGGACTGCAAGTGTGAGCCGTCGACCCGCTGAGGTAACAAGCAGTTACCAAGTTCAGCAAACTGTCCTTCATTGTATAATTTGTAAAGAAACTCAAGTTATATAGTGGAGTTGCCCTTCTGCGGAAGGAAGAGAGGACGTAGAAGTTTGAGACTTCAAACCTCTATAAATCATCTGTGTACTGTATTGTTTTGCTTATACTCGCATATCCTTGAACTGTACACAAGCTCACATAATCTGCACTCAAGCTGTCTAAAAAGTGCTCAACTGATTTGTGCATAGATAAGTTGCTAAGCGAGTCAAGGGCCCTTATCATTCCACATTTGAAGTAAAGTTTTTATATCAGTGATAAACTGAGATTTTACACTTATTTTCATACACTTTAGTGTTGAGTTTGGATTGATTCGGATGTGTTTTATCTCAGTTTATTTGTGTTTTCGTGTGTTTGGAAGTTTGGTATTACTCGTTGGTATTTTGCAGAAATTGTCCTTAAAAGGTGGTATTTGGAAACAAAGCTCGAAGTCCTGGAATTACATGGAGAATAGACGAGAAAACGGGACGAAATAAAGCTGGAGAAAAGAAGCCAAACTCGCGAGCTGACGTGGCAGTCGCGAGTAAGCCTAGTGAGCATCAACTATCGAATCGCGACAGAGGCTGGGGTGTCCAGAGGAAGAATCGCGAGTCGCGACTCCGACCGCGAATCACCGAAGGCCATTCACTGTTTGATCGCGACAGAGACAGGGGTCGTCTTTGGAAAATTCACGACCCGGTCGCGAATATCAGTAGCAGTCGTGAATATTAGGATAGCTGGATGCCATGTGGAGTCGCGACCGGCATGATCGGGAGCGAGCTCGCGAATCGCTAGACGGTGGCAGCTTTTGTTTCCTACTCGGTTTCGAACTCTTGCCAAGTATTTAAAGGCTTGTGTACACGATTTTTGGAGATCTTGAACCCTATCATAAGCTTTGGAGCGAGGAAAAGAGACGAACGAAGACCATCGTGAAGAATGAGCTCTGAGGATTCGAGTTTTACGAGATTAGAGGTAGAATTGACTTCCGGGTTTTATTAGATTTTTATTCTCGTTTTACTATGGATTTTTGGATTAGCTTTTGTGTTGTTTATTTGACTATGAACAACTAAACCCTAGTATTCTAGGGTTGATTATGATTCAGTTATGAAACCTTTTATTTAATTCAATCTTTATGTCTATGGTTTTTATCATGCTTTAATTATTCTTGCTTTTATTATGTGTTGATTAACTGGCCATTAATTGATGCAACTTGATGTGTTAATTCATAATTCGAGAGATGAGTTTTAACACGAAATACAGAATAATTGACTCAGTAATTAATAATACTCGAGAGAGTTGAGATTATTTGAGAGAGCTTTTAACCTTGTGATCATTTAGGAATCGCATGTTAGGTAATGAATGGGGACGTTATTAGTTAATGTGTGATCAACGTTTGCATTGCTCTGAGAAGAGATTGTGGATATATTTGTGGTTGCTCTAGCATGGTTTGAATTGGAATTTTGGCATGAGATTGAGTTAGATAATTGGTGGATTAACTGTTGATTAATTAATCCTAGGATACGTTTTTTCTTCTGATTTATTCATTTGTTTGTTTACTTGTTTCATCTCTTGTGGTGGTTTATTTGATTTTATTATTTAATTTAGTTAATTTCAAACTCATTAAGTTATTTAGTCTAGATAACAGCTGTAGGGTAAATAGAATAACTAGTGGTTGATATTGAGTCTCTGTGGATCGACCTTGTTTACTGCTATATTATTAGCTTTACTGTACACTTGCAGTTAGGTTAAGAATTTACAGAACAAGTTTTTGGCGCCGTTGCCGGGGACTCAATTTATTTGATTGCTATTATTCGATTTTATTTTATATTGTTAATCTAGACATTATTTTTATTTATTTGTTTTGAGTTTTTCTTGTTTTCTGTAACTTAGTAGGTGGTGTATGAGCACACGATCGAAAGGAGAAGCACTTCAGCCTTTTGATCCTGAGATCGAAGCTACTGTTCGTCACCAGAACGCACGGAGAAGAAGAGGACCAATGGCAGATCAACAAGCAGCCCCTGTTACGGCTGAGCAGATGCGTCAGATGCAACAACAACTCGCGGAAATGCAACAGAGATTCCGAGAGCAAGAGGAAGCTAGAGCAGCTGCCTCTGCGCCTATTAATCAGTTGTTTACACCAGTGCTGAATCATGGTCAAGTTCCAGGCTCCGGAATCAATGCAAATAATTTTGAACTGAAGTCGGGCTTGATAGGAATGGTCACACAGCACCAGTATGGGGGGCACAAGACGGAGAACCCAAATGCGCACATTCAACAATTTCTGGAGATTTGCAGCACCATAAAGATGAATGGGGTGTCGGATGACTCTATCCGACTTCGCCTGTTCTCGTTCTCACTAAGAGATGCTGCCAAGGATTGGTACCGTCTGCACAGGCATCTTCTTCTCCAGCATTCTTTTTCGGCCATGCCTACTGTTCGTCATCGATGACCACCTTCCATCTCGAGTCGACACGATGACAACCACTACAAGATTGAACAACACCATCACCATAAAATGAAATCAAGAACACCACCACCATCACCAAAACAATGAAACAACCACCCCAAAAATTCGAACTTATAGGCCCGTTCGAACTGGATTGTTCGAACATGAATTTACACGTTCAATTTGCAGTGAGGTGGTCGTCGATGACCTGCTCTCCAATTTGCAGGTTGCATTGAGGGAAATGAGGGAGGAAGACTGCTCTCCAATTTGCAAAAATGGGGGATGGAGATGAGAGAGAAAGTGTGGTGGGGAAGAAAGAAGAAGGTTACACGTGATTGTCCTCACTTTGAGTCGGGATGGACGGTGGTCGTCGATGAAGGGCAGTAGGCATAGCCGGAGAAGAAGGCACAAGCGGCAGCTCTCCATCGGAGAAGAAGGCGCAAGCGGCAGCTCTCTGCCGGAGAAGAAAGGTACCGATTTTTCTTTTCCTTTTTCTTTTTTAACTTAATTCTTGAATTTTATATTTTATTTTTTAATAAAACAAATATTTTTTTAATTAAAAGGGCATTAATGTCAATGTGTGTGGTGCAAAGAGTAAAAATAGTGGTGCATGAAGTAAGTGTGATACAAAAAATAATTTTAGTGGTGCATTTAGAAACTCATAAATATTCTAGTTCTCAAATCAATTATGAATTATTTAAAGATTAATAAGTCTCTCTTTATTCAGTCCTAAAATCTCTATCCATCGGTTAACAACGAATTGTGATTAGTTAATTAGAACAAGCTTCTTAATTAGCCCTACCTAATTAGATAACCTAGAACAAGCTCTCTAGATTTAATCTATTAAATGCATCAGATCAGAGAATGAAGACAATAAGATAAGACAAAAAACTGAACACACACGTTCGATTCAATTTTTCAAGACTTATGTTACCCCCAATGATTTAATTCATTAGTTGCTACCAATAAGTAAAATCCACAATAATTACGGAACACCGATTATACTCTAGCAATTAATATAGGAATGCCAAACTGAAGTAATCAATCTGAATTAAGCATTCAAACATTATGAATAGAGAAATCAAAGAATTCTAGAACCAAAATCAAAGAAACATTGCTGAATTAATCTCAAAACAAATCAGGGTTTGGGTTCAAACATCTCTGCAAACTAGAAATAGAAAGGCTAGCTACGAATTAGAATAACCGAAACTTCTCTCCAAATGCAGAAAATTCTCTCTCTCTGCTCTCTTTTCTCTGCCTTGCTCTCTTTTCTTTTGTGTATATAGCCTTCTTCCCATGATCTACCCACTCTCCTGAAAACAATGACACATTCATTTTCCAATTAAAACTCATCAATACTAACAAATGTAACGACCACTTCTTCTCTTTTAATTTGTGTGGATATGATGGGCTTTCTTTAGATTAATGTGTTTAGGTCCAAAAATGCATTTTAAAATCCAGCTCTAATGTGTATACACTAAAGCCCATGATCATCTCAAAGTCACTAAAATCACCAATAAAAAAATACAATGGAGTATTCTTGATCCAAAAATAAGATAATACAAATGAATAAAATGCAATAAAATTACTTTTTCTCCAATTCAATTCTCATATATTTTTCTACTTATCAAATGTAATTACACATACCAAACTTGACGACTCGACTGGCACAAGATCGAGCGGGAATCTTACGTACTAGCTATATATAGACTTTATTTAATTTGTCATGCATTGGTACAAGATATTAACACAAAAATAATTAATTAATAAAAATAAACAAATAATTCCCTTTAATTATAGGGCTCACTAATTCCATATACATATACAGTATATCATTTTAGGAAAAACAATAGAAAAATAAAATAAAATTCAGAACCGTCTCAGCCAATGGATTGGTATATCTAATATACCGAAAACCAGCCCTATTAAATAATCGACATACACAAAGGGACAATGGCTTGATATTCTATAATCTATATAGGCAGACAACATTAATGGAGATAATCAATATAAAAAATTATATGCAAACTAGAAGATATATGCATGGTTAATGCATGGGATGCACAGATAAGAGATGCAGTTCGCAAACTAGAAGATGTGCTCGATTCATATATATCAGTTGGATATATATGATATCACTCTCTCTCTCTCTCAAGAGAGAGAGAGAGAGAGATCGGCTACAACAGACGCAGCTAAGAAATTACACGTCGACTAGAGAAGATGCGAACAAGATATGCGCAATGCCTTGGTGGATATGATGTTGTTGCTCAAATAAAGGGATATCTATATATTGGAAAAAGAATGTCTACATTAGAAGGATGGCTTAATTGTAAGAAATTATGTATGTGGAAAATGGAAAATGCTTGCTTAATCGTATTGGGGCTCAGATGTCTGCCATCAACTGAGACATGCTGGATTCAAGAAGTAACTAATTATGAGTTATGACCGCACGATCATGGGTGCCCAATTAAAGGTAAAGTTTCCTTCACCTTGCTTAATGCTCACTCATTCTCTATATAATCAGTACGTTTTAGGTTTACTAGCTAGTACTCATTCTATATATCATCAATATCACATTATTTAAAATCGGTCTCTACTCTCTAGCTTTCTATTTTACTTTAAATAATTTATTTTAGTTACATCTATCTTATGAAGAATTAAGTTAATTGATGAGTATTTGATGATATTGGTTTTACGATCTACGTGTGCAACTATATATATAAGAATCCTATAGATTCATTCAAGCATTTAAAGTTAAGTTTGTGACGAGTGATGCTCATTTAATTTAAATATATATTCAAAAGCAGGCTTGCGCGATAATATATATATATATATATATATATATATATATATATATAGGAATAGATTCAAATGGGTACTAGGTATTCGCGTGAGAACTAGGTACGTACCATGCTTATTTAGTACAATTTTATAGCTTATTTTATTGTATTTTAGTGCTAATTTTTTTTTAAAAAAAATTATAGCTTATCTTGTTGTATTTTAGTGCTAGTGTAATTAGCACTAAAATACAACAAAATAAGCTACAAAATCATATTAAATAAGCATGGTTCCTACGTTCTCACGTGAATACCTAGTACCCATTATAACCAACCCCTATATATATATAGGAAATGGATCAAATGTAAACCATTCCCTAGTGTGTAAACTGTAAATCCATCTTTCACCATTCATCTATTAAAAATCAGGATCCAGATTAAATCTAATTCAAGGTGGCATTTTTATAATATTTAACTTATTTTATGAAGGCAGGGTTATTTTTGTAATTTAGTAATTCTAATTAGGGTTTGAGATTTGTTCTTCCATTCTTCTTCATTCTCACGTAATTAGACTCTCTCTCTCCCCCCTTCTCTCTACCGCCATCACCACCGATATTGCCATCATCACGCAATTATTTTTTCAGTATTTCATTTTTGGTGGATTTGATGAATTCAACAGGTAACTTTTTTTGAGATTTGAAAGTTTTCTGAAATTTTTTTGAGTTTTTTTTGTAGCATCTATGTGTTCTTTTTTTAGAGGTGATGTTTTTATTGATGGTTTATGTTTTATACATTTGGCGTTGATTAATTGTTGATTGAAGAGTTAGTGTATAGGTTTCGGTATTTTTGTTCGTGTAGTATGATATTAGCATGATGAGGTTTTATCTGTTAGCATTAGTATGTTTTGGAGTTAGCATTATAATTTATTTGTATATGTTAATATTTGTGCGAACGAATATTTTCATGTATGCTAAGTAAGATGCTTTTATATGCTAATGTTGTGATATTGTGATGATAGGTACCAACTCAAATTCTGATGATTTAGAGACTAAAATAGATATACCAAGATATGAGTCTACTTTGAAGCTATTGAAAGATTTATGAGGCATCTGCACATTTTTCTTCAACTGAAAGAATCTAGTCTTTAAATCGACTAAATTGGCCTATATTTTTTGTTTTTTGTTACGGTGTTTCTTTTTAATTTTTGTTACAGTGTTTCCTTTTGTTTTTAGTGTTTTTGGGTATTTTGTACATTTAATGTATCATGAACTAATGTTAATTTTCTTTAGCATATTATTTGAATTACGTTAGAAATATATTATATATTGTATTCGGTATTTATTTAACCTAACTGCAAGTGCACAATGAGGTTTATAGTGTAGCGGTGAATAAGAGTATCGTATCTGTAACACCCCGGAAAAATATAGTATTATTTTATAGTTAGAAATTTCATGAAATTAGAACCCAATTTATTTTGGGCTAGTTGATCGTAGTCCTAGAGACATTATAAGACCAATAAAAGTATCGACCTTAGTTGAGTTTTCTAATTAATATTAGAATACATATTATAAAAAAAAGATATTATGGGATCGTTTTGGTATCAATAACATCCAATTCGAACTTCATTTGACCTTCCAATAGGATTGATTTCATTAAATATTTCGAAATCAATTTATTCTACCAAGCTCAATTAATTACCCACTTCTTAGCCCCTCTATTTATGCCAATTCCAATTATTTCATAATTAAAATACATATAGGATATACCTATTGGGCCTATCTATTGGAGAAGAGAATTAAGTTTATATCAATTTATTAAAATCCATTTGGAAAAAAAAAATTAAAAAATTAGAATTTAGTAAGATAAGTATAAACCACCACCAATCCATTTTAACCATTTGGCATGCAATTGTAGGGGATTAGTGTATTAATAAAGATAAGTGTATTGCATATATATAATATATCATCTTCAGTTAATCAAAAGAAAAAAAAACATCAAATTGAAGAGACAATTGACCATAAATTAAACAATCATTTTTGAAATGATGAGTCACAACTAAACCTTGCCACTTGGAAAGCTTTTAGTTAAAATGAATTCATATTTGAAGTACACGTGTATAGCTTTAGCAATAGGTATATATGTGTGTGTAGTATTTTTGGGTTACTTGGGAGAGTAGAAGCATCAGAAAAAAAAAAAAAAACGGGAAAAGAACAAAAAAAAAAGGAGAGAAAAGAAAGAGAAAGAAGAGAAAGGAAAAAAAAATTGGTGAGTTATTATCGATGCTTTCCTTTTCGATTAAAATTCCGATCAATTCAACCTTTTTAAGTATGCCGATTTTTAAATTTATTTTTCTTGGATATTAATTTAGTTCCTAGAATTAAATTAGAATTTTTAGAAATTGTAATTAAATTCTAAAATTTTCAAATTTTATATTTTTGTCCCAAAAGAAATTCTAAAGTTTAGAATTCACTCCTAAATGTTAACCAAGCTACTCAGTCATTGAATTTAGTTTAATTCATTTTTATTCATTCATTTTGATCTAGAAGACCCGATAATTTCTCAATCAGGGTCACCAAGTTGATTTATTCCGTCAAATGCGCATTATTCGCCCGTTTGATTCTATTTCAATTCCAAGCGATCTCAAAGCATAGGAAAACCCTAATTAAGTTATTTAGGACTTAAGTTATTATCTTTATGACCTATTTGAGGATTCTAAGATAGAATTCTAATTTTGTAGGTCGAGACGATCGGAGAGCATAGTAGCATTTCACACATAAACTGCACTGCATATTGAGATCATCAAGGTGGGTTTTTCTATAACTCACAACTATGTTTTAAATTCTTCCATGGAAAGCATGTTAAATATTTTAATAGCATTGTTTACGCAATGATTGGATGTTATGAGACTTCATGCACAGAGGAATTCCGACTTACAAGCATAGGCGGTTTACTTTGTGACGAAATGTCTAGATAAGTAACCGTAAAGTATTCATGTGATCACATTGGGTCTCTCATCCAATGAAGAAGAGTAAACTTTGTTATAAAGAATGGTTATGATTGATTTTAAAGCATGAAAGTATGACTTGGACGAATGATAATGCCCACTGAGTGTTTTCTGGCACTCAACCCAAATATTTTCAAATGTTTTCAGGTCCTGGAGTTCAAGCTGGTTGAGGGCGAGCTGTTGAAGTGGGTTTGATGGTTGACCCTTATGTGGTTTTTGCTTTAAAACCATCTTTAAACTTATGTTTGTGTGTTAAATATTAAATGCTTCCGTTGGTACTTGGCAAGCCTTTTAAGTTTGAAAGTTGCTGACCCTAATGGTCAATTTTTGATTGTATATATATATTTTGAATGTATATAAGGGTTGACCGTGAAGTTTTTGAATGTATGGCCTGTTTGGTTATATCTATTGCTTGTTGACAGGCCATAATTTGGTTATATGTGAGTCAGCGATTTTGAAAAGCTTTGTTGGAAGTTGACTTTAAGAACGCCTGAGCGCGGGTTTGAACATTTTAAGCCGAGGTGCTGTCCGTTTACAAATTATTAATAAAGTTAAATCTAATTTTTTTTATAAA
Source organism: Perilla frutescens (assembly GCA_026008535.1). NCBI lineage: Eukaryota > Viridiplantae > Streptophyta > Magnoliopsida > Lamiales > Lamiaceae > Perilla > Perilla frutescens. The sequence goes on along the minus strand of BRKX01000017.1, from coordinate 29,366,914 downwards.
AGTATTTATTACGTAAGCATGTACGTATGTTTTTTGTGACGTTTTGGTCCTAGTGGGACTGGGGCGTTACAGTATCCATAGAGATTTAATATTTAACTAACTAAGTACTAGAGCTTAACTCTTAAATGCTATCTAGACAACCGATTAAAGTGCTTGAACTAATTAAAGTACTTAAAGATATAATATAAACGGAAACACAGAGAAGAAAGAGTAAAGAAGAAATAACGGAGAAAGACGAATTCTAGAGTTGGAGAATCCTTATCTAATCCATTTATTTAATTATTTCATCATACACCTATGTAGGGACTTAAATCTAGCTAGAACAACCACAATTATACTTTAAACCTTCTCTCGAAGTGCCTAAAGCGTGAATCACACAACTAGTATTAACGTCCGTTCAATGCCTAGCATGGAACTCCTAATGGCTCTCAGGGTCTATTGCTCTCTCAATTAACCTCAACCCTCTCGAGTGCTATTGATTAATGAGTTAATTACTCCAGATCACGTGTGAAAACTCCTCTCTCGATTTATGAATTAACACATCAAATTGTATCATTTAATAATTAGTTAAACAATACAGATAAAAACAAAAGTAATCAAAGATCAAGATAAAGTCATAGGAAATATGATAAAACCAATAAAATAAACTTCATAAATAATTCATCATCCAACCCTAGAAAACTAGGGTTTAGCTATCCATACAAATATAGAAACTAAAATCCAACAAGAAACCATGTGTAACGACCCATTTTTCAAAATTATTATTTATAAATATAGTATTTTTAGTCTTGTCGTTATGATAATATCAGTTAAATAATTTATATTTTTTTTAATCGCGTAGCCGGCAGAGAAAATTTAAATTTTAATATCAGATTACTTATAATTAAATAAGATATTGAATAAGATGTTAATCCATAAATCTTTATGGGATTAAAACAATTAAAATCCAATAATTATTTTAAAATCTAGAATAATAATAATAATAATAATAATGATAATGATAATGATAATGATAATAAAACAATTAATTCCAACTACATTATCCCTCAATGTCACGATGTACAACTGCAAAACTACAACATTTTTATTTCTTGATAAATTCTTCATCAATAACCGTCCCATCATTCAAACATTAATCAATTCTCCTATCACAAGCATGTCAATTCCAAATCAATTCCTCCACTTTTGAAGAAAGAAGAGGTTTCTGCTATAGTTCGCATAAGGTAAACATATCAAATTCTAAATTTCATTTTAAATTGTACTAATCTTATAATAATAATCGTTTTCCATGTCGCCTTCTCAGTAAATTACAACGGTATACAACAAGTCAATCTACACAAAATCTATAATTTTAAACCAAAATTTGGAATCCAGGTAAGCTTCTTTCTCCTCAAATCTTAAATTATAATAGCATTTAATTGAATTAATAATGGTCAATTATTCCGATTATTCATAACAATTAAAAAAGCTGGAAAAGAAATTATGAGAAAACAGATGTAAGCATTCAATTCAAAAAGGTAAATAAATAGATGTATATATATATATATATATATATAATAAGATATGAAAATTGAAAGTTTATTATGTTTGCTCTTGAGTTTCATTTCAATTTTGAACAGTAAAATGTATTTTTCTTTATTCTTAAAATGGTTTTGCCGATCGAAAAAGATGATTTGAAGAAATTCATCTTTATTCCATATTTTTCCCATTTTCTCTCATTCTCTGTTACTTCTTAGTTTTATTTTATTTTAGTGTATGTAATTGAGTGAATTAAGTAATTGTGGCAGACAGTGAATACAGTTTGGAACTTAGGAAAATTAACTTTATAAAGAATTTGAGTTTCAGACTTTTTAGTTGATAATTAACTTAAATATTATATATTTTTTTAAAGCTTTGTATGCTTATTTTGGACTACAACACACGTCCAGAATGTCATCAATTCCAATAAATAATTAATGAGAAGTTTTAATTAATTTTTAGGCTAACTAATAAAATACCAATTTGAATACATGCGATAATAATAATCAATTCTCTAAATTTATAAAACTTAATCTTACTAAATTAATATTAATGTTATCTCTGCTAGACGAAGGTGACTTAGTTCCTGCAAGTCTATAGCATTTTGAAAATAAAAGTCGAGTCAAAGGTCTTCAAAATAAAGGTGGGGAATTTTATACGCACGTGATTATTTATTATCCATTATATATTGATCTTGTGATTTATTGTTCGACTGAGTGTTTATGTGAAAGTTAAAGTATGCCAGGGACCGTTCATAGGTCCGAGACCGTAAAAGTTGTCCTTGGGTCGCCCACCGTGCATGTGTATATGCATATACTTGTTCAGAGACCGTTAATAGGTCTGAGGCCGTGATAAGTTGCCTTTGGGCTGACTCCCCACTGTTCAAACAATTATTATTATGTGATATGACATGAATGTCTGAATATGAGTTACTCGTTTAATATGTTTTGGATAATGCGTATTCTCCACTGAGTGTATTCGCTATACTCATCCTTATAATACAACATTTCAGGTTGAGGAGTTTGGTGATGGCAAGGAGGAGATGGATGTGTTATGAGTTTTTATTTAAATTTCTAAGTTATGAAACTCGTTTGACTACTAAACTTTAGTTGATATTTCTGTTGGATTGATTCTAATTTTAAATATGCTTAGATGTTTGAATTTATTAAAATCGCTTCCGCACTATGTTGTTATATGAATTATTATGTAAGTTTCTTAAATAGAAGTTTATTTATGTATTATTATGATTTTCTAGTATTATTTATTTCATATTTGAGAAAATAGTTTAAATTCTCTTTCATGCATTATTTTATATGCTAGTTTTTATAAAATAAATAGCATTCTAGGTTTATAAAATTTAGGGTGTTACACCATGTCTAACATAAATAAAGATAAATAAAACCCGAAAATAATTATTTTGTCTCTATTCTTGCTCGGCTTGAATCTCTTGGTCTTGCTCTCCGTGTTCTTCTCTGCAGCTCTCTATCTCTGTGTTTAAGAGACAAATATGGTGTGTGTTTTTGTAGTTTTTGGTGTTATGGTAGGGTTTGTGATGATTAATTTTCATGCTTGAGAAGATATATATAGTGTAGGAAGTATCATGGTCGAAAAAGGAAAGAAAACGGGCCAAAAAAGTAAAAATCGGACTCCCAGGGCTTCGCTCGCGACTGGGTCAGTCGCGGGTCCACGTGGCACTTTTTTGCACACTCGCGACTGGGAGGGGGGTCCGAAGAACAAAATTCGCGACCCCGGTCACGAATAATAATCTGACTGGTCGCGGGTCCACGTGGCAGTCCAATAGACTTTTACTGTTTTGCTTCATTCTCACTCGTTTCTCGTCTGATTGACCCAATTCTTTTTTCAATGCGTTCCTAACTTGATTTCCTATCTTTCTAGGGTCTTCCCAAACTCATTTGAATTTCACACAAAAAATGACATTAATTTCATTCACAACGAACAAACACGTGACATTGCACAAAACATAGAAACAATGCAAACTCATCACTTTATGCATGCAATGCCCATCAAATACTACTCAAATGAACCTCAAAACACATGAAAAATGTAAGGTTATTAGTCTGACACAGTTATTCAATGCTAATGAAGAGCTGTATATTGATAGAGAACAACGTACACTAATGTATTAAGATGTTTTAGCATTGATTATCTAATGTTAATATCTTATTAATATAATACTAATGAAATAATAACATATTGCTAATGAAAGACATTATATTAACATCACATTAAACAATACATTAATGTGTTAAGATATTTTTTGCATGAAAATGCAAATGCATTATTAAGGTTAGCATTGTCATATGCTAATGAAAACATTGTAATAATGCTAACAGAATCATGTGTCTTTCATACTACATGTTATGATAATATAAATGAATATTAATATTAATAGTGAATACTAAAATATTTGCTAACATAAATGAATGTTAATGCTATTGTTAACATTGGCAAATGCTACTGTTAGTATATGATAATGCTAACAATATAATTATGCAACACATATGACTATAGCATTGGAATATGCTAGAGGAAGCATTATGCAATGCTAAAGGAATGTATTATATAATGCTAACGAAATAATATTTATGTATTGGATTGAAGCCAAATAATACAATTAATAATCTTCAATCAAACAATCATAACTTTATCCATGATTAATATTTTTTTGAAATTATTATTTTTGTTGAGAAGTAGGCTTTGACTAGCTTTCCAACAATATTAAACTCGCCATTTAATTATTTCATAACAAAATCAGTTTTACATTTAATGTGTAAAGTGCATGCGTGCATGAAGGAGAATGAGAGAGAGCACGAAGGTCGATGATATATTTTGCTTAGTATGCTATTTCTATTATTCTCTTGTCTGAACAACCAGGGCCAATCCTGACATGTTGGGGGGCTAATGGTAAAACAAAAAGAGGGGCTTTTATATTTTTTATAAGCATTTTGAGATTTTTCTAGTGTTGTTTTTCATCCTAAATTTTGAAAAAAATATAATCAATACTTACAAAAATACAAGAAAGTATACAAGTATTGAATAATTATCAAAATCATTTAGATCTAGAGCATTTTTAGAAGCAAAAATTATCAATAAGTTCATCAAAAAAATCATTTTTTCCCAATATATCTAATTTCTGATTTTTTTAATAATAATAAGAATAATAAAATTGATATGTTGGTTAGTTTATTTTATTAAAAAAATAAACCAAAATACTTTGATTCAGTTCTTTTTTTATTTAATCAAATTTTCACCCATCCTATAAAATATGAGATAAAATGATATAAATAGACTTTATTATTTTAAATATGATATTAAATATTTTATTGTTATCGGTCTATATTTTGCTGGTTTTATTCAAAACATGAAAATTGTTAGACTTGGATAGTAAGGTCTCGAAAAATAAATAGAGTGATATATATATATATATATATTAGGTCTTGCATTAAATATTTTAAAAGTTATTTTTTTATAAATATAATATTAAAATAAAAATAAAAATCGGGGTACCCAACAAAATGGGGCCCTAGGATGGTGGCTCACCTGGCGCATAATTTGTCATATGTTTTTAGTTTATTGTTTTATTATTGTGAAATTGTGAGAATATATTTTTATGTAATTAATATTTGGTCCAAATTTAAACTTGAGGAGTTGAGATATATTCTTCACTCCAAGCACCCTTCTTCACCCCATTGTTGTAAGGAAGTATTAATAATCCTTTACAATATGTACCCTTTATTGCGGCAGACATGATGATGTGGTCTGTTTTGTTTTTTGTTGACGAGATGTGGATATTTCGCGGATGATCAAGTTCTTCTTCAACAACTCTATTCTTTTTCTTTTCTTTTTTAGATTTTTTAGATTTGCTGGAGGCTATACTGATGAAACTATAGGGGATGATTCATTTTAAGAATATATTATTTATTAGATTTTAAGTAAGTTAGCTTTAAGGCAGGGGCTATAGTGATAAAGTAGTACATTTATTAATATTTTTATTATTTTTTAAATATAGGTCATTGGGAAAAAAGAAGATTATTGTAGTGGAAAGGCAAGACTTTATGATTTTAATGTGTAGATATGATAATTTATTGTATTTTTCTTTGTAACTATATGGTGTTGGTGTAATAAAAATGTGATCTTGCAGTGAGGAAATGGGGGGAAAATAGTTGAGATAAATGGTGGGAGAAATAGAGAGAAGGTGGGGAGAATTAAACTATTTCATTACTTGCCTCGTTTCGTACCAACTACTACAATTTATACTCAAGATTTCCGTAGCCCTAATGCATAATTAAAGAAAGAAGAAGTATCGATTCAGGACCTGAAAGATGGGTAATCTATCGATTCAGGACCTAAAAGATGAAAACTCCCAATCCAGGACCCGAAAGATGAAAATTCTCAATCTAGGACCTCAAAAATCATGATTTTTGATTTTTTTATTTTTTAATTAATTTTATATTAATTTTCAATGAAAATTCCTTCATTAATTATCTATTAAATCTAATAAAGAAATTGTTAAAATTAATTAAAAATAAATAGAAATCAAAATTCGTGATTTTTGAGATCCTGAATTGAGAATTTTCATCTTTCGGGTCATGAATTGAGAGTTTTCATCTTTCAGGTCCTGAATCGACGAATTACCCATCTTTCAGGTCCTGAATCGATAATTCTCCTTAAAGAAATAACATAAGGTAGACAACTTTGGGCCACAACCTAATAGGTCTCTTTTTTGGAATTAATTTAAAACACTCGGGCCAGTAAAGCCACTAGCCCGACCCATTGACCACGGTAACTACCAAATCTGCCCCGATGATGCTTCATTCTTTTCCCTTTACTCCCAGATTAGGGATTTCTAAATCAAGATCACATTTTTCATTAGCCTCGACTCCAACTCTTGCTCTAGCGCTTCCAATTCCCGGTCTAGTGGTCATGTTCATGACGTTACCACTCCTTCTTTGAGATCCTTGCTACAAGTATCTATCTTGCCCAGCCATTTAGCCAAAACCTTCTCATCTTCCCAGGACTACAATACCTTTCCGGAGCCATTCCAAAGAACCAATTTTTGTCTCACCTCACAGTTGCCACGTGAAATTACCCTCTCACCCAGCAATGAGGAGTGGTCAATAGCAAAAACGTCATCATCATCGTGAGGAGGCAAGTCTGCAGTGGGTTCAATGTTGCGGCCAAGCACCTTCTTTAAAAGTGAGACATGGAAAACTAGGTGAATTTTTACCCCTTCAAGTAACTGTAGGTGATAGGCCACCTTTCCAATGAGTGCTAGGATTTGTTATAGGCTGAAATACCTAGAAGAAAGTTTGATGATTGACACTGAGTTGTGCCGATAAAGCTAGAGCTTTAGGTAGACATAATCCATAACCTCAAACTCTCGTTATGTTCTTTTCAAATCAACATATATCTTCATTCGATTTTGAGCCGATTGAAGATTGTCTTTTAGATTAGACATTAATTGTCACCATTCTGCTAGCAAATCCTTTACCTCTACGTTATCTGTAGAGATATAAGATAAAAGAAAATGTTGGGGTGGTGGGTAACCATACAAAACCTAAAAAGGGATAGCTTTCAAACTGGTATGGTAGTTGGTGTTATACCAGAATTCAGCTAGTGAGATCCATTTAGTCCACTGTTTGGGGTGCATGTGAACCATGAACCTCAGATAGGTTTCAAGGCACTGATTTATCCTCTCTGTTTTCCCATCAGATTGAGGGTGATATGCAGATGACATATCTAGTGTGGTATCCATAAGCTTAAACATCTCCTTTCAGAATAGACTTGTGAAAACTTCATCTCTATATGTAACAATACTGATAGGTTGGCTGTGGAGCTTGTATATGGTATCTAGTAATAACCTTGTAATAGTTTGTGGTGTGTATGGGTGAGATAAAGCAATGAAATGAGCATACTTTGTGAGTCTGTCCACCACAACTAGTATCACACTCTTCTTGTAGGCGATAAGGAGTCCCTTAATAAAATCCATGGAGATGTGTGTCCAGGCTTGAGTAGGGATATGTAAAGGCTACAATAACCTAAGATAGAGCCCTCTAGTAGGTTTGTTAATAGTGTAAGTGCTGCAGCTATTAACCCACTCCATTACAACTTTCTTCATATGAGGCCAGTAGAACAACCTCTTTAATCTGATATAAGTTCCACATATCCTAGAGTGTCCACCATACATGGAGTTGTACATCTCTTGTAGGAGTAACTGCCTGATATCAGATCCACTACCAACAATAACTCTTCCTTTATGCTTCAGCAGATCACCCACCAATTCAAAGTCTGAATATATGTATCTTTAGCTATTAGCTTAAAGCTGATGATATTAGAGATCATATGATCTTCTGTGTAGCTACTCACCACTTGTTGTATCCAAGTTGGGACAACAGTTGTGAGGGTGTAGTATCCTTCTGATGTGTGTGGTATTCTAGACAAAGCATCTGCAACATTGTTATAAATCCCCTTCTTACAGTGAATTTCATTGTTGAATCATAGGATAGAGAGATAATGTATTCATTTCTGAATGGCCATTATCACTGCTAAGAACTCTATTTCATAGATAGAGAGTGCATGATTTTTAGGACTGAGTGTCTTGCTCATGTAAGACAGTGGCCTGCATTTCTGCATCAGGACTGCTCATATACCTTTTCCACTTGGATCTGTCTCAAGTGTAAAATACAGAGTGAAGTTCGGTAAACCTAACACATGGGTGGTGACCATAACATCCTTGAGTGCCTCAAATGCATTAGTAGCTTCTACAGTCCATTGGAAAGCCTCATTTTCAATAATGCAGTGAGTGGCTTACTGATTATCCTATAATCCCTTACAAACTTCCTATAGTAACTAGTAAGGCCTATGAATCCCCTTACCTGCTTGATAGTTGCAGGAACTGGCCAGTTGGTCATACATGCAATCTTTGAAGGATTTGTGGCCACTTCTTCAGAGGTGATTATGTGACTAAGATATTCAATCATTTCCTACCCAAAATAACATTTTCTCTCCTTATCATAGAGTTGATTCTATCTCAGGATGCTTAGGACTTCTCTTAGGTGCTTCAAGTGGTCATCCCAAGTAGGGTTGTATACTAGGATGTCATCAAAGAAAACCAACACTGATCTCCTTAGATAGGGCCTGAAAATCTGATTCATGAAGGATTGGAAGGTAGCTGGGGTATTACACAATCCAAAAGACATTACCAAAAACTCATAATGCCCATTGTATGTGCTAAAAGAAATCAAGCATCTATGTTCAGGTTTCATCAAAATCTGGAAATAGCCTAACCTTAAGTCTATCATAGAAAAAAACTTGGCTCCATTCAACTCATCCAAAAGCCCATCCATTATAGGGATAAGGTAGTCATGCTTCACAATCAACCCATTCAGGTATCTATAATTCACACACATCTTCCAGTTCCCATCTTTCTTCTTCAGAAGCAAAACAGGAGAAGCAAAATGGCTTCTACTATTCTGTACCATTCCGGCATGGAGATCCTTGACAATCTTTTCTATTTCATTCTCGTGTTCATGGAAAACCTTGTAAGGATACATGTGCTTAAGAGTGCACCCTGGCTTTAGTATGATCTGGTGTTCAATACTTTGGCTTAGGGATAACGTTGTTAGTTCTGCAAACATATCCTTGTAATTATCTAGTAGGCTCTTCAGATTCTGATTGTGGTCTTGTTGCTCTACTTTGAGTCTAACCATATAGATCTCTTCAATTAGGCAGGGGTATGAATGATGTAGCATCTGATAGAGTGTGTGTTCAGTAATCATATGACAATCCTCAGTTGCATTCAAAGCTTGTATTTTAACCCTTTTTCCCAGCCATTTCACTGTGAAAGTCATATGGTCACAATCTAACGCAATTAGGGTACAAGCTTTAAACTAATCACCTCTAAAAATTAAGTCGTATCCCTCAGTGGCAAAGTCATATGGTCACAATCTAACGCAATTAGGGTACAAGCTTTAAACTAATCACCTCTAAAAATTAAGTCGTATCCCTCAGTGGCTAAAGTCCTTGGTAAATAGATGAAGTGATGGACTTGGATCTCCTATTTGAATCCACTCACACTGGTTGAGCTCACCATCCTATTTCCATTAGCAACCCTCACCATTAAAGATCTTGCAGGTTCCATGTTGCATCCCAGTGCTTTTGCAGTTGTTTTCCTTATGAAGCTCAAGATACTTCCTGAATCAATAAGAATGTGTAGTCTATGGTTACCCACTTGTCCATAACTCTCATAGTGGTTAATTCTCCTTCCCCTAAGATGATATTCACTACCATTTGAACTTCCTCCATGTTTTGGAAGGGTTCTGGTGGTTCTAGTGTCTCTTCCTCAGTTGTCATAGACTGAACATAGATATTTTCCTCTTCTTCACTCATAATCATATAAAAAATTCTATTCTTACACATGTGTCCAGCTGTAAATGTCTCATCACAGTTGTAGCAAAGGCCCTTCTCTCTCCAATCAACTATCTCTGCAGCTGTGAGGAGTTTAAATGGTGGCCTAGCTGCTGCAGGTTGTGACTTTTGATTGTAGGAGCTATTAGAAAATTCTCTCATAGTCCTTGTACCTAGGTTTGTCTTGTTACTGCATTTGAACTACTTTGTCATAGCCTCTAGGTTAAGTATTTGTTATTGCCCCAATTTAATGGCATGACTGAGTGTAGCAGGTTTTAAACATGTGAATTAAAGGTTGAATCTCCCCCCTTCCTCAATCCACTAATGAAACTCGTTGTGAAATAATCTTCAGTAAATTGCCCATTGTTCATCAATAACATACAAGCTTTTAGCTCTTCAAACCTGTCTACATACTCAGTGCATGAGCTTGTGTGTTTCAATTTGTTGAATTCAGTAATTACTTTAGTATCCCTGATTTCCTCGAATCTAGCAGTTACAAAATGATAGAAACAACGAGACATTTTACAAATAACCACATGCCATCACTCGGGTATATAAAATTCAGATAACCCAGGAGAAATCTCTAAAGTTGTACCAACAAAATCTGCATATTAAATAAGACACAACTAATCACATTAATGCTAAAATTTATATATTCTTTGATAATACTAAAACTAGTCAAATTAATGATAAAACTAATTACAGTAATGCTAAACCTATCATAGTAATGTTAAAAGGATTCAACCAAATAGAATAAAATTTTTAAATTACAAAATTACTCCCAGTTCAGTAAAATAATCATAATATTACAAAAATATCACCGCATAACTCAAACTCAGGTACAGATCTTCATCGTCCAAAAATTGAAGATCTACGACTCTAATTGGTTCTTAGTTCTCACATGGGATTCCGATTCTGATTTGATCCATTCTCTCTCTCTCTCTCTATATATATATATATATATATATATATATTATATCGATATTCTATGTGATTAGTGGATATATGAGATCATCTATTCCGAACTTCATGTTCCACTATCAAGTTTATGATGTTAATGATAGTTTTTAGTAAAAATAAAAATTAGGTATACCACCTCGATCCTACTTCACATTTTATGAACGAAAAAATAAATTTAAAAATTATAAAATGAAATAATCAATCATTATAATAAATTATTAACTAAAAATAGAAATTAAATATTAAAAAATAAATATAAACTCTGATTGGATAGAATTGATCTTAATTAACAATTATAAAATTAAATTTAACCACGAGAAATTAAAATTATAAAAAAAATAAAATAAAACTGATAAACTTAATAATGGAACAAATAATGGAATAGATAATCTTATCCCAAATATTAGGGAGCAAATAGTTGCTCGCACAAATATTTCCGTAGAACTCTCGGATTTGTATACATAGGTATGAATTTTTATGTGTTGTTAAATGATCTAACATAAATTTTAGTGGAATTGACCTCCATATAGTGGTAAAAAAAAAAACAGCTGTTATACATATTTGATTAAGCAATCCAATGACGCTAACAAATGAATATGCTGGTTCGATCTAGTGACCTACCTTTTTCCCTTCTTTTGATGTTGGATCAACAAATGGGCGCTTAAAATAAAAAAGCACAATATTCGTCTATTTTTATATTTTTCCTTTTTCCTATTTAGATCGATGGAATAATTTTATGCTGACAACCGTAAAGTAGTATTCTGTTATTACAGAATTAAACGTCCATCTTTTACTTAATTGACAAAGAAAAAAAAAATTAAGAAGGGGGAGTCGTAAAGCTGAATGATGGCACTTAGCTTCAAGTGTCAACTCCTAGCTATTGTTTATAGCTACCCTTCCAATTTATTTCGTAACCGTTGGTTCTCAGTTATGATCGTTTCTCGAATTTTAATTTACAGAAAGCCTTCTCCTTTAAATCTTATCTATAACTTCTTATAACAATTTGTGATACATCCAACACAAATAAAATAAAATACAAATATATGTAAGAGAGAGAAGCGAGGGCTGCCATGCAACTCGCGCGGACTTGTTAGAAACTCTCTCTCTCTCTCTCTCTCTCTCTCTCTCTCTCTCTCCCTCCTGCATCGATCGAAAATATTTATCTAATGTTTGCATAGTAATAATTATATATATTCAGGCCTTGAAAGTCAAATACTTCAAATATAACGTATGCCAACACATTTACCAACGAGCGAATTTAAAAAGGATATCAATCATCAAGGATATATAATTTATTCTGAAAAAGGTATATAATTATATATCCACCTATTTTTTTATAAACCAACTAAAAAAAAATGATATATATATATATATATGTATGTGTGTATCTAATTATATCACTAGTCTTGGACCCCATTGCTTATAAATTAGTGAGTTTAAGTTCACATTCTTTTCATTTCATATATAATTTATTGCACTAATAATATACACATCGTGGTTTGTTACGATGACATAAAAAATAAACTACATATATAATGTAATAAAGCAGAATTGCAATCCACCCGCAATGAACTACGGATTAGTTAGGCCGACCTGCGTAAAAAGGAAAATAGCTCAGTATCAACCGTGAGTCTTGTTACATATGATTTTTCAAGTGTGATTTATTTTTTATACGTGGATTGCAAACTATTATACAAGAGTGGAATTTAGCCAGTGCATACCTCGATAGAAATTGCAGGTTATCCGGACATAAAGAAAAAATAGCTAGCAAATATGTAACAACTACAAAAACAAAAAAACACGTGAAAACCATGCTTTTTATATTTTCATTTACAAAAACTATTTTTGTCTTGTAATATAATAAACTGATCAATTATTATATGTTAAATTCAATATCTTAATCTCTAAACTTCTAGGGCAATTCTAAACATACTCTCATATTTATCTTCATATTCCCTTGAAATTAATTAAAATATAAATGTTATTTATTTGATTTTTTTGGCCAAATAGGCCACACTATTTTGAAATTCATGAAAAAAAAAAAACAAAGCTCATTCAACCCCACTCTCCATCATAATAGGGGAAAAATCAGATTAGGAAAAAATTGATAATGATACCTGGGTTTCAAATGAAAAGAAAAAATTGTTCCAAGGATGGCAGCTGATCGTGATCAATAATCCATATATATTGTTCCGTTTTATTTAATTAAACTTCATTTTCATCTTTTTTTTCCTGAGAAGTATATTATTGTGTTGCAATTTATCTAAATTTCTTTCAATTTAAAAGCAACATGCTTCTTCAATCTCTTAATCATATACAGAGATGATGAATTTTAATTTGGGATTTTCAACCTTAAACCAAAATAACTATTTTCTATCAAAAATCATTTCATGTAATCGAGATGAGATATACTCAATTCATGATAAAAAATAAATGAAAAAGAAAGATATGAGCAAACCAGAAAAATCTTTTTACCACTATCCATCAATTTCATGGGTAATTAACTTCAATTGACGATTCTTTTGCTTTCAATTCTGTTTTTAAATTACAAAAAATGGGGGGATATACATTAGATATTTATTTTATTAGGGTTTTTTAAATGGTGGGTTTAAACCGACAAAAATATCTAATAAAATAATATTTAAATTTTGATTAATTTTGGGGACTATAAATAGGAAAATGAGGGTTGTATTTAGAATTACCTTATACTATATCTTATTATTTATGCAAATTAAATTCGGTAAAGTTCATCATTTAATGAAAAAAGAAAGAAAGAAATGAGCCAGCCCAAATGAGTAACTAAAATCTCAATTCAACTTACCTTGAGGGACCTAGCAAAATTTGATATAACAAAACTATAAATGCTCCAAGCAAAGTTTTGAGGCATGGCAATTAATTAATAAGATAATATTCTATGTGGCAAACTTGTCACATAGGCTAGATCTACGTCTACTAGTAATTAACTGACACGATCTCAACCTCAAATTGTACTCTAATGTTATTGTCCGATCATTTCAATGGATAGGATGATTGTGTATGAACTTTCCATATAGTAAAAAAAACTGGGGAAATTAACGGATTGTGCTGGGTTTCAGCTAACTAGATTTTATCTAAATATGGTTAAACAAGGTGCAGAAAACTAAGATTTTATGTCATGCTTTTGTCTACCTTCTTTAAGAAGAGTTGCATGCAGATGGAATATGTGTAGCCCCACTTTATGCAATGAGAGGCATTTTTTTGTAGACCTTTCGATCTTTTTTAAATTGAACTGCAAAAAAATGCGATCTCCCTTTGAGTTCCATGCAGCCCATGTGATGTGAATTTGAACTTTTAATTTTTAAATTTGATACGTACTTATTTTCTAGAGATAAAAAAGTTTTGAATTTTATCAGATCATTAGCTTTGTTCATCAACACACTCAAAAATAAATATCATCTACTTTGATAAAAATGAAAAAAAAACTATCATCAGAAATTATATGTAGAATCGATATATATACATACATATGAGTTTATAAACTTATATATATATTTTACATGGTGAATCGAATGTGCTCTACAAAGGGAAGTGAAATCTTGAATTCTTGAATGCAGCTGAAATTCGAATTCACTGGCGAAGGAGAGATCAAAATGAGGAGAAATTTTACCATCTTTGTTCACATTGACATTAGCCGATCTTAACATTAAACTGCACGTTTCTTTTTTAGTGGATCATATTTCTTGACATTGACACACTCCTACTTTTTTTTCCATCTGAAATTTGCTAAGATTTCCTAGAAATCTTATTTTGGGAGGGAAATGGAATTTGAACTTTTATTTTCTTCTCCGATTATTACAGTATTGATCACTCCAAACAAACAAAAAATAAAAACCTCAGCCGTCCAATCTCAGCAGACTTCTGCTTTTCCCTTTCCTCCATCACCATCTCTCTCATCAGATTCTCTCACCCCATACACTTTCTTGATTTCTTTCCCACAAGCCAAGAATCTCTTCTCTCACAGATATTCCTTCTTTCCCCCCTCCCCTTTCTCTCTCTAGGCAAAAAAAAAAAAAAAAAAAAAAAACTTAGCTTTATCAATGATGCCATTGTTCTCCTGTTCTTTTCTCTCTCCTATTCTATTCTTCTCACCATCTGTATGTGTTAGTCCCTTTCACCGTTTCAGACTCTCCTTTCCGCTTCCTCGAAAATCCGGGAATTGAACACCTCCTTCTACACATAAGGTTCCACCCCCCCTGGCCCCCCCATGTCTTCAGAAAATGTCAACCATCTCTCTCATCCGTGTATTTACGGTATGCTTTTCACCTTTTTTCACTCAAAAGATTTACTATTTTGGCATTTTTAGTTGATGCCTGCATCGTGATTTGGGTTGTGTTTGTAGTTTATTAGGTAAAGATTGTGTCTTTTTGGATCTTGAGTGATGCCCTTTTGCATTTTTTTTGTGGTTTTGTGAAAAGATGAGATGCCCTTTTGACATTTCAGTTGATGCCACTAATGTTTAACGGTGATGTTTTTTGGCTTCCATGAGAAGATTAATTATTTGTTATGCCAATCTATATATTCATATATCTTGTTAGTTGTCTATATATGTGTGTGTGTGGTAGGATGGAGTCTTGTGCATTTCAGTGGTTGGTTGTGTGATTGCAATTCCAAGGTTATCACGTATGAAGATTGTGCTGTTATTCCCTTTCTGTTTGATGCTCATAGGATATTATGCCCCGTCATTTTTACAAGTAGAAAGATTGAATTGTTCATGCATGAGCTAAAATGGGGGTTTAAGAGGCTTTTTCTTCTTCATGTGCAGAGAGAAAGTCGCGGTTTATGAAATGGCTAAGTAAATTTTTCAAGGGTACTGGTGCTAGTAGCAGGGGAGTTTCAACCGGCTCACAGCAACCTCAGTTTCTTGGAGACGAAAACATGGCGTGGCGTGCTCCATTTAGATCCTCGGTATTCATATCTATCTTTTTTTTTTATTCTCTTTTCCTTGGAAATCACAAGTATACTTATCTAATCTACCAGTTCTTGGAATAAAGTTCATTTCTGATAAGCATATTTTGTATGGCTGTTTCTTTGTTTATCGAACATTACTTGCATGTGCATTCACATGTATTTTTCTCTTTAGGAACTTGATAGAGAAAGAAGTGCTACATTAGCTAGAAACAATATTGATGCTTCTATATGGATATGAACATTATATCTGTTCGCTATCCTTTCAGATTCTTTGGACATGATAAGGCAATGAGATGATTGTTAGTGCACATTAGTTTTCTTTCTATTTTAAATTTTTAACTAATAATCATATAGTAAATGCATGCCATCTCTCAGCTGTAACAAATTTATGAAGAGATTGGTAGGAGTAATATAGAAAAAAAAAATCATAATTAAGATGCAATTTTACTGAGAGGAATGCTGCATTATTCAAATGTCTTTATCCCATCAAAAGTTACCAGTTAGCACTTAATGCATCTGGAGCTGCAGATGCAAATAATTTTGACTCTTTAAGCTCAAAATATGTGTTGCGTAGCTATATTGAGAGAAAAGGAAATATGAGTATTATAATTCTTGATGGTGAAAAATGTAATACAAAGGGCTAAACTTTTTGGTTCTCTCTATCTTTTGTTTGCTTGTGTGCTTTCTCCAAAGAGAAGTAAAATTTATAATATTTCCTCTTGGAAGTTATTTCAGTTATGAACAAACTGAATTCAGTGATTATTTATCTCATTCTCTTGTTATTTCTTTGTAGGATGACCGCTCTCGAGCCAATAGAGAGAAAGAGGAATTAGATCGTGCAATTGCACTCTCTATGTCTGAAGATTTGAAGAGACCAAGTGGTACTATCTCATGTGCCTTTCTCTAGAGTATTCAGTAGCCTGACTGTTCTTCAGTTTCTATAATCGAAGCTAAGAAATCTAATTCTGCAGGATACAACAGATGGCGAACAAACAATGATGATGATCTAGCAAGGTCACTTCATGATAGTTTTAACTCAGCACCATTACCTTTCCCTTCATATGCCCCCAGAGAACATTATCCAAGGGGATCTAGGTATTATATCTTCGTTATAATATTTTTTGAAGGACTATTTCTTCGGATCAGCCCTGCAGAGCATGGTTCCTGTGATGTTCTGAATCTGTTCGATTCACTGATGAACTTACATTCAGGCTTTGAAATGTTACTGAACTTTTTCTATTTAAAGCTTCTGCAATGGAACTTTTTCAGATGTGTTAAGCTTTGATGACCTGCAACATGAACTCATTTTGCATATATTCCACTAATATGAACTAACAAGTTCATTTAGCGACAAAAAAGGACTGATCTTCTTTGTTGTTGCCTATGACTTGCAGAATGTGTGCTGGTTGCAAACGTGAAATTGGGTATGGGAATTATCTAGGATGCATGGGGGCCTTTTTCCATCCAGAATGCTTCCGTTGTCATTCATGTCGTTACCCTATTACTGAACACGAGGTAAGTCCTTTGCTCTCTACTGATTATATATATATTTATACACACACCCCCCACAGAGGCATGTTCTTTAATCTTCTTCTTTTAGCACTGATCATGTTGAATGGTGCCTGATTTCTTCCCTCATCAAGTTCTTATTGTTTTTCATTTTTGATTCAAGTTCTCTTTGTCAGGGAGAGAAACATACCACAAGTCATGCTTCAAAGAGCTCAATCATCCGAAATGTGAAGTTTGTCATCAATTTGTAAGCAACCTCAGTCTTCTTCTGCCAATACAACATTTCACATCAATGGTCTTCCATCAATATCAATGCTCCTGTTGATTTTGCAGATCCCAACCAATGACATTGGCTTGATCGAGTATAGATGCCACCCGTTTTGGTTACAGAAGTACTGTCCTTCTCATGAGCATGACAATACACCTCGGTGCTGTAGTTGTGAACGTTTGGAGGTATGTATGAACATTTGATTCTAGAACTAAAAAACGTTTATGGTCTTCCATCAAATTGTTCGAATAAATGTGTCCTTTCTTTTTTTCAAGTCACGGAATACAAGATATATATCCCTGGGAGACGGGCGATGTTTATGCTTAGAGTGCATGGAATCAGCCATCATGGACACTGGCGACTGTCAACCTTTATACCATTCCATCAGAGACTACTATGAAGGAATGAATATGAGAATCAATCAGGAAATTCCAATGCTTCTTGTTCCAAGACAAGCCCTTAATGAAGCTATTGAAGGGGAGAAACATGTAAATAATCATCTCTCTTTCTTTTTCTTAAATAATATATAATATCCTTGTAGAAAATTTACCGAGCTATTTACTTTAACAGGGTTACCACCACATGCCTGAAACTAGAGGTTTGTGCCTTTCTGAAGAGCAGACGGTTACAAGTGTAAGAACTTCATTAGAGACTTCTCCTTGTTCACAATTTATTCACAGTCTAAAGGTATATATTGTCTAAAACTTTGATCCTTTCTGACTTCCACAGATAATGAGGAAGCCAAGGATGGACCGTCGTGGTCTATTAGATATCAGAACACAGCTACAGAAGCTAACGCGGAGGTGTGAAGTTACAGCCATTCTCGTATTGTACGGCCTCCCAAGGTAATTAGTGTGACTCCCACAGCCTAATTGATACATAATTTGAAACAAATCATGTATGCTTAATCAATTATTGATGCAGGTTACTGACTGGAGCAATACTGGCACATGAGCTTATGCATGGATGGTTACGTCTTAATGGTAAAATAGTGGTGTCAAAATTGAAAGCTTCAATCAATATATATATTGGTCCCATACATTCCATTTATGATATATTCGCATCTGTCAAATCTATGCATGCACGTACAGACTTCCGTAATCTAAGGCCGGAGGTAGAAGAAGGTATCTGTCAAGTACTGTCTCATATGTGGCTTGAATCAGAGGTACCAGGTTCCAGAAACACGGCATCTGCATCATCATCATCCTCGACATCAATGGCTTCGTCCTCCTTTTCCTCTTGGTCATCGTCCAAGAAAGGTGGTAAATCCACTGCTGAGAATAAGCTGGGGTCGTTTTTCATGCATCAGATCGAACATGATGCATCTCCAGCTTATGGTGAAGGATACAGATCAGCCATGGCAGCAGTTAATAAGTATGGTTTACGTCGTACCTTGGATCACATCCGCTACACGGGAACTTTTCCAGAGTAACGCTGCAGCTTTCTGCCTGTTGAAGATCAACAAAACTAAATCGCTTCCTATGCTCCTGCAGAGAGTTGGATTCCTTAAAAACCATAAAACAGAGAAAAAAAATAGCAGAAAGGCTCTCTGCCTAGAGTAAATTTGTATTATTTAGGTCAAACATGCTGTTGGGCAAAAAAGAAAAAACTCATTTGTGTAATCAAAATGGAACTATAACACGCTTCAATTATATGCGAAGTCATTGATTGTTGATCTATAATTTTATTGTCTAGTTTATAATGAATGGCTGAAGTATTACATACACATTAGTACACGACTGTGTCAATAAATACATCGATTTTGTGTTAAAATCAAACTTTGAACAATTCAAAGATTTAACTAAATCATTGTGTATAAAGGAAAAACAAATACAACGAACGACCAAAAAAGCGTGGAAAAAAATGAAATTCAACTATAAGAATAAGACCTGGTAACAATGTTTGATACACTAGAATTGTAGTAGAATGATTTCTTTTTCCTCCACTCGTATCTATACATTGACAATGTATTGTTTGGTAGCTAACCCCACCATCAGAAAATTTAGCAGCGTGACAAAGGGACATCGTGAAAATTGGAAATATCGTATTTGATCAGACAGTCGTTAACTTGTCAACTTTCAGGCATGGTTGAGAGAATCTGCTTCAACTTTTCATATGTCATGAAGACGATGCCCACACTTGGCACGACCTTGTAATATTCGGGCAGAATCCCCCGATACAGGCCAAGCCAGCCTTCCTTTCCGATTATCTGTCTGACTGTGCCGAGCAGACCTGTTCTGTAAACACGTGCTCTACCACCAGCTCCTTCCAGCTGCATTCGCCGCCTCACAAGATCCAGGGGATATGCTACTGCAAAAATATCAATATATATTAGAGACTGGTTTCTATCAACTCTAGGTTGCCTCACTTAACATGATTCCATTATGGTAAAACAAATATCTCAACAGCAGTGTTATGGCAAAACATCTTTATCAAAACATAGACCCCAAAATTGCAATGCCAACTAGCTTAATAAAAAGCAGACGAGCATCATGGTGGTTCAATACCAAACAATCTGCTTTTTTCATTTCAACTGAAATTGGACGCAGACTAAAACATTGCTCGTTCAGTGCCGCCCAAAAGTTACAAAAGGAAATATGTCTTACCAAAGATCTTTCATTAGTAAGGTAGTATGCAATTCTCAACACCAGTGAGAATGAATGTACCACGATATGAATAAAAGGCATATATTGCATATGCAAATCATCAGTTGGACTTGGTTAATTGCGGCACTTTCATTTTACTGACCCTGACAACATGTCAATTTTAATGTGTTCACTCTTCAGCAAACACTACTTCCTCGTTTGTTCTGGGGAAGGGGTGGGGGAGAATATGGATGATAAGATTTAACTCAATTTCATTGCCTTTATGAAATTGACCAAAAGTTTACTAATAAATGTGCCGCTAAGCTATAATGACGAAGCATACCTCAAAGAGGACACCTCTCACAATTTGAAAACTCCAAAACTTGGCTCACCTGAAATTAGTCACCTAATAATGGAGCCACTGCATATTTGGAGAGCCAAGTTATTTAGCAAAAGCAACCTTTTCCAAGATAAAGCTTATTTCCGGAGAACAATCAAGCAGAACATATTTTTTTAACTTCTTACAAAAAATTCATATTGCCAGATTATCATGTCTGGACCTCAAGCACTAGGGGGTGGTCAATCTGATTAGATAATTACTGAGAAGCCTGCGTCCTCAATCTGCCTCTCTGCAAAAGCATTGAAGACAGCCACAGGCATTCAGATTTCCCATTGTTTCACTAGATAATCTAATTAGATACAAATAAATGAAGTTACTTGTACCAATTTCTGACTTGGATGTTTACTCATACATGATGATAGGGGAAAGTAATGTACTGAAAAGAGTAAATAAAGAAAAAAAAACAAATTGAACATTTCTTTCATGTTTCTGTCTTATGACCTCATAATAATGTAGAAAAGGACTCAAAAGGCTGGTTGAATGGGAAATGTAACATCCCAAAATAATTAGAATAAAGATGTCACCATTTATTAAAAATAAATATTTGAACATTAATGCAGCAGAAATAGACATTTCATGGAAAGGAAATTCCAATATCTTATTTGTGAAGAATTTCCTATGCTTTCTCTTTATTGACCATCACTGAACCCCTCTTATCGCAGAGCCAAAAGATCTTCACCCTAAAAAAATGAATAGTTTGGGGTGGATACTAACAACCTAGTAAGATTTAAGTATTTATCCAGATTATACAATCAAACATGATTGATGATTCAAAGCACAATGAATCATAGTGATCTCAAAATCAAGGGAGGACAACTTATATGGTCTTAATTTTATGTTCCCGGCGAGTATATAACATACCATAGA
Source organism: Perilla frutescens (assembly GCA_026008535.1). Classification (NCBI taxonomy): domain Eukaryota; kingdom Viridiplantae; phylum Streptophyta; class Magnoliopsida; order Lamiales; family Lamiaceae; genus Perilla; species Perilla frutescens. The sequence continues at coordinate 29,345,433 of BRKX01000017.1, read as the reverse complement.
GCATTGTGGTCTCAAAACAAAGGATAACTTTTACGGTCCCGATGTAGCGGATTGAATCTTGGGGAGTAGGAGTAGCAACAATTAGCAATTAGCAAATCATCTTTACTATTCTTATTTATGTTATTGTTGGATTAATTAGGTTATTTCATTGTTGGATTATGGACTCTTTCTCTAGGATATTAGCTCAATTAAGCATCAGCATCAACGATGCTTGGAATTCGACATTCATCGCTTGGGAATGGTTTCTGTCATGTGAACCTTGTTTCTTTATTGTTCCATCTTATTCAATACTTATATTTCATTTCTTTTTTTTACTTCAATCCCCTTTTACCTCTATCAATTTGGTTTGACCTGCCGAATCAAAATCTTTGGTACCACAATGCTCCATGTGTTATACATCTTATTCAATATATATTTCATTTCTACTTTTACTTCAGCCCCTTTTACCTTTATCAATTTTTTGGTTTGACCTGCTGGATCAAAATCTTTGGTATCACAATGCTCCATGCTATGTTTGCTATGTTGTACTTGTTAGGAGCCATAAATAGGTTCAAGACCATAAAAGTTGTCCTTAGTTTTGAGACCACCATGTGATTCTATGTTTTTAAATCAAGTTTGATTGCATATGTCATTATTTTTGTATAGTTTGGATAAATGCTTAAATCTCGCTTGAGTTCTTAGTATTCACCCAATCACCCCAAACTATTCATTATTTAGGGTGACGATCCTCAACCGATGCGATGAGAGAGGTGTAGTGATTGTCAAATAAAGCGCAAATTTAGAAAATTTCACAAATACGTTATTGAAATTTCCTTTCAGTGAAAAGTCTATTAATGCCTTTCTGTTGGATTATGTTCAAATATTTATTTTTAATAAATTGTGACATCTTTAATCTAATTATTTTGGGGCGTTAAACGAAGAACTTTTCTTCATAAAGACCAGAATCACAAGAACAGAGCACAGAAGTAGGAAACATCAAGAGGCGACAAACATAAGGTAGTAAGGAAGCAACTCACACAAGCAATCATAATATCTGTTAAATTAGTGATCATTAGTTCTAGTTCAGAAAATTTTATGCTATTCTTAACTGGTTTAAAAGATAAAAAAGAACATCCTTGTCAATATTAAAAAGGAGTCACTCGTTAGCTGAAATTGGAAACCTGAACCTAATTTAAAAATTTAGAAATTGGAAACCAGGTGCCATACTTCAAACTTTAGATGGGAAAACAATTGATCAGGCCACTCACCAGTTGATGATGCAACTCCTGAAAGACTCCCACATGCAAGGCTTGCTAGAACAATCGAGTCTTCAGGCCTGAAGTCAATAAAAAAGTGAATCTTGTATACAAGCTCATTTTTGAAATTTCGGTAAATAATAGTAACCCATCAACAAACCTATGAAGCTGCCAATAAGATCTTGCAGTATCATAAATTGAAAAGCTAATAGCCAAATTTGGGCCAACACCCTGCATAAGCAGAATGGCATCAATAAGTAACCAAATTAAGCCAATAATAATCAATCAGCAAAAGTGGATACATACCAATAGAGTTGGACCAAGTCCTTTATAAAGGCCAAGAAAACCTTCTTCCTTGCAAATGGTACGCAAGGCATGTAATATCCCTCTGTAATAGATCATGTTTGTCTGCATATACAGAAGTTTTGATCGAGTTGTCAAGAAAATGTCAATTAACATGTTTGCATGCATCAAAGGATTTGAAAATACTTGATAAGGCATAAAAGGAAAAGTACTAGAACTTGGGGTAGCAGCACTTCAGTCAGTATTTCGATCTCTCCTTTATTTCTCAGGAACTTCTTACTTTTGGCGTACATTAATTTGACACGGAGACTTCACTACCTATTTTCCACCTATTCCCCTCCCTTCATTCCCAAGTAAAACTAAGTGGGAAAACAGAGGATTTCGGGTTGTTAAAAAGTTATCACGTCTAATAGGTACAGCACCGGAATAATAACAACTATTAGAACGGAGAGATTGCTGCAAGGAGAAGTGTGTGCTCACTAGTTATTGATCCCATGCATGCCAATTAAGAAAAAGATAAGCATCCTGCAGCAGTATCAAACAGAAAATAAGTGTACAAAAGGCTGATTTCTTCATTTACCTGCGCTGTAAGACGTGTCCGCACAAGATCCAAGGGATAGGTAGCTGAAGCGGCTGTCACTCCAGCCAAACCACCACCTAAAAGTCGTACAGAAAGGTCTGCACCGATATTCTCTCCTTGGTTTTCAACTCCTAACATAACTTGCAACAGCTAAGAGAAGAAATACAAAAGTTCAGTCAGCTACACACGAACATAAAAAGCTTGCGACATGAAAAAGTTACTAAAAACAGAAGTTCTTTACAGAACAATTGTACCAACATTCTTGTAGCGTTCAAATGCATAAAAGCTGATGGAAGAATAGGGAAGACGGTGGGCGATCGTGACCAAGTTTCCCTTCCAAAATGCTCTCACGCCTTCTTCTCTAACAATTCTTGATGCTTCACGCCATATACTGGCCTTCTCTAACCTAGACGTATCGGAGTGCATTCCCTGGAGCTGCAAAAATGATGAAATTTCATGATATCAATGTCGTATTTTCCTTTAAAGAAAGAACCCTCCATATCCTCCTTCAAACATCGAAAGTGTTTCAATTCATCTCATAATTACACTAAAGGGGTTAAAAATAAACCCTTTCTAATCCAGAAATCAATTGACCACAAAGCAAGTCAATAATTCCCAACGCATCAAGAAAAATTCACATAAATACACCAAATACGCAGATAGAGAAAAACCTATAAAAAAAAAATCAATTGGAAAGGAGTGAATGCCGAATGAAAGAAGAAACAACACCTGAAAAAGAATGGTGAGGCGGGCGAGAGGTGCCGTACAGGTCTTGCTGACAGCTCCGGCGAGACCACCGGCAAGAAGCTGCGAGGCGGTCCCGATTTGCCTCTGCCTCTGTGGCTCCACCACCACGGACGACGTCGTCGCATTCAGCCCCCCTCCTTCCACCACCACTCCGACCCTCGCTTCCGTCTGCATTTTACAAATCGCGGCCGTGTATATATCTGTCTATCTCTCTCTAATTAAAAATAAAAATAAAAACCCAGAGAAAAGATAATAAAAGGCAGGGCGTAATCTTGAAGAAAACCCGACAAAAAAGGAAATCTAGGAGTAGGAGTGTTTATCAGTTTATGTGATGCGCAGTTTGTACAAACTGAAACAGCTCATAATCAAATGCTGTTGGCGTACACAATACGAAGGCGTAGTAAAAACATCACGGGGCACAGTAATTCTAAGATGTTCTTACCAAACCGACCTCTTCACCTCAATTTTTATCTTTTTTTTTTTCTTTTCTTTTTTCAATTTCTAAACCGACATTGGGTTAAATTATTAATTTCATATTCGAGGATTATTCTAACTAGGTTCTGTTTTATATACTATTTCTTTTCTTAAGAAATATCCAAACAAACGTGCAGACCAAAGGAGTCCTACCAACTTAAAAGGAAGTTTTTTTTTTTTTAATACTATTTTGATAATGTCCTAACATAATTTGAATTTTCTAAAGTTGAAATCTCCCTTAAATAAATGGTTACTATAAATATGCAACATAAAATATGAATTATCCTTTAAGTATATTTGAGTGGTACAATATGTTCAGGATGAGCTTCATCCACTATTGTTCCGTCTTTAGAGTCTAATAGACAAGGTAAATCGCGGCATGCGTTTGAATGAATGAGTGTCAAGAGTTTACCTATACACTATATAACCCTCAATCATGTGAAATTAAATTCAAATTATTGTCAGCAAAATGTACAATATCTTATTTGTGTTGTGAGGTTTAATAATCAAATTTTACCATGTCTTTAAGTACAAGAAAAAAGAGTATATTAAAATTAACTAGACTTGAGTATCATATCAGAACTATCTACCTACCTACCATGAACACAAGTTAACATGTTTGCAGCTATGTAGCGATGCCACGTGCACAAGTGAATTGACATCTTCAGCAACTATATTTGATCGTAACTTTTAATATTATTTTTCGATCCCTATTCTACTAATATTATTAATATTTATTAGATTTCCATCCCTCTTTTTTCTTCAATTTCAATTTGTTTTGGTTTAGTTTAATTTTATAATTACGATTTAGGGTTTATTCTGCCCAATTAAAATTTATATTTATTTTTTAATAATTATTTTATTTTTTAGTTAATATAATTAATTAATAGGATTGGTTATTCCAAAATTAGGGTATATAATTTTTTTAAAATTTTAATTTTTAACAATAAATGTTAATTATGATTGATTATACTATAATAAATTTTATTTTTTAATAAATATTTTTAAAATATTAAATTTGATAGTGGGACAACAATAGTGAGATATGAAATGTGGACTAGAGGATTTTATCCCTAAAACTATTGCATTAACTAATATATACTATCACAAGGCTAGAAAAAGGGATTAATTATTTTCTAGCGATTTTTAGTCGAATAAAGTTAACATAATATATAGGCAAAATATATATTTATCTCCTGGATTTAGTTCATTTTGTAAAATTGTCATGAACATAAATAATGCTAAAAAATACAAAATCTTTCCAAATTCTTACAAAATGTCATCATATTTAATTTACAGTGCCAAATTGCTGACAAAGCACGCGCGAGGCATTTAAAATGATGTGAAAAATTATATTTCATGCTAAATTAAAAATAACTTTCCACATCATTTTACATGTTAGACTCTGACGTGCCTCGTGAGCAATTCGACACTGAAAATTGGATCATATGACATTTTTGCAAAATTATGAAAAGTTTACGCAAATTTTGGCATATTTTGATGTTGGGACATTTTTTTGCACAAAATAGACTAAAATTAAGGAAGTAAATATATATTCCGGGATTCTAATTATTGGACATACATTATCTTTATGATCTTAGAATAAAAATATATAGTGACAAATTATTTTTATTTATTTGTAAAAAAAAATATTTTTATTTGTAATATTTTGAAAGAATAATAGACAAAAAGCCAAAAACTGGCGGATTGATGACATGAATAATAATTGATTTTAAAACTAAATTTTGAATCAAAATAAATTATTTATTGATGAAAATTGATGCACACATATATATATATATAATCATAATAACAAAAATGAAATACTAGGAATAGTTATTAGGATTTGTGTCGTAGCTAAATCATTAGCTACCTAAATCATTCCAAAATGATAAAAATATATACTCCATCCGTCCCATTTTGATAGGCTGATTGAGAGTTTTCACGGGGATTAAGAAAATGATTGAGAAAGACAATTAATCAAGAAACTTCCTTATATGCCCCTATTTATTTCTTTAACATTGGATTAATGTGTAATGTGAACATATTAAATAGAAGTATATATTAGTAAATTAGCTAAATATATTTAGAAACATGCCTATATATCGGGACATACCAAAAATTAAAACAAGCCTATGAAAATGGGCCGAAGAGAGTATATGCCTGCCTTTAATCATAATATCAGGATTTTAAGGCAATAGTTTTATAGGGGGTTAAAAATAATAATGTAAGTAGGGTAGGTATTGAAAAAAAATATTAAAATTAAGTTGTTGTTGAATATGGTGATTGAAGATGTTGACTCACTTATTTACACGATACCGTCACATCAATATTGGACACGTTGACTCATCTCCACATTGTCTAAGGGTGATTCTGTATATCTATATATAATTGTCTTGGTAATTATAAATTTTAGTCAGTTGTATAATACTAATTTTTATTTTTTACAATTAAAATATCACTAAATTTTTTTGGTAAAACTAATCCATAAACATTTTTTTTTGGTGAAGTTTATCACAACAAAATTATACCGTTTCGCTAAATATGTAGAATGTATTGGATCCATTTTTTTTACTTTAAATTTGATGAATGATTTTATTTCTTAATTTTGAGTTGCTATCATCGTACTATTTTAATTTGGCAAAAATCTTATCTAATTTTTTTTTGGCAAAAAACTAAAATAAAATTGTTGTTCAAATACATTATTTCATAATAATTATTAGAATTTTTAATTTGCAAAATAACTTTTAGAATCATCCAAAAACAAAATAAATATGAGCTCACATTCATGCACATATAATAAATACATATAAAAACTAAAATTAAAACACAAAGGATGTGACAGTTCTGCTTGGTGTCAATGAAATTATACCACACAAAATTTGCATGCAAAAGCACGGATTAATTAACTCTATAACTAACAAGTGGTCATTTATTATCCAAGAGAAAATAACAAGCTGAGACAACCTTGATTTGGCTGGATATATACTTTAAAGAAATCACAACCTTACAAAAGTTTGTATCTCGATCTTATATATATTTCACTTTTAATAAAATAAAAATTGAATATCCGAACTGCCAAGAAAATGCCTCAGATAAATTAAATTGAATGATCAGTACATTGTGATTGTACGAGTCTCATATGCATGCATTTAATTTGTTCCCTGAGCTAAGTGACAATAGTTTCACTCAAACAAGAATCCATTGATAAAGAGACAAAATTAAGAATTTATATATAGCTAGGAAAATTAAAATTTGCTAAATTGTAACTTAGAGCTGGCCTTAATTATTCACCTACACATAAAAATAAATGTCTGCCTACAACACACAAACGTTAACCGTATATATCCTACAAAATTTTTTACACACATATAATTGAACTCATCATTTAATTTAAAGAATATATATATATATATAATGAAGTAGCTAGCTAGAACAGCAGGAGGAGGAGGGGGAGGATTTGTGGTTGTAGTTGTTGGGGTCCCCAACCTTGATGGTGGTGCCTTGGCCGGGGAGCGGCGCGTTGGCCTCCTGCGCCGCCAGCGCCTTCCGGCTGATGATCTGATAAATATCCAATAAAATTGTCTGAAACGCTTTCTCTACGTTGTGAGCTTCGAGGGCGGAAGTCTCGAGGAAGGAGAGGCCTTCCTTCTCTGCGAAGAGCTGAGCATCTTGCTCGGCCACGACGCGGAGGTGGTTGAGATCGGACTTATTTCCGGCGAGCATGATGACGATGTTGGAGTCTGCGTGGTCTCTGAGCTCCCTCAGCCACCGCTGCACGTTCTCGAATGTCTGCCTCTTTGTGAGGTCGTAAACCACCAGCGCCCCCACCGCGCCGCGGTAGTAGGCGCTTGTGATGGCGCGGTACCGCTCTTGCCCCGCCGTGTCCCATATCTGCGCCTTCACTGTCTTACCTTCTACCTGCATCCATCCACATATATTATAATATACATCAATAATCATCCCATGATCTTTCTCAATTAATTAATTTCTGAATTTCTAATTGGATGACAAGTCAAAAAATGGATCTTGAATTATATTAATTTATTAATTACCTGCAGAGTCCTAGTTGCGAATTCAACACCGATTGTGGATTTGGACTCTAAACAGAACTCATTCCTTGTAAATCTGGACAAAATGTTGGATTTTCCAACACCTGAATCTCCAATTAACACAATCTTGAACAGATAATCATACTCGTGATCTACCTTATACGCCATTGATTTCTTCTTCCCTCTGCAGATCACCAAATTAACAATCAAATCAAAATTAATATATTCGAGATATTTCAGATTTTACATATATATCTTCAATCTCATTAATGAAGGAGATCATACACACACGTACTCACCACACTAATCAACCGATCTTTCTATGGTTCACCATTGCCAATTTACGAAACAGATTCTTGATTTGTCAGTGAGAGAGAGAGAGAGAGAGAGAGAGGTTAAAATTCAAGTGCCGTACTGGCGGAAACTCAAATAATAAAATATAAGTAAGTAATAAATGAAACAATCGAAAAAAGAAAAAGGTGCAGGTTTCCTGTTAACATAAACAGAATGAGCGATATAACAGGGATTTAAACGGTCATTCACAGCTTCTTCTTTGCTGGAACTGAGGCCTATATATGGTATTGCCACCTTCGATTAATTCCACAATACATACAATTGAGTTTTTTTGTATACAAATTAATTTCTTATATTATAAATATTGAGCCTCTCTATATATTTTTTTGCAATAAGATTTGATTTAAAATTTATTTATCAATGCATATATAAATTCCCCATGTAATTTTAGCAAATCATTGCACCAAGTTACCAATCATGGTTTCTCCGGCCATTTCCAGATTCCCCACTCCAACTCTTCAGCTTCAAATTAACACTACCATTACCACATATATTACACTAGCTAGAGTAGCACCCGTACGTGCAAGGTAATTTTTTATGTACTTAATATTATTATATCTATATATCTTATATATTGATAAAAATTCAATATATATATATATATAATTTATTATTGGATAATATATCTTTACTAAATGAAAGAGAATAATATTCCTTTAATTAAATAGTGTTTATATTGTCATTTAATTTGAATGGCCGAGTCGGCCTTTTGGCCTCACAGAGCTCCCTGAATTTCAATGCTTCATCTAGTAGCAATTAATAACAATGTGTGTCATTATTGGGCTCGAGCCATGTATCATCATTTTTATATTGATTATTATATATTCTTTTTTAATTGGGATTTGGGGAAGGGGAAGAATGAATCTCGAATTCAAAAAATCTCCATTTTACACAGAAGTCTCCATCATTTGGATGTCCCGAGACGACAGTATTATACATAATATTTACAAAGAGAGTTCGACTTGTTGAGATTAGAAAGTTTATCTCTAAAATTCAGATTCACTCGAGGGGAAAAAAAGGAAAGAATTATCTTTATGTTGGTGGAAGGCACGTTCAATAAATTATAAGTCATAAAAATCATCAAACCATGCATGCTACCTTCTAAATAAATCACCAAATATGAGACGAAACTAATTAAATTAAGCTAGAGTTACCGTCTGATGTATTTTACTTAATGAGGGATAAAATAACTCTATTAGCTAGCAAAAAGTTTGGGCAGATTTCGTCATCTTAACATGCTACGTAACGAAAATATCGATCATGTTTTATTTCGATCGAGTTATTCTTAGAAATAAAGAAAAAAAAGGGTAATTCCTTTGTATTTTTTACTTTTAGCTAGTACGAAGTAGGATATAGAATTATATATACAGGTAGATCGAAGAAGAAAAATCCCAGTCGACCATTAGCAAGTTTTACAATATATATAGTAATAAATAAACTATATGTATATATATATATAAAAGAGTTTGAAGCCGGCTTTTGGACAGTTTGATATAGAGGCGGGTTTTACAATATCACAGTTTGAAATCTTCTCTATAAATTCATGCTCTTATTACATGCACCAAACACAACACACATTTTACATATACATATCTCAGCAGTACAGTAGTGTTGTTGAATATATATATATATATATATCCCATCCCATGGCGGGTGCAGTTGCATTAATGATGGCTCTATTTTCATTTTGTATGGTTATAATGAGCTGCAATGGCAACTCCCAAGAAGATCAAAAGGTATACGTAGTTTACATGGGTGATCGCCCCAAAGCTGACTTCTCTGCCTCCGCACAACACATGAGCCTTCTACAGGCTACTCTCGGAAGGTATAATTATTAATTACTATATATATATGTATAACAAATTAATTCAAAATGAGTTATACTTTGATTGTAATATATAATTATATGTAATGTTATTGGATTCAGCAAAAGGGCGACGGAGTCTTGGCTCCACAGCTATAAGAGAAGCTTTAATGGCTTTGTTGCAAAGCTGACGGATGAAGAGAGAAAGAAAATTGCTAGTTAGTAAACTAATTAATTAAGCTTTTACTAATTAGATTATATTTACATATCCGGCCATTTCATTAATTCTTGATTTAATTTAGAGCTGGAAGGAGTGGTCTCTGTGTTCCCTAGCACCAAAAAACAGCTGCATACGACACGATCATGGGATTTCATGGGGTTTCCCGTTAATGCACAAACATCACAAACTGAGAGTGATGTCATTGTCGGAATGCTGGACACCGGCATTTGGCCGGAATCTCAGAGTTTCGACGACTCAGCTTTTGGTCCCCCGCCGACCAAATGGAAGGGCAGCTGCCAAACCTCATCCAACTTCACTTGCAACAAGTCAGTCAGGATCCATATCAAGATGGAATTCAAGTTATTCATTCGTTTTCATATATATCATTAATCATACATTATGTTTGATTGCAGCAAAATTATAGGAGCAAAATATTACCACAGCGAGGGGAGTATTAGTCCACCTGATATTGCATCCCCAAGAGACTCAGAGGGGCATGGAACGCACACAGCGTCCACAGCAGCTGGTGGGTTGGTTTCAGGTGCTAATCTGTACGGCCTTGCTGCTGGAACAGCCCGTGGAGGGGTTCCCTCTGCTCGCATTGCTGTTTACAAGATTTGCTGGTCTGATGGCTGCTCCGATGCTGACATTCTTGCTGCATTTGATGATGCTATTGCTGATGGTGTCGACATAATATCCCTCTCTGTAGGAGGCTCCTTCCCCTCTGATTACTTTGATGACCCCATCGCCATTGGTGCCTTCCATGCCATGAAATATGGGGTTCTCACCTCTAATTCTGCTGGTAATTCAGGCCCAGACCCCCAGACCATCACCAATTTTTCACCTTGGTCCCTCTCCGTTGCAGCCAGCACCATTGACAGGAAATTCTCCACTAAGGTGCAGTTAGGCAACAACCATACTTATGAGGTACATATAATACATATTCACTTGCAAATTGCAATGCAAACTTTTTTTATATAGCAAAAACTAAATTACTATCTATATTTCAGGGAATATCGGTGAACACATTCACCCTAGAACAGGACAGTTACCCTTTAGTCTATGGAGGAAATGTTCCCAACACTACTGGAGGTTTTGATGGATCCTCATCAAGGTAAAATGCAGCACGTACTGTATGTATATATATACATATATGTATATTTGCATTGAGAGTACATAACAAATCTATGTGTTGATGCAGATTTTGCGAGCCTGACTCATTGGACCGGACACTAGTAAAAGGAACCATAGTCCTCTGTGATGAACTGAGTGATGCAGAACCACCAGCAGCTGTGGGCGCGACTGGAGCTATACTGCAGGATAGTATCTTCAATGATACCGCCTTCGCCTTTCCCCTGCCGGCCTCATACTTGGGATTAGTAGATGGTGCACAAGTTTATCAATATATCAACAAAACAAGGTTTTTCATTTGTTTTTGTTTCCCGGCCGGCCCCATTCTCTTAATTAATTTCTTGTTCGGTATATCCAATTAAAAACTGTTCTGTTGTTGGCATGCATGCAGCAATCCGACAGCCACCATTTTCAAGAGTACTGAAGTCAATCAAACCTCGGCTCCATTTGTTGTTTCCTTTTCTTCAAGAGGTCCCAATCCCATCACAAGAGACATTCTTAAGGTCTTAATTGGTTTTTCTTTTTCTATGATTAATTACAAGTTAATTTGTAATGAATATTTCAACAATAGGCTAGGTGTTAATTTTGTTTTTCTGAATTATGTTATTGCAGCCTGATCTCACTGCACCCGGAGTCGACATTCTAGCAGCATGGTCGGAGGGTACTAGCGTGACCGGACTTCCAGAAGATACGAGGGTAGTACCGTACAACATCATCTCCGGCACATCCATGTCTTGTCCACATGCCTCCGGCGCAGCAGCTTATGTTAAATCCTTCAATCCCACATGGTCCCCTGCTGCAATTAAGTCTGCCCTAATGACCACCGGTATATATATATATATCTCTTCTCACATCAATAAATTTTATATTAATGGAGGAAATTAAATTAACATTTACATTGTTCATCAGCGGCAGTGATGACTGTGAAGGCAAACACAGATGCAGAATTCGCATATGGGTCCGGCCACATAGACCCGATCAAGGCTAAATCCCCCGGTTTGGTATACGACATGGGGGAGGGCGACTACGTGAGATTCCTGTGCGGCCAAGGTTATAGTAACAAGACCTTACTACTCGTGACTGGGGACAACTCCACCTGCACTGCAGCCAACAATGGCACAGTCTACGACCTCAACTACCCCTCTTTCTCGGTGTCCGGCACTTCGGGCAAGTCTGTCAGCGCTGTCTTCCACCGGACTGTCACAAATGTGGGATCTCCGTCGTCCACATACAAGGCCGTTGTGGCGGCGCCGTCAGGGCTGAGCATCCAAGTCCAACCTAGCACTCTGTCGTTCACGGCGGTGGGGGAGACGCAAGGCTTTGTTGTGAGTGTTAATGCAGCGATTGGGAGTGCAGTGATGTCGGGATCTTTGGTGTGGGATGATGGTTCGTACCAAGTTAGGAGCCCTGTTGTTGCTTATATTGCTTGATTGTCATTTTCAAGAATAAGTAAGTTGTTTCAAAATTAGACGAGAGTTCTTAATTGTTTGCAGCTAGCTAGCTTGTTATTCTCTGGCAATTAAATTTGGGTGAGTTTTTTACTTTTATAATTATTAATTAAGCATGGGAGTTGTGGTTGCCCCAAGGGTAAGGAAATGATTTCTACTTCTCATTCTAATTGAAACATTATTCATTTCTTTTTATTCCATTCACATTGCAACATTTGTATTAGACTAGTAGAAAAAGCGTGTATTGCACACAATTCAATTAATTTACTTAAATTAATTATTGAAATTTGAATAATTTTACTATACTATAGTATTTAAGTAGTCAATTCAAAAAATATACTTTATTCTATATATATAAATATATTTTATTCTCTCTCTCTCTCTCTCTCTATATATATATATATATATATATATATATATATATATATAACTTTATAAATATAATAATATCTGAAAATTGTAGATTAATCAATAAACAGAAAAATGATATAAACATAAATTATAATTATATCGTAACAATCGAACAAGAACTTGGAATTTATAGCCTTTTAATTTGTTTATATTTTTGTTATTTTAACACACACACACACACACACATAGGGGAGGGTTAAAATGAGGACCACTCCCCCATGTAGGAAATAGGAACAAATATTGTCCGTAGATTTGCTGAAATTGAACGTCCAAGGCGCAATTTGATATCTAGCGGTCAAATTGTAAATTTTGGCTTTTTTATTCATATATTGAATTTTGCAAGGCTAATACAGGGTAAAGAAAATCCCATAATATCACGTCCCTGATATGCAGGGAGATAATTATGGCATGAATCCTACCAAAACACTCTACATTAAATTAGATTTGACTGATCGATTCATTTCCAAATGCAAAGCTAGGGTTAGTTAATAGCATCATTCATTGGTTCATTTAAAGGTTTGCAGTGACGATTCGTCTCGTATTGGGGGAAAAAAAGGGCAACCCAATAGGCGATTTTTTTGCTTTTCCGGTGGCGAGGTGCGATTATACTACACCGTGAAGGCTCTATTATAGTAGCAGATGGCAGGAAAGCGTGTGTCAAGGAGGATTCTGGGTAAGTTTGCTGCGTTTTTTTTTTTTGCATTCTTATTTTTTTTTTACAAATGCCATTATACATATTAATCGGTAAAATGGTGTTCTTTAGATTCGCACGTGTTAGCAAAATCGTAGGTACAATTAATTTCGACTAAACACTGATAGCAAATCATGTGTATATTTTTAGCAAATATGAAGGATTTTGATAGCAATTATTTGTTATTTGATTTTAGCAAATTTGTGTTTACTAGTTGAATTTGAAACACAAAAATCTGGGGAGAAATTTTTTTGGCTATTGATTGTTTTTTGTACTTTTTCAAATATGAAATTGCTCATTTGTGTATTTTATTGAGTTTTCTATTTTTGATTCTCACGTATTAGGAAAACCTTATGTGAGTATTTGCAATTGTTTGAATATAAAGATGAATAGCAAATCATGTGTATGATATTAACAAATATGAAAGAATCTGATAGCAATTCTTTGTTATTTGTTTTTAGCAGATTGTGTTTAATATTTGTATTTGAAACACAAAATTAAGGGGGAGAAAGTGCAGCAAAGTAATGTTAATAAAATTAATTAAATTTTGGTTATTGATTGTTTTTTGTCTGTTTGAAATATGAACTTCATAATTTGTGTATTTTCTTAGGTGTTCTGTTTTTTTATTTTCACGGTTTAGCAAAATGTTAGATTCCTAGTTGTAATTATTTTCATATACATACGGATAGCAAATCATTTGTACATTAGTAGCAAATATGTAGGATTCTGTTAACAATTTTATGTTATTTATTTTTAGCAAATTTGTGTTTAATATGTGAATTTAAATCACAAAATGCAGGGTGGTAAAGTGTAGCAAAATAATGTTAATTAAATTTGGCTATTGATTGTTTTTGGTCTGTTTGAAATATGAAATCCATCATTTCTGTATTTCTTGGGTGTTCTGTTTTTGATTCTAATGTTTTAGCAAAATGTTAGATTCCTAGTTTCAATTATTTTCATATACATACGGATAGCAAATCATGTGGACATTATTAGCAAATATGTAGGAGTCTGTTAGCAATTCTCTTTTGTCTGTTTTTAGCAAATTTGTGTTTAATATTTGAATTTGAATCACGAAATGCAGGGGGAAAAGTGCAGCAAAGAGCAAACAACAGAAAGATTTCAAAGGTATTTAATGATTTTTAGAAATTATTATTCAATTTAATATACGATTAAGTGCGTAGCTTTACAGATTAACATGAATATGAAATCATTTATATATGAACATGAATGTGGAACCACTCAATATTTGTTTGGTTTTGATATGTTTCAAATATGAAATTGATTAGTTGTGTATTTTCTTGTGTTTTCGGTTTTTGATGCTCACGTGTTAGGAAAATGCGAGGTTCATAGTTGCAATTATTTTCATCTGAATACGGATAACAAATAATGTGAACATTATTAGCAAATATGAAGGAGTCTGATAGCAATTGCAACAAAGTGACGTTAATAAGATTTTGGCTATTGATTGTTTGTGGTCTGTTTCAAATATGAAATTGCTCATTTGTGTATTTTATTGGGTTTTCTATTTTTGATTCTCACGTTTTAACAAAATGTTAGATTCCTAGTTGCAATTATTTTCATATACATACGGATATAGCAAATCATGTGGACATTATTAGTAAATATGTATGTGTATGTTAGTAGATCTATTTTTAGCAAATTTGTGTTTAATATTTGAATTTGAATCATGAAATGCAGGGGGGAAAGCACAGCAAACTGATGTTAATTAAATTTTGGCTATTGATTGTTTTTGGTCTGTGTTAGGAAAATTGTTGGAAAAATCCCAACTGATGGTTTTGATGAGATGTCAAAATATGTGTGATGATTTAATGAAAAACTGCAGGATATGATAAACTGGAAATCAATGACAATGACCAAGTAAGACTTCGAGCTGAGATGAGAGACAACTATTAAGAAGCATGGTCAACCAACTTACAGGTTACCTGATTAGACCAGTCAGAGCAAACTTTTCAAAGCTTGAGATAAGCTGTAAAGGGGGAAGAGATCTTTGGAGATCGGTAGGTATCCTTGGATGAGTTAGTCAACAGTCTTAATAAAAATCCAGGATAGACTAATGAACAGAGTCAGCTTGAAAGCTAAAACTGATCCAATCAAGAGATCAGTCAGAGCTGGCCCTAAACTGATCAACGATCAGTTTACTGGTAAAACAGCTCTAAAAGCTTTGAGTCTTTATTCAACTGACCTTAGTTCAGTTAGAGAGAAAAAACTCAAGCAAGTAGCCAACTGATAAGTCTAGAAATGAAAGCTCTTAAGCTCAGCTGATGAGTCAGCCAAACTAGACTATGTCATGACAGAAGCTCTAGGCAGCTGAAGATCTACCAACTGGACTATCTCAGAGCTGAAAGCCGAGACAACTGAGAGCCCATCAGCTGAATGTCTAAGAAATGATAGCCGAATCGCTTGCTCCTACTGACAAGTAGTTAATGAAGATCTCAACAGGAAATCTTTGAAAGATCCTGATGATCTTAGAGCAGAGAAATTTAAAAGTCAAAACGGCTAGTTCATTAAAAGAAGCTTCAAACGGCTACAGGCATTAAAAATGCCACCGGTGATCTCTAAACATCACCAATCATAACGGTCAAAATTCACTCATCTATATATAGAGGGTGAAATCAATTGGCCAAAAAGAGAAGACTTTCGCCAATCTAACTTTGCTATTTGTGCAGAAAACAAGCTATTTCTTTCTCTCTCTCTACAGCTCAAAGCTCAAGATTCTCAAAGTGCGAAAAGTCTTAAACTGAGAAGGCGTGCTTCAAGTTCAAAACAAGCTGCTAAGCTGACGCAGAATTCCAGCAAGAGCAAAACTTCTCAGTTCTGTCACTTAAAGATCAACCACCCAGCTCAAGAGAAAGGAGCATTCCTAGTTGATAACAGTTTCAAGACTGCCTTCTTGAAGATCGAGCGAGATCTAAAATTGTGTAAAGACGGTCAATAGCACCTAAAGTCTCAGTGAGCAGTTGGGACCGGTAAGTGTGAGCTGTCGATCCAGAAACTGACTGAGGAGGAGCGTGTACCGACGGGTCCGTTCTTCCGGGACAACAATAGTTGGAAAGGAGGCCGCGCTCGGTTTGAAGGGTGCCGTTTTCAGGTCCAACATGATTTCTTCACTGTGTAACTGTAATAAAGAAACTTTACACTTGCATAGTGGATTGTCCTTCTGCGGAAGGAAGAGAGGACGTAGAAGCGAGAAGTTTCGAACCTCTATAAAGCTCTGTGTGTGCTGTTCTTACTGTCTTACAGTTTTGCAAGTTATTCAACTGCACACATTCACACACACAGACTGAACTGACAAGCTTCAGCCAAGTCTTCAAGCTATCAGTTCCAAACTGATCAGCTCACCAGCTAATCTTTTGTCAGTCTTTCTCAACTGATCAGTCAGCACAGATAAATCACAAAAGTGAGTCAGGGCCCCATCTATTCCGCAATCTGTCTTGAAAGTTTTTGAAGTCAGTTTATTCACCCACCTCTAAACTGACAAAGGCTCGCACCGGGACCAACAAGTGGTATTAGAGCAGTTGATTCTAAGGATCAGCTGTTTCTGCAGATCATTTGAATCAGATCTGTTTATCCGTGCTAACTGTTTTAGCTATGGAAAACCATAAGCTACCTCTCTTTTCAGTTGAGAACTATGACAATTGGAACAGAAGGATGAAAGCTCATCTATGCTCCATCTATGAGAATATGTGGGAGGTAATTGAAGACGGCCCAATCATCATAATGATGGACAATGAAGCCCACATCATGGATGTCAACCAACTGTCCAGGATCCCAAAACCAACTCATCTTCTCACGGGTGAAGAGAAGAAGTTGAAAAATCTAGATTTTGTTGCTCAAGCAGCACCTTTTCAAAATCTAGATGAGGATCGCATGAAAGACACAAAGAACTGCAGAACAGCGAAGGAGATTTGGGACCTTCTTGTAGATCTATGCAAAGAGTCCGAAGCCATCAAAGGAAACAAGCTCCAACTGGCAGTTGATAAATATGAGTCTTTCAAAATGCAGCCGGATGAAAGCATCTCGAGCCTAGAAACAAGATTTCTTGGCATCATAAACGAGATGAACAATCTGGGAAGAAACTATCCCAATAGTGAGATGAACTCTAAAGTTCTTGATAATCTCACTAATGAGTGGGATATGAAAGTAGTTGCTACTAAAGAGTCGAGAGACTTGAACAGCATTACTCCCAGAGAGTTGTTTGGATCTCTCAAAGCTCATGAGTACAACCTGAATCGAAAGAGAGAAGCATCTACTTCCTCTTCTCATGATGCTTCTTTCTATGCTGAAAGAAATTGATTTAGAGAAGCCTGCGGAAGAAACAACTTCTGACCAAGAGGCTCGCCTGTCAGAGAGAATCCAGGGAGATCGCTGACTGATCGAAGAAGAGAGTCAACCGATAAAAAGGAGATCCTGACTGAAGACTTGAATAAGCAAATCCAGTCAATGATAAGATTGCTGGAAAAGCTAAGAAAAGTCAGAGATCAACAATCAGCTCAATCCTAAGCTGATGAAGCTGCTAAAGGTGAGAGGAACCAGCAGCCAGCTGATCGCCCAGCTAAACAATTCAGGGGATGGCTGGTATGCCGGAATGGAATCAAGTGGGAATGGAATGAACTTAGTAATGGAATGATGATAGGAATGGAAAGGAATGACTATTGCATTCATTTGGCTGGTATGAACAAGGAATGAAATGTCCATTCCTTATTGATTTCATTCACATGGTTGGTATGCACAAGGAATGGAATAATATTTTTTTTGAAATTACCATTATACCCATGTGGAGTCCAAGTAAAAAAAGAACTAAAAATATTTATTAGAAAATCCGGATAAATAAAAAGTCACGGGAAAATTCATTACATAAGAATTAAAAAAAAAGTTGCCAAAATTTTGACAAACGTTGATAGTTGAAAAAAAAGATATAATATTAAAATATGAAATAATAATAATAATAATAATAATAATAATAATAATAACAACCCTCATTTACTTTCTATTTTCACAAATTAAACTTTGCAGAATAAACCTAATAGGAATCGCGGATTAAACTTCAAGAAAAAACCTAATCGCCCGCAAAAATTTCTTCAGAAGTCAATTAGATCTTGCGGGAAAATATATTTTTCTGTTCTTCTGAGGTCAATTAAATCTTGCGGGAAAATATATTTTTCTGTTCTTCTGAAGTCAATTAAATCTTCCAGGAAAGTTTGTTAAATGATCTCCACGACTTGGTTAAGAGGAATCGGCGAGATGTCAGTAAAATCTGTTTCTCTGAAGTCAATTAAACTTCACAGAAAAATATATTCTTCTGAAGTCTGTCACCATATTATGCGTAAAATCTGTTCTTCTAAAGTCTATATAAAGCGTTAATTATGTTTGAAGGAGCACAATCATTTGGCCTTAGTCTACCGCTACAAACGGAGGCATTTTCCCTTTCAGGTGAGAATGTTTCATATGTGCTCGAGCTAAGCGAACTGTTGATCGGAAAGTGTGGTTACAATTTTTTTTTGTTAGTGATATATAGTGTTAAATTTTCCCTTTGTGGCTTTCTCTGATATATAATAATTGGTTTTCGTGTTGCAATGTTCATGTAATTTGTAGAAGTGAATTATGGCAACTGCTAGTATTTGTTATATGCTTTGAGACAATGGGATAAATTTTTTTGAGTGATTATAATGTTGAAACCAATTTATCTTATTTTACTTATTCAAGTGTTCCACTGTACTTCTTGTATTGTTGAAAATGGTGTATGTATCATACATACAATATGATTTTTATCAGCATTCAGAGCTAAAAGTCTAAAAATATAAGCATCTTTTATTTTTGTTGATTGATTTTGCCACAGATAACCTTATTTGGTATGTACAGTTTTCATCATGTTTCTTATAGTGTTATTTTCTTTTATTTTTGATATATTATTATATGGTAAAGAATGGATACTCATGACACTACTCAAGAGACAAGAGGTCCTGGTAAGAACAAGAGAAAATGGAATTACGAAGAAGATGCTAAGCTCGTTGAGGCGCTTCTTGATATGGTGAGTCTTGGAAAATTTAAAGCTGATAATGGGTTCAAACCTGGCTACTTGAATTATGTAGAGGAGAGACTGCAAGTTACTTTGCCTGACTCTGGTTTGAAGGCTAAACCACACATTGAGTCTAGAATTAAAACATTGAAAAGAGATTTTCATATTGTTTATGACATGCTGAATGGGCCTAATACAAGTGGTTTTGGAATGGATCCAATCACAAAATGTGTTACTGCGGAAAAGCCTGTCTGGGATGCATATTTGAAGGTTTGATTTTTAGTTTGTGTAATTGGTTTATAACTTTTATTTTATATCACTTTATGTATATATAAATATTATATTTTGTTTGCAGAGTCAGCCTGCTTATGCGCCTTGGAAAAACAAGCCATTTCCTTTTTATGATGACTTACTTGTTATTTTTGGGAGAGATAGGGCAACAGGAATTTATGCTGAAGGTCCTGGTGATATGATGGAAGAGATCCAAAAAGAAAAAAATGCTGATGATCTGGATGATTTTGATTCATCCTTTTCTCCTCTGCAATCTCCAGTAAATGAAGGACTAATATTCAGAAGAAGAAAAAGAGAGCAGCTGGTTGCTCGACAATGGTTGCTGATATGAAAGAAGCGGCTACAATTATTGGCACTGAAATTGCCGATGCTAGTCATGTTTTTAGCAAAGCTATAGAAGTTGATGCTGAAATTTCTGAAAAGAGACGACAAATTGATTCAGAGATACGAAAGATGCCTGATCTTACTATAGGAGAGATTATCAAAGCTGTTTGCTACATCGCCAGTCGTGATGAGTTGATTGATGTGTTTTTTAGTATGACTGAAGAAGGCAAAGAGCAATTGGTCAAAGCTATTTTGAATGAAGAAGTTTGAACTTTTATTTATTTATTGCTTTCAATCAATTAAAACTAGAATTATATGTTCTAGAGTTTTTTTTAGTTAAACGCACTCATGTTTATGTTGGGATAAATTTAGTTTACATTGAATAAATTTATTTGTTATCTTTTCTTTTATTGGATTTGGTATTTCATTCTACTAAAAGTGTTATATATATATATATATTTAGTTGTTTGTCATTCAATTTTATACTTAAGAAACTTGGTCTTAAGTGTTTGCCTGTAACACAATTTATCTGCTCAACAGCTCTTAATGCTCTTGCTCTTGACAAGTTTCTAAATTAAATTGGAAAAACCCCTGCCTATGTTGATCTGGAGGTAATAGTTAGTTCGTAGCCAGCTTATATGGAGAATCTTATAGGGAAATTCAACAAAATGACTATATCTGATAATTTTTCCTGTATAGGAAAAATCAGGAGCTTGTCTGTGAGATCTGATCATTTTTTCTGTATAGGTTAAATAGGAAAAGAATGTAGAGAAATATCGGGAGCAACTTGAAACTATTTTATCAAACAAGATAAGTGAACAACTTGGCATGGAGTTGAAGAACCTTGCAATGAGTATCAAGATTTGCTCCACACCCCTATTACCTAAAGATTACATATCGTTACTGTATTTGTAGTGGTAGCTTTTGAAGTAGAAGAGCTTGATTGAAGTTTATCTGTTTCAGAGTCAGATTTGGGACATTGATCTTTACTTAGAATAAAATGAGAGGCAAGAGGCACAGACACAGCTTTACTGCTTTCCATATTAAATTTTTTCAAGACTTGTTCAGTGTAAGCAGTTTGATGCAATTTAAGAGTGTAATTTGCTCTATCTCTTTCTATGTTCATGCCAAGGATTTTCTTTACATCACCAAGATCCTTCATATCAAAATTAGCACACAAGAAAGATTGGATATGCTTCACAGTATTCAGACAAGGACTAATCAGAAGCATGTCATCAACATAAAGAAGAAGGAACACAGTCCAGATTTCATATAGTATAAGCAATGGTCAAATTTACTCCTGGTGAAGTTCAAGCTTTGCATGCATTTGTCAAATTTGATGTTCCATTGTCTTGGGGATTGTTTTAAACCATACAAAGATTTTTTCAATAAGCATACATGGTTAGGATGTTCTTTATCAATGTAGCCTTCAGGTTGATGCATATATATATTGTTTTCAAGCTCACCATGCAAAAAGGCAGTTGTAACATCCATTTGTTTCAATTCCCAATCAAAATGAGCAGTTAAAGCAAGCATTATTCTCACAGTTGTAAATTTAACCACAGGAGCAAAGATCTCATTATAATCAATCCCTTCTTTTTGTGTGAATCCTTTAGCTACAAGCCTTGCTTTGTATCTAACATTATTTATTTCTTGTTTGATTTTAAAGAGCCACTTGCATTCAACAACAGAGCATGATTCAGGTCTTTCAACTAATATCCAAGTATTGTTATCATGCAAGGATTTCATTTCAGAGTTCATGGCAGTGATCCATTTCTCAGAATCTACAGAATTAATAGCTTCCTTGTAAGAATTAGGCTCAATTTGATCCACATTACTGAATACATTGAAAGCATACATAGACAAATTGTAATCATCATACTTGGCAGACACATTAACATTTCTTCTAGGTCTATCCCTAGCAAGTTGATAATTACTCAAGTCATTCATGGTAGGCACAGGTTCAGGAGTAGATTCAGATTCATTTGAATTGGTTTCAGGATCAGAAACAACCATATTATCACTGTCATTATTTGAGGCTGAGTCATCAGGATTAATCTCATCAATTAAAGCATCATTATCAACAGGTTCAGGTACAGAGGGGGAGGGATCATCCACCTTATTGTCATTATCAAGGGAAAACAAGTTGTAATCAAAAGCTTTATTCATGATTTGCAAATTTTCCACATGTTCAGATGCAACAGAGGGTTCCTTTTCAGGTATGCAAGGAAAATCAAGCTCATTAAACATCACATCTCTGCTTATGCAGGTTTTAAAACCAGGAACACTCTTATCCCATAATCTGTAACCTTTAATACCCTCAGAATAACCAAGGAAGACACGTTTTCTTGCTCTGGGGTCAAGTTTACTTAGTTTTTGATGCACATAAGCAGCACAACCAAAAATTCTCAGATTATTCAAGCAAATAGGTTTGTTATGAAACACAGATTCAGGAAGTTTACCATGCAGAGGAACAGATGGGGATCTATTAACCAAATAACATGCAGTCATTAAAGCTTCACCCCAAAAAGGTTTTTCAAGACCAGAGGCAATTAACAAGCTTCTAACTTTATCAAGCAAAGTCCTATTCATTCTTTCAGCTACTCCATTTTGCTGTGGAGTATATGGAACAGTCTTATGTCTTTTGATTCCTCTAATAGAGCACCAATGATCCATGGCTTGATTACAAAATTCCAGACCATTATCAGTTCTAAGACATTTTATACTCTTATTAGTTTGAGTTTGAATTTCTGTAGCCCATTTAGAAAACTTAGTAAACACATCAGATTTATTTTTCATTAAGAACACCCATGTTTTTCTGGAAAAATCATCAATTACAGATAGAAAAAACACATTTCCACCATGAGTTGGATCCCTTGCAGGACCCCATACATCAGCATGCAGGTATTCAAGTATCTCAGAGCTAACAAGCTTTCTTAGATAAGGAATGGTAGCAGGCAAAGACATTTTATGGTGTTTACCAAGCACACAAGGTTCATAGAAGGTCACATTAGATATTTTATCATTTCCAAAAGCACCAGCTTTACTCAGAATTTCCAAACCTTTATTACTCATGTGACCTAACCTAGCATGCCAAAGAGCAGTTTTATCATGTTGAACAATATTAGCAACAGGCAAAGGGACAGATTCAGCAGTCACAGCATATAGATCACCTTTTCTTGGAGCATTAAAGTATAGCATTGAATCCTTTTCAAATTTGAACCTTAAGTTATTCACAGAACCATCAATCATATGATCAGCAATTTTAGACACAGAAAGCAGATTGAATTTTAATTTTGGAACATATCTCACTTCATTTAAGGTTAACATAGATCCATTCTCAAACTTTAAGCACACATCTCCCTTTCAAAGGATTTTACAATTTTGGCCATCAGCCAATGCAACATGCCCAGAATTCATGAAGTTTAAATTATAAAACATATCCTTAAAAGGGGTAACATGGAATGTGCAACCAGAGTCAATCAACCACTCATTACTATGCACATTTTTGGAAATAGCATTGGTATAATTAATAAACTGAAAATCATATACATCATGTACCATATATATACCACTACCATCATATGTTTCATGCATATTATGGATTTCAAGATCATGAGGAGACAGGCCATAATCATGAGGGTTTAAATCAGACACATGAGAGTTATAGTGCATCACATTATTGGCATGATTATGCATGTATCCTTTGTTCCTTTTAGGCATCTTACATCTATTTGAAAAATGACCTGGTTTTCCACAATTCCAGCATGTTTTCCTTGGTTTTTGATCAGAATTAGGATAGTAAGCATGATTTGGAACATGATTTGGAGCAATATGACCATGATTATGAGTATAGTTATGGGAATGAGCATGATTAGGAGCATGAGCAGGAAATTTATACATAGAATCAGAAGAGTGAGATGAATGAGCATAATTTGGATTCATTTGCCTCATTTTCATTTCTCTACTATGCCTTTCAGCAACCAGCAAACTTGGATTCTCAGGATTCACAAAAGGTTTTTTAAACTCATGATTTCTGTTATTAACATACATGATATCATTCTGCAAAGGCTTAGATTTAAGTTGTTTGACCTCATTTTCTTTAGTTTTCAGGTAACTAATAATCATATCACATGTAACTTTTGATCCACCATATTTCAAGGCAGTTTTCACATCAGAAAAGGTTTCAGGAATAGATCCAAGCAAAATTTGAGCAGAATACTTTTCCAAAGTGTCATCACCAGCTAATTTCAAATCCTTTAGAAGTTTTAAAAATTCCTCAACATTAGTATCAACATCCTTTGAAGGATCCATCTTAAAATTCATAATCTGATTTTGCAAAGAATAAGCAGCTTCTTCAGAGGTAGCAGCATATAGAGAAGTCAAATTTTCCCATAAATCTTTAGCACATTTAAGATGGGATACTTTTCTCACAACAGAGCTGTTTAAATTCAACAAAATAGTGGCTCTGGCACTAGCATTTAATTTAATGAGATTTTTATCAGTTTCTTTTTCACTAATTCTTTCATAAATAGCATCTTGCAAATTTTCTTTAGTTAAGATGCATTCAACTCGAGTCTGCCAGTCACCAAAGTCATCTTTTCCATTAAAAGGCACAACATTCAAATTATTCATCATGCCAGAACACACAGAAACACCCAGAATGCAAGAATCCACCTTAAAATGCACAGAAACACAGAAAATTCACCAAATGGCCAGAAAATTCACCAAATACCAAATTTCACCACAGAGGTAACAGGCTAACCACCAAAAATACTTTAGAACAGGAGAGAACACTTCACAGGCCCAAAAAAGGGTACACAAGGGGAATTTAGAGCTGAGGCTATCCCAGTTCTCAGCACAAATTTATCTGTGGAGCAGGGGTTCACTCAGGTCAATCCCAAAACCCTACTAGGCCACCAATACGACTTAGGAATACTAAGTCTAAACACAGCAACTCTGAAACAGAGTTTTCAGATCAGATTCCCTCCAGGAATCACCACAATAGCAATAAGACACTATCAGAGATACTGCAAGGAACTTAGAACAATCAAGACAGGGAAATAGCACCAAAACCAACCTAGAAACCCCCCTTTTCAACTGAAAACCCCTTACCAAAATTAGCTATCGGGGCAACCCGCTTTGAGGAGACCCACAGGGGAATCCAGACGGTCCCGACCGCAAGCTATATTTTGGAAAAAGGCGTGGAATGCCAAGGGGAAAACAGAGAGCAGAGAGGAAGCAAGATAGGAAGCAGGATCGACAGATACCACAACAGGGAGTTTTAGGGTTTTAGAATTATACCAGAGCCGGTCTTCTCAGGCAGGAGAAGACCGGACTTACCAAAAGTTTCAAGCCCAGGGGGCGACTCGGCGCAACCCTTACCGGCGGTGGGGTGGGGTAGATGTAGGCAGGAGGGTGCCCCGGCCAGGCCAAAACCTCGCTCTGATACCACTGTTGGGTATCAGGCCCGGCTAGGGTTCACCGCTTGGTTTCCGGCCTCGGCGGTCTACCACACTCGCTGCTCAAGCAACTTTGGTACTTAGAGCTTAGATTCAGTCTTCAATAGAGCAGCCTCAGACGCTAGATCGAATAGATCTAGGGCTTCTTCTTCACAGGCTTGCTAAGTCAAGCGAGTATCTGTAAGAATAGGGACAAGCACCCAAGTTAGTCAGAGTAAAGAGATGAGATAAACTCACACAGAAACATACAAAATATATATATATATGTAAAATAGAGAGAGATTTGTGAAGAAAATGTGCTCAGGGGCACTGGTGGGCTCAGATTCTCCCAGGCACGGCGGCAAGAGGCAACTCTGGTGACTAATCGGACCCAGATCAGGAGGGGAGGGTGAGATGTAAAGCTTTGATGCTCTCACAGCCTTCTTCAACCCAGAGCAAGTTCGCAACCTCAACTCATAGGCCAACCAGGAACTCACAAGCAGAGAACCAACCAGAGAAACAGAGGGTTGTAGCGGAGAAGCTCGGAGAAGGAGAATCAGAGGTAGGGTTTTCAGTGTGAGGCATGAGAGAGATGAGAGAAGGCGCCGCATTTTGTAGAGGAGAGAGAGAGCTGTATTAGGAAAGTTAGGGTTAGGGTGATATATATGGGAGGGATACGGGCGTCGGATAGTGGGCTTAGGGTTGCAGTTGGGCCAAATAGAAAAATAGAACAGAAGCTGGGCCAGAGCAAATTGGGCCAACATATCACAAACTAAATCATAAGAAATAAAAATTGAAGAAAAAATGAAGAAAAAAATAATAATAATTATGCAAAATATAGATAATGCAACACACGATTTCATAGTTTTAGTAAAGTATATATATATCCAAGAAGTCAATGATATTAATTTACGAGTGCCGGCTTTTGGACATTCTCATTTGTAGGCGGGTTTAACAATATCAAAGTTTGGACCTTGTTGGGTCTACCAGATATTCCAAGAGATGCAAAGGAAAAAATAAAAATCTAATTATAGATCATTAATGAAATTATATACATATATATAAAATGTTCATTTTATTACATTATTACCCTTGAAATAAACACTCAAGGGTATCAAAATTGTAAGAAATGTGCACTTTTTTTTTGTTATGAGGATAAGATGGAGGGAATTATAAGTGAGCAATTTTAGAGAACTAATTAACAAGTAAATTAAATAGCTCATTAAATGTTTATTAATTAAGCTTGCTTGACCGGCTATACATGTTTCAATGTTTATTAACAAAAAAAACTTTATTGAACATTAATTTTGTATTTAACGCCACTAATTTGAGCAGTTTGTGTAGGCGTTTGCAACGACTACAACTCAA
Organism: Perilla frutescens; assembly: GCA_026008535.1. Classification (NCBI taxonomy): domain Eukaryota; kingdom Viridiplantae; phylum Streptophyta; class Magnoliopsida; order Lamiales; family Lamiaceae; genus Perilla; species Perilla frutescens. Next base: position 29,318,519 of record BRKX01000017.1, on the reverse strand, counting down.
ACTCAATTTATTTATTTATTTATATGTATATTTTATTTTAGAGAGATTCCGGTTCATGGCAATTGCTCAAATGTCGGCTTTACCCAAGGCTATTATAACGATCTCTCTACTTTCATTGGTTTTCATGAGCTGGGGAGACTCTCAAGATGAAAAGGCATACATTCATCATTCATGCATCTTATTTTCTGATGTTTTACTTTTAAAATGGGTCATTTTTCTTCTCCAACTTATTATCCTATAGAAACAGTCTTCCTTGCATGTTTTTTTTTTAATATTGGTTATTAATTGATTGATCAGTGAAAGCCGACAATATTAATGTACATCCATCCCGAGTAGTTTATTGATTAGTGTGATCGTGTCGTGACTAATTGTGTTAATGTAATATGGTCGACTGATCTTGTCATGTGAGTGATGATTGTGTGTGTACGTGTAATCGTGTGATGTGTTCATGCGATCCCATTGAGATTTTCTTTTGGACACCCTCCTTCAGTTCACACGATCACCTATTGATCACTATTGCATTTCTTGTTTTAAACCTTTATTTTTTTTTTTAAAAATAATGTTTTTTTTTAATTTTTAATTTATTATGATTTTATTTAATTTAAATTTTTTATTTAGAGTTTATCCATCCGTAATTAGATTATATTTTTTTTTTAAAATAAAAATAAAATCTAGTTATGCAACACCAATTGGAATAGGAATGACAACAGAGAATCTTATCCGCCTTCTGTTTCACTTTCAAATTATTATTTTTTTATTTTCTTTTTCTTAACTTTTAATTAATTTTTTTATTTTAATTTCATTTTATTATTGTTATTACCCAATTATGATTTATAATTTAATTTTTATTATTTAAATTAATAATTCATTATTATGGTTGATTGTTACATGATTAATTTTTTTAATTCATTTTATTTTATTAATAAATGTTAACTATAATTATTTATGTTAGAATTAAATATTATGAAAACTTTAAATTGAATAGTGAAACATAAAGAACAGCATCAATGAATTGGTAAGGGTATGTTTATAATTTTGACTAAAATAACTATATTTTGGTTTTTTTTTTTTTTTTTTAAAATTTCGGATATACAGTACCTTTGCTTGAAGAGAGTGGAGGACACATGAGATCCTCTAGTTTAAAGTTATGTGTGCCAGTAGTGTTTCAAACATCAATATTATTAGTTTTATTCTATTTTTTTTCAATTTTAATTTATTTTTATTTAGTATAATTTTAAATTATTATTTAGGATTTTTCACCCAATTGGAGTTTATAATTTTTTTTAGCATTTAATTTTCAATATTTTAGTTGAAATAATTGATTTTTCCGAACTTAGGGTTATAATTTTTAAAAGTTTCAATTCTTAGCAATAAATATTAATTAGGATTAGTCATAATATAATATATTCTATTTTTATGAAAAACATTATTAAAACTATGTAATTTTGATGTTGGTAACACACGATTTGGATTAGAGGATCTCATTGGATGGGAGTGTGGGTTTGGACACTAATTAATAGTAAGTGTATATATGTTGATTTACAGGTATCCATAGTTTACATGGGCAATCGCCCAAAAGGTGACATAGCTACATCGGCACAACACAGAAGCATGCTACAAGAAACTTTGGGAAGGTTGATTTGATTACCTACACATGCACTATCTCACTAATGAATTCTCTGTTATAACACACAATTAATTAATATATATGTTTGATACAAGATCGATTTGAAAAAAATAAAAATGATTAGGTATATTAATTGTTGTTTGTCTTTAATATATATATATATATATATATAGTTGATCAGTTTGTGTAATGTGTAACGAATGCATGCAGCATAAGGGCAACCGATTCTTGGCTGTACAGCTACACGAAAAGCTTTAGTGGCTTTGCTGCAAAGCTGAGTGAGGCAGAGAGCAAGAAAATTGCTAGTAACTTCACTAAACATAACATCATGAATTTGATTTTCCTTTCCAAAAATTAATTAATATAAATATTGAAGCTATATATATGTTTCAGGCATGGAAGGGGTGGTCTCCGTGTTCCCTAACACGAAAACCGGGCTGCACACAACGCGATCATGGGAGTTCATGGGCTTATCTGAGAATGTCGAGAGAGCAGAAACAGAGAGTGATATAATTGTGGGAGTAATTGACAGTGGGATATGGCCTGAATCCCCAGGTTTTTCGGACAAAGGCCTCGGTCCTCCACCCAGAAAATGGAAGGGTATTTGCCAGTCCTCATCTAACTTCACTTGCAACAAGTAAAGCTCTGTTAAATTCTCTTGGTGGTGTAGTACTAGTATAAGTAAAGCTCTGTTAAATTCTCTTGGTGGTGTAGTACTAGTATTAAGTATTAACAAACAAAATTGATCCATATTTTTTTAACAGTAAAATTATAGGTGCACGGTATTATGGTAGTGGGGGAGATCTTAATCCTGCAGTAGATATGTTATCTCCGAGGGATACGGTGGGGCACGGGACACACACGGCCTCCATTGTAGGCGGGGGCGTAGTTGGAGGTGCCAATCTATACGGATTGGCAGGTGGAAATGCTCGCGGAGGAGTCCCCTCTGCCCGCATTGCAGTCTACAAAGTTTGCTTCTCTAGTGGGTGCTCCGATGTGGACATGCTGGCCGCATTTGATGATGCCATTGCTGATGGTGTTGACATCATTTCTATATCGGCAGGAGGGGACTACCCTCGTGCCTACTATGATGATCCCATTGCTATTGGCTCTTTCCACGCCATGCAAAATGGGATCCTCACCTCCTCTTCTGCTGGTAACTTTGCCCTCCCCAAAACCATCTACAACGTCGCGCCTTGGGCCATTTCTGTTGCTGCTACCACTATAGATAGGAAGTTTTTGACTAAGGTGCACTTGGGAAACAACATTACATATGAGGTACCCTGATTTTGTTTTATATTCTCTCTCTCTCCCTCTTGTGTGTGCGCTACATAGAGGAGTTAATTCATGAATTTGATGCTGAATTTCCAGGGAGTATCACTCAACACATTTACCCTTAAAGATGCGAATTACCCTTTAGTCTACCAAGGAAATGTGCAGAATACTGATCAAGATTATGATGGATTCACATTACCAGGGTATAAGTATAACTTACTCAACCAAAAATAATTCATCAAATTAAGATATATTATTATGAATATAATATGCATTGAGACATCTACATATATATATATATATATATATATATATTTATTTCAGACTTGGGCAGGAGGGATCACTAGACCCGAAATTAGTTAACGGTAGCATCGTCCTCTGTGATGAGTTGGGTGATGGTTCTGTAGCAGGAGCAGCAGCTGCAGGGGCAGCCGGAGTTATAATAGGCCACGATCACACCTCAGATGAGGCTCGTTCTTTCCCCCTACCAGCCTCTTCCTTGGTATCAGCTTATGGCGACCGAGTTTTAGATTATATTAACCAAACAAGGTTTTTAATTTTTATATAATTTGATTTGTTTCATTCATATATTTTTTAAATACAAATGTTTCATCACTTTTTGAACATGATTTATAGCAAGCCAACAGCAACCATTTTCAAGAGTTATCAAGTGACTGAGGCATTAGCTCCATTTGTTGCCTCCTTTTCTTCAAGGGGTCCTAATCCCATTACAAGGCAACTTCTCAAGGTGAGAGTGAGACCAACTTAACTTACTATATATATATATATATGTGACATTCATTATGATTAATCCATTTCTTCTTTTTTTCCGATTCGAATTTGCTGCAGCCTGATCTGAGCGCACCCGGAGTTGACATTCTTGCAGCATGGTCGGAGGCTACTACTGTGACCGGAAAACTAGGAGACACGAGGGTAGTACCGTACAACATCATCTCCGGCACATCCATGGCTTGTCCCCACGCCACCGCTGCAGCTGCCTACGTTAAATCTTTCAATCCCACGTGGTCTCCCGCCGCCATCAAATCTGCTCTAATGACCACCGGTAAGTACCTTTTCATTCTTAAATTCCGGCACATGATGATCGGATTTCAAATTCCTAATTAATTCCTAATTCTTCAATTGTGTTATATGATGCATGTTTAGCTACTCCGATGAGTAAAACGAAAGACGGCGATGCAGAATTTGCGTACGGCTCCGGCCACATAAACCCGGTGAAGGCTAAATCCCCTGGTTTGGTATACGACATTGAAGAAGCCGACTACATAAAGTTTTTGTGCGGTGAGGGCTATAAAGAGTACGAGCTGAAGCATATCACCGGCAAGAACATACGTTGCGCCGGCAATATCACAGTTAACGACCTCAACTATCCATCATTTGCGGTGGTTGACGTGCCGAGCAAAGCTGACGGCGCCGTCTTCCACCGGACGGTGACGAATGTGGGGTCTCCGTCATCGACGTATAAGGCGGTGGTGACGGCGGAGGCAGGGCTGAGCGTCCGAGTCGAACCCGATACGCTGTCGTTCGGTTCGTTGGGAGAGAAGCGCAGCTTTGTAGTCACCGTGAATACGACGTTTAGGAATGGAGTGGTGTCGGGTTCCTTGGTATGGGACGATGGTACGTACCATGTTAGGACCCCTATTGTTAGCATGTTGCATCAATCTAATCATTTTTAAATTACATATTTGTTTCATGTATAAGCTCATTTTATAAAACCGCCAAATAAATTAAACACTCTACTCCTCTCTAACAAATTCAACACGCTTGAGCCCACAAAATACAATTTACTTCAAAAGAAGAAAAGGAGATCATAGAATAGGTTAAAATTTGAGAATGGATCAAACAATGAATCAACTTTTAAATACTAAAAGTAATCTTTTGCCAAAGAACAATAGCAATAAGCCGACCACCGAGGAAAAAATAATATCGGGGTAAACAATTGGAAAAATAAACAGTGACATTAATAATATTGAAATAAGATGAGCGAAATATTTTTTAGCAGATGACCACGTCTAGCATTTTCCACCAGTTCAACTTGATCAAATTTTATAATATCACCACTCCTCTGTTTTTAACTAAAAAAATAAAAAATCATCTGTTCTATGTTCTTTTCTCAAACACACAGTTCAACTTTCTTAGTGCCGGCTTTTGGACAGTGTAATTTGTCAGCCGCTTCGTTAATATCACTGTTTGATTACTTGAAGTCAACGAAATTGCCCATCCTCTTCCTCTTCTACAAACTCGTCACGTTATTGTATGCACGAAACACTTAGCTTAGTGCAGCTCAAACTAAAAAAAAACAAAAGAACCCTGTTTTGTTCAGCAACTTTTCTATGGCAGCTGCTACAAATTCACTTTTATGCAAGGCTGTTATAACGGTAGCTTTTTTTTCATGGGTTATGAGCTGCAGAGGCGTAGAACCTCAAGATAGTACCGATCAGAAGGCATGCACTACTGCACTAGATCTTTCCATGAAAGAATTGAAGTTGCTATTTCATTTGGTTTTGAACATTGGATAATGGATATTATAATTAAAGCCAATCAAATCCTGTTTGATTTACAGGTCTACATAGTTTACATGGGTGATCGTCCAAAAGGCGAGTTCTCTGCAACAGCGCAGCACATGAACTTGCTACATGCAACTCTGGGAAGGTTGCTTACCAATTACCTCATAATTTTATTTCTCAACTCAATGTGAGACAAAATTTAGATAGAATAATGAGTTGTTTGTTGTGCCTAATATGTGATGGATTCAGCACAAGAGCAGCAGACTCGTGGCTCTATAGTTACAAGAGAAGCTTCAATGGCTTTGTCGCCAAGCTAACAGAGGAAGAGAAAACCAAGATTGCTAGTAAGGAGTAAACTCAACTAAGACTTGAAAATGTTCCTTTCTTTTCTTTTCTTTTTCAATTTCTTGATCTTGCTGATTTTTGCAGGCTTGGAAGGAGTGGTATCTGTGTTCCCTAGCATGAAAAAGCAACTGCATACGACGCGATCGTGGGACTTCATGGGGTTTCCAGTGAATGTCCAAAGAACTCAAACAGAGAGTGATATCATTGTCGGAATGCTGGACTCTGGCATTTGGCCGGAATCCCAGAGTTTCGACGATGAAGGCCTTGGTCCACCACCGAGCAAATGGAAGGGTAGCTGCCAATCCTCATCTAACTTCACTTGCAACAAGTAAGACTTATTGAAACATACATGTCTACACCATTTCTGTGTGTGTGTGTGTGTGCATATATATATATATATATATAGATTATAGACTCGCATCACTAACAATTATCCAACTCTTGCAGCAAAATTATAGGAGCAAAGTATTACCACAGTGAAGGGCCTATTACTCCACCAAGCTTTCCATCTCCAAGAGATTATGGAGGGCATGGAACTCACACATCATCCATAGTAGCTGGTTGCTTGGTTTCTGGGGCAAATTTGTATGGTTTTGCAGCAGGAACAGCTCGTGGAGGAGTGCCTTCTGCACGTATTGCAGTCTACAAAATCTGCTGGCATGGTGGCTGCTCAGATGCAGACATTCTCGCTGCATTTGATGACGCGATTGCTGATGGTGTGGACATAATATCGATATCAGTGGGAGGTTTATCCCCTGCTGACTACTTCAATGATTCCATTGCCATTGGTGCATTCCATTCCATGAAGAGTGGAATACTTACATCAAATGCCGCTGGTAATTCTGGACCAGACCCCAAATCCATCATCAATTTTTCACCTTGGTCCCTCTCTGTTGCTGCTAGTACCATAGACAGGAAATATCTTACTAAGGTGCAGTTGAGCAACAACAAAACTTATGAGGTAAGGTCATCAAGTATTCGATAATTTCTTCTCATGTTTAGTGTATTTTGTGAGTCTAATATTCAAGATTTTGTGGTATGCCTCTTCTAGGGAGTATCGGTAAACACATTCACACTGGAACATGACAATTACCCTTTAGTATACGGAGGAGATGTGCCCAATACTGCTGGAGGATATAATAGCTCCATATCGAGGTAATTTTGGAGAACGCTTGAGCACAAATGTAAGTCATCATATGGCATGTTATATTCATGTATTAATTAATGTAGGTACTGCCTGCAAGATTCGTTGAACCCGAGTTTAGCTAATGGCACCATTGTCCTCTGCGATGGGCTGAGTGATGGTGAACCAGTGGTAGCAGTGGGTGCAGCCGGAGCTATAATGCAGGAGGATAGGTTAAGAGATGTGGCCCTCTCTTTTCCCCTGCCAGCCTCTTACTTGGGATCAGTTGATGGTGGCGAAGTTTATGATTATATCAACACAACTAGGTGTTTATATTCTCAGAAATAGTTAAGATTAATATTTTAATTTACTAGTTACTCATAATTTTGGGCATGCAGGAATCCAAGCGCAACAATTTTCAAGAGTGATGAAGTCAATGAAACGCTGGCTCCATTTGTTGCCTCCTTTTCTTCAAGGGGTCCAAATCCCATTACAATGGACATTCTCAAGGTGAGTGACAGATATAGCTCTATAACTAATTAATTTGATGTTCTAAGTTGTAACTAACTATCCCATGCATTTTCTTGATTAAGTTATTTCAATATTTTCCTAGCCTGATCTGACTGCACCTGGAGTCGACATTCTAGCAGCATGGTCGGAGGCTAATACAGTGTCGGGATATCCTGAAGATACGAGGGTAGTACCATACAACATTGTTTCAGGAACATCCATGTCTTGTCCACATGCCTCTGCTGCTGCAGCTTATGTTAAATCCTTCAATCCCACATGGTCCCCTGCTGCCATCAAATCTGCTCTAATGACCACAGGTAATTTTTTCTTTGTTATCAATCCATTTTCTAGTCCCAAGCAGCAATGCTAATACTTCATTTTTAATACTGCATGCTAGCTTTTTCAATGAGTACCAACACCAACACAGACGCCGAATTTGCATATGGCTCCGGTCACATAAACCCTCTCAAGGCTAAATCCCCGGGTTTGGTATACGATATGAAGGAGGCCGACTACGTGAGATTCCTGTGCGGTCAAGGTTACAGCACCAAGAATCTGCAAGTTATAACTTGGGACAACTCAACCTGCGCTGCGGCCAACAATGGCACTACTGTTTACGACCTCAATTATCCATCTTTCTCAGTCTCGGGTGTTCATGGCAGTTCGGTCAGCGTCGTGTTCCACCGGACTGTCAAGAATGTGGGCTCTTCATCCTCCACCTACACGGCGGTTGTGGTGGCGCCACCACGGATGAGCATCCAAGTCCAGCCTAGTACTCTCTCATTCACATTTATGGGGGAAACGCAAAACTTTGTCGTGAGTGTTAATGCAACGATTGAGAGTGCAGTGATGTCGGGTTATTTAGTGTGGGATGATGGTACGTACCAAGTTAGGAGCCCTGTTGTTACTCATTCTACCTGATTTTGTATCCCATAAATAAATTAAAACACACACACACGCACACACATCTAATTTTGAGCTTCAACAACTCCTTATTTACAACACTATATTTTGAGTCAGTGCAAATCCTTAATTGCACACTTATCCTGTTGAGTATAATAATAATAATAATAATAATAATAATTCATAAATAGGCCATGAATTAATCACTCCCAAGTCCTAACTGACATTTATTTACTAAAAGCTGCATTAAAAAAATAATTATAAAATAATCAATCTTAATAAAAAATTTATTAATTACAAGAAATACACAAAATATAGCATCACTTAATTTCAAAACTAGATATGCCGATTTTATTAAATTTTAGAATAATATAAATGTTTTTACAAGCTGCAGATATATTTGCTAGTTACTGTGTGTGTAAAGTAAGAGAGAGGGACTCTGTCACGACTCACAAGTGGTTTCAATCTTCAATCTTGAAAATTTCCAGTCGAGTGATTCCATCAGTTAAATTTTGGATCAGCTGAATCCCCACAATTTTACTGAAATCAAATTGATACCTTAATCTCATTCACGGCCTTAAATTAGTCGAATTGAATTTACTGACCCTTTAATATATATATATATATATATATATATATATATATATATATAGAGAGAGAGAGAGAGAGAGAGAGAGAGAGAGATGGGATCATGTGAGAACTAGACATTCATGTGAGAACTGGGAACCGATCTCAGCCACAGATTGCTCTGATTTGAACGGTCAAGATCAGATCAAAATTAAAAAAAACGTGGTGGCATTATTGTAATATTAGCGAGTTTTTAATGAATCAAGGCTATTTTTGTAATTTAAGAATTCTGAATCTCCTTCCATCTGCAAGTCGTCTTCTTTCTCAACATCTCCCCCATTTTTCTTCCTCGCAATTACGCACCAGGTCGAGCCGTAGGTATTTCAAGCAAATGGGCACCGCTGCAGCGGGAGAGGGAGAGCGGCGACCGGTGGTTGCGGAGGTACTGCCCGAAGGTTGTGGCTGTGAAGTGTATTTGAATAATCTGCCATAATCCATTGTAATCATTATTTGGTAATTGTGGTGGATTAACGAAGTGTCTATTCAATGAATTTGGCAATTTTTTTATGAATTTTGACACCTAATCATCACTAGACCGAGACTAGTGTTTGCATGCTATTGTGATTCAATCGAGCTGTAAGAATCGTGTACTTCAATTCTGAATTATAAGATAACTTCTTTACTTATGTTTGTGTGTTTAATGGTTGCAAGATGAATTTTCGTGGAAGGAATAATAAACCAAATCAAGCAGTCCCAAAAATAAGAGAAGAAACGCCCATTTCTTCTATTGTTCAATTAAAATTCCCCCCCCCCCCCTGAATCTGTTGCAAGTAACGACCCAAATGAGATCCTCGATCTCACGTTAGATAATTCAGAGCCTGTGGAAGTAGGCTGGGGTTATTGTTTTGCATGTCTTTGCATCGGACATTTCTCCGAAAAAAAAACAATTGACGCATTAGCCAAGTCATGGGTTGCAAAGCAGAGTGTTTCTTTTCACTCTAATGGTTGGTTTGTTTTCAGGTTTAAAGATCGCAATTCCATGCTTGAAGCATTTGAGAAATGCCTTCAAACTCAGAGAATCGCCGCTGGTATGGGTGCGGAGAAGGCCCTGGAGATGTGAATTTCACAGATGTAGGAATCGCCTTCTTATGGGAACGATGAATATGGTGAGTCATCTCTCACTCGATTTCTTCTATTCAGCGATGGGCGTAGATGATGGTTGTGAGCCTCTTCAATTTCTTATGTTTTGCAGAAGAATCGTTAAGAGTGATCGCGGAGTGAATAATAGAGAGAGATGCTGTAATGAAATAGACTAGCCGTCCGCTCTACAATTTTAGCACTGTTGTAACCTATTTTAGCACTACTGTGAACTATTTTAGCACTTGAGAATTTACAACTTTAATCCAAGTAAGCTGTACTGATTTATTTCTGCATTTAATAGAAGGGGAAATGCTAAATAGGTATAGATGGTGTTTCATTTTTTGAATTGTTAATAAAGGTTTTAATATTTCTAGTAGGTGTGTAACATGAGTGCTAAACAAGGAAACGTAAGTGCTAAAGAACAAACCATCAGTGCTACAATTCAAACTTTCAGTGCTAAAGTAGAATTTGAAATATTGGATTCAAATACTAGTGCTAAAAATTTAATGTCAAGTGCTAAAAAATGATTTGTAAGTGCTAAAAGATTTAATGCCATATATTGTGCCATATATTTCATAGAGTTTAGATCCAAAATCATTCAAACTTCTTTTTATTTTGTTTTATTATTGTTGGTATTTTTTTCCCACAAATAGTTTAGATCCATCATTTCAACTTTTGAATATATATGTCCGGAGAAATGTGACATATATATTAATACAACGAAACGTGCAGTGCTAAATAAGGAAACGTAAGTGCTAAAGTATGAACCATTAGTGCTAAAGTAGAATTTCAAATCTATAATTCAAATACTAGCGCTAAAAAAGAAATGACAAGTGCTAAAAAAGGATTTGTAACATTATAAGTAGGAGACTAAAAACAGGAATTCCGACAGCCACAAGAATCACAAATATCAAACAATTGATGCTTTCTCTCACAGACATTCTTGCTTCTTTCTTCTTCGAATCAAAGTTTTGTGTAATCGAAACCCAAAATGAATATGAAAGATATATATAAATAGGAATTAAGTTTGTTCCTGCAAAGTAGCGAGATAGCTGTCTATATACGCGTTTATTTGCCAAAGAAAATTGGGATTATGAACAAATCTTCGCTTTTGAGTGTGGCAATTAAACCAGTACTACGTGCACTCTTTGGTGTGGGCGTCTATGATGAGAGAGAGAGAGAGAGAGAGTGGTGGTGTGGGTGGTATGGCTAGACATGGGCTCAGAATGTGGAGGAGTTTATCCTTCACTTGTATTTGCCAAATATATACATAAGAATACATACATATATACATAACCACTAAAGTAACAGTCTTTTATTAAAAAAAAAACAATCCAAATTAAATATTGTCATTTGCCACTATGTTTTTCTTTGTCTCGAACAACTAAGCTATCTGGTTTCTCCAGAATCATTGTCGCCCGCAGCAATCACCTTTTTCACGGATGAGATTTCTATCATTGCCGCCCACAACAATCACCTTTTAGCACTATTGTGAACTATTTTAGCACTGTCATGTACTTTAGCACTACTGTGATCTATTTTAGCACTGTTGTAACCTATTTCAGCTCTACTGTGAACTATTTTAGCACTTGAGAATTTACAACTTTAATCAAGTAAGCTGTACTGATTTATTTCTGCATTTAATAGAAGGGGAAATGCTAAATAGGTATAGATGGTGTTTCATTTTTTGAATTGCTAATAAAGGTTTTAATATTTCTAGCAGGTGTGTAACATGAGTGCTAAACAAGGAAACGTAAGTGCTAAAGAACAAACCATCAGTGCTAAAATTCAAACTTTCAGTGCTAAAGTAGAATTTGAAATATAGGATTCAAATACTAGTGCTAAAAATTTAATGTTAAGTGCTAAAAAATGATTTGTAAGTGCTAAAAGATTTAATGCGATATATTGAGCCATATATTTCATAGAGTTTAGATCCAAAACCATTCAAACTTCTTTTTATTTTGTTTTATTATTGTTGGTATTTTTTTTCCAAAAATAGTTTAGATCCATCATTTCAACTTTTGAATATATATGTCCGGAGAAATGTGACATATATATTAATACAACGAAACGTGCAGTGCTAAATAAGGAAACGTAAGTGCTAAAGTATGAACCATTAGTGCTAAAGTAGAATTTCAAATCTATAATTCAAATACTAGCGCTAAAAAAGAAATGACAAGTGCTAAAAAAGGATTTGTAAGTGCTAAAATAGCTGAAACTCGAAATTTAAAATGATTATGCAACTAGTGCTAAAAAAGAAAATGCAAGTGCTAAAACCTCAATTACTAGTACTTATACTAAAATATTGACAAGAATAAAAATTTCGGCGACGTTGGGTGGTTTGGCAGAGTACTCTCTCTTGTAAGCAGGAACTTTCATTCAAATTTAATTACTCTCCAACACTAATCCCCATCTTAATGCCAACAAAAATAAACGTCAAAACAAGTTGAATATATTAATTGATGTTTTTACCAAGAGTCTGGCAAGTTTTCTTATTAATTGATGTTTTGATAATAAACGTCAAAACAAGTTGAATATTCTATAAACACTACTACAAAGGTACTAGAGTAGAATAATATACTTGACACTTCCACAAAAATGAAAATGAAAATGAAAATTAGTAACAAGAAACTAACAAATCTCAAACTAAATAGCTGTTGGTGACAATGCATGATAAAAAAATATTAATCTAGATATAAAAATACAACCAACAGAAATAATACGTCCAAATGTCCAACATTAAATTGCAATACAACTACTAAACCATGCAGCTTTTACTAGATAATTAATTAATAAAAACCAAGAAACTAAACAAGAGCAATAACCAAAGCCGCCGCGACGCCGCCCAAAACCCCAAATTGCAGCGTAGCACCGCCGTTGTGAGGCGCCGGTGCAGGGGCATGATGGTGGTGAGCGACCAGCGATGGGGCAGGAGCCACTGTAGAATGAGGGTGGTGGTTAGCGGAAAGAACTCTGACTTCCAACTTTTGGCCCTTTTCGCAGTGACCTTCGGCGCCGCTAATGAAGAAAAATAAACCAGATTTTTCGAGAGTAATTTTGGTGTTTCCGTCGTTATTTGTTTTCATGGGATTTGCCTTAATGCAGCTTCTGTAGTCTGCTTCACTCACTTCCACTACTGAATCTTTCTTGCCGTCGTACTTCAAAACTATATACAGAAAAAAAAAACAAATAAAACTTTAATTGAGAATTGAAGGAAATAAAATATGCAGGATGGTGGGATGGGAAACACAGAAATCTAGAGAGCGTTGCAATCAACTTTTGGAAGTGACTATTAATCAAATCCAAATCTACGTTCAAATCCTTTTCAGGCAAAGCCCGAAGCTGCCTCTTTGATTCTTCTCCAAAACTCTCATTTTCTTTTCATTTCCCGTCATCCTGCTCTCGCCTTAACCGCCACCATCACTATCCTGTTAAACAAGAATCACGTTAGTGCTAAAATAAGTAATGACAGTGCTAAAATAAGTCATGCTAGTGCTAAAATAGAGAATGATAATGCTAAAAACCTAAATTGAAAAATACATGCATGAATCACATATACATCGAAATTTCCGATTTTACCCTTACTAAGATTCAGGGGCAGCGAAGTTGGACGTTATTACAATTATGCCACCGCGTTTTTTTTAATTTTGGAACAGATCTTGACTGTTCAAATAGGCGAAATTGTGGCTGAGATTGGTTCTCGGTTCTCACATGGGGTATGGTTCCTTCTGGAACCCAACCCTATATATATATATATATATATATATATATATATATATATATATAGGGAAGAGATAATAGGAATCAAATCCCCCGTGAGAATCTAGGAACCAATTCTAACCTTAGATTTGATTAGATCTAATGACCATAATTTAGTCAAAGTTTTAGTCAAAGTAAGGTGGCAAACTTGTAATATTTGAGAACTTAATGAAGGTGGGGTTATTTTCGTAATTTAGAAATTCATTTATGTTTTTTCGGATTTTGGGCCCAATTCTCGGAATTAAATAGACAACGCTTTAAAACCGTTGTCTTTTCTGGCGTTGTATTTATATGCTAACATGAAAGATTTATATTGCTAACATCAACAGATTTTTTTGCTAACTTGAGGTAGACTCATATTGCTAACTTGACGAGATCATAATATTAAATTGATACGTATTAAACACCGCACATATAACATTGGACTACATTTAAAATAATATTGTGTAACATGTGTAACATCATTCATACATACAACATATTGGTAATATGTTAGAGAATATACACACTGCTAATATGTGACTAATAATTTGCTAATATGTTAGTAACATGTTGCTAATATATGAATAATGATATGCGCGCTAATATGACTAAAATTCTCAAATATTACAAGTTTTCAAAATAATATTAAGTATTGATAAAATTATAATTGTTTATGAACTTAACTATATATAGCTCATATTTTAACTATTTTCTCATGAAAGTAACTTAAAATTCAAAGTCATGCACAAAAAATTTTATGTTAGCAACATAAACACAAGATATGAGCAATATTGTGATATCATATTAGCAAATGTCTAACAGTTACGAGTTGAATATGCGTGATTTTTTTTTTGTATTTTTCATCAATTTTTGCTCAAATAAACATATGCACTATGGATCTTAAATGGAAGAGCATGAAAAAAACTTTAATTTGATATATTTTTTTGTGTAAATTGGATAAAAAACGAGTAAGTTATGATTATTTAAAGTTTTTAAGAATTTTTTAAAAGATGATGACATCACTTTATAAAAAAAATCTGGAATTACCCTTTATATTCTTGAATTTGATTGATTCCTAGGTTCTCACGGGGGGATTGGTTCCTATTTGAACCTATCCCTATATATATATATATATATATATATATATATATGGATGAGATTTGGTGAGAACCAGTCACCAGGTGGGAACTAGGAACCAATCACATTCCTCCATTCCAAAATCTGAACGATCCAGATTAATCCAGATTTTCGGTGGTAATTTTGTAATTAAAATGAAAATCTTCAATTCGCGCGTCTCATTAAGGACAAAATCGGAACTGAACTCAGAAATTGCCCAGATTTAATTTTAGCCTCCTACTTCGCTCATTTTAGCCTTATGCATTTCTCATTTTAGCATGTGTTAATAAACAAAAATGGAACGATGATTTCATTGGAATGAAATACAATACACCCTATTTGGGGACAGTGAACCCTAATGGAAATCTCATAATTACTAGTTGGGATCAGATGAGCCCTAATCGGAACGTAATAAACCCTAATTGGGAACGGTGAATCCTAGTGGAAAATGTCACATCAATTTTAGCCTCCTACTTCTATCATTTTAGCCTTAGAGCAAAATGGAAGAATTATTGAATTACTATATTACCCCTCCTCCCACGAAGTTGCCGAAAATTACAAGAATATCATCGCCCATCCACTTAAATCTGATTTAATCTGGGCCGTCCGGATTGAGTCAAACAAGGGTTAGGATTGGTTCATAGTTCCCACCTGGGGGAAGAGTTCTCATTTGATCATTTCCCTATATATATATATATATATATGTAGGGGTGGGTTATAATGGGTACCACTCTTTATGTGAAACCTAAGAACTAATTCTAGCCATCTAATTTGAGTGGATAGATGGTGGAGATTTAAATTGTGAGATATGGCATGATTGTAAATTTAGAAACATAAATTGATGTTACAGACCTAGTAGGGTTATTTTTGTAAAAAGACTACTTTATCTCATTTAGGTAAATTATTAAAATATGGAAGATGGGATACGTCTTTAGATGACATTTTTTGGGAGATTCATTTGCAAATATTCAAAAATCTTCAACCATCGACGATTTCTTGAGTCGCCAATTTCTCAATCCCGGATGTCGATTAAGCCAAATCCATGATTTCATGAACAGAAAGCAACGATTTCATGAACCCGTGATAATAATTTCAACCAAAAACTTAATTGCCGATTTTCTGAACTCAAGGTTGTGATTCCGTCTACTCCATTCACAAAATTGTTTTAAGCAAAATGAAGTCGATATCATCAATGGTGAAAGTCAACTAAGATAATGAAAACTTATGATTAGTGGCTAGTTTTGTGTTCGATTTTTGGGGGATTTTGTAGGACTTATTTCTTTGTTCAGTGTTTGTTGTGTTATTTGAATTGATTTTCAAAATTGGTTGTAACTAGTTTCTTTTTGTTTAGAATTGTTAGTTTTATTGCTTGGAATCTAATGAATTTTCCACTTATTTAAATATATTTGAAACACATTTTTAATTACTAGTTGATATTTGATTCATAACTTAAATATATTAGTTGCTACTTTGCATTCATGTGTTGACTTTTTTGAAGGATTTATATATATGTTAAGTGTTTGTTGTATTATATGAATTAATTTTGGAATTTGTAGTAGATAATTGGTTTTGTTGCTTAAAATGTTTGGTTTTGATGCTTTGATTATATTGCATTGGTGCTTTATTTAAATTCTTTTGAAAATGTGTTAATGGTACTTCTTTAAAAAAATTACAAATTCGTTAGTTTTGTTGCTTAGATTGTTTGCTTATGTTGCTTAGAATGTTTTATTTTATTGTTAGTTTGGTTTTGTTACTCGAAATCCAATGTACATAACCTGTATAAACCATATAATTTGT
The DNA here is from genome assembly GCA_026008535.1 of Perilla frutescens. Classification (NCBI taxonomy): domain Eukaryota; kingdom Viridiplantae; phylum Streptophyta; class Magnoliopsida; order Lamiales; family Lamiaceae; genus Perilla; species Perilla frutescens. Next base: position 29,301,850 of record BRKX01000017.1, on the reverse strand, counting down.
AAATATACATACTCATAATCTTACAAAAATTCACAAAATATCGAGTTTTAGAAACTAGTTATGAATAAATTTATTGCTTGTTTTGTAGTATTTTATAACTTTGTATTTGATGTTTATTTTCATTGTTGTAAAAATGATTCATTGCTTATTGTTGTGTATTTCAGTGCTTAATCAATAATATTTCATTGCTAACACATATAATTTATATGAAAACTATACAGATTTTAGTTGCTTGTGAAGAATAAATTTGTCTCTTGTTTAATAGTAATTTGTAACTTGATATATTATGTTTGTTGTCGTTGTTGCAAAAAAGATTCATTGCTTTTTCATTATTAACATATAATTTATATGAAAAATATATAGTTTTTAGTTGTTTGTTAAGAATAAATTAGTAACTTGTTTTGTAGTAATTTGTAGCTTGATATATTATGATTGTTGTCATAGTTACAAAATAATCCATTGCTCATTGATGTGTACTTTGGTGCTTAATCGCTAATATTTCATTACTAAACATATAATTTATATAAAAATTATATATCTTCTATATGTTTGTTATGAATAAGTTTGTTCTTTTTTTTTCGCAGTTATGTATAGTCTTTGTATATCATGTTGTTTTTTTAAAAAATGATTCATTACTTATTCTTGTGCATTTCGGCGCTTAATCTAGAACATTTCATTTAAAAAAGTGTAATGCAGGATTTTATATATTATTTTGTGTCATCTAATTTTGCAGTGAACAAAATTTAGTGCATACTTGGAGAAAGAGGGTTAAATGCAACTGTGGGTATAAAAAAACATGTATGGGGAGATTGAAAATGTCGTGGTGAGATGAAATAGTACAAGTGATTGAAAATGTCATGGATATCTACACAATGCGCTACATGGAGATGTTCATGGGACAAAGCACGAAAGCTTGGAACATCGAGCTGAAAAGAGAGAATAAAACATAAATAAAATGTTTATGGGTGAAATATTATGATAGAGTACTCACAACAAAGAGAAACATCTACAAGGAGGCGACTGGCAAAAAAACATGTCAAATTTAACCTGTAAAAAAATGACAACTAGATGTAAATGATTTGTTGAACAACAATCTGTAATATAGATGACAGAAATGAATATTGATTGTTTAAAATAATAGTGGTCTCTGAAATGCTTATTGTGAATTATTTTAGTGCTTGTTTAGTAGTTATTCATAGCTTGGTATGTCATTTTTTTTAATTGTTGCAAACAGTAATTAGTTGTTGAATTTTTGTCTTTAGGGTGATTAATCATTCGCATTTCAATGCTAATCTCGTAAGATTTGAATGATTTTGGTAGTACTAGTTTTTATATTTTACTTGTTTATCGTTCTATTGATTTTATTACATAATTTGATTGCATTAGTAATGAATTCATTCCTTTATAAATTATGTTTCATTGATTTATATGCTTTGTTTTTTTTATATTTAATTGATTTGTTATAACTCAACAAAACTCGTAACTCAAATATTTTCTAAGTATAAACACACACATCAAAATGAAGGCATACACTCCAACATATGTCTAGTTGCTTTAAATCACATCAAATTTTTTTATTGATATTACTTCATTGCTACATTAGGTTCAATTCATTGCTACATTAGTATTAATTCATTGCTAATTTTAATTGCTTTAGATATAAAAAATTTGTTTTGGTACTAGTGTTTCATTGCTATATTAATATATATTTATTGCTACATTATCATTTATTCATTATGTAAAAATGAGTAAATAAAATAAGCGATTGACATATAACACAAAAATATTTTTGTGCTAAATGATGGATACAAATCCATTGATCTAATTGCTTTAGATCTCTCTTCAAAATCGTTGTATAATTAATAGCACTTCATTGCTATAGGAGTAACGATTTATTACTATATTCATATTATTTCATTCCTACATTATGACTGATTCATTGCTACATTTGATCATATTCAATAATGTCAAACAATAATTTTTTTTTGTTTTATACATCAATTTAATAATACAAACAGACAAATTACAAAACAATAAATCACCATATCAAAACTAAAAAATACATCTTCTTGATCAATAAAAAATAATATCTAGATCTCGCCGTCAACATTGAAGATACCGCCACAGAGAGAATCTTACAGGGGAGAGTTGAAATCGGCGTTGTGGACATTGGACTTGAGTATGTCGTCAACGATCTACAAATTCACTGTGATGACGATGTGCACCTTGTTGGAGTGATGGAAGAAAAAGGTGTTGGTGGGTTATCGAGTGAGGATCTATGTGCTCTAGTTGAAGAAGCGGTGGAGGCGATGATGAAATCCAGAGGGTTCCAATGAGGGCTGCATCTTGTAGTTGTAAGTGGCGACGATGGATTTCTGTGATCCGCGCCCGAAAAAATTAGAGGTGGAGAGAAAGTAGATAGATAAGGAGACTGATTAGGAGAGAGATGGTGGCTATTTTTGGTTGCAGCGTATTTGTGTTTATGTAAAGAAGGTCTAATATACCCTCAACAATCTAAATAGGTTAAAATCAATTCTTTAATCTTAGCCTTTAATTTTAAGAGATTTAAGGGTTATGATTAGTTCCTAGTTCTCACACCAATCCCTAGTACTCATTTGAACCAAATCCTATATATATATATATATATATACATACACACACACACACACACACATATATATATATATATGGTAAATTGCCTTAAAATATACAAATTTTGGGGTGTTTTTGGTTTTCCACACGTTTTATAAAATGTAGTTTTAATAACATGAATTTAGCCTTTGTTTGATTTTCTTATGATTTCAAATTCTGGCAAGTTGTTGCCACGTGTACATTTACATAGACACCAACTTGCCTTCAAATACATGAACTTTGGTTTATTTTATTTTTTTCACACGAATTAAAAAAGATCAATTTTAGATTTTTTTTAACTTTTTTCTTATAATCTTGCAAACGTGATATGAATACTTCACTTTATATTTTCCAAAATTAATTATCGAATAAGATATAAATTTTAATCAACATCATTTGACAGTTGTGATCTTTTCGATCTTATGTAATTCATTTAATATGTACAAAAATCACACTATGACTTTAGGGGGTGTATAATGTGTACATTTATCATTATGACGTTTGGAAAAATTAGAGCAGTTACATATTTATATTATTAATAGGTTTAAAGAATAATAAAATAGACGAATTAAGAATTTATTCAATAATTAATATAAATGGAAATGTTCAATTATAAAAGTATTTGAGATTATCTAACATATAAAGTTATATCAAAAGATGCTATTAAACATATATGACAAATTAATATGTAGTTTCTACGTGATCAATTTATTTGTTAACTTAATTGATTGATTGTGTAATATTATTCATCAACATATACGATACGTCATAGACCACTATTCATGACTTGATGATTGTTGTATTTGAAATTCAATTATTTATACCATTACACTAGCTTAAGTTATATTTTTATAATTTTTCTTCAAATAGAGAACTAAAAAAGTCTGATAGTTATTTACTTTTATTTTTCTGAATCTAAATTTTATATATTACATGAACTAAGAAAATTCAAAATATTTTACAATGTCTACTATAGCAACTCTATAGTAATAATTGATGAATTTTCTGTATTGCACAAAAAAGCAAAAAAAAAAAAAAAATTTGATATTTTTTTAATTTTTGTGAAAAACAAAATGAGTTCAAAATTTGTGTATTGTAAGGCAATTTGGTATCCATGTAGATGTACATGTGGCATCTCCAGCTGTCATGTCAGATTCAATTGGCCGAAATTTGAAAATCATGTGAAAAATCAAATAATGGCTAAATTCATGTTATTAAAACTACATTTTTTAAAACGTGTGAAAAATAAAAAACGATCCAAAGTTTATGTGTTTTAAGGCAATTTACCCTATATATATATATATATATGAACAACGATGTTAGAATTTTATTGTACTAGCATTATCATTGGATAATGTTAATTAATATTATCATTGCTCTTGTTAGCATTAGAAAAGTATGATATGCATAAGGTGAAAGTAATAGAAGGGGTGAAATTATGGTTAACATTGCCATATGTAAACTTTCTAAGTCGAATTTTAAATGTTAGTGTTATCATAGCATATCAGTTATATACTGCTAAAGTCAAGCATCAAAAGCATTCACTTTTTATCGTGCTAACATAATCAGATGATATTGCTAACTTATCAATTAACAATGCTAACATCAAATAATTGGTTCTATGCATATGCATCTACTTAAAAAAAAATACAATAACACTCCATTATAAATCATGCTAAAGAATACAATGACACTGCTAATATATCAATTAACAATTCTAAAATCGTAATAACATAATTCTAACATGACCCAACTAAATGTTAACAAATCCGATAATAATGTTAACAAATACATTCAATAAAAGAGATTGTAATTAAAAAAAATACAATAACACTCTATTGTAAATCATGCTAAATAATACAATGACACTACTAATATATCAATTAGCAATGCTAAAACCATAATAACAAGTAATGATAGAGAGAAGATCATGTAATCAAGTTTTCCTTACTCTGATCTTGATGGTTATACTAAAATCACAGAGATCGAGAGAAGTATAGATAGATATAGAGATAGAGAGAAAAATCGCAGAGGTAGAGAGAGAGAGAGAGAGAGAGAGAGAGAGAGAGAGAGAGAGAGCAGAGATGGAGATGAGAAGAGAAAGAACAAACTCTAGTATTTTAATTAGAATTATCAAATTACAAATATAACCATGCAGCACTAAAATTGGTCTAACACTACAAGAAAACCAGTTCAAGGCGACAGCAATAGCGACGAAATGTATTCCGTTAAAACGGGTGATGGACTGGCAACGACCATGATAGGCGACGGAATTAGCTACGGACTAGCCGTCGCCAAATGGGGCGACGGACAATATCCATTGCATTACGTTTTTTTATTAATTTTAATGATATAAAAACAAGGCAACGGAATATTTCCGTCGCCTTATTTTAATTTTAATTTTTTTTTCCGAAAATAATAAGACGACGGAATAATTCTGTCGCCTTATTTTAATTTTTATTTTTTTGAAAAAAAATACAGAACGGGCGACGGAATAGTCCGTCGCCAGGTCTGTCACCCCGTTCTTAAATAAGTGGGATCCATACTTTCTTCCCCAAAATCAAAATTGCAATCCCTTTCTCTCTCTCTCTCTCTCTCTCTCACCCACACCGCCGCTGCCGCCGACCCACACCGTCGCCCATTCCCGGTCCCGTTTCGCTGACTGTCGGACACATTCCCCGCCCCAAGATGTCGATCTCTCTCTCTATTCCCTATTCCCCCCCCCCCTCTCTCTCACCCTCCGCTTGCACCTGCTGCTGGAGAATTTTCTACACAGAGTTTAAAACCCGAATTCAAACTTGCAAGTGTACAAGTAAGTTGTAATACAAGGTAAAACGGGGTCAAATCCACAGGGACTAAATTGAATCTAATTGTGTGTACTACGACATCGGATCTCAATCATTATCTAGACGATGAATAAAAAGGGAAATTAACTAATCTAAACTAGGAAAAACAATAAATAAACGGGGAAAAATAAATGGAGAAGAAAACATGAAGGCGGAGGTACTCTCGGGATTGATTTCTTTGGGTACTTAGCACTAATGAGACTATTGAATGTCTATTTTGGTGTCAAATTTCACTAGGGCAATCTCTAATTGAATCCTAAGCACTCTCACGAGAGACTCAAGTTTTAGGGCACACACTAGGTTCGCCGTCTCTGATCGACTCCTACACGTGTACTTAACAAAAGCTCCAAGGATTTCTAACCCTCACACTAAGTCTCAATTCTCTTGAATTTATTGACAAAGGTATCTTGTGCCTAGGGTTCGTCTATTGAGACTCATCTCTCGATTTATGAATCAATAGATAAAATCATGTCAATTAGTGATCAATTAACCAACACCCCATACATAGCATAAGCACAAGAAATGAAATAGGGCCATAAACATTCAATAGAAAAATAAATGTATAAATACCCAAATATTCTCAATCCCAAAATACAAAATAATCTAGCCTAACATCATACAAATGCAAGGACTAAATCATCTCAAAGAAAATCAAAATAAAAACAAGGAAAAGAACTTGAAACAACCTGGAAGTTGGGTCTCGACTCTTCCTTGGTTCGACTCTTTACATCTTTGCTCCATCTTCAACCTCTACATCCTTATTTACCCTAACTAGGTGGAAATCCTAGCTAGGGTGAGGGATTTGATGGGTGAGATGTGAAAATGGGAGAGGGAAGCAGGGTTTTAGTGTTGGGGAAATTTGGGGGAAAATGGAGGCTTGAGTTGTGAGGGTTCTCTCTTTGGGTGCTAAAGTTTTCTCCATTTCAATTTCGACCATGGGGGGTTTTATGTAGAGTGGGAGGATAAATGAAATTAAAGAAAATCAAAAATGGGTGAAAAATGATAGAAAAATCGGGAAAAAAACATGCACGGACGCGACCACGGAGGTCGCGCCACCTTCTTTTGGCGCGGGTCGCGCCCCGTAACTGACTTTTAGGGCCTCTGTATTGACGTCCACTTGCGCCGCCCCTGTGCCCGGGTCGCGCCGCTCATCGGGTTGATCGGGCTGCGCCTTGGGCGCGAGTGAGCAGCTCGCGCCAATGGACGCGACTTGGGTCGCGCCTACGGGCGCGAGTGAGCAGATCGCGCCTCTGGGCGCGACTGGGGTCGCGCCTCCGACCCTGCTCCGACACCTCTCACGGTTTTACTTTGTTCTCTCTCGTTTCTTGTCCGATTGAGGTGATTCAACTTGCAGCGTGCTCCCAATTCGATCCTCTATCTTCCCAGGGCATTGAATCACTCAAAAATTCATTTATTTATCCACCATTTCCTATAAAACTCAAATAAGAAACAAAACTTCCAAACCGGGAGGTTAAAAAGCAAAAGGGGATGAAAACACACATTTAACTCATCAAAATACATCATGTGAAGCTCAATAAATGATGCAAAAACCACACTCATCACCTGCACGACGCCGCCGCTCGCCTGCCGCCGTGCCCGTCTATCGCCGACGACCGCCTGCCGCTGCTTGCCCCCGTCGCCGCCACCTGCTGCCGCCGATAAACGTTCTGTTTTGAAGTGAATTAATTTTTCAGAGTTATGTATTTATTGTTCTTATTTTTGAATAAATTCCTATATTTGTATTTGGGATTTTTGTGGTTTAATGTGGTGTTTGATCGTGAAATGATGGAAATGTCAAGTATTGTTATCTCCATATACAAATCAAAACTATAAATTAAATCAATATATATATATATGTGTGTGTGTGTGTGTGTGTGTGTGTGTGTGATTTTATTTATGATATATATATGTTTCATGGTAGGTATCCCATATTTTGTTCTTAATTAATCTCGTGCCATTAATATTAAAAAAGCGAATGATTGATACATATATACGTTGTCAGTCCATAAGAAATTAATGTCATAATCTTGTTGTTTTTATTAAACTTAATTAGATAGAGAAATGTAATTAATGAAATTACAGATTTTATATATTAAAAAAAATTACAGATTTTATTTTAAATTTATTTTATCCACCCTTGCTAAAAAAACCACTCAATTTTTATTTTTAAATAATTTATTTGATATATTATTTGAAAGCTTGTTAGTTGAATTTGATATATTATTTGAAAGCATGTTAGTTGAATTTGATATATTAGTTGAATTTGATATATTATTTGAAAGCATGTTAGTTGAATTTTTTTAAAGCATGTTAGTTAAATGGGACGAGGGTCCCTGGATCCCTCTAATTTAATTCTTCATATTTATATTGGGATGAGGGCCCATGAATCCCTCTGGTGTTTGGTATCTGCTAGCTAGTTAGCTTCAGAACCTAGTTAAGTTATGTTGATGACTTGGTCAAAATATAGGTTTCACGTCGTTATGCTACCGAATTTTTTCCTGATTACTTTTATAATTTAGGCAAGTATGAATCGAAACCCTGGTGTAAATTGTACACTGAAAATGTGTAAGTTTTTGTCAGATGACTAGAGGTGGTGGATCTCACGGGGCTCGGTCCCGAGCTATATCATTTATGGGATTCGTTGGCAGTCCCATTGATGATAGTGTCGGTCAGGATAAGACCGACACTCAGGTTGAGGAGTCCCGCATAGTTAACTCGAGATGAGAGCTCGAGATCAAGACCGTAGGCAGGAAGAGGTATGTTGATATATATATATATATATCAATATATTTAATTAATTTACTTTATTTATATAATTTAATATAATTTGTATTTTCAGAGTCATGAGGCCCTTGAACACCTGTTCGAGGGAAATTACAGCTATCTTCAAGAGGTATATGCATCCTACGAGCTTCACTTGGAAGGAGGTGCCCGTGGAGAGGAGGATGTTGTACTGGGGGGAGTTCAAGATAAAAATTTATATATATATATATGTATTTTGTGTTGTCTAATATTATTACTAACACGGTTGTTTATTTATGTGTTAAAATAGAATGAGTTTAGATGGTCTTATCCTAATGAGGAGGTGCTTCCGCTGTTCTGGAAGAAGTGCCAAGATCGGTACAGGGACATGGTGTACCATATGAAGAAGGATGACTACCAGCAAGCCGGTAAGAGGCCCGATTTTGTGCGCCAGAAGGACTAGCCTGGCTGGATAACATTCTGGCAGGCGGAGGACACTCAGGAGAATGCTCGAGTGGCCAAGAAGAACCGCCTGAATGACGAGCCTGATGGACCAGGATCATCCAGCCAGACTCACCACGGAGGTGCCATATCAGCCGTGTATCATATGCACGATCTGATACGAGTTATAATAATTATTCAAGTTTATAGTATAAAAAATTAACACTTTCTAATTGATTTTGTTTTATTTTATTGAATCAGGCTAAAGAGCAGCACCTGTCCGAGTGAGAGGCGCACTATCAGACCTACCTCCGGCTTCACTGCCTGGACGGCCTCTGGACCTCAGCCAAGGCGAGGGAGAACAAGGTAAGTTTTCACTAATATTTTAATATATATATATAGGTATAAATATATATATTATTTACTAATATTCTGATAAATGCAGGAAAAGTGTGACGCCTTGACCGCTGAGTGCATAGCGGACGACAGGGAGCCGGACATGGGCGAGATTTACCGCCAGGTGGTGGCGCCTGACAGGAAGGGGCGCACTATCAGGCTAAGGAACATGGCCCCTGCCGTTCGTCTCCCTTCCACTGCAGCTGGAGGATCCTCCTCGTCAGCCAGCTTGGGCTCTGGCTCGCTATACACCGAGGCAGAGCTCGATACGAGACTGGCTGAGATGCAGTCGCAGATGCAGGCACAGATGCAGGCACAAATGGAGGCACAGATGGAGGAGAAGCTGAGTGCCCAGCAGGCGATTGTGCAGCAGGTGCTGGAGAAGCAAGCCTGGATGGAGTCCTTACTTGAGCGCTTTCTCAGCTAGCAGCCCGGTGGTGCTGGAGGATCCAGAGTGTTTGGTAGCGGATCCGGCAGACAGGATGATGGCCCCGAGGAGTAGTTGTATTTGTATTATATTACATTTTTTGAATATTTATTTATTTATTTGTATTTGAATATTTATTTATTTGTATTTAAATTATGTACAATTATATTTATATATATATATATATATTAATTTTATGATCTTTTATTATATATATTTGGGTATAAAAAAAACTGAAAAATAACCGAATAAAAAAAACAAAATAAAAAAGGTGACGGACTGGTTTCCATCGCCTCACTCGTCGCCTCGATTCCTCGACCGAAATCGACGACAGTTGAAGGCGACGGAATATTCCGTCAATCAGTCCGTCGCCACATGGGGCGATGAAATATTCCGTCGCCTTAATTTTTTAGCGACTACAATAACAAGACGAACAATATTCCGTCACCTTAATTTTTTAGCGACTACAATAACAAGACGAACAATATTCATCGCCATTCTGTCGTTCGTTACGTTAGCGACGGAGTTTGGCCATCGGGCGACGGAAATTTCCATCGCTATTTAATGATTTTATTGTAGTGTAATATTATAAAATTACCACCGAAATTTTGAAACAATTTGGGCCACCCAAATGAACGTAATCTATGGTTGATAATGATTCCTATTTCTCACACAAATATTTACTTCTCATTTGATCCATTCCATATATATATGTGTGTGTGTGTGTGTATGTAGTTATTGAACCCTAAAATTACAGTGAATTAATTTAATTTTTTTAATTCGGTGGTTTGTGCAGTGCACTCACCCGATACTAACATGTGGTCGGGCTCGTGCCCAGCTACACTCAACAAATAATTTTTTTCAAAATAATATATACTTTAAAATAAAATTAGTAAACTACAACTAAATTAATTTAAATTTTTTTTATCCAGCAACTTGCGTTGTGCACTCATTTAACCCTTGTGGGCTTGTTAAACTCTTAGAAAAAAAAGCCCAAAACCCCTAAATCTTAATTGATGTAGTGCAAATTTGATTAATCTTATTCTCTAAAACCGACAATTTCTATCATAATTTTTTATAGAAATGTCCAACTGATGAACAACCAATTTTATTGTAATGCTAGTTCAATTACCTTTCTTTAATATGCTAGTATTCCCCTCGTGCGATACACGATAAAATTTTATAGTATATACACATATCATATGTATTTTTAAAAAAATATTTGATCAATAACCATAATTTTAAATTTAAGGAGTTTCATATGAAAATCTAATTTCATATTTATTAGAACGGGTTTATTTTTATGATCAAAATATTTTAATCATGATTTTTTACTTCTAAAACATAAATAAATAGTGGCATGTTATATTCTAGCTAAAATATAATTCAATAACACCCTTTTATTATGAAGGTATAGTAAAAATTATTTGAACACTTTTCCATATGTGTATTAGAAGTTAAATAATTTTATATGTCTATCACATATAATTTACCCCCTTTAAATTTTTTAATGGAAAGAGAATATATATATATATATATATATATATATATATATATAGAATATAGTGAACATATAAAAGTACGTGATACAAACTTGGCACCTATACAAATTACTAAGAAGAGAATGTGGGGTGTGATTATAAATTAAAAATTAAACAAAAATTTAAAATGCAGAAAAAAAAAACAAATAACACATGATCATGATAATAATCTGAAGCCAACATTTAAATAAATGGGTGGCTGAAACAATTTGTACGTACACAACAACTATATATATGTTTATATTGTTTTATGCATTGGGCACAAAATTTAAAGACCAATGCATGCATGTATACTTTTTGTTCTTCAATAATTATAATGAGGATGTGTACAACTCAAGTCCTCATTTCACACAAATGAACATCTAAAACATGGCTTCTATAGGTTTTCTTATTTGGCGGGAAAACAAAAAAAAATTACTATTTTAAAAAACGTTATGCTTTTATATATATAAAGTTAAAGATTACTCAGCTCGTTGTCATATATACTCTAAATATTCAGGGCTTTATAACAGTTTGAACTAATGTCAAATCAAGAGGGCCACATTTATAGTTGTTGGCTCTCAAAAGTCTTTTAGAGCTTATAAATAGTTGGTAATTTGTAGTTGATTGCATACTTGAGTATTTTGAATATTTTGATATTATAAATTGAGGATAATAGTTATTTATCCTTGCCCCTATTTGTTATTTCTCTTTTTTGTGTAACTCTACTCTCATTATTAATTGAAATTGAATAAATTCGAATTTAGATGAAATAAATTCATATAAGCCAAGTATATACCAATATTTTTCAGCTTTAAAATTGATATTTCGATCTCAGTATAAGATGTGATACTTTTACCATGAACTTTTTTTTTCTTGTTGAGGGGGCGAGTTGGACAGGTGGGATCGGGTCGACCCGTGGTCCTCCCGTTTGATGGTCTGACCCTACTTACAAAGTCTGGCGGGAGAGTTTATGAATTAAAAATAGATGAAAAAATATGCGGTGTACTATCTTTAATCTTTATTTTGCATGTGTGATTCTTTGCTTTTGTTCAAGTCGTGTTTGTCTCTTGCTATTGTATCGTATTAAAAATGAGTTACACTAGATGCAAGAAAAATGAGTTGCTTCGTCATTCCTCAATCTCATCATCATATAATAATTCCTCAGATTGTCTTTAATTTGCTCTGTTCTCAACATTGTTCTACTTTGTTACTGGATTTCGGACAGTTTCATTTGTCGGCGGGTTTAACAATGTCAAAAAAGTTCGAAAATTACGTAATCACGTATACTATAAATTCATCTCGATATTACATGCATGAATACACCAACTTCAAAACCTAGTTAATTAGCTTCTTAATTTGTTGTTGAGCAATTCGATCTCCATGGCAGCTACTCCACTAGTTTGGCCTTCATGGAAGGCTATCATCTACATCGCTCTATTTTCTGCTGTTATCATGAGCTGCAGAGGAAATGCCCAAGCTAGCAGCACTGATCAAAATCAGAAGGCACTCATACATTATTTTCATTAACGAATTATTTGCTATTTCATTTGATGTTGATATAGTATGTATATCGTGATCCATTATAAATAATATTTTTTGTTTACAGGTATACGTTGTTTACATGGGCGATCGACCGAAAGACGAGTTTTCTGCAACGGCACAGCACATTAGCATGCTACAAGCAACTCTGGGAAGGTTCATCACCTAAATAGATAAACTAGCTAGCTAATAATTACATAATTATAATTAATATATCAGCTATTGATTTATTAGTCTAATTAATAAATGGATTATGTATATATATCATAAATTCAGCAAAAGAGCAAAGGAGTCTTGGCTGTATAGTTACACGAGAAGCTTCAGTGGCTTTGTTGCAAAGCTGACTGAGGATGAGAGCAACAAAATTGCTAGTAAGTTGATCTTTATCACAATTGTTAATAAGTTTATTACTTCATCATTAATTAATTTGGATTATAATTTCTAATAATATTATTCAGGCTTGGAAGGAGTGGTTTCAGTGTTCCCTAGCAGCAAAAAACAAGTGCACACTACACGATCATGGGATTTCATGGGGTTTCCTGTGAATTCCCAAAGATCCAACACCGAGAGTGATGTCATTGTCGGGATGTTGGACACTGGCATTTGGCCTGAATCTCTGAGTTTCAGTCATAAAGGTTATGGTTCGCCGCCAACCAGATGGAAGGGCAGTTGCCAATCCTCATCCAACTTCACGTGCAACAAGTAATTAATTAGTTAATTTTATATTAATTAGACTCTCTCTCTCTCTCTCTCTCTCTCTCTCTCTCTCTCTCATAAGTCATAATTCACTAATTAATACACATTGATCTATGTTTGATTGCAGCAAAATTATAGGAGCAAAGTATTATCATAGCGAAGGGAAAATCAGCGAGCCAGATTTTCCATCTCCTAGAGATTCAGAGGGACATGGAACTCACACGGCGTCCACAGCAGCTGGTGGGTTGGTTTCGGGTGCTAATCTGTACGACCTTGCTGCTGGAACAGCCCGTGGAGGGGTTCCGTCTGCTCGCATTGCTGTTTACAAGATCTGCTGGTCTGATGGCTGCTCGGACGCAGACATTCTTGCTGCCTTCGATGATGCTATTGCTGATGGAGTCGACATAATATCCCTCTCTGTAGGGGGATTCCTCCCCTCTGATTACTTTGTGGATCCCATCGCCATTGGCGCCTTCCACGCCATGAAAAATGGGATTCTTACTTCAAATTCTGCTGGTAACTCAGGACCATTCCCGGCAAGCATTACCAATTTTTCACCTTGGTCCCTCTCCGTTGCAGCCAGCACAATTGACAGGAAATTCCTGTCTAAGGTGCAGTTAGGCAACCACAAAACTTATGAGGTGCATGGTTAATAATTAATTGTCCAATATTGTTTACATATTGATAGTGCAATTGATTAATTAATTAATATATATTTATATGAACAGGGAGTAGCAATAAACACATTTACCCTGAAAGAGGAGAATTACCCTTTAGTCTATGCAGGAGATGTGCCCAATACTGCTGGAGGTTATGATAGCTCCACATCAAGGCAAGTATATTATACTCTTGTGCTGGAGGACATGCATATTTTGATTTTAATGATTATATATTGAGACACAAATTACTGAGGCAGGTATTGCAATATTCCTGATTCACTGAACCCCGATTTGGTTGAGGGTAGCATTGTCCTCTGCGACGGGCTGACTGATCCAGATGCAGTAGTATCAGCCAATGGAACTGGAGCTATATTGAATGAGGATTACTTGAGAGATGTCGCCTTCGTTTTTCCCATACCAGCCTCCTACCTGGGATCAGCTGATGGTGAACAAGTTTATCATTATCTCAACACAACAAGGTTTCATTCTCCAACTCATAAGTATCTTCCTTAGCTTAATTAATTATACACCCATTATTTTTATATATATATATATATATGCAGCAAACCTACAGCAACCATTTTCAAAAGCACAGAAGCCAACGAGACATTGGCTCCATTTGTCGCCTCCTTTTCTTCTAGAGGTCCTAATCCCATTACAAGAAACATTATTAAGGTGAGCTACGTACTACTTAATTACATTTTAAATCTCATGATTCCAATTAATAATCCTAGCTAATTCATACATACATGCATATATATATATATATATAGCCTGATCTCACTGCACCCGGAGTCGACATTCTAGCAGCATGGTCGGAGGCTACGAGTCTGACCGGATATCCTCAAGATACAAGGGTAGTACCGTACAATATCATCTCCGGCACATCCATGTCCTGCCCCCATGCCTCCGGCGCAGCCGCTTATGTTAAATCATTCAATCCCACATGGTCCCCTGCCGCCATCAAATCTGCGCTCATGACCACAGGTGTACCTACCTACCTACCTACTTCCATTAATTAATCATCAAATTAAATCATTTTATAATTACTAGCTTCCTTCTTCTCCAGCTGCTATAATGAGTAGGGACACCAACACCGACGGAGAGTTCGCATACGGCTCCGGCCACATAAACCCCGTGAAGGCTAAATCGCCAGGTTTGGTATACGACATGGGAGAGGCCGACTACGTGACGCTTCTGTGTGGCCAAGGTTATAGCAAGAAGAACTTGCGACTTATCACAGGGGACAGCTCAACTTGCACACCAGCCAACAATGGCTCCGTCTTCGACTTCAACTATCCGTCTTTCTCTATTTCCGGTGCCTCGGGAAGACACGTCAGCGCCGTCTTCCACCGCACAGTGACAAATGTGGGATCTCCATCGTCCACATATAATGCGGTGGTGGCGGCGGCGGGAGGGGTGACCATCCAAGTCCAGCCTAGCACTCTGAAGTTCACGTCGCTGGGGGAGACGCAGAGCTTTGCTGTGACTGTTACGGCAACGGTGACCGATGTTACGCTGTCGAGTTCCTTGGTGTGGTATGATGGTAACTACCAAGTGAGGAGTCCTGTTGTTGTTTATTCTGCCTAATTAAATCCCAAACTTTTATTTCATCTCAACATGTAAACGTCGTCGTTAGATTTCAATAAGCTTAATTGAATTTGGCATACTTTAAGTTGTGGTTGCATGGAAGCATGGATTTTGGAGTTCAGAAACAAGGCTCCTATCCCAAAGCGATGTATGTTGAGAATAATTATAAAAATGTATGATTTTGTCCTTCTTTGTAGCAATTTGGCTCTTTAATTATAATACTTAATTTATTGCATATAATCAGATTACTTAGCTACATGAAGTAGCCTGGGATGCAGATAGAGCTAGCAAAGCCATAGCACACAGTGATGCTACTTTAGGCCAATTAAACATACAATTAACGTTAAAACAGCAACGTTCATCTTCAACGCCTTCACGGCAACGTATAAGCTGCATCATAACAATGAAAAAATCGTATATTTAATTAGAAGATGCAGTTAATTAAGAAGAAACTATATATATATATATATGTAGTAAATTAAAGCCAAGAGATCGAGATGTTAGACCTCCACACTTGTAACCCACTGGCCTGTCGGCGAGGTTACAACGTTTGGGAATGGTGATGGCGATTTGGGGATTAATACCAGCAGCTTTGGCCATATTTGACAGCATTACAGCACACAAGCATTTGGCGTTCTGTCCCAATTTCTTCACCTGAGCGCAGCAACTGCTCGACACCGCTGCATTCGCGTCCTGCGCTGCTGATGCGCATGGAAGCAGCTTCATCGCCTCGTTGTCCGGGGTTGATCTTGGGCACTCCCCGGCAGCATTTGCTTCATCCAAAGTAGAGACGGAAAGGAAAATAATGAGCGCCCCGACTAAGCAAAAGACCTTAGGTGATGCTTCCATGTTATGGTATATATGTTTTTCTTGAATATAATATGCATCAGCTCATGGCAATGGGGTGGTATTTATAGAGTTAATTTGTGGGTGCTGCTTAACAGTAGCTGACTCGAAATCCATTAGGATTTGAAGTGGGCTAGCCACTTAATTATCACACTCCAATTTCTTGTTCGTGTGAAAGTTTCATTTGCAGCATATAATCAACTAGAAAGTCTTGTAGTTCACTCATATTTCCCCCTTAATTATACCGGTGTTCAATAATTCCCACAACTCAGAGAAAAACAAATTAGAAATGCAATGGTGGGAGTCGTAATCAAATGGAAAAGATGAGATACTTTTGATTTACTTATGTTTAAGTGTAGTGGAAACATATTTAACCTATCCCTGCAGTTTTTTTTTTCTAATTATTTTAGTGCTAGTGCAGCACAATTGCACAAAGATTACAAGTAATGATTTTGGGGATGTTTGTTGGATTCGATTATCTAATGTATATGGGAATTGGCTCAGTTGTTTTGGCGAAACAATTAGAAATCATTGTTTCGGCAAAAATAGCTCTTCCTCTTCCTCTGTTCCTCATGCAACAGCAGAAACCATTTCAACAATGTTGGAACATCTATAATTTACCCAACGGCCTCATGTCTTTAATTTTACTTTTCTTGTTTTATTTTGTATTTTGCTAATTAAATACATAATGTGTAGATCACACTGATCGTAACTACTAATTATATTTAAATAAATATGTGTCCACAATCTAAATAATGAAATAGAATAAGAAAAAGTAAATCCCATTTACAAGATATGGTATCTGACTTCTTCGGTGGTTGAGGACTAAGAATCCAATAAGTACAAATATTGAAACATTTTAGTAAGACTCCAGTCCAATTGATGGATCTAAATAACAATATAGAATAAAGTAGCATATGATTTTTAATTTTGTTTAATTGTATTGCTCGTAATGTTGACATCACCAACATAAATCATACATTTGAAAAATCAGTCAATCAAGCGATGAGAAATGTAATAATATATTGGAATTCAATCTCTCCGTAATTTAGTTACACAAAAAGCGATCGAACAAATTAATCTCAACGAGTAAAAGCATAGAACACGGTACAAACGTAGATCAGCAGCCCCGCCGGCACAAACATGACGAGCGGCACCACGGCGGCGTAGCCGTGCCTGCTGCCGCCGCAGCCGAGCACCCCGAGCTTGATCTGCACCACGTTCACCAACGCCAGCATCAGGAACACCGATCCACAAACAGACCCGACCGCCGACACCACGTACCCGACCCGGAGCGCCGTCCGGTTAGCGTGAGCCAGATCGAAGGCCCAGAAAACCCGGTGCTCGTCGTGGTGGGACCCACGGGCAAGCCGGGTGGCCTGCTTGAGTCCCAGAGCCACCAGGCTGGAGAAGAGGAAGCAGCGAGTAGACATGGAAGGCGACGAGATCCTCGGCGACATTCGGGCCGGGCGAGCAGGCGGAGGGTTGGGTCGAGTCGATGAGGCTGTTGCTCGGGTCGGTCGGGTTCCAGGTTAGCCCGATGAAGACGGCCAGCGTGAAGAGGGAATTGACGTTGACGATGCCGTCGAGCGCCGTGAGGTGAATGCTGGTCGCCGACATTTTCGCCGGAGATTGGATTTGGGGTATTATTTTTTTACTGTGTGTGTGGCGGAGATTGCACGCTTCTGCGCGTAACGGGAATATATTGCGAGGTTAAAAAGGTAAAGTTAGCGAGCGTGCCTTTTGCTTTCGGACAACGAGATGAGATGCCGAGGTCGGGGCCCACATCGTACGGAACCGGGGTTGGACATGGATAGAAAATAAATGTAATAATAGGCGTGAGCTTAAGGATTATTGCTTCACTTTTTTTTTAGCCCGGATCAATTTAAATTTCAAACTACTCCTATTAGAACTTACAAGTTGAGATGTCAAAACGAACTAGCGGGGCGAGGCGGGTAAGCCCGCCAAGCTGGCGGGTCTGAAATATGAAGCTCTATCCATGTGTGCTGGAGCCAACGGCCGAACGGGGACGGGTGATACCTCCGAGACGGCGATGAAGATCTCCCGTGTGCTGATTAACTGTTATGTTGAGTTGTCGAGAGAGCGAGATAGCGAGAGAGGCGAGCGAGAGACATGAGTGAGATTTGAGAGGGAGGCTGGAGGCGCTTAGTATAACTAGGGTTTTTTAATTTAACTTTAAATACTAATCTTGAACTATAAAAAAAATTTAAATATATAGTAGTAAAAAAAATGCGGGCTTACCCGTCCGGAGCCACCATATCAGCGGGCCTGAAAAATGAAGTCCTTACCCGCCTAAAAATGAGGCATGGACAGGCATGGCCCATTTTGACAACTCTACTTACAAATATCTTAAAAATTATTATTTTTTCTTGTTTTAAAAAAAGAATTATTATTTTTCTGGATATATTATTTAATCAGTATTGCAATATATAAAACATTAATGATTTAGTTTTGAAATAAGATCACATATATAGGTTAGACAAAATACAAGAAGAAATATTTGATTGAATTGAGAACTCTTAAATTGAACTGACAAACTAGTCGAATAAGGACCAATATACATGAAAAAAAGACTTCTACTCATACCATCTGACAAGAAAATTATCAAAACACGCTCAATAAAAAAAAAACTATAAATACACGTCTTCAGGAATATCGAAACACTAGAGATAAACCATCTTGCAAGTGCATTTATAACTTAGATGAATAACTATATTTTTAAAATGAACTAAAGAGTGTGACACCTAAGTGATGAATTATCATGCATAAAAGGGGGAATCTGAGGTTCAAGACCTACCTTTCCACTTCCCCGGATTCAAATAAAAAAGATGCATAATAAAAATAGACTACCGAGGGATGAAATAAATCTAATGTAGATAATAGTGAATTTTTGACAACATGGGCATTTGGTCTAGTGGTATGATTCTCGCTTAGGGTGCGAGAGGTCCCGAGTTCAATTCTCGGAATGCCCCCATTTCCATTATTTGATTTTTTTTTTCTTTTTTAAAAGAAAAATATATAAATTATTGTTTTGAAATGTGATAGCTATAACAATATTTCAACATTTTTTTAGCAGAATATTTCAACATTTTTATACATAACATTAAACTGAGTTAATTAATGATTGTAGGTAATCTGGAAGAAGTTGATTGTTGATGCATATAAAGAATGAATCCACACGCAAATCGATTAGAATAGGCAATAACATTAATTTCAGCCTTTTTTTTTTTTTGGAGAAAACATTAGTTATAGTCTTATAGATTGTTGTATACTTGTATAATAAGTCGGTATT
The DNA here is from genome assembly GCA_026008535.1 of Perilla frutescens. Lineage (NCBI taxonomy): Eukaryota > Viridiplantae > Streptophyta > Magnoliopsida > Lamiales > Lamiaceae > Perilla > Perilla frutescens. The sequence continues at coordinate 29,282,201 of BRKX01000017.1, read as the reverse complement.
AAACTTTCCTCAATAAAATCTATAAACAGCGACGTACGGTTCCTTCTTTACACGATTAAATAATTTTAGAATCATTCTCTTGTATTTTAGTGCATCATTGGTTTTCGAGAGCATGCATTCGACAGGAGAGTAAAATGATCTCTTCAACTAGAGTTATGAAACAATGAACATAAATACATTACCGTGGATTGACAAATAAATCAATGAACAAATGATAGATTGGATACATGATAGATACATCCCTCCGTCGTGAGACGAAATCTCTACAAGAATAATCTAAGAACAAGGCTCTCCTCTCGTGTATTCCCAATTTCATCTACATTGATAACTAAATGAGACTACGGTCTCAAAGCCAAGCACTTCAGCGGTCTATCTGAGACGGCCTAGGCTCAGCACGGACGGAAGATAGATCCTTCCCTTCCATGCTGAGACGGGATGCCATCGTCCCTTCACTTGTAGTTCTGCTGGAAACAGAACCAACGCCATGGATAACATTGCTGGAGTTCTTCACCCTAGAGTCGCCACCAAGATAGCTCGTGAGGACTCGTTTAACACCTAGGCCACGTCGTGGAGGCTTGTTGCAATTGCCAAGGAGGAATGGAGTCCTCTCTCCTCTGGCAGGGCTTATCAGTGGAGCTGGTGAAAAGCTAGGCGTGCTGTGTGCTGATCTGTAGGGAGTGGTGCCTGAGACAGGCACGGTGAATGGGAGGGAGACTTTCTTGTGAGAAATTACACTCATTGATGATGACAGTTTCTCCGACTGCTTGTTTATGTCATCAACATAGAGTAGATCCTCAATTCGTGCAACAATGTTGAATGCCAGACTCTCCAAGACTCTTGAGTAGCTCTCTAAGATGGACTTCCCGACATCCTGAAGAAGAGATGAAACGATATTAATATGATGGAATGAGTAAAAAATGTAAGGATGTAGATAAAATTGCTAAATTAGAGCTGTAGGTGTTAACCTTGTTGCACTGTATTTTGCTACTATCTAGTGTGGTTTGCGTTAGGCCAGGGAATCGCTGCTTCAAGCATTGCAGGAGGCTTTCTGCTCTATCAGCAAGCAATTCCCTTTTGTCTCCATCTACCATGAGATCCCTAACTATCTCCCAAGATGATTTCGTGGTTGAACGGCTTGGATGAGTTGGTGGCTTCGGATGGTGTCTCCTGCGCCACACGTATATTGCTGCCTCCACCCGGTTTGCTATTTCCAAAGCAACGTGCTCCGATGATAAGTCAAGGCAATCAAGCAAGCACTCTGAGGAGAAGTGATCTGAGGTTATGTAACGGTAGATGACATCCCCTAGGCAGGCTCTCCCATTCTAGAATTTGAAAAACACAAATTAGCTCATCAAATTTACTCTACAAAAGAAGTAAACACAGACACAAATTATTCGATATTGTTAAAATGCTAAGTGGTAATATACCTTTGGAAGTGTTTCCAAGTAAGACTCTGGAACTTCCATCTCAGCCAAAGCAATGCTGTTAATAGCCATAGCAGCTTTAAGTATCTGACTTGCAAAATCGCGCTTATTAATCAATGGCTTCTTCGAGGCCTCAGGAAGACCGCCAGGAGGGACACGAGGCACAGGCAACCACCATTTGTCCTCCTGTCGTTGAATAGCTTCCCGGAAGGAGACTGATCCATCAGTCTCTGGTGCTATCACACCTTGATCAACATACCAAAATTCAGTATCCGTAAATCCATCTAGTATTTCCTGTATCATTGGAAAAGGATGAGGATAAAGATCAACAATCAAAGCAGCAACAAACAAACAAAAGAGGGGAACTTGTTCAACTCTTACCAGTAGCATGTTGTCAAGTTTCTGTAGAGCTGGCAGATTAATAACCAGATCTGTTCTAGGCCGAGATGCCATTACCTGAACACGACGAAAACAAGTGCTAATTCATAATCAATGCTCACTAAATCACTACACTGTGTTTTGTACAAAAAAGTAGGCAAAAACTAACAAAATTTTACTACCTCAAGCCTGCTTCCATCAGGAAAAGTTTGCCAACACGGTTTCAATTCGACGATATAATCACTAACACACAGAAGCCATTCCATTTCTCTTTTCCACATTGTTTTCTTTTCCAGTGGCAAAGGTTCCAATCTCCACAATTGCCCAAACACGGTTGCTACAGACAAACGGTTGTTGCATAAAAATTTCGGACACAAATATGAACAGAGAGCTCGACAAAAGTGAGATTAAATTAATCTTTACCGCACAGATTTGTTATGGCGTTCGATATCGCCAATGCTGGGCAGACTCCTTTACCATTTCCAGACATATCTTCACCCAGCAATAATTTAGCGAACCTCTCTTTCATCATCTCCATTTCTATTCAATTCAAAACAGCAGAATTAATCACAACAATTAAAAGAAACAAACCAAACTTGGCTGCAAATGAGCACTTGATCCTTCGTTTCTTCCAACATTAGAACTATCCAAAATCCAACCGACATATTAATTTACAACACAAAAGCAGAACAAGATATTATGATCACACAAACACAAAATCTTTGACTTGCCTGAAATTTTTGATCCCTGCTTCTTCAACATAGATTCATTATCAACACTCAATCGGGGCTTTAGTTTTCCTTCCGACACGCCATTACCGGAACAATTTGCGGCTTTTTTGATAGGCCAACCCAGTTGAGCTGAAGAAGAATTGCCAGAGCTCGACCTACTCTCACAGCTGGTGCTGCTGCGGCTCTCTCTCGACTCACTCACCGAATCATCACTCGCCAACTCGGACCCGTCTTTCTTCTTGCTCTTCCCAGCTGTACTAGCCATTTAAACGGGAACGAAAACTACCATAAAATGGACTGCTTCTATTCAAGAAAAGGGATTAGCCGTTGCTTAGACGGCCATAAAGATTCGATCTTCACAACGGAAAAAGGGTTAAAAAGGTGAAAATTTAGAAAAAGTTGAGCTTTAAACTGAATTGTTTCTTGGGACAGCACACTGGATTTTATTACATTTATCTCTACCTACTGATATTGGAGTAGTGGAGGGGAGTGTGGATTTTCATTTTTCACTGTGTGTGTTTTGAGTGTGTGTTTTGGGTGCAGATTTGATTTTCAAAGTTTGAAGGTAACTGCCAAGTGACAAGAGGGCCAACGTCTACTTTGGAAGTCTCATTCAAAATAATAATGAAATATAGTAATAGTGATAGAGATGCATAGCCGTAGCCGTAGGAATGACGGATCCGTCCACGTTTTGAATTTACTGTTTTACCCTTTCGTCATAATTATTTCTTGATTATATATTAGTCAAGACTTTTAATTCATTAATTAATTATTACCCAAAGCACGTACTCCAAGTGATATACACCATTCGTGGTGAAATGCAATTCTACTGGCTGACATGTGTTTCGAATCCACTAATTTTCAGATAATTATAGCTTTTTTTTTTGTCTAAAAATAAAAGTTTTGCCGGCTGAAAAAACTATAGTAACATTTCAATTAACATATTATGACACTTCAACTATCTATTATAATAGTCCAAACCCAAAATAATTTTATTGACCGTCCAATAAATATTAAAAATAAAAAAAATGAATTATAAATAGTATGGATACATTGCATCCCCTTGCCTTAGAATTTACCACCATCCATTAAGCAGTATCATAGCACCACTTTTTTTTTTTTGTTGGCTCATTATATAATTTAATAATTTAAAACTTAAAAAAAGGTGTTTAAGGCATTTGAATTTCTTCAGTTGGATAGAGGGAAGTTGGAAAAAGTTGGTTAACTGATTGGATTCTGAAGTTAAACAATCAATGAGCCAATGAGGAAGAAACGAACTGAGAAAATATTGCTAGTTACTATGAAAATCTCTCTTCACTTTTTGTATTGTGTAAATTGCCCTAACCAACTCCATGGGTAATTATATTTTAAATCGGCTCGTGTATTTGTAATACCTAAAGCATAAATAATATGTAACTTCTATTGAAGAAAGTGGGTATGGCTCTACACAGGGAATTTCCTGTTACATTGTTTGTGTTATATTTCATGTTAAACTTTCAAATTACAAGTTTTTCTTGATTTTTTGTGATTTAGTTTAATTTGATTATTTTTTTAGGGTTCATCCCACCCAATTACGGTTTATAATTATTTTTTAATATTTAATTTTTCAATTTTCAATTAATAATTCATTATTATGGTTGATTTTTTCAAAATTATGTTTTATAATTTTTTAATTCATTTTTTTGTTGATATATGTTGACTACGATTATTTATGTTATAATTAATATTTATTTTATAATAAATATTATTAAAATCATATATTTGATGATGAAACACAGAGTGAAACACGAAAGAAGTATAACAAGAAATTTCAACCCATGGCTCTATTAACTATATATTATGCTAAAGTACGTATGTATCTATATATTGATAATTCCATAAAATCACATATCTCCATTTGATGATGAACTTGTTTATACTAATAGCGCTACTAGTCATAGAATAATGGGTAAATGTATAATACAATGTTCCAACGTTTAATCAAATTTTAAAAAATGTCGCAATATTTAAATAATGTCATTTAAATACCCAACATTTTAACATTTTTTTCAAAAATGTCTCAAGGTAGTATTTCTAATTACCATATAAATCTTACATGGCATAAATGCATTTTTCCCTCGTCATGTCATATTAAAAGACATTATTTTTAATAACATTGTTAGTATTACGTAAGAAGTCAGACTCTGATGTGCCACATAGGATTTCGTGACTGAAAATATTACCTCGTGACATTTTTTAAAAATATTGAAACACTGAAATATTTTTCAAAATTCGCGTAAACTTTGGGTTACCCTAGAATAATGAATAATTTGAATTATTTAATTCAGTTAGGTGGAAGGAGATTTAATTTTACTGAGGTTTCGCATTAAGGTAGAGTTGCATTTTTCGCATGGGGAGCGTCAAATTTGGTAGCTTCCACCCCTCCAATCGTGATGAAAGTGACATAACCAGGTATTTAATTATAACTGCACTCTATGTGTGTCTTGCTTTTTTATTTATTTCTTTTTTAAGGGATAATTTTTTTAAAAAAATATTTATTCATTTGAATCAATTAATGAATGAAGGTGTTATATTTTAGTACTCCTACGTGACATATAATATAATATTGGTAAAGCAAATGTAATCATACAACCAAAAAAAAAACTACTAAACTATATGCATATATATACATATTTATTTATTTATTATTTTTTTCTTTTTTTTGAGGAAATTCATATAATTTTTATTTATTTATTTATGTTTGAGGAAAGGAAATGCATATAATTGAGTGTTGTTGGAAATGCCATCGAAAAGTTTTCATCAAAACAAACTAACAAGAATGTTCAGCCATCATAGGGTGGCTACTTTATTTATTTTTCATGCATTGACCATTAATTTAACATAAATCGTTTGACAATCATTTAAATTTATATTCATCGAGCTTGTAGTTTTCCTGCTTTTGTTGCCTGAAATTAAGGGGTGTGTGTCTATATATATATATATATATATATATATATATATATATATATATATATATATATATATATATATATATATATATATCTATATATATATATTGTGACTTGTGAGTTTGTGACTATATTCTAACTCCTATATATATATATGAAAATCAGTAGGGTGATAGTGTTTTTCAATCTTATATTTTGCCCTCGATAGTTGATACTCTAGTATCATTAAACTAATTAAATATTATCATTAGGGATAATTATTTATTATAAATACTGACCTTTAGTGAGCTGCGCGTTCTACGTACATGAAATACTGCATGATTAAGAGAGAATTACGCATCGAGAAATGAGAAGCTTTTGAAATAAGAGGGGGAAAACATTCCATTTTAATTTTCAAGAGAAAGGAATGATAAATAGTATTAAATACTAAGTTCATCCTAAAAAATACTAGTATAATTTCAATATATGCACATTTATATAGGTTGATAATTCTACCCTTTCTTCTCCCATGTCTCCAAAAAAGTGATCCTCGTAATAAACTGCTGAAATTGTCAAAGTTTTAAAAGATTACATTATATTATGTGTCACAAATCAAAATAGTCGTTTATTTAGTTTGGAGTAATCCAGAATCTAGATTCATGTAATTAGAAGTTTTTAATGGAAAGAAAAATATATATTGCCGGTCGCTACTCGCTACTCATTGAACAATGTAAGGTGATAAAAAATAGAAAGAGAAAGAGAAAAAATAAGGTATAAAGAAAATAGAACGTTTAAGATGTTTTGGACATTGGGGTGATAGGAAATTTTCTCCAATAATTCAATGTGTCCCCATATTTTATGGGGCAGGTCTTGTGTGCACTAAATGCACATCAGACGGTCAACGCGTTGACCGGGTCAACGTGCATTGACCCGATCAATGTGTTGACTAAAAAATCCGTCAAAATTAGTATCATTCATAACATTGAAAAGTATTAATTTCAAAACCTAAAAGTATCATTTGTACCATTAAAAAGTATCGACCACAAAAAAAAACTGTTAAAATTAGTATTAATATAAACACTAAAAAGTATCATTCAAAATTAAAAAAAGTATCACTTATGTCTTTAAAAAGTATCATCCGTTTTGATAATTTTTTTGGTCAATGCTTTGATCGGGTCAACGTGTTGACCATCTGATGTACATCTTATGTACATGAGTATTTGCGTATTTTATTATGGCTATATCTATCTACTAAGGATAAAATCATCTAGTCCACATTGTATATCCTACTATCAAATTTAATATTTTAAAAATGTTTATTACAAAAATAAAATTTATTATAATATAACCGATCATAATAAACATGTATTGCTAAAATTTGAAATTTTAAAAAATTATATATCTTAATCTTGGAATAATCAACTCTATTAATCAATTATATTAATTAAAAAATAAAAAAATAAATATTAAAAAATAAATATAAACCCTAATAGGGTGGAATGAACCCTAAAAAAATAATAATTATAAAATTAAACTAAACCACAATAAATTAAAATTGAAGAAAATATGGATGAAAATCTAATTAAAATCAAAATGAAATACCAAATGAGATAAAAGATTTCATTTGAACCACTTAGGTAAACAAAAGATGACACTAGATTCCGATGATTATACATGCAAAGATGAGACGAAAATTATATCCATTCCTGTTTGGCTCTTTGCAGATCTAATTGAGCAAAAACAATGTTAATTCAAATTCCATCAACATTTTTTAAATGTAAGTCTGTTGAAGTTGATATTCTAAATGCAGTTTAATTATCATTCATATGTGGTCTAAATACAATTTATCGTTCATATGTGGTTTGCAGGTTATAAGACTTACCTAGTGTGCACCATCAAGTAATGGTTATAAATTAGACACATTGTCAAAACAAATTAAAAAAAAAAAACTGTTCTATAAGATGAAGATATGAGGCGAACAAATAGGGTAAATGTAGCCAAATTAAATCCATTTTATCTTAGCATAAATCAAGATAAAGTCGAAATCAATGTGGAGTTCTCGATATATAGCATATTGCGAGTAAGACAAGTTTCAAATTTGAACGTACCTAATCCTACCTTATATAATCATCATCAAATGCAATTCGAAAAAAAGTGAAACGGCTAGTAACGAATTTCATAACCCAACTCTCATTTTGGACCCAAACTAAAAAAGTGAAATTTCCTTTTGTGTTACCGTTGCTCACGAAAGCAATAATCCTTTGAAGACTTATTACCTAATAATAATATTATCATTAAATTTAACTTTTTAACCCTAAAGAGGAGACCGAATTTACATACATTTATATTTGGGTTGATTTACAGTTTATGGTGAATATTTTACATTGGTTTTGTATTTTATTGTTGTTTTGGCTAATTACATAAAATTTGCTTAATTTAAGTTTATTTACTTAATTGTAACTTCAAATTTTAAGTAGATGAGATGAAGTTTTGAAAGATTTGAATTACTTTATGTGGGAAAAGCGTGGTTAAAGTCGCATTTCCTTTCACTCTTTATAGCAGCCTTTGAATCAAAGCAACACTTTTGCTTATAATTTTTACGAGACAACAACAGAGATATCAATGGCAAGATTCATTCTTTTTCCGGGGGGGTGGGGGGGGGGGGGGGAATATTTGAAACCTAAATCATGGCCTTCTTATTATTATTTTTATCACTTTTTGTCACCTCTTGACTAACCATTCAAATCCACTTACACGGTTATACCCATATTTTAAGCTTAACGTATACATTTCCCTTAAATTACAATAGAAAAGAATAAACTATCATTTGTTAATAATATATAGCATATATTATCTATGTTTATATTATAACAAATGGTGTGAAAAATAGCAAGCGTCAATTTACCAACAGCACTTTCAAAAGTAATATTACATTAAAATACTATATATCTCTACCAGTGGCGGATTCAGGAATATTTTTTTGGGGGAGCAGAATGTTGCGTGACGGAGTGGCCGTTGCTCCATCTTATTGGATTCAATTGCATGGCTAAATACGAACATTGAGGGTAATTGTCAATCTATTTGCATTTGTTGCGATTTTTATATGTATGTTCGGGAAATAATGTTATTTAACTAATGTGTTATATTTTTATTAATCCCAAAGTTGATGACACCGTCTCACTTGTTATTTTACTTTATTTTTCCCCTAAACTTTAAAAATGTAAATTATTATTTAATATTAACGATTCATAACTTAATATTTAGCCAACTAACTCAAAAAATAATCTAATTAATAAGAATAAAAAATATAAATAATGTTATTCAATCACAACTTACAATTAATATAAATTCAAAATCAATTAGGTAAATAAATAAACAATCTAACTTATTGACTAACTTAAATTTAAATTTAAAAAAATTAAGAAGATTTATTTTAAAATTTAAATTTAGATTTATTATTAATTTGAATATTCTAATATGCACACTAATTTAAATTCTTAATTTAAACTACGTATTTAATCCATAATTCTATCTTTTTTTTTATATCGTGTCTATGCAGTAATAATTAAATTAAAGATTGATTTTTTTTTTTATTGGAAAACACCAAATTAAAGATAATTTTACTAATAAAATTAATAAAATCAAAGAGAGATTAAATAGATATATATTTTGTTTAAAAATAAATAAAATGAGAGATGGTGATATTATTTAATATTTTCTATGGGACCCACCCCACCAACCCATAACTTTCTCTCTCCTTCTTTCTTCTTCCACTTTCTCGCTGTTCTTCTTCTAGGTTTTCTTTCCACACAGCACATTCTTCCTCCTCCCTGTTCCCATGTAGATCCGCCACTGATCTCTACTAACTATTGAGAAACTGTATGTATATTGAGTTCGCACTTTTATCTCCCTTCACCTTTCGATTCTCAGTTTTCTTAATATCATATATAGATGTTAACTACAGGATAAAATATCATAGTGTTAGAAAAAATTAATGGCTGGTCTCCAATCAGACCGCCAGACCTTTCCCTTGCGTTAAACGGGGGTGCGGCGCAGCATGTCGACGCCACACGTCTGTCTGTTTTTTATTATTATTTTTATTTTTTTCTCAAAAAATATATATTTTAAAAAATAAAGTGAATTGATTTAATTTTTCTATTTAACGAGTGAGTCGCTAACATGTGATCTTTTGAACTGCACTCGATAATTATTTTTTTTGAAATAAATATACACCCCTAAAATGAAATCAGCAACCTAAAACTAAGTAAATTGGTTTAATTTTTTTGATTTGGCGACTTGCACTCGCTTGACGATAGGGCATATGTGGGCTTGTGTGCACTGTGCTCAACAATTAACTTTTTCAAAATAAATTTATATCATAAAATAAAATTAATGAATATAAAATTAAAATGAACTAATTTAAGTAATGCGCGGGATAGTATACTACGCTCGATAATTATTATTTTTTAATTAAATATAAATTCTAATTGAATAATGACCATACAAAATTTTTTAAAAACCCTTGAAAAATATTAAAGCCTAAACCTTAATTGAGATGAAATAAACTCTAATTTGAATATAATAAATTCATATAAACTAAATAGCTAATTTGATACTTTTCGTTCTATTAGTGATACTTTTTATTGTTATAATGAGTAATATTTTCTCTAACGATTTTTTTATTATTGTTGTTAATCGCCTGAATATGTTGTATATGTATAACTAAAACAAGTTGTTAAGTATGGTCCAATTTCTATGTTGAGTACCCAAAAAAATAATTAAATATGTTTTCTAGGAAGGGCTTCGTAAGTTTCTTTGAAGAGGTTGGCATCGAAAAAATAAAGGTCTATTCTTGGTTTCATAGAATAAATCTAACATATTTGATTTCTAAAGCTGGCCAGTTTCAAAACAATAGGCCATCAACTTCATATTAATTAATATTTTAACTTTACAAGTGAATTTAAAAATTAACAATTGTGACAAATTTACCCCCTATCTATTAAGTTATATTTCCTAATATAACTTAATTTTTTTCTCACTGTAATCTACATGTCAAATTGTATGAAATTTTATAAGGATATATAAGTGGGAGGGAGAGCGTTAAAAATGTAAAAAAACAAATAATTTGGAACAAAATTTAGACCCTAGAACACCAATTAATATGAACTAAGCGAGTATGCTTTATTATATTCTTTTGTTGAATGAAATAATTGGAGCAGAATAAGTTGGGCTTTCCATTAATATGTTGGACAGGAAATGAAAGTATTGTTTGGACTCTTAATTATCCGAAGGATTAAATTTTGCTTGTAAACGGATTTGATCTAAACTCAATTATTTTAAACTTAGGCTTTACATCAAACTATATATTAATTCGGAACGATGTATATTACTTATTTCACAATTTTTTTGTCCGGTCCATTAGAGCAACTCCAATGCTAAGCACCTATTTAGTGCAGTTTTAGCACCAAATTTTTTACAGCTCCAATGCTCAGCACCAAATTTACACTAAATAAGAATATTCTCTTAAAGATTCCATTTTATTTTATAATTGAAATATGAATATGCTTAATGATTTATTATTTTTTTTAAATGATTGATTATTCAAAACTAATAACTTTTAATTATATACTTTCAAAAAAAATATATGCTATTAAAAAATTATGTACTATTAAAAAAATTATAACATATAATGTGCTTGGAATATTAAAAGTACTTTAAGCCATGTTTATCTTGATATTTCTCAAAATCCAATCACAGGAAATAACCAATCAAGAGATCAATTTTGGTTTAAAATTATACAAAAATGAAATCAAGCTCATGAATCTCAATCGTCTCCTCATCAAGGAGAGTTTTCACAATTCAATCAATCCGGAGGTGAAGGACATGGGTTTGAAGATTCTTCAAACGATTTCGGTCAATATTATAATTATCTTAGGGGATCTAGAAATGATTTGTAATGTGTTTTTTCAAGTAGTTTTAGTTAATTGTAGTGTGTTTTTAAGTTAATTTTTAGTAATTTGTAATATGTGGGACTTCATTCTATCCATTATGTTTAATTAATTGTGTTTTTATTGAAATTGTTTATTTATTTAGATGATTTATAATTTAAATTAATTGAATATATAATTTATAAATTAAATTTATTAAATAATCTATTTAATAATGAATATTAAATAATCTATTTAAGTGAATATATAATTTATAAATTAAATTAAATTAAATTAATTAAATAATCTATTTAATAATGATTTTAAATAATAAAATAATACATTAAATGATGTGGGGCCCATCAGCACCAATTTGATGCAGGACTTGGTGTAGCATTGGAGTGGATTTCAGCACCAAATTGGTGATTTGGCGTTAGCATTGGAGTTGCTCTTAGTACCCGAATTCACATTTTTCGTTGTAAATCGCCATTGCCGTCTTCCTTTCTTTTTTGTTTTCTTTTTTCCTTATTTGAGGAGGAATGTGTCCCCCCCTCCTTTCTTGCGATGACATTATATCATCATTGGGTTAATTAAGGTTAATAAATGTAATTTAGTAATTGAATTTCCTGAATATCTTTCCATAACACCAAAGGAACTATGAACCAAAATTTGAAGTTTTATGACAAAATATAGAAAATAATATCTTTTATAATTATGAGGCCCACTTTGCAGTTACTTTATATTAATATAGCCCAATGCAAATCCAACGCCGCGTGATTTTAGCTGCATTTTCTTTTCTTTTCTTTTTCCCCCTTTCTTTTCCTATTTTTACAAAGGAGTGCTCTGATAAAGTGAAAATGATGGACTCAACTTCAACATTATTATTGATATTTGAATTCATAAGAATCATAATTACTTAATCACGAATTCATCTGCTCCAGAAATTAAAATTCTCTTATATATATATATATGTATTTGTGGCATATAATTATGTTGAGTACTGTCTGATATTGATGATTCAATGTTGAAAGCAATGTCATACATACTCCCTACGACATTGTCGTGACTAATCTTATCATTTTCTAGATTTTAGGATTTATTGTTTTTAATAAATTATATATTTTAAATCATTTATATCCACGAAATTCATATTTCAAATAAATGGATATATATGCTTGATATATTAATATTTAAATAGAGTTTGATTAAGTCAAACTCTATCTCCTATTTTTTAGGTTTATAGTTATCTTCTTTTTAACCACTTTTTTAAGTTCAACGTGCAGAAGAAAAAGAAAAAGAATTGGTTTAGGTCGTGGGTTGTTCTCTCTTGCCACAATATGGAACGGTTTTCTCCAAGGCATGAAGTGGACGACGGTTATGGAACTCTCTCACACGATCTAGAAGATGAACGTGGACCTTGTTTGATTCAAGTGAAGAATGCATATAAGTGATATGATCTACACTTGAAGACTCATTCGAGTATAAAATTTCTTACCGCCGTGTGTGAAGATTGAATAGCTCGAGTCACAACTTAGCAAATAGATTTCTTTCTTATTTTATTCTTCTTTCTCTTTAATGTTCATAGTTGTTCAACCGATTCATGAGAATAGGTTGTACAATCTAGGATAGATAGAAGGCTGTGAAATCATTGCTAGGTTGTATACAAATTAACGGTAGGTTGATTTGTATTTTTATTTGAATTCGATTTAGTTGAAAACTAGAATAGGATTCATGTACTTTGTTTGACGTGTTAAGAGCTCAGCGTCTGACATCGTCAACTAAACATTTGTGTTGGCTCATAGAAGCATAATTTCGTCTTGTGGCAATCATATGCATATTGTGTGTGATTTAAAATTTATCTTCGTGTTATTTTGTGTTGTTTATTTCCAGAAATTTTTGTTAAATGTAGTGATTCAACTATCATTAACATTGAGTTTGACATTACGTTTCTGTGTCTATTTTCAGTGTTTACGGCAAATAATTCTTACAAGTGGCATCAAGAGCTAGGTCTTGACACACTAAGAATTCGATCCTTTGTTTGCTAATTCACTGAAATGGGTATTCAAATTAATCAGTGTTGTCCCCCAGCATTGGATAGCAATGGCAAAAACTATGCAATGTGGAAATCTCGCATGAAGATGTATATCAAGTCTATTGATGAAAGGGCTTGGTTGACAGTGATTGAAGAGTGGACTCCTCCAAGGATGGAGGGACCCAATGGAGTTTTCATCCTTACCCCTGAAACTCAGTGGACTAATGATGATAGAATTATCTCCAACTTCAATTCTAGGGCACTAAATGCCATTTTTGTTTCGGTAGATGTTCCATGTTTTAAAATGGTATGCAATTGCACCACTGCATATCAAGCGTGGAACATACTACATGAACATTGTGAAGGCTCGACAAGTGTACGTCAAACAAAGCTTAGGCTGCTCACTTCCAAGTTTGAAACCCTACGGATGCTAGAAGATGAGACGATTTCAATGTACACTGAAAGGCTGTGTGAAGTTTCTAATGAGTCTACAGCTCTCGGATGTCCTATCTCAAATGAGAACATGGTTAGCAAACTTCTTCGCACTCTTCCAGAAAGATTCAACATGAAGATCTCAGCTATTGAGGAGGCTCATAATATATCAAACATGACTTTGAGTGAAGCTGTGAGTATTCTATTCACTTTTGAGATGAATCTTGAAATCAGAAGTCAAACAATCCTTCTAAAGGAATTGCACTTCAATCTGTGATATCAAGTTCCGATGTTCAACTTGATGTTGAAAACATTCAGGTAATCAATGAAGATGAGTCTTCGAGTGTTGCTCTTCTCACAAAGAAGTTCAATTCTCTGGTACGGTCTATGAAGAAAGGTTCGTCGAACTTCAAACCACGAAGGCTGTTTGACTCTCTCTCGTCAACATCAACTGGCTCATCAAAATCATCAAAAACCCCAGATGATCCAGTGAAGGACATTGACTCGGTTCAGTGTAGGGGATGTCTGGTTTTGGACACTATGCCAATGAGTGTCCTACTGTACACAAGAAACAAAGAAGAAACTATAGTGTTGTTGTGTTAAGCGACGAATCCGAAGATGAGGAATCAGGAAAACAAACAGTGTTGTTTGTAAAAGTCAATGATGACTTTGATGAAATGATTGAAGCTCTAACTGACATGGACGAAGTTGATTTTGACTTCGACATGAGTCCAGACAATGAAGCTTCTGATGTTCCCAGTAATGTCATGGAGAATGTTTCTCAAGAAATTGCTAACATTCCTTCTAATACTACTAACTGGTATGAAATGACTTTGCTGGATGAATTTTGTAACACTGCTGAAGTGTCTCAGGTGGAAGAAGATCCCTCTGACATTAGTCACAAGGAACCTCTTCGACAACTTCACAAGGTTGTGGATGAAGTGTGTGTTCAATGGTCTGAACAAACAAAAGAGTTTGGAGTTCTCGTGGAAGAAAACCAAAGTCTAAAGCAAAGGGTGATGGATTTGGAAATCCGTCTGACCAGAAGTGACATTGAGTTGTGCAAACTGAGAAAGGAAGTAGATGCCGCCTCAAAAACCTTTCAACAACTCAATCAAGGAACAACAACCTTGAATGAAGTCCTGACATTGGGACAAACCACTAAAGCAGGTTTGGGATATACATCCAGTTCATCTATCTCTATCTCTAACAAAAATCCTGTCAAATTTGTCAAAGGAGAAAACTCGACAGATGTTCTAGTCAATGTTGACAACAAAGTCAAACGAGATGTTAATGACAAATCTAAAGAGAAGAAATATATTTGTCATTACTGTCAAGAGCTTGGACACATTAAACCTTATTGCTTCAAATATCATGATGATTTAGCAACGAGAAAGGTTGTTGAAAACTAATCTAAAACCTTCAAGAAGAAGAAGAGTGTCAAGAAGGCAAAAATTTCATGCAATGTTGTTTACACTTCATTAAAAGCTAACATTCTAGGTACATGGTACTTTGATAGTGGGTGTTCACGTCATATGACAAGCAACCCAAAGCTTCTTGACAACTATTCCACGTCAAGTAAAGGCAAGGTGAGCTATGGTGGAGGGGCACAAGGTAATATTGTGGGTAAAGGTACCTTGAATGTTAAAAACTTTCCCAAATTACATAATGTGTTTCATGTTGAAGGATTAACAGCAAATTTGATAAGCATAAGTCAACTGTGTGATGACGGTATGCATGTCAGATTCAACAAAAATACATGTGAAGTTTTTGACAGTGACAACAAATGCATTATGTTCGAAAGTCGTGCATTAGATAACTGTTATCATGCAGACAAGAATGAGAAATGCAATGTTTCAGTCAATGTTGACACACAGCTTGTTCATAAAAAACTTGGTCATGTTAGCTTTCGAAGCTTGAAGAAATTGATTGAAGCTGATGCTGTTAAAGGTATTCCATCAGTTAAGATAGATCTCGGTGTTGTTTGTAGTGCATGTCAGAAAGGCAAATAGGTGAGATCTTCTCACAAAAGCTTAAACACTTGTCAAACCACAAAATGCTTTGATTTGATTCACATGGACATTATGGGTGCAGTTGACACTAAAAACATGAGTGGTAAAAGGTTTATTTTGGTCATGGTAGATGATTTTTCTCGATTCACATGAGTTGAATTTTTGCAAGAAAAATCTGAAGCATTCAGGATGTTCAAGAAGTTTTGTAGAACGGTGCCAAGACAACATGAGTCTAACATCAAATGCATAAGAACTGATCATGGACTTTGGCACACCCATCGTTTAGGTGTGCAAAATACACTTGCGGGCAAATGGTCCACAAATGCTTAATCTGCCCTCAACGGTTAGTATAGCTAGTGAAGACGGATGTCGATCCCACGAGGAGTGTTTATAACCTTCTGTCTTTTCTTAGTTTTGGTTTGGGTCTTCAGTGTCACTCTAAAAACCTTGCTAATAAACTTAAACTAACTAAATTCTGAAAAGGAAATCACAAGAGAAAATATCAGTAATAAAAGTGCTCAAGTCAAAGCATCAAGTCATTCGGTAGGTATGCGCAATCCCGGGCAAAACACATGTAATTACCACTACTACCCGTTGTGCCCACACTAGCAGAAAGGTCAAAAACCGAATCCCTATGGCCAAATATGGGTAATTATCACTTTGAGGGTTAACCGGTTATAGGAAATGGATACGATCGGCCACTCCTCAATCACTTCTTACTTTATATCGTCTAGATGATACGATTGACACCTAGGGACCTAACTATACAGGAACCTAAGGAGAGAATCACACAAAGGTTTTGCAAGTATAGCAGCTTTGAGGGCAAAAGCGACCCGATTCTAGTAGGTTTGACACGGTCTTGTGCCTGCATATACTACTCAATCTCAACTACCAAGGCTGTCACCCCCGGACTTGTTACTATGTGGGTATCGAGGCATGGGTCACCTATACACTCCCACGTAACTAACACTAGTACCAGTTAATCAGAAATGCGCGCTTTCATCTCCAATCACCCTTTACCTATGTCTAAGTGAAAAACAAGTTAAGATTGTGAACCCTTAAGGCTTTAAAGTCCGATTACCTCATGCACATATTTTACCCTTAGACCATTACTTTGACTTGAACAGTGGATACTTAGCCACTAAACATAGAAACGAAAGTAAAAGAAATGATAAAAGACATCTTACTTGGAAAGGAAATACGTAGATTAACTTCTGGACCCAACCCCAGTTTTGCCAATAAAACAACTGATCTACCTTTCTGCGGACAAACCGCCAGCTTTAGGCAGACAGAATATCCAGGAAATAAACTAAGTACGAAAACGGTAAATTGTATCTTGAAAATGTAAAAACCGAGTGTCGATATGAAAACAAATAAAAGTATTTATAGCAACTGAATTAAGGCTTCAAGCAGCTTAGATCTCACCCACGCAGGGGTTCTTGCACTTCTCCACTTCATCACTTCATGCTCAACGTTCTTCCTTGAATTTAGGAGGGATAGCAACAAACCCTAGCGTCTCCAACAGCTTTCTGATGTCCCCACTTCCTTTCCAACGTGTTTAGACCTCCCCAAGACTCGGAACTGACCGCCACATCACCTCCACGTGCATATAGGAACTGTCCCGCGATTCTGTTGCACAATTCTCGCAACAACTTTGACTGGGTCCTTGGCAGGCAAATCAGTCCTTTGTGCCCTCAGTATAAATATCACCTGTCTGTGCCTATTGTGGTGGTTTTGTGCCCTCAGCCTCCTGTAATCAGCTTTACCCCTAAAACTAGACTAGACTCTATACTAAACACTTAAAAAGGGTGTAAAAAGATAAAGGAAAAAGCACGAATTTGAGTCTTCATCAGACTTGAATTTGAAAATTCGATGTTCGATGAGTTCTGTGAGAAAAGGGGCATCATTCATGAGTACTCTGCACCAAAGACTCCTCAACAAAATGGTGTGATTGAAAGAAAAAATCGTACCCTACAGGAGATGTCAAGGGCGATGTTACAAGTTCAAAGGTTATCCAAAAAGCTATGGGCTGAAACAGTTAACACTGCCTGTCACATTGGGAATCGAGTGATTCTTCACCCTGGTAGAACATAGACACCATATGAACTTCTGAAGAATAAGAAGCCTAACTTGAAATATTTTCATGTTTTTGGGTGTATATGTTACATCTTGAATGACAGAATCACTTGGGAAAGTTCGACTCTAAGAGTGACAAAGGAATCTTCTTGGAATATGCATCTAACAGTCGAGCATTCCATGTGTTTAATCTAAGGACTAAAACGGTCCAAGAATCAATTAATGTTGTGTTTGATGATCACACAAGTATTGCGTCAAAATCTGAAGAGGATGAGGTGATGGAGCTTCTTGACATTGATGAAATATCAAGTGATAAATCAGAACATGATGTCAGAAACAAGACATTAACTAATGATGTCGAAGGCAATGTTTTTCATAATGATAAAGTTCCAGATCATGTTATACTTCAGATAGTGAAGACGAACAACCGATCACTGCTGAAGATGAACCAAAAAGAGATCCCCCAAGTAGGATCAAGAAGAATCATCCAGATTCCCAAATCATTGGTGATCAATCTGAAGGAGTTCAAACTCGGAAAAAGAACTCGATCGATTACAAGAAAATGGTGAAACTGGTATGTATGTCCTCTTTGAGTGTTGCTTTGTCAAACACCTATTTTTTGTCTAACATTGAACCCAAAAACATTAAGGATGCCCTTAAAGATGATTTTTGGATCAGTGTTATGCATGAGGAACTAAACCAGTTTGTTAGAAATATTATCTGGGAACTAGTTCCACGTCCAAAAGATAAAAATGTAATTGGAACAAAATGGATTTTTAAAAATAAAACGGACGAATCTAGCAATGTTGTTAGAAATAAAGCCCATTTAGTCGCACAAGGTTATACTCGGGTTGAAGGAGTTGACTTTGACGAAACCTTTGCACTTGTTGCAAGGACAGAATCAATTCGTCTTTTATGTGCAATTGCATGTTATGTAGGTTTCACTTTGCATCAAATGGATGTCAAAAGTGCTTTCTTGAATGGTTTTCTTAATGAAGAAGCTTATGTCGAACAACCTAAGAGATTCGAATGTCATAAGAAACCATTGCACGTTTTTAAGCTAAAAAAGTCTTTGTATGGTCTTAAACAAGCTCCGAGAGCTTGGTATGCTAGACTAACTGATTTTTTACTTGAATTTGGTTTCTCAAGGGGTGAAGTGGATAAAACTCTTTTCATCAAGAAAAATCAAAATCATATCACTATTGCTCTAGTCTATATTGACGACATTGTGTTTGGTTCTACTTGTACTAATTTGCTTAAAGATTTTGTAGACTCAATGTGTGGCACATTTGAAATGAGCATGGTTGGAGAGCTCAACTATTTTTTTGGTTTACAAATTAAGCAAGACAAGGATGTCATCTTTATTTCTCAAAGCACGTATGCTAAGGGGTTGGTAAAACGCTTCGGTCTTGAAGATGATAAACCAATGAAGACTCCTATGGGATCCTCAGAAAAGTTGAGCAGAGATGATATCGGAGCTGATGTTGATTCTACTATGTATAGAGGAATGAATGGTAGCTTGTTGTACTTAACAGCTAGTCATCTCGACATCATGTTTAGTGTCGGTGTTTGTGCGAGATATTAATCTCAGCCTAAAGAATCACATCTTAAAGTTGTTAAGCGAATCATTCGCTATGTTTCTGGCACACTTGGTTTTGGTATAAAATATTACAAATGTTCTAACATTCATCTTTTAGGCTTTAGTGATTCTGACTGGACATGTGATGTTGATGATCGAAAGAGTACAAGCGGAGGTTGTTTTTATTTTGGTAACAATCTGGTTTCGTGGTCAAGTAAGAAACAAAATTGTATCTCACTTTTCACGGCTGAGTCAGAGTATATTGCTGCTGCGAGTTGTTGTGCTCAACTGTTGTGGTTAAGTCAAATGGTGTTGGATTATGGGTTGTCAAATTCCTCATTGACATTGCTGTGTGACAATGTTAGTGCTATTGAAATTTCAAAGAACCCAGTCCAACATTCACGCACCAAACATATTGATATCTGACATCACTTTATCCAAGACCTTGTGGAACGTGAGATCATTAAGTTGGAATATATAGCTACAGAAAATCAAATTGCAGATATTTTTACTAAACCTTTAGATTTTGAGAGGTTTTCTTCGTTAAGAAAATCTCTTGGAATGTGTGTTCTTTAGATACTATTTTGAATTCCTGATGTTTAGTCGCATGTTGTGTATCTTAACATCAGGCAATTTTCTTTGTTTCGGAATAAATCAAGTTGTGTTTGACTTCTATAATATTATATTGTGAATTAATTCATGAGAATTTATTCCTAGTCAACATTACTAATTTGACCGAAATTATTTTTTTAAATATATATATATATATATTATTAAAATTTTCTAGGTTGATAAGATAAGTGAATCTTCTTATCATTTTTTTTGATATGATAAGTGGGGTCCATTGACTATCACTTTATTATATTCATTTTCATCTTTTTGGATTCACTCTCATTTTTTTCTCTCTCTCTATAACCGTTCGTCTCCTTCTTCTCTCTCCGTCTCCATTTATTTTGAAGCTTTTCATCAATGGCTAATCCCAACCCATATCAAGCCATGATGATGGTTCTACAAAAGATGATAGAGATGTCTCAAGGCACTCCATCCTTTGCATCCACACCAATCCTGTCGGTAAACCCTTCTCCTTCCTCAACATCGACCCCTATTCCCATAGCCACTCATTTTGCAGCTCCGATACCGTCCACTCTTAATGAACCCTTTATTTATACTTGTTCCGGTACTTCACCGACTGAAAAGGCTACCGATGAGCACACTCATCCCGATCTCGTTATCTCTCCTGGAATCGAGATACTAAACCCTAAGCCCTTCAAAATTCATGTGCTCAGAGATCCAGAGAATCCGATTAATCCTGACCTGCCCTCTCACACTAAATCTATTATCCAAACGGCCAGTCCATTATCTCCAACGAGGAAGTCCGAACGGCTACACTGAGAATCCGCCATCAAAACTGAAGGTGTATCGTCCAAAAAGCCCAAACATCAATCCAGCAAGACTGTGTCACATTCTCTCAGGGATGAGTCAGACTCATCTCAAGAATAGTCCCAATCTCTTTCTAAAGCTGAGCCTGAATCTGGTGATGTTGACCCCGGTGTTCCTCCAGCCAAGGTGGGACCCAGCCAAGACATCAAGACACCTTTTGCTCAACCATCAGGTTCATCTCTTGATGTTACTTCCGCTTTTAGTAAAATTTTCTACTTGAAAGAGGCTAAACTATCCTATAAATCAATTACTCAGAGGGCTTTTAAGATTGAGAGAATGATTGATGTGTTAAGTTTTAAAAAATATGGGATGGATGTCTTTTTGAAGCAAAGAGGATTGTGGAAGTCTGTTACTGAGTTGTTATCTTTTGAGCCTACTATGGTGTTTGAATTCTATTCAAACATCTCGGTTAACATGGGAGATCCTACCTGTTTGAGCTATGGTACTGTGTATTTAAGGGATAAAATCTATGAATTTAACCCTTCTGTGATAAATTCTTTTCTTGGATTGGGAAATGAGGACACCGCGATTTCACTCAATCTTATTGATGATGTTATGAATGTTATCACTGGTGGTCTCATTCCTAAGTGGATGAACAAAGTTTCATCTTCCAAGTTAACTTTCTTTTACACAGTTTTGTTTAAGCTGATCGTTTGCAACTGGCTTCCAACTTCAAATGCTTCTGTCTTAACGGTGGATCAAGCAATCTTATTATACAAGATTGGATCTCATCTTCTTTTTAACCTTGGTGCTGCTATGTTTGAGTCTGTGCTTAAGGATACTACAAAATCAAGATCCTCAAATCACTTGTCTTATCCATGTCTCATTCATGCCATTTTGAAAAATCAAGGCATGAAAGAGAGCAAAAAAAAGCTTGCTGATGGGCAGGCGACAATCTCAATTGTCAAATCAAAGGCAGGTGATGGATGGATACTTGATCTTCCCTATGGCCCGGAAGCTGCTGGACTCAAACATTCCTCCTCTGAAGTTGCTACAGGCTCCCATCAGTCAACCAAAGCTTCTGATCCAATTGCTGTTGATTCTCCTCGCATTCCCATTGTCATGTTGCCGATGGAGACTCTTCTTGTGCAGCTTGATCACATCTCCACTGCTATTCAGCACCTCTCTCAAGTGCGTGATACATTCACTCATATCCTTTCAGCACAAAAAGGGGAAGTAGATGCTGATATGGAAGATGTGTGTGAGGAGTCTGAGGATGTCAAAGATGCTGAAGCTGATGTCAAGGTGAAGAAGAGCGTGTCCAAGGGAAAGCGGAAGATCATGTGAAGCTACATTTGTCAGTTTCTATTTTATAAACAATGTTTTATTATGTTTCAAACAATGTTTATTAAGTTTTTGTTATGTGCTGGACACATTTAAGATGCTTGATGCATCTTTAATTGGTTTTTGATGTGTGTGCTGGACACACTTTTTTTTATTTAATGCATTTCCTTTTTAGATACAAGATATATTTGTGTTCAAATTTATATGCTCACCTTGTTTGACCTGTTTTTATAGTAATGATTTAATACCGTGCTTGTTGAGCATGATAAGCATAGCAACAAGATCTGGATGTTGTATGATCAATGATTTTTTTTTTTTTGGATGATTGAATGATCAATGTTCCCTGAATTATTTATGTTAAATATGTGTTTAACATTAATGTATAATGATCAAATTAAGGGGTAGTAACCTTTAAGGGGGAGATTCTGTTTATCTCCATTTTCCGCTGCGACTCTAATTGTACAAAATGCATTGAGTTGTATGTTTTGTGCAGAAAGGCTAAGATTAAGGGGGAGATTGTTGAGTACTGTCTGACATTGATGATTCAATGTTGAAAGCAATGTCATACAGACTCCCTACGACATTGTTTGTGACATTGTCGTGACAAATCTTATCCTTTCCTAGATTTTAGGATTTATTGTTTTTAATAAATTATAATTATTTTGTATATCTTAAATCATATATATATCCACAAAATTTATATTTCAAATAAATGGATATATATATATATGCTTGATATATTAATATTTAAATAGAGTTTGATTATGTCAAACTCTATCTCTTATTTTTTAGGTTTATAGTTATCTTCTTTTTAACCACTTCTTTTAAGTTCAACGTGCAGGAGAAAAAGAAAAAGAATTGGTTTAGGTCGTGGGTTGTTCTCTCTTGCCACAATATGGAACGGTTTTCTCCAAGGCATGAAGTGGACGATGGTTATGGAACTCTCTCACACGATCTAGAAGATGAACGTGGACCTTGTTCGATTCAAGTGAAGAATGCATATAAGGAATATGATCTACACTTGAAGACTCATTCGAGCAGAAGATTTCTTACCGCTGTGTGTGAAGATTGAATAGCTCGAGTCACAACTTAGCAAATATATTTCTTTCTTATTTCCTTCTTCTTTCTCTTTAATGTTCATAGTTGTTCAACCGATTCATGAGAACAGGTTGTACAATCTAGGATAGATAGAAGGCTGTGAAATCATTGCTAGGTTGTATACAAATTAACGGTAGGTTGATTTGTATTTTTATTTGAATTCGATTTAGTTGAAAACTAGAATATGATTCATGTATTTTGTTTGACGTGTCAAGAGCTCAGCGTCTGACATCGTTAACTAAACATTTGTGTTGACTCATAGAAGCATAATTTCGCCTTGTGACAATTACATGCATGTTATGTGATATTTAAAATTTACCTTCGTGTTATTTTATGTTGTTTATTTCCAAAAATTTTTGTTAAAGATAGTGATTCATCTATCATTAATATTGAATTTGATATTACATTTCTGTGTCTATTTTCATTATTTACGGTAAATAATTCTTATAAATTATTTTGTCATTTTGAGTAAAAAGCACATCGAGAAATGGACCGTCTAACAATGGTCTAAAATTTTGTTGATGAGTTCAATATCTTGTTCTAGTTAAGGAGGTTCAGGTGGGAGATAGGCTTAAAGGATGTATCGAACTAGTCTACTGACCAACCGCCACGTGTCCCTTTTGTAGTGGGTGCGCACTATTCAAAATTTGGAGTCGAATTTAATTACCTTATTCAATACATATACAATCATTTTAGCTAAGTGGTTTACTATCATGATATTGTTGGTATTGAACTCTTAAACAATGTTCTATTCATTTTAAGAATATTCGAACAATTTGTATGTCAAATGTTTGTTATTGTTATAATTAAATTTAAATACACGAATGACATAATAAATTCATCTTCTCCCAGTATAATATATATTCATATTGATTATTAATTCATCCTTTCCAACATTTAGCCTCGATCGTGAACAATAATTGTACAATTCCGATGAGCTTAGCAGGTTTGAAATAAAGCTAATCATTCACACTTTACACTGTACATATATAGATGGGAAATTTTAACCTATCTCTATTGGAATACTTTCAAGTGTACACTTGAAAGTATCCCAATAGAGGTATTGTGACTTGAAAGTATCCTTATAAAGATATTGTGATATATGAGTAGTACCTATTTAGACACTTGAAAATATTCCAATAAAAATATCGTTTACTGTCTCATGATACCTCATGATGGGGCTAAGAATTTTGTATGTATATGTATTATTTGTGATGTGAGTCATCATCTGCCACTCAGCACCGAAATTGAGTAACTTTAAATATATTTTGATTGGTGGTGAGAATCTGAGAATGGATGGGAATTAGAAGTTGGCCCGATGAAAATGACAAAATCCGGTAAGTTCCACATAGTAAAGTAAGGGTGCAGTTGTCCCGATGGGGATGACCTAATGGTGGAGTGAGATTGCTTGAATATCAAAGACCACAGGTTCGAATCTCTATAATACCACATATTAAGTGTGAGTAAAAAAAAGTAAGGGTGCAATTTAAAAAAAAAAAGTAAGAGTGCGGTTATCAAACAAAAATCCTATGTATCTTGGCAAATAGACAGATTATATTCCCACTCAAAATCATTTTAAATTGATCATTATCTTTTTTTTTCCCCAAAAATGATTGTTCAAATAATTTTTTTATATTATGTTAGTTTCTATAAGTCACGGTGAAATAACTAATAATATATATTAAAAATTATTGCAACACACATTTTATTTATTGTGGATTTTATTGTAAGTTCATGTATATTTTTCTTCCATGTGAGTATCTACGTAAATAGGAAAATATCAATTTTGTTCAATTAGATATTCAATAACCAATTTCCTCGATTGATTTCCTCAAATCACAATCAAAATTTGATACTTGATTCAATATTCCCATATTTTTACTTCTACCCTACTAGTATAAATAGTGTTCTCAAATCACTTTTTCAAAGGGTAAATTGCCTTAAAATACACAAACTTTGAAGTGTTTTTGGTTTTTCATACATTTTAAAAAACGTAGTTTTAATAACATGAACTTAGCCCTTATTTGTTTTTCACATGATTTTCAAATTCCGACAAGTTAAATCTGACGTGGCAGCCGGAGACTGCCACGTGTACATCTACATGGACACCAACTTGCCTTAAAATACATAAATTTTGGGTTGATTTTGTTTTTTCACACGAATTAAAAAAAGATCAATTTTAGATTTTTTTTTTACTTTTTTCTTGTAATGTGGCAAACGTGATATATATAATTCACTTTATATTTTTCAAAATTAATTTTCAAACAAGATATAAATTTTAATTAACATCATTTGACAGTTGTGATTTTTTTTTTTATCTTATGTAATTCATTTAATATGCACAAAAATCATTCTATGACTTTAGGGTGTGTGTGATGTGTACATTTATCATTATCACGTTTGGAAAAATTAGAGCCGTTACATATTTATATTATTAATAGGTTTAAAAAATAATAAAATAGAAGAATTTAGAATTTGTTCAACAATTAGTATAAATAGAAATGTTCAATTGTAAAATTATTTGAGATTATCTAACATATAAAGTTATATCAAAAGATGCTATGAAACATATATGAAAAATTAATATGTAGTTTCTACGTGATCAATTTATTTGTTAATTTAATTGATTGATTGTGTAATATTATTCATCAACATATACGATACGTCATAAACCACTGTTTATGATTTGATGATTGTTGTATTCGAAATTCTATTATTTATACCCATTACACTAGTTTAAGTCATATTTTTATAATTATTCTTCAAATAGAGAACTAAAAATGTCTGATAGTTAGTTTATTTAATTTTTTCGAACCTAAATTTTATATATTGCATGAACTAAGAAAATTCAAAATATTTCACAATGTTTACTACAACTTTATAGTAATAATTGATGAATTTTTTGTATTACTAAAAAAAACAAAAAAAAAACTAAAATTGATATTTTTTAATTCGTGTGAAAAACAAAATCAGTTCAAAGTTTGTGTATTTTAAGGCAATTTGGTATCCACGTAGATGTACACATGACATCTCCGACTGCCACGTCAGATGCAATTGGCCGGAATTCGAAAATCATGTGAAAAATCAAATAAGGGTTAAATTCATGTTATTAAAAATACATTTTTTAAAACGTGTGAAAAATAAAAAACTCCCCAAAATTTATGTATTTTAAAGCAATTTACCGCTTCCCCAAACACATCAAAAGCTTGTCTTCTTATTAAACCATCTCAAAGTATTCGAGAGCTATGAAATTTTGAGAGAGATGTTTCTTTCTTTCGTTCTTTCTTTTCTTTATCCTTCGAGAAGAGTTGTGTGATATGATAAATTTATTTTCATCAACCCCTCTCATATGTATATAAGTACACATGTAGATATATATATATATGTGTGTGTGTGTGTGATATGATAAATTTATTTTCATCAACCCCTCTCATATGTATATAAGTACACATGTATATATATATATATATATATATATATATATATATATATATATATATATATAGGGAAAGGATTAAATAGGAACCAAATCCCTCCGTGAGAATCTAGAAACCAAACATATTAGTAAACTATTAGTCACATATTAGCATTGTGTATAATCGCTAACATATTAACAATATGTTGCTAATATTATGATCTCGTCAAGTTAGCAAAATGAGTTTACCTCATGTTAGCAACATAATCTCTTGATGTTAGCAATATAAATCTCTCATGTTAGATTGGTTCCTAGGTTCTCACGGGGGGATTGGTTCCTATATAACCTTCAACTCCCTATGGCTTGCGTGAAATCCCTTAAATTTCTAGTCATTTCATCCCATTCTATTTCTGACACTTTTCTTTTATCGTAAAGGGTAACTTTCAGATTCACTCTTAAGGTTTTCTGGACATGATATATCTGGGGTAATTTGTTTGAGATATATATATATATATATATATATATATATATGATATGAATCATATGAGAACACTTTGTTGGTGTGAGAAATGAGAACTCATCTTACACCATCCAATTTAATGATCCAATGGTTGAGATTTAAGGTGACAATTTCGTAAATAATAGGGCAAAAAAATTAAGGAAGGAGGGCTATTTTCGTCCAACCCATTAAAAATGATGATGTCAGCAATTAAAAAAAAAAATTAAAAACTTTAACCGACCATAACTTGCTCGTTTTTAATCCAATGTACACAAAAAAATATATCAAATTAAAGCTCTCTTCATGCTCTTTCATTTAAGATGTCGAAAGGCTATGTTTAGATGAAAAAATATGAATGAAAAATAAAAAAGAAAATTTTTTACGCGTGCCCAGGTTGTAAATGCTTTCGTTAGCATATAATAATTCTTCGTCAGCATTGTGTAATATATGATAACGTATGCTAACGAAGCATTTGTCATATGCTAACATAATGTATTCGTTGTGCTAACAAATAATTATCATAATGCTAGCGTAGTATAAATTTATTAGGGTTTATTAAATCTCAATTATGATTTATTTATTCTCGATTATGGTTTATTCCATCTAATTATCATTATTTTTTTAAAATTTAATTTTTTATTTATAGTTCTTAATTGATTATTATGGTTTATCCCATCCAATTATGATTTATAAAGTATGTTGACAGAGTATTATCATATGCTAACATAGTGTATTCGCAATGCTGACGAAGCAAAACCATAATGCTAACGTAGTACAAGTATATTATTATTATGATTTGTTCCAACTCATTTAGAGTTTACCACATCCAATCAATGTTTATTTCATCTAATTAGGTTTATTTCATTCAGTTATGATTTTTCCATTTAATTAGAGTTTATTAAAACAAATTAGGTTTATAATTAATATTTAGAATATTTTTTCGCTAATAATATTTGAAAACTTTAATTAGCATAACTATAATACTTCGTTAGCATGATGATAATACTTCGTTAGCATAACAATCTGTTATCAAATCCTCCGCGGTTTTTATAAGAATTACCAAATTACGTTAATACCCCGCGCGAATTTTTTTTCAGATATTACAGAATTACCACCACCTTTTTCAGCAAATCTTGATCTTTGATTTTTGATGGATGTGTGGTGTGAGATGTGTTCTCATTTCTCACACAAGGGGTTGTTTTTATATAACCCCACCCCTATATATATATATATATATATATATATATATATATATATATAGGAAAGGAGTTAGGTAAAAATCAATACTAGTGTGGAATAATCTGCCAACATACGTTATAAACCATAATTAGATGGAATAAACTCTAATAATCAACTAGGGCCTAAAAAGGAAAATTAAATTAAAAAAAAATCAATTATTAATCATAATTAGATGGAATAAACCATAATTGAGATGAAATAAACCATAATTGAGATTGAATAAACCATAATAAATATGTGTTACACTAGCATTATGATAATTCTTCATTAACACAGTGAATACATTATGTTAGCATATGACAAATGCATCGTTAGCATACGTTGTCATAATACTGACGAAGCATTATTATAAGCTAACGAAATCATTTACAACCTAGGTATGAGTAAAAATTTATCTTTTGTATTTTTCGTTGTATGAGTAAAAATTTATCTTTTGTATATTTCGTCCATATTTTTTCATCTAAACATAGCATTTCGACATCTTAAATGAAAGAGCACAAAGAAAGCTTTAATTTGATACATTTTTTTGCGTTCATTGGATTAAAAACGAGCAAGTTATGATCGTTTAAAGTTTTTAAGATTTTTTTAAATTGCTGACATCATCAATTTTAAAAGTTTGAACGAAAATAACCCTCATTCCTTTATTTTTTTGCCCTATTATTTACGAAATTGCCACCATCATTTTCATTAAATCTCAACCATTAGATCATTAAATTGGATGGTGGAGATGTGATCCTAGTTCCCACACTAGGAAAAATATCCTATTTGATTAATTATATATATATATATCATAAAATTATTTAAACATCATGCTAATTTATTATTAATTTTAATATTAGGCGGCGCATTTGGACTATATTAATACGTTACACTTTCAAGTTGAAATAAATGTGGAGAATCCAACATGGATTGTTACTAGGAATGTCAACTTTACCCACATGGTAAAATTACTTGCGGGTAAATAGGTTATAGGGGCAGGTAGTACCCGTAAATTCGGCTAAAGAGTAGGGTACTGTCCGTACTTGCTAAATTTTGTTAGGGTAAGAGTTGGGTATGAGATTAAGGTTTTACCCGATTACCTTACCCAATTATCCTAACGTATTATAAATATATACATATATATATATATATATATATATATATAATTTTTACTTTTAATTTTTAATAATTTTCATCTAGGGTTGAAACAAAAATATAAGATTATCTAGGGTGGTATCACAAGAATTTGATTTGTTTGTATTGAGTATATTTTGACAAAAGAACTCATTATTAATTTCTTTTCGTGTTTTTAAGGTTTATTTTATTGTGATATATTATTAAATAAATCTAAACGGGTAATCCGTTTTGCCCGTGGGTGTCCGATTACCCGTAGGGTAATACCCGTACACTACCGTCTATAAAAAATAAGGTAAATGGTAGGGTATGGGTAGGACATTTTATATTAGAGTAGGGTATGGAGAAGGCATACTCGTATCCTACCCTACCCACTGACATCCCTAATTGTTACATTTATCCTTATTACCCATTTTATGCAATTTAAATGTATGGCTTACGGACTGCAGGAAAAATTACTCAATCTACGAGTTGTATATTTGGTCAACGGGTTGCCGAAAAAGTTATCAAACCTACGGATTGCATGTTTAGCCTACGAGGTGCAGGAAAATGATACTTGATATGCTATGTATTTATCGTCCATATTGTGTATAATCTGAATAAATACAGTAACTCCACTGAGTTAATAACACTCACCCCAAAGCTATTTATTTTTCAGATTAAGGATGCTCGGATGGTGACGTGGAGATGGGGTGATGATCAAAATTAAATAAATATTATTTTATTTTAAATATTACTTCCGCTGTATTAAATTCTTTTACTGAACAAATGAGATATTTTTTATTTATGAAATTTTGGGACGTCACACGTCATCATGCATGCTAATTAGATCATGTATTATATGTATGACTATAACTACTGAATCTGGTTAAACGTATTATTTTTTTAATTATGTGACTGGAATTTAGGCCCTTAGTTTTAGTTTTTGATAGGATTGCGAGCCACATTTCTCTAAAATTACAAATATTTTATTCACCTAAGTAAATCTGTAAGATTGCAATTATTAGCAGCCGAAATTAATGGAGGTGACAATGATGCGTGTAGAGGGGAATTAATTAAGTCTACAGTGAGAAGAAAGTGATATTTTATCATGTTCACTAATTGACCTGATGCGATTTATGATGACAATGATGGTGTGTGTGTGTGTATATATATATATATAGATATATGTTGTATTATATGTTGTGGTATCGCCTAGTCTGGGCTTGCACTACTTGGTTTTCTCACTCTAGCGGCCTCACACACTTGCTACTCAAGTAGCTAAGGCCCAGAAAAGAAAGTAATACAGCTATACAAGCTATTACAGGGATTTACAGAGAGGATAGCAGCAGAGAAGCTTCGCAGCAGGGACTTTAACTTGTTCCTTGTCTTGGACAGAGCCTCAGAGGTGTAGATCAGGAGGATCTACAGATCTTCTTCACAGGCTTGGTGCGATGGGGCTTCAACTGTGAAATACAGAAAATAGAACAAGTTAGATCCAGAGAAATAACAAATATTCAGAGCAGAGAATAGAACAGCCAGAGATAGTATGAATCAGAGTATCAATCGGTGGGAAAAGTGTGCCCTAGGCACTGTTTGGCTCAGATTTTCCCACGAACGGCGGCGATGGCAACTCCGGCGACAGGAGGTACCCAGACCAGGGGAAAGGGGAAGGGGAAGCGGCGGCTAGGTTTTGAAAGGGGCGGCGATGATCGATCTTTTCTCCCTCAACAGAAGCTTCTCCCAACACTCATATGCCCAATATGAATCACAACTCAAGATTCCGGCAAGAGAAACCGTGGGAACAAGCTGAGGAGATCCAGAAAGAGAGAAAAGATACTAGATAGATCTGTGTCATGAGCGATGATGATGGAGGCGGATCCATCGCAGATTATAGAGGCTTCTAGAGCATCGAGAAGCAGCGGCTTCAATTAAGAGTAGTAATGAGGGAGATGGACCGTCGGGTAGGATTAAGGGTTTAGGGTTTGGGCCGGGTAAATATTTAATTAGGAACTGGACCGAGAAATACAATTGGGCCAACTTCAACATTATAAATTTCTAATGATTTTGTTCAACTTTGTCATCGGCGAGTAATGAAAGAAAACCAATGAAGCAAAGACATCTGCCAAAGGAAAAGCATATTTGAGTTCTACTCTCAAGAGGAGAGAGAAGAGTTCCTTTTTTTGGAAGGAGGTCTTCTTTTGAATGTAGAACTAACTTTATTAATCAAGCAAATGAAGCAATACATCTTATATTTTATATCTAATTTTGGGTATTTGACCAAGAGTCAATACATACTAAAACTCCTCAAGTGTTTCTACATGTCATTTTTTAGGGATGAAATAACTTTCCAGTTTTCATATTCCATTGACTTCAATGATGGATAGAAGCTAAGGGGGTTTTTATCCATATAACTTATAAGATTGAGAAAATTTCATTTTTATCTCATAGGACACGCCCTTCTCCGATTGGTTCCAACATTATCTATTTTGGTTCTTTAAAAAAAATTCACTCACTTTTAGTTCCATAGGTTTAACGCTATCAATTTCGGCCTCCTGAATTTTAACATATGTTTACTAATTAACAGATATCTTTGCACGTGACTCACGTGCGTCCTTTTTAGTCGAAAATGTAATCTAATTCAACCCAATTCCCTAATTTCACGCAGCAATCGAAGTTCTCCCAATTTTTGAAGAAATCCCTAAATTGATGGAGAAGAATCAGTTCATGAAGTTCTTCAAGATGCAGGTGCAGGGGCATTTTGGAAATGGGAGTAGGGAGGAGAAAATTTTGGAGTAGACATCGGATGGAGTTGCTTCGGTTTTTTCTCTATCTACCGACAAGATTTACGTGGCCTTCAATTCGAGCGTGGAGTGTTTCTGGAAGAGGGACAAGTGTGTTGTCAGTGGGAATCCAGTGAGATTGTCGTTGATGAATCACATGTCCAAGATGGGGGCTAGAGGTCATTTCTTCCCGATGGTGGAGGTGGAGGTGGAGAAGAAGCTGGTGTTGGAGTTCGATGAGAATGATGATAGAAATTCTATAAGAAATTTCTGTTGCCGATTGCGATGGCTTTGCATTTGTTGGGTACTTCTAGTTATGGCATGAAAATGTTTAGTGATAGTTTGGGATATATGAATAGGGCTAATAGGTTGTTGAGCAAGTTAATGGGGGGAGTTCTTACAATGCTGATTAAGTTTTGCATATTCTGCATGCAGTCCAGTTTGAATTATTTAATGTTAAGATGACGACAGGGAGAAGAGAGGAAGCCATTGTTGACCTGAGGAAAGCTTTGGAGATTAAAGAGAGGTTTTTGAGGAAGATATCTTTGGGTGTCGTTTCTGGTATTATATGTCATATTTACAGATCTGAGTCATTATGCCATACATTAATTTTCTTATGAATTTATACTCAAAATTCTAGCCAATGTTTTCTATCACTAATACCAGTTATACTGTAAATTGTGATTTGTTGCTAGCCGGTTGATGAGCTTGAACTTGATAGATTGAATATTTTTTAGTTAATATATAATTGAATGTTTTCCACTTTGGATTTCTAACGTGTTTTCTATAGGGTTAACAAACCAAATCGAAGCGAATATCATCAAGTTCGAATTCGAATTCGTTTAGAAATTTCAAGTTCGAATTTGAGTTCGAGTTCGACTCGAACTTCGAAATGGGATTCGAATTCGAGTTCGATAAAAAAATTTATGGTCGAATTCAATTCAAGTTCGAATCGAGTTCGATTCGATAACAAATTCGACAAACTATTCGATTAATGTTCGATAATAAATTCGTGAGCAAGTTCGACAAATAATTCGATACACCTCATATCGATAGAATTCGATAAATATTCGACAAAAGTTCGCTAAGAAATTTGAAAAATATTAGACAAAAGTTCGATAGTTTATAATCATCTCCATATTCGAAAGTTTAATAGGCAAAAAATAACAAAAACAATCAAAATCAATATAAGTTCTTGATTTCCATGCACCTGTACAATTTAAAGATAATATACAAATATGAGTATATCAATAGACAATATGTATCAATTTTAGATTAATCATTGACTTTAACTTATTATTAATTTATTTTCATATTATGTAAATAATACTCTAGTATATATTATAAATAAAAGATAATAAAAAGAAAGTAATTTATATTATTGAATATTAACGTTAAATTATCAAAATTGATTATAAAATCCTATTAACTTTTATTCTAATGCAATATTTATAGTAATCTTGTTTTATTTTTAAAAAAAATTTGGAGTTTTAGATATTAAAATAATACTCTAGTATATATTATAATTTATAAATAAAAGATAATAAAAAGAAAGTAATTTATATTATCAATATTGGATAGTCAAATTTAATTTTAGGGGAGTATACAATATTTTATTCTTGGTAGATCAATTATACTTAAGAGCCGTTTTAAATTTAATTTGATTGAAGTTAAATATTTCTTTGGGGCCAACATAAATTTATATATTTTGAAAATTTTAATGTAAGTTTGATTATAAGTTCGTGAACAAGTTCGTGAACAGATTCGTGAATAAATTCGTGAACAGATTCGTGAAATGATTCATGAATAGGTTCGAGAACTAAGTTTATTTACATTCAAATTCGAACTATTCGAATTCGGTTCGGTAAGATAGTTGAATTTAAAAAAATTATCAAATTCGGTTACTTTGTTTTACGAATCGAATTTCGATTGAATATTTTTCGAACCGACAGCCGAATAGATCACGAACTATTTGGTTTGTTTACAACCCTAATTTTCTAGGTAAAATAAGCAACAAGATTGAGTAGAAAATAGACCTGTAATTACTTACATAATATCCCAAGTAAGGTTGTTATTTCTAATCAATATAAATTATAGATACATTTGTGTTCAATATTTCTATTTATTTTTGCAACGTACAGAAAAGTTGAAGATATGAACTATCACTCTGTTTGATTGCATGTTTTGGCTGATTCTATTTGCAGATATGAGAAACAACTCATGAATATTTTTTTTGATCTGCTTCTAAACAAATTTGGAAGTATTGTATGTTCAGTTGAAATATTTCAGTTTTATTCTTTGCATTTTTTTTACATTGCTTCTGGCTTTTGCTCTTTGTTCAGTTGGAGTTTATTATTGCTTTTGGTTTTGTTGATTTGTTGAAGAATGTGGGACTGATTTGATATTTAAATTAACCTTGCATTTATTCATAGAGGTTAGTGCCATTACATAGCAAAACAGAGCATAATACATAACAAAACTTAGAGGTTAGTGCTATTTGTTACGTATTATGCTCATTTGAAGAATACAACTGCCAATGAAAGCACTATGCAAGGCATATAATTTTCTGTAACTTCTTTATCTTTGCTACATCTGCATCTATTTTCTTCACTTCTACAGTTGCTTTCTCTACTTCTTCAGTCATATTCTCCTGTGCCATGTGACTTTCAAATTTCAATTGAATTTTCTTCACATACTTCATCTGCCCACACAAAAAAGTTACACCCCCACATTGTGAATTCGGACATGTATGAAATGTCCTACCTTTGCTTGTGGGCCTTTTTTAGATGTATGTACGCGCAACTTTCCCGCAATAATAGACCATATATCCTAAATATTTGTTTGAACTTGAAGCAGATATAGTTGTGTTTGAGACTTTTGCTTGTGTTTTGAAGGCTTGGTAATTGTATTTGGATATGTTGTTTATTGTGTTTGGTGAGTAGGTATTTATAGTATGTTGGTGGCAATTCTCCCTCCAAAACATGTAAAATTTCACTCCAAAAGAATGGCAAAACGTCCAAGTATCCCTCCATAAAATGTTACAGTGATTAGGTAAATGTTCTTTTGGGACCAAAATTGATAGTAAAATAAGACCAAAATCGACAATATTTTTCACGGAAAATGTCACGGCGTGATTAAAAATGATAGTTCAAAACTTTTTGGACCAAAACCAGAGATGAGCGTGTCTTATGGAACCAAAAGTGAAATTTTCTCTTATAAGGTCCCTAAGTTTACTTTTTCAAAAATTACATACACCAGCTATACCGAGAAATACTTAGAAGCACCTATATATCAATATTGTTATTTCTGTTCAGTTTATGGCTCTCGGGATTCAAAAAAATTAAACGTGGAATCTCTCAAATCTCACAAACATAAACAAAGACTGGAGGTATATTGTTTTCATATCTTCCGTTGTCATATGATTTATGTCTAATTGTTTAAAGTGTTGTACAATACACGATTCAAGCTTTTTTTTCTTTTTTTTGAGAAACAAAAACATATTATTAATAAATAGAAGCATTCTCAACGGAAAGAAGATGTACACAATGTGGTCTTCTTAATCACGTCTTAACTTTTAATTAATGACAATTATGCATTTACTTACTTGATGGTATAAGAACTTAAAATTCGCATTCTAATGCTAAGCTTGCACGTTTGATTTTTAGTAGATTTACAAATTTTTAGGTTTGTTTTCGTTGTTTGGATTAGGGGTTCAAGTTTGTGTTCTTCGATAATTTTTGTAGTGGTTTAATTCGAGTTTTGTGCAATCCCAAAATTTAACTTCACAATTGGGTATGATGCAAAATGTTATTTTTGTTGTCTTTCAATTATGAAATCCCACCCATCACTATTTTGGGCAGGATGCCGAGGATGAAGAGAATGGAAAAAAAAGAAAGAAAGATAGAAAAATGACATTATTGATGGAAAAAGAAATGCAAATTCATTTCTCTAATAAACTTAGTAGTTACACATCTGATTAAAGGCATGGCTATAAATGTGTTGAACGGAGCTCGAACATAAATATGTTCAAATTTATTTGAAATGATATCGAGCTTTAATTTTATGTTTAAGCTTGTTCGATTATCAATCGAGTCGAGCTCCAACAGCTTTAATCGAGCTGAACATGAGTCGAGCTCGAGTAGTTTGATATTTTTATACATGTTTCTTTCATTTTTACTGATCCTCGAGCTCGAGTTCGAGATGAGCTTTATATCTTATTGAACACAAAATTATGTCCAAACTTATTTGATATACTTATTGAATTGAGCTCAAACGAGTTTTCAATGAATGAACATGAATCAAATATCAAGCTATTTGGTTTGATTAATTTTCAGCCCTAATTAGGGATACCAGCTCAGTATTAGTATTTCATACTAAATTATAATTACTTAAAGAATAAGATACATTGAAACAAGATTTTTTTTTTTAGAGAAACATCATATATTTATATATATGAATCAAAATGTAGCATTAGCTGTTAGTTACAAGAGAGTAAATTAGGGAAGGAAGAGAAATAAGTGGGTAACCAAAAGGACTAGCCAAGCAAGCCAATCGAGCAAGTTCATGTGCTGGTTTGTTGTGATCACGTTTCGTTCAACAGAAAGTAATCATGGAAAATGATGAAGTAATAGTAAAAATGCCATGGATAATATTTCCAACACAAGAACGATGAACAGACCTGTTAATTAGAGCATTAGCAAACTCCAGATTATCAACCTCAACCATCAACTTTTGAACACCCAAGTCCTTAGCCATCTGAACACCACAGAGACATGCCAGCGCTTCAGCTGTGATAACATATGTGCATTTGTGACTTTTTAACGCAAAAGCTTCCAAACATTATTCATATGATTTTGAATCAAGCCTCCAATACCTGTGTTTTCCTCTCTGTCAATAGAAGCATCTGTATTCAATTTAAAAACACCAACGAGAGGTGGTTTCCATTTGCCATCAAAGTTTTTGGCTTTAGTTTTCACATCATGAATCAATTAGCAATGCTTAAAATCATGAAGCGTGGACATGGCTAAGGAGAAACATGAAACATGATCCAGGTGACATTGTTGAAAAACCAGCAGGTTCCTAGATCGCCAAATGCTCTAAAGATGAATAGCAAAAATACTAGCAGCCTCAATATTCATACACCTTACACAATTGAAAATCCAATCTTGGAAGATTTGATTTGTAGGAGCCATAGGGAGTCAAAGAAGACAGGCCTCCTAGAAGAATGACACCCATCAACTTGAACAGATGGGGAGTAGCACCTACGCGCCCACTTTATTTTTATTTTATTTTTTCCAAAAAATCTAATTCATTAAATCAAATTGAATTAATAAAAAAATTTATAATGCGAATACTAGTGCAGTACACTTATCCGATTCTACAATGTGGACTCGTGCACTATGCTCGACAATAAGTAAATTAACCTGTGCTAACACGTTGGCTCGTGCAATACGATTGATAATTGATTTTTTTTTGAAATAAATATATACCATAAAATAGAATTACTAAATTCTAAAACTAAAGTGAATTCATTTGTTGTACTAAAAATTTGGTGTTTTCTTATACATACATCAACAATTCGGGTAATATATGGGGATTTGTTGTTCAACATTAACTTTGGAATTTAATTTCTATAGTTGTAAACATTATATTAGTTGTAACATTGTTCATTTTACATTTATTAGTAAGGTACAACGTCAAAATGAATGTGCATATAAAATAGCAAAAATAAAGAGCCATAAATGTTCAGTTTATATAAACTTTGACGATTTTTAGGGTTGTGAGGTTATTTGTGTAATTTGGCAAGTATATGTGATATTTCATCTCTATTTTTTTCTCGTTAGTTTGAGTGCTCTCTTTCTCAATTCACCCCTCCCTGTTTCTTGTCCTCTGTTTCTTCTCTCTCTAGGAGCCATGAGATCTACTTAGTTATAAAGAACACGTACGAAGAGGGAAATTTGGATGAGATACATTGATGAAAATATTATGTTGTCTGCCAAATAGTGAAGATGAAAATGATGGCTCTGATTCTAGAATCATAATGGAGGAAAAAGATTCCATTGATTCACAATCTTCATCTTCAACAGTGAAAGATTGAATCTTGAAATCAGAAACGATGAAAAATCAAGATGATAATTCGTTTAATTTTTAACCATATTTTATGCAATTTTTTTTAATTTTCATTCAAAAAAATAATTAAATATTATTTCATGTTGATTTAGAAGTTTCCTTTTGTTTTGTTAGTATAACAATACTTGTTGAATTAAAGATAAAACCTAATCATGAATAAACTCTATTAGCCTTATTTAATGATGAATTAACAATTTCATTTTATTTTGTTAGCATCGGGAAACTTGTAAGGACATGTAAAACCTAGCCCTGACCAACGTTGTTGGCACTATCTGATTTAACTGTACATTTTGTTGTATTAGTATTATCATTTATAAGTTTTAGCATTGTCATAGCTCATTTTAGCGTTATCATTGCTACTAACTGCTTTGATAATGCTAAAAATAATCATAGAGATGCTAATAAATCGTTTGCCATGTCAATACTCTGATAACAAGTTTAATAATGCTAACAAATCATATGTTTTACAATGCTAACAAGTGATTATAGTAATGCTAATAATTTGATTTGTAATGTTAATAATAACTTTTATAATACTAATGAGACATATTGTAATACAGACATATTCTGACAAATAACACATTACACAGTAATGTAAACACAATCTATAGAAAATCAAGAGATAAAAACACAAATTCAAACACACCTAATAATTTATTTTATACCTATCATGCACACCGACAAAATACAAAGAACTAAATATATATATTAATCATGAAAGTTGACAGATCAACTTAATCAACTTAAAAAATATGACGTTTCATGAAGAAACATTAATTTTAAGTTGAATCTACACGTATCCCATCAAAATTATAATTAATCGTAAAAAAATACAGTAACCCGCCAGAATCTTACAGCACCATTCCGCCACAAACCAAATCCTTGTTGAACGGGCCTCACTTCTTTCGCTGGTGTCCGTGTCGTTATATTCTAAGAAACCACTGGAGCAACCAAGGTTGATAAAAACAAATCAGAGTTCATGAATTTTACACACCAAAGTCTTACAATCCCTTGTTTCGCTGGTGACCAAATTCTTGTTGAACGGTTCTCATTTCTTTTGTCAGTGTTCGCATTGTTGTTTTCTAAGAAACTGCTGAAGCAACCAAGGTTGAGAAAGAAAATCAAAGTTCCCGAATTTTGAACCTAGGGCAGTAGCTTTTGCGGGAAACTTAATTCTCTACGAACAAATTCACACATGTGGCACCAACATCAATAGTATTTCCGGTGAAATAAATAAAAAATGAAAATGATATATATGTGTGTGTGTGTGTGTGTGTGTCTATATATATATATGGAGAGAGAGAGAATAGAAAAGAGCAGAGAGGAGAGAGAAAATAGAGCAGGATCGAAACGATAATGGAGAAATATTAAAATTACATATATACAACCCTGCAACTCTAAAAACACCAAATTTAACAAAAATGCCACCGTGTGTGGCTTTTGATCTAACCCGTTCAGTTTTGTGGATGAATGGTAATAGATCAATTTCTTGTTCTCACACCAGGAAATGGTTCTCACTTGATCCATTTCTTATATATATGTGAGTATGTATGTGTGTGTGTGTACATATATTTATTATATAAATATAATATTATTTGCATTATAATAATATTCCCCCATTCCCCCACATTAAAATTCTTGCATTTCGCCTCCCGGGTTAAAATTTCTTCGTCCATCTGTGGTGATTAGTTACTTCTATGTCATATTCATGCATGTACACATCTAACATGCAACATAAAACTTTCAGAATTGGAAAAAGGGTCGCATGATAAACTTAGAAATCATTTTAAAATTTATAAATTATTTTGTCGACATTATATTTATTGAGGGAAATGACATATTTGATATCCTATATTTAACCTCTTATTAGTAGGACTGTAAATGAGCCAAACTGTTCGTGAGCTACTCGGGTATTGATTTGAAAAAAGTTCAATCGAAACTTGATTATTTATTAAACGAGCTGAATTTGAGCTTTTTTTAGCTCGATAATTTTCTCCAGCCGAACTCGAGCTACTCGCGAGCTTCTCACAAGTAGTTCAAGTTCAACTGTAAACGAGCTTTTATCAAGTAGCTCGCGAGCTTGAAATCGAGTAGCTCACGAGCTTTTAATCGAGCTTTGATAAATATGTAAAAAAAAATAATAATTTTTCACCCCTAACAAGATTCAAACCTTAGCCAAATGTATTTCAATTTGTTACTTTAACCACTTGACCAAATTATTAGCAATTATGTTAATAGTGAATCAAATAATATTTTCATAATAATTCCCCAAAACTTAAATACATGTAAATATTTATATATTATATATTGATATTATATTTATATAAGCATAATATCATATTATTGATGTAGCAGATAAATTTACTGTGTATTCAACTAATAATATTAATAGACTATATGAAATATACGAAAATTAAGAATAAAAAAAATTAAAAGGGAATATATTAATGATATTTACAAACATTAAGTTAACTTATGATATTAAACAAAAAATTGGAATATGTAAATAGATTTAGATGATAAAAATTAATTTAATCAAAATTGATTATCCAACTTTAAGATATACATTTAGAATGTATTTAGTTATAATATTAATATAAAATAGTATATTTGAATTTGAAGTAGTATAACAACAAAACTATCTAATTATGATGTAAATAAAATTCTATTTTATAGTTATACTTAAAAATTGAGACTTGATAATGAAACAAACACAAATGAATTTGATTAAACCCACAATATCAAACAAACACTATTACACTTAGTTAAATAGACACAATTCATCAAAACCAACATCAAGCAATTAATAGTATCTAATAATTACTTAGTTCATTTGATTCAATAATATTTTTTTTATATCAATTCACTCAATTATTATATAATATACAAATATATATGTATACTTTAGCGTGCCTCATTGAAATATTTAATATTATATATCAATAAATAAAAGTAAAATGAGATATAACAATAAAAATAAATCATGATTTATAAATCATATGATAAAAAGCTTTGAAATTTGTATTCAAATTAAGATTATTGTAAATATTTACTTGTTAATTGGAACATGTGTAAATGTGTAATAAAAAGTAATAAACTAACAAGAATAATGAACTAGATCATTAATCAACTAACATGATTACAATTTATATGAAAAATGACAATGAATAATCGATAAAATAGTAAAAAAAGAGATATGAGTGACTATAATTTATAAATTGCATAAGAAACACACTTTAAAATTCGAATTTCAATTAAAGTGATTGTAAAATATTTATATATTGAAGTTTGAAATTAATAATGAAAAATAATAAGCTAACATGAGTAGTGAGCTGTAATATCCATGCCTCTCACTACTCAATTGGTATTTTTATATATTTTATATATAACTATACTGTGCTTATTTTCATGCCAATTGCATTTATATAGATATATGTGTAATTGTGATTATATCTATTTGTTTATATATATATATTTGATATAGATGTGCGTGTACGTATAAATTGTAATCTTAGATTGTGTAATGATATATAAGAATTAATAAAGATATGGGGATAGCTTATACATTGTATTATATGCTACATGATAAATACCAATTAGTTTATCAAAATAATAATAATGATGATAACAATAAGGTTAAGTTTGTGGTGAGTACACGTATATCTATGGGATTTATATTGTTTTTTTAATAAATATTTTGTGATATTTATTAGTAAAAAAAAGAAATAGATTTGAGGTGGTGTTGTTTCGGGCTGCCACTAATCATTTAAAAAGCTAGGTGTGAACATTATATATTATAAAATAATAAGCAATAGCAGCCGCATATATATATATATATATATATATATATATATATCATAACATCATTAATATAACTATCATATATTTAGCTAAATATGAGTTATAAGAAAAGGTGATTTTGTAGTGCTCCGATCCCGAAAAACCGTGGAAATGGACGCCATGGAGGTGGGAATTAAGAAGTGTGAAAGAAAGGGGGTAACCTGATCAAAGAGAACTCAACAGAAGACTTAGAACAACCAAACATGCTTTATAATATAACATATACTTATCCATAACACTAGGACTAGAGTTCTTAGCACTTAACAAAAGAATATTATGTTAGGAAAAACTATCAAGGAATCCTTAGATCAGGTTTTGATGAGATGTCAAAATTAGTTATGAAAAACTGACTAAAATTCAAGTTGTAGATCGGAGTTGACCAATCCAGGGCATAAAAAAGGAACTTAAGTAAAGTCAAAGTCAACCAATCTGAAGTATGGTCTACAAGCTGAAGGATACGTCATCCAGTCAAAATTCAAATGAGAAGTCGAACCAGTCAAAATAAACTGACAACTAAGTCAGCTGAGCTGAAGGAGAAAAGAATTGACTAAAGACTGAAGAAACTGATAAAACATCAGTTTAAGCTAGAGACTGGAAGTATCCAACTGATGGCCAAACTGAAGCAAACAAGACAAATCAGCTGAAGGCCATAACTGTAGTCAACCAGCTTGTGATTAGTCAAGCTGACAAGAAAGATCAAGAGAAATCAGTCAAGCTGACAAGATAGCCAAGAACTTGAGATCAATCGAACTGGAGAAACACAAGCTCAAAACTGCTAATTGGAGCAATAGCCAAACTCAGCTGACAAGCTTAGAACTGCCAACTAGAGCAATAGCCAAACTCAGCTGACAAGCTCAGAACTACCAACTGGAGCAATAGCCAAACTCAGCTGACAAGCTCAGAACTGCTAACTGGAGCAATAGCCAAACTCAGCTGATAAGCTCAGAACTGCCAACTGGAGCAATAACCAAA
Source organism: Perilla frutescens (assembly GCA_026008535.1). Taxonomy (NCBI): domain Eukaryota; kingdom Viridiplantae; phylum Streptophyta; class Magnoliopsida; order Lamiales; family Lamiaceae; genus Perilla; species Perilla frutescens. Next base: position 29,238,892 of record BRKX01000017.1, on the reverse strand, counting down.
CTGAGCTGACAAGTTCAGAACTGTCAACTGGAACTCAAAACTGCTAAGAAAGCTGAAGCCAGAGATCCCTGGAGTTTATTGCTCAAACCAGCGAATCTTGGAATAAATGCTTCAACAAAGATCCTGGAATTAAATATCCAATGAAGATCGATTGGCAGAGTAACAGCTATTTCAACCAAAAGCTCCAAGCGATCATTAAAAACCATCTTCCATTGATGAGCCAATAGAGCCACCGATCAATGGACAATGGAACTCAACGGTCATAAAATCACTCTTCTATAAAAGACGAGTGAATCAGAGTTTAAAAAAAATACTCTGCCAAAAAAGAATTCTTCGCCTACACGACTTTCGCATATACAAGCAAGAGCTTTTCTTTCTCCCTCCCACTCAAGCTCAAGTTCAGCATTTGATAGAAACTGTGAGAGTCCAATTGAGAAGAAGAATTCACAGAATCAAGATATTCAACCAGCTGTTGACGATCCAGCCAGGGCAGCCTTCTCAGTTCGAGCTATACAACGATCAACTACTCAGCTCAATTGAAGGAGCACATAAGTTGATAACCCCTGTTCAAGACTCACCTCTTGAAGATCGAAAGAGATCTAAAATCTTGTAAAGATGACAATAACACCTACCTTCCTAGCGAGCAGTTAGGGACTTCAAGTGTGAGCCATCAACCCGCTGAGGTAGCGAGTAGTTACCAGGTTCAGCCAACTGTCCTTCATTGTGTAATTTGTAAAGAAACTCAAGTTATATAGTGAAGTTGCCCTTTTACGGAAGGAAGAGAGGACGTAGAAGTTTGAGACTTCGAACCTCTATAAATCGCTTGTGTGCTGTACTATTTTGGTTATTGCATATCTCTGAACTGCACACAATATCACACAAGCTGCACTCAAACTGTCCTAAAATGATCAATAAGTTTGTGCATAGATAAGTTTTACTAAGCGAGTCAAAGGGCCCTGTTATTTCGCATTTGAAGTAAAAAGTTTTTATCAGTTTATTCACCCCCCTCTAAACTGATACCGATTCGCCCGGGACCAACAAGTGGTATCAGAGCGGTTGATTCTAAGGATCAGCCGTTTCTGCAGATCAACTGAATCAGATCTACTTATCTGTGCTAACATCCCAGCTATGGGAAACCATAAGCTACCTTTGTTTTCAGTTGAGAATTATGACAATTGGAGTAGGAGAATGAAGGCGCATCTCTGCTCAATTCATGAGAATATGTGAGAGGTCATCGAAGATGGTCCAATCATCATTATGATGGACAATGATGCTCACATAGTTGATATCAATCAACCGGCAAGGATTCCAAAGCCAATTAATCTTCTCACCAGCGAAGAGAAGAAGTTAAAGAATCTAGAGTTCATTGCTCAAGCTGCATTATTCCAAACTCTAGATGAAGACAGAATGAAGGACACAAAGAACTGCACAACTGCCAAGGAGATATGGGACCTACTAGCAGATCTATGCAAAGAGTCCGAAGCCATCAAAGGAAACAACTCCAATTGGCAGTCAACAGATACGAATCCTTCAAAATGCAGCCAGAAGATTCCATCTCAAGCCTTGAAACCATATTTCTAGGCATTATCAGTGAGATGAACAGCCTCGGGAGGAGTTATCCCAATTCTGAGATGAATTCCAAGATATTGGATAATCTCACTAAAGAATGGGATATGAAAGTGATAGCTACAAAGGAATCAAGAAATCTAAATACCATCACTCCAAGGGAACTATTTGGCTCTCTCAAAGCTCATGAGTACAGTCTAAACCGAAAGAAGGAAGCATCCATATCGTCAGTTCAAGATGCAGCTTTCTATGGTGAGAGGAACCGGTTTAGAGATACTCGAGGAAGAAACAACTTCCGACCTAGGAGCTCACCAGCCAAAAAAAACCAAGGCGGATCTTCAACTGAACGAAAAAGAGAAGCAACTGAAAAGAAGGAGAATCTAACTGATGATATCAATGATCAAATCCAATCAGTTACCAGGTTGCTAGAAAAGTTGAAGAAAGTTCAGGATAAACAATCAGTTCCACCTCAAACTGATGAAATCCCAAAAGATGAGAGAACTCATCAACCAGCTGAACGGTTAGCTGAACTATTGAGGAGTGGCAACCGAAATCTTGGAGAATGTTTTCATTGCCACAAACAAGGACATTACAGGTTTGAATGTCCAGAACTCCCTGAAGACAAGAAAGCCAAGGTGAGGAGAAGCTTCTTCAAAAGAAAAACAATGGTTGCAAATTTTGAGAATGTCGTGCTAGATGATTCAGACTATCCTTCTGGAATCGATTCTGACGGCTACAGCTCAGATGATGAAGCGCTATTCTGCCTCATGGCTGACAATAATGAAGAGGTTAGTACAGCTGATTCTCAAACCTCTTTTTATCATATAAATGAAGCAACTGTCTCTAGTAATGAAATTGATATGAAACTTATGATGCTAGAAGACCAATTAGCTTCAATTTCCTGCTTGCATGTTGAACTGAAAGATGAAAATGATGAACTGAGAAATAAAGTTAGAAAGCTGAGCATTGATCATGAAAGATTGAATTATCTTGAGTCTCAGTTTATAGAATTTGAGAAATTGAAATTGAGAACTGCTAATCTAGAGGCTGAAAATCAAAAACTCAAGCAAGAGATCCATGAGAGAGAAAAAGTAAATCTGAAGTTCAAAAAGGGATCTCAAACTTTAGATGAGATATTAAGTCATCAACAAACTAGAACTAGCAACTCAGGGCTAGGTTATAGCAAGTTCACTGCCCTAGAGAAAGGAAAAGCAGTTGCTCAACCCAGTGATAAGGAAATCCTAAAAGGATTCACTAGATCTCATGATCAGCTAGCTGAGCCAATCAAAGGAAAAGGAATATTGAAAAATCCCCAAACTCAGCCTAGACAACTCGGTCGGTTTTGCCAACCAAAAATACCATGTCAATTGAAGTCCAATTTCCAGCCAAGACCATCAGTTCACACAAGTCAATCCACTCGTCCAAAGTTCCCAGTTCAACAAAGGCCACCAGCTCAATCTAGAATGCCGATAAGACAAACCAATAGATCAGTTCATTTTAAGAAAGACCAGTTTAGATCTCAAGCCTACCCTGCCAAGCAGTTCAATCAAGACACTTCTAGGAGAGATCAAAGAAACTCATTTCAACCGTATCATCACTATAATGAGTATCTGGATTCCAGAAACGAATCAAGAGCTGATCCAAAAGGGTTTAATCCAGCAAACTGGAAACACACAAGGCATTGTCCTGATAGAAGAACTCAAAAATCTCGAGATAACTGCGTATTAGTTGAATTGTTTTATCCCACTAACTTTCAATGCAGGTATCATTCAATTGATTCTAGAAGAGTTGAAAGAAAGTCAAAACTGATCAAACGATCCAAATCAGTTGACTCTCTGAATGATAAAAAGCCAAAAGTTTGGCAAGTTTGGATTCCAAAAAGCTTGATGTATCAACAAGGACCCGATATGAAACGGGTCCTTAAATGCTAATCCTTGTCTTTGCAGGAAAAGAGCATCCTATCTATGAAGAAACCCAAAGATATTTGGTATCTAGATAGCGGGTGCTCCAAGCACATGACCGGAGACAGAGAAGATCTCGACAGTTATGAAGAAATCAAAGGCCCACTTGTCACATTTGGAGACAATTCCAAAAGCCGAACCATTGGAGAAGGGTTCGTAGTCAAGGAAAAAATAGTAGTAAATGGAGTCTCCCACGAGGATGGACTGAAGCACAAACTACTCAGCATCAGCCAACTATGCGACAATGGTTACTCAGTTGACTTCACCAAAAACTCTTGCAACATAAGAGACAAGTCAACTGGAGTAATTCTGCTCACTGGCATAAGGAGAGGCAACATGTACATTGTTGACTGGTCAACCGGCTACTCAGAAGCTTGCTTTCTTTCTAAAGGATCAACTGAAGCAAGCTGGCTATGGCATCGACGACTGAACCACCTCAACTTCAAACACAATCAAATACCTAGCCAAGAAAGAGTTAGTTGAGGGGCTTCCCAAGGAAATATACAAGAAAACAGGTGTATGTAGACCATGTCAAAAAGGGAAGCAGGTGAAGTCATCCTTCAAGAGTAGGAGTCATCCACCAGGAACAACTGACTGTCTTCAACTGCTATACATGGATTTGTTCGGTCCAATTAGACCACAAACCCCAAAAGGCAAAAGATTCACTCTTGTAGTAGTTGATGATTACTCAAGATATACATGGGTGGAATTCTTGAGTAGCAAAGATGAAACTTATGACAAGCTAACGGCACTGATCAGAAGGCTACAAACTGAAAAAGAAAGATCAGTTCAAAGGATTCGCTCCAACAATGGAACTGAATTTGTGAACCAACAAATGATCAGCTTCCTCAACCATCTTGGAATCACTCATGAACACTCACCTGCAAGAACTCCATAACAAAACGGTGTAGCCGAACGGCGTAACCGGACACTCAAAGAAGCAGCTCGAGCAATGATAGCTGATGCCAAAATAGCTGAAGGGTACTGGGCTGAAGCAGTCAACACAGCTTGCCATACTTAAAATCGAAGTGCCATCGTAGCCGCACATGACAAAACACCTTATGAACTGTATAAGGGTCGTAAGCCTTCTATTTTATATTTTAAAATATTTGGCTGTAAATATTATATTCACAACAATGGCAAGACTTAATTAAAAGCCTTTAGTGCTAAAGCTGATGAGGGAATATTTCTTGGATTTAACTCTCCTCATGCACAAGCTTACAGAGTGTTCAATAAATAAACTCTTATTGTGGAAATAACATGTCATGTGGTATTTGATGAATTTGCTAATGAGTACAGGAACAAAGAAAGAATAGACACATCAGTTCAAGTACTACCTAGCGAAACTGAGAACTCGCAGGACTATGTGGATCACATTGTTCCCGAGCGGTTTGAAGTTTCACTAGAAGAAGGCAATGAAACTGGTACTAAACCAGTTGAGAACAATTTGGTCAATGAAGACACAAATCGTGCTGAGACCATAAACCCCACAACTGAAATAGGGGGAAGAACTGGTGAAAATGCCAAACCAACTGATGAAAGGGTAACTGATGACATCACCTCAGAAGAGCCAGCTGAAGCTATCTTGCCCAAATGGCTCTGAAGCCATCCAACTGACAAGATAGTTGGTGATCCAAGAAGTCGAGTCCAAACCAGAAGTTCAACTGGGCATGCATTATTCACATGCTTCATATCTCAAACTGAACCAGCAAACGTCAAAGAAGCCCTAGAAGACTCAGACTGGATCATGGCCATGCAAGAAGAACTGAACCAGTTTACAAGAAATGACGTATGGTTTCTTGTTGATAGACCAAAAACCCAGAAGGTCATTGGTACAAAATGGGTTTTTCGCAACAAACTGGATGAACAAGGAGTGATCACAAGGAACAAGGCTAGACTGGTAGCCAAAGGATACTCACAAAGTGAAGGGATCGACTTTGATGAGACATTCGCACCAGTTGCAAGATTGGAAGCCATCAGACTGTTTCTAGACTATGCAGCTCACTTCAATTTCACAGTCTACCAAATGGATGTCAAGAGTGCTTTTCTTCAAGAAATGCTCAAGGAGGACGTGTATGTCGAGCAACCGCCAGGCTTTGAAATTGGTGATCAAGTCTACAAACTGAAGAAAACCCTCTACGAACTGAAGCAAGCTCCTAGAGCGTGGTATGAAACTCTAACAACATTTTTGCTGAAAAATGGGTTTCAAAAAGGAGTCATTGATCGAACTCTATTCCGAATAGAATGATCAACTGAGATCTTAATGGTTCAAATTTATGTGGATGACATAATTTTTGGATCGAAAAGCAAAGATCTATGCACACGATTCGCTCAACTGATGCAAAGCGAATTTGAGATGAGCATGATGGGAGAAATGACATTCTTCCTAGGACTCCAAGTGAAGCAGCTGAAAGATTGAATCTTTATCAGCCAAGCAAAGTACACCAAGGAGCTAGTCAAGAAGTTTGGCATAAGTAAAGGAAAAACTCTCAAGATTCCTATGAACACATCAGTTCAGCTAACTCTCAACGAAGAAGGAGAATCAGTTAGCCAAACATATTACAGAGGAATCATTAGGTCACTACTTTACTTAACAGCTAGCCGGCCATACATCTCTTATTCAGTAGGTCTATGCGCACGGTTTCAAGCTAACTCAAAAAAAAGTCATCTTGAAGCAGCAAAGAGGATTATCAAATATCTCAAAGGAACCATAAATCTTGGACTATGGTATCCCAGAGATCACAATTTGAGTCTAATTGGCTATTCAGACTCAGACTTTGGTGGATGCAAGATCGACAGAAAAAGCACCAGTAGAACATGTCAGTTTCTGGGAAGCAAACTGATATCCTGGTTTAGCAAGAAGCAGCACTCAGTTGCCACGTCAACAACTGAAGTAGAATATGTAGCCGCAGAAAGCTGCTGTGCTCAGATACTCTGGATGAAGCAACAGTTGAAGGACTACAAAGTCAAAACTGAAGAAGTACCTATCTACTGTGACAACAATAGTGCAATTGCAATATCTCAAAATCCAGTTCTGCATTCAAGAACTAAGCACATTGACATAAGACATCACTTCATCAGAGATCACATCGAGAAGAAAGACATATGCATCAAATATGTCAACACTGAGAAACAGATAGCTGACATCTTCACCAAACCACTGCCTGAAGCAAGGTTTATGGAGCTATGCATACAGTTGGGACTACTTGAGCTAGCATCACCGGATAAAGATGATCAACTGGAAGATAAAGGTCAAGAATCCATTCCAGCTGAAGAGAGGAACTGAACCAAAAAGGCGAGAAACTGATCAGTTGGACACATAAGCCATCAGTTTGAAGTAAAAGCAAGAAGCTATGGAGAGAAAAGTAAACTGGAGATGATCAGTTTAATCCATAAGCTCAACTAAGTCATCAGTTCAGTTGCTCAAACTGATGATCTAGTCAGCTGTGCAGAACATACCAGCTGCCAATTGATCAAACTGATGACGGAATCATAGGAACTGGAATCAACTCAAAAGGAGATATCAGTTCAGAAGAACAGCTGAACTGAGAAGCAGCTGAATGAAGGTCCAAGCAGTCAAGACCAATTCAGAACTGATGAGAAGTCATCTCAGTTGGAACTGAAAGATCATCAGTTATACTCGAAGTCAACTGATAACGTAATTAGTTCAAACCAAGGAGAAACTGCTAGAGAGAGAAGATAAGTTCAAAAAATTTCAATAGTAGAAATGGTAAAAACACGTGTCACTCAAATATTACCGTTGAACCTTCTCTCTCCTCCTTCAATTTATCCCCAACGGATAGAAATGAAAAGCAAATCGACGGATCGATTAAATTAATCCGACCGTTGAACTTGGGAATACGAAGCGTCACAACCGTTGGATAAACCCCATCATATTCTATAAAAGGGATGGCTGAACTCTCATTTTTACTTTTACCAATCTCATGTTCAGTAAAGAATTAAAGCATTTCTCCTCCTTCAATTCTTAAAACTATTCTGCAAAACTTACGAAAGTAAAGTGTTCAATCCTGAAATTCAGTCAAAGCCAATTTATCCCTTCTAAACCATTCATCTAAAAAACTCCATGGCTGACAGATGCACACCAGCTGTTCGATGAAAGTTCGACTTTAAGAGAACAGGCGAATCTTCACGAGGATTCCAAATGAATCTCTACAGAGATTAGTTCCTGGATCTAGATGCTTATAGAGAAAGGTGCTCAGACTCTCTCTCTGCAACTCACTGATCACAAAGATAAAGCAAAACGGTTTGAAAAGCTTCACTGAAGAATATCCATCAAAGATCTATCCAGAGGCCGTGGTTGAGTTTTACTTAAACTCAAAAGGTCATGATGATAGAGTAGTAACTGAAGTTCGTGGAGTTGAACTAGTAATAACTCCAGAACTGCTAGGAAGACTATTTAAACTGCCAACTACTGGAACACGATTGTAAGATGTAGAAGTTGATCAAGAGGAAGCCTACTGCCAGTGGAAACGGGAGGAATGTGCAGATCCTTATAAGAGCAGTACACTCATGTCCCTCTTCCAAGAAGAATACAGAGTTCTAGCATCAGTTGCTGCTAGAATGATTACTGGGACAACTGGAAGCCATTCGGAGATTTCGGAGCACAAGTATAAAATATGTGCAACAATCATCAGAGGCATCAAAGTAAACTGGGCTCAATACTTCTATGAGCAAATAAAGAAATATGTCGATATTGTTGAAAAGCACTGGTCAACAACTGAGTTCCGTCAGAAGATGTGCTATCCAAGCAGAATAAGTAGCATATTGGAGAGCACTCTTAACTCCATGTCAGAAGAAACTGACATGTTGATGATCTGCAAACTGGACTTTATACCAGTAACCGGCAAGAGGCAGCCAGCTGCAAAGTCCATAAACATCAAAAACAGTCAGCCAACTGCTGCCTTCTCAAAGAGAGTTGAGGAGCCTATAAAAAGAAAAGACAAAGAAATTGCCGTTGAGATGCCGCAAGAAGACTCCGATTCAGACGACAATCTCCTAATAAGCTAAATGCTGGGAAGCACAATTAAAGCTAAACATCTGTGCCAAGTCCGTTGTGGATCAACCATTGACTCACCTGAAGAAGAGATTCCTACCAGGCCAGTTCAGTTCAAGGAAAGAACTGGCAAGTCGAAGAAGAAGCCCTCAGCAGTTCAACCAAAAGGGAAGAAGAAGAAATCAAGGCCTCCACCCCCTCCAAAACTGCCTCCTCACAATATCAAGGTGTTTGATGTAGCACCAATCGCAGGAGATGATATTGTGCCTGACAGAGGAATTCCGCCAAAGGACTCAGGAGCTGAATTTTTCAGAACTGCATGTCCTCCGATGGGAGAGACTGAAGAGAACATACAAGCTCTATCAAGAGCTGAAATCATCAAGTGTTGGGCTGATGAACAAGTGCAGAAGTTCATAGCTGAAAACTTCATTGAAGATGTGATTGGATCAGCCGCTCTCTATGCAACTCTATGAAGGTATGTCTACTGGTACCTTTGGAGACATTGCTTCAACTCCGAAGCCCATTTTCTTCTAACTGCTTTGCATAGGATGAAGTTCTGGAGAAGGGAAGAGTGGTAGAGCATGCAGTGGGCTGGACAGGAGACTCCTGAGCAAAATCCAGTCATCACGTTGAAGAGAATGCTTGCCATTCGAAGAAATCACCTTCATCCAGAACAACAAACCTTGTTGGACGTAATGAATGACTTACTCAACTGGGCCAACATCAGACTGCCACTTATGCAAACTCAAGCTGAGCAGTAACAATGGAAACAACCTCAAGTTCAACAGCATTGGTTGCTCAATGAACTGCTAAAACTAAGGCAGCAACAGCGTCGGCAGGTGCAGAACCAGTTCAACAAAGAAGCTCAAAACAGTCAACAAGGGGCTGGAACTGCTGTAGCTTACAGTCCAAGGCAAACTGTCATAGCATCCGTGGCTAGGCAGTTAACATTCGAAGAATCTCCTCAACCGGATGACATCATCATTGACCTTCTTGATGATTCTCCTGAGGTGTAACCAGTTGACGAGCGAACAGCCAGTGATCTGGAGTTTGAAGAACTGCTCAAATCTCCTATTTTACCAGATCTGCCAAGTGATAAAGAGCCAAAGAAGTTAACTGAAGAGACTCAACTGTACGAGGAGCCAACTAAGACTCAAACTGCTCTTCCCCAAGAGTTAACTCCAAAGCCAGCTAAGTCTGACCAGCCAGCTGGACAGATGGTTCAAGACGATGGAGAACCTGCATATCAAGGTACACTAGCAATAACAGTGTACATTGATTCAATCCAAAGAGCTCTTCAAGCTGCCACTCAAACTGTTGCACCAGAGATCTCATCAGAATCAATTTATGATGAGACTATCATTATAGAAGTAGACGAGATATCTCACACAGTTACTTGTGAGGAACTTGTTGGAACTGAAGCCGGAGAGGAAACGGACTATAGAGCAGTTCAGCTCAATGCTCAACCAAGCAATTCAATAGTCCAGCTCCCTCCTTATTATGAAGAGCTGATCCAAACCCTACAGCAACAGGTTAAACTGCACACTGAGCAGATCAAGCTACTGCAAGCCTGTCAACAACTCCAGTCAGCTGAAATTGAGTCAGCGACCAGCGATGAGGATGAAGAAGAGGAGCTCACTGAACCACTGGCCAAGAGAAGGAAAACTGATTATAAAAAGAACAAAGTGGCTAATCAAGTTAAACCTGATTAGAAAAGCCCTAAGTGTTCTTCTTGTTAATCAGTTTGTAATTATCTTTTGAAATATTTATAAAAGTTTATCTTTTTGATTTCAAATAAATGTCAAGCTTCACATTTATTTTGAAATTTTGACCGTTGCAAAATAATGACACGTGTCAAAGTCATTAATTGCCAACGACCAAAAGAGACCAGAGGCTAGTACCATTCCAACCATCAGATCTATGAGCCTATCCAAACACTCATAAAAAGCCCCTCTCTTTCAAACCTCTCAAAAAGCCTTCTCCTCCTACAATCTCAAAAACTCTCTCTTTCAAAAGATCTTAAAATTCCCAAATTCTCAGCCAACCCCAAAGATGGCCGAATTATCCAGATCTTCAAATTCCTTCAAAGAGCAACTTATGAGAGATAAATTCCTTGATAGGAAGAAATTTCAATTGATTCTAGATGAATGAAACAATCCAACCCTTCTGCCAAATCTTCACAAGACAGGAGTTCTACACTACCTGGAAACACCACCAAAATTCTTTAGACAAAATTTGGTGAGTGAATTTTTACTTCAAGCAAAATTATCTGTAGATGGAAGGATGATATCATTAGTGATTCAAGGTCGGCTGTTATACATCACTGAGAGAATAATTGCTGAAGTGTTCTAACTTCCACAAGAAGGTTCATCCGTTCATGAGCTAAAGAAATCTGCAGAGTCATACTGGAGAGAATGGAAAGCTTTAACCTGCAACAAGCAATTCAGTTTTACAACTGCCAAAACTGACCTTAAGCCCGAGTACGGAGTTCTACTTGACATAACGAACAAGATGATATTCGGGCCATTGGGAGCCTAAGTCAACTCACTCAAGAGAGATACAAGGTTATGATTCACCTTGTTGAAGGACGACAAACAAACTGGGCAGAATTTGTCTTTCAACAATTCAAGCACCAAGTCATCAAGGCCTCCGACTCAAAGAAATCTGGCAAATTTGAGTCCAAGGTAGGACTTGCTCTAAGAATGAGAAAAATGTTTGAAGATTTGTTGAAACTTCCAAGTGATGAAGTACTGTCAGTTCTCATTTCCGATTGGATCCCCAAGAAAGGAACTGCCCATCTTTAGTCACTGAAGAAAAAGAGAAAAGCCAAGGCCAAGACGAGCAACTACAGTTCGAGCAACTCAACTGCCAATGCTGTTCATTCTCCAAAATCAAAGAACGAATCACCAGTTGATTTCTAGGTTTGCTCTGATCCAGACGAGCTTATTCCATTAATTGGAATCCCTCATCCAAACTATGGAGCGGACTACTTCAGAGGTACATGCCCTCCTCTCCAGCTGACTGAAGAAAATATTCGCACTTTCTACAGTGGTGAATATGCAGTCAAAGGTACACAAAATTAAGTGACCAATCTCCTTCTCACTCACTTTGCTTTTGTTGCACAATGTGACCAAGAGTTGTTCAAACAACTCCACCGGTACTTCTACTGGTACAACTGGAGACATTCTATATCCATCTAGTCTCATTTTCTTCTAACTGCCTTTCATGGCATGAGCTACTGGCAATGAGAAGAAACTTGGAGCATTAAATGGATAGGTTCATCAAATCCATTTCCTCCAACCATTGTGCAAGTCCAGCACATCATGAATCATCGGCTTGTTAACAAGATTCTAGCAACCGCCTTATTAGCAAAAATCAAGACCAGCATCATGCCTCAAGGAGTTGGGATTGCAAACCAATCAGTCAACTGCCCAACTAGCTCGCTTTGTCGACAACTGAACTTTGATAATCTATCAAGTCAGTCAGCTGAACCATCACGGCGAACTACAACTGCCAAAGTCGTGGTTTCTCAGAAGAATCCAAGGCATGTTGATCCAAGAGATAGTGATGATGAAGATAGTGCCACGTCACCAAGTCTCCTATCCAAGAGCTATGTCACTCCACTGCTCACATCTAGCTCCAAAGGCATGCAACTGCCTGTGAAGAATGATCAATCTCGGTCATCGCCAAAGGGAACCTCACAATCCCTCAGTCAAAGGATGAAAAACTCATCAGTTGCCATCCAGCTTCACCTTCACCAAGCCAGGAGGACAGCAAGGCCTGAACTGCCACCGAACAAAACTACATCCAAAGGAAGCAGTGCAGCTAGTCCAGCTAGGCCCTTCAAGAAGCGGAAACTGTCTACAGAAAGCCAAGCAACTAATCAAGCCAACTGATCAAATCAGCTCAGTTGCAGCTTCGACTTCAGCCAGCTCATCAGCAACAGTTGAGAACCGAGACTCAACTGATCATTCAACCGTCGAGCAATCAATCAGTTGGACTGTATCCCAATTGAATCAGGATAAGTTTTTTATTCCTCAAAGCTTATCCTAATTAAATTGTTACCGTTGCGATTATGAAATTTCTTATATTATACTCAATGGTTACAATTTGAAAATAGGGTTCTATCTCACAATGTTGCAATTGATATTTCTGCATTGATATTAAATCAACTCTTCAAAATTGAAATAGAAAATATAATTTTTTTTCTGAGATATAAATAGCAAGATCTGCAGAAAATATTTTGCTATTTATGGCAACTACCCCATTTTCAAAATCGCTACTTCTCAGCCACAAGATCATAAAGTTACTTCACCATTAAACGGCTGAGATGCAAGCATCATTAATTCAGCTAATCATTTGTCAAATCGAATGGCTGATCAGCTAAGAAAAGCAATCGAGTGTCCTTCATTCCTGCATGCAAAACTGAATAAATATGTGCAACGAGATGAAGGCTCCGATCCTTCATCTGCAAACCCTTTCTCTCTTTTGCTTTGATCACCTGCTAGTCTTCTCTCTCTCCTAAAAAACACTTGCATATCTAATCTAAAACAGCATCTTTCTGCAGATATGAAACCCCCATTTCAGATGGTAGATGTCAAATTGCTACAACGCAAAGTGAAAAAGGATAAGACTCTAAATCTAGATCTCCTTAATGCACAGCTAGGTGCGGACAGCTTTCAAAGAATCTATCCATCATTGAAGGCCACTGGGTTGCTACCCTTCTTGACACTCCTGCTAGTCAAGAACACACCTACTTATGTTGCCAAGTTCTACTACAATGCCACCATCTTCGGCGATAACATCATCTCCACTGTCCAAAATCTAGTGATCACGGTGACCAAAGATACGATGATGTCCACCCTTCATCTCCCCGGCGACGGCCCAAACGTAATGGAACTGACTCTTCCATGAAAATACGCACCGTGGGATGCTTGGAAGCTTCCTCACGTGCGCCACAATGACTGTTCACACAGGCTGAAAGAGAGCATGCCCAATGATATCATTCAACTCTTAGATATCACCGACCACATTCTACATGGCAACTTTGAGACGGTCCAGCTCTCCGAGCTCAAAGCCCATCTCACAGCCGCTCTTTACTTCAGATGTAAAGCCGACTGGGCCTCTTTCATCCTTGCTCAACTAAGAGCTAATGTGGAGCGAGCGGCATATGATCCATCAACTGGCTCATTTCACGAGAAGATCGGGTTTATGAGTCGCATAAGCTATATCATCCAAAGCCAGTTTGATGAGGACATCCCAACTGGCGAACAACTCGGAAAAATGGACATGCTCCCAACTATCTACTGCCATCAGATCCCGAAGCATTCACATCCACAAGGGCCTTCCAACTCAGGTCATGGAAAGACACCTTTGGAGGAACCCGTCAGCTCATCTGAAGAAAGAGAGCTGATGATTGAGAGCGAACCTCTTTCAAGGCTGAGTGATCAGCCTACAATATCAGCCAGCTCCCAACCTCTACCGTTAGTCCAACGTGACTCTATTGAGGTTGAGTTTGAAGTAATTCTAGACCATCAGCTCAGAAGCTGCTTCGGTCTCGTTGAGGAGACAGACTCCTCTCTATTCGACCAACTGCGGCGGTACCTGCAGTACCACATATGGTGATTCCAACTGGATGAGTCAACAATGTTCCACCTCATCCACACTCATGGCTCCACCTTCTGGATCAATGAAGGAACATGGAGTAGAAACTGGATGAATCATCCACTCTCCTCGCCACCAACGCTCTCGGAGATAATGGATTCGATGATCAAGCGAATCCAGCTCAGTATACCAGCCGATGCTCCTCTTCCCGACAACGAACCGGACAACTCCTCATGCACACCATTCATTGGTGATCCTCCGATCCCTTCAATCGATGAGATCTTCAACAATTTGGCCTCGATGAACTTCAGAGAGCAAGAAGTCTCTCTCACCTCTGATCAAGGTCAGTTCATGCCAACTGAAGAAGCCTATGCATGGCTCTCCTCACCCATGCAAATTCCTTCAGTTCCCTTAGTTAATGATGACAATTTGACAACTGTCTTCACCTTCCTGCCAAACTTATCACTACCATCATGCGATCCATTCCACCTTTTTGATGATGCCAAAAAGGGGGAAGATGGATAGTATAATGATGGATGCTTAACTCTTTGGGATCAGATTCAAAGAGAAATTCATCATGAGGGGGAAGATCAGCTTCAGGGGGAAGCATGGAGAATACAAGGAGTCCAAGAAAGAGGAGAATCAAGCAGAAAGAAAAGGAGCAATTTTCAGGAAGTAGATTAGTAGTTTTAACTACTCTTGAAAATATAATATGCTTTAAAATGAATATATATAATACACATTTCGATCATGCTTATAATGCTCATGCTATGATACTTCAAGTTTGATCAAGTTTGAATGCTCTGACACTTGAATGAAAAATGCTCTAATACTGAAATGAAAGCATGCCCAAAGCGAAAGAATGAAAGAATGCTCTGAAACTTGAAGTCCAAATTGCTCTAATACTTGAATTTCATGCATATCCTGAATGCTTTGATACTTGAGTGATAGCATGAATGACAAATGCTCTGATACTTGAATGAAAATCATGAATCAAATTTTCTCTCAAACTTGCTCTGAATTTACTCTGATTTTAAGAATCTGCTTAAGCATTTGCTACACTTGCAGTTTTTTCATCATCATCAATAAAGTTTTGACATCATCAAAAAGGGGAAAATTGTTAGGATAAACTATCAAGGAACTCCTAGATCAGGTTTTGATGAGATGTCAAAATTAGTTATGAAAAACTGACTAAAATTCAAGTTGTAGATCGGAGCTGACCAATCCAGGGCATCAAAAAGGAACTCAAGTAAAGTCAAAGTCAACTAATCTGACGTATGGTCTACAAGCTAAAGGATACGCCATCCAGTCAAAATTCAACTGAGAAGTTGAACCAGTCAAAACAAACTGACAACTAAGTCAGCTGAGCTGAGGGAGAAAATAATTGACTAAAGACTGAAGAAACTGATAAAACATCAGTTTAAGTTAGAGAATGGAAGTATCCAACTGATGGACAAACTGAAGCAAAGAAGACAAATCAGCTGAAGGCCAGAACTGTAGTTCGCCAGCTTGTGATTAGTCAATCTGATAAGAAAGCTCAAGAGAAATCAGTCAAGCTGACAAGATAGCCAAGAACTTTAGATCAGTCGAACTAGAGAAACACAAGCTCAGAACTGCCAACTGGAGCAATAGCCAAACTCAGTTGACAAGCTCAGAACTGCCAACTGGAGCAATAGCCAAACTCAGCTAACAAGCTCAGAATTGCCAACTGGAGCAATAACCAAACTGAGCTGACAAGTCCAGAACTGCCAACTGGAACTCAAAACTGCCAAGAAAGCTGAAGCCAGAGATCCCTGGAGTTTATTGCTCAAACCGGCGAATCTTGGAATAAATGCTTCAACAAAGATCCTGGAATTAAATATCCAATGAAGATCGATTGGCAAAGTAACGGCTATTTCAACAAAAAGCTCCAAGCGATCATTAAAGACCATCTTCCATTAATGAGCCAACAGAGCCACCGATCAATGGACAATGGAACTCAACGGTCATAAAATCACTCATCTATAAAAGACGAGTGAATCAGAGTTTAAAAAAATACTCTGCTAAAAAAAAGAATCCTTCGCCTACACAACTTTCGCATATACAAGCAAGAGCTTTTCTTTCTCCCTCCCACTCAAGCTCAAGTTCAGTATTTGATAGAAACTGCAAGAGTCCAACTGAGAAGAAGAATTCACAGAATTAAGATATTCAGCGAGCTATTGACGATCCAGCCAGGGCAGCTTTCTTAGTTCCAGCTATACAACGATTAACTACTCAGCTCAATTGAAGGAGCACATCAGTTGATAATCCCTATTCAAGACTCACATTTTGAAGATCGAAAGAGATCTAAAATCTTGTAAAGACGACAATAGCACCTACCTTCCTAGCGAGCAGTTAGGGACTTCAAGTGTGAGCCGTCGACCCGCTGAGGTAGCGAGCAGTTACCAAGTTCAGCCAACTGTCCTTCATTGTGAAATTTGTAAAGAAACTCAAGTTATATAGTGAAGTTGCCCTTCTGCGGAAGGAAGAGAGGACGTAGAAGTTTGAGACTTCGAACCTCTATAAATCGCTTGTGTGCTGTACTATTTTAGTTATTGCATATCTTTGAACTGCACACAATATCACACAAGCTGCACTCGAATTGTCCTAAAATGATCAATAAGTTTGTGCATAGATAAGTTTTACTAAGCGAGTCAAAGGGCCATGTTATTACACATTTGAAGTAAAAAGTTTTTATCAGTTTATTCACCTCCTTTCTAAACTGATATTGACTCGCCCGGGACCAACATATTATAAGTGCGGAAGCTCCATTATTAACAGGATACTTAACAAAAAGAGAGAGTGAGAAATAGGTAAATAACTAAAGCCCATGTCTCAGCACCGTCACGTCCACGCGCCAGTCTGCTGACTTGAAAATGTTTGGAAATATTTGGGCTGAGTACTAATGCACTCACTTGGCAAGTTTTCACAATTCAAGTTATGCAAATCATTTTGTTAAAGTAATCTATCTGTGTTCATACAGGTAGTGAAGCTTAGGTGGTTTTAAAATTGAAAGCAACCTAAGTTCACCAAAACATTTTATCGTGAAGCGATTTAGAGTATAACCAGTCACTGTCCGCAATCCGTACTACATCACCAATGC
Organism: Perilla frutescens; assembly: GCA_026008535.1. Taxonomy (NCBI): domain Eukaryota; kingdom Viridiplantae; phylum Streptophyta; class Magnoliopsida; order Lamiales; family Lamiaceae; genus Perilla; species Perilla frutescens. The sequence goes on along the minus strand of BRKX01000017.1, from coordinate 29,221,626 downwards.
GTAAAGTTGAGTATGATCATAGTATACCAAATGAGTGTAACCAATAAGTGTTTCATTTTAGTCTCACCGACAAAGAGTAGGGCATGACGAATAATGCATGCATACTGTAGCTACTCACATTGACACAGCGCTGGTGTATGAGACTCCGACAACATATAGTAACACGTAAATATTTAACACAGACAGTCACATATGCAATTTTAGCAAAGCAGGGCTTAATAACTCAAAAGATACAATTTGCAAAGATATAGTATAACTAGAGATGCCCACGGTTCCGGTTAGAAACCGTCGGTTAAGCGGTTCCGGAACGGCGGAATCAGAACCGCACCGTACGTAGACGGTTGACGATTCCGGTTTGTTAACTGGAATCGCCAGTTTTGACCTCGGCCGGTTACCGGCGGTTCCGCCGGTTTCCGGTTTTTTTTCCTCTATCTCTCCGAACTCGAATTGACGATTGGACGAAAAACTACTAAGTACTAAATCGATAAAATTACTAATTTACAAGTTAAAAACTAAGAAGTATGACAAAACACAAGTTTATTTGAATTTAGATATTATTATATAATTTTATAATTTATATTTTACAATTTACAAGTTATAAAACTTACAAGTTACAACTTACAAGAATATTGAGAATACAATTTAATTTATCAAATTACAAGTTACAAAATTCAAATTGTAAATTAATCAAGCTATGAAAATATGAAATTACAATTTACAAATTTACAAATTACAATTTACAAATAACAAGTTACAAAATACAAATTGTAAATTAATCAAACTATGAAAATATAAAATTACAATTTACAAATTTACAATTTACAATTTACAAGTTACAATTTGAGCTAATTTAGAATTTAGGAATTAGGGGGGAAAAAGAAATAATTGAAATTTGGGCTTGCACTTCATATGAAGCTGCCTACGTATCCCTTACCTTGGAATCAAAGCCCTCGTAGTTCATTTTACCTTTTTTTCTTGGTGAGTCTAGAATTCAAAGTCGTCGTCCCAATCATCTCCGGTTTGGCTCCCTCCTTTGGCTTCACTCTCCGAGCCCACTTCAATGAGCGGGCCATCCATCAAGTCGTCCCAGCGGTTCTCTTGCTCTCTTAGGTCGGCTTTGGACTCGTCCTTCAACATCATTTGAGCTTCGAGGTGATCCGGTGTCAAATTTGATCTCCGTTCATCCAACATGTAACCGGATTCACTGAAAGCTTGCTCGACCGCAACCGTTGATGCCGGGACACCAAAAATCTCCCTTGCCATAATTGCTAGCAAAGGATACCGCTCTTGATTTCGGGACCACCATTTGAGAACATCAAAATTGTTGGGACCTGTATTTTCATCATCGGGGGGCACAACAGGGTCTTGCAAATACATATCTAATTCATTTTGACTACGCCTAGTATTTCCTCTACTGTGGAAATTTTTTTGGAATTCTTGTAAAGCACTACCACGTGAAGATGAAGTATTTAATCCTAACGAAAAAGAACTACTAGAACCTGAAGAACGACTGGTTGGACGAGTTATACTATCAGCATATTTTAACTCATATTCTCTATAAAGTGAATATATAGACTCATAAATTTCTGTTTTAATTTCTTCAGCAGTTGGCACATGTATATCGGGATCGGAACCTGTAAAACTCATAGTAGACAAAAACTTGTAATACATGTCAATCATATCGTTAGTAGTACTAAGTTTAAAAGTAGGATCCAATATTTTTGCAACCAAAAAAATATTAGGCACATGATCAAAATATTTAAGCCATTTTTTTACCATGGCTAGAATCATATCTTGCAAATCGGGTTTATGACTACAAGCAATTAAACAACAATGATACATGAATTTGCAAACAGTAGGGTAATACACACCGGATAAATCTTTTGTTGCATATTGAAAAACTTGTAAAAGCTCCATTAATTCAATACAATCATCCCAATACGAAGATAATAAAATAAATGATTCAATATGCGTAGCAAAAAAAGAACATAATAATTCACGATATTCAAAAGTTGCAGAAAGCATTTCATAAGTAGAGTTCCACCTATTAGGCACATCTAAGTTAAAATTTTTAGGATGCACACCAGCTTCCCTACAGAATTTTTCCCATCTACGTCTAACTCTAACTCTACCATGAATATAATTTACAGCATCACGAATAGGTTGAATTGAGTTATTTAATATTCTAAGTCCATCTTGAACACATAAATTCAAAATATGAGCAATACATCGAGTATGAAAATATTTACCATGCAAGGTTGGATTACATGCTTGAATTAATTCTCTAATACTAGCCGTATTAGCACTCGCATTATCAAAACTAATAGAAAAATTTTTATCAAGCATTTTAAAATGATTGTAAATTTTAATAATAGCGTTAGCAATATTAGTAGCACTATGTTGACAGTTAAATCTATGAAAAGCAATTAAACATTTATTTAAATTCCATGAATAATCAATCCAATGTAATGTAACAGCAATATAATGACGACGGATAAATTTATCAGACCAAATATCAGAACAAATAGCAACCCTATAAGGAATTTTACTAATAACACTTTTCAAGTTCGACTTATATCTTATATGCAATTTTTCAAGGGTCCTAGTCATAGTCATTCTAGGTATTCTTTGAGCACCAGGATTATAAGCAGCTTTCATACGACGTTCAAAATTCATGCTATCGGAAAATTGAAGTGCTAAAGATTCTTCACAAATAAAATAACACATTTGTTCCCTAGCAACTAGAATGTCAAACCTAAAGAGTTGAGATGAGTACGGCGTACCTTCACCTTGGCTTTCGATATTTTGACTGCTTACCGATTGGAAGTTGAGTTGCGATTGAGCTTGAACACGTCCAAGTTCGACTTGATGATTGTTGGTGATGTGTGACCAGTACGTCCCATAGCCTCCTCCAATGAGAAATTTATATTGCTTCGGACAATAGTTGCAATGCAAATCAAACACACCCGCTTCATTCTTCCTTGCCACTTTTCGAAAATGAATAGTGAAGAGAGCATATTTTAGTGTCGTATTTCTTGTTGGAACGGCCTCCGCCTCTTCCTCCGCCTTCTCCGTGTCGAGATCGATGGATGGATTTCCGCTGAAAGCACGAGATTCTTGAGATCGTTGTAATTCTTAAACTGGATCCATCTTGCCACTTCTTCGTCAACTTCCATTTGAACAGTAGGATTGTTGTAAAAACCGCCACCGGTACTTGGATCATGGTAGAAACCACCACCACTTGGATCGTTGTAGAAACCACTATCGGCTCTGCCATAGGGATTCACATATTCTTCAGGTTGTTGTTGTTGAAATTGAGACGGCGTCGTATCAGTATCATCAAAAATATGTACTCCAGAATGAGTACGACGACGACGACGTGGAGCTTCGGAACTATCAACAATAGCTTTGCCTTTACCCTTATCGGCTCGGCTACCTCAGCTAGACATGATGATTAGGGATGATAGAAAATGAGTAGAATTGTAGAAATAAAGAAATGAAGAAATCGAGATATTGAGAGATTGAGAGTGGAGAGAGTAACTTCATAAAATTGTAACTTGTAAGAAAACTTGAATAAGAAAATGATATTGCTAGAATAGAGAGAATTTGAGTATATATAGAGAGAGAGAGAGAGATTGAGAGTTTGGTGTGAGTGAAAATGGTGGAGGAGATGGGGTATTTATAGGTGAAAATTGGGGAGTGGGGGGAAAAATTTAAAATTTGAATTTGAAAAATTTTGAAAAAAAAAACAGTCGAACCGCCGGTTTTGGAGCCCAAACCGGCGGTTTTCGGCCAAACCGCCGATTTGTGGTCCAAAACCGGCGGTTCACGTCAGCGATCCACCTCCGTGCGTTCCTAGCCGTTGATCGAGATCACGCGGATCGTGATCTCGATCGTTAAAATATATCTATATATCTATATATATATATATATATATATATATATATATATATATATATATATATATATAAATCGCCAGTTAACCGCCCAAACCGGCGGTTTGAATAAATCCGTCCGCCAAACCGGAACCGGACCGCCCTATTATGGTTGACGGTTCCGTACGGTTCCGGAACCGTGCCAAACCGGCAAACCGGCGGTTATAACCGCCGGTCTGGTTTTATTTGGGCAACTCCAAGTATAACGCACCTGGATAGAAGATAAATTTTCAAATTCTGGGTTGGATCTGCTCAAATTCTAGCCCTATAACAACCAGCATTGGCTTAGTTTAACTAAATCCCCTTATTATAACTCAATCCCTTAACTCCCTTTTAATTTAATTTATGTTTGTATACTATACTTTCTATATATTTTTTTTATTTTTTTATAGATCATTAATTTGATCATTTAAATTTGCATTTATTCCTAAAATATCAATATACTCTTAAAATTACTATACTAATATTCCTAGTTAATACCATTATTTACTATGATCAATTTAAAATTATTAAAGCATACAAAATAATTTAAAAATTTACACAATAGGGTTGTAAATTACATAATTCTAAAAGTAATTTTTACATGTATGAGAGAAAAATATATTATTTAGGAAATATTATAATTTTAAATTATCTCAAACTCATAGCATATGTATGGTTATCTCAATTAATGAAAAATGGTGATTAAAAATTCTAATATATCATTTATGATTAATTAGCACCGATAATTTTAGTACAAAATTTATGCAAAAACGGATGATTAAAAGCTATATATACACAAATATATATATATTTTAGGAATTTATAATTATAGTATGAACTAGAGATCTTACATCCATACTCCATAATCTTGATTTCATAAAATAAAACTAATAGAGACTTATAGAAGATTACCTTGAGTGCAAGTTTGATTTGGCTAAGCACTTACGATTCTATTAGAAATTTTTCCTTTTTTTTTAATTTAAGGTTTGATGAAACTAAATTATAACAACTAAATCAATTCCCTAAAAAGTGTGCGTATTTTGCACTAGCTAATGACTTCACTAGGTGATTAATCCTATACTGCCACATCACTTAAATAATGTAGGGTAATGACACGTGTAGGGGCTAAAAATGATGACAAATGAATCCTATTATTCACATACTTATATATAAATATATATATATATATACACGTAATAGTATATATCTTTTTTATATATATAAATAAATAAATGATATACATACATACATACATACATATATATATTCATTTTTTTTATGTGTATGTATGTATTTGTCACAATAAATCTATTACACTCAGTAAATAAATTCTAATAATCAAATTAATTAGTGCATATCTAGGGTTCTAAATTAAGCACGATAATGTTCTAAGGGTTCTTCTAACACACTCAATGGGCACACATCCCTAAAAATGTGACCTAGAAGGGTCCGTTTTCTTCCCTAAATTATCCTTATGGTTAGCACATGCTATATATATATATATATTTTTTTTTTTTTTAATACCAAAAAGTTTTAGATATTGCACTTGTTCTAACTATTAGATTTATATATTCCTAATTAAGTTTTGGTAATAAAATTTTGTGGTATTACACTACTTCCCCCTTAAAAGAATTTCGTCCCGAAATTCACATACCTTTGAATAACTCAGGATATTGTTGTCTCATTTTGCTTTCTAGTTCCCACGTTACTTCAATTCAATCATGATGATTCCATTGCACAAGCACCAATGGAATTTGTTTGTTTCTTAGGACATGGACTTTTCTATCAAGAATTTCGTGGGGTTTTTCCTCATACGTCATATCGGAACGTAGAACTAACTCACTTTCTTTGATAACGTGTTCTAGGTCAAACACGTATTTCCTGAGCATTGAAATGTGATATACATCGTGAACTTGTGACATGTCAAGTGGTAGAGCTAATCAGTAAGCAACCTCAACAATTCTTTCTAGTGTCTTGAATGGCCCAATAACTCTTGGTTTCAGCTTGTCCCATTTTCCGAATCTCACAACACCTTGTGTTGGAGATACCTTTAAGGAGACTTTTTCACTGACTTAGAATCGTACGTCCGTTCTACGCTTGTCTGCATAAGCCTTCTGTCTACTTTGTGCTTCTTTCATTCTCGCTCGAATTACGTCAATTATTTCGATAGTGGTCTGCACAATCTCTGGACCTAATATTTTCCTTTCTTCAACTTTGCCCTAGTACAGGGGTGATCTGCATTTGCGACCATACATGGCTTCATATGGTGCCATATTTATATTGGATTAATAACTATTGTTATATGCAAAATCTACTAAAGATAAAACGTCTTGCCAGCTGGTATTTCCATCCAAGACAACTCTACGGAGAATATCTTCAAAATTTGTATCATTCTCTCTGACTGACCATCTGTTTGGAAATGTAGAGTGGTACTGAAGCTTAGATTCGTTTTATTTGCTTCATGGAAACTCCTCTAGAACCTTGATGTAAAACGAGTATCACAATCCGACGTGATAGAAATTGGAATTCTATACAAACGAACAATTTCTCTTACATAAATCTGTGCTAATTTGCATAACTCCACTATTGTTTTGATCGGCACGAAACGTGCTGCTTTCTTTAATCGATCCACGATGACCCACACTATTGAGTTCCCTTTCACTGATCTTGTTATGCCTACCACAAAGTCCATCATTATATACTCCCATTACCACTCTGGAATTTCCAACGATTGCAATAATCCCAAAGGTCGTTAATGTATGACTTTCATTTGCTATCATGTTAAACATCTCTCTACCAATGCTGCGATCCATCTTTTCATATTATTCTACTAGAAATATTGGTTCAAGTCCTACAAGGATCAATAATAACTTCTGGAATTAATCTAATATTTACTTTAATTTAATTAGAGCTTTATTACTTTTACTTCGACTAAGAAAGCGCAATACTCGGGTTTTAAACCCAACCCGACTTGATAATAGGTTCTTACAATACTTTTCAATTAACTTGAAACAATTCCGACAAAATAAAAAAAAATGGAACAACTTTAAAACAGGGTAATAACTGTAGAAAATCATAGAAAATTCAATTTAAATCTGATTGAGACATGGTCAGTGGCCATGTGTTCTCCCTAAGAAGAGCTACAATCATTCAGAAGGAGTCGGAGACAAATTTCGATCATGCTGGCCTATAAATCGACTGAAAAGGCAACTGTAACTGTTTACCCGAACATATTGATCAACAAAAATTTGGGTCTCGATCAAGCTCTATACTCAACGGATTTTCGGTCAAAAGTACAATTTTTCATAGTATTGAAGATAAAGATTTTAATGAAACAATTGGGTTAATAAAATAATGGCTACAATGACTGGAAATGAGCAAGGAATATAACATCTTCAACATAGATGGAATCTGCCAAAAAAGAGTGGTTTTCGAGAAAAATTACAGTTCAAATTTAGAGGATCAAATGATATATGATCTTAGATCGAACATAAGGGATTAGAAGTCTGCAAGGTTGAGTTGCTATAGACCAAAAATCAAGTCCATACCATGGAGGAAATGAAAAAAATCAACCTCTGAAGTTGCACTCGCAACACAATGATTTATGTGGCAGATTTGACGTGTCGATTTGTGACGTCCCTTGATAGACCAAATGATATCATATTGATGATCCGAGACTTGTTATGAAAAGCTTGAAATGCTAGGTTTACAATGACGTAAACCTCGGGGAAAGAAAATGGCTGGATCAATAGGAAAAGATGTTGCAATGGGGCTGCAACATAACTTGGTGACTGGCAACACCACTGAGATTCTTGGCCCATTTTCTCAACTTTTCGGGCACCGGATCGAAACGACATCAAAACAAATTTGTTCTACTATGAAAAAGAAATGTGCATAAAGTTTTAGAATTTTTCTCAACCGATTTCATTCCCAAAAGATTGAAAGAAAAATGGCTTCTTGGGAAGGAGAGAGCCGAGATGATAGAGAGAGAAGATAAATGAGTGATCCTTCATTATGTTTGCTCATTGTTTTCATGATTGAGGATGTTCAGCTGCCCCCACCCTTGACATACATGGTGAAACATGGAGCAAGATAAGGTTGAGTGGTGGTAATCAATATGTGATGTAATTTAATATATGGTATATGGTTGAAATAGAGAACGAATAAAATTCCGTTGAAAGGTCAAGCGAACTCCGTTTTTAATGAAATCAGTGACCACATGATAATGAAAAAATTTGAGACTCCTAGTCAAAGATGAAATCAACTTCAGAATTTAAAATAAAATGGTGGAATTTTTAAGGATGAAAAACGATCTTTCAATATTAGGGCATACAAGATTCAATAAATGTTCAATTGACAAATGCAAAAGATTTATAGAAATGTCTCGTCATGAGAAACAAGATAGGTGATCGAGAAAGATTTAGAGAACAATATGATTTTAAGAATAGAATTCAGTCAACTTTGGGAGTCATTTTCTCTATGTTTTGAATTTTCAAAAATCATTTCAAAGCATCCTATAATCAACGTATGCTTCCTATACGGTTGAAGTAATTCACAAATTTATTTTGGGACGGGGTGTTACATTCCACCCCCCTCAAAAAAAAAATCTTCCTCGAAATTTCACTTATTTGAAACCAAACTTAAGTGGTCTCCCTTGTTTTCAAGTTTCTATGTTGCTTGATCTTGACGGTTCTATCTAGCGAGGCTCTTATCGTATGTTACATATGCATGGAAGATCAACTCGCCATTCTTGACCACGTGGTCCGGGTTGAACACACATACTTCATAAGGATCTATATATTTAACACATCATACACCCCTTATTTTCACTGCGCTTTTTTCATTGCCGATAGATAATTATAGGACATTTTTCTAGCTTGTTTGACTCCAACTCTATCTTGATTGGTATGACATGTTGTTGCCCATGAAATCTATTATTCCACTATAAAATATTCGAGTATTTCGTACCCTTTTTCTACTCACAACACATGTTATCTCCTTAGCTCCCCAGGGTGGTAGATTCCGATCTCTTCTTGCATGTGACATTGGGATAAAATTATTAAAAGACGACAACATTCTAGATCTACAAAAAGTACCAAGTTAACCTAATAACAAATTGTCAAACTTGATCCAACAATATCGCACAATCGCCTATATCCATCGCATGTTCATCACCGTCCATCTGCTCATTGCCCAGTAGCTTCCAACGATAAAGTTCAAACACAATGTATGCAAAATACATCAGCAACAACTTCAAATGATGGTGCTAAAGTCTTCCATGAACTCGTTAATTATCGCTTGTTGGCTAAACTTTATAATCTCATCTTCACAGGTAGTGATAAAAGGTGGTGATCGATCTACCTCGATATTTCGCTCAAATGACAATTCTGATGTTGAACCTTGTTTGTGGTGGCCATCATCGTAAGCATATCTCCCACGAAAATTATCAATCTCTATATAGATCATTAAGCTATATTTTTTATAAAATATTTCATTACTTAATATATCCATCTTTCTAGCACCATGGCAAACTCTTGGTCAACCTTAACACAACCTCATTATCGACTCCCATAGAGTAAGCCTAAGTTCAACGACTATAGTTCAACAACTATAGGCTAAGTTAATCTTACATTATCAAGCTTTTAAGTTCTTGTGCTCATTCTAGAGTATATACAACAAACACTTTCCGGCTATCACGGTTTATAGTATGCATTCTGCATATTCCAAACATCACAAGTATGCACAAGGCATAGATAAACAAGTTCGTACAATTATGTAATCAACATAGTTTTTAGACAGAAACCAATATGCTCATAGACATATTTCAAAACTAGCATGCTGTCAAAATAGCAACAGAGTACGCAATCCGCGTTGTTAATCAGAGTATGCAATCAGCATAAAAATCAATCTTTTGAGGAATTCCTGTCAACACGGTGAATCCTAATCTTTCATTTTCAGACAAACTTAACAGTTAAATAATTAATGTAAACTTTTAAGAACTAAAAACTGCATAAAAATATGTGTACCTTTTAGGCTGTTGCGTGAGTGACGAGCTGAGGGCTTATATAATATCACACGGGAATTCAATGAAAAATGAAATAAGACCCAGCAGGTCTGCAGAGTTGCAAACCTCGATCTGATACCACTCTATAGCGCCCCGATCCTGAAAAACCGTGGAAATGGAAGCCACGGGGGTGGAAATTAAGAAACGGGAAAGAAAGGGGGTAACCTGATCAAAGAGAACTCAACAGAAGACTCAGAACGACTAAACATGCTTTATAATATAACATATACTTATCCATAACACTAGGACTAGAGTTCTTAGCACTTAACAAAAGAATATTATAAGTGCGGAAGCTCCATTATTCACAGGATACTTAACAAAAAGAGAAAGTGAGAAATAGGTAAATAACAAAAGCCCATGTCTCAGCATCGTCACGTCCACGCGCCAGCCTACTGACCTGAAAATGTTTGGAAATATTTAGGCTGAGTACTAATGCACTCAGTGGGCAAGTTTTCACAATTCAAGTTATGCAAATCATTTTGTTAAAGTAATCTATCTGTGTTCATGCAGGTAGTGAAGCTTAGGAGGTTTTAAAATTGAAAGCAACCTAAGTTCACCAAAACATTTTATCATGAAGCACTTTAGAGTATAACCAGTCACTGCCCGCAACCCGTACTACATCACCAACGCGTAAAGTTGAGTATGGCCATAGCATACCCAATGAGTGTAACCAAAAAGTATTTCATTTTAGTCTCACCGACAAGGAGTAGGGCATGATGAATAATGCATGCATATTGTAGCTACTCACATTGACACAACGCTGGTGTATGAGACTCCGACAACATACAGTAGCACGTAAATATTTAACACAGATAGTCAATATACAATTTTAGCAAAGCGTTTAATAACTCGAAAGATACAATTTGCAAAGATATAGTATAACCCACCTGGATAGAAGATAAATTTTCAAATTCTGGGTTGGTTCTGCTCAAATTCTGCTACTTCTTCTAGCCCTATAACAACCAACATTGGCTTAGTTTAACTAAAGCCCCTTATTATAACTCAATCCCTAAACTCCCTTTTAATTTAATTTATGTTTGTATATTATACTTTCTATATTTTTATTTTATTTTTTTATAGATCATTAATTTGATCATTTAAATTTGTATTTATTCCTAAAATATCAATATACTCTTAAAATTACTATACTAATAGTCCTAGTTAATACCATTATTTACTATGATCAATTTAAAATTATTAAAGCATATGAAATAATTTAAAAATTTACACAATAGGGTTGTAAATTACATAATTCTAAAAGTAACCTTTACATGTATGAGAGAAAAATATACTATTTAGGAAATATTATAATTTTAAATTATCTCAAACTCATAGCATATGTACGGTTATCTCAATTAATGAAAAATGGTGATTAAAAATTCTAATATATCATTGATGATTAATTAGCACCGATAATTTTAGTATAAAATTTATGCAAAAACAGATGATTAAAAGCAAAATACACACACACACACACATATATTTTAGGAATTTATAATTATAGTATGAACTAGAGATCTTACATCCATACTCCATAATCTTGATTTCATAAAATAAAACTAATAGAAAATTATAGAAGATTACCTTGAGTGCAAGTTTGATTTGGCTAAGCACTTACGATTCTATTAGAAATTTTTCCTTTTTTTGTTTTTTAATTTAAGGTTTGATGAAACTAAAGTATAACAACTAAATCAATTCCCTAAAAAGTGTGCGTATTCTGCACTAGCTAATGACTTCACTAGGTGATTAATCCTATATTGCCACATCACTTAAATAATGTAGAGTAATGACACGTGTAGGGGCTAAAAATGATGACAAATGAATCCTATTATTCACATACTTATATATATACACACGTAATAGTATATATATTTTTTATATCTATAAATAAATAAATGATATACATACATATATATATATATATTCATTTTTTTATGTGTATGTATGTATTTGTCACAATAAATCTATTACACTCAGTAAATAAATTATAATAATCAAATTAATTAGTGCATATCTAAGGTTCTAAATTAAACACAAGAATATTCTAATGGTATTTCTAACACACTCAATGGGCATACATCCCTAAAAATGTGACCTAGAAGGGTCCATTTTCTTCCATAAATTATCCTTATGGTTAGCACATGTTTTTTTATTTTTTTTAATATCAAAAAGTTTTAGATATTACACTTGTTCTAACTATTAGATTTATATATTCCTAATTAAATTTAGTCAATAAAATTTTGGGGTATTACAGATTTAGATAGAAACAAATATGAAACTTGGATTTGTGAAGGTAACAAATTTATTTAATATCTTGATTGATAATCTTTGTTGTGATAAAAGTATTTATTCATAGATGAATTAATTCTCCAAGTTAAGTTTATAATTTTAATTAAAAATGAATCGTGAGTTTGATTTTTAGATTATGAATATTTGACAAAGGTTAATTGTATTTGAATTTGATCATAAGTGAGACATGGTCATAATATGTGAACAGTGGTTGTAGATATATTAATTATTGAAATAAACTTAATTGGGACTAGTTTATGTATGGAATAATTAATTATTTAAATAATTAATTCCATCTTTATTAGTTTGTTATGTTGAATTAATTTATGGTTGATTTGATTTAGTAGCCTAAGTACATATAAGTTATTTGTAAACAAAAATATATGCAAGCAATTAACAATTTCTCGGACCTTTTAAATTATGTAGTCTGATAATTGTTATTAACTTAAGTTTAGTCACAACATCCTTTTTCTAATTGGACACAATATTACTTATGGTTTTGCTTGAATAATGAATATAGAGTACTAAGTATATAATTAAAGGTGGATAAATTGTAATTTAATATATGTATGGGATTATCACATTGTAGATAATTACCAATCAGTTATTTATGGTTGTGCATCTATTTTCGCTAGATCTTGGAAAGAAAGCATCTGATTTAGGATTACAAATATTGTAAGATTTGGAATCGAGTTAAGTAGAAATCCATCTGCAACTACAATGCATGAACATATTATTATTTGATTATATGTGTTTATTATTTATTATATATCATTGTGTTGTATTGTATGATTGTGTGATGTGATATACTTGTGATATTGTATTATCTTATATGAAATATCTTGTACATGAGCACGAGCATATGCATGCACGTCATGTAGATATTGTTGAGGTTGCATGCAAGAAATGGTTTTTGGAGAGAGAAAATATTTTGTTTGGGATTGGTCACCACCAGCCCGTGTTGTGCTATGTTGATATTTGTGCCTCGAGTGAGATGACTTCCATACGGGATCAAAAGGAACAGGCAGGGGGCGTGTCCCTTAGGGTCCAGGGAGGATGGTCCACTTTGACTGCACTTTTGAGGTGATGAGTGGCTGATGTGGGATGACTTTCATGCGGGATCAAAGGAAACAGGCAGGGGGCGAGTCCCTTGGGGTCCAGGAAGGATGAGCCACATGAGTGCACTAATCACATTTTGGCCAAGTGAATATATTGATTATATTATGAGCTCATGACTCATGTTGGTGTCTGGTGAAGGGAGCCAAGTTCCTAAACGTTGAAAATGCTTTTGAGACGGCATAAAATGATTTTATTCACGAGCATGTTAATTTGTGGTGGTGTTGTGTGTTGAACGTGTTGTGACTGCAAGTGAACATGCATTAGCATGATTTCTGCTTACTGAGCTTTAGCTCATGTAGTTCATGCATTGTAGATGAAAGTGATAACATGTGGTGCATCGATGCATGGATGCTTAGAGCTCTGACAAGTTTTGAGAAGTGTATACATGGATGACGACCTGTGAGGAGGGCAAGGGATTATTTTACTATATTTTGATTCTTAGGTGTCATAAGTTTAAATCTGAGTGTTACTGAATATTATTAAAACTTTTTCTACCAAGGAAAATAATAATTTCTTTATACTCTTTATTAAATTATACTTTTATAATTATTGATCACTTTAAATGCACCACATGTTAATCTAAATTTTCAACACTAATGCTTTTTAATAGATAATACATATTTATATTTTTAGAAAAGGCACCTCACCCATATTTTTACATTACTTTATATTTTACATTTATTTTATTGGGGTGGGTGTTACATGAGCTAAATCACTAATTAACTAATGCTTACAATTTTTACATGAAAGGTGAAAATGAATGATCAATAAAATAACAAGAAAATGATATATGAGTTTTTTTTTTAGTGAAAGCAAATTCTTTTTGATAAATTATAAAAGAAAAATATTTTGAAATTTTAATTCAAATTCAGGTAAATATTATATATTAAAATTTGAATATTCTATATCAATAATGAAAAATATTAAAGTAAAATGACTAATACGCATAATTACAGTTACATAATTAAGTAATTAATAAATAAAATAAAATAAAATAAAAATAAAAATAATTAAAGAAAATTTGGAAAAGAAAATGAAAAGAAGTCAATCACGAATTTTATTATTATGGAGCTTTTTATCCAGTTCTTTTATCGAAGTTGAACATGTCCTTATCGAGTCGAACTCGAGCCGACCTCAAATCGAACTCGATCATGCATTTTCTTAGTCGAGCCGAACTCAAACTCGAAGTTAAAGCTCGAGTCGAGCTTAAACTCGAGCTTGAGCCGATTATATCTTAAACGGAAAGAACTCGAACTTGTAAGTATTCGGCTCAACTTGGCTCTTTTACAACCCTACTAATTGGTACCGAACATAATATAAAATGGTATTCTAATAATACATATTGTATTACTTTTAGTTCCGAACTTCCGATGACCTGGAATAACAAGTTACCTTGGTCAAACTTAAATAAAAAGTATTTCTTTTTTGTAATTTATTTAAAATTATGGGATCAAAATTTAATTGCTCCTTTTTTCTAATTTATTTATAATAGTACAAATCTATATAAAGAAAAATTAGAAACTTGTGCATTTGACGTTTTTTTTTTTTCATTTTCTAGGCTTAATTAAACCAAATATAAGTTTTAGAGTATATATATATATATATATATATATATAATTTGCGTAAATTTTTTCAAAATAAAATTTAGGCCCAATTTTTTTTAATAACTTACCAAAAAAAAAAAATTCTCAAATTACCTTTGAGTTAAGTTTGAACTGAAAAACTGACATTTCAGGTCATCATAACTAAAATTTATACAAAAAGTATTGTCAGAGTATCAATGTGACCTGTTAGTGCTATACCTTGCGCTAATCAGAGATATAACACCTAGTGAGAGATTGTTAGTGTCATACTGTGCATTAAGCATTTTTATCAAGTGCTCTACTTTGCACTTGCTATAGTGATTGATTGTCATTAATCTTTATGTCATTAAATCATAACTAAGTATTTGGTTTTTCCAAGAACAAAGTTGTTGTATTGGACAAAGTTCATAAAGATGTACATGAATGTGATTTGAACTTCCTGAAGACAGCTCAAGCAAAGAGTTTGGATTAAGCTGAAGATGAAGACGGTTGTGCATCGTGCCACAACTGAACACACTGAGTACTGCTAGCTAGCTTGAGTGATAGCTAGAAGTCCTTTTCTGAACCTACAAGACATTTCACTGTGCTACCTAATGAGAAGGTTCAAAGATCAATAATGTTCACTACAACATTCATAAACATTTTCATGAACATCTTTAGTCCAGATTATCCAAGATCATTGAAGTTGTTTGAAGTTACCAACCAAGAAGAGATTCAAGATCGTTCTAGAAGATACCTTATTCATCTTAAAGGACACATGATTGAGGAGAAGGTAGCAGTCTAAAAATGGAAAAATTCTAACAAGGCAGGTCCTCAGTTTTTGAAGCTATCTAAGGAAATTTCCTCATTAGATTTCTGATAGGATTAGAGCTTCTGATTTCCTTGTTAAGGCTATACTCTTGTCTTACAAATAGCCTGGAATCAGAATTTGTTATAACACACCAAAACAGACCAAAAGATCTGAAGTAGATATAATCTACAAGAACTCTATTTTGTTTGAGAGCCACATTAGTTTCGGTTGTCAAGGTTAGAATAGAGATTAGTGTTCTAGTCATCGTGTATTGAAATACTTTTCATATACTTTCAAAAGATTTTTCAGGAGAGAATATCTGTAGGAACTAGATAGAGAGAGTTTAGGTTGTAAGGGGATCTCACAATTCAATTTTACGAAAGAAGATGTATGGGTAGAAAGGGTAACGAGTGATGGGAGGTTAGCTGCGTGTAATATCCCAAGTAAACGTTGTATCGGAGTAGTGAATTATTTTCCATGAACTTGACAAGTCCCTCTAATGTAGATTAGTTGATCGAACATAGTTACCAATTCTTTGTGTGCTTTACATTCTACTATCTCAATTAAGTTCATAATAACATTCGTACTTTATTATGAACTTTATCTAGAACGTTCAAGCACTTTTCTGTGAATATTTGCGGAACATATAATTAACAAGGCATGTGTACTTTCAATTGGCATCAAGAGAAAGTCACTTTTTCAAAGCGAAATGATTCTGGAGTTGATATTTTGTGTGCATGATTGTATCTCCAAATGAGTTCTATGCTTGAAGGAAGTCAAATGAGTTCTATGCTTGAAGGAAGTTTTATTGAGCGTCCCCTAATTTTGGATGAACATAATTACACTTATTGGAAAGCAAGGATAAAGGTGGTCATCAAAGCATCTGATGTCAAAGCATGGAAAATCATGTTAAATGGTTGGAGTCCTCCTACCAAGCTGGATGAATCAGGTGAAGTAACACGCTATTTATTAACAAATAAATCATACCGGAAGTGCACGATGTTATTGTAGTATCTAGGTAAGCAATATTATCGTATCCCACAGAGATCGTATTTACCTGTTCTTATACATAAGCACTTAATTAATATCTAGACTCAAAATACTCGAATAAAGAGAAATAAAAATAACAAGAATAAACAAAGACACAAAATAATAAATAAAATATAAAAACAACAAATATACGAAAACATTGGGTTCTAGGGAAATTGGATTTACTATATCATATCATTATATTCATTGATTCTCTCAACCCGACTAATTATCTTTAATCTATCAATGGTGGGGGTTCACTAGACTATTATCAGGCTGTTGTTTTAAAGCATATACCATAACATAGATATAATGAGCATGCACTTCACTGCGGTCGGTTATTCAAACATGTCATTACTCCTAATCAAGTACTCGAAGATCTATTCAACCATATGTGATACTTGTTCACTTGGTCAGTCCTTCCAAGTACATAATCTGATTTCTATCTTTCTATCATTAATCATTCTCTGGTCAGTGCTTCAGATTAATGACTAGTATGCACAAATGGTGATCAAACATTCATACAAGATATAAAATAAATCATAGAAATCAAACCCCGAGAGATAGCAGGAAGAAAAAGTAATCAAATCATATATAAAAATCCATAGGTTCCAATACCTAAAACCTAGCTACAAATTTTGCTAGACATAATAAAATAAAATGAACAACATCAGAGTTTGAGTATTTATTACAGAAATGATAAAGAAAACTGAAGAATAAGATGTAATCTAGCAACTTCGTCTTCTTTGCAATGGTACTTTGTCTCTAACAACCTTGCCATCTCCTCTTGAGTAGACGGTACTCTTTCTCTCTTCCTTCTCTTCTTGGACATGTACGCTCGTCACTGGCTTCAGAATAGTGTATATGAATTGTTTCCAACGTGTCCTTTTGTGTATCAAAATGGAGGCTTTTATATGTAGGTTAGAAACCCTGAATTGGAGTGAGAAAATCATGTTCCCTCGGATCCGTTCTACCCGGGTCGACCAAGCCATCCGGGTCAACCCAGAGCCCTATTTTTGCACAAGGTCAACCCAGACCAGCTGAGCCAGGTCTATCCATCCCTTCAGAAATTACACTGGGTCGGGTCGACCGAGCTCTCTTGGGTTGACCTACCCCTGCTTCGAGTTGGCCTTCAAATTTATTTGGGTTTCAATAACTTAATCTGGTTCATTAGGCTTCTATTAAGCATTTAATTAAGTCCAATAGCCTAATTAAATACCCTTCAACTCCTCTTATCCATATTCACTAATTTTGCTCCAAATATGCAATAAAATCACATCAATTACTGCAAAACTAGCAAACACATAAAAAACTCTAGAGCACAAAAGCTATAAAAATACACAACTTCACATAATAAAATGCATCAATTCATATCCAAAAGTTGTGTAAAATACACAACTGTCATGAAGCTATTCTGAAACCCGACGCAAGATGGACCAAAGAAGAGAATATGAATGCGAGCTTCAACTCAAGGGTCCTTAACTCCATATTTGTTGCAGTAGATCTGAATTCATTCAGCCTTATATCAACTTGTGAAGTTGCCAATGATGTATGGTATATCTTAGAGACTACCTATGAAGGTACTGGCGGTGTTCGTTTATCAAAGCTATAAAATATGAGCACCGGTTTTGAAAAGCTTCGCATGACTGAAGAAGAGAACATTGATGAGTTCAATGTAAGATTACGAAAAATCACAAATGAAAGCTTTGCTCTAGGAGAGATAATGTTAGAAGAGAAGTTAGTGAGAAAAGATCTCAGATCCTTCCTAAAAAGATTCGCATACAAAGTTGTTGTGATCGAAGAAGATAAGGATATCAGCTCTATGCGTTTAAATGAGCTGATGGGATCTTTGAGAACATTTGAGCTGAGTTTTGGAGAAGATTTTTGTGCTAAGAAGTGGAGGATCATTTCTCTCAAGATAGGTGTCCAATCTGGTGTTCCTCAACTATTGCAGAGTTGTTAAACACCATGAGTCTGCTCTTGAAAAATTTCAACAAGATGATGAAAAACGCCAATAGATGATCTTTCTAATGGGACAATCAGAATTATCAATTTTCTGAAAATATGTCTCAATCAAGAAATAAGAGAAGGGAGATACGCTGCAAAGAATGCAATGGATTTGGCCATGTTCAAGGTGAGTGTGCTAATACTCTTAAGAAGAACAAAACCAGTTTCAAAGCTTCTTCAAGTGATGAAGAATATGAAGAAAGCAATATTGATTAAAAAGATGGTGGCTTTGCATTAGTTTCTCACTAAACAACTTCAAAGAAAGTTCAAATAGATATTTCAAACACTAGAATGAACATGAGCAAAAGATTGTCTACCAAACGGAGAGTTGTGATCTGTCACTGTTGTGAAGAAAAAGGTCATATTCTACCAAACTGCAAGAATTATTTAAGTGATCTCAAAGGATGAAAATAATGAATATTCCAAAAAATCTTAATCAAGCTATTCAGAAATAGTTGAATAAGGAAAAATACTCATAAAAAAGGTGGGAGGTCAAAGAAGAGCAAGAAAAATGGATATCATCAACACAATGTTTCTACTGATGTTCATGAACATCGAGATGAACATCAACCTAAAATTCACGAAGAGAAAAATAATTCTTCTCAAAATATGAATGGTGATAATTATTATTTTTCAGTCGTGCAAAAAGAGTTGATGTAGGTCAAAAAGATTGATGTTCCTTACGGTGTTCTCAAGAAAGTAAAAGAACAAAAATCGACCATTCCATATTGTGTTGCTGCTACACATATATCCAATAGGAGATCAAAGAATACCAATGATTAGTTTGCAGGAGATACTGTAAATGTGTCATAAAGTGTTCGGCTACACAACCCCCTTTTTCGGATCTTGCCTTAAATTTTTTTTGAAAAAAGAGAAAGTCTGCGCCCTTTTGCCTAGATCTGAAGGCAAATAGGGGGAGTAATCGTTTGTAAAAAAGAAAAATCTTTTAATTTTCTATTTTGTAAGCTCTTTATTTTGAGTCTTAGTTTTTGTAAAGCTCTTTACTTTGAGCTTCATTATGATGTAATCAAGCTATAATCGCCTCATCACATTCATTACATCATTCTGCACTCCTCCACCTGATTACATGTGTCTTTACTGCTCTAATAACATGATTGTTAATGATCTTCATTGCTCTGATAAAAATATGAAAGACAAGGCATAAAAAAAAAAGAAAAACAGAACTGAAGTTCTTAATAAAGTTTGTGAAGATCTAGGTGGACGTCCATCCTGCTGATGGAGTTACACTTGGAAAAATGAAGGAGCTGATTTGCCAATAAATAAAGATAAATGGTGAGATTGTTAGTGCTATACCTTGCACTATGCAGAGCTATAACACTAAGGGAGAGATTGTTAGTGCTATGTTTAGGGCTGGAGAAAAATACCGTTATACCGTCATACCGTACTTACCGTATCGAAAAAAATACCGGAATACCGAACTTTAAGGTATACCGGTATTTTCGGTAAGGTATGATACCGTACCGAGATTTTTCGGTAAGGTAACGGTATAGAATTTTAAAAACCGAGATATACCGGCGTATACCGATACCGACAGTATACCGAATTTTTAAGGTATATACCGTTAATTCGGCATATACCGTTGTACCGATATATACCGTAGATGCGGTATATACCGTTAGTTTGGCATATACCATTGTAACGGTATATACCGGTATATTTGTGATATTATATAAATATATGTATATGTGAATTATAGATACTTGATATATAATACTTAGTAAATATGATAAATTATATATATGTAAATATCTAACACTTATAATTAATCTTATGTTATACTTAATGCATAGTAATGATAATTAAATGTGTTCTTAATTAATACTTAGTAAATAATTCTTTCAATTTCTAAGTAAAAGATTTCAAATTTGTAATATTTAGTAAGTTTATAATATTTTCATACAATTTATATTAATTATAAAAACATTATTGATATATAATACTAGTAAATATGTTATACATTTATAAATCTCTAGTAAATTTACATTATTAACACTTATAATTAATCTTATGCTATACTTAATGCATTGTAATGCTAAGTATGTTCTTTGTTAGTATATACTTAGTAAAATAATTCTTACGATTTCTAAGTAAAAGATTTCAAATTTGTAATATTTAGTAAGTTTATAATATTTTTATACAATTTATATTAATTATAAAAACATGATTGATATATAATAGTAGTAAATATGTTATACATTTATAAATATCTAGTAATTTAAAATATTAACACTTATAATTAATCTTATGTTATACTTAATGCATTGTAATGCTAAGTGTGTTCTTTATTAGTATATACTTAGTATTCTTACGATTTCTAAGTAAATAATTTATAATATTTATCTTATTTTGTTGAATTTTGACCGTTATTAGGAATAGTTCATATATTTTGAGTAAATATATGAGATATATGATATATCCTAGGATGGTAATGGTATGATAAGGTATACCGATGTCAGTAAGGTATACCGATATAGTAAGGTATACCGATCTCAGTAAGGTATACCGAACTAAAGGAACGGTAAAGGTATGCCATTTGTTTCATACCGAACTTAAGGTATACCGTTGGAAGGTATACCGAACCTTAAGGTAAGGTAACGGTATGGATTTTCTCCATACCGTACAAGTAAGGTAAGGTAAAGGTATGGGAAAAAAAAGTAAGGTATACCTTACCGTGCCACCCCTAGCTATGTTGTACACTAAGCATTTTTATCAAGTGCTCTACTTTGCACTTGCTAGAGTGATTGATTGCCATTAATATTTATGGCATTAAATCATAACTAAGTATTTTGTTTTTCCAAGTACGATGTTGCTGTTTTGGATAATGTTCATAAAGATGTACATAAACATGCATTGAACTTCTTGAAGACAGCTCAAGCAATAAGTTTGGATTCAACTGAAGATGAAGACGGTTGTGCATCATGCCACAATTGAGATTGTTCAACACATTGAGTACTGCCAGCTAGCTTGAGTGATAGCTAGAAGTCAGTTTGTGATCATACAAGACATTCCGTTGCGTGACTTGATGAGAAGGTTCACAGATCAACAATGTTCACTGCAATGTTCATAAATGTTTGCATGTACATCCTTTGTCCAGATTATCCAAGATCATTGAAGCTGATAGAAGTTACCAACCAAGAAGAGATTCAAGATCATTCTAGAAAATGTCTTATTTAGCTTAAAGGGCACGTGATTGAAGAGAAGATAGAAGTCTAAAGATAGAAGAATTCTAACAAGGCAGATCTTCAGTTTTTAAAGCTATATAAGGAAATTTTCTTATTAGATTCTTGATAGGATTGGGACTTCTGATTTCCTTGTTAAGGTCATATTCTTATCTTATAAATAGTATGAAATCACAACTTGTTAAAACACACTGAAACAGACCAAAAGATCTGAAGTAGATATAATATGCAAGAGCTCTATTTTGTTTAAGAGCCACATTAGTTTCAGTTGTCAAGGTTAGGCTATATATTAATGTTCTAGTCATCGTGTATTGAAACACCTTTCATACACTGTCAAAAGATTTCTCAGGAGATAATACCTGTAGGAACTAGATAAAAAAAGTCTAGGTTGTGAAGAGATCTCACAATTCAATTCAACGAAAGAGGGTGTATGGGTTGAAAGGGTAGTGAGTGACGGGAGGTGAACTACGTGTAATATCCCAAGTAAATATTGCATCGGAGTAGTGAATTATTTTTCACGGACTTGACAAGCCCCCTTAATATAGATTAGTTGATCGAACAGGATTACCAATCCTTTGTGTGCTTTACATTCTGCAATCTCAATTAAGTTCATAATAACATTCATGTACTTTATTGTGAACTTTATCTAGAACGTTCAAGTATTTTTTTCTGTGAATATTTGCGGAACAGATACTTCACACAGGCGTGTGCACTTTCATGATCGATGTAGTATGTAGGGTACCAAAAACTATAGAGGTAAAACAAAAGATACAAAAAAGTCATTTTTCCTACTTATTGATATGCAAAGTATTATACCGATATCTGAGGCCTAAAGTAAAAGGTGACGATGATTCATTGTGTTCATTGTCGATGCACTATTTTTTTATGAAATTAACTACAATTAACATAGATCAATGCAGTAAAGTGATAAACATGGATTTTGTATGAATTTTTATGTATATTTGGATAGTAGTTAATGATCAATGTATGCATAAGTTGAGAAGTGGCACATGGTTTTCCGTAATTTGTGCAGTGACATGTTTTTGCTCATTTTGAAGTGATTTAATACCAATTCTTTTATGAGATGCAATTGAGCTTGGAAAGCGCCTAACAATATAGAGAATTGAGTTATGAGCGCATTGCAAAAAGAATCAAGTCAATCGGATCATAAACGAACGAGAATAGAGTAAAATTGTGAAGAGTGTCGGGTGTCAGAATAGTAGCACGGATCATGCTAAGCCTAGCACGGACCATGCTAACAAAAGAAAACACTTTTAGCACTTTCGTGAAGGAGCACGACCTGTGCTCCCTATTTCATGGCCCATAGTTCACTCTCGGTGATGAAAACAGTTTTTATACAATTAAGAGCACGGACCGTGCTCATATCGGTGACTCACGACGGATTTTCTTTTGGACCGGACTCTCCTTTCTTGTATGGGTTTCAACTTCCTCCGATACTTAAGGGCTTTTCATGGACAAATTTGGGGACCTTCTTTCATTATATTTCAGTTTTATTTTAGATTTTAGGGTGGGTGACATATGTTTCTCGGCAACTTTGAAGATTGAAGTTTTTTTACATAATTCAACTACGGTTCCTTTAATATTTTGCAATTTCAATTATGTCTTTTAATTTCTTTATTTCTTTCTTTATCTTAGATTTCATTATGTGTGAGTAGTTTTTATAATTAATCTAGGGTTTGTAGCATGTATGAAATTATGTATTGATTTAATTCTTCATCAATTGTCCTTCCGATTATCACGTTCAAACATTCAAGTTTAGATTTCTCATGCATGATTAAGGCCATAATTAGTGTATTCTAGCTAATTAATTTGAGTTCTGGTGGAAATAATTAATTAATGAGATTAAATTGAATGATTTAATACATGTACTTGTGATCTGTAAAAGGTTTTAAATCTATAACGCTCTGGTTTCGAAAGGAATAATAATTGACGGATGGGGTTGTCACTTAAAAATGGATAGGATTTGGAATAATTATCAATTAAATGCAATAGCTTTGGAGACAAGAATACGTTATATTCCCCTGAAATTTGGGCAACATAATCTTTGTAACAGGAAGAAATCCACGCCTTTCAATGTATCAACGAATCCAAATAATTTAATGAAGTCAAAGGAATGCCCATTCATAGGCCACTCAAAAATTAAATAGAATCCAACAATGAATAAATAAGATTCTGATTCCTCAAATAAATAGGACCTCTTCATAGATTACAACAATTAAGACTCATCAATGGGTCAGAGGCAAATAAACTATTTTATGTCCCATTCATAGGGCAGAAGCTATTAATCAACTTAAGACCCATTCCTAGGTCAACTGGAAAATAAACATAATCCAAGAATCATCCAAATATGACCTATCCATAGGTCGAAAACTGTAAAGAAACATACTAAGATTTATAAAAAAAATGGGTCTTTATTTATCATGATTTAAATAAGTTATACAATTAATATAAGTCCAATAATAAACATAACATGGAATCATACTATAGAGAAACTGTATCAAAGTTTAAGCGGAAAATAATGAAGTATTATTGTATCACATAACAACATACTCATGAGCAATAAATTAATCTAAGCAAGACAACAAGGCATGATCAACCCACAACAGTACATCGAGCCATCACCTCCACCATCTCAACCTGTGAAAGACATTTTGAAAAGATTTTGGACGTGACTACTAAAGCACTCAGTGGGTTAAACTTTTAACTCAATCTTTAATAAAAATTGTAATATAATATCCAAAATATGAATACAGATAATGAAAAGTAAACGCAAAAGCCCTTCCCATTTCTGCAAACCTTACTTCTCTTTGGTACCCTGTAGCTCCTTATGTCGTCTACTGCACTCTATGACATGTCGCTAATAGGAAAAGGGAGGGGTTACCTCGCTAATTCGAGAAGAGTGTACTAGAGGTTACCTAGCATTGACCCTGAGTATACCAGAGATTACCTTTCATTGACTTCTTATAGTGATGCCTAGATCACGTCTATGTGCAGGGTTACCTCCCAGTGATACCTTTAGTGATTAACATCACAATTGCAAGAATCACAGTTCCTGTCTATTTTTTATTCTATATTCTCTATAAAGCACATAATATGACATAAGCACAAAGGCTAAGTCATCTTCTTAATATAGCAACTATACTAACCTTTAATTCCTCTAACAAACTTAGTTCAATTATGTTTCATATTCCTTAAACGAAAACCATTCTATAACTTGAGTTTAATATTAAAAGCACAAGCTAAAAAATTATAACTTATTATACACAAGTATAATCCATAAACAATAAACATTTAAGTTACTGTAATTTTAAACTATGACTTTTAGATTATACATATAAACACTAACCTTAATCTATATACTATGAATTTTAAACTCTAACCTTAACTTTTAAACCACAAACTTTAATTATGACTAGGCATAATCTATTCTATTTAATCACATCGAAGCATAATCTATATCTGTTTATTATGATAAATCATAATCTATATTCTCATTAATTATGATAAGGCATAATCTATATTCCCAATAATTATGACAAAGCATAATCTATATTCTCAATAATTATAGCAACACATAATCTATGTCCCCATTAATTATACAGCAGTATAATACTATTACTCTAGCAGAGACTTAAGCAGATAACTCCTCGAATATTTTTTTTGGATATACTAACTATGACTATCATATTTTAGGAGTTGATAACTCAAATATAAATAGGTTTTTGCAAAACCTATCTAAAAAATAATTTTTAGAAGTTTCTAAAATCACATACTCTAGTTATAAAAATAATCGTTTGATTAAAATAATCGATTTTTATCAAAATTTACTGGAAAATTACGAAACTTGGCAATTATATAGAAAATAATATTTCAAGCAACTTTCTAGTTCAAACTTTTTCGATTTGACAACCTAAAATGGGCGATAATGGGCAAAAATCAAAACTGATTGGCACCCCTTTATTTCCCATATTTTTCGGCATTTTTGCCGGTTTTCAGCCACCAGATGACGACGGACTCAACATACAAAATGAATTACTATTAAAAATACACAACATATTAAAATTTCAACTTTAAAGGATGAGAAATGGACCGAAATAATATGTCGGAAGCAGCAGCACTCTCCGGCCATCGGCGGTGGCGGTGGCAGCGGTGACTCTCCGGCAGCCTTCCAGCATTAGGCAGCTACTTCTGCAGAAGCACCCCTCTCCTTATTTTCTCTTCCTGGGACCGCATGCTCTGTTAGTGTCATCATTCAGCACTAAGTGTTTTTAGATTGTCATAATCTTTATGGCAATTCAAAGAATACAAAGTTTTGGTTTTTCAAGTTTTGAAGACCATGTTCTAGACATTATGATATGAACATTTTGCTGCCAATCTAATTGAAGATCGAAGAATGTACTTGAGCATGTTCATGAACATGATCATGTACATGGTTGTCCAGAGAGTTTCCAAGAGACGTGCCAAGCTGATTTCAAGGAGTTGAAGTTACCTTTTCAAGATGGACGTTTCAGAATAGAAGATGTCTTGTTCAATATGAAGATCAAGATAGAAGAAGACAAGCTTTATTCAAGGAAGGCATTTAACTAGAAGAAGTCCAAATTAAACTAGGAAAGTTTTCTTTTAGAGTTTGATTCAGAATACACAAGAGCTAGAGAGTCTAAAAAGACTTCAAGTTTGAAGCATATAGTATTCAGATAGACTAGGTTTGATCCTTGTGACCATTGTGTATCTAGTCTGTGTTTGAAATTCTTTCATACACACTTAGATGAGTCTCGGGAGAGATTTTCTATGTGAACTAGAGAGAGTTAAGTTGTGAGAGGATCTCACAATTCAATCCATCGAAAGAGGTTATAGAGTGTAGGAAAGGGGTCGAGTGATGGGAGGTCATCATGCAATACTCTTTGTAACCTTGCAATGGAGTAGTTGATTATTTGTCACGGACTTGTAAGTCCCCATGACGTAGATCAGTTGATCGAACAAGGTTACTAACCTCATGCCTTTTATTTGCTTTATATTTAGCATTCTGACCTTGCATGTTCTTTATAATGTTCATGTACATGATTAAGAACATGTAGCTATCTGCACAATTTATGTAACTTCAATTGGTACCAGAGCAGATCACCTTTGGTTGATTTCAAGTTATGAGTTCAATCCAGGAAGGAGGATCTATGGTCAGACCACAATTTCTTGAAGGCAACAACTATACTTACTAGAAAGCAAGGATGAGAGCGTTTCTGAGATCAATAGATGAGCTTGCATGGAAGAGCATCACTGAAGGATAAGAGAAGCCAACTGTTGCCGAAGAAGGAAAGGAGGCGGAGATTAAAGAATGAGAACTGTGCCACAGAAGAACTAGCACAATGTCAACTCTAAAACTCTTAATGCTATATTCTCTGCAGTCGATCATGAAACATTCAGTCTAATCTCAACCTGTGAGACTGCTTAAGCTGCATGTGATATTTTGGAAATCACCTTTGAAGGGACCAATCTAGTAAGATTATCTAGGCTTCAAAATCTTACTTCTAAGTTTGAAACTCTCAGAATAGAAGAAACTCAGTCGATAGATGAGTTCAATGTCAGATTAAGAAGCATATCTAATGAGAGTGTTGCTCTTGGTGAGCCGATCAACAATGAAAAACTTGTAAGAAAAGTTCTCAGATCTCTTCCGAAGAAGTTTGCATACAAAGTTGTTGCAACAGAGGAAGCTAAGAATATCAAGAGTATGAGGCTTGATGAGTTGATGGGGTCTTTATAAACGTTCGAGACGAATCTTGAAGATGAAGACAGTAGCTCAAGGAAGAGAGATATTGCTCTTAAAACTGAATTTTCAGAAGATGTACCTGAAAAAGTACAGAAACAAAAAATTATACTTGATTCAGATACAATGAACACAATGGTCTTGATTACCAAGAACTTCATTCGTATGTTAAAAAAGTCGACAAGCAGTGTTCAAGAAATTTCAACAACATAAGATAACCAGCTGGAAACACTCTGCAAGAAAGAAACTCCAACAATGATCAGAAAGAGTATCAACAGTTTTAATCCAAGAAGGAGAATACAATGCAGAGAATGTGATGTATTTGGCTATATTAAAGCTGAATGTGCTAATACACTGAAGAGAAACAAGAATAATTACAATGCATCTCTCAGTGATGATGATTCAGAAGAAATCAATAGTGATTCTGATAAAGAAACTATTGCATTTGCTACAAAAGTCTCTGAATTCCAAGATCCATTCAAATGTGCAGAAGAAGATGAATCAGACAATAAAGACTTTAGCCAAGAAGAATTTGTGAAGACCTACAAAGAGATGTATACAAAGTGGCTGGAAGTTGTGTAGATCAACAAGACTCTTCAGTCTCAAAATAAGAGTCTAATGGAGGAAAATGAGAAACTGATCAAGTCTGATTCTGATCAGAAAGTAGTTATTCAATAGCAAAAGAAAAAGATTGTTGAGTTGTCTTCTGAGCTCAAATCCATCAAGAGGAATGTCACTATGCTAAATAGTGGAACAAATAATCTTGACAAGATTCTTACTACTTCAGGACATTCAGAAAAGAGTCATCCAGGTCTTGGATACAAGGAAGGTCATATTATCAAAGAAGGTACAAGTCAACCAGTGGATGTACACCAGAATGTGTAGAACAATACAATTATACAAAGAACATTACAAACAGAAGGATGACTATTCATAATGGCTACAAAAGAGGAATTACCTGCCATTATTGTGAAGAGGGAGGCCATATTCGACCACATTGTGAGAAATATCTCAATGATCTTAGGAGAATGAAAAGAAGATTTGTGGTTCATCATTCTAACAACAAGGGCAGAAGACCAGTTATACAAGAGGAGAAGAAGCCCTTTCAGAAAAAGCAATGGATTTTCAAACAGAGAACACAAAACAGTATGATTGCTCATATATCTCTGTCAGTTGAAGACAAGAGCAACTAGTACTTTGATAGTGGCTATTCAAGACACATGACTAGAGATTGTCTAGTTATGTAGAATTTAAATTCTTGCTCCTCTGACTTTGTCACCTTTGAAGATGGCAAGAAAGAAAAAGTCATGGGAAAAGGAGAACTTGTTGTTGAAGGAATGCCTCAGCTGAAGAAAGCAATGTTGGTTGATGGATTCAAAGCAAATCTCATCAGCATCAGTCAGTTATGTGATGATGACATGACAGTAATATTAACCAAAGAGAGTTGCAGGGTGATGAATAAGAACAATGACTTATTCATGGAAGGAAAAAGGTCAGCTGACAATTGTTATTAGCTTTATATACCTGCACAATGTTCAGTAGCGTGTCAAAGAACATCAGTAGAAGAATCAGAGACTTAGCATTGGAAGCTTGGACACATTTACTTCAGAAATCTCCAAAAGATCATCAACAAGGAGATGGTTAGAGAAATTCCCCAGATCAAAGTTGAACCAGACAAAATATGTGGTCCTTGCCAAATCGAAAAGCAGACAAGATCCTAACATAGAGAAGTTCAGGATTAAAATTCTCAGAGAATTTTAGATCTCCTAGATATGGATCTAATAGGACCAATGGTCGTATAAAGCTATGGAGAAAAGAAGTATGTCATTGTCTACGTTGATGAGTTCTCTAGATTCACTTGGGTGGTCTTTCTTAGAGATAAGACTGAGAGTTTCATGGTATTCAAGAAACTAGCCTGCAAGATCACTGTGGAGAAGAATCATCAAATTATTAGAATTCAAAGTGATCATGGTAAAGAATAAAAAAATCAGTTATTTGATGATTTATGCCATGAGAATGAGATTAGCCACGAGTATTCAGCTCCAAAGACTCCACAACAGAATGGAGTAGTGGAAAGGAAGAACAGAACTCTCCAGGAAATGGCTAGAACAATGATTACTGCAAAAGAAGTTTCCTCAATGTTTTGGGCAGAAGCTATCAACACTGCATGTCATATCAGCAATCCCAGACCAGGTACCTTCACTACTCCATATGAAATCTGGTATGAAAAGAAACCAACTGTGAAGTACTTCCATGTGTTTGGAACCACTTGCTATATTCTAAATGATAGAGAATATCTCAGTAAGATAAACAATCGAGGAGTAGAAGGTATATTTGTAGGATACTCTAGAAATAGTAAATCATACAGGATTTACAACAAAGAAACCAAGGCAGTAGTTGAATCAGTCAATGTCAGATTTGATGATCAGGATGATACTGTTAACTCTACAGAAAAAGATATACATACATACGTATTTGAACATTCTGATGTACATGATGACACAGAGAGTGAAAAAGAATATCAGGAAGTGAAGAGGAAGCCTTCACGGCAGATTATCAAAGATCATCCGACTACTGAAGTTATAGGAGATATCCATGAAGGAAGAATGATAGAAGTAGACTCAGAAAAAGTCTACATGAAGAGATATCCAATGTCTTTTTTACATCTAAGATAGAGCCCAAGAATGTTCATAAAGCTCTAATGGATGTCTACTGGATTGAAGCAATGCAAGAATAGTTACTTCAGTTCAAGAAGAATGTTGTTTGAGATCTAGTACAAAAACCTAAGGGGATAAATATTATGAGGACAAAGTGGATATTTAAGAACAAGACAGATTAGTCTGGGAATATTACAAGGAATAAAGCTAGGCTGGTTGCTCAAGAATATTCACAGATTGAAGGGATAGATTTTGATGAAACATTTACCCTAGTCACAAGAATAGAATCAGTCAGACTACTTCTAGCAATGGCCTGCATGATGAAATTCAAGCTCTATTAGATAGATGTTAAGAGTGATTTTTTGAATGGATTTCTGAAGAAAGATGTGTATGTTGCACAGCCTAAAGGATTTGAAGATCCATATTATCCAGATCATGTTTTCAAACTCAAGAAGGCTTTATATGGTTTGAAACAAGCTCCTCAAGCATGGTATGAGAGACTGGCTTCATATTAGGTTAGCAAAGGATACAACAGAGGAAGAGATGATCTAATACTATTCATCAGAAAGGACAAATCACAAGTAATTGTGGTTCAAGTATATGTTGATGATTTAGTGTTTGGCTCAGTGTCCAATAAGATGATCAATTACTTTATTAGGGACATGGAAACTGAGTTTGAGATAAGCCTATTTGGAGACCCAAAGTACTTTCTTGGACTTCAGATAAGACAATCAGAAAAAGGTATCATTATCTCACAGACTAAGTATGCAAGAAACTTAGTTAAGAAGTTTGAGCTGGATAATTCTAAGCACAAAAGAATTCCTATTAGCACCACTGTAAAGATTGGAAACGATGATACATGAAAAAAGTAGATCAGACATTATACAGAAGCATGATTGGAAGTCTTCTCTATCTTACTGCAAATAGAACTGATATATCCTACAGTATGGGTGTCTATGCAAGGTATCAAGCGTGTTCTAAAGAAAGTTACTTGAAGGCAGTCAAGAACATCATCAAGTATGTCAGTGGAACTACAGACTATGGATTATGGCATACATCAGACACAAATTCAAGTCTTACCTACTGTGATGCTGATTGGGCAAGATCTCCAGGCACATCAGGTGCTTTTTCTTTTTAGGAAACAATGTTGTTTCTTGGTTCAACAAAAAGCAGAACAATATATCATTATCAACTACTAAAGTGGAATACATTGCAGTAGGTAGCGGTTCAACTCAGATAATCTGGATGATGCAGATGATGAAGATTATGAAGTAGCTCATGATACACCTATCATGTATTGTGACAACATGAGTGCTATCAATATATCAAAGAATCCTATTCAGCATTTAAGGACAAAATATATTGATATCAGACATCACTTTATCAGGGAGCTAGTTGAAGAAGAAGTTATGAGGATTGAACATGTGAAAACAGAAGATCAACTTGCTGATCTATTCATCAAGGGATTGGATACTGCTCGATTTGAGACACTGAGAGCATCTCTTGGTGTTTGCTTGATTCAATAAATCAAGAAAAAGGTATGAGTGTGTTTACTTTACACTCAGCAGAAAAGAACCATTCCTGCAAAAAGGATCTGAACATTCCTATAAATGTTCATCATAATGTACAAGAACAATTTTCAAATTTCCATGTACATCTTTGTTAACGGCTAGTTTTGACTCACAAATGTCATCTCTGATTTCCCAGGATTTTCGTCCAAATTCTCAGTCTAACGGATACTTGAGATCACTTCTTGAATTGAGTACTCTCTTATATATACGTATAGCCGTTTAGAGATATCATTCATCCATTTCATATTTTCTGAATTCGAGTTTTTGCTCTCTTATTTTCTGATATCTCATATTAATCTTCTTTATGCCATTACCCCCTTTGATCTCTCAAGAAATTCATTCTATTTTGTTTAATGACACTTAAAAGAAAACTCATATATCCCAAAAAGGTTGTTAAGCCTAGAATGAGGTATGTAAAAGTCATATATTCCAAACCTCTGGATCATTTATATGAAGAGGATGAGTTTGATAGGCAAGTTCGTGGAGAATCTTCTTATAAGAAACATGTTCAGAGAGAACTTCGAGATGAGTCTTCTAGGAAGAATACTGAAGAATTGATAGAAGAATTCTATGAAGAAGAAGAAGAAGAAGAAGACATGGAGGAAGAAGAACTTGAAGCCACTTCTTCTGCAAAGAAGACAAAGACTCAAAATCTTTCACTCCATGATCTGCTGAAGCAAGCAGTAAGCTCGTATAATGTGAACAAAAAGGCTGCAGCAAAGAAGACAAGAACAAATGGTTCAGTAGTCAAGAAACCAACAGCCCATGTTGCTCAAACCCTTCAGAAAGATAAGGGTCCTGCTGTTGATGAGAGTGTTGTGCCAGAAGATGTACCTGTACATGAAGAGGTACATGTTCTAGAACAAAGTGTTGCTGAGAAGAGTACGCCAAAAGAGACTGTACCTGAGAAGCCTACATCAGAACAACCAGTTACTACAGAAGGTGGTGAAGTTTTAGAGGAGGACGAAATTCCTCTGAGCACTAGAATGAAGGAACTAGCTGCTACAGAAGGGAAGAAGAAGGTCATCAAACGACCTTTGATTGCTGATCCAGAAGAGGAAGCTGAAACACAATGTTCTTATTCGGAGTCTACTGAAAAGACTCATGTTTCACCTCAAGCTATTAGCATCTGTTCAATATGAGGTTGACTTGTTTTCTGCTGGATCACCTGTGAAGAAGAAGACTCTCAGGAAGAAGTCTTCTACTAAAGTGGTGAAGACTGTTCCAGGAACCCCTTTCATAAGAAGTAGAGTCTCAGATACACTACTATCCACAGCTCTAACTCAGAAGAAGAGGAAATCTATTACAAGTGTTGGTCCATCAAAGAAGGCCAAGAAGTATGTCCATCCCAAGCATGTACTTGAAGATAGTCACTCTGAGACCAGTGAACATGATATTGATCATCTCAAAAAAATTATCCATTTGCCAGGTATCTCTGAACATGCTCTTTTTCATTCTACGAAGCATGCAGAGTTATGCGATAAGGTAAAACAGAGATCGCTGATTGCTGAAAAGAAGGTGTACAAGGATACTCTTCTTGCTACTGGGATATACTTATTGTTGGAAGATGCGGGTATGTTAGAAACTGTGCAGAGGGTGCACGAGTTCGTTTCGTTGGTTGTATCTGAGTTTTATTGCAACCTAACTAAGAAAGTAGATGATCCTGACTCAGAAGACTTTCATTCATAAAGTCATTGTCAGAGGAGAGATGTTGGACTTCTCACTAGAGCTCATTAATGAGTTTTTGGATTGCTCGGTTGATGGGAGTTGGAAGAGATAGATGAATGGGGGATGGTTGCTGAAGAACTGACCTAGGACATATATACCAAATGGCCCTCAAACCCTCAGACAATTCCATCTTCAAAGTTATCACAGAAGTATGGTACTCTACTTCGTATCATGATCCATAACTGGATGCCTACCAAGCACAGAGCTGCAGTCACACAAGCTCAATGAAGGTTTCTATTCCACCTGGGAACTGAAAAGAAATTCAACTATGGGGAGTTTGTGTTTGGAAAGTTAGTGAGCAGTGATGAGTCCTGATATGATCCCGGTATGATGATCAACACCGAGAGAAAAACACGTGGAAGACTTATAGATCGAAACACATCAGACGAATGAAGGGCTTCAATCTGACTCTAAACTAACGACTAAACTCGATATTTAAGACTCAAATACAAGCTGAAATAGACTCGCTAATTAAGACATTTAGAATGCAACACAAACTAGAGCAACACACAATACCAAATAAAAAGGAATAAAGATACGAATGGCGAATGGATTAGAAGATGGATTAGGTTTGATTATGGCTATATGAGGATAGAACAAGAATGGAACTTACTTGGATAATTTAAGGAAGATAGGAGGCGGACGAATCATGTCTTGTGGATGAAGATAGTGGCATCGAGATGTAGATAATAGGTAGAATGGATTGGAACTTCAGCTGAACCCCGGCTTCTAGAGACTAAACGCAGCTCCTTCGATCTTCTCCAGATTGTTTAGCACTTCCCCCTAGAACTCAATGGAACTAAAAAGAAGCTTAAGATAGGACTTTAGATTTGCAAGGTCTAAAGAACATACGATAGTTGATCAACCGATGGATCGTGAGACAATTGTGAATATAACTTCAATTTATTCATGCAACATCTAAGTAAATATGTTACAACTGATCCCTTTATATAGTGTAGGGATGGTGGACGAAAATAAAGTCCTAAAATACTAAGAAATCAAAAATAAAAAAGTTTCCTAATCTAACAAGGATTCCTACCTTAATTAGAACTCTATTTAAGGTAAAAGTAAAAAAGACCAAAAATAAAATAATAAAAATCTAAACTATATAAAAATAAATCCCAATTGGATTTGGGCCATCAAAAGTAACACATAGAACTATTATTGGGCTAAATTCCACATGCCAACTTCAACTAGCCAGTATGCCCATACCGATAACCAGTCAGTATGCCCATACCGACTGTCTTCTAGACTCTCATCATGTCTTAGTCTTCTCGGGCTTCAATGGACAACATATCAATCCATTTGGGGCTGTCATGGTGCATTTCTTCTTCCTTGGTTGACATAGTCTCATTCTCATCAAGTCCACCATAGTCAAAGGTCCTTTGTGTTATCTTTCTATCATATATGACATCATCAAGAAGTAGAAGAAGAATGTCTCTACAGAGATAGACATATTAATGCCTCCCAAGAAGCCTCTGATCATCAAAGTTGCTCCTGAAATTGGTGATCATCATCTGCACATACAGTTCAAGAAGTTCATCGCATTAAAGAAATGTGTTAATGCATCTGCTGAGAAGTCTTCACCAAAAGATTTAGTGCTCAAATTTCTGGAAAATAGTCTGGAGTTCCGTGCTCGATTGATATCTGAGCATACCTCTGAGAAGATGAAGATTCAAGCTCTGATAGCTGAACTTTCATCTGGAGAAGCATTTTCCTCCCCAATAGCTGATGTACCTGATAATGTTCACAATTTACACAAGCTTGCAAGTACTGTCGCAGCTGCCACTCAAGAGGGATCTCCACAGTCCGTCTCAAAGGGTGAAGAACATGATGATGATCATGATGAAGTTGCATAAGAAGAAAAAACTGTAGAAGAAGAGCAGGAGGCTGATGATGAATAGGAGGCTGAAGAAGAGGATGATAATGATGATGAAGGAGCATCTGAAGAAGAAGCACAATCATCTGACAAATTCAGGTAATTTCTTTTTACTCTTTTGCCTTTTTCGATGGCAAATAGGGAGAGTAAATGCTAGATATTTGTTTAAAAATTTCTCCTGATAAGTTCTTATTATCTTGCACCCATGTTTTTGCAATATTTTTTTGCTTTATATTATGTAATATCAATTTATTGATATTATATCTTTTGGAATAGATATTTTTATTTGCAAGTTTTATGATCCTAATATCTGCTAAAAAATTAAACTTCTGATAAGAAAATAATAAGATAAAAAATGAAATACAGCAGAACAGAAACATGCTAAAAAAAGTGAAAAACAGTAGGATAAAGGTACATGATCCTTTATCCATTTTCATATAAAACACACAAAAAAATCGCAACTTACATCTATTTAACTTTATTTTAGCTCCAATTTTTTTCTTTAGTCTTCTAAATAAATTTATAAAACTCACTAAGATATTCTGAAATTCTGGAGTTTACAAAACCTATTGATCTATTGAGAGTTGACAATTAATCTAGAGACAAAAGTAATAGATAAATTATTAATCTACTTTTACATTGAGACCTGGCGAAGATAGATAATTAGAATTATGATCCTCCACCGATGATTGGATTAAATTGGAAGTTGATGAAATTAGATTAATATATAATGGATTCATGCGTTTGCATTTCCTAGGATTAATTAGTTTTGTTATTTAATAGTTCACGCTTTTAAGCTTGTTCGATTTACATTTTATTTGATAATTGAGTTTAGTAATTTGATTTTGATTATTTACCTAGTATTAATTCAACAGAAAATTAGGTAACCCGAATAACATAAAACTTGTTAGCTTAGAACTTAGTATTAATCGCAATTGCATTCCCAGTGGATACGATACTCGATTTAATCAATTCGGAGGTGAAGGACATGAGTTTGAGGATTCTTCAAACAATTTCGATCAACATTATAATTATCCTAGTTTTTTCAAGTAGTTTTAGTTATTTACAATTGCCGTCCCTGTGGATACTATAAATGATTTGTAATCAATGTGTTTTTTTCAAGTAGTTTTAGTTATTTGTAGTTTGTTAATATGTTAATTTGTAGTAATTTATAATGTGCGACCTCATTCTATTCATTTTGTTTAATTAATTATGCTTTTATTGAATTATTTACTTATTTAGATGATTTATAATTTAAATTAAGTGAATGTATAATTTATAAATTAAATTTATTAAATAATTTATTTAATAATAATTTTAAATAATAAAGCAATTCATTAAATATTATAGGATCCTTCGGCACCAATTTATTGCAGCACTAAATTTAAAGTATGATTTGATGCAGCATTAATTTAGGGCCGAATTTGGGATAATATTGAAATTAATTTCTGCCTATTTTAGTCCGGCACGAGATTCTCTTATAATTTATCTTAAAAAACACAATAAAATATTTTTAAAAAATGCCAAAATGGAGCAGCGAGCAGGACAAATGTGTTGAACTGCTAATGACTCTCATTTTCATGCATGGTCTAATCAATTACAATCATGACCCCACCACAACAACTAATTTCATTTTGAGAATTCGAATACGCACCAAATCCAAATCCCCCTTTTTTATTTTTGAATTTTTTGTCTCAAAATGACCCTGAAACCTTAATAAGGGCAAACCCCTGTCCACAACATTCTGCCCACTACTCTCTCTCTCTCTCTCTCTCTGTTTTATTCTCTCTCTGCTCTTTCTCATTTGGGCCCCTTTCCTCAAGATACTTACTCTGCCATCATTATATCTTCCCCCAGCAGCAACCGTTCGCAAAACGCACAACTACACAAACTCACCAGTTCTCTCTGTCTCTCTGTCTCTCTCTCTCACTCACGTGAGGAGGATGGCTGCTGCTATAGAAGAAGCAGGTTTCTGGTTGCCCTCTGAGTTTCTCACAGACGACGATTTTCTCATGGACAGAGAGAATTCCAACAATGAACTGGACACTGACTTCCGCTTCCCCTCTGAGTTCCCCTACCATTTTGAAACTCACACCGATCATCTTCTCCAGGTAGCATTTTTTTTATTTTTATATTACTTTCTTTGCTTTTTCTTTCTACTGCTATTATACTTTTTTTCCCTTAAAATCTCTCTTCATTTTTTCCCTGCAGAAATTCTGTGCGACGTCGACTTCGCCTCAGTCAACTCTGGCGTACCTGGGTAGCGCCGGTGGGTCGAATAATGGAAGCCCAATAAGCGCGCGATCGCCTCCTACAACAGCCATGGGAGACAAATGCGGCGCCGTTGGGAATCTCATGTACCTCGCCGCCGGTCAAGTCGCGAAGCTGAAGCTGAACCGTGGTTATGCGGCAAATTCCTGTCCACCGCCGAGGTATCTTGCCCAATTTCACAAAGAATCAAAAATTCCAGCTCCGTCAGTTTACCCGAATTTACAGGTAATAATAATCCCCTTGAAAATAATTTATATATTGTTGTAGAATTTAACTTTAAATGCTTTTCCGCCACAGCTTGAAAACATTGGTGCAAGGACAGTGGGAGGAATGGGTCAAGTTGCATGGGCCCCTCACCAAATCCCCTCCCCGAGAAAGACGGCTTTTAGCGGCGGCGGTGCGGCGGCGAAAAAGGTGTGTGCTGGCACAGGGGTGTTTTTGCCTCGGCGATACGATAACATCAGCGACCGTAACGCCAACTCGTCAGGCCCTCGCATCAATATAGGTATCTATTTTACGTTTCCATTTTCATTCCATTTAAATAGTGTTTTTTTTAGGGGATAATATTTGATTCTCCGTTTTAGGGCTCTGCTCTGCTTTAATTTGAGTTTTCTTCCAAATCTTCACTGTTTGTATTGTATTATAGATGCTTGGTGAAATCAAAATATTTAGACTTATGAACTGGTGGGGGACCATATATGTCTCTGTCAAAATCTCTGCCCCATGCGATGGATGGACCCTTATTGTTGCTATTTACTAATTTCATGCCATTTTTGGATTTTGGGGCCAATATATTTTTATAGTCCATTTTGCTGAAGCAAGTTTTGTTTTTCTTTCAATTATCGGGAGAGATCATGCTTGCACGATTTTTGCTTCTTATCTTCAATTTGACTCGAAAATCTTCCTTTTTAGTGCATATCCCTGCTTACTTTATACATCCTGCCTGTCACATAATTTGTGTGGCCAAGAATTTCTACTTATTGTAATCTCCAAGAGTACTTTTGAGTTTTGATCATGGTGTGGAAATTTTGGGCTAGCTCACATGCTCTTTTCTGCTGTTGTAGGCCTTTTTTTTATACACTCAATTGTCTTTTCTTGCAATTTCTACGTTCACACAGGGTGTTCGGTTGCTTCTTCACCCTTCCAAGGTAGAACAAGTGCTCAAATCCACACCAAGCCTTGCTATGTCGAATCTCAACTGCAGCCTCAGCCTCAGCCCAGGGTCGGGAGGGCATTCGTCTTGGATCACAGTGAGCAACTATGTGATCCTTGACTTGTAATTTTGCCCATATATGGTGTATTAATTTTTCTGTTTGCAGATTCGGTGTTGGGTCCAAGGCACGCGGTGGTGCTGCAACAACAGCAACAGCGGAGTCTTCTCACGGGAGGATTGTAGGAAGATAGTTGCAATGTAGAAAGATGTGGGGGTGCTTGTTTTTGCTCAGTTTCTGCAACTATAAAATTTGATCAAGTGTGTAATAAGTAGGGGAGAATAGGTGTAAGAAAATGACGATCCTTATTTTGCTTGGTTGAAAATTGCAGATTTCCCCGGGGGGGGGGCGGGGGGGGGGGGGGGGGGGGTTGGGACGAAGGAAGAATATAAAGTTTCTAGAAAATAATTTAGTTGATTAGGAAGGGTCTATTTTGGTTCTACTATTCTTGAATACTAAATTTTAGTGGATAAGGTCTTGT
The DNA here is from genome assembly GCA_026008535.1 of Perilla frutescens. Taxonomy (NCBI): domain Eukaryota; kingdom Viridiplantae; phylum Streptophyta; class Magnoliopsida; order Lamiales; family Lamiaceae; genus Perilla; species Perilla frutescens. The sequence continues at coordinate 29,182,051 of BRKX01000017.1, read as the reverse complement.
TTGGGTGGGCGCTTCTGTTGGAAGAGGGTTTGGTCTTTTGTCTGGTTAGAATTTTGGGGATTTTGTATTTTGGAAATTCAATCAGAACCCTCCGTATGTATTATATATATATATTGTTCATTTTCTAATAATAAGAAGTTTTAATATCCTTGTACATGCATCTTTTTGGGACGCTTCTTTTAGCTTTTTCCCCACTTAAAAAAACTAAAATAAAATAAAAATATTTGTACATAAACCTATTTTGCTTTCTGTGTTCATTTCATAATATAGATTTACGAAATTTATAAAATAGTATAGAAATACCCTCTAAATTGATGGATCATGGCAATTGCTCAGTTCATTGATATAGAGGTTCTATAAAATAATATATGATCACGGTGATTTAATAAATCTTGTTAATTGCAATGATGTACTATTATAATCAAAATATGTGAATCTATTTATATATATATATCTTAAAGCAAAATCGTGGGAGTAAAATTGTAAGTAAAGAAATATCAGAGAAAAATAGTAGAAAATAAAATCCATGCGAAATTTTTATAAATTGGTCTGCATAGCGCAGTTGGCAACAGTCATTTCGGTTGAAGTTGTAAGTTTTGAAGACTCGTGTTTGATCCACTTAAGATGCGCCCCAATAGTTGTTTTGTCTTTTTTTTTTTTAGCATTTTCCATTTAATGCTATTCATGACATCCTATTTTAACTTCATAATATTACATTCCATTCAAGGTTATTAATGGTTGTTGATGCTAATTTTATTTAAAAAAAATTTATATTCTAATTTTTATTTGTAGTAAAGACAATAATGGAATCGAAAAGTGATCTGTATAATATACAGTATTAATTTTATTTTTTATACAATTTCCAACTTTTCGACTATAGATTGATTCTAAGAGTCGGTGTTTGATAAAGATCTTAAATGTGAATAAAGTTAGATGATAAAGACATGCATATTGTATTTATTGTTGTAATTTTTTTCCCCTTCATATTATTGTGGTGATTTTTTTGAAATTGCTTATTGGTCAAATTTATATTATTTGTATTATCTACAATTTATATAATTTTGATGCAAATATAATATTTATCCTTTATATTTATAGATAAGTACATATCATTTGCTTTTGGCCTAATGGCTTATAATAATATACTAACATATAAAATATTATTATCTTCATAAAAATGTTTAGTTTTTAGTTACATAGTATACCAATAAAAATATATAAAATAATATTCATTTTTTTAATGCTACTATATATTCGTATAACGTTAACATATGCATCAAGAAGTAGCATGTTTGATAGAAAATCAATTACATATTTACAAATTGAAAAGTGCACAGAAAACTATTAGTTGTTATCTATTTATTTTAAAATTGAAAAACAAACCTTGCTGAAAAAGCGCACATATATGTCGCGTAACAATAAATCACATTTTTAAAATATGAATATACAAAATAAGAACTAATAAATATTTTTGTATACTATGTACGATTAAAATAATTAATGTACATAAATGCAACAATTAAAATAAAATATATTTATATATATATATATAGACCCAATAAAATAATGCATAAATAAATATTCATATTTTGAATATAGTTACATATGATTACCCCTTTGTTTAGGGATGTATGACTATGCTTTTTAATATATGATAAAGTATATGTTCACATAATGGTTATTCGAAATACAACATAAACATAAAACGATACAAATAAAATTATATTTGGCCTAATTGTAAAAATTTCAACTAAAATTGTGTACTTTGTTCAATTAACACCATATTTTCATTAAAATTATAACTATTTTATATTATTATTATTATTATTATTATTATTATTATTATTATTGTTGTTGTTGTTGTTGTTGTTGTTGTTAGGAAAAACTATCAAGAGTTTTCTTGACTGGGGTTTTGATGAGATGTCAAAATATGTCAAAATACGCAAAGAGCCCTGAAAAACTGAAAAGAAATCAAGCAGAAAACTAAGGATGATCATAACTAAAAATGGAGCTATCAAAGCCTGAAAATGATCAATCCAAGTGAGAAAGGAAAAGAAAAGAGAGAAAAGAAAAGAGAAAAAGAAAAGAAAAGAAAGAGAAAAGAAAAGAGAGAAAAAGAAAAAGAAATATCCAGCCCAAGAGCTGTGGAAAAAGAAAAATTGTAGCTTGTTTGCTAGATCAGTTAGCAAGTCAAGTAAAACTGAAAGATGCATGTACTATCAAAGTTCGAAGTCCCATTTGCCATCAGTCTACAGTTATGAACTGAAGAAGATACCAGTTCAAGGCACTAGTTTAGAAGTACCCAATTCCAGCTAAAGAGATTACCAGCTGAAGAGAGGACCGCCGTTTTCAGCTGAAGAAGAATGCTAGCTGAAGAACACATCAGTCCAAGCTGAAGGATATGCCAGCTCAAAGAGGATTTCAGCTGAAGAAGAATATCAGCTGAAGAATACACCAGTTCAAGGTACGAGCTGAAGGATATGTCAGCTCAAGAGGATTTCAGCTGAAGAAGTGTACCAGTCCAAGGTGCAAGCTGAAGGATATATCAGCTCAAGAAAAGTTCCAGCTGAAGAAGTACCAGTTCGAAGGATACCAGCTGAAGACGCATAAGTTTAAAACATCAACTGAAGAAGCGCCAGCATCTGAACTGAAGACCAGTTCAAAAAAGTTCCAGCTGAAGGGACACCAGTCCAAAATGCCAGCTGAAGAACACTGGTTCAAAACTGCCAGCTGAAGTAAATCAAACTGGAGCTCAGAAAGCATCAAGCCAGAGTCCAGAACTGCCTGCTGAAGATGATCTAACTGGAGCTTGCAAAACTGCCAGCAATGTACAGAACTGACAGTTGAAGAACTGAAGATTCCAACTGCCAGCAGAAGCCCGGAACTGAAGATCAAGATAGAAGTCGTAACTAAAATTCAAATTTCAAAAAAGCCAACATGAAGATCTTGAAGTTAATGCAACCAGGATCTTGGAACAAAAGCATGTCAGAAGAACAAAGCCTACTCAACGGCTCTTTAAATGAAAGGCCCCTCAACGGCTTTATCATTTATGATTACCCATTGATCAACAACGGTCACCAGCCACTCATCTATAAAAGACGAGTGACCCAGAAGATGGCCGTGACTTTTGCATGACTTTTTGCTCAGATTTATTGCAAGACTTACTGCTAAAGAATTTCAGTGAAGATGTTCGCCAAAGTTCTAAAGCCTCACGCTTAAATTCAGCAAAAGAAAAAGTCCAACCGAAGAGAAGGAGCCAAACTGCTCATCAAGATAGTTATTGAAGAAATCCAGCCAGAGCCACTTTCTCAATTTTGTTCTATACCGATCAACTACCCAGCTCAAGCTGTAGATGCGCAAAGGAGCACACCAGTTGATACCAGTTTCAAGACTGCCTTCTTGAAGATCGAAAGATATCTAAAACCTTGTAAAGACGGGCAATAGCACCTAAAGTCTCATTGAGCAATTGAGATCGGTAAGTGTGAGTTGTTGACCAGAAACCGGCTGAGGAGGCTACTTTCGTTGGATCGCCGCTTCCGGGATAGAAACAGTTGGAAAAGAATCCATGACTCGTAAAGTCACCGATAGCCAGGTCCAACACCTGTCTTCACTGTGTAACTATAATAAAATAAAGGAACTTTACACTTGCATAGTGAATTGCCCTTCTGCGGAAGGAAGAGAGGACGTAGAAGTTAAGTTTCGAACATCTATAAAATTGTCTGTGTGCTCTGCTCTGTTTACAGTTTTCAGTTACATGATTTAACTGCACATCTCAAGCACACACACAGCACTCCGAGATAGCTGATCAACCCAACCGATCTCTTAAAAGCACGGATAACTTCACGAGTCAAGGGCCCAGTCTATTCCGCATATTTTGTCTGAAATTTGGATCAGTTTATTCACCCCCCTCCCCTCTAAACTGATTCTGACTCGCCGCGGGACCAAAAATTATTATTATTATTATTATTATTATTATTATTATTATTATTATTATTATTATTATTACAACAAACATATCAACTAATTTTAAACTTAAATGTCATAAATTAATTACGTACATCGTACATGGGAAATAATAGTTGTACTTTAAATCACATTCGGTTATAGGATAAACAATCTTCCATCTAACACAATTGCGTGTAATGTACCATCGTATTTCTGCACCCAATTACGTTTAATTAGATGTATAGAAAAGTTATTGATGACTCAATTACGTTGAATAGATATACAAGACTCAATTACGTTGAATGGATATATAAAATAATTACATTTTTTAAATCAACACCCTATCGGGTGGAGGATTAGGCGGATTCCCAATCTTATATTAGCCAAAATGAAGTCTACATCATCATCCGGGGGAGCCCAAAAGTTACTCCCCTCTCCAAAATATGACATAAACTTGTAGAGTATCAACCTGTAGCAGGGAAAAATCTAAACTAGACCATATCAAACTAACTAAAAGAAATGAAAATCTAAGAAGGAACAAAAGGAAACAAGCAGCACTATTAGAATTTGTTACCTAAAAAGTTGTGAATTTTGGATGTAAACAACAAAGTTATACTTAATGTTGAAGCTAGTGTTTTCACCATGCCTTCAAGATGCAGCGGAAGAATAAATAACACTTTGCACAAAATGTGTTTTAAATCACACTCCTTACGATGTGTGATTGCCTCAGGGCGAAATTCACTAACATAAGTAAAATACAAAAACAATACAAATATTATCTCGATTCACTCCCTTGACAACACTGCATACAACATACAAGAGATCTATCCTAGCTTCACTCACTCAAATAATCTCTCGAACAAATACTATCTAAACATATAAAACATAATTAATCAGGTCTATGCTAAGAATATCAGAATCATAACCTAGACCTAAGAATTTCTTGATCAGCATGGGGTTAAACATATAAAATTTATCCCACAAATAAATTTCCCCATATTTTCTCTTAGACCGATCACCCATATCAGGAGACACACTTGAGTAGAACTCAGCAATGACTTCAGGATCAAAAATGGATAATTCAGTCACAGACTTCTATAGACCGCTCTCTTTCAAGAAAGCATCCATCCCATATTTTTTAAAGCTAAGCACGTCTATTTGTTTTTCAACACACATGGGATGAAGAACAATAGATTGATGCATGAATTTAGCATGCTTGGAGTAAAATACTTTACTAAAAGTAGAGTAAAACTATATCAGAATCACCTGAGTCAGCATCATCTTTGACTTCAGCTGAGTAAGAGGGTGGGGGAGTTACTATCTGCCTTGCCATTTCAGAGGAGACCAACTCTGGAAAAGAGTCTAGAAAAGGGGCTTTCTTCTTGGTGCCAGAGGGGACTCCTAGCTTTCCTTTGCCTTTCAATATTGGACCTGGAAGGTCGGCTTTGTTAGGAACATTAACCTCAGGCTTGGCAGAGTGAAGCTTTCTTGATGCTGAACATCAGCCTCCTCATCATCACAAGCTTGATCTTTGGGATTTTCAAGAGGGATCTCATCCTCATCAGACTCATGTTTTAGAGATCTCACAGATTTCTCATCCAGTTTGAGAGATCTTTTCACCTTTTTAGTCGAACTTTCACCAATCTTCTCCTTGACATGCACTTATTGGCTGTGAACTTGTTTAGACTTACGAGTAGGGCAGCTTTCTTCTTCTCCGCAAGATCTGGAGCCCGTGTCTCTAGATCTGGATCTATGGGGTTGTGTTCTTCACCCAAAACCACATGTTGAAGTGGTGTAGGACTTAGAACAATGGTGTTTTCAGGAATACCACTTTCTTCCATGGCCGCATCAGCTTGTTCTCTTGGTGACGAGGAGGGCTTGTCAGTCTCGGACTTCAATTCTTCAGAAGTTATACCCACGGTTGCAGTGACTGCTGGAGTGGATTTCTTAGAGGGAGTTAGGACAGAGGTACCAGCAGGAGTGGAAACTGAGGATGGTGTGTCCATTGTCTTCTCGAACATCTGCTTTATTATCTCGTAGATGGCTGAAATATCTTTGGGTTCCGCTATTGTTGTGTCTGTGAAAAGCTTAAGGAGAGAGAAAAACAAGAGAGAAAGACGAAAAGACTTGAGAGGGAAAGAGTGAGAGAGATAATAAATAAATTAATTACTTCATGAGTTGATATACTCAATTTTCCTCAAGAATCAGAACTGCCAATGTGTCATATCAATCCCTTTTTGTATTTCCCTTATCACAATAAAATATTTAAAATTGGAAACTAGTGGATAGGGTTATCACATATCAATTTAAGTACTTATCACATTAAAAATTCAAAAAATGTATCTTTTGGGCCCGGTTTTTTATATTTTTTTAGTTTTTATATATATTAAAACAAGATAAACCACACACAATAAATACTTAATAATATTCAAGTCATACTTTTCTAAAATATACGGTCTCACTGCACTTCAGTAACAATATCGGCTACAACATTGGAGAAATAGTGAATGAAACTAACCAATTCCTTTTCACCTTTTTAGAGGGATACATTGTCGTAGTGAGTGCCATGTGCTTTCTTACTCAGTGAAAGTAATTGATCTGAAACACATTACCTTACCACGTTTTGACTTGAGAACATCGTCGTTGAGAATGCCGTGTCCCGAGTTACTAAGTAGTAATCATACATTTTAAGGCCACAACATGACTTATGACATTCAGCCTCACAGTTGTGCTTTCAGTATTAGATCAGGGCAATTCCATTCACAAAAAAACTTTTTATAACTTTTTTAAGTAGCCATTTTTCTTTTTCTGCACAGTAAAACAAGATTTCATTAAAGTAATTTCTTGAATAAGAATTAAAAGTAAAAAAATAAACATAACAAACAGGAAGAACTGATATTGAGTATCAAACACACACACACACACACACAGAGCTCAATATTAGTGTCATAAGGAATTAAAACACACACATTCCGAGATACTTTCTCAAGGAAGAAAATCTCTCGAAGTCCAGGGGCTTAGTAAAGATATCAGCCGTTTGATTTTCAGTGGATATGTACTCAATTTTGATGATCTCCTTCTCCACCAAGTCTTGAATGAAATGATGGCGGATGTCAATGTGCTTGGTGCGAGAATGTTGAACAGGATTTTTAGATATTTCAATCGCACTAGCATTGTCACACAACAAGGTTAGAGAAGAGCATGACATACCATAGTCACTTACCATTTGATTCAACCAAACCAATTGGGCACAGTAGCTTGCAGCTGCAACATATTTGGATTCGGTTGTGGACAAGGAGATCCAGTTTTGTTTCTTGCTTGACCATGAAACAATGTTGCTTCAAAGGTAGAAGCAACCTCCACTCGTGCTTTTTCTATCATCAACATCTCCCACCCAATCTGAATCATTGTGTCCTATAAGACTTGTGTTATTGTCGTTGTTATACCTGATTTCGAAGTTGATTGTCCCAACAACATAGCGAATTATTCTTTTAACTGCTTTCAAGTACGATTCTTTGGGTTGAGACTAGTATCTCGCACACACTCCGATATTGAACATGATATCAGGTCGGCTAGCAGTTAAATAGAGCAGACTTTCTATCATTCCTCGATACATCTTGTTAGGAATGGTGTTACATCAACTGTGTTCAACATTGTTGATGACATTGAGCTTGATATTATACTTGATGTGTAACAACATTCCGACAACATTGACCAAAACATTACGTATAGTAATGTTTGAACCTACACCACCTCCATCAACTGAAGGTGTTATGTTTCCTAGTCCGCTCAAAACTGCAATCCCCAGTGAAGATTCTTGTCCAATCGATACTGGTGTCGACATTAGTTTGAAAAAAGATGTGAACATCAAAAAAGAACCGACAAAGCCCATGTTCAACCAACTAGAAAGTCAAAGAGAATCTTCGTTCAAGCCACATTGCGAAGACAAAAGATGAAGTCTAATAGTCAATTGAGTGATGATGAATCAGGAGATCCGGAATCGAAAGAAAAGGATGAACAATTTATCTTATTTGTTGCTAAAGTCAATGAGTCTGATTCGGATGTTGATGTTGGCTTGAATTATGTTTCAACATCCAGAACAACATTCGACAAGTATAAAAGCTTTGAAAAGTATAATACAAACTCTTTTAATTCTTCTATTTTATGTGACACATATTCACTACAACATGATGACTTTGGAGCTGAAAAAGTTGTAGAAGAAGTAAAAGTGTTATATGATGAGCTTCTTTCCAAGTGGATAAAACAGAACCAAGTTGTGGAGTAACTTAATAAGAAAAATGAAGAGATGAAGGAGCAAGTGATGAATTTAGAAGTGATCCTCATAAGAAAAAAATTGGAGTTAATTTCTATCAAAGAACAACTAAAAATGCTTCTTAATCTCTCGAGAAGTTGAAAAGAGGATCTTCCACACCCAACAAGGTATTGTCCATTGATAAGATCGATAGATCTGGACTTGGATAGGTTAAATCTTCTACCACAATATTTCCTAATGATTTGAATGATAAGTTTAAGTGTACTTCTTTTGTTGAAGGAAATACTAGTGGTATGTGTCACACAAAATCTCATAAATATGATAAACCTAAGATTAGAAAGAGGAATTTTGTGTGTTATTATTGCTTTTCTCTTGGTCACATTAAGCCCTTTTGTTATAAATTACATAATGTTGCTGGTAAAATGTCAGACAAAATGTTTCCTAACATTAGATCCAACATCCATAGAAAACATAAAAATTTGAATCTCAAATGGGTGAGGAATCTGATTTGGAATGTGTATCTACTGAAAAACAATCAGTTGGCATTTTGAGTGAAGCTTTTAATTTTGAGAGATCTTCAAGGTTTCAGAAATCTCTCAATGCATGTGTGTTGTAGTGCTTGGTTTGTCGATGTTGGGACAAATGTTACAAATCCTAAACCCAACATCTGATTATTTAATTCTTGTACCATAGAGTGTATATGTTTTGATTATCGTATCCTCAATTTATTTTCTTAATCTTGGTTGAGATTTGTGGCTATTTAAGATGTAGGTATTTTTTTGGGTACAAGATGGGTGATGATTAGAAGATGCTTGAATTGTTTTCACAATTTCAAGCAATGTTTCAAGAAGTACCAGATCACTTAGCACTTCTACATATAATGAAAATCAAGCTTCTACATCAGAAATCCATTTGTATCTCTCCATGCCAAATTATATCCCGCCAAAAATGGATGTTAGATCACATGTTCCGACATTGAACCTAACATCCAACACTATCTCAGAGAGCTATTCAACAACAACAGGATATTGATAAACATACTTCTGGATGCAACAATTATTTGAAGTTCTCCTTGTTGTGCATATTGATCTACAATTGTTTCTTTCTACCCAAAAAGGGGGAGTAGATTATGAAGTAATTTTATTTTTGCAAAGCATCAAGTTTGTATGTGATTTTGTTTAAGGGGGAGTTCATTATTGTGCTATTTTTTTTTTTTTTGCCTAAATATGTTTTTAAGGTAATATCTTTGCTTATGAGTTTTGTGCAGAAAGAATAAAGCTTAAAGGGGAGATTGTTGGAAATGATATTGTCATCAACTTCGTAACATTCCTTAATGTTGGAGTTGATGTTATAATCATTTCCATAACACTTAACGTGTGTTTTTCTAAGCTCTATTCTTTTCTAGTTTTTGGGTTTGTTTGTTACTCAAACAAATTGACCGAGTCCTCATGAGTCTAATCAATTAAGGTAGAGTTAGGGACAAACCATTGATGATTTTGAATATGATTTATTTATATCCTTGGTTTTGATATCATTGGATATCTTGTTTGGATGTTGACCAATTTTGATCATGTCCTATTTTGATGTTAATTTATCTTAATGTTTTGATATATGCTTGCATATATCTAGTTTATATGTTGCTTCAACATATATTCCTGTATAGTGGATTATACCCACTAATGTTGTATATTATTGTACATATAATAACTTAAGGGTGAGCAGACCTTAAGGGGGAGTTTTTAAACTCCAAAATTATTATTTTCCATTGCAGCTCTAGCTATAAATATAGAGTTTCTATGTTTTGTGCAGAAAGGCTAAGATTAAGGGGGAGATTTTCGGGAATGGTGTTACATCAATTGTGTTCAACATTGTTGATGACATTGTGATTGATGTTATACTTGATGTGTAACAGCATTCCAACAACATTGACCAAAACATTACGTATAGTAATCTTATCTTTTCCTAATTTTTAGGATTAATTCTTTTTGAATTTATCTAATTAATTTGTCTTTCTTAATTAAATATATCCACGAAATTGAAAATTTAAAATAGTGGATATAGGTGGTTAAGATAGTGGATAAACTTAACTTTGAAATTGTCAAAGTTAGTTCCTACTTTTAAGGAACCACTATTTTCCCTTCCCCACTTTCTCTAACCATCTGCAAGTACTGAACGTGGGAAGACTGTTGTCGCTTCCTTAATTCTACAAATCGCGTAAAAGTGGTTAAGCTGGTAATGGTTACAAAAGATGTGACATCGAAGTTAATGTTGTATCTAATGTTGTTCTAGTCATCGTGTATTGAAACACACTTGTTCATACATTGTCAAAAGGAATCTCGGGAGAGATTTTCTATGGGAACTAGATAGGATAGACATCTAGATTGTGAGGGGATCTCACGATTCAATTAAATGAAAAAGGGTGTACGAGTAGAACAAGTTTTGAGTGACGGGAGGTCAGCGTCGTGTAAAATCTTAAGTAAATGTGAAACCGGAGTAGTGAATTGTTTTCCATAGACTTGACAAGTCCCCCTGACGTAGATCGGTTGATCGAATTGAATAGGGTTACCAAACATCTGCGTGCTTTACTTTCTGCATTCAACTTAAATGCTCATAATAACGTTCTTAAACTTTATTGTGATCATCTTTAAACATTCACTATCTTTTCTATGAACGTTGTGCAAACAGATACTTCTCACATGGGTATGCAATTTCACTCATCATAGATATGATTGTATAATGATTACTTTGTGTGTGTATGTGTGTCTATATATAAATATATTTTATTATACAATGAGAACATGCATGTTTCGCATGAGATATCAGACGTCTCGCTCATTGTTCCATCGCATTGTTGACGTAGTACAAGATCATGAGCACTACTTCGAACAATAAGCATATTTCACTAGCAGACTTAGATTGTGACCTTTACAAAAAGTGATTGTCGTGTTTCGTATATTGGCACGCAGTTTAGTAGCATATTCCACACATGACTATGTTAAAATAAACGAGTCCATTGCAATTAAGAGTATGAAAAAATTTTGTCAGGCTATGGTAGAGATATTTATGGATCAATACTTGAGGGCATCAACCACTAATAATATTGTTAGACTATATATTAGTGAAAAACATGGGTTTCAAGGAATGTTGGACATTTTAGATTGTATGAGTTGGAAGTACAAAAAATTGTCCTACTGCATGGGAAACTCAATATGTTTGTCAAAGTGGAAATCCTACGATTATTCAGGAAACTATGGTAGATCATTATCTTTGGATATGACATGCTTATTTCAATTTGACAAGGACCAATAATGATATCAACATGTTTGAGTCATTTCATCTCCATATGTAACTCAAAGGAAAAAAATATATAATATGGGTTATTATTTAGTTGATAGTATATACCCAATAATCCACTATTGTACAAATAATTCATGATCCTCCTACTCCGAAACGAAAATGATATTTTGTGACTAAACAGAAAACATGTAGAAAAGACGTATAACTTGCATTTGGAGTTCTCCATTCCTATTTCGCTATTATAGCAAGACTAATACATTACTAAAGAAACAAATGCTAAATGACATATTGATAACGTATAATTATGTATAAAATGATAGTTGATTATGAAAGCAATCTTAGTGAAAATTAAAGTAGCAATAAAGACATCACCACCGAAGATCGAAATGGTGATGGATGAAAATGCCAAATTTCAAGAATTCATTTTCAGGTATACAAAATTAGGAATAAAGATGCTAATATCATACTTTGAAATGCACTAATTGAGCAGATGTTGAGGATATACTAATTTGCGAGACTTGAATAGCATGCCCTTTTATTTTGCCTTAAATTTATGTATACAATTAAGTCATAATGTAATTTTTTTAATCAATTTGTGTAATTTTCTCTCATTTACTTTAATTTTTTTACAATCTTTAACAATTAGGGTATCTAATAATATTTGATTTTGTATGAAATTATGGATTAATACTTATTTTTATTAGATGCTCAATGAATATAAAAAAGGTTAAGGGTCACATAACCCCTTGGCTATTCTTCAAAGCTCAGTTGCCCCTTTTTTTACCTATTTGATTCATTTAACCCCCTCGACTTTCTAAAATGGCTCACATTGCCCTTCTATGGATGGAAAAGTTAATATATTAACAAACACACACCAACACACATTTTTTGAACAAACTAAGATTTTTTTACATATTTTTACACATAATTTTACAATCAACCATGTTAGTATCATCGTCATGCACTAAGTATTTGTGTTGTTGTATAGACGAGATATGTTCGACAATGTGTGCCTAGGTATGTCCCATGAAGATTTATTTTTTGTTGTGCAAGAAAAGAAGAACATTTGGTGAACTGTTTCAGAGTTTGTCCCAGACAGAACCAGGGACACTCTATTTATGGTAGTTTCCATGTTGGAAAGATCTTGCGCCGAACAAGTTTGGAAGGTCAAGATTAATTCGTTTTACTGCCTTGTGGTATAGATCCAGTGCTGAATTAACCCCACTACACTTGGAGAGTATCTAAACACATATGGAAGGCCACAAACTACAATCTACTTACCATGTTGGCGGCGGATGCAGATCGACGCCTATATGAAGACCGAATTAAGGAACAATTGGTACCACTTATATTTTGTTTAGATTCTAGTGTTAGAATCAGTTTGTGGTCATTTTTATAACTAGTAGTTGTTCATTAAAATGTTCAACGTGATAGACTAGTTTTGAGTGTTTACGAGTGAAACACGTGAGTGGATTTTTATTCTAATTTTGTACGCAATCTCGAGAGAAATTGTAAGTTGAAGTCGTGGGTAGCTAGAGGGAGTCTAGTGTCATGGTTGTGAGGGGATCTTACAACTTTCGGCTAGTGAAAGAGTTCGAGAAGAAGAATGGGCGACATAAGGCGGGAGGCTTGTATGTGTAAGATCCTTAATACACTCTTCGAAGGAGTACCAGTCGAAACTTCAAGTTTGGGAGCAATCCCCCCAGAGTAGGTTGTTTGAACCGAACTGGGTTACCATCTCGTGCGTTTTTACTGCTTTATTCTTTTATTTTCTTGCATCTATCCCACACATATCACAGAACAGTTTTTAAGCAGTTAACTAAAAACGTATAAGTATGGATTACTGTTTTTCAATTGGTATCAGAGCAGGTTGTCTATATTCAGGGTTAATCTTGGGGCATTAATCCGTGTTTTTGTGTTGTTTTTGCCGAGATGGACTCGATGAAAGAAGGAGCTTCAACGGTGTGACCTCCGCTCCTTGATGGCAATAACTATGCATATTGGAAAGCTCGTATGACAACTTTCATTCGCTCAATTGATGAGCGTGCCTGGAAGATGGTGACTGAAGGGTGAAAACCTCCTATCAAGAAGGATGAGAAAGGCAAAGCGGTGCTGAAGCCAGAAGAGGAATTTGACGATACTGATTATCAGATCATGGGGCTGAATGCTGAAGCCATGAACGCCATCTTCTCTGCTGTGGACATGAATCTGTTCAAACTCATCTCCATATGTGACAAGGCAAAGGATGCATGGGATATCCTTCAAACTACCTTTGAAGGAACGAGCAGTGTTCGTGCATCTCGTATGCAGCTCCTCACTACCAGATTTGAAAACCTTCGAATGGATGAAGATGAAAAACTTGTTGATTTCAACGCCAAGATTTGTGACTTAGCTAATGAAAGCTTTGCACTTGGTGATGCCATCTCTGAGGAGAAACTGGTGCGGAAAGTTCTGCGATCTCTTCCCAAGAGATTCGTATATAAAGTCACGGTGATCGAAGAGGCCAAGTACGTGAGCAAGATGAAGTTATAGGAGTTGATGGGGTCCTTGAGGACTTTTGAAATGGGACTAACAGATGAAGAGACAGTTCAGAAGAAAAGCATAGCTTTTCAAGCCGGCTCCAGTTCTGATGTTCCAAGTAATGTCCCTGACAAAAATGATCTGGCTGAGTCAATTGCCTTTTCTGACAAAGAATTTCTCAAAATTTGTTAAACGTTATGAGAAGTCTTCACAAAATAATTCTGTCAAGAACAGATTCTCCAAACCTCGGAGGTCTAAAGATGAAGATTTCATTGAAGAAAAACAGAAGGAGGTCAAGTGTAGAGAATGTGGTGGTCTTGGGCACTATCAAGCTGAATGTGCTAATACCCTAAAGAAGAAGAATAAATCCTACAGTTCTACTCTTAGTGAAAGTGATGATCCAGATGACAGTGTGAGTGATGAAGAATGCGTGAGAAACCATATTACCTTCATGACACATTCTCACAAAGAACCTATGCCTACTTCTGTCTCTGACAGACAGATTGACAATGTTTCGGAATGCAGTGATGATGAAGAATTCACTGAAGAATCTGCCATAGAAGCATACAAAAAGCTTCACGAGAGCTGGATCATGGTGGTTAAAGTCAATGAAGGGCTAATGAAAGAAATTGGTGATCTCATTAAAGAAAGAGATAGTCTGTCCATGCGTCTCAGTGAAGTGCAGAATGATCTTCAACAATCCAGAAACAATTCTCACTCTCAGAATGATGAACTGCTTCATCTAAAGAAGCTCGTCAAGATGATGAATTCTGGATCATCTCAGCTTGATGACATTCTTTCTAAATGAAAAAGTCCGCAAGACCATACAGGTCTTGGATATACTGGTGGGAAGATTTTTGACCGTTTCTGTCAAGGACAACCATCTACGCATAATGAAACTGTTCCAGAACCTGAATTTAAACCAGAGAGCAAGCAGCCACAGCCTTAAAAGTACCAGCCTCGAAAGATTGGAGTTGTCTGGCACTACTGTGAGAAGCTTGGTCACATTCGACCATATTGTAGGTACTACATCAATGATCTCAGAAGAATGAGGAGGAAATGGTGATCTCAGAATGACCTGAATATCAGAAGACAATCTGTGCGGAACAGTTCCTGGAACAATCACAGGAACTATGTTGTTCACACTGCCCTCAATATTCATGCAAAGAGCAGTTGGTACTCTGACAGCGGATGCTCGTGACACATGACTGGAGATGACATCCAAAAGGATTGTTCTTATCAATCTGTTACTTTTGGAGACGGTGTCAAGGGAAGAGTTCTTGGCTGTGGTCATCTAAATGTTGAAGGGATGCCCAACTTGGAGGATATTCTACTTGTTGAAGGACTGAAAGCCAACTTAATTAGCATAAGTCAACTCTGCGATCAAGGTCTCTTGGTTCATTTTACTAGAGACAAATGTCTTGTGAAGAACAAAGAATGTGTGTTGTTGATGGATGGAGACAGATCACGGGATAATTGTTACCTTCTCAACATGAAAGGTAATTGCTTCAGAACACAACTTGATGAAGCAAACATATGACATGAAAAGCTTGGCCATGTGAGTTACAGAAACATGCAACGTCTCTTGAAGACAGAAGCTGTGAATGGAGTCCCGAAGTTTGATATTGATCGTAGCAAAATTTGTGGACCGTGTCAAGTGGGAAAATAGATTCATACATCACATAAATCTGTTAAGAAGATTACCACCTCAAAAGCTTTGGAGCTGTTGTATATGGATTTGATGGGGCCTGTTCAAACTGAAAGTATTGGACGGAAGAAGTTTATTTTTGTGTGTGTAGATGACTTCACACGATTCACATGGGTGGAGTTCCTTAGAGATAAGGGAGAAACTTTTGAGATGTTTGAAAATCTTTGTCTCAAGCTCGAAGTGGAAAAAGCAACAGCTGTGATGAGAATTCGAAGTGATCATGGTCGTGAATTTGAAAATACTTATTTCAAATGTTTTTATGAAAAAAGAGGTATTGCTCAGGAGTTTTCTGCTCCAAAAACGCCTCAACAAAATGGTGTTGTTGAGAGGAAAAATCGGACTCTTCAAGAAATGAGTCGAGTCATGTTGAAGGCAAAATTTGTCCCTGACAATCTATGGGCTGAAGCTGTGAACACAACATGTCATGTTATTAATCGGGTGTACTTCAGACCCAAGACAATAGTTACTGCCTATGAGCTGTGGAAAGGGAAGAAACCAAACTTAAAGTACTTTCACATCTTCGGAAGTACTTGTTATATGTTAAGAGATCGAGAGCAGCTTGGCAAGTTTGATGCCAAAGGAGATGAATGCATTTTTCTCGGATATTCGAGAAATAGTCGCGCTTATCGAGTGTTCAACAAGAGGACCAAGACGGTGATGAAGTCCATCAATGTTGTTGTAGATGATCTGGAAGAACCTGTTACCCAGATTGATGAGGAGATTGTTGATGTCACAACTCCTGTGCCAGCTTCTGTTCCAGACAGTTTGGAACACAATGATCAAGCTGAGTTGAGAAACGAGAACCTGGATAGCTTCAAACCTTCAAAAGGTGTGTAGAAGCATCATTCTGCAGCAGACATCATTGGTGATGTAAGTGAAGGAGTTAGAACCAGAGGAGTTCGAAAGAATTATCGTGAGATGATTGCAAATGTCTGCTATACTTCTACAACTGAGCCCAAGAACGTTAAAGAGGCCTTATAAGATGATCGATGGATTCATGCCATGCAAGAAGAGCTCTTGCAGTTTGAAAGAAATGAAGTATGAGATTTGGTTCCATGTCCTAAAGGTGTTAATGTGATCGGCACGAAGTGGATCTTCAAAAATAAAACCGATGAAGAAAGAAACATAACCAGAAATAAGGCAAGACTTGTGGCTCAAGGCTATTCCCAAGTTGAAGGTGTGGATTTTGACGAGACGTTCGCTCCAGTTACTAGGCTTGAATCTGTCAGGTTACTCCTCTCCATGGCTGCGTGGATGAAGTTTAAATTGTACCAAATGGATGTGAAGAGTGCCTTCTTAAATGGGTACTTATCTGGAGATGTGTTTGTAAGCCAACCCAAAAGCTTTGAAGACCCGTACCATCCTGAGTATGTGTACAAACTGAAGAAGACCCTCTACGGTCTCAAACAAGCTCCACGAGCTTGGTACGAACGACTTACCAAATTCCTTCTGGAGAAAGGATACATTTGAGGTGGAGCTGATAGAACTCTCTTCATCAAGAGAGAAAAATCTGACGTGATCATCGTTCAGATTTATGTTGATGATATTGTCTTTGGATCTGTCTCGGACAGAATGGTGAAAGACTTCGTGAAGGACATGACTTCCGAATTTGAGATGAGTCTTGTAGGTGAACTAACCTATTTTCTGGGGCTTCAAGTGAAGCAAAAGGATGATGGAATCTTTGTGTCTCAAAAGAAATATGCAAAGAACTTAATCAGCAAATTTAGCTTGGAGAGTTGCAGCCCGAAAAGAACTCCGATGGGGACATCTTCAAAGATGTCAAAAGATGAAGCTGGTGTTGTTATTGAGCAAACCTTGTACCGGAGTATGATTGGGAGTCTGCTCTACCTTACAGCAAGTAGGCCAAACATATGTTACAGCGTGGGAGTTTGTGCTCGGTACCAATCTGATCCCAAAGAAAGTCACTTGAAATCTGTCAAGCACATAATCAAGTACATAAAGGGTACTGCTGAGTTGAAACTTTGGTTTTCCTATGATATGAACCCTAGTTTGGTGGGGTTTTGCGATGCAGATTGGGCAAGATGTACTGAAGATAGGAAGAGTACCTCTGGAGGATGTTTCTTTCTTGGAAATAACATGGTCTCATGGTTCAGTAAGAAACAGAATTCTATCTCGCTTTCTACTACTGAGGCAGAATATATCGCTGCTGGGAGTTGTTGTACTCAACTTTTGTGAATGAAACAAATGTTGCATGACTATGGTGTCCCACAGTCTATCCTTACTATATATTGTGACAATATAAGTGTGATAAACATTTCAAAAAATCCAGTTCAGCACTCACGTACAAAGCACATAGACATTCATCATCACTTCATCCGGGAGCTTGTTGAAGACGGATACCTTGTGATCGAATATGTTGGAACAGATGCCCAGCTTGCGGACATCTTCACAAAGGCACTTGATAGTAGAAGGTTTGAAACACTAAGATCCTCATTGGGTCTTTCTGTTCTCTAAACTTCTCCGTTGTGAGAAGACTCTCTATACAGTCTTGGTCAGTGATGTATGTTGTGACGTCCCAAAATTTCATAAATATAAATATCTCATTTATTTAAATAAAATAGTTTAATACAACGGAAGCAATATTTAAAATAAAATCATATTTATTTAATCTTGACCATCACTTCGTCTCCACGTCATCGCCCGAGCTTCCTTAGCCTGAAAAATAAATAGCTTTGGGGTGAGTGCTATTAACTCAGTGGGGTTACTGCATTTATCCAGATTATACATAATATGAACAATAAATACATAGCATATCAAATATCATTTTCCTGCAGCCCGTAGGCCGAACATACAACCCGTAGGTTGAGTAACTTTTCCTGTAGCCCGTTGGCCGAACATGCAACCCGTAGGTTGAGTAACTTTTCCTGCAGCCCGTAGGCCGAATATATAATTTCCACATATAAACTGCATAAAATGCATAATAAGGATAAATGAATATTTTGCATAATAATCCACGTCGGATCCCCCACCTTTACTTGAACTTGAAAGTATTAAATTTATCCACGCGCGCCGCCTAGCATAATAATATTAATTAATATAATATTTGCAATACTTTAAATGCTTTTAAAATAATATAATAAAATGCTTGAGCATATTATATATATATATATACACATATTTGTGTGTGCATGGCATATATATAACTAAATATATGTATATAAATATATATACATATATATATACACGTGAATGTATGTGTGTGTTGTAAAATATATAATATATATATACATGTATGGAAATGTGTGAATATGTACATATATTTACGTATGGGTGTGCAATTATATATATATATATAGGGATGGGATCTGGTGAGAACCAGTTCCTAGGTGGGAACTGGGAACTAATCCCATCCATCCATTCGAAAATATGGATGGTCCAGATTAAACAAATAAAATGGAGGGGGGCGGTGGTAATTTTGTAATTAAAATGAAAACTTTAAATTCACGCGTTTCACTAAGGGTAAAATTGGAAGAAAAAAAAAGTGACATCATCATGTTTTGAAAAAATTCTTAAAAACTTTAAATGATCATAATTTATTTATTTTTAATCGGATTTACGCAAATCTTATATCAAATTAAAGCTCTTTTCATACTCTTTCATTTAAGATCCATATTGCATATGTTTATTTGAAAAAAATAGGTGAAAAATATAAAAAAACATTTTTAGGCATAATTTCCGCATAAAGCAACCCCAGATTTATATTAGCATGTTGTACACAACATTTTAGCATGAGCTATATAACATTTTAGCATATTGTGTAATACATTTTAGCAGGTGATATTATGAATATATTTCTAACAGTTTTATATAAACACCTACACCTATATAGATACTACAAAATGAAAAATACGAGTTGATGATAAAAAGGGAAAAAGAATGAGAAAGTGAAGCAACGAAGGAGATGACTGACAACTAAGAAAGAAAATGCGTAAATATTTCCCGAAACGAGATAAAGCTTATGAGAGCAAAATTTATGCTGCAATTCTAAGTGCAGACAGTAACATACAAATTTAGCCTCCTACTTCGCTCATTTTAACCTCATTCATTTATCATTTTAGCATGTGTTGATAAAAAAATATGGAACGGTGATTTCGTTGGAATGAAACACAATACACCCCATTTGGGGACAGTGAACCCTAATGGGAATCTGATAATTACTAATTGGGATCAGATGAGTCATAATTGAAACGTAATAAACCCTAATTAGGAACGGTGAACCATAGTGGAAAATGTCACATAAAATGTAGCCTCTTACTTCGCTCATTTTAGCCTCATTCATTTATCATTTTAGCATGTTCTGATAAACAAATATTGAACGGTGATTTCATTGGAATGAAACGTAATACACCTTATTTGAGGACAGTGAACCCTAATGGGAATCTGATAATTACTAATTGGAACGTAATAAACCCTAATTGGGAATGGTGAACCCTAGTGAAAAATGTCACACCAAATTTAGCCTTCTACTTCGCTCATTTTAGCCTCATTCATTTCTCATTTTAGCATGTTCTGATAAACAAAATATGTAATGAGAATCTGACAATGTATATAACCTCATGCTTCCGTTATTTTAGCATTATATTTTAAACGGTATTATGATTAATAAAACTTAATAGTAATATAATTACCGCAAAGGAAATGTCATAAACACTTTTATTAAATATCATATATATTCTTAAAAATGAATGTGTTGAAAATAATTCACAAACATGATAAAACATGATATTAAACTATGTTCAATCGCTATAATAACATCAAGCTGGACAATTCCTAACATCATGATCTGACAACTTGTAGCAATTGCTGTACATTCTGAGTGGTTTGTTCTCATTTCTCTTCCTTACCTCCTTCTTAGATACCAAACGACTGTCGCTACCTTTTATTTTAACTGGAATAGGTGGATGAACAACAACTTTAGAAGGGGCACGTAAACCGTAGAATTGCTCAAACATCATTATCTTGTTATGTGAAGTAGAACCCTCCATATCACCATGTGACTAATCTTACTACGGTCACTTGAAACAGAAGAAGCTAAC
Organism: Perilla frutescens; assembly: GCA_026008535.1. Classification (NCBI taxonomy): domain Eukaryota; kingdom Viridiplantae; phylum Streptophyta; class Magnoliopsida; order Lamiales; family Lamiaceae; genus Perilla; species Perilla frutescens. The sequence goes on along the minus strand of BRKX01000017.1, from coordinate 29,161,251 downwards.
ACATTAAAATCAAACAATTATAAACTGAACAAGGTAAAATATAATAATACAATCATATCAAGAGATGTTCAGACACATAAATTGATTTTTAGCATTAGCTATGTACCATTCTAGCATCATGCAACATACATTTTAGCACCAAAGTATTCTAATGTTTACATGGTGTCTGTAACATTGTGTAGCCGAGTCACAAAAACACACACACACAAAAGAAAAAAATAAAAAAAAGCAAAGCATGGTTTGTATGACATGTTTCACAGAATGCAGTAGAAATAACATTAAACCAGCATGTTACGATGCTAAAACATATGTGACGACGGGCTAAAATGAATACATTAACATGCTAAAACATATGTGACGACAGGCTAAAACGAATACATTAACATGCTAAAATAAAAAAAATAGATCAAATTAATGCATAGTCTGTATATTCTCGTACTAAACCCTAGGATTCCTAACAATTAAAAAACAACTGATACATCACAAAACTGAACGAAACAGATCAAATTAGTCAATTTTATAGCTTATTTAGTACAATTTTATAGCTTATTTTATTGTATTTTAGCAATCATGGTTTCTAGTTCTCACATGAATAACTAGTACCCATTATAATTAACCAACCCCTGTGTGTGTGAACTAATATGAGCCACCCAATTATTTAATCCATGCGTTCAAGATTGATCTGAAATAAATGGGTAAAAGTCTCTAGAATATCAAATCCCCATATTTTATGGAATTTCCTATATTGATACAATATATTATGATTTTACTTAACTAAAAATTTCATTGATCTTTTGCAAGAAAATCATTAATTTCATTTTTTTAATTTATTCTCTACCAATAATTTAATTATATTTATTTTTTTATAACAAACATGAAAGAGTTTGTATATATTAGTATCGGTTACATATTAGCAATATTTATATATCATATTAGCACGTCATTATTATAATATTAAAATCAAACAATTATAAATTGAACAAGGTAAAATATAATAATACAATCACATCAAGAGATGTTTAGACACATAAATTGATTTTTAGCATTAGCTATGTACCATTCTAGCATCATGCAACATACATTTTAGCACCAAAGTATTCTAATGTTTACATGGTGTCTGTAACATTGTGTAGCCGAGTCACAAAAACACACACACACAAAAGAAAAAAATAAAAAAAAGCAAAGCATGGTTTGTATGACATGTTTCACAGAATGCAGTAGAAATAACATTAAACCAGCATGTTACGATGCTAAAACATATGTGACGACGGGCTAAAATGAATACATTAACATGCTAAAACATATGTGACGACAGGCTAAAACGAATACATTAACATGCTAAAATAAAAAAAACAGATCAAATTAATGCATAGTCTATATATTCTCGTACTAAACCCTAGGATTCCTAACAATTAAAAAACAACTGATACATCACAAAACTGAACGAAACAGATCAAATTAGTCAAACATAAAAACATAAATACAAAACCGCAATGAACTCCAATAGAACGAACTGTAAAATCAATGCAGATACAACGAATTGCGAAATTAATCAACATTAAAATTTCAAAACTAAATCAAATAATGCAAAATTAAAACCATACCTGGAGTCTCCATCGAATCACAGATATAGAAATTTCACGACAAATAGATAATTACAGAAATAAAAGGATGTTGAGAAATCAAAAACGCGATCCAAACGCAGATTAGGAACGATGAAGAAGTAGAAGACGAACTAAATGAGAGAGAGAGAGAGAGGAGAGGAGAGGAGAAGGGAATGATAATTAAATACGCGAAAAAAAATCTGAAGATGGAAAGTTTAATTACTGAATTACTATATTACCCCTCCGTCCAGAAAGTTGCCTAAAATTACAACAATTCCACCGCCCCATCACTTAAATATGTTTTAATCTGGGCCGTCCAAATTTACTTAAACAAGGGCTAGGATTGGTTCCTAGTTCCTACCTAGGGGAAGGGTTCTCATTTGATCCTCTCCCTCTCTCTCTCTCTATATATATATATATGTTATACATTTGTGTGCATAATATATATGTATGGTGCTATATATATATATATAGGTGCATAGGTGTGCGTGAAAGTGGGTGATTAAGTATATATAATATGCGTATATTTATATATATAGGTATGTGTGTGTGGTTTGAATTAGGATTAAAATTATATTAATAGCCTTCCCACTTTCCCTCATCTCTAGCCTATCATTTCCAAAATAAATAAAAGAAAAGCAACACTCTTCCCAAGCAACTCTCTCGGCAGAAAACAGAAACCAGTGGAAAGAAATATATATCTCTCTCTACCATCTCCCAACAAATTCTGTAATGCAAGAAAACGTAAACGAATGGGAGAAACAAATATTTACCTCAAGAAAACTAAAGCGAAGGAGGGAGAGAGACGTAAGAAAGAGTAGAGGTTATTGTTTGTGGTGGTGTGTTGTTGGTGAATGAAGACTCTCTATTTATACTAAACTTTTGGAGATTTAAACATGGAAGGTTTATGATTTAAAGGAGGAACGAGTAGATTGATTCAATTCTCGAAAATTTGTGAGAAATCAGATCATCTATGATCAGTGATTGATGATATGGTGGAGGATTCTTGCAAGAGACAAAATCTTTCCCTTTTTCTTATTCTTCCATCCTCTCGGCCGAGATGAAAGCTTTGGGCTTCAAAAGGTGGATAAAATATATCTTTATGGGCTCAATTGGATGTGCTCACGGTAAATTCCATCCTCAATCTCATGCACTACAAACCCTTTCCGGATGTGCGACATGTGGCTTCTAAATTTAAAGGTAATTTTAGTTATAAAATTAAATATTTATTTGATTCTAAACTAAACTATGGTTAACTTTAAATACATGACATGCTTTTATCAGAGTTCGTGAATCTATGTAGATTCAACAAATCTCATTAAATCACCGGCATATATTATCGGCAAGAAATAACTATACACCGACACCATATCGCATAAACTGTTTAAATTATAAAAAATATGTAAAATAATAATATTTATGCTAATAAGTATTTTTAAATCATCGAAAAAATATATATTTATAAATTTATAATTTTTTTCTTATTTATATAAATATTTTTAACATTATAAGTACAAAGCAAAATATCAATTCACATTAATGACATGCATGATTTTTTCAAGACACGTGGATCTACGTAGATTTGTTAAATTTTGTTAGAACACTGACATATATTATCGGCAAGTTGCAAAATATACACCGGCAACCCATCGAATAAAATATTTAAATTATGAAAAAGTATAAAATAGTAATATTTGTTGTAATAAGTATTTTTAATTTATAGAAAAAAATTATTTACAAATTTATAATTTTTTGTTATTTACATAAATATTTTCAATGTTATAAGTATAAAACAAAACATAATTACATGTCATACTTTTTTTAAGGCTCGTGGATCTATAAAGATTTATTAAATCTTGTCAGATTACCGGCACATATGATCGGCAAGATGCAAAATATACACCGACAATATATCGGATAAAAATATTTTTCAATTAATTTTTTAATAAATAAAAAATATAGTTAACCACTTATATAAAATAAAAAATAAATAATTATTACTAAAAATAATAATTAATTTTCAAATCCATTAAGAAATTGTAATGAAAAAAAATGTTATTATTTCGAAAATACAAAAATCTCAAATATATGAAAACTTATATATATTTAATGTGACCTGCAACTTCCATGACCATCGGAGATGCATACATTTTGGTTGCCGGTAACTTTTCCGGCCAAACAACCATTGTCCGATGATCTGCCTATGTTGTGCCGATTATACATATAATTCATTAATACATTTTACGGATATTAATACTTATTTCACATATATCGATACCTTTTACAGATATCAAGAGCATCTTTAATAAAAAGTTGTCACTTTTGCAAAATTAATTATACGAACCATGGTTAGTCCATTATTTAAAGAAAATAAAAAATAAAATAGGGGACACATGTCACACATCCGGAAGGGGTTTGTAGTGCATGAGATTATAGGATGGAATTTACCATGTGCTCACTAATAATAATAATAATAATAATAATAATAATAATAATAATAATAATAACTAAAAGTCCAAAAGTAGTAATAATAATAATAATAATAATAATAATAATAATAATAATAATAATAATAATAATAATAATAATATAATGTAATCATGTATATTAAAACATATATTAACTATTTGGCGCGACTTATAGGATTTGATAGTAATTTAAATCACATTCATGAAATATAATACTTATAAATAAATAAATGTCGTAAAATGTTTTAAAAATTTCCGGGGCGTTACATTCTACCCTACTTAAAAGAAAATTTCGTTCTCGAAATTTACTCATCTGGTTGCTATGTTAACCCAATAACGCCTCGAGTCTATTACGTTAGCATATCGACCTTAAATAAAGCACCATTTTCATTTCTATACCAAAATCAACTCTTGAATATCCACAACCCTCTAAGTTTACTAAGATATTTCTAAACCCTTATAGATATCCTTGGGAAGTTATACGTCTCCTCTCCAATCTTAAAGAACTATTCCTTTGTGAGCAAAACTTATTCGGCACCATTTGCATAGAGTAAATTCATCTATATATCGAGTCCTTAAAACAACTTTATTCCATATTCAGTACTTTTATTACAGCTAATATCCCAAAACGTCATCTCATTAGAGGTACTTAATACGAGCATACTAGGTAAGGTACTTAGTGAAATCTTACTATTCACAATTCATTGCAAATGCACGGGCGTTTCCTCTTCCTTTTGCATTTTCTTCTCTTCTCATGTTTCCTCCTCTTTCGACGTTCCCTCTTCTCTCCAGGTTTTCTCTTTCGATGTTTCTCATTTGATTTCTAGAGCATTGGGGAGCTTCATGTCCAGCTTGGTGGCATCGAAAACAAATATTCTTACCATAAAACACATTCTCTATTATGGCGTCTCCGGCATTCCGAACAAAAAGGTTTGGTTTGCATGGTTCCACAACTTCCATCATCAGCTCTCCATCTCGTTTCACGTCGTGAGTTTCTTTCTTCAATATTTTCATCTCGTTGTCTTTTTCCGACGGTGCTTGATTGTTTAGGATTATCGAGATTGAGGTGGGTTGCTACTGCTTGTGCTCGCTCAACTATTGCTGAGTAGGTTGCGGTGGTTCCTTGAGCTGCTAGAATTCCACCGATCTCTGATCATAACCTATACTCGAAGTGACTCGCCTTTTTCTCCTCAGTATCCACCAAGTGCGGGGCATATCGGGAAAGCTGGTTGAATTTCCTCTCATACTCCAGCACTGTCATGCTTCCTTGCTGCAAATTTACTAGCTCCAACTCCTTTTGTTTCCGATACGATCTTGGAAAGAATTTTCCTAAGACTAAGTCCTTGAATGCGGCCCAAGATAAATTTCGGTGACGTTCTCGTGTCATCACTCAAGCTATGCTTTGCCACCAATGCCCTGCATCCTCAGTCAGTTGAAAAACAGCACATGATATCTTCTTCGCATCCGTACAGTCGAGGTGTTCAAAAATCCGCTCCAACTCGAATATCCACTCTTCCGTGTCAAGTGGTCCTTCGTTCCCCTTCAGCTTGGGTGGTGCCATCTGTCGGAACTGTTTCACCATGGCGTTTCCATCGTTCCTCAGTGGAGGGGTGTTTTGAGGTATGGCTTGCCTCAACGGTTGAGTTAATTCTTGAACGAAAGTTGGCCTATGACGGGGAGACCGTCTTGAGTTGTCATCTGACTGAGTTTCCTCACTATCGGCTCGTACGTTACGGCATGTGTTGATCATGCCTCCTATTATCGATTCCATTAGCAAAAGAATTAAAACTTAGAAACCAAACATAGATAATCTTTTCACTAATAAATCTCATTAAAATAAAACTTAATCCAAGATAACAACATAAAGATAAGAATTTATTTTGTCTTCCACGTGACTCATATTAATCATTTCTCGCCCTCTTAATAGATTTCACTACTTCATTCAAGTCATCTTTGTTGGAGTCTTGATTCTTAGCTCTCCATCCTTCGTCATAAAATAAATCTTGCCAAATTCCTAAAGTATTGGTCATAAATGCATTGAACAGATCATCTTCTTCCGGCACGTATTCAATTAGCTCTTCAAGAACCAACTCTATCCAATCTTTAATTTGGACAGGAACAATGCTGATTACTTTCTCGGCAGCTTGCACATGTCCGTAGCATCCACCTTCTTTCTTTAGCTCTTCCCATTTCATTTGTAGCCTTAGCAAATATTCCTCCACCCCAATATCGTAATTCCATTTTAATTACATGAACTTATTGCACAACATATCTTTTCTACTAACGTCATGTCTCGTTGTTTGCAATGGACTTTTCCTATTGGCTTGCACACGTCTCCCGGTCCTTACCCTGGGTACTAATTTCCAACCAGACATCTAAACATAAAATTCTTAAAGTCAATTTCGAGGACTAAAAATAAATAAATATAGAAATATTTCATAATTTCATAAACATTAGCATAACTTGAACTCATTACCTTTTCTCGGCGCGATGCGGCAGACGTGATGATGGTTTTTTTTTCAAAACATAATTTTTTTTAGCAAGTCTACAGAAACGTAAACCCGCTCTGATACCAACTGTGACGTTCCAAAATTTCATAAATATAAATATCTCATTTATTTAAATAAAATAGTTTAATACAACGGAAGTAATATTTAAAATAAAATCATATTTATTTAATCTTGACCATCACTTCGTCTCCACATCATCGCCCGAGCTTCCTTAGCCTGAAAAATAAATAGCTTTGGGGTGAGTGCTATTAACTCAGTGGGGTTACTGTATTTATCCAGATTATACATAATATGAACAATAAATACATAGCATATCAAATATCATTTTCCTGCAACCCGTAGGCCGAACATACAACCCGTAGGTTGAGTAACTTTTCCTGCAGCCCGTCAGCCGAACATGCAACCCATAGGTTGAGTAACTTTTTCTGCGGCCCGTCGGCCGAACATGTAACCCGTAGGTTGAGTAACTTTTCCTGCAGCCCGTAGGCCGAATATATAATTTCCACATATAAACTGCATAAAATGCATAATAAGGATAGATGAATATTTTGCATAATAATCCACATCGGATCCCCCACCTTTACTTGAACTTGAAAGTATTAAATTTATCCACGCGCACCGCCTAACATAATAATATTAATTAATATAATATTTTCAATACTTTAAATGCTTTTAAAATAATATAATAAAATGCTTGAGCATATTATATATATATATACACACATTTGCGTGTGCATGGCATATATATAACTAAATATATGTATATAAATATATATACATATATATATACACGTGAATGTATGTGTGTGTTGTAAAATATATAATATATATATACATGTATGGAAATGCGTGAATATGTACATATATTTACGTATGGGTGTGTGCAATTAAATATATATATATATATATATATATGTTATACATTTGTGTGCATAATATATATGTATGGTGCTATATATATATGGGTGCATAGGTGTGCGTGAAAGTGGGTGATTAAGTATATATAATATGCGTATATTTATATATATAGGTATGTGTGTGTGGTTTGAATTAGGATTAAAATTATATTAATAGCCTTCCCACTTTTCCTCATCTCTAGCCTATCATTTCCAAAATAAATAAAAGAAAAGCAACACTCTTCCCAAGCAACTCTCTCGGCAGAAAAGAGAAACCAGTGGAAAGAAATATATATCTCTCTCTACCATCTCCCAACAAATTCTGAAATGCAAGAAAACGTAAACGAACGGGAGAAACAAATATTTACTTCAAGAAAACTAAAGCAAAGAAGGGAGAGAGACGTAAGAAAGAGTAGAGGTTATTGTTTGTGGTGGTGTGTTGTTGGTGAATGAAGACTCTCTATTTATACTAAACTTTTGGAGATTTAAACATGGAAGGTTTATGATTTAAAGGAGGAACGAGTAGATTGATTCAATTCTCGAAAATTTGTGAGAAATCAGATCATCTATGATCAGTGATTGATGATGATATGGTGGAGGATTCTTGCAAGAGACAAAATCTTTCCCTTTTTCTTATTCTTCCATCCTCTCGGCCGAGATGAAAGCTTTGGGCTTCAAAATGTGGATGAAATATATCTTTATGGGCTCAATAGGATGTGCTCACTAATAATAATAATAATAATAATAATAATAATAATAATAATAATAATAATAATAATTAAAATTCCAAAAGTAATAATAATAATAATAATAATAATATAATGTAATCATGTATATTAAAACATATATTAACTATTTGGCGCGACTTATAGGATTTGATAGTAATTTAAATCACATTCATGAAATATAATACTTATAAATAAATAAATGTCGTAAAATATTTTAAAAATTTCCGAGGCGTTACATATGTATAGAGAGTATAAAATGACAATGGTTAATATGGTCTGTCAGTGTTGTGTCAATATCTGTCTCGGACAGTTTCTGCTTTGGATGAACGGTTACTTTTCAACGGCTAGTAGTGCCTTGTTTTTCGCACCACGATCGATTCCACTTCTCCACACCAAGCTGCGGGGTGATGTGTGAGGAATAAGTGAGTTAAGGAAATTTCCTCTTAGAATTTCCTAATTAAGGTCTAACCTTATTTTTCAAAAGAGACAGAATCTCAGCAAAATTTCCAAGTCGTTCTCTCTCTCTGGTGGTTGCTTGATTTTTGTTCAAACTCCAATGGCGGACAAAGTTGTTTCATCTACGTCCTCTCAAGCGAAGAAACCCAGAATTTCTACTATCGACTTGCGACGATAGCTTGCGGAGCTTTCTCAGCCAATTATGTTCTCATCTTCAATTGCCTCTGTCTCTGCTCTAGTGAAGCCATATGTTGCTTCCTTCGAAGCCCTTGCTTCTGTGCCAACTTCTGTGGCACCTTCTGCCGATTCACCGCCAAGGTCTGTGTCTGAGACAGATCTCACTGTTCAACCCTCTCCTAGGGTTTATGAAGTGGCATTCTCTCCGTCCATGGTGTCTACGGAAACTTTGGATACTTCAATTGCGGCTGTTATAGAGAATGTTGGAGGTAATCAAGTCTTCTTGGCTTCTGTTGAAGATGTTGTGGCCGCCTCTGCTGCTGACGAAGAGCCTACCTCTATTGAGGAATTTGCTGCATCTCTTGATGCCCTGAAATTTGTTCAAGCTCTGTCTCTTCCTGCTGCTGTCCCGGTGTATAGTGACACGCCCGTTGTCACGGTTCAAGTTCCTCTTAGTGAAGTGTCACCTGTTGCTGCTGCTGAAACTCTTGTTCAAGATCAAGATGAAGATGATATTGATATCTCCTTCTTCGATGAGGATTCTCTTGTTCATGAGGATGATTCTGTCCCTCCTCCAACAGCTACCTTCTCCAAAACTTCCGGGTCCAAACGCAAGTTGGAGTTGCGAGATGTTCCAGTCACTCCTCCGGTGTCTGATGATTAAGATGACACACCGATTGCCAATTTGAAATCCAAAGTGTTGGCCAAGGTTGCTGCGAAGAAGGGTTCTTCTTCAAAAACCCCTAAATCCAAGAAAGTTGCTGCTAAGAAAGGGTCTTCATCACAACCCCCCAAATCAGTGAAGCCTTCTGGGAAAAAGGTTGTGCCTAAGAAGCCTGCTGTTGTTCCTGTTCGCCGTGTTACTCAGAGTGTGTCTGAACAGAGGATGGGGTTGATGTCGGGACGTCGTCGTCCGCTGATGAAGCAAGCCAGAGCACCTTCCCCCTCTGATGAAGAAGCAGATGATGTCCTGAGTCTGTTCCAGACAGATCAGATTCTGATTCTGAGGACTTTGATTCAAGTAAGTTTATCTCTGCCCTTCACCAAAATCAATTCAAGATTGTTGCTGGTCGCTCGTTGATTTCTGAGCGTTGTTTGGTTAAGTCCGATATAGAGGAAACGGGTGTTGACTCTCTGTTGCATGATCTCCGGTTAGAGAAATCTGCTTATTCTGCTCCTCCTTTCATTGCTGCTGTTGTACATGAGTTTTATGCCAACTTGTCCAAGCGCATGCGTGATGTTTCCTATGAGCATGCTTTTTCTGTGTTTGTGCGGGGTCATTGGATTGTTTTTTCTCCTGCTGTGATTAATGAATTTTTGGGTCGTGAGAATCTAGTTGCTCATGCACCTGTTTTTGATTTAAATGAGGCTGTGTCGGAATTAACTGGAGGAAGTCGGGTTGTTTGGCCCTCGGGGCATGCATTGTTGGCTTCTGATCTGAGTGTGAAGTACTCGATACTTCACAAGGTTGCTGTTCGGAATTGGCTGCCCAGTACTCATGATTCTACTGTTGGCAAGTCTATGGCTTTGTTGCTGTTTAAAGTGGGCACTCGTAGCGAGTTTAATCTTAGTTTGCTTATCTTCGAGAATGTGTTTGCTCATACTGAATCTGCTCGTGCCCAACAACCTGTGGGCTATCCTGGTCTCATCTTCAGCATCATCATGGCCCAGCATGATGTTGTTTCAGCAAATGATCTGTATGCGCCTGTTGCGCAGCCTCTGACAATCAGCCACAAACTATTTTCGTCCCAGCATGCTCCGGATGTTCCTTCTCGCGATGTTGATGAAAGCTCGAGACCTGTGCCATCATCTGTCCCAGACAGATCTGCTGCTTCTTTTTCTGTCACATCTGTTTTCTTTGACAGGCACATCAAGTCTCTCGAGCGTGAAGTGGTGTTCCTGAGCAAGTCCATTCGGACTTTCAAAACCAGGAAGCAGGAGTTGGAGTCCTTGCTGATTGATCTCCGGGCCCGAGCCCTTGGACTTGCCTCGCCGCTTGACATGCCGAGTGCTTCCTCTGTCCCAACTGCTGAGAAGTCGGCTGATGCTGCTGACGATGATGTTGATGATGCTGCTGCCTCCCCGGCCTGAAGTTTGGTGTTTGCCATTTTTGGCAACAATTAAGAGGGAGAAGAATGTTGGTGAACAAAGGCCACGATTGGATGAAGGATGGTCTGTTGCTGATGCTGCTGTGTTGAGCGTGTGCTCAACTTTTAATGTTTGCTGTTTTCTGAACAGACAATTTATTGGGGATGCTGTTTACCCCACTTTCATTTTTGTTGGTCTGTACTTTATTTTTGACCGACTGACTATGCAGTTCTACACTGCGAAAACAATGCTCTGATCGTGTTGAAGGCACTCCCAGCTCATATTCAAGGGGAGTGTGATTGTAACTGTCTCGGACAGTTTTTAAATATATCACTCTTTTTTATATATTTTTGATCTCCGAAGTTTATTCGAGTGTTGTGCAGATCGTATTGATAATTGTCAACCATAAACGCCAAAGGGGGAGATTGTTAGTGCTATCGTCATGCACTAAGTATTTGTGTTGTTGTATTGGCGAGATATGTTCGACAATGTGTGTCTGGGTATGTCCCATGAAGATTTGTTTTCCGCTGTGCAAGAAAAGAAGAACAGTTGGTGAACTGTTTCAGAGTTTGTCCCAGACAGAACCAGGGACACTCTATTTATGGCAGTTTCCATGTTGGAAAGATCTTGCGCCGAACAAGTTTGGAAGGTCAAGATTAATTCGTTTTACTACCTTGTGGTGTAGATCCAGTGCTGAATTAACCCCACTACACTTGGAGAGTATCTACACACGTATGGAAGGACACAAACTACAATCTACTTACCATGTTGGCGGCGGATGGAGATTGACGCCTATATGAAGATCGAATTGATGAGCAATCGGTACCACTTATATTTTGTTTAGATTCTAGTGTTAGAATCAGTTTGTGGTCGTTTTTGTAACTAGTAGTTGTTCATTAAAACGTTCAACGTGATAGACTAGTTTTGAGTGTTTACGAGTGAAACACGTGAGGGGATTTTTATTCCAGTTTTGTATGCAATCTCGGAAGAGATTGTAAGTTGAAGTCGTGGGTAGCTAGAGAGAGTCTAGTGTCACGGTTGTGAGGGGATCTTACAACTTTCGGCTAGCGAAAGAGTTCGAGGAGAAGAACGGGCGACATAAGGCGGGAGGCTTGTATGTGTAAGATCCTTAATACACTCTTCGAAGGAGTACCAGTCAAAACTTCAAGTTTGGGAGCAATCCCCCCAGAGTAGGTTGTTTGAACCGAACTAGGTTACCATCTCGTGCGTTTTACTGCTTTATTCTTTTATGTTCTTGCATCTGTCCCACACATATCACAGAACAGTTTTTAAGCAGTTAACTAAAAATGTATAAGTACGGATTACTGTTTTTCAAACTAAAATTGCAACAAATTAATAAATTATGGTTAATAATTAATAAATAATAAATGCCCACAAATTTATATAATAAATTAATTAACACATAATAATAATAATAATAATAATAATAATAATAATAATAATAATAATATATGAAAAATTCAATATCTATAATATATATAATAAATTATCTCATTATATATATGTGTATTATAAATATAGCTTTTTTCATACTATTATTACCATGTGTTAATTATTTAATTAATAAATTTGTGGGTATTTATTATTTTATTAGTTATTAACCACAATGTATTAATTTGTTGCTATTTTGGTTAATTGTAAAATTATGTGTAAACGTATGTAAAAAAAATCTTAGTGTGTGAGAAAATGTGTTAGTATGTGTTTGTTAATGACATTAACTTTTTCATCTATAGAAGGGCAATGTGATCATTTTAGAAAGTCAAGATGACTAAATGACCAAATAGTTAAAAGTCAAAGGCAATGATGTTAACTTTTCCATCTGTACAGAGGCAGGGCCGTCTTAAATATTTAGGGGCCCCTGTACTCATTTTAAAATATGGGCCCATAATATTAAAAAAAAAACTTAATTTTAATTTTAGTAATAAATTTTAAAATATTAGCATATTACAATTAAATTTTATTTTGATGTCTATATTTTGGACACTTTTTCAAAATAGCCAACATTTTCAAAACTAATAAAATAGAACCGACCTTTTAAAAAAATTTGCAACTCCAACATTTTATTGGCCCTAAATCCAATGTAATTGATTGTATTTTAACATTTATATTTCTCTTCCTGCGTAAAAAAATATTATCCAATCAAAAACATTAAAATACAATAAATCATGTACTGTTTCGTTAATTTTGAAAAAGAACACAAAATGTAAGTATTAAAGTGCAATTTACCTTTTTGACAAAAAAGAAAAAAAATTCAAACTACTTTATTTATAGGGCAAATTTCATATTACTCCCCTATGTTTTCGCGAAAAATAAAAAAACCTCCTGTGTTAAAAAAATAGTCTTAAAACCCCCTCTGTTATGTATAATTTATCAAAAAAGCCCCCTTTTTAAGAAAGTGTATTACATTTGCTAAAAAAGAGTGCATGATTCTTATTTTTACAATTTTTGTATTATTTTTAAATATAATTAATTTTTTAAAATAGTAGTTTGACCAAATACTATAATTTTTAAATACTATAAATATATTTATATGTAAAAAAAAATACATAACATAGGAAATTATCAAAATAGCTAAATATTAGTAGTATAACCAAATACTAAAATTTTTAAATGATATAAAATATATTTATCTATAACAAAAATTGTAAAAATAAGAATCGTACACTCTTTTTTAGTAAATGTAATACACTTTTTCAAAAAAGGGGCTTTTTTGATGAATTATACATAACAGAGGGGGTTTTAAGACTATTTTTTTAACAACTGGGGTTTTTTGATTTTTCGCGAAAACACAGGGTAGTAATATGAAATTTGCCCTTATTTATATTGTTGACATCCCAATACACCTCAACTTAACGTGAAAGAGAGAAATATGGATGAGATATTTAATATTTTTATTTATTAAAAAAAGATACATTACTTTTTTTTTTGCCCTCCAAATTTTTGGGGCATGTGCCATAGCACACTTGGCACACCCACATAGCCGGCTATGTACAGAGGGCAATGTGAAACTTGTAGAATAGTCGAAAGGGTTATCTGACTCTTAACCCTATAAAAAATTAACAGATTTAATTTGTAAATTTTAAATAATTGTATGTGTTATTGAAAAAGGATGAAAATGGTATGAGAATGAATATTGGATATGTGTAGGATATTTTTTTGAGTTTATGAATTAACTAGTTTATTCTTTGATGTGAGAATCATTGATTTTTGAATTTGATTTTGGAATTATTGGTTGAGATGGTGTAAGGTTGGGCAAGAGTAGAGGTGCAGTGCACGATGCCCACGAAAGGCTTGTGACATTATATTATTTGCGAACAAGTAATGATAAATGCAGTGTTTCGTGAACAATGCTTTCGCGTGCGCAGGCCCCATTTTTAGCAATCTATACTTTCTCTCTTGTCTCTCAATTAATGATGAGTGAGAGAGAAATTGATAATTTATGCACTTCTATTTCTCATAGTGACACTTTGTCATTCTGCAATTGTACAAATTCGTAACAAAATAGGGTTAATTAAAATTCAATAACTGAAGGGTTTTTTTTTTTTTTGAAATGGAAAAAAGTACGTAAAAATAAATAGTGATTGAGAAAAAAAGAAAAAGAAAAAAAAAAGCAAGTTTTAATAATGAGTTTTGTGAGCAATTTGTCCTATGACACACTTGGTCCCCACACTCAATCATTGACTCAGTGTACCTTTAACATTTATTATCACTACACAACAATTATATATAAATATATATTTGAAAGACAAGAGTTGATATTTAAAAATGCAATAATTAATTACATATATTGCCAAGATTAATTTAAATAGGTCACGATTTCAATGAGCCATGATTATAATTGTCTACATTGCCATGATTAATTTAAATTAGCCATGGTTAATTGTCTACATTCCCACGATTAAATTAATTGAGCCAAAATGAATTTTCAATGAGCCACAATTAATTGTGTACGTTGCCTCGATTAATTTAAAATGATCCACGATTACTTTCAAACATTGTCTCGATTAATTTTTAATGAGCCTTGATTAAATTTTTAATGAGTTTCGATTAGCTTTAAATGATCCACGATTAATGTAATACATTGTCTTGATTAATCGTGACTTCTTTTTTTGTTATGAGCCAAGATTAATCGTGGCTTTTTTTATTTACCAAATTAATCGTGTTTTTTTTTTAAATTAATCGTGGCTTTTTTATTGAATGCATTTATTTCTTGTGTAAGTGGGATAGTTACTGAGCTTTATTAAATAAAAAAAGGGAAGGTAGGAATTTGCTGACCGAATTTAATACATATTTTTATTATTGTGTAAGGAGGTAGGTAAATTTTTTGAATAAATAGACATGAACACCCGAGCTTATTCACACTACACTACAATAATCTAAATAAAAAAAGTTAGAGCAAAAGTTGGAGAAATTTATTTTTGAGCAAGGCGTGCGCAAGATTTTTCATCAAGAAGAAAGTAGTGCACAAAATCTTTCATTTTTCAAAGGTAAATTTTGTACTGTCCATTTTTGTGAAATTATTTTGTAAATATTTCTCGTTTTGATTATATTGCATATGTGCTGTTACGATTTGAAAATAGGCGAGAGAGAGATATTTGCATGTCGTAGCCTTTTATATATTTTATCGTAGCCTTGTTTCAATAAATTGTAGCCTTATGAAAAGGTTTAATCCTAGGTATAAACTAAGAAATCATAGCATTGGTTCATAATCGTAGCCTTTAATATATTGATCGTAGCAATGTTTAGCATTGTTTAGTAAATCGTAGACTTTAAAAGCTAATTGTAGCCTAGTTTTAGTTACTCGTTTCTTATGAAAATATAATTGTGGCTATTTATTTAATATAATCATGGCTTTTGTTATTAATCGTGGCTTTTTTTTAAATTAATCGTGTCTTTTGTTATGAATCATGGCTTTTTTTTTAAAATTAATCATCGCCTTTTTTATGAATCGTGGCTTTTTTAAAATTAATCGTGACTTTTTAAAAATAATCGTGGCCTTTTAAGTAATTAATTGTGGCATTTTTAAAAAATTAATCTTGATTTTTTTTATTAATCGTGGCCTTTTTTACTAATCATGCTTTTTTGAAAAATTAATCGTGGTTTTTTATTAATCGTGGATTTTTGTTTAAATTAATTGTGACTTTTTTATTAACCATGGCTTTTTATTTAAATTAATCATATATTTTTTATTAATCATGGATTTTTTAAAAATTAATCATGGCTTTTTTAAAAAAATTAACTATGGCTTTTTTTATTAATTGTGGCTTTTTGTTTAAATTAATTGTGGCATTTTTAAAAAAATTAATTGTGACTTTTAAAATAAATTATTCGTGACTTTTTTTTTTATTAATTGTGGCTTTTAGGGTTTAATCGTGGCCCCATATAATAAATCGTAGCATTATTTTTAAATTACAGATGGTTAGACGTCGCATTATTATACGACACAGTGGAAGATGGGAGAGATCAGAATATGTAGATGGTGACGAGCAACTTGTGGTGATGTCATCCCATAAGCTCTGTTTTAGCTCACTGGTAAGAGATGTTCACAAGTTATTGCAGACTGACCCGAGCATAGTGGAGTATCAATTATTTTACATGACGAGCACCAACACCGGTAGACAGATAAAAGTTTCTTTAGAAGATGATGGAGATTTCCTCGATCTACTTCACAAATAGACCGACGAGATAGTCGTGTACGTGATTTCGGGACATCTGAGCAGTTCCGGAGTCGGGCCATCTATTGGCACGGAATATAGAAATTCGTGTAGGGATGACTATGTTCCTAACTTCCCACAGTACTATAAGGGATCGGGTAATCCTGTTGATGGTGGTTACTTCCAGCATGAAAAAGTAGAAAAGACACCTGTTGATGAAGATGAAGAAGAACAAGCAGAGATGCATGCTACTAACAGAGAAGAAGGAGAAGAAGAGGAAGAAGAACAAGAATAAGAAGAGGAGAATGCTAGAACGAGCTTGATGGAATCATTGTTGACAAAATTCTGTGGATGGATTCGTTCTTTTGATCGCACAGCAAATTGTGGAATTGACAAGAGTCGTATCATCATATACTATTGGTTTTCTGTATAGAGCTAACAGGGCTTCGAGTAATTAGATGGTTTCCCTTGCTGATTTAGACATTGCGGGCCCACTGTCTTGGGATGAGCGACCAATAGCACAGACAGATACATTGCATGAGGGAGCCATTTTCCGTATGAAGGATGATATGGCTCTAGCCGTCGGAATCCATCACATGCAGAATCGAGTTGAGTATACCATGTATCGATCAAACAAGACACAATTGGGCTATATCTGCAAGCATGGCGATGATTGCCCATTCAAGTTCTTCGCCATTGTTGATGGACATATGTGGAGTATCTACAAGTTCAACAACACTCACACATGCTATCTTGATATGAGTCGAATTGCTCTGCGCCAGGTTCCTACACATGTGCTTGCAAAATATTTTGCACGTAAATTAGTGAATGAGAGGGTTTTTCTGAAGCCAAAAGAGATGATGACGGAGCTGGTCTATGAGTTCGGCATCCATATCAATTACAGCTTCTCTCTGCGCGCGAGGAACATTGCCATTGAGATGGCATATGGAGACTGTAACAACTCATACGAGCAGCTGCCCGCATTTTTGCACACTTTACAATTTCTGAATCCAGGGACTTTGATTGACATGCAGATCACGAGTGAGGATAGGTTCAAGCATTTATTTGTTACTCTCAGACCGTGTATCAGAGCATTTCTCCATTATGCGCGTCCAGTACTTGTGATTGATAGGACACACTTTAAGGGAAAGAACAAGGGGGTTCTGTTTGTTGTTGTGATGAAGGACGGCAACGAACAACTTTTACCTATTACAGTTGGGCTCGGACCGATAGAGAATGATGAATCTTGGACATGGTTCTTGGGCCGAGTGCACATGGCTCTGGGTGATATAGATGACCTTCTCATCGTATCAGATCAGCATCAGAGCATTAAAAATGCTGTAGAGGCCATTTTCCCGAGAGTGATGCACGGATTGTGCTATTATCATTTGAAGAATAAGATGACGGAGAGAGTAAAACACATGACTCCACTATTTGAGAATGTTGTCTATAGTTATTGGACAAACGCATTTTAGGCAAGTATGTCAGCGTTGGAGCAAGTCTGTCCAAATGCTTACCAGAAGCTATGTAATATCGGCCCAGTGCATTGGTCCCGTTCACAGTGTCCCATACGGCGCTACGGTTTCATGATGTCTAATGCGGCGAAGAGTCTCAATGCTCATCTATTGTGAGCTAGGAGGTTGCCTGTTTGCTCACTGCTTGAGGTGTTTAGATTAATTGTTGAGCATTGGTTTCTCGAGCGACGTGCGGCTATACCGGGCTCGAATCTTTTGTTGACTCATGAAGCTGTAAAAAAGGTCTCGAAGAATGTCGAGCAGGGATGATGCTATGCCGTGCGGCCCATGACATTAGCATATTTATGGAAAGTTGAAGTTGGGAGGGAGAGGTACATGGTCGATCTTTAACACCAGACCTATGATTATCGTGAGTTCGAGTTGGATTTGATCCACTGTTCTCACTTGGATGCGGTCATTTGGTATTGCATTTCATTTTCTATTTGTTCTCACTTTTTTACATGTACCTAGTGGCCTATTTTTAACTTTATTTTTCCCTTTTGCAGTTGCACTAGTGGGGCCATATATGACTATGTGGACAGATGTTACAAGGTAGAGAACTTAATCGACATGTATGACTTGGTCATCATGAGATTACCTCGTCCAGAAGACTGGGATTTACCTGATACGGACAAAGCACGAGTGGTGATGGCGCCAAAGATTAGTCATCGTGCTGGTCGCCTACATATGTCCAGAGCTCGAGCATCATTCGAGGCATTCTCTAGTACACGTAGACAGTTTTGCACTAGATGTCATGGATAGGGGCACAATAGACGTGCATGCACAACCCATCTACCCATCATTGTGCTGGTCGCCCACCTATGACCAGAGCTCGAGCACCATTCGAGGTATTCTTCAGTGCACACAGACAGTTTTACACTAGATATCATGGACCGAGGCACAACAGACGTGCATGCACAGCCCATCTACCCATTTCTAGTATAGATCTAAATACTCCAGCAGAGGACGTGTCTGTTCATAGGAGAGAGCCTAAGAAATACAGCATATGTGGAAGTACAGAGCATACCCGTCCGACCTGTCCGGTTCGATTGGCTGCGGATATTGATTGATTAATGTTCTAGATGTGGAGTTTTTTAATTTGAAAATACTGTGATATATTGGAAATGCATCCAATCATATCTCCAAAACAAAGTCAAATGCATCCAATAATATTTCCAAAACAAAGTACAATGCTCAAGGGATAGGTCTACCAGTATAACTAGTGCGTCGTTTTACATCAAAAATAAATTTCCCAACAGCAGTCGGTATGCCCTTACTGCACGTGTACAACGATGAGCGAGATCGTCTCCCAAAGGACCGGTGAGAATTACCCTATACTCTCAATCTGTATAACCAAACTTCAAAAAGGGGTTTTTTGTAATTATAATAAAACAAATGAAATTAATGATTAAATATAAAAATAAATGAACGAGCAATTAAATCGAACGGACTTAAAATATGAGAAGAAGTATTCCGGATTCCAATTAACTCCACCCTACCTTACCTAAACCGATCCTCGACGCAAAGATGAATTCAATTAGCACATGCAAATCGGTTATAGCTACCGAAGATGCTTACTGACGCAGTCTAATTCCTCCGTAATTTCTCGATAATTAGGAAGACGCTTCACTAATTATTTCCCTAATCGACTGACAACTGTAAGAGACACTCTATAAGTTTAATGAGCCGACAGCATTAAGTTCTAAAGGAACCCGATTCACAATTAACAGACTCTGACGCAGGACCGTAAATTAAGATTGTTACTCTCCCTGGTTCTGAAGAACCGTTTCGCCACTAATTAAACTTAAACCACAATTACGGATGACCGGTTTAATTGACTACTAATTAATTCCAATTCACGAAGTATTTGCAACTACCTAGAAATAATGAAACAATTAACGACTCGTAATTCAAAGAATAACAAATGCATGCAAGAAATTGAACGATGAAAACGATTAGATCTCACAGCTTAGTTAGGCCAGGGTTTCGTTATTTGTTTCCGGAATAAGAAGAAATTATCTAGAACTCATATTAAGATTGAATCGCAAAAATATTAAAATAACAAATACCATGAAAATAACCGAAGAAGATGAATAATTCTGCTCCAGAGAGAAATCGTCGTTTTTGTTCGTGCGTGAAAATTAAAATCTGGATCCTTAAACAAAGATAAGTTCTAATCTATATATCAAATCCTTAATTAAGATAATATCAACAAGGAAATAGCCCTCCTAATCTATTCCAACAAGGAAGTTGGCAAAAAAGGGACTCTTGAAGGTGGTGGAATCCTTCTCGCTCGCGTCCAGACCTTGGGCTTGAGGAATTTCCGTGTTTCAGCCCAAACTCGCACGCTCGGCCCCAGATTTTTGAGTTATCCGCCCATGTCGTCCTGTCGTATGCCCATACGACATAGCTTTACTTCCTTCTATTTCAACTTCTTTTGCACAACTCGTTCTTTCACCAAAAGCACACCACTTTCTTCATCCTTGCATCAATGCCCTACAAAAACCCTTAAGGTACAACTTCTTCCAAAATAACATCATTATATAGCAATTAACACAGATAAACCACATCAAATCGCCCCAAAATATCAAGTAGAATTCGCCCGATCAATAACTCAATGAATATATCCTAGCCTCTATGGTCGCACGATATGCATGCACCGCATTCTACGTCACTCCAACGAAGGGCCATCACCCAATAGCCGATCCACGTACATATATGCATACACTCCACAGTTGGTCTCATCTGTCTACACATACTTATCTCTGATAGTCTTATCCAATGTCATCACATATAGATGTCTAGATGGTGGCCGACGATCACGCCAAAGTCCAGCATATGCGAGAAGACGTGTAAGTAGACGAAGCAGTGGCATCAAATCTCTATCCCGCTTCAAGTATATCTCGGGATCACTTGGATCGTCAATGTGAAACATGAAGGGGTCATACAACTTGACCACCCAGTCACTAAGACATATACGAACAGTGATCCAGTGCACCCTCTTTATGTTACATATCACGGTCGCCTACAACGTAGTATATAGGACATGTCAAGAATGATGTTAACAAATAATATATGATATTAATCATACTCTTGAAGTTAACTTACATAATCAGCTCCGCTCCATGGCATCATCCACCGCCCATCTTTGCCTTTGATCTGATTTTTAAGTCCGGATGCAGGCCTCCACCGTCTATAGTCATCATTCTCATATGTCTTTCTGTAATTCGGGTCGAGAGAATGAAGTCTTTTCCATGCTGCGACCAGGGCCTCCTGTAAGAACCAATAACAGTTCATGTAAGAGTAGAAGTAAGACTACTTTACAAATTTTCCAAACACAAAAATATTTCAACTTACATATAGTCCGGTAGACGCGACCATTGTCCTAGTCCTGGTATCTCTTCTGAGTCGTCAACAGGTCGCGATCAAGAAGTAGTAAATAGCCTGATCATGTATCTTCTTCTTCAGGTCCTTGAGCTCGTCAAACCATACCTGCCATAACAACATATTATTAGCGTAATTCATAATGTTCGCTCCTCGCCCCATCTGTTAAAATCGTGTGTAGGCTGCAGCTAAAATCAGATCATCATGATCATTCAACAACTGCATGGTCGAGTTGAATCCAGGGGAATGGGAAGAGACAACGGCAGCGGCAGATGTGCTGCCACTTTCATGCGGTAGAGTGAGCTGTGCTGGGTAGCTCGGACCAGGAGTGGGCGATCTGCGAGCGCTGTGGTAGCTCCGAGCTGGGTTGTAGTGGCTCCGAGCTGAGCCCTACTGGCTATGAACGAGACTGGGTGATCTGTGAGTCCCCTCTCTCTTACTGTGATGGCTCGGAGCACGAATCAACAATCGTCGAGCCCTCTTTCGAGCACTGTGGTGGCTCGGAGCATGACTGGGCTCTGGTTGAGCACTGTGGTGGATCTGGGCTAGTCCCTAATCTCCACACAGCCTAAAAAATGCCCTCTCAACTGCCTAGTCCACAACCTCCTGAATACGGGGCATCATGTCCTCCCTCACAGCTGCCATAGCCCTCTGAAGCCAATGCTCCATAAAACTCTTTGAGGGCCACACCGTACTTTGTCTAGACCGGTCGTGCTCCCTACTGCTCTAAGATCGATCCCTTCTCGAATGCTTTGATCTCCATGCTCGAGGATGGCTCAATCTACAATCCGGATCTACTCTGTTCTCAATCCTCTCGTAAGGGGAAGGGGGCGGAGATCGAGTACCTCATCATCTGGCTCGTCTCTCAATGACCGACTTGCCTACAGAATCTTTTGTGGTCTCCAAGCAGCCCTCGTGCCTCGGACTAATGGCCCCACAACCACCGCAGCTTCAATGGAACATCATGATGCTACATTTGCAAACATCTTCTTCTTGTTCCCCTTTCGAGGGGAAACACATCTCACACTCTGAGCACCACCCTCCAGGTGCATGCTCAGGTAATATGGAGTCCACGTCTCCTCCGGAGATGGTACCAACGAAACCACCCGTAACTGCATGAAATTAATAATATCATTAAGATTAATTAACAAATATAGATTTTGATATTCTAACTAGAGAAAGAAACCTAAAAATGTACTGATACCTGCGATAAGGTGGCTAGGTCAGTGGTAGGGCGGCTGAATATCCACCTCAAACATCGAGGCAGAGTAAGCTATCCACTATGCACACCAATCTCATGGGACAACTCCGGTATCACCTCACAAGCCCATATCTGTAAAATAAATTAATAGATTAGTTACATTCTGACTTGATTTAACTATGCACCACTAATTTAGAACAACAAAATTAAAATTAAATACCTGGAGTGCCTAGATCGACCCATAAAAATGATATTGCTCGTAGCCTTTCCCGTCCATAGCCTGTCGAGTCATGGGGAGGAGGCTCATGAAGTGCATCAGCATCTGGTAAGAATATGCCCCCCATGAAAATGAATTCCACATCTCCACATCCTCCACCAGAGCCCACACCCATAGATCCACGCACTAGTTCTGATTCAGGCATAGAATCATCCGGTATGCGAAAAATATGTTCGCAACCTTCACATAATCTGGAGCGTCTCTGGCCATCCTCATCTGTGTGAACCTCTCCTCCATTTCACGGATGGCTGTGCATTACCCTTGAAATAATCGATGGTAGACAGCTCTCAATAGAACAACATGCTCGCCATTCGGATCAAATGTCGAGCCGCCGAATCGTAAACATGACACCAGGTTGTACTCACTCGGACCAAAGCACAGCTGGAAATGATAAATCTAAAACCATGTCTCCCGTCCCACCAGTGCACGATCCAACACGCACACCACATGACTCATCAAAGCATAAATCACCTTCTTCTTGACGTCACCACCCCTATAGTCCAGAAAATGTCCGAAGCATCAGGATCTAAATAATTACACAACATCATCACCACCTATCGCATGTAATGTGGCTCTGACCATCTCAACTACCTCCGGTCTGGCATACACTATGACCGAAGGCCTCAGGCGCTGTAGTGGTTGTCTAAGCCAATCAATCTAATAACATTTTTAAAATTACAATTAAAATAAATACTTTTAATATTTCACATAAATTGGAAATTTGTAAAATTTAAATTAATCTTGGTAATGTTTTTAATTAATCTTAGCTCATTAAATTAATCGTGGCTCATTTAAAATTAATCGAGGCTTACCAAATTAATCGAGAAAATGTTTTACATTAATCGTGGCTCATTTAAAATTAATCATGGCTCATTTAAAGTTTATCGAGGTTCATTATATTAATCGAGGCAATGTTTAAAATTAATCGTGGAGCATTTAAAATTAATCGTGATTTTTTTTAAATTAATGGAGGCAATATTTCAAATTAATTGTGGCTCATTAAATTAATCTTGGCAATGTTTAAAATTAATCGTAGCTCATTTAAAATTAATCGAGGATCATTATATTAATCGAGACAGTATTTAAAATTAATCGTGAAGCGTTTAAAATTAATCATGACATTTTTTTTAAATTAATCGAGGTAATATTTAATATTAATCGTGGCTCATTAAATTAATCTTGACAATATTTAAAATTAATCATGGCTCATTTAAAATTAATCGAGGCTCATTATATTAATTGAGGCAATGTTTAAAAATAATTGTGGCTCATTTAAAATTAATCAAAGCTTTTTTTAAAAAAATTAATTGAGGCAATGTTTAAATGAGCCACGATTAAATTTAAGCATTGCCATGATTAATTGAAAAAAAAAACCACAATTAATTTTAAATGAGCAATGATTATTTTTAAAAATTGTCTCGATTAATATAATGAGTCTTGATTAATTTTAAATGAGCCATGATCAATTTTAAACACTGCCAAGATTAATTTAATGAGCCACAATTAATATAATAAGCCTCGATTAATTTAAAAAAGTCACGATTAATGTAAAATATTGCTACGATTAATTTCAACAAGTCACGATTAATTTCAACAAGCCATGATTAATATAATAAACCTTGATTAATTTTAAAAAGCCACAATTAAGGTAAAATAATGTCATGATTAATTTCAACAAGCCACGATTAATATGATAAACCTCGATTAATTTCAAAAGGCCGCGATTAATGAAAAAAATTGCCACGATTATTTTCAACAAGCCATGATTAATGTAAAACATTGTCATGATTAATTTCAACAAGCCATGATTAATCTAATGAGTCTCGATCAAAGTTATGGTTAATTAAATTAGCCACAATTAGAGCCACGATTATACAAAAAACCAACTAAACCTTCTTAATATTAAACAAAACCAACTTTGGCAAAATTAAACAGACTATATACGAATTTTAAAAAAAAAAATTGAAACCTACTTGGGAAGACGACGACATCTCCAGCAGTCGTTGCTCCATCGTCGGCGGTAATGAACTGCCATGAGTAAATTGTGTGTGTGTGTTTGTGTGTGTGTGTGTGTGTGTGTGTGAGAGAGAGAGAGAGAGAGAGAGAGAGAGATGTTTCAACCTTGTTCTCGTGCGGCGGCGATGTTAACCTTTAAACCTAATTCTGTTTCAGATCAGCGAGAGTGAGAGAGTCACGAGAGTGAGATGTATAGAATGAGAGTAGCGGTTATTTTTGGGTTTGTAAATGGTGGATTTTTGGGTTTCTAAATGGTGATATTCATGGGGATATAGAGAGAGAGACGTGGGTTGGTGGGGGGTGTTAAATTCAAAACTTATCATTTTTATTCTCCTTGCAACCTTTGTCGTACAGAAAGTGTAAGTTTTTTAGAATAAAGCTAGATTTTGTAAGACTCATTACATGGGGGATTGTGTAGAATAAGTACAGATTGCCCAAATAACCCCTACTTTTAAATCTTGCCTAACTATCCCAATTTTTTTTAAAAATTTTCTATATATATTTTTCTCCCTTTCTTTTTTTATACTCTTGTTCTCAAATTTTAAAAGTTACACATTAATACTAAACATTTGCATAATAATATTTTTAACGTTAGTGAAATTTTCTGAAAATTCAAATAATAATGTGGACATCAGGAAAACCTACGTGAATTTTCACTCTATTTTTTTAAATAACATAAAAATTCATTTTAGTCCTATTAGACTACACGAAAATTTGTTTAACTTTTTTTAAAAAAAATATCATTCCACACTAATTAATATGAATATTGGGAGCGGGTCTCTCATTTCCATAAAATTAAAGATTCATGGATTTCAAAATCGATCAAGTTTTCATTTTAATTGGTATAAAGTTAATATAATTTTTAATTGTATGTGTTAAACAAATTTTTGAGTAGTGTGGTGAGATTAAAATGAATTTCTAAAAAAATTCACTAATGTTGTGTTAATTATGTAAATGTTGGGTAATAATGTGTTACTTTTGAAAATTCGGGGACAAATTAAAGTATAAAAAAACGAAATGTCGAATATTGATGTGTAATTAATAGAATAAAATATTAGAAAAACTAATAAAATAACATTATAAATGAAATCATAACATAAAATCATTGAGACAGAAACTTGTGATGATATGGTAATGAATTCTTCCAATATATTTAATGATATTGTTTTCTAAGATCATTCCAATATACTTATATAAATTTTTTTATGTACATATATTCTTAAAAAATATACGTATACATATTTTATGTAATATATAACTTTTTATAAGGATTTATTTATTATATGTTTGATCAAGTTTGAGATATAGGAATAAATAATAAATGTTATAACTTAATATTTTATGCAGTTTAAATTTTATTCGTATTCAATTATCATTTTATTCCTAAATAAATATTTTTAGAAAATATATATTAAACATGCAAATTTATATATCATGAACTTTTTTGTTAATAATTAATTTATTAATCGTTAATTGTAGTAAATGATGTAACACCATAAATTTTACAATTTAAAATGCTACTCTTTCTATTTTTAAATGAAAAAAATAAATATTATCATAAAAGAGACTAATAACTTTTTTTTTCTTTTTCTAAAGAGAAACATAAATTTAAACAATCAAATCCAAACATTAAATCCATACTACTAAATTCAAGATTCTGAAACTAACATAATCTCATATACGAAATAACATGAGAAATGCAATAACAAAATATTTCATGATGTCTTAAATTAAATAACAAAACAAACAAACTGTAACAACACCATTTCCTTCACGCGGCTCAATTCTCACTGACCTAAAAAATATTTTAGTAACATGGGGGTGAGCATTCTTTAAACATAATAATTGGTGGGGTCTCAATGATATTAATATATATAAACTTTTCCAATAAAATTATATTGTAGGAATAATATTGGAATTCATATTTTTCTCAAATATATTATAAATTGTGCACATGACATATCTGAGTACATCATAAATTGTGCATAGATCATATCTGAATATATCATAAACTATGTACAGGACATATCTGAGTACATCATAAACTATGCACAAGACATATCTAGATGTGTACAAAACACTGGTGTGTTTACAACGCTGAGTGCGTACAAAATGCATTATTATCCACATTTCATATACGATAAATTCAAGTTGGATAAAAATATATATTTTTTTTTCAAACATCTCATAATTTTATATAACTTTCAAACCGAGACTCAACCCACATTGAAAGCATAACATTAAATAAATTCACCCACATTAAAGCACAACTTACAAGTAGAGGTTCATCCATATACAAATTTAAAATAGATTTTTTACCCACCTGAATATTGAGGAATCACGTAAAGCAATCAACAAGAGGATGATGCTCCTAATTATGCTGCACCTAGTCAACTAAAATAAAGTAATCTTATAAGGGCCAAGTCTATTTATTCTGAACTAAAAAAATATTGAAATAAACAAAATTATAACCTTCTGGATTTTTAAAACTTAATCCGAAATTTTTTCTAGAATTAAAACTAATCAATACACAAGATAAACAATGAATGCAATGATCTTTTTAACTTTTTGGACGCACATCGAACTCTTTTCTTTTTCAAAGTTTGAAACTACTACTAAATAGTAAAATATCAATCCATGCCTACGAAATGATTAAAAAAATAGTTATAGGCATACGAATATTACAAAGATTAATTATCTATAGACATTCTGCATTATTTTATATATGGTCTCATAAGTTTTTTTTTTATAAATTTAAAGCTTATATATGTTAATTACATCTACATTTTCGTGCCTTACTAAGTGCTTAAAGGAAGTTATGGCTAAGCAATTTGTAGATCAAAACAATTATAATCTCATCATCTTGGATTTAAAAACTAATTAATATTTAAGATTAAAATTTAAATATTATGATCACTATAATTTTTCGAAGCATATTTTATAATCTGAAATCATCCAAAATCTTAAAACTAATGTAAAATAACATTTTGGAATAAACAACTCAAAACCAACTATAAACCAAATAATTAATTCATATACATACATACATACATACATACATATATATATATATATGAATGGATTAAATACGAATCAAAGCCCCATGTGAGAACAAGGAACGCAACTGATCTCCACCATGCATCTACAAAAAATGTGCGGTCTAGATCAAACGTAACACAAGGTGGAAATTTTGTAATTTAAGGGTTATTTTAATGAGTTTAGGATAGTTTTGTAATTTGGTAAATGCAATTAAAATACTATGATGTTTTTTTCTCTCTCCCATTCTTTGTCTCTACTCTTCTTCGCCGCTTTTTTGAGTTCAATGTGTAATAGACAAATTCACGAAGAAAATGAGAAGACTATCACTTAGATCGAATTCAAAGTAATATTTATTCATCTTCCTTCATGTTTTATTCTCTCTCTCTCTCTTATGGGTTTGGTCTATCTTTTTCGATCTTTTGTCACTTTATGTGTGTATGTGTGTTTTCTTCTTCTTCTTCTTCTTCTTCTTCTTCTTCTTCTTCTTCTTCTTCTTCTTCTTCTTTTTCTTCTTCATCTTCTTCTTCTTCTTCTTCTTCTTCTTCTTCTTCTTATTCTCTCTATTATTATTAGCGGTTCAAAATTAATGTTATATGCAGTTGACTAAGTTGATCTTTTCAACTTTCATGATGTTTTTAATTCTTTGTATTGTTGCTGGCATATGTGAGTGTCTAAAACATATTAATAAAGGTTCAAAAATTGATTTTTTTGATAAATTTTCTGCATATTGTGTTTTTGCATTACTATACGCGTGTTATTTTTCATAATTTGTAAGCATTACAATACTTCACATTAATATTACAAAAGTTATTAGCATTACACAATGAAATATTAGTATTATAAAAACAGTCTGTCAGCATTATAAAAACATCATGTTATTAGAGTATTGACATGATGAACAATTTATTATCATCACTATGACTAGTTTTAGCATTAATATTACTATGATTAGTAATTTATCAGAATTTTTCAGCATTATAGTACGTCTCATTAGCATTATAAAAGTTCTTATTAGCATTACAAAATTAATTATTAGGATTATAAAAACAGTCTGTGATCAACATTATAAAAATAGCTTGTTATCAAAGTATTTTCTTGATGAACGATTTATTAGCATTACTATGACTAGTTTTAGTATTATCAAAGAAGATATTAGCATTACTATGATTAGTTTTAGCATTACTACTATTTTTATATTTCAATTTTTTATTTTATTTAATATGCTGATTGTGTTGGCACCACTGTAGAGATTTCTTCTGGGTTGTCTGAATTTTATATACCTGAAGCAACATCTACAAGGAGATGAACATTTTAGAAGCAAACCTCTACTTCCAATCATATTCTAAAGACACTAAAATTAATGTTGAAGACTTTTACCTGAAAGATGGTGATGAATGAAACAATTACTATATGTATTAAATTTCTAACTTTTTAAAGAATTATCATAATGCTTCTCAATTGACGTTATTATTTCAATATCATGCTATTGAAATATTAATACGTGCCAAATCCATTTTTTTTGTTAAAAGTGAATACTTTTGATGCTCTACTTTAGCAATATATAAATGATATGCTATGATAATACTACCATTTAAAAATTCGACTACTAAAATTTGCATATGTCAATACTAACCATAATTTCACCTCTGCTATTACTTTGACCTTATGTGTATCATATTTTTCTAATATTAATAAGAACAATGATAGTGATAACCCTATCCACTAATAATGCTAATACAATAAAATTCTAACAACATTGTTCACGGTTGATTTATAATGATCCTGACAAGTTTTTCTTCTAATGCTAACATTAGTTATGATAATACTAAAATGAGCAATGATAATGCTAACACTACCGAACGATAATGCCAATACAATAAAATTCTAACAGTATTATTCATGGTTGATTTATGATGTTCGTGACAAGTTTTTTTGTTAATGCTAACATTAATTATGATAATACTAAAATGAACTATGATAATGCTAAAATTGGTGAACAATAATGCTGATAATACAAAATGTACAGCTAAATCAGACATTGTCAATATCATTTTTCATGTGCTAGGTTTTACATGTTCTTAAAAATTTCCCGATGCTAACAAAACAAAATGAAATTACTAATTCATCATGAAAGAATGTAAAATATTCTTTTAATTGTTAGATATTTTTTTGTAATGCACATGACAACAGTCTCATAACGTTAGCATCATCAATGTTAATTTAGCGTTATCAATGTTTATATTAGCATCGTTAATGTCTTTATTAGCATATGATTCTATCTCTATTAGCACGCACCCCAAAAAATCCGTTTTTAATTTATTTTAACCTCGGTATTAACAAAATTACGAAAATGTCACCGCATTTTCTTATATTTCTTTTATTTACATTATGCTACCTTTGTTTTTTTTACCAAATCTAGACCATCCATCTTAAAATTAAAAGTTTTAGTTAGTTCATGGTTCTCACACCAGGATTGGTTCTCTCTTGAACCGCTCCCTATATATATAACATTTCTAAAATAATTAAACTTTAAATAGTTGAGAAAAAAATGAAATATTTGCAAATAACTTATGATACCCTTCCGCTTCTCTCTCGATGAGAGCATAGAACAAGAAAACAAAATTAAATCAAGTTCCTAAAATCAAAGTGTTAAAATTTGTTGCCCAAATTACTGTAAAATTGTTCAAATGCAAATGTTAAAGTCATTGTTGAAGCTAGTGTAAAACTATGCCTTCAACATACACAGCGGAATCTTAAAGAACTTTGCACAAAATGTAATTTTGAATCACAGACATTCGATATGTGATTACCACATGGCGAAATTTCATTATTACAAGCGATAAGATTCAATACTGATGTTTTCTAAGTACAACACTTAAACAGATTTTAAATATACTATCTAACACACATACAGTCTTGCAACTTCGAATCATAAACTCTCAATTTAAACATCTAATCTACAAACACAACCAAAAAATCTTTTGGTTGATCAAAATAATAGACTCAATGTTGAACAAATTGCTAAGAATGTCGAAGAAAAACTAAGGACTTAAGCTCTGGATTTTTTTACTCGATATGGAGATATCTTCTCTGCTTAGGTACCTTCTTCAGATGTGAAATCCAATACATACAGACTCTTCTAATTTGCATTGGTTTTCCCATGATCTCTCCTTAGTCGTGGATTGATGTCGACCGTTCCAACCAAAATAGCTTTTGCTTCGAAGTTAAAAAATATACATTGGTACCCAATATTTGCATAATTAACACTTTCATCACTAACGAAATTTTTTGACTGATCAAATAATGATGTTGAGTGATGGAAATTAATTTCAACGTCATTGTAATAAATGGGGCGAAAATCCACATACGATTTTCAGTAGTCCACGTGAATATTTGGCTTGTCGAAAAATTATTCAAGTGCTAAAATTGTTAATTGCATAAACGTTGGGTAATGATATGTTATTTTTTAAGCTTTGAATTAAAAGTATGAAAACGGACAAAAGTTATGTCTTGTATTTAGGGGTGGTGAAAAATACTGAAATATAGAATTACCGCACTTATCGTACCGAAAAAACATAAAAAATGTCGAATTTCAATATATCTAAATTTTCAGTACGGTAGGATACCGTACCGAAAATTATACGATATCGATATGAAATTTGATAATTTTCAATATACTGCAGTTTATCGAATATAAACTGATATTTTCGATATATACCGGTATTTTCAATATATATCAGTATGTCGGTATATCGGTACATATCGATATTTCGGTATATATCGGTATTTAGGTATATCGGTATACCGTACCATACCATGATTTTTTTTACAACTTATGATTATTGTAGTACACTAATTTCATTTAAGTACACATGACTACAAAACATAGTAAGTGATAAATAAATATCAATAAAACAAAAAAAAATTAATCAAATGATTATATTTAAATTATGTTGATCTATTTCAACATAGATTTACAATTTGAATATATCATTTAAATCAGGTATAATTTAAACAATAATTACATAATAAATTGAACAATTAAAGTTATATCTAATAACTAAAAAATAGTAATCTTATTCCTTTTTATTATTAAACATCTAATACTCTTCTCCAATATTAAACACTAAAAGTTAAGAAAAAAATTATAAGAGAAATAAAAGAAATTACTAAATAAAACATAAAAGATATTTTAGAGTTCATTAAATTCTAAAAAAATTATAATATTTAGTAAGTTTAACATAAAAGCTTAGAAAATATATATAATAAAAAATATATAAGTTATGAATTGAAAATAAAGAATTTAAAAATATACATAATAAATAGCAACCTTATATTCTTCTCCAAAATTTAGCACTAAAAGTTAAAAAAAAAAACAAAATAATGATAAGAAACTAGAATATACATAAATTATAAGAATAACACTTTGATGTTCAGATATTGAAGTTGAACATGACTAATAAAAGATAATAAACTAACATTATTACAATTACAACTTATGAGTAAAGTAAGTTATAAGAGAAAATAAAAGAAAAATACTAAATAAGAAGCTAAAAAATATGTGAGAGCTCATTAAATTATACAAAAAAATACAATATTTAGTAAATTGAACATAAAAGCTTAGCAAATATATACAATAAAAAATACATAAGTTATGAATTAAAAATGAACTATTTAAAAAATACGTAATAAATAATAACATTGTATATATTCTTCTCCAATATTAATCATTAAAAGTTAAAAAAATAACTAAAAATTAATATGAAACTAAAATATACGTAAATTAATAGAATAATACTTTGATGTTTAGATATTGATGATGAACATGACTAATATTAAAGATAATAAACTAACATTATTACAATTATGACTTATGAGTGAAGTATGTTATATAAGAAATAAAAGAAAAATACTACATAAGGAAGAGATAAAAAAAAATGTTAGAGTTAAATTCCTAAAAATATAATATTTAGGGGGTTTAACATAAGAGTTTAGTAAATATATATAATCTAATTTAATATAAATTGTGAATTGATAGTAACAATTTTAAAATATATATATAATAAATAGTAACCTTATATTCTTCTCCAATATTAAGCACTAAAAGTTAAAAAAAATAACAAAAAACTTATATTTGTATCGATACGGCACGTAAAATTCAGTATTTTCGGCATACCTTAACACTTCAGTATTGATGTATAATTAATCATTAAGTTTTATATGTCTAATATATAATTTTTGGAAAAACAATTATACCTTACCTTAGGCCATCTCCAACAGTTTTCACCAGAATACAGTTAACTCTACACTACACTACAGTTACAGTTACAGATTTTCAATTTTCATCTCCAACAGCATCACTCTACATTTCACCCTACAATGGAATATTCCCTTTTTATATTCTTTACTATTGATTTAATTTTTTTATCGAATTATTTAATTAAATAGGATTATATATAAAATATATATATATTAATATTCTTGCTCATTATTTTTTATTTTTAATTAATATATAATTAAAACTTAATTTTATTTTACAAAAATTAAAAGGTTCATGTAAAAATAAACAACTTATTCAAAATAAAATTCAACATTTCATAATAGATAATTCAATAAAACACATAAATTACATGTCATAACAATTACATCTCTGAATTTGAAAACTCCTCCCACAAATGATCAATCAAAGCATTACAAAGTGCCAAGTGAGCATCTTTGTCTTTGATTTTTTTAAATCGGCCCAAAAATGCTTGAAATTCATCTATTCCTTCGTTCGACATTTCAAGATCTGGAATTGGCACTTCTCTCGCATCATTAATTGGTGCATCAAGGTCTCGTTCATCCTCAACTATCATATTGTGCATAATAATACACGCAGTCATTATATCTTGCAAATCTTCTTTCTTCCAATAGCGTGCTGGATTTGCTACAATTGCAAATCGACTTTGAAGAACTCCGAATGCGCGCTCCACATCTTTCCTGCATGATTCTTGTTTCATTGCAAAATATTTTTTTTTCTGGGAACGAGGTTCATGGATTGTTTGCACAAGGGTAGACCATTTTGGATATATTCCATCAGCTAAATAATATCCCGTATTATACTCTTTTCCTTGTATGACATAATGTGCAGGTGGAGCGATACCTCGAGCAAGATCAGCAAATAAATGAGATCGTTCCAATACATTGATATCATTATTGGAACCTGGCATACCAAAGTATGCATGCCATATCCAAAGATCATAATCAGCAACAACTTCAAGAATAATACTTGGACTTCCACTACGACCTGCATATTGTCCTGCCCAAGCAGTTGGACAATTTTTCCACTTCCAATGCATGCAATCTAAACTACCTAACATTCCTGGGAATCCACGACTTTTACCAATAAAAAGTAGTCTAGCAACATCACTAGCAGTAGGGGATCTTAGATATTGATCAGCAAATATTTCTACAATTGCACGACAAAACCTCTTGACACATTCAAGGGAAGTGGACTCACCAATATTAATGTACTCGTCCACAGCATCTGCTGGCATTGCATACGCCAATATCCGAAAGGCAGCTGTAACTTTTTGAAGTGTGGACAAACCACGTCTCCCAGCTGCATTACTTCGCTGCACAAAGTAACCATCATGATTTTTGACAGCATCAACAATGCGAAGAAATAAATTTCGAGACATTCGAAACGCCTACGAAACATATTTTCGGAATATGTTGGATTTTCAGAAAAATAATCATTGAAAAGGCGTTGAGCAGCTCCTTCTCGATCACGATGGATTGTTCTATGACCAGGAATGGAACCTCCATGGACAGGTGTGGTATTTTGGCTATTGAGAATTGATGCTAGAAGATTATTGTTGGTGGAAATTTGTTGGAGTATCATTTGATCAAGATCATAGCTATGTACCAAATTTTCAAGCTCATCGTCAGATGAGCTTGGAGTACCAGAGCTAAAGAAATTGGGATTCATTTTTTCAAAGAAGACAATTGATGGTTAGGATGCAGAATGATTGACAATGCACCTTTCTTAAATAGGGTGCATTCTACACTTAATCTTGTACACCTAATCTTCCGCACCTAACTATTTTGTACACCTAATCTTTCGCACCTAACTATTTTGCACCTAATCTTCCGCACCTAACTATTTTGTACACCTAATCTTTCGCACCTAACTATTTTGCACTTAATCTTCCTCACCTAACTATTTTGTACACCTAATCTTTCGCACCTAACTATTTTGCACTTAATCTTCCGCACCTAACTATTTTGTACACCTAATCTTCCACACCTAACTTTCTACACCTAACTATATTGCACCTAACCTTCTACACCTAACTATATTGCACCTAACCTTCTACACCTAACTTTCTACACCTAACCTTCTACACCTAACCATTCTCTCTCAATTCTATAAATATATCCATCAATCTACACAATCTTCCACACCTAAATTCTTCCACATTATACACTATCTTCTACACCTCAATTCTATGGCTGCCAATAGGGCTAACAATTACACTGTTGATGAAGATATACATCTTTGTAAAGTGTATATGGAAGTATCTCAAGATCCAATACACGGTAAAAATTAGAAACTCTGGAGTCGTGTTACGCAGGTCTATAACGACTCCCTCCCATCTTCATCCATGCCGAAGCGACCTCAAAGATCTATTGATTCTCGTATGCATACCATCCTTGCTGCAATATCCAAATTGCAAGGATGCATACAACAAGTCGAACTTTTAAATCCGAGTGGTGCATCAGAATATGATATTGTAAGTTGTCATTATTATATTTGTATTATTTATCTTATTAATTTCTAAAATGTTTGATTCATTATGCAGATGATGCGTGCAAAAGATATGCTGAAACTAGACCCAAAATATCGAAAGGGTTTCAAGTTTGATCACGTGTGGAACATGGTGAAAGATCTGGTGAAATTTGATTGCCAGAAATCACGAGTAGAAAGACATCCATCTCAACCAGGTACGCCAGTGTCTGATTCTCCATTATCATCTGATGGATTATCTACATTTAATCTCAATTTAAGTAGTGATGCCAGTGGTAGTGGACCTTCATCAAAACGTCCAATGGGTGTTAAAAAATCTAAAATGAAAAAAAAAAAGAGTGAAGACTTGTCTGTTGCTGTTGAAGAAATTAGAGAAAATAGTCAAAAACTTCAACAATTATTTGAGTCTTCAGCTGCAAAAAAAGACCGCGATATGGAGATACAATTGCGAAGGATCGAAGCTCAACGACAAGCTACTGAAGTAAGAAAATGGGAAGCAGAAAACCAAATTTTAATGCTTGATACAGATACAATTTCTAATCCTGCTAAACGTCTATACTTCGAACAAGAACAAGCAAAAATCCTGGCGAAAAGGCAGGAACAATCCAACCAGTCTTCCCTACCAGATAATACTTTCGACATTGGAAGTTATTTTCCAGATATCCCCGGTGCAGGATCTGGATCCGGAAGTGGTTTAGGGGATTATTAGATAAAAATATTATGTTGTATTTTTAATATTTTACTCTTATTGTATTATGTTTGTATTTTTATTAATTATGTATTTGTATTGTTTATTGTAATATATTGTTGCTTTGTATCGATTATTAATATATTTGTGGCTTTGTATTGTTAAATGTTTATGTAATTCTATTTTTATTAATTATGTATTTTGTGTTTAGTTAGATTTTTAAATTAATGTAATAGCATTTACTTAATTAATGTATAAAATAATTTTCAAACAATTGAAGAAATCTAATAGAAAATAAAAAAAAATACACCAAATAAATTAGTTTGTATTATGGAAAAAAAAAAGAAAAAAAAAATACCGTGATGAACAGTACCTCGGTTAATCAACCGGGGTACTGTTCACCTTTCACTAAACTACCGAGCCGTGAGTGTGGCTGTTGGAGGAAGTAATTTGCCATTTTAACACTAGATTTGAGGTTTACCGTTGCTCTTGGAGTTGGTCTAAGGCCATCTCCAACAGTTTTCACCAGAATACAGTTAACTCAACACTACACTACAGTTAAAGTTACAGATTTTCAATTTTCATCTCCAACAGCATCACTCTACATTTCACCCTACAATGGAATATTCCCGTTTTATATTCTTTACTATTGATTTAATTTTTTTATCAAATTATTTAATTGAATATGATTATATATATATATATAATATTAATATTCTTGCTCATTATTTTTTATTTTAAATTAATATATAATTAAAATTTATTTTTATTTTACAAAAATTAAAAGGTTCATGTAAAAATAATCAACTTATTCAAAATAAAATTCAACATTTCATAATAGATAATTCAATAAAACACATAAATTACATGTCATAACAATTATGTTGTATTCTTAATATTTTACTCTTATTGTATTATGTTTATATTTTTATTAATTATGTATTTGTATCGTTTATTGTAATATATTTGTGGTTTTGTATCGTTTATTATAATATATTTGTGGTCTTGTATTGTTAAATATGTATATAATACTATTTTTTTTAATTATGTATTTTATGTTTTAAAACATAAAATAAGAAATTTAATACAAAATATAAAAAATCAACCAAATATATACCACAATTATATAATGAAAGAAAGGAAAAAAAAGAAAAAAGAGAAAATCTGCAGCCATTTAACATTGAAAGGAAGCAAAAAAAAAAGAAGAAGATAAATTAGCTGCAATTTGATTGCCGAGAGGAACAGACCGAGACACTGTTCACATTTCCCTAAAGTAACGTGCCGAGAGGTGAGCTGTTGGAGGAGGCAAATGTCAATTTTTACACCACATTCACCGTTTGCCAAGCCGTAAGAGGCGCTCTTGGAGAAGCTCTAACATATACAGGGGTAAGAATTTTTCTTTTTTTCCTATAAATTTTAATTATGTGTGTGCTTTTGATTAATTAAATATAATAATAGGTGAAGTACGAATTTCACCTTTGTTTAATATTACAAAGATTGTGATGGATCAGAATATTCTAGAGATAGCAGATTTCAGTTTAAGGTAAAATTTTGTATTTATTATATTACATGTTCATTTTTTTTATTAATTTTGTTATAGTATTTAGAACAAATTGTATATTGGGTTTTGTTATTTTTTATTTATTTATTCAATGCACATAATTTTATTAAGATTTATTTATTTTTTTATTTTTTTGAAGGTAAATGACTAATGGGAAAGTGAGATCAACCAGTATCCAAATGAGGATTCCACCTGCAACATTAGCCAAGGAAGTCTGCTAGCAGAATTGATTGTTAGATGCAAGCTTATAATTTGGGATGAGGCACCTATGATGCACAAGTATTGCTTTGAAGCTTTGGATCGAACACTTCGAGATATAATGTGTGTTTCTGATTCATCAAGTGCACGTAGAATTTTTGGAGGAAAAACAATCAATTTTGGAGGAGATTTTCGACAGATCTTACCCTTTATCCCAAAAAGAAGCAGACATGATATTGTTCATGCCACAATAAATTCTTCTTATCTGTGGAAAGATTGCAGGGTACTGAGATTAACAAAAAATTTGAGACTGTCAAATTTGAGTCCTAATGATGCAGCTGATGAGGTTAAACAATTTGCAAATTGGATTGCCGGTATTGGAGACAGTAAAATCGGTGGTCCAAATGATGGACATGTGAATATTGACACCCCGGATGATATTTTATTGAAATGGTTAGAAGATCCAATTTCAGCAATTGTTCATAGTATTTTTCCATCATATGGTACTGATATTGCAGATACAACTTATCTACAAGAATGAGCAATACTTGCTCCAACTTTAAATGCGGTTGAATCTGTAAATCAATACATGCTTTCTTTGAACAAAGGTGAGGGCAGATTCTATTTAAGTTCTGACTCCACATGCAACTCAGATAACAATACGGGTTTGCTGCAAGAAGTTCATACTTCGAAATTCTTAAACAGTATCAAATGCTCAGGGGTTCTGAATCATGAATTATTTTTGAAAACCGGTACTCCTGTTGTGTTGTTGAGAAACATAGATCATGCAATGGTTTATCTAATGGGACTCGATTGATGATCACAAGGCTTGGCAAACATGTTGTCGAAGCAAGATTTCTCACTGGGCAAAATGCACACAGCAAATGGTATTAATTCCAAGAATGTCTCTTACGCCTGCTGATCCAAGATTGCCATTTAAGTTTCAGAGAAGACAATTTCTTCTCATGCCCTCATATGCGATGACAATAAATAAGTTTCAAGGACAATCACTCTCTCACGTTGGTTTATTGTTGCAGAAACCAGTTTTCACTCATGGCCAATTGTATGTTGTTGTTTCAAGGGTTACAAGTCGTGGTGGATTGAAGATCTTACTTCATGATAATGATACGAATACTGTTAATTTATGTGTGCGCACCAGCCGTGTACGAAACCTAAAATATTATTATTTTTTTTTTTCTTCAATTTTAATTTCTTTAGGTTTAGTATAATTTTACAATTTTATTTAAGTTTATTCCACCCAATTAGGGTTTATAATTATTTTTTAATATTTAATTTTCATTTTTTTAGTTAATATAATTGATTTTTAGGGTATACTATTTTTCACAATAAATATTAATTATGATTAGCTATTATATAATAAATTTTATTTTGACAAAAAACATTATTAACAATATATAATTTTAATGTTGGTACATAGTTAACATACAAAATTGGAACTAGAGGATCTCTACTTAAAAAATGTTAGAATAACTCATTAAGTAATAAATTAAAACCTTAACATCACATGTGCCAATATATTATGAACATAAAAAAGTTAAGAGAAAATATATCGCTTACATTTTATTTTAATAAAAGAGAAGGTCGCTTGTAAATTAAGATGTATAGAAGTCTTATATATATCTGTGTACATGCAGTACACGCATTGAGCGCATAATATTTTTGAATATTATAAACTGTTGTAAATATATCTAATAGATATATATGATATGAGTGATGGCCAAGTATCTAACTCTAAAATCCTAGCTCTTGTACTATTATAAATAGAGGCATTTGGTCCTCATATTAAATACACACAATTCATATTTTCTCTCGCCTCTCTTTAGTTTACAACACGTTATCAGCACGATTGTTCTACCCTCTCCTTCAATTCTAGAAGTCCATCGATCCTAGAAGGTACATGTTTTTTACATCATGTTTATTGGCTTTAATATATTATGTCTGTTTTTCTTATTGTTATAATAATCGGTCTTTTCCGATTTAATCTTGAAAAATTAAATATTGATGCTATTCGAGTAGCACAAGTAATATTCATGAAGAATATTACATTCAAGATCATAAATTAATGCTATTAAAGTAGCACAAGTAATATTCATGAAGAATATTGCATGATCTAAAGAGCAAATAAATTAAACATATGGATAATATATCCTTGATTCTTTGTGCAGAATTGCACGAATGGCAAACATAGTCAAACTTG
The DNA here is from genome assembly GCA_026008535.1 of Perilla frutescens. Taxonomy (NCBI): domain Eukaryota; kingdom Viridiplantae; phylum Streptophyta; class Magnoliopsida; order Lamiales; family Lamiaceae; genus Perilla; species Perilla frutescens. The sequence continues at coordinate 29,120,764 of BRKX01000017.1, read as the reverse complement.
AGTTCATCGCCCTTGACATCTCGGGCAAGAATTATATGTCATGGACTCTTGATGCTGATGTTCACCTGATCTCAAGGGGTCTAGGGGAGACAATCAAAGAATGAAATAAAACATCTTAACAGGATTGCGCTAAGGCGCTGATTTTCCTTTGTCATCATCTTCATGATGATCTAAAGACGGAATATTTGACCGTCAAAGATCCGAGTGAGTTGTGGACAAACCTGAAAGAAAGGTTTGATCATCAAAAGACTGTCGTCCTTCCTAAAGCTCATTACGAGTGGATGCATCTTAGACTGCAAGACTTTAAGTCTGTGAGTGCTTATAATTCTGAATTATTTAGAATTATTTCAAAATTGAAACTTTGTGGAGAGAATATCACTGATGCTGACATGCTTGAGAAAACATTCTCCACTTTTCATGCTTCTAATGTGTTGTTACAGCAACAATATAGGGAGCGTGGTTTCAAAAAGTACTCTGAACTAATATCTTGTTTGTTGGTTACCGAGCAAAATAATGAATTGCTCATGAAAAATCACGAACTCCGCCCCACGGTTCTGCTGCATTGCCTGAAGCCAATACAACTTTCAACCATGACAATGGATGTCGTGGGAACCAACGTGGACGTGGGCGTGGACGTGGATATGGTCGCGGTAAACCAAATGATGCAACCTCTAGCAACAAAAGGCAGAAAACATCCAACGAGCATAGTTCATCCAAAAAGGAAGCTGCATGTTATAGATATGGCATGAAAGGACATTGGTCACGTACTTGCCGAACGGCAAAACACCTTGCAGATCTATATCAAGATTCGATCAAGGGAAAAAACAAGAAGGAAACCAATGTCGTTGACTTTGACGACCCAGTTGATACTACTCACTTAGATGTCTCCGACTTCTTTGATGACCCAAAAGAAGATAATATGGATCAGTTAATTGGTGGTGGTGTGCTTGAAGATAATCATATGGACATTGTTTAGTCCTTTATCATTTATTTCTTGTTGATAAAAAGACATTGCTTATTTACTTTCACATCGTTGTTTTTCCATTAAAAACAATTTATTTATTTTTCCTTTCGTATTTTTACTCAATAATAATTGATCTTCTTTTAAAAACATCTCAGACATTCAAATGGAATCTTGTGAGATTTGTCTTGCTGATAGTGCCACTACACACACCATTCTCCAAAATAAGAAATATTTTCTTAAGTTGACATTAGCTAAGGATAATGTTAACACGATATCAGGTGCATCAAACATCATTGACGGCTCCGGAAGAGCTTGTATAATTTTACCAAATGATACTAAATTAGATATTAAAAATGCTCTGTATTCTAGTAAGTCCAAAAGAAACTTACTAAGTTTCAAGGATATCCGCTATAATGGATACCACATCGAGACTATATCAGAAGGTGGAAAAGAATATCTCTGCATAAATTCTTTTGTATCTGTCCATAAGCGAACAAAAGAAAAATTATTAACACTACCTTTTGGGATGTATTACACATTCATAAAGGCAATTGAGACAAACCATGTCATGAACCCGAAGTTCAATGACCCAAAAAGCTTTTTGCTTTGGCATGATAGACTTGGACATCCTGGAGCAACTATGATGCACTGAATAATCAATAATTCATATGGACACAACATGAAGAATCAAAAGATTCTTATGACAAATGAATTCCCATGTGATGCTTGTGCACAAGGCAAGTTAGTCATTAGACCTTCATATACGAAGGTTAATATTGAATCTCCATCTTTCTTAGAGAGAATTCAAGGAGATATTTGTGGACCTATACATCCACCATGTGGGCCTTTTCGATACTTTATGGTATTGATTGATGCTTCTTCTAGATGGTCACACGTATGCTTGCTTTCTACTAGAAATGCAGCATTTGCTAGACTACTTGCTCAAATTATAAAATTGCGAGCTCAATTCCCAGATAATTCAATTAAAAGAATTCATCTTGATAATGCTAGTGAGTTTACGTCTTAAGCATTTGAAAACTATTGTATGGCTATTGGAATTGAGATTGAACATTCAGTCGCTCATGTCTATACTCAAAATGGTTTAGCAGAATCATTTATTAAACGTCTCCAACTTATTGCTAGACCATTACTTATGAAGTCAAAACTCCCAACTACTGCTTGGGGTCATGCCATATTACATGCGGCAACATTAGTTCGTATTAGACCATCGACTAACCATGAATACTCCCCAATGCAAATTATTCTTGGTCGAGAACCAGATGTTTCTCACCTACGAACTTTTGGTTGTGCGGTTCAAGTCCCAATTGCACCCCCACAACGAACAAAAATGGGTCCCCAACGAAGGCTTGGGATATATGTTGGATTTGATTCACTTTCGATTATAAGGTATATTGAACCTTTAACGGGTGATTTATTTACTGCACGTTTTGCAGATTGTCATTTTGATGAAATGACATTTCCAACATTAGGTGTAACGAATCTACATCCAGAAAAGCATAATGAAATATCTTGGAATGAGAAAAGCTTGTCACATTTTGATTCTCGAACTAATCAATGTGAACAAGAAGTTGAAAAGATTATTCATTTACAAAAGATTGCAAACCAACTTCCTGATGCTTTTGTAGATACAAGAAAAATGACACAATCTCACATACATGCTGCAAATACTCCAGCCAAAATTGATGTCCCTAAAGAACAAATAGCTTTGGTAGCAAATGAGTCTAAAATTCGTCAAAAATGTGGTCGACCAAGTGGTTCCAAAGATTCTGTGCCTAGGAAAAGAAAGGGGCAAGATGGAAACCAAACAATGACGAAAATGATTAATCAATCAAATGAAAATGATGTAATTCCTGAAGAATTACAAGTATCTGAAAATTATGAGATCTCAATAAATTATTTATCTTCCAATCAGATACTGGAAAGAGAACATATCATTGTAGATGATATATTCGCATTTCATATAGCTCATCAAATTTTAAATGAGGATCCTGAACCAAAATCTGTTACAGAATATAAACAGAGAAATGATTGGCCAATGTGGAAAAGAGCTATGGAAATGGAATTAAATTCCTGTGATAACCGGAAAGTATTTGGACCTATAGTCCTAACTCCGGAATCTGAAACCCCTGTTGGATACAGATGGATATTTGTTAGAAAGAGAAACGAGAAAAATGAAGTTACGAGATATAGAGCAAGACTCGTAGCACAAGGTTTCTCTCAAAGACCAGGAATTGATTATGAGGAAACATACTCTCCAGTAATGGATGCGATTACTTTCAGATTTCTGATTAGTCTGGCTGTGTCACAAAGGCTTGCTATGCGCCTTATGGATGTAGTAACTGCCTATCTATATGGGTCATTAGATAATGACATATATATGAAAATCCCTGAAGGATTTAAAATGCCTGAAGCATTAAAGTCAAAACCTAAAATCATGTTTTCGATTAAACTACAAAAATCGTTGTATGGGCTGAAACAGTCTGGCCGTATGTGGTATAATAGATTGAGCGAGTATCTGTTGAAAGAAGGATACAAAAATAATGATATCTGCCCTTGTGTTTTCATAAAGAAAATCGAAAGTGGATTTGCAATTATAGCAGTTTATGTTGATGATTTGAATTTAATTGGGACTCCTGAAGAGCTCAATAAAACTGCTGAATATTTGAAGAAAGAATTTGAGATGAAAGATTTGGGAAAGACAAAATTCTTTCTTGGTTTGCAAATTGAACGTGTCCGAGGAAGAACGTTTATTCACCAATCCACATATATATAGAAAAAGTGTTAAAACGCTTTTACATGGATAATGCACATCCATTAGCATCACCAATGGTCGTTAGATCTCTTGATATGAAGAAAGATCCATTTCGACCTATTGAAGATGGTGAAACGATACTTGGTCCTGAAGTACCATATCTAAGTACAATTGGAGCATTAACTTATCTGGCTAATTATACTAGACCAGATATAGCTTTTTCTGTAAATCTTCTCGCAAGATATAGCGCTGTACCCACTTTGAAACATTAGAATGGTGTTAAGCACATTCTACGTTATCTGAAGGGTACCATAGACCTTGGATTATATTATTCAGAAAATTCCGATTATTCTCTGGTAGGGTATTCGGATGCAGGATTTTTATCCGATCCACATCAAGCCAAGTCACAAACTGGCTATGTTTTCACATGTGGTGGAACTGCTATATCATGGAAGTCTGTGAAGCAAACCTTGACTGCAACATCCTCAAATCATTCTGAAATTATTGCAATCCATGAAACAAGTCGAGAGTGTGTATGGTTGAGAAATATGACAAGTCACATCCAAGAGTCATGCGGATTACCTTCATCAAAGATCACTCCAACTATTTTGTATGAAGACAATGCTGCTTGCATCGCGCAACTCAAGGAAGGATACATCAAAGGTGATAGGACGAAGCACATTTCTCCCAAGTTATTCTACACACACGATCTCCAAAAGAATGACGATATCAACGTTCAACAAATTCGCTCAAGTGACAATTTGGCGGACTTATTCACAAAGGCATTACCAACATCAACATTCAGAAAATTGGTACACAAGATCGGCATTCGCCGACTCCAAGATCTATAATGATCTCAAGATCAGGGGGAGCAGTTGTACTCTTTTTCCTTCGACTAGATTTTTTCCCAATGGGTTTTTCTAACAAGGTTTTAATGAGGCAACATTTGTTTTAGAGATTGGTCACTCAAGGGGGAGTGTTGTAAATATATCTAATAGATATATATGATATGAGTGATGGCCAAGTATCTAACTCTAAAACCCTAGCTCTTGTACTATTATAAATAGAGGCATTTGGTCCTCATATTAAATACACACAATTCATATTTTCTCTCGCCTCTCTTTAATTTACAACATGTAATACTTTTTTCAGTCTAAAAAATGTAGTGATCATTACAAAAATGTCAATATTTCTTTATTTTTCAATAAAATAAATGTGTTACTTTTTGAGTGTTAGAAGTGATATTTTTCTCCGGATCGGATCAGGTTGGGTTTGGGGCGGGGTCGAGTTGGGTCTGGGAAGGTAGTGGCATATCCAAAAAAAAGTGTTTGGGAGGCGGATAACACACCGGTGCCTCTACCTTCTACACTTCGACCCCCACAACACTGTTCTTTACTGAAGAAATAATTAAAAACAAAAAAAATATTCCGATTGTGTTGTCCCCACTCTAGATCCATCCGTGTGAGGTGGTATATTCGAAGTGCATGAGAATTTACCTTTATAAAACTATTTATTATTTACGAACACTTCAATTTATGAAAAATTAAATCGTAAGACCATTTTATGTTTCTTAAAAAATAAATACTCCGAGGCATTTGTGAAGTGAAGTATGTTAGAAGCATCTGCGATTAAAGCCAACAAAGAATTTTTGTACATGATCCGAGGAAACTATTTGCCGTACAAGGCTGTTTGATTGCTTCTTTTAGTCCATTGTTTCTTTAAATCGCTGCAACCAACAATCTAACGTTGTTCGCACTTAAAACAAAAGCAATCATACGTTGTCATTAACAAAATTGATTACCAACTCACACCAACGATTAGGATCATATTATGCTCCACTAGAAACCAACAGATCAATTAAACCGACCAGTAACATTTGATTAAACCTTATTATTAATTTAATGGTTAAACATTTTTTAAAATAATGGATTTTGCACGTTTTTATTTTTATTTTTAACATAAATTTAAATTGTTCCACAAAAAAAACAAATTTAACCACTTTTGCAAATTTAACATTAATTTCAATTCAAACGAAATTAAAATTAACATGGATGATAGAGACATATACGTGGATTGATTGTCTGAATATTAAAAACTATATTATCTTAGGTTATTCGTAGGATGACCAACCAAGTATGTTTTTCGACATTCATGTGCGTAAGTTTTAATGTCGTCAGAATAACAATTGATGTTAATTTTGCAAAAAATGTGAAGTTTGTGTTTTTTATGGCAAAATTTTAAGTTCATATTAAAAACAAAAAAAAAACATGTAAAGTTCGTAATTTTAAAATTATTTAACCTTTAATTTAGTTAAAGTTGAAATCTCAAAGAAATATTGTCGACTAAATAAGCCATTTCATGAATAATTAAAAGGTTTATTATTATTCATTTAATAATTTATATTGCATTACCTTCATGTAAACAATGTTGTTAGACAACATGTATTTTGGAGATATATTTTTAGGATTGAAAATTAACTACACAATTTTTAGTATTTTTTTTAGAACTAACCACAACATCTACCTATGGATGCACCCTGAACAGGGTAAAAACAAATTCTCAAATTAATTATCTTCATATCATGAAATTGTTATTCCACCGACTAGGCAATTTCTTAATTAGGGCCAATTGTCAATACTTAAAAGAATGATGATTGTTTCTAGTTTTTACGAACATGTTTCGATCCCAAGAACATAGCTTAATTGGTACAAAAATCGAAATAAGGTAGTCTCACCCCACTCGCACTCTTGTCCAGCAAAGTTCATTCTAAATAAAATCTATGATCCGGTAAACTTTAAACAAGACTTATATGAAAAATATTAGATTCCTCACAAAATGACAAATCTGAATAATATATATATATATATATATATATTGTTTCTTAATGTGAATAAAATGTATATGGTGTTGGGTGATTAGTTGATGTTTTTGTTTTCTTTTCGCAACTTTGTAGAATTGTATTTTATTTGAATCTCGACTTTCATAGTCTTAGTTAGATTCGTAATAAATACTAATAATTGATGGATAAGTTCATGATACATTCGCGCGCGCGTGTGTGATATTTTAACGATATTATCAATAAGTAATCCTAATTCTAGATTCATAGATGCCTTTTAAAAAAAAAATTACTGTAAAATAATGATCAGGGAGGAGGAAGATAAGGAGATCCAACTTCCCAACATCCATCAACATTAAAATAACGCTAATTTGACCTTTTGGTTGCTTTGTCACATTTCAAATTTAATTTGTGTCACATATTTAAATACAGTCATTAACTATCTGGATGTATTTGAATGATACCAAAATACAAGGTTTTTTTTATAAAATTATAAAATTAAATCACAAGCTCAGCAATATTCGAGCTAATATCAACTTAATTTTAGAGTTTAAAAGTTGCATAAATTCATAGGAAAAAGTACTAAATTGCTTAATCATGTATACTGATTTTTTCATCAATTCAAGATCGAATGAGGAAATTCTACACTACATATTGGAGTACATACCACCCAACACCATTGGGAACATGCTGTTTTTTAAAATACATGATCGATTATTTTTAATGATCCGAATGGTCTTGGGGTAATACCCAAATATGTAGGATAGAAATTTCTGATCTAATGTACTAATTACTTTTAACTTTAATTTTCTTTGTTAATTTTAAAATTAAAGGATGCAATCATTTTCATTTTTCAAAAAATAGAAAATATAGTTTCGGTGGCATGGTAAAAAAGAAGAGGATAAGTGAAATTGACAATGTAGGAAATAAAAAGATTTAAAAGAAAACAATGTTAATTTATGAATCGAAAGGGTGAATTATACTTTAATACCTACATTTTGGGTTTTTTTTAAAACATAAACAAATTATAGTACCATCTTTTTCAAAAATTTTACAAATCTAATATTTGATCAATTTTACAACTTGAAAATCTTACATAATTGATTGTATTTTAATATTTCTATTTCCCCAACCATGTAAAAAAATTCCCCCAATCAAAAAATCTTAAAATATAATCAATTACATACAATTTTCAAACCGTAAATTTAATTAAATGTTGAATTTATAATTTTTTTTTCAAAAAAGTGTGTAATATTTTGTTAATTTTGAAAAAAATAGTCATTTTTGAAAAATAATTCAAAATATAGATTAAAATGTAATTTTCTCTAATCTTATGTAGGAAAAGAAAGTTGAAGTAACAAAATCGGAAAAAATAATCAATACCGTCCAATCGTGTCCATACGTTTTGTGTTCAATCTTTTTGTCTTCTCATACCGTCCATAAATAACAGTGTTAAATGATATAATAAATTGAACACACTGATAATTTATTTGAGTAAGATTATTCTGGAAAGAAATATAGGAATAATATTTCCATGAAATCAAACGCAGAAGCGTCTCGAATCCAAGTAGCTAGGGAAAATCGAGGTCTGTCAAGATTTGGTAAAAGTAAAAGTAGCAGAGTGAACATAATTAGCAGTCGGGTATGTATGTCTAACATCAACGACAACGCCTATTTTAAAGCACCATTAGTAATAATTGATAAATAATGTTGGGCTTCAAATCTTTAGCGACCAGAAGCCGCTATTCCTGTTGAGTCTTCATGCATAATATTTATATATATATAAGAATAATTGTCTCTTCAAATCTTAAAGCAGATTAAAGATTATTGAAAAAAAAACTTCATTATCATTGAAGTTTGTTTTTTTTACTAAAAAAAGAAAAATATTGAAGATTATTGAATATTGGTGCAAAAGATGGGCAATGCTTTAATTTAGATAGTTGTAGTGGACTAAACTTATGATGTTCCTGGGCCTTGTCACTCTATCAGCCCCTTCCCCCTACAACCGTTAAACAAATTAATCAATAAGCATCATACAATAAAAATATTATATCAACACTAACTTCAATTTGTTTGTGTATATATGAATTTGATTGCTTGTGCTCTGGCGGCTAAGCGACCATCTCCAGCGGTGTCAATGTCTAAGAAAATCTCTAGAAAGCATAACAAAAAATAAAGCTATAGCTATTGAGCCAATTTGGCCAATTCGTTCTCTTCCAAATTTTTTGTTTATCCATCAAATTAATTAACTTGGATAACTTACGTCTTGACGAGGTTGGAATATGAAGTCAATTGAATATTTGGGAGTTATGATAGGGTTTTAAATGCAGGAATTATGATAGGTTTTGAGTTGTTGGAGCTAATAAGAGAATTATAAAAAAGTAAAATGTGGGCCGTATTTAGAATTTTCCTATCCCAATGTGCATTTCATATACATCACATATAATTATAATTATAATTAGTTTGTTTAAATTTATAATTTTTAAACAAATATAGTTTTAATTTTCTTGCATTAATTTATTTTTTTATCCGTCATCTCACGTAGTGCACTCGTCCCATGCTAATGCATGGGCTCATGCACTACACTCGAATTATTATTTTTTCAAATAAATATATACCCTAATGAAATTAGTAAACCCTAAAATTAATTTGACTTAAATTATTTTTTTAAATTAATTTAGTTTTTTTATCTGACATCTCGCACAGTGTACTCGATCAATGCTAATGCGTGGGCTCGTGCACTTTACTCGACACAAAATAAATATTTTATATAAAAACAAAACAAAAAACAAAAAACAATGAAAGAAAACGAAAAAAAACAAAACAGAAAAAAAGGAAAGAAAACGGAAATAAAAAAGGGAAAGAAATTGAAACAACAACAAATAAAACAAAAATAAAATAAATTCTCCTACCAGGCTTCTGAGGGCCACGCACTCACGCGAGCGGGTTATGGTTGGTTGGGTGGGTTTTAGACGGATTTGGGTTATATTTGACCCGTGTAACGTAAGAGACTATTAGACGGTCTCATACAAGTAAGCTTACAACTGAATGACGCGGCCTAATAACTATGAGGGTAGCAAAAAATGAGCATTAAAGCCTAAATCATAAGAAGAATTCAATGTCTTGTAGGCTAAGCCTTATTAAAATCATATTAGCTAAAATAAAACTAAACAACGATACCAATGTCTCAAAAGCTTCCTTTGCTTTTCAAACATGCAAAGAACAATCACATATTGAGAAAATTGATAAATAAAGTATCCAAGGAAAATTAAACATCAATTCTCATTTCTTAAACCTAAAAATAAAAAACTACTAGACAATAGACAATAGACCATATTACAGTCAAGCAAAATGAAGAAATTCATGTGATAATAATTTTCAGTAATCAAAATATTATGTATGATTCCATCACTAATGCAAAGTTGTTGTCTACATGTGTATGGAGTCCAAATTTGAAAAAAATCGGGTTGCATCTTTGTTCCATCTTTGGTTTGTGATTAATTATGAGCTATATTATCCTTTCAATTTCATTTAGTTAAAAATAACTTAATTGTCTCATGTGAAATAAGAAATAACTACTCAACTATATATGCCCTTATTTGATTGTCTATTTGAACAAGCAAAATAAACTATATAAAGGGAAAGCACATTCTGCAACTCAAAGCATCAACATTTTAGAAATTTAGGAGGCCTGTATCTCATTGTAGTTTATGCTCATGACTTCGATGAAGGGATTTCTTTTCCTAAACTTTCTAAGATATATTTCGGACTATCTATTAATTATTCGTGTTGATATTATATAACAACAATTATCTCATATTATAGTTTATTTGAAACACGAAATCATTATAATCACAATAAATATTAACTATGTAAACAAAAAGGAAAACTGGAATACTTACATTAGATGATGGAACCTGGCTTATTTTGCTTTATTTTTGCTTTGAAGGATTTCTAGAATTTTGTCTTCTAAGGACTCCAACCTCATGGGCATCCATTTGTTCTTTATTTTCAATACTTAAATACATTATTTACCTTTTTCAACTTATTTCCTTAAATCTCCATTCTCCTTTTGAAGTTGAATATTGAATATTCTTCCTGTTTTTGAAGGAGTCTGAAGCCATCCCTACAACTATGCAGTTGATACGATTTCTCATCCTCTAGAACCTGAATGAAGGGACCATCTTCATTCAAAACATTCCCACCTTCTTCATTTGGTTTATTTTGTAATCTAATATTTGAGATGGACTTGTTCTTAAAATAGAGGGGATTGTGGAAGTTAGTGACTGTTGTGGCTCCTTTTGATCTTGATGTCTTATTTGAATTTTACTCAAATGTTACTGTTAATATGGGTAATCCTCGTAAGTGCAAATATGGAGAAGTCTATGTGCGTGACAAAGTTTACAAGTTTGAGCCTATGTTGATCAGTAAATTTTTAGGTCTAGGAAATGATGATACTATTATTGCTCTAGATTTGATTGACGATGTTGTTTCTTTTGTGATCGGAGGATTGGTAACCCAGTGGACAAATAAATTGTCCACTTCCAAATTGACTTTCTTTTACACAGTTCTACACAAGTTAATTATGTGTAACTAGTTGCCCACTACCAATACCTCGGTTCTAACAGTTGATCAAACCCTTCTTCTCTACAAATTTGGCACCATGATTCCCTTCAATCTTGGAGATTGCATATTTGACTCAGTCATTAAAGCAGCAACAAAGTCTAGCTCCTCAAGCATCTTGCCATAACTCTGTCTTATTTTTGGCATGCTCAAGGGTTAAGGCCTGAGGGAAAGTAAAAAGAAGCTAGTGTTTGAGAGTACTACTATTTCAGTGATCAAGCCCAAAGTATGAGATGATCGAGTTGTATTGATGACGTGATTGAATCACGTTTTTTTTTAAAACAATCTTTTATTTTGTCTTGTGTTAGATAATATGTTTTTTTGCGATGATGATGTAGCTTTTAGTTCTTGTTGAATCTGTTTTGGATTATTCATTTTGGATAATCTATGTTTTTGGATATCTTCATATCCTTGGATCATCTGCTCATTATTTTTAATCATCTTGGCATAGATGATTTTGAAAGGTTTATGTTCACATATTTTCTGAATGTGTGTTGTCTTTTATGTTGGGATAAATTCTCAACATTGAATTCTGTACAGGGAAAAATGCCCAACTTGTTGTATACTTCTGTATAAGGGATTATACCCAACTTGTTGTATATTATTATATAGGTAATAACTTAAGGGGAAACAAACCTTAAGGGGGAGTTTAAACTCCAAAATTTTTGTTTTCGCTACAGCTCTAACAGTAAATCCAAAGTGTTTTTATATTTTGTTGTTTTGTACAGAAAAGCTAAGATTAAGGGAGAGAATATTAGGAATGATACGGCATCAAATATGTTAGTGTCATCTGCACTAAAGTGTTTGAGATTGTCATGATATTTATGGCAATTCAAAGAACACAAAGGTTTTAGTTTTTCAAATTTGAAGACCATGTTCTCGACATTATGCTATGAACATTCCGCTGCCAATCTGATTGAAAATCGAAGAATGTACTTGAGCATGTTCATAAACACGATCATGTACATGGTTGTCCAGAGAGTTTCCAAGAGATATGCCAAGCTGATTTCAAGGAGTTAAAGCTGCCTTTTCAAGATGGATGTTTCAGGATAGAAGCTGCCTTGTTCTAAGATGAAGATCAAGAAGGAAAGAGGCGAGTTCTATTCAAGGAAGGATTCTAAACTGGGAGTTGTCCGATTTAAACAAGGAAAGTTTCCTTGTTGAGTTTGAGTCAAAATAGGACAATCTGATTACTTTGTTTATGTTTATAAATAGCCTGTGAATCAGACTAGTTTAGAGAGCACAAAGTTTACGAATACACAAAGGGTAGAGAGTCTAAAAGACTTCATCTTTGAAGCATATAGTATTCAGGTAGACTAGGTTTGATCTTTGTGATCATTGTCTACCTAGTCTATGTTTGAAATTATTTCATTCACACCTTTAAAGGAGTCTCGGAAGAGATTTCTTGTGGGAACTAGAGGGATTCTAGGTTGTAAGGGAATCTTACAATTCAGTCCATTGACAGAGGTTGTAGTGTGTAGGAAAGAGATCGAGTGATGGGAGGTCATCATGTAATAGCCTTTGTAACCTTGCAACGGAGTAATAGATTGTTTTTCACAGACTTGTGAAGTCTCTCTGACGTAGATCAGTTGATCAAATAGGGCTATCAACCTCGTGCCATTTACTTGCTTTCAGTTTATCTTTCTGACCTTGCATGTTCACTATAATGTGCATGTACATGATGTTGAATATGTCTGCACAGTTTATGTAACTTCAATTGGTACCAGAGTAGGTCGTCTTTGGTTTTGTGCCAAAAAAGTCCTGAAAAGTACATAACTGCGTGAAGATTTTAGTTGAGTTCAGTTATAAGTTCAATAAAAAAAGGAGGATCTATGGTCAGACCACCATTACTTGAAGGCAACAATTATCCTTCCTAGAAAGCAAGGATGAGGGCATTTCTCAGATCAATAGATGAGCTTGCTTGGAAGAGCGTCACAGAAGGATGGAAAAAGCCAACTATTGTCAAAGAAGGAAAGCATGTGGAAATTGAAGAAAAAGAATGGACTGTGCCGTCAAAGAACTGGTACAATGTCAACTCTAAAACTCTCAATGCTATATTCTCTGTAGTTGATCTTAAAACTTTCAGTCTAATCTCAACGTGTGAGACTGCAAAAGATGCATGAAATATTCTGGAAACCACTTTTGAAGGGACTAGTTCAGTAAGGTTATCAAGGCTTCAAAACCTTACTTCTAAGTTTGAATCTCTTAGAATGGAGGAAACTGAGTCCATAGGTGAGTTTAATGCTAGCCTAAAAAGCATATTCAATGAGAGTTTTGCTCTTGGTGAGCCTATTAACAATGAGAAACTTGTAAGAAAAATTCTCAGATCTCTTCCAAAGAAGTTTGCATATAAAGTTGCTGCAATTGAAGAAGCTAAGAATATCATGACACATTCTCACAAAGAACTTGTGCCTAATTCTGTCTCTGACAGACAGAATGACAATGTTTCGGAATGCAATGACGATGAAGAATTCACTGAAGAGTCTGCCATAGAAGCATACAAAAAGCTTCATGAGAGCTGGATCATGGTGGTTAAAGTCAATGAAGGGCTGATGAAAGAGAATGGTGATCTCATTAAAGAAAGAGATAGTCTGTCCATGCGCCTCAGTGAATTGCAGAATTTTTTTCAACAATCCAGAAACAATTCTCACTCTCAGAATGGTGAACTGCTTCATCTAAAGAAGCTCGTCAAGATGATGAATTCTGGATCATCTCAGCTTGATGACATCCTTTCAAAAGGAAAAAGTCCGTAGGACCATACAGGACTTGGATACACTGGTGGGAAGTTTTTTGACCATTTCTGTCAAGGACAAACATCTGGAACGCATGATGAATCTGTTCTAGAATCTGAATTTAAACCAAAGATCAAGCAGCCACAGCCTCAAAAGATTGGAGTTGTCTACCACTACTGTGAAAAGCCCGGTCACATTTGACCATACTGTAGGTACTACATCAATGATCTCAGAAAGATGAGGAGAAAAGGTCTATCTCAGAATGACCTGAATTTTAGAAGACAAACTGTGCGGAACAGATCCTGAAACAATCACATGAACTATGTAGTTCACACTGCCCTCAATATTCATGCAAAGAGCAGCTGGTATTTTGACAGTAGATGCTCACGACACATGACTGGAGATGCCAGTATGCTGAAGAATATTCAAAAGGATTGTTCATTTCAATCTGTAATCTTTGGAGATGGTGCTAAAGGAAGAGTTCTTGGACGTGGTCAATTGACTGTTCCTGGCATGCCTCGCTTGGAAGATGTTTTGCTCGTGGAGGGACTAAAAGCTAATTTAATTAGCATTAGTCAGTTATGTGACCAAGGTCTCTTTGTTCACTTTACAAGAGATAAATGTCTGGTTAAAGATAAAACAAGTGTTCTGCTGATGGACGGTGATAGATCGCAAGACAACTGCTATCTTTTCAACGAGAAAAGAACAATTATTGAGAAGAAAAATCAAACCCTTCAAAAAATGAGTCGAGTCATGATGAAGGCTAGGACGTCAACTCTCTCTGAAGATGAAGCTAAGGATGTGTTTGCCGATGTGTCTGACAGATCTGCCTCTGATTCTGAGGCTTATGATTCGGGTAAGTTTTTATTCGTCTTTCATCAACGTCAGTATAAGTCGGTTGTTGGTCGCTCTCTTGTCTTTGAGCGTCGGGTGATGAAGTCTGATGTGGAAGGGACTGGTATTGTTGAGAGAAAAAATTGGACTCTGCAAAAAATGAGTCGCTTTATGATGAAGGCAAAATCTGTGCCTGACAACCTCTGTGCAGAAGCAGTGAACACTGCATGTCGTGTTATTAATCAGGTGTACTTCAGACCCAAGGAAAGAATTTCTCCCCATGAGCTGTGGAAAGGGAAAAAGCCGAACATACAATACTTTCACATCTTTGGAAATATTTGCGACATGTTGAGAAATCGTGAGTATCTTGGCAAATTTTGATGCCAAAGGAGATGAATGCATTTTTCTTGGATTTTCAAGAAATTGCCGTACATGTTCGTGTTCTCAACAAAAGAATCAAAACTGACATGGGATCAATTAATATCATTGTTGATGATCTGGAAGAACCTGCTGCCCAGATTGATGATGAGAGCCTTGATGGTACTATCCATGTTCCTACATCTGTGCCGGACAGTTTTGAAAACATAGACCTAACTGAAGCAAGGCCTCAGAAACAAGATAAGTTTGTTAGCCAGCCCAAAGGTTTTGAAGACCGCCACCAATCTGAGTTTGTGTACAAACTGAAAAAGGCACGTGATAGTGGAAGGGTTGAAACACTTAGATCCTCATTGGGTCTTTGTGTTCTCTAAACTTCTCTTTTGCAAGAAGTATCTCTGTACAGTCTTGGTCAGTGATGTATGTACAGAGAAAACAAAGTGACCTAGTGTTTCATGGTCTTGTGTGATGTGTGCCTCCATGTGTGCCTAACAGATTCAAGAAAAGTTTGTAACAATTTCTTTTTATCTCACTATATAGTGGGCTGTCGATTCTCGTGCCCAGCTTAAAGACATGTAGAGTGGGTTTGACAAGGGAAGGGATCCCTAATTGTGGAAATTAATCTAACTATTTCCTTATTCAAATTGTGTGGCTCTTGGAACAAATCACTTGTGTTCTCCACATCTGTTCCCACTGCCGTCATTTCCAGTAGTGATATTGTGTCTGAACCTACATAAGTCCCTGCATCTGTGCCCTGTAATGCTCCTGAGGTGTTTGTGACTCTGTCTGATTCAGTTTCTATGTCAGTTCCGGAATCCCCACCTCGATCTAAGGTTTCCGATATTTCTTTCTCACCTCTGTTGGTGGAGTCTGCATCACTGGAATTGACAATTGCCATTGCCTTCTGTCTTGATCCCTCTTTTATTAAAGAATCTCCTGCATCAATTGTTGCAATAACTTTTATTTCTGTGCCAGTATCTGTCGCTGCCGTAACCGCCTCTATGGATACTCCGGTGGTTACGATCCATGTTTTGTTAGGAGAAGCCTCACAGAAGGCCTCTGATGTTGATGCTCCTACTCTTCCTCAGGTTGAAGAAGGGAGAATTGAAGTTGATGATATTAATGAGGATGACATTACTGTTAAGGAAAATCCTTCTTTTACCTGATGTTGAATCTGTTCCACCTCTTTTGGAATAAGGAGGCACGTCTTCCAAGTCCCGTGGTGTGAAGCACAAGCTTTAATTGCTCGATGAACCAGAGAAGTCCTCTTCTATCTCTGAGCACCATGTTGATTCTGATGATGCTAAGCAGAACTCTAATAAAGATGATATTCATATCTCAATTGCAGACCCGAGTAAAGTCCAAGTCTGCTGATGAAGAATGCTAGAGCTCCGTCCCATTCTATTGAAGTAGCAGATGATGTGCCTGCGGATGTCTCAGACAGTTCCGCTTCTGAATCTGAATCTTTTGATTCAAGCAAGTTTTTATCTGCTTTCCATCAAGGTCTTTTCAAGGTGGTGGTTGGTCGTTCTCTTGTTTCTAAACAATGGTTGGTTTAGACTGACGTTGAGGAAACTGGTGTGGTGGAATTATTACATGATTTACGTTTGATTTGCTTATTGTTGTTGCTGCTGGTCGTTGTGGTACTCGGAGTCAGTCTGAGCAGTTGTTGGGCTTGGTCTCTGGACCTCGCCGACCATTGATGAAGAAGGCTCGAGCTCCTTCTCCCTCTGATGATGATATTGAAAATGGCCAGAGAATGTGCCTAACATATTAGCCTCTGAGTCTGAATCCTACAACTCAATGCTCAATACTTCACAAGCTTGCAGTGAAGAACTGATGTCCCAGCTGGTATTGTTCTTCTCTTGGTGTGTGCCTATGTTGAGTCTCGACGGAACCAGCAGCCCATTGATTATCCCGGATGAGTGTCATCATACTCTCTTCACAACATGATGTTGTGACCTCGGAAGATGTTTATAAGCCTGAGGAGCCCCAGCTTGTGATCAGCCATAAGCTATTTTCTGCCCAGCATACTCGTGATATTCATGCTGCAGACCTTGACGCCAGCCCTGCTGAAGATATACCGCCATCTGTGCCTCACAGACCTGCGCCCAGATTCTCTGACAATACCGTGTTCTTTGAATAGCATTTTCAGACCTTGGACTAAAAAATTTAGGACTGCCTAGTCTCAAAAATAGGAGCTTGAGACTTTGATGATGGATCGAAAGGCTCATGCCTTTGGTTTTGCCTCCCCGCTGGATACACCAGGTCCTTTTGGTGTTGACTTTAATTTTGCAGGTGCAAGTGCTACTGCCACTTATCATCCTGTTTCTGCTGCTTCACCATCTAGATCTGTGTCTGAGACAGATCTCGCTGGTCAACCCTCTCTTAAGGTTTCTGAAGGGCCATCCTCTCAGCCCATGGTGTCTGCAGAAATCTTGAATGCTTCAATTGCGGTTGTTATAGAAAATGTTGGAGGTACTGAAGTCTCCTTGGCCCTGATAAAGATGATGTCACCGCCTCTGCTGTTGGCGAAGAGCTTACCTCAATTGAGAAATTTGCTGCATCTCTTAATGCTCTGAAATTTGTTCAAGCTCCATCTCTTTCTGCTGTTGTTCCTGTGTATAGTGACACGCACATTGTCACTGTTCAAGTTCCCCTAGGTGAAGTATCACTTGTTGCTGTTGCTGAAATCCTTTATCAAGGTCAAGGTGAAGAAGATGTTGATATCTCATTTCTCGATGACAATTCTCCTCGTTTGGAGACTGATTCTGTTCCTCCTCCAAAGGCTACCTCCTCCAAAACTCGCGGGTCCAAATGCAAGTTGGAGTTGAGAGATGTTCCAGTTACTCCTCCGGTGTCTGATGATGATGATAACACACCTATTGTCAATTTGAAATCGAAGGTGTTGGCTAAGGTTGCTGTGAAGAAGGTGTCTTCTTCAAAAACCCCCAAATCTAAGAAAGTTACTGCTAAGAAGGGGTCTTCATCAAAACCCCCCAATTCGGTGAAGCCCTCTAGGAAAAAGGCTTCGGCTAAGAAGCCTGATGTTGTTTGTGCTCGCCGTGTTATACAGAGTGTTTCTGAGCAGAGGATAGGGTTGATGTCGGGACATCGTCATCCACTGATGAAGCAAGCCAGAGCTCCTTCCCCCTCTAAAGAAGAAGCAGATGATGTCCCTGAGTCTATCCCAGACAGATCAGATTCTGATTCAGAGGACTTTGATTCAAGTAAGTTTATCTCTGTCTTTCACCAAAATCAATTCAAGCTTGTTGCTGGTCGCTCGTTGGTTTCCGAGCATTATTTGGTTAAGTCAGATATAGAGGGACGGGTATTGATTCTTTGTTGCATGATCTCTGGTTAGAGAAATCTGCTTATACTGTACCTCCATTCATTACTGCTGTAATTCATGAATTTTATGCCAACTTGTCCAAGCGCATACGTGATGCTTCCTATGAACATGCCTTTTCTGTTTATGTGAGGGGTCATTAGATTGCTTTTTCCTCTGTGGTGATTAATGAGTTTTTAGGTCGTGAGAATGTTGTTGCCCCTGTGCCAGTGTTTGATATGAATGAAGTTGTGTCGGAATTGACTAGGGAAAGTCGATGTGTTTGGCCCTCTGGGCGTGCTTTGTTAGCTTCTGATTTGAATGTGAGGTATTCGATTCTGTACAAGGTTGCCGTTCAGAATTGGTTGCCCAGTACACATGATTCTACTGTGGGAAAACCAATGGCTCTGTTGCTGTTTAAAGTAGGCACTCGTCGAGAGTTCAACCTTGGTCTGATCATATTTGAGCATGTGTTTGCTCATGCTGAATCCTCTTGTGCCCAGCAACTGGTTGGCTCTCCTAGCCTTATTTTCAGCATAATTATGGCCTAGCATGATGTGGTCTCTGCCAATGATGTGTATGCGCCAGTTGCGTAGCCTCTGACAATCAGCCACAAACTGTTCTCATCCTAGCATGCTTCGGATGTTCCTACCTGAGATGCTGATGAAAGCTCTGGACCTATGCCATCATCTGTCCCAGACAGATCTACTGCTTCTTTTCTTGTCACATCTACTTTCTTTGACAGACATATAAACTCCCTTGAGCGTGAAGTGGTGTTTTTGAACAAATCCATTCGAACCTTCAAAACCAGGAAGCAGGAGTTGGAGGCATTGCTGATTGATCTCCGTGTCAGAGCCCTTGGACTTGCCTCGCCGCTTGATATGCCGAGTGTTTCTGCTGTCCCAGCTACTGTTGAACCTGCTGTTACTGATGTTGATGCCATTGATACTGATGCTGCTGATGCCTCCCCGATCTGAAGGTTGATGTTTGCCGTTTTTGGCAATAATTAAGGGGGAGAAGAATGTGGTGCAAGAAGGCCGATGTTGGTGAAGGATGGCCTTCGCTACTGTTGTGTTGAGCGTGTGCTCATTTTTTATATATGTTTGATGGTTTCTGAACAAACAATTTATTGGGGATGCTGTTTACCCCACTTTATTTTTATTGGTCTGTACTATATTTTTGACCAACTGATAATGTAGTTCTATACTGCGAAACAATGCTCTGATCGTGATGAAGGTACTCCTAGTTCAGATTTAGGGGGAGTGTGCTTGTAACTGTCTCAGACCGTTTTTAAATATATCACTCTTTTTGATATATTGTTGATTTGTGAAGGTTATTCAAGTGTTGTGCAGATCGTGATGATAGTTCTCGACCATAAACACCAAAGGGGAAGATTGTTAGTGTCACCGTCATGCACTAAGTATTTGTGTTGTTGAATTGGCGAGATATGTTCGACAATGTGTGCCTGGGTATGTCTCACGAAGATTTGTTTTCCACTGTGCAAGAAAAGAAAGAACAGTTGGTGAACTTTTCAGATTATATCCCAGACAGAACTAGTGACACTCTATTTTTAGCAGTTTCCTTGTTGGAAGGATCTTGCGTCGAATTCGTTTGGAAGGTCAAGATATATTCATTTTACTGCCTTGTGGTGTAGATCCATTGTTAAATTAACCCCACTATACTTGGAGAGTATCTACACACGTTTGGAAGGCCACAAACCACAATCTACTTATGATGTTAGCGACGGATGAAGATCGACGCCTATATGAAGATCCAATTGGGAAGCAATCGGTACCACTTATATTTTGTTTAGATTCTAGTGTTAGAATCAGTTTGTGGTCATTTTGTAACTAGTAGTTGTTCATTAAACAGTTCAACGTAATAGACTAATTTTTAGTGTTTTCGAGTGAAACACGTGAGGGGATTTTTATTCCAGTTTTGTACGCAAGCTCGGAAGAGATTGTAAGTTGAAGTCGTGGGTAGTTAGAGGGAGTCTAGTGTCACGGTTGTGAGGGGATCTTACAACTTTTGGCTAGCGAAAGAGTTCGAGGAGAAGAACGGGTGACATAAGGCGGGAGGCTTGTATGTGTAAGATCCTTAATACACTCTTCGAAAGAGTAATAGTCGGAACTTCAAGTTTGGGAGCAATCCCCCCAGAGTAGGTTGTTTGAACCGAATTGGGTTACCATCTCGTGCGTTTTTACTGCTTTATTCTTTTATGTTCTTGCATCCGTCCCAAACATATCACATAACAGTTTTTAAGCAGTTAACTAAAACTCATATAAGCACGGATTGCTGTTTTTTAAAAGCATAGAACTGCAGTCACACAAGCTCAATGAAGGTTCTTGTATCACCTAGAAACTGGGAAGAAGTTCAATTATGGTGAATTTGTGTTCGGGAAGCTTGTGAGTTGTGCAGAGTGTACAATGGTGAAAAGTCCTCTATACTATCCATCTTTGATCTATAGCATAATCAAGAAGCAAAAGCAGAATGTCTCTATGAAGAATGACAGAGTCATACCACCCAAGAAGCCTCTAGTGATCAAAGTTTCTCTTGAGATTGGTGATCATCATCTGCGCTTGCAATTCAAGAAGTTCATTGCTTTACAGAAAGGAAGTAATGAATCTGCAGAGAAGTCTTCACAGAAAAATCTTGTGCTGAAATTTCTAGAGCACAGTCTGGAGTTCCATGCTCTCTTGATCTCTGAGCATACTTCGGAGAAGATGAAGATTCAAGCCCTGATAGCTGAACTTTCATCTGGAGAAGAATTTGCCTCCCCAACAGCTGATGTACCTGAACATGTTCACAACTTGCACAAGCTTGCAAGTACTGCTGTAGCTGTAACTCAGAAGGAGTCTCCATCGACTGCAGAAAAAGGTGAAGAGCATGATGGTCAACCTGCAGAAGAAAAAACAGCATAAGAGGAAGTTACAGAAGAAGATGAACAAGGGACTGAAGAAGAAGAAGCTAAAGAGACAAAAGAAGAAGAAGAAGAAGAAGAAGAAGAAGAAGAAGAAGATGATGATGATGCTGATGAAGAAGGAGGATCTGAAGAAGAAGAGAAAGAGCTTGCATCTGACAAATTCGAGTAGTTTCCTTTTACTTATTTGCCTTTCTAGGAGGCAAATAGGGGGAATAAATGTTATATAATTTTTTAATTTCTCCTATTCATGTTTTTGTTTATTATAATAAAAGCCCATGTCTTAGCATCGTCACGTCCACGAGCCAGCCTATTAACCTGAAAATGTTTGGAAATATTTAGGCTGACTACTAATGCACTCAGTGGGTAAGTTTTCACAATTCAAGTTATGCAAATTATTTTGTTAAAGTAATCTATCTGTGTTCATGCAGGTAGTGAAGCTTAGGAGGTTTTAAAAGTTGGAAGCAACCTAAGTTCACCAAAATATTTTCTCGTGAAGCGCTTAAGAGTATAACCCGTCACTGCCCGCAACCTGAACTACATCACCAGCGCATAAGGTTGAGTATGGCCATAGTATACCCAATGAGTATAACCAATAAGTGTTTCATTTTAGTCTCACCGACAAAGAGTAGGGCAGGACAAACAATGCATGCATACTGTAGCTACTCACAGTGACACAACGCTAGTATATGAGACTCCGACAACATACAGCAGCACGTAAATATTTAACACAGATAGTCACATATGCAATTTTAGCAAAGCAGAGCTTAATAACTCGAAAGATACAATTTGCAAAGATATAGTATAGCCCACCTAGATAACAAATCTGTAGCACCGATAAACTTTCAAATTCTTTGTTGGTCCTGCTCAGATTCTGATATCTCTTCTAGGCCTACAACAACCAACATTGACTAAGTTTAGCTAAAAGGTTCCTATATCTAAAACTCAACACATAAATTCCCTTATAATTTAAGTTTCCATTAAATTTCTGTATTTATTAAATTAAAATTTGACTACCCTTATCACTTTATATTTCTAGCCTAGTGTTACATAATTAACGTTCAACATACATGTTTATATATGAATTTATTTGATATTGTGATTCTAACCCAATATTTTTTTAAAACATATAATCTGACTCATATACATCTATTGATCCTAGAATTAGGAATATAATTGTTCTCACTTTTAATCAATATTTTATATTGTTATTAATATTTTAATATGAGGGTATATAATCTCTTACCGAATAGTGTAGAATTATACTTTGATCATTATGTCCAATTTAAGGTAACATGATAGTTTCATATTCCACACACAATATTTATAAATCACATCTCCTATTCTTCATCTAACTTGATAATTTTTTTTATAAATGAATTTTATTTATAATAATAACAATAATATGGGGAATTTCTATTCTACTAAGTTTGTATTAAAAAGGAAACACACCACAAATAATAGCTAATATATGAAAAATTTGATTCTCTATATTTGTTCCGAAATAATATCAAAACCTTTACATCAAATATAAATTTTCCACCGTAATATCTATAGAATACAATTAAAATAAATTTTGAAGCTAACCTTATATTTGTTCTATCTTTATTTCACCAACATGACTATATTTTTCTTCGTTCAGTTCATTATTTATGAGTACAAGAGTAATACATGAAAGAAAGAAATGATTTTGCTTTTAAAATTAAAATCTCAAGTGAATCAAGCTTTAACTATTGGTCATCACTCTTCCAATCTTCTCTTCAGACACGTCTCCTAATTCATTGATTAGTCACCATTCTATTATTTAGCTATATAGGTGACACCTCACTATATTTTATTTTAATAGACATCAAATATACCTACTATATATATATATATCGTTTCTTCTTTTTTTTTCTCTCTTAATTAAATGATATATATATATATATATATATATATTTGAGAAACAATAAGTGATAACAAATATATACATTATATTTAAATTGACTATGTTTATTAAAATATCATTTTCATTTTCATGATAAGTGTATACATATATACATTTATTTTATAAATATATATATATATATATATAACTAGATAGTACATTTTTATTTTAGAACTTATGTGCATATATTTGTATGCAAATAAAAATCACACTAAATCTATATTTATTCAATATATAAATTTCTAATTAATCAAACTAATCTTAAATCTAGGATTCCGAATAAAGATATGAAAATATCCCGTACATCACTAACCCATCCAACGACATATTTTTCCTAAAAATAAAATAAAATTTTAAAGGGTCTATTTTCTTCCCTAACTTACCCTTAAGGTATTTATAGACTATTATTTTAATACTAAAATTTTTGGGATATTACTCTTATTTTAGCTTTCTAACTATTAGATGTATATTCCTAATTAAATTTAGATAATAAAAATTTAGGGTATTACACTCCCCCCCTTAAAAGAATTTCGTCCCGAAATTTACATACCTTCAAATAATTCAGGATATTGCTGTCTCATTTTGCTTTCTAGTTCCCATGTTGCTTTAGTTCGATCATGATGATTCCATTGCACAAGCACCAATGGAATTTGTTTGTTTCTTAGCACTTGAATTTTCCTATCAATAATTTCGTGGGGTTTTTCCTCATACGTCATATCAGAACGTAGAACCAATTCACTTTCTTTGACAACGTGTTCTGGGTCAAACACGTATTTCCTGAGCATTGAAACATGATATACATCGTGAACTTGTGACAGGTTTGGCGGAAGAGCTAATCGGTAAGCAACCTCACCAATTTTTTCTAGTATCTCGAATGGACCAATAAATCTTGGTCTCAGTTTGCCTTGTTTTCCAAATCTCACAACACCCCGTGTTGGAGATACTTTTAAGAAAACCTTTTTACCAACTTGGAACTCTAGGTTTGTCCTGCGCTTGTCTGCATAAGCCTTCTGTTTGTCTTGTGCTTCTTTCATTCTTGCTCGAATTTGGTCGATCATCTTGACAGTGGTTTGCACGATGTCTGGACCCAAAATTTTTCTTTCTCCAACTTCATCCCAGTATAGGGGCGATCTGCATTTGTAACCATACAAGGCTTCATATGATGCCATTTTAATAGTTGATTGATAACTATTGTTATACGCAAACTTTAACAAGGGTAAAATATCTTTCTAACTGGTATTTCTGTCCAACACAACTCCACGGAGCATATCTTCCAAAATTTGTATCGTTCTATCTGACTGGCCATCTGTTTGGAAATGGAAAGTGGTACTGAAGCTTAGATTCGTTCTATTTGCTTCCTGGAAACTCTTTAGAACCTGGATGTAAAACTAGTATCACAATCCGACATGATAGAAATTGAAATTCCATGCAAACGAACAATTTCTTTTACATAAATATGTGCTAATTTGCTTAACTCCATTGTTGTTTTGATTGGCATGAAATGCGCTGCTTTCTTTAATCGATTCATGATGACCCACACTATTGAGTTCCTTTTCACTGATCTTGTTATGCCTACCACAGAATCCATCATTATATGCTCCCATTTCTACTCCGGTATTTCCAACAGCTACAATAAACCTGAAGGTCGTTGTTGTACGACTCTCACTTGCTGACCTGTTACACGTCTCTCTACAAGTGGTACTATCTTTTTTTTTTCATATTATTCCACCAGAAATATTATTTCAAGTCCTACAAGGATCAATAAAATAACTTCTGGAATTAATTTAATATTTACTTTAATTTAATTAAAGCTTTATTAATTTTATTTCAACTAGGAAAGCACAATACTTGGGTTTTAAACCTAACACGACTTATTAATAGGTTCTTAAAGTACTTTTCAATTAACTTGAAACAAATCCGATAAAAAAAATGGAACAACTTTAAAACAGGGCAGCAACTTCGAAAAATCATAGAAAATTCAATTCAAGTCTGATTGAGACATGGTCAGCGGCCACGTGTCCGCTACAAAAGGACCTAAAATTGGTCAGAAGGAATCAGAGACAAATTCCGATCACCTTGGCCTGAAATCGGTCGAAAATGCAACTATAACTGTTCACCCGAACAGATTAATCATCAAAAAGTATGGATCTTGATCAAGCTCGATACGCAATGGATTTTTAATTAAAAGTACAGTTTTTCATAGTATGGAAGATATGAGATTTAATGAAACAAATGGGTCAATAATAAAATGGCTACAATGACTGGAAATGAGTAAGGAGTACAACATCTTCAACATAGATATAATCTGCCAGAAAAGAGTGGTTTTCGAGAAAAACTACAGGTCGGATATAGAGGATCAAATGATATCTGATCTTAGATCGGACACAAGAGATTGAAAGAATGCAAAGAGGAGTTGCTATAGACCAAAAGTCAAGTCCATACAATGGAGGAAACAATGGAAAATAATCTCTGAAGTTGCACTATCAACACAATGATTTATGCGGCAGATTTCACATGTCTATTTGTGGCGTGTCTTTGATAGACAAAATGATATCATATTGACAATCCGAGACTTATTATGAAAAGCTTGAAGTGCTATGTTTACAATAATGTAAATGTTGGAGAAAGAAATGGTTGGATTAATGGAAAAAGATGTTGCAATGGGACTACAACACAACTCAATGACCGGCAACACCACTGAGATTCTAGGCCCATTTTATCAACTTTTCAGGCACCAGATGTAAATGACATCAAAATGAATTTTGTTCTACTATGAGAAAGAATTGTGTGTGTAAAGTTTCAGAATTTTTCTCAATGGATTTCATTCCTAAAAGATTGAAAGAAAAATAGCTTCTTGGGAAGGAGAGGGCCGAGATGATAGAGATATAAGGTAAATGATTGATGCTTGATTATGTTTGCTCATTATTTTCATGGTTGAGGATGTTCAGACCCCCACCTTTAACATGTGTGGTGACACATGGAGCAAGATAAGGTTGAGAGGTGGCAATCAATTTGTGATGTATTTTAATATATGGTATATGGTTGAAATAGACAAGGAATAAAATTCCGTTGAAAGGTCGAACTCCGTTTTTAATGAAATAAGTGACCGCATGATAATGAAAAGATTTGAGACTCCTAGTCAAAGATGAAATCAACTTCAGTATTTAAAATAAAATGGAGGAATTTTTAAGG
Source organism: Perilla frutescens (assembly GCA_026008535.1). Classification (NCBI taxonomy): domain Eukaryota; kingdom Viridiplantae; phylum Streptophyta; class Magnoliopsida; order Lamiales; family Lamiaceae; genus Perilla; species Perilla frutescens. Next base: position 29,094,260 of record BRKX01000017.1, on the reverse strand, counting down.
ATGAAAAGATGGTCTTTCAATAATTAGGACACATAAGATTCAATAAACATCTAAATGATGAATGGAAAAGGTTCATGAAAATGTCTCGTCACGAGGAACAAGATATGTGATCGAGAAAGATTTAGAAGATGACATAATTTTAAGAGTAGAATTGAGTCTATATCGAGAGTCATTGTCAACTTCTTCTTACACTCTTGAAAACTCTGTTTACTAGCTTATGTACACTTAAAGACTACATCTTTCTAAATACAGTATCATAGGAGAGGCTATCTTCGAGAATTCTTCAACAAATCTACGATAGTCTCCTGTAAGGTCGAGTAAACTATGTACTTCTAAAGAATTTGTTGGTTCAGACCAATTATTAATGGCTTCGACTTTATTTGGTGTAATGACCTGATCCCGGAACAAAAAAGGCAATAAATGAAGGATAGGGTATTAATTAAAAAGAAAAATGAATTCAGAGACATAATCAATGGAAATGCATCAAGAATAATATGATAGAAAGCCTGTAGATCCAAGAGTAGGTTATGCCTTTTGGAAAATCAAGCAGCATAAATTTTGTAGCTAGAGCAAGTCTCTATCTAATAATGGCTTATAAGAAGGAAATAAAACCTAGAATGAATCAAGATGCTCATTCATAGACGAAGAAAGAAGTAAACTGATATCAACAAGTAAATAGACCTCTTCATAGGCCAAAAGAAAATTAACTAAGTCCTCTTCATAGGACGGAACAAACAAATAATAACTAGACTCCTTCATAAATCGAGACTTAAGGTAATGGGAAATAACTCAAAAGAAGCGAGGATTCATCATCTTAACTAGTAAAGAAACAAAGATCAATCAAAATACTCGATCGAAGTGTGTGTAGAGTTGCATAGAAGCTAGATAAACAAGATAAAAAAAATAATAAGCTTAGAGCACCTATCAGAATGGCTTAGAGCACCTATCGAGGATTCATCCTCTTAGCTTATATCACACCTTGTTTCCACTGTGTTTTTCTCATTATCGATAGATAATTGTAGAATATTTTTCCAACTTGTGTTCTCATCTAAGAAGACTCCTTGAAGCCTGTATTCATTATTTTCTATCGTTCATTCAATTTAGCCATTTGTTTGCGCGTGAAGTTCAATTTGTATCTATAGCTTTGTGACTGAATGTTGATGTGAATTACATTTCTCGTTCTGGCGCGATTAAGATAAATATCCCATGTAGATGCACCATAATTTGTACGTATAGCTAAGCTAGCTTGTCGACTCCATCTCTACCTTGATTGGTATGATATATAATTGTCCACGAAAATCTCTTTTTTTCACTATAAAATATTTGAGTATTTCTTGCCATTTTTCTATTCATAGCACCTGTTATCTCGTTAGCTCCCTAGGATGGTAGATTCAGATATTTTCTTGCACGTGACATTGGGATAGACTTATCAAAAGAAGACAACATTCTAGATCTACAAAAGGTGCCAAGTTGATCTAACAACAAATTGCCAAACTTGACCGGACTGCATCGCACAATCGTCTATGGCCTTCTTAAGGTTCACTCATCAAAATGAAAGGTTTCCTTAGTCAAACTATGTTCTTAAAAATCTCATAAGTGTTTACAAGTCCAGCCTAGGTTCAACAACTAGGCTAATAATCTTATGTTATCAAGCTTCCAAGTTCTCGTTCTCATTCTAGAGTATATACAACAAACACTTTTCATCTATCACAGTTCAATAGTATGCATTCTGCATATTCCAAATGTCAAAAGTATGCACAAGGCATAGATAACTGGTATGCTCACAGGCATATTTCAAAACCAGTGTGCTATCAACATAGCAACAGAGTACGCAATCAGCGTAGTTAATCAGAGTATGCGATCAGCATAAAAATCAATCTTTCGAGGAATTCCCATCAACATGGAGAATCCTAATCTTTCATTTCCAAAGAAACATAACATTCAACATTAATGTAACTTTTAAAATTAATATCCGCATAAAAGCATGCGTACCTTTTAGGCTGTTGCGTGAATGATGAGCTGAGGGCTTATATAATATCACACAAAAATTTACTACTCACAAATGAAAGATGACCCAACAGGTCTGCAGAGTTGCAGCATGCTCTGATACCACTCTGTAGCGCCCCGATCCCGAAAGATCGTGGAAATGGACGCCACGGGGGTTGGAATTAAGAAGCGGGAAAGAAAGGGGGTAACCTGATTAATGAGAACTCAACAGAAGACTCAGAACAACCAAACATGCTTTATAATATAACATATACTTATCCATAATGCTATGATTAGAGTTCTTAGCGTTTAACAAAGGAATATTACAAGTGCGGAAGCTCCATTATTAACAAGATACTTAACAAAAAGAGACAGTGAGAAATAGGTAAATAACAAAAGCCCATGTCTCAGCATCGTCATGTCCACGCGCCAGCCTACTAACCTGAAAATGTTTGGAAATATTTGGGCTGAGTACTAATGCACTCAGTGGGCAAGTTTTCACAATTCAAGTTATGCAAATTGTTTTGTTAAAGTAACCTATCTGTGTTCATGCAGGTAGTGAAGCTTAGGAGGTTTTAAAAGTTGGAAGCAACCTAAGTTCACCAAAATATTTTCTCGTGAAGCGCTTAAGAGTATAACTCGTCACTGCCCGCAACCCGAACTACATCACCAGCGCATAAGGTTGAGTATGACCATAGTATACCCAATGAGTATAACCAATAAGTGTTTCATTTTAGTCTCACCGACAAGGAGTAGGACATGACAAACAATGCATGCATACTGTAGCTACTCACAGTGACACAACGCTGGTATATGAGACTCCGACAACATACAGTAGCATGTAAATATTTAACACAGATAGTCACATATGCAATTTTAGCAAAGGAGAGCTTAATAACTCAAAAGATATAATTTGCAAAGATATAGTATAGCCCATCTGGATAACAAATCTGCAGCACCGATAAACTTTCAAATTCTTGGTTGGTCCTGCTCAGATTCTGATATCTCTTCTAGGCCTACAACAACCAACATTGACTAAGTTTAGCTAAAAGGTTCCTATATCTAAAACTCAACACCTAAATTCCCTTATAATTTAAGTTTCCATTACATTTCTGTATTTATTAAATTAAAATTAATTAGGAAAAACTATCAAGGAACCCCTAGATTAGGTTTTGATGAGATGTCAAAATTATTTATGAAAAACTGACTAAAATTCAAGTTGTAGATCGGAACTGACCAATCCAGGGCATCAAAAAGGAACTCAAGTAAAGTCAAAGTCAACAAATCTGAAGTATGGTCTACAAGCTGAAGGATACGTCATCCAGTCAAAATTCAACTCAACTGAGAAGTCGAACCAGTCGAAACAAACTGACATCCAAGTCAGTTGAGCTGAGGGAGAAAAGAATTGACTAAAGACTGATGAAACTGATAAAACATCAGTTTAAGCAAGAGACTGGAAGTATCCAACTGATGGCCAAACTGAAGTAAAAAAGACAGATCAGCTGAAGGACAGAACTGTAGTCAGCCAGCATGTGATTAGTCAAGTTGACAACAAAGCTCAAGAGAAATCAGTCAAGCTGACAAGATAGCTAAGAACTTGAGATCAGTCGAACTAGAGAAATAAAAGCTCAAAACTGCCAACTAGAGCAATAGCCAAACTCAGCTGACAAGCTCAGCTGACGAGCTCAAAACTGCCAACTGGAGCAATAGCCAAACTCAGCTGACGAGCTTAGAACTGCCAACTGGAGCAATAGTCAAACTCAGCTGACAAGCTCAGAACTGCCAACTGGAGCAATAGTCAAACTCAGCTGACAAGCTCAGAACTGCCAACTGGAGCAATAGCCAAACTCGGCTGACAAGCTCAGAACTGCCAACTGGAGCAATAACCAAACTGAGCTGAGAAGTCCAGAACTGCCAACTAGAACTCAAAACTGCCAAGAAAGCTGAGGCCAGAGAACCCTGGAGTTTATGGCTCAAGTCGGCGAATCTTGGAATAAATGCTTCAACAAAGATCCTGGAATTAAATATCCAATGAAGAGAGATTGGCAGAGTAACGAATACTTCAACCAAAAGCTCCAAGCGATCATTAAAGACCATCTTCCATTGATGAGCCAACAGAGCCACCGATCAATGGATAATGGAACTCAACAATCATAAAATCACTCCTCTATAAAAGACGAGTGAATCAGAGTTTAAAATACTCTCTGCAAAAACAGAACTCTCTGCCGAAAAGAATCATTCACCTACACAACTTTCGCATATACAAGCGAGAGCTTTTCTTTCTCCTTCCCACTCAAGCTCAAGTTCAGCATTTGATAGAAACTGTGAGAGTCCAAATTAGAAGAAGAAATTCACAGAATCAAGATATTCAGCCAGCTATTGACGATCCAGCCAGGGAAGCCTTCTCAGTTCTAGCTATACAACGATCAACTACTCAGCTCTATTGAAGGAGCACATTAGTTGATACCCCATGTTAAAGACTCACCTCTTGAAGATCGAAAGAGATCTAAAACCTTGTAACGATGACAATAGTACCTACCTTCCTAGCGAGCAGTTAGGGACTTCAAGTGTGAGCCGTTGACCCGCTGAGGTAGCGAGCAGTTACCAGGTTTAGCCAACTGTCCTTCATTGTATAATTTGTAAAGAAACTCAAGTTATATAGTGAAGTTGCCCTTCTGCAGAAGGAAGAGAGGACGTAGAAGTTTGAGACTTCAAACCTCTATAAATCGCTTGTGTCCTGTACTATTTTGGTTATTGCATATCCTTGAACTGCACACAATATCACACGAGCTGCACTCAAACTATCTTAACTAGTCAATAAGTTTGTGCATAGATAAGTTTTACTAAGCGAGTCAAAGGGCCCTGTTATTCCGCATTTGAAGTAAAATGTTTTAATCAGTTTATTCACCGCCCCCCTCTAAACTGATATCGACTCGCCCGGGACCAATAAGTGGTATCAGAGCGGTTGATTCTAAGGATCAGCCATTTCTGCAGACCAACTGAATCAGATCTACTTATCTGTGCTAACATTTTAGCTATGGGAAACCATAAGCTACCTTTGTTTTCAATTGAGAATTATGATAACTGGAGCAGGAGAATTAAGGCTCATCTCTGCTCAATTCATGAGAATATGTGGGAAGTCATCGAAGATGGTCCAATCATCATCATGATGGACAATGATGCTCACATAGTTGATATTAATCAACCAGCAAGGATTCCAAAGCCAACTAAGGAAGCATCAACATTTGGAAAGTTACATCAACATAGTTGATATCAATCAACCGGCAAAGATTCCAAAGCCAACTAAGGAAGCACCAAGCAGTTCAATCAAGGCACTTCTAGGAGAGATCAAAGAAACTCATTTCAACCTTATCATCACTATAATGAGTATCTGGATTCCAGAAACGAACCAAGAGCTGATCCAAAAGGGTTTAATCTAGTAAACTGGAAACACACAAGGCATTGGCCTGATAGAAGGACTCAAAAATCTCGAGATAACTGCGTGTTAGTTGAATTGTTTTATCCCACTAACTTTCAACGCAGGTATCATTCAACTGATTCTAGAAGAGTTGAAAGAAAGTCAAAACTGATCAAACGATCCAAATTAGTTGATTCTCTGAGTGATAAAAAAGCCAAAAGTTTGGCAAGTTTGGATTCTAAAAATCTTGATGTATCAACAAGGACCCGATATGAAACGGGTCCCTAAATGCTAATCCTTGTTTTTGCAGGACAAGAGCATCCTATCTATGAAGAAAACCAAAGACATTTGGTATCTAGATAGTGGGTGCTCCAAACACATGACCGGAGATAGAGAAGATCTCGATGGTTATGAAGAAGTCAAAGGTCCACTTGTCACATTTGGAGACAACTCCAAAAGCCGAATCATTGGAGAAGGGTTCGTAGTCAAGGGAAAAATAGTAGTAAATGGATTCTCCCACGTGGATGGACTGAAGCACAAACTACTCTGCATCAGCCAGCTGTGCGACAATGGCTACTCAGTTGACTTCACCAAAAACTCCTGCAATATAAGAGATAAGTCAACTGGAATAATTCTTCTCACTGGCATAAGAAGAGGCAACATGTACATTGTTGACTGGTCAACCGGCTACTCAGAAACTTGCTTTCTTTCAAAAGGATCAACTAAAGCAAGCTGGCTATGGCATCGACGACTGAACCACCTCAACTTCAAAACAATTAACTACCTAGCCAAGAAAGAGTTAGTTGAGGGGCTTCTCAAGGAAATATACAAGAAAACAGGCGTATGTGGGCCATGCCAAAAAGGAAAGTAGGTGAAATCATCATTCAAGAATAGGAGTCATCCACCAGGAACAACTGAATGCCTCCAACTGCTACATATGGATTTGTTTGGTCCAGTTAGACCACAAACTCCAAAAGGTAAAAGATTCACTCTCGTAGTAGTTGATGATTTCTCAAGATATACATGGGTGGAATTCATGAGAAGCAAAGCTGAAACTTATGACAAGCTAACGACGCTGATCAGAAGGCTACAAACTGAAAAGGAAAGACCAGTTCAAAGGATTTGCTCCGACAATGGAACTAAATTTGTAAATCAGCAAATGATCAGCTTCCTCAACCAGCTTGGAATCACTCATGAACACTTAGCTGCAAGAACTCCACAACAAAACGGTGTAGCCGAACGGCGTAACCGGACACTCAAAGAAGCAGCTCGAGCAATGATAGCTGATGCCAACATAGCTAAAGGGTACTGGGCTGAAGCAGTCAACACAGCTTGCCATACTCAAAATCGAAGTGCTATTGTAGCAACCCATGACAAAACACCCTATGAGCTGTATAAAGGTCATAAGCCTTCTATCTCACATTTTAAAATATTTGGCTGTAAATATTATATTCACAACAACGGCAAGGCTCAATTGAAAGCTTTTAGTGCTAAAGCTGATGAGGGAATATTTATTGGGTATAACTCTCCTCATGCACAAGCTTACAGAGTGTTCAATAAATGAACTCTTGTTGTGGAAATAACATGTCATGTGGTATTTGATGAATTTGCTAATGAGTACAGGAACAAAGAAAGAATAGACACATCAGTTGAATTACTACCTAGTGAAACTGAGAACTCGCAGGACTATGTGGATCACATTGTTCCAGAGCGGCTTGAAGTTTAACTAGAAGAAGGCAATGAAATTGGTACTAAACTAGTTGAGAACAATTTGGTCAATGAAGACACAAATCGTGCTGAGACCATAAACCCCACAACTGAAACAGGGGGAAGAACTGATGAAAATGCCGAACCAACTGATGAAAGAGCGACTGATGACGTCATCACAGAAGAGCCAGCTGAAGCTATCTTGCCCAAATGGCTCCGAAGCCATCTAACTGACAAGATAGTTGGCGATCCAAGAAGTCGAGTCCAAACCAGAAGTTCAACTGAGCATGCATTATTCACATACTTCATATCTCAAACTGAACCAGCAAATGTCAAAGAAGCCCTAGAAGATTCAGACTGGATCATGGCCATGCAAGAAGAACTAAACCAGTTCACAAGAAATGACGTATGGTTTTTTGTTGATAGACCAAAAACCCAGAAGGTCATTGGTACAAAATGGTTTTTTCGCAACAAACTGGATGAACAAGGAGTGATCACAAGGAACAAGGCTAGACTTGTAGCCAAAGAATACTCACAAAGTGAAGGAATCGACTTTGATGAGATATTCGCACCAGTTGCAAGATTGGAAGCCATCAGACTGTTCTTAGCCTATGCAGCTCACTTCAATTTCACAGTCTACCAAATGGATGTCAAGAGTGCTTTTCTTCAAGGAATGCTCAAAGAGGACGTGTATCTCGAGCAACCGTCAAGCTTTGAAATTGGTGATCAAGTCTTCAAATTGAAGAAGGCCCTCTACGGACTGAAACAAGCTCCTAGAGCGTGGTATGAAACTCTCACAACATTTTTGCTGAAAAATGGTATGAAGCAAGGTTTATGGAGCTATGCATACAGTTGGGACTATTTGAGCTAGCATCACAGGATGAAGATGATCAACTGGAAGAAAAAGGTCATGAAACCATTCCAGCTGAAGAAAGGAACTGAACCAAAAAGGCGAGAAACTGATCAGTTGGACACATAAGCCATCAGTTTGAAGTAAAAGCAAGAAGCTGTGGAGAGAAAAGTAAACTGGAGATGATCAGTTTACCCCATGAGCTCAACTAAATCATCAGTTCAATTGCTTAAACTGATGATCCAGTCAGCTATGCAGAACATACCAGATGCAAATTGATCAAACTGATGAAGGAATCATAGGAACTGGAATCAACTCAAAAGGAGATATCAGTTCAAAAGACCAGCTGAAGGAGAACAGCTGAACTGAGAAACAGCTGAATGAAGGTCCATGCAGTCAAGACCAGTTCAGAACTGATGAGAAGACATCTCAGTTGGAACTGATCAATAGAAAGATCATCAGTTATACTCTAAGCCAACTAATGACGTAATCAGTTTCAAGCCAAGGAGAAACTGCTAGAGAGAAAAGATAAGTTCAAAAATTTCAATAGTGGAAACGGTAAAAACACGTGTCACTCAAATATTACCGTTGAACTTTCTCTCTCCTCCTTCAATTTATCCCCAATGGATAGAAATGAAAGGCCAATCGACGGGTCGATTGAATTAATCCGACCATTGAAATTGGGCATATGAAGCGACACAACCGTTGGATGAACCGCATTATATTCTATAAAAGGGATGGCTGAACTCTCATTTTTACTTTTACCGATCTCAAGCTCAGTAAAGAATTAAAGCATTTCTCCTCCTTTATTTCTTGAAACTATTCTGCAAAACTTACGAAAGTAAAAATATTCAGTTCTGAAATTCAGTCAAAGCCAATTTGTCCTTTCTAAACCATTCATCTTAAAAACTCCATGGTTGAAAGACGCACACCAGCTGTTCGATGAAAGTTCAACTTTAAGAAAACTGGCGAATCCTCACAAAGATTCCAAACGAATCTCTACAGAGACAAGTTCCTAGATCTAGATGCTTATAGAGAAAGGTGCTCAGATTCCTCTCTCTGCAACTCACTGATCACAAAGATAGAACAAAACGGTTTGAAAAGCTTCACGGAACAATATCCATCCAAGATCTACCTAGAGGCCGTGGTTGAGTTTTACTTAAACTCAAAAGGTCATGATGACAGAGTAGTAACTGAAGTTCGTGGAGTTGAACTGGTAATAACTCCAGAACTACTAGGAAGATTATTCAAATTGCCAACAACTAGAACACGGTTGCAAGATGTAGAAATGGATCAAGAGGAAGCCTATCATCAATAGAAGCGAGTGGAATGTGAAGATCCTTACAAAAGCAATACACTCATGTCCCTCTTCCAAGAAGAATACAGAGTTCTAGCATCAGTTGCTGCTAGAATGATTACTGGACAACTGGAAGCCATTCGGAGATGTCGGAGCACAAGTATAAAATTTGTGCAACAATCATCAGAGGCATCAACGTAAACTGGGCTCAATACTTCTTTGAGAAAATAAAGAAGTACGTCGACATCGTTGAAAAGCACTGGAATGTAACTGAGTTTCGTCAGAAGATGTGCTACCCCTGCAGGATAAGTAGCATTTTGGAAAACTCTCTAAACTCCATGTCAGAAGAAACTGACACGTTGGCGGTTGATAAGACGGATTTTATACCAGCAACCAGCAGAAGGCAACCAACTCCAAAATCCATAAACATCAAAAGCAGTCAGCCAACTTCTGCCTTATCAAAGAGAGCTGAGGAGCCTACAAAAAGAAAAGGCAAAGAAATTACTGTTGAGATGCCGCAAGAAGACTCCGATTCAGACGACAATCTCTCAATAAGCCAAATGTTGGGAAGCACAATTAAAGCTAAGCCACTGCGCCAAGTTCGCTGTGGATCATCTATTGATTCACCTGAAGAAGAGATTCCTACCAGGCTAGTTCAGTTCAAGAAAAGAACTGGCAAGTGGAAGAAGAGGCCCGCAGCAGTTCAACCAAAAGGGAAGAAAAAGAAATCAGGGCCTCCACCCCCCCCAACACTGCCTCCTCACAATATCAAGTTGTTTGATGTAGCACCAATCGCAGGAGATGATATTGTGCCTAACAGGAGAATTCCGCCAAAAGACATAGGAGCCGATTTCTTCAGAACTGCGTGCCCCCCGATGGGAGAGACTGAAGAGAACATAAAAGCTCTATCAAAAGCTGAAATCGTCAAATGCTCGGCTGATGAACAACTGCAGAAGTTCATCACTGAAAATTTTATTGAAGATGTGATTGGCACTGCTGCTCTATATGCAGCTCTATCAAGGTATGTTTACTGGTACCTTTGGAGACATTGCTTCAACTCCGAAGCCCATTTCTTTCTAACCGCCTTCCACGGGATGAGCTTCTGGAGAAGGGAAGAAAGGTGGAGCATGCAATGGGCTGGACATGAGGCTCCTGAGCAAAATCTAGTCATCACCTTGAAGACAATGCTTGCCATTCGTAGGAACCACCCACACCCTGATAAGCAAACCCTGTTGGATATGATGAATGACCTACTCAACTGGGCAACATTAGACTGCCACCGCTGCAAACTCAAGCTGAGCAGCAACAATGGAAAAATCCTCCAGTTCAACAGCATTGGTTGCTCAATGAACTGCTAAAACTCAGGCAGCAACAGCTTCGGGAGGTGTAGAACCAGTTCTACAAAGAAGGTCAAAGCAGTCAACAAGGGGCTGGAACTGCTGCAGCTTACAGTCCAAGGCAAACTGTCATAGCACCCGTGGCTAGGCAGTTAACATTCGAAGAATCCCCTTAACTGGATGACATCATCATTGACCTTCTTGATGATTCTCCTGAGGTGCAACCAGTTGACGAGCGAACAGCCAGCGATCTGGAGTTTGAAGAATTGCTCAAATCTCCTATTCTACCAGATCTGCCAAGTGATGAAGAGCCAAAGAAGTCAACTGAAGAGACTCAACTGCCCGAGGAGCCAACTGAGACTCAAACTGCTCCTCCCCAAGAGTCAACTCCAAAGCCAGCTGAGGATAGATGGCTCAAGACGATGGACAACCTGCATATCAAGGTACACTAGCAATAACAGTGTACATTGATCCAATCCAAAGAGCCCTTCAAGCTGCCGCTCAAACTGCTGCACCAGAGATCTCATCAGAATCAATTTATGATAAGACCATCATTATGGAAGCAGACGAGATATGCCACACAGTTCCTTGTGATGAACTTGTTGGAACTGAAGCAGGAGATGAATCAGACTCTAGAACAGTTCAGTTCAACGCTCAGCCAAGTAGTTCAATAGTCCAGCTCCCTCCTTATTATGAAGAGCTGATCCAAGCCCTGCAGCAACAGATTAAACTGCACACTAAGCAGATCAAGCAGCTGCAAGCCCATCCAAGGCTCCAGTCAGCTGAAACTGAGTCAGCAAGCAGCGATGAGGATGAAGAAGAGGACCTCACTGAACCGCTGGCCAAGAGAAGAAAAACTGATCACAAGAAGAACTAAGTGGCTGATCAAGTTAAACCTGATTAGAAAAGCCCTAAGTGTACTTCTTGTTAATCAATTTGTAATTATCTTTTGATATATTTATAAAAGTTTATCTTTTTGACTTCAAATAAATGTCAAGCTTCACATTTATTTTGAAATTTTGACCGTTGCAATACAATGACATGTATCAAAGTCATTAATTGCCAACGACCAAAAGAGGCCAGAGGTTAGTACCATTCCAACCATTAGATCTATGAGCTTGTCCAAACACTTATAAAAAGCCTCCTCCTTCAAGCCTCTAAAAAAGCCTTCTCCTCCTTCAAATATCTAAAACTCTCTCTCTCTCAAAGATCTTGAAATTTCCAAAATCTCAGCCAACACCAAAGATGGCCGAATTATCCAGATCTTCAAATTCCTTCAAAGAGCAACTTATGAGAGATAAATTCCTTGATAGGAAGAAATTTCAATTGATTCTAGATGAATCAAACAATCCAATCCTTCTGTCAAATCTACACTACCTGGAGACACCACCAAAATTCTTTAGACAAAATTTGGTGAGTGAATTTTTGCTTGAAGCAAAATTATCTGCAGATGGAAGGATGATATCATCAGTGATTCAAGGTCGGCTGTTATACATCACTGAGAGAACAATTGCTGAAATTTTTCAACTTCCACAAAACGGTTCATCTGTTCAAGAGCTAAAGGAATCTGCAGAGTCATATTGTAGAGAATGGAAAGCTTCAACCTGCAACAAGCAATTCAGTTTTACAACTGCCAAAACTGACCTAAAGCCCGAGTATGGAGTTCTACTTGACATAACGAACAAAATGATGTTCGGGGCCATTGGAAGCCTTAGTCAACTCATCCAAGAGAGATACAAGGTCATGATTCACCTTGCTGAAGGGAGACAAACAAATTGGGCAGAATTTATCTTTCAACAATTCAAGCATCAAGTCATCAAGGCCGCAGACTCAAAGAAATCTGGTAAATTCGAGTCCAAGGTAGGACTTGTTCTAAGAATGAACAAAATGCTTGAAGACCTGCTGAAACTTCCAAGTGATGAATCACTACCAGCCTTTATCTCCGACTGGATCCCCAAGAAAGGAACTGCCTATCTTCAGTCACTAAAGAAAAAGAGAAAAGCCAAGGCCAAGACGAGCAACCACAGTTCGAGCAACTCAACTAACAATGCCGTTCATTCTCCAAAATCAAAGAACGGATCACCAGTTGATTTCCAGGTTTGCTCTGATCCAGATGACCTCATTCCATTCGTTGGAATCCCTCATCCAAACTATGAAGGGGACTACTTCAGAGGCACATGCCCTCCTTTCCAGCTGACTGAAGAAAATATTTGCACTTTCTACAGTGGTGAATATGCAGTCAAAGGTGCCCAAAAGGAAGTGACCAATCTCCTTCTCACTTACTTTGCTTTTGTTGCACAACGTGACCAAGAGTTTTTCAAACAACTCCACCGGTATTTCTACTGGTACAACTGGAGACATTCTATGTCCATCCAGTCTCATTTTCTTCTAACTACCTTTCATGGCATGAGCTACTGGCAACATGAAGAAACTTGGAGCATCAAATGGATAGGTTCATCAAATCCATTTCCTCCAACCATTGTGCAAGTTCAGCACATCATGAATCACCGGCTTGTTAACAAGATTCCAGCAACCGCCTTATTAGCAGAAATCAAGATCAACATCATACCTCAAGGAGTTAAGATTGCAAACCAATCAGTCAACTACCCAATTGGCTCACTTTGTCGACAACTGAACTTTGATAATCTATCAAGTCAGTCAGCTGAACCATCATGGCAAACTCCAACTGCCAAAGTCATAGCTTCTCAGAAGAATCCAAGGCATGCTGATCCAAGAGATAGTGATGATGAAGACACTGCCACATCACCAAGTCTCCTATCCAAAAGCTATGTGACTCCACTGCTCACATCTAGCTCAAAAGGCGCACAGTTGCCTATGAAAAATGATCAGCTTGGGTCATCGCCAAAGGGAACTTCACAATCCCTTATTCAAAGGATGAAAAACTTGTCAGTTGCCATCCAGCTTCACCTTCGCCAAACCAGGAGAACAACAAGGCCTGAATTGTCAACGCACAACACTACTTCCAAAAGAAGTAGTGCAGCTAGTCCAGCTAGGCCCTTCAAGAAGCGGAAACTGTCTACAGAAAGCCAAGCAACTGATCAAGCCAACTGATCAATTCAGTTGCAGCCTCAGCTTCAGCCAGCTCATCAGCAACAACTGAGAACCGAGACTCAACTGATCATTCAATCGCTGAGCAATCAATCAGTTGGACTGTATCCCAACTGAATCCGGATAAGTTTTTTTTAATTAATTTCTCAAAGCTTATCCTAATTAAATTGTTACCGTTGCGATTATGAAATTTCTTTTATTATACTCAATGGTTATAATTTGAAAATAGGGTTCTATCTCACAATGTTACAATTAATATCTCTGCATTGATATTAAATCAACTCTTCAAAATTGAAAAAGAAAATATATTTTTTTACTGAGATATAAATAGCAAGATCTGCAGAAAATATTTTGCTATTTATGGCAACTACCCCATTTTCAAAATCGCTACTTCTCAGCCACAAGATCATAAAGTTACTTCACCATTAAACGGCTGAGATGCAAGCATCATTAATTCAGCTAATCATCCATCAAATCGGATGGTTGATCAGCTAAGAAAAGCAATCGAGTGCCCTCGATTCCTGCATGCGAAGCTGAATAAATATGTGCAAAGAGATGAAGGCTCCGATCATCTGCAAACCCTTTCTCTTTCTTGCTTTGATCATCTGCCAGCCTTCTCTCTCTCCTCAAAAACACTTGCATATCTAAACTAAAACAACATCTTTTTGCAGATATGAAGCCCCCATTTCAGATGGTAGATGTCAAACTGCTACAGCGCAAAGTGAAAAAGGATAAGACTCTAAATCTAGAGCTCCTTAATGCACGTCTAGGTGCGGAAAACTTTTAAAAAATCTATCCATCACTGAAGGCCATCGGGTTGCTACCCTTCTTTACACTCCTGCCAGTCAAGAACATACCTACCTATGTTGCCGAGTTCTATTACAACGCAACCATCTCCAGCTACAACATCATCTCCACCGTTCAGAATCAAGTGATCACGGTGACCAAAGATACGATGATGTCTACCCTTCACCTCCCTGGCGACGGCCCAGACGTAATGGAACTAACCCTTCCATGCAAATACGCACTGTGGGATGCTTGGAAGCTTCCTCATGTGCACCATCATGACTGTTCACATAGGCTGAAGGAGAGTATGCCCAATGATATCATCCAACTCTTAGATATCACCGGCCATATCCTACATGGCAACTTTGAGATGGTCTAGCTCTCCGAGCTCAAAGCCCATCTCACAGCCGCTCTATACTTCGGATGTAAAGCTAACTAGGCCTCTTTCATCCTTGCTCAACTACGAGCTAATGTAGAGTGAGCAGCATATGACCCATCAACTGGCTCATTTCATGAGAAGATCGGGTTTATGAGTCGCATAAGCCATATAATTCAAAGCCAGTTTGATGAGGACATCCCAACTGGCGAACAACTCGGAAGAAGGGACATGCTCTCAACTATCTACTGCCATCAGATCCCGAAGCGTTCACGTCCACAAGAGCCTTCCAACTCAAGTCGTGGAAAGGCACCTTTGGAGGCACCCGTCAGCTCATCTGAAGAAAGAGAGCTGATGATTGAGAGCGAACCTCTTTCAAGGCTGAGTGATCAGCCTACAATATCGGCCAGCTCCCAACCTCTACCTTTAGTCCAACGTAACTCCATTGAGGTTGAGTTTGAAGCAGTTCTAGACCATCAGCTCAAAAGCTGCTTCGGTCTCATTGAGGATACAGACTCCTCTCTATTCGAGCAATTGTGGCGGTACATGCAGTACCACATATGGCGCTTCCAACTGGATGAGTCAATAATGTTCCACCTCATCCACACCTGTGGCTCCACCTTCTGGATTAACGAAGGAACATGGAGTAGAAACTGGATGAATCATCCACTCTCCTCGCCACCAGCGCTCTCAGAGATAATGGATTCCATGATCAAGCGAATCTAGCTCAGTATACCCGCCGACGCTCCTCTCCCCGACAATGAACCGGCCAACTCCTTATGCATACCTTTCGTTGATGATCCACATATCCCTTCAACCGATGAGATCTTCAAGAACTTAGCCTCGATGAACTTCAGAGAGCAAGAAGTCTCTCTCACCTCTGATCAAGGTCAGTTCATGACAATTGAAGAAGCCTATGTATGGCTCTCCTCACCCATGCAAATTCCTTCAATTCCCTCAGTTCATGATGACAATTTGGCAACTGTCTTCACCTTCCTGCCAAACTTGTCACTACCACCATGTGATCCATTCCACCTTTTGGATGATGCCAAAAAGGGGGAAGATGGCCAGTATGATGATGGATGCTTAACTCTTTGGGATCAGATTCAAAGAGAAGTTCATCATGAGGGGGAAGATCAGCTTCAGGGGGAAGCATGGAGAATTCAAGGAGTCCAAGAAAGAGGAGAATCGAGCAAAAAGAAAAGGAGCAATTTTCAGGAAGTAGATTAGTAGTTTTAACTACTCTTGAAAATATAATATGCTTTAAAGTGAATATATAATACACATTTCGATCATGCTTATAATTCTCATGCTCTGATTTCAAGTTTAATCAAGTTGAATGCTCTGATACTTGAATGAAAAATGCTATAATACTGGAATGAAAGCATGCCCAAAGTGAAAGAATGAAAGAATGCTCTGAATACTTGAAGTCTAATTGTTCTAATACTTGAATTTCATGCATATCTTGAATGCTTTAATACTTGAATAATAGCATGAATGACAAATGCTCTGATACTTGAATGAAAATCATGAATCAAATTTTCTCTCAAACTTGCTCTGAATTTGCTCTGATTTTAAGAATCTGCTTAAGCAATCTTGCTACACTTGCAATTTTTCCATCATCATCGACAAAGTTTTGACATCATCAAAAAGGGGGAAATTGTTAGGAAAAACTATCAATGAACCCCTAGATTAGGTTTTGATGAGATGTCAAAATTATTTATGAAAAACTGACTAAAATTCAAGTTGTAGATCGGAGCTGACCAATCCAGGGCATCAAAAAGAAACTCAAGTAAAGTCAAAGTCAACCAATCTGAAGTATGGTCTACAAGCTGAAGGATACATCATCCGGTCAAAATTTAACTCAACTGAGAAGTTGAACTAGTCGAAACAAACTGACATCCAAGTCAGTTGAGCTGAGGGAGAAAAGAATTGACTAAAGACTGAAGAAACTGATAAAACATCAGTTTAAGCAAGAGACTGGAAGTCTCCAACTGATGGCCAAACTGAAGTAAACAAGACAGATCAGCTGAAGGCCAAAACTGTAGTCATCCAGCTTGTGATTAGTCAAGCTGACAAGAAAGCTCGAGAGAAATCAGTCAAGCTGACAAGATAGCCAAGAACTTTAGATCAGTCGAACTGGAGAAATAAAAGCTCAAAATTGCCAACTCGAGCAATAGCCAAACTCAGCTGACAAGCTCAGCTGACGAACTCAGAACTGCCAACTGGAGCAATAGTCAAACTCAGCTGACAAGCTCAGAACTGTCAACTGGACCAATAGTCAAACTCAGCTGACAAGCTCAGAACTGCCAACTAGAGCAATAGTCAAACTCAGCTGACAAGCTCAGAACTGCCAACTGGAGCAATAACCAAACTCGGCTGACAAACTCAGAACTGCCAACTAGAGCAATACCCAAACTTAGCTGACAAGCTCGGAACTGCCAACTGGAGCAATAACCAAACTGAGCTGACAAGTGAAGAACTGCCAACCGGAACTCCAAACTGCTAAGAAAGCTGAAGCTAGAGAACCCTGAAGTTTATGGCTCAAGCCGGCGAATCTTGTAATAAATGCTTCAACAACGATCCTGGAATTAAATATCCAATGAAGATCGATTGGCAGAGTAACGGCTACTTCAACCAAAAGCTCCAAGCAATCATTAATGACCATTTTCCATTGATGAGGCAACAGAGCCACCGATCAATGGACAGTGGAACTCAACGGTCATAAAATCACTCCTCTATAAAAGACGAGTGAATCAGAGTTTAAAATACTCTCTGCAAAAACAGAACTCTCTGCCGAAAAGAATCCTTCGCCTACACAACTTTCGCATATACAAGCAAGAGCTTTTCTTTCTCCCTCCCACTCATGCTCAAGTTCAGCATTTGATAGAAACTGCGAGAGTCCAACTGAGAAGAAGAAAATCACATAATTAAAATATTCAGCCAGCTGTTGACGATCCAGCCAGGGCAGCCTTCTCAGTTCTAGCTATACAACGATCAACGACTTAGCTCAATTGAAGGAGCACATCAGTTGATATCTCCTGTTCAAGACTCACCTCTTGAAGATCAAAAGAGATCTAAAACCTTATAAAGACGACAATAGCACCTACCTTTCTAACGAGCAGTTAGGGACTTCAAGTGTGAGCCGTCGACCTGCTAAGGTAGCGAGCAGTTACCAGGTTCAGACAACTGTCCTTCATTGTGTAATTTGTAAAGAAACTCAAGTTATATAGTGAAGTTTCCCTTCCGATGAAGGAAGAGAGGACGTAGAAGTTTGAGACTTCGAACCTCTATAAATCGCTTGTGTGTTGTATTATTTTGGTTATTGCACATCCTTGAATTGCACACAATATCACACAAGCTGCACTCAAACTGTCTTAACTGATCAATAAGTTTGTGCATAGATAAGTTTTACTAAGCGAGTCAAAGGGCCCTGTTATTCCGCATTTGAAGTAAAAAGTTTTAATCAGTTTATTCACCCCTCTCTAAACTGATATCGACTCACCTGGGACCAACAAAATTTGACTACCCTTATCACTTTATATTTATAGCCTAGTGTTACATAATTAACCTTCAGCATACATGTTTATATATGAATTTATTTGATATTGTGATTCTAACCCAATATGTTTTTAAAACATATAATCTGACTCATATACATCTATTGATCCTAGAATTAGGAATATAATTGTTCTCACTTTTAATCAATATTTTATATTGTTATTAATATTTTAATATGAGGGCATATAATCTCTTGCCGAATAGTGTAGAATTATACTTTGATCATTATGTCCAATTTAAGGTAACATGATAGTTTCATATTCCACACACAATATTTATAAATCATATCTCCTATTGTTCATCTAACTTGATAATTTTTTTTATAAATGAATTTTGTTTATAATAACAACAATAATATGGGGAATTTCTATTCTACTAAGTTTGTATTAAAAAGGAAACACACCACAAATAATAGCTAATATATTAAAAATTTGATTCTCTATATTTGTTCCGAAATAATATCAAAACCTTTACATCAAATATAAATTTTCCACCGTAATATCTATAGAATACAATTAAAATAAATTTAGAAGCTAACCTTATATTTGTTCTATCTTTATTTCACCAACATGACTATATTTTTCTTCGTCCAGTTCATTATTTAGGAGTACAAGAGTAATACATGAAAGAAAGAAATGATTTTGCTTTTAAAATTAAAATCTCAAGTGAATCAAGCTTTAACTATTGGTCATCACTCTTCCAATCTTCTCTTCAGACACGTCTCCTAATTCATTGATTAGTCACCATTCTATTATTTAGCTATATAGGTGACACCTCACTATATTTTATTTTAATAGACATCAAATATACCTACTATATATATATATATATCGTTTCTTTTTTTTTCTCTCTTAATTAAATGATATATATATATATATTTGAGAAACAATAAGTGATAACAAATATATACATTATATTTAAATTGACTATGTTTATTAAAATATCATTTTCATTTTCATGATAAGTGTATACATATATACATTTATTTTATAAATATATATATATATATATATAACTAGATGGTACATTTTTATTTTAGAACTTATGTGCATATATTTGTATGCAAATAAAAATCACACTAAATCTATTTGTATTCAATATATAAATTTCTAATTAATCAAACTAATCTTAAATCTAGGATTCCGAATAAAGATATGAAAATATCCTGTACATCACTAACCCATCCAACGACATATTTTTCCTAAAAATAAAATAAAATTTTAAAGGGTCTATTTTCTTCCCTAACTTACCCTTAAGGTATTTATAGACTATTATTTTAATACTAAAAATTTTGGGATATTACTCTTATTATAGCTTTCTAACTATTAGATGTATATTCCTAATTAAATTTAGATAATAAAATTTTGGGGTATTACAAAGGTTGTGTTCTTTAAAAATGTAGAGCTGATTTGCCAACAGACAAAGACAAAGAGAGAGATTGTTAGTGCCATCTGCACTAAAGTGTTTGAGATTGTCATGATCTTTATGACAATTCAAAGAACACAAAGGTTTTGGTTTTTCAAGTTTAAAGACCATGTTCTGGACAATATGCTATGAACATTGACAAGTCCAAATTCTCTTGTGTTTTTGTGTCTTTTTCTCATTCTTTTGTCCATTATTTTTTGTGTTTTTTTTTTAGTCGGAAAGAGCCAGGATGGGCACAAGGGTAGGCAGGAGGCAGGAGAATCACTTTTAGAGGCCACAATGGTGCCAATGATACCAAGATGGGCAACAACTTCTCAGCGGAAAGCTCTCTCTCGAGCCTGGTGGAAATCATCCACTATTCCAGCAGAAGCTGAAGGAGAAGTTTGTGATCATGCCCACAACAACCCCAGAGTGATTGAGAAGAGATGAAGAGGAAAGTGGGCACAAGGGAAACTAATGTCAACTACAGCAGGAGCAATGCACCTTAGCCGCCAAAGGAAAGAGGAGCCGCGGAAGGCAAGTTGACGCTTCCAGAAGGATGCTCAGCTCTATAAGGAAAGTTTCATGTTGGCGATACTAGGGCACGGCGAGTACAGAATCTGTGACTTAGAATCTTCTAAATAAGGGAAGAATCTGCCAGATATAGAAAGCTTTGCGCATGGCGGCTGCGAATTAGGTTGAAGATCCCCAACCTGTCGGGGAGTTTACTTTGTATTCTTTGTACTCCTATATAAGTAGATTCATGGTAGAAAACAAACACCTTTCTACACTGATGAGTCCATTTATTTCGCATTTTTCTGGGCATTTTAGTCGCTCTAAATGTCCTTTTTACTGTCTTTATGTCGGAAAAGAACCAGGAAATTAGTTTGGGCATGACAGGAGTGAAATCTGGCGAAAGAGGCATTTTGGCCTCAAATTGACTGAAATTGATGAAATGGGCATATTAGACCTGAGCAGAAGATGTTGTTCCCACAGTACTCACGCAGATTCAGAGGAGGCAGTGAAGAGGGCATTCCCGGAAAAAGCGGGATTCTGTTGAAAGAAGATAAAGCTTGCATTGGAACTTGATTGATTTTGAAATCTGAACAGAAGAAGGAGAGATTGTTCATAGGTGGACTCTTGGGAAGCAATTTGGAAGATAAGGATGACATCCCTAAAATATCGGGATTCATTCCACCATCTAAGGAAATTTCCTTATACAGGCAGATTCTAGTGGGCACAGAGATCCAGCAGATAAGGAAGTTTCCTTATCCAGGCAGATTCCAGCGGGGCATAGCGAATCCGACAGATATTGAAGAATCCCAATTTTTGGGGATTGGAATTAATCTTTTGTACTCTTTTAATATACTAGTTTTGATTGTTAGAGAAACACACTTCGTACCATATTATTTTCTGCACTTTTACTTTCGTCATTAGTTTAGTTTTAACGCTGCTCCGGCAGCAAGACAATCTGGGGCCTTATGCCCACAGAGGTTAGGATTTATATTTAATGTTGTTGCTGTTCATCGTTGGTGTTGGACGAGTTTTTATTCAATTCCAGTAAGTTTTTTCCTATTTATCATGTCTTTAATTTATGTATTTACAGTTCTTTATAATATGAGTAGCTAGATCTATATTCCGAAATTTGAACTAAAGATGAAGGTTTAACAAAACACTTAAATACTCGTGAGGCCGTGTGGGCACATTACTGCACGATTAGGTTTCTGCCGATTTTTATTCTTATTCCTAGTGAGCGTGAATTTAATATAACTAATGTGGCTAATCACTCTTTAGTTGTAGAGGGCACACCAGGGTTAATTGGATTAGCGAATCGTGATTGTGTGTTAATTGAAACGGTAACTGGGAAATCGGTGGGTTGCTGTGGGCACACGAGGAATCAGTAAACACAGTAAACTTGGGTTCGTCTAGGGTACACTGCTTCCTATTCATTTACATCTCTTTGGGGAACCGGGGGGTGGGTGATAGGTTAGGGGTTTAATGGACGAGGAATCACCTTTAAACCTAATCTGAACGGATGAATAAGGAGACGCAGCGAGGAATCCGGTCTCCATAACTAGGTGATTTAATCATGTAGGAAAATCGCTGTGCCCATGATCGAGTGAGTATAAGTTAAACTGGATTCTAGTTCAAGTTCCGGAACCTTTTATTATTTGATATCTCTTTAGTTTATTTTTGCAGATTTAATTTCCATTGTTGTGACCACGGTACCGGACCTTCTTTTGTGATTGGTGACTCGAAAGTAAGATCGCATCAGCTCTCTGTGGGATCGACCCTTACTCATAGCTAGCTACGCTCGCTGTGGGCACATGAGCATACAAATTCATTTTGAGCGCGAAACGACCGCGCGTCATACACACTATAACACTTTTACTTTATTTTGCTTTATTTTACTTTTCTACATTTTGTTTAGGGCCTTATGCCCGCAGGCAGTTAGGATTTCCCGTTTTTATGTTCTTCAATCCAGCGTTGGAGTTGGATTCTTTATGCAATTAACATAAGTATGTTTTTCGTTTATATTATATCTTGTTTTAATTCTTTTAATTATTATTTTTGTTGTTTTAAGTCTAGCATGAGCGGCTAGACTCGTTATTCCGGATTGAACAAAGATAAGAACTTAATAAACACGTAAGAACCATGAGGCTTATGGGAATAAACTGTGTAAATTTGGTTCCGTCGTGTAATCATTTTCTTTGTTGCATTATACAGTGGGCTGAGCTAGTTAATTGTGGCTAATCACTCGTTAATTAGAATTCTGTTCACTACCTCTATAAATGGTTAATGAATCGTAGCTGTATGTTGGTCATAAAAGGATGGGATACATCAAGGGTACTGAGGACATAAGAGAGATCTTTGTCTAGGTAAATCTGGGTCTGTCTAGATCATAATGCTGCTTTGTTGCTTACAATCATATGAGAGATCGGGGTTGGGTAAGAAGTTAGGGTTTAGGGGACGAGAGATCACCTCTAAGCTAAACTGAAAGGATAGATTGGGTAAGTGTGAGAGATCCGTTCCCTATAACCAGGTAATTAGATTTGCATAAGTAATCAGCGTGCCTATGATCGGTCAAGTGTTTGTTAAGTTCAAAATCTGAGTTCTAATCCGGAATACTTTTACTATTAATATTTTCTTGTCTTTTGTTTTATTTTGTTATTTAGTTTAAAGTGTTTACATACAAGTACGGAGACCACAACAATCCTCAAAACCTTTTGGAAAAGTGACACTGGAAGATAGAATTCGCAGCTCCTTATGGGATCGACCCTTACTCACATTAGCTAGCTATGCCTTGCTGTGGGCATAATGATAACTCTTTTTTGAGAATTATTCTGACCGTGAAATGACCGCGCGTCAGAATAAGCACCGTTGTCAGGGAGTTGTTCTTGAAATTCTATTTTCCCAACTTGTTTGTCTGGCTGGTGGATGCACAACACCTCTGAAGGAGATTTCTTGTACGATCTAGAACCTGAGAAAACTCTAAAGATGAGGAGAGCAGAAGCACGGAGGGCACAACAAGCAGAGAGACTTTCTCTTGAAAGGAATTTGGAGTGAGAAAGAGCACAACTGCAGAGAAATGAACCAAGGTTAGCCTCGATGGATAAAGAAGAAGGAATAATGTTGAGGCAGTTAGTCTTTTCGACTAACATGAATTTACGTCCCATGGGCATAACACTCCCAACCATTACTGGAAGCTGAGAATTGAAGACAAGTTTCATCCAAATCTTGTCCAAATACCATGAGATGACTGGAGAAGACCCTCAGAGGCATATTCAAGATTTTAAGATGGCGTGTCAAACTCAACCTACGGATGAGGGAAAGGAACAATATGTGCGGCTTGTCTCATTCCCGTGCACTCTTCATGACGGGGCATGAGACTGGTTATACACCCTGCCAACTGGCAGTATAACCACATGGGCATAATTGCAGCAGAAATTTCTGAAGAAATAATTTCTTGCATCCCGAGTTTATGAGATGAGAAGAAGGATCGGAAGCATGAAGATGTGCATAAATGAGAGTTTCTATGACTACTGGTGCCGATTCCAGAGCATGTTGATGAAATAACCACAACACCAGATTACAGACCATGACCTGATCCAGTATTTCATCTCTGGATTGAGACCACAGGACAAAATCATTGTCAATGCCTCGTGTGGAGGATCTATCCTGAATAAATTACCAACTAAAGCCTTCAGGATTTTTGTAGAAATGGCTGATGAAAATCGAGATGAAAGTGTCAAGGGCACAAAGACAGTTTCAGATTCTGGGAAATCAACGCACCTTGAGGTCAAGATGGAGAAAATTTTAAACCAGATGGAAAAATTGATGAACCATACTGGGGCACCGAAGAAAAGGTTGTGTGGAGTGTGCAAGAGTGTGGCCCATTTTACCGATGAATGCCCAACACTACAGGAGAAGGACGTTGCTGAAGTTAACTCTCTTGGTGGGCATAACAACAATAATAGGAGATATGATCCCCACTCTCAAACATACAATCCTGGATGGAGGGATCACAAGAATTTCAGATGGAAGAGGAATGATGCCCACCAACCAGATTTGCCACCGCCACAGCCGAGGGCACGAAAAGAATCCAGCCTGGCCAAACTAGTCCATACCATGGCCAAGGAGAATGTGAAGTCACAGCAGGAGAATGAAAGGTTCAAATAAGAAATAAGGGCATGTCTACAGCATGTCAGCAAGCAAATTTCCCAACTGGCTCAAGACCTTGCCCAACTAATGGAAAGAAACATGCAGTTACCATCTCAAGTGGTAAATCCTCGAGAATAAGTGAATATTGTGACTGCAAGGAATGAAGAGATAGCAATGAAAGCTGAACAGAAAAGAGACACTGAAGGCATAACGAAAGAAAAAGAGCAGACAAAGGAAGAGGCCGCTGAGCCCACAAGGCAAGAAACAAAGAAGAAGCCACCATTCCCTGAGCGTCTTGCCCATGATAGGAAAGAGGAGGAGATAAAGGAACTCCTCAAGGTCTTTCAGAAAGTGAAAGTCAATATTCCACTACTTGATGCGATAAGGCAGGTTCCGCGTTATGCCCGTTTCCTAAAAGAGTTGTGCACCAAGAAGGTGCGATTTGAAGATGATGCAAGACTTTTCGTGGGAGAAAATGTCTCTGCAGTGCTACAAAAGATGCCTAAGAAGTGTGAAGATCTTGGTATGTTTGTCATACCATGCATAATTGGGAGCAAAAAGATTGAAAGGACGATGCTTGATCTCGGTGCATCCATAAACGTCATGCCCATGACGATTTATGAAGAGTTAAATTTGGGACCACTCAAGAAAATAAGGGTGATCATTCAGTTGGTAGATAGATCAAATGTCTATCCCGAAGGTCTAATAGAAGATGTTTTGATGAAGGTGGGGGAATTGATTTTTCCGGCAGATTTCTATGTCTTAGACATGGGCAAAACAACACCGTCCACATCCGTTCTACTGTTAGGGAGGTCTTTCATAAAAACTGCTCGCACCAAAATCAATGTCGACGAGGGCACGCTGACATGTGAGTTCGATGGCCAGATAGTTGTGTTCAACATTTATGAAGCTATGAAGTACCCACAAGATCCGGAGTCAGTTCACTTTGTGAACCATTATGCCCAATCTCAAGCCATTCTAGGTCGCATGAACAACTAAGAACTCCTGGAATGGGCATTACAAGTTGGGTTGACTGACTACGATGCCCTCGATGAAGATGAGGATACCAGAGATGCCATCATGATGTTGTACTCTCTGGAAGAATTACCGCATGGAGTGGTGGATTTCAATTTGCCCACAATGACTCAGACAGATAGGATGCTTCCATCGATTCAGAGGGCACCAAAGCTAGAATTTAAGAATCTCCCTGACCACTTAAAGTATGCATATCTTGAGGAGAATGAGACACTGCCGGTTATAATAAGCAAGGGACTGAACCTTGTTGAAGAAAACCGGCTATTGAGACTGCTACGCATATATAAAGAAGCAATGGGATGGACTCTGGCTGACATTAAGGGCATAAGCCCTGTAGTATGCATGCACAAAATCCTCTTGGAGGATGATGCCAAATTGGTGCGGGATGCCCAATGCATACTAAACCCCGCAATGAAAGAGGTCATGCTGAAGAAGATACTCAAATTGCTGGATATGGGAATCATTTATCCCATTTCAGACAGCAAATGAGGGAGCCCAATTCATGTCGTGCCCAAGAAGTCAGGAATCCAGGTGGTGAAAAATGAGAAAAACGAGCTTGTGCCCATAGGGCTACAAATTGGATGAAGAGTCTGTATAGACTACCATAAACTCAACACCGTCACAAGGAAGGATCACTTCCCGTTGCCATTCATAGATCAGATGCTGGAGAGATTGCTGGAAATAAATTCTTTTGTTTCCTTGATGGATATTCAGGCTACATGAAAATTGTAGTAGATCAAGAAGACCAGGAGAAGACTACATTCACGTGCCCATTCGGCACATTTGCTTACTGGAGAATGCCTTTTGGGCTCTGCAATGCCCTTGGAACATGTTAACGATGCATGATGAGTATTTTCTCAGATCTTTTGGAGAATTGTATCGAAGTATTCATGGATGACTTTACAGTTTACGGAAACTCATTCGACGCATGCCTCGACAACCTTGAAAAGGTACTAAAAAGATGTGTGGATAAGTGCTTGGTGCTAAACTATGAAAAATGTCATTTCATGGTTCGTGAGGGGATTGTTCTTAGGCATGTTGTTTCAGAGAGAGGCATAGAGGTGGATAAAGTTAAGATGGACATCATCGAAAAAGCTACCCTATCCCACTATGGTGAAGCAAGTTCATGGTTTTCTTGGGCATGCTGGGTTCTACCAGCGATTCATCAAGGATTTTACAAATATTTCTTTACCAATCACGCATCTTTTGCAAAATGATGTGCCATTTATCCTTGAGAATGCATGTAAGAAAGCCTTCAACACTCTAAAGAAGAGGCTGTTCACGGCACCCATCATTCAACCTCCAGACTGGGGCATGCCATTTGAAATAATGTGTGATGCTAGTGGATACTGTGTGGGCGCAGTGCTTGGACAAAGGCGAGGTAAAGAATGCCATGTGATTTACTACGCGTCCAAGACATTGAATCATGCCCAAGCCAACTACACCACGACTGAAAAGGAATTGTTGGCATTAGTCTTTGCCTTTGAAAAATTTCAATCCTATTTGCTCGGGGCTAAGAGTGTGGTGTATACTGATCACTCTGCATTGAAGCACTTGCTTGCAAAAAAGGAATCAAAGCCAAGGCTCATTCGATGGATACTACTGCTGCAAGAATTTGATTGGGAGATCAAAGACACGAGTGGAGCTCAAAACCAGGTGGCTGATCATTTAAGTAGAGTACTCAATGAGGAAAAAGACGTGGTGCCCATCGAGGAGTCTTTCCCAGATGAGTATCTGTTCAACCTCAAGGGGACAACACCTTGGTACGCTGACTTGGTCAATTTCATGATCTCTGGAGAACTACCTACCAGATTCTCGATCTACCAAAGGAACAAAATGAGAAGTGAGAGTCGATATTATGTATGGGATGAGCCCATACTATGGAGAAGGTGCACGGACCAAATCATTCGTTGATGCGTGTCCACAGAAGAAGCTAAGAGCATTCTAGATCACTGCTACTCCGAAGCATGTGGAGAGCACTTTGGTGCAAAAAGAACTGCAAAGAAGGTTCTTGATTGTGGGTTTTTTGGCCCTCACTTCACAAAGATGCTTATGAAGTGTGTAGATGATGCCCACACTGCCAGATGACTGGGAACATCTCCAAACACAATGAAATGCCCATGGTGCCTATCATTCTGGTAGAAGTCTTTGACGTTTGGGGGATTGACTTTATGGGTCTCTTAACAAATCCAAGGGACATCAGTACATAGTCCTAGTTGTGGAGTATGTATCCAAGTGGGTAGAATCAAAAGCAACCACCACAAATGATGCCCGTGTGGTCAAGAAGTTCCTGAAGTCTAATGTGCTTAGCAGGTTCGGTGTGCCCAAGGCACTGATAAGTGATCAAGGATCCCACTTCTGCAACATAGTCATCAAGAATTTGCTTAAGGAATATGGAGTGAGACATAAGGTGACCACTGCATATCACCCATAAGCGAATAGGCAAGCCGAGGTTTCCAACCGAGGGTTTAAGTCCATACTTTAGAAGGTCGTGAACCCCCCTAATAGCAAGCATTGGAGTTTCAAGCTGGATGATGCCTTGTGGGCATATCGCACTGCCTACAAAACACCCATTGGGATGTCTCATTTTCGCTTAGTCTATGGGAAGAATTGCCATCTTTCAGTAGAGATTGAGCACAAAGCCTTTTGGGCAATTCAGAAGCTGAACATGAAGCTTGATAAAGCCGGGATCGAAAGAAAGCTGCAACTTCAAGAGTTGGAAGAGATGAGGCTGAAAGCCTATGACAATGTCGTTCTCTATAAGGAAAGAATGAAAAGAACCCATGACCACCTCATTCGTCACAAGCTGTTTGAGCGTGGGTAAAAGGTTCTGTTATATAATTCCAGAATGAAGCTGATAGGGGGAAGACTCGAGTCCAAATGGTCAAGACCATATGAGATCTAGACCGTGTGCCCAAATGGAGAAGTCGAATTATTTTATTCCAGTACATGAGAGACCTTTAAAGTCAATGGTCAAAGGATGAAGCATCTCAATGACCCAACAGTTTCATTGATGAAGGCTCTCGGGCTCAAGCTCGTTGAGCCCACATACATATGATAAAAGACAAGCGTTGTGCCCACGATAATAACTGGGGCACTGATTGGGAGACAACCCAGGTTTATTTATTTTTATTTCTCTTTCTATGTTTTTCGTAATTTATTTCTTTCCTTTTTGGTAATTATTTTTTGCCATGTTAGATTAGGAGTTAGATTTTACGGCTGTATTTGTTTTTGGAGTATTTTAAGGAACAAATTTAGGTGAATTTTTCATAGAAGGAAAGAATCTAGCCAAGATGGATGCTTCCAGTGTGGAGGGTAACTACAAAGATAATTCTGGCAAATTCGGGATCTCTCTGCCCCCGTGGGCACAGCACAAGATTCCGTACAAAGAAACCCTAGAAGCCTAAAAGTCGTCTGACGGGCCTGTCACATCAATCCAAATTAAGTGGCTAGGGTGAATCCAAGTATTAAACCCCTACCCTTTCCTCATCAAAATTCACTCGCCATTTTCACCCAAATTTTCAAAAAATTACAGCCTCTTCTCTCTCTCTAAAAATTCTCTCTCTCAACCGCCATACCCACGATTACCATGGCCCCCAAAACTCGCGCTGCCAAGTCCATAAAGAAGAAGGTGGAGTTCACCCCTTCTACTTCGCCGGAAAACTCCAGGGATACCACCACTGACGCCGCTGCACCAACAAAGCCGTCGAGCACCGCCCCCATAAACATCCACCTCTCTCCACCATCGAACCACCATCTTCACCTATTTCCAGTTGACAATCCGAGAAAGCTGACAAGCCCTCTCTGAAAATTATGGAGGAGTCCGCCGACGAGATCGATGACCAAGAAGAGGCTAGCATGCAGCAAGATGTGACCCTCGAGCCAACGCCGGAGCACACCTCTGAGCCCTCTGCAACTGAAAAGTTGAAGAAGATGAAGAAAGAGAATGTCGCCACCGTAAAAGCTCAGTTATAGACCTTGAAGAGGAAGAAACAACCATAACCGACGCTGTCGGAGGATGAGCAAGCCGATGAGGAAGCCGATGAAGAAAAAGCTGAAAGTAATGGGGAGTCACGAGCCCATAAGAGTCTGGATAACCAGTCTTTATCTCTGAAGGAACCCACTGAGGGCACAACAGATGTACTCTCTGTGTCTGCTCCTGCCCCTGCCAAGACGTCTGCAAAGAAGGGTAAAATGGTGGTTAGCCCAACTTCTAGAAAAGTCATGTCGAAAGGAAAGGGCATTTTGCCCACAAGGGAGATTATGCACAGCAAGACCATCCACTTCGCCTCGCTCGCCGTCTTGGACAATGAGCGAGAGGTAAGGGAACTCTTCTCTAATATCGGCTGATCTTTCTTTATTGAATGGGATTGTTTGATTTTTCCTAAGTTGGTCTATGAGTTTTTCCATGATCTGTCTGTGAAAAGTATGAGAAAGGGTGGTACGTCTGCTAAGGTTTTTAAGTTTGAAATTTTTAGTAAATATTTTAATCTTTCTGCTGATGAATTGAACATGGATTTGGGCATTGTGTCCTTTTTGGATTTGAATGATGATGATTATAGATCTATTGTTGTTGTGGTGCCCACGGATGAGAATGTGGATGAGAAGTGGACTGAGTCGGGTGACGGTTCCAAATTCAAGTCTGGAACTAGCAAGGGACACATGCTGAAAAGCAATGCCCTTCACTTTTGTCACCGTGTGCTCGCCTACAACTTCTTTGGCCGAAAAGATAGTTGCAACTCCATCACCAATCAGGAGTTGTTTGTCCTCTAGTGCATGGTGCATAAGAAGAGGATAAACTTTGGAGATGTGGCCATCGCCCACTTCAAGGACACTGTGGCCCATTCTAAGAACAGCATCTCTTGTGCCCAACTGATAACCCATCTTGCTGAAAAATTGCGCTTATTTGATCCCTCATCCACTAACCTATATTGCAAGCATGTTGAATTATTTGATTTAAACTGCTTGAAACATATGATGGATGTCTTTGACGATGAGGAGGGAAAACCTATGTTCGGCATACCGAAGCTTGAGACTTCTTGTAGTCTTAGTTTTCCTCTGAATGCAGGACCCAGCAAGAGGCCCCTGAGGGTACAGTTTTAAGAGCCAGCAGCCACCACCATCCTAGCCAGACTGGACCAATTGGAAACCATCCTATTTGCCTACTTAAAGCATGTCGGATTCAACTATCTGACCCCCTCTGATGCCTAAACTGGTACTCTTTCCCATAGATTAGGTTTTTGTTTTTTTTGTTTTTTTCTTTTGTGTCTAGATCTCATCTCATTCTCACACTTTGCTCAGCACAAAGTGTGTGGATGTGGGCACTAGGGAGTCTTTATTTTTGTGTTTCTGTTTTTATTTTGTGTTTGTGTGTTTTTTTGTTTTTGTTTTAGTTAAATGACCCCTGTAGCGACCCACTTTGACTAAGACAAAGTGTGTGGGTAGGGGTGTCCATTTAATGTTTCATTGAGTTTTCGGTTCGTAGGATAACCTTTTCGCACCCACTTTGCCGAAGGCAAAGTGTGTGGGTGGGGGTTACTCTGCCTTTTTTGCAGTTTTTTATGTATCAAGTATGTGTAAATATTGAACTTGTAAGCATGGAGTCTAGGGTCTTGTGACCATAAGGCAACATATTTTATTGTATTTTCATTTCAGCATGACCATGCTACTGCTTATACGATGAATGAACTAAGTACCTTGTGAGGAATTGAGCTTGAATTCACTATGCATGTGATTATTCATTCTTGTGTTATTTCTAAATTTTTGAATTTAGGTGAACTAGGACTTGCTTTTGCTCTATTCCGAGATCACAAGGAATTTTGGGTATGCTACTGAAATGCTTAGGCAAATTTTCTTTCTGAGCCTACAAAGCCAAATAAAACCACCTTGATATTATCCTTTGCAGCCCTATTTGAGCCAAAAATAAATTAAACTCTGATCATGTTCTTTCTTGAAAACTATAAAAAGGCCATGGGCATGAGGGGAGGATAAATCTGGTGTGTTAGAAGGCACAAAATGCTAAGAAAAAAAACAAAAAGAAAAAAGAAAGGGGTGAAATAAAAAGAAAAATTGAGAAAGAAACCCCTAGAAAATAAAGTACAAAATGCCCACAAGATAAAAATATGGGGAATGTGTTTTATAAAATGGGCATGGTGGCAAAGGCCGGTAAGAGTCAAAAAAAGTCTCCCAAAGGCAAAATTCGACTAAATTATGAGCCAGATCCAAATATTTCATACCTTGAACCCGCAGCCCTATTACAACCTTCAAAGTCTTTAGCATAGGTATGGCCATTATTCCAAAAGTGGTGGAGGAACAAGAGCACTTGCAAGCCTATAGTGACCCTCGGTTCAATTATGTTTTCCTTGAGTGTAAACACTTAGCCAAAACACATGAGTGAGGAAAGCATGAGAGAACCACTCACTTAGTCATTTTGATTTGCAGTGGGCATTATGTATGTTTTTACTGCTTATATGATGTTGAGTGTGATCAGATTCCTAGGTCTCTGTGCCCGCAAGGGATATGTTTTACACGTTTGCTTTGTCGTGTCTCTGTCATGAGTTTCTCTTTTCTTCCTTTTGTTTTCTGTTTCTTCTTTTTGGGCACGTTGTACCCGCATACTTGAGGGCAAGTATGGCTAAAGTGGATGGGTGTGACAAGTCCAAATTTTCTCATGTTTTTATGTCTTTCTCGTTCTTTTGTCCTTAGTTTTTAATGTTTTTTTTAGTTCGAAAGAGCCAGAATGGGCACAAGCGTAGGCATGAGGCAGGAGAATCACTTTTGGAGGGCAAAATGGTGCCAATGATACCAAGATGAGCAACAACTTCTCAGCGGAAAGCTCTCTCTCGAGCTTGGAAGAAATCACCCATCATTCCAGCAGAAGCTGAAGGAGAAGTTTGTGATCGTTCCTACAACAACCCCAGAGTGATTGAGAAGAGATGGAGAGGAGACTGGGCACAAGGAAAACTAATGAGAGCTATAGTAGGAGCAATGCACCCTACCCGCCGAATGAAAGAGGAGCAGCGGAAGGCAAGTTGACGCTTCCAGAAGAATGCTCGGCTCTATAAGGAAAGTTGCATGTTGGCGATATTAGGGCATGGTGAGTACAGAATCTGCGACTTAGAATCTTCTAAATAAGGAAAGAATCTGCCAGATATGGAAAGCTTTGGGCATGGCGGCTGCGAATTGTACTCCTATATAAGTAGATTCATGGTAGAAAACAAATACCTTTCTACGCACTATAACACTTTTAATTTATTTTTCTTTATTTTACTTTTCTGCTTTTTGTCTTGAGCCTTATGCCCGCAGGCAGTTAGGATTTTCCCGTTTTTATGTTCTTCAATCCAGCGTTGGAGTTGGATTCTTTTTGCAATTAATATAAGTATGTTTTTCGTTTATATTATGTCTTGTTTTAATTCTTTTAATTATTATTTTTGTTGTTTTAAGTCTAGCATGAGCGGCTAGACTCATTATTCCGGATTGAACAAGGATAAGAACTTAAGGAATAAATAAGAACCGTGAGGCTTATGGGCATAAACAGCGTGAATTTGGTTCCATCGCGTAATCGTTTTCTTTGTTGCATTATACAGTGGGCTAAGCTAGTTAATTGTGGCTGATCACTCGTTAATTAGTATTGTGTTCACTACCTCTATAAATGGTCAATGAATCGTAGCTGTGTGTTGGTCATAAAGGGATAGGATACATCACGGGTACTGAGGGCATAAGAGAGATCTTTGTCTAGGTAAATTTGGGTTTGTCTAGATCATAATGCTGCTTTGTTGCTTACAATCATATGAGAGATCGGGGTTGGGTAACAAGTTAGGGTTTAGGGGATGAGAGATCACCTCTAGGCTAAACTGAAATGATAGATTGGGTAAGTGTGAGAGATCAATTTCCTATAACCAGGTAATTAGATTTGCATAAGTAATCAGCGTGCCCATGATCGGTCAAGTGTTTGTTAAGCTCGAAATCTGAGTTCTAATCCGGAATACTTTTACTATTAATATTTTCTTATCTTTTGTTTTATTTTGTTATTTAGTTTATATTCTTTACATGCAAGTACGGAGACCACAACAATCCTCAAAACCTTTTGGAAAAGTGACACTGGAAGATAGAATTCGCAGCTCCTCGTGGGATCGACCCTTACTCACATTAGCTAGCTACGGCTTGCTGTGGGCATAAGGATAACTCTCTCTTGAGAATGATTCTGACCGCGAAACGACCGCGCGTTAAACATCCGCTGCCAATCTGATTGAAGATCGAATAATGTACTTGAGCATGTTCGTGAACATGATCATGTACATGGTTGTCCAGAGAGTTTCCAAGAGATGTGCCAAGCTGATTTCAAGGAGTTGAAGCTGTCTTTTCAAGATGGACGTTTTAGGATAGAAGTTGTCTTGTTCGAATATGAAGATCAAGAAGGAAATAGGCGAGTTCTATTCAAGAAAGGATACTAAACTAGGAGTTGTCCGATTTAAACAAGGAAAGTTTCCTTGTTGAGTTTGAGTCAAAATACGACAATCTGATTACCTTGTTTAGGCTATGATTTGTGTTTATAAATAGCTTGGGAATCAGACTAGTTTAGAGAGCACAAAGTTTACGAATACACAAAGGGTAGAGAGTCTAAAAGACTTCATCTTTGAAGCATGTAGTATTCGGGTAGATTAGGTTTGATCCTTGTGAATAGGGAATAAATTTGAATATAGCATTATATTCGTTATACATTTTATGATTATTTCTATTAATTATTTAATTATAATTTAATTATTTTATTTATTCAAATCATTTATTATAAATTATTTATATATCTTTCGTCGTGCATCGCACGAGATGTAACACTAGTCATATGTGAACTAAAATATAACTTTCAATCCAATAATAGTAATTAATGTGACAACGTTATTGTACTTTTGGGAAATATGAAATAAGAAATAGCAAATAGGCTACGCATGGGACAATATCTAATTAAATAAATAAAAAAACCTTGCAGCTCCGATACTTTCCCTATACAATAAAACTAGTATTCCTTTTATACGGTGTGGGCTATATATATAATTTATATTTTGTAATAACAAATAAATTTAAATGTGAATCATGTAACGTGAAATTTTCTTTTTCATTTACATTTTTTATTGAATACTTAATAAGTTTTCATATAAAATAAAATTATATCAAAATACCTAGGGGTGAGTAAGGACCCATATAAATTGAAAACTGAACCAAACCGAATACAATTTGGTGTATTCAATCTGGTTCCACTAGTGTTCAGTTTAATCTGATTTTTCTTTTAAAAAAATATTCGGTTCTCAGTTCTCGATCGGTCCGAGAAAAAAAGGCCTGAACCGACCGAGTAGACTGAACAAAAATTTAGTATGTATAATATATTTTTTAAATATATTTTTTTAAATTTCGTATGTATAATATGTTAATATAGTTAAAATTAATCAATAATAGATAGACTAAGCTTTGAGACTTTCATTCTTCAAACCCATCGTTCTTATGCTTCTTCATTCTTCAGTTCTGCTTCTGACTTCTAAGAAATGAGAACTTCTTCGTTCTGTTTCTGAGACCAATGAAATACAAGTTGGTACCTCATCGGCTCATCCTCATTCTGCTTCTTCATTCTACTTCTAAGAAGTAAGAATTTCTTATCAGTCAACAACATTCATCTCTCTTTCGTGCACCTCTTCCTCACTCTCACTCTCTCGCTGACGCCGCCATTCTCATTCTACCATTCACCCTATCTGTCGACAATGAAGTCGTCACTCCCTGAGCACTCGAGTAACACTACAGCAGCAACAACAACAATGAAGTCGTCACTCTCTGAGCACTCGAGCAACACTGTAGCATCAACAACGAATTCTTCAATCTGCAATGTAAGTTTAGCGATTTTATTTTGTTATGTTACTTTGGTATTTCATATTTGTATTTTGAGCATTTGGTATTCTGCTAAGGAATTTCTATTTTAAAATTTGGTATTCTGAAAAATGGGACTGAAAATTGGAAATTTCATTTTGAGTATTTGTTATTCTAGAATGTTATTTTGCTTAGGTAATTCAAGTTAGAGACAGAAAAGTGGACAAACAGTTTATTTTGCTCATTATTGGCTGCACTGCTATAGTGGTATATATATTTTACTTGTATCCTCTCGCTTCTTAACTAAATTTTGAAATTATTGTAGATGTCTAAACAAGTTGAAACAGAAACACCTGATGCTAGTACGTCTTAATTATTTCCTTCCGGTCAAACGGATTCCGCTCAAACATTGCAAACAAAAAAAAAGAGGACTATGGACTTGTGATACCCCGATCATTTTGCTAAATTATAAATTATAATTTTAGTAAATGATTTCGAATTAATATTGTTGAATATTAATCATGTGAATATGTTGTATA
The DNA here is from genome assembly GCA_026008535.1 of Perilla frutescens. Lineage (NCBI taxonomy): Eukaryota > Viridiplantae > Streptophyta > Magnoliopsida > Lamiales > Lamiaceae > Perilla > Perilla frutescens. The sequence goes on along the minus strand of BRKX01000017.1, from coordinate 29,058,381 downwards.
TTGTGCCGTTATTTTGGTGCAGGTATTCTCACTCGAGCCGATACGTCTTAGCACATAGTGGTATTATACTAAGTGTATAATACAGTTTGAATTTTTAATACTAAAATGTCGAGTTATGTGTTAAAGAATGATTGTAATTGTGTTCAATTTTATGTTTTCCATACCTTAATTTTATGTAATTTCAGTGTGCATTAAATGAGTAGTAAATTATTTTAAAAATTCAAGTTGAGTATTGTATGTGTTTTTGAAAATAGCATAAATCGAGGGTCTCGCTAAGTTTTGGTAGGGTTTCGTCCGAAGGTCATAACTTTTGACTCGGTTGAAACAACGAGGCCCATAAGTACTCAAATCGAAGCTCTTTCAAAAATCTATAGTCTAGACGCGACTGAGAAGCGCGATCCCCTTCGAGTCGCGTTCTGAGGACTCTGCAACGCGAGTGAGAAACGCGACCTTTTGGTCGCGTGTCACCAGCTTCAGAGAGTCATTTTTCTTCAGCTCAAACACGACCTGTAAACACGACCCCCTAGGTCGCGCCCTGTTTCGGAAATTCCACTCTATAAATACCACACTTATTCATTTCATCTTCATTTCTTTTCTCTTCTTGGGCGATTTTCCTCCATCTCTCTCTCAAGAAATCCTTCAACTTTTGGAAGGGGATTCTACCATCATCATCCATTATCTAAGGTAATCTAATACCACTTCCCTCTTGATGATTAAGCTCCATTCTTGTAGATTTGAAACTAGGGTTCATACCCAAAAATTAGGGTTTATTTACCTCCTTGAAGCTATATGTGAAGTTATATCAAATTCCTATGGTTCATTGTTGCTAGGGTTTGGATTTTTTTTCCTAATTTCCCCTTTGTTTATTGATGTTTGGTTGGAGGTATTGTGATGATTGTTTGGGGTTGATTTTCATGTATGTTAGAGCCATAGGATGAAGGTGTTCGTATTTGAAATGTTGGGTTTAAAGGATTTAAATTGAGTCATGATCATGTGGTTTGAATGTGTGCACGTAATGTGTTCGATTAAATGTCTCAAAGAGTTTTAATGTGTAATTTGAGTCTAAAATCATAGTATGAGCTTGTATATCCATGATTGTGTATGTGGATATGTTTGAAGACCTTAAAACAAAGTATAGCATGAGTTTGGTCTAAACTATGATTTAATTGTATAACTCGACATCTAAAATGAAAAAGGGGATTTAAAGGTCCTAGGCGATGTATTGGGGCTCGAGGAGGACAACTTGTGCACGGAAAAGGAGTATTTCAAGGTTAAAAGGATTCGAAAGCGTCTCATAAGATGGAGTAACTCTAAACTGTGAACATGTGTAAGGTTATAGTTATAGTTGTGCTTTGATTTTATAAGTATGAAGGGTCTTCGGACCAGAGATAAAAGAGACCCTTCGGGGCATAACAGAGATCCTTCGGGGTCGACAAAGAGATCCTTCGGAGGAGAGATCCTTCGGGATCGAATATAGATCTGTTAATGTCCTCTATGGGGGGTTAGTATGTCTGCGGGCATCCCTACAGGGCCAAAGATGTTCATTAACAGGGGCATCATGATGTTTGGACCCTACGGGGTTGAGACTAGTCTCCACAAAGTAAAGAAAAGTCCATATGTTATATTTTCACTTGTGCAATTAGCTATAACTGTTTACAGTCTTCCCCACTTAGTATGTTGTTAAATACTCATCCCATTCATTCAATGAATTTCAGGTTGAGGAGTCGAGGCCCGAGTAGGAGTGTTGTGAACACAAGAGAACCCCACAAGCTTGTGTTTATCTTTTGCATGCTCTTCTTTTGAAATACTCACATTATTATTATTATCACATTGATCATTCTTTTTGCCTTATGATCAATGATTATTGGAGATGGGAATAGCCCGAAATTTTGTAGGCCATGATGTATATAACTTGATATTATGCAAAACAATTTAAAGGCGGGTCGTTCGACCTTGGAGCCTTCTATGTGTGAAATATGTTATTGAACCCTATATTATGTATGTTGATTTAGGATGTTAGACGGGCGGGTTGAGTAAGACCTATGAGGCCGATAGGTTAGACGATTGTACGAATGATGTGGATGGGATTATTCTATGCTTCCGTTAAATACTATGTTGTGTGACAGGGTAGATTCGATAAGTTATATGTTATAATTGTGGAAGAAAAATTTATATTCAGAATTATGATGTTATAACTCATTATGCAATTTGACCTTAGCTTCCGCTCAATTTATTATGAGAATGCAAATGCATGTAAATGAATTATTTGTTTGGTGATGTGGCCAAACGGAGTAGTTTGGGGCGTTACAAGTATGTTAAGTGACGTAGCCAAACGGATTAGTTTGGGACGTTACAAATTGGTATCAGAGCAGGTCTATGCTCCTGTAGACTTGTTCTGTATGTGTTTGATTTATGTGTGAGAAATGTGGGTGGTTGTTCACGACGGCTACTCGGCTTGACTCTGATCCTAAGGTATGTACTTTTAAAGATTTTCAAGTATGAGTAATATGAAATGGGGGTGTGTATAGAGTGTGTCGAGAAAAGAAGTTAAAGAGTTGAATAATCATGATAGCATGATAAAGAAGAAAAGAATGGTCCGAAGTTGGACAAAAGAAAAGAAAAGAATGGTCCGAAGTTGGACAATAAAGACGAATGAATTGTGTCTGTTGTCATGATAAACTATGATGTTTTAAATTCCCGATGCATGCTTTAAAGAAATGAAATCTTGGAAGTTGTGTGCTTTCTTGATTATGAAATGATGAAAAGTGCTTTAAGTAGTCATCGAATTAGCCTTAAGAATGACAATAACCTAACGAGCAAGTGTGCCTAAAGGCTTTAGGATGCCTCCGCGTCGTGCTCCTGCTCCACAAGATGCAGAGGAATCAAGTAATGAATGGGGTGGTCTCCATGATCCTCCACCACGAGAGAACGGGCCCGACTTTGCCCGAGGTTTCCTAGAGACGCTCCAGGGTCTCATGGCCCAGCAGATGGGGCGAGGAGGAGTGACTAAAGGTAAAAGGATCCAAAGAGAGGCGTTTGACGTAGTCGAGCAGTTTAGAAGAATGGGGTCGTCTAGGCTCAAAGGAAGTGAAGGTCCAGAAGCGACTGAGGAGTGGATCCGGGAAATTGAACGGATCTTTGAGCACATTCAGGGCACCGAGGTGCAGAAGGCCTCATGTGCTATCTTCCAGTTTGCAGAAGAGGCAAGCTTTTGGTGGGAAACCCATTCCCGAACTATGACGCCCGAGCAACGCCAAGCTTTGGTGTGGACCGACTTGAAAGAGTTGATCCTCACCCGATACTTCCCTGAGTCTTTCAAGACTAAGATGAAGACTGAATTCCTCAATCTAAGGCAAGGATGAATGACTGTGATCGAATACGAAAGGCGGTTCAATCATCTCTCCCGCTATGCTTCATACATCGTGGATACAGATGAAAAGAAGGCTCAACGTTTTGAGAGTGGTTTGCATCCCGAAATTGTAGGAATTATGTTAAGACAAAGGTTGAGAACCTATGGTGAAGTGATTGAGAGGGCCCAAGCCATCTCTCATGGGCTCCAGTTGGACCAGAAGGACCAAATGCAGCGTGAGGCCTTTGGCAAGAGGAAATGGGAGCCGCAGGACAAAGGAAAATGAAAAGCTCCTATGCAAAATAAGTCGTGGCAGCAGAGGCCAGGCCCACAGAGAGGAAGCAATGATAGGGCTCCTTGCCCTAAATGCCAAAAGTTCCATCCAGGAGAGTGTCGTGCGGGGCAGAGGGTTTGCTTTACATGTGGGAACCCGAGCCACCTGTCCTATGACTGCCCGAAGAAGAAAAATGAGCAAAAAAGAAAGGTGAAGCCTCGACGGTTTGCCTTGGAAGGTGTGGAGAAGAACCCTGAGGAAGGTGAGGATACTATGTCAGGTATTCTTCGAGTATTAGATGTTCCAGCTTTAGTGTTATTCGATTCCGGTGCATCACATTCCTTTATATCTGCGAGTTTCTATTCCAAGCTTGGGGTTATATGCAAGGATAGTGGTGAATTGTTAGAGATTAGTATTCCTTCGGGAAAGAAAGTTTCGTCTAGCTAGATGGCGTATGGCCTGAAGCTAGAAATCAATGATAGAGTGCTGAGAGCAGATCTCCATGTCCTGGAGATGCGTGATTTCGACGTAATCCTAGGTATGGATTGGTTGAGTGGAAATCATGCCATGATTCGATGTCGTGATCGTGAGGTCGAATTTAATTTTTCATGTGAGCCTAAGCTCATCTTCTATGGTGTAAGAACAGGGTCAACTAAGAGAATCATTACAGCGATGAAGGCAATGAAAATGTTGAAGAAAAGAGGATGTCAGGGATTTCTCGTTAGCATAGTGGAGTCAAAGTCCACTAAAGTGCGAGTGTCAGACGTACCAGTAGTGAATGAATTTCTCGATGTGTTTCCAGACGAGTTGCCAGGGATTCCTCCTGATCGTCAGATTGAGTTCACCATCGATCTAGTGCCAGGTGCGGCACCGATATCTAAAGCTCCGTACAGAATGGCGCCAAAGGAGTTGCAAGAGATCAAAGTTCAACTTCAGGAGTTGCTTGACAACAAATTGATCCGACCGAGTTTTCACCATAGGGAGCACCTGTGCTATTCGTGAAGAAAAAGGATGGATCGATGCGGATGTGCATTGATTATAGAGAGTTGAACCGGTTAACGATCAAGAACAAGTATCCGCTACCGAGAATTGAAGATTGTTTGATCAACTAAAGGGAGCCGGTGTGTTTTCAAAGATCGACTTGAAGTCCGGCTATCATCAATTGAAGATCAAGGAGAGTGACATCCCAAAGACGGCATTTAGAACGCGATATGGTCACTATGAGTTCACGGTGGTACCTTTTGGATTGACCAATGCGCCTGGAGTCTTCATGGACTTGATGAATCAAGTTTTTCATCTGTACCTCGACCAGTTCGTAATAGTCTTCATTGATGATATCTTGATCTATTCGAGAAGCAAGGAGCAACACGTTGAGCATCTCAGAATTGTATTAGAGACGTTCAGGAAAGAAGAGTTGTATGCAAAATTTTCAAAGTGCAAGTTCTGGTTGGAGCGAGTGGCATTCCTTGGCCACGTGGTGACAATGAATGGAATCGAAGTAGACCCGTCGAAGGTGGAAGCTGTTAGCAATTGAAAGATGCCATAGAATGTTAATGAAGTCCGAAGCTTCTTAGGACTAGCGGGTTACTATAGAAGATTTATTGAGGGGTTTTCCAAGATATCGAGTCCTTTGACGAGATTAACAAGGAAGGATGAGAAGTTTCAATGGAGTGAGAAGTGTGAGCAGAGTTTTCAAGAATTGAAGCGACGTCTCGTGTGAGCCCCGGTGTTTACTATTCCTGATGGGATAGAAGGCTTTCTCATCTACAGTGACGCCTTGAAGCAAGGACTTGGTTGTGTTTTGATGTGGCATGGAAAGGTAGTAGCGTACGCATCAAGATAGTTGAAGATGCACGAGTATAATTATCCGACGCATGATCTCGAATTAGCAGTCGTGGTTTATGTATTGAAGATTTGGAGGCATTATCTCTATGGAAGCAAGTGCGAGATCTACATCGACCACAAAAGCTTGAAGTACTTCTTCACCCAGAAGGAGTTGAATTTACATCAAAGAAGATGGTTAGAGTTGGTGAAGGATTATGACTGTACGATCTTATATCATCCTGGAAAGGCGAATGTTGTTGCTGATGCTTTAAGCCGGAAGATTTATCTTCCAACCAAGCAAGAGCAATTGATCAAGGAGTTTGAGAAGATGAACCTAGAGGTGGTGGATCCTTCCAACACCACTCAAGGGATTTTAGTAGCCTTAGTGGTTCAACCACTAATTCGTGATCGAGTTCGTGAAGCACAAGTCGACGATCCTTTCTTATGCAAAATGAAGAAAAGAGCATTGGAGGGTTCTATTCAGGGATTTGCCGTTGCAAATGATGGCACGTTACTCTTCGAGGGAAGGGTGTGTGTGCCGAAAAACGAAGAACTCAGAAGGGAGATTCTTGAAGAAGCACATAATACTCCGTATTCTGTGCACCCAAGAGGCACGAAGATGTTCAAAGACTTGAAAATGATTTTCTAGTGGAGAAATATGAAGAGGTCGATTGGCCAATTCATATCGAACTGTATCACTTGTCAAAAAGTGAAAGCCGAGCATCAACGCCCTTCTGGATTGTTGAACCCACTCGAGATTCCTGAGTGGAAGTGGGAGCACATTGCAATGGACTTCGTGGTAGGATTACCTCCGTCAGTCAGAGGTCATCATGCAATTTGGGTTGTTGTCGATAGGTTGACCAAGTCCGCTCATTTTCTTCCGGTGAAAATGACGTTTAGCATGGATCGATTAGCTCAGATATATATATCGATGAGATAGTACGTCTTCATGGCATTCCTGTATCGATAGTGTCAGATCGTGACACAAGGTTTACGTCCAAATTTTGGCGAAGTTTGCAAGAAGCTATGGGGACTTAGTTGAAGTTTAGCACGGCGTATCATCCCCAATCCGATGGTCAATCTGAGCGGACCATCCAGACGTTAGAGGACATGCTTCGTGTATGTGTCCTTGATTTTGGTGGAAGTTGGGAGAGCCACTTGCCACTTGTGGAGTTTGCTTACAATAATAGTTTCCAAGCATTGATTGGAATGGCCCCGTATGAGGCATTGTACGGGAGAAAATGTAGATCTTCTATTCATTGGGATGAAGTAGGAGAGCGGCGACTCTTAGGCCCGGAGATAGTTGAGAAGACGGTGGAAGTAATTGAGAAGATAAGAAAAAGGATCAAGGTGGCTCAAGATCATCAGAAATCTTATGCCGACGCAAAGAGAAAAGATGTGAGCTTTGAGATTGGTGACAAGGTATTCTTGAAGATTGCACCAATGAAAGGAGTGGTTAGATTTGGGAAGAAAGGTAAGTTGCAGCCACGATATGTGGGACCGTTCAAGATTCTAGAGAAAATAGGTGATGTTGCTTATCGCCTAACACTACCTCCGGAATTGGCGGGTGTGCATGATGTATTCCATGTGTCGTTGCTAAGACGATATGTGTCTGACCCTAGTCATGTCATCTCATATGATACGGTGCAAGTTTCCAAGGACTTGACGTATGAAGAAGTCCCAGTTGCTGTGTTAGATAGAAGAGTTGATACTCTTCGAACCCGTGAGGTTCCTTTAATAAAAGTGCAATGGAGTCGGCACAGACCCGAAGAGGCCACTTGGGAGAAAGAAGTTGATGTCATAGCTCGATATCCAGATGTAACAGAAATGTTAGGCTAATTTCGAGGATGAAATTTTTAAAAGTTAGGGAGATTGTGATACCCCGATCCTTTTGCTAAATTATAAATTATAATTTTAGTAAATGATTTCGAATTAATATTGTTGAATATTAATCATGTGAGTATGTTGTATATTGTGCCGTTGTTTTGGTGCAGGTTGTCTCACTCGAGCCGATACGTCTTAGCACACAGTGGTATTATACTGAGTGTATAATACAGTTTGAATTTTTAATACTAAAAGGTCGAGTTATGTGTTAAGGAATGATTGTAATTGCGTTCAATTTTATGTTTTCCATACCTTAATTTTATGTAATTTCGGTGTGCATTAAATGAGTAGTAAATTGTTTTGAAAATTCAAGTTGAGTATTGTATGTGTTTTCGAAAATAGCATAAATCGAGGGTCTCGCTAAGTTTTGGTAGGGTTTCATCCGGAGATCATAACTTTTGACTCGGTTGAAACCACGAGGCTCATAAGTACTCAAATCGAAGATCTTTCAAAAATCTACAGTTTGGACGCGACTGAGAAAAGCGACCCCCTTCGAGTCGCGTTCTGAGGGCTCTGCAACGCGAGTGAGAAACGCGACCTTTTGGTCGCGTGTCACCAGCTTCATAAAGCCATTTTTCTTCGGCTCAAACGCGACCCCCTAGGTCGCGCCCTATTTCGGAAATTCAACCCTATAAATACCACACTTATTCATTTCATCTTCATTTCTTTTCTCTTCTTGGGTGATTTTCCTCCATCTCTCTCTCAAGAAATCCTTCAACTTTTGGAAGGGGATTCTACCATCATCATCCATTATCTAAGGTAATCTAACACCACTTCCCTCTTGATGATTAAGCTCCATTCTTGTAGATTTGAAACTAGGGTTCATACCCAAAAATTAAGGTTTTCGATTTTATTGATCTTCTTGTCTTGATATCTTGAACATATGGTTTATTTACCTCCTTGAAGCTATATGTGAAGTTATATCGAATTCCTATGGTTCATTATTGCTAGGGTTTGGATTTTTTCCCTAATTTCCCCTTGTTTTGTTGATGTTTGGTTGGAGGTGTTGTGATGGTTGTTTGGGGTTGATTTTCATGTATGTTAGAGCCATAGGATGAAGGTGTTCGTATTTGAAATGTTGGGTTTAAAGGATTTAAATTGAGTTATGATTATGTGGTTTGAATGTGTGCACGTAATGTGTTCGATTAAATGTCTCAAAGAGTTTTAATGTATAATTTGTGTCCAAAATCATAGTATGAGCTTGTATATTCATGATTGTATATGTGGATATGTTTGAAGACCTTAAAACAAATTATAGCATGAGTTTGGTCTAAACTATGATTTAATTGTATAACTCGACATCTAAAATGAAAAAAGGGATTTAAAGGTGCTAGGCGATGTATTGGGGCTCGAGGAGGACAACTTGTGCACGACAAAGGAGTATTTCAAGGTTAAAAGGATTCGAAAGCGTCTCATAAGGTAGGGTAACTCTAAACTGTGAACACGTGTAAGGTTATAGTTATTGTTGTGCTTTGATTGTATAAGTATGAAGGGTCTTCGGACCAGAGATAAAAGAGACCCTTCGGGGCATTACAGAGATCCTTCGGGGTCGACAAAGAGACCCTTCGGGGTAGAGATCCTTCGGGATCGAATATAGACTTGGTAATGTCCTCCCTGGGGGTAGTATGTCTGCGGGCATCCCTACAGGGCCGAAGATGTTCATTAACGGGGGCATCATGATGTTTGGACCCTACGGGGTTGAGACTAGTCTCCACAAAGTAAAGAAAAGTCCATATGTTATATTTTCACTTGTGCAATTAGCTATAACTGTCTACAGTGTTCCCCACTGAGTAGTTGAGGAGTCGAGGCCCATTCATTCAATGAATTTCAGGTTGAGGAGTCGAGGCCCGAGTAGAAGTGTTGTGAACACAAGAGAACCCCACAAGCTTGTGTTTATCTTTTGCATGCTCTTCTTTTGAAATACTCACATTATTATTATTATCAAATTGATCACTCTTTTTGCCTTATGATCAATGATTATTGGGGATGGGAATAGCCCGATATTTTGTAGGCCATGATGTATATAACTTGATATTATGCAAAACAATTTAAAGGTGGGTCGTTCGACCTTGGAGCCTTCTATGTGTGAAGTATGTTATTGAACCCTATATTATGTATGTTGATTTAGGATGTTAGACGGGCGGGTTGAGTAAGACCTATGAGCCCGATAGGTTAGATGATTGTACGAATGATGTGGATGGGATTATTCTATGCTTCCGTTAAATACTATGTTGTGTGACAGGGTAGATTCGATAGGTTACTTGTTATAATTGTGGAAGAAAATTTTATATTCAGAATTATGATGTTATAACTCATTATGCAATTTGACCTTAGCTTCCGCTCAATTTATTATTAGAATGAAAATGCATGTAAATGAATTATTTGTTTAGTGATGTGGCCAAACGGAGTAGTTTGGGGCGTTACAAGTATGTTAAGTGACGTGGCCAAACGGATTAGTTTGGGGCGTTACAGGACTTAAGGTCAGATGTCTGGGACTATTTTACACCTTTTACGAATGATGTTGATGAAAGGAAAGCTAGGTGTAATTATTGTAGGACAGAATACTTTGTCGATTCAATAAAAAATGGTACAAGTTCACTGGTGAAACATTGAAAAAAGTGCACAAAAAATCCCTGAGAGTCTAGAGCATAAGCAAACAATGTTGAATTTGCAATCTGGTACATCTCTAGGTGTTTGGAAATTTGACCAAGAAGCAATAAGAAAAGTTATGTCATATGGTGATTGTAGATAAGCTACGTTTTAAGTTTGTCGAAAATGAGGGGTTTCAACACTTCATGTCTGTAGCTTGCCCTAGATTTCAAATTCTTTCTAGGTGGATTATGTCACGTGATTGTTTTCAAGTATACATGGATGAAAAGAATATGCTAAAAGCTTTTTTGAAAGCTACCAACCAAAGAGCGTGTTTTACCATAGATACATGGTCTTCAATTCAAAGATTGAATTATATGTGTCTCACTGCACATTATATTGATAGTGATTGGAAATTGCACAAAAAATCCTCAATTTTTGTACAATTACTAATCACAGGGGTAAAGACATTAATTGGTTGGGAAATTGAGAAATGTTTGTATGAATAGGGGATTGATAGGGTGTTCACTATTACTATTGATAATGCGGCCTCAAATGATATGGTAATGGCCTATTTGAAAGATCAAATGTGTGATTCCAACTCTAACATTCATAATTGTAATCATTTACATATAAGATGTGTTGCACATATAATCATACTAGTGGTAGGTGATGAGTTGAATAAGTTTGGTTTATCTGTGAAAAGAGTTAGAAATGTTGTGAGATTTGTTAGACAATCACCTGCTAGGTTGAGAAAATTCAAAGAATGTTGTGAACGTGAGAAAATCTCAACTAAGAATTTGTCGTGTTTAGATGTTGCTACTTGTTGGAACTCGACATATTTTTTAAAACCCCAGGTTTTCAAAATATATTTATAAAATTAAAGAAATTTAGTCGGAGCCTAGATAAGGATGTTTTGGTAGTTAACCGTGATTTTAGGGTCGTTTTTCGTGAAATCGTCTTTTGGAGAATTTCAATCTGAGCTTAGTTATAGCCAATTTAGGTTGCGTTTGCAAGGCGTTGACCCAAGGAGCATGCCGGTACTTTTGGATTTTGAATCTAAAGTCGTTTGAGTTCCCGGTGATTTAAAATGTGTTCAAAGAAGTTATGAATAGTGTTTTTCCGTAGGAGCGCGATCGTTAGAAATTTGTGAAATCTCGTGTGTTGACCCGAGCCTTGTTTCTTTAAGCGTACCCTATAGGAAATTTCTCAAAGAATCCGTTGGCGTTCCCGGATTTTCATTATGAGGTCAATTGAACGCTTGGGAATTTTATTTGTCCCTTGTGTGGAATAGTAACTTTATTTTTGAAAAGAGAATCTTTTCTCATTTTCCTTCAAGATAACTCATTCTTTATCCCGAGTCAAGTTGGTTTAATAGTACTCGAGCCAACGAACCTCTCGGTATTTTTGGATTTCGTAAATGAGATCATTTGGACCTCGACATCGAATAAAGTGCCTTTTAACCGAACCCGATATTTTTGAAGCAGTTTTGTTGTACTGCATAAGCTTCTCGACGAAGCCAAAAATTTGGCTATAAATAGGGGAGCACCCATCCCTCATTTCTCGCTCATTCACTTCTTCCGCCCCATTTCTTGAGAGAGAGATTGAGGAGCCCTCTTCGTGAGGGCACCTCACAGTTGAGAAAGAGAGCGGAGCAGGAGGCGCGCGGGAGTGCAAGGGAGCACCCCGGCGGGGCGCCGAGGGGCAGGGAGAGCGCCGGCACGCACCCCCCGCCGCGGCGCTTGGGGCCGCCGCGGCGCGCGGGCTGGTTCGGCAGCTCTGACACGTTTTCGTGCGGAGGCTATAATTTTCGCCTCGGTTGGAACCACGAGGCCCATGAGTACTCAAATTGAAGCTCTTTCAAAGATCTACGATGTAGGACTGGCAAATCATCCGGAAACTCGATAATTCGAGTCAGATTTTCTATCCCCTTTTACCGTAATTTCAGATGCCTAAATCCTTTTTGATTCTCGTGTTTTAAGTCGTAGTCAAGGGTCGAAGGTTTAGATATTGTTTCAATGTCTTATGAGGAGCTCAAATAAGGTTTCAATTCATTGATCGACTTTCGTAAGAAGAGGTGAACCCCGAGGAGGCCCGAGGAAGGATTTTCGGTTCATTGCTTCATCCACGTGCTCGTTATCGAGGTGCTCGTCATCTAGGTGGGTGGTTCTAAAACAAGTATAAGGTTTGAGCTATTAAGCTCTAGAAGCATGATAGGGCAAGATGAATATCCATTTAAAGTATTTTATGCTCTGTCTGTTTAGTTTCTATACAAGGAAAGGAAAAGAAAGAAAGGAAATTATATGCATGATATTGTTAAATTATTATTTGAGTTTGATAAAGTAAAGTAAGTTATTATAAGCTAAGTGAGCTCTCAAGCATGTTTAGATATGCTAGAATTGTTTATATACAATTTATGCTAGCATGAGATGTTTAGAATTGCTTTAATTGCAATCTATGTTTATCCGCATTCATTTCCTCATTTTGGAATGTTGGATTTTACTAAAGCTTATTTAGCTGAGTATTGCTTTCTAGAGTAGTGATAAATCCCCTGTAGGCTGAGATCATGCTCAATTAAAGAATTAGCCCTTAGACGATTGCTCTAGGCTTGGTATTGCTAGCTAAGTCAAGTAAGTAAGGAAGGTTGAGGAAAGAAGGTTAAGGGTAAGTGAAGAAGGTTAAGGTTAAGTGAGGAAGGTTAAGGTTAAGTAAAGAAGGAAGTTAAGGAAGGATATAGTTCAGTTGTAAGCAGGTTATCGAGCTCAAAGAACAGTTTATTTACATTATCATGTTGTGACCTTCGAGTCACCAAGTTGAACATTTGAAAGTAAAGGGAGTCACTGCTGGGTAATCCCCTCGCATACTTAGAAGGATACTTGAGGTAACCCCTCTGTTATCCCAAGGCATGCATCAGGGTACAGTAGACAACAGGTTTGAGCCAGAAAAGGCGCCAATAAAGGAAGTAAAAGGTTTTGCGGGTATGGAGAGGGCTTTTGCGTTTTGCTCTCCATATGCCGCCAGTTTATAATTGGATATTCCAAAGTTTATTAAAGAGTTTTCTCGTAAAACCCCACTGAGTACATTAGTTCTCACACCCTCTTTTTTAAATATTTTCAGGTTGAGATGCTGAGGCCGGTGATGTGCTGATGGTGGAGTTGTCTGAGGTTTCAAGTTTGTTGCTCTATATGGTTACATTATTTTGTTCCACTAAGTTTCTGCTAAGTACTCTGATATTAGTATCTAGTCTTGATTAATGTAACTTGATTCTTGATAATAGCATGTCTCAATTGCTATGATTTGTGTTATCAATAAAGTTTTGATAATTAGAAGCATGCTCTTTTGACATCCCAGTTATTCCTTCATTAATTCCAAGTTAATTGATGAGGTCTTGTTTATTTGAAGAGTCAAATTCCCATCTGTTGGTCTTTGGATTCTGTTTAAATTTCGGTTGGCCTATGATTTGGCGTTCCTTTGACTCGATTGAATCCTTTGACCCCTTTGACCCAATTGAACCCTTTGACCCTTATAGATTCATTGAAAATGATAGTTCTTCAAAGTCATAAAGTTAAGTTGCCTAAGTTCTTGAGGCGCTAACTTAGTTTAATTCTAAAAACACCCCCCTGAATTTCCGATTAATCTATCTATTTTCTTCGACTTTTACGCCTAACACCCTATCCCCATAAAAAATGACCGCCTAAGGGACCGAGCTGTTACATATTTGATGTTAGATGCAACATTAAAATTTGAGAAAACATTTTCTCAATTTGATTTGCACCCAATTTATAGACTTGAATTTGAAAGTGGTGATACATGGGGTACCTGATAGGAATGATTGGTTGACTGCAAAAAGGATGCTAGGATTTTTGAAAGTCTTTTATTATCTCACTTGTAGAATTTCTGGATCATTATATGTCATATCTAACATGCATTTTCATGAAATTTATTTGGTACATTGTGTATTGAGAGAATGGATGAGAAGTGGTGATAAGGAGTTAATTGCAATGACAAAGAGCATGAAAGAAAAATTTGGTAAGTATTGGGGAGATCTGGAATAAATGAATAAATTGATATTCATTGTTGCTGCTCTTGACCCTCGATATAAGTTAAAATGAGTTAAATTTGCTCTTATTAATATGTTTGGTAGGATTGTGGGTTCAAAAATGGGAAATGAAGTGGAAGAAGGGATATTTGCTTTGTATAATGAGTACAAGAAACCTACCCAGTCAGAGGATATAAAATAAGATTCAATGGTAATGTCAAATGATTTGGATATTGATGATCCCACAATGAAAATATCGATAAAGGCTGATAGTGGATATATTCATTTTTTGAATAAAGAGGTTGGTGGCAAAAGCAAGACAGAAGTAGATAAATTTTTTAATGAAGAAAATGAGGGAGGTGAGATAAATTTTGATATTCTAGCATGGTGGAAAGTGAACGAGCCTAGATTTCTAATTTTCTCTTTAGTGGCTCTTGATGTTTTAGCAGTTCCTATCTCAACTGTAGCATCAGAGTCTGCATTTAGTGTTGGATCACGAGTACTAGATCCATTTAGGAGTTCACTAACTCCTAAAGTGGTGCAATCTCTCATTTGTGGTCAATATTGGATTCGAAAATCCTTCACTCCAGTTAATATTGAAGGAACTCTGGAAGATGTTGACAAACTTGAACAAGGTAAAATTTTATATTTGTGTTTAATATATTTTTAATAAATGCTACTTCATTATTTAACATTTCTTTTGATTTGTAGGTTTGCGGAGTATAGCAATAGAAGCTTCAACTGATTAAGCTTCAACTAATTAACTTCAAGTTTCAAGAATTGTTGTCATGTCGGACCTCATTGGCCATTGCACTCTTTTCATTTTGTTGGGATTGTATTAATTTGTTAAAGTCAATTTTAGACTTCTTCTGTTGTTGGATGCTTACATGCTTGGATTGGATTGCTTTTTTTACTTCTTTTGATGTTTCATTTGTAGATGTTTGTACGTTTTTATTGGATAATTGTGATGTTTTTATTTGGTTTCATTAGTCATTACTATGATTGTTATGGATTTGTGAATTTTTGTTAATTATTTAGGATATTATTTGACATAATTTTGTTAGAGTCGGTCAAGAATCATAAATTAGCACCAATTCAAGTTCAAATGTTTTGTTAAAAAAACAAAACAAAATGGAACCGAATCGGTCCCAACTACATTTCGGTCCTTATCCCCAAAAAGTTTGGTCTATTCAGTTTTGAGAATTTCGAACTGAAACCGATCGAATAGACCGAACGCTCACCCCTAAAAATACCACATAGATATTGAATAATATTTTCTCCATTTCTGAATGAGTGTCATTTTAGTATTATAATTTTGTTTCATAAAAATGAGTAAAATATATAGCATTTTATAAGATCAAATTATATAATGTCGCTGGCTTAAATCATTTTGCTCTCATTTGTGCTACATACTCTGCAACACAGATATATTTATTAGTGCCATCATTTAGCACTAAGTTTGTTTTGATGATTTATATACGACAAAGTGTTCGAGGATATGTTCCTGATGTGGTCATCGATTCCGTTGTGCGAAGAAAGGAACATGTTGTGATTGTTCCCTTTGATGTTCCAGGAGCGTTCCCGAAACAGATTATATATGGTAGTTTCCTTGTGAAAGATAGTCGACGCGGACAGGTTTGGGAAGCGAGGATCCGTTCGTTTAACTGCCTTATGGAGTAGATGTAGGCTAATTAAACTCTCAACTTCATGGAAATCATCTACACTAACATGGAAAGAATCAAAACCTCAGTTCACCTTCCAAGTAGACGAAGATTGGAAATCAAGTCAATGTGAAGTGTGAAAACATAAGAATGTCGATTTTTCACTTAATTGGTGCACGTCCATTATTAATTCTCTGAGTTTAGTGTTTGAGAGTCATTGGGTTTGTGAGTTTTGTAATATCTAGAAGTTGTTCCTTAAACTGTTCAACGTGGTAGTCTAGCATTGAGTGTTTTCGTGAAAGAAACACGTGAGGGATTTTTAATCCGTTTTGCTCGTGATTTCAGGAGAGATTGCAAGTTGAAGTCATGGATAGCTAGAGGGAGTTTAATGTCACGGTTGTGAGGGGATCTCACAGCCTTCATTCTCAAAAGAGTTTGTGTTGTAAGAAAGGGCGACATAAGGAAGGGTTCCTTGATGTATTAGTTTCCTAAATAATCTTCACGTAGGAGTAGGGAACGGATCTTCAAATTTGGACGAAGTCGCCCAGAGTAGGTTGTTTAATTGAACTGGGTTACCAATCTCATGCGTATTTTTACTGCTTTCGTTTATCTATTCCAGTTTCTGTTCCTATTATTAAGAACACATGTATACAGTAACCTTAAATACATAAGTGCATAGATTATATTATTTCAATATTTATTAATTTTTTTCTTCGGTTTTAATTTTTTATATTTTAATTTAGTATTACACTTTATTAATTAAAGGTCATTCTATCCAATTAAAACTATAAATTATTTTAGACTATTTAATTTTGTCCGTCTTACAAATAATGTAGCACGTGAATATAATCGAAGTACCACTAGCTAGTATACAAACACAAGAAATTCTCTAGTTTTAAGTTGTGTGCAACAATTGTGTAACCAAACATCAAATATATTATTTTTTTCTTTCATTTTTTTAATTCAATTTTAATTTCTTTTGATTTAGTATAATTTTACATTATTATTTAGGGTTCATTCTATCCAATTAAGATTTTTCATTATGTTTTACTATTTATCTCTAATTTTTTAGTTAATATAATTAATTTTTGGGGTTGATTATTCCAAGCTTATGTTATTAATGTTTTTAAATTTCAATATTTAACAATAAATATTAATTATAATTAGTTATAATATAATAAATTTTTATTTTTATAAAAAATATTATTAATACTGTACAATTCTAATGTTAACACACAATTCATTAACATATATAATTTGGACTAGGACTTCATCCGAAGGGGCCAATGCCCCCAAATCCCAAGAGCGTGGTCCTTCGAGTTAAAATTTTCCGTTACACTTTCTTGCGTTTCATTCCGTGTTTCATTGTCAAATTTATGTTTTTAATAATATTTATTATAAAATAAAAATTAATTATAACATAAATAAGAATAATTAACATTTATCAACAAAAAAAATGAATAAAAAAATTATAAAACATAATTTTAAAAAATAAACCATAATAATGAATTATCAATTAGAAATTAAAAATTTAATATTAAAAAATAATTATAAACCCTAATTGGGTGGAGTGAATCCCGAAAAGAATCATAAAATTCAACTAAATCACAAAAAAATAAAATTAAAGAAAAAAATATAAAAAAAATCAAAATTTAAAAATGTAACACAAAGTGTAATATAGAGAATACAGGAAATTTCAATCCCGATCATTGTTGGTCCAAGTCGGACCCCCTGGTCCCTACCGCGTACATTGGAAACTCTCTCGGTAGCTTTAAATTCTCTGACCATCTCACGCAGCAGAATCTACTACATTCACAAACCTTTTACCCTTATCTAATAATATCTCCATTTTTTATTTCATTCTTCTGTAAAAAAGAAAAAAAAAAACCATGGATTCTGCAAACAGAAAACAATGCAGATTAGTGCTGTTTCCACTTCCATTTCAAGGGCACATAAATCCGATGCTTCAGCTAGCCAGCATCCTCCATTCTAGAGGATTCCTCATCTCCATCATTCACGCCCGCTACAACTCCCCCAATGCATCCAAATACCCCGATTTCGCCTTCCACCCCATCTCCGACGGCTTGTCGGAATCCCAAGACTCCGCTCCCGACCCTGTTCGAATCATCAAACTCATCAACATCAACTGCGTCGACCCTTTTCGCGAATGTCTGGATCGGATGCTGTCGGAAGACGATGAGGTCAAGTGCTTGATCTCCGATGCTAATTGGTATTTCACGCAGTCCGTTGCTGATAGTTTCAAGCTTCCCAGAATTGTGATGAGGACTAGCAGCGTCGGCTCTTTCTTGGCTTTTGCCTCTCTTTCGCTTCTCAGAGAAAAGGGTTATCTCTCCGACAGAGGTAAATGATGTACCCCTTTCTGTTTTTCCAAAACAAAATGAGATTTCGCGCAAGATTTTAGCAACAGACATGGGGGGTTAATTAATTAATTTGATGCATTTTATCAGTATCTATGGTTAGACACGTAACGATGGTGGATGGATATAATTATTAATTATTATACCGTTTTTTTCTTGAGAGCAGAGTCAAAAATGGAGGAGCCAGTGGAGGAGCTGCCGCCGCTTAAGGTGAAGGACATACCCGTGATAGAAATGTACAACCCTGAAGATGCATACAAAAACATAAGCAAACTGGTGGAAGAAATGAAGAAAGCTTCAGCCATGATTTTCAACACATTCGAAGAGCTCGAGCAGCCCGAAATCACCCGACTTCACGACCAGTTCCCATCGCCATGTTTCGCAATCCCATTCCACAAATGCTTCTCAGCAGCATCGAGCAGCTTACTAGCCCAAGACAGGAGCTCCATTTTATGGTTAGATAAGCAACCGCCCAAATCCGTGGTCTACGTCAGCTTCGGCAGCGTGGCCGCCATGGACGGAGAGAAGCTTCACGAAGTGGCGTGGGGGCTAGCCAACAGCAAGCAGCCGTTCTTGTGGGCGGCCCGGCCCGGGATTGTCCGCAGCTCGGAGTGGCTCGAAATGCTGCCGAATGGGTTCGTGGAGGAGACGAGAGGGAGAGGAATGATCGTAAAATGGGCTCCGCAGCAAGAGATTCTCTCTCATGGTGCTGTCGGCTGTTTCTGGACGCACAATGGCTGGAATTCGACTCTGGAGAGCATCTGCGAGGGCGTTCCGATGATCTGTTCGCCTTTCTTTGGAGATCAGCTGGTGAATGCGAGGTATGTGAGTGATGTTTGGAGAGTTGGGATTAATCTAGAGAAGGGTTTGGAAAGGGGAGAGATTGAATGTGCGATTAGGAAATTAATGGTGGAGAGAGATGGGGAAGAAATGAGGAAGAGAGCTGTGGCGTTGAAGGAGACGATAGATGTTGGATTGAAGATGGGTGGTTCTTCTCACAAGGCGCTTCATCAACTGGTTCATTTTATTTCTTCCTTTGGAACACTTGATATTTAATTAAATTAAATGCTCTTTAATTATCCGTTTTATGTACCTTTTCCTGGTTAAGAATAATATTCTAACTACTTACTAAATAATTTGGATGAATAATATTTTTTTTCTACGTTTATAATGTGCATGATTAAATGTGTATTCCTTTTTATTTAATTTCCCAACAAATATTCTTATTGCAATTCAGACCACCTAACTACAAACGTTGTATATTTAATGATGCCATACATGCTAGCTTATACATTATTTGATCAGTATATTTTTATATTGATGGATTAATAGACGAACACTTCAAAAAAAAAAAAAGATGGACACTTTTGAAATAGAAGAACTCAATGGGATAATCAGATTTAGAAAAGGGTTAATGTTGCCGCTAATATCGTGATCTTGCGCCATTTTTTTTTTCCAACACTACTTTCAAAAGGTCTCACCAACAACATAACTTCAACATTTTTTGCAATTACAACATTAATCCATAATGGGGAAAAAATTGGAACATAAAATGGAGAGCTAGAATCTGATTGAAATGTGAAGATCTGTAAACAATGACGTGGTAATTTTGTATTAATACTGTAATTGCAAAAAATGTCATCACCACATTGTTGCAGGTGAGAGTGAGACGCTTTTAAATTTGTGTTGAAAAAAAAAACGGCGAAAAGATCGTGATCGGTAATTACTACTTTAATTAGAAAAAGAAAAAGGAAATCCCAAAACTTACCTCTCATTTACTGCTATTTGTCGGCATATATTCATGAACGGCGAAATGTTGAGGGTGACCGCATGCTTTGAGAAAGGTTAAAAATGGCACAGCCAAAAGAATTATAAATTTCCTGTAAAAAAAATTAATTATACATTTAAAATCTTATTGCATTGCATGACTATCATTAATTAGATCATACACGTATATATTTAAGCTACGTACTATCATAAATATACTTATAATTGTGTTAGTTAATAATATCATATATATCAAATTTATAATTAACCAAAAAGTGATTTTTTTTACTCACATACCCTACCTAGTGGTATTGAAGAGATTCAAACAATGATCTTTAATCTCCAAAGCACCTCAATCCACCACCAGGCCAAAACTTACATATAATTGTGTTAAGTTCTATGGGAAATTCTATGACGCGTGAAGTCGTAGTGTATCATGTGCCACGATAGATCTATTGTGACACTTTCACAATAGATTTATTGTGGCACATAGAAGTGTCACATTAGATCTACTGTGACACTAGGTGATGCGGCATAGAATTTTCCAGTTGCTAGATAGGCAATGTCTTTTCCTCATTGATGTTAAGTTGCTAGGGCAAATTCTATGTTGCACCCACAATTATAGACCTAATGTAATACTTTCATGTGTTACAATAGACAATAGACTTAATGTGATACTTCCATGTGTCACAATAGACCTATTACGACACATGAAAGTGTCACATTAGGTCTATTGTGTCACATGACACACTACATATAGGGGTGGAGCATACAATTTCCCAAGTTGCTAGATAGGCAATGCCTTTTCATCATTGATGTGATGTGACAAACTTGTAATTGTGGATGCTAAAATTTGACTAAATATGCCATATACTTGCATATTTAATTATGTTAAGTTGGGGAAATTCTATCCAGCACTTACACGTATTTTGCTATAATAGACCTATTATGACATTGGTCTATTATGGCACATGAAAGTGCGGTATAGAATTTCCTATAAAGATGCTAGATAGACTGTGCCTTTTCGTCATTGATGTGATGTGACGAACCTGTAATTGTAGATGCTAAAATTTGACTAAATATGCTATATGCTTGCATATTTAATTTGGTGATTAAGATTAATATATAGAATCCTACTATTAATTATGTGCACAGTTATTTTTGGTCCCCACATTTAGGAGAATACAAGTTAAAATTGTATTTCTGTCACATGCAACAGTAGTATAATTAATGTCTATTCATTCATGAATGGTACGTGAAGAGTGTTGAAGTCCACCGAGGGACGATGACCTGTATGGCTGTATAAAACTATATATAGCTTTATAAAACTTGATTAAAGATGCTTGATGAAACTCACGGCATTTAATTTTATTTTACTCAACTATATTAATTATGTCTTTGCTAATCCAAATTGAAAAGTGGATCATGTATTTGATACATATATCAAAGTACTGTTGAATTCTTCTATTTCAAAATTGTTCCTCTTTTAATCTAATCAATATGAAAATGTATCGAATAATTTATCTTTATACTGAACATGCACTTTGATACCTATATTTTTTTATTCCTTTTAAAATACCCAAATCAAAATTATTAATAAAATAATACCATTTTTTTTTACAAACCTAACATTTGGACCTAAAAGTCCCACGTGGCACAATAGACGCTTGCGCAGGATTTTTGGTCTAATAAAAAAAAAATTAAGCGAATTTTTTCATATTCTAAATAAATTAGTTAGATCATCTCCAATCAAGACTCATATCTCATTTTGAGGCCACCTTTTCACTCCAATCAAGACTCATATTCAAACTCAAAATGAGTATTTGCTACTTTTATGAATAGTAAAAACTCAAATTTGAGTTTACACTATTCCAATACCCATCTACTATTTAAGTTTTGTAAAATTGTAATTTAGTCATTTGTTTATTTGTAGATTTATAATAGTGTATTTTTAGTATTTTGTAATGATTTGTGTTGTGTATATATTTTCCTTTTTTGTATTAATTTTTTTGTATATGATATTTATTAAGTGAATAATTAAAATTATAATTGTAAAAATTAAAGTGACATAAAAAATAAATTTATGCACATAAACACATAAATTAAAAATCATAACAATGAGATTAAAATAAAGAACTTATTCCAAATAATGAAAATAGGAAAACATCACATACGACGAAATTACCTAACCAACATTAAAAAAACATGAGAAATTACAAAATAAACTAGAAAAACACAATTGAAATACTGAAAATAAAGTACACAACAAACATGAAATAACAATAACGAACAATGAAATTAGTTTAATAATCGAGTAAGCCGGAACCAGATCCTCCAATATTATCGAAATATCGGTTCAATGAACCGGTGGTTGCAAAAGGATCTTGTGCTTCTTGTTCTTGAGCTCTTTTTCGTAAAATACGACATCTTTCTGCCTCAACCCATGCACGAGCATGAGGATCATTTATGGTACTCAAGTCTTGCATCATAATTTTATTTTCTTCCTTCAATTCTTTAAGTGCATTACTTCTATTTTTCATTGTCTGTTCTTCTTTTGAATTTCCAAATGCACTTCCATTTGTTTATGTGACTTCTCCATCTGCGTCATAAGCTTCATATTTTCTTCTTGCATGGTGTTGAGCAAAATTGATGCCTCACCATCCATTTTTCTTTTCAATTTATAGCCCTTCAAAAATTAAGATATCTAGTAATATTATATTTTGTAAGAAATTATTGATTAACAATTATTTATATTAGATGTTCCATGAATATACAAAATAAAATAAAATTAAGAGGTTCAATTTGTAAATTTGATAAATAAGTGGGTGTTATTGAAAAAAGATAAAAAGTGGTATGAGAAGGAATATTGAGAGAATATTCTTTTGTGTTTGAAAATGAGTTTATTAGTTGGAGATGAATTACCGTTTGATGGGACATTTACTGTAAAATGGATTTGAGTTTGAGTTGCTCGGTTGGAGATGGTGTTAGGGTTTATAAAAAATAAAAAAAATTACACATGTCTCGGGCACAATGGGACCTTAGTCTCAGATTTTTTGTTTTGTAAACCCTAACTAAATGAGTTGGAATTTTTCAAGGTACTTTTTTTATTGAAGCGAAAAATCCTTGCAAGCATCCGGTGTTGTGTATTCATGGAACAAATGTAAATATTTTTTTAGTGTGTAAATTAGGAATTGATCAAATCCATTAGATTTTAATACATGGATGGTTATGATTAATTTTTCATAATACATACTTTATTTTTAATTGTTGGAAAAGGACATTTTGGTCAAACAAGATTAATCTATATCCTAATAAATATTAATTCCTTGATTTACGCTTTTTCCTATTTTGTAACCGTTGAGTTGTATATTTAATTTATCAATTTTTTTTTTTTTGTAATCAACATTTTATGGGTTATAAATCCCCAATTAAACTTTTTCGTCACCCACTCTTCTCATTCAAAACACCAACGCCGAACTCACAAATGAAATCAAGGTTTGTTTTTTTTTTCAATGATTGTTCTCGTAAACTATCGGTTTTCTGTATAATGAATATTGTGAAATTTTAAAATCACTTATATAGCATTTAATTTAATTAAAAAATAAATATTCTAATTAAAAAGAGTATTCGTAAAGAAAAAAAAGTAAAACACAAGGCACAAAGCATATAATTTAATAAAAAAAAAATCATTTAAAAAAGCATTTGTAATGAACAAAGAAGCAAAAAACGTAAAATTTAATTAAAAATATCAAATAATAGAAAAAAAGCATTTGTAACAAAAAAAAAAACACAAATCATATAACTTAATAGATAAACATCAAATAATAGAAAAAAAGCATTTGTAACAGCAAAGAAAACACAAGAATAATTAAAAAAACACACACAAAGGATGCAATTTAATAAAAAAAACATCAATATCTTAAAAAAGCATTTATAACGAAAATAAAAGAAAAATAACAAAACACAATAATAATAATAATAATAATAATAATAATAATAATAATAATAATAATAATCAAATATTCTAAAAGAAACATTTGTACCCGAAAAAAAAAAAGAATAAAAACTACACAAAATATGTAGTTGGATTAAAGAGAATTCGGAAACAAGAATGGATAATGAAAGACAGTGGATTGATCCCGTTTATTGAAGGAAAATTATATGCTCCCCCCGGGCACTACCCAGGCCCCGTCAGGATGTCGACACGTGGACACTTTTTAAGAAATACTTTAATTTTATTTTTGATGCGTATATTACCGTATTTTTTAGGAAAAGAGGTGACTTAGCTATTAGGACACTTCTGGGGTGAATAGTAGCCTGTGGGACCCGCGGTCGTATCGACAGCAGGATTGATGTCGACGCCGGACGGTTTTTCGGCGAACTTTGAACGTCGGCACCGGTACGGATACGCAGTGGAATTAATTCCCGTTCCCGTGGACAAGGTTTCAGAATTTTTTGAAGAAATCCCGACGTTAAGTTTGGTTATTTACGGATTCCGATGAGTGAACAGTGTTGCTGAATATTGGCGGATTTATGCAAATTGGCGGAAATTTTGAATTTGGTTAATATTTTAATTATATTCTCTTCTCCAGTGCGCCATTTCCCCCAATTCTGAAAATCGATTTTACAGCATCTTGTGCGGGGGTCGCCGATTTTGCGTTCATCTTGCCTCGTCGGAGTTATTCTGAGAATTGGGTTGCCTTGAGGTATGCAAAGTTTCGGTTTTTTGGGTTCCCTTACGGTAGGGTTTTTTTTTATTGATTCATTGTTAGGGTTCTATTTATGCTTTCAATTGAAGGGTTTTTCTTACGGGTTTTAACTGGCAATGTTTGAACGTGTCGGTTGTAGTGTATGGGCACCTACATTGTTGTATTTATTTAGGGTGATTGATTTTGTGAATTCATTATGGATTTCGACTGCTCCCCCCCTGTTTTGATCATGAAGCTTGTTGGCTAGTTAGACGGTTAGAATTTCAGGATTTCCAAAAAAAATCATGGTTCTATTTTGCGACGCCCTGGTTGAGGAAGCGTTTATATTGACTGGTAATTTGCGTGGGTTTGATGGCAATAGTTGAATTCATTCTTTCAGTTATCACTGAATATGTTGGTGTTGAACTCTAAACTTTTTGCAATTGTCACTAACAAGGTAAAATTCTAGTATGACTTGATTATCTTTGCTGATTACAATTATTGTCTATAGATTTTTAGCGAAGATGAATATTGACTTGAATGTTTCGATCGAGAAGGAGGCATCTTCTGAGGGTAGCACTCATGACAGAAAGGATGGAGAAGGTGCTGGTAGTGATGCAGAAGCAGGATGTTTGCTTGCTACAATGTTGATAGAATTAGAGAATCGTTTAGAAATTAGGAATGTTGTGGATAGTGTAGAGCAAGCATATTTATTATATTGTGAGTACGGTAGGTGCCGGGGGTTTAGTGTGAGGAAGGGTGACCAATACTATTTCTCTGGGATGAATGAGCTTCGATGGAAAGAATTTGAATGCTCGTGTGAAGGTCGGCCTGATGATAAATGATTGAAAGGGAGAGTAGCATCATATAGGAAACAGATAACTAGGAGCAACTGTAAAGCCAAATTACGGATTGGGAGGGAGAGGAATTTGCAATGGACCGTTCATAAATTTGTGAAGGAGCATAATCACGAAATGCTCGGCACGCATCAAGCCTATCTGTTACGTTCCGCTCGGCAATTGAGCTATGCAAAACAGTCACTCATTGAAGCGCTTAAATCTGCGGGTATCGGAGTTAGTCGGGCATGTCGGTTTATGGAAAAAGAAGCCGGGGGGCCGCAAAATGTTGGTTTCACAAGGAGGGATGCCTATAATCACTTGAATCGGGTTAGGCAGTCAACAAGAGTGGGGAATGTCGACGCTAATGCTCTGGTGAATTTATTTGCCAAGAAATCGAACATTGAACCTTTCTTTTATTGGAACGTGCAGCTAGATGATGAGGGTCGGTTGATGAACTTTTTTTTCCGAGACTCTCGTGCTCTTATTGATTACGAGTGCTTTGGAGACGTGTTATCGGTCGACACCACGTACAAGACAAATCGGTATAGCCTGGTATGTGCACCATTTGTCGGCATCAACCATCATAGGAGAAATGTGATGCTAGGTTTGGGCTTCTTGTCGAACGAGACGACGGCTTCCTTTGAATGGCTGTTTGCCACGTTTTTAGAGTCTATGCATGGGAAGGAGCCACAAGTGATCTTCTCTGATCAAAGTCAAGCGCTAATGAATGGGATTGATGGCACTTTCAAATCAGCGAGTCATCGACTTTGTCAGTGGCATATCAGCCGAAACGCTCTGTTTCATTTTGGAAAATTAAACGGCAACAGTGAATTCAAGCGGCAGTGGTATCACTGCATGCGTGGGGTGGAGACGGAAGATGAGTTCGAGGAGTGTTGGGGTTCCATGATCACTAACTATGCCCTCGATGATCATAGTTGGTTCTCCAATATGTACAGGTTGAAGAAGAGGTGGGCGTCGGTGTTCACAAACACCTCCTTCAGCGCGGGTCTTCTTGCGACCTCGCGTAGTGAGGTTACGAACAAGGTATTGAAGGATCTGTGCTCATCGAGTTCCACTTTGACGGAATTTGTCGATAAGTACAAGCAGGTCCTGCATGATTGGCGTACAAAGGAGACTGCCGATGATGCTCTCAACTTCAGTACACCGGGGCAGTTCGTGAACAATAGCCTATTGCTGGCTCAAGCAGCACAAGTCTACACACGGAATGTGTACAAGGCATTCGAGTCGCAATTTGCCCTTGCCGTTAGCATGGTAATAATCGAGAACCCAGCCATAGATGTCGGCAGTGTTGATATGCAGTTTAAGGTCACCTCTCAACCCCTCATGTCGAGGATTCGAGTTGTCCAATACAACAGTGAATCGAAATGAGCATTCTGCAGCTGCCATATGTATGAGACTGAAGGAATTCTATGTCGGCACATACTTAGAATTTATTTTCACTTTGATGTGACTAGGCTGCCGACATGCTACATCATGAGTCACTGGTGCAAATCTGCGAGGCAGCGACACTCAAACGAAATTGGAGACTATTCCATTGCGGACGGTAACGAGGCAGTTGATGAAATGGCCTTTGTGAACTATGTGATGAGGATCACTCTTGAGGTGGTGCACGATGTGAAAAACCACCAACAAGCCAGGAGGATATGTATAGATCGAATACGTGCATTGAAGGGTGATGTGCATGCGATGGTTAACGAGGACATACCACATAAAAGGCGAAAAGGCGGGGACCTGTCGGGTGCGAGAGCTGGTCGGGTCAATATTCAGGATCCTTTCTTAGCCAAACGTCGGGGCAAGACACCAATTACTTCGCACTGGAAGTGAAGGAAACCGAATCCCAATCCCCCACCCTCTGTTCCAAAGTGGCCGGGTACCAGAATACCGATTGTGGTTACTTTCATGCCAAGAATGTCATTCGATAATTATAACTGTCGTTGTCGCTTTTGCAGATGTCGAGCCTTCTGTTCAGAACGATACAAATACCGAGCGATCTAACGAGGGGGACGAGACTAACTCCGTTTCAAGGCAGCCGACGTCACATGATTACGTCCCCACTACGTCATTTGAAGTATGTTTTCTTCACACTAACATAATTTTTTTTGCCTTTGAGGCTATGAATTAAATGGATATCCCTTTTTAGTTTGTTACGTAAAAATAAAACGTAATTATGTTAAATTTAATCATGTTTAAATGAATTACTTGAAATGTGCATAAATAAGGCGGTTGAAAAATAATGTCGCCGTTTGAAAAATAATTTTTCCATGTCGGCACAGACGTCGACAATTATGTTTTAGTTATTTTTATGAACTATTCCGCATCGACAAATTTTTAAGTGTTCTTAAAATTGTATGTTATGGGAGAACATGCCATCGACCATGAAATATTTTAATTTGAATTATTTTTTACGTTTTTTTTTGCCTTTGAGACTATAAATTAAATGGATTTTCCGTTTTAGATTGTTACGTAAAAATAAAACGTAATTATGTTAAATTTAATTATGTTTAAATGAATTACTTGAAATGTGCATAAATAAGGCGGTTGAAAAATAATGTCGCCGTTTGAAAAATAATTTTTCCATGTCGGCACAGACGTCGACAATTATGTTTTACTTATTTTTATGAATTATTCCGCATCGACAAATTTTTAAGTGTTCTTAAAATTGTATGTTATAGGAGAACATGCCATCGACCATGAAATATTTTAATTTGAATTATTTTTTACGTTTTTTTTTGCCTTTGAGACAATTCCAATTCTCCGTATCCGGTTCCGAACATAGACTAATAATTTAACTGCACTCCTCTACCCCGAAAATTCAGGATGAAGATGCCAGTTTGACTCAGTACTCTGAAGATGTTAATCTCGACGAGCCCCTAGATGTATCGTCACTATTTCAAGTACGTGCTCAGTTATAAATGACACCAACGCTGTTCATATTATTTTCTGTGTCCCTTTTATTTACGTGGATGTTGAGTAGTTTTTTTAATTTTTGATTGCTCAACTGAAGGCACTGGCTGGACATTCGACCAACGAAGCTAGGGCGGGGCCCAGTAGACGTCGGACCGCCACCAATTGACTCCGACGACGACGAGTAAAGCATGTGTCCTCTACTTTATGTCGTTGTGAATTATGCGACTGTCGACGTGCCTAAGTCTTATTTCCCTGTTGAGTTCCATTAAAACTTCTATTTGTGTGAACTTGAATCCATTTACTTTGAATTTGGTTGTATGTTCGTTGTTTCGGGCTTCGTGCGTTGATGTGGAAGATGTTTGACTAGACTATTCTATGACCTTGTCAGTAAAGATGTATGCACACCTATTTCCAAAGCAAATTTTCGAATGCAGGGAATATATTCCTTTTGTACAATTATTTGTCCATATACAATATCTAATGTCGGCAGGTTTCCCATTTAAAGCTAAAACACCATTCTCAAATGCACTCCCATAAACTCCCCCCTTGTCTTCTCTTTTCCGTCCTGCCCTACGACGATCCTGTCCAAAATGGCGCCACCTCAAGAGGCATTTTTCTACGACGATCATTGGACTGCCATGCTTGAATCCCGCGTCGTGAATGAGCTACTTGATCAGAAGGAGGAAGGAGTGTGGACTGTCGGGTATGAAGACAACAACACGGCCATTTCCAACGTTCGGGCGGTCATCAACGAGGAATTCTCGAAGGAATACAGTATGGAGTGGTATGATGCGCATGTCGACATGCTAGCGACACGCTACGAGACTTTGAAGCTGTTGTGGGACTACACACCGGCCGAGTTTCAGTGGAATCGCAAGAGCAACAAGTTCTATACTCCGGACGAGACATGGACACGTTTTGAAGAGGTATCCTACTTATCACTACACATTCTGCCGACACAGTTGGAAACTTTAATTGGGTAGCTAACTAAACAAATCTTGCACTTCATCCGCGTAGATGAATCCGTTGACGACGTTCTATCGAAGCAAGGGTGAGCCGCACTACCGATCCCTGATGAACTTATTTGAGATCGGTGAGCCTTTTATCGTTAGGGACGATGACTACTACCCGTTTCAGTCAAGCCAGAGCGACACTGAGTGAAGGTGTGAAATAAAGTGCGATTCTAATGTTTTCTCCCTTTTCCGGACATGTTGCTAGTGTATTCCAGCCTCCCATCGTTAGTGTTGTATTTAATTAATTATGCCGTGTGTTTGCATACTTTTAAACTCCTATCGTTAGTGTTGTATTTAATTAATTATGCCGTGTGTTTGCATAGTTTTAAAATATGTGTTAAGCAAGATAAATCACAACTACATCGTTCAATTACGAGCAAAATACAACATATATAGCATCGGCACATTTTAAAATGCCTTACCAAAGCACATACAAAAACATATATAGCGTGGGCACATCTTGAACTGCCTGACCAAAACTGTAATAACCCGGGACTTTCTCATAATTGTTATTTAGAAATCTGAAATACCTGCTCGAAAATAGTTGTATTAGGACCTAATGATAATCCTATTATATATATATTTTATTATTTTTGAACTCTATCTAGGAAAAAAACATTAATTATAAAACTTGTCCAAAATTTTCACCTTTAGTAATAGAAAAATTAAAGTTAGTAGTTGAATCTAGAATTTTACTTTCAAATCTTAAAATACCTCTCGAGTATTGTTTATTTGCAAGATTTATTTTGATAATTATTGTATATATATTTTTATTTCTAGGATTATTAAATGATTAAAAAATATTTATTAAATTTCTTCACACCAACTCAGCAATTTTGGAAGACACTTGTCCAATTCTAAATGTTTTGGTTAGTTAATCAAATATCACAAAGCTTTTCTTTCGTTTAAAAAAAAAAACTAGAACCCCAAACTCTTCATCCGACACCAGGTTTCACAGCATCTCACTCATCTTGGTAAGCTTAGTTTGAATTTAATTTTCTGTATTTGCTTTATAAATTATACGCCCAAATAACTTCAGCAAAATTTCCCCAATTTTAACCAAAACAAAACCATGAATCTATACCACTGTAATTCATCAACTCATTCTTCATAAAGCATCAATTCAACACCAAAATAGAACCACCCTCAATTGGATTTTCCGAGACCATTTTCAATACAACAGATTCCAATCAAAATCCTCATGCTCAAATATGTGAATTTCATACTAAAATTATTTCAGAGTTTAGAGCTATATATATTGTAGAATTCCAGAATAAAAAAAAATAGAATTAGAAAAAGGAGAAGCTATTGGGTTGAGTCTAAGCAGGGGAGGGCTCGTCGGCTGGGCTCGGGTCTCGGCGACGCTACTCTAAGTCATGTCGGAGATCTGCGTTTCGCCGGTCAGTCGCGGGCGTCGTACCGAGCTCCGGATGAAATCAAGTCGCCGGAGAATTTACATCGTGTTGTCGTTGTGGCTGCCTCATGGCTGAAGTTGTCGGACCAGGTTGCAGCAGGTGCGGCTGCAGGTTCAGAGTCGGGTCTTCGCGTCGTCGGTGGACGGCGGTGAGTTCGCCGGCGTCGGGAAAAGAAAAGAAAAAAAAAGGGGAAGAAAAATTAGGGATTTTAGGAGTGAAATTTAGGGATTTTCGATTTATGTTCTAATCTTTTTATTATGATTTTGCAAGGAGGATGAAAAGGAAGTGGGATTTAGGGATTTATGCAAGCACTTGGTGATTCTATAGTTGTTCTTCATTTTTCAGTCGAGCAAAATAGAGAGAGAGAGTGATGAAGAGAGAAGGAATGAGGTTGACTTAGGAATTAGTTTTACTCAATAGCTGAATGGCGCCACTTTAGAAGGAAGAAAAAGAAGAATTTAATTGCAATAAAGTAAATTGCATAATGGCCCAACCTCATTAATTTGTGGAAATTAAAAAAAAAACCCAGAAGGTATATAAATTTCATAATCACCCATAACTGTTTAAAAATACATTGGATTATATATATTTTTCAGAAATTAATATTTATCCCAAAACTTCTTAAATTGATTAAATTAGCCCATAAATTTCCTAATTTTCAGATTTATTAAAATTAAAATTGGCCCAAATTATTTAAAAATCAATTTAGCCATAAAATTTTATCTGAATTTTCTATTTAACCCATGGTTCATAAATTAATTATTTAGGGACATAAATCTTTTATTTTTAGTTATATTAAGATTATAATTGACCTAATGATGTATTTGAAATTAATTGATGAAGGCCAGGTGTGCAACTCTACCTTAATTTCTCTTAATTAGTTAAATAAATAATATTATTCAAGTTTCGATGGTTAGTTATGGGATCAAATTTCTTAGCATGAATCATTCACTTTGTAAATAGTGTTTTTAAGTTATTTCAAGCATGGAGAGTTGTTCTCAGATGTCGAAATTATTGGTATTTAATAATTATAATTAGATTGCATTAAATATCATTAAAAAGAATATTAACAGATTAAAATTTTGGTCCTATGAATTATAATGATATAAAGGAAGGTTATTTATTTAAGTGTGAGTATTTAATTTAATCTAAAAAGTTGTAAAATTATAGATTTATAATATAGTATTTAACATTTACGGTTAATTATGAGTGTATTTACTTGGACGAAATCTTATAATCAATTTGTATTAACGTTGAATTAATTATTGTTGAAAATATTAAGATATTTAAAAAAAAATGTATGATATTAAGTGTCGCTATATGATTTCTAAAATTATTAAATTAAAGGTAAGCTTAAGGTTGAGTTTTAATAGCAGTCATTTCAGCTAAACTAAGTCAAGACTGGTTTTTGTAGGCTTATAAGAGATAACAGAACCTGAGCAGGATCTACCCAGAATTTGAAAGCTTATATGTGTTACAGATTCTCTTCATCCAGGTGGGTTATATTTTTCTCAAATTATGTTCAGCTAATAAGCTCAACTGTTTATCAACTGTGAAGTATGAATATCTGTATCAAAATGTTTTATCTCACTGTTCGCGTTCACCAGTATCCTACGAAAACATTGAGTGCTTAACTAGACTCGAGTTCGGATCCTTTAAGCTTTGGGACCGTATACACTATCCTTTATTAGACAGCTGGGCTGGAGGACGTGTATATAAGTTAAGACACTGTAGGAAGGGACAGTTGAGACAGAGCGTGTAAGGTTAAAAGTAGCTTTGTATACATGGAATGCTTTTTAAATTTTCAAACCTTTCCATTGTTATACTTGTGTGGATACAATATTCATATTTATTAAATGATTATAAACTGTTTATCAAATTTGCCACTGGGTACACTAGTACTCAGCCCAAATCTTTTCTAAAATATTTTCAGGTTGAGAGGCAGGCTGGAAGATGACGGAGCTGAGACAATGGCTGTCTTTTTGTTGATATTTACTTGCTCATTTTGTGTTGTTTAAGAGATCCTAGATACTCTAAAATAAGAAAGTAGCAGTAAATATTTTGTCTAAGTTTAATAAAGATGCTCCACGCTTGTTCCATTCACTCTGATACAACTTGTCTTCAATTGTTTGAAGCATGTTATGATTTCAGCATCATGCTATGATATTCCTTTACAGTTATTTGGTGGGATAATTTCCCTTTGATGATTGGTAATTTATTCAGGTTCTTTCTAAACGCCTTAGGGCGTGGTTTAATTCCAGTTACAGAGGTTGTGCTGCCCAAATGTTTGGGGCACTAACCTTATTCCTTCTGAACACTCTCGTGGGCGGTTCTACTTCAGTTACAAAGGTTATGTTGCCCAAATGTTTGGGGCACTAACCCTATTTTTATAATTATCTTTATGCAACAACCCCTTCCCCCTTCCCCCTTCCCCCTTCCCCCAGTAACGCACCGGTCCCTTGTCATTAATTCTCCCGGGATCAGGGCGTTACAAAAACACATAGACAAACATCAATGAACTACTAGTCACCCTAATATGTCGGCAGTTCTAATATTGACTTATGCACACGCAAAATATTAGCCCCTTATATATTTGCAAACCTACTATACACATCTGTTTGGCTAGACCTACAACTAAATAAATAGATACATAGAAATCAGACAAATATTCAAATTTCATGGCTACGGGCGAATAGTTCGGCGCAGAATGCCTTCCTGTAGTACGGCCCCTTCTCCGGCACAATCTCATCGAACAGCTGACCCGTTAGCAAGCACTCCAATATCTTAACGTAGAAAACCCCACAGTCCGAGTTATTTACTTACTGTGGAGGATGTTCAAACCACAGCAGCTTCCACACCTCCGCGGGAGGACCGGCTAGGGGCCTGTTCCTGTAGACGTCACCGTATTTGCAAAGCAATGGCACATTCCGCTGCACATGGTGAAAGGCGCTCTTGATGTCGGAGCAGTCCTTGCAGCGTTTCGAGGTCGGGTCGAATACAACAATTGACTGAAGTCTGAAGTGTAGCATGTAAAGGACCCAGTGATCTTTGGAAACATGCCCGATCCCATAAACCACGTGAACTGAGTGCCATGGCTTCCCGCTCTGCTGAGGATAATTGCCGTCGACATAAGGGTTAATGCGATCACGAACCTCGTCCATGTTCTCCATAACCAATGTTTGCTGCATATTACGTCGACGCTGAATAAGTGATTGGTAGCTTTCTAATTAATAAACAACTATATAGTCGTAATACTTACCCAGCCAAGTGACTCAATCAGAGTCCAATCCTTCTTAAAGTAATCAGGGAATTCTGATGAGAATATAATCAACAAATTCAACAGGACGTCGCATTGCTGCAAGAAATAGGACAATGAAACCGGAAGCGTAGTAAGACTTAGTAATGTTGAGACCCTATAAATGTCATGGGGACGAGATTCTAAAATTTAAGGTCACTCACATCATTATCGAGCCATCCTCTCGCTGTCCACAACCCCTTGAACCAGGGGGCATCACATTGTCCCTTGCATTCCACGGGCAACGATAGCCTCAAAGGGCTGCAAAAGAGATCGCTTGCGTTTGGAGACGAATATAAAGTAACTAAAAATTACTCAGTAGTGATTGAGAACTCACAGCTGTTTGACGAGACCTTTCTCGTACCATTCGTGAAACGGCTTCACCACAGCCCACTTATACTCCCTCGCTACGACATACTTCCCGGACATTAATGCGGCCATTGGCGGCTCTCGGTGCTGCTTCGGCTTCACCCTGGCGCGAGATGGCTTTGTCTTCTTCTGTGGCGGTTGTTCCCTCTCATAAGGTCTTGCTTCGGGGATGAAGAGCTTCCTCTTTACGGGCAGCATCGTCGTCGCCGGAGGAGCTTCTCCCTTATCTGAAACACGTAGAACCACATGATTCCATTGAGATAGCAAAGCAAAAGGAGAGCATGTGTGACGAAATACCTGACTCTTCTTCGCTCAGGAAGCTGATGTCAACATCCGTGTCCACAGCATCGCCTTCGCTGCCCTCGCCCACATAGGCATCCACTGCACGCAAGACATCATCGTCGACATCCTCCGCCACTGAGTCCTCCTCACCGGGAACGATGTCCTTACATGCTTCTGCAACAAGCTCAACCAATCTTGACATGTCTATCACACCCTCACCCTCGCCATCAGCAGCCTTGTCGGCAGTGTCGGCAGGTCTGTCGCCGGCGGCATGATGGGCTTGTATGTCGGCAGTGTCGGCATCCGCAGCATCCTTGTCGGCAGTGTCGGCATGACTGGCATCCGCAGCATCCTTGTCGGCAGTGTCGGCATGACTGTCGTCGGCATCGGCAGCATGGCCTTGTATGTCGGCATTGTCGGCATCGGAAGCAACCTTATCGACAGTGTCGGCAGGCCTATCGGCGGCATGGACTTGTATGTCGGCATCGGCGGCATCGGAGCCCTGCGGCTCGACTCCATCACGGGCTTCTTCCCTGTCATCATCATCCCCTGCTGTTTCCTTTCTCCCGTCGGCCTCTGTGAATGTGCTGGCCATCAACTTGTCTGCAGTCCCCGAGACTTGCCAACCAATGTCGGCAACATTGCCATGCATGTCGGCAACAGCAGCGTCCCCTTTCCCGATATGCTCCCCACTGTTCTCCGCCATTTCCCGTCTCACGTTCGTACGCTGCCCGTCAATGGTATGTTTCTGTGCTTTGTATAGAGCATCGACCTTCCGCTCCACGCGCATGATGGCCTTATCCAAACTGTCGATCCTCGCCAGGACAAGCGCATTCGAGTCCTATCGACAAGTCGACGGTGGCTTCATGAGCAATTAACCAAGCGCAGGTTTAACAAAGTAATAATAACATAAATTCCTTATAACTATCATTCGGGAGATGGCCGATAAGGTCTTCGGTGCTCCAGCATCAGCCCTCGATGTCTTCTTAGATGGCTCAGTGCTCGTCGATGGCGGCCGCGACTTGGACCTTGAAGAACAGGCGCTGCCGACGTGTTTCCACGGTGATCGGCGCACCTCCAGCGCCCGCGATCCTACCACTTCCACTTCAGGCTCGTTCTCAGGAATGTTGTCCTCATCGATAAGACTTAAATGTCGCGCCACTGGTGGTGGGGACGACTCATCGTGGGTCAAACCCACGCTTTCCAACCTCGCAATCTCCGAGCTTGTCAACACAAAGGGAACCTGTTAACAAAGAGATTCTTGGTTGATCGAATGCCTTGCAAAAAATTTAAGTGCTTCCTACACCATTGAGGAACAAGTAAGTAAATAATGTACCGTCGAGTCTGCCGCGTTGTCATTGAAGAACGGCGCTAGAGCAGAAGCTTTAAAGTATTGATCAGCGGTCCAGTTCATGAACCGGGGGAACAACGTCTCTGGAACTCTATGTGCGCAGTGGGATGCTAGCCTCGGCATCACCTCAAAGGCAAATATCTGCAGAACAAAAGAGCAACCACAAATATCCGTCGAAGGCCTCGACGAGGAACCCTTTACTGTATATAAATTTTTCAGTTAATTTTTTTTATTCAATGCAGATTTTTCCTGATACAAAACACCGGTTATGCTTGTGGAATTTGTACCAAAATGCAATAAGCCGGTTTGGGAATTTGAAAGTGAACAATTCCTTCATTAAGGAATTTCAAAAATGCTTGTCCGGATGCACAAATAGAGAAGAATTTGAAGATTGCTGGAGCTCTATGATATCAACATATCATTTAGAGGACAACTCGTGGTTTTCCAGACTCTATTCGCTCAAGGAGAAGTGGTGCACCGACTTGAACAAGGACTTTTTCTCTGCTGGAATTTTATCATCCCAAAGAAGTGAAAGCACAAATAATGCAATTGGATTCAATGCAAGGAAGTCAACAAGTTTGACAGAATTTTATGATATTTTCAGAAGAACAGTCCTATCTTGGAGGAGAAATGAAGCATCTGATGAATTCCAATGATCAAGAGCACAACCTACATCGTTTATACCGTTGACTGGACTTCTCAAGCATGCTTCAGAGGTATATACATTGACTCTCTTTACTGATTTTGAAGCTGAATTTTTGAAGTGTATATCCTTGAATTGTGAAGTCATTCACTCTGATGAAAGACTACTATTCTATATTGTCAAGGATGATGGGGGGATTACAGTTCATAATGTCAGTTTTAGTGAACTTGATAAGTTCATAGTCTGCTCGTGTAAAAGATTTGAAGCTTGTGGGTTGTTATGTTCTCATATCCTCAGAATACTTCATATGCATTCAATAGTTGAGATACCTGAGCTTTATATTAATAAAAGATGGACAAAAATGGTGAAAGCTCATTTGTGGGATAAATTTGGAAGTGGAGCTGAGCAACCTGTCCAGATTACAGATTTTATTTCTTGGAGAAATCATATGATGAGAAAGTACTATGCTACTGTTATGAAAGTCAAAGATAATGAAGAGGGAAGAAAGATACTTGAAGAAGAGCATAACAAGGTTGTAGCATATGTTGAAGACCTGCTGAGTACAGTGCCTTCTGTGGCGGATACGGATATTTCAAGCTCTTCTATTGCAATATTGGATCCTGCACGTTCAACCACAAAGGGTAGGAGAAAAAGAATCAAAGGGCATCTTCAAAAAAAGAAGAAGAATACAAGTAGCAGTTCAATTTCAAAGGAGTTTGAGTCCAAAACCCCTAATCCCAGATTGTTTTGAGAATGTATTTAGATTGTTTTTTAGAAATGTACCCCAGATTATATTATTGAAACTGTGATTATCAAATAGTGTTACTTCACGGATGCTTAGTGATACTTTATTCATCAGTATTGATACTGTGATTTTCTTCATCATATAACTTGTCATTTTAGGTCCAAAACCCGTAATCCCAGATTGTTTTGAGAATTAATTCATATTGTTTTGAGAAATTTACCCCAGATTATATTATTGAAACTGTGATTATAAAATAGTGTTACTTCATGGATGCTTAGTGATACTTTATTCATCAGTATTGATACTGTGATTTTCTTCATCATATAACTTGTCATTTTAGGTCCAAAACCCGTAATCCCAGATTGTTTTGAGAATTTATTCAGATTGTTTTGAGAAATTTACCCCAGATTATATTATTGAAACTGTGATTATAAAATAGTGTTACTTCATGGATGCTTAGTGATACTTTATTCATAAGTATTGATACTGTGATTTTCTTCATCATATAACTTGTGATTTTAGGTCCAAAACTCGTAATCCCAGATTGTTTTGATAATTTATTCAGATTGTTTTGAGAAATGTACCCCACATTATATTATTGAAACTGTGATTATCAAATAGTGTTACTTCACGGATGCTTAGTGATACTTTATTCATAAGTATTGATACTGTGATTTTCTTCATCATATAACTTGTGATTTTAGGTCCAAAACCCGTAATCCCAGATTGTTTTGATAATTTATTCAGATTGTTTTGAGAAATGTACCCCACATTATATTATTGAAACTGTGATTATCAAATAGTGTTACTTCACGGATTCTTAGTGGTACTTTATTCATCAGTATTGATACTGTGATTTTCTTCATCATATAACTTGTGATTTTTGATCCAAAACCCGTAATCCCAGATTGTTTTGAGAATTTATTCAGATTCTTTTGAGAAATGTACCCCAGATTATATTATTGAAACTATGATTATAAAAAAGTTTTACTTCATGGATGCTTAGTGATACTTTATTCATAAGTATTGATACTGTGATTTATACTTAATGGTATTCATAGTCATACTTTCTTGAATCACTAATGATACATCACAGATAATTTATGTGATGTATCATTAGTCATGCAAAGGAAAATAACAAAACATCAAGCCAGTTACGAGGGCAAATATTAAAAAGTAACCAAACACTAAATTGTTCATACTAACTGTTCAAACTAACACATGTTAAATTCCCACCCCCCAACATTTCAATATTTCAAATCCAAAAACCAACACATATTCATTACAAAAACTAACCAAACATCCAAAAGATTAGCCTTGCAGGTTAGAGTATCCACACATCCTATATCCAGCAACCAACTACATTCATACACCAACACCACCAGCAGCTTCTAATTGTTTATATTTCTTGTTATTCTTAATGATTTCAAGAGCATCATTTTGAATCTTTTTTCTCAAACCATTTAGAGGTGAAAGCAAAATCCTTGCAGCATATTGGGCTCTCAATCTCCTTCTTCCATGAAGCTGCAATACAAAAAAAAAATGTGTCACATTACCACAAAAAATATTAAAACTGCATTTAAATTTCAATTACATAATTCCATATATACCTTAGACAACTCCAAACTCTCATAAGGAGCACCAAGGAAGCTTTCCATTTGGTGCATGATATAAATTGCACAATCGATGTTTCGACCAGTTCTATTCCAATTGAAAGCTGGGAATTCAACACCATATAACTCGAAATCTGCACATTTTGGATGATTGATCTAATTCAGGAAAACCCCCATCTGTTCACACTGCACAAGATAAATATTTCATCAATTTATGCAGTCAAGTATCACTAAGCAAAACTAAGAATACCACTAACTAAAACCAATGTATCACTATCTGCAAAATATGGAATAACTAAGATAAACCTAGTGAATGTAAAAGTATCACTAAATAAGTATCAGATATCACTAAATAATTATAAAGTATCACTAATAACTATCACCACATAATGTAAGTAACATAAAAGTATTACTATAAAATTATCAAGTATCACCATTTTAAAAATAAAGTATCCCTGTTTATACACAGATCCAATAATCACCAAGTATGATATTTGCAAAAATAAAGTATCACTCAGTAACAGATAGAGTATCACTACATAAGTGTCAAGTATCACCATTTCAGAAAAAAGTACTACTAAAGAATAGATACTTACAGCTATCTCAGCAAGCTTGAACATCACATCATCTCGATCGATCTGGGTAATTTGATTATCCAGATATTGAATTTTTTTCTCAAGAAAGTTTATCACAACAGCAACAAAATGATAAGAATGGCAGATTGGGATAAAAATCTGCAATTATAAACACAAGAAGTTAGAATTCCAAAATAACTATTTTAATTTTTTTAATATGCAAATATATTACCCTATCAACATTGTACAAATCTGACAACTGAAATTCAGTTCTTGACACCCAGAAATCCCAAACTTCTCGAATCTTTTCTTCATGCTCCTTGCCTTCAAGAACACCTGCAAGGTATACCTACAAAAAAAAAATCAGTAATATGCATATGTAACTATAAGAAATAAATAAACACTTATGCATCTACACAAAAGAGTTATAAGTCCTTACAGAATGTTGGGCACTGAAACAGAAGCTTTTATTCATCTTAAAAACCCTTTCTGACTTAATCATCAACAAAGCCCACGCATCAACAATAGTAATATTTATCATCTTTGTATCGTTCATC
Source organism: Perilla frutescens (assembly GCA_026008535.1). Lineage (NCBI taxonomy): Eukaryota > Viridiplantae > Streptophyta > Magnoliopsida > Lamiales > Lamiaceae > Perilla > Perilla frutescens. The sequence continues at coordinate 29,018,303 of BRKX01000017.1, read as the reverse complement.
GTTCTGATCGCATCAAAATTAACAAAAATTTCCCCACGATACTCAAAAACCTGTCCATTTTTTCTGTACACATTTAAAAATGTATCATTAACAATAACTGAAGCATCACTAATATAATATTAACAAAAAATTAAAATATCACTTACCGATGACCAACCGCATCAATGAGGCAGTAGTCGACAATATCCTTCTCCTCCCTCGTCATACCAGACAGTAGCTTAGCATAGCTCAATAGAAAACGTCACCTGAACGGAAAGCCATCAGGAACAGGCCACGGTTCCCTACTCTCTGAAGTACCTTCTCCTCCAGCTTGCTCATCAATATTCTGCTGTAGATTTTCCGTGCATAGACGTCTTGAAGGAGGAGTTTGAATGAGCTCACTGCCTTTATCATCTTCCTCACCCACATTCTGCAAATCTGAATGAATAAAGTACAATTATTAACATTAAACATATAAAAAAATTAACACACATATAAAAATAATATTTAGTACAAAAAACAGAAAATAATACCAGACACTACATCATCGATAATCTTATTTACATCCTCACGCGGTGTAGGTGTTAGCAAATCAAACTTTAGGCATTCGAAATCTTCTTCTTCTTCTTCAGGGTCCTTCTGTGCACGCTCTGGCTTCAACTCAACCTCGACATCTTCTGAAACTTTCTCTCCCTTCTCAGCCTTCATCTTCCAAAAGTTGTCCACAACTTCATCAATGTACTCATGCAGCTTCGAGCTTGAGAAAAACATCGAATCGGGAGATAACGAAGGTGATTCTTCTGACCCCATATTAACATGCAAATCCCTCATCTTTCCTAGCCTCTCCAGATGAACATGAGTAACCATGTTCAAATCTCTCTTCATCAGCAGCAAAGCTTCCTCCAAAGGCTGGGAAAAAAATAAAAAATACAAGTCAAGTATCACTAATAAACAGTAATACATCACTAAATAAGATAAAATATAAATCATGAACTTACATCTTTAGCAATCCTAGAAATCTCTTCATTGTCCTGCTCAGTAGCTGGGAGTTGAAATGTTATAGATCTTCCATCTACAACATATGAAGCAGGCACCTCTCGACTTGGTCCAGCTCTTGGCTCTAAGCTTGGACCTTGAACAAGCATATCATATCACCTTCAACAACTACCCTATCATCTACCACATCTACATCCCCCTCCAACCTTGGAGCACCCTTCGTAATAGGGTAGACTCCTTCTACCCATTCACCACGACCAAAGCCCCCTGCATTCAACTCAGCACGCAATCTAGCTCTAATGGACTCTTTGTCCCAGTGCTGGATTAGGGGGAGTGTCGTAGGTGACACACGACCTTGCCATTTAAATCTATGAAAGTAAAATAGTGGCAGCACAAGAAGGCAACAATTCAAGTGCCTAAGAGTCCTAGAACTATGAAACATACGAATCATATAGCACATTTTTTCCAAAACATACCCACACCAGTCGAATGAAGAGATCCTCTCAACAGACATTAGGGATCTCATCACATTCAAGTCAACTAATTGATTGGTAGTAGGAGCAAGAAAAGTTGACAAACAGTACAGAACAAACAACCTCTTAAAATCATCCCCCTCATCTCTCATCTCAAGTAACATCTTCTGCACAGAAGACACAGGCAAGTTATCCCCGATTCTATTTCTGTTCTTAAAATCAGTAAGAAAATCCTTAGTCCCATCATCGTTCCTCAATACAGGAACCCCCTCATTTCTAGGCAACATAAATAAATCATGAATGTCATCTGAGGTAATAACTAAGTTTCTATTACCTTCGAATGACAAAACACGGCTTGCTCCATTAAAGTTCTCCACAAACCACGATATCCTCTGCCAAGACATCCTCCCAAAACCTCTCAATTGAAGCATACCAGAAAATCCAATCTCCTCTACAGCCGTTCTTTGATAATCATTCAGTTTTGGAGCAAGTGAAGATAGCCCAGCAAGCCTACACTTGGTCAAAAAAGTCCTACCACTGCAATGAAAAATACAAGACATTAGTAATTATAAAATTTCTGGCTGTAGCGTAACAATACTAATAAAAGTGAATTACCTTCCATCACACTCTTCATTTTCCTCATCAGTCTTTTTTATTAATTTCTTCTGAATAGTGATGACTAATGTTTTTTTTTTTGCACTTCACCAGAGCTTTTTGTCCTCTTTGTTCTCTTAGATTCATGTTTGACTTGATGTTCAGAGGAAGAATCTTCAGCATTGTTATCATCACTCTCATCACATTCCTCATCATCATGTTCACTGCAATATGAAAAATAAATTAAAACATTGAAGTATAACTAAAAAATTATCCAGTAAGTACCATTAATTAGAAACAACACAAAGTAAAACAACCACTAACAAAAAGATAAAGTATTACTAATTAACATAAAAGTATCACTATTTAAAAAATAAGCATTCCTACGTACAAAAGTCAGGAATCAATAAGTCAAAACTAAAAAATGACCAAGTAAATGTAAAAGTATCACTATGTAAAAATAAGTAACAATAAGTAAAATAGTATCACTATCTAACGGAAAAGTATTACTAATTAACATAAAAGTATCACTATTTAAAAAACAAAGCATCACTACTTATAAAAAAGACAAGAATCAGTAAGAATGTTGACTGCATACATATATATAATACCTCACTAACACAGCTTTATCCTTATGTTCTTTAGAAGATGCTTTATGCCTCTTATATGTCCGGACATCATGAACATCTGCTTCTGCATGCTCACTGCAATAAAAAAGAGATGATTTAGAAAAATTAACATAATAATTTGAAACAACAAAATATGGAACAAACTGATTAAAGTACTAAAATAATAATTCGAAACACCAAAATTCATACCTTGTAGCATCATCTTTATTCTCCTCAGCTAATGATTTACCAGGTCGCTGCAACCTCTTTTTTATTCTTTCCATTAGTATAATATTTGTTCAAAAATCCAACTGCATCATTTAAATGAAACACAACGTTTAATTACCACATCATTACCTAAAAAAACAAAGTATCACTGTGTAGAACTTTCAGTACCAATAACTAAACACAAAGTATCACTACCTAAAAAGCATTGAACCAAAATGTAGAAACTGCTATATGCCAATTTACAACAACAAATCCAATCCAAACCAGAAAATTGCTGTATTTGAAATCCTCAAAAGGAAAATACAAACAAATGGTCGCACGTATTAAAACAGAATGCAGAATTCAAAGCATATAATATCACTAAGTAAAAATATAAAAGTATTAATAAATAAACATAAAATATCACTAGGTAAAAATAAGTATAATAAACTGATGTAAGTATTACTAAATAACATAAAAGTATCACTAAAAATATGTCAAGTATCACTATTTAAAATAGCAACTCGATTGATAACTCCTAAACCCCAACAAATGAAGCAACCAACAAAGCATCTATAGTAAACAAAATCGAATGCCAATCTCAAATTCAAAGAAACAGAACATAAAAATATTCAATTGTTGCATACCTCTAGAAGATCGGCCATCTCATTCTCACACAGTAAGTTGAAAAAGGGAACATAACAAATGAATTGAAGTTGAAGGGGGCGGAAGATGGATGCTTCATGTTTGTTTAGACTTAATTAATTTAGAGAGAGAATTGCATATACCTATAGGATTTCAGGATAAAGTTATGAGATGACTGACAAATATGATTTGCATTTCAAAACCTCAAGTTCTCTATTGAATATATAGAATGAAATGAAGAACACTCACGATTAATGCATATTGAAAGATCAAATATGTGATATATAAATAAAAGATATGAGAGTTGTAAACTCAAAGTGGAACAGAAAGTCTGATAAACTCAAATACCAACCAAATGACTTTCTGTTTATGATGTGTTTCTGCTAATGTTTCTCAATAATTCATCTATATGCCTTACTCTAGTTGGGTTCACAAAGTGAGAACAGGTAACTGAAGCTACTGTTACATGTTTCTAATTTTTCATTCAAGAGCTATAATAGTTGCATATAGTCAAGCAGGCTGCACAGTTTAACAAAAGGAGGAAGATCTACTAACCAAATTTATAATATACGGATGTAAATCATCGGCTGTTGCATTATGGCATTCCAGTGATCTTTTGACAATGATATATGATTGAATCTCGTCTAAACAATGACAAGTATGCAAGCCATATTAATATTATTTTCTCAACAATCATAACAATGTCAACTAATCTGAACAACGCTTGGAAGTCATAAGGAAGCCATATGACACATGACACACAACCAAAATATCAAAACCAACAAATCCAATCCAAACCAGGAAACTGCTATATGCCAATTTACACCAACAAATCCGATCCAAACCAGAAAATTGTTGTATTTGAAATCCTCAAGGAAAATACAAACAAATGGTCGCACGTATTAAAACACAATGCAGAATTCAAAGCATATAATGAAGATAAATAATTACCACAACTAAGTTAAAAGTATACAATCTGAACAAACACATCATTACCTAAAAAAACAAAGTATCACTATGTAGAACTTTCAGTACCAATAACTAATAACAAAGTATCACTAACTAAAAAGAAAAGACCAAAATGTAGAAACTGCTATATGCCAATTTACAACAACAAATCCAATACAAAAGGAAAATACAAACAAATGGTCGCACGAATCAGTAACAATTAACTTAAGAATCACTAACAATCAAATTAAGTATCACTACCTATACGCACAAATGAACCATAGCCGCACAATATTAGACTCAAATCAAGTTAGGATTGAAAGTTATTCGAACTTAAAATGCCCTAAAACTCTAAAATCACAAACCCTAAATTACACTGCCCTAATTTGACAAGCATAGAAAAACTTACAATAGAATCTTCAAATCTGCGCACAGAAGCAATTTCTGATATCCAATATGATAGCAGTAGTCTGAATTTTGGTGATAATGGTGGTGGTGCTCGCAAATATTCCAGTGACTGATATTTTCAAAAAAAAAAAAATCGATTAGGATGTGGGGGAAAAAATAAAAAGCATATAAACTGAATGAGAAGATGGAGTATATTGCAGTTTTGAAGAGAAGGTGCGGTTGTGGGGGACGAATCGTCGGCGGTTGTGGGAAGAGTCGACGGAGAGAATCGCGGGAAAGAGGGCTACAGCGAGAGGTTTCAAATTTTGGGTTTTTTTTTTTTAAATATATATATGACCGGGTCGGGTCGAACCTGGGTCGGGTCGGCGAGATCCGTCTAACGGAAGAGACCCGTTAGACGGTCTCATACAAGTTTTTGTCATTAAAATTAAATAGTAAAAACTAATTATCTGTAAACACTAATTGGTTTTAATGAACCCTCATTAATAATTGTTCAATTAAACTAAATCACAAAAAAATTAAATGGAAAGAAAAATGAAAAAATTCGAAGTTGAGCGCAAATGAGATAGAGAAAATAGACTAGATCGAGAATCACAAAGTGAGAATTATCTACGTTGTTAATTAATTACAATCGTCGTAGCTAAACGTAGACAATTGGACAAAGCATTAATTAACCACATGATATTAGCTATGGATTTTTTGTATATTTTTCATTTTTCATCGATTTTAATTTTTTATGATTTAATTTAGTTTGATTCTACACTTTGTTATTTACGATCATGTATACCAAATTAGGATTATTATTTTAATGTTCAACTTATAAAATCTAGAAAAATAAAAAATAATTATAAACCCTAATTTGTTGGTTAAAATGAACCCTAATTAATAATTATCAAAATTAACTAAATTACAAAAAAATAAATTAAAGGAAAAAATGTAAGAAAAATCAATAAATTCAAAATGGAACACCAAGTGATACAGAGAAAATAAACTAGTGGATTGACATGAAGATTATGTACATTGTTAATTAATTAGAATTGTACTCTCTCTGTTTTCACAATAAGTGTCATTCTAGCACTTTAATTTTGTTTCACAAAAAAATGTCATTCTACACAATCGAAGTAAAAAATTCAAATTTTTCTCATATTTGTCCTCATTTAATGCATTCAAATAACCATATTTAACTCATTTAATATATTTACATAAGGATGTATAAGGTAATTTGATTATCTAATTAATTTCTTTATTAATATGTGTGCATTCATTAGAATGACACTTATTCAGAAACAGAGTGAGTATTAGCTAAACATAGACAATTGGAGAAAACATTAATTAACCGTGCGATATTAGCTATGGATTTTTTGTAAATATAAATGGATTAGCCGACATAGAGTACTGTATATAAATGGATTAGGTGCGGCCATTTAGAGTAATTAATTTGGTGTTATAATTGTCGAGCTTTTATTTTGTATTTATTGCGCATGAGATTTTTTTGTTGCATTCTATGTGCTACACTACTTGTTGACTCAAATGATGAGGTTTTTTTTTTATATTTTTCCCTTTAATTTTTCTATTTAGTTTAATTTTATGGGGCTCACCACACTCAATTAGAGTTTATCTATAATTAATTTTTAGTGTTTAATCTTCAGTTTCAATTAATAATTCATTATTATGGATCATTATTTCAAAATTAAATTTTATAATTTTTCGTTCATTTTGTTATTGATGATAAATGTTGATTGAGATTATATATGTTATACTTAATTAATTTATATTTTATAACAAGTATTTTTAAGATAGAATTGATAATGAAAACAAGAATAAGTGCAACAAAAAATTTGAACCCCTTTTATTGCGGATCAGATCCCTTGTGCCCTCCCATGTTATATCCCTTATGTCATGCATAATTAGTTTTTTTTAATATATCATAATTGGAGAATGATGAATTCTAAATAAAAATTTATAATTAAATTAAATCATAATAAATTAAAATTAATAAAATTAAAAATTAAAAAAAATGATTTGAAATAGAGATATCATAAAGAATGGCACAAGGGGATCTAAGGTGTTTTATTTTGGCTTAGTTAATTTACTTAGAAAAGAGCATACGTGGAATTTTGAAAATTAAGTTTTCCAATTGCTGCAATGATATCTTGAAATCTGAGTTTGATCGAAGATTATTTTTTCTCTTTTCTTCTTTCTCCATTTACAAGCAAAATGTGCAAATAGCTCGTTCGACTATTGTGTGAGACCTTATTGTCCCTCTCTAATTATTTGGCTTAAATAACCCTTCTTTGTTTAAAATTGGGTCATGTTAACCCCTTCTGTGAATGAAAAATTAAGTTAATATATGGAGCAATCACATACTAATACACATTTTTCAATATGCACTTAGATCTCATTACATACTAACACATATTTTTCACGCACACAAAACTTTTGTAGAAATAACTAGGAAAAAATATCCATACTAAAAAAGTGTTTTTTTTAGTTATTTATAATGCAAGATCTAATGCTTCATTTTTATGTTTATCAAAAGTCTCAATTTTAATTAGTTGTAAAAATTTAATAGGACAATACAAATTCAAACTTTATTATGTGCACTATTTTTTTTACATAACAATTCTACTTGACCAGTCCAAAGAACTTGATTAAATTATTGGATCAACACTAGCTACTTTATAATTAAGCTGAACCACCAGCCTGCAGCAATTAGATCGGTCCAAAAACAAATATATTGATAAACCAGTAATCTTTTTTAATTTTAAAATAATTAAAATAATATTAAAGTGTGTGCTTGTATCAAGCCTAAAAAGTACCTTTAATCATGTAGACCCTTCAAAATTTTGTGTGTAAAATATAATATACATAAATATTATATAGTATATTGCATTAATACTCTTAAATTAAAGTTTGTAATAGGGATATAATATATAAATCAAATATGTAAAACAAGTCACTATTTCATAATAGCAGCACAGCTAGAAGATGTGACAAAATTTGAATTCATAACATTTATGTCATAAGGTCATCCACTAATCAACAAGTCACATGAAGGCAATGCAAATGGATTTATTTGCAGTCAAAGACAATATAAATAACATTTAGTAAAGAAATAAATAACATTTAGTAAAGATGTGATGGGAGAGTGGGTTCCATGAAAAGGGCAATAGGATGTTTAGGATGTGTGCTAAGTGCATACTCTTCTTCAATGGATACATCTTGAGGCATCATGGTGTCAATTAATTTCAAATCATATCCATGCAACAAATTAGCCAAGGTTGTTCGAACAATCTTAATTAAGTCCGAGGTTGTATTCAGGGCATCTCCGCCTACCAGAGCCAAATGGAAGCAACGCAAAGTTGCTTCCCGACATATCAACTTCCTTTCTAATAAACCTCTCTGGCAAGAATTCCTCAGGTGAGTCCCACGCTTTTGGGTCTCTGCCTATGCTCCATGCATTGATTAGGACTGTCGTCCCCTTTGATATGTCGTAGCCTGCAACACTGCAGTCATCAATCGCGTAATGAGGTACTAACATCGTGCCTACTGGATGTAGTCGGAATGACTCCATCACAATGGCATCTATGTAAGGCAAATTAGACAAGTCTTTCTCTTCTACCCATCTATTTCTTCCGATTACTCGATCCAGCTCTGCTTTCGCCTTCTCAACTATACACGGTTGTTTGAGAATTTCATGTATAGCCCATTCGATTGATGTAGCCGATGTATCAATGGCACCAACTAGTAGGTTCTACAAAAGATCAAGAGAGAAATTGTTATAACTTCTAAAGTTTGTTATTAGAGTGGAAAAGGGGTAAATTAATGAGGGGGTCTTGTGGTATATGTCACGTAACTTGATCCAAACACAACTAAATACCAACAAATCTATACCTATATAAAAAGTGTGGATGTTTCTTACAAAATATGATTTACCTATTATATCCATGATCTACATTTAATTTAAGGGTAAAAAAGTAATATAATATATCTAACTATTTATAAACAAATAAATTAAATTTATAAATATGATTATATTAAAATAAATAATTTTCTAAAAACGGTATCAATTTATCCTTTGAAGATCACAATGGATTTTATGAGCACGGTTAATTGCGTATCTAAACGGCTAATTCGCTTTAATTATATAAGTAAACTATTTGTTAATGGTATCATAATAATTATATTATGTTAATATAATTTTTCTCCTAATTATAATAGGACTCTAAAATTATCTATATTAATCATTAGATTTCAACTTGTTAATGGTTACGAACAATAGTTCAAAAATCCATTCTCACTTTACAAATTTCATTGCCAATTGTTACGAAAATTCAATCACTTCAACATAACACATTCATTATTTTGATATTTTCACAATTATGAATATTCATAATGCATCGTCCACATCAAGTTCATCTTCAGGTAATTTTTAAATTTATTAAAATTTTATTTTGATGTAATTGAACTCTATTTTTCCGAGATAATTATTTATAATCTTAGAGATCTTACTTTTTTCTGAGATGATTATTAAAATCTTATTTTGATGTAATTGAACACTATGAGATATAATATTTACTTCAATGGGTTTGGTATAATTGAACTCTATTATATAAAATTATCCAACAATAATACAAAACTATTTCTTTAGTATATCATATTGATTTTTATACTCATTCGGTCAATGATCGATTGTGTTTAGTTTTGAATAATAATAATAATAATAACAACAACAACAACAACAACAACAACAACAACAAAAATAATAATAATAATAATAATAATAATAATAATAATAATAATATATTTATTTATTTATTTTATTGCATTCAAATTTCACTATTTAATGTTCTTATTTTTTCCTTAAAATGAAACAAATTATAATGAGTATAAATATTATTTTGTTTTTTCTGTGGAGTATTTCTATCATTTATGCTAAAGAAATCATTTTGTTTCCCATGCGCATAAATTAGAATTTATCCAAATAATCAGTTTAATTTATATCCTTGACTTAGCAAATTACAATTTTTTGATATATGTTTTAATAACAGCTCTATAAATTATATTCATTACTATGCGGCATACTTTGTTCTATAAATAACATTAGAATTGAAATGCATGCATCATATTTTATGTTTTTACTTGCTTAATAGTATAGCCTTTTATTTTCACGATATGAGACCAATTTGAATCTGATTAAACATTTTTTTTTCTTGTACAACTGCTGATGTCTACAGACAAAGAAGAAATCTACAAATGAAATGTAACACCCTAATTTTATAAACTTATAATGCTATTAATTTCATAAAAACTAAAATGTAAAATAATGCATAAAAAGAGAATTCAAGCATTTTCTCAAATATGTAAATAAACATTGTACTTAAAAACTATAATATATATATATATATATATATATAAATAAACTTCTTTTGAAGAAAATACCATAATACCATAATAATTCAAATAACATAGTGAGGAAGCGATTTAAATAGTTCAAACACCTAAGCATTTTTAAAGTTAGAAATCACAAATAAACATATCACCAACTAAAAGTTTAGTAGTCAAATAAGTTTAATAAATTAAATAATTAAATAGGAACATAGTTCACATCCATCTGCTCCTTACCATAACCGAACTCCTCAACTTGAAATGTTATAATATAAAGATGAGTATAACGATTACACTCAGTGGGGAACGCGCATTATCCAAAACATATTAAACGAGTAACTCATATTCAGACATTCATGCCATGTCAACATAATAATAATAATTGTTTGAACAGTGAGGAGTCAGCCTAAAAGCAACTTATCACGGTCTCAGACCTATTAACGGTCTCTGAACAAGTATATGCATATACACATGCACGGTGGGCAACCCAAGGACAACTTTTACAGTCTCAGACCTATGAACGGTCCCTGACATACTTTGACTTTCACTTTCACATAAATACTCAGTCGAAAAATAAATCACAAGATCAATATATAATGGATAATAAATAACCACGTGCGTATAAAATTCCCCATCTTTACTTTGAAGACCTTTAACTCGACATTTCAATGCAAAATGTTAAGAACTTGCAGAAACTAAAACGTCTTCGCCTAGCAGAGATAACATTAAAGTATTTTAATAACCCAAAAGATTATAAGAATTATAAATTCCTAAACTGGATATAATTCAATCGTAATTAATATTAATTTATGGTATACTTTTCTCTAATATTTAATGTTCTTGATTAGACTAAGAGTTGATAAGTTTTATAAATCAATTTAAAGAATTGAATTATATGTTTCAAAATATATTCCCGTATACAATTGTTGATGAGTTTAAATATATTTTAATAATTTTTGCAAGACTAAAGATTTAACAGGTTTCCTTAATCTCATTAAATGAAAAGATTATATGGTTGTGATGATTATTAAAGCATTATACATTATTTCATTAGTATAATAGAACTCTCGCAGAACATTACAAGTTATTCTTCAAAATTAATATTTCAAATTATTTACCTTCAACTAGTTCCTTCATTATCATCAATTCCAATACCTATTGTGTTTACATCATCTACAGTCTGGAGTGTAAAAGTCTAAAAGAGATAGAGAATATAATATTAAAATAGCAAATAAAAATAGTTCCCTATAGTTCATCATTTAATTCGGTAGAATAGAATTCAAGAAGATTAACTCATTAACACGAAATTTTTATATTATCTGTATACGTACTAAATTTTTGTAAGATAATAAATTACATTGATTTCAGAATTTGCTATAGAATTTTAGATTTGACGAGTGTCGATGTTTTGCTTCGAACGTATGGGTAGACGTTCCTTCTTGCTTCCAATGTGGAAAACTTATTTTGAATTGGAAAATTGGTGTGAGCTAGCAGAGAATTGTTTCATGTTCATTCAAAGGGGACTTTTTTTTTTTTTTGATAATTTGACTATTGAATTCATATGATCGATCTTTGGCGTTAGATGAGAAGAAAATTGATGGACGGTTTTGGAGATAATGGAAAAGTGAATTGAGGGAAGTTTCCAAGGTAATTAATCGTTCTTTGGATAGATGATGATGATGATGATGATTATTATTATTATTATTATTATTATTATTATTATTATTATTATTATTATTATTATTATTATTATTATTATTATTATTATTATTTTCTGTATTTTGGATTAGTCATGGTATTTGGAATTCTAAATTATGTTATTTTAATACTTTTATTCATATTATGAACTATTAATATTATTTTTTAATTTTCTTTGCAAGTGGAAGGACTAAAATAAATATAATATATCAAATATTAAATCACTTGTTATGACGTGATCAAAAGGCTATATTTAAAAATGAATTTTTTGAAAATCGGGTCGTTACATGAAAAGAAAATATTCTAATTTAAATATCATACAAAGGCAAGAAAAGATAGATCAAGCTAAGAAAAATCGAAGAAATAAAAATGCTACATTTATTTTAACAGATGACGTCGCTTGACATAAATTAAATGGTAAGTAATTTCTTAATTTGAAATATTATATATATGTGTGTGTGTGTGTGTGTGTGATGAAAAAGCTTTGATTAAGCATGTCTATTTTTTCTTATTTTAGGTTCATCACATTGTGGATTTTTAACTTCATAACTACATGAATTAAAAAAAAGTGTCTGATTGCAGTCATTGTAGAGTGCTGTAAGATTTGAGTATGAGCCTCCTACTTTATGTTGTGATAGTGGAAAAATTCAACTTGCTTCTTCTAAAGTTCCTGATGAATTGTACGAATTGTTTACTTCTGAATCACAAGAGGCTATAGATTTTCGAAGAAATATTCGCTCACAACTGTATATTTTCATTTACTTCATTCGGTGTAACATTGAATAAAGAATTGACATCTGCAAGATGAGGAGTGTATTCTTTTCGAGCACAGGGAATGGTTTATCATGATCTTCCAAGATTGATCCCTAATAATACAAGTCCAGGTTTTTTTCAATTATACTTTTTTGAGACGGGAACTGAAGATGAGAACAGAATGAATAAATTGAAAAAATAAAATAGAAGAAATTGATAAAAATTATGCAGGTCAATCCATATGCAAAATTTTTTCGAAGTTTAAAAGAATATCCTTCAATGGATAATGTTCAACTTCAAATCTCAAAAGACGTGAACTTAATCAACGAGTATACAATTCTCCAAATGCAGATCAAGTTGCAGCTATATGGGTTGAAAGAAATAATGATAACATTTTATTGGAGCGAGATATTGTAGTTCATAAACATTATTGTGGATGTTATGACCCACTGCAATATCCACTTCTTTTTCCAAGAGGTGAAACAGGTTGGCATCGAAATATTTAAAAGATTTCGTCCACAAAGTCTATCACCAATAATGGTATGTCCTATATTTATTTCATTGTAATAATAAAATTATTTATTTTTAAGACAATCATATTTATAAATTAATTTATTTAATTATTTTACTTAAAATGTGTTTCAGTTCCCAACATGGATCTTGATAATGCTTTCCCCCTATCAAGAATTAGTAGTGCAAAGGATGTCATATCTCAAGAACAAGGTATGTATATTGATTTTTTTAACCATGGAGTGAAGGTGCATCATTCATTATTTTTTTATTAAAAAAACTTTTAAATTACTAATGAGCATAAACTAATTTAGAATATAAATGGGCAAAATGAAAAAAAAAAATTAACAATAGGCTGCTATTGTTTAGCTACCCCAAGTCTAAAACCTTAATTGCATGCATATTTAAGTGATTTAAAATTGTTTTATGGAATGATCTCTTCAGTTTTTTAATTTTATTATATTCTATATAATTTACAATTTTGAGGAAACAAAGTGATAAAAATATCTCATGTAGAGAATATGCATGCTACAAGCTACAAATAAGAAGTCCTAGGCAATCTATACTTTTATTAGTATGGAGACTATTAGGAATGAATAATCTAGATGAAATTATAAATAAGATGAATCCAAATTTACCAGATGGAGGCAATGTATACTTTTATTAGGATGGAGACTATTAGGCAATCTGGTAAATAATCCTGATGAAATTGATAAGTTTGTTAGTACTGAATTCCCTGATCAAGAAAAGAATCCCGAACTGTATGAATTAGTGAAGAAACACATGATACATGGTCCTTGGGGTAAATTTCACTTTTAGTCGTATTAGAATAGGGTCAAAACACTTTTAGTCCCAAAAATTATTCTTTTGGTCTCAAATGATAATTTTTCGATAATTTTGGTCTCATAAGATTTTTTCCCGATAATTTTAGTCCCATAAGATATTTTTCCGACAATTTTAATCCCAAAACTAATAATTTTGGTGAATCTGAGATGTGTCTCATTCATATCAAAACAAACAATATGCGTTCCGAAATTCAAGGCATCTTCTCATTCTATCTGAAATCAATTTGTGTTGTCTAGCACACATCAAATATCTCAATTAGTTTGGGACAAAAATTGTTGAAAAAATTTCTTATGGGACTAAAATTGTCTGAAAAATATTTTATGAGATCAAAATTGTCGAAAAAATTTCATTTGGGGACCAAAAAAGTAACTTTTGGGACTAAAAGTGTACTGACCATAATCTAATGGAACCAAAAGTGAAATTTACTCTGGTCCTTGCGAAGAGAAGAATCCAAAAAATTCTTGAATGATAAAAAGAAAATGCAAATGTCATTATCCACGACCATACTGTGAAAGCACAATACAGGGAAAAGATGGATATCCAATTTATCGAAGAAGCAACGATGGATCAGTGATTCGTATTTGCAATGTAGATCTAGATAATCAATGGGTTGTGCCTTACAATATGTATATTTATTATCAAGATATAATTGTCATATCAATTTTGAGATATGCTCAGGTATCACTGCAGTAAAATAATTATACAAATATATCTACAAAGGACATGATAGAGTGGCAATCAATGTGATCTAAAATGATGACCAAAACCAAGCTGATGAAATTAAACAATTCCAAGATGCACGTTGGGTATCTTCTCAAGAAGCGATGTGGAGAATTTTTGAATTTTGTTTAAATTAATTATACTCAGCAGTCATCAACTTACAACTTCATCTACTAAATAAACAATTTCTTGCTTACCACGAAAACTAAAATTTGAAAAATGTGTTGGTATGGGATCATGCTTCAAAAACAATAATATTTACTTATGAATTATTATAAGTTGTAGTTGTTATCTCTATAACATCACTTATCTCTTTTCTATGTTATATTTACTACTTTCATTCTACGTCAATTAATCTTATTATAATTAAAACTATATAAAATATTTTACATTAAAACATAAAAACTTATATTAATATATCTAAATAAAAAAGAGGACAAAACATGTGCAACGCACGTATCCTCTGCTAGTTAATTATAAATATGAGCTTAAATCCGGATATGAATATAGAGTTTAACAAATCTTGACTGAGCAAGACGCTAAGTTTTTGTTCCAAACATCATTAAATAACAAATATGAGCTTGAATTCAGATATATATGAATATATAGAGAGGTTTTTGGATAAGAAATATAGTACCTGTATCAATCCCTTCACATGATTCCTATTGAGTCCAACTTCAAGATTACCATCCTCAGCCATTTGTAGCAAAGTGTCTACAAAATCTTTAGGGGTAAACTCATTTTTTTCTGCAGCCCTTCTAGCTAAATGATCATCGATCACATAGTTGTAAAACTTATCCATTTTCTTGTTCAAAACTTTCATTTTCTTAACATACCCTTGCAAATCAAATGAACTTAACCATGGTATCCAATCCCCAATATTGAACACTCCAGAGAGAAGAAACCATTCATCAACCATCTCATGCAATTCATGCATATTCAAAACAACATTATTTCCCTCCATGGATTCACTAAAATATTTGTCTCTAGATACCATCCTCCATATAGTCGACAAAGTATAATGCAACAAATGGTCTTTGAGCACGACGGGCTTCCCCGTTAGAGCTCGTATATTAGAGAGGAAATGCTTCATCTCATCAGCACGAACTTGCTCGAAGAGCTCGAGTTTTTTAGCACTGAACACCTCAGAGAGGTAGATTTTACAAGTTTGTCGCCAGTAGGGGCCATAAGGAGCCCATACTAGATCAGAGTAATTATAACTAGTGTATTTGCCTACAGCAAGCAAAGGCCTAGAGGCAAAGCTTGCATCATGAACTCTAAGGAACTGTTTGGCCATCTCAGGTGATGATGCAACAACAACTGGAAATTTTCCGAACTTCAATAGCATAATTTCACCATATTTTTTGGATAGTAAATGAAGAGATTGGTGTGGGAGTGAACCAAGAAGGTTCAGGTTGCCAATTATAGGCCATGGTTTTGGACCTGGTGGGGTTTTGTCCGATTTTCGTCGATTTTCGATTAATATTGAGATGAACGTTATTGCAGCTGCATATACTAAGGCTACAAGTATCCATGAGCTCTCCATTTGGAGATTCATAGCAGAGAGACTATTGTTTGGAGGGAAAATGCATGTATATATGTATTTATAGTTTTTTCCTTGATTTTGTGTTTGCATCATTTTCTTTACCAAATTTTCTACCTTCACACGTTACATATGTTTCTCAGTCGAAACATCTCTTTCACAAAAAATCATTTATGGTGGCATCTTAAGATTACATGTGTTTCTCAGTACATACATCTCTTTCACATAAAAATAATTTATGGTGGCATCTTAAGATTACATGTACTTCCCTTTCACAAAATAATAATTTATGGTGCCATCTTAAGATTACAAGTGTTTAGGGTTTAGGGTTTAGGGAAAGGATCAAATGAGAACCCTTCCCCTAGATGGGAACTAGGAATCAATCCTAGTCCTTGTTTGACTCAATCTGGACGGTCCAGATTAAATCAGATTTAAGTGGATGGGCGGTGGCATTCCTGTAATTTTTGGCAATTTTATGAACGGAGGGGTAATTACTAATTTAATAATTCTTCCCTTTTGTTCTGAGGCTAAAATGAGAATCACATGAGGCTAAAATGAGAATCGCATGATGCTAAAATGATCGAAGTAGGATGCTAAAATTGATGTGACATTTTCCACCAGGGTTCACCATTCCCAATTAGGATTTATTACGTTCCGATTAGGGCTCTGATCACAACTAGTAATTATGAGATTCTTATTAGGGTTTACTGTCCCCAAATAGGGTGTATTGCATTTCATTTCAATGAAATCATCGTTCCATTTTTGTTTATCAACACATGCTAAAATGAGAAATGCATGAGGCTAAAATGAGCGAAATGGGATGCTAAAATTGAATCTAGAAAATTTCTGAGTTCAGTTCCGATTTTGCCCTTAATGAGATGCGCGAATTGAAGATTTTCGCGATAATTACAAAAATGCCACCGAAAATCTAGATGGATTTGGGGCGTCGATTTTGCAGGATGGACGGATGGGATCGGTTCCCAGTTCTGACCTAGCGACTGGTTCTCACCAGATCCCATCCCTATATATATATATATATATATATATATATATATATAGGATATGGATCATATGACACTTTGTTGGTGTGAGAAATGGGAACCCATCTTACACCATCCAATTTAATGATCCAATGGTTGAGATTTAAGGTGGCAATTTCGTAAATAATAGGACAAAAAATAAAGGAAGGAGGGTTATTTTCGTTCAAACCCATTAAAAATGATGATGTCAGCAATTTTAAAAAAAATTTAAAAACTTTAATCGACCATAACTTGCTCGTTTTTAATTCAATGTACACAAAAAAATATATCAAATTAAAGTTCTCTTCATGCTCTTTCATTTAAGATGTCGAAAGACTATGTTTAGATGAAAAAATATGAACGAAAAATAAAAAAGAAAATTTTTTACGCGTGCCCAGGTTGTAAATGCTTTCGTTAGCATATAATAATTATTCGTCAGCATTATGATAACGTATGCTAACGACGCATTTGTTATATGCTAATATAATGTATTCGTTGTGCTAACAAAGAATTATCATAATGCTAGCGTAATATAAATTTATTAGGGTTTATTAAATCTCAATTATGGTTTATTTAATCTCGATTATGGTTTATTCCATCTAATTATCATTATTTTTTTAAAATTTAATTCTTTATTTATAGTTCTTAATTGATTATTATGATTTATCCCATCCAATTATGGTTTATAAAGTATGTTGACAGAGTATTGTAATATGCTAACATAGTGTATTCGCAATGCTGACGAAGCAAAACCATAATGCTAACGTAGTACAAATATATTATTATTATTATTTGTTCCAACTCATTTAGAGTTTACCACATCCAATCAATGTTTATTTCATCTAATTAGATTTATTTCATCCAATTATGATTTTTTCCATTTAATTAGGGTTTATTAAATCAAATTAGATTTATATATAATATTTAAAATATTTTTTTGCTAATAATATTTGAAAATTTTAATTAGCATAACTATAATGCTTTGTTAGAATGATGATAATACTTCGTTAGCATAACGATCTGTTATCAAATCCTTCGTGATTTTTATAAGAATTACCAAATTATGTTAATACCCCGCGCGAAAAAAATTTCAAATATTACAGAATTACCACCGCCTTTTTCAGCAAATCTGGACCTTTAGTTTTTTATGAATGTGTGGTGTGAGATGTGTTCTCATTTGTCACACAAGGGGTTCTTTTTATATAACCTCACCCATATATATATATATATATATATATATATATATATATATAAAATCTATGGTGGCATCTTTGGACTACTTGTGTTTCTCAATCGAAACATCTCTTTCAGAAAAAAAAAATAACAATTATGAAGGCATCTTAAGATTATTACTTGTGTTTCTTAGTCAATACATTTGTTTCACCAAATGAAATTCTCTATTATTCGACTTTTTCTATCTCACTTGGTGTCGCCATTTTAATTTTTATCAGATAATTTTCATCCTTTTCTTTCTTAAATTTTAATTTATTTTGGGTTAATATTTATTTTTAGTAATTATTTTTTATTTTTAGTTAATATAATTAATTAATAGGGTTGATTATTCCAAAATAAGGGTATACATTTTTTAAAAATTTCAAATTTTAACAATAAATGTTAATTATTTTTAATTATACTATAATAAATTTTATTTTTATAATACATATTTTTAAAATATTAAATTTTATAGTGGGAGAAAATAGTGGGATAGGGATTATGAACTATGGGTTCAAATTTCCTATTACACTTATATGTGTTTCACTCCGTGTTTCACTATCAGAATTTTAATTTTAATAATATTTATTATAAAATAAAAATTAATTCTAACATAAATAATCATACTCAATATTTATCAACAAAAAATGAATTAAAAAAATTATAAAATTTAATTTTGAATAAATCAACCATAATAATGAATTATTAATTGTAATTTGAAAATTAAATACTAAAAATAATTATAAAACCCTAATTGGGTGTGGTGAACCCTAAAAAACAATCTTAAAATTAAATTAAATCACAAAAAATATAATGAAAAGATAAAATTACATAAAAAATTCATACTTTGAAAGTGTAACACGAAGTGTAACACGTGTAATAGGAAATCTCAAGTGATGAACTAGAGGATTTTAATATCTCCTGTTTCACGTGAAAATAATTTATGGTGGCATCTTAATTAAGATTACAAGTGTGTCTCAGTCGAAGAAATCACAAGATTAAGACGTGCCAGTCACCGGTTTGCAATCCGGGACCCGCCTTGCTCTCCCTATCGATCTTAATTATGTAAGATTACACTTTCAAATTATGAGTTTTTCTAGTTTTTTTTTTCTTCAACTTTTTTTTATAATTTAATTAGTTAAATTTTATGATTATTTCTTAAAGTTCACCCCACCCAATTAGAATTTATGATTATTTTTTAATATTTAATTTTCAATTTTTAATTTTCAACTTTCAATTTTTAATTAATAATTCATTTTCATTGTTGATTTTTTCAAAATTTTATTTCATAATTTTTAATTCATTTTTTTGTTCGTTCATGGTAATGTGATTCATTCGGGAATGACCATTCCTAATTGAAAAAATCATACCAACCATAGGAATGGAAATGGACGTGGGAATGTGATTCCATTCTCATTCCATTCCATCATACCAACCATGCCCTTATATCTTTTCACATAATATAGTAACACATTTTTTACTTACACAATATATTTATATTTAAAAAAAAAACTAAATTATTTTTAAAAATATATTATTGAAAACTAAACATTTTTTTTAAAATATTATTGAAAAACTAAATATATTTACGATAAGTTCAGTTTTTTTTTAAATAAATATTTGCATCTTTATTTCATTTTTTTTAGTTTTTAATTAGTCATCAATTAAAATGTGGTTAGAACTCATAATATTTCATGATGCATTTTATATTTTATTTACATGTGTGTGTAATATTATTTAGCATTGTCGTTCTATAAATAAATCTGACAGATTCATGTTGTCATATCCAAAAAATTGGTTATATTACATGTCGAATATTTATTTAAACTCCATTTTCATATATTTTTTTATGCTTTTATTTTTCATAATCATATACTCAATCTCAGAAGTTTTGTAATTATTTATTTATGTTTATAAATAATTTATACCCGTACCTCACACAGATAAAATACTAGCTTAATTTACATCAAATTTTCAATTAATGTTAATAAAATAAAACATACATGAGAAATTAACTTGTATCAATGTATAACGAAAATAAATAAGAAAAAAATTAACTACATCAATTATAAAAATTCAATGAAGTTGAATTCGAAAAACTATATGTGTGTGTATATATATATATACATGATAAAATTAATGTCCATCAATAACTTTATATTTTTATGTGTTGGTGAGGGCAAAAAAATGTGTTAGTTGTTACTACATTAAAAATCTAAATAAGGAAAAATGCGTGTGAGGATGTGACCTAACTTTTATCATAGAGAATGCTATTTGAGCCGAGTTAGGAGGGAGAATAAACCCCAACTTAATAGTCAAATGAGTATTTGCACATTTTTTACTTATCCCCTATTTTAATTATAGTGGTTACAATCTAACTAGTAACTAGGTCCTTCAAACTATCACTCTATTTTCTAGTTAATTATTTGCACATTTGTTTTATGTTTTCTTCTTGAAACACGTAACATATTTCTTACTTGAAACATCCCTGTCGCAAATATCGTGTTTAGAACATATGATTCTTTAATTTAAAGCTTGTTTCATTTCGTATTATCTAAAAACGAAATCCTATGCAATACGATTAATTTATTAGTTTTTTTTTTCATTTTTGATTGATTTTAAATTGTTGTGCTTTAGTTTAATTTTACACTTTATTATTTACGATCATTTATACCAAACTAGGGTTTATAATTATTTTTAATGTTCAACTAAAATCTAGAAAAATAAAAAATTAATTATAAACCTTAATTGTATGTTTGGAATGAATCATAATTAATAATTACCAAATTGAACTAAATCACAAAAAATTAAATTAAAGGAAAAAAATGGAAGAAAAATCAATAAATTTAAAGTGAAATAAACCAAGTGATATAGAGAAAATAAACTAGTGGATCTCAATTAATAAAGATTATCTACATTGTTAATTAATTAGAATTATATATAATAGCTAAACGTAGACAATCGGAGAAAACATTAATTAACTGCGCGATATAAGCTAAAGATTTTTTTGTATATTTAATTGAATGATAGCCGAGATGGGGAACTATATGTACATATATATAAATGGATTAGGTGCGGCCATTTAATATTGATATTACATATATAATATTTGTCGAGCTTTTATTATGCTTTTATTGTGGTGTAGTTAATTTAGTTTTTCATGACTAACACTACAAGAAAGTATCAAAATGGTGACGGAAAATAGATTCAGTCGCCAATTGAACGGGCGACGGAATGGTGACGGAAAATGTCCGTCTCCTAAATATGGTCACTATAAAAAGAAGGCGACGGAATTTTCTGTCGTCATATATGGCGACAGACATAGCGACGGAAAATTCCGTCGCCATAAAGCGTCATGTGAAATGATCGCCAATTCAAGGCGAACATTAAGGCGACGGTGGCGGCGGAAAAGGTGACGGAACATTTCCGTCACCAAAAAATATTTTAATTTTAGAAATGAAAAAAATCTGGTGACGGAACATTTCCGTCGTCAATTTCCATTTTTAAATTTTTTTTATTTTTAATTCATTTTTTTAATTTCTTTCTCTTTTTAAATATTTATCGGTACCCAAATATAATAAAAGACATAATTGTACATAATTTAATACAAATGTATAATACATATATGTATATATATACAAAAACTGTAGCATAATAATAGTCAAAACATACAACTATTGCCCCGACCCGCCATCAGGCCCTCCGCAACCGCTAAGACCCTCCGGATTCATCACCAGTACCACCCGACTGCTGACTGAGAAGGCGCTCAAGCAGGGATTCCATTCTGGCCTGCTTCTCCAGCAGGTGATGCCTGCTGGGCATCCATCTGTGCCTGCATCTCAATCAGTCTCGCATCGATCTCTGCATAGTTGTATAGCTTCCCAGAGCCCTGGCTCGATGATGATGGGGATCCTCCAGCTGCAGCAGGGCGGCGAATGACTGGGGTCGTGTTCCCCAACCCGATAGCGCCCCCTTCCTAAACCTTTCTAAAAGATTAACTTAGTCTCTTCTTTTTTTCCTTTTCTTTCTTTCTTTTTTTTTTTGAGGAAAAGTTAAGTGAGTCTCTTGTCTTAAGCATTATGTATAGCATAGAAATTGTAAAAATAACAGCACACATTTAACATTTCAAGTCCTTTAATTGGAATACTAAATAAAATTGTATTTTAAAAAAAAGTAAGGAAAAAAATTAAAGTATTCAAGTAGATTAAATAAATAATGTCCAGATCGTTCTTTCGTTTTTAACTTTCTTTAAATTAATTTTCTGTATTTTCTGCTCTTATTTGCTGAAATGTGTTTATATATACATACATTAATTAATTAATATTATGAACTAATTATAGGTCCATTTATGATCAATTTGCAAATTTATAATTTTTTTAGTGGTTGGCGAATGGATAATTGGCGAATGTAAATTTGTAAACAAATTTACAAATTAAAAGAAAACATCGGCAAAAGTTTAAACATTTCCAATCAGATAATGGCAATTCTCAAACAATTATATTCTCAAATATTATACAATTGTCAAAAAATTCACAAAATTAATTTAAAAAAAAAAACCAGAGAGATGCAGGAGACTTATCGGTGCTCTCCACTGACGGCGGCAGGCAGCTTCGGGGCTGTGCGCTTCCAGCGTGTCCCACAGACTGTCGGAGGCAGGGGCAGAGACAGAGGGGGGACGGCGGCGGGGGAAGGCGGGGGGAGGGAAATTAGGGTTCTGCAATTGAAATTGGGGAAGAAGGTTTGCCCGCCCGTATATTACAGACCGGGCGACGGAATTGGCGACGGACCATTCCGTCACCCGTTAAAATAAATTAAAAAGAAAAAAAGAAAAATCCGAAATATGGCGACGGAATATGTCCGTTGCCTTATTTTTTGGGAAAAAAAATTAAAAAAAAATGAAATAAGGCGACGGTCGGTCCGTCGCTAAGTCTGTCGTCCGATTTGGCGACGGACATATCTGTCGCCTTTCCGTCGCCCGTGTTGATGGAATCTGTTCCGTCGTCATTTCCATCGCTATAATGCTGTATTCTTGTAGTGTACATAAGTATATACGTGTAATTTTGAAATTAAGGGGTTGTTTGTTTTTATTTTTAACTTTTTACATTGAAAATGAAAATTTCGAAAATATGTTTGTTTTACCCATCTTTAGTTTTAATTTTCATTTTTTTTGAATCTTACATAAATTCAATATTCATATATATATCATTACAGTGGAACTCACTATTTTAATATTCATCAATTCATTCTAATTACACAAATATCCAAGCGGCAACTGGTTACTTTGAGGAAGTGGTTTTTAGTTGGGCGAGGAGGACGACCAATTGTGTTGCGCATTCTCTTATGTGTTAGCTGTTAGCAATTCTGCTTTTATTTCTTTTACCAATAATTTCCCTAGTTTTTTTTATTGTCATACATCTCTTTAATTTAATCTAATCTCTTTTCACTAAAAAATAAAATATTCATCAATTCATTCTAATCACACATATATTTATCTAATTTTAATCTTAACTAAAATTCAAATTGAAAAAAACTAATAAAACAAAAATATTTTTATTTTCAAACCAATATATTAACTCTAGATATAATTAAATCATTCAACATAACAAAAAACATTTCTTTTTTTTTCAAAATCAATACACCTTGTAAGTTGAACTGAAAATATTAAAAACTAGAAATTGATATTGAAAATAGAACCAAACATCCCCTAAATTTTCCAATTGCTGCAATGGCGATATCTTGAGATCATAAATGATCAAAGATTTTTTTTTTTCATTTTTCTTTTTTATTCATTTACAGAGAAAATGTACAAATAGGTCTGATAACCTCATATTTTACATGTATTTTGAGGTACATTTGAGTGGTATTTGATGGGCATTGCATGCATGAAGTGTTGAGTTTTGCATAGTTTTCTATGTTTTGTGCAATGTCACGTGTTTGTTCATTGTGAAAGGGAATTAATGCCATTTTTTGTGTGGACCTCAAATGAGTGTGGGAACACTCTAGAAAGATGGGAAAACAAGTTAGGAACGCGTTGCAAAAAGAATCGGGTCAATCGGACGAGAAACGAGTGAGAACGAAGCAAAACAGTGAGAGGCTGCCGGAGCTGAAATATATTCGCGACCGGACTCGCGACCGGGGGGGTCGCGAATCTGGTCGCGAATCTCCTTCTCCCCATTTTACTGTATGTTCGCGACAAAGAGGGGGGTCTCCTTTGTAATATTCGCGACCGGGTCGCGAATTTGGACACCCGGTCGTGAATTTTTGCCACGTCAGCGCCACGTGGATTCGCGACCTGAGTCGCGGGTGACTGGATCGCGAGCGAGGTCGCGAATCGAGCGGGCCTATCCGATTTTTAACCTATTTTTGGGCTTTTCTTTACTTGGTATTTAAGGGTTTTCTTGGACGAAAATACACACAATTCCTCCTACCCCAAAAGTTGCCACCAGAGGTTTGCTGCAGAGAAAAACAGACGCGAAGAACAAGACCAAAGGATTCAAGATCTTTCAAGATTAGAGACAAATTAATTCTTCCGAGTTTTATTTTCTCTATTCTAAGGATTGTTCATGTTTTCTTTGTGGATGATTTTTGTTATTTATTTTGCCATGGATAGCTAAAACCCTAGTATTCTAGGGTTGTTTATGATTCAAATTATGAAGTTCGTTTAATCTATTGATTTCTTATGCCTATGATTTTATTGTGTTTTGCTTATTCTCGTATTTATCTGTATTATTTACCTGATCAATAAATGGTACAATTTAATGTGTTATTTCATAAATCGAGAGAGGAGTTTTAACACGTGATCTGGAATAAGTAACTCGTTAATCAATAACATTCGAGAGAGTTGAGATTAATTGAGAGAGAAATAGACCCTAGGAGCCTTTAGGAGTTGCATGTTAGGTATTAAACGGAGATGTTAATACGAGTTTTGTAATCTACAACCTAGGCACTTCGAGAGAAGGTTTAGGATGCATCATTGGTTGCTCTAGCATAATTTAAGTCCCAATATAGGCATAAGAATGAAAGGATTAAATGAATGGATTAGTTGATGATCAAGCAATCCTAGAATACGTCTTTTATTCACTGTTTGATTTATCTGTGTTAATTTCTGTCGTAGTAATTTAGTTTATTTCTTATTCTTAGTTTTTAATTAGTTAAATTCAATCATGCTTGGAAGTCTAGATAACTGCAGGAAGTTAGATTAGAATAACTAGTAGATTAATTATTAAATCTCTGTGGATACGATACTCTTGTTCATCGTTATACTAGAAACCTCGTTGTACACTTGCAGTTTAGGTGAAAATAAATACCGAACAAGTTTTTGGCGCCGTTGCCGCGGATTTAATTTTTTATTTGCTATTATTTAGATTTAATTTCTTGTGTTAATCTAGATATTTTTTTTTCAGTTTATTTTCGTTTAAATTTTATAATTTTCTTTTTCTTGTGATCAGGTTGTGTATGCATACACGATCTCAGGGAGGATCTCTAGAAGAATTCAATCCTGAGATTGAAGCTACCGTTCGGCATCACAACGCAAGAAGAAGAAGAGAGATGGCAGAACAACAAGCTCCTGTTACGGTTGAACAGATGCGTCAGATGCAGAGACAGTTAGAGGAAATGCAGCGGAGAATGCAAGAGCAAGATGATGCTCGAGCTGTAGAGCCACCTCCAATTAATGAACTCTTTGTTCCAGTACTTAACCATGGAGACATTCCTGGTCCCCAGATCAATGCGAATAACTTCGAGTTGAAATCGGGATTGGTCTCCATGGTTCAGCAAAAGCAATATGGAGGACGGGCCAGTGAAGACCCGAATGCACACTTGACGCAGTTCTTGGAGATCTGTAGTACAGTGAAGATGAATGGAGTCCCCGATGACGCCATTCGCTTACGCCTATTTTCGTTCTCTTTACGAGATACGGCTAAGCAATGGTACCAATCTCTAGCCGCTGGGTCTGTAGACAGCTGGGAAAGTCTTGCGCACAAGTTCCTGCACAAATTCTTTCCACCTGGTTTGACTCTCAAGCTGAAGGGCGAAATTACACAATTTCGTCAATACGAGGATGAGACATTATATGAGGCTTGGGAACGGTTTCGAGATATGCTGAGGAAGTGCCCCAACCATGGATTTGGGGTAGATCATCAAGTCTGCATCTTCTACAACGGGTGTGACATGGAATTGAAGAGGCTTCTGGATGCCTCTGCTGGCGGCTCTTTGTTGAACAAGGGCCATGATCAAGCTGTGACGATCATAGAGGACATGGCAACCAACAGCTATCAGTGGTCTGGAGATCGACAAGTGAAGATTTTGAAAAGAGCTGCAGCAGTTGATGATAGTGATCCGATTGCCAAGCTTGTCACCCAACTGTCTACTCTGAATGCCACGATCAATAGAAGATTTGATGCTATGGCGCGACCGGGTGTAGATAATCCCATGGGAAATACAGTTGAAGATGTCAACTACATCAATCAGAGAGGTGGTTATGATGGCAATAATTACTGAGGCGGGAATCAATTCTACCAAGGTAACCGATCCAACCTCTCATATAGGAATCCCAATGGTGCACTGCAGCCCCCTCCTGGCTTCTCTGTAACAAATGGAGTAATCAATGATGAGAAGAAGCCAAAGATGGATGATCTATTGATGGCGTTCATGGGGAAGACCGATAAATTCATGGGGGAGTCGCAAGCTAGAGTAGAGAAGCTGGAAAATACTGTGGGTGCCATGAGTGTGCAAATGAAGATGTTCGAGAAGTAACTGGGTCAGCTAGCTACAGTTGTACGAACTCAGCACCATCCGGGACAGTTTCCTAGCAACACCACAGTGAATCCCAAGGAACAGTGCAATGCAATCCATCTGCACACTGAGGTTCTTGCGCCTACTGTTGTCACCAAAGTCATTCTTTCCAAAATGCCTTCCGACAAGCCGGATTCCACCATCAGGAGTCTTCAAAAGGGTCCTATAGTTTCCCCCACAGTGACTATCCCATTCTCACAAAGGACCTCGAAACAGAAAGTTGATGCACAGTTTTCAAGATTTTTGGAAATATTCAAGAAGGTGCAAATCAACATTCCTTTGGTGGAGGTGCTGCAGCACATGCCCAAGTATGCAAAGTTCCTCAAGGATGCTGTGTCTATGAAGAAAAAGACAGAGGAGTTTGAGACTGTGCACCTCCCTGAAAACTGCAGTTCCATCATCCAAAGGAAGCTCCCTGCAAAGATGAAGGATCCAGGGAGTTTTACGCTCCCCATTACTGTTGGAGACAAGATAGGTGGTCGAGCATTATGTGACTTGGGGGCGAGCATCAATTTGATGCCACTCTCCTTTTTGAAGAGGTTGAACTGTGGGCTCAAGCCCACAACCATGTGTTTGCAGATGGCTGACCGATTTGTGGTGTATCCTGAGGGAATTTTGGAGAATGTATTGATCAAGGTGCATGATTTCATATTCCCGGTGGATTTTGTGGTGCTGGACATGGAGGAAGATAATAGCGTCCGTCTCATCTTGGGACGCCCATTTTTATGCACCGGACGGGCAAATATCGATTTAGACACTGGGATTCTGACTCTCCGGCTTGAAGATGAACACATTCAGTTCCTGTTTGATGGTGGAGACATGGAGATGGATGCTCGGGGAAGAGAACGGGGGATACTCGTTTCCCCGCTTGTGGGAACTTGAGTTCCCAAATTCGTCTGGCTGTCGACGTTAAATGCAGCGCTTGTTGGGAGGCAACCCAATATGTTTTATTTTATTTCAGTTAGTTTTTTTTTCTTATTTATGTTTTTCACTTCTTTTTCTGAGTTATGCAGGTAAAGACCGGATGGATGCTATACTTTGGGGGATAGCAATTTGATCAACTTGTCTATCGATAAGTTTGGGGGAGGACGTTGAACCCAACCGAACATCCATGTGATCGTTGTAAGTGGTCGACGACACCTATATGCATTTTTGCAAACCTATTCCATCCCGTGGATTTGAATAAGTTTGGGGGGATGTATGCTTGTAGTGTCTAGACCTTTATTGTGTTTTTTGTATTTTTACCTGCTTTACTTGTTTTGTTTTGGTTTAGTTTTCCGGAGGAAAGTTGAAAATTTTGAATTTTGGTCTTGAATTTTACTTGGAATTTTGATGAGATATGCTTTATGGTTTATGGTTTAGTACTTATAATTGAGATATTTGATTGGGGATGATTTGAGCATGTATAGCATGATTTGAATAAGCATGTGTTTTGGAATTCATCGAGCTTTATTTTGACCAATGTTGAGCTGTGAGATTTTTGAGCCTATAAGACTATTGTCTTAATTTTTTGTTCTTGTGTGTTGGTTGTCTATACACTTGTTTCTCTAGAACTTGCATGTCGTCTTGCTTGAGATTGAGTTTCTGTGCTTGAAAATAAGAGATGATAGTAGGCCATCTTTTCTTTAGCCATTTATCCCATACACTGTCCTAAATTTATTTAATTCCTTTGTGAGCCCTTTTGTGTCTAATTGCCTTTTCTTTGGAAGCCTATTTGGGATTTGATTCATTGATTCTTGTGGAGAAATAGGAACAAGGGTAAGGAATTTTGGAGTTGGGATGAAGAAAAAAAATTTGGTGATAATTGGTGGTTTTTGTTGGTGCGAAAAAAAATGCTATGTGAGTGTTGAAAAGGAAAAAAATTGAAAAGAGCACTAAAAAAAGAAAATATATGAAAAGTGCCGATGAAAAGAAAAAAAAAAGAGACCAAAGGTCCATGAATTGAAAGAAAAAATATGGATGACTTAAGGTGGTGTAGGAGGAAGTTGAAAAATTCCAATTGGAGTTTGAATGTGAAAAGTAGTTGGGAATAGAAAGTAAAAGTGGTGGATTGTGTTGCAATTTTTTAGTCACTTTAGCCAAATAGTCCTAACCTTAACCCAAGCCTACATTACAACCTTAACAAAAATCCTATTTGATCTTAATTTTGAGCACATTTGTTTGTCAGTGGAGAGTTGAGATTGCATGCAAGCCTATGGTAGATCAAGTGTATAGTTCAATGTTTCGATGAGTGCTTACCCCTATTTTATCACACTTTGAGTGTTTGAGCGAAACACACACCGGTGATGATCATTGGCTTGAATTTTGCTCGGTGAAATCTATCACATGTGTTTATGATTTGAGTGTTGTGCTTGTTCATGTTTTTTCCTAATTAGATTTTCGAGGTTGTACATGCTATATTATAAATTGTGGAATTATGTATTATTTGAATTCCATGTTTGGTTTTTGTTCTTTGTTTGGGGATAAACAATGTTTTAAGTTTGGGGGAGTTGATAACCTCATATTTTACATGTATTTTGAGGTACATTTGAGTGGTATTTGATGGGCATTGCATGCATGAAGTGTTGAGTTTTGCATAGTTTTCTATGTTTGGTGCAATGTCACGTGTTTGTTCATTGTGAAGGGAATTAATGCCATTTTTTGTGTGGACCTCAAATGAGTGTGTGAACACCCTAGAAAGATGGGAAATCAAGTTAGGAACGCGTTGCAAAAAGAATCGGGTCAATCG
This sequence comes from Perilla frutescens, assembly GCA_026008535.1. Lineage (NCBI taxonomy): Eukaryota > Viridiplantae > Streptophyta > Magnoliopsida > Lamiales > Lamiaceae > Perilla > Perilla frutescens. Next base: position 28,988,235 of record BRKX01000017.1, on the reverse strand, counting down.
GACGAGAAACGAGTGAGAGGCTGCCGGAGCTGAAATATATTCGCGACCGGACTCGCGACCGGGGGGGTCGCGAATCTCATTCTTCCCATTTTACTGTACGTTCGCGACAGAGAGGGGGGTCTCCTTTGTAATATTCGCGACCCGGTCGCGAATTTGGACACCCGGTCGTGAATTTTTGCCACGTCAGCGCCACGTGGATTCGCGACTTGAGTCGCGGGTGACTGGATCGCGAGCGAGGTCGCGAATCGAGCGGGCCTATCCGATTTTTGACCTATTTTTGGGCTTTTCTTTACTTGGTATTTAAGGGTTTCCTTGGACGAAAATACACACAATTCCTCCTACCCCAAAAGTTGCCACCAGAGGTTTGCTGCAGAGAAAAACAGACGCGAAGAACAAGACCAAAGGATTCAAGATCTTTCAAGATTAGAGACAAATTAATTCTTCCGGGTTTTATTTTCTCTGTTCTAAGGATTGTTCATGTTTTCTTTGTGGATGATTTTTGTTATTTATTTTGCCATGGATAGCTAAAACCCTAGTATTCTAGGGTTGTTTATGATTCAAATTATGAAGTTTGTTTAATCTATTGATTTCTTATGCCTATGATTTTATTGTGTTTTGCTTATTCTCGTATTTATCTGTATTATTTACCTGATCAATAAATGGTACAATTTAATGTGTTATTTCATAAATCGAGAGAGGAGTTTTAACACGTGATCTGGAATAAGTAACTCGTTAATCAATAACATTCGAGAGAGTTGAGATTAATTGAGAGAGAAATAGACCCTAGGAGCCTTTAGGAGTTGCATGTTAGGTATTAAACGGAGACGTTAATACGAGTTTTGTAATCTACAACCTAGGCACTTCGAGAGAAGGTTTAGGATGCATCAGTGGTTGCTCTAGCATAATTTAAGTCCCAATATAGGCATAAGAATGAAAGGATTAAATGAATGAATTAGTTGATGATTAAGCAATCCTAGAATACGTCTTTTATTCACTGTTTGATTTATCTGTGTTAATTTCTGTCGTAGTAATTTAGTTTATTTCTTATTCTTAGTTTTTAATTAGTTAAATTCAATCATGTTTGGAAGTCTAGATAACTGCAGGAAGTTAGATTAGAATAACTAGTAGATTAATTATTAAATCTCTGTGGATACGATACTCTTGTTCATCGCTATACTAGAAGCCTCGCTGTACACTTGCAGTTTAGGTGAAAATAAATACCGAACAAGGTCCTCGACTATTGAGTGAGGATCTTATTCTCCCCCTCCCTAATTATTTGGCTCAAATGGCCCTCTACGTTAAATATTGAATCACACATGTACACTTTTCATGAATGAAAAATTAAGTTAATGGTGTCAGCAAACACACACTAACGAGCACACATTTTTCTACACATGCTTAGATTTTTTCACACACTAACCACACTTTATGCACAGAAAAAATTTTGTACATATAACTAAACAAAATATATTTTTCCCAACTAAAAAAAGTGTTTTATAATAGAAGATCTAATATTTCATTTTTATGTTAATCAGAGACTTAATTTTAATTAGCTTGTTAAAATTTAATAGGACAATACGTATTGAAACTTTATTATGTGAACTAATCTTTTTTTAATCTCACAAATTTAATTTATTTGTGTTAATTCATAACAATTCTAGCTAGGTGATCGGTCCCGATGAGTAGATTAAATTATTAATGGATTCAACATTACTTTATAATTAAACTGAACCTTGAATTTGGTTCAAATGAGCACTCTGCCTTGGTCACTATGCTTATTTATTATAATTTTATTACATGTCTTATTGTATTTTATTTTATTCTTAATTTTTATTACTTATCTTATTGTATTTTGGTATTAATTGTATTTAGTTCTAATGGTACTAAAATATACTAAGATAATTAATAAAATTATAGGGCATAAACATATTGAGTAGTTCTCACACCAAGTGCATTGCTCATTATACTCTCTCTTTCTCTCTCTCTGTGTGTGCGTGTGTGTGTGTGTGTCGGTTAAAATGAGAATCATACCTCATGTAGGAACTAAGAACCATTTACATTCATAAATCTCTAATAATTTAATGACCAGATTGATTTTAAATTTTAGGGATCAAATTGCAAAATGGTAATTTTTTACCAAAAATTCGTGCTTCATAAGGGTATTATTGACAAACCCAAAATCTCAATAATATCACGTTGCACATATCTAGCCATAATTATGGGATGAATTTTACAGAGAATATAGAAACAAAACCAGCCTCCGCCTCCAACCTAATAAAAACAAAACCAGCCGCCGCCTCCAACCTCCACCCTCTTCCACGTCGCCGCCTCCCTCCGCCCTCTTCCACGTCGCCGAATGCTCTGTCTCCATACTCCTCCACGTCAAACACCCGCCCTCCGCCCTCCTCCGTGCCTCCTCCTCCCTCTCTCCTCCACGTCGCCGCCTCCGCCAGCTGCCCCCCTTAACGTCGCCGAACGCCCCGCCTCCGCCAGCATCCATCGGCCGAACGCGTAGTCGTCGGATGAACTCCAAGTCGCCAGACGCCTCCTCAACGTCTAACACCGCGGCTGACAACAATGAAGGGCACAAGGGCCTCACGAACCTGTATTTTTTCACCATTTAATAAAATATTTAGGTGTTTTGAAATTGATTTATTCTTGTTTTTGCGTGGACATCTCGATTTTATATAGAAAATTAGTACGACATGGTTAGCAAATTTTATGGCTATTGGTTTTGATTTAATTTGGTTTGATGTATTTAGCAAATTAATATTATATGATTAGCTAATTAGTTAGACATTATTAACAGATTAGTAAGACATGTTTCTGTTTTATGGGTGGATTTGTTTATAGCAAATTAACATTTAGTATATAGCAAATTTACATTCGTTTATAGCAAATTATTAAGATATATTTATCATTTTTTTTGGATTTTGGTTTTTCATTATTCGATATATTTATTGGTTTTGATTTTAAGTGGTTTGATGTATTTAGCAAATTATAAAGATATAATTAGCCAATTATTTAGATGTTAATAGCAGATTAGTAAGATACCGTTTTTGTTTTATGAGTGTTTTTTGTTTATAGCAAATTAACATTTAGTATATAGCAATTTTACATTGGCTTATAGCAAATAATTTAGATGTGGTTAAAAAAAGCCATGCGTATTGGTTTTTGCTTAATCGTTCTATTTATATGTTTTTATTTGGTGTGAGTTGATGTATTTAGCCAATTATAAATGTATAATTACCAAATTAGTTAGACATTATTAACAGATTAGTAACATATGTTTTATGTTTTATGGTTGTATTTGTTTATAGCAAATTAACATTAAATATAGAGCAAATTTACTGTCGTTTATAGAAAATTATTAAGATATGATTATCATTTTTTTGGGGTTTTGGTTTCTGATTATTCGATATATTTATTGGTTTTGATTTTAACTTTTTTGATGTATTTAGTAAATTATAAAGATATAATTAGTAAATTAGTTAGACATTTTTAACAGATTAGTAATATATGTTTTCGTTTCTTTAGAATTAGGTTTGGTTCTAATTACTCCGTGCTTTGTTTTATCTGTTGATTGGGTTAGGGAATTTGTTGATTTTCTCTTTGTTGGCGTTGAAGACTAGATGATGTTGCTGTGTTTAGTGGGACAAGTGCGTCTAGAAATTTTTTAAGATATGATTATCATTTTTAATGGATTTTGGTTTTTGATTATTCGATATATTCATTGGTTTTGATTTTAACTGGTTTAGTGTATTTAGCAATGTATAAAGAGATAATTAACAAATTAGTTAGGTGTTAATAGCAGATTAGAGAGATATATTTTTGCTTTTATGGGTGTTTTTTATTTATAGGAGAAAGTACATGTAGTATTTAGCAGATTGACTTATAGAAAATGATTTAGGTGTGGTTAGAAAAAGCTATGCGTATTGGTTTTTGCTTAATCGTTCTACTTATATGTTTTAGTTTGATGTGGGTTGATGTATTTAGCAAATTATAAATGTATAATTAGCAAATTAGTTAGATATTATTAACAGATCAGTAAGATATTTTTTTTTATTATGCTTTTGCTTGAAGCCCAATTTGCGAATGATATTAAGAAATCACAGTAAAATGCATCACACTGTGTTGTGCTATTGAAATCTTGCATCAAATCCTCTTATGTTTATTAAATTGCAGTAACTCTACTTGTGTTTTTTAAAAGTATATGAAATATGTATGACTGAGTTAACGTTTAGTACATAGCAGTGTATTTTATCATTTTTATGGATGGTTTTTGTTTATAGTAAATTATCATTAAGTATATAGCAAATTTACATTGGTTTATACTAAATTATCATTAAGTATATAGTAAAAATACATAGACATATTGGCTAATATTAGCTGTGAAATGATAACCCCTAAAAAATAAATAATACTATTAGATACACAAGTTGAATTTGATAACTGAAAACTCATTTGAGTTTAATTTAACAAAAATGAACAACTGATTGAATATGTTTTTTATTTATGTTAATTTTAGTTTAATTAATTAAGATATATTTAAAAGTATAAAAATATGAAGCTCCTTTTTTTAGCTCAACTGATTTGGTTTTACTATATTAATTGGAAAATTAAAATCCCATGCTTAGTCAAGTGCACATTTTCTGAGTAATCTATTCAAACAAAAATCTCACGAGATAATTTAAAATTTAAGCAATTTATTTTTTAATTGAAACCATTTTTCCATTCAATAAATTAGTGTATATTATTTTTTGGTCGTTGGTCATTGGCGGATTTGAACTTTAGATTGCAAAGCATTTTAATGAGCAGTTCACATCCAATCGCCTTTTTTTTTGCTTTATTATTTTTAAAGGTAAGAGGCTAAACTTAAGCCTATCGCCTCGTCTCATAATTTATTTTTATGAGGCTAAATATCTGTAGTAACATATTATTATCATTTTTATGGATGGTTTTTGTTTATAGCAAATTTACATTGGTTTATAGCAAATTAGTAAGATATGATTATGATTTTTTATGGGTTTTCATTTTTGATTATTCGATCGATTTATAAGATATAATTAGCAAATTAGTTAGAGGTTAATAGCATATTAATAAAGATATGTTTTTGTTATGTGGGTGTTTTTTATTTATAGCAAATTAACAATATTTACTATTTAGCAAATCAACAAAATGGAAGATTAATTTGCTAATTAAAACTACAAAATTTGCTATAAACATAAGGATACACCGCTACAAATACATTCTTATTTTTCACACATACATTCATGCGGTTTTAACTATTTTTTTCTTAATAACATGAAAACTTCCGCAACCAAATACGAAAAGCATCTATCTTCTATAATAAATATGATATGACCATTATCTGCGAACATCTTAGTATCATGTAAATCACATTGAAACCATTTTAAAAAAAATGACCATCTTATCGTCAAAACACAAATTATATTTTCACATAAAAATATTACCGATGTGCTATTAACACATCTATAATTTGCTAATTACATATAAAAAATTTGCTAAAATTCGTACATACGAGGTCCTAACAGATTCAGCCCAGATCTCTACACCTACAAAGATACATTAATGGAGAACATAATATCTGTATCTTCCATAATCAGACGATAACTGGTGTGATGATAATATACGATCGAATAAGAACTTGTGAAAAATGATTCCTGCAAATGAATAGACAGATGATGAAATCCGACAAAGTCGTTGCTGAAAAATAATAATTCTGGAACGCCTTCCGACAAAGTCGACGCTGAAAAAAATATATTTATGGAACGCCTTCTTCGACTGTAAGAGACGTAACTTCAAAGATGTTGAACAGATATGTGATAAATTAAAATATGAAACACTGATAGATACAACTCTGTAAAAAATCACAGTAATAACCGTCCAAAATTAAAAAAAAAAAATCGTTCACATATAAATCCCACTATATATGGAACAGATATATTTACTGCAGATTTTTAATATGTATTACAATGACATATATACCTTTAACTTAATATAATTATTAAGATATTGCATTTTTGACCCAATTTTTTTAGATTAATCTGAGCCTTACAAAATAAATGATCCAACGCTCCAGATTAGTTTCTAGTTCCTACACAAGAGCTTGGTTCTCATTTGATCTCTACACACACACACATCAAGCTAAAAGATTTCTTTTAATCATAAATAGACCCTTCAAAAATTTTGTGTGTAAAATATAATATACATAAATATTACATATCATATTGCATTAATATCTTAAATTAAAGTTGTAATAGGGATATAATAAGTAAATCAACTCTTGCAAAACAAATCCCTTTTTTACAATAAGAGTAGATAGAAGATGTGATCAAATTTGAACTCATAACATTTGTGCCATATGGTCGTCCAATCAATCAACAAGTCACCTAAAGGACATGCAAATTAAATGAATTTGTGAAAGACTATGATTCAGTAAAGATGAGATGGGAGTGCAGACTCCATTAAAAGGGCAATAGGGTGTTTAGGATGTGTACTAAATGCGTACTCTTCTTCAATGGATACATCTTGAGGCCTCATGCCATCAATCAATTTCAGATCAAATCCATGCAACAAATTAGCCAATGTTGTCCGAACAATCTTAAGTCCGAGATTGTATCCAGGGCATCTCCGCCTACCAGATCCAAATGGAAGTAACGCAAAGTTGCTTCCCGATATATCAACTTCCTTTCCTAGAAACCTCTCTGGTAAGAATTCCTCGGGTGAGTCCCATACATTGGGGTCCCTGCCTATGCTCCATATGTTGATGAAGACCGTCGTCCCCTTTGATATGTTGTAGCCTGCAACAATGCAGTCATCAATCACATAATGAGGGGCTAACATCGTGCCTGCTGGATGTAGTCGGAATGACTCCATCACAATAGAATCTATGTAAGGCAAATTAGACAAGCCTTTCTCTTCTACCCATCTATTTCTTCCGATTACTCGATCCAGCTCTGCTTTCACCTTGTCAACTATGCGCGGTTGTCTAACAATTTCGTGTATAGCCCGTTCGATTGATGTAGCCACTGTATCAATGGCACCAACTAGTAGGTTCTATAAAATTCAAGAGAGAAATTGATATTACTTCTCAAGATTTCGCATGATTATGGTTGAAAAGTTGTAAATTAATGAGGGGATATATTGTGGTCGATTACATCACATAACTTGATCTAAACACCAACAAATTACAAATATGAGCTTGGATTCAGGTATGAATAGTGTTTAACAAAATCTTGACTAGAAAAACAGTAGGACACTAAGGTTAGTTTCGTTCCAAACAACAACAAATAACAAATATGAGTTTGGATCCGCATATGAATATATAGTGTTTTTTCTTTAATAAATAAGAAATATATAGTACCTATATCAATGCCTTGACACAATCACTATTGAGTCCAACTTCAAGATTACCATCATCAGCCAATTGTAGCAAGGTGTCTACAAAATCTTTAGGGGCAAACTCGTCTTTTTCGGCAGCCCTTCTAGCTAAATGGTCATCGATCACATAATTGTAAAACCAATCCATCTTCTTGTTCAAATCTTTCATTTTCTTAACATACCCCTGCAAGTCAAATGAACTCAACCATGGTATCCAATCCCCAATATTGAACACTCCCGAGAGAAGAAACCATTCATCAATCATTTCATGCAATTCATGCATATTCAAAATAGAGTAATTTTCCTTTACAGATTCATTGAAATATTTGTCTCTAGATACCATCCTCCATATAGTCGACAGAGTGTAACGTGACAAATGGTCTTTGAGCACAACAGGCTTCCCTGTTAGAGCTCGTATATCAGAGAGGAAATGCTTCCTCTCATCAGCACGAACTTGCTCAAACAGCTCGAGTTTTTTAGCACTGAACACCTCAGAGAGGTAAATTTTACGAGTTTGTCGCCAGTAGGGGCCGTAAGAAGCCCATACTAGATCAGAGTAATTGTAACTAGTGTATTTACCTGCAGCAAGCAGAGGCCTAGAGGCGAAGTTTGCATCATGAACCCTAAGAAACTATTTGGCCATCTCAGGTGATGATGCAACAATAACTGGAAATTTTCCGAACTTTAGCAACATAATTTCACCATATTTTTTGGATAGTGAATGAAGGGATCGATGAGGGAGTGAACCAAGAAGGTTCAGGTTGCCAATTATAGGCCATGGTTTTGGACCTGGTGGGGTTTTTTGCTCTGATTGTCGCCGGTTGTTGATTAATATTGAGATGAAGGTTATTGCAGCTACATATGCTAAGGCTAAAAGTATCCATGAGCTAGCCATTTGGAGATTTTCGAAGTGTTGTTTGGAGAGCAAATGCATGTGTATTGGTATTTATAGCTAGTTTTTTTATTTTTCCTTCCCAAATTCTCTACCTTGATACATTACTTGTGTTTCTCAATGGATATATCTCTTTCACAAAAAAATATTTATGGCGGCATCTTACATGTGTTTTTCAGTCGATACATCTCTTTCACAAAATATATATATATATATAGATATATATCTATATATATATATGGCGTGACATATATCTTAAGATTACATGTTTCTCAGTGGATACATCTCTTTCGCAAAAATTAATGAATGATTAATTTTTGTTTTCAAATCTTACCATCCTCCAATATTAACGCATTCATGAATTTGGTAGATGAAATCCTTTGTTACACTAATGGAGGTACTGTCGTTTAACATCGTTTCAATAAAATAAGATAAGAATTGATATAGAATAAACCAAATTGCAATTTTTCCTAAATATTTTTCGCATGCAATTATATGAAATTCTTACAAAATATATACATGGCAATTTAAACGCAAAATTGGAATAAGAAATTGAACAATGTTTTGGAATTGAATCCAAATTCAAAGACCGTTTTTCCTGGCTAGGCCGATATTATATATATTTAGTGGATTAAATATCTTGAACAAGTTTTTTTTTTCAAATGCAAATTAAAAGCGGGTAAAAAATAAAAATATAGCAACGGAGAGTGCAACATGAAATCTCATACAAAGTATTAATGTGCTAGCACAACGACACGGCATGCACGCGCCACAATCGATAATCACAAAACTTATAAGCTTCAAGATAAATCCATTACTTTCATATATATATAGATTCAAACACAGATTATAACACATCTAGTCCACACATACAAAACGTATATAGAAGTTTTATTGATTACACTACACAGTTAGAAGTGATCATCATGAGTAAAGATGAAGTGGAAGTGCAGGTTCCATGATGATTGGAAGAGGCTGTTTTGGATGAACAGCAAGCCCATAAACTTCATCCATGCATATGTCTTGAGCCCTCATTCCCTCAACCAATTTCAGCTCAAAACCATGCAACAAATTCGCTAATGCCGTTCCAACCATCTTATCTGCAAGCTTATATCCAACACACTTCCTCCTACCGGAGCCAAACGGCAACAACGCAAAGTTACTCCCCATTGCATCAATGTCTTTCCCCATAAACCTCTCGGGCAAGAATTCTTCGGGTGAATCCCATGTGTTGGGATCTCTCCCTAAGCTGAATGTGTTGGTGATCACAACCGTCCCCTTTGATATATCGTACCCTGCAACTTTGCAGTCGTCAATGGCATAATGTTGCGGTATCAGTGGAGCTATTGGATGAAACCTCATTGACTCCTTCATTATCGCGTTTATGTAGGGCAATTCAGACAAGTCCTCTTCTTCCACCCATCTGTTCCTTCCGATTATCCTGTCTAGCTCCTCTTTCGCCTTTTCTATAACACGGGGGTGTCTCATTACCCCGTGAATAGCCCACTCAACTATCCCAGCCGTCGTGTCTGTGCCACCAACTAGCAGATCCTGCATATGCATCAATCAATCAGCATATTTATTTATTTATTTTCTACAATTAGTCACTTTATACCTGGATTAATCCCTTGATACAATCTCTAGTGAGCTTAACTTCAAGATTAGGATCCTCAGCCAGCTACAACAACGTGTCCACCACGTCTTTTGCAATGAAGTTGTCCTTCTCTGCATCCCTTCTAGCTTGATGATCATCAATCACGTAGTCGAGAAATTTGTCGAGTTTCTTGAATAACTCCTTCATTCTCCCAACATATCCCTGCACATCGAGGAAATTGATCGATGGTATCCAATCCCCAATGTTGATGAAACCATTTAGCGAAATCCACTCTTCCACTATATGTTGCAGGTCCTCAAACTTGAAAGGAGAGCTTTCTTTCTCCGTTTCAGTGAAGTACGTGTTGCTCAGTACCATCCTACTCACAGTGGAAAGAGTATAATGTGATAAATGGTCTCTCAGCTCAACCGGCTTCCCTGACAATGAACGTAGACGGGAGAGGAAAATTTTCCTCTCCTCTACTCGAAGAGGCTCGAAGAATTCGAGCTTCTTGGCACTGAACACCTCAGAGAGGTAGATTTTACGCGCCTGTCTCCAGTAGGGGCCGCTTGGAGCCCATAATAAATTGGAGTAGTTGTAGGCAGTGTATTTTCCGGCGGCAAGTGCAGGCCTAGAGGCAAATTTTGCATCATGTACCTTATAGAATTGTTTGGCCATCTCGGGAGATGATGCTATTACAACTGGGATTTTTCCGAACTTTAGCAGCATGATTTCACCATATTTTTGGGAGAGGGAGTGAAGAGATTTGTGTGGTGAAGGGCCAATGAGGTGCATGTTTCCGATTATCGGCCATGGTTTCGGCCCCGGTGGAAGATTCCGGTGGCGGTGGCGGCTTTGGTAGAGTATTTTGTAGATGATGGTTAATGCAGCTGCTGATAGTAAGGCTAGTAGTATGCTGAAATTCTCCATCAATATGAACAATTTGTTATCAAGAACTTGTTCGGATTGGAGAGACTTAAATATACATACGACTTTGCTCACTCCATCAAATAAGTCACCCGAACCACTTGTGTAGTATATTTTTATATTATAATTACAGTGGTTACAACATCACTAGAGCTAGACTATCACTCGATTTTGTAGTTATATATTGTATTCGTTTTGGTAGTTTTCTTCTTAGATTTTGGTTTTACATCATTTTTCTTTGAAAACCTCTCTACCTTGATACGTAGCATGTTTCTTGCTTGGAGCATTTCTTTCGCAAATATCGTGTTTAGAATATACGAGATTTTGTATTTTAAAACGTGCTTCATCTCGTATTCTAGTATATCATTGTCCCCACCAATATTTGATTATGTGATATAATTATAGGTATCTTCGACGTTTCTTGATATTATTGGAAAATGAATTGCAAATAGAAGAGAACATCTTGGGAACAGTTGAAATCCTCGATGGATTGCACATTTGGTGTGGCATTCTTTTTTGGACACTTGATTTATTTAATTTTTTTTTCGATTTTAATTTCTTATGCTTTGGTTAATCTTACACTTGTTATTTATTAGGGTTTCATCCTACCTAATTAAAGTGTATTATATTTATTAATTAGCATTTAATTTATAGTTTTTAGTCATTGATTGATTATTTAAAAAAATAAATACTAAAAAATATAATAAATCTTAATTGGGTATCGCAAATCCTAAGTGTAAAATTAAATTAAAACACAAAAAATTGAAATAAAGATGTAAAAAATCAAGCGTGCTATAGGGAATGTGCAACACAGTTCACAGAAGGTGTAAAAAATGATTTCGTGTGCTTTCAACAACATTGGTTACTCAACAGTTGAAATCCTATAATATATATATATATATATATATATATATATATATATATAGGGTTGGGTTCTAGAAGGAACCATACCCCATGTGAGAACCGAGAACCAATCTCAACCATAGATCTCGCCTATTTGGACGGTCAAAATCTGTTCAAAAATTAAAAAAACGCGGTGGCATAATTGTAATAACTCCGAACTTCGCTGCCCCTGAAACTCGGCGAGGGTAAAATCGGAAAATTCAATGTATATGTGATTCACACGTATATTTTTCAATTTAGGCTTTTAGCACTGTTATTTTCTATTTTAGCACTGTCATGACTTATTTTAGCACTGTTATGGTCTTTTTTAGCATTGTAATGACTTATTTTAGCATGATGAGAATATGCTTTAAAATGATTTGGAAAATCAACTCTCTTGGCCTTCATATAATACCACAGCTCATCATCATTTTTTGCACACTTATTTTCACCAACTATCTCGATGCATTTCAAAACAGAGCATAAGTAAAATGCTTCTTCAAAACTTAGTTGAAACCACTGCTTCTCGTTCTCTGCGGTAATAACGGGACGACCAAAACATGCTCGGTTTAGTAGTTCAGTTTGCTCTGGTTGCGCTTCAAGAAGCACTGTACAGCCTGAAAGCAGTCCTTAAGAATTATATTCAGTCAAACAAGATTGAAGCTGCGAAACTACCATAGACATTGGATCTGCCAGGGCTTTTGCTTCGGCTCCTTTTCCTTTCCATCTTGGGGCCATAATCTGCTTCAAAGGAAATAAGATCCCTTTTAATTACAATAAATGTAGGAAAACCAAGACAGCCGTTTTATTTTTGGTTTCTCCACCGAGGATATAAACTTGAGACAACCATGATCGTTTCATACATTTATATACAAATACAGATAAAAAGAGTGTCGTGTAAAAAGAAACAAAAAATAGTCTGCATGTTTATAAAAATCTCAAAATTTTATTATAGTTTTCACACACTCTTTACTATTTAAACCTGGGGACGGCATGTGTCCACTGCATTTTGCAGTTACTACCTTTTTCGTTGGGAGCTTCAGCTAAAATCTTGGATGGAATTTAAGAATCAAATCTCTCTCTCTCATAATGAAAGATCCATAGATGATCAAAATAATATAAGGCACTTTAGCACTAATGGTTCATACTTTAGCACTTACGTTTCCTTATTTAGCACTGCACGTTTCGTTGTATTAATGTATATGTCACATTTCTCCGGACATATATATTCAAAAGTTGAAATGATGGATCTAAACTATTTGTGGGAAAAAAATACCAACAATAATAAAAAAAATAAAAAGAAGTTTGAATGGTTTTGGATCTAAACTCTATGAAATATATGGCATTAAATCTTTTAGCACTTACAAATCATTTTTTAGCACTTGACATTAAATTTTTAGGACTAGTATTTGAATCCTATATTTCAAATTCTACTTTAGCACTGAAAGTTTGAATTTTAGCACTGATGGTTTGTTCTTTAGCACTTACGTTTCCTTGTTTAGCACTCATGTTACACACCTGCTAGAAATATTAAAACGAAAAGAAAAGAAAATAGATACAAATGATTATTATTATTATTATTATTATTATTATTATTATTAAACTAAAATATTATTATTATTATTATTATTATTATTATTATTATTATTATTATTATTATTGTGAGATATTAACACTTTATATTATATAATTGCCTGTGTAAATTATTTTATCACGGAAGGCTAACTAAGAAAATTGTTTATTTCTTTCTCTAGCATATGTAGATATAAAGTTCTGAAATTTATTTAAATTTGGATTTTTATGATTTTCTGAAATCTTATGCTAAATTAATTTGTGCAAGTATGGAGAATGGAATTAGAAGATCGCGGGGGATCCTATTTGACTGTGTTCAATCAATATCATGGCCACCTGCCAATTTTTAAAATTTCTGCAACTATTCTTCAAATTTAAAACAAACTAGAAAATCCACTTAAAAAAAAATTAAGAGCAATAAAACGAAGGTGAGAGAGAGATTTGTGGAAGGACTAAGTAGAAGGTCTTTCCATTTCAGTATGTGCAATAATATTTCAGTATGTCATCATTTCAGTATGTGCAATAATATTTTTTGGGTTTATTATTACCACTAAATGGAATAGTTCAGCAGTTTTAGCACTTGCATATGCTTTTTTAGCACTTTCCATTTCTTTTTTAGCACTAGTAATTGAACTCTAGATTTCGCATTCTACTTTAGCACTGAAAGTTTTCATTTTAGCACTGAAGGTGTATACTTTAGCACTTACGTTTCCTTGTTTAGCACTGATGTTACACACCTACTAGAAATATTAAAATATTAATATCTCATTTTGAGACATCCTTTTAGTTTTCATTTTTATAATACTCATTTGTTATTGCAAATGCTGCATTCATCATGCAAAATAATTCACGAATTTAATTATTATCTCCCTCTCTCTATAGCTTTAATAGTCTCTTGACTTAATTGTCATGGCCTTTTTTAGCATGACTCTTTTAGACTTTTAGCACTGTCATTTTCTATTTTAGCATTGTCATGAATTATTTTAGTATGGCTCTTTTAGGGTTTTAGCACTATCATTTTCTATTTTAGCACCGTCATGGCCTTTTTTAGCACTGTCATGGTCTTTTTTAGCCATCAATCTTGATGATGCTATTTCACTATACAAAAGTTGTGTGTCGCGGAGCTTAAAGACCTCAAATATTTTTTTGGTGTTCTGGAAAAACTCATATACTATTTTGAAAATATAGTTCCATTCAATCATAAAACTCATTCATAAAAGCCTACAAGTTCTCGCAGCTTCATTAATAGGATGAAGTTCTGTAATTATAATATTATAATGAACAAGTGCTACATAATAAATCTCATCTTGATAGCCTTATTTTTCTCCAACGAAAATACAATTAATTTAACTCTGGAAATGGCAAGCTATACCAGCTCATTTTTGTCATTAAAATTTACAAGAAAAAATATTAGCTCTTTTATTTTAACCTGAAACAGTAATGTCATCAAACTTCATTACATACGTCAGGCCACCAAACTTGATGTGAACAAATTTGAAAATTAATATAAAAAATATTTCCTCTTTTTGATCTTGGTGCGATCATAACACGTCTCTGCAAAATCTGAAAAATAATGCAAATCCTACCAGCCTATTTTATATATATATATATATATATATTGAGATTTCTCATTGATTTCTGTTCAAGTCCAGTAGTGCTAAAACAGTTCATAGTAGTGCTAAACTAGGTTACAACAGTGCTAAAATAGTTCACAGTAGTGCTAAAGTACTGATAGTGAAAAATTCAAAATAACAATGTAATCAACTTCGTCAACCTAAGTGCTAAAATAGTTCACAGTAGTACTAAAATAGATTACAACAGTGCTAAAATAGATTACAGTAGTGCTAAAGTACATGACAATGCTAAAATAGTTCACAGTAGTGCTAAAATAGATCACAGTAGTGCTAAAGTACATGTTAACAAAATGTTTTTTTATAATACTCCTTTTTGTCAGAATGATAATACCTTATCTGCGCTTTTTAAATATGTCTAAAAATATAACATGAATGTAAACTGTTATTTGACATGCTTCATTAAAAAGGTTTTAATAACATGACTTCAAGTCTTCAACCAAACCAAATTCAACATTGGCCCTTAAATTATAAACCAACAACCACATGTGAAGCGCGAATTAATTTATCATAAAAATTCCTATAAAATCAATAAAAATGAATTTTGGAAACAATGATTATTTGTTGAAATAATTGGAATCAAAATCATCTGGTAATGTTCTGTATTAATTACTATTATTATATATACATACAGAGTTATTATAATGTATTTCTCATCATAAACAAAAGACTATAAATGCTAACATTATCACTTATCAAAATATTCAAACATCAACTAACAGTGCTAAAAAAGGCAATGAAAGTGCTAAAATTTCAACTACATGTGCTAAAACAGTAGAATGCAAGTGCTAAAATAATAGAACGCCAATGTTTGCCCTTTCAAAGTTAAGAATAAACCTAAAATTAATCCCACCCCCAAAAAAATCTGACGGAATTCATGAAGCCCTCGGAATCAAGAAAGATGTGATGCAGTTCTTAACATGCCTACGCAACATTCGCTTCAATTTTCGCTGCTTCGGCTCCATTCCTACTGCGGAGATCACTTCCGATGATGATGAGGAAGACGACGACGATGAAGATCTGAATGAGGAGGAAAAGTCTGGAGCTGTGTTTTCTAAATGGTTCATGATTTTGCAAGAGGAGAATCTCAGTAAAGAGTTGATTAGATCTGAGGAAAGCAGCAGGCGAAAAGTGATTGTTCCTCCGAATGCTTTGTTGTTTATGTGGTGTCGATCGGCGTCGACGAAGAGCTGGCTGGAAGAGAGAGAAGAAGACGAGGATAGAGAAAGAAGTGATCATGAGGGGGAAGAACGTGATGGAAAATTAATAGAATTCATAAATTACAAAAATACCCTTACTTCATTAAAAAGTCAGTAATATTACAATTATGCCACCGAATTTTTTAAATCTTGGAGTGTATCTTGACCGTCCAAATATGCGAGATTTGTGGCTGAAATTGGTTCTCAGTTCTCACAGGAGGATGTGGTTCTCACATGATCCCATCTATATATATATATATATATATATATATATAGGGGATGGTTCTGGTGTAAATCATCCCTGGTGTGTAAACTGTAAATCAATCTCCAACCACACATCCATCAAAATCCAATGGTCAAGATTTGGTCAAAGAGGCGGTGGCATTCCTGTAAATAAAGGGAACTTCAAAAAATGCGGTGGCATTTTGGTAATTTTTGCGTTTAGGATAAAATTAAAAAAAAGAAGAAAAAATCGGACTTCTAGGACGCGGGCTAACGGAGACACAATCATATGCTGACGAATACATAATCATATGCTAAAGAAGTATAATTATTTTATGCACAACTCCTAACTTTAAACACAAAACTGATTTTGTTATGAAATTATTAAATGGCGACTTTTATATGGTTGGAAAGCTAGCCAAGCTTAATTTTCAACAAAAAATAATTTCAAAAAAATATGAATCGTGGACAAAGTTATATTTGTTTGATTGAAGGTTGTTAGCTGTATTATTTGGCTTTAATCCACAACATTATTGCTTTTGTTAGCATTGCGTATAACATTTCTTTAGCATTACATAATACTTCTGTTAGCATACGGTAGTGCTAACAACAACAAATGATAAAATTCAATAAAATTAAATTGTTAAACTCTAAAATTGATGTGATAGCAATATAACTAATCATGATGCTAGCGAATCATCTGTCATATATATGCTAACGAATCATGCTTAATTAATATGGATGTTATACATTAATAATACACATGCAACATTAAACACGTATGATTCTATTATCAGATATAATTATACTACATTAGCATTATTATAATATTTTAGTTCGCATATGTCAATGCTAACGTTAATAGTGCATTAACATTCTCATATAAAAAATCTCTTAATGCATTAATGTATTGTTCATTGTGAATATAATTGATACTAATGAATTATTTGTTATATGCTAATGAAACACATCCTAATTGAGATTGAATAAACATTTATAACAATATAATTGATGTCAGTGAGGCATATATTAATTGAAATGTAATAAATATTTACAGTAATATAGTCAATGCTAATGAAATATTTGGCATATGCTAACGAAGCATTTGTCATATGCTAATGAAACATTTTTTACATGCTAACGAAGCATACCTAATTACGATTAAATAAATCTTTATCGCAATATAACTGATGCTGATGAAACATTTGCCATATGCTAACGAAACATATGTCGTATGCTAACGAAGTATTCTGAGCTTGAATACGCGTGAAAAATGAAACTTTTGTATTTTTCATCCATATTATTCCAAATAAACATATGCTTCACTGATCTTAAATAAAAGAGGATTAAAAGACCTTTAATTTGATATATTATTTGCGTTAATCCGATGAAAAACGAGCAAGTTATGATCGTTCGAAGTTTTTAAGAATTTTCTTAGATGCTGAGTCAGCATGACATTAGCTTTTTTTTAACAAACAGACGAAAATACCCCCATAGGCTGAAAAAAGTAGCGAAAATAACAAAAATGCCACCGCATGTTTGATTAAATCTAGAGCGCCGATTTTTATTGAATGTGTGGTGATAGATTGGTTTACAGTTTACACACCAGGGAATGGTTTACATTTGATCAATTCCCTATATATATATATATATATATATCCACATTTGGTGTTGCATTCTCTATTGCACACACTCGATTATTTTATTTTATTTTTCAAATTTTTTATGCTTTAGTTTCATTTTACACATATTAGTTATCATTCTTCATACCCAATTAGAATGCATAATAATTTTTTGTATTTAATTTTTAATTTTTATTTATTAATTGATTATTTAAAAAATTAAACACTTCAAATTTATATTAAACTCTAACCCTAAAAAACAAGTGTAAAATTAAACTAAAGTATAATAAATTCAAATCAAAGAAAACATTGAAAAATATTAAAAAAAATCAAGTGCGCAATAAGGAATGCAACACCAAATGCATAGACGACAATTTCAAATGGTACTCGAAACATCTGTCATAAAATCTCATCGTGTATATATGTGATCACAAGTTTACTTGTTTAAACATGTGGTCCCGCAGTTTCATTTCAAGGAAATGACTCAAAATGAGAATCAAATCATCTTATCTAAATTGTGTGTCTCATTCATGTGCTTACATCAAAATTACGTTGTTTTAATAATGTTTTTCATATCCCTACAAAAATATTTTTTATAAAAATAAAATTTATTATATTATAACAAATCTTAATTAATATGTATTGTTAAAAATTGAAATTTGTAAAAATTATAAATTATATACTATAAGTTTGGAATAACCAACCCTAAAAATCAATTATATTAACCAAAAAAATAATAATTAAAAGATTAAAAAATATTTATAAACCCTAAATGGGTGGAATAAACTCTAAATAATAATGTAAAATTATATTAAACTTAAATAAATTAAAATTGAAGAAAAAATATGAAAGAAAAACTAATAATTTTGATGTTCAGTACACGGTTGGCACATACAACTTTGGACTAAAGGATCTCATGTGCTGAAAACTATTTTTATCTTTTATTTTAACTTCAACGTACATTGGTATTACGTACGTGTCTTTCTATATCATCTTAATTTTTCTTCATTGTAACATAGATTCACTTTTTTGTGCATTATATATATATATATATATATATCCGTGTATGACTTGGTAAACAGATCGAAACAAATTGGAAATATTGTATGGGAGGAACACATTATAATACATAATGGTCACTAAACCAATTTGAAAATGATAGTTATTGCATGAGCTTGATCAATTGAAATTGCAAAAGAACTACCTTGATATATATATGTTCATCATCATCAGGGGCGGGGCTAGCCTATCGGAGGCCCTGTGCGAAATTTAAAATTAGGCCCTTTATTCATAGCTATAAAGTACACACGTATCAAAAGAATAAAATAAAAATATATATATATATATATTACTGATCGATAATTTTTTTTATGCAAATTACACAATAAACTTGTAAAAGAGAAGAAAAGGAGAAAAATAGAGAATAAATTTTAGAGAAGAAGAGAAATAGACGTTATTAGAAGTGTGGAATACGTAAAGTCTCTTAATTGTTTTGTTTCTTGATTTTTGGAGGGGTTTGTCGTTAGAGGTGGCAAAAAGAAAAAATAATAATTAATGGAAGAATATGGGCGAGCCCTACTTGTTAAAAAGGGAATTATGTCAAAGGGCTCCAAGCGCAATAGTAAAAAAAAAATTGCACTCAAGAATCGAACCGGCATCAATGCGGCTCCAAGAAACTTGAAGAAAGCGATTTTCCACTAAGCTAAGTGATTAATTGATAATAATTTCAACTATTTATATATATATATATATATATATATATGGACCTATATATATTTGGGGGCCCTCGATTTTTCGGGGCCCTATGCGGTCGCCCACCCCGCACACCCTCAAAACCGTCCCTGATCATCATCATCATCATATGCGTATGTGCATGATTGATGGCAGTGAAGGTTTCGTCACAATTCTTCAAAGCTTTCCACAGTTGTTATCTTCGAAAATAAATAGAAATAAGTGGAAAAATAAATTGAGCAAATGTTTTTTTTTTTCCCTACTTTTCTCCATTTATCTTTTTAATTGCTTTTTTTGTGTGTTAAAAAAAGTATAAAAATATCCAAGTGTGTGTGAACTGTGCAGTCGTGTCATTGTGTACCACTCCTTTTATCCTGCATTCAAGGCCTCCTTTTGTTAACTCATTGCTCTTTCGGTCCCTTTCTTTGGTCACCCATCAGCTTTTATATGCATTTTAATTTGTTGTCATTTTTCCTGACAAAAAAATAAAAGAAAAGAAAAAGAAAAGGAGACATTATTGCAACAAGCAGCACATCGTGCCATAACCATAAACGGTGTGTAGGAAAATTCTTGCCTACTCATATGGATTATATATATATATATATATATATATATACACACACACACATATACCTGTGTAAATCGTTGAGATTCTGTCAAGTGAACATTTTTTTTTTCAAAATATTACTGACATGGCATGATCCCGCTAGTTTACTTTTACGGGTACAACCCGTATGGTTAGACAAGAATTTTCGGTGCATGTGTATGTTTTACGAGGTAATTGCACATGCATGATGAGGTTCTAAATGAACCATGGTATAGTTGATTTGTCTTTTTATTTTGGCTAAAATATCAGCATTCTCCAATTATGCTCACAATTATTGTCTTAGTCCTTGTCAACGTAACACATGGTGGCGCACGGAAAATTCTATATGGTGTGTACACGCAGTATCTCAACCTATTAATTATGTGGCATGTGATATACGTACGTGAAAGTTGGGCTAGATAATTGTTACATTTTGGAATTAATTAAAAAAAACGAACGGACGCAACTTTCAAATATCACGTAATTAATAGGTTGGGATATTATGTATACACACGAGATAGAATTTTCAGTGGCATATAATCATTAATCCTCTCTACACCTAACTAAATTCCAATATGTTTTACATATTGTGCATGACGAGAGATTAACATGACAAATCTAGCAAGTCTCTCTTCCATTTTTTCCACGTATTAAGAAAATGCATTTATTTTGCTTAGAAAAGTAAAATTGACGTACAATTTTTTCTACCATATATATGACATCTTCTTAGTAAAGATGATGTGGTAACGCAATGTCCATAACAACGGTAAGAGGCACTTTTGGGCGTACAATGAACTCATCCATTTCGTGCATGCAGACATCTTCTAACCTCATGCTCTCAGCCAGTTTGATATCAAATCCATGTAACAAATTAGCTAACGTTGTTCGAACAATCTTAAGTCCAAGGTTGTATCCTGGGCATCTCCTCCTACCCCAACCAAATGGTAAAAAAACACAGTTATTTCCCAACATGTCGATTTCTTTCCCCAAGAACCTCTCCGGTAAGAATTCTTCGGGTGCATCCCATGATTTGGGATCCCTCCCTATGCTCCAAACATCGATGAGGATCGACGTTCCCTTTCCTATGTAATAGCCTGCAACCTTACAGTCCTTGGTGGAATAATGGGGTGTTATAAATGTAGTGAGTGGATGCAACCTTAATGACTCCATGATGATGGCATCTATGTAATGCAATTGAGACAAGTCTTTCTCTTCTACCCATCTCTTTCGTCCGATTATTCTGTCTAGCTCTGCTTTCGCCTTTTCTGCAACGCGGGGATTTTTGAGAATTTCACGAATAGCCCATTCGATTGCTTTAGTTATCGTACCTGTGCCACCAACTAGTAGATCCTGTAGATATTACGACAAGAAACAAGTTGTTAATGGATATGAACATATTTAAGCTCCGAGTTGGTATTCCATGCGGCACTGTCGCAAATAGTGTTATTTCAGACAGCGCGTGGGCCCACGCGCCCGTCTTTTTTTTTATTGGCAATTTTTTTTACTTTTTTTTCGGTTTTTTTTACCCGATTTCATCTCAAAATAACCCTAAAAAACACAAAATAAACCCCCTAGAACACTCCCCAAAAAACCCTAAAAAAACACACAATAAACCCCTAAAAAAACCCCCCAAAAAACTCTAAAAAACACCAAAATACCCTAAAAAAACTTGGTCAAATGGCGGGTTTGACCACATTGACCGGGTCAAAGCGCGGGTTGACCCGACCCGTCTTAAATAGCACTATTTATAACAGGTGCATGCAAGTGTTTGCCTTAAGCTCCCAAGTGTCTTGAGCTCCGCTAAAAAAGTTTGTCTCGAACACAAAAAAAAAAAAAAAATCTCGAATATGAGCTTGATAATACATGCTCGTGAGTCTACTCATTCAAACAGGTTCACGAACCAAATACCGTAAGCTACGCTTTAGCTTGGTTCGAAAAACTTTTATTATCTCGAAATTGAGGCTTGAATTTCTAATGAGGTTTTTCTGGACGGATGATATTCAGTAGCTCACGAGTAGTTTGACTGATCTACAACTGTAAAGATAAATTTAGCTCGAAACTATAAAATTAATACCTGTATTAGTCCCTTGATATGATCCCTAGTGAGCTTAACTTCAAGCTTAGGATCCTCAGCCTGCTGCAGCAACACGTCCACCAGATCCTTCGATTTAAAGTTGTCTTTCTCTACAGCCCTTCTAGATTCATGATCATCAATCACATAGTTATAAAACCTATCGAGTTTCTTGTTCAAAACTTTCATTTTCTTAACATATCCTTGCAAATCAAGAAAACTTAGCCACGGTATCCAATCCCCAATGTTGAACACTGCGTTGATAGAAATCAACTCATCCAACATCCCCTCGAGTTCATCCAGCTTCATAATAGACTTGTCATGCTTCGACTCAATAAAGTATTCATTGCTCGTCACCATCCTGCATATATTTGAGAGAGCATAACTCGATAGATGGTCTCTCAGTACGATGGGCTTCCCCGACAGGGAATAGAGGCGAGATATGAAATCTCGTCTCTCTTGAACACGAATAGACTCGAAGAATTGGAGTCTCTTCTCATTGAGCACCTCCGAATGGTAAATTTTACGCGCTTGTATCCAGTAAGGCCCGTAAGGCGCCCACACCGTGTTCTTGCAGCCGTAGCCGGTGTGTTTACCAGCAGCGAAAGCAGGCCTGGAGGCGAAGACGGCATCGTTTGTTGTTAGGAAGTGTTTGGCCATTTCAGGAGATGATATGATCAGAACTGGAAATTTTCCGACTACTAGTAGCATTATTTCACCATATTTTTTTGATAAATGTTGAACGGATTGACGCGGATTGAAAGCAACAAGATGTAAACTTCCAATTATTGGCCATGGTTTTGGCCCTGGAGGGGAATTTGTTTGAGGCTTATTTTTGGAAATAATTTTTGAGAGCAAGGATAAAGCAAACGCCAAGGCTAAGAGTAGCACCCAGGAATTCTCCATCACTGAGGCAAATTGTCAAACAGGTTGTGATACAGTATTTACGTATTCTTTTGCCTTACATTTTATAATATATTTGAAAGTACTATTAAAAACCGTAAAACTCAATTATTGTTCTAATAAAAAAGTAAGAGAGAGATAGAGGAGAAAAAAAATAAGTTTTATTTTTCTTTCCAGCTATGTAATTAGTAGATGCCCCGATGTTTTTTTTTTATTTTATATTTTGGGATAAAAATATATCTAGTCCGCATTTCATGTCCCCCTATTAAATTTAATATTTTAAAAATATTTGTCTCAAAAATGAAATTTATTAAACTATAACTAATCATAATAAACATTTATTATTAAAAATTAAAAATTTAAAAAGTTATATACCCTAATTTTGGAATAATCAATTATATTAACTAAAAAATAAATATAAACACGAATTGGGTGGAATGAACCCTAAATAATAATCAAGGTAAATTGTTTTAATACATGCATGTTACTTATGATTCATCCTAAACAATTAATGATTCATTATTAATTTTTAAATAATCAATTATTTTTTTCAAAATATACAAAATATAATATTTAAGAATAAAAAATAAGGGTAATTTTAGTAGAGTGGCTAGATTAATTTTTCAACTCATCAACTAATAATTTAAAACTAATATTAAATACTAAAATTATATAACAAATCCTAATTTGATAGGATAAGCACTAATATAACAACTGAAACACTAAATTAAAGCACTAGAAATTGAAATTGAAGAAAATATATGAATAAAAAACTAAAAAATAATTATAGCGCAATAGAGAAATATAATAGGTTATTTCACCCAACAAAAAATGTTGGGATAGTGGATGTGTGAAAATCAAAAACACCCCAAAATTTATGTATTATAAGGCAATTATCACTTAAATATTATCAAACTCAAGTAATTTAATTCAAATTACACACATTTATTATTTTCAAACAAATTATTTTATCCGTCATTACTAAAATACCCATCAATTTTTATTTTTAAATATTTTATTTCGTATATTTTGAAAAAATAAAAATAAAGAAAACAAAAAAAATTGATTATTTAAAAATTAAATGCTTAAAAACATTAACAAATTATAATTAGGTGGGATGAACCCTAAATAACAAGTATAAAATTAAACTACAACACAACAAATTAAAATCAAAGTAAAATGAAAAAAAAACTAAAAAAAATTGATATGTACATATTTTGTCTTGATCATAATATTTTCTATCCCAAATTTAAAAATTTCAGACTTTTTGGTCCCAAATGATATATATATATATATATATATATATATATATCGATGATTTTGGTCTTAAACTTTAACGGTCGTTAAATATCCAGTTTGTTAAACATATCATTTCGGACTAAAAATGTCATGAAAATTTCTCTTGAGACCAAAAAGTAACAATTAAGATTAAAAGTGTTTTGAACCTATTTAATGGGATCAAAAGTTAAATTAACTGTAATAATTATAAAATTAAACTAAATCAAAATAAATTGCTGAAATTGAAGAAAAAATGGATGAAAATCTAATAAAAATGAAAATGGCACATTATGTGAGATAGAGAAAATAGGATAGAGGAATGTATTTATTATATTTTATATTTTTTTATATCATTAAGGGTATATATGATTGTGATTTTAAGCTCAAAATGGTTGAAATAAATTCTTATTTCAACGAGTACTCAATAAAGGTGGTGTGGAAGTGTAGGCGTCATGACTATGGAAATAGGGTGTTTTGGATGTGTAGCAAGTCCATACTCTTCCTCCATGCACACTACACCTTCAGCCATTAATCTCATATTAAATCCATGTAACAAATTAGCCAACGTTGTTCGAATAAGCTTGAGTCCGAGGTTGTATCCGGAGCATCCCCTTCTGCCTGAGCCAAACGGCAACAGGGCGAAATTACTCCCAAACATTTCGGTTATTTCTTTGCCAACAAATCTCTCCGGCACGAACTCCTCCGGTGACTCCCATGAGTCGGGGTCCCTCCCTATGCTCCAAACGTTGATTATCACCACGGCCCCCTTGGGTACGTTGTATCCCGCCACGTTGCACTCCTCCATCGTGCAACGAGGGGCTAACAATGTAGCCAGTGGGTGCAATCGGAATGTTTCCATCACGACGGAATTTATGTAGGGTAAATGAGGTAAGTCATTCTCTTCTACCCATCTCTCTCTTCCAATTACCCTATCTAGTTCTTCTTTTGCCTTTTCGATTATGCTAGGATGCCTTAGAATTTCGTGTATAGCCCATTCCACTGCTGTAGCTGCGGTACCTGTGCCACCAAGTAGTAGGTCCTGCACATATGTATACTAATTAATTATAAGATTATATATATATATATATATATATATATATATATATATTTAATTAATTCAGATCTATGTGTGTGTTTCTCTATATACCTGCAATAATGCCTTGACGGAATCTCTAGTGAGTTTAACTTCAAGATTGGAATCTTCAGCCAGCTGCAACAGCATGTCTGCCGCATCTTTGGGTTTGAAGTCTTTTTCCGACATTCTTTCTCGATGATCATCAATCACATAGTCGTTAAACCTATCAAACTTGTTGTGTAAAATCTTCATTCGCTTAACATATCCCTGCAAATCGAGGAAATCGAGCCGCGGTATCCAGTCCCCTATATTGATCACCCCAGTGAGGAAAAACCACTCATCTATCATACGTTGCAACTCCTCGAGCTGATCATTCTTACTGAAGTATTTGTTGCTTAGTGCCATCCTACTTATAGTCGAAAGAGTATAGCGTGATAAGTGCGCTCTGAGCAAAACCGGCTTCCCTGAAAGGGATAGGGAAAGTAGGCGGGAGAGGAAATTACGCCTCTCCTCAACCCGAATAGGCTCGAAGAATTCAAGCCTTTTTGCAGTGAACATCTCGGAGAGGTAGATTTTACGCGCTTGCTTCCAGTAAGGGCCGTAAGGAGCCCATGCCATGTCGGAGTAATTGTAGCCGATGTGTTTGCCGGCAGCAAGCGCCGGCCTCGTCGCGAAGTTCTTATCATGTACCTTTAAGAACTGTTTGGCCATCTCTGGAGATGATGCAACCACAACTGGAAATTTCCCAAAGTGAAGAAGCATGATTTCTCCATATTTTTGGGATAGTGAGTGAAAGGATTGATGTGGGAGTGAACCAAGGAGGTTCATGTTGCCAATTATAGGCCATGGTTTGGGACCGGGTGGGAGTTGGTTTTGCTCCGACTGCCGCCGCGGTTGATTCTTGTTGATTATGGAAATGAAGGCTAGTGCAGCTATTGATACCAAGGCTAAAAGTATCGAGGGAGTCTCCATGAGTAGTGAATAGTGATTATAAATTATAATGCATACAATCGTATTGATTTGCTTGGATGGTAAGTCTACATTTATAGTGAGTGACAGAATCATAATTTTTTTAGGTTGGGGTAGATTGTCGTGGGCAGAACGTTTGGCTCCTTCATATTTCATGCTTGCTTATGTAACATAGAAAGAATATTGAGATGTTTCATGTTCGCTTGTGCGACATAGAGAGAATAGCGAGCACAGTGTTGTTTGCCAACGTTTTTGCATTTAATTTTCTTTTTATATGCATGTTTTATTTCACTAACATGATTGATTTTCGTTTTTCTCTTTTATATTCTATAGCAAAACAATGTAAATATATATTTTTTATTTAAATCAAAATAAAAAAAGCATTAGTGACATAAACACATTAATGCATGAGTAAAATAACTAATTAAACATCATCAAAATTCAAATTAATGTATAAAAAGTAAAAACCACTACAAATTAATTCATTAGAAAAAATTCTCCACATTCTACGTAAAGAAAAAAAATATCAAAATAAATTCAATCACAACATATATAGCTGGAAAAAGAAAAAATAAAGACATACGTACATACGTCTTAAATAGTGTACGTACGTTCGTATGCGTACATCTCAAATTTATAATATGTGGATGAAAATTAGTGAAAACAAATATCATATGCAATGTCTAGAAAGAGATTCTTTCCGACAAGATCTTGGTCATAGTCGACTGATAGTTAGGCAAAGTGGTTTCTAAAAAACACAATAAATACAAATTAATCTGATTTGAGATACCAATATTGAAAGAACACCATCTTACCAAACAAGTTAGCAATTAATCTTTTCGACAAGCAAACTAGGCTTAAACGAAATAGGTGGGTCGCTAATTAATTGGATTTTTCTAAGAAAAAACGAGTAAATAAAATAAAACTTTAGTTCATGATTATGACTTTGAACAAATTTACTTAATGAATCACTCAAACATTAATCGTAATATTGTTAGATGAAACTAGTATTTCCTCGGTGCAATACACGATTTTTTTTTATGTGATATTAATTTATATCAATTGTATTTCTTACATGTTGGAAAATATAGGATATATTACAAGTTACAACTACACTCCTTTTTTTCGTTAAGAAAATGTAATTGGAAAAAAAAGTTGCAGACAACTATATTTTCATTTAAATTAAATATCAAATTAATTTAATGGGACAAACTTTTTTAATGTGTGCAGCAGTGTATATTAAAAAAATGTTCGATAATTTGCGGTCTAAATTAATTAATGTAGTTTTTAATTTGGTTTAAGGTCGATCAAGATTTTGCAAGATGGTTTGACTTGATTATAGTATGCTATTATATGAAGTTGTTGAATACGAGCGATGGAGATATATAAGTTTTTGAGTTAGAAAGAGAATCTGCAGTCAATGAGTAAGAAGAAAAGTTGGGATCGGAACTGTGGAATTTTCTGTTGTGGTTTTCTTCTCAATTGGATAACTAAATTCATTCAGACAATTCATCGAATATGTTGATGGCTTTGAAAAAGTTTTTTAAAGTGTTTTCTTTTTTTGTTTGAAAAACGTTAATTTCCAAAAAAAAAAAAAAAGAAGAAGAGAAAACACACATGTCTCTCAGCTGTTTGTAATTTTAACATGAACTACAATATCTTGCTTCAACGGTATATTGTCATTATTCCCATTAATCATTAACCTATTTGGCCACAACTTTGGTAATTGTATGAGTCAATAAGCAATCTATCATTATTTATAGATATTACTTTAATAGTGTAATATAAACATTCAAGCAAAAGATACTATTATCAAATAAGGAACATTATTTTTGGATCTAATCAAACTAATTAAGGGATGTTTGGTTTTATTGTCAACATCAATTTTCAATTTTCAATATTTTCATTTCAATTTACGAGGTGCATTGGTTTTTGGAAAATAAATATAATGATTTAATATGTATGGTTATAGAATTGAAAATGGAAATATTTTTGTTTTATTATTTTTTTCAATTTGAATTTGTGGATGAGATTAAAAGATAATTATTTGTGTTGTTAGAATAAATTGATGAATATTTAATTAATAATGGGTATCACTCTAATGATTTATATATATGATTGATGAGTGTTTTTATTACACTCATTTTGGATGCATTTAGTTGTAAATGCTATATGTTTATAATGTAAATTATGCTGTAGATATTGTAAATATGGTTTAAATTCTCATTTTTTATAAAGTGTAGTCAATACGTGAAAATTGATCTTAACATTTAAAATTAAAGCAAAAATAGAGATTTGACCATCGAGGGCCGCGGGAGTCGAGAAAAGAGGAAGAAAAGGGACAAAATACAATTGCAAACTCAAATGCGATCCCGAAACGCGAGTTCCTCGGGTCGCGCCTGAAAATGTTGTCAAACTCGACCAAAATGTCACGGTGTAGAGACTTCAGAGACATGATTTTCTTTGTGTGAAACGCGACCAAGAAACACGAGCCCTAAGTGCATTTCTAATTGAAGAGAAACGCGAGTCCTAAGCACGAGCTACTCCAAGTCGCACCTCAGTGTTTGGCCAAACGTGAGCTACAAACGCGACCCCTCCAAGATCGCGCCTAACAACACACAGCAGCGCTTGGGCCTTCAGGAAGCTGATTTATTTTGTTTGAAGCTCGACCTTAAAACGCGACCTGAGAAGGTCGCACCCCACTACATGGCCAAGCGCGACCCCATGTGGTCGTGTTCCGGGTGAAGGGATCAGACTTTTTTCTCTATTTGACTTTAAATCTCAATTATTGACAACTACCTATTTGCCCGATTTTTGGAAGAAAAAAAACACACTTCTTCATATCTTTAAAGACTTAGAGTTTTTTTAAGGACAATAACTTAGGTCGATTTGAAAAGGAGGACAAATTTATTGCGGGCCAAAATTTAAGGACATTAACATTTAAGTGTTGCGTTCGTAGCCCGCTCGGGCTGAAAATTAGCTATGGACGCAACACTTAAATGCTAATGTCCTTAAATTTCAGTCCGCATGCAATAAATTTATCCTCTTTTCCAAATCGGCCTAATTAAGAAAATATCACAATCCCCTATATAAACAGAGATCTTTAAGGAGAAACAATAGACTGCCTTTTTTTAAGGACAACAACTTAGGCTGATTTGGAAAAGAGGACAAATTTATTATGGGCCAAAATTTAAGGACATTAATATTTAAGTGTTGCATCCGTAGCCCGTTCGGACTGAAAATTGACCTACGGACGCAATACTTAAATGTTAATGTCCTTAAATTTTGGCCTGCAATAAATTTATTCTCTTTTCCAAATCGGCCTAAGTTGTTGTCCTTAAAAAAACTCTAACTCCATCTTTGAAACCAGATTTTTGTGGAGAAAACAAGGACCAAAGCAAAGGGAAGAGCATCATCTTGAAGATTCAAGCCAAGAGTTTGAAGAGAAGTTTGTCTTCATTGGGTTTTATCTTCTCCTCACTCTCTTATATTTGTTTAGGATGATTTTTAATATGTTCCTCTTTGTTCTAGCTATTAATGTAAATATGGTTGACTAGAGCCCTAGGGCTCTAGGATGTGGTAAATCTTGTGAACATTGTTCTCATCAATAAGTTAATCTATACTTATGATTTGTTCAAGCTTTTGTATCCTAAACTATTGTCTATGATATTATTTGAGTGGCCTTCATTTAACATTGAATGTTTTGATGTACAATGGTTGTGAGAGCTTGTGATCGTGTGAGCATTTATGAGTCAAATCCACATACTTGTGTTTTTGAGAAAGATTGAGTATGTGGAAGGAATGTAGACCTTTTGTGCTTTTGGAAAATGCAATCTTGAAATGTATTAGAGATAATCATTCATATTGCATCCTAATCTAGGTGAGATCGAGAGATGAACCTATGTAATTTTGTGGTCTTCCTAGCTTGAGTAAATTGTATTTATAGTGATAACCCTAGTTGTGAGTAAGTAGAACAATGTACCCATGTCCTAGTGTCTTACACATTCCCTTGTTTTTTCTAAGTTCATTTAATTTTGTGATTCTAGATTGTGTTTGAATATCTGAGTTTACTTGTTCTTTAACTTCCTTGTATGAAATCACACATTATCGCAAGAGTCTAGATAATTCGATTTTCGAAGTTGTGGTAATTGATTATATTAATTTACGTATCATTTTTTCTGAGGATCGACCTCATTTCATCAGATTCTATAAAATGCTTATACACTTATGGGTATGATGCGAGCTTAAAATAAAACAAGAAGATAAAATAGCCATCAATGATTGAATAGATTATATATATAGAATTGGAATAAGTAAAAAGTGAAATTGAAAATGGATAAAACAAACGTATTTTCGATGTTTTGAAAAGTAAATAGTTAGAAATTTCCAATTGAAAATAAAAACAAACAACCCCTTAATTTTTTTGGCAAGAACAAGATTAGTGTAGAAATCAAACTTACATTTTAATTTAGTTCTCCTTATCTAACTTTTTGAGGAATAGAATTTTTGAATCTTGTATCAATAGTTACATTTCATGTATACATTAGTGTCAGAAATTATTGCTAAGATTTCAAAATTTGTACCACATATTTTTTAGAAATAGTTGATATTTACTTGATGCAATCAATTCATTGCTTGCTTAATTTTGTAGGGAAATATGGATATGCTGCATTTTCTGGGAGATAGTTTTTTAGTTATATATATTACTATGAATTAAAATTATAGTGAAAACACACAATATTATCCACTACATAAAAAAATTCATTCCACACAAATTTATAGAAGTATGTACGTAATGAATCTATGAAAATTTGAAATATTGTCTAGACCACCGTTTAAAATGTGAATCTATATTCACATTAAATATATTTTTGATGGTAACAATCCAAAAGGTTGTGTTGTAATGGTAAATGAGATTATTTGACTTGAGATCTGTAACACTCCGGAAAAATATAGTATTATTTTATAGTTAGAAATTTTATGAAATTAAAACCCAAATCATTATGGCTAGTTAATTATGGGCTTAGAGGCACAGTAAGACTTAGAAAAGTCTCGACCTTAGTTGGGCATCTAAGTTAAAATTAGAATTTATATTATAAAAGTAGATGTTATTGGGATCGTTTTGATATCAAGATCGTCTAAATCGGATTTCATTTGAGTTTTCAATGAAATTTAATTCATGTAATAATTTGAGCCAAATTTTATTCTACCATGGTCACTATTATATATTCAAGCCCAAGTAATCAATTCACTTCCGGCCCAATTTAAGCTTATCATCGGCCCATTAAATTAAATCCATTCTAATTGTTAAATTTTGATGTGTGGTTATTTATTTATAAGACTAGTAATTTGGATAAATATTCCAAACTTTCACCAACTAATTGTTACCATTTGGAATTGGCTTAGTAAGATTAGTGTAATTGGGCTAAGTACACATGTGAGTGTGTGTGTAATATTGGATTGCTAAATAAAAATAAAAGGTATAATAATAATAATAATAATAATAATAATAATAATAAATAAAAAAAATTAAATTAAATTTCTAAACCAATATAAATTAAACAATTGGCAATTGTTTTGATGCCATTAGTGTGCATGGCAAGAAACGTGTACTATTATGTTAAATATATATAGATGGATTGGTGAATGGAAAAAAAAATATAAAATAATAATAATATATTACAATCAATCATATTGGATCATTTGGCAAGAAAGGAAAAGGGGTTAGTGTCAAGTACACGTGTGAAATGTATGTAAACATATATATATGTATACTAAGGATGAAGTTTCGGCTATGTTATGATAATTCAAAAGCAAAAAAAAAAAAAAAAAAAAAAAAACGACAGAGGAAGGCAAAGAAGAAAAATAGAAAAAAAAAAGGAAAAAAAATTAAGGAAAAATTCTTAGCACCGAAATATTCTTTCGATTTAATTTTCGGTTAATTTGGCTATTCAAGTTTTAAAATTTTTATGTCGTTGTAACTTCGTGTTATAAGTTCTATCTCTATTATCTTCTAAATTCATATTCTCTCAGTTCTAGTTTAGTACTTGGGGATTAAATTAGGATTTTTAGAAAACATAATTTAATCCTAAGTAAAATATTGTATATTTCTCAAATAA
Source organism: Perilla frutescens (assembly GCA_026008535.1). Lineage (NCBI taxonomy): Eukaryota > Viridiplantae > Streptophyta > Magnoliopsida > Lamiales > Lamiaceae > Perilla > Perilla frutescens. The sequence goes on along the minus strand of BRKX01000017.1, from coordinate 28,955,558 downwards.
ATTCTAAAAATTAAATTTTATTTCTGTATCTTAGATCAAGCTTCATAATTATTGAATTGGGTTTGATACATATTTATCCATTCAATTATGTCCGTAAAGTCCGATAATTCTCAATCAGGATCACTAACTTGATTCAATCCGTCAAATGCGCATTATTCGCCCATTTGGCTCCATTTTAATTCCAAATGATCCCAAGACATAGGAAATCCTAATTTAAATTATTTAGGATCTAAGTTATTATCCTTATGACCTATTTGAGGAGTCTAAGTTAGAATTCCAATTTTGTAGGTCGAGACGATCGGAGAGCATAGTAGCATTTCACACATAAACTGCACTGCATATTGAGATCATTCAGGTGGATTTTTCTATAACTCACAACTATGTTTTAAATCCGTCCATGAAAAGTATGTTAAATGTTTTAATTACATTGTTTATGTAATGATTGGATGTGTTGAGACTTCATGCATAGAGGAATTCCGACTTACAAGCAAGACGGTTTACTTTGTGACCAAATGTCTAGATAAGTAACCGTAGAGTATCATGTGATCACATTGGGTCTCTCATCCAATGAAGAAGAGTAAACTTTGTTATAAAGAATGGTTATTATTGATTTTAAAGCATGAAAGTATGACTTGGACGAATATTAATGCCCACTGAGTTTTTCTGGCACTCAATCCAAATATTTTTCAAATGTTTTTAGATCCTGGAGATCGAGCTAGTTGACGATGAGCTGATGGGGTGGGTTTGATGGTTGACCCTTATGTGGTTTTTGCTTAAAACCATCTTTAAACTTATGTTTGTATATTAAATATTAAATGGTTTCGTTGATACTCTGCAAAACCTTTAAGTTAGAAAGTTGTTGACCCCCGTGGTCAATTTTGACTGTATATACAAATATGTTGAATATATATATGGGTTGACGGTGGTGCTTTTAAATGTGTGGCCTGTTTGGCTATATATATTTCTTGTTAACAGGTCATTTGGTTATGTGTGAGTTTGTGATTTCGAAAAACCTTGTTGAAAGTTGACTTTGAAAGCACCTGAGTGTGTGGTTCGAACATTTTTAAGTTGAGGTGCTGCCCATTTACAAATTATTTATAAAATATTATTATTATTTTTGAAAATTATTTATCACGTAAGCATGTACGTATGTTTTTGGTGACGTCTTGGTCCTAGTAGGACTGGGGTGTTACAAGATCAAAGATTGGAAGTTAATATATCAAATCATTTTGGCAATCAATAGTCTGTTAGTTAATTTAAAAATAATAATTATACGATTTTTTTGGTTTCTCGCTGGTAATTATTAAATGAAAAGTAGTAATACCTAAGGAAATATAATATGTACATTGTACATTAGATTACGTTATTACCTTTTCCAAAAAAGAAAATTATTGTATTACATTATTACCCCTAAATTAAATTTATAATAAGAATATAATAGGTAAATCAATTTTCGTAAAAGAAGCCTCTATTCAAATAGTTGTAGATTGTAGATAGATAACAAGAAGTCCATCATAGTCAATAAAGGTGGGGTGGAAGTGTAGGCCTCATGACTGTGGAAATAGGGTGTTTTGGACGTGTAGCGAGTCCATACTCTTCCTCCATGGACACTGCATCTTCAGCCATTAATCTCATATCATATCCATGTAACAAATTAGCCAACGTTGTTCGAATGAGCTTAAGTCCGAGGCTGTATCCGGGGCATCTCCTCCTGCCTAAGCCAAATGTCAACATCGCAAAGTTACTCCCCAAAATATCGATTTCTTTGCCTACAAATCTCTCCGGCACGAACTCCTCGGGTGACTCCCATGACTCGGGGTCCCTCCCTATGCTCCAAGCGTTGATCATCACTAGTGCCCCCTTGGGTACATGGTATCCCGCCACGTTGCAGTCCTCGATCGCGCAACGAGGGGCTAACAACGTGGCCAGTGGGTGCAATCGGAATGTTTCCATGATGACGGCATCTATGTAGGGCAAATGAGGGAAGTCATTCTCTTCTACCCATCTCTCTCTTCCAATTACCCTATCCAGTTCTTCTTTCGCCTTTTCTATTATGCCAGAATGCCTTAGAATTTCGTGGAGAGCCCATTCCACTGCTGTAGCTGCGGTATCTGTGCCACCAAGTACTAGGTCCTGCACATGCATGCATGCATACTATAAATATATATATATATATATTATTGAATTTTAATTTCATTAGGTAATATATATATATATATATATATATATATATATAAATATACCTCTAATAATGCCTTGATCGAATCTCTTGTGAGTTTAACTTCAAGATTGGGATCTTGAGCAAGCTGCAACAAAATGTCTGCCACATCTTTGGGTTTGAAGTCTTTTTCTGACATTCTTTCTCGATGATCATCAATCACATAGTCGTTAAACCTATCAAACTTGTTGTGTAAAATCTTCATTCTTTTAACATATCCCTGCAAATCGAGGAAATCGAGCCACGGTATCTAGTCCCCTATATTGATCACCCCAGCGAGGAAAAACCACTCATCTATCATATGTTGCAACTCCTCAAGCTCATCACTCTTACTAAAGTATTTGTTGCTTAGTGCCATCCTGCTTATAGTCGAAAGAGTATAGCGTGATAAGTGCGGTCTGAGCAAAACCGGCTTCCCAGTTAGCGATACGGAACGTAGGCTGGAGAGGAGATTACACCTCTCCTCAACCCGAATCGGATCGAAGAATTCGAGCCTTTTTGCAGTGAACACCTCGTGGAGGTAGATTTTACGCGCTTGCTTCCAGTAAGGGCCGTAAGGAGCCCATGCCATGTCGGAGTAATTGTAGCTGATGTGTTTTCCGGCAGCAAGCGCTGGCCTCGTCGCGAAGTTCTTATCGTGTACGTTTAAGAACTGTTTGGCCATCTGTGGAGATGATGCAATCACGACCGGGAATTTCCCCAACTTTAGTAGCATAATTTCGCCATATTTTTTAGAGAGAGAGTGAAGAGATTGATGTGGGATTGAACCGAAGAGGTTCATGTTGCCAATTATACGCCATGGTTTTGGACCTGGTGGGAGTTTTTGCTCCCGCCGCCACCGCCGTCGATTTTCAATTATTTTGGATATCAAAGCTAGTGCAGCTATTGATACGATGGCTAAAAGTATCGTGGATTTCTCCATGAGTGGTGATTATAAATTATAATGCATACAATCTTATTAATTTGCTTGGATGGTAAGTCTATATTTATAGTTAGTGACGGAACCATATACTTTTTAGGGGGTTGCATTGTTGTATGTGGAACGTTCGGCTGTTCATATTTCATGTTTGCTTGCGCAACATAGAAAGAATATTGAGATGTTTCGTGTTTGCTTGTACGACATAGAGAGAACAATGAGGGTAGAGGGTAGTTTGCCAACTTTTTTTCATTTAATTTTGAGTTGGACTTGTTTTACACTAGATGCACCATCAGACGCGTTGACCGATCAAAGCCAGAAACGCGTGCTGACACGATCAACCCAAAAATATCAAAATTAGTATCAACCGTAACCCTAAAAAGTATTACCAAAAGACCAAAAGTATCACATATATCCTTAAAAAGTATCGATCAGGAAAAAAAACCCATCAAAATCAGTATCGGTCATAACATTAAAAGTATCACTCAAAATTCAAAATGTATCACTTGTATCATCAAAAAGTATCACCTGTGACACTATTTTATTTTATTTTATTTTATTTTAAGGGTTGACCAGGTCAACGCTAAAGATGCATTAACCGTTTAAAATAGCACTATATACAACTAGTATATAGAAGTTTTTGCCTTTAATTTTCTTTTCCTATACGTGTTTTGATTCACTACACGATTGATTTTCATTTTTTTCTCTCTTATTTTGTGTAGTGAAACAATGTGATATTTTATTTTCTACACCATTCAATACCTAATAAATATAATTTACATCAAGATTTAAAAAAAAAAAAACACATTAGCTGAGAGAAACGCATTAAAAAAACTATATGCATAAATAAAATAACTTTAGCATTAACAAAATTCACCTTAATATATAAAAACCAGTACAAATTAATTCATTAGAAAATTCTCCACATTCTACATAAATAAATATTTTTATCATTTTAAAATTTCATATTTTTATATTTTGATAAAGAATGTACTGTACATACGTACGTACCTCTTGATTCAAATTAATGTGTGGATGAAAATTAATGAAAACAAATATCATAGGTAATGTCATGAATTAATGATTCTTTCGGACAAGATCTTGGTCTTAGTCGACTGATAGTTAGGCAAATTGGTTTCTAAAAAACACAATAAATGCAAATCTGATTTGAGATATCAAATTGAAAGAACAGCTCTTACCAAACAAGTTTGGAATTAATCTATTCGACAAAACAAACTAGGCATAAACGGAGGAGGTGCGTCGCTTGGATTTTTCTAAGAAAAAATACTCCCTCCGTCCCAATTATATAGTCTATTTTCTAGTCGCACGTAGATTAAATATCAAATTAGTTTAGTGGGCCAAACTTTTTAAATTTTGGCGTTATTGCATATGCAGCAGTGTATATTAAAAAAAAATGTTCGATAATTTGCGGTCGAAATTAATTAATGTAGTATTTTTTGGTTTAAGGTCGAACAAGATTTTGTTCGAGCAATTTGACTTGATTATGGTGTGATATTATATGAAGTTGTTGAATATGAGCGATGGAGATATATAAGTTTTTGAGTTAGAAAGAGAATCTGCAATCCATGAGGAAGAAGAAAAGTTGGGAACTGTGGAATTTTCTGGTGTGGTCTTCTTCTTAATTGGATAACTGAATTCAGTGAGACAATTCATCGAATATGTTGAGGGCTTTGAGAAAAAAATTTTAAACAGTTTTTTTTAGGGGGGAGTTAAAAAAGGTTAATTTCCGGAAAAAAATAAATAAACATCTTTCACAGATTTGCAATTTCAATACCAGTTTTAAAACATTGCAATAAAGACACCGCCTTTGGATCTATAGCAAAAAAAAAAGTTGAGACCCCAACTATTTTCCGACAATCGAAAATCCAACGTGGAGTTATTATTATTATTATTATTATTATTATTATTATTATTATTATTATTATTATTATTATTATTATGCAACAAACTTAAACAATTTAGAATATAAATGACGTGTCGAAATTGTTTGCAAGATGGACACAACACACAACAAAAGAACATTAAAAAAGAATTACCGAATACCAATATGAGTAAGCTCTGGTTTTTTAACTATTTTTTTAACAAGGGATAAAGATCAAATTAGCAACTGAACTTATTTTGGAGCTCAATTGGCCCACTATAACTTTTTTTGGCTTAATTAGGCCACCGCGTTATTAAAATCGACTCAATTGGACCACTGCATGACGGAGCCCTAACGGGCTCCGTTAAGTGCACCTAAAACGACGTCGTTTTGCTCTTTTTTTTACCCGACCCATAGCTAACCCCTAACCGGACCCACTCTTAATCCATAACCCCACCCAATGATCTAAAATGCACAAAATCAAGTTTGGAGCAATAATTGTAGGTAATTTTTCTAGATCTTCATCCTCTGAGTCTTCTTGCTCTTCCCCTGATTCTGAGCTTTCAGCAATTTGCTGTTCTGGGTTTGTTTTTGGATTTTTTGTGGAATGTGTAGAATTTGTGGGTGGATTATTGGGGGATTTGGAAAGAAGGAGAGAAATGGGGGTTGAGTCAGATGGCGATGAGCCATTTAACTCCGGCGAAGATGCGGTGGAATGAGGGTGAAAGAGGGGGTAGAGTGAAGAAGCTGGGGGAGTTAGAGTTTTTTTAAGGACAACAACTTAGGCCGATTTGGAAAAGATGACAAATTTATTGCGGGCCGAAATTTAAGGACATTAACATATAAGTGTTGCGTCTGTAGGCCAATTTTCAGCCCGAACGGGCTACGGACGCAACAATTAAATGTTAATGTCCTTAAATTTCAGCCACAATAAATTTGTCCTCTTTTCCAAATCGGCCTAAGTTGTTGTTCTTAAAAAAACTCTTAACTCATATAGGAGAAACAATAGACTACCATTTTTTAAGGTCAATTTGGAAAAGAAGAGAAGCTGGAATGTGAGGTTGTTTTTTGGATGGTTTTTGATGTTTTAGATTTTTTTTCAATTTCTGGAGTTGGGTTGATATCTGGGGAAGAGTCAGTAGATGCAGCATAATTTTTTTTTGTGTTTTTTTGATGAACTGGGACAGGAATTTGATGCTGATTTTTTTTGTGGAATTTTTTGCAGATTGTGCTGCAGAGGAGTGAATTTTAGCCAATTTTTTGGAAATTTTTTTGGAGGATGAACTTGGCTGGTGAATCTGGGCAAATTGCCTAGAATGCAGTTTCCGGCACCCCATAACATGAAATTACCAGTTTTTGACCCAAAACATTGCCGGAAATCAGTTTTTGGAAGGACGAACAATGAAGAACAACGAAAAAATGAAAATAAAAATAAAAAGAGTGGCTCGAGTTAGGGGTTAGCTGTGGGTCGGGTAAAAAAAGGAGCAAAATGACGTCGTTTTAGGTGCACTTAACGAAGCCCGTTAGGGCTCCGTCACGCGGTGGCCCAATTGAGCCGATTTTAACAACACAATGACCCAATTGAGCCTAAAAAAGTTGTAGTGGGCCAATTGAGTCCCCCAAATAAGTTCAGTGGCCAATTTGGCCCTTATTCCTTTTAACAATGTCCGCATGTCAGTATTTACAATTTCAATACCATTTTAAAACATTACAATAAAGGCACCGCCTTTTGATCTGTAGCAAAATTTGACACCCCAACAATTTTTCGACAATCGAAAATACAACGTAGAGTTGTTATTATTGTTGTTGTTGTTGTTGTTGTTGTTGTTGTTGTTGTTGTTGTTGTTGTTGTTGTTGTTATGCAATGAATTTAAACAATTTAGAATATGAATGACGTGTCGATGTTGTTTGCAAGATTTAAACAACACATAACAAACGAACATTTTCAAAAAATAATTACCGATCGAATACCAGTATGAGCTGAGTAAGCTCTAGTTTTTTAATTATTTTTTAACAATGTCTGCACGTCATTTGTTTTACAAATTGTTTAAGTTCGTCAGAGTTCATGTACATATGGGAAAAAATCCACATAAGATTTTCTATCTTCAAAAAGTTTGAGATGTCAAATTTTTTACAACCCAAAAGGTTGTTTCGTTATTGCAACGCTTCAGTTGAAATTGCAAACAGGTGAAAGCACTACAAAAAAAATGGTCTTTAGAGAAAAAATTATTAGCGACGATAAATATCATCACTAATACTAGCTAGACTTTTAGTAACAACATGTCATTTCTAATTATTTCATGTCATATCTAATAATTTTTTTATGATGACATTGTTATCACTTAAGAATATTTTTTGCGACGACATCATGTCGTCGCAAATAGAGCGTCCCTAAAAGTTCATCCCGAATAAATTAAAAATTATTGTAAGTGACAACATTTTCATCACAAAAAATATCATCAGAAATGACATGTAATTATTAGAGACGACATGTTGTTACTTAAGTCTATTATTTGTGACAACATTTGTCGTAGCTAATAATATTATCACTAAAGACCGTTTTTTTTGTAGTGAATGTGATCTTTTTTGTAATATAATTAATCCAAAACAAAGTCTATTTTATTATTTTACACGTGGCTTGTCAATGTTCGAAAGATAGTGGGCTACGCCATATCTTATTCGCCGAAAATAGGGCAAATGGCCAAAAAATACCCGAACTATATGTCCAATCCCACCTAGATGTACGAGCTACTTTTTGGCCCAAATACACACCTAAACTATTTAAAAAGTACAATCAGTCTCCTCAACTATTCAAAATATATCAAATTAATACTTTTCGTTTAACACCGTTAACTTTTTCCGTTAAATAAAATGCCCATAAATTCTTCGACCTAATTATGATTGATTCGGACTATGATACCATGTATTGTGGTATGATTAAATGTAATCATCATGGGCTTTCTAATTATACTCTTAATTTATCAATCAGGTGTTAAACGATAGCATAATTACACAGAGAAATATCGATGATCGGGGTTTTTATTGCGAATTAAATTTTAAATCTGAATACCAATTCGATGTTGGATTTTGAAATTAAAATAGGGGTTTGAAACTCCATAGTATGTGCTATTTGGCCGTGGTTTCAATTTGTCGAATCGGAATTCATAGATGATATAATTGAGCTTGACACATTTTAATTAACGGTAAAAACTAATGTTCTTAACTTCAAGTGTTGATAAACATGGTTTTTACATGCATTTGAGTAGTTGTATGGCTCATATTCGTAGAGTAATGCATGCGTTTGTTGAGTTTTTATGATAATTTTGAGTTTTCGTGTGCTTTTTGATGTTTTTGTGTTTCTTGTGCAAGTTTGAGCTGAATTTAAGATTTATCCAAGATCCAATTCAAGGAGGAAAGTTTCTAGAAAGATAGAGGATCAAGAGAGGGTCACAACGCAACTTGAATCGGGTCAATCGGACGAGAAACGAGAGAGAACGGAGCAAAACGGCGGAGCGTGTCGGAGCGTGCGCGCTGGCACGGACCGTGCTGTCCAACGGCACGGCCCGTGCCATGAAACAATCAATTTTTGGAGTCTCTGGAGCAACGGTACGGTCCGTGCCACTTTACGCCGAAAATTGGGCTCTTTTTCCTTCCTTTTTGGGCTCTGTTTTTCCCCAACTATATAAGGCTCGGCCTTGCACGTTTTTACACAGACTTTATTCATTATTTTAGAGTTCCAAACTTATTTTTACTTTCGAGGTTTTGCTGTGAACATTCAACATTGAAGAATTCAAGTTTTAATCAACGAATCGTCATTCCGGTTTTTCTAATCTATGGCATATTTATATTATGTTTATGATTATTCTTAGTTCTATTATTTCTATGGTTTTAATTATGCGTGAGTAGTCTTTTATTAATTCTAGGGTTTGCAAAGCATGATTGAAGCTATGTATTTAATTTAATCTTGTTATTTTTCCCTTCCGATTATTGTGTTCAATTGTTCAAGAGCTTTTGATTTCATGCTTAATTACTGATCATAATTGATGCATGCTAGCTAGTTAATTTGAGTCCTGGCGGAGATAATTAATTAGTGGGATTAATTGAATACTTTGATACACGTTCTAAGGAATCTGTAGGGGAATTTAAATCTGTGGTTCTATCGGGAGTTAGTAAATTAACCTAGAGACGGAAGTAATAGGTTGTTTATTAATCTGCTTCTACCTTGAGACCTGGCGGAGATAGGTAGATATATTTCTAATTCCTCACCTTTAATCGGATTAAAATTGGGAAAGATTAGGATTAAATTGAATCATAGTGGATACATGTGTGTTGCATTCCCTAGGATTAGTATTTCATTAATTGTTTGAGTTTGATTATTTACTTAGTTTATTTACTCTTGTGTTTATTTGGTTCTAGTTCTGTTCTTTTATTTTATTTAAATTCGTGCCTAGTTTTAGAAGTCTTATAATTGGTAGCCTGGATAATAGAGAGTTGTTCGCTTAGTACTCAGTATTTATCAAATATTCAGTCTCTGTGGATACGATACTCGATTCGCTTGCTATATTGCATTGTCCTGTGTTAGTTGCAGTTTAGTGCATAATAAATAGTGCATCAACTTTTTGGCGCCGTTGCCGGGGACTGATTTTGATTTATATACTGATATTATTACTGACAAGGATTTATTACTTCAGGTAGTGTATGAAAACAAGGTCTACACAGCCACACGTAGACCCTGTTCCTAATTTCCCTGATCGAGCTCATAGACAGAGGAATAAGGAGCGCAAATTGCAAGAGAAAGAGATGGCAGCCAACAACGAGATTGAGATGGAAGCGTTGGCTAGACGGCTACGAGAGATGGAGCAGAGATTGGCTAGACAAGCTGCGCCCGAAGAAGAAGCAACACCTCTAAATCAGCTGTATCGGGCTCCGACAGACAGATATTTAGGCACCGGATGGGGTGGCAGCATCGCCGCGAATAATTTCGAGCTGCGTCCTGCTCTGATTAACATGGTTGCTACCCAACAGTTTGGTGGACAGGCTACGGAGAATCCAAATGCTCATCTGGATGCATTTTTGGATATCTGTGACACCATCAAGAAGAACAGTGTCAATGACGACATCATTCGCATGAGGATGTTCGTCTTTTCTCTGAAGGATCGAGCCAAGGAATGGTTCAAAAGCTTGGACAAGACATCCATTACTACATGGGACCAGATGTGCCCGACGTTCCTTGCCAAGTACTTTCCTCCATCAAAGGCACAGAAGATCATTGCTGACATCACCCATTTCACTCAGATGGGGGATGAGTCCATTTATGAGGCCTGGGAGAGATACAGAGATTTGCTGCGGTCCTGTCCACAGCATGGATTCAACACAGATCAACAAGTCACACACTTCTACAGTGGCTTGACGATCAATACAAAGAGATTGGTGGACGCCTCAGCTGGAGGATGTTTGGTAAATCGCACTGCGGCTGAAGCACTACGGATTATTGAGGAGATGGCGGATACCAGTTATCAGTGGCTGATGGAGAGACGAGAAACAAGGCCTGTAGCTGCAGTATCTGATTCTGGAATGGATGATCTGAGGGCTGAGATTGAGGAATTGAAGAAACAAGTTCTTGAGGGGCGACGTGCGCACATGGATGTGAATGCAGTGTAACAGCAAGGTTCTAAATCCTCTGCAGTGGAAGGCGTGAATTTTATCAATCAGAGAAACTACGACAGAGGCCAGCAAGGATTCCAGAGCAACAACATGGCGTATCACCCGAACAATAGGAATCATCCGAATTTTTCCTATGCTAACCCCAACAACGCCCTGCAACCTCCGGGTTTTGTTGCTCCTGCTACAGCCCCCACTGAGCCAAAGAAGCCATCACTGGAAGACATGGTGGCACAGTTGATTTCTAATCAAAACTCATTCATCGGGGCCACCGGTACAAAGATTACGCAGATTGAAGGGACCGTGAGCGCCATATCGAAGCAAGTGAATATGCTGGAAGTCCAAGTGAGCCAACTAGCAAACCAAGTGGCAACTCAACACAAGCCGGGACAGTTTCCAAGCCACACTGAGGTTAACCTGAATGCGCACTGCAATGCCATTCAGGTGGTGTCCGGCGCCGCTCTTTCGTCAGCACCAAAAGTGGCGCCTCCTGCAGCTCCAAAAGTGGTGCCACCTGAGCCTCTTCTCCCTACTCCAAATTCTGCTGTTGATCATTTATTTGACATCTTCAAGAAGGTACACATCAATATCCCTCTTCTTGATACTTTACGAGGTTTACCTGGTGGAGTTAAAATCTTGAAAGAGGCCGTCACGAGAAAGAAAAAGGTGGAGGCTATTGAGATGGTTCATCTGGTAGAAGAGTGCAGTGATTGGCTGCAAAAGAAGCTACCGTTGAAGATGGCAGATCCGGGTAGTTTTACTATTCCTGTGAAGATTGAGAGATCCTATTTTGAGAGAGTGCTATGCGATTCTGGAGCTAGCATAAATTTGATGCCTTTCACTGTCTACAAGAGGCTAAAGTTAGGAGCGTTGAAGGAGATTAAGATGGAAATCCAGCTTGCGGATAGATCCTTTGCCAAGCCACGAGGAATCATCGAAGACGTGCTTGTCAAAGTGGCGAACTTGATGTTTCCTGCAGATTTTGTGGTGATGGACATGCCTGAAGACCCCAAGATGCCTCTAATCTTGGGGAGACCATTTCTTGCTACTTGTGAGGCGGAGTTGGACATGAAGAGAGGCACGATGACTTTGGAGATTGATAGAGAACGAGTTATTGTTCGAAATCCTCCACCAAAGGATATCCCGCAGTGTAATGATGTGAGTTTGGCCCACAGCTTCATGGACGATGTGAATGACAAGCCGGAAGAGAAGCTAATGATGAAGACGTCTCCAACGCATGTTCCGAAAGCTCCAAAAGCACAGTTATCTGAGATGTGCATGGTTTTACAAGATAATGGGGGATTTTCTGCAGCTCTAGCTCCAAAGAAGATGAGAGTTAAATTCTGGGTCTTCCGAAAGAAGAATGTGAAAGGAGCTATGCTCGTTGCAGTGGCACCAGAGAAGCCAACAGTGGCAGTAGATAGCAGTCCTCGAAAGGGGCGAAAATTCTGTTGGTTGGAGTGCTGTTTTTGACCTCATTGACTGTTGAGGTACCGTCTAGCTAAAGACGTTAAATAAAGCACTAGATGGGAGGTAACCCATCATTTTATTTGCTTTGTTTTTTTTTCTTTCTTTTGTTTTGTGTCGTGTTTTGTGTTTTAGTGTGCTAACTTGTAGAAAGGCGTTTGGAGCCTAAAAGCTATGCTGAGATCATCCATGCCGGGTTTCGAGGTCCTTTTCTCCATGTTGGTGTACGGTGAGTTCGTTCCAAACAAATCTTTATTTAGTTTCCTCCAAACTTATTCTCTTTGCAGTTGAATAAGTTTGGGGGAGGGGGATGGATATATATGTTTGGCACGTGTTTTTTTTATCTATTTCTTAGAGTCTGTTTGTTAGAGTCTATTTGTTTTTGTGTGTTTTTGTGGTTGAAAGCCATGTTTTTGGTGAACTCGTGAAATGCTAATGATGAAAAGGAGCGTTGTTTTGAAAAATATTGCATGAATTTGATGGATCTTGACTTGTTTGAATTGATGTACTTGAAATTGAAGTAAATGAAGCATGAATAATCCTGTGAGTTTTTTTGAGCCTTAACTGTATATCAATGCACAGTTTGATTTCTTTCATGAGTGTTTGTCATGCATGCTTTGGTGTGTCTAGAACTTGCCATGGTTTCTATTCGAATAATCTCGATTATGTGTAGAATTTAGAAGTGATTTGAGGCCATCTTTTCATAGCCACATTAATTCCTAAACACTAACCGAAAAATTGATCATTGCTAGCCAATTTGAGCCATAATTACCTTTTGTTCATGAACTTGGATGATACGGGGTTTGGAAGGTAAATAAGGGTATCTTGTTGTGGAAAATAGTATTTTTGTAGGGAGAGAGTGGAGATGTTGATATTGGGGTGAAAAATATTCTCATAGGCTCGTGAAAGAAAAAGAAAAAAAAAATCGGAAAAAAAGAGTCAAATATTGAAAGGTAGCAATTGAGAATGTTTGCTATTTGTTGGCTTGTTGTATTTCTGTTTTTGAGATGAGAAGAGAATAATGTTTTAAAGTGTAAGGGAGTTGGAAAGAGTTGGAAGATGGATTTTGGATCCATACTTGTGGTTGGAGTTGAAAAAGTCGTGAGTGTCTTGAATTTTCGAGTCACTTAGCCAAATTTCCTAACCTTAACCAATGTCCCGACATTTCATCCTAAATTAAAGACCTCATTGATCTTGATTCTTCTATGATTGAGCATGAGTGCTTTAGACGATTGGCAAGCCTATGGTTAACACTTTTGCATTTGCATTTGATTCGATGAGCGTTATTTGAAACACTTGTGAGATGAGCGATACACATATCGGTGAGGTTTATGCTTTGTTTATGGATATTAATTGTGATAAGATTTGGATGAGTTGATGATGTTAAATTTATGCAATTAAATTATTTTGAGCATGTTCGTGAAGCATTTATGATCGAGTGTACTTGTTCTCCTCCATGTTTATATTTTCTTAATGTTCTTCTCATTGTTCGAGGACGAACAATGGTTCAAGTTTGGGGGATTGATAAACATGGTTTTTACATGCATTTAAGTAGTTGTATGGCTCATATTCGTAGAGTAATGCATGCGTTTGTTGAGTTTTTATGCTAATTTTGAGTTTTCGTGTGCTTTTTGATGTTTTTGTGTTTCCTGTGCAAGTTTGAGCTGAATTTGAGATTTATCCAAGATCCAATTCAAGTTGTAAAGTTGCTAGAAAGATAGAGGATCAAGAGAGGGTCGCAACGCAACTTGAATCGGGTCAATCGGACGAGAAACGAGAGAGAACGGAGCAAAACGGCGGAGCGTGTCGGAGCGTGCGCGCTGGCACGGACCGTGCCGTCCAACGGCACGGCCCGTGCCATGAAAAAATCAATTTTTGGAGTCTCTGGAGCAACGGCACGGTCCGTGCCACTTTACGCCGAAAATTGGGCTCTTTTTCCTTCCTTTTTGGGCTCTGTTTTTCCCCAACTATATAAGGCTCTGCCTTGCATGTTTTTACACAGACTTTATTCATTATTTTAGAGTTCCAAACTTATTTTTACTTTCGATGTTTTGCTGTGAACATTCAACATTGAAGAATTCAAGTTTTAATCAACGAATCGTCATTCCGGTTTTTCTAATCTATCGCATATTTATATTATGTTTATGATTATTCTTAGTTCTATTATTTCTATGGTTTTAATTATGCGTGAGTAGTCTTTTATTAATTCTAGGGTTTGCAAAGCATGATTGAAGCTATGTATTTAATTTAATCTTGTTATTTTTCCCTTCCGATTATTGTGTTCAATTGTTCAAGAGCTTTTGATTTCATGCTTAATTACTGATCACAATTGATGCATGCTAGCTAGTTAATTTGAGTCCTGGTGGAGATAATTAATTAGTGGGATTAATTGAATACTTTGATACACGTTCTAAGGAATCTGTAGGGGAATTTAAATCTGTGGTTCTATCGGGAGTTAGTAAATTAACCTAGAGACGGAAGTAATAGGTTGTTTATTAATCTGCTTCTACCTTGAGACCTGGCGGAGATAGGTAGATATATTTCTGATTCCTCACCTTTAATCGGATTAAAATTGGGAAAGATTAGGATTAAATTGAATCATAGTGGATACATGTGTGTTGCATTCCCTAGGATTAGTATTTCATTAATTGTTTGAGTTTGATTATTTACTTAGTTTATTTACTCTTGTGTTTATTTGGTTCTAGTTCTGTTCTTTTATTTTATTTAAATTCATGTCTAGTGTTAGAAGTCTTATAATTGGTATCCTGGATAATAGAGAGTTGTTAGCTTAGTACTCAGTATTTATCAAATATTCAGTCCCTGTGGATACGATACTCGATTCGCTTGCTATATTGCATTGTCCTGTGTTAGTTGCAGTTTAGTGCATAATAAATAGTGCATCAAGTGTCAGTTTGTTCTTTTCTGAATAGTTTGGGGGATTGTTCTTTTAAAATAGTTTAGGTGTATATTTGGGCCAAAAAATAATTCGTACCTCTAGGTGGATTCGACATATAGTTTGAGTATTTTTTTCCCTTTGTCCCCTAAAATATTGGTGATGTTTAATATCATCAAAATTAAAACATCGTGTCTTAATTACCTGCCTTTGAAAGTCATGTCGAATTTGTAATTTTGTCCAAAAAAATTGTGGATTTGTACATAATTAGTCCTATAAAAAATTAGTACTTAATTTAAAATTCAAAAGATATAATCATCAGTTAATAAACATTAATGGTTCTTAAGGTTCGATGAGTATAGTTGATTAAAGAGGAATTTTATAACGCATGTGTATACAATATACACCCACAAATGATTTAACATGTGATATGGACACGCACTCCAAACAAAGAATTGAGAAATATATGATAGTGGGATCCACATGCCACATGTTAAATCATTTGTAGGTGTGTAATACACCTGCTCGCGTTATAGAATTTTCTTTAATTAAGATAATGCATGCCTTCACAAAACGCATATTCTCGTATAAAAAAATATACTATATATCCATCTGATATGCATATGATCTTAAAACAATTATATTATTACTATGAACTCTTTTATACTAGTAATAATAATATAGGCTCAAATTAACATCACCACATTTATTGCAAACAAAGATACATAAATTCACTGAAAAGGGAGTTTTAGATGAAACTCTTTTCCGGTTCAAAAATCCTAAAGATGGCTAAATTCATATTCAAACACAATTATGCACCCAACAAAATGACAAATGCGGTGCCTCTGAATATAAGTTTGAATTTGAGTTTGATCCAGCTCATGAATTTTGACTCGCACGACAGTTTCACAAGTTTTTGCAATTAGTAAAGGTCATGTGGAAGTGTAGGTTCCACAACCACGGCAAGAGGCACTTTAGGGCGTGTGACGGCCGTACCCATGTCCTCCAAGCTTACATCTTCAATCCTAACGCCCTCTCCCAATTTCAGATCAAATCCATGCAACAAATTAGCCAACGTTATTCGAAGAACCTTTAGTCCAAAGCTAAGCCCGGGGCACCTCCTTCTACCCGAGCCAAACGGCAACAAGGCAAAGTCACTGCCTAACAACACATCGACTTCTTTTCCTAAGAACCTCTCGGGCAAGAACTCGTTAGGTGAATCCCATGTTTTGGGGTCCCTTGTTGTGCTCCATACATTGATAAGGACAGTTGTGTCCTTTGGTATGTCATAACCTGCAACTTTAGCATCCTCAATCGAGTAATGGTAGGTTAGAAATGTCGCAAGTGGATGCAACCTCAGCGACTCCATCACAATGGCATCTATATAAGGTAATTGAGACAAGTCTTTCTCTTCTACCCATCTCTTTCTTCCAATTACCTTGTCTAGCTCTGCTTTCGCCTTTTCTGCAACGTGAGGATGCCCGAGCGTTTCACGGATAGCCCATTCGATTGCACCAGATGTGGAATCAATGCCACCGTTAAATAGATCCTGAAAATATATTTTGTGAGGAGAAGATCAAATTATTTAATTATTAATTTCTACATATATATTTAGGGTTTAGAGTTTATACTTGCACTAGTCCCTTGATATGATCCCTTGTGATTTTAACTTCAAGATTAGGATCCTCAGCCAGCTTTATCAACACATCTACTAAATCTTTCGAAATGAAGTCCTTTTCCGCAGCCCTTCGAACTTCATGATCATCAATCACATAGTCGTGAAACTTGTCAAGTTTCTTCTGCAAAGCCTTCATTTTCCGAACATATCCTTGCAGATAAAGAAAACTGAGCCACGGTATCCAGTCTCCAATATTGAATGCCCTATTGAGATCAAGCAACTCCCCTACCATGCTGTCTAAATCCTTTAAGGTTGAATTCTCGTGTTGCGACTCCACAAAGTATTTTTTGCTTATTAGCATCCTACACATAATTGATAGAGTATATTTTGATAAATGATCTTTCAGCATGATTGTTTTACCTGATAGGGAGCATAGTCGGGAGACAAGGCTGCGCCTTTCCTCATCACGAATATGCACAAATGATGTTGAGAAATGGCCCATTTGTCCTTTTCTGGCCCAATTACAATTAAATCCTATCTACCTGGCCCAAGCCCCAAATCCTAAACCCTAATGTCGATCCAACTTCCTAATCTAAACAACATTAAGGTTGTTGGTAATTCCCTATGCTCTAGAAGCATCTATAATATCTCTCTTCTCACTCACTCTAGATACGCTCAATCTAGCAATCTTATCTCATATTCTCTCTCTCTCTTTCTGGATCTTCTCACCTCGCTCCCTCGGTTTCTCTGGCCGGAGTTCTGCCAATCGGCTTATGTTTGGCCGCTGAGTGTAAGGAAGGAGTGTGCTGAGAGTGAGAAAGGGGGAAACCCGTCGCCTCCCCCAAACCCTAGCCGTCGCTTCCTCTTCCCCCTTCCCCAGAACTGTTCTTCGGTTGCCGGAGAGGGCTGCTGCCGATTCCAGTGGGAAAATCTGAGCCGCTGTGCCTTGGGCACCTTTTCCCACACTCGATTGCTCTCTGCCTTCACTTGTCTCTTTCTTCTACTTATCTGCTGTGTTATCTCACTTGTTTCTTTGCCTTTGCTGCAGATCTGAAAGAGTTTGCTGCCTGTGACGAACCTTGAAGGTTCGCTTGACCTTCATCTCTGAGGCTGCTACTGCTGCCTGAAGAAACCCTAGTTTAGACTTCGCTGTTGCTTTACCTTGTAATCTTCTGTTTTTTGCTTCCAAGCTACTTGAGTAGCAAGTGTTAGGAACCGCAAGGGGTAGGGAATCAAGAGGTGTAAACCCTAGCTGCCACAGGGATAGTTAATTAACCTAGCTAATTAAGCATGACCAACTCGTGTAATTTCTGATGTGCAAGTGTCCAAGTAAAATCACCCTATGCATTAATTTTGATTATTGAACAATCATTGTTTGTGTGTGTGTCAGTGTGTGTGTGTGTGAGTGAGAGAGAGAGAGAGAGAGTAGGGAGGGGGATTATACTATGCATATAACAAAACCTAGCTCTGTAAGCATATTGATTATATCATTTTCTTGGATTAAAGAAGCTATAAAAATTAAAATTGAAATTGAATTAAAAAATTGAATAAAAATTAATAAATCTAATTGTGTAGCACCAAGTGTTGCACAGAGTGTTGTAGAGGATTTCATCCGAAATAAAACTAACTTACACAATTTTGCAATTTTCTCACATTTTTAAAACATTGCAATGATAACATCACCTTTTAATTTTTTACAATTATAACATCTCCAAATTTTTTGGTGGTAAAACGACGACATTTTAGTGACTCACATTAAACGAACTTCGTCAAAAAAAATTGGAGATGTCATATAAAAATTACAATATTTAGGTGAAGGTTGTGTTATAATTGCAATATTTTAAAAATTGTGTGAAAAATGCATATTTAGGTAAAGGTTGTGTTATTGGCGTTACGCAATTAATCAAACTAGTATGTCTCCCACGGAATGCTCGGTATTATTTTATTCTATAACAATTGAAAAACTAAGAGCAAATTGCAATCTGCACAGGTGTTTACACACACACACACACGTATAAATGTGACACTAATATATAAAATATTTAAATATATTAAAAAATCAAACAATATTTTCATAAATATAAACAATAATTATCATAATTCTTTAAACAAAAAAAATAATAACTTCATATCATCTTGGAGTAAATAATAATTCAAACATACTATAAAAAATTTCGTATAATAAAAAGAAATTAATTTATCTGAGTTATATATATATATAGATATATGTTGTGATCATTTTGTAATTATGAAAATATAAACATTTGATCAGATAATAAGACACAGCTTAACTCCAATAAAAAGTTTTCGTAAATGGGAATGTAAAAAGAAATAAAATAATAAAACCTCGCTATAAAGACTCCATCTCAATCTTGATCAACAGGCATAACATAAGACACAGATTAACTCCAATTAATATACTACATTTGATCAAATCTTCCTCATTTGATGGATACTTTGATTTTCTTGGGTTTCATCGGATAGTATCATATGAATTATGGTGCGTCCTAATAGGTGAAAGTAACAATACAGTAAAAAATATTCAAATAAAAATGAATTAGAGTTTCAACATGAGAATAATTTTCATTTCCTCAATTAACTTCCACAAGCCGACAATAGAGTACCAAGTTTTCATCCATAAACTCATATTTGGCCATCATAGAAAATTGACAAATTTTGTCAATATTCCAATGATTAAAAAAATCAAACAATATGAATATATTAGATAATGCGAAGGAACCATTTAAATTTTATAGAAAAATACAAATTATAACAAATCACAAACTGAAATTTAAAACTCACCAAATAGCTCATGCATGTTCATCCAATTCGGTTGACCCGTTAATTAAGAATACGTATACATGCAACGGAGAAATGCATTATCAATTATTTGACAATCTAAATGTTATAGATGTGCAATCTTGAATCTGCAATTGGTTGTACGTGTTATACTTATGCAAATAATAAATATAAAAATACTTGAATTGTTAACTTTTTTTATCGAGTAGCTAATGTTGTTCAATATGCAAGTACATAGCGAAAAAAGATACATTCATCAAATTAAACTGAATTGGTGAATTTACTTTAATTTATGTATTCAAGTAAATCGTAGAAGGTTGATCTCATGTTTCACCAAGCTAAAGAATGGAGCCATAACTTTGTATTTATCTTTGAAATATTTACAAAGACATTTTCGTTAGTGATAAACAAACAAATACACACAAACACTCATATGGTCAATACAAATGAGCATGCACCTACGTAAACTATTGTTTTTTGTAAGAAGCTGAGTGACGAAATATAATGACCTATTTACATATATAGCATGCTACGATCTTCTTAAAAAATTCAAGATTTTTTATTTGTACTTAATTAATCATATGAAGGGTTCTTGACGTACGTATATATATGATTGAATTTAGAATTAGAATGGTTTCATTAACAAAGCTACATGGATGAATTATTTGCATCTCATTCTTTTCAATAAATCTAAAAAAAGAGAAAATTTAATTTAGATGAGATATTGAAGAATTTTTTCGTTATATAATCAATTATTAAGTGTCCAATTACCCATGTCAGAATATTAAATAATAATTTAGGCAGCAAAAAAACGGATGAAATGAATAATGTGAATTAAGAACTCAAAAAGCTAATTTATTATAATTAATTTGGCATCATTTTATCATAATTAAGTTAGGCAACAAATAAAAACAAATGAAATCATGTGATTAATTTGGACCGCAACTCATACGACAATTTGCTGTTTAGAATCTATAAAAATTGCTTTATAAATGTAGAAGAAAAATAGGCAAAAAAATCTATGCAGCAAAAAAACAGATGATGAAATTAATAATGTGAATTAGGAACTAATCCGACAATTTATTATAATAATTAATTTAGGCAATATTTTATCGTAATTAAGTTAGGCATCAAACAAACGCATGAGATCCTCTAATCCCAACTTGTGTGTGTCAACTGTGTACCGTGTACCAAACCTCAAAATTGTTACCTTTTCTTTCATTTTTTTCTTCAATTTTTATTTTTTTGGTTTAATTTAATTTTGCATTATTATTTAGGATTTATTCTACCCAATTAGGGTTTATAATTATTTTTTAATATTTAATTTTTTTTAATTAATATAATTAATTATTGGGGTTGATTAATTCTAAACTTAGGATATATAATTTTTTTAAAATTTTAATTTTTATAAAAAAAAAATTATTAACAATATAAAATTTTAATGTTGTTGTTGGCACACAAGGTTGGAACTAGAAGATCTTTACTCGCAAATAAAAACAAATGAAATTAATCATGTGATTAATTAGGAACTCATACGACAATTTGCTATTTCACAGAGTTTCGAACATTGAAATGGTAGAAGGTAAGAGAGGTGCTCTGCCAACTATGCTATTTGGGATTATTGTTATAAATATCATAACTAATTTATTATACCATTTTATTTTTAAATTATAATTTTGCCTATCACAGTTTTGCCTTAATACATGTGTAGATTCAATAAAGGTGATGTGGAAGTGCAAGTTCCATAACAATGGTAAGGGGTAGTTTTGGACGTATCACGAATCCATCCATTTCATGCATGCATACATCTTCAACTCTCATGCTCTCACCCAATTTCATATCAAATCCATGCACCAAATTCGCCAGTGTTGTTCGAACAATCTTAAGTCCGAGGTTGTATCCCGGGCATTTCCTCCTGCCAGAACCAAATGGCAAAAATGCATAGTTACTTCCCAACATGTCCATTTCTTTGCCCAAAAACCTCTCCGGCAAGAATTCTCCGGGTGCATCCCACGATTTCGAATCCCTCCCTATGCTCCAAACGTCAATGAGGATCGTGGTTCCCGTTTCTATGTAATAGCCTGCAACTTTACAGTCGTTAGTGGAATAATGGGGTGTTATAAATGTGGCTAGTGGATGTAACCTAAGTGACTCCATGACAATGGCATCTATGTAAGGCAATTGAGACAAGTCTTTCTGTTCTACCCATCTCTTTCTTCCGATTACCCTATCTAGCTCCGCTTTCGCCTTCTCCACGACACGAGGGTTTTGGAGAATTTCTCTAATAGCCCATTCAATTGCTTTAGTTGTAGTACCTGTGCCACCAACTAGTAGATCCTACAAATATAGTGACGAGAAACAAGTTGCATTTAGATTTCTTTCTTCATATAACGAAGAGATAGGGTTGTAAATCAGTCGAGTAAAGCCCAACAAATACAAACCCAATCTTTACTTGACAAAATCAAGTTGCTTGACTCGAGCTTCTATAGCTGAGCTTGAGCTAAACAAGCTCGGACTTCACTCGAGAAAAGTTTATCAATTAAAAAGTACCGAGCTAGAATATGAGCTTGTTAATACAAACTCGTGAGCCTGCAGGATCACGAGTGTAACTATAAAAAACATGTTTGTGAGCTAACAAGTCAAGTATCTTTAGATTAAAAAACTATATTGCTTGAGTTTTTTTTTTTTTTGAACTGAGATTCAAATAGCTTGTAAATAGCTAGACTCATTTATAAAGATATTAAGCATGAAGAAGAGAAACTCAAGACCTGTATAAGTGCCTTGATATGATCCCTTGTGAGCTTAACTTCAAGCTTAGGATCCGCAGCCTGCTGCAGCAACACATCCACCAAATCCTTCGATTCGAAGCTGTCTTTCTCTGCAGCCCTTCTAGCTTCATGATCATCAATCACAGTGTTATAAAACCTATCGAGTTTCTTGTTCAAAGCCTTCATTTTCTTAACATATCCTTGCAAGTCAAGAAAACTTAGCCACGGTATCCAATCCCCAATGTTGAACACTGCGTTGATAGAAATCAACTCATCCAACATGCCCTCGAGCTCAGCCAGCTTCACGATAGACTTGTCATGCTTCGACTCAATAAAGTATTCATTGCTCGTCACCATCCTGCATATATTTGAGAGAGCATAACTCGATAGATGGTCTCTCAGCACAATGGGCTTCCCCGACAGGGAATAGAGGCGAGATATGAAACCTCGTCTCTCCTGCACACGAATAGGCTCGAAGAATTGGAGTCTCTTCTCATTGAGCACCTCCGAATGGTAAATCTTGCGCGCTTGTATCCAGTAAGACCCGTAAGGCGCCCACACCGTGTTCTTGGAGCCGTAGCCAGTGTGCTTACCAGCAGCGCATGGCGGCCTCGAGGCAAAGACTGCATCATTTGTTTTCAAGAACTGTTTGGCCATTTCAGGAGATGATACGATCACAACTGGAAATTGGCCAACTTTTAGTAGCATAATTTCACCGTATTTTTTTGATAACCGATGAACAGATTGACGCGGGTTGAAAGCAATGAGATTTACGTTTCCAATTATTGGCCATGGTTTTGGCCCTGGAGGAATTTTTTTCGAAGGTTTCTGTTTGAAAATAATTTTTGAGATGAAGGCTAATGCTAACACTATGGATAAAAGTAGTACCCAATAATTCTCCATCGTTGAGACAAATTATCAAACAGGTGTGATGCAATATTTGTCGGACGGAACAATTTTTAATGTTATACACTAATTAAATAATTACATTATTCCTTTTAAAAAACCAATCAGTTGTGGACCGTCCAGATTAGGAGATTAACGGATATGATTAATCCCTAATTTACATACTAGGAGTATGTATGCATGATCGTCGTTGGGTATACACTAATTAAATAATTACATATTGCATCACACCCGGACAATTTTTCTAATGAGAATTGTGAAATCCCGTTGATTGAAGAATAGGAATCCTTGGGTTTGTCTTTTGGTAATTCATTCAATTACCAAAAATAATACCGAGTATCTAGATTCAAAAAATATATGACAAATAAAATAGTACAAAATTACCCTTTAATGTTATACACTAATTAAATAATTACATTATTCCTTTTAAAAACCAATCAGTTGTGGACCGTCCAGATTAGGAGATTAACGGATATGATTAATCCCTAATTTACATACTAGGAGTATGTATGCATGATAATCATCCCATATATATATATATATATAGGGGTGGGTTAAAATGAGAACCATACCCCTGTGTAGGAACTAGGAACCATTTATATCCACAGATCTTGACAATTTGAATGGACAAGATTGATTTGGAATTTTAGGGGTTAAATTGCAAAATAATAATTTTATACCAAATTTAAAACATAATAAGGGTACTATGGAGAAACCAAATCACCGTGTATCTAGAAAGTGGAAACAATTTTCATTCATTAATATCAAATAAGAAAACCTAGAAAACAAATCAGAAACCGCCGCCTCGTCGCTGTCTACCGCCTCTCATCGCTCCCGCTTGCGAACCGGCAGCCAGACCCCTGTCGACTGCACGCTCTCACCGCCGCCTACCGCCTGCACGCCATACGCCGCCCTACGCTGCAGGACGCCATACGCCGCCCAGACGCCTCTCGCACTCCCTACGCCGGAAGACACAGCCAAACGCCGCCACCAGACGATGGACGCCGGTCCTACGACGCCCGCCCTTCGCCACCCACATCCCCACTTTATTCGAATTTTATGGGTATTCAAAATTTTTTGATGTTTTTTGGTTATATTTCTGATATGCTTCTCGTAACTGTAGGCAAATGTTTTGGGTTTTCATTTTTGATTGATTGTTATATTTATTGGTTTTGTTTTCTGGTGGTTTGATGTATTTAGCAAATTAATTAGATATGATTAGCAAATTATTAATGTATTATTAGCAGATTCGTAATTTATTCGAATTTCTAGAATTAATGTTGCTGGTGTCGGACTTTTTTTAATCATGTTTTGTGAATCCTTTTTATTTGAGTTTGTTTGTTTGTTATGCTGGATTTGGATAGGAGTATTTGATTTTGATTCATGAAGGAAATTTAAATTTATCAAAATTACTCCAGAAATAGCTAGAAACTTGAGTGATGGATTTTTTATCTGCTGTAAAAGTGTAGAATGGATTTATTCACATCACTTTGATGAATTTTAAATTGTCGGATCTGAACTGTACAACTCTGGAGTCAGCGGTGAGAATTATAGCAGGCACTGGATCAAATATGTGGATTGAGTATTAGCAAATTAAATGTTTATGATTAGCAAATTAGATGGATATACTTAGCAAACGTTTTTTATTTATTGATTCTGATCTGATTTGATTTGTATTGATACATTTAGCAAATAAGTAAGTTGTGATTAGCAAGTTAGTAATGTATATTTAACAAATTAACTTGATAGGTTGTGGTTTTATGAATATTTGTTATTTATATCAAATTGAATTTGTTTATATCATATTTATATTTAGTCTATAGCAAATTTTGAATGTATAATTAGCAAATTGAGAGGCTGGATGATTATATAGGTGAAAATAAACCATTCAGTCTTGCGTTCTAGCAACTTAGTATGATATGATTAGCAAATGTTGCATCTGTGAAATTTTGCTACTGGGATTCATGTTTTAGCAAATTGATGTTTTGTTTATAGCAAATTAGTGATATAAGATTAGCAAATTATTATAGCATATTAGCAGATTAGTAAGATGCTTTTATGCGTATTGGCTATTAATAGGAAATTGTGTTGTTTATATCAAATTCTCATTATATTTGTAGCAGATTGGTATTGGTTTATAGCAACTTAGTAAAATAAGATTAGTAATATTTGCAAATGTAAATCTTCTTTTTAGCAAATTGATAATTTATTTATAGGGATTTGACATGCAATTTGACATGTATTTATAGAAAATAATTTATTGTTTTGCAGCCATTAGCAAATTGAGAGGGTGGATGATTATAGAGGTGAAGAGAAATCGTTTTAGCAGATTAGTTAAGTAATACATAATTAGAAAAAATTAAGGATTTTGTTTATTGTGTAATCGTTTTATTCATTGGTTTGGTTAGTGATACAAGATTAACAAATTTGTGATATGTTTTTGTGTTGTATAATGTTTTTTTTTAAATAATGTTATTTCATAAAAAAAGTTCATATTTTTCACATAAAAAATATTACCGATTTGCTATTAACAAAAATATAATGTGCTAATTACAATTAAAAAGGTTGCTAAATGTCGTACACACGCGTTACTAACAGATTCTGCCCATATTCCCTACACCTACAAAGATACATTAATGGACAATGTAATACTTGTATCTTGCATAATCAGACGATAACCGGCGTGATAATAATATAAGATGGAGTAAGAACTTGTGAAAATAAAATACGTTCTTATTTTATACACAACAATTCATGCCATTTTTTTTTCTTAATAACTTGAAAACTTCGACAACTAAATACGAAAAACATCTATCGTCTATCATAAATATGAAATACCCATTCTCTGCAAACATCTCACTATCATGCTGTAACGCCCCAGTCCCACTAGGACCAAAACGTCACCAAAACATACGTACATGCTTACGTAATAAACACTTTTTTTTTAAAAAAAGTAGATTTAACTTTATAAATAATTTGTAAACGGGCAGCAGCTCAACTTAAAAATATTCAAACCACGCACTCAGGCGTTCACAAAGTCAACTTTCCACACGGTTTTTAAAATCACTAACACACACAAAACCAAATTATGACCTGGCAATATACATAGCCAATTAGGTCACACGTTTAAAAGTTCAACGGTCAATGCTTCTATACATTCAAATATTTATATATACAGTCAAAAACTGACCACTGAGGTCAATAACTTTCAAACTTAAAAGTTTTATAGAGTATTGGTAGAAGCATTTAATATTTAAATACTGACAAGAGTTTAAAGATGGTTTTAGCAAAAGCCACATAAAGGTCAACCGTCTAACCCAGTCCAATAGCTCGTCGTCAACCAGCTCGATCTCTAGGACCTGAAAATATTTGAAAATATTTGGGTTGAGTGCCAGAAAACACTCAGTGGGCATTATTATTCATCCAAGTCATACTTTCATGCTTAAAAATCAATCATAAACATACTTTATAACATAGTTTACTCTTCTTCATTGGATGAGAGACCCAATGTGAGTTTTGCTCTTAATGAGCCTATCTACAATGAGAAGCTTGTAAGAAAGGTTCTCAGATCTCTTCCAAAGAAGTTTGCATACAAAGTTGTTGTAATTAAATAAGCCAATGATATATATCAAGAGTATGAGGCTTGATGAGCTGATGGGGTTGTTAAGAACATTCGAGATGAACTTAGAAGATGAAAACAACAGCTCAAGGAAGAGAAAGATATTGTTCTTAAAACTGAAGTCTCAGAAGATGTACCTGAACATGTACCGAAGCAAAAACTGTACTTGATTCAAATACGATGGATAATATGGTCCTGATCACCAAGAACTTCAGTCGTATGTTAAAAAGAGTTAATAAGCAGTCTTTTAGAAGGGCCAACAACAGAAGACAACCATCTGGTAATTCTCAGCAAAATAGGAACTCAAGCAGTGAGCAGAAATAGTTTCAAACTTCAAATTTCAGAAGAGAAATTCAGTGCAGAGAATGTGATGGATTTGGACACATTCAAGCTGAGTGTGCAAACACACTGAAGAGAAACAAAAAGAATTACAATGCTTCTCTCAGTGACAATGATTCTGACGAAGGCAGCAGTGATTCAGATAAAGAAACTATTGCCTTTACAGCAAAAATCTCAGAATTCAAGGATCTCTTCAATAATGCAGAAGATGATGAGTCAAACAATGAAGGCTTCAGCCAAGAAAAACTTACAAGACATACAAGGAGATGTATGAAAGATGGCTGGAAGTAGTTGAGATCAACAAGACTCTTCAATCTCATAACAAGGATCTTCTCAATGAGAAAGAGAAGCTGATCAAATCTAATGCTGAACAGATGAATACTATTCAGCAACAAAAGAAGGAGATTGATGAATTGTCTATGGAGCTCAAATCCATCAAAAAAAATGTCAACATACTGAACAATAGTACAAAGAATCTTGATAAGATTTCCACAACTGAAGGACATTCAGGAAAGAGTCATTCAAGTCTTGGATACAATGGTGGATAGTCCAAGATAGTGTTTGTCAAAGAAAGTACAAGCAAACTAATGCATGCACAAGAGAATGTTCGGCATATCCGAAAGAACATTACTCGCAAGAAGATGAATGCTTATAATAGCAATAAATAGAGAATAATCTGACATTATTGTGAGAAGAAAGGTCACATTCGACCACACTGTGAGAAGTACCTTTATGATCTCAAAAGAATGAGAAGGAGATATGTGGCTCAGCATTCCAGCAACAAGAAGAGAAAACCAGTCATTTAGCAAAATCCTACACAAAAGAAACAATGGGTTGTCGAGCAGACCAACCACAAAATCCATAGTAGTATGCTCTCCATGGTGAGATGCCGAGTTGAATGTAGCCCTTGTCTAAGAGTTTATGTAGCTGAGTTTTTAACTCCTCTAACTCCTTTGGTGCCATGCGATATGGCGCTCTCGATACTTGAGCAACTCCCGGAAGCAAGTTTATCATGAATTCGTCTTATCTATCTAGAAGTAAACCTGGTAAGTCCTTTGAAAACACGTCTTTAAAATCTCGCACCACAAGTACATCATCAATTGTCACATTCTCTATCTTGTTTATTATCAAACTCACCAAGAATGATTCACGTCCTTTTCTTTTTAAGAATCTTCATTGCTTTCATTGCAGAAATAACTCTTATTCTAGTTCCCAATATTGATCCATGGAAAGTGAATTCCACTTCTCCCGGTCCTTGGAAGATTAGCTCTTTTTCAAGATACTTAATTATGACACGATTAGCTTCTACCTAATCCATCCCATGAATAATATCGAGATCTCTTAAGCCTAAAATGCATAAATTCGTACTTAATGATCTATGCCAAGGTTCAAATCTATGTTTTATATACTCGATTTGCAGTTAAGATCTTCCTAAGTCATATTCACGAAGTGATCCGGTGTCATTACCCTTCTATGTGTTTTCCACCAACGATCAGCATCACTAGTGAGTTGGAAGATTGTATATGCGATGCGCTGAGAGTCGGTACACACCATATATGTGAATGTGCGTTCAATCATTCATAGTCATTCTTTAGCCTCAGTCGGTTTACCCTGACCGTTAAAGGTTGGAGGTTGGTATGTTCGAAACTAAATAATAACACGTGTCGTATCTTCTTGTGGAGGATTTTGAGCCTGATTGTTTTAACATCTTTGTGGCATCTTATATACATACTTAATATGTCAAATTCTATAATCGTCAAATACACGTATATAAGTCTAAGGCGATGGCGCAATATATTTAGATTCGTATAGATCATAGATATTCAGTGAGCTAAAGAAGCTCTAAAGTCATACTATGTACTTATGTTCAGTGCATCCATGTTCAAATCCAGTTAATTTCTGATCTCAAACTAGCTCATATGATGTTTATGCATCAAATGGATTTGATATGAAAACACTTTTAAGCATGCTTTGTAAAACATATATTTCACAATGCTATAAATCATACTTTTCACCATGCTTTAAATCACACATTGAGATCACTTGCATTTGTATATCATGAAAACAGTAATATCAAGATACTTTCCAAATGAGCACTTAAAAATTCCAAATATAAACTTTCATACCTCTTTGGAATCAGCTTGGCGTAGACGATAGCTGCGGGTTATGGACAACCATTTCAATAACATAGTGCTCAAAATATTTCACTTTTGAAAACATCACAGGCCTACAATTTCGTAAACCTCGCTCTGATACCACCTATAACCATAGTAGCTAAAACTTTGATCGTACTATGTTCGTTCTAAGTCTATCGTCTTGAATAAGATTTTATTGTAAGATCATATCGTATTAACACGCTTGAGTATTGATCATGGGTCATAGCATAAGAGTCAAGCGCCCGATTTCTTAAATTAATAACATAGATGAAAATGCTAGACAATCGAACAATAATCTTAACTTATGGTCCACTAGCATAGGTTACAACTTAGAATGAATCGTCTAGATCTCATTCCTTCATTAATTAATAGCATAGCATCATTGCTTATAAGGGTTACTATATCTATCTCGTATGATATCATATATGGAGACAATGATTTCATATCATAATATCAATTCATATCCAAAAGTCATTCCGTAGATGATTTCATAGATTAACATTCTATTTGCACATAGAAGAGTATAGAATTACCCAACTAAGGCCGATACTTTTTTTAAGTCTTATAGTGCCTCTAAGGAGATAATTTAACTAATCTAAAATAATTTGGATTCTAATTTCATGAAATTTCTCACTATATAATAAAATTAATTGCTATATTTTCGGGGTGTTACACATGCAAAGCACATTGAAACTATTTAAAAAAAAAGAGACCATCCTATCATCAAAAAAATAAATCATATTTTCACATAAAATATTACCGATATGCTATTAACAAATCTATAATTTGCTAATTACGCATAACCAATTTGCTAAATGTCAGACATAGGCGTCCCTACCAGATTCCACACATATCCCTACGCATACAAAGATACATTAACGGATAACACAATACTTGTATCTTGTATAATCAGACGATAACCGGCGTGATTATAGTATACAATTGAGTAAGAAACATTAACAGATGACACAATACTTGTATCTTGCATAATCAGACGACAACCGGCGTAATGCTAATATAAGATGGAGTAAGAAATTGTGAAAAAAAAAATCTTATTTTACTGGCATTTTAACTTTTTTTCTTTTTTTTTCTAACTTGAAAACTTCCACAACCAAATACAAAAAAGCATGTATCATCTATACTAAATATGAAATGCCCATTCTATGCAAACATCTCACTATCATGCAAAGCACATTGAAACCAATTTAAAAAAATCAAATTTTCACATAAAAATATTACGGATTTGCTATTAATAACACTATAGTTTGCTAATTCCGAATAACAAATGTGCTAAACGTCAGACATACGCGTCCCTACCAGATTCTGCCCATACACCTACGCATACAAAGATACATTAACATATAACACAATACATGTATCTTACATAATCAGACGATAACCGGCGTGATGATAATATAAGATGGAGTAAGAACTTGTGAAAAAAAAAATTCTTAGTTTACACGCAACAATTCATGGCATTTTTACTTTTTTTTTTAATTGCTTGAAAACTTCTACAACCAAGTATGAAA
Organism: Perilla frutescens; assembly: GCA_026008535.1. Taxonomy (NCBI): domain Eukaryota; kingdom Viridiplantae; phylum Streptophyta; class Magnoliopsida; order Lamiales; family Lamiaceae; genus Perilla; species Perilla frutescens. The sequence goes on along the minus strand of BRKX01000017.1, from coordinate 28,924,787 downwards.
AAACATCTATCATCTATAATAAATATAAAATGCCCATTCTTTGAAAACATCTCACTATCATGCAAAGCACATTGAAACCAAATTAAAAATAAATTCGAGTTTTCACATAAAAATATGCCGAGTTGCTATTAACAACTCTAGAATTTGTTAATTCCACATAAAAAATTTGCTAAACGTCATACATACGTGTCCCTACCAGATTCCACCAATATCTCTACACCATTAATGGAGAACATAATACATGTATCTTCCATAATCAGACGAAACCTGCAGTGAGACCGACGAAATCCAATGACTCCTTAAACCGTAACAGACCCAATCAATAAGAATTTTGAACAGATTTATGATTAATTAAAATATGAAACACCGATAGATACAACTCTATAGAAAAAAGAGTTGAATCTATCGTAAAAAAAAACGTCCAATCTAAAAAAAACTGCTCAATATAATCCCACTATATATGGAACAGATATATTTACTGCAGATAATTGATATCCAATACAATGACATAAATACCCTTAACTTAATATAACTCTTAAGATATTGCACTTTTGACCCCATTTTTTTGAGATTGATGTGAGCCTTAGAAAATCATTGATCCAACGCTCCATATTGGTTCCTAGTTCCTACACAGGGTATTGGTTCTCATTTGATCTCTATACTATATATATATATATAGGGGTTGGTTATTCTAAGGATAAGTGTTGGTGTGAAAAATAGGGACAAATCTGATCCCTACAATTATATTAAATCAACGGATGAGATTAGAGAGATTTTAAATGATAATTAATAATTTTTTAATTATTATTTAGACATGGAGGCTATTTATGTAAAATCTACATGATATCAAAATCCTATAAATCCGGAACCTGTAAAGCGATAAAGAACGAAGCCACGAAATCGCTTTGCATACAAATCAAAATCGCCGCACTGTGTAAATCCAAAAACCTAGAACTCCTACTGACTGCGACATCATGAAGAGCGGCGACGATTCTGGTGAAGGTCGAGAACTGCGGCGGCGGCTTGAACGATAAACAAAGGCGACGGGATTTTTCCCCTTCGGCAACGTCGCGTTCGAACGAGAATTCAAAAACAAACATGGGTCGGAAGAAATCGGGTAAGTTTCGTGCTTTGAATCGAATTTAACGATGATTTTGGAAAAAAAAATATCTTAATTAAAATCTGATGAATGCTTGAGATTGATTAAAAAATAGATTTAGAAAATTGATTTTGTTATTAGACGAATCGCATAAGAATAGATCAGATGTCGCTTCTGATTATTAATCGAGTAATTATGTAGTGTGGGTTTACAAAGTTAAACAAAATTTGACAATCGAAAATTGTAGGATTACAAATTTTGTTATTTTGTCAGTTCATGGGTTTTATTAGAAAAAGGACGAATTATACTTATTTACCAGTTATTCATGCTTTTTTATCTTTATCATTTAGTATAAATTATGTCTGTGTGACTTGGTGCTCTTTATTGTTAATGTTGATGCTACATATGCATATATGTTCTGTGGTAGGTAAATTATAATTGTGAGGCTACGTATGCATATTTGTGATGCTGCTAAAACATATATTTGAAGCTACTAATGAATATCTGTGGTACTTATTGTTTAAGTTAGTAATATAACTTGTGTGGGATGGTGCTTTTAATTAGTATGCGTATCTGTGACGCTATTTATGTATATTATTGATGCTTCTCATGCATATGTTGTATGCCACTTATGATTATCTGTGTTAGTGTTTTAAGTTGGTAATATAATTTATGTGGGTTGTTCCTTTTGTTTAATATTGTTGATGCTATTTATGCATATCTGTGATGCTTTGGTTAAACTATATTTATGATTTTACTCATGCATATGTGTGATGCTATTTATACGTATCAGTGATGCTTCTTATCCATAGTTGTAATTCCATTGCATATGAATTACTGCATAGTCTAGTTACAAATTGCGTTGAAAAGTTGATGCTTCTGAAAGTTGTGTTTGGTACTTTGCATTGTCAAGATTGTTTGCTACTCGTATCCTATCTGCCCCATTTTGATGCTACTCATGTATAAATTTGGTGCTTTATAGGGTAATGGTTGGATCCTTATTAACGTGTTAAACTTTTTTATTCCAAAAATCAATGCACAGGCAATGTATGTAGATCGAGTGATATTGCACAGTAAGAGACTTGTTAACAGGTCGTTCCTAACAGTGAAAGGTTGGACCTTCCACTTAATTCGAAAACGTGAGAAGCAAGAAATGGCAGCAGGTGGGTTTGGAGGTGGACGGTTGTGTCCACAATTCCAAAAGACTAGTGAGGAGAATGCACCATTCTCCCATGATGAAGGTAGAAGAGGACAGGCTTCAAGCAATGACGTCGAAGCGGATGAAATGCAGCAGTTTGCTACACAATTCTTAGCAAAATCAAAGCTAATGGCAGATACAATGATGCAGCTTATTCTTCTCATTGAGAGGGCTCCAAAGCATCTTTGGGAGAACCCCCGCTTCAAGAAAAATGTTTAGGTCTTTTTTAGTGATGTTTTGAAGGACAATGTTTAGGTCTTATTATGCAAGTACGGATTGCAGTTTATTTATGATGAATGTTGGTAGTTTTTTATTTTGGATCCGATCGATTTTGGATAGTATCATATTTTGAATTGCTCGGATGTAAGTTTGATAATGATTTATATGGTTTAATGTCTATGTTAAAATAATAATGATATAAAGACAGTGCTTCAAACATTAAAAGTAAATTAAATTAAGAGTTTCATATTTGATGGTTGGTGCTTCGTAAGCACATTCATTTGCATTGTATTATGTGAATGCTTCAGTTTATGCTATATATTCATAAATTAAATGCTTCATATTACGAATCCTACCTTGTACAAAATTTATACTATAACATAAATAATGTAACGAACAAAATTAAGATACCCCAATTGTACCATACAAAACAGCACGGATATAAGTAAACTAAAAACAAAAATAAGCAAAAAATGGAACAATGGAAAAAAACGCCTTGACTGGATTGAATCAGCTCTGGAAAAAAAAACGTCAAATAATCAATGCTATGTAAATGTACTGTTAATGCTTCATACAATAGACAAACATGCTAGACAAACAATAACATTGAATCCTTCAACATGTAAGAAGGTATGATGGAAAAACTAGAACAGTTTCTTGAGTTGTTATCTTCTTTGCAAAACCAAAATCTTAAGGGGAAAGGGACAAGTTGATAGTAACTCTATTCTGGGAAAACCTCCTACTATTTTTAATGGAGAGGGTTTCTACTTTAGAACCCAAACCACTACTGGAAATAGACACTTGATGGATCCCCAACCAGTGCAGGTTATTGCACCATTGCCTAAGATTGATTTTTCAAAGTTTGAATGAATGCAACCTAGGGTATGGATCCTTAGAGCACCCCCAATGCCCAAAAAAATTGGGTACAAAACATCTTTTTTGTACTCAACCGAATACAAACCATTGTGGACAACAAGTAAAAAGAAGTAAAATTAGATTTGACTACAAATCTATGTACTCAATTTGGACAAAATAAAGAGCAGATGAAGAATGGAGAGTGAGGAAGACGCATGGCCTTGGATCTATGCGTGCAAGGCACCCATGTGGAGAGGGAAGTGGGTAGTTATTTTGTCATGTGGGCCCACTATTGTAAACATTTTTATTCTTTCTATTTCCTTCTTTTTTTTCTTCATTTTACCGATTCCTTTCTATTTCTCTTATTTTATATCAATGTTTTATAGTAGTATTATTTTATGTCAAAATATATTTTATATTCTATATTTTTTTAAATATTGTATATTCTAATTATATATCAATGTTTGGAAAAAAATTACAAATATCAATCACTTGATTGATTACATTTGAGCACGTCTCATGTATCTTATTTATAAACTTTTTTATTTTATTTTCATTTCTATTTCATTCTTTTGTTTTTGTTTTCATTTTAAAATTTCAATTCTTTCAATTTTTTTTAATTTACGTCAATGTTTTATATTATTTTATATCAAAAAATTATATTTTATATTTTTTTAAAATATTGTATATTATAATATATATCAATGTGTAAAAAAAAAACTAATATCAATTGAAAATAATTAATTGTCATTTGCTTGCTATAATTAATTTTTATACATTCCGAAAAATAATTAAGTGCTATGATTTTTTTATACAAATAACATATATTTTAATTTACAACATCTACAAAATTAAATAACTATAGTAAGTTTTTTTAACTTTGCAATTTCAATTTTCAACACTTTGTCATTGTATAGTCATGTCCCAAATTTTATATTGATATCTCATTCTGATTTTGCCTCTCTTTCAATTTGCAGAACCCTACCACTGCATGCATGACAGTGTATCGTCTTGTCACAATTTTTTTTATCAAAAATATTTTTATTTTTATATCTAATTTTTTCCTATAAAATAGATTGTTTGGAAAACAAATCAAACATCTTCTATCGAATTTCAAAGTTCTATAGTTTATTTTTCAAACTTTAGAATTGATAGAAATCTTTGGGAAAACTTGTTCAATTCATCCAATCCAGAAAAAAACTCCAATAACTACCCTCCTCAAAATTCCAATGTTACCCCACAAAATTTCAACAACCCTCCTTCAAATAATAATTTTCATCTCCCAAATTTTTATCCACCAAGAGCTCCATATATGATGTATCCACCAGACTGTTATCAATATCCTCCCTTTATGTCCCCTCCACGTGGATTGTCTTATGGAAGTCCATTAGAAATGTCTTCAAAATCGACAAGAAGGGCTATTATAGATGCAACTAGTACTGACAAGGAATCTGCAACTCCAACTTCTGGGCAAAGTTCTCATTTCCCGTCACATTCATCACCACCGGGGATTGAGAACATTAACCTGGAATCGGATTTCGATGCTGCTGATGAAGACAATGCCGTGCAACGAAGGAGGACAAGATGGACCTTCAAAGAAAATGAGATTCTTGCAAAGTGTTTTATTGGCGTCAGCAAAGATCCAGTGGTCGGCACTGATCAAAAAATGGAAAAAATGTGGAAAAGAATTGCAAAAGAATACAATAAAAATTGTCCCGCTGATACTCCAGTGAGACATTGGGAAGCAATGAAGACACATTTCTATACAACACAAAGAAGTGTGAATTTCTTTAATGCATAATATATTTCTGTGAAGCAAGGTTGGGGAAGTGGTCATAATGACGCTGATATACTCATGGAGGCACTCAAGAGGTGGGAGCACAAAAACAATAATAAATCTTTTAAACTGTTAAGCATGTGGCAAATTTTAAAGGACTCTCCGAATTGGTCAAACCCGGGTGATCGGGATCATCGATGTAAAAAAAATTAAAAACTTCTGTGTCGGGAGCTTATACATTATCCTCCAACAATGAGGACGCTATTGAAGAACAACGTGTTCGTCCAACTGGTCAAAAAGCAGCAAAGAAGAAAGGCAAGGCGAAAAGTGATGAGACTTTCAATGAAGTTAAAATGATGATCACAAACAACATGGATAGATATGAAAATGCTCAACAGAGCAGAATCCAAGAAATCAAAGATCTCAACAGATTTAATGAGTATCCTGTACTCACTAAGGATGCCACTGGAATGAACCCGATGGCACTTCAAGCACATATGATGATGCTCGAAGATATTAAGAAGAAATGGGGAATCCAGTAGTCCAGTCTTCGTATCTCGTATTAGTCTTATTTATGTTTATGTAGTGTCATTTAATTTTATTTTTAATTTATATGTAGTAGTGTATTTTTATTTATGCTTATGTAAGTGTCGTTTTATTATAATTTATGTTATGTGTTGTACTATGTGTAATGTGGTTTTTTTAAAATTTATTGTATCATGATTTATTGAAATGTGTGCTGCCAGCTAACCTATACAAAAAAGCATTGTCAGCTATTCTATACAAAAGTCGTGTTGTCAAATAATGTATGAAATATAGTTGCCAGCTATTTCCAACTCTTGCAATAAATGTATATGTTGCCAAATATCACCCACAAAATAGTTTTTTATTACAAAAATAACCTTTGTCAACTAGTCTATAAATATGAGTGGGTATACTTTACATTTATCCATACGACTCCTTTTTCTCTGCAAACTTATATCTCTTCGCAATTCTCTTTTTCTCCAAATTTCATATCTCTTTCATACATACTTTAAGTTATACAATGTCTTCCGAGCCCAATCTCAACAACAATCTTGAAGCATTAGCAAGGTTTTTAGCTGATGATACAGATGATAAAATGTTCCTCGAAATTCTTGAACAACAACACAAACTTCTTGAAAGTGTAGCAAGTTCGTCCATCAGAACTCGAAGAACAAAAAGATATATTCACTGAGATCGTGAAGCAGCTGATGCTCGACTTTTTGAGGATTACTTCTCTGAAAATCCTCGATGGCCAAGTGATGTGTTTCGACGCCATTTCCGAATGGGTAGAGACTTATTCATCCGTATAGTCAATGCTTTGCAAGTGCACGATGAATATTTTCGCCAGAAGGAGGATGCAACAGGGAGAGTGGGTTTCTCACCACTTCAAAAATGTACAGTAGCTATCCATCAATTAGCATATGGAGGTCCTGCCGACCATTACGATGAGTATCTTCGAGTTGCGGAAACAACTGCAACTGAATGTTTGTTCAACTTTTGTCGATGTGTTATTGATGTATTTGGGGAAAGATACGTAAGAAAACCCAATGCTGATGACTGTCGACGTTTGATCCATATGCATGAGCAGAGGCATGGGTTTCCTGGGATGTTAGGTAGCCTTGATTGTATGCATTGGGAATGGAAAAATTGTCCGGTTGCGTGGAAAGTTCAGTTTACCCGAGGTGATCATGGAAGTCCAACACTAATGCTTGAAGCGGTTGCATTAGCAGATTTATGGATATGGCATGCATATTTTGTAGTCACCGGTTCAAATAATGATCTCAATGTGCTTTATCAATCACCTTTGTTCAACGAGGTGATCCAAGAGAAAGCACCGTCGATTAATTTTACGGTGAATGATAGACAATATAATAGAGGTTATTATCTTACAGATGGAATTTATCCAGAATGGGCAGCTTTTGTCAAGAGTTTTCATTCTACTTATGAACCCAAAAAAATATTATTTAAGCAAATACAAGAGTCTGCAAGAAAAGATGTCGAGCGGGCATTTGGGGTACTCCAAGCTCGTTGGGCAATGATTAGAGGTCCAGCCCATTTTTGGTATTGGAGTAACTTGAAGGACATCATGTATACTTGCATTATTCTTCATAATATGATAATCGAAGATGAGGGAAGTGCATCAACTAATTGGTCGGAGTCGGAGGAATCTACTAATGACGAGAATAATTTTGCTAGACAAGGAGCCCCGACAGTTTTCCCTGCTCGAGTAAATATAGAGGCTGAACTACGTGATAAAAAACAACATCACAAGCTTCGTGCCGACTTGATTGATCACATTTGGGCACGATACGGCCACAATAATTTTAATATGTAGTTCGTTTGTTATTTTAATATTTTAATTTATGTATCATTTATGTTTTATTTTCCAATGTTGTTCTCATATTTCTCGTATCAATAAAAAATATTGTTGTTTTATTTTGATGGTTAGGTACAAAAAACTAACTGGTTCATAAATAAAATAAAATTCTAAATTTTAATAAGTAAAAAATTGTTAATATTAATAAAATTAATTAAATATAAAAATTTAAAAGAATTGACAAAAAATTGTATAATTAAATAAATACAATATTGATTAAATATAAAAGTTGTTAAATATAAAAATTAAAATGAAATATGATTTATTAGAAAAATAAATGATATGATGGTGGGCCCTCAAAAAAGATGTATGTACCTTGGGTGTTTTAAAGAAATTGAGTATTTAAAATAATGGGTACATAACTTTTGATGTGGCAGAGAGGTGGCGGAATTATGTACCCAAAAGGAGGTACACGATTGGTGATGCCCTTAGGTGTAATAGATACTTCAAAATGATTCCAAATATCCCAGATAATCAAATAATAGCTATGGAAATAATGAACTTTAAGGGAAAAGCAGCCCTTTGGTACCAATCTTGTTAGCGATATGCTTTGCACTAAGCTTTTTATCAAGTACTCTACTTTGCACTTGCAGTAGTGTGTTTGATTGTCATGATCTGTATGGAATTAATCAACACTAAAAGAATTTAGATTTTCCAAGTACCACAAGGATGTGCAAGAACGTGATTTGTACTTCAATGAAGACATCTCAAGCATAAAGACATGATTGAGCTGAAGATGAAGACAATTGTGCATCGAGACACAACTGAGATTGTTTAACATACTGTGTATTGCCAGCTAGCTTGAATGATAGCCAAAAGTCAGTTTGTGAACATACAAGTCATTCCGATGTGCTACCTGAAGTGAAGGTTCAAGATCAACAATGTTCATGGAAAAGTTCATGAACTTTTGCATGAACATCTTTTGTCTACATTGTTCTTCCAAGATCGTTGAAGTTGTTCGAAGTTTGCTAACTAAAAAGAGATTCAAAGATTATTCTAGAAGATGCCTTAATCTGCTTGGAGAGTACGTGATTGGAGATAAAGCATAAGTCTAAAGATGGAAGAATTCTGATAAAGTTATCCGCGGATCCTTTTTTTTTTCTTTTTTTTGGCTTTGTTCTTTTTTTTCTCTTTTCTCTTTTTTTTCCTCATGAATAGTAGCGCTTCAAGAACTTCGCATTGATCGGACCAACTTTTACACGATCTTCAGAAATAAGACAATAAGCTTCATTTGTTTGGAGTTTCCTTAGTTCATCAATGGTGGCCTTAACACCTTCTTCAAATTGTGGATGGGCCTCTTTAGCATTTTTTCATGTGACAGCAGCTCCTTCACTTAGAGTGATATGAAGTGATGATGCAACTTCTTGACTAGCTTCTCTAGCACTTTTGAAATCAATGCATGTCCTTATCCTTCCATCTCTTTGTCGTACACTGACTATATTTGTATCTTGACATGCATCTTAGCAATGATGATATTCATAATCATATGGATGATTCTTTGAACGTACATAATTTGGAATGGTGTGTGGTATTGGATTCTGCACGCTGCTAACAACATCGTAGGATAATGCCACACTCTCTCTATCATCTTTTGTAACGCCTCAGGCCCACGGGGGTGGGGCCCAATAATGAAATGACGGCATAACGGGTTCTGATAGCAACTACTTGACATCCGTCCTCGCATTGCCAAAATGGTTAACCCAAGCTGCTAGAGAGTACATTAAGCCCATTTATATACCCATCATACTTTCATTCTCCCACCGATGTGGGACGTCACATCTTCAATACCCACAGTTTGCATTAAGACAACAGTCTGCATTTTAGCTTGCAGTTCTCTTCCACATGATATGGTTATCGTGGTTTGCCTTCTTATGGGATGAAGCTAAACTCTTCATTTCTTGTCTGGTGACAATCTTGGGAAATTTTTCCCTTTGATAGCACGTCCTTCTATTCTTTATTTTGTTGCTGAGCCTTTTAAACACAGATACTCGAGCCTCTTTCCTTTCATTGTCAGGCTTATTGCCAAGTCTTTCAAACACGGACACTCGGGTCTTCTTTCTTGCACTTCTCTAGACTATGTCTTCCATTGACAAAGCTTCTTCTTCATAAATATGATTGATATTGGCTCTTCTAATTGCAATTCGGATAGGATGTGGTGAAGCAAAACCCAATCTTACCTTGATACTTTATCCAGTTTTCACCACTAACTTCTTAGTGGGATTGAGTCCAGCTTCTTGTGAATCAACCTTCGAAAAGGGCTCTTGTATTTTAGAACTTCATTGTGGGTCATATCCAACTTTTACAAGGAGTGTGAATGCTTTTGGACCGAAATTCTTACCAACTTCATTTTCTAAGATTTCTCCATGTTTGGTCGCACTACCTTGACTTGGCCTGACAAACCCATTAAGTGGTAGCGGTTTTGGTTTCTTCATATCAATCTTTGTCAATGGCATTGTTAGCCCTTCCAATGATTCTCTTTTTGCCATAGATATCTTATCTTCACTTCTTTGTCTATTTATGTCTTCCGTAACTTTCAATAACTTTTTACTCGGAAGATAATGCTTTGCATCAGCAAAGTGTGATTCAGACTTCAGAAAAGGTTTATTATATCTGACTATCTTCTTCAAGACACCATCATGATAGTACTTAAGGAACGACCACATTTTCATGCAACCATGGCCAATCGAGAAGCATGTTGTATGATGTTTTTACATCTATCACATGTAGCAATGTTGTTGATGTCATATCTTCCATCGTCAGCTTCAATCTTATTGTGCCAAGAACCCTTTGTACTTTATGGTTAAAATCTTAAATCGTCAATCGCATGCTTGAGAGTCCGTCAATAGAGATTCCTAGCTTCTTCAATGTGTGCAAAGGCAAGATGTTAACTGCAGACCCTTCATCAACATATATTCTATTCACTCTTTGATCATGGCTATAACCGCTCATAAATAAAGGATGATTATATGGATCAGAACCAAGCCCCAAATCTTCCTCTGTGAATGTTATGGTAAATGTGCAGTCAGCAACAGCTTCCGTTGAATCTTTATTGGGTTCTTCCTTCATTTCATCAGTATTCTCATCATTCATTACGCTGCATAATTCAAACGTGATGTGGTTTGTTGTGGCCTTGTCATCTTCAAGTGTTATCATTCATTTACTTGCTAACTGCATGACTTTATCTTTGAAAATGAAGCAATCTTGTATAGCGTGTCCAACTAACCAGTGATACTTGTAGTATTTTGGACCGTCAGTTCGTCCTGCTTCTTATGATCGCTTCATTTCTGAAAATTCAATGAGCTTTACCTTGATCAAATAATCAAAGATTTCAGAAACGTCTAAGTCCAAGAATGGGTATTCTCTTTGTTGCATTTCTTTCAGAGTCAACTTTCTTCTCGCTTTATCTTGAGGAATGACAAGTCCAAATTCTCTCATTTTTTGTGCCTTTTTCTCATTCTTTTATCCTGTGTTTTTTGTATTTTTTGAGTCAGAAAGAGCCAAAATGGGCATAAGGGGCAACAAGAGGCAGGAAAATCACTTCTGGGGGGCATTTATATGCCAATTATACCAAGATGGACAACAACTTCTCAGCGGAAAGCTAACTCTTGAGCCTGGCAGAAATCGCCCACCATTCCAGCAAAAGCTGAAGGAGAAGTTCTGATCGTGCCCACAACAAACCCAGAGTGATTGAGAGAAGAAGGAAAGGAGACAGGGCACAAGGGAAACTAATACCAGCTACAGCAGGAGCAATGCACCCTAGTCACCGAAGGAAAGAGGAGCCGCGAAAGGCAAGTTGACGCTTCTAGAAGAAGGATCGGCTCTATAAGAAAAGTTGACTGTCGGCACTACTAGGGCACGACGAGTACATAATCTACAACTCAGGATCTTCTAAATAAGGGAAGAATCTGCCAGATATGGAATGTCTTAGGCATGGCAGCTGTGAATTGGGCTGAAGATCCTCCGGCCTATGGGGGAGTTTACCTTGTGTTTTGTACTCCTACATAAGTAGTTTACATGGCAGAGACCGAAGACACTCGAACAAGCAACACACTATATCATTTTATTTTACTTGCATTTCATTTTTTGCATTCTGTCTCGGGTCTTATGTCTGCAGGCACTTATGATTTCCAGTTTATGTTATTAAGTCCAGCGTTAGAGTTTGATTCTTTTTGCAGTTTAATATAAGTAAGTTTTTTTCATTTAAATTATGTCTTCTTTTAATTATATTCATTATTATTGTTGTTCTAAGTCTAGCATGAGCGGCTAGACTCATTATTCTGGATTGAACAAAGATAAGAACTTAATGAACACGTAAGAACCGTGAGGCTTATGGGCATAAACTGTGTGAATTTTATTTCGTCATGTAATCATTTTCTTTGTTGCATTAAAGTGGGCTAAGCTAGTTAATTGTGGTTGATCACTTGTTAATTAGAATTGTGTTCACTACCTCTATAAATGGTCAATGAATCGTAGTTATGTGTTGGTCATAAAGGGATGGGATACATAACGGGTACTGAGGGCATCTGAGAGATCAATGTCTAGGTAAATTTGGGTCTATCTAGGGCATAAAGTTGTCTTATTGTTTACAATCATATGAGAGATCGGGGTTGGGCAACAGGTTAGGGTTTAGGAGACGAGAGATCACCTCTAAGCTAAACAGAAAGGATAGATTGGGTACGTTGAGAGAGATCCAGTACCTTTAACCAGGTAATTAGATTTGCATAAGTAATCAGCATACCCATGATCGGTCAAGTGTTTGTTAAGTTCGAATATGAGTTCTAATCCAGAATACGTTACGATTAATATTTTCCTTTCTTGTTTTGTTTTGCTATTTTAGTTTATAGTCTTTAAATACAAAGTACGGAGACCACAACAACCCTCAACCCTTTTGGAAAAGTGACATTGTAAGATAGAATTCACAGCTCCTCGTGGGATCGACCCTTACTCACGTTAGCTGGCTACGCCTTACTGTGGGCATAAGGATAACTTTCTCTTGAGAATTATTCTGACCGTGAAATGACCGCGCGTCAAGGAACACTCTATTTTTCTTTTTTATGTGAATCCTTTCTTAGGAACTTCATGGGAACTACTTTCACTAACATTGACTCTTCCTTTGGGATTTTATCAAATGGTTTTCTTAAATTCTCATCTTTCTTTGAGTTTGCGGGGCTCTTGCACCGGTGGTTCTTTGACTCTACTAGCTTCCATGCTCAACTCCATGTCATGAGCCCTTGTAGCTAAGTCTTCAAATATACATGGTTGGATCTCTTTTAAAATGTATTGAAGGCTCCACTGCATCTCTTTAATGTACATTTCTATTGCCGAAATCTTTGACCATCGATCTCTACAGAGATTCTTTCATCTGTTGACGTAGTCAATCACAGACTCCTCATCCCATTGGTGTGTGTTCGTGAGCTCCACCATGCTGACAATTCTTTTGGTACTATAAAAACGATTAAGGAATTTATGTTCCAATTGCCCCCAACTGTCAATCATATTTGTCTCCAGATCAGTATACCAGTCAAAAGCATTGACCTTGAGTGAACAAATAAACTTATTCACTAGGTAGTCATCATAAGTTCCAGCATTGTTATATGTTTCAATGAAGTGGGCAATGTGTTATCTTGGATTGCCTTTTCCATCGAACTGTTAGAATTTAGGAGGTTGGTAACCCGAATGCATCTTCAGGTTATCAATCATCTTAGTGTAAGGTTTAGGATAAGACATGGATGACTTGGAGCTTTTTTCAAACTTAGTTTTGATAGTTCCCTCGATAAACTCCTTGAGTTGATCAATTTGGATGAAACCATCTAAGAAAATTTCCAGATACTTGGTATACGAATTTTTTTCTTCACTTGTCTGTTGTTTTGAGAATGCTTTGTCATCTTTATCTTCTTCATCTCTTTCTTCTTTGATGACATGACTTGCTACACCTTTATCTTTCCGGAGTCTTGAGATCTCCGCATCTTGGTTTTGTATGTACTTTTGCATTTCCTCAAACAGCTTAGTCAGGTTTGCAAGTTGTTCCTTCGTGCTTAAAGCATCTGCCATCAAGACTGGTGCTTCGGGCGATTAGTTTTCCCACAATGTAGAATCATCTATCAGTTGCCCACCATTTTCTTCTATGCCAGCAATGTGCGATTCTTCTTTCACAAAGGGAGTTAATTTGGAAGCCTCTAATGCTAGTTTGACCATATTTCGTGTAACCAACCTAATGATTTTCATAGCAACTTCAGAAGTAGTTGAGTTTCTAGACATCTTTGGATTTGGAGAAGAGAAGATATGAGAGGTAGAGACTGTCCCACTGGACGTGCCAAAATTTATAACATAAATATTTGTGTATTTGAATAAATAACGCAAAAAGTGTACAAGTGTATTTCTTCTTTGAATTAATGTGTGATTATGGTATAATCTTTATCTTGATCCTCTGATTCTTCTCTTCAAAACTTGATCTTCAAGCGGTCCTTGAAATCTTCGAAGTAAATTTACCTCTTCAATCTTCTTGAACTTGTTGTTTGAACTTGACGACGTTATCCGGAGGACCGATGATCTTGATTCCGGATTGAACGCGGGATTTGAGATGATTCAAACGAAGAACGCGTTGCTTCCACGAAGAACAACTTGAATCTCGCTGGAACACCCTGGCTTTATAACACCGTCTAGAGGGTTGAAAACCTTGATTCCAGATCGGACGTTGGATTTGAGATGATTCCGGCGAAGAACGACTTGAATCTCGCTAGAATGCCTTGAATGCTGGAGAATTTCGTAAAGAACTTTCCTCCAATTTCTTGAGCTCTTCAATATGGAGACCCCTATTCATAGTTATATGATGATTTGATTTAAGAAAATTAGGATTGGGATTTTAGGACTTAGATGGAGTGGCCATGGGCCCAGGGCTTATGTGGCACAATTTTATTGGTGTATCTTAATATGAAAGATCTTCATATTAAATATTTTATTTTCTGTGCAAATTTGACACATGTCAGCTTCTCATTATCCAGTAAAATCCATGTATTAAATATTAATTATATATCTATTAAATCTTTGAATCATTTTTAATTTAATCCCAAAATATAAATAAAATATATAATTAAATATTTAACTTATTATTTCAACATGACATAATTTAATAGACAATAAATTTAATTTACCTACAGTTGAATAACATTCAATAAAAAGTTAATGCTATAATTGTCTACTTTTTAATTTGTATTAAATTTGCAACAATATCTGAAGTTGGTGATTTTTGTAGCAATTAACCCTTTTATAATATGAAGTTTTTTTTTGCTCTTTTTATTTTTACTTTGGTTGAATACATCCAGCGGAGTTATGAATAATGTTGCGCACCAACTAGCTCAGCTTTATTTAAGATTGCTTAATGCTGTTGTATTTAGTGATCTCTGCCAGATTGTGTACATCTCCCTTCTGTAAAGGGTGAAGGATGTATCTACTTATTAATGATATATTTTCGTCTCTCTCTGAAAAAAAATAAAAGACAAACACTTCCATACAGTGGTCTTAAATAGTGCTATTTAAGATCGGTCGGGTCAACCCGTAAAAAAATAGAAAAAAAATGGTAAAATCAGTATCAATAGTCTCACTAAAAAGTATCACCAAATATTCGAAGAGTATCATCTGTATCATTAAAATGTAAGGGGTCTGCTAGTTAATTTATACTAGTTTATTTAGTTCAAATTGTGATTTTTTCCATTCGAATTAATGTTTAGAGCTTAGTAGTTTAGGGTTTTTTTAGGGTTCATGGTTTTTTAAAGGGTTCATTTTTTTAGGGGTTTTTTTTTAGGGTTTATTTTGTGTTTTTTAGGATTTTTTGGGGTGGTGTTTTTAGGAGGTTTATTTTGTGTTTTTTAGGGTTTATTAATTCTATTTTAGGATATAAATTCATACTCATTTCAAACAAATTAAATCAATTTATTTTAATTTAAGGGTTCACTAATGTTATTTTAGGGTATAAATTTTTGGGGAACAAAATTAAAGGAACAAAGAAAAAATCGGATAAAAAAATCACCACAAAAAACCAAATAAATCGCCCAGAAAGAAAAGAAAAAAAAATCGACAGGCGCGTGGCGCCGCAAATAAGGCCTTAAATAAGGCTTGTGCACGGAAGTCCAACTCAAAATAAAAATAAAAAACAGACACCACTTACTAAAGACAATTCTCGATTATGGAATTCTCTCATCGTATTTTTTTTTTTAATCAATGTTCTTTCTTGGCAATATGCTTCATGTCTCGCTTGAACTACAATGTTTTGTTCTATTGAATCTTTGAATTTTTTATGCATTAATTATATTAAGTCCTCATTTCTCTCTGGTTTTTTTTTTTGTAACTTCTTAAGAACCTTATATATTTCGCGTATTAATATCATTAAAATAAAATTTTAAAAAAAAGACAAAATTCATTAGTGAGGATAAAAAGCTATTAATGATTGAATTATAGGAGCCAATATTTGTTTAAAAGTTCGGTCCGAAAGCTCAACCGAACAAAAAATTAAGTTTGCAATTAAATTCAATATAACAAAATAAATTTTTTTAACTCACTAAAAATGGGACCTAATATTTAAAGGCCATAGAATACCATTTAAAAATTAAAAGTTCGATTACACCAGCTATATAAAACGACTTTTTTCTAAAGAGTACGCACTTTAGATCTTCTGTTACACTATTTAGATTAAAGTCACATCATGTTTTTAAGAAGGAAAAAAAAACGCCATATTATGTAATAGCAAAATTGATTAGGGCGTAAAACATACACTTTTATTTCGAGCTTCATTCTAAAATCTAAATAGAGAAAAAAAATCCTATTATTGTCTCATCTGACAATTCTGTATCCTCCTGCATTCTATAATGTTTTGGGTTTATTTTTAAAATTTTTAGGTATATCAATTTTGTTTGGGTATATTTCATGAAATCTTTAGTTTGAAATAAAATAATGAAATGTTGAAATAAAAATTTACTCATGGGAAACAATATTAACGATTCTGAAAAAACTTAATCCGTGCACTTATGTGTTTTAATGTTACTGCATATATGTGTTCATTATAGTGACAGGAACAGAAGCAAGAACATATAAATAAAAGCAGTAAAAGCACGCACGAGATTGATAACCCAGTTCGGTTAACCAACCTACTCTGGAAGGACTTCGCCCAAACTTGAAGATTTATCCACTACTCCTTCGTGAAGACTATTCAGGATCTTACACAAATAGGGACTCCCTCTTTATACCACCCTTTCTTACAACACGAACTCTTTGATGAACGAAAGCTGTGAGATTCTCTCACAACCGTGACACTAGACTCCCTCTAGTTACCCACAACTTCAACTTAAAATACCGCACTTATCGTACCGAAAAAATATCAAAAATGTTGAATTTTCGGTATACCGAAATTTTCGATACAATAAAATACCGTATCGATAATTTTCGGTACTGTATCGATATGAAGTTTAAAAATTTTTGGTAAACCAAAAATTCGTTATACCGCAGTATTCGGTATATACCAATATTTGTTAGTATAGTTAATTAATTAATTAATTAATTATCTAATTAAATGAGATATTAATTAGTTAATGGGATGGAAGAGTTAAATGGGAAGTGCAAATATCCTACATCGGAAAAATATAGTTGGTGGAATCTAAATATAAGGGATTTTCTAAATTAGTGAGTTCAACTAATTGCTCTCTAATGGGCCAATTATGTGGTGTCTTTAATTAGTCTTTTATAGATTAATTAAATTGGCTACGAGGATGGTGCGAAGCACCATCCAAGTCCGAGTCTGAGCCGAGCCGTGTCGCACGTCGCATATGTCGCAAGGAGCCCTTGAGGGCGCACTTTGCACTTCACACGTTTGCGAGGAGCTTTGAGGAGCCTAAATCTTTTAAGATTTGGAACGACGGCTCAGTACGTCGCACAGCTCATGGTTCACGGGGATTCGATCAAGCGCCATGGACGAAAGGGTACGTGAGGATTAGGCAAAAGGTTGCAACCATTCGGCCAATCAGCTCGACGTAACCGCTCGGAATGAATTGGTGCGAAAGCTCTAGGCCGATCGGACACAATGGTTCGCCAATTGCGACTCTTGGCTCGAACCAAGCTAACTGTTCAGCCTTGGAAGTGAACTGTTGCTCCGTTTGGAACCAATTGGTGCACCACTTCACCACAACTCTTCACCTACTATAAATAAGACCCCTAGACCTTCATTTCAAACACAAGAAAAATTCTTCTCTTCTACCCTAGTAATCAATTAAGAACCTCGATTATTATTTTGTTCGTTGTAACATAGTTTTGTAAAAGTTCAACAAAACCTTGTCGAAAGTCATTTTATCTTGGAGACGATTGCTATAGTCCGTTTGCATTTAATATACGGTGCAATTTCCTCTTGCGGAGAAAGAGTATAACTCTTGACTCGACTTTAAATATCCTACCCGTTACTCTGCCCAAATTACTTCAAAGTTTAATTCATTTATATACGCAACAATCGCATGATGAAATTTTTGTTGCGATTACTCTTTGAAGATGGCTACCTTTGTTGCTCCTGTGCAAGGTGAAAGGCCGGCAAAATTCACCGGCGAAGATTTCAAAAGATGGCAGCAAAAGATGTTGTTCTACTTGACCACCCTTGGTCTCATTCTCTTTCTTAAAGAAGATGCTCCTATTGTTGTGGAAACTGATGATGACACTTAACGACGAACTGCTCTTGATGCTTGGCACCATAGTGAGTTTTTATGTCATAATTATATTCTTAATGCTTTGGATGACTCTCTCTACTCCGTCTATTCTGAATGTACAAGTGCTAAGGCACTGTGGGAATCTCTTGATAAAAAATACAAGACTGAAGATGCCGGAATGAAAAAGTTCATTATCGGTCGATTCTTGGATTTCAAGATAGAGGATTCTCGAACTATCCTCGATCAAGTTCGAGAAATTTAGTTGATTCTGCATGATATTCATGCCGAAGGAATGTCTGTCAGTGAATCATTCCAAGTGGCAGCTATCATTGAGAAATTGCCACTACAGTGGAGAGATTTCAAAAACTATCTCAAGCATAAACGCAAGGAGATAGGACTTGAAGATCTCATTGTGAGACTTCGCATCGAGGAAGACAATCGAAAATCTGAGGGGAAAATCGAACTTTTGTGGCAAAGCAAATCTGGCCGAGGCTTGTCCTAACAAGAAAAGGAAGTTTGTGAGCAAAAAGGTGGATGCTAGGATTGTAAAGAAAGTCAAAAAGTTTAAGGAAAACTGCTTCAATTTCGACAAACCAGGTCACATGGAAAAAGAATGCAAAGCTCCAAAGAAAGCCAAGAAATCCGAGGCAAACTTGACCGAGAACCGATTTGTTCCATTAGACATGTCAGAGTTGAATCTATCTGTTGTTGTGTTTGAAGCAAATCTAGTTGACAATACAAAAGAATGGTGGATTGACACGGGAGCCACCCGCCACATATGTTTCAACAAAGAGATGTTCTCATCTTATACACCTTTGAATGGTCGTAAACTATTCATGGGTAATTCTGCTACCTCCGATATCGTTGGAGTGGGGAAGATTGTATTGAAAATGACATTTGGAAAGGAGCTAACCCTTGTAGATGTGTTGCATGTCCCAGACATCCGCAAGAACCTGATTTCTGGCTCTCTACTAAGTAAAGCTGGATTTAGACTAGTCTTTGAAGCAGACAAATTTATATTGACCAAATGCTATTTATTGGGAAAGGTTACCTAAATGAGGGACTCTTCAAGCTAAATGTAATGACTGTCCACCGAGACGTCAAACCAATCAATAAAGTTGCAGTTTCTTCTTACTTGGTTGAGTGTTCTAATTTATGGCATACTAGATTAGGACATGTAAATTTAAATTCATTACGAAGATTGGTTAATTTAAATTTACTTCCTCAAATGGAATTTAATTCACCAGAAAAATGTGAAATTTGTGTTGAAGCAAAAATGACAAAAGCTCATTTTCATTCAGTGGAAAGAAGTTCAACACCTCTAGAACTTATACATACCAATCTATGTGATCTTAAGTTTGTACAAACTAGAGGTGGTAAAAATTACTTCATCACATTTATAGATGATTGCACAAGATGAGGCAATAGAAGCTTTTAAAAGATATAAAATAGAAGTTGAAAATCAACTCGATATAAAAATAAAAGCAATCCGAAGTGATAGAGAAGGAGAATATGTAGCACCATTTGAAGAAATGTGCTTAGAAAATGGCATAATTCATCAAACCACTGCTCCTTATTCACCTCAATCAAATGGAATTGTGGAACGAAAGAACCGAACTCTTAAAGAGATGATGAATGCCATACTGATAAGTTCTGGCTTACCTCAGAATTTGTGGGGGGAAGCCATCTTATCAGCTAATCATAGCTTAAATAAATTGCCTCATAAGAAACTAGATAAAACCCCATATGAGTTATGGAAATGTAGAAAACCTTCTTATAAATACACTAAAGTGTGGGGGTGTCTAGCAAAGGTAGAAGTACCTAAACCTAAACAAATAAAGCTAGGTCCAAAAACTATAGATTGCATTTTCATAGGATATGCAAACAATAGTAGTGCATTTTGTTTTCTTGTGCACAAATCAGAAATTTCTGACATAAATGAAGGAATGATTATAGAATCAAGAAATGCAATTTTCTTTGAATCTATCTTTCCCAAGAAAGTTAGAATTGAAACAAATTCAACCAAAAGAAACCATGAATCTACGAATAATTCTCTCTTAGTTGAGGAAGAACCAAGACGTAGTAAAAGGGCTAGGATAACAAAATCTTTTGGTCCAGACTTTCTAATCTATGCATTAGAAGATGATGAAGCAAGGACTATCAAAGAAGCATTATCTAGTTCTGAAGCTCCATTATGGAAAGAAGCTATCAATGCAGAAATTGAATCGATCATGCAAAACCACACTTGGGAAATTGTTGATCTTCCAAAAGGCTGTAAGCATTTAGGATGCAAGTGGATTTTAAAAAGGAAATATAAAGCTGATGGTTCAATTGATAAATATAAACACCAAGAGGGCTATGATTATTTTGATACTTATTCTCCAGTCACGAGGATTACTTCAATTAGAATACTCATTGCTATTGCTGCATTGCATAACCTTGAGATGCATAAAGTGGATGTAAAAACTGCATTCCTAAATGGTGAATTAGAAGACAAAATTTATATGGATCAACCAGAAGGTTTCATCTCTAAAGGTCAAGAAAACAAGGTCTGGCTTGTAAAATCTTTGTATGGACTTAAACAAGCTCCATTACAATGGCATGAGAAATTTGATAAAACAATATTATCAAATGGTTTCAAAATAAATGAAGGTGATAAATGTGTCTACATTAAAAATACCCCCAATGAATATGTAATTATCTGTCTTTATGTAGACGGCATGTTGATAATGAGAAATAATAAGAACGTGATCACAAATACAAAGAACATATTAAAAAGAAATTTTGACATGAAAGATATGGGTCTAGCTGACGTTATCCTAGAGATAAAAATTTCTAGAACAAACGAATGAATTATCTTATCACAATCTCATTATGTAGAAAATGTGCTTAATAAATTCGAGGCTTTTAATCTGCCTCCAGCTACAACTCCTATTGATATGAGTTTGCATTTAGCTAAAAATAGAGGAGAACCCATATCACAACTCAAATATGCAAGGATCATTGGAAGTCTAATGTATCTTACAAATTGTACTCGTCCTGATATTGCATATTCAGTGAGTAAGCTAAGTAGATTTACGAGCAATCTAGGAAAAGACCATTGGACTGCACCACGGTTTAACATATACAAGATATCCAGCTGTTATTGAGGGATACAGTGATGCAAATTGGATATCTGATATGCAAGACTCAAAATCTACTAGTGGTTTTGTCTTCACCATTGGAGGTAGAGCAGTAGCATGGAAATCTTCTAAACAAACGTGCATAGCTAGATCTATAATGGAATTAGAATTCATTACATTAGACAAAGCTTATGAAGAAGTTGAATGGCTTAGAACATTCTTAGAAGATATTCCTTGTTGGGAAAAACCAGTGCCTCCTATAATGATACATTGCGACAGTATGTCTGCAATTGGAAGAGCATAAAGCAGCATGTATAATGGTAAATCTCGTCATATACGAAGACGACATAATACCATTAGACAAATGATTTCAAATGGAATCGTTTGTATTGACTATGTAGAGTCAAAAGATAATATAGGAGATCCGTTTACTAAAGGTATTAATAGAGATTTATTATATAGTGCCGTAAAAGGAATGGGCTTGAAAAGCCACATAAAACAAAACGTTCATAGCGGTAACTCAACCATACCAATTGGAAATCCCAAGAAGATGGTTCAATAAGACAACTAAGTTATGAAAGTTTACACTACGATACTTGGAATATTTTCACTAAGAAACTCATTCTAGGCACTACACCAAGTATGACTGCTAGGATGTGGTCAGGATAAACCTTAAATGTTTTTAATGATTCCTATACCAAGTAAAAGGTGGAGTAATGGCAGTTTACTCTTAAATAGGAGATCACCTATATAAGTGAGAAGTGGGGCCGCTTCAAAAAGAATCACTTATGAAACAAGATACGGTCCAAGGCCAAAATGGACAAAATGTGAGAACAAAACATTAATAGAATTATTATTGTGTTAGTATTATTGTTTGATTCACATTTAAAGTTGACCAGTTCAAGACATTGCGTTCACTAAGCAACGAGTAAATCCGATAATACTATACTAAAGGAAGGTTCAAAGATGGAAGTTACCTATCCCTAAGCAATAAATAATTTGCCGAGATTCTTATACTTTGAATTTTCAAATATCTCTTTGTGGGTGATTGTTAGTATAGTTAATTAATTAATTAATTAAATATCTAATTAAAAGAGATATTAATTAGTTAATGGAATGGAAGAGTTAAATGGGAAGTGCAACTATCCCACATCGAAAAAATATAGTTTGTGGAATCTAAATATAAGGGATATCCTAAATTAGTGAGTTCAACTAATTGCTCTCTAATGGGCCAACTATGTGGTGTCTTTAATTAGTCTTTTATAGATTAATTAAATTGGCTACGAGGATGGTGCGAAGCACCATCCGAGTCCGAGTCCGACCTGAGCCATGCCGCACATCGCACATGTCGCAAGGGGCGCTTGAGGGCGCACTTTGCACTTCCCACGTTCGCAAGGAGCTTTGAGGAGCCTAAATCTTTTGAGATTTGGAACCACGGCTCAGTACGTTGCACAACTCATGGCTCACGGTGATTCGATCAAGCGCCATGAATGAAAGGGTACATGAGGATTGGGCGAAAGGTTGCAACCATTCGGCCAATCAGCTCGACGTAACCGCTTGGAATGAATTGGTGCGAAAGCTCTAGGCCGATCGGACACAATGGTTCGCCAATTGCGACTCTTGGCTCGAACCAAGCTAACTGTTCAGCCTTGGAAGTGAACTATTGTACCGTTTGGAGCCAATTGGTGCACCACTTCACCACAACTCTTCACCTACTATAAATAAGACCCCTAGACCTTCATTTCGAACACAAGAAAAATCCTTCTCTTCTACCCTAGTAATCAATTAAGAATCTCGATTATTATTTTGTTCGTTGTAACATATTTTTGTAAAAGTGCAACAAAACCTTGTTGAAAGTCGTTTTATCTTGGAAACGATTGCTATAGTCTGTTTGCATTTAATATATGGTGCAATTTCGTCTTGCGAAGAAAGAGTATAACTCTTGACTCGACTTTAAATATCCTACCCGTTACTCTGCTCAAATTACTTCAAAGTTTAATCCATTTATATACCCAACAATATTTTCGATATATACCGGTATTCGGTATACTGAATTTTCGGTATATATCAATCGTTCGGTATATACTGGTATATTGGTATAAACGGTATATCTATATAACGTACCATACCGATGTTTTTTTATAACTTATGGTTATTGTAGTATATTAATTTCATTTGAATACACATGACTAGAAAATATAATAAGTGACAAATAAATATCAATAAAAGAAAGAAAAAATTAATCAAATGATTATATTTAAATTATGTTGATCTACAACTTTGCAACATATATTTACAATTTGAATATATAATTTAAATTTGTATAATTTAAACTATTACATAATAAAGTGAACAGTTGAAAGTTATATGTAATAACTAAAAAATAGTAATCTTATTTCTTTTATTATTAAAAATCCAATACTCATCTCCAATATTAAATACTAAATTTTTTAAAAAAAAGTTATAAGAGAAATAAAAGAAAATTACTAAATAAGAAGATAAAAAATATTTTTAGAGTTTATTAAATTCTAAAAAAATTTAATATTTAGTAAGTTTAACATAAAAAGAAAATAAATATATTAAAAATACATAAGTTATAATTGAAAATAAACAATTTAAAAGTACGCATAATAAATAGTAACCTTATATTCTTCTCCAATATTAAGTAATAAAAGTAAAAAAATAACAAAGTATTATTAAGAAACTAGAATATACGTAAATTATGAGAATGACACTTTGATGTTTAGACATTGAAGTTAAACATGACTAATAAAAGATAATAAACTAACATTATTACAATCACAACTTATGAGTAAAGTAAGTTATAAGAGAAATAAAATAAAAATACTAAATAAGAAGGTAAAAACAATGTTAGAGTTCATTAAATTATACAAAAAAAAAATAATATTTAATAAGTTTAACATTAAAGCTTAGCAAATATTAGGGATGTAAACGGGGTGGGACTGGGGTCGGGTATTGCTCCCTACCCCATACCCGCCTCCTAACCCCCGCCCCCGCCCCCATCTCCGTTTAAATAGAGGCGAGTGTCGGGTGCGGATTACTTGGCGGGGGAAGGGTATCCATCGGGTACCCGTCATACAATTATTTTCTTAAAAAAATTTAAAAATTCAAGCATCAAATTATGTTCCAGAAAAATGATATTCAAATAATATTTAAATATAATTTAAGGATGACTAATATTAGCATAAATAAATCACTAGGCGAAAAAAAACATAAAATTTGAACCAAAATGGTAAAAAATTAAGAAGATTGTTAGTGTCACCGGTTTGCCTTCTTTATGGCCTGAACAGAGACTTGAAAATGGTGAACGATTATTTTTCTTGTGAGAAAGAATATTGGTGATACAAACTGTATATCTATCAGAGACGTAAAATAGGTGATACAAACAGTATATTTATCAGATACCGATACGTAGATCATGATGATAAATTTGAAGAGTCTCAAATCAATAAATGTATAATTTTAAATTAAAGAGTCTTGAAAACTGAAAAGTCTTATGAGTATAATTAATAAAAAGTTATAAAACATTAATTATAATTTTAATATATAATTAAATTTATATTATATCGGGGCGGATTCGGATTGAGTATTTTTTTCCTGGCCCCGCCCCATGCCCGCCCCCGCCCCGACCCCGATCGGGTATGAAAAAATTATACCCGTTTTGATTCCATACTCGAAATTTGAACATGCCACAACTCTATTAGGGATGGGTACCAGCGGGTATAGTTGTCATCCCTAACAAATATATACAATCAAAAATACATGAGTTATGAATTGAAAGTGAACTATTTAGAAAAATACGTGATAAAGATTAACCTTGTATATTCTCCTCCAATATTAAGCATTAAAAGTTCAAAAAAATAACACAAATATAATATGAAACTAAAATATACGTGAATTAAGAAAACAATACTCTGATGTTTAGATATTGAAGATGAACATGACTAATATTAATAATAATAAATTAAGATTATTACAATTATGACTTATGAGTAAATTATCTTATATAAGAAATGAAAGAACAATACTACATAAGAAGAAGAAAAAAATGTTAGAAGTCATTAAATTCCGAAAAATATAATATTTAGGAGGTTTAACATAAGAGCTTAGTAAATATATATAATCCAATTTAATATAAGTTATGAATTGATAGTGAACAATTTAAAAATATGCATAATAAATATTAACCTTATATTATCCTCTAATATTAACCTTAATCACTAATAATAATAATAATAATAATAATAATAATAATAATAATAATAATAATAATAATATTCAGATCGGTATACCATGTAAAATTAGGTATTTTTGGTATACCTTAAAATTTCGATATTTTCGATATACCGTGAAAATTTGGTATGCATTGGAAGTTCGGTATGTTAGCTATACCGTAAAATATCAGTACGGTACGGTATACCGAAAATATCGGTACGACATCGATATCTGTTACGATGTATACTGAAATTTCAGTATACCGAAATTCGGTATACCAAAATCTTCAGTATGAAACGGTATGGAATTTTTCAATATTGATATTACAGTATGGTATACGGTACAACGTGAAATTTTCACTATACCGTACCGACCCATCCCTAATTTTATCTGTTGAAAAAGTCTCATAACCGTTTTGAGAGCGCTACACGACTAGGTAGTGGGAGTGTGGGTGAAACGGTTATCTATCTTTTATCTATATATTTACCTTCCTCCATAGATGAACGGTTCTTTTTTGTCTTCTTAGTCTGAGCACTTGAATGAGTTCTCCAACTTGATTTCTCGTGAGTGTGCACGAAAGTTCAAGTGTTGTGTGAATTTTGGAAACGACCGACAATAAGACTTTACACCTCAGGCTAGCCGTAATCGTTTTTTAGTCAATAAAATCTACATCACGTCTCAACAATTTCTATTAACCTTGTTATATTCAAATTATTCCAGAGTTTCTAGACTAACAATGTATAATAAATTTACAACATAATTATATGTTGTGCGTCAGGGCATTAATATATATAGAATTTACAAACGTTCATTATAGTGAAGAATTTGAAGCTAAGAAAATAAAAATGAAGATTAAAACGCAACTCGATCGTATTATTTATCTCATGATAAGAATTAAAACTGTAGACACAAATACCAGTTACTTTGCCAACTCAAATGTATTGGATCACAGACAACCTATTCAATAATTTAAATATCATGATGTATACATCACGGATTCTGATTTTTAGTACGAACTTTAAAATATTATCTCTACAACATAAATTTAATTTGTGTTTTATAATTGCAACATGACTTCAAAATTGTTGTTGCAACATGTCATAAATGCTAGGAATTTTTATTATATTTTTATTTTTTGGTAACATGTACGACTTATGTAATCAATTATATGTATTTTGGTGATATAGGTTAATATATTGTATCAAATTTCAAGCTGGTATTTTAATTCCAAAAAAAAAATAAGTGTATAATATAGGAATAACATTTGAAAGTTCGCATATAATTCATGATATTTAATCTAATTAACCGAAAAATCTACTCATGATTTGAGCATTAAATACTAATACCGAAACTTATAGTTTTATGTTGGATGGAGGCATGGCCCAATCTCGAATATGTAGTTAAATGAGCTGAGTCAGTTAACCATTTGTAATTTTTTGAGTTAATCATCTCTAATTTTGTACGTCTTATTTGTATTAATTATTGAGAAATTCTAAACACAGTCCTTATTTACTCTTTATAGTTCTTACTATTTTAAAAAATATAAATATTAATATGATATTTCCTTGGTTTCATTTTATTTTTTATTTTAACTTTTTTTTTATTTTGTGTCAAAATATTTATTATTTTATATATTTTAATGCACTCTCTCTCTCATTTAACCCTATCACAAACCATTTTATGGCATATATGAAAAATGCGTATATTTGTCCACAAAATTAATTGTTAATTCTAGATAAAAAAATCTAAAACAGCAAATAATTAAAACGAAACAAAGGGAGGAATATTTTTTAGTCCTTTAGCCCTCACACCTTCTTCTTCTTCTAATTTTTTTTTCGCAGCCCTAAAAATTTGGTCTCAATTTGAACCAAATTCTTTAACATCAGAAATTATGATCCGTTGATTTCTACTTGTGCGTGTGATGTGCTAATCTTTTTTATTTCCAATACACAAAATAGTATTTCAGATCTTAGGCTACAATTCTCGTAGTCATTATTTTTTAATATATATTTTTTAAAAATCAAACTTATTCTCCGTTCTTATGCATTTGAATAGATATGATAGCATGTGAGAATATTAGAGGATCTATTTATAAAATTATAAAGATGTGGGGGGGGGGGGGGTGCTATACATTGTGAGATTTTATTTAATTTATTAGCACTTTTAAATAATTGGGTACAAGGATAAAAATATCTAATAAAATAATATTTTAGTTTTAATAAATTTTGGGCTATAACGAGAAAAGTGGGGCTGTGAATAGAATTTCCCTTAATTGATATACTCTATAAATGCATTTAATTTCATTCTAGTTTAAAATGTTTGATCACGGATGGAGTACTAAAAAATAACTAAAAACTGAAAAATTAAATATTAAAAAAATACAATACACCCTAATTGAGTAGAGTAGGATGTGCTCTAAATAATAAGGGTAAAATTAACTTAAATACAAGAAATTAAAATCGAAATAAAAACTAAAAAAATCGTATGTGTTATCGAAAATGCAGACAAAAGGTGCCGCATATGATTAGATATAAAATGCATACCCCGCGAGCACTTTGGATAGCTTGTGATTTTTATATTTATTTTTGCCAGAAACTTAAACTCTTCCACTACCATACGTAATTTCCATTGTTATATATGTTTTATGGAGAAATTTATTTAGGACACATTAAAAAAAAAATTGGTCAAAAAGATGTCTTTATTTATATATTTGTTTTGAAGTGGAGGTCTTTATTTATATTAAATGCCTAAGAAAACCATATTTAATTTCTATTTAGGAGAGTTGCTTAACGAGCACGACACTACACATTCGGCTGCTCTTCTATTTAACTACGTACAAGTCTGGATATGGTTTCCTCCAAAAACAAACTGCAATGGCAATATTGTCTCCATGCCACGTACTCGTCTTCCCCGCGCCTGCACAGGGCCACATTAACTCCATGCTCAAGCTCGCCGAGCTCCTCTGCGCCGTCGGCTTTCACGTTACTTTCCTCACCCCTACTTATATCCACCGCCGCCTCTCCCAACACTCCGACTTCATCTCACGTTTCAGCCAGCGGTCGTTCAGGCTCCGGCCGATTCCTGATCGGCCCCAAGACGACCTCCGCCCCGGCTCTTTCGACGTGAAGGAATGGTTGGACTCACTGCGAGCCACAGCACAGCCATTTCTCAGAGACCTTCTCGCTGAAGATGATTCTGCTCCGATTGATTGTGTGATTTCTGATGGGATTCTGAGCTTCGTTCTTGAACTTGCTGAGGAAACGGATGTTCCAGTTTTCTACATGCGGACGTTAAGTGCATGTGCTTTCTGGGCTTATTTCTCTTTACCCGATCTCATCAAATCCCACCAACTCCCCTTTGATAGTATGTTACGTTTATAACATGACGTGTTTATATATCTGCAATGATTTTTTGTTGAAACTAATAAGATGGCTTAAATTGTGCAGGTGATGACTTGGACTTGCCGGTTGTTAACGTAGGAGGCATGGAGGGAATTCTTAGACGCCGCGATCTCCCCAGCTGCTGTCGCTCTGGATTGAATTCAAGACCGATGCAAGCAATCATGCACGAGACTCTGCAAACCCCTCGAGCAAAAGGGCTCATACTCAACACATTTGATCACCTTGAAGCAGCTACACTCGATCAAATTCGAACCCGAATTCCTAACATTTACGCTGTTGGACCGCTACATGCTCACTTGAAAAACAGACTACACTATGTAGACCGTTCAAGCGCATCAACTAGTCTGTGGGAAGAGGACATGGGCTGCTTAAAATGGCTGGATGAACAACCCTCAAAATCTGTAATCTACGTGAGTTTTGGGAGCATTGTGCAGGTGACAAAGGAAGCACAGATGGAATTCTGGCACGGACTAGTCAACAGCGGGAAGCGCTTCTTGTGGGTTATAAGGCCAGACTCCAGTGGGATTCTGACGGAAATTTCAGAGGGCGTGAAGCAGAGAGGGCGCGTTGTGGGGTGGGCGCCACAAGAGGAGGTGTTGGTGCATCCTGCTGTTGGTGGATTTTTGACACACTGTGGATGGAACTCGACTTTGGAGAGCATAGTTGCTGGTGTGCCTATGATTTGTTGGCCTCATTTTGGAGACCAGCATGTAAATAGCAGGTTTGTTGGCGACATTTGGAAGCTCGGGCGCGATATGAAAGATGGTTGGGATAGAGTGACAGTTGAGAAGATGGTAAGGGATGTGATGGAGGCGAGAAGGGATGAGTTCTTGCAGAGGGCGGAAGATATGGCGAAATCAGCTCGAGAAAGCGTTGAGGAAGGTGGGACGTCTTATGCCGACTTAGATCGTTTGATTGAAGATATTCAATCTCTTTGCACTGCAAAATAATGGTGGAATATCGATGGAGAACTTCCATTATGAATTATGATACATAGATTTATTCTGAATAAACTAGTAAGCATTCATACTAGTGTAGTAGTAGCATAAATACAATCTCTGTATGTGGGATAATATTCAAGATAAGTTCGAGAAAGCGTACCAAAAATTCATTTAAGTTAGCATATTTGCTGTAATCTTATAACATCAAAATCAACCACCACGACGATCAGTCACAAATAACTTGAGCACTCTTCGCTTTTATGTCTTCAATCAGACGTTCTAAGTGGGAGTAAGACGATCCACCTTCAATCAGAGAAGTTTTAGCAGATTTTGCCATTTGATCAGCGCTTCGCAGAAACTCCTCTTTCCTTACCTCCATAAGATTTCGTACAGTTTTCTCAATCGTGCTACGATCACACGTATCTTTCATGTCCAAACCTAGCTTCCATTCCTCCTCAACTAACCTGCTATTGACCTGCTGGTCGAGGAAATAAGGCCAGCAGATCATAGGCACCCCTTCGTATATGCTCTCAAGTGTGGAGTTCCATCCACTGTGAGTCAAGAATCCACCGATAGCTGGATGAGCCAACACCTCTTCTTGAGGCGCCCAGTCAACAATGTATCCCCTCTGTTTTGTACCTTCTGAGAGTTCCACCGGAATCTGACTTTCCCAATCCTTCCCGGCTACAGAGTCCGGCCTTATGACCCACAGGAACCTCTGACCACTATTCACCAACCCGTGCCAAAATTCCATCAGTTGATCATTTCTTATTGTGGCTAGGCTTCCAAAGCTCACGTAGAGCACTGATTTGAGTGGTTGAGAGTCGAGCCATGTCACACAGGTCCGATCTTCTTCCCATAAGCTATTAGACAATGCAGGTGGTGATATTGCACTAGCTGCTAGTTTGGCCTTCAAATGTGCATGTAGTGGTCCGATTGTGTATATATTTGGACACACACTACGCATCGCAGAAAGTATCGGGGCTTCAAGTTCCTCAAATGTGTTTAGTATGAGACCATAGGCTCGGGGATTTTCTTTGGATTCCGTCTTGTACAATTCAATATTTGGATCACCTATGTCACCAGATCGACAGAAACTCGGAAGATCTCTGCGCCGGAGATACCTATCCATGCCCGGCACACTCTTTACCAGTATATCCAAATCATCTCCTGCAAAAAGAATTGTTAGACGTATGGTTAGAATTAACAGTGCGCTTGCAACAGAAAACTCAACATTTTAAGATAAAAAACATTTCATCTGCCTGGAAAAGAAGTTTAGAAGCAATTTAGGAATAGCTATAAGAATATAAATCTCTCCTTATTGAACACTAATAAAATATGTATGAGCAACCTTTGTCATAAATCTGGAGAAATTCCACTACTGATTGACAAATGTCTAGGTGATAATCAAGTGATTCTTGATTTTATAGGTTGCAACTTCAGCATAGCATGCCTTGGATAAATTGAGTCTGAAGTAAACCATCTAAAGGTGACAATATATTCTCAATGACCACTATAGGGGAAAAGGAAACACTGGCATTTATGACTCTACAAAAGGGCTGTTTGTCTTCTTTAGAGGCACAGAGATCAGCTTTAACAATAGGAGCATCACTAGATAAGCATTGGTGAGACACGAAACCATGACTGACAAATTTATTAGCATGCATTGTAACTTCTCTAAGGAAGGTCTGTATTATGATGATCTCAACTGGGGTGATGAGACTCATCCATACAGAGGAAACTGGCGGTGAGTGTCAAGTTTGTTGAGGAAATAACATAAGGAAAAGTTCCACAAACCAGTGGCATAGCATTTCTCTCAACCAAGTAAAGCTTATAGAAAAGCATTGTTTACTACAAAATGTTCTGTGAATGCCCTATAGACTTCAAAGAGATGTCATATAGGTGGAGGATCATAGAATACAATTAAAAGAAGATCACGTTTGTCACTTCAAGTCTTCAATGCATCCCTGATATTTTGGCATTGATCATTTTACCAAGTAGAAGGACTTGTGTTTCTCAAAAAAAAAAAAAAAAAAGTAGAAGGACCTATGCAATCCTCTATATAATCATTTAATTCACTATATAAAATGTAGTTATGAAGTTCCATATAAAAAAAATATGATAAAACCAATTTTTTTTCACTGAAAAAAGGTAAAAAGACAAGAAGGATGACCTCAACACCTCGTTCCTCAAAGCAATTATTCATTTTATAAAGTAATAGTTCAAATAAACAATAAAAACCGTAATTTCATCCATTCACATTCATGGATAATTCAGTTATATAGATATATAGAAGCCTAATCCTCACAACATTAATTTGGCTAACCATGTCATAACAGAATGGTTGTTACTTGTTTGGTTGCCTACAGGCTACAGCTGTGGCTACAAATACAATGTTTCATCAAAATTTCATTTCGCGGCATGTGAGACGCTATCACTATGCACATAATGCTTAAGAGGCTAGTTTTTACAAATTTCTAACCCATTCTTTTTTTAATTCTTTTTTTATTCTTTCTGATATCTGAAGAATTCCTGAAACTATCCATAGAACAACTGCTAAACCAACCCACGACAAATGAAACCAATTCAAGTTGAACGCAACCTATGACCTCCAAGTCCAACTGCCCCCCTCGTCATTAATTTCCTAATCAAAATGATCGAATACACCAATTTTCTCAATTTGATGCGCCAACACCATTAGCACAAGCTCAAAACTTCATAATTGGAGAAGAAATGCACCAAGAAACAAACCGCTCTAGGTCTAGGGCTAAGGGGTTCAATGAAATCACTAATTCACACAACAGAAACTTAACTCTTATCTGCAAGACTGCAATAGACATTAATTAGCTTCAGAATCCAAATAAACAAAAAATAATATATATTTTCCTAAATAAAAAACCACCAATAAAAAAGAAAAGGAAACTTAAAATGCAAATTCACCTTGAAAAGGAAGCTCTCGAGAGTGAATAAGTGTAGGAAGAGAGAAGAAGACCCAAAGGCAGGCAGCACTGATAGTCCTGACATAAAAAATAGGAATTCCGAGATCATTAGCCACATCACAAGTGAAGCCTAGTACCCCATCTGCAATAACACACGAAATCCGATCGTCGCAGCTCTGCAGCAGTTCCTTGAATAAAGGTCTAGTCTTGGTCCTCAAAGATTCGAAAAGCTCCAAGAATTTGTCGCCGCGGGGGTGGCTTTCAGGCAACCCATCGGAGATCGTTCGGATTCGGAAACCCGGGTAGGATTGGAAGCGGGTATGGATGTTGGAGTGGCGCTGGAGGCGGCCGTGGATGTGGTCGGTCACTAGGAATGTTATGTGGAGTCCTCCCAGGCAGAGGAGCTCCGCGAGTTTCAGCATGGAGTTCACGGGGCCCTGCAGTGGCAGCGGGAAGATCAGGACGTGCGGCGGCGCCGGTGGTTTTTGGTCCATCGGAAATCGGAGTTACCAGAGCTCTATCTTTGTGTTGGATTCAGTTGGCGGCGATATTTTCGTTGGGTTTGTCTGATGTTTGGGCCAATCTTCCCATTCTTCTCTCGAACGAAATATCCATGAGTAGTATAGTTCTCCGTTGAAACTTACATCAAATCAGTAATTTTTTTATTTTCTTACATCTACACATTTACACATATTTTTTTTATTATATAACTAATTTTGCTATATTAAATAACATATTTCATTATACACATAACTTTCAAAATATATTTGTACGAATTAATAAATACATGAGTTTTTGCATATTAAGGGGGTGTATTCAATCCGGATTTTGATGGATTTTAAAGGAGTTTTAAAATCTAGGTGTATTCAATTCAGACTTTTAAAAGTCTTTTAAAATCCGAGTGTATTCAATCCAGACTTTTAAAAGTCTTTTAAAATTCGGGTGTATTCAAAAATCCATGGACTTTAAAAAGTCATGGATTTTATTGGATTTCACCTCAAAATCACGTTAAAAATACAAAGGATGAAATCTGACCTCTGGACACGAGATTTTGATCGATTTCAAAAACCCGGCGCCCGGTGTAGTGCAGCGGCTGCTGAGAAGGTGAACTCCAGCGCGCGGTTGACTCCAGCTACCGCTGGAGTAGCCAATGAGGATACTCCAGCCCTGGGACTATTAACAATTCATCGTAAATCAGTAAAATCGTAATTAAACAATCCAAACATAGAACTATTTTTATCCAAACAATATGATCCTACTTTATCTAATCAATCTTCTTTACCTAGTCACTAAACCAAATCAAATCGGACCATTAATTTAATTTTCAGCAATGTCTTGCATTCATTTGATTCCGAATCACATCCCATATTGATATTTCCGCCAACTAAATTAAACTAAACCAGGTGTAGTTAAAAGCCTAGTATTATATTAAAACATGTAATTAGCTTGAGTTTGCTCAAAATAACAAAGTAGAAATATTCATATTCAAGGACTGAGGAGATCATTGGCCTTCTATCTGAGGTGATAACTCCAAATAAGAGAGTGTAAGGCCATCTCCAACAGTTTTCACCAGAATACAGTTAACTCTACACTACACTACAGTTACAGTTACAGATTTTCAATTTTCATCTCCAACAGCATCACTCTACATTTCACCCTACAATGGAATATTCCCTTTTTATATTCTTTACTATTGATTTAATTTTTTTATCGAATTATTTAATTAAATAGGATTATATATAAAATATATATATATTAATATTCTTGCTCATTATTTTTTATTTTTAATTAATATATAATTAAAACTTAATTTTATTTTACAAAAATTAAAAGGTTCATGTAAAAATAAACAACTTATTCAAAATAAAATTCAACATTTCATAATAGATAATTCAATAAAACACATAAATTACATGTCATAACAATTACATCTCTGAATTTGAAAACTCCTCCCACAAATGATCAATCAAAGCATTACGAAGTGCCAAGTGAGCATCTTTGTCTTTGATTTTTTTAAATCGGCCCAAAAATGCTTGAAATTCATCTATTCCTTCGTTCGACATTTCAAGATCTGGAATTGGCACTTCTCTCGCATCATTAATTGGTGCATCAAGGTCTCGTTCATCCTCAACTATCATATTGTGCATAATAATACACGCAGTCATTATATCTTGCAAATCTTCTTTCTTCCAATAGCGTGCTGGATTTGCTACAATTGCAAATCGACTTTGAAGAACTCCGAATGCGCGCTCCACATCTTTCCTGCATGATTCTTGTTTCATTGCAAAATATTTTTTTTTCTGGGAACGAGGTTCATGGATTGTTTGCACAAGGGTAGACCATTTTGGATATATTCCATCAGCTAAATAATATCCCGTATTATACTCTTTTCCTTGTATGACATAATGTGCAGGTGGAGCGATACCTCGAGCAAGATCAGCAAATAAATGAGATCGTTCCAATACATTGATATCATTATTGGAACCTGGCATACCAAAGTATGCATGCCATATCCAAAGATCATAATCAGCAACAACTTCAAGAATAATACTTGGACTTCCACTACGACCTGCATATTGTCCTGCCCAAGCAGTTGGACAATTTTTTCACTTCCAATGCATGCAATCTAAACTACCTAACATTCCTGGGAATCCACGACTTTTACCAATAAAAAGTAGTCTAGCAACATCACTAGCAGTAGGGGATCTTAGATATTGATCAGCAAATATTTCTACAATTGCACGACAAAACCTCTTGACACATTCAAGGGAAGTGGACTCACCAATATTAATGTACTCGTCCACAGCATCTGCTGGCATTGCATACGCCAATATCCGAAAGGCAGCTGTAACTTTTTGAAGTGTGGACAAACCACGTCTCCCAGCTGCATTACTTCGCTGCACAAAGTAACCATCATGATTTTTGACAGCATCAACAATGCGAAGAAATAAATTTCGAGACATTCGAAAACGCCTACGAAACATATTTTCGGAATATGTTGGATTTTCAGAAAAATAATCATTGAAAAGGCGTTGAGCAGCTCCTTCTCGATCACGATGGATTGTTCTATGACCAGGAACGGAACCTCCATGGACAGGTGTGGTATTTTGGCTATTGAGAATTGATGCTAGAAGATTATTGTTGGTGGAAATTTGTTGGAGTATCATTTGATCAAGATCATAGCTATGTACCAAATTTTCAAGCTCATCGTCAGATGAGCTTGGAGTACCAGAGCTAAAGAAATTGGGATTCATTTTTTCAAAGAAGACAATTGATGGTTAGGATGCAGAATGATTGACAATGCACCTTTCTTAAATAGGGTGCATTCTACACTTAATCTTGTACACCTAATCTTCCGCACCTAACTATTTTGTACACCTAATCTTTCGCACCTAACTATTTTGCACCTAATCTTCCGCACCTAACTATTTTGTACACCTAATCTTTCGCACCTAACTATTTTGCACTTAATCTTCCTCACCTAACTATTTTGTACACCTAATCTTTCGCACCTAACTATTTTGCACTTAATCTTCCGCACCTAACTATTTTGTACACCTAATCTTCCACACCTAACTTTCTACACCTAACTATATTGCACCTAACCTTCTACACCTAACTATATTACACCTAACCTTCTACACCTAACTTTCTACACCTAACCTTCTACACCTAACCATTCTCTCTCAATTCTATAAATATATCCATCAATCTACACAATCTTCCACACCTAAATTCTTCCACATTATACACTATCTTCTACACCTCAATTCTATGGCTGCCAATAGGGCTAACAATTACACTGTTGATGAAGATATACATCTTTGTAAAGTGTATATGGAAGTATCTCAAGATCCAATACACGGTAAAAATCAGAAACTCTGGAGTCGTGTTACGCAGGTCTATAACGACTCCCTCCCATCTTCATCCATGCCGAAGCGACCTCAAAGATCTATTGATTCTCGTATGCATACCATCCTTGCTGCAATATCCAAATTGCAAGGATGCATACAACAAGTCGAACTTTTAAATCCGAGTGGTGCATCAGAATATGATATTGTAAGTTGTCATTATTATATTTGTATTATTTATCTTATTAATTTCTAAAATGTTTGATTCATTATGCAGATGATGCGTGCAAAAGATATGCTGAAACTAGACCCAAAATATCGAAAGGGTTTCAAGTTTGATCACGTGTGGAACATGGTGAAAGATCTGGTGAAATTTGATTGCCAGAAATCACGAGTAGAAAGACATCCATCTCAACCAGGTACGCCAGTGTCTGATTCTCCATTATCATCTGATGGATTATCTACATTTAATCTCAATTTAAGTAGTGATGCCAGTGGTAGTGGACCTTCATCAAAACGTCCAATGGGTGTTAAAAAATCTAAAATGAAAAAAAAAAAGAGTGAAGACTTGTCTGTTGCTGTTGAAGAAATTAGAGAAAATAGTCAAAAACTTCAACAATTATTTGAGTCTTCAGCTGCAAAAAAAGACCGCGATATGGAGATACAATTGCGAAGGATCGAAGCTCAACGACAAGCTACTGAAGTAAGAAAATGGGAAGCAGAAAACCAAATTTTAATGCTTGATACAGATACAATTTCTAATCCTGCTAAACGTCTATACTTCGAACAAGAACAAGCAAAAATCCTGGCGAAAAGGCAGGAACAATCCAACCAGTCTTCCCTACCAGATAATACTTTCGACATTGGAAGTTATTTTCCAGATATTCCCGGTGCAGGATCTGGATCCGGAAGTGGTTTAGGGGATTATTAGATAAAAATATTATGTTGTATTTTTAATATTTTACTCTTATTGTATTATGTTTGTATTTTTATTAATTATGTATTTGTATTGTTTATTGTAATATATTGTTGCTTTGTATCGATTATTAATATATTTGTGGCTTTGTATTGTTAAATGTTTATGTAATTCTATTTTTATTAATTATGTATTTTGTGTTTAGTTAGATTTTTAAATTAATGTAATAGCATTTACTTAATTAATGTATAAAATAATTTTCAAACAATTGAAGAAATCTAATAGAAAATAAAAAAAAATACACCAAATAAATTAGTTTGTATTATGGAAAAAACCAAATAAATTAGTTTGTATTATGGAAAAAAAAAAAGAAAAAAAAAATACCGTGATGAACAGTACCTCGGTTAATCAACCGGGGTACTGTTCACCTTTCACTAAACTACCGAGCCGTGAGTGTGGCTGTTGGAGGAAGTAATTTGCCATTTTAACACTAGATTTGAGGTTTACCGTTGCTCTTGGAGTTGGTCTAAGGGATAGATAAATTACATTGAAAAATCACAGCACAGAGCCAACCAATGAACCGCCAATTGCTAAAAGTGCCAAAAACTAGAAATCAAATATGACCTGCACGGCTAAAAGAAATTCAACATACACTAAAAAAGGGATAGAGAAATTACATTGAGAAATTGAATGCTTACAAGTTGAAGCACAACTATTTCTTTGCACAAAAACTCGTGTGAAGCCGTCTAACAGAAGATTCATAAGATGCATACGCCATAAATGCCATTTTTATCCAAGAATGGTTTAACACATGAGCTTCAATTCTACAGCAAACTGTACAGGCTAAATTACTTAATACCCATGAGATTAATTTGGAAATACAATCTATTTCGAATGGAAACATTCCTATTAACCAAGAAATCTGAATAAATTAATGAAGAAAGTCCCTGCAAGCTGACGATCGACATGTGAGTTAATAGCCGCCTTAGCCATTGCAGAGAACCATGACAGCATAATCAAAGACATCAATTCTGTAGTATCAAAATGAAATTAATCATCTATATTCAACCTCGATCGTCTCTTCGAAATACAAAACAGGTTCACATACTCTTGTTACTTATGTTGAGAATCTTTAATCCACCCAAAATTGCTTTACCATCATTTTCATTGTTAAGATGTACTACCCCACATGCATTATAATATTTCTCCAAACTCAAACGATATGCTAAGCATTTACGTGCGATTGCCCATTGCCGAGGGGCAAAGTTAAACAATATTTAGCACAATTCTTAGTTAGAGTATTGATATATAAGATACACAAGTCTCAACGGTCATCACTTGTTGGGGTGGTCTCTCGGAGGTTCTAAGCTTCTCTACTTGTCTTGTCAACTCGGCAAGTTGCTTCGTCACATCATAACTAGGGTTGGCTTCATTGACGGAAGCTCTCTTCCCCCTAGCACTCTTTTGTTGAGAAGTTGTGGCCATGGTCTCATAGATGTTTGAGATCTCTTCGGCGGTCCGTCCTCCAATGTCTCATCCCGATGCATTGTCCACCATATATTGGAAATTTTGTGAAAGCCCATCGTAGAAGAATTGGTTGAGCAACTCGGGTGCTAGATGGTGGTGATGGCGTTGTTGTTGGAGACCTCGAAATCGATCCCAAACTTCATGAAACGATTCACCCGGAGATTGGGTAAAGGTAACAATTTGAGCTCTCAAGTCTTGGGTCTTTTGATTGGAGTAGTACTTGGCCATGAACTTCTCATAGACGGCGTTCCAATTGGCCAATGAATTGGCTGGAAGAGACATGAACCACGTCTTGGCTCGATCCTTCAAGGTGTAAGGAAAACACCTCATCTTCAATTGATCTTCGTTCAACCCTTGTAGAGGAAAAGTTTGAACAACGGAATAGAACTCCCGGATGAAGTTCAAAGCATCTTCGGCCGGCATCCCGTAGAATGAGGGAAGTTGGCTAAAATGGATGTTCTTCAACTCGTAGTTTCTTGCGGCTTCACCAAGAACTATGCAAAAAGTCGACGCCCCAATCACGGGACGAGCAAAGTCTCTCATGTTCCTAGCCGCATTGGCATTGGCATTGTCGGGGTTGTTGAAAGGGTTAGCTTCCATCTCTCTTTCCCACTCGAACACGTCAAATCTCCTTGGTCGATGGATGTCGTCAAACACGGGGGCAAGTCTCCGATTGAGGCTTCGTCTCTCTAGCATACACAAACACAAACAAAACGGAGATCAAACGTACCTTGCGGAAAAAAGGTGAGACTAAACAATCAACACAAGAAAACAAAAACAAAAACAACAACACAAACACGATACTTAAACTAGATCACGCTCACAAATACAAACAAATAACACAAAAGCAAATATAGCACCAATAAGACAATTCTTAAAAGCCTTTCCCGGCAACGGCGCCAAAATTTGTTTGAGCGGTCCACAAATTTACTATATTATATTTCCGGTTTATGCTCACTAGACATTACTTAGGACCACACCCGCAATTGGACGGGGTCAATTGTAGAGGCGATAAACTTAACCCGAGTCAATCTCTCAAGGAAGACTTTATGTGAAAGAATTATCTATAGACTACGCATGCTTTTGACAAAACAACTAAAATAAAATTTAAACATTCTAACAAGGGGTTTGATGAGGATTATGCCACAAATTCGAAATAGACAATAAGGCAAGGTAATTAAATGCAAAAATATGAATTAAAATGAGATTAGAGGAAATAAGCTTGATTAATGTATTAGGGTGTAGATTCTCTCAATGGTTTTATCACTATGCTTTATTCAAGTTGATAATGCTATTCTCACAAATATGATAGACCCTTCCAATTAGTTTAACTTCAATTCCTGTCACCGTCTATCCATTAAACCTCTCTTAGCTATATCATACAAGCAAGATTAACATATTAGGCTTAGGAACCCCATGCACCTAATGTTGAAGGAGCCAATTTCCGGATTTAGATTCACAATCAAGACTCCTCTAAATCCTATCAATGTTCAAGTAGTGATCAAGTACCTAAACATGAAAAGGCACGATTCCAACAACAACAATCAACAAGAATAAGCATAGATCAAAACCACATCAATCCTCTAACCCCTAATAGAGGGATTAGCCACTAAACATGCTCAAAAATATGCAAACACCATAGAAAAACATCATCTCAAAAATCAAATGTAAATGAAGATAACTTCTACAATGTTGTATATCCTTCAAGAGTTTTGGGACAAATCCCCACAAACATCCAAGAAATGTAAAGAAAATACAAGAAAAACCTCCTCCGAGCTTAGCTTCCGTGGATGGCTCATCGTCGGGCCTTCTCGTCTTCTCTTCTCCTAGCTTGGCTTGGTTCCTTTCTTCTTCTTTACCTCCTCTTCTCTCTTATGAAGGTGATGGTGGTGAAAATGGTGAAGGAAAATTTGTAGAGATTTAGTGTGTGTGAAAAGAGAGAGTGAATGGAGAGAATGGTGTGTGTGGTGAGAATGAAGAGAGTGAGGAGTGAATGATAGTATCCCCCTTTTGATCCCAAAATCTAAATTCATAAGAGAGAGAGAGAGAGAGAAGAGATCGTAAGAGAGAGAGAGAGGAGAGAGAGATAGAGGGCTATGGTGAGATATATGATGGTAGGAGAGAAGAAAGGTGGTGGTAAGGTGATGGTGATGGACATTAATTGTGAGAGATTTGGGAGGAGGATTTTGTGGAGAAAAGTCCACAAACTGGGCTTAGGGGAATTAATCCCTACCCCTTATGGTTTAGCTTAGGGTGGCTCAAGGATTTCTTGTTTCCAAAATAAGGAGGGAAGAAGAGTACTTGTTGCCAAATGAAGGAGAGGCGAGACACAAGTGTAGATT
Organism: Perilla frutescens; assembly: GCA_026008535.1. Lineage (NCBI taxonomy): Eukaryota > Viridiplantae > Streptophyta > Magnoliopsida > Lamiales > Lamiaceae > Perilla > Perilla frutescens. The sequence continues at coordinate 28,883,284 of BRKX01000017.1, read as the reverse complement.
GGCGATGATCGGGTGAAACAGGGCAGATTGCGCGCCCGCGGAGGGCATGACATGCGCGCGCCCGCGGGGTGTCTCCACCGAGAGCACCCTCGCGCAGGCGCGGGCGCGGGACTCGCGCGGCTGCGGGGGCTTTGGGCATCTAATGTGCGTGGCCACGTCCCTTGGATTCTCCCTCCGGGTTCGTCTCTTCCTGTCCGGGTTCAACTCTTCCGGCCTATCTTCGCTCCATGCCACCTTATTACCTAAAAATCAAAATATTTCTTACAAAAGCTCAAGTTTTTCAAAACTTGGCTTATTCCACCATAAGAGCAGTAGAGAATAAAATCACACAAAACCTATAGATAAACTAGAACAAAATACTAGAAAATATCAATGAAACATGCAAAATTATGCAACAAAACACTACAAATAAACACCAAACAGCTGGTATTTTGGACTGATGTCCCTTCAGCTGGAACTTCTTTGAACTGGTCTTTAGTTTGGATGTTGAGCTGGCGCTTCTTCAGCTGGTATTCTGAACTGATGCGTCTTCAGTTGATATCCTCTGAACTAATACATTCTTCAGTTGGAACTTCATTCTTCAGCTAGTGCTTCCTTGAGCTGGCGTATCCTTCAGCTCGTACCTTGGACTGGTATATCCTTCAGCTGATATTCTTCTTCAGCTGGAATTTCTAATCTTTGTTGATCAGTGGGCACTTTTGAACTCGTGCCTTGAACTAGTATTTTCTTCAGTTCACAACTGTATACTGATGGCAGTTGGCACTTCGAACTTGTCGGTACCTGCATTTTCAGTTTACTTGACTTTGCTAACTGATCTAGCAATCAAGCTACAGTTCTTTTTCTTTTCACAGCTCTTGGCTGTATTTTTTTCTTTTCTCTCTTTTCTTTTCTTTTCTCTCTTTTCTTTGTTTTTCTTTTTCAAATTGATCATTTCCAGGCTTTGATAGCTTAATTTTTGTTTTGATCAACCTTGGTTTTCTGCTTGATTTCTTTTCAGTTTTTCAAGGCTCTTTTGACATATTTTGACATCTCATCAAAATCCTAGTCAGGAAAACTCTTGATAGTTTTTCCTAACAAGAATGTTGAAGAGGAGGAAGAGGCTGATGAAGTCGAGGACGATAATGAAGGAGGTTCTGAAGAATAAGATTATACCACTGCATCTGATGTTGTTGATGAAGTCTCTATCAATCCAGAGTAGTTTATGTCTGATTTACTCATTTGTTTTTACCTACTGGCAAATAGGGGAAGTAAATATTTTTGTTTGTCTTGCACCATGTTTTGCAAGATATTTTTGTTGTTGTTGCTGCCCTTATCTATCCTTGTTTAAATATCAACTTTTTTATATTTATTTTGTTCATCCCTCAAAACATTTGTTTTATCTGTATTGCTCTGATCTTAATCATAAAATCTACTAATAAAAAAATTGTTGTCAAAAGAAAATGATAAAAATTGAATACATCAAAGCAGACAGTGATGGTAAGACAGTAATCACATGATGTTCATTAGAGCATATACGAATGTTTGAATATGCATGCTTCTAGAAGATGAAGTTTGTATTCTTGAAAAACACGGATCTACCAACAGATAAATACAAAGGGGGAGATTGTTAGTGCAATATTTTAACACTAAGTATTTTGGTTGTCATAATCTTTATGACAAATCAAGAACACAGGTTTTTTTTTTTCAAGTATTGAAGAACATGTTTTGGACATGAGACAAGAACATTATGCTGCTAATCTGATTGAAGATCATGGAATGTACTGATCAAGTGTTATGAACATGATCATGTACATAGTTGTCCATAAGCTTTCGAAGTGACATGTCGAGCCAATTTCAAAAAGATGAAGATTCTTTTTGAAGCTGCCTTATCCAAATTAAAGATCAAGATACAAGAAGGTGAATTCTATTCAAGGAAGGCCTCTAACTAGGGTTGTCTGAGTCAAACAAGGAAAGTTTCTTTGCTAGAGTTCGATTATAATTAGGACAGTTGATTACCTAAACTAGGTTATCTTTGTTGTTATAATGTAATACCCCGTAAATTAATTACTGCTTAACTGCAGTAAATTGTTGCAATTACTATTTAGTATAGTAATTTTCAGTCAGATTAGGGTCGGAAGTATCCGTTAAGTTCCATGAAATTCAAGGTCAATTAAAATTCCGTAGGTGGATTAAATATTTCAGTTAGGGTTTATCTCCTTTTCTGTATGGAAAGCCGGAATCGTAATTTCAGATAAATTCGATTCCTATTTTATTTACGGTGCGTGATTATCGTGAATCAGATATTCCGATAATTAATTTCAGGACTGGGAGACTCAGATATTCTCCAGTCATGCAAAATTGTTTAAATTTAGATAATTTAAACGAGATGCTCAAGTTAAGAGAATTAGATATTCTCTAAGTTTTGGACGTTTTAATTATCAAGAAATTTAAAACCAGTATTTTTAAAGCAGTGTTTTAAAATCAATAATTTCAGATAAATTATTGTTTTAAAATAAGTGAATTATTTCACCAAGCTCGGTTTTGTTTGGAATTTTTCCGGAGACGGAAAACATCACGATAATCGAACAACCGAGTATTTTTTTTTTAGTCAACAAATCTTGTGTAAACCATGCCACCCACGATTTTTTTTCCTTTCATATATCCTCAATAGTAGAAATAGATATTTGTTGCTTTGTATACGTATTTTGTCGAGAGAGGATTGAAGGAATTGGTTGTGGATATATATACTTGTTGTAAGAAGTAATTAAAGTCAACTAAGCATGGGTTAAGCCATGTCTCACACGTGACTTTGTCTCTTTCTCTTTTATCCATATTAGTAAAATAATAATAGATATTTTTGCATGGTTTTACATATATATATATATATATATGTTGTCGAAGAGAGAGAGAGAGATTGGCAGCCGCCTCCTTCACCACCTTCATCTTCTCCACTTCTTCTCCTCCACCATCTTCTTCATCGTCTCCATTTCTTCTTCTTCGTTCCATTCTTCTTCATTTCATTTCCTACTCAAAATTTACGAGAGATAGAAAAAAGGCAGCAGCGGCAACTCCATCTTCATCACCTTCCATTCTAAAAAAAAGAAGAAGAAGAAAACTGTCGAGAGAGAGAGGAATGAGGCAGCACCCAGCAACAACTTCTTCTCCTTCAAGTTTCTTCCAACCTTTCTCCATCTTTGTTTCGAAGAGGTATTTCGAAAATAAACTTGTAGTTATATTGTTGCATGATTTATGTTCCAGATTTTCATGAGAAATATGTATATATATTGTGTTGCAAGATTTTGAGATAACATGTTGATTAATGTTTAAACATGTTGGGTTGAGATTTGGTGTTTCAAAGCATGTTAAATGATCTAGAAATAAGTTTTTAGATGTGTTTTGTTGAGATTGAAAGCTTGATATAGAGCTTCCATGGCGGCCATCGTCGTTCCCACGACTTTCGGCCTCAGGTCGCGCGAGCGCGGGGACGCGCGCGAGCGCCCACAGGTCGCGCGCCCGCGCAAGTCGCGCGACCGCGCACTTCGTTTTCGGCAGACTTGCCACCCTTCGATAAAACGAGCATAACTCCCTCGTTTTACATCCGTTTGAGACACCGTAAATTTTGCCAAAAACTAGACTTAATTGTCTTTCCAATGATATAGGTCTCATTCCCTAGTTCGTTCTGAGGAATTTATGAAAAATCGGTGAAGTTAGGTCATGTATTCTGTTTCGGAGATTCGGGACAGATTCGCTACCTTTTGGTAAAACGGGTATATCCATTTCATTTGTCATCATATTAAGCCACTGTAAATTTGTAAAAATTCTAGACTTCCGTGGCTTTCTAATGGTATATAGTCCAGTCCGTAACTCTTCCTGAATCAAACGTGAAAAATCTTCAAAGTCGGGTCACGAGTTTATTTTCGGAAATTCGGGCAATTCTGCCACCTTTTAGTAAAATGATCATAACTTTTTCGTTATTTATCATCTTGAGTCACCGTAAATTTAGCCGTAAACTAGACTCCCGTGGCTTTCCGTTGGTGTATGGTACAATCCCTAAACCTTAGTGAGTGAGATCAGAAAATTTTGCAAAGATAGACGTTGTGCGGAACCACGTTTAGTCTATGGGCTTATTGTTGATTTTGTTGCTAGAATCTAATTACGATAATGTTAAGGTATTGTTGATACCTTAAATGATGATGATGTATGCCTTAATATGTTTAATAGCTAGGGTTGAGAATAACCCTTAAGCTAAGATAAAATTTAGAACGGATACTAGACCCTAATAGGCTTTTGTTTCGTGTTGAGTCCTATCGGATTTGGATCAACATGCTAAGTACATCTTTATATATTGAAGGCTAGCAGATCCGCAAGGGATAAGACCTGTGAAGAACTAGCAGCTGCCATTTTGAAATGTCGGTGAAAGGTGGGCTTTCTTTTTCAACGGACTCTTAGTCCAAATATTGATTTGAGTTTTTACTCACCTGCAGTTAATTATTTCTGATGTAAATAAATGATTGTCATGCATAAAATGTTTGATTTGTATGATATCCTTATCCGTATTTAGTTAGCTCGCAAGAGGCTTTCTAACTGTTAAATCGATCGGGCCTCGTGCTAACTTAGCGTGTTAACCGAGGTTAGTGTACACTTAGGTCGGTGATATTAGGAAGAGGGAAAGGCTGAGCGGAGCTATTCCTGACTAAGACATCGACGGTTCTGAACGTTTGTGGAAAAGGCTGAGCGGAGCTATTCCTCGATGTGTGCGGAAAAGGCTGAGCGGAGCTATTCCTTGGCACACCAGTTGGGATATGGTTGATCATACAACAGAAAGGCGCGCAATGACAAGAAAATGATTTAGTAAAACATAGGGCCTTTTCAGATAAAACCCCTATGTGTTTACTCAGATGCATGATAATAAAGCCAGTTTTTATAAACGTTCATAATATCAGATATATTATGATATTTTGGCAATGTGTTCACTGAGTATACTTGTACTCAGCCCTGCATGTTTGTTTTTAAATGTGCAGGTTGACGATTGATGGTGCAGGGTGAAGTGCTGGGAAAGAAAGTTGTTTTGTACAGGACTCAGAATATTTCCTGTATTTTGTCATGTTATTTTGCTTCCGCTACTTTAGTATAACCGAGTCAAGTCTTCAGTATGTCTTGAACTCGATGATACATTTTCGCTACTCTGAGGTATTTATATATTCAGTTATATTTTGTGAATTGAAACTTAGTTCTGAATTAGAGTTCACAATAAATTATCGTTCCTGGAATACGGTAGTTTATTCCTTTATTTAATTATTTCTGGTTCGTGCCTTGATCTATCCTTCATTGGGATCGAGTCGTGCCAGTCACACTTCATATTAATCAGATATTAATTTGGGGTCGTGACATATAAATAGCATGTGAATCAAACTAGTTAAGAGACAACATGAATGCTTAAGTACTGATTAGAAAGTTAAAAAGTCTTTAAGTTTGAAGTATTAGAATATGGAATTGTTAGACTAGGTTTGATCTTCTGATCATTATTTTCTACTCTGTGTTTGAAATTCTTTCATACACTTTTAAAGGAGTCTCGGGAAAGATTTTCTGTGGGTACTAAAAAGAGTTTAGGTTGTGAGGGGATCTCACAATTCAATCTAACAAAAGAGATTGTAGTGGGTAAGAAAGGGGGGCCTAGTGACAGGAGGTCATCGTGTAATAGCCTTTGTAACCATACAACAGAGTTGTGGATTGTTTCTCATGGACTTAAGAATTTCTCCTGACGTAGATCAGTTGATCGAACAAGATTATCATCCTTGTGTTATCTACTGCTTTAAGTTTCAACAATCTGACTATTCATGTTACTTTTAATATTCGTGAACATGATTATGCACATGATGATCTGTGCACAGTTTATGTAATTTCAAGCCAAAACGCATAAGCTTTCTAAATAAACAAAGGATACATATTCTAGGTGGTTAAATACAATATTATATAAGGATATGATTGTGCATGTATGAATTCCTAAAGCCGGGTTGTCTCCCAAATTTTTATTTAGCTCAAGAAGCTTGGCAAGTTCTCAAAATAAAGAGAAAGCATATTGTTTCCTCAAAATTAGAATCAATATTTTTCATGTAAACATATTTATATAAAATTGGCAGACTGTATCTCCAAGGATTGTGTGAAAGAGAGAAAAATGAGATAAAACTGGAGAAAACGATGAAGCTAATTTTTTCTTCTTTTTTTTGCATGAGGCAAAAAAATTGAAAATTTTCATTTAGCAGCTAAAAGGCACATGCTTCTTAAACAAACAGAGGATACATGTGCTAGGTGAATTAATACAATATTATATAATGGTTTGATTGTGGACGAACTCGTAAAGTTGGTTTGTCTTCCAAATTTTTATTTAGCTCAAGAAGCTTGGCAGGTTCACAAAAAATGGAGAAAGAATACAATTTTCATATAACCATATTTGCATATAATTTGCAGATTTTATCTCCAATGAATTCATGAAAGAGATAAAGGGGGAAAAACTAGAGAAAATGATGAAGTTAATTTTTTCTTTTTTGAGGGAAAAATATTCATTAAGTAGCTAAAAAACACATGCTTTATAAATAAACAAAGGATACATATGCTAGGATAATTAATACAATATTATATAAGGATTTGATTATGGATGAACTCGTGAAGTCAGGTTGTCTTCCGAATTTATCTTCAGCTCGGGAAGCCTTACAAGTTCTCAAAATAAAGAGAAAGCATGTTGTTTCCTTAAAATTAGAATCAAGAATTTTCTTATAACCATATTTGCATAAAATTTCAAACGGTGTCTCCAATGAGTGTGTGAAAAAGAGAGAAATGAGAAAAAAATTAGAGAAAAGAATGAAACCAGATTTTTCTTTTTTGAGGCAAAAAAATCGAAAAAATTGATTAAGCATGCTTCCTAAAAAAACAATACATGTGCTAGGAGAATAAATACAATATTATCTAAGTATCTGATTGTGGACGAACTTGTAAAGCCCAAGTTGTCTTCCAAATTTTTATTCAGTTTGGGAAGCATGATCACTTCTCAAAATAAAAAGGAAGCATGTTAATAGAATTAAGATTTTTCATATAGTCATATTTGCATAAAATTTTCAAGTTGTGTTTCCAATGAGTGTGTGAAAGAGAGAAATGGGGAAAAAAACTGGAGAAAATGATGATAATTTTTCTTTTTTTGAGGAAAAAAAATTAAAATTTTTAATTAAACAGCTAAAGACACATGTTTCCTAAACAAACACTAGATAAATATACTAGGTGAATTAATATACTATTACATGAGGATTTGATTGTGGTCTTCCAAATTTTTATTCAACTTGGGAAGCTTGACAAGTTCTTAAATTAAAGAGGATGCGTGTAGTTTCATTAAAAATGGAATCAATATTTTTTATACAACCATGTTTGCATAAAATTTTCAAAATATGTCTTCAATGAGTGTGTGAAAAGAGAGAAATGAAGAAAAAATTGGAGAACATGATGAAGATAATTTTTTCTTCTTTGAGGCAAATTAATCAACAATTTTCATTAAGTAGCTAAAACGCACACGCATGCTTCCTAACCAAAAAAATAAAATAAAATGGGTATATGTGCTACGGGAATAAATACAATATTGTCTAAGAATTTGATTGTGGATGAACTTGTGAAGCCAAGTAGTTTCCAAATATTTTATTCAGCTGGGGAAGCCTGTCAAGTTCTCAAAATAAAGAGAAAATACGTTGTTTCCTCAACAATGGAATCAAGATTATTTTTTAATATATTAGTTAGGAATATAATAGTAATATAATAATATATTAGATTGTGTAGATTAATTAGAAATATTGTTATAGTATTATAATAATATATAATAGATTATTACATTATTTTTCTTATATAAAATTTAAAAAAAAAGTCATAATAGGTAAACTCAAAATTGTAAAATAAGTCACTTTTTATATTAAAAAAATAGTATATAATAAACAATAATGTGAACATAATAATATCTTTTAGATATTCTTGAACATTGGTTTTGATGGTGTTGGGTATCAGGCCTGGCTAGGGTTCACCGCTTGTTTTCCCGACCTCGGCAGTCTACCACACTTGCTACTCAAGCAGCTTTGGACTTATGACTTAGATTTATCCTTCAGGGAAGCAGCCTCAGACGCTAGATGAAGCAGATCTAGGGCTTCTTCTTCACAGGCTTGCTAAGTCAAGTGAAGATCTGTAAGAGCAGGGACAAGAACAGTAGTTAGATCGAGTCAAAATAAGAGATAAACCCACACTGAAACAAACAGAGTATAGATATAGATAAAATAGAGAGAGATGTGTGAAAGAAAAGTGCTCAAAGGCACAGGTGGGCTCAGATTTTCCCAGGCACGACGGCAAAAGGCAACTCCGGTGACTAATCGGACCCAGACCAGGAGGGGAGGGTGAGATGTAGGGCTTAGATGCTCTCACAGCCTTCTTCAACCCAGAGCTAACCCGCAACCTCAACTCATAGGCCAACTAGGAACCCACAATCAAGATTCCAGCCAGAGAAACAGAGGGTTGCAGCGGAGGAGCTCGGAGAAGAAGAATCAGAGATAGGGTTTTCAGTGTGAGACATAAGAGAGAGGAGATAGGGCGCCGCATTTTGTAGAGGAGAGAGAGAGATGAATAAGGAAAGTTAAGGTTGAGAGAGATATATATGGGAGGGATACGGGTGTCGGGTAGTGGGCTAGGGTTTGTAGTTGGGTCAAAAATAATAGCAATTGGGCCAGAGCAAATTGGGCCAACAACTCACATATCCACCTTTGGCCCTATTTGGTCTGTCACAGTCACCAGGGAAATTGCTTGCCAAGAACTAGGGGATCTTCATCACTGCCCTTATTTTTACTCATTACTTATCTTTGACAAGATAAGGTCAGAGAGGGTGAGATATAATGCTCTGCGCATTATACTCAGTCTCACACAACTTGAGACCAACCCCAAGTACACTGACTCCAGTCAGAATTTGACTTTCCCAGTCCAGAGTACTTATATATCCAGGTAGCAAGAAGATAAGGAGAGGGAGAAGAGAGAGGGAGAGAGAAAGAGCCCTTTTGGGCTGATCAGGATCCCACAGAGGTGGTCAGGGGATCCACCCTTTTCAGATCTTCAAGTCACCATGTTTAGATCCTTTTTACAGGCTTCTAACTTTGCCACTGGCAGGACTTTGGTTCCCATGTCTGAGGGATTGTACTCAGATGGGATTTTATGCAAGAGAATTTCTCCTTTTTCCACAACATCACGAATGAAGTGGAACCTTACATCAATATATTTTGTCCTGTCATGAAAAACAGGATTTTTGCATAGTTGAATAGCAGACTGGTTGTCAGAGTACAAGCAAGGTATATCATTAATGTATTTAATCTCAGATAGGACACCCTTTAGCCAGATGGCTTCTTTTACAGCCTCAGTTGCAGCAATATATTCAGATTCAGTAGAAGACAAGGCAACAATGTTCTGCAATTGAGATTTCCAGCTAATAAATGCATCACATAAGGTAAAAGCATATGAGGTTGTGAATTTTCTTTGGTCCATATCATTTGCATAGTTAGAGTCAACATATCCCACACATTGAACACCATCAGAGGATTTTGAAAATAATAAGCCATGGGACATAGTGTATTTCAAATATCTTAGCAGCCATTTTAAAGCTTCCCAATGGGGCATTCCAGGATTTGCCATAAATCAACTCAAGCAAGACACAACATAGGCAATATCAGGCCTTGTGCTAATCATCAAATACATCACAGATCCAATAGCATTAGCATAAGGTACAGATTGTATTTCTTTTATTTCAGAGTCAGATTTGGGACATTGATCTTTACTTAGAATAAAATGAGAGGCAAGAGGCACAGATACACCTTTACTGCTTTCCATATTGAATTTTTTCAAGACTTGTTCAGTGTAAGCAGTTTGATGCAATTTAAGAGTGTGATTTTCTCTATCTCTGTCTATGTTCATGCCAAGGATTTTCTTTGCATCTCCAAGATCCTTCATATCAAAATTAGCACACAAGCAAGATTGAATACGCTTCACAGTATTAAGACAAGGGCTAATCAATAGCATGTCATCAACATAAAGAAGAAGGAACACAGGCACTCCAGATTTCATATAGTATAAGCAATGATCAAATTTACTCCTAGTGAAGTTCAAGCTTTGCATGCATTTGTCAAATTTGATGTTCCATTGTCTTGGGGATTGTTTTAAACCATGCAAGGATTTTTTCAATAAGCATACATGGTTAGGATGTTCTTTATCAATGTAGCCTTCAGGTTGATGCATATATATATATATATATATATATATATATATATATTGTTTTCAAGCTCACCATGCAAAAAGGCAATTGTAACATCCATTTGTTTCAATTCCCAATCAAAATGAGCAGTTAAAGCAAGCATTATTCTCACAGTTGTAAATTTAACCACATGAGCAAAGATCTCATTATAATCAATCCCTTCTTTTTGTGTGAATCCTTTAGCTACAAGCCTTGCTTTGTATCTAACATTATTTATTTCTTGTTTGATTTTAAAGAGCCACTTGCATTCAACAACAGAGCATGATTCAGGTCTTTCAACTAATATCCAAGTGTTGTTATCATGCAAGGATTTCATTTCAGAATTCATGGCAGTGATCCATTTATCAGAATCCACAGAATTAATAGCTTCCTTGTAAGAATTAGGCTCAAATTGATCCACATTACTGAATACATTGAAAGCATACATAGACAGATTGTAATCATCATACTTGGCAGACACATTAACATTTCTTCTAGGTCTATCCCTAGCAAGTTGATAATTACTCAAGTCATTTATAGTAGGCACAGGTTCAGGAGTAGAATCAGATTCATTTGAGCTAGTTTCAGGATCAGATACAACCATATTATCACTGGCATTATTTGAGGCTGAGTCATCAGGATTAATATCATCAATTAAGGCATCATTAACAACAATTTTAGGTGGAGAGGGGGAGGGATCATCCACCTTATTATCATTATTAGAAGAAAACAAGTAGTCATCAAAATTTTTATTCAAGATTTGCAATTTTTTCACATGTTCTGATGTAGTAGAGGGTACATTTTCAGGTATGCAAGGAAAATCAAGCTCATTAAACATCACATCTCTGCTTATGCAAGTTTTAAAACCAGGAACACTCTTATCCCATAATATGTAACCTTTAATACCTTCAGGATAACCAAGGAAGACACATTTTCTTGCTCTGGGGTCAAGTTTACTCAGTTTTTTATGCACATAAGCAGCACAACCAAAAATTCTCAGATTATTCAAGCAAATAGGTTTGTTATAAAACAAAGATTCTGGAAGTTTACCATGCAAAGGAACAGATGGGGATCTATTAATCAAGTAGCATGCAGTTATTAAGGCTTCTCCCCAAAAAGGTTTTCTAAGACCAGAGGCAATTAACAAGCTTCTTACTTTATCAAGCAAGGTCCTATTCATTCTTTCAGCCACTCCATTTTGCTGTGGAGTGTAAGGGACAGTCTTATGTCTTTTGATTCCTCTAATAGAGCACAATGATCCATGGCTTGATTACAAAACTCTAGACCATTATCAGTTCTAAGACATTTTATATTCTTATTAGTTTGAGTTTGAATTTCAGTGGCCCATTTAGAAAACTTAGTAAACACATCAGATTTATTTTGCATTAAGAACACCCAAGTTTTTCTAGAAAAATCATCAATTATAGATAAGAAGAACACATTTCCACCATGAGTTGGATCCCTTGCAGGACCCCATACATCAGCATGCAAGTATTCAAGTATTTCAGAACTGACATGCTTTCTTGGATAAGGAATGGTAGCAGACATAGACATTTTATGATGTTTACCAAGCACACAAGGTTCACAGAAGGGCACATTAGATATTTTATCATTTCCAAAAGCACCAGCTTTACTCAGGATTTCCAAACCTTTATTACTCATGTGACCTAACCTAGAATGCCAAAGGGCAGTTTTATCAAGTTGAACAACATTAACAATAGGGAAAGGCACAGATTCAGCTGTCACAGCATACAGATCACCTTTTCTTGGAGCATTAAAATATAGCATTGAATCTTTTTCAAATTTGAACCTTAAGTTGTTCACAGAACCATCAATCATATGATCATCAATTTTAGACACAGAGAGCAAGTTGAATTTAAATTTTGGGACATAGCTTACTTCATTTAGAGTTAACATGGATCCATTTTCAAATTTTAAACATACATCACCCTTCCCAAGAATTTCACAGTTTTGACCATCAGCCAATGCAACATGCCCAGAGTTCATGAAGTTCAAATTATAAAACATGTCCTTAAAGAGGGTAACATGGAATGTGCAGCCAGAATCAATCAACCACTCATTATTATGCACATTTTTGGAAATGGCATTGGTATAATTAATGAACTGAAAATCATATACATCATGCACCATATATATACCACTACCATCATAGCTTTCATGCATGTTATGGGTTTCAGGATCATGAGAAGTCAAGCCATAATCATGAGGGTTCAAATCAGGCATATGAGAATCATAGTGCATCACATTATTGGCATGATTATGCATGTAACCCTTGTTCTTTTTAGGCAGCTTGCATCTATTTGAATAATGACCAAGTTTATCACAATTCCAACATGTTTTTCTTGGTTTTTGATCAGAATTTGGGTAATAAGCATGATTTGGAGCATTATGACCATGATTATGAGCATGGTTATGAAAATTAGCATGATTAGGAGCATGATTGGATGCACGAGCAGGAAAGTTATACATAGAATCAAAAGAGTGAGAAGAATGAGCATAATTTTGATTCATATACTGGTTTTGCCTCATATTCATTTCTCTACTATGTCTTTCAGCAACAAGCACACTTGGATTCTCAGGATTTACAAAAGATTTTTTAAAATCATGATTTCTGTTATTCACATACATGATGTCATTCTGCAGAGGCTTAGATTTAAGTTGTTTGATCTCATTTTCCTTAGTTTTCAGGCAGCTAACAATCATATCACAAGTAACTTTAGAGCCACCATATTTCAAGGCAGTTTTCACATCAGAAAAGGTTTCAGGAATAGATCCAAGCAAAATTTGAGCAGAATATTTTTCCAAAGTGTCATCACCAGCTAATTTCAGATCCTTTAAAAGTTTAAAAAATTCCTCAACATTAGTGTCAACATCTTTTGAAGGATCCATTTTAAAATTCATAATCTGATTTTGCAATGAATAAGCAGCTTCTTCAGAGGTAGCAGCATATAAAAAAGTCAAATTTTCCCATAAATCTTTAGCACATTTATGATGGGACACTTTTCTCACAACAGAGCTGTTTAAATTCAACAAAATAGTGGCTCTGGCACTAGCATTCAATTTAAGAAGATTTTTATTAGTTTCTTTTTCACCAATTCTTTCATAAATAGCATCTTGCAGATTTTCTTTTGTTAAAATGCATTCAACTCGAGTTTGCCAATCACCAAAATCATCTTTTCCATTAAAAGACACAACATTCAAGTTATTCATCATTCCAGAACTCAGAAAAAACACCCAGAAAGCAAGAATTCACTAGGGAACACAGAAAAATTCACCAAATAACCAAATTTCACAACAAAAGTAACAGGATAACCACCAAAACACTTCAGAACAGGAGAAAACACTCCACAGGCCCGAAGAAGGGTGCACAAGGGGAATTTAGAGCTGAGGCTATCCCAGTTCTCAGCACAGATTGATCTGTGGAGCAGGGGTTCACTCAGGTCAATCCCAAAACCCTACTAGGCCACCAACAAGACTTAGGAACACTAAGTCTAAAACACAGCAACTCTGAAACAGAGTTTTCAGATCAGATTCCTTCTAGGAATTACCACAGCAGCAATAAGTAGCTACCAGAAACAATGCAAGGAACTTAGAGCAATAAAGACAGGGAAATAACACCAAAACCAACCCAGAAAACCCCCCTTTTCAACTGAAGATCCCTTACCAAAATTAGCTATCGGGGCAACCCGCTTTGAGGAGACCCACAGGGGAATCCAGACGGTCCCGACCGTAAGCTATATTTTGGGAAAGGCGTGGAATGCCAAGGGATAAACAGAGAGTAGAGAGGAAGCAAGATAGGAAGCAGGATCGACAGATACCACAACTAGGAGTTTTAGGGTTTTAGAATTATACCAGAGTCGGTCTTCTCAGGCAGGAGAAGACCGGACTTACCAAAAGTTTCAAGCCCAGGAGGGCGACTCGGTGCGGCCCTTACCGGCGGCAAGGTGAGGTAGATGTAGGCAGGAGGGTGCCCCGGCCAGGCCTAAACCTGGCTCTGATACCACTGTTGGGTATCAAGCCTGGCTAGGGTTCACCGCTTGTTTTCCCGACCTCGGCGGTCTACCACACTTGCTGCTCAAGCAGCTTTGGACTTATGACTTAGATTTATCCTTCAGGGAAGCATCATCAGACGCTAAGGGCTTCTTCTTCATAGGCTTGCTAAGTCAAGTGAAGATCTGTAAGAGCAGGGACAAGAACAGTAGTTAGATCGAGTCAAAATAAGAGATAAACCCACACTGAAACAAACAAAGTATAGATATAGATAAAATAGAGAGAGATGTGTGAAAGAAAAGTGCTCAAAGGCACAGGTGGGCTCAGATTTTCCCAGGCATGACGGCAAAAGGCAACTCCGGTGACTAATCGGACCCAGACCAGGAGGGGAGGGTGAGATGTAGGGCTTAGATGCTCTCACAGCCTTCTTCAACCCAGAGCTAACCTGCAACCTCAACTCATAGGCCAACCAGGAACTCACAATCAAGATTCCAGCCAGAGAAACAGAGGGTTGCAGCGGAGGAGCTCGGAGAATAAGAATCGGAGATAGGGTTTTCAGTGTGAGGCATAAGAGAGAGGAGATAGGGCGCCGCATTTTGTAGAGCAGAGAGAGAGATGAATAAGGAAAGTTAGGGTTGAGAGAGATATATATGAGAGGGATACGGGTGTCAGGTAGTGGGCTAGGGTTTGTAGTTGGGTCAAAAATAATAGCAATTGGGCCAGAGCAAATTGAGCCAACAACTCACAGATGGATTATTTATAAATTAATACACAAATTAACAAATTTTATTCTACGTATAATTATTGATATTTTTTTATTAGTTATTTGTCTTTTGTTGTAAAACTAGAAAATAGCACATATAAAGCACGTAAATGATTAATTTACATATTGTTGAATGTTAAATAATAATTTAAACACGTAAGGATTATTTTAGATATTGTTGAACAATCATTTCAACATATCATTTATAATTCAATAAAACAATAATTTGACAAGAGTAATCGTTCCAATAATTAGCTAGATTGAGAATTTTTAATAGTGATTTGTTGTTTTTTTTTTTTTTTATAAAACTAGAAAAAAGCACATACACCAACCGTATATCTAAAATTCAAACATTGTTTATTAGTACATCTAAAATTGAAACATTGTTTATTAGGGTTTATCCCACCTCAATCAGGGGTTATAATTATTTTTTAATATTTAATTCTTTATTTTCAATTAATAATTCCTTATTAAATTTTATAATTTTCAAATATTTTTTTGTTGATAAATTTTGACTATGATTATTTATGTTATAATTAATTTTTATTTTAATAAATATTATTAAGATTATAAAATCGATAGTAAAACACAAAGAAGTGCAACAGGAAATTCGAACCGTATCAAAGCAATGCATAATACACATGAGATTTCCTATTTTACCGTCTATATATATTTCACTTTTAATTACGCGTTTTTTTTTTCTTTAATTTCATATTTTTTTGGTTTTAATTTAATTTTGTAAATCTTAGTTAGGTTTTATAATTATTATTTCATATTTTAATTTGGTTTTATAATTATTATAATTATTTTTTCTGTAATTTCATATTTTAATTATTATTGTTATAATTATTTTTTTTCTTTAATTTCATATTTTAATTTGGTTTTATAATTATTATTTAGAGTTCACTCCATCCAATTAGGGCTTATATTTATTTTTTAATAATTATTTCTTATTTGGAGTTAATATAATTGATTAGTAGGGTTGATTATTCTAAAATTAGGGTATATAATTTTTTAAAATTTTAAATTTTAGCATTAAATGTTAATTATGATTTGTTATACTATAATAAAATTTATTTTTGTAATAAATATTTTTAAAATATTACATTTGATAGTGGGACACAATGAGACATGAATTGTGGACTAAAAGATTTTTATCTCATATACTTGTAGCTATAAAAGTATAAAAATATAAGTTAGATAAACGATAGCTTGTTCACACATATATAGTGTCAAGTTCAAGTTCTTGTTTCTACAGCGAACCTCATAAAGCATGATGGCATAAGGTTTTTAAAAATTAGGCTTCGATTAACTTAGCAATAGCATGTATTATGTATATATGGCCCTACCTGACGCGCATTGATAGACTGCTAGTGATACTATTAGAAAATTAAAAAAAAAAAGACAAATACCAATTACAAGAAAAGGTTTACTTTGATCGCAAGAAGACGTGCATTTGAACTCCACATAGAAGAAAACTCGAACAACAATCGACTAGAAACCGATGTGTATGATTTGACCCAAATGTGAACATGTAATGAATGAACTACAGTTTATAGCAGTAGATGATAAAAGCAGCATTAATCATGCATATGCTGTCTGCAAGAATTATTCTTTCAACATCAACAACTTATTATTGTTCCAAACTAAAAAAACAAATCACAACTACTATATATGTCTATTTTGTTGTTATCTTCATCATCTTGATATCCTCAATCAAACGATCCACATCTGCGAACGAAGATCCGCCTCGGCTTACTGCGGAGTTGGCTAATTTCGCCATTTCCTCAGCCCTTTGCAAGAATTCATCCTTCCTCAACTCCATAATCTCTCTCACCATCTTTTCAACTATAACTCTGTCACACGTATCTTTCATGTCCAAACCAAGCTTCCAAACTTCTCCAACATACCTACTATTCACTTGTTGATCAACAAAATATGGCCAACATATCATAGGTTTCCCCGAAACTATGCTCTCTAGAGTCGAGTTCCATCCACTGTGCGTCAAGAATCCACCAACGGATGAATGAGTCAACACCTCTTCTTGTCTAGCCCAACTCACCATATAACCTCTCTCCTTCGTCCCTTCACTCAACTCCGGAGGAATCTCATCAGACTCCGAGTCGTCTAACCCAATGACCGAACCAGGCCTCCGAACCCACAAGAATCTTGTCCCACTATTCACCAAGCCATGCCAAATCTCATACATTTGGTCCTTGGTCATGACAGCAAGGCTTCCAATGCTGACATAAATAACAGATTTTGATGGCTGTTTGTTGAGCCAAGAAATGCAGCTCTTGTCTTCTTCCCATATGCTATTAGAGATGGCGAGCTGAGCAGCTTCTTGCCCTACTGCTGCCAGTCTGGCTTTTAGGTGAGCGTGGAGGGGGCCGATCACGTAGATGTTGGGGCAAATGTTGAGAATTTGAGACAATATTGGCGCCTCGAGGTCATCAAATGTGTTGAAAATTAGGCCTTGAGCAAGAGGAATGTGCTTGTCCTCGTTCAGAACTAGCTGTATTATAGGATCGTTGAGATTGTTGGTTCGACAAAAACTAGGCAGATCGCGACGCCGAATAATGCCTTCCATGCCGGGTGCATTTCTTATAAACTCATCTAAATTATCATCTATATATGCAAAACCAACAGGTAACAACAAAACAAAGCAGATGTTAAAATTAAAACAAGTATGAAATAGCTACGCCAGATACAAATTACAATGACGATCAACAGGGAAAGCACAAGAACAAAAAAAAAAAAAAAAAAAAAAAAAAACAAGAATATAATGCTTTATTGATAGTGGAAGTTATATATGTCTGGATCGATGATGACATTAATTTGCTCCTAATGGTACCTTTTTGTAAAGCATACTTTTTCACTTATCTCAAACAATTATAAATCCTTGATTTCAGCTGATTAAAGTCGTTATGCATCTTGTCCAATTACTGCTAAATAGTACCTCGTATTTAATTTCATTATATCAGTACTAGTCATAAAATACAAAACAACGCCCCGACATAGGATTGGATACTTTTCAAATCCCCCTAGCTAATGGCCTAATCTCTCAACTGATCATCAATAATACCTTCATAGCTCATCACAACAAATTAATGATGAACAAAATAACTTTCTAGCTACTGCCACAAAAAAATCAAGATTACTAATCTTGCAAGTAAATGAGTAAATTGAAATTCACAAACCTTTGAAAGGAACCTCCCCAGATTCAATGAGCTTAGGCAAACAGAGGTAGCTCCAAAATCCACATGGACTAATGGTGTCAAAATACAAAAGTGGAACTCCAATCTCTGCAGCTATATCAGTAGCAAAAGTGAAAATCCCATCAGCTATCAAGCAAGTCACTGGGCTTCCAGACAGAGGGCCATAGGCACCAGTAGTCAGCATCTCCCGGAAAATCGGCACGGCCGAAACTTCCATGGATTCTAGAAGCTTCCCTATCTCACCGGCTGTCCGAGGATTCTCCTCAGGCAGGCCATCAGGGACCGCTTCGAAGGAAAAGTTTGGATATTTTGTGAAGTAAAATTCAGCATTTGTATGCTTGTTGAGGCGTTGTTGGATGTATTGAGTGTTGAGGAATGTGACTTTGATCTGATCAAGGCACAAGATTTCCGCCAGTTTCAGCATGCAATTCACAGGTCCCTGCAGAGGTAGAGGAAATATGAATATATGAGCACCTCTATTTTGATCTTGCATTTTTGGATATGATTTTGATTCAACTATTTTTTCACTTGTTTTTTTTTTTTTTTGGACCAAGTCGTTTTATAGTTGATGATCCTGTTTTGTGTGTCGGCTCCACTTCTTCTTCTTCTTCTTCTTCTTCTTCTTCTTCTTCTTCTTCTTCTTCTTCTTATGTGATTTTACTATCTAGACCTTTGAATCTACCTAACTGGGGGGAGTGTTTGGAGTGTGTCTATTTCTGCGACAGTTCCCCAAATTATTGTTCATTATTGTTTGTTAGAAAAATATTGCCATTAATTATTTTGTCTATGAAATTTTTTATTTAATTATTTTAGTACTCCTCTCGTTTCATGCTGCAGAAATAAAATTTGTTTAATGTGGTTTAAGCCGTCAACTACCCTATAAATAAATTATCTGGAGTTTCGTTTTCATTTTGAATTGTTGAATTAACAATCTTTTTCCCAAATTGATGATACACATGAGGCGAACTCAATAGGTGTATCAATTCAAATGACCTAGATTGCAGGGTTTTAGGTGGGCCATGGCTATTTTTGGTGAGAAAATTATATTAATTGTCCCATTTTAACCTTCTATATTATAACTCGATATTTAATTAAACTACAAATATTATAAATATTTATTATCTGATTTATGCCGGAGGTATCCTTAATTTGAGGCAACCCCCGTCTTGTCTAGATGATATATGTTGCTGTGGCACTGCATGTCTGCATCCCACCGCGGCACCGCCACCCTGTTAATTTTCTTCCTTATCTTCTTCAATGATGGTTGACTAACGGTAAATTAATTAAAATAGAATTTTTATACATATATTTGATTTCATTTAAGTTTTGGACTCTATATAATACTATGAGCTTAATTGAAATAGTGCTTCGTGATAATAAATTTCATTATTTTTACTGCCGCCCATCCCAATACATGTTAGAATATAAGATTAAATATCATTTAATTAATAAAAGCTTCCGTTGATTAGCAGCTAACTCCGTAGTTTTAATCATTATATATGTTCAATTCAAAGTTCCCCCACGAGTCAATATAAAAAAGTCATCTACTTGAATTTTAATAAGTGTTACCGTATGAATTGTGGCCTTTGGTGACATATATATAATATTTATTTTTATTTTGTTCATGGAATTTAACACCTGGCTAAATTTGTTTGATTGTGTATATTTTTTTATATCGATTCTTGATATTACGTGGTCCACTTAGTAAATAATTCATACATTAATTGCGCGCACATGATGTTTTGTATTATTTATCGAAACAAATAAATTATAATTTACGGTTGATGAAATTCATATTTTATTTTTCACGTTCTACAATATATTTCATAAACCTATGTTGTAAAAAAATTATTAAATTGTTGATCTTGTTTTAGAATGTAAGACGATAAAAAGTGAAATTTATCATTATATTAAAAAAAAAAAAAAACCGTTCAATCAACCATTTACGCTAAATCTAAATAAATAGATATGAACATGATCATATTTAATTATGCCCACAACCTAGTGCTGGCCCACGAAAGCAAATATCGTATATAGATTTGATTTATTTTTCTGTTTTTGTTTACATGTAGTAAAACCTCTATATAAGAATAATTTATATAAATAATCTTTTCATAACAATAAAAAGTTATGGTCTTAATTCAGGATTAGTTATAAATAAGAATAACAATTACATTATAGTATTTCGGTGTTTTTTAAGACCATTCTTAAAAAAATTACCTCCATATTGTAATAAAATGGCATTAAATTTCAAATATATTTAAATATCTATATAAAATATATATGTTATATATATAAAATATCTATTTAAGTACATATGTTACATTAAACTTAAAATTATATGAAATAATTATCTAAAGTTGCATGTGACAATGCTTTAATATTTTTGGTTAATACCACATCATTTAACTTGTAAATTCGAAGTATCTCGTCAACACAATCACCTTCATATTGAATCAAAAACATTTCGAATTTGTTCAACATGCTTGAAGCTTCTTGACATGAGACTTTTGCTATTTATACACTATCATCCTCTGGATTATTATCTTGCGCTTCTTGCCTGATTCCTATAATAATGTCTTCTTCGGTTAAAACACATGAATGAATCTTATATACCTTTTAAATTCATATTTTTAAAATATGAAGGGACATTTTCAAGTATTGTATAATATATATTATTTTTTTTAAAAACTAATAGTTTTTATATGCAAACTCTATATAAGAATAACTCCCTATATTAATATTTTTTTCTGGTCCTAACAATATTACTGTATAGATATTTTACTGTAATAGCTTTTGTGCCCCGCAAAATAATTGATTGTGTTTATTTCTCTGAGAAGAAGGACGGATTTTTGTGCTATATTTTATTTTTCTTATTTTGCTTGTTTCAGGAGACACATATTGATTATGACTTTTTCTTGACAAAATATATAATGGTTTCTAATTAATGTAACAAAACAAAAATTAGAAATATTGGATAAAAGAGTATATATATATATATATATATATATATATATATATACACTAACATTAAAAATAACATGAAATCATTTTTCACCCCCAAAAAAAAGGTTCTTTCAACATAAAAAAAAACGCAAAAGGTGGATAGTATCATTAATTCATTAGTATGTTTTTGCAAGATGAGATCTTCTATTGTACATTCTTTTGTTGCATTCTGATCAATAGATTGCACATTAATATTTTTTAGCTTTTTTAAAAAAAAAAAAAATCGATCTTGATTTCTTATATTTTAATTAGTTTAATTTTACACTTATTATTTAGGGTTCACCCTATCCAATTAATGTGTATTATAATTTTTTAATATTTAATTATTAGTTTGTAGTTTTTTTTGTGGAATTAGTTTTTAGTTATTAATTGGTTATTTAAAAAAATAAATACTAAAAAATATAATAAATCCTAATTGGATAGGATGAACCTTAAATAATTAAAGTAAAATTAAACTACATTACAAGAAATTAAAATTAAAGAAAAATAACTAAAAAAAATCGAGTGTGCAAGAGGGAATGCAACACAAAAGGTGCAAATAGGCGATCATTTTGTGTTTTTTTTTGCATGGATTATGCTTATATATAAATATATAAAAAATATTTAAAAAATAAAATAGATTAAGGTGTAGGCTGGCGACAACAAATTAATAATAATTCGACCTTTAATTTGTTTGGGTCTACAACATATTGGATCGATCTCATGATGATACAATTTAAGGAATCGACTAGCTTTGTTTAATGGGTATATCTTCATGCATCATCTTGATATCTTGAATTAGACGATCCAAATCAATGAACGAAGAGCCGCCTCGGCCTACGCTCAACTCAGCTACTTTCGCCATTGCTTCACACCTTTTGAAGAACTCATCCTTCCTCAACTCCATCATCTCCCTTATCATTTTTTCAACCACAACTCTATCACAACTATCTTTCATGTCCAGACCCAGCTTCCAAACCTCTCCCACATACCTACTATTGACTTGTTGGTCCGCATGAAATGGCCAGCAAATCATAGGTTTACCAGAAACCATGCTCTCGAGAGTCGAGTTCCATCCACAGTGCGTCAAGAATCCCCCAACGGCCCAATGCGCCAACACCTCCTCCTGTGGCGCCCACCTCACAACACAGCCTCTCTCCTTTGTCCCTTGTAATAAATCCAAAGGAATCTCGTGAGGATCCGGAGACTCATCCAGATCTAACCCAGATACCGAACCGGGCCTCCGGACCCACAAGAATCTTGTCCCACTATTCACCAAGCCATGCCAGATCTCGTACAGTTGGTCTCTTGTCATCACGGCAAGACTTCCAATGCTGACATAGATAACGGATCTCGAGGGCTGTTTGTTAAGCCAAGAAATGCAGCTCTTGTCTTCTTCCCAAATGCTATTACTGTTTGAGGTGGTTTCTCCACCTAATTCTGTTGCCAGTCTGGTTTTCAAGTGAGCATGGAGGGGGCCGACGGCGTAGATTTTTGGGCAGATTTTGAGCATTTGTGTTAATATTGGAGCCTCGAGTTGTTGAAATGTGTTGAAAATTAGGCCTTGAGCTAGAGGAATGTGCTTGGCCTCCTTGATAACTAGTTGTATTATGGGATCGTTAATGTCGTTGATTCGACAAAAGCTAGGTAGATCGCGACGTCTCATGATGCCTTCCATTCCCGGTGCGTTTCTTATGATCTCGTCCATGTTTTCATCTTTAATTAATTCGTCAAACCAACAAAAACAAAGAATAGGGTTACAAGAAATTAAAATGGAAATTGATGAGCCTCAAAAGTAGACATTTTGCTTGCCTCATTAATAATATTTAATAGACGGGCACTAATAAAATAGCAGATGAAACAGAGTTAAGAAAAGAAGAATCCGAGTCCAACTGCTAATTAATATAATATTAATCAGTGATAATAAGAAAAAAGAAATTAGGAAAACCTATTTATTTATTAACGATGGTGGACTCGCATTGGCATGCACCTTTTTCTACATCTAATCATCTATTAGAAAATGATGTACTTTCACCTTACAAAGAAGGAAAAGGCAGAAGGGTTTGGTATACATAGGTTAGTACACGCCATATATATCTATAATATTCAAAGCATTCTGTATTTATAAGATGCAATGCAATGATGCTACACAATATAATAAAGAAAAAGCTTTACTGATTAATTAGTAGGAAACTTTCCTAACATATCAAACTTTGAAGATGCTAGCTTGAAAACTTGGACGGAACTTCTACTTTCTAATTAATTAAAATCAAATTAGATTAATCTAAAAAACAATAAAAAAGAATATAATTTGATGACATACCACCGAAAGGAAGCTCCCCTGCTTGAATGAGGTGAGGCAAAGACAGAAGACTCCATAACCCACAGGGACTAATGGTGTCAAAATAAAAGAGGGGAACTCGAATCTGTGCAGCTACTTCAGCTGCGAAAGTGAAAACTCCATCAGCAATTAAGCAAGTGACGGGGCTCCCCAGAACTCCACTACTCAACATCTCCCGGAAAACTGGAAGCGCGGTAGCTTCCATGGATTCCAGAAGGTTGAGTATCTGATCGCCCGTCCGAGGATTTTCCTCGGGCAGGCCATCAGGGAGCGTTTGGAAACGAAAGTTAGGATATTTAGTGAAGTAAGAATGAATGTCGGTGCAACTGAGGAGGCGTTGATGGAGGTGTTGGCTGTTGAGGAAGGTCACTTTGATGCCACCGTCGAGGCTTAATATTTCAGCCAGTTTCAGCATACACTTCACGGGGCCTTGGAGAGGCAGTGGAAATATGACTACATGAGAATGAGATTCACCACGAGACCCACACAATAGTGCTCTTTCTTCACTCATTTTCTACGATTTTTTTTTTTTTTTTTTTTGGATTGTGGGAGAGGTCGTTTAATTTTATAGTTGATGATTTTGTACGTTTTCATTGTTGGCTCCACTTCTGGGGTTTAATTATTGTTCTGCCCTTTGAAATTTTGATTCTAGACCAATAATTAAGGCCCTGTATCGGAATTTCAGGCTGCATATGTCTCTCTACGCAACAGTTCCCAAAATTATTGTTCACCTTCGGGAGTTTGATAGACCAAGGGGAAAACGCTTATTCAGCCACATGCGATTATGCACGTCCCCCACCTTACAATTTATCCAATTTGATAAATTCTAATGTAAGCTCACTGCAATATATTCCTCATTTTTAAAGTCAACAAGTGTCTCGAATCCACTAAATTTTGGTTATTTGTAGTTTTTTTTTGTTCCAAAAATAAAAGTTTCGGTCAAAAATTTTGACTGATCAAAAAATCTATCGTTACACTTCAACTAACATATTGTGACACTTCAACTACCTATTGTGGCACTTAATTGCCTATTGTGACAGTGCGAAACCGAAATTATTTTATCGATCGGCTGATAAAGATTGAAAATAGCAAAAATTGCTCCTCCTCTTTATTTATTTTCTTCTCCGTCAACCATAAGAATCGTTTGATTAGCATGGAATGTGTCCAAGAAAAGTAACTTGATTTCTTATTTTTAAATTTTTGCATTTGATTCAATTATAATGTTATTTATTTTATTTTTATTTTTTTAATACCGAATAATAAGGTGACGGAATGGTTCTGTCGCCTTATTTGTTTTTAATTTAAATTTTAATTTAATAAGAACATTCTGTCGTCCCGTTTTGTACTATTCGGGCGCAGAGCCCTTCTTTTCCATTTTCCCCCACCCTAACCCTAATCGAACTCCCCCACCACCGGCGATTCCCTCCAGCCGCTGACTCCCTCTCTCTCTCTCTCTCCCTCTCCCTCAGCCTATCCCTCTCCCTCTCCACCCCCGCCGACCTCTACCTTCCCCCCGCCGCCGTCCCCCACTCTCTCTATCTCCCTCTCTCCCTCTCTCGCCTCCACGCCTGAAGCCCCCCTCCGCCGCTGATGCCGCCACCCGCCGCCCTCGATCGATAAGGTTAGATTTAATTAAAAAATTCAGTATAATTATGTGAATATTTTTGAAAGAAATTGTCCTATTTTTGTATTGGAACATACACTCTTCTCGGAACTTTAATTCATGTTTAGAGGAATTGGGGTTTCTGGATTGCTGCCTGCTATCTGAAGATGTGATGTTGGCAATTCCTATCTAGCTATTTGATAAAATTATGGCAACATTCTAGAGAGAGTTAGCTGCTTAAGTGTAATGCTGGTTGAATATTGTCCCTATAGATATGACTCTTGCAACATAACAAATTGTAATAGATCGAATAGATGAATGGATAGAAATGATTACATTTAGTTGAGAGTTAAGGCTTAAAGAATAGCATTTTAATTTGAGAGTGCAGTTTCAAAATTCTATTTTATTCATGACATGATGTATTTTTGGAAATAATATTGTCATATGTGAATTGTGATAATACATTTAGGCTTTCATTTCTTCAATTTCGCTTCCAAATGCTTCTTTTCGGAATGTTAAAGAAATACAAAGGAAAATATTTTTTTTGGTTTTCAAGCAGAAAAAGAAAAGAAAAGAAGAAGAGAGTATGTGAAAACCTTATAAATAGGAGTGATTTGGATAAGAAAAATAAAATATACACATATATATATAAATTTAGGGTCTGAATGTTGAAGCTATATCAATGTTACACTAAAAAAAACCATGTTTGTTGAATTTATTAAAGGGGTTAATTACTATAAAATACACAAACTTTGACAAGATTTGCAAATTAGACACAAACTTTAAAATTTTGCAATTAAAACACAAATTTACATTATTTTGCAAAATAGACAAACTCAAAGCAAAATTTTAAAATCAATTAAATTTGAAAACCGCAAAGCCATAAAAATTGTTCACCTTTCGATTTAGATGACATTGCATTGGTTTTAATAAGTGAAAATGAATTATATGTCGCAAATTCTTATTTTTCCGTTAGTCCGAAAAATTTGAGTTTGTCTATTTTGCAAAAAAAATGTAAGTTTGTGTTTTAATTGCAAAATTTTAAAGTTTGTGTCTAATTTGCAAATCTTGTCAAAGTTTGTGTATTTTACAGTAATTAACCCTTTATTAAAGCATGTTAATTAGTTCAATTTATTAAAGCATGTTAGTTAAATGGGACGAGGGTCCCTGGATCCCTCTATATTAATTGTACATATTTATAATGGGACGAAGGCCCCTGGATCCCTCTGGTGTTTGGTTTTTGCTAGTTAAGTTAAGTTACGTTGATGACTTGGTCAAAATATAGGTTTCACGTCATTATGCTGTCGAATTTTTATCTTTTTTGAATTTTATATTTTTGTTTAATTAAGATCATGTGTATAGATAGATATCTATAGGAGTTGTTTTTATCAGGTGACTAGAGGAGGTGGATCTCAGGGGCTAGGTCACGAGCTCTATCATCTATGGGATCCATTGGCGTTGGCGAGGATGGAGTCCCTGCTCGAGCGTCTTCTCAGTCAGTAGCCAAGTGGTGCTGGTGACGGATCCGCAGGGTCTGGTAGCGATTCCGGAAGGCTGGATGGTGAGGAGGGCTCCTAGTTGTATTATATTTGTATTTTTGCTACAATTTTGATATTTATTTATTTGTATTATACATTTTGTATTAAATTATGCACAATTATATATATATATATATATATATTAGTTTTATGATTTTTTATTATATTTGGGTACAAATAAATAGTTAAAAAGAAAAAGGAATTAAAAAAAATGAATTAAAAAATAAAATTAAAAAAATAAAAATGGCCACGGAAATGTTCCGTCGCCCAATTTTTTTATCCGTCACCTCAGTTAGACGACCATTTACGACGACACTTTAAGACAACGGACCATGCCATCGCGAAATCTGTCGCCAAATGTGGTGACGGAATATTCTGTCGCCTTCTTTATTTAGTGACTAAATTTACGAGACGGATAATTTCCGTCGCCATTCCATTGCCCATTAAATTGGCAACGGAAAATGGGTATGTGGCGACGGAAATTTTCATCACTGTTCTATCATTTTCTTGTAGTATTCAATTCGGATTTAATTTCATGGAAGAAAGGTAGAAAAAGCAGATAAAGAGTGGGAAGATATACGGATCTGCATTCAATTACAAGAGGATTTAACTTGGAAGTGGTGTTGGAGAATAGTTCAATATTGATTAATTTTTTCTATCTCCTGCATTAAATTAGACAAGGGAACGCACTATATGTTTTACTTTAATTTCAAGTGGGTTAAATGTTTAGGAAAAATGAAGAGCAATAACGCAAGTAAAGATATTTCGTCTCTGATTTTTTCTTGCGCGAAATTGAACTGATTTTCTCTCAACAAGAAGGAAGAGTCAGTAGTGTGAAGGAGAGCAAGCCGTGAACAACTTGTAAAGAAAACATGATTCCGTTCAACTGGAGTAAAAAAAAGATGAAAATTAAGGGAAAAGAATGATTTTTTGTTTAGAAAAAAAGAGGAGAAAGCTTCATAAATGGCAGAAACAAAAATCCTGAATAGAATTCGCTTTCAGGGAAGAGGGGTGATGCCAAGAAATAAAGAAAACAGAACATAATTGGATTAGAGGGACAATGCTGAGAAAGAAAGAAAGAATTCAGAATATTCGCACAAGAGAGTTGGAGAGAGACGAATGTAAAGGGGGAAAAAATCAATTCTGATGATGTGGCACGACACTCACATGAGTATTGTTGCTCGGCATATCAAATCTCTCCCTCTATATATATACTCCCTCCGTTTGTGAATAAGTGTCATTCTGATGAATGCACACATACTAATAAAGATAATGATTACATAATCAAATTACCTTATACGCCCTTATATATGTGAATACATTAAATGAGTTAAATATGATTGTTTGAATACATTAAAAGAGCGCAAATATGAGAAAAATATGAAATTTTTACCTCGATTGTGTAGAATGACACTTTTTGTGAAACAAAATTAAAGTGTTAGAATGACACTTATTGTGAAACGGAGGGAGTATAAACCACAGGTTGGATGTGTGAGTAAAAAAACATGGGTTGATCTGACCCTATCTCTGACCCTGTTCCGAGGTCTCTCCGGTCTCGGATGGTGTTATGGCGGCCTCCAGAGGCACCGTGGGTGAAGCTCAACACGGATGGATCTTTTTCGACCGATCTTCAGATGGCGGCAGGTGGTGGTGGTTTGGTTAGGGATTACACGGGTACACTTTTGGCAGGTTTCTACATGCCTCTTCGGCCAGCATCGAATTTCGACGCAGAGTTTCAAGCTCTGCTGCATGGACTGAGACTCATTGTACAGTATTCAGATCATATCTAGATTGAGATGGATGCTGCTTCAATGGTGTCGGTGTTGGAGTCAGGCCGGTCCGGTTCGGTTGTGACTCGGCACACATTGACGTCTATTCCTTTGTTGTGTCGTGGATGACATGTTCGGTTTTCTCACATCCATCGTGAGGGGAATCGGGCTGCTGACTATCTGGCGGGTAGGGGGTTCAGACCTCTACGCTTACCTTTTATGATTCATCTTCTGGTCCTCGATATTTGCTCTTCTTAGTGAGGATGGATCAGTTGGGTTATCCCAACTTTTGTTTTAGATATAGTTAGATGATGATGTTCCACATTTGTGTTTTGTGTTTGTATCTTATTTGTTCTTGTTTGGAGTTACAGTCTATCTTGATTTTTGCTTCAGTTTATGTATTTCATTTAGGTTTTGGGGTTAGCATCCAATTTGTGGATGCATCCCCTTTTAGTTGTTGTTTTGTTTCTAGTTCGAGTACTTAATTAGGGGTGTGTTCACTTTTGGAACACATTCCACCTATGACTTTGTATGAGATGATTTGAGTTTCATATACAGGCTGGGTATGGTGCCGCTTTTTCTGAACAACAACAACATGCAATAAATTTTAGATTGAAAGAAATTGGATTAATAATTTTTCAACCCAAAATGAAACTTCAAAAAATTATGAAAAAATCAAAAATTGAGAAAAAGATCAGATATTTTTTATCGACGCGATTCCAACTACATTTTAATCATTCTAGCAACCTTTTTTGCAATTGATGGTAGGGAATGTTGATCTCAAGAAGAAGAGCAACTCAGTTGAAGAATCTACAATAAATTTTTTATATTAGTCTAAAATAATGAAATACTTATTTTGATTACTTATTATTTTGCTATTCATATAATTTATTTTAATTTAAATAGAAACATTATGTTGCCTTTGATTTAAGTTGGCAAAAGAAATATCTATATATAATATAATTAACTTTGAAAATTAATGCAATTTTTTTTTTGTAATCAATAGTTGTATTTATAATTTTTTTTATATATCTTCTTAATTACTAATCTATCTTCATATATATAAATTTGAGTTGTAGAATTCTAATATATAAAACTATAAAATTATTGATAGTATGAAAATGATAAGATATTTTAGAAATTTCATTCCCTACTTGTTTAATTTAAATCAAATACTGAAAATATTGAAAATCCTGACAATTACATTATTATGTTTCAAATACATAATAAGTAATCTATTAGTATTCATTTTTCTCATAAGCACCGAGAAATTTTACACAATTTCAAATATAGGAGATATTGTGCAAAACTTCGATTACACCAATGGTTTCGACACATTTACTTTTTTTTTTTCACCTCTGTATTTTTTTCGAAAGATAATTTTTTCTTTCCTTGATTAGGAAAAATATATCAATTTAAACTTAAAGATTCAACCAAACAACTACTATAAAACATGTCGGGAAATCAGACACCCATTTTATTGTGTATTTTAATTTATTACTATTAACTTCCATCCTAAAATAAAAAAAAAAAAAAAAGAGGTTAAAGGAATATAATTATTTACATATTTCCGTCGAAAAATTTTGGCATTGTTTTGCCAATGCAGTGCCAATTCCATTCCCCCGCCGTTCCGTTACCTGATTCCTTATATTCAATACAGAAACCGATCGAACTTCACCAAAAGTCAATATTCAAAGTTGTCTACTACATAAGCATTGAATAATATGTGTGTGTGTGTGTGTGATTTGTGACATTTCACATGACAAAAAAATCTTTATTTTTGTTTTTAATGGACTTCCTCAAGATTGATCATTGGGGATATTGTTTAATATTTATTTCTTGGAATTACAGATCCATTGGATCTAGATGATGGCCATGATTTTCAATGATGTGCCAAAGCCTACCCAATGGCTAGTGCTTGCCCACAAATCAAATCTCATTTGTTTAAATGCTCTATTTTTTTTTTTAGAGCAGTCCAATATAGCCAGAATGTGGCCAAGCCATAATTAAGTGAATCAGGTTTTACTAATTCGGTTTCACTTTAAACCGGTTTTTTTAAAAAATAAAATTCCAAACTACCTAAAATATCCTTTGTCTCCAAAACCATTCTTCCTCTCACCCATCAATAAATTCTCTCTTCTCTTCCCTCCCAATCCTACTCAATTTCCCTCCCAACTTAAATAATATTTACCAAAACATTATTAGTACTAATAAATTATATACGAAAAATAATATTAATAATATATTAACTAAAAAAAATATATTCAACTACGAAAAAATATATTATTAATATATTAAGGTACGAAAAAATATTAAAAAAAAATAATATATTTAGTTACGAAATCAGTATTATTAGTATAGTATTAATAATATTAATAATATGTTGACGTAAAAAATATGAACAACAAAATATTAATAATATATTGACGTAAAAAAATATATTGAGTAAGAAAAAAATATTAATAACATATTCCCATAAAAGTATGGATGATATAATTTTAATAGTAACATATTAATATTGACGTAAAAATATTAACGATAAAATATTAATAATATACTGACGATATAATATTAATAAAATATTTATAACGCATGATAAAAGGGAATTATATCCTTTCAAATCTTTAGAAAATATTTGCTGCATTCATCTAGTATTTAGAATCAATTATTTTAATTTTTTTTGTGTCAGAATGAAATACTATGTAGTACAAAACAAAAAAAAAATCCAAAAAAATCTTTTTATTAACCAGCCTCTTTAAATTATTAAAAAAATATCATTGCAATAATAAATTACGGAAAATAATAATAATACTATTCATTAAAATATTAAATAATAAAAAATAATTTATTTAGTGTGTTAATTAAACTCTCGATCCAGTTTCCAAATTAAGCTCTGGAGATAATCGTTTGAATATTGAGTTCAAATTAAACTCTTGACAATACCGTTAGGTTCCATTAATTTTCAACATGCTTCAATAATTGTTACCGTTGGTAATGTAATGAGTAGTGATCTGTAAGATTACTCTTCTGGATATAAGCTAGCCATAAACCCTAATCTTTCAAAAAAAAAATCAAACTCCATGGATATCGATACTAACAATCATGTTCATGATACGATTATAGATTTATTTGGAGATGATTCTAGTACAAATGCGAATCTATCAAATTCACAAAATTCAGAATCTGAATCTGAAGAAGCTGTAGAAATAAGCATGGAGGAGACCGAAGAAGAAGTAGAAGAACAAGTTGTGGATGAAGAATTTTTAAATGAAGGGCCGAAAAAAAATATGCAGTTCCGGAGTAAGGAGAACCTCATTGCAGCGTATCAATCTCACGCCAAGCATAAGGGTTTTTCCACTGCCATTCGGAGAACATGTGGTAAGTATATTTGATTTCGTGTCATAGAGGTAGAAATCCTAAAGCCTTGAAATCTTCAAAAAGGATTAATTGTCCAGCGAGACTGAATGCTATACAGAGTGATAATGGTAGTTGGAGCATTTCTAGTGTTAATAATGTCCACAACCATGAACTTGACCTTGTGAACTCGGTTTTTATGGCTGTTCATAGAACTTTGACCGTGAACATGAAGAGGCATCTAGAAAATAATGATATTACAGGGTTACGCACTTCTAAAAGCATACCACTTTTACCAGTGCAAGCCGGTGGACCTCAGAATTTAGGAGTGGATAAAAAAGATTGTAGAAATTTTGTTGAACAACGAAGAAGGTTGAGACTAGGTGCAGGCGACGCCGAAGCCATTCACAATTTGTTCTTGAGGCTTCAAAAGACCGATCGTAATTTTTTCCATTTGATGGTTATTGACGATAAGGGAAGACTTAGAAATGTTATGTGGATACATCCTCGTAGCGTGGCTGCATACGAAGAATTTAACGAGATTGTAAGTTTCGACACAACATACCTCGTCAACAAATACGATATGCCATTTGCAACTGTGGTGGGGATCAATCATCATAACCAATCCATTATTCTAGGTTGTGCATTGTTGTCGAAGGAAAATAGTGAGTCCTTCAAATGGTTTTGGAGTAATTGGTTGGAAGCTATGGGAAATATAGTGCCTACGGCTATTTTGACGGATCAATGTGATGGTATTAAGAATGCTTTGAAAGAGGTAATGCCCGACACCATTCACCATCTTTGCATTTGGCATATTCTTTCGAAGGTCCCAACAAAATTCAAGGTCGTGGCTGATCCTAAAGAAGTCGGGAGAGAATTCACCGAGTTGATATACGAAAGCATTACTATTCCTGAATTGGAGTCGAGGTGGAATGATTTTATTGAGAAGCACAACCTATATGAAAATAGGTGGCTTTCAGATTTGTGGGATGTAAAGGAAAGTTGGATCCTCGTCTACTTGAACCATATATTTTGGGTCGGTTGTAAATCTACCCAAAGGAGCGAGTTGATGCATTCCTTCTTCGATAACTACATTCATTCATAAGCTCATTGAAACAATTCGTTGAGCAATATGAAATTGCGGTCTGTGATAAAGTGTATATCGAGATGCGAGCCGATTATGATTCCAAGACAAGGGTAATTAAGTGTTTTTCCATTTTTAAATGGGAAGAACAATTTCAAAAGACCTACACCAACAACGTATTTCAGCTTGTTCAAGATGAAATAAAGGGGATGTGGGTTTGTGACATTACTAACGTGCCTATTATTGGGGAAGATGTTGAAATATTTGAAGTGGTCGATAGTGGTATGATGAGCAAATATCACAAGCAATATACATTCAAGGTGGAGTATAGACCTAAAGGAGAATATCTAGATTGTGATTGTAAGAAGTTTAATTCGAAGGGTATTCTTTGCGGCCATATATTTAAGGTGTTGGTGAAAAACAATATTGATTCAGTTAATGAGAGATATATAATGAGAAGATGGAGGAAGGATGTGTATAGGCGACACTCAAGTAATTGTTTTGCAGGTGGTTATCCTCACATGACCAAGGAATATTCAAGGTATCAAGACGCGGAGAAGGTGTTTCAAGAATGCACGGATAAGTCGTACCAAGATGAATCTAAAATGAAGTTCATCAAGGAAACCCTTAAAGAGTATAATGCTAAACTAGATAGGATGCATAGTACTAGTGTTGACATGCAAGGAGAAGGAGAAGAAGATAGCCATAATCATGTCTTGGACCCGGAGCAAATTAATCATAGGGGAAGGCCAAAAAAGAACCGGGTGAAATCGATCACTGATGTCATCAAGGAAAAACAAAAGAGCAAGGTGACGAACAAAACGAATAAGAAGAAGAAGAAGAAGAAGAGTAGTTGAAATTTGTACTTGTGTTTCAATTCGGTCATATTTAATTGTGTAGGAGATTTAATTTTTGTCAAAAATAATTAAACGCTACAAAAAATTAATTTAATAGTTTAATAAAGTATTGAAAAAAAACACTATTTGGGACTGATTTATTATTTATAGTCAAATTGTATGATTTACAAATTAGAAAAAAATGCAGATAATTTTAATTATAACAAAAAAATAATACAAATAGTAATTGGTATACAGATGATATACAAAAAGAATACATGGAATAAAATAACATAGATATAAAAATAATTTGATAAGGGCCGGCCTCACAGGCCCAGTTTAAGTATAGGGTCGAGGTCAAACATAATTCAGAGGCCCAGAAGATGTGATGTGAGTCCATGTTAGTGGGATCAGACCCCATACATTGACAACTAACCCTCACATAAGATATAATATATACAAGAGTAAATTTCGATATTTTTTCGATGTGGGATACGCTGGTACTGCCTTCTCAAAAAGTTCCTCAATCAGTTACTCAAGTATTTTCTATATCAATTATTATTATGGTCTAATTTTAATGCTTTGGAAATATATTGACTAATTCCAATTTAATTATAGTTAAAGCACGTAAATATAGCCAAATTACGTTCCAGAATTGTCCCAGAATTGTAGTCCGAATAAAAGCTTTTTTAACAAAAATATTTACGCCCAAAAAACATACAGTAGGGTTTAAGCATTTTTACCAAAAATACGGCTCAAAATAAGAAGTTCAAAATATAAATTCCGAATTAAAATCAACTGAATATATAGTTCATTTGGACATACAATATTACCAAAAATATTAAAAATTACATAAACATAATATTAATCGAGATGATCCAAGCGAGCTCGAAGGACCGCCAATCTTGCCTCGATGCACTCTATCTTGGCTTTCTTCATCTCTATTGCGTGCTGTATTTGTTGTTTCTTTATCATAGCAAGAGCTTCCCGATGGAAGCGATCCTTTTCATACTACAAATATTAAATAAAATAATATTAATTTAAACCAACAAATTAAAATAACATAAAATAAAATAACAAATTTTCTAAAAATTTTGATAATACCAGTTGGTCTAAAATCAGTTCATTCAAACGTGCATCCGCTTCCCATTTGGCTTGAATAGCTCTGCCAAACCTCTCAGATTCCTTCGCAAACTATTAACGAGGAAAAAACAATCGAAATATAAAAATCAATGATAAAACCCTACATGCAAATTAAAAAAAACATACCTTTTTTACTTCCGTTTCGACTTCCTCTTCCGTGGCCGTTTTAATCCTCTTCGACGAGGAGATGTTTCCAGCTTCGTTCGACCTTTTTGCAGACTCCATTTACAGATACTTCGAAGGAGAATAGTGTGTTTTAGTTGGAAGGTGGAGAAAGAAGTAGGAGAGATTTTAGGAGACGTGACTCTTGATATAATCTCTAATGAATTGTGATAATTTCTCTCATTAAATATTGTGTATAAATAGGTTGGGAAGTTTTAGAGTCAATCCACTCCAATTCAATATACTTATTTAATTAATTAATAATTTTAATTTTCTGTAATTACGAAATTACAGATAGTATATATAACCTTTGTATTTTTATTTATTTAATTGGTATAATTATGTATAAAATTAGTACTACATATAGTTACAAAATTAGTACTAATTAGCCTTCAAATTATAATTTCGTAACTATACTCACAAAATTCGTACTATAGTCATAACATGTATAAAATTAATAATAATTGGCATTAAAATTATATTCACCCATTGTAAAAATTAAAAGAGAATTAAATTTATAATTCAATTAATATTTGAAGAGTAAATTTGAATATTGTTTCGTTTCAATCAAATTGCTACTATAGTCACAACAATTAATGAGTTGTGATGATTACATTCAATAAATATTGTGTATACATTACTTGAGAAATTGCAGTTGGAAGGCTTTATGTCTTTTCAATTAAATCCAAGTAAAATTAATATTTTACTTTCAATTTTATTATTTTTAAAAAAATTGAACTAATATTTTATTTTAGAAATATCATTTGTGTAAAATAAAAAATATTAATATACAAATTACATAATATATAAAATATACTTATTATATGTTATTAAAGTATACATACATATATATATATGCGATATATATATAAAGGAGCATTAGCATGTGAACATAGGGGAGTATATGTGAATATATTTATTATACTAGAAAGATGCACGTAGTTTGCACATGATTAAACTAGTTCTACTAAAATTACATTTAACAGTTTTATCAAAGAGAAGTATTATAATATCATATTATTAAATATTTCAAATATAATATTTGCATAAATATAATAAATATTAATATAAAATGAAATCAAATGTGAAGTACACTTGTTGAAATTTATTGTATTAGAGGGTATATTATATCACACTAGAAAAATAAAAATAGTTATACTAAAAAGATATTTAACAATCTTATTAAATATAAATATTTTAATATTATTATTAATAGATATTTTTAAATGTAACATATATTGGTTGAAAATTATTTTATTAGAGTCTACATTATATTAAAATATTTCTATTAAACTAGAAAAATGCACATACTTTTGCACAAGTTTAAAATAGTTTACTAAAAAAATATTTAATAATTTGATATAACACACATGTGAAGAGTAAAAAAAATAAAAATAAAAAGTAGAATCTTGTAATTGGACAATTAACAAGGCTTTGTAATCAGTGTAAAGAATTATAATAAATTTAAATCTTAAGTAATAGCCTAGAAATGATTTGGACTTCAAAAAATGAAGTGGATTTGTATATATTTATTTATATATGGAAAAAACTTAAAATAATTAACATAACTAGTTATTTTTTAGTGCCCTTATATATTGATGGCGCACCTTTTGCACGACCTCAGGGCCGCCACTACATATAGTAACTAAGAACTAATCCAAGTCATCAATTCATTAATTTTATACAGTCATGATTAATTTCCAAAAAATGGGGTTAAAAATACAATTATTTAATAATTGCATTAAAATTGAGGATATAGTAATAATTCCAAATGATATTAAATATCAAATCCCATATTTTATGGAATTTCCTATATTCATGATATTTTATTTTTATCTTTCTTCTCTATTTATCATTCCATCATTTTTTTTTTGCACGTCGTATCATTTTTCTTTTATTTTGACCATTTTCATTCTAACTGTTTTTCATTACATCATTTTATGAACTTGTCTCCACCATTTTTATTCATTATTCCGGCATTTCCGTCAGCATCATCTCCGTAGTCACATTTTTTTAATTGACGCATTAGCTAATAAATGTTAACATGTTAGCAAAATTTCAATGTTATATTAGCTAAATATTTTGAACCAAATTATATTAGTCTAATAATTTTAACATGTCTAGCAACATTGTTTGAATTGTACTAGATCAGTATTATTATTATATCAATCTGATAACTTGAACTTGGTTACCAACTTGATTTATTTAAAATGTATTCACAATTTTAAATGTTATCTATTTGTTAATGGCTAAGATGCATAATATTTCTCAAATAATTTATTAAACCAAATATTACATTATTTATTTTGATAATAGTTATTTCATCTTATTCGTCGTATGTTGTTATTGTATTAGCAAGTTTCTTATTGTGTACTAGAGAAAATGTGTTCGTGTGGTGACAAATCAATTAATTATTTACTGTTAACTATTTACCGTTATACAATTAACTAATTAGCAAATATTTACTGTTATACAATTAGCTAAATAATTAGACCCACTTAGATATACCTAACAATTTGAATCAATTAGATATACCGAAAAAATAAATATAATAGCATAAAATTTATCGAATCATTATTTAAATAAATTATATGTACCATGTAAGATAAATATTTGTTTCTCTTTAAATAGTTTAAACATGAAATTTAAATTAGTTGGCTAGATATATAAGCAATATCGAATCAATTCTAATACATTCACCTAAATAAATAACCCAGATAAATTCAATAAGACTTTTATTTTATTTTTTAACTTTTTTTTTCTAGAATAAGTCTATAATAAGATGACAAATGTTAGTACTTGGAGACATAAGATGGCAATGAATTATTACAATCTATTTATAAAAGCCCAAGAAAATAAAGAAGCAAGAAGGACTATAGAAGAAGCGTACCAACTGAAGTTATTGAAGCACTAACAACTATAGAAAGTTTGCCAGATGAGATAGAAGTTTCAACATCGTCCATCACTGTCCTAGATTATGCAAAAACAATAACAAAATGGAAGGAAAAAAAAGAATTAAAGGAAGCATTGAGAGAGGCGAGAAGAAAAAAGGCATTGATGAAGCAAACACAGTTCACTCGAATGAGTTTGGCACTGTAACTCCAAACCCTCTAATATTTTAGAGGTATATCATGATGATACATCTATGAATGTTATATGATATTTTAAGGTTTGGTGCGTGATACTTTTCTTATACTTTCTTTCTAGTTTAATTATAATTTAGTTTTCTAAAATATAGGATGTAGATAAATATTTCATGATTTAAGTTTTTAGATTATTTTAGAGGTATATTATGTTATTACCTGTCAGTATGAGGTGTGATACTTTAAGGCTGACTGCGTGATATTTTTCTTATATGATTATTGGACAAGATTAGTTCAAGATAATTGTGGAGAAACACATGTATTTATTTATATTTTTGTTAATTTTGATGGTATTCAAATTAAGATCAAGCATATACTTCTTTTAAAATTTATGATACTATTATTCATGTTTGGTAAGTTTAACTCATATATGATGTTGTGATACTTGAACATATTCTCATATTTGTAAGGCAGTTCAAGTTCAAGTATATAGCATTAGAAACACATTCACATATTAAACAATTTGTTGAAAAATTGAAAAAAAAAAAAAAAACACAAGTAAACAAAACAATAATCATGGATAAAAAAAATATCACAACTTATAAAAAAAATATCAATATTTTTTTAGTACTAAAAAAAATTTGCTCAACCAGAGAAACACCACATCATAAGCTTGCTAAAAGTATCTTCTGAAATACAAGACCACAAAACACCACACCATATTCTGAAGAATGTGTCCCATGAGCATGGCACAAATTACACAACAAAAACCATAAAGAAATACGATTCCCAAAATACACATCCCTCTCTAGACGCACCACATCACTATCTAATTGATCATGAGATTCTGCAACATCAAGCTCTTATCACCATATATCGACTTCCTTCCCTTATTGTGGCTCTTCCTATTCATTTTCCAAATATAATATACACAATAAAAAAAAGATAACATTAAGCACCACATGCATTAAAATATTTATATTATCCATACTAATGAATCAGACACAATAATCAACCAACAACCCACACAAATGCAAAAAGTCGAATAAAACATAAGTAAACCAGAGAGAATCTATTGGATGTATATATATTTCTATTCTTAACCCAATAACAAACTAAGAAATGACCAGACACAAGCACGATGAGGCAACCATGAATTTCCCACCCGTCATCAAAGGTCAAATCTTGCCACAGAGACACCAAAACTAGAAAAAAAAAATTAAAATATTGTGGTGGATAAGTAATAGCAAATCAAACGTAATCTTCAATCCATCTATCATCGCTCCAACTCTTTCTCCTTCTTTCTCAGTGTAGCCAAATCATGAAGCCGGCCTGATGTTTCCATATGTTGTATATGTTATGGCCCTAGAAGACTAGTTTAGACTCATCCAAAGTAACAATCTCAAAGTTATTTCCTCTGGGAAGGCACTTTAGCAAAACATCCATAAATAAACAAAGGAAGTTGTATCTGACTCTAACAAATCATCATTAATTTTAATGTTAAAAAACCTCTCAATAGCTACACGAGCTTCAGCTAAAATGGTGGGTCCTGTATGTGGTTTTTGAATAGTGGGCATTTGTTTCAATAAACAGCCGACACCACAATACATAAGTAGAAAATTTAGTCTGGAATGCAGCAACGATAATATCAACGCTTCTTCACTCTTTCTCCACTCAGCCGACCACCCTCAATGTAGTCTTCTAGACCCTGCTCATACTCCCCCCCTAATTAGCCAATTGACCATTCATCTTTGTATCCCACTCAACCGCCAACTCCTCAGCAATCATCCATTCTGTCTGCCCAACGTGATGAAATCTCCAATCATTGTACTCAAAATTCATGTCATCAAACTCATTCTTAGCCTGTACCACAATCAGAATCGCAGCCTCCAGCCCCTCTTTAGGCTCCACCTCAGGCACCAGTAGCACATCGATCCTAGATGTCCAATGCGCTGCTAAATTTAATATACACAATAAAGAAAAAGATAACATTAAACACCACAAGCATTAAAATATTTATATTATCCATATTAATGAATCAGACATAATAATTAACGAACAATCCACACAAACCCACACAGATGCAAGGAGTTGAATAAAACGTAAGTAAACCAAAGAGAATCTGTTAGATGTATATATATTCCTGTTCTGAACCTAATAACAAACTAAGAAATGATCAGACACAAGCACAATGAAGCAGCAATGAATTTCCCACTCGTCATCCAAGGTTAAATATTGCCACAGAGACACCAAGACTAGAAAAAATTTAAAATATTATGGTAGATAAGTAATAACAAACCAAACCTGATCTTCAATCCATCTATCATCGCTCCGACTTCTTCTCCTTCTTTCTCGGTGCATCCAGTGCAGCCAAATCATGAAGCCAACCTGATGTTTTCCATATGTTGGATATGTTGTGGCCCTAGGTAGACTAGTTTAGACTCATCCAAAGTAAGAATCTCAAGGTCATTTTCTATGGGAAGGCACTTTAGCAAAACATTCATAAATGAAACGAAGAAAGTTGTATCTGATTACAACAAATAATCATTAGTTTTAACGTTAAAAAACCTCCCAATAGCTACATGAGCTTCAGCTAAAATGGTTGTTCCGGTAAATGGTTTTTGCATAGTCGGCATTTGTTTCAATAAACAGCTGACACCACAATACACAAGTAGAAAATTTACTCTGGAATGCAGAAACGATAATATCAACGGAGTTGAAAATGACCCATAGCAAACTAGTAAAAACCGATCAAACCTCTTAAATTCGGTAGAAACCGATCAAACCGATCGTATTTAATTCTTTCATGTGTAAGGAGAATTCGAACCCACAATCTTCAAAAAATATATAATTTTGTATTATGCACTTAACCAACTGCGTTAATGCATGTGTTTATTATTTTTTGGATATTAATAATATATATACACACACACACACATATATATATATATGCAACTTGAAAATAACTAATGTCATTTTAATTAAAATTAATGTTTAGTATATAATTAAAATAAATTTTTAAAATACATCTAATTTATCATTTTTAATTAAAATAAATAGAGAGAAGAAATAAAATCTAAAATAGTGACTTATAAAATAAAGATGAACAGTGTTTTCTTTTGAAGATGGAGAGAAGTTGAATAAGGAGGTGCCTTTATAGTTGGATTACCCTCTTAAATTTGAGTGAGTAAGTAAAAATATTTCTTTGCCACATGGCGATTTGTTAATGGTAAATAAAAAATTAATTGAATAAAATTGTTTATTATAACAACTATGAAAAAAAGTCGAAATTACAGAGTCAAAAATATATAAAATTATTATTTTGGTTAAAATAATAAGTCTGATTTAATAATAAGTGTAATTTAAATTTCATGTATAGGAGTTCTACTATTAAAAAAAATAATTCTACACCAAAAAAAAATTTAATTAAAAAAAAAACTTTTTTGTGGGCCTCAATTTTATACAAATATTTCTAAATTTAATCAATTTTACCAGAATTAATCCTTTCTACATAAAAATTTACTGAAATTATTCTATTTTACCATAATTAACCGATTCTACCAAAATTTTACTAAAATGATTCGATTTTACCAAAGTTAATCGATTGTACCAATATTTTACTAAAATTAATCGATTTCACCGGAATTAATCGATTCTACAATACTTTTACTAAAATTAATTAAATTTTTTAAATCAAACGATTGCACAAAAATTACTACTATATTCACAAATACTAACATACTACTACTATAGTCACAAATTTGATTTAACATGACTAATTGGAATTCCAATTTCAAAATTACTACTACTATAGTCACAAATTTGATCTCACATCACTAATTGGAATTCTAATTTTAAAATTACTACTAGTATAGTCACAAATTTGATCAAACATCACTAGGTGGACATCCAATTGCATAATTACTACTAGTATAGTCACAAATTTGATCTAACATAACTAATTGGAATTCCAATTGCAAAATTACTACTACTATAGTCACAAATTTGATCTAACATCACTAATTGGAATTCCAATTGCATAGTTACTATACTAGTATAGTCTAACATCACTAAGTGGACTTCCACTTGCACAATTACTAGTTACTACTACTATAGTCCCAAATTAAATTGATATCACATGACTAATTGGAATTCCAATTAGTTACTACTAGTATTGATCTAACATGACTAATTGGAATTTCAATTTCAAAATTACTACTACTATAGTCACAAATTTGATCTAACATCACTAATTGGAATTCCATTTGCATAGTTACTATACTAGTATAATCTA
The DNA here is from genome assembly GCA_026008535.1 of Perilla frutescens. Lineage (NCBI taxonomy): Eukaryota > Viridiplantae > Streptophyta > Magnoliopsida > Lamiales > Lamiaceae > Perilla > Perilla frutescens. Next base: position 28,840,827 of record BRKX01000017.1, on the reverse strand, counting down.
ACATCACTAAGTGGACTTCCACTTGCACAATTACTAGTTACTACTACTATAGTCCCAAATTAAATTGATATCACATGACTAATTGGAATTCCAATTCGTTACTATTAGTATAGTCTAACATGACTAATTGGAATTGCAATTGCAAAATTACTTCTACTATAGTCACAAATTTGATCTAACATCACTAATTGGAATTCCAATTTCAAAATTACTACTAGTATAGTCACAAATTTGATCTAACATCACTAAGTGGACTTCCAATTGCATACTTACTACTAGTATAATCTAACATGACTAATTGGAATTCCAATTTCAAAATTACTACTACTATAGTGACAAATTTGATCCCACATCATTAATTTGAATTCATATTTCAAAATTACTACTAGTATAGTCACAAATTTGATCTAACATCACTAGGTGGACTTTCAATTGCATAATTACTACTAGTATAGTCACAAATTTTATCTAACATGACTAATTGGAATTCCAATTGCAAAATTACTATTACTATAGTCACAAATTTGATCTAACATCAGTAATTGTAATTCCAATTGCACAGTTACTATACTAGTATAGTCTAACATCACTAAGTGGACTTCCACTTGCACAATTACTAGTTACTACTACTATAGTACCAAATTAAATTGATATCACATGACTAATTGGAAATCCAATTAGTTACTACCAGTATTGATCTAACATGACTAATTGAGATTCCAATTTTAAAATTACTACTACTATAGTCACAAATTTGATCTAACATCACTAATTGGAATCCCAATTGCATAGTTACTATACTAGTATACTCTAACATCACTAAGTGGACTTCCACTTGCACAATTACTAGTTACTACTACTATAGTCCCAAATTAAATTGATATCACATGACTAATTGGAATTCCAATTAGTTACTACTAGTATAGTCTAACATGACTAATTGGAATTCTAATTGAAAAATTACTACTACTATAGTCACAAATTTGATCTAACATCACTAATTTGAATTCCAATTGCATAGTTACTATACTAGTATAGTCTAATATCACTAAGTGGACTTCCACTTGCACAATTACTAGTTACTACTACTATTGTCCCAAATTAAATTGATATCACATGACTAATTGGAATTCCAATTAGTTACTACTAGTATTGATCTAACATGACTAATTGGAATTCCAATTTCAAAATTACTACTACTATAGTCACAAATTTGATCTAACATCACTAATTGGAATTCCAATTGCATAGTTACTATACTAGTATAATCTAACACCACTAAGTGGACTTCCACTTGCACAATTACTAGTTACTACTACTATAGTCCCAAATTAAATTGATATCACATGACTAATTGGAATTCCAATTAGTTACTACTAGTATAGTCTAACATGACTAATTGGAATTCCAATTGCAAAATTACTACTACTATAGTCACAAATTTGATCTAACATCACTAATTGGAATTTCAATTTCAAAATTAATACTACTATAGTCACAAATTTGATCTAACATCACTAATTGGAATCCCAATTGCATAGTTACTATACTAGTATAGTCTAACATCACTAAGTGGTCTTCCAATTGCATAATTTCTACTAGTATAGTCTAACATGACTAATTGAAATTCAAATTACAATTTTACTACTAGTATAGTCCCAAAATTGATATCACATGATTGATTGGAATTTCAATTGCATAATTACTACTACTATAGTACTATAGTCATGAAATTTAGTACTATACGATTACATTACTTATTTTTTTAAATTACTACTATAGCTAAATTATTGCTATAATATTAAATTTACTCCATAGATATATATATATATATATTATTAACATTTATTTCCGAATTTATTTTTTAATTAAACATATACACTATAGTAATAGTATGAGATTATTTTTCTCAAAACATATTTTGCTCCAAATATTTTGTTAAAATATTTTGCTCATTTTATAACGATTGACTTTGCATGATTTATGATGAATAAGGCAAGTCTCAATATTAATTGAATGTGCATTTTCAATAAAAAAAACATAATCATGAAAATTGCTAGAATATCAAGGCAAAATGTAATGATAATCTTCTTTACCATAAATGCGTTGTGCTTCTCAAAAAAATACTAGCCGAAAATATTTGAAAGGTTTATACACCAAAATTTTGAATTTTTTGGCAAAAATATTCGTGCATGTTTTGCACCTTTATATGGATGAATCTTCTCCATATTATACCATCACCACCCTAATCTTCAAACACACAAGATTTCAAAAAATGAAATCTGTGATCAAGCCCTCTAACTCTAGCAAGAAATGGAGTAAGCACTCTCTCCACAAAGTCACAAGAAGCAATCCTACAAGCAGAACCACTCCAAGAAAGAAGATGAGTAGCCCCACCAAGACGCCAACGAACACTCCGACGAAGATGCCGACGACCACTCTTCCATTGGCGTCACCAAATACGACGCCAACAAAGAAATACTTATCTCCAATTCGATGTATGCAGTTAACGTCGGAATGGAGTGTGCCACCTTCCCCCAAAAGTCTAGATATATTGTATCAAAACTTGAGGGAGGAGCACAATAATTTCAAGGGGGAGGTGGATCACCTCTTGGGTCGCATGGTGGCTGCTTTAAATGAAGATATGGTGAGGGAACTGATTCTGGAGGTTCACCCTCTAACTAAGTTGTATGAAATTTTTCTACACCTTAAGAATCATGGTGGAGAAGGCCCTTCCAAGCTTGGAGGCGAAAATGGTACTTCTAACCAGGTCCCCATTGTCATTGAAGACTCCGAAAGCAACACTAACATTTGATCATCTTCGTTGATGTTGTTTTATCTTGTTTTTTTCTAGATTTTCTGTTGTTTTTCCCTTTTTTTTTCTTTTTTTTTTATGTATTGCCGGCAATAGCCGACATTTAGGGTTTACAAAATCCTAAACATTATAAATCTATCTATGCATTTTCTTTTCCATTTATTGTGTCTTTGTCTATACCCTAAGCTTACTCTTAAATAAGCCATGAAGAATAATTAAATAATTTAAAAAATGCTAACAAATTATATTACAATTTAATTTTATTACGAATATTATTCTAACTTATATTGAAATTTAATTATATTACGAAATTTACACGTGTAGTAGTACCTGCCTCAACTAATTATATGACGAAAATCTGTGATTTAATCAAATATTTTATATAAGATTTTTTATTTTCAATTGTCGAAAATAATAAAACGCTACCAAAAATTAATTTAATAGTTTCATAATTTATTGAAAAAAAACACTATTTGGGACTGATTTATTATTTATAGTCAAATTGTACGATTTACAAATTAGAAAAAAAATGCAGATAATTTTAATTATAACAAAAAAATAATATAAATAGTATTTTGTATACAGATGATATACAAAAAGAATACAGGGAATAAAATAACAGAGATATAAAAAAAAATTAGAACAAAATAATAGAGATATAAAAAAAATTCATAAGAGCCGGCCTTACAAACAGGCCCATGTCAAACATAATTCAGAGGCCCAGAAGCTATGATGTGAGTCCATGTTAGTGGGATCAGACCCATACATTGACAACCAACCCTCACATAAGATATAATATATACAAGAGTAAATTTCGATATTTTTTCGATGTGGGATATGCGGGTACTGCTTTCTCAAAAAGTTCATCAACCAGTTTCTCAAGTATTTTCTATATCGATTAATTATGGTCTAATAAATCATAATTTAGCTTTACACATAGAGAACAAATAATTACATATGAAGAACATGTGAAAATAATGCGATGAACGAAATGGCCGTGGAATTGATGAAATATTTCATGATTCAAATTTGACTATATTAAGCCAATAAAACAGTAAATTATGAACACTCAAACTTAATGGCCTCTACTAGACCAATGAACCCCGAAACCCCAAACACTAAAAAATCAATCTTCAACAACTCAACAATTCTTTTGGAATAATGTCATAAACCATCAAGATGATATTGAAATACATTCAATATGCTAATTTAGCTATACAAATCGAGAAATAAATTCTAATAACGAAATAAATTGCACTCTATTTCTCCTTCAAATCTTGTATCTTGTCTCTTGTCTCCTTCAAATCTCGATTGTTTGATTCAACATATTTACCTCCTTCAAATCTTGTATCTTGTCTCTTGTCTCCTTCAAGAACTAATGGCATTCCAGTTTCTACAGCTTCGAAGACAACAGATAAAATTTCTTTGGTCGATGTATTTTGCTTTATTTTCATGTCTATTGGTGATGGTGGTGGGGAAAAATTGAATGGAGATGGTGGTCGGGAAAAATTGGAATGGAGATGAACGAAAAAAAACGACGATGAATATAAACCCTAAGAAAATATAAAATGACGAGGCCAATTAATGAATGGATTAAGTAATAATAAAGTAATTAATTAATATTAGTTGAGAGGATGAGAGAGAAAACATTTTGAATTTCAAACTCAAAATAACATTCTCTCACTACATTAGGAGGGAAAGGGTATTAAGGTAAAACACAATATAGGCATAATTAAGTAAATGATTAAAGAATATAATTAATGAATGAAATACCCCTTTTACCCTTTGGGGCTTGGCCACATTGTGTCCCCATAGATTTACTATTTTTTTTATGTCGAGAATAATCCGCATTTATTACCGAATTGTACACCGGGTAAAATTTCACTTTTGTGTAATAGTCTGCAAATAACACTCAGTAAATCAGATGTGACATACTCACACCTAATAATGTTGTTGATGGAGTTTGAACTTTAGACATTTGACCTCAAAAAAACAACACTCCACCACTAGGTCTTATTTTTACTTCTGTTGGGTATAACCTTTTGCCCCAGACCAGGCCACCATATAAATTATTTATTTTCCACATAAAATAAAACCATTTAATCTTTTCACCTAGACAGTTATAAAAGATGGATTATAGTGTAAAGCAATATAATATGGGTACAAGTTCTTTTAATACAATTAATTGGTTAATTACACTTAATACCTCAATATTTGAAACTTATAATAATTATACCCCAACTTATACATAATAATAGTTTTACCCATAACATTTTATTTTCTCCTATATTATACCCAACGTCAAAATTTGTAATGACTGAAAGCTACTCGGCAAATAGTCTCCTTATAATCCCTAATAATTTTTCATCTTCGAGTTTTCAGTCATTGGAAAATTTGACGGAGGATAGAATTGTGGAATATAATTAATTGTGGTAAATTACAAACATTTGGCATTTGGTATAATTAACGCTACAATTAATTATTAAATATGAACTAAAACATTTATCTGAAAACGTTGACTCCAATTTGATGGGCAATGGAGCCAGAAACATAATTTACCAATAAGATTAATCACGATAAATTAATAATTGGGTGACAACACCATGAAAATTGAGTTCGAGAAAAAACTATTTAAATGGGCTGAAAAATCAAGTAAATGGAGAACAGAGGTAGCTATGTAATGTCAGGGGCAAGACAAAAACTATGTCACGGGTAATAAATTCAGGGCATAATTCGGACCATATCCATATATGAAATACAGTAATAGACAATACAAAATTGCACTGGTTTCAAATAAGATCGGGCTTGTTTCTCAAAAAGCAAAGAAAAAAGATCGGCCTCTAATTCTATTGGCCCGTTGAGCTAGGCTGCATCGACTCTCGAATTTTTTTTATCGTAACTTTACTTTCAACTTCCAAAATCATGCATTTATGGACAACTTTGAAAAAACTCTCATTCTATATTTTATAAAAGTAAATCGCATGTATGCATATCCAAATAATATCGGTGAGAATTTTAAAAGATATGGAAAAATGAAAACTTATAATTTTCACATAAAATTTTAGGAATGTTACGATAAATCTCTCTTTTTTTTCCACATACCCAATCTGATGATATTGAGAAGATTCGACTCCGTGACCTTTTATCTCTAAACAATTCACTCCACGACTAGACCATCTCCATCGGGACACAACAAACTTTAATATATAAAATGAAATTCAATAAAAATTGATAAGCCTAGGACAAATATGTGGATGATAAACAAACATTATATGATAGTACAATAAGAATCATCATAAATTTTCGTTTAAAAATCCAAGAAGAATATAATTTTATTTTAAATTATTCATTTTTTTAATTATAAATTAAGTAATAAATTATATTAATTATCATATTTTTGATAAACTTTTATGATAAAGTCATTAAAAATTATTGTGTTGTCTTATTTTTACATATAATAATTTATGTATATATCATTTTATTTTAATTTTTTCGATTATTCATGTAAACTTTTAATTTTAAAGATCGAAGAAATAGAATATTATTATAAATTACATTTAATATCATTTCTATTTTGTTTTCTATTTATTATGTAGGTAATAGATTAGATTAAATTATATCATGTTATATTTTGCTAAAATTTTATGATAAACTTACTAAGTATTATATTATTGCACTGTATTACTCTTATATATAATAATTTATGTATACCTCATTTTTCTTTTAATTTTTTCGATTACTCATCTTAACTCTAATTTTAAAAATTGAACAAGAGCATAATATTATTATTTATTACATTTAATTTTAAATTTTGCATTTTTAGTTATAATTTACTATAGGTATTAAATATCAATATTTTACTAAGCTTTTACAATAAACTTACTAAATATTATATTATGCATTTATTATGAATGTGGAAAAAAATTAATAAAAAATATAAATTAAAATTCAGTATATACATATATGTCTGTATATGCTGATGTTTAACGGTATACTAAACTCTATGTATATACTGGTATATCTTAATTTTTGAATATTCCACCGTTACCGTACTGAAAAATTTCGATGACATATCGTACTATGCTACGTAAATTTTGATATTTTCAGTATTTTTCAGGTGCGATATGTGCAGTATCATTGAATTTTGGTATTTTCCCCTAGCCTTATAGGATCTAGTTTAACTTTTGATCTCATAAGAATCATTTTTCAAAAACATGGGTATAGGGTAGAAAATTACTTATCCGTGTGCATGTATGTTTACAGTTTATTGCATAATTAAATATGTTCTTGATAATGTCAGGAACATAAACACGAGCAGATAAAAGAAAGCAGTAAAATACGCACGAGATTGGTAACTCAGTTCCGTTAATCGATCAATCTACTTTGGGGACTTCACTCAAACTTAAAGATTCGCTACTACTCATTCGAGAAGACTATTCAGTAAACTTATACATACATGAATACCTCTTTATGCAACCCTTTCTTACAAGATGAACTCTTTAATGAACGAAAACTGTGAGATCCCCTCACAACCATGAAAACTAGGCTCCCCTAGCTACCCATGACTTCAACTTGCAATCTCACCCGAGATCATGAACAAAATGGATCAAAAACCCCTTATGTGTTTCTCTCACAAAAACCCTCAAATGCTAGAATATCACGTTGAATAATTTAAGGAACAACTTCTAGTTATCACAAAATACACAAATCCACGACTCTCAAAAAATAAACTCAGTGAATCAACTATAATTTGCGCACCAATTATAAGGATAATCGACCTTGTAATGCTCTTTCACTTCAAGTTGACTTGATCTCCAATATTTGTATACTTGGAAGGTAATTTAGGGTTTGTAATTCTTTTCATGTTGGTGTAGATGATTTCTATATAATTGAGAGTATAATTCAGCACGACATCTACTCCATAAGGCAGTTAAACAATCGATACTTGCTTACCAAATAAATCCGTGCTGGATCTTCTTCCGTAAAGAAACTGCCATATTGACAGCTGTATATTTTACACAATTTTTGGATATGAATTAATGATTTTTATTATATTAAGTTGTGTATTCTATATATCTTTTGTGTTTAATTTGTGATCATTTGGAGTTTTTAATGTGTTTGCTAGTTTTACCGTAATAGTTGCGCTTTTGTTGCATATTTGAAGCAAAACAGTAAAATACGGGCATGAAAAGTTGAAGGATGATTTAATTAGGCTCTTGGGCTTAGTTAAATACTAATTAAAGCTTAATGGACTGGATTAAATGATCAAAGCCTGTGAAAATCTGAATCCCAGTGCGAAATTTGCTTGGGTTGACCTAAGCCAGTGTAAATTACAATGGGCTGGGTCGACCCTGTGCAAAAATGGCCATCTGGGTCGTTTGAAAGACATGGGTCGACCCATGTACTCGGGTCAACAGGAATGTGATTTTTTATCTCAAATTCAGGGTTTTAAAGTTAGATATAAAACCCTCCATTTTAATACACAAGAGAGAGCCTCATTTATAAGAAATACACTAAAGAACACCCTAGAAAGAAGAGAGAAGAGAAGAGAAAGACGAGGGTTTGACATCTACTCAAGAGGAGGTGATAAGGTTGCTATAGACGGGATGCTGCTGCAGAAGAGACAAGATAGCTGGATTTCTCCCTATTATTCGGTTTTATTATTTATTTTGTCATGAATTCCTTTACTCTAGTTTTTATTGTTGATTTAATTATGTCTAGCTAAATTTACAGCTAGGTTTTAGGGATTGTATATTAGAATTTCATAATATGATTTAATTATTTTCTTCATGCTATCTCTTGGGGCTTGATTTCTATGACTTTATTTATATCTTGTATGAATACTTGATCACCATTTGTGCATGCTAGTCGATTAATTTAATGTACTCAGTGGAGAAGGATTAATTGATAGATAGATAGATAGAAATCATCACTACTAAAAATACATTAATAGACAACGGGTATTCACAGTTGTAAAGTAGCTTCCAAAATCGTTGTGTATAGGGGCGCTGTCTTAAGCTGGGATAATTTACAACGGTAAAAAACCGTTGTCATTTCATACATGACAACGGTTTAGAACCGTTGTTAAATAATCTGGTGTTGTCTATTTCTATAATTTGACAACGCTTTAAAAATAAATCGTTGTTCATTTCTATCTGGTGTCTAATAAATCTAAGTTTACTCACCATGGGGTGTTTGAGAAAGTGATGTGTCATCATCACGAGTGGGAGTTGAAATTGAACAGCACTCGGTGTAAATGATCCCGCCCAAATGATGACGACAGTGTCGATGAAAATCACGGTAGCTCCAAAAAATCAAGAACCGATGAAGATGGAGATCCTCCACCTGCTTCTACTCCAGAAACTCCCAGTAGCGATGCATCATTATTTTCTCATCCAATTGGCAGAGACAAAGCTAAGGGTAAGGCTAAAAGAAAGGGAAAAGAAGCAGCATCACAATCTTCCATACTCCTTGATGATTTCATTGCAGAACTTCGTGAACTGAGGATCACACGTGAAAAAGAAATTGATCTGCAGAAGGAAAAAATGAAAACATGTATGCTAATGTTTTTAATGGAAAAAGGCCAATTATCCCCCGATGAAGAAGATCTGAAATGTCGTTTAATGGCTGAACTATATGGGATGTGATCTTGTGTGTTTTCTCCCTGATGTCATCTATGTAATTTTCATTTTATGTCTTCTATGTAATATTTAATTATGTAATTTTCATTTCATATTGTCTATGTAATTTTCAATTTATGTAATGTAGTTATGTCTTATTATTTTGTGAAGCACCAATTATTTGCTCAATTATTTTGTGAAGCACCAATTATGATAATGTCCTAGCATGCATGTGGCTTTACTAGAGTACATGTGAGAAACTAATGTAAGTGTGAGAAAAATACAATGTTTTAATAATATGCATGTGACTTCACTGTCATCCAAGCACCAATTGTCATGTCACTTTCATAAGAATTACTACTTTAATAACGAGCATGTGGCTTCACTGTCATCCAAGCAGTTGATCGTGGCTGGCGAAGGCACGGCCGCCATTGGCCCCTTCTGGCAGATCATCGTCTCCGACTACTTGGACAAGATCATTCGGTAATTCACACACTCGCAACCCAATTGCTTGTTTGTGTGTGTGTGCGCGCGCGTGCGCCCCAGTTGATTGTTGTTGGAAATTTGTGAAGATTGATTTGTGAATTAAAGTTATGTGATAACAGTAGTGTATGTGATGGGTGAAATTGGCGATTATTGAAAAAAATAAAAAGACAAAAAAAAAACTTTTTTTTTAATGACAGTGGAATTTGAATTTTACTGATATATGGGGTGAAAATAAGTTGAGCTTATGTAGTTTTTCCTCTTAAATCTTTTGTGTTATTGTAGTAATTTGGACCTGCAATTAAGTATTCAGATTTTGAATGTGTTGTTGACTTATCTTTTAAACCTTTGCAGATGTTTCTGTGGAAATGAGTCGATGGGTCAGGTACGCATAAATGACATGATTCATTTGTTACTGATGTAAAATAGACAAAATTTATACGAGGACAAGAATTTGGTGTTTGCAGATGTTTTTTCGTGTAGCAACTCTTTGATTTTGTCATCAGCTGTATTATTGTTTCGTATTATTTTCAAAAGCCATCAACCCCCCAAGTGGAGCTGTCATTGGTCGTGTTCAATGCGCATGGTCCATACAGTGGTGTGTAGCTTTTGTAATACCTTTTGCATTCCTGTTTGACATATTTGAAAAGAAATCCTTGATTTATCGGCTTGGTCTTTACTCCATTGCTTCTAGTTTGTAGGTTTTGTATTTAGGAAAGGTAGCTCTAGCTAGAAGTATAAATGTATTTTCCTTCTTGTTACATGACTAGAGGTATTCTTTAATGCCTTTTTCTGGAATAACATGCTGCCAAAAGGAGTGATAATTGTGTCAGTGTTTTTGTTATTTGGGTAGCTTATAAAAAAAAATAAAAATAAAAAAATCAAGGGCTCTTAGTAATTTTAGCGTCCAATTTCCGTAGCTTATTCTCCCTCATGATATCCTCTTACCACCATGGTTTGCCATTCAGCTTGCCTCGTACAACGGAGTGGTTGGACTCGAGACATGGACTTATTGTTTCACTGGCTCTCAGCCATACCGTTTTCCGGTGGTGGTTTCAATGATGCTGCAATTGCTGAAGGGCTCGCTGAAGCTTTAATGGTATTTAATTCTCTTCACATTTTTTAGTCATAGAAAAGGAGTAGGGGCTATATATAGGATTGGGGGTAAAAAAAGTCTTTCTCATATTATATCTATATTTTATAAAATAATGGGGGCTGTATTTAGAATTTCCCATAAAAGATATATGAGGTGAGGGATCGTAGGATTTGAACCCAAGTCCAATGTCTCCTCAGTCACATGCGTTTTAAATGTAAGTTATGGCGCATTTTTTTACAATTTTGTCCATTTGATTTTATCTTAATATATAGATAAATGCACATATTCAGATTGTCAATTAAAAATTAATATTCAGAAGAAGAGGACAAGTGTTAATAAAAGTAAAATAATTATGTCATGGTAAAAGGGTTGGATGCACAGGAATTGGAATTGGGGGTAGAAAGATGATATCTCAATTAGGGTTCGTTCTCAAATTGTGAATGCAATTATATATGCAAAGATAGGAATTGGGGATTTCGGTAGCTAGGATTATTGTATTATGTGGGACCCATGTGTCAGATATTTATACATTCACAATGGCAGATCATTGGAAGCAATATACTATTTTAATTATTTTTTCTTTCTAAAATTTAATAATGTAAATTAATATGTAACGTTCACGAATAATAGTTTAAACTAAAAGCTCAATCTTATTTTTCAATTTTATTATAATTCATAAAATTCATAATCAACCCTTAATTTAACATATAACAAACATAGCTCTAGGTTTATTGAAAGTAAATGAAAAGGTAATTGTATAATTTTTTTTAAAAGTATATCTATCTGCATTCTACATTAATAATGAAAAATAGATTAATGTAAATAATGACATTCAATCACAATATTAATATAAATTACAAATTAATTAGAATAAATAAAAAAAAATGTATCTGCCTAAAATTTATGCATCAAGCCCAACACAAATTTTTTTTAAGAAAATTTTAAACACAACATCATTTTACTATTCACAATCCCCATTATTTTATAAAATATAAAAATAAATATAATTAAATTTTTTTACCCCTTAATCCCCACAAACTAAAACCCTATCATAATCACCTACACAATATAGGCCCCTACCCATTTTCTATCACACACACATTCATAATACACTCACAATTAATGCTCCACGGAGGAGTCATCAAATTTCATTACATTTGCGGATTATTCATTTCCATTTGCCTAGAATTAATCAAGAAGTTTAATTAACAAACCTACCAACATAATCCACCAATCCCTGCATAATGAAATTGTTTCACATGTATATATGTACAAAGTTTTATAATTATTCTCGTGAAAATCCAAAATACTGAAATGCGCAAATCATGGCTCATAATTCTATTATTAAATATGGTTCTCAATTTGAATATCTATTGATCGCCAGAATCATACCAAAATATTTTTTTTTGAAGTGGTTAATTCAGTCGAGAGTCAATAATTAGTTGACACTGCTAAAATAAAAAAAAAAAAATGAATCAACAGTTGACAAAAATAGCTTTCATAGTGTTAATTAATCTTCATGTTTCTACTTGAAATCCCAATTGAATGAAATACAGTTATAAAAAAATTATGATAACAAAAACTACTTATGATTAAAAAAAATGCATTTTCTTCATCAGTATCCCAACAAGGGTATGTGTTACATGGCCAGTTTGCCCAATTTCATCTTTAATAGTGATTTTTGTTTGTCTCGTATTGTTTCTTTTTTCTATTCTAGTATCTCACTTTTCTTAATTATTAAAAGGGGTGAAGATGGGTGTACTGTGAATTTATGTCTAATTATTTATCTTTTGTTAGTCATAGAAAATAAGTGAGAGTCGTAGTGTTGGGGCTGTGATATGGTTTTAGGTATTGGGGGCTAAGGGGTGATAAAGTCTTATCATAATTATAATTATAATTATAATTATATTATATAAAATAGTTGGGACTGGAAAGACTAAAATGAGAAATGTGGAGAAAATTTCACTTTTGGTCCCATAGGACACGTCCCTCTCCCCTTTTGGTCCCAGAGCTGTCTGTTTTGGTCCTTTTTTAAAAAATTCGCTCACTTTTAGTCCCATAGAATTCAAACTATCACTTTTAGTCCCAGAGTTTTAAACGACCGTTAAAGCTGTTAAAAATTCGCTCACTTTTAGTCCCATAGGATTCAAACTATCATCATTTTGTTTTTTTAGTAATTATCTTGTGTATTGTCACCAAATCATCAAATTACAACTACTAAATCAAAAGAAAGCCATTTTTTTATTTAGTTTAATTTTCTGTCGAGCTCGAGTTCGATCAAGAAGATACTCGGCTCGTTTACACCCGTAAATACACGTAATTTTTTTATTTAGTTTAATTTTACAATATTGTTTATATGCGTTCACCACATCTAATTAGCGTTTATAATTATTTTTAATATTTAATTTTAATTTTCAATTAATAATTCATTATTATGGTTGATTATTTCATAATTAAATTCTTGTAAAATGTAAAGTAAAAAATCTAGGAAAAAATTATACTTTCATACCTACATTTTGAACTTTCACTACAAAAAATTCACATTTTAGTGATGGAAACGAGACAAGTTAAGCCCAAAATATTAAAAATAATATAAAATAATAAAAATATATATAAATTAATATAAAATTTTAAAAATCGTAAAGTAAAACTAATAAAAATATAATAAAAATTTATACTCATAATTAATTAGTAATTGAAAAATAAAAAAAAATATATAATATCAAAAATGTAAAATAAATAAAACATTAATAATATTAAACAAGTTAATTTCAAATTCATAATTAATTAGTAATTAAAAAATTAATAATATTAAAAAAACTTTAACAATCATAAAGTAAAATAAATAAAAATATTAAAAAATTTATATTCGTAATTAATTAGTAATTGAAAAATATATAATATTAAAAAATAATATATATTATTAAAACATTAAAAATAAAATAAATTGTAAAATGTAAAATAAATAAAAAAATCAATAATATTAAAAAGATTGATTTCAAATTCGTAATTATATAGTAATTAAAAAATTAATAACATTAAAAAAAATTAAAAATTATCATGTAAAATAAATAAAAAATTTATATTTGTAATTAATTAGTAATTGCAAAATAATATATATATATATAATATTATAAAAAATATGTCGTTATTGTATCGTTAACATAAAAAAATAAAAAATTACAATTAAAATACGACGTGTGTTCTTTGTTAAGTTAGAGATAAAAAAATCTGTCATTAAATATCTTGATCTTAATCCGTTGTTAATGTGTTTGTATTTTAAAACGAATTATAATCCGTTGTTAAATCGCGTTTTTATTGTAGTTTATAATCCGTTGTTAAATCGTGTTTTTATTGTAGTATTTTTTTAAATAACCCAATTAAAAAATAATAATAAAAAGTACCCCCTATTTACAAATCTAACATTTGATCAATTTTTCGGCTCAAAAATCGTTAATAGCTGATTACATTTTAGGATTTATATCTCTATGGGACCAAAATTGATAGTTTGAATCCTATGGGACCAAAATTGACAGTAATTTTAACGTTTTCTGTCACAGAAGGACTAAAATTGACAGTAAAAAAAAATTGGGACCAAAACAGATAACTCTGAGACCAAAAGGGGAAAGGGGCATATCCTATGGGACCAAAAATGAAATTTTCACGAGAAATGTGTTTAGAAATTTTCCTGTGAAATTTTCTCGAGAAATGTGTTTAGAAATTTTCATTTTTTATATTAGCAAATATATGTTCGGTGCACTTGTTTGATGGAAGGCTACGGCCCGTCAGATGGACCTAGCTGAACAAAAAAAATACAGAAAAAGAAAAAGCAAAAAGATCCAGCCTGCTCCCTTTTTTCATTTTATTTTATTTTTTTAATTGAATTAAAATCATTCAGCAGCAGTTGCAGAGTGCATTGCAGTTATGAACCACATGAGTGACTAGTGGGTAAGGTGAGCATCTTGATATCATGAATTAGACGATCCAAATCTGCAGACGACGTGCCGCCTTTGCTTACGCTGGACTTGGCTATCTTAGACATTTCCTCAGCCCTCTGCAAGAATTCATCCTTCCTCAACTCCATAAGCTCTCTCACCATCTTCTCAACCACAACTCTATCACAACTATCTTTCATGTCCAAACCCATCTTCCACACCTCTCCCACATACCTACTATTCACTTGTTGGTCGACATAATGCGGCCAACAAATCATAGGTATCCCCGAAACTATGCTCTCCAAAGTCGAGTTCCATCCACTGTGCGTGAAGAACCCGCCAATGGCTGGATGAGCCAACACCTCCTGCTGTGGCGCCCAGCTCACAATGTACCCTCTCTCTTTTGGAATAGTAATATTCCCGTCGGCATCATCACTCATGGGATCTAAATCTAACCCAACTACCGAACCGGGCCTCCGAACCCACAAAAATCTTGAACCACTATTCAGCAAACCGTGCATGATTTCAAGGAATTGATCCTTAGTCATGGTAGAAAGACTTCCAATGCTGACATATATAACAGATTTAGAGGGTTGTTTGTCGAGCCATGAAATGCAGGTGGTGTCTTCTTTCCAGAAGCTGGAGGAGTTGATGGGGTGATCGAGTGTGAGCCTGGTTTGAAGGTGAGAGTGGAGAGGGCCGATAGCGTAGATGTTTGGGGAGACAGTACTGAGCATATGTGATAAGATGGGTGCATCGAGTTGATGAAAGGTGTTTAAGATGAGGCCGTGAGCTATTGAGGGAATGTTTTCGACTTCCCGAAGAACTAGCTTCACCTGAACATCGTTGAAGTCTATGGCTCGACAAAAGCTTGGAAGATCACGCCGCCTAAGAATGCCTTCCATTCCAGGGATGTTTCTTATAATCTCATCCAGGTTGTCGTCTATATCAAATTCACCACAACTCAATAAAGATTTCAATGTTATGCACTTCACATCCTCTAGTCCCATGACTCGTGCGTACCAAACTTCAAAATTATTATTTTTTTTCTTCAATTTTAATTTTTTTAGGTTTTCAGTATAAATATATATTTTATTTTCATTTTTTAGTTAATATAATTCTTTTTTTTGGATTTGATTATTCCAAACTTATGATATATATTTTTTTAAATTTTCAATCTTTAACAGCAATTAAATATTAATTATGATGAGCTATAATATAATAAATTTTATTTTTATAAAAAATATTATTAACAATATATAATTTTAATGTTGGTGTGCACCTAGATATTTTTCATTAAAAAAATAAAAATCATTTAATTATCACACGCACAAAATGAAAACTTCGATCGTCCTCCCCTAATTAATATTCACCATACATACATCCGTACAATAAATTAAATTCAATTCCCCTAGTTAAGACCCAACATTTTAGTTAATAGATAAGCACTTAATTAATGAACTATAGATTCAATTCATTCCAATTCATATATGGTATGGATATATATTATTGATAAAAAAAAAAACAAAAAGAAGAAGAATGTATATGTAGTATGTATGTGTTGGAGAGATGAAGGTAGTAGTAGTATAGGTACCTTTGAAAGGAATCTCCCCAGCCTGAATGAGTTGAGGCAAACACATGTAAGTCCAAAGCGCAGAGGGACTAATAGTTTCAAAGAAAAAGAGGGGGACTCCAATCCGAGAAGCCACGTCAGCAGCGAAACCGAGAAGGGCGTCGGCTATAACGCAAGTAACCGACGACATCGTGAGCATCTCCTGCAAAATAGGCGCGGCGGCGGCTTCCATGGATGCCATGAGGTCGGAGAAGTGAAAGACAGTCCTGGGGTGGTGTTGAGGGAGGCCATCGGGGATGGTTCGGAACTGGAAGGAGTTGGGATAGGTGGATGTGAAGTAAGATTGAGTGTCGGTGCAATCAAACAGCCGGTGTTGGATGTGGTCGGTGTTCACGAATGTCACTTTCATCTCACCATCAAGGCATAACATTTCCGCCAGTTTCAGCATACAATTCACAGGCCCCTGCAGAGGTAGAGGAAATATCACTACATGATCATCATGGTCATTACGCATCATCATATGCTTCTCGATCTATTGATTTTTATTTTCTGTGATGGATCGATCTATAGATCCCTTTATATATCACTTCAACTAGTGTTTATATATTTATAAAAATGATAGTTGTATTTGTTTTACCCTGGCAGGCTGGCATCCGCCGCTTCAATTTTTTAAAAGTCGGAGTCGGTAGCTTCTTCCTTCTTCTTGTTTTTTTAATAGCTAGATTTTACGTATTATGTGGAACTTAAATACAGGGAAAAGAATAACGTTGAAGTAACATTGTCAGAATAACTTAAGTGCGTAAAAAAATAATAGTGGTGTGTCTTGGAAATTAAGCCGATCCGAAACAAAATTTCGAGTCGAATAAAATCAGTCTTTTCGATCAAATCGAACGGGAACGGAAGCGGTATAAATCAGACAATAGATCGTGATATAAAAATATAATACCCATGCGAAATTAAATTTATTTAATACTAAAGAACAGATAAAAAAATACCTTTTTTCTTAAATCTCTTTTGTCTTCTTCGATAATCTTGAAGGTGTCGTAAACACCACGATCTTCCGATTCGATTCTCCCTTTGAACGGTAGTGAGTGGGCATCGAAATAAATCTATTAAGTTCCTAACTTAATTTTCTACGATTATTTCAACACATGAAATCGTAGAATTGGACTATAATATTGGGAGAATATTTAATCTGAATTAAATATAAACTAAAGAAGAAGAGAAATTAAAATCAAATTCATTTTGATTTCATCAAATCAAATTCACGTCTTACGTGAATTGATTATCAAAGCAAATGGAATTAATTAAAGCAATTAATTGATTTTGTGATTTCAATCGATTCACGTCTGACGTGAATCTCCAAAAACTGCTCTCTTCATTTTCTTCTCTTATGTTGTATTTATAGTAATATAAATATCTTATATTTATTTAATTCCTAGCACAGTCAAACTGTGGAATATCATATACTCCCGGAATTAACTAATATTTACACATAAGCCCAAACTTTATGAAAACTTATTTTTCATAACACTTTAGGAACTTAAATATTATTATCAACCCGTCAATAAAATAGGAAGGCGAATCGAGGAACATGGACCTATAATCAAGAGCTCCAATAATTAAACTCTTTAATTAATTTATTTGATTTATTAATTCTGATATTATTCCACTAAAAATTCGGAATTGCACTCTCTTTAATTATAGAACATATTTACTCTACGAATTTGAGCAGTCCATTGATTTAATCATTTTCTATGAATAAATCCTCCATAGATAATTCATAATTGAAGACAGGTAATATCCGTTAACCTCTTCAATTATTTATTTTCCTCATTTACCATTAATTCACCAGTGAGCGATTAATTTATAAACAATTTATAAATTAGAGATCTCAAATCACTCAGTTCCAGAATTAACAAATGAGAGAATTATCTTTCTACTTCTCAAAAGAAGGAATGGATTCCATATCTATAAATTACATTCCTAGCTATTTAATTCAAATGTGAATCTAAAATGCAAGTTTAGAGAATGTTGGCAAACAAACTTTAACGAGCAAATTAAGAATCACATTGAAATAAATAGAAGTTTATAATCACTCAGGATTAAGATTATTCATATATGATCATCTTGTGATTTAATTTAATATTCCTTTTCTTTAACGGAATTTGAAGGAATAATTAAGTTAAATCGGTCCAAGCCCTATATGATCATATCATATATAAATGCACCTAACTGGATGTCTCCACATCAACGGTTTGGATAAAACGGTCACATTCATAATGTCATTGGGCTGCATTAGTGACATTTTAATTAAAGATCTCATACTTTAAGTAAATTCATCACGGACTTCATTTTTAGTTTATTTTCCATAATCTTAGTCCTCTTATATATAACACTTATATACTAAGATTATGGTAACATTAAATAAACTAGGGATTTTCTGTGATGTACAATAAATGCATACAAGAAGCATATTAGTTCAAAAATAAATGTCGCTTTTATAAATAAGATAAAACCAATTCACAATTGCTTTAAGGGCACAATCCCCAACAATCTCCCACTTGCCCTAAAGCATATGAGATATGTCTCTAAGTCCAAAATTATGAATATGTCTCTCAAACACTTTTGCAGGCAGAGTCTTGGTGAAAGGATCAGCAAGGTTGTCAGCAGACGCAATCTTGAGAGTTGTCGCGTCTCCTCTTTGTACTATCTCTCGGATCAGATGATACTTCCTTTCTATATGCTTTGACCTCTTGTGACTTTGAGGTTCCTTTGAATTGGCCACTGCACCACTATTGTCACAATATAAGGTGATTGGTCTATCTAAATTTGGAACAACTTCCAAATCAATAAGGAACTTCATTAGCCATACTGCTTCTTTAGCTGTTTCAGAAGCTGCTATGTATTCAGCCTCCATAGTGGAGTCTGCAGTACTGGATTGCTTGATACTTCTCCAGACTATGGCACCGCCACCAAGAGTAAACACTAACCTAGATATCGACTTTCGATTATCCTTGTCTGATTGAAAATCAGAATCAGTGTATCCATCTATTTGAAGGTCATCACCCGAATAGATAAGCATATAGTTTCTCGTTCTGCGAAGATACTTGAGAATATTCTTCACTGCTATCCAATGATCAATTCCTGGATTTGATTGAAAATGACTGACTATACCCACCGCATAACAAATATCGGGCCTAGTACAGAACATGGCATACATTAGGCTGCCTACTGCAGAGGCATATGGTATGTGTCTCATGTTCTCTTCCTCTTCAGGTGTCTTAGGACACTGTTCCTTGGAGAGAACGACTCCATGTCGAGTTGGTAGGTAACCCTTATTGGAATCTTGCATTCTATAACGCAACATCATCTTATCAATATATGATGCTTGAGACAGTGCCAATAATTTATTCTTGCGATCTCGAACAATTCGAATTCCAAGAATATAATTCGCTTCTCCCAAATCTTTCATTTGGAATTGCTTGGCCAGCCAATCTTTAATTGCAGATAACGTTTCCACATCATTCCCAATGAGTAGAATATCATCCACATAAAGCACTAAAAATGCCACTTTACCATCCTTGATTCTCTTGTAGACACAAGGTTCATCAATGTTTTGGTCAAAACCATATGATTTAACGGTCTCATCAAATCTATGGTTCCAAGACCGAGAGGCTTGCTTTAGTCCATAAATGGATCTAAGCAATTTGTAGACTTTCTGCTCTTGCCCTTCAACTACAAAACCCTCTGATTGCTGCATGTAGATATCTTCATCTAGATAGCCATTCAAAAAGGCCGTCTTGACATCCATCTGCCATATCTCACAGTCAAGACATGCATCGATTGAAAGAAGTATACGAATGGATTTAAGCATGGCTACAGGAGAGAAAGTTTCCTCATAGTCGACTCCTTCCTTTTGGGTATATAACCCTTAGCCACAAGCCTTGCTTTGAAAGTCTCTACTTTCCCATCCAAACCTCTCTTTCTCTTATAGATCCATTTGCACCCTATTGGTCTGACACCTTCAGGTAGATCTACAAGAGCCCAGACAGAATTGGAATATATAGACTCCATTTCTTGGTTCATAGCCTCAAGCCATCTCTCTTTATCAGAATCTTCCATCGCATATCTAAATGTCAATGGATCATCATCGACTCCATCAGAAATGGCAACATTTGCCTCTTCATCTTGACGATAGCGGATTGGTGGAACAATCACCCTCCCACTACGTCTAGGTGCCATGATATTATGATTTGGTTCAGTGGTATCATTAGTGGTTTGTCCAACAACTTTTGTGGGCTGTGGTTTGATCTTATCATTAAGTAATTCCTCGAGTACAACTTTAGTACGAGGTCGAAAGTTTTGCATATAATCATTTTCAAGAAAGATAGCATTAGTCGAAACTATTACTTTCTTTTCCTGTGGATCATAAAACAAATCTCCTTTTGTTCCCGTGGGATATCCTATGAACAGACACACTTCTGATCGTGGATGCAATTTTCCAATCTTTCCTTTAAGCAAATGTGCTGGACACCCCCCATATGCGAAAATGGCGTAAACTAGGTTTACTTCCTTTCCACAACTCTAGAGGTGTCTTTAGGATTGACTTAGACGGAACTACATTTAAAATGTATACCGCTGTTTGCAATGCATATCCCCAGAACATATCGGGCAGTGTAGAGTAGCTCATCATGGATCTAACCATATCAAGTAAAGTCCGGTTTCTCCTTTCAGCAACACCATTTTGCTAAGGGGTGCCAGGTGTTGTGAGTTGGTGTAAAATACCATGCTCTATCAAATAATCTTTGAACTCGGTTGTAACGCCCCAATCCTGGAAGAATAGTGACAAGGGACCGGTGCGTTACTAGGGGAAGGGGGAAAGGGTTGTTGCATAAAGATAATTAAATGAAATAGCTTTGGAACAAGAATAGGTTATATTTCCCAAAAATTTGGGCAGCATAACCTTTGTAACTGTAATAGAACCACGCACTAAGGCGTTTAGAAAGAACCTGAATAAAATACCAATCATCAAAGGAAACTTATCCCGCCAACAATTATAAAGGAACATTATAGCAAAATGCTGAAATTATAACATGCTTCAAACAATTGAAGACAAGCTATATCAGAGTGAACGGAACAAGCGCGGAGCACAACTCAAATAAATTGTTTCAAGTTATTTCATTGTTTTAGAGTATCTAGGATCTCTAAACAACACAAAAAGAGCAAACATATAACAAAAGTCAGCCCTTGCCTCAGCTCCATCATCTTCCAGCCTGTCTCTCAACCTGAAAATATTTTAGAAAAGATTTGGGCTAGATATTAATTCATGAAAAATTTATAGGATCCAAATATATTTTTAAACAATTATAAGTGATTATGAAATTTTTATATCTTGTAGGGGCTTTTTCTAATTTTTGTAAATTAATGAGGATGGACCATCATGCAATTTACTTAATTGTAATTAAATCATTTCTTTCTTCCAAAGAAAGTCACGACATGCAGCTTATTCTTAAACAAAATTCTGACAGGGTCATAAGGAAATACTTAGATTTTGGATAAAAAGATAAGATCGATGGTGCCTTCTCTAATATCATGGCAAAACTACAACTAAATATTATTACTAGATTCAACTAATTAATTAAATAAATGTGTACCATTTATATATATATATATAATATAATATAATATAATATATATATGAGTATGTATATAATATTATTTCTACCCCAAATAAATGATTGTAGGCATTCTCGGTATAAGGCATGCCAGCTATATAAAATTCCTAATTCACTTTATCCCTCTTCCCTTATCAACCTCTCTCTCTCTCTCTCCCTCTCTCGACTGGAAAATGAACAACAAACGGAGAAATTAAAATTTGCTTGCTTAAATCTCTAAATCCCACTTTCTTTTTCGTCTTCTTTGCAAAATCATAATAAGAATAACAGAATCCAAATCGAAAATCCCTAAATTTCACTCCTAAAATCCCTAATTCTTCTTTTCCTTTTTCTTCTTTTCTTTTCCCGACGCCGGCGAACTCACCACCGCCCGCCGACGATGCGAAGACCCCGACCTGGGCCTACAGCCACACCTGCTGCAACCTAGACCTCGACGCAAATTCAACCACAACGACCACACAACGCAAGCTCTGGGCGACTCGACTTCATCCAGAGCTTAGTACGACGCCGGCGACTATCCGGCGAAACGCAGACCTCCGACACAACTCAGACTAGCATCGCCGAGACCAAGCCTAGTCGACGACGCCCTCCCCTGCTTCGACTCAACCCAGCAGCTTCTCTCTCTCTCTCTCTCTCTAATTCTATATATATATTTTTTAATTTTCTTAATAATTATTTGTCTATTTGAATCTTATAATTAAATTTCTGATTTCTCTTGAAATATGGAATCGTGTGTGTGTGGGATGAAATTGATGGTGGAGCATGTTTTGGTGTTGCTAATTTAGGATGTGAGAATTGAAAGCATGTAAGGGCCTGAATTTTTGAACAGGATATGCAATAAGAATAGGTGATCATTTGATTTTGGTTTTGATTGTTTTGGTTAATTGAAATTGGGGAAATATGTTGAGGTAATGGGCGTGTAATTTCTACAGCAAATACATATAATTGAATTGAAATAAGCTTACCAAGAGGAGTAAGTTTGTTGTATCCCCGTAATTTAAATAGCTAAGTAGCTGAATCTTAATTATGTTTGTGGATTTGATCTGAAACCTGATTTTTGGCAGAAGAGTTTGGAGCAGAAGGTATCTGTTCTTATGAACTGCATATATTTTTTATGAGATTGGATTAACAAATAGAAGGACGTGTGTGTTGCTGACTTGGTTGGAATGGAGAATTGAGGCTACGTGTTTAATTAATGGAAAAAGAAAATTCATCGTTATCATAGTATTTATTTATTTATTTATATATATACACAGACTTCAAAGTTAAAATAGATAAATAAATATAATTAAATCTTACTTAAATAAACAAGATCCCAAAAACATTTTAAAGTTTGAAAGTAAACTTTTTTTTTAAATATTTCTAATACTAGGGTTGAAATTTTAGATTACATCACGTCTAACTAATTCTATCGAGTTTTATCAAGTAAATTAAAATTCGATATTACAAATTCACCTACGACCACTCTCCGAATACACTTGTATAAATCTAATTGATTTGTTAACAATTTATAATATTACAATTAATAAATAATAATATTTATCTTAATAAATTTTAATTTATTTAGATATGATTCAAATATAGGATTATCATTAGGTTATGATACGACTATTTTCGAGCAGGTATCTAGATTTCTAAACAGTGATGAAAATGTCTCGGGATCAGGGCGCTACAAAGTGGTATCAGAGCAGGTTTGCAACTCTGCAGACCTGTTGGGTCTTATTTTGTCTTTCATTGAAATTCCGTGTGATATTATATAAGACCTTAGCTCGTCACTCACGCAACAACTTAAAAGGTACGCATGTTTTTATGCAAATTTTAGTTTTTAAAAGTTTACATTATTTGTTGAAATGTAAAGTCTGTCTAAAAATGAAAGATTAGGATTCCCCGTGTTGATGGGAATTCCTTTAAAGATTGATTATTATGCGGATAGCATACTCTGATTAACTGCGCTGATTGCGTACTCTATTGCTATGGTGATAGCATACTGGTTTTGAAATATATTTGTGAGCATACTGATTTCTGTTGAAAAACTATGTTGATTACATATATGTATGAATTTGTTTATATATGCCTTGTGCATACTTGTGATGTTGGGAATGTGCAGAATGCATACTGTAAACCTTGATAGCCGGAATGTGTTTATTGTTCATACTCTTGGATGAGTACAAGAACTTGAAAGTGGGATAATGTAAGATTAACTTAGCCTATAGTGGCTGAACTTAGGTTGAATTTGTAAACACTAATGAGATTGTTGAGAACATAGTTTGACTTAGGAAACATTTCATTTTGATGACTGAACATAAACTTACGGCTCAGAATAACTGCCACATGTATATCACGATGAGCGGATTATGAGATTTTGTACGTATACCAAGAAAGAGATCGATTCAGTGTTTGAGTTCATTGGGGAAATAACCTACTCTATGGGGGTCAATATCCGGTTAGAAGAAGTCTTTCAGATTGAGCTGTGTTAAAGTTGACCAAGAATTTGCGTTGTTACTAGGAAGATGGACACATTAAGGAATAAAATATTTTGAAAACAAAAACGTAAGTCAATGATCTATGTGGAGACTAGCAATTTTTGTGGGTAGATATGTTAGATGATGATGGCTACTACAAACAAGGTTCAACATCAGAATTGTCACCTTAGCGAAATATTGAGGTAGACCGATCACCGCCTTTTATACCTCCCTGTGGAGATGAGATTATAAAGCTTTAACTTTGAACTAGAAGCAAAGAAACGAGTAATCGATTTATAGGCCAGTTATCAGATTGTAGATCTATTACACGTTCAAGAAATCCCTACGCAAGCTTTCAACCTAGGAGTCATGTTTAACGATCCTGTTGCAATTACAGGAATAAAGATTCGTTCCTCCAAGAAAAAGCTCTTCACCTCAGTGGATGGCTAATCGAGGCCCTGGCGTGTTTCATTCCCAAGATTTGTAGCTTGTTTTAGATCAATTTTTAGAATGAGGGTAAAAATGGTCGTCACGATTGCAGCCAAATTAATTTAAAGATATGTTTGCTGGTGTTCTACTCAGCTTCCAAGAGAAGTTAAGTCAAACTATTTTGAGTCTAGGAGGTATCATAGATCAAGCCGTTCTCTCGTATCCTTCCGATGGGTAGAAAATGATTCCCGAGACGTCGCTTTTCCAGCCAGTGCAAAGTCTAGCTGACTCGTGCTTTATCGTAGCAACCTCGTAAAAAAAAGATGGTTGAAGCTCAAGAAAGAAGAAAGGAGAACCCGAAGAAGATCGTTAAGAAGATAGACCTAGTGTTCGCTAGATTGAGAGTTTCATTATGATAGGAAGTTTTGATGAGTCTATTTATTCATTCTCGTGTCGATAGAATCGATTTATTCATTCTCTTTTGAAATCGATTTATTCTCTTATTAATTGAATCAATTTCCCTTCAACAGCTTCATATCATTTGAAATTCTCCATTTATACCACTTGGGATTCGTTGATTTTATCCTCTTGGATAATTTAAAATCTTTTGGATGATACTTCTTTGATCATCAAGAATCAGCAATGGCATTTCCTTATTAGGCTATGTTGACGCCTTTATGAAAATATTTCAGCACGGTTCTCAGCTCTTAAGCGTTGATTTTCTTTTGTTATTCGCATATATCTTTGTAAAATACGAGAACCTTTCGAGTTATAAATCCTCTAAAAAGGTAATATTTTTGGTATAAATAACCTAGTGTTACCTCTCTTCCAGCTTTTGTTGATCAGATAAAGTTCTCACTCAGAAGTGTTTGATTTATTTTAATCTCACTCATAGAACTTAAGTGTGAGTCTTCAAATAGAAGAGAGAGCTTATAGAAGTATTCATTTAAGTATATTGTCAGGAGAGCGAATGATAGTATTCCATAATGACGAATGGAACCGAAATAGTATCAGTTAGGGTTCTCCAAAGTCGAAAGTACATTTCTAAAGTAATTTCTCAGTTCGTAATATTTAAGATGATCAATGGATATCAACAAGCAAGTTTCGAGCTTACAGTTAAAGTCTAGACATGCGATTCTTATTATGCATGCAAGCGAAGGTGATCACTAGCGGGAGCCAGACAGTCGGATTACCACTTTAAAGAAAAGAGAAGAGTATAACAAGGAAAATAAGACTAATTTGCATCGGAAATACGATTCAAGCACACTTCAAGAAGACGTGAACGTTGAATCTCAACATTTTAAGGAAAGAGATCAAACACAGTTCGAGCCTGATAGAATTTGTAATCCAACTGTCCAAGGGCGTGCTCATTCGAATCATGGGGAGATTATATGAAGTTGGTGCATCGTGATAGCTCTCATAAAGGATAGAGAAAGATGGCGAACGTTTAGGCTTTCGGAAAGATAAATTTGCGTGGAAAAGAAGAGCGAGTATAGACTCTTCAAAGAAATATTTGACCAAGAAGAAAGTGGAAAGAGGGATAAAGGTTGAGAATTAACCTAAAGAATAGGAGACCCATATCGATTCTAGGCTGCAAGTATAAAAATTGAGGTTTTGAACCCTGAGGATGTACTTTGATACTTCTTCTCAAGATATGGAAATTTCGGGACGAAATTTATTTAAGAGGGGTAGAATGTAATACCCCAAAATATTTTAGAAGATTTTATTCAACTTATGTTACCCTCTGGTAAGTTAGAAAATAAGTTGGGTCCTTAAATGACTAAAATAAAGGAAAATCGCAGCCAGGGAAATCTGTTAAATCTAATTTGGTCAAAAATTGCCTTAAAAATATGTTATGATATTTTTCTCGGGTTGATAGAAAATATTTCAAGAATCGTGCCAACCTTTGAAATTTCAAATTTCGAGTTCAAATGAACTCTTGGCACAACTTTAAGTTGGAAAATAATAAATTTAATAGAAAAAGACATATCCGTCATTATCCAATTTCTTTTTCAAAAGATTATCTTATTCGTAATTATCATATTCTTTTTCCATCATTATCCTCTTTCTTTTATTCGTTATTATCCTATTTATTTTTCCTCTATAAATAGGAGCTTAAGATCTCATTTTTCATTCATTTTCAAAATCGAAACGCCGAGCAACTTCCAGAGAATGTACGACTCTAGTTTCCTATTTCAATTCTGAAATAGTCATTTTGAAGGTGTCAACGCGTAGATCACGAATACATGATTGAAATGATGACACGAAGGATGATCACGATGGAAAATCATCATGACCGCCCCAATTCCTCGGAGAAGGTACTTTCTCCGATTCTGGTCATTCGGACCGATGAATTTAGAAATTTCAAGTTCTAAATATTCTTATATTTCGATTATCTTTAATTCTACCGATTTCGATTTTTGATGTTGTGAGTTTTCGGTATTTTTTCCCATTTTCATTTTATGTAAATCTCAGATCTACTCTTCCTGGATAGTCGTATTAGAAATCTTCTTTTTATAAATAGTCTTTGATCATTTGGATATTGTAGTTAACCGGAATAGATTTTTGATTTCTCGTCGTTTGAAATCCGGATCCGAATATTATATTATAAATCTGTCCAATTTGAATTTACGTTCTAGCCATCCGATCTTTGATATGATTACACCATTAAATTTCTTATTTTCTGCACTATCAAAAATTATACTTTTGAGCGAAAATCCAACGAGTATCGAGCTCGATCGAGACCGATACATTTTCAGCTAAAATTTGTGAATATTGTTACGAAACTCCCGTTTCACCCATTGTGGGTCGTCAAATCGAAAATGTTTCTTGTCGAAAATTGCTCCAAATATTATTTCCTATAAGTCTGCCAAGTTTCGCGATCTCGTTGCGAGTTTTGAATAATTTCGATTATTTAAAGTAGACAGTTATTTTTATACCGGGAGCATGTATTATCGAAAAATTCTAAAATTCTCATTCTTTAGTCTTGGCATATATAGTATCATCCTTGAATATTTTCGTAATTTCTGAACGGTTAAAAAGTGTCGTGGCATAGATTTGGTAAACTTTGGATAAATGACAAGTTTTGGAAAGAGACCTCTGTCAAATCAGTTGATCCCAGTAAAGCAAGAATAATATTTTGGAATTTATTTCCTTCTTCGTCGAAATTATTCGAGGTCTCTAGAGTCGCACAATCTATTTTAAAATAGAATATAATTATTTATAGCTCCGCTTATAGTAGATTAATTTACGGAAATATAGCGTTTATCCTAAGTTAAAGTTTACCTTCTGTAGTACCAGCTGAGCTAGAGAAAGAGTATCAGGGTTGATTCTTCAGGAGTTAGCTTTTCAGAATCCCGAGAAAGGTGGGTTATACTATACTATCTTTACAAATTGTATCTTTCGAGTTATTAAGCTTTGTTTTGCTAAAATTGCATATGTGACTATCTGTGTTAAATATTTACATGCTACTGTATGTTGTCGGAGTCTCATAAACCAGCGCTGTGTCAATGTGAGTAGCTACAGTATGCATGCATTATTTGTCCTGCCCTACTCCTTGTCGGTGAGACTAAAATGAAACACTTATTGGTTATACTCTTTGGGTATACTATGGCCATACTCAACGTTATGCGCTGATGATGTAGTTTGGGTTGCGGGCAGTGACAGGTTATACTCTTAAGCGCTTCACGATAAAATGTTTTTGTGAACTTAGGTTGCTTCCAACTTTTAAACCTCCTAAGCTTTGATGAGATTTTTCTAATGCAAAGAATATGATCACGAAGCAAGTTATACATTCCAAATCTCGATTATGCAAGTGGACATACGAAGCATAGGAGACCGGGTCGAACACGGGGAATTTAAATGCATTTTTGAGTCTACAAGCATCATAACATCAAATTCATTCACTAGTTAAACAATTCAAAAATTTGTTGGGGATTTAACTAGAAAAACAAGATTTGCAATAATAAACAAAGATAGCAACACAAGAGGAATAAAAGAGAATAAAAACCTATTAAAGATCACAATGAGGAAAAATGGCTCTAGGGCATTGTTCATTAGTGAAAACTTGTTCATTAAACAATGGATTTATGCATAATCTCCCCGAACAACAATTGATACCAAATTTAGTCGAAGCCCTCTCTCGAGCAACTAAGACCTTTCAACTAAACTCAATTCCCCTATCTCTAGGGCTAAATTGCAATTTAATTTAATCAAGCATAATCAATCAACAAACATCAATTAAACATTAATCTCTCGATCTAATGCAAAATTGAAACCATAAATCATTTACCCATGCACAATTGATTCTCTCGAACTCAATTACACACCAAATTCTATCCTAAGATGGCCAATCAAAGAATAGAAGCAATCAAACCATGATTTATGAGAAAGAAGGGGAAGATTAAGCAATAACCCATGTTTAATTCACAAACCCATCACCAAATCACAACACCCTAGATACCAAGAAATTTAGCTATTCATACTCAAAATAACAAACAAAACAACACAAAATAGAAGCATAGATTAAGGTAAGATGAAACCCGGAAACTTGTATTAAAATCTCCAAAATAGCTCTTGTTCTTCAAGATCCCAAAGTTCCAAAGCTACACACTCTTTCTCTCTCTAAAAAATGGAAAAATATGAAGTTGGATGCTCATTTTTGAGCTAAGTTATCAATATATACAAGGTGTGGGAAGATAGGGTGAAAAATAAAGCAAAAACCAAAAATCCCGAAAATGTGACACAGGGGCGCGACACGGGGCCGGTCGCGCCCTGCGGCTCGCGCCGCGCAGGGTGAGGCGCGACCCGAGCTGGCCCGGGCCTGGGTCGCGCCGCGTTGCAGGTGGTTGAAATCATGCCGCGGACGTCGAGCCGCGGGTCGCGCCCCAGGCCCTGGGTCGCGCCGCGTTGCAGGCCCTGCCCTGTCTCCCGGTTCTGACTCGGTCTTCGTGCTTTCTCGCCCGTCCGATCCAGCTTTCGGGTCCCTTTCGATGCGCACTTCGATCCTCGAGTCCCGGGTTGCTCATTTTAAACCTGTTTTCTGAATTAACTGTGTTAGCAACACTTATTCTAATTAACGACTAATATTACCCTAAATGATTACTAAACAAACTAAAACAAGATAAAAACATACGAAATAATGCTCGGATTAGGACTAAAATACGAGCATGTCAACTCCCCCAAACTTGAACTCTTGTTTGTCCTCAAACAAGCATTTAGAAAGAACAAGGAAAGATCAAGACAAGAAGGAAACACATAACCACGAATGCCTCAGTCCTTTTTAATCAACAATCCTCATGCAAAGAACAAGATCAAAGCTTCATGTCATAAGATTAACAATCATGAGAAAAATGACCACTCATATTTGAAGAGCAATTTTTATCACAACGATCCTCACACATGGAGATAAGGGACAAATTTTCACTCAACATCAAGTAATAAAAGCATACCACCATAAGCTTGCAAAATAACTCAACATGATTCACCAATGTGCTTTAAACAAGAATCACATAGGTCTTTAGGGTTATAGCGTTCAGCTCTTTGGATGGGTAGGGAAATTGTTAGGTAGGAGTGACTCCAAGTCCTTTCCCACATCCTACCAGCATTCCAAACCTAGTAAAACTAAAAGTTTTCTTCTACCCATGTCGCATAAAATGAGCAAGCTTAAGCAAAAGACGGATAATCCTTAGCCTCTTCTTTTCCTTTTAATTCATTCCCCCTAAGACATTGATTCACACATTCTTCCACAAGGAGCTAAAGTCGGCATTAAATTCATTTTTTTTTCAATTTAATTCAACATCACGACTCTATTGATTCCCTTTTTTTTTTATTTCAAGGGGGAGGCTTTGAACTTCACATTTCTAGGCTTTAAAACATGTTTCACAATTTTTTTTCTTTCTATCCGAATTTTGATTTTTGAAATAACAATTCCTTCATTCCTTAAATTCCCTCTACCCCGGGCTATTCAACAAAAATCAATCACCAAAGGCTCAACGGGGCTAACAAGGATAAATTTCAAAGAAATGAATAAATAAGGCTCAAAATTTTCGACAAAAACCGCCTTAGGTCATCTTCAAGTTCTAAGCACATATAGGATACATGAAAGTTATGAAGCAAGTTCTAGAGATGCAAATATCATTGACGAATCACACATGAAAGAACAAAATAGGCCCAAATCTCACAAGTGGCTGGAGATTAGGCCAAATTTCCACGATTTTTAACTCAAATGATATTTCGGCTTAACACTCTTCTTATGCATGCATTTTTCAACATTCTTGCACAATCACATATATAAAGAGAATCATTATAGGCTCGGCATGATTTTCATATCTATCTTTCCCTGTTTCCGTCACCATATTAAGCAAGACAAACACAAGCTCAAGCAGGAAAAAGATTACCACACACGATTAAAGCCTAATCCAAGCATTTACTATTACAGACCCAAATATATAAAATAGACATGATCCTAGAAATCAAATAAATCCGAACAAACCAACATAACATACTAAATCCAAACATTAAATCCTAATAACAGTCATCCAAATATCCAAATAAACTGAAATAAAGATGTTCACTAAAAGAAGAAAAAGGGCGATTATCGGTCACCACTTTACACCCCCTCCCCCAAACTTGTTCCATTCCAAGGAAAGGACAAGTTTGAGTGGAAAGATAGTGGGACCAAAATCGAGGGACAGACTCTCATTCTTGCTCCGAGGCTTCTTCCTCAAATTGTATTTCATCACGGGCTCTCCTTCGGTTTCCACGCCTCCCTCTTGCCATTATTTTTGCAGAATTTCGAGGAGCAAACGCTCAAGTACCTTGCAAACACAATGAGGGACGTCATTTTAACACAACCAAAAAGAGAGAAAAAGGGTTCATCGGCATAGGCTATTAACAAAATCACATAAGCATTGGATCTCAAGCCTTTCAACAATCCAACATCATCCTTTTTATACCTCTACACATCTCTCACAATATCAACCAAAGGGCACTCCATTACCAAAAATCCCACATCTACCAACGTCAACATTTATAAACAAAGGAGTCCCATTCAAATCACCATGAGCATGCATAAAGAGAGAAGGGTCAACTTATAAAAATCAAAATAACCAAAATGGGGCATGAGGAACAATGCACACTCATTAATACCACAATTTTCTTATGAAGCATAGAAATCCCCTAAAATAAAGCTCAACCTTCCTCATGCTTCCAAACACTCTCCAACATGCTAAACTCAAACAAAACTTTCCAATTCAAGACATCAAAACACCTAAAACACCTCAATAGAAACAAGAAAAACATAACAAAAACCAAATAACATGAAATAAAATTGAAACACACCAAAACTAACTAAAATAAACGAAATGAAGACAAGAAATTGGGTTGCCTCCCAATAAGCGCTAAGTTTAACGTCGCTAGCTCGACGGGATACCATAGGTCAATTTGTCAACCAATGAGATCTGGTGGCTTCCTTCGCCACACCAAAGCTCCCTTTTGAATTCTCCGAGGTATTTCACCCAAGTTCGGGTTGAAGATTCTAAAGTATTCCTTGGGAATGTCTTCTTCACTCTTCTCTTGACAAATCATCTTGCTTGATTTAATTTCTCGAATCACCTTACACTCCTCTAGGTCCCTGGGCCCTTCTTCTTTGGGAACCTCTTTTCTCTTCTTTATATGATACACGGCCGACAACTTATGAACTCTAAGAGTGAGTTCTCCCTTCTCCATATCAATTAGGGCCCTTGCGGTATTCAAGAATGGTCTTCCCAGGAGGAGTGGTGTTTCTTCATTCTCTTCCATATCCAACACCAAGAAATCAACTGGAAAAATGAATTTATCAACTCGCATAAGAACATTCTCAATGATCCCCTTGGGTTGAGTAATGCTATGATCCGCTAATTGCAAGCTAATATTTGTTGGCTTCAACTTCCCGACTTTTAGCTTATGGAAGAAAGATAGGGGCATAAGATTCACACTTGCACCAAGATCACAAAGTGCTTCCCCAATCGATTTTTCGCCAATTTCCCATGGGATAACAAAACTCCCCGGATCTTGTAGCTTCTGCGGTAATTTATGTTGAAGAAAAACACTACACTCCTCTGTAAGGCTCAATACTTCAAACTCATCCAACTTTTTCTTCTTTGCGAACATTTCTTTAAAAACTTTTGCGTAGTTTGGCATTCTTTGCAGTAGGTTCAAAAGAGGAAAATTGATGTGGACTTTCCGAAATACCTCCAAGAATTTCTTGTATTGTGCTTCTTGCTCATTCGTTTGCAATCTTTCAGGATAAGGGACAACAACAGGGATGGGAGGTAAAAGGGATGGTGACGACTTATTTGACGCTTTTTCTTTCAATTTCTTCTCCACTCTCAGGTCACCTTCATTGGTTTTCAATCCCTTTTCAACTTTTCTTTCATCAAGATTTACACAAGAAACCTCCAAATCCTTCCTTGCCTCAACACTCAACACATGTATAGCCTTACATTGCTCCTTTGGGTTGATGGTTGTGTTACTCGGGAATTTTCCTTGTTGGTGTTGACTCCCTATGTATGTAGCAAGCTGACTCATTTGTTTCTCTAGCATATTCACTTGGGTACCGATGGTTCCCACATGATTCTCCAATTTTTCAAAACGAGTCTGAGTCTCACCCATGTACTTTTCTGTCTTGTTCATAAAAGCCATAAGGAGCTCGTCCATTTTAGATTTCTTATCTTCATCTATGACTCCATTGGTGACAGAAAATTCAGGAGGTGGTTGGATGTGATTGTTTGGGTTGGAGTAAGATAGATTCGGATGGGGTGGCCTTGGATGGTATTGGTTACCACCTTGTCCTTGTGACCCTCCAAAATGCGGCTTGAAGTTTTGGTTGAAGGGCCTTTGATAACCTCCATAACCTCCTTGACCAACAAAGCTTGCTTCTTCCAAATTAGGCATACTTGAAGACTCCGGTCTTGGTGACACCATAGCCTCTATTTTCGAATTCATGGTAGTCATCTGAGCTGCTAGAAGAGCTATAGCATCATTGTTTGTGGTGTCCACCTTTTTCAAAATTTGTACATTTTCCCGCTCCCCCGGCCATTGGTAGGCGTTGGAGGCCATTTCTTCGATGATTGTTATAGCTTCTTCGGGTCCTCGATTTAGTAGCGACCCCCCAGCTGAAGCATCAAGAATACTTCTCACATTGGACTTACATCCACCATAAAATATGCAAACCTGATGGTCCATACCAAAACCATGGCCCGGACATTTGCGAAGCATCTCTCGAAACCTCTCCCAAGCATCACACATAGATTCTTCGTCTCTCTGCTTGAACTGAGTTATCTCTCCTTTTAGCTTTAATGTCTTTCCAGGGGGAAAGAACTTCTGAAGGAATTTAGAGAGCATGTCATTCCATGATGCAAATGAGCCGGGTGGTTGATTCAACCACCATGTTCGAGCCTTATCCCGTAGTGAGAAATAAAACAACTTCAAGCGGATAGCATCCTCGGGTACCCCATTAATCTTGACCGTTCGAGCGATCTCCAGAAATTGATTGACATGTTCGTGTGGATCTTCTAATGCCGTCCCACCGAATTGATTCTGAGATACCATAGCCATCAATGCCGGCTTCAACTCAAAATTATTGGCTTGAATAGCCGGCCCATTGACAGCGCCCTCATTAAATGTTGGTTGAAACAAGTTCCGGATTGGGGCTTCTTCGACACGAACCCTAGCTTCCTCTTGGGCCCGTAGTTGACCCCTCATCTCTTCAAGTTGTCTTTGCATTTCGAGAATCAACGGGTCTCCAATGGGAGGCGGTGGTGGTGGGTTGTCCGCCATCCTACGTCTTCGTCTTCGAACGTTGTTGTGACGACTCGTGGCTTCGATCTCGGTATCAAGGTCAAACAACGGGTCACCACGTGCTCTAGTACGCATACACCACCTCGCAAAAACACCAAGTGAGTTTAGAACTTGAAAGGAAATAACACGTTTAATCTAGCAAAGTAATTCTTGAAATGATATTGCATATTCTCAAACACACAAATTAAATTCCCCGGCAACGGCGCCAAAAACTTGATGAGATTTTTCTAATGCAAAGAATATGATCACGAAGCAAGTTATACATTCCAAATCTCGATTATGCAAGTGGACATACGAAGCATAGGAGACCGGGTCGAACACGGGGAATTTAAATGCATTTTTGAGTCTACAAGCATCATAACATCAAATTCATTCACTAGTTAAACAATTCAAAAATTTGTTGGGGATTTAACTAGAAAAACAAGATTTGCAATAATAAACAAAGATAGCAACACAAGAGGAATAAAAGAGAATAAAAACCTATTAAAGATCACAATGAGGAAAAATGGCTCTAGGGCATTGTTCATTAGTGAAAACTTGTTCATTAAACAATGGATTTATGCATAATCTCCCCGAACAACAATTGATACCAAATTTAGTCGAAGCCCTCTCTCGAGCAACTAAGACCTTTCAACTAAACTCAATTCCCCTATCTCTAGGGCTAAATTGCAATTTAATTTAATCAAGCATAATCAATCAACAAACATCAATTAAACATTAATCTCTCGATCTAATGCAAAATTGAAACCATAAATCATTTACCCATGCACAATTGATTCTCTCGAACTCAATTACACACCAAATTCTATCCTAAGATGGCCAATCAAAGAATAGAAGCAATCAAACCATCATTTATGAGAAAGAAGGGGAAGATTAAGCAATAACCCATGTTTAATTCACAAACCCATCACCAAATCACAACACCCTAGATACCAAGAAATTTAGCTATTCATACTCAAAATAACAAACAAAACAACACAAAATAGAAGCATAGATTAAGGTAAGATGAAACCCGGAAACTTGTATTAAAATCTCCAAAATAGCTCTTGTTCTTCAAGATCCCAAAGTTCCAAAGCTACACACTCTTTCTCTCTCTAAAAAATGGAAAAATATGAAGTTGGATGCTCATTTTTGAGCTAAGTTATCAATATATACAAGGTGTGGGAAGATAGGGTGAAAAATAAAGCAAAAACCAAAAATCCCGAAAATGTGACACAGGGGCGCGACACGGGGCCGGTCGCGCCCTGCGGCTCGCGCCGCGCAGGGTGAGGCGCGACCCGAGCTGGCCCGGGCCTGGGTCGCGCCGCGTTGCAGGTGGTTGAAATCATGCCGCGGACGTCGAGCCGCGGGTCGCGCCCCAGGCCCTGGGTCGCGCCGCGTTGCAGGCCCTGCCCTGTCTCCCGGTTCTGACTCGGTCTTCGTGCTTTCTCGCCCGTCCGATCCAGCTTTCGGGTCCCTTTCGATGCGCACTTCGATCCTCGAGTCCAGGGTTGCTCATTTTAAACCTGTTTTCTGAATTAACTGTGTTAGCAACACTTATTCTAATTAACGACTAATATTACCCTAAATGATTACTAAACAAACTAAAACAAGATAAAAACATACGAAATAATGCTCGGATTAGGACTAAAATACGAGCATGTCAAGCTTCACTACCTGCATGAACACAGATAGATTACT
This sequence comes from Perilla frutescens, assembly GCA_026008535.1. Taxonomy (NCBI): domain Eukaryota; kingdom Viridiplantae; phylum Streptophyta; class Magnoliopsida; order Lamiales; family Lamiaceae; genus Perilla; species Perilla frutescens. Next base: position 28,804,216 of record BRKX01000017.1, on the reverse strand, counting down.
TTAACAAAATAATTTGCATAACTTGAATTGTCAAAACTTGCCCACTGAGTGCATTAGTACTCAGCCCAAATCTTTTCAAACATTTTCAGGTCAGTAGGCTGGAGCGTGGAGGTGACGAGGCTGAGATATGGGCTATTATGATTTACATATTTTTTCGTTGTCCCGTTTTGTTAGTATTCTGTTAAGAATTGAGCTTTCGCACATATGATATTCTTTTGCTAAATGCTAAGAACTCTTATCTTGGTATTTTGTTGATATGATTCTGCTTCTCTGATTCTGAACATTTGTTGACTTCCTGGTTAACATGTATCATATGCTTAGCTACATAATTATTCCAAGGGGAGGAAGCCCGTCTTTCGTTATGTCTATTTCATTTTGGCCTATGGAAGGGCTTCATTTGTTCAGCATATAGGTGTCTGTTTCTTTTGTCGATCTATGAATGGGTCTATTGATTGTTGGTATCTGATTATTTGTTTCTGTTTGGCCTATGAAAGGGCTTATTGAATTGTTACAGCTTCTATTCTTCTCTTATAAGCCGTTATAAACGGGGATTCGCTCTAGTTACAGAGGTTATGCTGTCTAATTTTCCAAAAGGCATAACCTATCTTTGGCATACTCGGTTGTTAAATTTTATTCCAAACATTAATCCTTTTGGATTAACACCCCGTCATTAATTTAATTACCCCATTTCTTTCCCGCTTCTTAATTCCCACCCCCGTGGCGTCCATTTCCACAATCTTTCGAGATCAGAGCGCTACATCGGTATCAATATACTCGCCTCATCGATCAGATCGAAGACACTTCAAAGATTTACCTAGCTGCTTTTCAGCTTCTGCATGGAATTCCTTAAACTTGTCAAAAGTTCCGAATTTCCTATGCATAAGATAAATATATCCATATCTAAAGTAATCATCAATAAAAGTGACGAAGTACTCAAAACCACCTCTAGCTTGTGTGGATAAAGGACCACAAACATCACTATATACAAGCTCAAGTGGTTCTTTGGCTCTAGATCCCTTTGCCGTGAAAGCTCTCTTAGTCATTTTTCCTTCTAGACAGGATTCACAAATAGGAAGAGTGCTAACATTTAGCTCTCTTAAAGGACCATCCTTTACTAGCCTATTTATCTTATCTAATGAAATATTACCTAATCTTAGATGCCAAAGATATGTATCATTATCATGAAAAACCTTTTGCCTTTTAGGATGTTCTACTTTAAACATTTCGGCATTTAGCAGTGGCTGTTCGTTTGGCTTAATTAAATAGAGTCCGTTTTCAACTTTTGCATTACAAATATTACGCTCATTCTTGGAAATAATAATCTCATTATTACTCAAAGAAAGAGAAAATAATTATTCATGCAACTTTGAAACAGAAATCAAATTTCTACGAAAACTAGGAATATAATAAACATTGTTCAAAACCAGATTCCTATCTACAAAATTAAGTTTAACGAATCCCGCTGCTCTTGCCGAAATGACTGCACCATTGCATACTCGCATAGTGAAAGAACCATCTGCTAGCTCTTCATAAGAGTTAAGCATCTGCAAAGAAGAACAAACGTGATTAGTAGCGCCCAAGTCAACTACCCAAGTAGAAGAATCTTTAGCCACTAAACAAGATTCAAGAACAAGTAAATCAAATTTACCTTTCTTTTTCTCCTTTAAATGAGCAAGGTACTTGGGACAATTTCTTTTCGAATGTCCATCCTCACTGCAATGGAAACATTTTCCCTTTGGTTTCTTTGAAGAACTGTTCTTCTTTTCATAAGAAACTTTCCTTTTTCTTTTGTTTTGATTGTCCACCTTGACCTTTGCCTTTTCTCTTCTTAGAAGAAGATTGCTTATTCTCGGCAACATTTGCCTCCCCTTCTTTGACCTTTCCAATTGAAATGGCCTCAAAAGTTTGCAATTCATTCAGCAACTGAGTTAATGTATAACTCAATTTATTCATCACATAGTTGCTTTTGAATTGCAGGAAAGTAGGTGAGAGTGATTCCAAAATCATACTCACTTGGGTGCCATCATCAATTATTGCACCATGGGTTTCGGCTTCAGTGAAGTAGTTGATCATGTTCAAAACATGTTCTCCCACTGACTGTCCCTTCTTCATCTTAGCATTCATGAACATCTTAATAGCCTCATGCCTTGATTGAATAGAAGGTTGACCAAACATCTCATTCAGAGACTCCATCATTCCACGGGCAGTCTCTGTATTCTCATGTTTTAGTCTAAGCACGTCATTCATACCGGCAAGCATATAGGCATGAGCCTTATTATTTGTCATAACCCATCTTTCATAATTATCCCGTACATTACGAGCGACGTTTGTAAGGGGTTCAGGCGGAACATTCTCAGTCAAAATAAATTTCAGGTTCTCACATGCGAGTGCAATATTAATGTTACTTTTTCACTTGACAAAGTTGTCACCAGATAATTTTTCATGAAGCAGTGCAAGCATTGGACTAGACATATTGCTGAAAAATAAATAAAGCGACATAAATTTAAGAACAAACATCACATAACATGTACTTTAGGAATCATAAATGTGATGCATGATGCAATAACAATTTATCCTACCAATTCCAAGGTAATTTAATCTCACAATTGATATGCCGTCGTAGGGTAGGTCAAATCAAAAGATAATTAAATAGAGACAATATCCATTAATAAAATAAATAATCAAGACATCTCATATCTTCATTTATTTTATTAATCACCTTTTATTTCAGTCAAAAATATTAACAAACAATTTATTAATATTTTTATGAGTGTGACCTACTATTTCAGTCTTTCAAAACTAATTCATAATCGCCGCCGTAGGGTAGGAAGATTAAAAATTAAATTTAAAAAAACTTATCCTTTCGGAGACAAAGCCTTGATTATTGAGTTTTAGTGAAAGCCTTCCATAGGGGGACGAAAGCTAGTCGTCGCGAGGCGTCACTAAAATCTCACCTTGCTTTTATCAATAGTGGAGACTATAGGTATTACTGTCATAAAACCTTCTCCCACTCATTATTTTATAATAAAAGTTTCAAAAACTTTTAAGTTATAAAACATCAAATGTTTTAACAAAATATAATCTTATTGGTTTACTTGATTAAAAATAATTACATTTCAATCTAACAATTAGATTAAAATAAATTATCTAACCAAAATTTTATAATAAAAGTTTCATAGACTTTTAAGTTATAAAACATCATATGTTTTAACAAAATACAATCTTATTGGTTTACTTAATTAAAAATAATTACATTTCAATCTAATAATTAGATTAAAATAAATTATCTAACCAAAATTTTATAATAAAAGTTTCATAAACTTTTAAGTTATAAAACATCATATATTTTAACAAAAACCAATCTTATTGATTATTTGATTAAAATTAATTTTCAACAATCTAACTTTTAGACAACAAAAATTAAAAATTTAATCAAATCCTTAAATTATCAAAATAATTAAGAAATTAGGATGATCCAAAAAGAACAAAAATAAACACAAGAAAAATACAGAATTAGTCCATCTTAAAATTCGAACAATTCGATTGCTGCCCCCGATGGACCATACCAGTATTTTTATTTTATTTTCATTTTTTTTATAAAATCTAATTTTTCATAAAAATCAGATTTAAAACATCCATCACAAAAAATAATAATAATCTATCTCATAGATTATATCTATCTTATAGATCAATCATAATATTAAACTATTTAAAATTATGAACATGCTCGGAGTGGGTTTAATGACATAATAATGCATGGCACATATATCACATATACATCAAATAATTTGCAAGAAATTATAAACGATGAATTGGATCGATGCCTTAAATTACACCCCTAAATCTAAACAGGAAATTGTAAATTACATAACGGGGTAATCGGGGAGGGAAAACCAATCTATATAAAAATTACAACTTCTATACCCTTTAAACTTAGGGTGTACATCATAATCCTATCAAAAACCAATTTAAGGCATCAATCCAAAAACATCCATGCATCCATTCATCCATTCATCACAAACAATAAGATCAAATCCTATAGCCCACTCCTAAATAAATTTAATTCCATGGAATTATATTCTTATATCAAAACAACCTGGCTTTGATACCATTTGTTGGAAATTAAACCGATCCGAAACAAATTTCGAGTCGAATAAAATCAGTCTTTTCGATCAAATCGAACGGGAGCGGAAGCGGTATAAATCAGACAATAGATCGTGATATAAAAATATAATATTCATGCGAAATTAAATTTATTTAATACTAAAGAAGAGATAAAAAAAAATACCTTTTTCTTAAATCTCTTTTGTCTTCTTCGATCAACCTTTGAATCTTGAAGCTCGTACACACCACGATCTTTCGATTCGATCCTCCCTTTGAACGGTAGTGAGTGGGCACCGGAATAAATCTATTAAGTTCCTAACTTAATTTTTCTACGATTATTTCAACACATGAAATCGTAAAATTGGACTATAGTATTGGGAGGATATTTAATCTGAATTAAATATAAACTAAAGAAGAAGAGAAATTGAAATCAAATTCATTTTGATTTCATCAAATCAAATTCACGACTTCTCTTATGTTGTATTTATAGTTAGATATAGGTCAAATCCCAATACATATCAGTTTCCTATCTTAAACAGATTCAGAATCGTGTAGATAAGGAAATAAATTAATAATTATCTTATATAATTATTAATTATCACTAATATGTAAATAATATAAATATCTTATATTTATTTAATTCCTAGCACAGTCAAACTGTGGAATATCATATACTGCCGGAATTAACTAATATTACACATAAGCCCAAACTTTATGAAAACTTATTTTTTATAACACTTTAGGAACTTAAATATTATTATCAACCCGTCAATAAAATAGAAAGGCGAATCGGGGACCATAGACCTATAATCAAGAGCTCCAATAATTAAACTCTTTAATTTATTTATTTGATTTATTAATTCTGATATTATTCCACTAAAAATTCAGAATTGCACTCTCTTTAATTATAGAACATATTTACTCTACGAATTTGAGCAGTCCATTGATTTAATCATTTCCTATGAATAAATCCTCCATAGATAATTCATAATTGAAGACAGGTAATATCCGTTAACCTCTTCAATTATTTATTTTCCTCATTTACCATTAATTCACCAGTGAGCGATTAATTTATAAACAATTTATAAATTAGAAATCTCAAATCACTCAGTTCCAGAATTAACAAATGAGAGAATTATCTTTCTACTTCTCAAAAGAAGGAATGGATTCCATATCTATAAATTACATTCCCAGCTATTTAATTCAAATGTGAATCTAAAATGCAAGTTTGTAATACCCCGAAATATTTTAGAAGGTTTTATTCAACTTATGTTACCCTCTGGTAAGTTAGAAAATAAGTTGAGTCCTTAAATGACTCAAATAAAGGAAAACCGCAGCCAGGGAAATCTATTAAAATTTATTTTGGTCAAAAAATTGCTTTAAAAATATGTTCTGATATTTTTCTCGGGTTGATAGAAAACGTTTCAAGGATCGTGCCAAACTTTGAATTTTTCAATTTCGAGTTCAAATGAAGTCTGGGCACAACTTTAAATAAAAATGGCACATCCGTCATTATTCAATTTCTTTTTCGAAAGATTATCCTATTCGTAATTATCCTATTCTTTTTCCATCATTATCCTATTCCATCATTATCCTCTTTCTTTTATTCGTTATTATCCTATTTATTTTTCCTCTATAAATAGGAGGTTAAGGTTTCATTTTCATTCATTTTCAAAATCGAAACGCCGAGCAGCTTCTAGAGAAGGTACGTCTCTAGTTTCCTATTTCAATTCTGAAATAGTCATTTTGAAGGTGTCAACGCGTAGATCACGAATACGTGATTGAAATGATAACACGACGGATGATCACGATGGAAAACCGTCGTGACCGCCGCCAAAAGTCGACACCACCTCTCAAATCGGTGACTCTTTCGGGTCGCTGAATCAAAAAGTGTCTTTAGGGTTTTATGTTCTATGTATATTTATATACATTTTCCATGTTGTCACTTTTTAATTTCGGGTATATTTTGGGTATCCGAATATTAAATTGTGGTGTTTTTCAGATCTATCCTTCATGGATAGCCCTATCGTATTTTTAATCTCAAAAGTTGTTCCGTCTTAAAATATAGTATTTTTATTTAAAGTTTCATATTTTTCCAATGGGCAGATCTTGCGGTATGAATTTATTTGTACCGAATTAATTTTAAGATACGAGTTTGACCACCCCGTATGCCAAAACTCCCTAAAAGGTTTTTCTTTATAAAAATGCCCTGAGTAAAGTGCCCTTAAGAGTCAAAATATTTTGATGACCTGGGTGCTGCGTATTAAGATTGTAGATACTATAATATTTACTTCATAGCTAAGAAAGGTTAGATTTTGACCTAATGGTAGTCTTTCATCAAAACTAAGTTGTCGGATAATCTTGTAGGCTCAGAAGAAGGAGACTTCTAGTTGAGACCAGAATCTGAATCTAGATCTAGCTGTTCCAGATCTGATTTCCAGGTGGGTTATATTTTTCTCAAATTATGTTCAGCTAATAAGCTCAACTGTTTATCAACTGTGAAGCATGAATATTTGTATCAAAATGTTTTATCTCACTGTTCGCGTTCGCCAGTATCCTACGAAAACATTGAGTGCTTAACTAGACTCGAGTTCGGATCCTTTAAGCTCTGGGACCGTATACACTATCCTTTATTAGACAGTTGGGCTGGAGGACGTGTATATAAGTTAAGACACTGTAGGAAGGGACAGCTGAGACAGAGTGTGTAAGGTTAAAATAAGCTTTGTATACATGGAATACATTTTAGTTTTGAAACCTTTCCATTGTTATACTTGTGTGGATACAATATTTATATTTATAAAATGATTATGAACTGTTTATCAAATTTGCCCACTGGGTACACTAGTACTCAGCCCAAATATTTTCTAAATATTTTCAGGTTGAGAGGCAGGCTGAAAGATGATGGAGCTGGGGCAAGGGCTGTCTTTTTGTTGATATTTGCTTGCTCTTTTTGCGTTGTTTATGAGATCCTAGATACTCTAAAATAAGAAGTAGCAGTAAATATTTTGTCTAAGTTTAATAAAGATGCTCTACGCTTGTTCCGTTTACTCTGATATTGTTTATCTTCAGTTGTTTGAATCATAATATGATTTGAGTTGTTATTGAGATCTGCTTTTACGATTAATTGGCGGGATAAGTTCCCTTTGATGATTGATAATTTATTCTAGTTCTTTCTAAACGCCTTAGTGCGTGGTTCTATTACAGTTATAGAGGTTATGCTGCCTAAGTGTTTGGGGCACTAACCCTATTCCTTTGATTATTTTTATGCCACAACCCCTTCCCCCTTCCCCTAGTAGCGCACCGGTCCCTTGTCACTACTCTTCCGGGATCGGGGCGTTACAAAGTTTAGAGAATGTTGGCAAACAAACTTTAACGAGCAAATTAAGAATCACATTGAAATAAACAGGAGTTTATAATCACTCAGGATTAAGATTATTCATATATGATCATCTTGTGATTTAATTTAATATTCCTTTTCTTTAACGGAATTTGAAGGAATAATTAAGTTAAATCGGTCCAAGCCCTATATGATCATATCATATATAAATGCACCCAACTGGATGTCTCCACATCAACGGTTTGGATAAAACGGTCACATTCATAATGTCATTGTGCTGCATTAGTGACATTTTAATTAAAGATCTCATACTTTAATTAAATTCATCACGGACTTCATTTTTAGTTTATTTTCCATAATCTTAATCCTCTTGTATATAACACTTATATACTAAGATTATGGTAACATTAAATAAACTAGGGATTTTCTGTGATGTACAATAAATACATACAAGAAGCATATTAGTTCAAAAATAAATGTCACTTTTATAAATAAGATAAAACCAATTCACAATTGTTTTAAGGGCACAGTCCCCACCAGTGTGTGCAAGTTGATCCAGAGAAATGCCCAAACTGTATTAGCTAGTCTTGATATATGGTATGGCATTGGCATGGGTGGAGTGGAGTCATCGCCTAATGTTTGATTATTGATGGTACTAAAATATCAAATCAGATACTACCTAGCTATTGGAGTTTCATTTTTCATTTCATGTTATTAAACAATTACATTAATGGGCCACTTTCACAAATTGAACTGCAATCGACATCGGTCTTTACTGGGCCGGTAGAGCACCAGACCTTAACTTCACTTGAACCATTTGTTTTTCTTTCACAATTTATGTTTATTTTTTTTTAAGAAGAAAAACCTAAATTTTGAAAATAATAACACCATTTCTATAATATCTAATTTTTTGTTTATTTTATCATAGTTTTTAACATAAATTAATCAATGTACTGATTCATAATTTGATTTAATATTAACATACTTGATGTTGCTTATAGGGAAATTAGATTCTCAATTAAATTCTTAATTATTTTTTTACGATAACCAAAAAAAAAAAAAAAAATCCTAAAACAAAAACCAGAGTAACAAAAAGAAAAGGTCAACATGGGACCTAGAACTTCAACTCCACGACCAAAATCCTAGAAAAAAAAATCATGAAAACAGAGTGATATATATAATCAGAGTGAAGATTTTATGAAATGAAGAAGCCTATTAAAATTTGTGGAAGAAGTTCCTCCTTCACTAACAGCCTTGTTGGCCAAATCCGCCATAGCACGAGCTCTCTCCTCAAACTCGTCTCTTCTCTCCCCCATTATTTCCCTAACCATCTTCTCAACAATAACTCTATCACAACTATCTTTCATGTCCAATCCAACCCTCCAAACCTCACTCACGAACCGACTATTTATAGTCTGGTCCGCGAAATAAGGCCAACATATCATTGGCACACCTGCGGCAACACTTTCTAGAGTCGAGTTCCATCCAGTGCGTAAAAAATGCACCAACTGAAGGGTGAACCAACACCTCATTCTGCGGCACCCATCCCACCACGCACCCTCTCTCCTTGGTACCCTCCTCCACCTCCACGGGAACACGGCCTTTCTCATCGTCTCCGATGATCGAATCCGGCCTCATCACCCAGAGAAACTTGTGCCCACTATTCACAAGCCCGTACCAGAACTCCAATAGCTCGTTTCTTGACAATAATGTCACACTTCCGAAGCTCACATACACGACTGATTTCGCCGGCTGAGAATCCAGCCACGTCATGGAGCTGCGATCTTCCTCGTAGAAGCTGCTGGAAGTGAGAGATGACTGTAATCGTGCTTGTAAATGAGTGTGGAGGGGGCCTATTGAATATAAATTTGGTATTGGATTACGGATTTGATCTAGAATGGGGCCATCTAAATCTTCAAATGAATTGAGTATGAGTCCACTTGAATGAGCACTTCGTCTGGTCTCCCGTATGATGGTCTGGAATTCAGAGTCATTAGCATCGTCTACTCTGCAAAAGGCCGGAAGATCGCGCCGCCGGAGATAACCCTCCATTCCGGGCACGCTTCTCACCATTAAATCCAAATCTCCTCTTTTCCAGTATGCATATTTATCCTCATCTTTACCTACTCAATCACAATTGAATTCATACATACAAATTAAACATTTAACAACATATTTATATGTGTACAAGAAAACCAAGAAAAAAATTGAAGTCGTACTCTTACCTTTAAGAGGGATCTCTCCAGCTTGAATGACATCGTTAAAGCAAAAATTAGCCCAGAAGGAACAAGGGCTGGAAGTTCGGAAATAAATGAAAGGAATCCCCATTTCTTGAGCGACCGGGACGGCGAAGCTCAACACCCCATCCATTATGAGGCAGGAGACGCGCCTCCGCGCTCCGCCGCCGTAGCTCAGGGCATCGGTAGTCTCCATCAGCTTCCGAAACTGAGCTCCCCCGACATCAAGAAGGCTCATCATAATCTCCATGGTGCACTCGCCGACGCGAGGGTGGTCGTCGGGGAGGCCGTCGCACATGGTGGCGACACGGAAGCCCGGATAGCGGGAGAAGTGGGACTCGATGTCGGCGTGGCGGCGGAGGCGGCTGTGGGAGTATTCCGAGAAGAGCATGGTAACGTGGAGGTTGGAGAGGCAGAGGAGCTCCGCGAGTTTCAGCATGGAGTTTATATGGCCTTGCATCGGTAATGGGAAGATGAGGACGAGCGGCGGCAGTTCACCGGCGGCTTCTTGGCGGCCCATCTCGATGTTTAGGCTGATTTTTTTAGGTGGGGCTTGGTTTTCCGGCGGCGGTGTGTGCTCAGTGAAAGCGTTGTGAAGAGAAGTTGAAAGAGAACAAACTAGTGGCTGAGTCTGAATTGTTATAGTTATATTATATTATCCCAGTTCAGTACAGCAGTACTAACATTTTAACATTTTACGATGCGTGAATTTTTCACCCTATTGTAGCTCACTTTTTTCACCCTATTGTAGCTCACTGCTTACGTTAGCATTTTTCCCATCACCGATGCCAGATAGTCTTCATATCAAATATCAAGTGACTATATAAGTGTTAATAGGAATTAATAAATAAATCACCGATGCCAGATAGTCTTCATATCAAATATCAAGTGACTATATAAGTGTTAATAGGAATTAATAAATAAATAACGTAAATAGTCAGTTTTTTAAAAAAAAGTTAATTGTCAAATAAATCACCACTGTTACGTACTTTTGTAAATTAAACATCACGTTTAAACTTAGTCAATTACAACACCACGTTTCAATTTGAATGAAATTAAACATCCCTAATTTCTTCCGGCCAGCAACTAATGACATGTCCGGCCTATTAGCCACGTTAACACGCACATTAGCAGACACGTCGGCAATCTTCTTTTAGAATTTTTTTTTTTTGTACCTATATTATTTTAAATTTATTTCTAACTAGAAAACATATGTTTATTCCACCGCGATTTCAGATCTACAGAATTAGGGGTTAGATATTATTTCTCCCCCATAGAAATTCCTCTTCCGATCCATCCCAAAAATTGAGGGGAAATTGAGGTTACCCAGAAATTGAGTATAGTGATAGCTTTCTCGTGGGTATGTGTGATATCTCTTCCATCGCAAAATTGAGGAGAAAATTGAGGATTCATGGGTGGGTATAGTGGTAGCTGCGATTGAAAACATCGGAGTTCAAAAATCACATCAGGTTCATCAGTTGCGATTTCAGATCTACAGAATTAGGGGTTCATCAGTTGCAATTGAAAACATCTGCGACGATTAAAAAATTGAGGGATGAAGATGAACATTTGATCGATGAAGAAGATTGTGATTGTGATTGTGATTGTGATTGTGATGTTTTTTTTATTGTTATTGTTGGTTTGGAAGCACGCTATAGAATTGTAATGATCGAGTTTGTGGTGTTGGCATCTGATGCAATTGTAGCAGTATAGTTATTGTATTAATTTTCAGGTGGTAGATATGACTGCTTTAGTGTTTTTGTATCTTCTTAATTAACAATTTGTTAAATTTTTTAGTTGATTTTTGGTTAAAATTTGTGTTATGTTCATTGTTTTCTTCCATGACCGAGCATAATAGTTGTTTGAGCTCAACCTACATATATTTTGGCATATTTTTGTTGAGAAATCACTCATTCATCTGAGCTTGCTACTTTTACCTATCATTTGATCGATGGACTCATGACGAGAAATACTGAATTGAAGATTATGTTTCAAGATTTACTAGTTGAAACAAAATATTAACGAAGAAGATTGTGATTGTGATGTTTGTTATTGTTATTGTTGGTTGATAGCACTCTATATCAACTTAAATGATGGAGTTCGTGATTTTGGGCATCTGATGCAATTGGAGTAGTGTTATTATTGTATTAGTTTTCAGGGTGGTACTGGTAGCAATGAATACATTTATTGTAAAATAGTTTTCTTCACTGACCAAGTATAATAGATGAGCACCAGAATACTATGCAAGACAGTGTATAGTTTGCTGCCTAAGCAAGTCATTGAAGTCCCTCAAATATGAACGTCATGGAAAAAAAAATCTTTAAAGGTGCCGAAATCAATTACAAGACACCAATCAGTTGTAAACTCTGAAATACAAAATAACAATGAAGTGCGCTAAAAAAATATAATGATTGATAAGTCACAGCAGAAAATAGATTTAACCGGAATGATGTTCAAGACTAAATAAGGAAAAAGAACAACATCAAGTTTCTTGTAAACTTAGTCCATCCAGTCATTCAAAAGATTTCTTCACAACATAAACTGCTACTTTCACTCTTTAGGGGAAAAAAAGGTTGTGTTTTGCAAAAGGCTTGTTCTTGTTCATATCAAAATACACAAGTTTGTCTCTCAAATGTATGATCAAATCAAAAGGCTTGTTCTTGATTGCAACTGATCAAATCAAAGTGCGTGTAGCGCCCCGGTCCTGAAAGACCGTGGAAATGAACGCCACGAGGGTTGGAATTAAGAAGCGGGAAAGAAAGGGGTAACCTTAACAGAGGATTCAGAAACCAAACATGCATCATAATTATAAAATCCTAGTTCAACAATAATACGAAGATCAGAGTTATGGAATAATTCAACAACAATAACAATGAAAGTGCGGAAGCAAGACTTTGAACAAAAGAGAAGTCAACGGGAAAAAAAACACATAATTAACAAAAGCCTGTTCCTCAGCATCGTCACTTCCACGCGCCAGTCTACTGACCTGAAAATATTTTGAAAGATTTGGGCTGAGTACTAATGCACTCAGTGGGCAAGTTTTCACAATAAAGTTTATGTAATTCATTTTCTAAAAGTGATATATTTGTATTTGTGTATGTAGTGAAGCTTAGGAGGTTTTAGAATATAAAGTAACCTAAGTTCACCAAAATATTTTAACATGAAGCGCTAAGTGTATAACCAGTCACTGCCCGCAACCTCCACTACATCATCAACGCGCAAGTCTTAAGAGTATTACCAAGGAGTATAAACGTTCATTTTAGTCTTCACGACAAGGAATAGGACATGACAAATAAAGCATGCATACTGTAGCTACTCACATTGACACATCACTGGTATATGAGACTCCGACAATATACAGTAGCACGTAAATATTTTTAATACAGATAATCACATATGCAATTTAAGCAAAGCAGAGCTTAATAACTCGAAATGTAAAGTTTAAAAAGATAGAATAGCCCACCTTGATAGCTATTAAAGCTGAAGCTTTAACGTTTCTTCTAGAAATCCCCTAAGTCTGATGTTACGGGTTTTGTTCTACACATAAAGACTAAGACTTAGAGGTATATCAAGTCAAATCCTAAATCATGAGCTAGCTAGCAAAAATTCTAAAGTATAAGATTTTATGCCCATGTAATTAGTTGATGAAATTGATGATATAGGAATTTAAGAAATCATAGAATAATCTGAAGTTATAATGTAATTATAATAAAATTTCGAATTATATATATATATATATTATATAAAAATAAAATAAAAATAAAATAAAGATGATTTAAGAGATAAAAATGAGAATAAGGGGAATTGAACCTAAGACCTAAGATTATTTAAAGTATATATTAACCACTTGGCTAAACACAATTTTCAAAATAAAAATTGATTTAGCATTTGTTAACGCAGATTAATTAAGATAGTTTCATCAAGATTGGAAATACAAGGTATAAAAATAATTTCAAAGGTTTCAAACCACATTTGATTTGTTATAGAATTAAATTTTTAATCATTAGTCTGTACTTATTTTAATACAAAATTAATTAAAATTAATATACACAATACATACATGCATGCTTGCTTTTGAAAAGAACTAAAATTTTCTCTTTTCTTTTCCTAACACACATCTGCACACACACCTACAATTTTTCCCTTTATTTATTTTTTAACTATTATTTTGATGGTCAACTCTCTCTTTCTCTCTCATGACCATGCTACTTCTGAATATATGGATACATGAGATTTCTCTCTCTACTCTCACTCTCTCTCTTTCAATCATTCCACCCACATGCACTTTCATTAATTGTCAATTCATTTTTTTTTTCAAAAAGAAAACCTATCAAACCTTTAATTTAAACAAACCCAACACTAGATTCGGAAAAAGACAAACTTGCATTTATTTCTCTACAAGGAATTGAAGTCACTCACATACACTCAAGCTTATACATATATATATCAAACATTTATATACAGATTATTACTCTCTCTCTCTCTCTCTCTCTCTCTCTCTCTCTCTCTCTCTCTCTCTCTCTCTCTACTGGACTACCGTACACACAACCAAAACATCACCACCAAAATTCCTTCTCTTCTCCAACAAGAAAAATCGACCACCTCACTGAACACACACTAGCACATTTTATTTGTATTTTTTTTAATATTTTCCTACACATGCAACATCTACTACATATGTAAACTTAGATAATGATAGTGTTATGGTTTAAAAATAAAGAAAACTTCCAATAATAATGAAAACCATATAAAAATGGAGGTTTTGGGGGATTTTGCAAATGTTTTAATTCTATATTTTCTCATGCAATTTCAAATAGTACTTCATAATATCCATTAAATTTGCAAAAATGAAAACCCCCAGCAAAATAGAAATTAAAAGAAAAGCAAAGGAGCTTACGAGAGAAATTTCAATTTGATGGCAAATCTTGAGGAAGAAGATGATCACCAATGTTCATCACTATCTTTACCAACTAACCAAGTATAAGAGAAGAGATGAAAGAAGAGTAAAAAGAAGTAGATTGTGTTTTGCTCTCATCCGAAAATAATTGTTTGGGGAGATGAATGAATAGTAATGTTGAATAGTCTAGATATGACAAGTGTCACCTTATGTGTCTTGTGCAAAATATGACACCTTAAATTCATTTAGGCTTTATTAACCTTAAATTTTAATTATTTTTCATCTATTTTGGTACTTAGTAATATTGGCCCACTAGAAAAAAAATAACAATTATGGCCCACTACAAAGGTTCTCTTTAAATAGATAAATATCTATATATATATATATATATATATATATATATATATAAACTATAATACTTATTCTATTCTAACTATTAGATTTATATTTCTAATTAAATTACATTATAGAATTTTGGGGTATTACAGTGCAGCTCTCTTGTGTCCCAAAATCGCCTCGGCCTTGAACTCCTGAAGTAGAAGTGGCTACTATTGATCCACCACGACCTCTAGATCCACCATCAGAGTTAACAAGGTGGACTTCTTTGTTACCAGGCATCTGCAAAAAAATTAATTAACTTGTGATGTATGATACTATTATACATAATATATATTTAAAATTTTCTTGAATACCCTCATGTAGATGTTTCCTGTGCCCTCACACGCTAATACACCACATCCGCTTTTTGCCTGCAATGACAACATATCATTAACCATATATCAAGTTAAGTTAGAACTATAAAAAAAACAACTCACCAATGATCTTTCATTAATGTTAGAACTTGATGGTTGTGAAATAGCTTTCCTTGGTCTGCCTCTGCCTCTAACCGTTAAGTTTGGCTGATGTTCAGTAAGATTTTCTTTCCTTGGTCTGCCTCTTCTTACCTAAAATATAGAATAAAAAAATGATCATAAAATGAAATAAAAGTGACCAAGCAATTATAGTGGATAAATTGTTCAATATTACAGTGGGTTTTGTTGGTCTCTGGACTGGTTCGTTTTTGCAAGTACGTTTGTTGTGGCCTTCTTGAAAACACATCGAACATGTAACCACGAATCCAAATCGTTTAAGCTTTGATGCATTTTCTTCTTTCTCTTCTGCAGATTTTCTTCTTTTTTTTTGGCCTACCTGGCATTCTTCTTACCTTTGGTGGTTGAACTGGATCTCCACTTACTTTAGGCCACATCTTCCTACTATTCAAAGCTTCAATCCCATAGCGGTAAGCCTCAATATATCTATTGATTGAAAAATTATCTGCCACATAATCTGATGCCTCCACCTTGAGGAATGTCATTACAGCACATGCATGTATACATAGGATTCCAGTTAAGTCCCAAGATCTACAAGTGCAGGTCTTATTTCTCATGTTTACAATGAACTAATCATCTCCAGATTCGATCTCAAATTTATCATTTAGTCCTGGAGTGGCAATACAAAGTCATTTATCCTCCATTTTCTCAAGACATTGTGCAAATCTACACAACTCACCAAAAGAACAAAAGTGAAGGAAATAACATAAAAATCATACGAAAACAAAGGAGAAACACCTACTAAAGATACAAAATGCCTATGATAAAATAGGATAAATATACACTAAACAAGCACATCCCTATAATCTAGGGCCCATGACCGTTAGTGCTGAAGTGGACTCCTTCAACTAATTTACGCCCCTACGTAGGTTGGGTTGGGCCGAATTATGGCTTTTCAAACAATTATAAATAATTGCTAGCTTTAATTTGCATACACACTTACTTACACACGCATCTTTCAACTTTCGTACTGCAAGATACAGTTTATTTTCTGCATTTAAGTTTCTGGATATTCTGCACAGCCATTGGCAGTTTACCCTTAGCTGATGCAAGTACTTATTTTTACCCAAACTGGAGTTGGATCCAGTCTTTAATCTAATACATTTTTCTTTGATTATGAGTTGTTCATTTATTTTTGTTTTATTTATTAATATATTTTCTAGCTAAGTACCCAATGTTCGAGTGAATGTGAATGGTTAGGGTAATTAATATGCATGAGGCTTAGTGATCTAAATTTACCTTGAACTGGTTCCAAACCTCATTCTGGGCAGAACGTAGACATAGGCAGTAGAATGGTTAGGTTGTTGGTCACTTTTAATCAAACTATTACTTATGTTAGTCAAGTGGAAGTAGGGATGCACGTATCTTGAGAGCCACTAAGTGATAAAATGAGAGCCGAATCTTGAAGAATGAAGTATGGGTAGATCTTGTGGACACACTGAGGATGTGTTCATGTTTTAGTATTGAGTTTCTTCGATTATAATGTTACTGCCCTTGTAATACCTCCGTATGACTCTCTTCTTTGAAAAATTCATATGAAATTTTTATTTGAAAAAGAATCATGTGATCTTAGGGCATGTTTGGTATTGATATACGTATATGGGCTATGGGTATCAAAATGGCCCATACCCATATCACATGTTTGGTATATTAGTATATGGATATCAATTTGATATCCTTGATATACTGATATTCTTTTTTTCCATTACTTTCATATACATATTATTGCACCGGTATACCTCATATCCCTTTCTCCTTTGTTCTCCAAAAAAAACCCTTGACCTTCTCTTTCGCCGTTCATCCACGTTCGTGAACGATTTTTCTCAGAAATTCTTCAGGTAAAATCTCGACTTCTCTTTTACCAAATATCTCTCTACACTGAGTTGCGGGTGGAGGGCTAATGTTGTTCTATATATATATAGAAATCGTCTATTTTCTACGCCTGAAGAATTGAAATCGTCTATTTTCTACGCCTATTTTCCTTTTCTATCACTGAGCGTAGGAATTGAAATCGTCTGATTCTGTTATTCTTAAAAAAAATTAAAACACCTGGATTGTATTGTATCTCATGCAGGAGGATTAGTCTAATTGATGATAGTATTTTTTTTTTGGGGGGGGGGGGGTCACCTCGATATAGCATATAATTTTTTTTTAAAATGTTATATAATCATCATGTGCACAATTAGCATAAATTCTTCAATAATGCATGTTCTCGTAAAATCTTGCTTTGACCGGCTTAATGCTTATATATCCAAGATCGTCAATTTAATTTTGCTCGAATTTGATGTTCTAGCTAAGTAGCCATGCATTCACTTTTCCATTACCAAACAATTTATACTTGCTTATTCGGGCATATAAGTGTTTGCACAATAATTTTGATGGAGATTAAATAATCTGTTGCTAACATATATTATTTATACTATAAAAAGGTCCTTACAATAATCAAGTTACATTATTAAATTGTTGCTTGAAACATGAAAAAATGAAAATCTAGATTCCTTTTCTATCGTGCATTTTGGTGTTATATGTGAACTAGTTAGCTAAGTTTATTAAACCAGTTGGACTATTGAACCTATGACTTCACCTACAGATATATGTACTCAATTCATTTGCTAATATAAAAAACAACAATCAGCAGTGGGGAAATGATAGTATTAACACCAATCTTGTGTGTTAACATTTGAAGTTTAAAAATGAAAACACAGAGTATTTTACCAAAATTTAAAGTATGGAGGACAGCAGAGAAAGGGTGATGTAATGTCATATTCGCATTCTTGTAAGGCAGACACTACAAACAATTAAAAAATACATATCAAAAGGTTACTTGTGCTGTTGCTTTCACATAGTTATTTGAAGCGTACAATCATAAATAATTAAAAAATACATATCAAAAGGTTACTTGTGTTGTTGCTGTTTATTTTATAGTCATTTTAATGTATCATTGTGTGTGTATATTATAATAAATTATTATTTTGTTAGTTTAAGTTTTCTTGAATAGTGGTGAAAATTCCATGAATGACTGCTGCTGCATGAAATGATGAGGGTGGATGCATCTTTCCCACCATACGTGTTAAACTTGCCTCCCATCTGTTACTATTTCATTATATAATTTTCTAGTGTCACTTTAAAATGGATTAGTTTGTTATAATTTGATCAAAATAATTGGTAACTATGTTTCTGGTGGCTACAAATGGACATTCGTCATTTGTGTGTATTTTATTGTGATATAAATAATTGTATTGTGTACGAAATTATTTCTTGCTTAGGATGAATAATTCAAGTAAAGTTGCTGGACGTGGAAAGAACAAGAGAAAATGGAACCATTTAGAAGAGGAAACATTGTTAGATTTCCTATTGGAGCTGAAACTTGATCCTCGATGGAAGTGTGAGGGTGGTTTTAAGAATGGATTTCATCAATGTTTGGCGGAAAAAATGAAAGAGAAGTTTCCATCATGTGAGTTGAAGGCTTCACAAGTTGAATCAAAGATAAAATTTTTGAAAGAGAAATATATCACCATCAGTGATATGCTCAAATCATCGGGGTTTCATTGGGATGACAAAAACAAGATGGTTCAATGCGAAAGACAATGTTTTGATGAATTTTGTGTGGTAATTACTGAATCTTATTGTCTACATAAGTCAAATGCTTGTTTATTTACTTTATTGAGTTTTAAAATTTTTATTTTCACTATCTAACTTAAACTATATATATATATATATATATATATATCTGTAGGGGCATCCTAGGGCCAAGGGTTTATGGAAGAGTCCATTCCCACTATTTGAAAAGTTACAGCTTATATATGATGCAGATCGAGCGGATGGAAGTAGGTCAGAAGATATGGATGATAGCATCAACAACATGGACAATGAGTGTATTGATCTAGAAAATGAGCAAGATGACTCGGATATCAGTGAGGTTTTAACTCAACCACCACGAAAGAGGCAAAAGAAAGGTAAGAGCCCTCTCGGATCTGCTGATAAGTATGTGACTGCCCTAGATGCAATCAAAGATCATATAGGTACCATAGCTAATACTATGAAACAGGCTCAAAACCGTGAACATGCTATTGTGGAGCAAAAGAAAAATTTGCTATCAGATATTGCTATGATAGAAGGAGTTTCCCAAATTGATGCAATTGATGCTACTAGCTTTCTTTCGAGGAATACAAATGAGCTTGATGCATTCTACAGTTGTCCAAATGATGATTGGAAGAAATTGTATGTGGAGAGGCTCATACTTAGACTTCGTGGGCCTTTTGGTGCAACATAGAAGGCAAAAAGTTCTTGGTGGGATGACTATAATCTTTTTTGGCTTGTGTTTGCAAGGTCATTTTAATGGTGTAATTTTTTCGGAGCTTTTACATAACTATCAAACATTTCTCATTCCTCATTTGTTATGAGGTTTTTTTGCACATTATGATGATAGGTTGAAATGTAATAGTCAATTGACACTTGCAAAACACGGTATGTTATAAAATTATGTTTGCAATTTACTCATGTTCTGCCAGAGTTTGAATTTTTTTCTTGATTTTTCTTGTTTTTTCATTTCAGGCAATGGTGAAGAATATGATCTTTGGTATTAATAATTCCATTCATAATTTCATTATTCTTATGTTTATGTTAAAAGTTAATTTATTTTTTTAAAATTAGGATTTGATATCTCATATCAGTATAGTCCTTACCAAACACAGAAATTAAATATCAATCTAATACCCTTACCTGATATAGTCCTTACCAAACACAGATATCAGATATCAATTTAATACCCATACCTCATATCTGATACCCATACCCATACTTGATATCTGATATACTGGTATATGGATACCAAACAACCCCTTAATTCTTATGAATGTATAAAAGGCCAAATCTTTTATCTATGGGTTGAAGCAAGAGGGTTTATATTTGCTCCTACGATTGCATTGGAAATTGGTGCTCTATTATTTCTCTGTGCAAACTAGGAAGCATCTAGATAAAATATGTTACATCCTAATGTAGAGTAATTTAGTGGTCAAGTGCATGTAAATGTTTAATTCATTGTTATGTTACCAACTGTAAGAATATTCACATGTTATGTTTCTCAATCATAAGGGCCATCTACCTAGAATGGGGTTTGAATTGGTGAGATGCTGATGATTCTTTTGGTAGCAATAAAGTACAGTTAACTACTAAATCATATTTTATTTTTTATTTTGTCAATTTGATTTTTATAATTGTTCCCTCCACAAAATCCCAAATTTGAAATATTTTTTCTGAATGTGAATTTGCTGGGCGGATTTTAATTCACAATGGAAGTTAGTTTGCAAAAAAAAAGAAAAAAATAATAATTCATTGAAATAAAAATTGTTCTACTAAAATTCTTTCCTTATGTTTTAAATAATTCCGTTGAGGCTTGCAAGTTTTTGGACGAGAATTTTGAGTCAAGTTTCGTGGTTGTGGCACAAAATAATCATCACATTAAGATTATCCACGCAAATTCTCTTGACAATGTTCCTCCCTCAAGTTCTATCTCTCTCAACATTGCATAAACCTCTGAAAATAGCTTCTTAATTAAATACTTAATATCTCCATTTTACATGTGTGCCAGCAAGCACTGCTATAGGTAATATTGTACTCCAATATTTTCCTCTTCGATCATGTTGTTTTCTTAGTAAATGAACTTCGAATTAATATTTGTTGTTGATATTTCATATATCACTTGTGATGTTTGGCTTTTAGTTTTTGTGCTTGACTAAGTGTTCTCTCTTTGAGTTGCTGTCTGTGAGCCTCATTTAAAAATTTTGGAGAATGATCCAAAGGTACTTCATTCGTTTCCTTTTATAGACAATGTACCTATTATAATTCATTTTTATGATGGTTGTTTTTCGGGCAGGTATGGAGTGTAATAATGAGCATGATTTACAATGTTGCCATGCTCAGAAGGGATCAAACATTTACCTGAGTTCGTGCTTCAATGTTATGAAATTGATATTCAGTTAAGGGGCCTAGAGGATCTAGAAATTCTCGCACGAGTGTACATGCTTAGTTATTAAATATAACTGTAGTATAATGTAAAATATGAAATGCTACGTATAAGTATAAGGGCAAATTACAATTTAATTCCTAACGTTTGAAGATTTTAATAAAAGTAACTTAACGTTTTAATAATAACAATTTAATTCTCAACGTTTGGATATTCTAACTGAAATAACTCAATGTTTAATATTAACAATTTAATTCCCAATGTTTGAAAAGTTTAATAGAAATGACCCAATATTTTAGGCCAAAAAAAACTGTTTCGGTTTATTTCAATCACATTTACTCTCAAGTGAGCTAGAGACCCATATAACGGATTAACATTTTTACCGAGAAAATGATCAAAATAGGTTTTCGCCTAAATTATCGGGTCATTTATGTTAAAATGTTCAGATGTTGTGAATTAAATTATTAATATTAAATGTTGGGAATTAAATTATAATTATTAAAACGTTAGGTTATTTTTATTAAAACCTTCAAACGTTAAGTTGGGAATTGAATTGTAATTTGTCTTAATTAATATAACGAGAAACATGAACAATAAAAAAAAAGGGAGTGGCTCCGTTTGTTTTTGTGCTTGGTGAGCTTTGGCTCGAGTATCGAGTACGAGCATCTATTAAGTATAGTTTTTCATCAAAAAATAAAACAAAAATGGATGAAAAATAATTTGCATCGTGGATGAGAAGATGAGACATTATGATGTTTGTTCCGGCCCATACATTAATTGATTACTAAAAAAATAATATGCACGATAATACTAAACTTAATATAAATGAAAAAAGTAATGTACGCTATGCATTGCACGGGCGTAATACAGTAATTTTTTTAGTTAAAAATTAAATACTAAAAAATTATAATGCACCATAATTGGGCGGAATGAACCCTAAATAACAAGTGTAAAATTAAACTAAAACACAATAAATTGAAAAAAAAAATGAATGTGGAATTGAGAATGCAATATAAAATGTGCAATAAAGGATCTCATCCCTTAAAATTGAAGACCAATTCAAGAAATTGACATACGTAATGGGGATGAGATCCTCTATTACATTTTTTGTATTGCATTCCCTATTGGAGATGAGATCCTCGATTTTTTTTATATTTTTTCATTTTTTTTATTTCAATTTCTTCTGTTTTAATTTAATTCTACACTTGTTATTTAGAGTTTATCATACCCAATTAAGGCATAATTTGTTAGTATTTAATTTTTAAAACTAAAAACTAAAAATTATAAACCATAATTGGGTAGGATGAACCTAAATAATAAGTATATATAAAATTAAACTAAAGCACAAAAAATATAAATCGAAAAAAATTGAAAAAAAAAACTAAAAAATCTAATGTACAATAGGGAAGATAATATATACAAAAGGTGTAATAGACGATTTCGTATACTGCACACACGGCATACTAATATACTAGTACCCAAAAATTGAATGAAATCCTTTATTCCATTTGTCACGTGTGAGGCCTCTTAGTTTGATGATTTAAGTTGGTTTTTTGTGCTAGCTAGATTGTAAGTTACTGATATTGACTTATTGTTATAATTAATTTCGTATTTCATCTTGCTATCTGGCAGATTCAGTTAGAAACATAAGATTGGAATGTTATGAATAAGATGCAATTAAAAATAAATCAGAAAACATTGTATGCATGCTGACAGTACAGGTTATATACATTATTTGCTACATTATGAATGAATAAACTCCATCATTTAACGTAATGGTATTGGGAGATGTGTGCGTATTTGATGCTCTACAAAGGTTGAAAATCGGTATGATCATTAGATTGAGTTTATAATCAACTATTCATATTTTGCTTCAGTAGCAGAGCAATTGCTATATATTACGTACAAACTCAGCAAAAATGGAACATTAATTAATGAATTCTACATTTCTACTACGTACAGCTCGTCATCATCTGAATCATACACCTCCAACTTCAAATCTTCTTCATCAATAGCTACCACCTTCCTTCCACTTCTGGAACCACAAATCCTAGTAGAATTGTGGAAACCCTTGTACGTTAACCGACCGTAGTTGTCACTGTCACAGTCAGCAATGCCGCCACATTCTTGATCGTCGTCATCCTTGTTCAAGTCTGCAGGAGGCAAGAAACAATCTGTGGAGAGCCCTTTAACGTTGAAGTCGAGTTCCTCGATGTTCCAAACCTCTTCCATTCTGGATCTGGTGTGGTTTTCTGCGTCGGACAACAAGACGGTTGTCCTACCGCCGTGAGCTATGTTGACACCGTCGATCGTTCTGTAGTCTTGGATGAGTGACTCCATTTTGGTCTCCCAAACGACTTCGTTTCTGGACGATGATTTTAATCTGAGTGAGTGAGAGTCTTGTAGCTGGACTAATAGGCCGGTTTTCTGGCTGAAATAGCCCCAAATTGTGTGCTTGATTATTTCCACGCTGCTGTCGCTTCTTTCCCTCTGAGTAGGCGCCTCCGCTTCCAGCTTTAGCACGAAGCAGTCTTCGCCGTTGATTGTTTTCTCACCGGTGCAGACGGAGTCCAAGAATAAGTCTGCTGTCGACCGCGGATCAAGCCCCTGCATGCGGACATATGATTCATTAACAAACTCTTTGACTTTTATGTAGAGATCGTAGGTTTAGTCTCATATCAAGTGGTCCGAGAATGTGACCTCTTGACAAATTCAGAATCACTATATGATGACTAATTAAATAATATACATGCACATTTTGGAGAATGAGAATGAATAGTGATATATGAAGCTTCTAAGTAGGTAGACGTTAGGATTAGGTAATTTGTTACGTATTCTTTTGTCAAACTTAGAAAGCTATCAAAGTTGACAACAAATGAAATTGAGTATTGAAATTTATGGTCAACACAACACTGTGAAGATGGATGAAAAAATGAAGTACCTGTAAGGAGCGGCGGAGAGGGGTGGTCGGAGCACGGCGCGAATGGTGGGAGGGAGTTTGCCTCCACGCAACCTCACCATCAGAACCGGCGGTGATTTTGAAACCGGAAAGCATGAGATCCAGACTCCAGAGATGAGGTGTCTTCTGCCACAGCACAAAACTTCCTAATTCCTGCAGCTTCATCTTTGGAACTGCGCATGCACTGTTGAAATGATCAATTTCTGAAGCTGCACCCATCTTCACCTGCCCGATAGCGCACATGCTCTGAATCGAGTTCAGAGCGTGAAGCCCCCCTGCAGCTGCTATGTACTGCTGCACTATGTATGAAGCCATCGACCGTTCCTGCACATGCGTACAATATATATGTATATATATAAATATTACCAAATGGAACATATATTAAATCAAGAGTTATATTATTACAATGGGATGATGATGGGGTTTGATGTTGTGGTGATGAAGAATCTGAATCTGAGCAGAGATGATTGGAAGGGGGATCAAAGGAGCTCCAATGACTCGAAGCAAGAACTGAATTTGGACAGCACGCCTTGCAAAGTCCGAGGAAGGTGGCGGCCTCATCATGAGCCATGACTTGATGGTTCGCCATGGGTTGCGGGTGTTGCAGGAGGCAAACATTTCTTCAGGTATGGGGACCTCCAGGACTGTCTCAAGGCCGTCTTCTCCATCGAGCTTCGGCCACAAGGTTCTCATCATCGGAAAATTTGTAATTTGGAAGGAAAGATGAGAGGAGGAGGAGTTGGTTTTGAGAATGTAGATGGAGAAATGTTGTGTGTAAAATCAAAAATGTAAATGTAATAAAGAGGTGAGAATGGTAAGACCTTCCGACCAAAGTGGGATGGAGACTTTGTGTATGCCATGACCGCACCCGCACGGCTCAATCTTTATATTCTACATGGACAATTTAATATTGTGGTACAATATAATAGTCCAATTAACTTTTCAATGTGTATATATATATATATATATATATATTATGACGAGGCTAATATGCAACGGACCGGGATGCACACTTGAAAAATCAAGTGTGAGTAAAACATTTGATCTCTAAATAACATCACTTCACCGCATGACAATCCACAATGTGACACTTTTCACAATATATATTATTGTGGTAATATATAAAAATATTCATTTTCATTTAGTAAATTAGGTTATTAGCCATTTTTTAAAAAAGATTATTTATAACCACTTTTTCAGTGAAAATATTTAATTACCATCATTAAAATTGTGAGATGCGCGACTAAAGTGCACTATTTGGGTGCACGAACTGGATATGATTGTGTAACAATACAAATTAATATTGATACATGAGTGGGGTTCACGACTAAGTCCGTCCGTGTAACATTATAAATTTATATATTGTTGCATGAATTTATTATTTTTTTAATTTTTTTTATTAAATATTTTTTTAAAAAAATTAATGCATTAATAATAAATACTGGTATGACAGTATTGGTTGGTCTAGCTGGTGGTGTCGTGACTAAAAGATCATTGATTAAATTTTATCAATATTTTTTTAAAATTTAAATATCATGTGGCCGGGAGTATCTTCCGGGATAAAATCCTCTAGTCCACTTTTCATGTTCCACTATTATGTCCCACAATAAAATTTAATATTTTAAAAATATTTATTACAAAAATAAATTTTATTATAGTATTACAAATCACAATCAACATTTATTGTTAAAAATTATTTTTTAAAAAAATTATATACCATATTTTTGAAATAATCAATCATAATAATCAATTATAGTAACTAAAAAAACAAGAAATAAATATTAAAAAATAAATATAAACCCTAATTGAGTGGAATAAATCCTAAATAATAATTATAAAATTAAACTAAGTCATAACAAATTGAAAATGATGCAACTTTACCTAGTGATCACTTAAAATAATAATAAAATTAGTGGCCAACATATTTTTCATCGGAACGAGTTGATTATGTTGGATGCTTATTTATCTAATATAGTGTTTAATTATTTATGGATGCTTATATATCAAACTTCTACTCATGATGCTTTTTTAATAAAAAGAAAGGAAAAAGATAAAATGGCGTCAAAGAAAATTAAGAGGACTTGATTGTTTGGATATATGTGAAGGCTAGCTAACTTACATATATATACATATGCATGTATATGTATATTTGTAATGCAGTCCATCCCACGGACTGTCATCAACAACAATAATAATTTATTAATGTGGAAACATTATGCTGAGTCAGCAGGTATTAAAATTGGCAAATGTCTCCTAGACATGCAGTGTGAAAGTTTGGAGGTTGAGCTGACATTCTTTTGGACTAATTTAACTTTTTGTAATTGAATATTTATAATACTAAAAAAATAAGTAAAAATGGCATGACTAGTTTGATTAGTCTTTATAATGATCGATTAAGTAGATTGTTATATATATATATAAGGTTAATAGTTAAAAAAATCACCACATTTTCACGAAATTGTAAATTCCACGGGATCTTTTAACTAAAGCACTTGAGATATTAATATTTAATTTGGGTGTTATATATTCACCATTCTCTAATTTTTTCATGATGCAAGTCTGAAATTCAAATGTAGAATAATCAATTTTTTTCCCAGAAATTAAATAATGATTAGACCACGATGAGCTTGACGAGACGGATAAGATTATAGCTTAAATTCGAACAAGCATCACTAACATCGAAAGTAAAAAATTGACGTCTTAATTATTTACGTCTTTTGATATCTTGTTGAATTAAGTTGACATTTTGTTTAGCAATTAAGCATGCATATATATAATTACTTATGAGTGTTTTTTTGTGCCATTGGTACAGAGTTTAGATTTATCAGTCTTTGAAAGATGCTTTTTGTCGACCTCGCAACGTGGTATGAAACATATAGCGACATATATAATTTATCATTCTTTATGAATCAATCAAAAAATAATTTGAAATAAAATAATTTGATTTATCAGGGTGATTGTTGCCAATATATATGTCAATTTGGCTGATATAATTCTCCTAATATATTTATTTAATTAGATCGCTCAATAGCTCAGTGCATTACATGATATTACTAAAGTTTTCTATAGTTAATATTTCATCTTCCATTGTAATATATCTCGAGTTATGTGTGCAGTTACTGTCTTTTTTTTTTACTCACACACCCGACTTAGTAATATTGAGGAGATTCGAATCCGTGATCTTTGATCTCAAAGCAATCTCACTCCACCACTAGGCCATCCCCACCGGGACCCATTAATTATTGTTATACTTATACACAATGGACTACTATAGTTTTCACTTTTCTTTTTCTTTTTCGGAATAGAAGTTTCACAAAATTAGAATACAACAAAAGACAAAAAAATCTCATTACATATTTATCTATCACAAAAACTTGTATAGGGTCTTACATGAAAATCCGTAAAATGAGTCAAGATTTAAATTCATAGTTAATATAGTATATATATATATAAGGGTTAATTACTATTAAATACACAAACTATGACAAGATTTGCAAATTAGACATAAACTTTAAAATTTTGCAATTAAAACACAAACTTACATTTTTTTGCAAAATAGACAAACCCAAATTTTTCGGACTAACGGAAAAATGATAATTTACGACATATAATTCATTTTCACTTATTAAAACCAATGCAATGCCATCTAAATCGAAAGGTGAACAATTTTTATGGCTTTGCGGTTTTCAAATTCAATTGATTTTAAAATTTTACTTTGAGTTTTGTCTATTTTGCAAAAAAATGTAAGTTTGTGTTTTAATTGCAAAATTTTAAAGTTTGTGTCTAATTTGCAAATCTTGTCAAAGTTTGTGTATTTTATAGTAATTAACCCTATATATAATTATGTCAGTGTCATGTCTTATGAATTTTGACACATAAAATAATTTCACATATTCATCTGAGATATATAATATGAAACCACGAAATATATTATTAATTAGGAATAAGAGTGCTTGTATAGTTGTATTAGGATAAAATCGCATTTCTCCTTTCAGTCCTTTGGATGTATTATGAAGCAAAGTGTAGAAAACTTGGCCCTTAATTAAACAGTGATTAAGACCTGAAGTTTAAGGGTAGCTAGGATGAGTGTACCTCTAATTATAAGTTAATTATTAGTGAAGTAGTGAGATGAACTTAATTTGGCCAAATTAATGAATACGAAGATATATACATACATACACCTTTGATCGACATACAATTTGTCGGCTGGAGCCACCATATGCGACCGACATCTTAACCCTCAATAAGATCCATTCTGTTTAATCAAGACGACACTAGATCCATGTCATTTTCTTGATTTTCCCCTCTCAAATAAGAATAATGCTAGCCAGCCACATTCTGACTAGCCAAAATCTAATTTTTTGATGATTAATAAAACTGTATTATTAATAAATTAATTGTGTTAATTATTAAATGTTGTGTTTTTACTATATTATCCTTCTGTTATGAAATTAGTGATTTATAATTAATTATTAAAATCACTCTAGAAGTGGATCAGAAGAAAGGGGTGCAGCTTCATCTTCTTTCTTTTATTCACTTCTTTATTTTTTTTTCCATCTTCGATTTCTTTTGAATTGAAGCACATATAGAGTTGCCCTAATTATTATGGATGGCATCAATGTAAATTTATTGAATAATTAATGTTTTATTAATTAAATTAATTAATTATTAAAAATAATAACAGATTCTGGCTAGCCAGATCCAGAATCTGGCTGAAAATCACTACTCCTCAAATAAATAGATTCAGATATGCAGATAGCCAGATTAGATATGTTGTCAAGATATAGTCTTGTTATGGTTAATTGACATAAAATATTTTCATTAAATATAATATTATTTAAATAAAATACCTAATTGAGATTTTGGAAGAAAATAGATACAAACATACTTATTTTCATCTTTATCTATTTAATAACAAAATCATTGCTAAAAATAGTTTTCCCACCTAAAATAATTTCTAATTTTAGAAACTAATTTATTATTATGAAGTTCAATCCGCTAAGCAATATTTTATTATTAATTGTGAACACTTTATCAAAAGTTTCACATGTGAATTGTTGCATAATGTAGAAAATAATTAATGCATTTTATTCATAACTAGCATATCACCCGTGCATCGCACGGTTATTAGATATTGTATTCTATTGGCATAATGTATATAATATAAGATATTGATCATAAATACAAAATATAATTATATCAATTAAAAATTTAAAATTAGTTCTATTTTGATTCTAAATTGTATATAGATAAATAAATATATTTGCTACTAATAAAATAAATTGAAACAATTTCCTATATACGTAGTAGTATAGGAATTGTTATTATATTCATCACACATTAATTTTTTCAAACGACTACATACTTTTAATGAAGAAATTTATTCTCAATCGTAGTTAAATTTATGTTGTTATTTCCAGGTTAGAAGATGTAGTCGTTTGAAAATTTTAATGTGTGATGAATATAATAACAATTCCTATACCACTACGTATATAAGAAATTGTTTCAATTTATTTTATTAGTAGCAAATATATTTATTTATCTATATACAATTTAGAATCAAAATATAACTTATATAATTTTTAATTTTTAATTGATATAATTATGTTTTGTATTTATGATCAATATCTTTATATTATATACAATATGCCAATAGAATACAATATTTAATAACGGTGTGATGCACGGGTGATATGCTAGTAATATATATATATATATATATATATATATATATATAATAGGAAAAAATATATTATAATATATATAACAGATGAAAATTAAATATATATGGTATGTGGATATATTCTCATATTCTCTATATCCATTTGCAGATTTATTATCTATAATGAACTTTCAATTAACTAACTAATTAATAAAAATATTTCTTAATTAATTGATATTATATTTTATTTTTGGCAAGTGCGAATGGCGGAAGAAAATTAGGTTTCTATTTTCAGCGACTATCTTGTTTTTAAATATAATATCCATTTGCAGATTTATTATATATAATGAAGTTTCAATTAACTAACTAATTAATAAAAATATTTCTTAATTAATTGATATTATATTTTCTTTTTGGCAAGTGCGAATGGCGGGAGAAAATTAGGTTTCTATTTTCATCGACTATCCTATTTTTAAATATAATATAGATTACAACCAAATTTGAATTTTAAAATTAAGTTTAAATCTTCATTTTTTTCCATATTTTTTATCGGGTTTAATCTCAATTATCATTATTCATAAATCTATGTTATAATTAACCTAGAAATGAATAACATAAAATTTCTTTCATTCACAATAATTATAAATTAATTATATTATGCTATAATGATTTTCTTCATTTTTTTCATAATTGTAATTTCTAATAAATATAATTATACATATATTATGCTATAATGATTTTCTTCATTCTTTCATAAGTATAATTTCTAATAAATATAATTATACATATCTCATATGTGCATCGCACGAGAGCTAATCTAGTAATATACATACCATGAGCATGTAGCTCAGCTGTTATCTATCCCCTTTATAATGGTAAGAGAATTCGGTACGAATATCAATCTCCTCATTCTCTGACTCCAAAAAAAATAACTAATTGTCACGGATTATCTCGTAGCTCGGAACAACCTTTTTTTTTTTTTCTTTTTCAAGAAACTATTAAAATAACATGTAGTGACTATAGTAAAATAAACACCAATACATAAATTATAATTAAATTACTGCATTCCTCGTTTCTTTTTAATCTCTTCAACCATGATGTTGTGTGCTTGAAGGGTGATCCAGTCCATTCTGGAGGAATCTTTTGTGAGCATATACCACACACTCACTTTGTTCTAGAATTTTAGTTGCTCGTTTCTTCTCTCCTGAAGTCATTTATACAAATCTATATTTTGGGATATTATTGATTGAACATTATGCAAGGAAGGAGCATTGCTGGTTTTTATCTTACCTTTTTCTTTCTCTTTCTTCTTAGTCATTTTTTGACCCATCAGCTGAGCACACTCTTCAACGTCATTATTGTTGGGAGGTAACCCAACTGGTGGTTTTGATAAAATGTCAAAACATATGGAAAAGTTCTATAAAAAACTGCAGGCTATTCAAGCTGGAAATTTGTTTGATGACCAAGTAAGACTCCAAAATTCAGCTCAGCTGAAGCGAAAGTCAAACGCTTCAGAGCATGGTCAACCAGCTAAAGAGGATGCATCAAACAGACAGAATCAAACCGGTCAAAGTTGAAGACTGGAAAGCATCCAACAAATGAGCAACCATCAGCTTAGCTGAAAGCTAGGGAAAGCTGATGAGACAGAGCTAGCTTGAAAGTTCAAGCCTACAAAAAACCAAACTGAACTGATCAACTGACAGTTATGATCAGTCAGCTGGGAGAAGAGCTCAGAAGAAGAAGCCAACGAAAGCTTTTATCAAAGCTAAGCTTCCAAGGAGCCAGCTGGAGTCCAGAGCTGAAGCTTTAACCAAAAGTTAAGCTGCCAAAACCCAGAGCTGAAGACCAAGGCAGCTGAGGAAATGCTAAACTGGACCATCCAGGACTAAAGCTTGAGGCAGCTGAGGAACTGCCAACTGGATGATCTTAGAGCTGAAAGCCGAGACAGCTGAGGACCTACCAACTGAAGTCCAGAACTGATGGCCGGAGCAACTGATACCTGCTAAGCAGTTATTGAAGGTCCTGACAAAAGATGTTGGAGCAGAAGTCATTAAATCAAGCAACGGCTAGTTCATTTAAGCTTCAACGGCTACAAGAATTCAACTACCATCAATGGATCAACTGAACCAACAATCGGTAGAACCTAACAGTCACAGAGATTACTCATCTATATAAGAGGAGTGAATCTCATTTTGATCAAGACTTTTACCAATCTAACTCTTGCTATATTTTACAGATATTGAGCTTTCTTTCTCCCTCCCCACAGCTCAAAGCTTAAACATCACAAGTACAAAAAGTCCCAACTGAGAAGACGTGCTTCAAGTTCCAAGCAAGCAGCTAGCCGTTGAAGAAATCCAGCCAGAGCAAAGCTTCTCAGTTCAAGCTCTTCAAAGATCAACTACTCAGCTCAGTTCAAGGAGCATTCAAAGTTGATAACAGATACAAGATTGTATTCTTGAAGATCGAGAGAGATCTACAATCTTGTAAAGACGGATAATAGCACCTAAAGTCTCAGCGAGCAGTTAGGACCGGTAAGTGTGAGCTGTCGACCAGAACCGACTGAGGAAGGGCGTACTGACGGGTCCGTTCTTTCGGGACAACAACAGTTGAAAAGGGAGCCGTGCTCGGTTTGAAGGGTGCCGTTTTCAGGTTCAACAGATTTCTTCACTGTGTAACTGTAATAAAGAAACTTTACATTTGCATAGTGGATTGCCCTTCTGAGGAAGGAAGAGAGGACATAGAAGCAGGAAGCTTCGAACCTCTATAAGTCTTGTGTGTGTTGTACTTTTTTCTTAAGCTTTTATATATACACAACTGCGCACTATCGCACACAAGCTGCACTATAGGCTAAGCTTTCTATCTCAACTGTGAAGTGCACGGATAATCTTTCAAAGTGAGTCAAGGGCCCCATACATTCCGCACAAAAGTTTAAGTTTTTGAGTCATTTTATTCACCCCCTCTAAACTGACATCAACTCACACCGGGACTAACAATCATCGATATTGAAAGATGACGTGTATGCTCTAAAAATGGAAGTTTTCATCTTTCTTTTATCACGATGATCACGATCTCCTAGGTTAGACCACTTCGGACAATCCCTAAGAATTTGTCACATATGCTTAAAAGTTTAAAGGATTGCCCGTTGTGAGTATGATTCCACTTCTTGAGTGCCTCCATGAGTATATCTTGGTCATTGTGACTGCTTCCCCAACCTTGCTTCACAAAATTATATATGCCATTAAAGGCACTAACACTTCTTCGTGTCACATAGAAATGCATCTACATGGCTTCCCAAGGTCTCATTGGGATGTTAGGGGGATGATTCTTTTTTTATACTATGTTGCTACCTTTATCCAGGATTGATCTAGTTTTTGATCATTTTCGATCATCGAATCTTCGCTTGTACTCACCCAACAACGTGCAAGAACATCATTCTCTTTTGGGATCCATCATGTCCTTCTCTGCTGCGTAATATTTCCTTCAACTTCAGCATCAAAATTGGCCTTTAGATTAATGCTCTTGATCTCCGATAAAGATGAAGTTTTCTCAGAACTCAGAGTGCTCCCTCCATCTTCACTAACCATTCTTGGTGATTTTTCTTGCATTTCTGGTGGACTTCCATAAGAAAATCCATGATGAGGGGCATAAACGGGGGATATTGATACCAATCTGGTGGATATATAGATTAACTCCCTGATTAGTCATTGGATTCACTTGAGAATTCAGGTTAAAATAAAAATTAGGAGGACGAAAGTTGAAATTTTGTAGGGGGATGTTGAACTTTGGTGGTGGACGTTTGGATTTTGTGAAGAATAGTTGAAATTTTCTTCTAGATTGGAAGAATTGAAGAAATTCATCCAAGGTTTTTCTATTCATTTTGAACATTGTAAATTTTTTAGAGAACAATCTGCAAATGATAGGTGGCTTGATAGTCGTAAGAAAGATGTAGATCACAAACATAATGATCATATTTTATAGATCCTTTTCTCTACACTATCATTGAGATGAGCAACAACAATGACTACTCATCTGGAAAAATTGATCATCCACAGTAGAAATTGACACCACACTGTAAAAATTGATTCATACAATGCAAAAGTTAAATGCATGCGTGACTACTGCCAAGTTAAATGCACAGTATAAAAAAAAAATCACACTGCAAAGGTTGATTCATACACTGCAAAAGTTAAATGCATGCATAGTAGATAAAGACATTGCATTAATTTTACCTTTTTTATTTTATCAATTTTGATTTAATCAAAGGAATAAAAATTAAAATCTTAAAACTTACATTATTTTTGCATATTTATATATGTGATGAAGATTTTTTAT
The DNA here is from genome assembly GCA_026008535.1 of Perilla frutescens. NCBI lineage: Eukaryota > Viridiplantae > Streptophyta > Magnoliopsida > Lamiales > Lamiaceae > Perilla > Perilla frutescens. The sequence continues at coordinate 28,769,854 of BRKX01000017.1, read as the reverse complement.
TTATTTTACTTTGACCTATTTTATAAAAAAAATAATATAAATTAAATCGAGAAGTATTCTAAAATGTCAAAACATTCAAATAAATAAATAAAATATAATCGAATTCAAAATAGAAAAAAAATTAATTCAACACATTGAAATCGAGAATACCCCCAAAATACCAAATTTGAGCCTATATTTTAAAGAACCACATATATATATATATATATATATATATATATTTCAATCAACTATGTAATCCAAAATACCAAAAACAACTGATAAAATAAATTAAATAATTAAAGAAAATAAAAAAATAAAATAAAAGGGGATAGTGGAGTGATAGTTCAGCCCCACGTTTCAGAAAAAGACGAGAAAATGAGGGTACATATAGATAAAACTTATTGAATTCTCTCACTATAATTTGTACTGAAAGTAGGTACATATAATTACATTTGTACTACAAAATATGCCCTACGGTGGATGCTCTAAGTACCAATAGTTTCCATTTCAATTTCAACAAGAAAAAATTTAATTGAAAAAAAGGACTAAAATCAAAGTCCAATTGATTATATTGGGCAATTGTAATTTCCTTCATTTGAATTCCATACACAAACAAAACTTCAAATCAAATAATATTTTATACTCAACACACTGTAGGTTAGAGGTGGCAACGGTCCTAGAACCGCCAATTTTCGGTTCCAAAAATGTGGAACCGGAACCGCATCGTGTAATACTGGTTACAGGATAGTTCCAGAACCGGGAACCGACGGTTCCACGATTCTAGGCGGTTAGAACCGTACAAAATAACACAGTCCACACTTGATATAGCACGGGTCGTGCTCTGCTCTCGGCCTCACGCACTCGTGGGGTACTCTTAATTAGCGCGGGCCATGCTGCTGTAGCACGGTCCGTGCTATGTGTTTTTTTTAAGTGTGATTATAATGATAAATATTATCACATATTATGAATTTCCAAAAATAATGAGATTTCTTAAAGTGTGATTAGAATGATAAATTGGTGCAATTGTAATCAAATCTATCGTATCCTTTTATAAAATAAGTCTAACCATTGTCTTTTTTCACACAAAATCGATGTGAGACAACAACAAAAAAAGTCACAAACCAAATGTTTGTGTGTGTGTGTTTTTTTTTTCTCACATCGATTTTATATCAAAGAAAATGGTTAGACTTAGCTTATAAAAGATTATATTAGACATTTCACCACTACTGCACCCATTTCTTTTTCTAATATCTTTTAAGAGAAATTCCATATTTGTTTGGAAATTCCTAATTTGTGAGTTTTTTTTTACTCAATTATGGATATTAATATTGTCTAAAATATATAAACAAAACATTTATAAAAGTTATTTACCTTAAACAATTGATGAATTGACGAAAGGTATCTATATGTGGTTACTATATATGTAAGTGGATTGTATTATATAAATATTTTTCTATATATTTATATTTTATTATACATTTTTAGATTTAATTGATAATACGTACATATATATATATATATATAATAAATAACGAAAAATGAATATACAAATGTATGATTCAAATTTGCTATATATATATATATATATCTACTATATAAAAAGAGTCACGTTTTACAAAATTTGATATACCTATTATATCCCTATACTTTAATTTAAGGGTAATATTGTAATATGTTATACAAATAATATTTATTGAAATATAATATTATAATTTAAATTTTTAAAAGGTAATAATCTTATATTCTATTTATTACAAAAAATATATATTATAATATACTATATCAGTTTACATATTAAACATAGGAGAAATTTTACGTCATAATTTATTTTTTAAATCCAACAAAGAAATAAAAAAATTCTTCTTCTTCGATATAAACAAAAATTCAGATGGATTTTAACTTTTGATAATTTCAAGTAAGAATTTGTTATTTAGTTTTCTGATTTTTTATTCTTTCAATATATATTTAATGCATGTTATCTTTTTCTTAAATTTTCTTTCTCGTGTAATCTATATAAAGAAATATTTTATTTATTTTTTAAACAATATTCAATTTTATTTCACCTTTTTAGATCGGTAAGATTTTCTAAAACAATCATTAAGGGTTTAAAATATAAAAACTTTTCATTTGGCCAATGACTTAAGTTATATTCAATATTTATGATTAATAACTAAGTCCAACATAAGAAAAAATACAACAATACAAACAAATAAAAAATTAACGGTATTAATACATCATCAAAGAAATTTCAGTTCATTTTACAATTGCTTTAAACCAAAATGTTTGTTTAATTTCTCAGATAGTGTCTTCTTCCAGATCTCTTCATTACAAGCTTCCAGTGATAAGAGCAAAGCAAAAAATTATGGTACAAACGCAATATTTACAAAAAAAAAAAATGGGAAGAAAAAAATATTGGAATATTTCTAGGGCTGGGGAAAAATACCGTCATACCGTCATACCGTACTTACCGTACCGAAAAAAATACCGAAATACCGAATTTTAAGGTATACCGGTATTTTTGGTAAGATATGATACCGTACCGAGATTTTTCGGTAAGGTAACAGTATAGAATTTTAAAAACCGAGGTATACCGGCGTATACCGATACCGACGGTATATCGAATTTTTAAGGTATATACCGTTAATTCAGCATATACCGTTGTACCGGTATATACCGTTAGTTTGGCATATACCATTGTAACGGTATATACCGATATATTTGTGATATTATATACATATATGTATATGTGCATTATAGATACTTGATATATAATACTTAGTAAATATGATAAATTATATATATGTAAATATCTAACACTTATAATTAATCTTATGTTATACTTAATGCATAGTAATGATAATTAAATATATTCTTAATTAATACTTAGTAAATAATTCTTTCAATTTCTAAGTAAAAGATTTCAAATTTGTAATATTTAGTAAGTTTATAATATTTTTATACAATTTATATTAATTATAAAAACATTATTGATATATCATACTAGTAAATATGTTATGCATTTATAAATCTCTAGTAAATTTACATTATTAACACTTATAATTAATCTTATGCTATACTTAATGCATTGTAATGCTAAGTGTGTTCTTTGTTAGTATATATTTAGTAAATAATTCTTACGATTTCTAAGTAAAAGATTTCAAATTTGTAATATTTAGTAAGTTTATAATATTTTATACAATTTATATTAATTATAAAAACATGATTGATATATAATAGTAGTAATTATGTTATACATTTATAAATATCTAGTAATTTACAATATTAACACTTATAATTAATCTTATGTCATACTTAATGCATTGTAATGCTAAGTGTGTTCTTTGTTAGTATATACTTAGTAAATAATTCTTACGATTTCTAAGTAAATAATTTACAATATTTATTTTATTTTGTTGAATTTTGATCGTTATTAGGAATGGTTCATATATTTTGAGTAAATATATGAGATATATGATATATCCTAGGATAGTAATGGTATGATAAGGTATACCGATGTCGGTAAGGTATACCGATATAGTAAGGTATACCGATGTCGGTAAGGTATACCGAACTAAAGGTACGGTAAAGGTATGCCATTTGTTTCATACCGAACTTAAGGTATACCGTTGGAAGGTATACCGAACCTTAAGGTAAGGTAACGGTATGGATTTTCTCCATACCGTACAAGTAAGGTAAGGTAAAGGTATGGGAAAAAAAGTAAGGTATACCTTACCGTGCCACCCCTAAATATGTCAATAGTTAAAAATATTTTGTCGCAGAGATTGAAATTGAGTGAAAAGATAACGGACCATAGAAATGTTGATTGTTGTCAAGGAAAAGCATCCATCGATAGTGAAATTTAGAGACATGTCTAAAACTATTTGTTGTTGAGTGAAAATGGAGAAGAAGAGACATAGTGGTAAAGAACAACGCTTACCTCTTTGCCCTAGGCATATCTCGATTGTCAATGGAATTTTAAGGCAAAATATGAAATTGTGTTATAAAATTGATAGGAAAGAGGGAGATGAGGATACAACTAAGGAGAGAGAAACCTTTTGCCACCTCTAGAAAAACAATTAAGGAGATGGACTTGGATACAGTTAAGGAGAGAGAAACCTTTTGCCACCTCTAGAAAAACAGTTAAGGAGATGGACTTAGATACAGAAGGAGATGTACTTGGATGGAGATGGACTTGGATATATAGTTAAGGAGATGTACTTGGATGGAGATGGACTTGGATATAGTTAGGACTTAGGAGAAAGAAACCTTTTGCCACCTCGACTTGGACGGTCTTTGCTAGTTAGTTAGTGGAATGTCTATAAGGAGATGAATTTGGATTAAAGGAGGGTGTTGTTATGTAATCCTGATTCCGTTCACGGGTCCAAGTCTTTGCTAGTTAGTTAGTAGAATGTCTATAAGGAGATGAACTTGGATTAAAGGAGGGTGTTGTCATGTAATCCTGATTCCGTTCACAGTCTTTGCTAGTTAGTTAGTAGAATATGTTTATAGACGCTAGTTGTAATTGATTTTTGTTGGGTACTCCCGTTCACGGACTATTGGGCCGCGAGTTCACCTTTCTCCCATATTAGTACAATATTGTCCGTTTTGGGCCAAGCCCGCACAGTTTTACTTTGGGCATCATCCAAAAAGTCTCATATTACTGGGGTAGGTGAACTCCTTATATCCAAAGTAACTCTTGGATATATTTCTGATGTGGAACTTGGATTGTCATCCTAACAATTTTATTAGTGCAGAATATTTTCTCTTCAAATTAGATAAATAAAAACTTTCTCTGCATACATATATATATATTATCTTCTCCTGTTCTAAATTCTCATAAACATTAGTTCCAACAGATTCTTGCTAATTAGAAATTCAAATTAAAGCAATCATGCACGTTCATACTAAGTTGATAAATTAACGTTTTGATAAATTAACGTTTTTAGCTAATCAAGCTGTAGAAGCAATTATATTATAAATTAATCTTAGGTTTTTTTTTCTTTTCTTAATCGACTCAAAAGAAGATCTAAACGATAAGTTTGTTTTAAAGTTGAGAATGCCTTGTTGGTTCGACAACCTAAGTTATATTGATCGCACATTCGCACTTCAACATTTTTTTATTAAAATGATATACAGTTAGTATTTTAATATTTACTTGATACTTTTTTTGGACGAGTATGTACATCATATTTTAAATAAGAGACTCAATACATTTGCAAAAGTTAAATTATGTGTACGGATATATTAATATAGTTATTTATGAATTAATATTGATTGTAACACAAAGCAGAGAACTGATCACCTGGTCATCACATGAGTGTCATGCAAGGGATATAGGATAAATTATCTTCTTCCAAAAGTTCCATTTAAATATTTTTCCTCTCATGAAAGCCAACTTATGCTAATGCCTTGTCATGTGAAAAAATATGAAATTGCTTACTTCAGTCCAATTCCACAATTCGTATGTTCATTTACAACATATATATTTCTAATCGAATTTTAGTTAGTAATGCATAATGATTGTTATCATGAATTAAGGTCATACGTGGGTCCACAGGTACTCAATTGCGAGCTATTTAAATTTGGAACTGAAAATAATTTATCTGGACTCATTCAGTCAGGCTCGTTAACATAAATAGTTTGCTTAAGTTTGACATTCCGCAACCATATTATATCGTAAATGGGCTCATTATTATAGCTGCAAGGTAGTTCAAAAATATAAAATTATTTATTTGAAACATAACTTATGTTTTAATTAGTGGCTTAGCATATTAATTATTTAATTTACTTTATTTGTTATTAATAAATAAATTATATAATCTTTTACTTTTCTTTTTAATGCAATAAAATTAGCTTTCACTTTGATGGAAGATATAATTTTTAGACGCGCACATAACTAATGATATTTAATTTAGATTTCCGATATCTTGAATTGTAATCTATAAAAATAGTCATTTTTATTTTGTAAATTATGGTTTTAACTATTATTTTGAAAAAGATTATTTTTAGCCATTTTTCGGTGAAAATACTTAATTATCATTCATTAAAATTGTGAGATGCACGACTACAGTACACAATTTGGGTACACAAATGAGATATAATCGTGAAACAATACAAATTAATATTGTTACATGAGTGGAGTGCGTGACTAAGTGCGTTCGTGCAATATTATAAATTTATATACTGTTGCACGAACTCAAGGTACACAAATGAGTGTAATCGTGCAACAATTCAAAATTATACTACTACACGACTGGAGTTACACAATTAAGTGTATTCATGCACTATTATAATTTTATATTATTGCACAACTAGAATGCACGATAGATAGTTATTTCGTCCAAATAAATAAAAACACATTTTTTTAAATAGTGACTAGAAATATATTTTACTGAGTTAAAATCACTATTCAAAAATTTGGCCCTGCTTTGAATATCAACCCCAAAAGTCAAATTAAGGTGTTTATTTTCCCAACGCATGCTTTCCACTACTTACTTTCTTCTTAGTTCATAAAATAAAATATTGAGGTATTTATTTTTCTTTTTAATATATAGAATTAAGGTTAAATAAACTTCAATATCTCATCATACTATTACCGACATGTAATTCTATAACGATATTTTATTTTTAATACATAAAGTATTGAAAATTAATAAAAATTAACGCGGAAGCTATTTTCTGATCACTTGGAAAAAGTTATATATGTGCTTTGAGAGCTATCAAAATGGTTGGTTCAATTTATAAATTTAATAAAATTTCATCTAAAATAGTTAGATCATCAACAAATCCTATAAAAAAAAAATAAAAATCTGCTGTCATTTTTAAGGTGCTGGAAAAATGACCGTGATGTTAGTTTTATTTAGTTTTTCAATAGTTCGGATATTAAAATGTCATTTCGAATAGTATGAGATAGAATTACAATTTCAACATTAATAGACTATCTATGGTAGAATTAACCGCAAGCATTAGCTCTTAGTAGTACAAATTAAAACATCAGTATAATTTGAACTCATAACATTCTAATTATGAAATTATCTACTCCATCACTACGTCACCCACCCTTACGAGATTCGAGCTCATATCAAGTATTTGTCGTTCCATTTTGGGTAAAGGTTGCATTATTTTTAGGGATGAGCATTCGGTCTATTTCGGTCCAAAAATTATAAAACCGAATAGATCGAATTGGGAAATATTTAGGACCGAACCGAACTGGATTAAGGGGAGGACCGAACTGAATTTGTTCGGTTCGGTCCGGTCTAATTTTTCTATTTTTTTTATTGTGAATAGCTTGACTAACTGTGGAAATAATTGTCTAAATAATAAACAAATATCACAAATCTATAACTAACATCATAAATAAAAATTTATAACTAATATAAAAAAACTATACCAACAAATAACAATACAAACATCCTAAGTATCCAACAAGTAATAATTAAAAAAATAATAAATTAATAATAAATAAAAAAGTTCGGTCTATTCGGTCTGTTTGGTCCGTTGTATGCAGGACCAGACCAAACCGAGAACCGAATTTAAAAAAAAAAAAAAAAAAAAAAGAACCGAACCAAACCGAAAAATTGAAAGAATCAGACCAAATGGACCGAATTTGTTCGGTTCAGTTCGGTTTTTTGCTCACCCCTAATTATTTTCACCAATTAACTTTTTTATTTTTCTTTTTATTTTTTTTAATCTCAAACCCGATTTGATTTTGTGTATGAAATAATATCCTAACAAGCCTAACATAAGTATATATTCATGTATACTCGAATCGAGTAGCATGAAAATACATGTACATATTCGATATTGGTTGCTCATACACAAACATGATGCTGAAGCCTAGTTCCGGCAGCAGCAAAGAATTACAAAGAGCTCCTCTATCCAAGAAATGCAACTACCAATCTCAACAACTACTCCAAACATAAACATTACACAGCCCAAATTTGCCTCCATTCTATATTATAAGAGAGGCTGCAATTTCCGCAGGCTAATAATTAAACATTACAATTTAACTTAGATCTATCACTACTGTACACAACCGTACGGCGTGGAACTGATGATAACAAAGCAACCAAGAAATATGCCGATGCTATTAATCTTGAGTTTAGGGAGGATAGTAGAGGCACTCGATCACAGGTTTACAAGTCGAGCAGCTTTGTAGGTTTCATGACTCATGAGGGCACGTTGAAGTGAAAAAGCCAGGATATGACAAACGCAAACACCATACAGGCTAGCAAAAAGTTCAGAAACCGGTGGCCTTGCCAGAAGTTTCGTGACTGAGATGATGATTGGGATGTTGTGGCGGCAGCAGCAGCAGTATCACTCGTTTCATTCCATGACTCTGCAGGCTCTGCCTCAGTTACTCCAACCACATTTTGTGCAACGGATCCACAAATCTCACAGGTTCTGCACATCAGAACATACATCAAATTTAATAGGTATGGAGAACAAAATGTTTTGCAGCAGTTGGGATCAGACCAACAAGAAACATGAACAACAATCAGCATGATGTATGTTTGTGTTTCGATGTATATGTTAGTGCAGCTCTGGATGCTAATTGCTAAAAGTGCTTCCATTCTTATTCGGAACTAGGTTCCTTATAATAAGCAAATAAAGCAATGAGGAACTCAGACTGACTGTAAATGGTCTAAGATTAAAAGCATACTCATAGCCAAATCGAAAGACTCAATTACAGAAACACGAGACGTGAAATTTCATCTTTTTAAAGTGAAGAGGCCTGACTTGAAATACTACTTACGAATTTCAATGCATGACTTCTTTTGATTCTGAAGCAACTTTTTCCCAGGAAAAAAAAATCCTTTCTGTTACTTGAGATTGAATAGTTGTTGAGGTGAATATACATTAATCATCTATAAATTCTTGTGTACATTGGAAATAATATATTGTCTGTATTTGGTAAGAAAATGATTACAAAGCATGAACATAACAAATAACATGATACATCATAATATCTGAATATCCATATGCAGAAGTTCAGTTATTCAAAGATAAATTCAGCTAGCTGTGGATTTTTAGTCCCCAAACTCTTTGACTATAGCATATGTAACACAGATCTAGTTCACCCGATCAACATAATTATACATCCGGTGCTTCTACTTGGCTAACATCTTCATGTTCAGAAACAATAGTTTCAACTCCAAAAGTAGTGTTTCAACTTCTTCTCATTTATGTCTCTTACTCTCTAGTAATATAGCTTTTAGATTTCTTTGATGTACGTATATTGGATCCATCATTGAGTCAAGGTAAAGATCCTTTTAACGAAATTATGTAATGGCTTTCTTTTATTATAACTCATTCACTTCTTCCTGTGGCCTTTTATATATTACTAAGAAATAATAAACTGTCTTAAGAATATGTCATTAGGACGAGAGATGCAAGGATAGAGTAAACCAGCGATCAAAACCCTTCAAACTCAATCCAGATACACCACATTGGTCAGATCAAATGTTAATTCCAATTGCAAGTAATCGCTGACATTTTTGGCAAAATTCATACAAGTGGGATAAGAGATGCTGATGTATAGATATATAGATAGGAATATGCAAACCAATCGAACTTTGAGATGAGAATAAACAGCCGACCGGGCAAAAATAGGATAAGATGAAAGACAAATAGATCTATGGGGAAGGCTTTAACTGCCAGAATGGTTCAGCAAACTATACATAGTTCAAATTCAAGAATTAAGGTTAAAAAAACACAATAATAAAGCCAGTTTTCCTGACTGATTATATTATTCAGTTATGGAATTCCAATAGTTGTAAATAAAAGTAACTCCACATTGTAACAAGCCCACGATTGAAAGAGAAGATTAGATGCTCACAATAAAAAAACAAAAACAGTTCACTATCAAGCCATTCCTAGTGCTTCCATCTTTCTACTCTGAATCAGAGAATCTTTTCCAAAATCATTTTCCCCTTTTCCTCTTTGTCCAAAACCAGAATAGCCTTTTGCTCTCATTTAAAGTTAAAGTTACAAATATATCTACTTAAATAATTAAAATCTGCAAGAAATTATAAAGAACCATAATACAAACAAGATCACATCATCACAACACTTGGATCAATTCCTAATTCAGTAACTTAATAGCTCACTTAACTACACAAACCTGTTCACCTCAATCTTCAAGAAATAAGCAAACCCAAGTCAAAATCAAGATACAAGTACCAAAGCTGATGCATATTTTGATGAAAACTTAGAGATGAATTCTGAATCTACTTACTTGTCTCCCTTAATCTTGAACCAGGCCTCAGCACATTGTTTGTGGGCAGCAGCCAAATCATCCTTGCAAGAACAGCCCAGTTCAATGGGGATCCCTGAATCCTGATTGGCTGCATCCATGCTGAGGTGGCATATCCGACAATCCCTCTCAACTTTATCCAAATGCAGCTTGGTTTCGACAGCTCCAGCTTCCAGATCCACGATCTCCACCGAACACTCCGACACACTGGATTGCCTCCTCTCCTTCTGATTGCCATCATCACCACCATTGTTGTTTTCCCCAACAATCTCAATTGCATCCGCCAGCTGTTGCTCGCCGCCTCCGCCATTGTCACAATTAGTAGCTGATTCTAAATCGGCATTACTCGACTGTTGTAAAGTTGACATCTTTGAATAAGCCCAGATTATGAATCTTCATGTAAATGCTAAATATAACTGCGCCTCTCTCTCTCTCTCTCTCTCTCTCTCGTGGCTGTATTATTGTTATGAGGTAGGTACTGTATTCGCACTCTTTAGTCTGTCAGTTGATGGGACATAGAGACAGAAGCAGGGAACAGGACAGCCCCAAAAGAAATCAGAGGAACAAAAATCAGCTGTCTTTATGGAGAAAAACACACAGTACACGCAGTGAAACAGAAACGTCGGTAAGAAGAAATACTATACAGTCATCATAAACACCCTTTAGCACCGAAATTCTTGCGAATCTGTTTGGCCAATTCTTTCCCAGAATTTATCCAAGGAGTAGCATACCATCTAACACTATGGTTTTTATTTCAACTGATTATATAGAAAGTTTATCTATATATATACACACATGTATCTATGTCTGATAAATGTTGCGCATTGGGAAAAAAAACCACCTCCTGTTTATCTGATAAATACAATACAATACGATAGCCGTCACCGCATTATTATTAGGAAAAAAACAAAGTCGTATGATCTAATGAAGATTATCGAATTTATTTCAATTGCGAACCAACTACATGTTTAATTCGCGTCCTACTACTAAAATCGACTCAATTTGACTTTTTCCTTAGTTATCCAACGAACGTTAAGTTCTCTATACTACCGTGTACAATTAACAAGTTAAAGATTCTCCTTAGAAAAATTCTTGGAGATAACTTTTTAAATGTATTCATAAAGGTTCTTAGAGTGAAAGTAAATTTGAGCGTCTTGTGCTCAATTCAACAATCTATCTCAAAATTGATTGTGAATTTTTTAGGCTTATGGTCTGGAGTATTTCAAATTGAAGTTAGTATGACTTCTCGAGAGTGATTGAGAGCTCTTGAAGCTCATGACCCGAACTATTTCAAATTGAAGTGAATGTGACTTTCAACCATAGTGAACGTTTATTTATAGGAGAATTAATTAACATAAAAGTTTAGCTAAGTTATGAAAATTCAAGAGTACCATTAAAGAAAAGTTGTCAAATTCGAAAGAAAATTTTGCTTTTGCTTTCTCTTTTTCCAAAATGGTCAGCAGCCTCCAGGCTTTAGTGATAATGATTTTTAAGGAACAGTATATGGCTTTTGTTTTTCTTCTCCGACCATAAAAATCACACTAATTAACATTTTGTAGTTCATTTTAAATAAGATCGTGTTCAAGTTGCAAAAAGGGACGTGAGAGTTTACATGTGCATATTTTTTCTATATTGCGTGTGGTTATAATTTGAATTATACTAGTACGTCTCCCGCGTGATGCTCGATACTATTTTATTTTATAATAATTAAAAAATTAAGAGTAGTACTCAATCATGGTTATATATATATATATATTAGAAAACTAAATTATATATGTTTTCATCGATTAAAATACCAAACTATATTTTCATAGTCATAAACAATAATTATCATAATTTTTTAAATAAACAAATAACTCCATATCATCTTTGAGTAAATAATAATTCAAGCATACTATAAACAAAATGGCACAAAAGAAATTAATTGAAGAGCATGGAAATTAATCATCAATAGCGAATTTAGAATATATTTTACATATTTATATTTGTAATTTTTTATTATTGATATATTTGAATATTAATTTCTTCTAGAATATGTACATATATATCAAATATATACTAAGTAAATAAACTGTACATAATTAGGGAAAAGAAAATAAGTAGAAACCTTTTGTTAATAAAATAAATATTCAAAAAATGTATCTAATTCGAGATTTTCTAATAAATCAACTAATTTAGTTTCTTTAGGTAGATGATGTTTAGAGACTAAAGTAGCCCTTTCCCATCAAATGATTTGCAATTGATAGATATTTATTTATTTAATTCAATTTGGAATTTACATATAATTATTACATTATATGAACAAAACACGGTGAATATTCCATGTTTATTTTATAGATTTAACATATTTAATAAATGCAATCATCAGAGTGATACATAAGGGCACTCACAATATCTAATATCCAGAACTCAATTTTTGGAAAAATCTATGCTTTCCCTCAACTTTTATACTGCTACATACATCCATCAAAAGTTAACAATTATCATATTCTAATAATTTTGAGTGCAAAAAAATGGCAACTTTTATATGAACCTGACCAATACACATAATTTTTATACTTTTTTTTTATCATTCCATATTCTATATTTTAATATTAAATTTTTTAAAATTAATTCTTAAAATTTTGGATGTGATTACATTGTCAATGAATGAGAAAATTACCATTAAATTATAAATATAAAATAAAGTAAAAGAAAATTACTATTTTCAAGAACATCTAATTAAATAATACTATGATTTACAACTAAAAACAACGTATTCTAAAATCTAAATTATCCAATATTTAACATAAGTATGACAATACCCAATTCCATATTTTTCGAGACTGAGATATATCAACACACTTGTGTAAACTCAAATTAACCCGTATCAAAATTAAACATTCACAAAATAATAAATATTGAAAAAATAAAAATTGAATAAATCAGTTCTAATGTAAAAATATTTTTCTTCTACACAATTAATATGTTATATAATTATACATAGGAGGAACCCAAGTAAACGATGATAAATTATACCATTATCAAAGTATCGATAATATGTATACAATCCAGGGGTGTATTTATCGGAAAACAACTTCCCACAAGAAGAGTGTAACGGATAAAGCCAAAATACAGGTGTAGAGGAAAAATATTTGATACTTTGCTCTTTACGATTGGGGTGTTTAGTCTATATTGTGGCCGTCCTCGGACACAGCGTGCACTCGCCCAAGGACTTACACTCATTGCCTTACGCAACCGAGGCACCTGTTTACTTTGTCCATCCTCCGCAAGGATACGCGAGTCCACCTCCTGTGTGCTCGGATCTCCACTTGCGGGGCACCCGCAGTGGTTACGCAAGTCCTCCTCCTGAGTGCTTGGATCACCAACCACAGGGGGACATTAGGAGGATCACCGCCCAGGAACCGACCGGCAAGTAGCACCCGCAATGCCCATACAAGACGGGCCTACGAGCCAACCTGACTCTGATACCAAATGTCACGGGATGGGAGTTTCTCATTCTCCGACGCATGCCCTCATTTCCCCCTCTTGGGGCTTTCCGGACAACTACTGGTTTCACCCTGCCATCGGGCTCCACAGTTGCACATCCAATTTAGCACCAATTTAAATAGAACATGTTATTAAAAAATAATGGGGTTTTAGGAAATTGGGATTCGAACGCGAGCAGCAAAGTAGGCTTGTGCTAAAGGGTAACCGAACAAACCAATTTGCCCAATACATGACTTGAAATTTATTTGGCAAAAAATATATTTTCTAATGAAATTTTGTTAACTTTTTTTATTACAATTTTACTCTCACGATTTTACCTTAATATATATATATATATATATATAGATTTGTAAATTTAATGAGAGAAACGAAATGATAATGAATGTTGTATTATATAATATTAATTCACTACATTAATAAAATTATCCTAACAAACTTTTAAATTGTAGCGGACAAGCTGTACTAGTCGGCTAGTCCCCTGGTGGACATCTTAAGTCGTAGTAGGTCAAGAAAGATAGAGGTCAAAAAACTCCATGATTATTTTCAATGTACGTGGTCCTAAAGTTTTATACTACATTTTATGTAATACTCAGTGCTACATAATTAAATTTATTTATTTTATTTTAATTTATTGTGCTTTAGTTTAATTTCACGCTTATTAATTAGGGTTCATTCTACCCAACTAGGGTATATAATTATTTTTCCATATTTAAATTCATTTTCTAATTAATAATTGATTATTTCGTGACAACATAATTTTATACTTTAGTTGGGTAGGATGAACCCTAATTAATAAGTGTAAAATTAAACTAAAGCACAATAAATCAAAATTAAATAAAAAATCAAAGAAAATTTAATAAATGTAATTGTGTAGCACCAAATGTTGCACAAAGTATAGAAGGAGATTTCATCCGATCTTATAATATAGACTATACCCTTAATAATAATAATAATAATAATAATAATAATAATAATAATAATAATAATAATTTTTCGTGTGTTATTGCTCGAAGAATGACCATATAATCGATTAGTGGTTTTATTCACAATAAATGATCATAAGATTAAAGTTGTTAAGACAGATTAAATTTTAAGACGTATATTACCTATCAAATCAATAATATCTGATGATGATATAATAATTCATCCAAGAATTTAATTCCAAAAGATGGGACCTATTACTATTAGCAAAAGAGGAGAGTGATGGAACTGTCCTATCCCAATGTCGTTTGGTGACATTTTGAATCGAGATTCAACAGCATTATCACTTATATATGCATCTCTTTTCTTTTTCTTTTTTCTTTTTTCAATAAATAGGATTTCTCAAACATAGTTACGACCAGGTGGAGAGAAATTGAGGCTTAATTATTTGAAAATTTAGAATTACCCAGAAAGAAAAAGCAGAGTTGAGTTTTAGTTGTCTAAAATACTTATAATTACTAAATCATAATATATTTCAATCTCTTATGACATTATCATATCTAAGCAACGAAAGACCATTAAATATTGATAAATGTCGAAAAGGTGACAACAGACTATACAAAAAAGAACATTAACATAATAACATTACCAGAAGACAAACAAAGCCATTGCTGTCAAAAACATTTGCAGAATAAATCATGCGTAGAAATCATCTAAACTAACTGTTGAAGCAAAATTTCTTGGATCATCTTCTCCAGATGGTGCATTTCCCGCCAGCTCGAGTTGAGAAGTAATTTCCATACAAAAGGGTAGACAAAAACTCTACACAAAGCTGGCGACAAGATTCAATCAAAAGATGATTCAAAGGCATCAGCTCAGGCCTTCAACCTGAGCTCGCAGATTGAATGCTGGCATTGTCATCTGGGTCGATCCAACTTCTCTTGTCATGCTACTAAATAGGTTTCTTCCCTCGAGTAAGAATTGATCATTTCTCATGTTCTCTTCTGTGTTCATAAACACAGAGCCAGAGGTCCTTGCATGCAGCATTAAGCCATCAGCATCACCAGAAAGCCTTCCCGTATTCTCAAGACCACTTCTAATCCAGGCAATGTTATTCAAATCCGTCGCCACAGACATCAGCTCCTGACTTGATAAAGTGGGCAGTTCTTCATATTCTACAAATTCTGGTCCCAACAATGATCTGTGAGGAGAATGCTCACTGGAAGCTGTGCAGCAACCATGGCCACATTGTGAAGGAATCATGGGTGGTTCACCAGATGCACCATCAAGAAACTTGCATAGTCCTGAATCCATTTCAGATGCTTGGATCAGTGATCCCTGCACTGGAACTGTTCCTGAGAGCGTGGTGTCGTGGCTAGAAGAATTATAAACATTGAATGCTCCAACTTTTGCAACTGGACGAGAAACTGTAGGTTGCATCCCTTGAGCAGAGTGATCAATAGTTTCAGCAGGAATTGGACTTGGTTTCAGAAAATAATTGCCTGCCGAGATAAATATATTGCCTTCATACTGCTTTGGTTGATCTTCCACCAATTTCATGTCCTCTGTTTCTGAGGACTTCAAGGATTTTACAGATACAATGGGCTGATTTGGTTCAAGAGTATGACATTTTGGAGTGGCCTGAGTTCTGTCAATGGGTGTTTTTTGTTGATAAGATATCATCATCATTTCTGCTTTCTCCAAGGATTTGAATGAATTAAGAGGTGGACCTGCTGAGGTTCCTTCTATGGATGCCTTCATCCAGTCGGTGCTGGTATCAGGTAACATCTGGTCAGTTTCTGGAGTTGATCTTGTAAGACTCACACACCTACGTCTTAATGTAGAATTCCAATGGTTTTTTATAGCATTATCTGTTCTTCCAGGGAGAAGTTTTGCAATTGAAGCCCACTTATTTCCATAAACTGCATGGGCGTCTAGAATTAAACGATCTTCTTCGTCTGCAGAAGCACAAGATGCAAACATGAAACGGGTTCCGCAGCCTAATTTTGAAGAAAAATCTACAGGCAGAACCACAGAAGAATAGCTCCACCCAACTCATGACGCTCCCCTTCTCTTCCAGCACATGCAGACAGTAACACTCACTTAAATAAAAGAGAGTTATGAAAGAAAAATTTGTAACTAGTATGTCACAATTTACGGACTGACCAAATGTCAAACAAGGGAATGCCGTTCATAACACCCAAGACCGGAAGAAAGCAATACTTTAGAAAGTCATGATGATATTACTGAGAAACATCTTTCTCTGAATATTTTTGATTCCTACTTCGGTCAATTAGCAATAATTTTTCTGGTGGACTTCCGGGAATCTGTTTCATGTAGATTGGCATGAAAATTTTGAATCATTGGTACAGGACCCTTTACATGTAAGACCTGTTGCTCATGCAAATTGAGATCCCCATTTTGGTCAACCGCTAACTCAGTGCCTTATAAATTTTATAGCAAATTTACAGTTTTAACTCCAGAACACCAAGTGGAGAGAGGCACAACTTGAACCTGAGAACTCAGATAGGATTGGATGCAATATAGCCCAACATTGAATGTCCACATAGCATAATTATAACACTAAACTGCTTCTTAACCACCTTGATATGAATGTATATTATCCAATTCTCACCTTCATTTAAATCCTTAAAAAGAAATTTAGAAACAACTTTGACATTGTTCCCGGATAAACTTTGATATCTAAAAGTTGTTTGATGCAATAAAGTTCAGGAAATATAACACCATGATTTCTCTTCCAATCAAATCACTGTTCCCAGCAAAGAAGCTCTCATCGTCATTTCATTACTTAGTTGAGTTTTAGCTAATTCTTGTTGGTGAATGATCACGTCAGGTATAAATTCCAATTTTAAAGAGCGCTAGATTTTCACAACTTTCCCAGATTAAAAGACTTTATAATATCCTACTCGATAATGGAGTATAGATCCACCAAACAACCTCCTTTTCTCAGTATTGAATTGGAAATTTTAAGCTTGTTGTTTCGATACTTCTACTCTTTCCTCATATTCACTACATGAGACTGGGAAAAGAATTGGATTAGCCCGGAGAAGAAGAAGAGTTACTACAAGGGCAACGGTACGGTGACACAAATCAGCAACATGCAAGCTTAAAAGCCACTAGCAGTTGTTAGATTGTTTTTCTTCCTCATCAGTATAAAATGAAATCACTACCCAAGACAAGTGGATTATCAGGTCGTCCTTTTTCAACTTCCCTTTCTCTTTAAGTTGGTATTTTGGTGGAAGGTCTTGGGAATTATATTTGCAGTCATTCTTGAATAATTTGTTCAGTGTCATACAAGTAGCATTGGAGGCAAAGAAAATAAAGTCAGAGAGAGGTCTGTATCATTATCACAGAAGAAGCAAAGCAAATAAAATGAAAGTTGACGCAGCATTTTATACAACATATACCCTAGTGCCTGCAACTACTATCCATAAGTACCACGCATAATTCTTGCATGTACTGACCTGAATGTAATGGACCACACAAAATCTTGAATCTACTTAACCAGTATGACCCAGTATTACGTTTCAACTGCTGAAAACATAAACAAAAATGTAACCCTTATTGGACTCTTCTCTCCATTTTCAAAGTATTCATTTCAAAGTACACTAATTCTTCATTACATGTTACTAAGTTCAATTAGATTGATCAGACGCCTGCGAGATACACATAAGAAGCAAAACAAACTGTGTAGCCATTTACTAGGAGTCACAACCACGAAACAGCTCCCCACCTCCTGCAACATGATTGATTTTGGATGAATTCAACCACTACAGCTAACAACACCGAACATACCAAAAACCATACACAGACATTACTAATATCCTCTCCGAAAGAACATGAAAAAAAACGCCTAACCTCATTCTACCAACATCAATCGAGCAAATAGAATCGAAATGCACATCAAAAACAGCAAAGAAATCAAGTAAGGCGCCAAAATAAACATTCCAAGACACAAAATCAGTTCTTATTTATTTCTAGTGAATCATTCAAATACCGCAGATAGTAACTCGAACAATACCAAAAACCATAAACAAACTTGCTAATATCCCACATCAAAGACACTACATAACCACATTCAGCCAACATAAATCAAGCAAAGAGAGCCGAAACTCACTACTTCAAAACCAACAACAAAAAGATAAAATAAAATACACAAATCAATCCCATGTCTACACACACTACAGTCTACAGCCACAAAACCCAGAAACCCCATTAATTTTCTTGCGATAAAATCAAACATCTATAAAGAAAACGACGTATTTTGAAGTAATATCAACAAAACATTACCAGTAAAGGGCTTGCGCTTGACGGAGGGGTCGAGCTGATTGCACCAGCGGAGGCGGCACGACTTCCCCGACCGCCCGGGAATTCCTCGGGCGATCAGGCTCCAATTCCTCGCCCCGAACTTGCTCACCAACCCGCTCAGAACTGCGTCCTCCTGCGGCGACCACGGCCCCCGCACCTTCCCCTTAGCCGCCGCCGCCGCCCCAACTCCGCCGCCCTCCTCCATCGACTCCTCCTCAACAACCTCTTCTCTCTTCACCTCCTCATCTCCGTCCATCATGTCTTCGTCTCCAAAACTTTCACAAGAAGAGAAAGAAATTAAATTTCTCGGCTGCAACTCTGAACTGCAATCGTACCTAACAGCCTTCGTAACTGCAAAATGAAATTTGGAGCAAATGAAAAAGAAATTTGAGTTACATCGACTTCTCTTTGGACGGTTTTGTCACACACTTTTCTCAGAATGACATCTGTGTCCCCCGGCAAGAACGTCAGATTTAGGAGGATTCGGATGATACGTTGTCGTTGTGATTCAGGGTAGCGATGTAATTCCACGTCTGTTGCCTTTTGGGGTCCACTATTGTTCCAACCGCTTTTGCTTTGGTGCGCCGAAGAGGGTTTATAAAAAGATACGTTTTTTTTTTTCGGAAAAATAATTGAATAATTGTTGACATGTTTGAAACTAGTTGAATATTCAGTAATGGAGCATTGGAAATATTATTGTATTAAATACTAGTGATATTTTGAAAAATACATAATATTTTTTTAGGAAACAAATACATAATATTTGAACAATGGTTATTCACGCAAAACTTCATCCAACTACATTATCAACGCAATTTTTTTTAAAAGTGACTCTAACGATATGCAAAGTCATAAAAGTTCCTAAATTCAAATATCTTCCTTTAACTTAAATTAAAAAAAAAAAACTCAATTTGCATTTTATTCTCATCAGCTCTAGAACTATGTTTACATGAGACTCCATTAATAAACTAACTATAAAATATATTTATATAATATAGTATTAAAAAATTGAGGAAAGTATTAGTTATATTATTAAAAAAAAACCTACATGTAGAAATATTGAAAAGGATAAAAGATGTTCGAAATATGTCAAAAGAAGTTATAGAAAGTGAAAAGGTTCTTAAATTGGTTTCCACTAAGCCCCGCATGAGAAAATAGCTTGCAAAATTTGTGGTACTTGTTATAAATATATTTATTATATATTGACATTACTTGTTCGCTATTTTAAAATTTTGATTTTTAGCCCTATATATATTGTATTGCTCTGTATATCAACTTATCGAATCTAAAACGATGAATAAAATCATTTTTTTTAATATTATGTGTTCTTCTACTTTCATATATATGAATTTACAAGAGGTTATTAACACGAGTCTCTAATCAATTGAGTGAATACTGCTATGCCATAGAAAAGAATTGTGTATTTCCTACAAGGTAACTCATAATCCAAGTTTGACGATAATTTTTGAATGAAGAACTTTGATAGGAAAAATTTTATGATTTGCTAAATGTCATGAATTACATAATTAGTTAAAGATTTAATTGCGTTAAATTAGATCTTTTATATTCAACGGTTGGTATCTAATTTTGAAGAAGTATTCACTTATTCTCATGCATGCCGCTCGTCGTATCACCAGCTGCATGCATCCACGTTAGTAACTTATGCAACTATTTCGCTTGGTATCTTTGTTTGTAGGACCACAACACTTCACATTCTTACTCAGCAAGTTATCAAGGATCGTGATCATCCATTCAAACGTGCGCGGATTGAGTTGCTCCACCATTGATTAGATTAGATATTTTTTGCTGCTATTTGTTTGTATAAATAAGAGAAAGCACAACTTTTGTACTTGACTTTGAGTTTTACATAATTCTCTTGAATAACAGATATAATGGCTTTTTTGTCTATGATTTTTCCTTGCTTTTCGATTATATTTTTCATCACAAAATTCGATTTCAACATGGTACCAGAGCTTAGATTTTCGGATTGATGTATTTTCTTATTAAGATTTTGTGATTCACCGATCGTGAATCATTGAAATTTGATTTGATTTTAGTCACTGAGATTTGTATTCTAGATATTCTATCAAATGCCGAAGCAGACTAGAAGAGTACAGTCGAATCAAGTTTTACTTAAGAAAGAGTGATAAACTCGGGGTTTTCATGCATTTCGGTCATTTTTATACATTTATTTTAGGTTGATTGCATGGGTTTCGTGACCTTTTGAGAAGAGTTTGTTTTATGTTTGTACAGTCACGGGTTTATCGAGTTTTTATAGGAAAACCGCTAATTATGGATGAGTTTTGAGGTAAACGAAGGTGAAGGTCGGAAATGCGTGCCTAAGTTGGGGTCGAGAAGGCGAAACGATGCCGAAAAGCTCGGGCGACACAAGGAGAGCACAGACCGTGCTCCTCTTTATCAACGGTTTGTGAAGTGTTGTGAAAGAGCACGGACCATGATCCCTCTCGGCAGAGACGGACCTACATTGGGCCAAGGGGAGTCACTGGGCCCCCTGAAATTTTGAATTTTTTTAATGTTTATATAATAAAATACATGTTTACATGAGGTTTATATAAACATAGATGATAAAAAAAATATCTTGATAGTTAGGCAAAGTGGTAGAGATTGTTGTCTTTAAAGTTGCGGCCAAGGTTCAAGCCTCCATTATAGCATTGATTTTACCTTTTTTCATTTCTTTTTTGATGCACGTGGGTTTTTTACGTTTTTTTTAAATTGATAATTATTTTATTTGTTTATTTTATTTTTACTATCAATAATTATTGTATTATTATTATTTATTCAAAATGAATTGATATATTTTTATACAAAAGATTTTAGGTTTTTCATTAAAGTAAAAATTGTCTCCTCTAGCAGAGGTGGTAGATATAAGATTTGCTAATGACTTTTGTCTATGTATCAATAAGCAAATATTGCTCTTGCTCAGTTTTCGAGATGGTTAGTTGATTAATAAAAATTTTTCTTTTGGTTAAAAAAAAACTTTGTCTGAAATTTAATCCATAGATTTTCAGTCCATTAAATCTGTATTTATATTGTAAGATCTTAATAGTTTATTAATTTATGTATGCACATATATGTACATATATATTATGTGTATACTTATATACTAATCAATTTATTTTATTTTTATATTATATATATATGTAATATTTTTATAGTATTATTATTTGGGCCCCCCTGAATAAAATTTCTGTGTCCGTCACTGCCTCTCGGTTAAACCACGATTTTTTAGTAGTCCAAGTGCACGGACCGTGCTCAATTCAGTGACTTCCGGTGGATTCCGTTTTGGACTGGGTCTTCTTTCCTTCCATGAGCTTCAGTTATCCCCAGTATTTAAGGCTTTGCTTTGGATGAAATTTGCACGAATTTTTTACCCTATTGAAGAGCAGAGAAAGAAAGAGACGGTGAAAGAACACAGAGAGCAACTGGAATCAAAGAGTCAACACGACATAAGTTGTTTTATGATTTTTAGTTTATGTTAATTGTGATAGCTTTGATTGTCATTTCATTTTTCTCGGATTGTAATTCGACGATGAGAGGCTAAACATTTAGAATTCTAGGGTTTGACACAATTATGGATATTTGTGATTTCGATTAATATTATTATTTCATTCTTTTATCTGATTATGCTTCCTTGTGTTAAATGTCTTGTGAATTTGATTAGCCATCAAATACGCATGTGTAGTTGATTGATTATCACTCGACAAAGATTAATTATTTGACGGATTAGGAATGCATAACGTGAGCTAGTCTCCGTTGATACGATATCTGTTTTCACCAGTATTTTGCTACAATTTACCTCGTATACTTGCGAGTCATTTTTTAATAAAATAAAAGAGCGAACAAGTTTTTGGCAACGTTGCTAGGGACTGGCATAATTCTAACTGATATTTGATTTGATTATTCAACTTTAATTTAGATTCTATTTTTTAGTTTTTATTTTTATTTAGTTCATTTATTTTAGTTTCGACTGTGTTTGATTGATCTGGTGTTTAGCAGGTAGTTTATGAGCTTGCGGTCTAAGGGTACAACAAATTTAGTCCCCTTTGATCCTGAGATCGAGGCCTCTGCCTGACACCGGAATGTAGATAGAAATAGAGCTGAGAAGATGGCAGCTACCCGAGAAGAAAAATGACTGCCATGCGCAAAAAAATAGAGGCATTGCAAGCTTTGCTTCAGCAGCAGCAACGAGCACCTGAGCCACCAACGGCTCATCCACCAATTCGAGAGGCTCTGGAGCCTCAAGTGACTGGAAATTTTGGTGTAGTAGAGTTACCGGCTATTGATGCTAACAATTTTGAGTTGAAGCCGAGTTTAATTTCAATGGTTTAGCAGAGCCAATTCAGTGGAGGGATGGTCGATGACCCAAATGCGCATCTGGCGCAATTTCTCGAGATCTGTGGTACCATCAAGATGAATAGAGTAGGAGTTGATCAAATACGGCTTTGTCTTTTCTCATTTTTTCTGCGGGACAAGGCGAAGTTATGGTATTTGTCTTTGGATGCAGACTTAGTCCGAACATGGCCAGAGTTATGCAAGAAGTTTCTAGCTAAGTATTGCCCTCCAAGCAAAACATTAAGGATGAAGAATGAGATTACATAGTTCAGGCAATTTAACCAGGAACCTCTATATGAAGCTTGTGAACGGTTTCGAGATTTCCTCAGAAAAAGTGCCCAAGATATGGATTCGAGACAGACTAGTAAGTGTGTTACTTCTACAATGGTTTGATGGAAGGTACTAGAGACAGAATAGATGCAGCCGCAGGATGAGCTATGTTGGAGTTTTCCGCAGATGAAGCTATGGAGCTACTGGAAAAGATGGACTCAAACAGTGCTCAGTGGTCTTCCCAAAGGAATTCAGTCCAGATAGTTGCCAAGGTTTCGTCTTCTTTGGATGATTTGAAGGAGTTGGCAACTCAGATGTCAACTATGGCTAAGGCAATTACTCTACTGACGAAGAACAATTTACCACCCTCTGAGATCACCTCGGATCATATTACTGCAGTCCACGACAGTTTAGAAGATGTTAATTACATGTAAGGACGCAACTATAACAATAATTTCAGACAAAACCAAGGTGGTAACCGGTATAGGCAACGAGATAGGTTAAGCTATGCCAATCCCAACAACTTTCATCAGCCGCCTCCTAGTTTCTCTACAACCAATGGAGTTATAACTGAAGGGAAGAAGCCGGATTTGGAGGACATACTGGGTTCTTTTATGCAGGTGACCAAATAGAGGATGGATATAGAGGCAGCCAAGGTTGATAACCTGACTATTTCCTTCAACAAGTTCACGACCAACATTAGAGCTAAAATGAAATCTTTAGAGATGCAAGTTGGTCAGATAGCCAATGCAGTGGGCAGTCACCAACAGAAGGGGCAGTTTCCAAGTATAACACTGAGATAAATCCAAAAGAGCAGTGCCAGGCCATTCAGCTGAGGAGCGGGAAACAATATGAAGGCCCCAGATACTATGACAAGTTGAGAAGACAACTGGAAAAGAGACTACAGAGGAGAGCGACGTGGCGAGCAAGCCTATAGAGATGGCTAAAAAATCGAGTACAGGAGCTGGTGCATCGTCATCTAAATATGTGCCCATTCCTAAGTATGTTCTACCATTACCATTCCCATAAAGACAGAAGAAACAAGAAAAGAATGCTCAATTCGCTAAATTTCTGGAAATTTTCAAGAAATTATCCATCAACATCCCGTTTGCTGAGGTCATTGAATAGATGCCCAACTACGCCAAATTTCTGAAGGATATTGTGGCCAAGAAGAGAATAATTGAAGAATATGAGATAGTTAATCTGACTGAGGAGTGCAGCGCAATTCTTCAAAGAAAGCTTTCCCAAAAGTTAAAGAATCTGGGAAGCTTCACTATCCCCTGTGTAATTGATAACACTTATTTCAATAAAGTGTTGTGTGATCTGGAGGGCTAGTATCAACTTGATGTCGATGTCCATATTCAAGAAGCTGGTTTGGGCACAATGAAGTCGCCTTCTATCATGTTGCAGCTTGCTGATAGATCTGTGAAACATCCCAAGAGAATAGTAGAAGACGTGCTAGTGAAAGTCGACAAGTTTATTTTTCCAGTAGACTTTGTCGTATTAGAGATGGAGGAAGATCATGAAGTGTTTGTGTGTGATACATGTGGTGTTTTGAATTCTACAAGAGTTGAAAAGTATGAACAATAGATTGAGGTAGAAGCAGATGTACTTCGTTTAACACTATTGTGGTTGTATAGTCAAAGTTGATTGCAAAGAGCAGGCCTTAACTCATTGTGGAAGCAACGAAGATTATTATAAGTATATCGATAACCTCTGACATTGTTATATGGGGATCTTTACTAGCAATCACCGCAATGGTGAGGTACTTTTGTTAGAACTTATAGTATCATCATTCTGTTGTAGTTTTTGGTTTCAAGATGTAGACAAATTTCGTAGGTTACTTCGTTTGTTTCGAGACTCTAATATGTTATATGGTGTTACGCATATTTTACATGCTTTGTATTTCAAAATAATTTGCAGCAGTAAAGTATTGTGATTTCAGTATATTTAAACTTATGATATGAATTGTTGCTTTAATTATTTCAATTATGTTCAATTATTACTATTACTGTGCGATATTACCGTGCATCGCACGGGTGCAAAACTAGTTATTATAATGCTTCACTATGTTTTGGATAAATTATACTAAATATCCCAATGTTTACAACTAATAATAATAATAATAATAATAATAATAATAATAATACATCAACCTATATTTAATAGCAATTTTATCCTCAAAATTTTATTTTTCTCACAAGTTTACCCTTTGTAAGTTTTTTTTTCCGATGACTCAAAGCCGAGTCATTACGTCAGAGAATACGTGGACAAGGAAAAAACACAATTAAACATAAGTCCTGAGTCAATCACAATATCGGAGAACACGTGACTCAACTTTCAGCTGCCGAAAAATTTATGAAAGGTAGAATTATAACATAAATAATACATTTAGAGTAAAATTATTATTAAATATAAATTGTGTATTATTATTATTATTATTATTATTATTATAAGTTTCAAACGTCTGGGATGCCATAATTTACCTTATTAAATAATTTATTATGTTTAATGTGTAACCGAAAGAGAGAAAATGATATAATTTAGTGGACTTTATGTGCGATAGTTTTAATTCAAGTTGGGGTATCAGCTAAAGAGCAGTTAATTAATTTGGGCCGAGAATTTATCATTAGGATGGGCTAAGTTTTATATTCCGAACTTCGGGAATTTTTGTTCCAATATATGCAAAAACATTTTCCCATCTTAATTAGTATTTCCTTGAAATACAAATAAACTGTGTTTATACTTTACACACCTTTTCATTCATTTTGTTCACTGTAATGTACTTTCATTTTATTTTCTACCAAAAGGCTTCCTCTTTCCAATAAATAAACCCAAAAATCATTAAATATTCTTGACAAATAAGCAAGGTTGCAGAAGGAAGGCGTTAGGCGCTAGTCGGGTGGTCGAGGGGGCTTAGGCGGATTCTAGGCGTTTTTTTATTTTATTATTTTATATATTTCTTAACAAATATAATAACATTTAATATATAAATTCATAAATCTTAACATTCCAAATAATATCAATTAAAGTTTAAATCATCCAAAATTCAAAATAAAACAAACATATCAAGATCAAATTATTCAAAGTTCATGAAAAAATAATATTCAAAGTTCAAATTGAAACCAAAGTCGAAAGAAATCAACATTCAAAGTTCAAACATGCAAAATATTTCATAACATAATATGATAATAACCATTAGAGTTGGACTTCCGTGCAACAGGCCTTACGTGCGCCTATTCACAGCAGGTGCGTGGTGCCCACGCGCCCGTCTTTTATATTTTTTTTCTGGCAGTTTTTTCTTTTTTTTTTCATTTTTTCTGACAGTTTTTTTACCTTTTTTTGTCCTTTTTTTTCAATTTCATTTGTTCCCCAAAAATATATACCCTAAAATAACATTAGTGAACCCTAAAATTAAAATAAATTGATTTAATTTGTTTGAAATGAGTATGAAATAGAATTAATAAACCCTAAAAAACACAAAATAAACCCCTTAAAAACACTCCCAAAAAACCCTAAAAAACACAAAATAAACCCCTAAAACATCCCAAAAAAACACAAAATATACCCCTAAATCCCCCTCCCCCCAAAAAAAACTCTAAAAAACACCAATTATACCCTAAAAAAAACTTGGTCAAAGGGTGGATTTGACCGCGTTGACCGGATCAAAGCGCGGGTTGACCCGACCCGTCTTAAATAAGCTTATATGCAACATGATGCATGGAAGTGTTTGCCTAACCATCATATTTATCTCCAACTTCATTAACCAAATCAATTTCTTTTTATGTTTCAGAAGTTCAATTTTATTTTTATATTTTAAGTTTTAGCCTTTGGCCCTTTAAGAATTAATTTTTTTAAAAAAATAGGAAAATCGGCCGCCTAGACGGAAATCGGTCGCTTAGGCGCCGAACAATTCCGCCTAGGCAGCCCGTCCGCACAAGTGACCCGAATCAATGATTTTCACCCCGGGAAGGTGCCGACTAGCGCTCAGGCGCCGCCTAGGAGCTGTCTAGGCCACATTCTGCACCAGTGTAAATAAGAGATTTTGTCTAATGAAAAATGAATAATCTATGAAAAGATGCTTAAAAGTAAATGATATAGTTTTTCCAATTTGCGAATAACTAAATCTGGTGTTTCGGTGTGATCTATAGAGAAACTAAACATTATATATGCTTGATATTCTTTTAGCATGAAAGTAAACAAATACGTGTATGTGCATAAATGTGAAAGAAAAGGAACAACATAAAAATAACAATATAAATAAAAATTGCATTAAACATATCTAGAATTGTCAAAACGGACTAAACCCACCGGGTCTACCCGTCCCCACCATTTTTTTAGGCATATAGAGCTTTAATTTTAAGGCCCTTTTGTCTGGCGGGCCCAAACGAGTAAGCCTGCGACGGGACGGGCTTTGACGGGTAAAATCCATGGTGGAGCGGGTAAGCCCGCCAGTTACACACACACACATATACTCCTTTCGTTTCGAAATGTTTGGTGTTTTAAATTTTTTATCTGTAATTAACAATTAATTTTGTGGACAAATATACACATCCCTCATATATGCCATAAAATCTCATTCATCTATATTTTCCTTTAAAATAACAGCATTTTCTCTCTCCATATATATTTCTCTCTCCAATTTTGTTAGAATCAAGAAATCTTGTAGGATTTGAGAGGGTTAAAATTGAGAGAGAGGATGTCAAATTATATAAAACAACAAACATTTTGAGAAAAAAAAAACTAAAACAACAAACATTTCGAAACGGAGGGAGTATATATTAATTTGTTTTTCAATATAAATAGAATTATGGAATTAAACCAATTAATAATAAAAAAAATAAAAAATAAAAGACTGCCGACTCTCCATTCCATCTGTGTTGTCTCCGAGTGTCTCTCTAGTCTCACTGTCCGTGGATCGCCTGTAGCAAGCCAGCAGATCTAGAAGCAACAAAGGTTAATCGTTCGACTCGTTTCTAGACAGAAAGCCCAAGCACCGGTCTCTCTAAAGTTCCAGAAGAATTGACAACCGCTTAATTACAGTTTTTGAGTTGTACTCCCAAGAATCTTTGGTTAAAGATTATAATTTATAACACAGAAGACTACTTACATCAGGAGTCTAAGCATATGCATATCAATAGATATAACAACTAAAACATAATAACCAATAAAAACATTGGATACAAAAAATAATTAGTAGAGAGTAGAGACTAACAAGTAATAATTAACTAGACAACTTAAACTCACATGAGATTTTTTTATCTCTTCCCATAACTCAAATTCGTATCTTTTTTTTTTCTTGTCATGCGCTTCATCGCATGCTTAATACAAGGGAAGTATTTTTTATGACGTTTTATCGTAAATACATGGGAAAAATGTAATCATGCTCAGCTCCAAAAGAATTAGATTTTGTTAAATTAAGCTCCATATTGAGGTAATTAAGTTACTAGTGCATGACAGATGCACACGTGGCACATGCAGATGCTATATGAGCTAGGACCACCCACAGTTTGTCATGCATCGTTGGATCTACTTGTATCTCTTATAGCCGTAGATTTTAATAGCTTCATTAGCATGCTACATTGATGTATAAATAAGCTTCTCTTCTTCATTTGTAGTGAGACGATTATTTTACAGAAATAGAAAATATCTTGATTTTCCTTGTTATATTGTTCTTCATTTTATGCTATCCCTACACATTCTACAACATATGCATATGACTGAATTGATAAATTCATTGTGTTCAAAACATATATATGTTGATAAACTTGTTCTAGAAGTTATGAACTAATCAACTGTGCAAATAAGAACGTGGGTCATATTGTTCTACATATCGTCCACGAAGTTAATTTATGATATAGTTTCCTTCTCCGAGAGTAATTGAAGAAGGGGTGGGTATGAAAATTGAAGGAAAAACTTGTTGTCAAATTTCAAGCAGGATTCGCTGCGTGTGTCACCATTTTGGGACATGGTCACTTATACAGTTATACTAAAATAGTATTTTGATCCAATATTGGAGTTGCCTATAAGGCCAGAATAATTGCATTTTACCTAAATACAACACGATCAATATTGGAATTAAAATAAAAGGAAAAGACTTGTATGAAATTATCTTACGATCAAAATTCGTAAAATGAGTTATTATCCAGACCAAAACTCATATTCACTAATACATTTTGTAATTTTGCTGATGTTTGATGATTCTTGAATCTGAATCTGAATTTTATAAGATGGCTCTCACAGAAGTAATCCTAAAAAAAAAGAGTGCGAGGATTAATAAAAAGGCTTAAAAAGGGCCATCTATAATTAAAACAAAACAAAAAATGTACAACTATTCTCTCATTATTACAACCAACCAAAGTGCCCAAACTAATGCTTCTTGCAAAATTTCAACCGTAAGAGCTGACCACATAAAAGAGTTGAAATAAATAAAAGAACCCCAAAAAGGAGAAAAGAAAAAGGGAAGAAGTTCACGTGGCTTCGCTAGACAGAAAATTCTACTTAGCCCACAAGAGTATTAATTATCCGGAAATCGTATTGATCGTGCCACATCATTAATTTATTTAAAAAATTGATGTCGTAACACGATCTCTATGGTTCCTATGGGTAATACAAAAAGTGGAGGGTAGAATTTTCAGGTACATATACAGGAAGACATGAGATCCCCACAAATGGAAATTTGTGATACTGATTACAATTTCATGGTATCTGATTTTCTCTGATGTGACTGTGGATTTGCATTGCAGTTTTTGCCATTTGCCATTTGCCATATACCTCACTGTCTCTAAAACATTTCTAATTGTTTCCTTTAATTTACGTGGAATCTATGGTTTTTAGGTCTGCATGTTGCATTATCGACACCTGCTCGATCAGAAATTTTAACCATGTTTAAAAAATGTGCTTTAATGTTGCAAAGTAGGATCATTATTAATTAATAACTTTAATTTGAATGTTTGGTTGAAGCTGCTATAAGGTTTGATATTGAAACTTAATTGACTTGATTAATTAGGGTTATATAATAGTAGTGATTACAATACGCCCACTATTCATTTTTCCATACGCCAGCCAAGATTTGTGGAACTCATTGATTAATCCATTATATGTGTATGTGTATATATATATATAGGGTTGGGTTCCAGAAGGAACCACACCCTAGGTGAGAACTGAGAACCAATCTCAACCACATATTGCTTTGACTTGTACAACCAGATCTGCTCCAAAATTAAAAAAAAAAAAGCGGTGGCATAATTGTAATATCTCGGAAGTTCGCTGCCCCTGAAACTTAGTAAGGGTAAAATCGAAAATTTCAATGTATATGTGATTCACGCGTGTATTTTTCAATTTAGGGTTTTAGCATTGTTATTCCCTATTTTAGCACTGTCATGATTTATTTTAGCACTGTCATGACTTATTTTAGCACTAACATGACCTTTATTTAGCATGACAAGAAACTCACAAATCAATTTTCTTTTTGCACTATCATTAACTGCATCAGAATATATACAATCAGAATATCCATCTTCTCTTCTCAATGCCAACATCCTTTTCTTGTGCAGGTGAAATGGCTTAGTTAGAGAAACTCGAGCGAATAAGTCTGTGGAGTGCTGCTGTGAGCCTCGATTAGTAAATGCAAATCTCAAATGTGAAAGGAAAACGTGATTTGGGAAAGAAGACGACATGAAAAATATGAAAAACTAAGCAATACTGTTTCTCTCTAAGGCATACCGCTTCTTTCTGATTGCTTTCTCATTCATATTCATTTCATTGGTTTATGTACACTTGTAATGCACAAATTTCGTTCGACTGTTTTGGAAACTTTACTGGAAATCTTTATCTTTTCTTCTACTTATTATTTAAATAAACCAACTATATATAGTTCTACAGACTAAAAATTATATATCAACTATAATTTGGTGAAATAAGTGTCTAAGCAAATTGTATTAGTTTGGTATTATGTTTTTAGTTTTCTGAGTGATTGTTAGCCTTCTTCTGTCATTCTTGCTTTTGCAAAAAATAGTTACTGACTTATTGTATAAGTGGATACAATATTTGTGTTTTGATAGTATATAGTAAAGTGGATGAATATTTTGTGTTTTCATAGTATATAGTATAAGTGGATGAATATTTATGTATTAATGATACAAGATTTGTGTTTTGATAGTATATAGTATAAGTGGATGAATATTTTGTAGTAACTGATACAATTTTTTATTCTTGTCAATATTTTAGTATAAGTACTAGTAATTGAGGTTTTAGCACCTGCATTTTCTTTTTTAGCACTAGTTGCATAATCATTTTAAATTTCGAGTTTCAGCTATTTTAGCACTTACAAATCCTTTTTTAGCACTTGTCATTTCTTTTTTAGCGCTAGTATTTGAATTATAGATTTGAAATTCTACTTTAGCACTAATGGTTCATACTTTAGCACTAATGGTTCATACTTTAGCACTTATGTTTCCTTATTTAGCACTGCACGTTTCGTTGTATTAATGTATATGTCACATTTCTCCGGACATATATATTCAAAAGTTGAAATGATGGATCTAAACTATTTGTGGGAAAAAAATACCAACAATAATAAAACAAAATGAAAAGAAGTTTGAATGATTTTGGATCTAAACTCTATGAAATATATGGCATTAAATCTTTTAGCACTTACAAATCATTTTTTAGCACTTGACATTAAATTTTTAGCACTAGTATTTGAATCCTATATTTTAAATTCTACTTTAGCACTGAAAGTTTGAATTTTAGCACTGATGGTTTGTTCTTTAGCACTTACATTTCCTTGTTTAGCACTCATGTTACACACCTGCTAAAAAATATTAAAACCTTTATTAGCAATTCAAAAAATGAAACACCATCTATACCTATTTAGCTTGCCTTATTTTTTTACTCGAAAATCAAATCAATTATTTGCATTGTGAAAACATCAACTTTTTAGAAAGAAAAAACAAATCTTTATTTGTGCACAAGAAGCACAAAGCAAGTTTTTTCAATTCGATTTATGCTAAAAGGCTGTTCAACGGGTTGATTGGCGAATATTTTGTAGAATATTTTTCTTTGTTTCTCTGTGTATTTATTATTTAAATTTGCATAAAGAATTCGATCGTATGAAATAGCATTATAAAGATTATATATGGAACATGTCATTTGTCTATTGTAAGTGTTGCACGCCCAACACATTAATTCATACATAGAATAAGCTTTTTTGATATGTTACGTCTCCCCCTTCTATTAAATGCAGAAATAAATCAGTACAGCTTACTTGGATTAAAGTTGTAAATTCTCAAGTGCTAAAATAGTTCACAATAGAGCTAAAATAGGTTACAACAGTGCTAAAATAGATCACCAGTGGTGCTAAAGTACATGGCAGTGCATAAATAAATCAGTACAACTTACTTTGATTAAAGTTGTAAATTCTCAAGTGCTAAAATAGTTCACAGTAGAGCTAAAATAGGTTACAATAGTGCTAAAATAGATCACAGTAGTGCTAAAGTACATGTCAGTGCTAAAATAGTTCACAATAGTGCTAAAATAGATTACAACAGTGCTAAAATAGATCACAGTAGTGCTAAAGTACATGTTAACAAAATATTTTTTATAATACTCATTTGTTAATGCAAATGATTCATTTATCGTGCAAAATACTCTATTACCGAGATATTCTTATTATACTCAATCATTTTTACAATGCTAACAACTAAAGCAAGAAATAAATTTAAAATTAAAAACGATAATAATCCAATAATCATAGCAATATAGCATTAATACGATTACCATTGTCATTCCCTATTTTAGCACGGTCATGACTTATTTTAGCATTCCGATAATGTTTTTAGCATTTTTATTTTCATTTACTTAATGAAAGCCATAAAAATAAAAATTTGTTATTAAGAATTATAGATATAAGGGCGAGCAGCTACACGGTTTAACATCGCAATATGTACGGCTAAAAAAAATACTCAAGAATTGTGCAGCAAGAACACATTGCAAGCCAAAGTGCAACAATTGGATAGAGCTGGGTTTCTTTCTCAAAACCTAAAAAAAAAATAAAAAAAATTAGAGGTTAGAGATGGCGGCAACAGATTATGCAGCTGCAGTTTCAATCTTGAATACAATGGATAATATCAAGATTCATTCTCTCCTTTCCACTTATTTCAACAAATACTCGATCGAGTCTCTCCGCGAAAAAGGTTGATTTCTTAGTGGATTTTGTGAAGTATTCAGATGCAGAGAGCGAAGAAGCAGAAAATTTGTTGAGGCGAATTGCAGATGTAGCTCATGAAGCTGAAGAAATCATTAATGTCGAAGCAGCTTCAGAGAGAGAAAAAAGTGATGCAACTCATTATAATAGATTTCATAAATTACGGAAATACCCCCAGTTCATTAAAAAGTCACTATAATTACAGTAATGCCACCGCGTTTTTTAATCTTGGAGTGTATCTTGGCCGTTCAAATAGGCGAGATCTGTGGCTGAAATTAGTTCTCAGTTCTCACAAGGGGGTATGGTTCTCACATGATCCCATCTATATATATATATATCACACATACTTGTGTGCAAGGCCGGCCTTGAGCCATGTTTAGGATTGCCATTGCCTATGGGCCCCAAAATTTGGGGGACCCATTTTTTTCCAAGACATAATTATTACATTAAAAAAAAAATCTAGTGCCATTTTCAAAATTTTTAGATTTTATGTTAAATCTTGAGCTACTTGTTGAAATTGTATTTTCCTCAAATAGAATTTAATTAAATATTTTCTTTTATCATATAACAATCTATATCTATATATTCTATATATATATATATATTAAGGTAAAATCGTGTGATAGACAACAGTTCTGGTGTAAATCGTTGTTTATTACACATTTTTGCCTTAGACAACAGTTTTTGAATAATAGACAACAATTCTACTGTAAATCATTGTTTATTACACATTTTGTCTTAGACAACAGGTTTTGAATAATAGACAACATTTTCTAATTAATAGACAACAGTATTAACATTTATTGTTGTAAATTTTCATTTTATTTTTTCATTTTCCACGATAGTTTAGATTATAACCATTGTATTTTAAAAAAAATTACCATTTTCTTTATTATTTTTTTATTTGAAAATTTGAGATTTGTAGAATTTTAAATTTTATTTTTTTTATGCATAGATGGATGATTTGTAATACTCTACATTTGTCGCCTAAAAAAATATCTTTCATTTATAATAATAGTAATAATAATAATTTGTTATTTTTTCTATTTCAATTTTATCATTTAAAATAATTAAATTTTTTATGCATGCCATATAATCAAAGAAACCAAATGTTCTATAATCGTGGACAATTATACACTCTTATTTATAAAATCGTTACGTTGGAAATATTTTAATTCAAATCTTTCTAAGATGGATTTTCATTTAGTTTTTAAAATTTAATTTTCTTTTAGTTTGTTATAACTATACAAAATTGATCTTCTTGTCTAACTAATTAACGCATTTGCATATCATTTTATTAATTTTTAAAAATTGAATATAGCATATAAAAATAAAAAATAATCATAATAATAAATCTAAAAAATAATAATTATTTGTTCATCGCACAGGAGAAGTACTAGTTTATGACTTAAAGAATGCTCCCTACTTGACAAAATCACAGATGAATAGATTAAAAATTAAAGAAAATTAGATTACAACAATGCTCCTGACTTGACTAGAATTAAAGAAAGAATGCTCCAAACTTGAATCCAATTCATGAAATTGAGATTTGAAGAACTGATTCTAACTTCTATATTGATATTTATAGGCTACATTAATGAATTTTCTTCCAACTTCTGTGTTGAGATTTAAAGATTTAATTTTGAAATTTATTTATTGTTTATAAAAGATGCACTTGTTTAGTCATGACAAAAAATAAATTCAAACATTGAAATACTTGAGTTTTTTAAAACTTTACACTGTTTTCATAATGTTTCGGTTGAATATAGAATATTATTGATTATTCCGATTATTGTATCATCAGTTAAAAGAAAATTTTCAAAACTAAAATTAATTAGAATATATTTGTGTTAAACTATCTCAAAAGAGATTAAATAAACTAGTTATTTTAAGCATTGAAAATATATATTTATAGGTCATTTTCAAGACGTAAGATGATAAAGACAATGATGGAAGAAAAAAATCTCGTGAAAAATAAAATTAGGACCCATTTTTCTAATTTTGGCCATGGGCCCTTAAAATGTCAGGGCGGCCCTGCTTGTGTGCACATAGAAGATGCATGTAACGAGTCACCTCTACACTATCTTATGGGCATGGGCTGAGATTTTGTCATGTGTTGAATCACTTTTTGTGATATACATGTCAAAATCTTATTTAACTAAATCTCCTTTCACATGCAAAATCTTAACTCGTATGGATACTACTCACACAGGTAAGATAGAATTTATAAGTGTAGAATTATATGCATCACAATAGATCGCATTCTATTAAATACACAAATTGACAAAAAAAAAATGACATAATCATAGTGTCATCAAAATTAAAAAAAATATCATAATTTTCTATTTTTAATCCGATTTATATAATAATATATTAAATTAAAAATCTTTTCCTGCTATCTCAGACTCTCAATTAAGATCTAGTATGTCCAATAATTTGGACAAAGAAATAAAATAAAAAAATACAAACCATTCGTTTTTAGGATTTATTTATTATATCCAAATTAGGGTTTATTCTATGTCAATTGAGATATTAGAATTTTATTTTTTTTTAGTTCATTTAAAGTTTGTATAGGCATGAAAATAAATATTTTATATTTTTCGTCCATATTTCTTTATCCAAACATGGACATGTGATATCTTAAATGAAAAAAAAAATATAAAAAAACATTTAATATGATATATTATTTGCGTAAAAAAGATTAAAAAAACAAAAAAGTTATGATCGTTTGATGTTTTTGGATTTTTTTATGTCAACACCGATCGATGACTTCTCTTTTTTTCCCCTTGAATTTAGGAAGGGTTTGAAGAGATCCGACCCGTTTCACGTAACTAGCTTCTTATGTGCATCTGATGCATACAAGTGCACCCCTATTTATAAATATGTGATTCATATGACATTAACAAAATTATAAATCTAACATTTAATATGAGTTTAAATCTGAATTTTCACTTGTCATAAACTTTTGATTCGTAAGACATTCTCACACAAGTTTTATTATTATTATTATTATTATTATTATTATTATTATTATTATTATTATTATTATTATTATTATTATTATTATTCAAGAAGAGTGGGAGTTAAGGAGGGGGGTTTAATTTTACGGGAATTTTTAAGTATTTTGGGGCTGCAAAGGCAAATTAATCTACCAAAAATATATTTATATTTATATTAATTTTGGAGATTGTAAAGAGAAAATTGGGGGTTGTGAATAGAATTACCCAAAAAATATATCTTTCAATTCCTATAAACTATAAGTTTGATGCGAGATTATTTTTATTATTCAATATAACTCTCATTCAAATTAAATAGGCAAAAACTTCCATCAGGCGGAGTCTAACCCATGAGACCGTCAAATGGGGCAGGCGGGTCGAATAGCTCCCCATAAAAAAATCACTAGAATTAGTACGACTCATAACTTGAAAAATATCATCCATGTCATTTCACTTATATGAATCTATTACATCCCGCGCGATTAGGGTTTATTATTCCTAATTAGGATTTATATTTAATTAAAAAATTAATTATTGAGTGCAGTACACAAGTCCATGCGTTAGCGTCGGGTAAATGCACTACGCGAATCGTCGAATAAAAAAATTATTCACTTTAATTTTAGAGTTCAAAAAATTCTATTTTATAATACATATATCTTTGGAAAAAATTAATTGTTGAGCACAAGATCATGCGTTAGCATCAGATGTGTATCAAAAATACTAAATTACTTCACTTTAATTTTAGAGTTCACTAATTTCATTTTAGAGATTATATTTATCTCTGTAACGCCCCAATTTCACTTTTAATAGAAAAAGGGCACGTTACTCATGCTTTTCATAAATAAAACTATTTACTTTAAATACAGCGGAAGTTTCAATTATAAATTGACATTTCATACATAGATAAGAATAAAGTAAAATAAATATTTTTATTTAATTGTGCTTGACCAATTGACAACCACCATCACATCTTGTCCGCTCACACACCGAGCTCTTGTCTGAAAGGAATAAAAGATTGAGGTGAGTTCTTTTAATTCAGTGGGAAAAATATATGTTATCTAAACTATAAATTTAACAAGAAATATGTGAATAAATAAAATATTTGGTTCGTAGACCATCCTATAATCTGTATTTCTGATTCAGTCCGTAGGGTCAGTACTTTATAGTCCAAAGGACTCCGTACTTTATATTCTCGAAGACTCGGTACTTTATAGTCCAAAGGACTCGATACTACATTTTCACATAACTTGTACAAAAATATAGAAGAGATAATAATATATATTCCAACATATAATCCCCACCTTAACCTTGACCTTGAGTAAAGAATTAATTAGATCCACGCGTGCCGCCTCGATGAACCGAGATGAGAAGAGGGAGACTTGAAAATATTTTTGAGAGAAACTTTGAATGTTTGGTGTGATTTTTGTGTTGGATGATTCAACTATTTATACTATAAATTGGGACTAATCATGGAAAGGTTGAAATTTGATTGATTTCTTTCCAAAACTCAATATACTTGGATAAGGAAATTAGGTTTAGGGTTTGGTGTAATGGGCTCAACTAAAGGGCTTACAAATTGGGCTTAGAAAAGTAAATTAATTATTATGACATTGGCCCAAAATAAAATATGCATAAAATATAACTTAAATTATTTGGCACGACTTATAGGATTCGATAATATAATATTTCAGAATCAGTTAAAACTAGTAAAATGCTTTAAAATTTATGGGGCGCTACAATTTCGAAAAAAATTAATTAAATGAGCATTGTGCGTGAGCTGCCAAAAAATTTAATTTTAGGGTTTAATAATTTAATTCTAGGACATATATATTTTTTAGGAACAAAATATGGCCAAAAAAAAAAAATTGGGTGGCACATGTCATGCACACACCCAACATGATTTTTTTTTTCGGCTTTACTGGTCTGAGCCTGATCAGACG
Source organism: Perilla frutescens (assembly GCA_026008535.1). Classification (NCBI taxonomy): domain Eukaryota; kingdom Viridiplantae; phylum Streptophyta; class Magnoliopsida; order Lamiales; family Lamiaceae; genus Perilla; species Perilla frutescens. The sequence goes on along the minus strand of BRKX01000017.1, from coordinate 28,731,112 downwards.
GTTGGACCAAAGTGTTTCTCAATTAAACATAGAGGCCCATAAGATGGTTGGACAGAAGTGTTCCTCAATTAAATATGGAAGACATTTTATAAGCCATATTAGACTCACTTCCAAAGTGATTTTTCTTTGGAATTTTCAAAGAGCTTCTTATCTAGCCAGTCAACAACGGTTGTGCCGCTGTGGTCTTGTTTGAACACACGTCATAGATATATATGATCTCTACACAGTACACACTGCAAAAAGTTCGGAAAAAATAGAAGAAAAAAAAGCAACATATATAGTGATATTGTGGAAGAAGATCGAGTTGGTGATGCACGTTAAGCAACTCCACTAATCCCATCGATTAAGTTGAACTAAATGGTATTTATATATTTATATATACATATATAAGGCCCAATATATTTTTATTTTTTAAAAAATAGAGTAAAAGAAAAGAAAAACCCTGACACCAATAAATAGTAAATAGAGAGGGGCAGAGGAGGCTAATGGCAAACAAGTTGGGAACAAGAGGAAAAGGGGTGGGGGCTGCAATTGTTGGGACCTTTGTATCCATGTAAACATCCAACCTCTCATCTCATTGCGGCATTGCGCCATTTTCACACTCAGATAGCAACCCCTCTCTCATTAATTAACCTCCTATTCCTACACCAACTAATTAATCATTTCACAAATATATATACTACTATCCAAATTTGGTGTGGCTTGTCCGAGTATATAAGATTGGTATGTAATTAACTGAAAATATAAACTCAACCTCCTTGATTTTGGTAAACCAAATCATATTTGAAATGTTAGAAATTTGCTCTCGTTCTATATTAATTTGTTAAATTATTCAAACAAAATCTCTATCAATATGTAGTTTTTAAAATATAATATTGTGACGAAAGTGTTATAAATAACAAGGGGCAGACTTGGTTGAGACCGTCTAACTGGTCGCTTACGTTAGACGGATCTCCCCAGACCCGACCCAGACCCGACATATATATATATATATATATATATATATATATATATATAAAATCTATTTTTTCTCCCCCAGCTCACCTACGTTTTCTATCCTAGCTCGCTGCGCCGATTGCTTTTTCCCCATCCAGATCGCCGCGCCAATAGCTTTTTCCCCGTCGAGCTCGTGGCGGCGCCTAGATTTTCTCCCTCCAACTCGCGGCGGCAGCGCTGCGCACATCTCTCATAGCTCGCGATTTGTTCAACTATTAAATGGATGATTTGGGAAAACTAACTACGGTTCCTTCCGGAGGAATTTCCGCCAATTCCGGCAAAGAAACGATAGGTATGTTTTCTTATTTTATAAAATTTGTAATTTTGATTCAATTTTTCATCAATTATTAGATATATCAAATTTTGCATTCCAACTGTTTGATAATATGCTAGTGTGAACTGATTCATTGAAGTTTTAGTTTAGTAATCTATTAGTGTTATTGCAATCCTAAAAGTAATTTAAATTTTATAAATTTCAGATATTGTTATACTTGATAATGAAGACAATATTGAAGATGTAGAAACAACATCTATCAAAGAGAATGAATCTGTTATGTTGCAAATTGAAAGTAAGTAGTACTTTAGTTCTGTTCTTTGATTTTGTAACAAATCAACTGCAAAAATGTATTTTGTAAATTAGTGATACTTCTATGATATTTAGTGATACCTTATATCGTGATAGTAATCCTTCTCTTAAAATGTAATTATGATTCTGCCTAAATAATTATATACAGTAGTGATACTTCTATGGTATTTAGTGATACCTGCTCTTATGATAGTAATCCTTCGGTAGGTATTATTGATATTTTGCAACTGTTTCACTTAAAAAATAATTACGATTAACTCGATAGTAATGATACATCAACTGTGTTTTTTTGATACAACACTACTACTTATTGACACTAATTTATTTGTTACTGATATGTTGTTATTTCTTACTGCATAAATCAAGAAAAGTGTGTATCACACGCATATATTGACTTTTGAACAATCGTGATACTTCTATGGTATTTAATGATACTTGCTCTCATTATAGTAATCCTTCGCCAGATATTATTGATATTTTGCAACTATTTCACTTAAAAAATAATTATATACAGTAGTGATACTTCTATAGTATTTAGTGATACTTGTTCTCATGATAGTAATTCTTCGCTAGGTATTATTGATATTTTGTAACTGTTTTACTTAAAAAATAATTAGGATTCATTCGATAGTAATGATACATCAACAATATGTTTTTGATACCCTACTAGTACTTATTGACACTATTTTATTTGTTACTGATATGTTGTAGGTGATTCTTTTGATGTAAGAAGTTGCCTTCTTAGTTTGAAAAGGAAGAACATTGATGATATATATGACTTATATTGTAGTCATGCTCTTGAAAATGAGCTTAGTGTTAGGAAATCCACAACAAGAACTGAAAATGAAAGTGTAGTTGAAAAATACTTTTTGTGTTCTTGTGAGGGAGCCAAAAAACCAAACACTTCTACCTCAAGAAAGGTCTATGTCACACGCACAGGTTGTAAGACATATTTTAGAGCAAAGATCAATAATGATGGTTTATGTGAAGTTATTGAGCATAATCTCATGCACAATCACACACTTACAAGAAGAGAATGGAGCCATATACACCGTTCGCACAGATCAATAAACTCTGAGAAGGGTGTTGTGATTGAGGGCATGCTCACATCAGGGGTAAGAGCTACAGATTCTTTCCGATACATGGCTCATGATGCGGGAGGAGAGGATTGTGTTGGTCACACATTAAAGGATCATTTAAACTATGTCAACGGTTGAAGATGAGTATTATTGAAAGAAGAGATGCTCAAACACTCATTGATGAAATGCATGCACAAGGTGTTGAAAATAAAGATTTTTTCTTTAGAGTCAAGTTAGATGATGAAGGGAGATTGTCAAATATTTTTTGGAGGGATGCCATGATGAAAGAGGATTATATGATATACGGTGATGTTGTTGTATTTGACACAACATATCGTACAAACAAGTATAACCTCATTTGTGCACCATTTGTAGGGATCAATAATCATTGGAAAAATGTGATGTTTGGATGTGCATTCATATCAGATGAGAGGATTGAATCATTTCTATGGTTCTTTGAAGTTTTTAAGAAATCAATGGAGGGGAAATGTCCTATATCAATATTTACCGATCAAGACCTAGCTATTGGTACTGCAATAGAACAGGTATATTTCTCTATTTTATCATAATTCACTTAAATGAATCTTTTATTTGAGATGCCATCTGTTGGTACATGTTTATATGGTAATGATACTTCGTCAATAGTTAATAGCACTTACATCATATCTAGTGATCCTTTACTGTATATAAATTTTTCAGTTAATTTTTTTTATTCAATGCAGATTTTTCCTGATACAAGACACCGATTATGCTTGTGGCATTTGTACCAAAATGCAATAAGCCGGTTTGGGAATTTGAAAGCGAACAAGTCCTTCATTAATGAATTTCAAAAATGCTTGTCCGGATGTACAAATAGAGAGAAATTTGAACATTGCTGGAGCTCTATAATATCAACATGTCATTTGGAAGACAACTCGTGGTTTTTCAAACTCTATTTGCTCAAGGAGAAATGGTGCACTGGCTTGAACAAGGACTTTTTCTCTGTTGGAATTTTATCATCCCAAAGAAGTAAAAGCACAAATAGTGCCATTGGATTCAATGCAAGGAAGTCAACAAGCTTGACAGAATTTTATGATATTTTCAGAAGAACAGTCCAATCTTGGAGGAGAAATGAAGCATCTGATGAATTCCAATGCTCAAGAGCACAACCTACATCGTTTATGTCGTTGACTAGACTTCTCAAGCATGTTTCAGAGGTATATACGTTGACTCTGTTTACTGATTTTGAAGCTGGATTTTTTAAGTGTATATCCTTGAATTGTGAACTCATTCACTCTGATGAAAGACTGCTATTCTATAATGTCAAGGATGACGGGGGAATTACAGTTCATAATGTCAGTTTTAGTGAACTTGATAAACTCATAGTCTGGTCGTGTAAAAGATTTGAAGCTTGTGGGTTGTTATGTTCTCATATCCTCAGAATACTTCATATGCATTCAATAGTTGAGATACATGAGCTTTATATTAATAAAAGATGCACAAAAATGGTGAAACCTCATTTGTGGGATAAATTTGGAAGTGGAACTGAGCAACCTGGCCAGAATACAGATTCTATTTCTTGGAGAAATCATATGATGAGAAAGTACTATACTACTGTTATGAAAGTTAAAGATAATGAAGAGGGAAGAAAGATACTTGAAGAAGAGCATAACAAGGTTGTAGCATATGTTGAAGAGCTGCTGAGTACAGTGCCTTCCGTGGTGGATACGGATGTTTCAAGCTCTTCTATTCCAATATTGGATCCTACACGTTCAACCACAAAGGGTAGGAGAAAAAGAATCAAATGGCACCTTAAAAAAAAAGAATACAAGTGGCACTTCAATTTCAAAGGAGTTTGGGTCCAAAACCCCTAATCCCAGATTGTCTTAAGAATGCATTCAGATTGTTTTGAGAAATGTATCCCAGATTATATTATTGAAACTGTGATTATCAAATAGTGTTACTTCACGGATGCTTAGTGATACTTTATTCATCACTATTGATACTGTGATTTTCTTCATCATATAACTTGTGATTTTGGGTCCAAAACCCGTAATCCCAGATTGTTTTGAGAATGTATTCAGATTGTTTTGAGAAATGTATCCCAGATTATATTATTGAAACTGTGATTATCAAATAGTGTTACTTCACGGATGCTTAGTGATACTTTATTCATCAGTATTGATACTGTGATTTTCTTCATCATATAACTTGTGATTTTAGGTCCAAAATCCCTAATCCCAGATTGTTTTGAGAATACATTCATATTGTTTTGAGAAATGTATCCCAGATTATATTATTGAAACTGTGATTATCAAATAGTGTTACTTCATGGATGCTTAGTGATACTTTACTCATCACTATTGATACTGTGATTTTCTTCATCATATAACTTGTGATTTTATTATTATTATTGTTAAAACATAAAACATGTTATATTATTTCTTGATAAATTATTTTAACAAAATTATTTGCATTAAATTATTCATGCAGTAAACAGTGTTACTGTACAGCATCCACAGTGACACTTTATTCATCAATATTGATACTGTGATTTTATTAATCATTTAACTTGTGATTTTCTTATTATATTATTGTTAAAATCATGTAACATATAGCATTATTATTGTAAGATGTTACTTAAAATAATTGAAACAGTGTCACTCAAAAATCATGCAATAAATATTTTTACTTAATGGTATTCATAGTGATACTTTCTTCAATCACTAATGATACATCACATATAATTTATCAATTTCTTATTTTTGATACTCGTTACATTATTATTGATATCAAAATATGAAAAAATTTATTAATATATTTTTTGTAAAAAAAAATGCTTTGCATAAATTAATATGAAGGATATAATAGTAAAACATTATTAATCACTTTGAGAATATAAAATTTTGAATAAATAATAAACTATATTCATACATACGTACATATACACATCTGTACGTGAACTTGGACTAAAAATAAGATAGATAAAAAATTAATGGGTCTTAAAAATGCGTCTAATAACCCAACTGACTTTCTAGCCCAATTGCATAAAAAATTGCAGAATGATGAGAAGACAATGTCTATATCACGTACATCATAGGTGAGGGCAAAATACGTCATTTAGTTTCTTCATCCTGATTAGGAAAAATTATTTTCATTAATATGGTATCCATGAATATTCTAGAGGGACATACGTATTTCCTGGTTGGAATATATCTATCACAAAGAATTGTGCTAATTTCTAATAAAATCATTTAGTATAGTGGTTAAGATATCATTATAAAAAAATCTGCTAATTTCTAATGTTTATGTGCTGTAGTTAGCCAAGGAGATGTTATTTCAATTTCAAGAATGGTACCTACCTTTTCAAGCATTAGAGTTATAAGGGGACCAATTTCAGATGGAAATGTCATAATAATGTTAGGCATAGTGATTATCAAATTTACAAAAGAATTAGTGAGGTACAAAAAATAATTGTGAGTTTATGATTGAATAATATAATTGAAGGAGAAATCATTAAAATAATAAAATGTAGTGTTCCCTGTCAGTGCCACAATCAGCTTTGGTAAATTGTGCACAAAAATATTCATTCCTCAAAATAAAAACATACTTCATGGGAAAAGAAATTATAGCTGCAAACAATGTGAAGAAGAATTAGTCATGCAAAGGGAAACAACAAACATCCAGCCACTTTCGAGGGTAAATATTAAAAACTAACCAAACACTAAATTGTTCATACTAGCTGTTCAAACTAATACATGTTAAATTCTCACCCCCCAACATTTCAATATTTCACATCCAAAAACCAACAGATATTCATTATAAAAAACTAACCAAACATCCAAAAGATTAACCTTTAACCTAGCATGTTAGACTATCCACACATCCTATCTCCATGAATCAGCTACATTCATATGCCAATACCACCAGCAGCTTCTAATTATTTATATTTCTTGTTATTCTTAATGATTTCAAGAGCATCATGTTGAATCTTTTTTCTCAAACCATTTAGTGGTGAAAGCAAAATCCTTGCAGAATATTGGGCTCTCAATCTCCTTCTTCCATCAAGCTGCAATAGAAAAAAATGTGTCACATTACAATAAAAAATATTAAAAGTGCATCAAAATTTCAATTACTTCATTCCATACCTTAGACAACTCCAAACTCTCATAAGGAGCACCAAGGAAGTTTTCCATTTGGTGCATGATATAAATTGCACAATCAATGTTTCGCCCAGTTCTGTTCCAATTGAAAGTTGGGAATTCAACCCCATATGACTCGAAATCTGCACATTTTGGATGATTGATCTGATTCAGGAAAACCCCCCATCTGTTCACACTGCACAAGATAAATATTTCAGCAATTTATACAGTCAAGTATCACTAAGCAAAACTAAGAGTACCACTAACTAAAACCAAAGTATCACTATCTGTAAAATAAGGAATCACTAAGATAAACCTAGTGAATGTAAAAGTATCACTAAATAAATATAAAGTATCACTAATAACTATCATCACATAATGTAAGTAACATAAAAGTATCACTAAAAAACTATCAAGTATCACTATTTAAAAAATAAAGTATCACTGTTTATAAAAAAGCCAACAATCACCAAGTATCACTAAACAAAAATAAAGTATCACTCAGTAACAGAAAGGGTATCACTACATAAGTATCAAGTATCACCATTTCAGAAAAATGTACTAGTAAAGAATTGATACTTACAGCTATCTCAGCAAACTTGAACATCACATCATTTCGATCGATCTGGGTAATTTGATTATCCAGATATTGAATTTTCTTCTTAAGAAAGTTTATCACAACAACAACAAAATGATAAGAATGGCAGATTGGAATAAAAATCTGCAATTATAAACACAAGGAGTTAGAATTCGAAAATAACTATATTAATTTTTTTTAATATATAAATATATTACCCTATCCACATTGTACAAATCTGACAACTGAAATTCAGTTCTTGACACCCAGAATTCCCAAACTTCTCGAATCTTCTCTTCATAATCCTTGCCTTCAAGAACACCCGCAAGGTATACCTACAAAAATAAAAACATGAGTAATGTGCATATGTGAATATAAGAAATAAATGAACACTTATACATCTACACAAAATAGTTATACATCCTTACAGAATGTTGGGCACTGAAACAGAAGCTTTTATTCATCTTAAAAACCCTTTCTGACTTAATCATCAACAAAGCCCACGCATCAACAATAGTAATATTGATCATCTTTGTATCATTCTGATCGCATCAAAGTTTACAAAAACTTCTCCACGATACTCAAAAACCTGTCCACTTTCACTGTACACATCCAAAAATGTATCATTTACAATAAGTGAAGCATCACTAATATAATATTAACAAAAAATTAAAATATCACTTACCGATGACCAACCGCATCAATGAGGCAGTAGTCGACAATATCCTTCTTCTCCCTCGTCATACCATACAATAGCTTAGCATAGCTCAATAGAAATCGGTACCTGAACGGGAAGCCATCAGGAACAGGCCACGGTTCCCTCCTCTCTGAAATACCCTCTCCTCCAGCTTGCTCATCAATATTCTGCTGCAGATTTTCCGTGCACGGACGTCTTGAAGGAGGAGTTCGAATGAGCTCAATGCCTTTATCACCTTCCCCACCAAAATTCTGCAGATCTGCATGAATAAAATAAAAGTATTAACATCAAACATATAAAAAAATTAACACACATATAAAATCATATTTAGTACAAAAAATAGAAAATAATACCACACACTACATCGTTAATAATCTTATTTGGATCATCGGGCGGTGTAGATGTTAGCAAATCAACCTTTGGGCATTCAAACTCTTCTTCTTCTTCAGCCCCCTTTTGTGCACGCTCTGGCTTCAACTCCACTTGGACATCTTTTGAAACTTTCTCTCCTTTATCAGCCTTCATCTCCCAAAATTTGTCCACAACTTCATCAATGTATTCATGCAGCTTCGAGCTTGAGAAAAACATCGAATCGGGAGATAACGAAGGCAATTCTTTAGTCCCCATGTTCACTTGAATCAAATTCTTCATCTTTGCTAGCCTCTCCAGATGAACATGAGTAACCATGTTCAAATCCCTCTTCATCAGCAACAAAGCTTCCTCCAAAGGCTGGAAAAAAAAAATACAAGTCAAGTATCACTAATAAATAGTAATACATCACTAAATAAAATAAAATATAAATCATACACTTACATCATTAGCAATCCTAGAAATCTGCTCAGTAGCTAGGAGTTGAAATGTTATAGATCTCCCATCTACAACATATGAAACAGGCACCTCTCCACTTGGTCCAGCTCTTGGCTTTAACCTTGGACCTTGAGCAGGCATATCGCCTTCATCATCTAACCTATCCTTGGAGCACCCTTGGTAATAGGGTAGACTCCTTCTACCCATTCTCCACGACCTAAACCCCCTGCATTCAACTCAGCACGCAATCTAGCTCTAATGGACTCTTTGTCCCAGTGCTGGATCAGAGGGAGTGTCGTAGGTGACAGACAACCTTGCCATTTAAACCTATAAAAGTAAAATAGTGGCATCACAAGAAGGTAACAATTCAAGTGCCTAAGAGTCCTAGAACTATGAAACATACGAATCACATAGCACATTTTTTCCAGCACATACCCACACCAGTCAAATGAAGAGATCCTCTCAACAGACATCAGGGATCTCATCACATTCAAGTCAACTAATTGATTGGCAGTAGGAGCAAGAAAAGTTGACAAACAGTACAAACCAAACAATCTCTTAAAATCATCCCCCCCATCTTCCATCTCAAGTAACATCCTTTGCACAGAAGACACAGGCAAGTTATCCCCAATTTTATTTCTATTCTTAAAATCAGTAAGAAAATCCTTAGTACCATCATCGTTCCTCAATACATAAAACCCCTCATTTCTAGGCAACATAAACAAATCATGAATGTCATCTGAGGTAATAACTAAGTTTCTATTACCTTCAAATGACAAAACACGGCTTGCTCCATTGAAGTTCTCCACAAACCACGATATCCTCTGCCAAGACATACTCCCAAAATCTCTCAATTGTAGCATACCAGAAAATCCAATCTCCTCCACAACCCTTCTTTGATAATCATTCAGTTTTGGAGCAAGTGAAGAAAGCCCAGCAGGCCTACACTTGGTCAAAAAAGTCTTACCACTGCAATGAAAAATATAAGACATGAGTAATTACAAATTTTCTGGCTGTAGCGTATCAATACTGATAAAAATGAATTACCTACCATCATACTCTTCATTTTCCTCATCAGTCTTTTTAATTAATTTCTTCTGAATAGTAATGACTATTTTTTTTTTTTTGCACTTCGCCAGATCTTTTTGTCATCTTTGTTCTCTTAGATTCATGTTTGACTTGATGTTCAGAGGAAGAATCTTCAACATTGTTATCATCACTCTCATCACATTCCTCATCATCATATTTATTGCAATATGAAAAATAAATTAAAACTGATGTAAGTATCTCTAACTAACATAAAAGTATCACTAAGAACCTGTCAAGTATCAATATTTCAAAAATACAGTATCACTAAAGAATGTAAAAGTATCACTAAATAAGCATAAAGTATCACTAAATAAGAATAAGTATCACAAACTGATGTAAGTATCTCTAACTAACATAAAAGTATCACTAAAAACCTGACAAGTATCAATATTTTAAAAATACAGTATCACTAAAGAATGTAAAAGTATCACTAAAGAATGTAAAAGTATCACTAAATAAATATAAATTATCACTAAATAAAATATAGTATCACTAAATAAGAATAAGTATCACAAACTGATGTAAGTATGTCTAACTAACATAAAAGTATCACTAAGAACCTGTCAAGTATCAAATCACCAAAAAATGTTAACTGCATATATATACTACCTGACTACAACATCTTTGTCCTTGGCTTCCTTAACAGATTGTTTAGACCTCTTAGATGTCCTCGGAACGTCAACATTTGTTTTTATATTCTCACTGCAATAAAAATGACATGATTAAGAACAATTAACACTACTAACATAAAATAGTTTGTAACACAAAATATACAACATCATAATCTGAAATACCAAAATTCATACCTCGTAGCATCATCTTTCTTCTCCTGAGGTACAGAGTTACTACGTCGCTGCAACCTCTTCTTAATTCGTTCCATCACCAAAAAATCCAACTACAAAGCATAGAATAAAAGCGTCATATAAGAGTCAATAATAGCACTATCATACCAGAGTCAATAATAGCACTATCGAAATCAAAGTTGGTCATGGCTTAAACAACAAGCATTGAATTATAGAAATTTAGAATAAAACAACATTGGGTCGTCAAAGTTCTCTTCACAACACAAATAATTCCACACGACACATCAAGAAAGCTCAACACCACGAACTGTACCAGTATATAAGCAGACAAGCATCAACAACAATCAAATGACCATAAATCTTGAACAACAGTGCCAACACCAAAACAGGGCACATGACTCATTTACTCTAAAATTTGTCTTGTTTCTCCACCTAAATGCAATCTAAAAAGACTGCACCTAATTATTAAAGTTGGAATATCCCCGATTTCTTCTTATATAAGAATAACGAACAACCCAAAACAGATAACACAAAGGCAGAACAGCCACAACACTGTAACAAATTAAAACAAAGCATGTCCAGAATTTCAATGGCTACAATACAAAATCAACACAAAGAGAAACAATTAAAGATTTACATATAGTAGTAGCAATGGCACACAGCAAAGAGAAACAGAGAAAAAACTCGAAATCTTCTTCAATCCTTCAAGAAAGCAGCCATTGATAAATTTCTAGAACAGACAGTATCACAAATCCCAATTTATTCAAGAAATAGTAAATTTGCATGAAATCCCTAAAACGCCTAATCTGAACAAGAATTCAACAAACCTGTAAAGCTTTTCTCTCTTCTCCGGATAAATTAAAAATTAAAATGCTTCTCCAATCTCCATTTCATGAAAGAAGAATTAATTATAACTGAGTAAAAATAGATTTTGTAAGAAATTGCATAAAAGTAATATTCTAGAACATCTCTATTAGTCTATTTAGAAAACAATAATATTTAGTAAATTTCCTCTCCTCCGATTCTCTGCTCGCCGCATCTCCCTCTCTCCCGCGATTCTCTCCTCCTCACCATCCGTCGGTGATTGTCCCCCTAGAACCGCACTCCTTCATATTAGTCACAACCGCACCGTTCACAACCGCCACCATCCTCGCTCTTCCTCACCATTCTAGGCAACTATTGGCGAAATTTTTACGAGCACCATCACCGTCAGCAAATTTTCAATCACCTGTGTTCCAGTCACAACCTAAATCGGTTCTATGAGTTCAACATCTCCAGTGCTGACTTTGAGTCCATTTTGTAAGTTTATTTAGGGTTTTTTGTACTTTTAGGGATTTGATTTTTTTTTCCTTGAATTAGAAGTTGGTTGAAGTTTAAATAATGGGTAGAGATATGTTGTGAGTTCAGACTTGTAATTAACGGATTTGATTTTAGTAATTTGTAATACGATATTATGGTTGATTTAATCTCAATTAGGGTTTATTTCATCTCAATTATGGTTTATTCCATCTAATTATGATTAATATTTACATTTTTTTAATTTAATTTTCCTTTTAGTTCTTAATTGATTATTAGAGCTTATTCCATCCAATTATAACCTATAACATATGTTGATAGAGAATTGTCGTATGCTAACATAGCGTATTCACAGTGCTGGCAAAGTAAAATCAAAATACAAATGTAGTACATATATATTATTTTTATGATTTATTCCTACTCATTTAGGTTTACTACATCCAATCAATGTTTATTTCATTCAATTAGAGTTTCTTCCATGTAATTAGAGTTTATTAAATCAAATTAGATTTATAATTTTTTTTAGAATATATTTATCGCTAACAATATTAGAAAACTTTAATTAACATAATGATAACTCTTTGTTATCATGATGATAATACTTCATTAGCATGATGACATGTTATCAAATAGTCCGTGATTTTTATAAGAATTACTGAATTATGTTTATACCCCCGCCCGAAAAACTTTTCAAATATTACAGAATTGCCACTGCCTTTTTAATCAAATTTAGACCTTTGATTTTTAAGGATTGTATGGTGTAAGATGTGTTCCTAGTTCCCATACTAGGATTGATTTTCATATAACCCCTTCCCTATATGTGTGTGTCTAATTTGGTTCAAATTAAATAATCATAGGGCTATAAATGAACAGAGCCGCTCGCGAGTTATTTGGGGTTCGACTCGAAAAAGCTCGTTCGAAATTCGTTCATTTTCTAAACGAGCTGAGCTTGAGCCTCGAATTGAGCTAGATAAAATTATCGAGCCGAGCTCGAACATAGTGGTATTCGGCTTGGCCGACTCGCAAACATGTTCGCGCTCGAGCTTAATCGAACATGTTCATGAATATTATAAATATTTCCAACGTTTAAATAAAATAAGCTATTTTTTTCTAACTTGAGCTCGAATATGTAAATTAAATGAGCTTTTTTTAGAGCATTCGAGTTGAAGCTCGTTTAGTAAATTATTGAATTGGCCGAGCTCGAGCCTCGAATTGAACTCGATAAAATTATCGAGCCGAGCTCGAACATAGTGGTATTCTGCTCGGCCAACTCGCAAACATGTTCCAGCTCGAGCTTTATCAGACATGTTCATGAATATTATAAATATTTCAAACGTTTAAATAAAATAAGCTATTTTTTTCAAGTTCGAGCTCGAATATGTAAATTAAACGAGCTTTTTTTCGAGCATTCGACTTGAAGCTCGTTTAGTAAATTTTCGAGCATTTCACGAGTCGAGCTCGAACTGAATTCAAACATGACAAATATTTATCGAACCGAGCTTGAACAAAAGAAAAAAAGATCAATTCGAGCTCGAGCTTAAATGTTCCTTAACGAGCCAAGCTCGAGCATCATGATGTTCGGCTCGATTCGGTTCATTTACAACCCTAAATAAACATGTACTAGTGCTTAGTGTGAGAATCTAGACACTATGTATGCTTATTAATATAAAATATAATAAATTAAATAATAAAATTATAATAAATAAGGACGCACGATGTCTATTTCACATTCCAAATGGATTGCTTATTACGGTCGCATTTCAAATTTCCGTTGACAAGGTGAGTCTCAAATTCGATTTCAATCCTAAGAACATCCTCATCGGTTATGAATTTTGGCTAAAAAAATAAGTTATTTACCCATTTTTTGTACAAATAATTGTGGAAGGCATTTTAAAAGAAGCTATACTAGAAATGGATACATGCATATGTACCGAAAAAAGGGAAAATTCTTGTACGGCTCATGAGGCACTACCTCATGTGGCACAATAGAGATATTGAGACACTTGAAAGTGTCCTAATAGCTATTGGGACACTTTCAAGTGTCCCAATAGAGATATTATGCCACATGAGGTAGTGCCTCATGAGGCGTATAAGAATTTCCCAGAAAAAAGAGAGTGGCAACTGCATGTGGGTCCAGTTGATATGAAAAGGTTATTCTTATTTTTCTTTCACTTTTTTTTTACCTTACTTTTCTTCCTTTTTCTCTATATAAAATTTCTTTTCTATTTCTTCTTCATCAAAAAAATGTAATTATTTCCTTCATTTTTTATTGTTTTTTGTTTTATCTTCATAAAAAAAAGGGTACTTGCATTATTCTTCATAAGATGATAATTGAAGACAAGGAAAGTGCATCATGTGAGTGGTCAGAGTCGGATGATTCGAACAACAACGCGAACAATTCTGCTACACAAGAAGCCCCACTCAATTTTACAGCTCGAGTCAATATAGAGACTGAACTACGAGATAAGAAACAATATCACAAGTTCCGAGCCAACTTGATTGAGCACATTTGGGCCTAATATGACAATCATAGTTTTAATAATTTATTTATTGATTGAGTGTTTTGCATTTCAATATTTAATTAAATATGTCGTTTGTATTTTATTTTTCATCATTGTACTCATCTTTCTCATATCAATAAAAATATATATGTTTTATTTGATGACTTTGATTATTAATTCATTATAAATTAAGTTAATATTTGAAATTTGAATAAACATAAAAATATTATTTTTATGAATTAAATTATATATAATTTAAAAATACTAATAAAACATAAAATTTATTAAGGATGGTTTAATTATATAAAAATATATATAAATGAAAATATATAATGAAACATGTACTAAAATTAAAGATAAATTAAGAAAAAATGAGTGATATGACGGGACCTTAAGATTAATGTATGTACATAAATGATTGTGGATGAATAAATATTTAAAAAATTTGGTACATAATTTTTTACATGGTGGTGACGTGGTGGAGTTATTTATCCAATTTTGGATACACCATTGATGATGTTCTAATTAGTTTACATTATTAACGTTAATTATATAGTTCAAGTATATATTTCTTGGTTAAATTATCGGACGACTTACAATTCGAAAAATTGAAAGGGGCAGTTGTAATAATCGAATATTAACAAAAGAAAAAAAAAACTATGTGAAGATTTGGACATTGCGATCTACTTTTGAAAATCTTGTGAGAATTAAAGAGTTGCCATTTGTTTTTGTTTATAAGGAAACAAAAAAAAAACAAAACAAAACAAAAAAAAAAACAAAAACTCATTGCGCCATTGTGTGTGTGTGTGTGAAGAAGCTAGCTAGGTGGGAGTGAGCACTAAGCAGTGTGGTCCTCTGACTCCTCTCAAAGAGTAATGAGTTCACATGGTAGCATATTAAACAGAAAATTATGGCATCAGAATTCCATGCAGATCGATATATATGTGTGTGTATATGATTCTCTCTCTAAATCAAGAGAGAGAAACAGAGTGTTGCTGTGCTGCTCACAGTACTACTCTACACCAAAATATAAGCGACCTGCCTTTACTCTTCAGTCTTCACCAACTGTGGTCCTTTTTTCTCATCTCTTTTCAATTTACAGCTTCCATTTTTTCTCATCTTTTTTCAACTTACAATTTCCAGTTCATCAAATTTATATCAACACCACAAAATCTTCACTGTCAACTACTATCATTAATAATTCCATCTTCTGAACTTTTCTCAAAACCTACGGACAAATGATCAGAAGCTAGCTAGCTAGAGCATCTACTCTATTTTATCAAAGTTGTACGGATTGCAGAACCTTAACTTTACAAAGTCTTACAAAAAAAATTATGATAACGATAATCCACAACGGATGTCCGATATATGATGCACACGGGGTAAATGCCGCTGAGGTACTGCTTGCAACACAAAAGAGGTAGATTGCATTTTAAAAATTACTCGATATGGTGTTCACCGGGTAGATCATACTCACAGTGGCGGAGCCACATTGTAACAAATGTACCCTCAAATTTTTTTAATTTTTTTTAGTATATATACATATATAATTATATTTTTTTATTGAAGACTAAGTAAGATCATAAAGATGAAAAAATAAAATAGTGTCTGAGTACTTTAATTGAGACGTGGTAAATAATGTTATCGCAAAAAAAGGGTGGTAAATTATCTCCTTAATAACATTAACAATAAAATAATTAAATCATGACGCTCTATCTTATGCATCTTTAAATCTCACACACACACAAGACAGACAATTATTCAAGTCTTCAAATACAACTCATAACAATTTCAAAAATACATCAAGATTTTAAATTAAGAAGTGCACAAACAACACTCTAGAGTTATTGATGTTATTTTCTTCTTTCATTCTTGATTTTTTGTATGTATATTATATTAATTAAATTTCTTAATTCTTATTTATGTTTAGTGTTGCTTACATATTTATTTATTTATTGCCTAATTAAAATTTCAATTAAACTAGGGATTTGTGTTTGGATTAAAAATTTGAGTGTATATACATATGGTTTGAATTTTACAAGTATGAAAGGGATTTAATTTTGAATTGAGGTTTGGACTTAGTTAGATATTTAAACTTAAGAATAATAATCTGAATTAAAGATTTTAAACTTTACATAATATTTATTTATATATTTTTGCATATCGTACTAATTTTAAAATTTTGGATCCGTCATTGCATACTAATGTAGTGTCTACAAACCAGATGAGATAGACTATGCTTGGAATATCAGACTCACCTAAAAATGTTGGTGGAATTTGAATTTAAAATCTTAAATTTCAAAATATACCACTTCACCACTCGAGCATTCCCAAGAGGATACAAAGACTTCAAATCTTTAAATAGATAATTGGGGTGACACAGTGATATTTTAAAATTTCATATATATTATTTGGGGATAATTATACATATGTTTTTTTTTACCATGATGGGATAATTACTTAAAAAAGATAATGAATGTTTATTTACTATATGAATAATGTTGAATCTCAATATGTATATATGCATGTATTTGATCGGAAGATATAGTTATCATGCATTGATGAGAAATGTATGGATTCTACATGAAAGGGACCTTGTTTATTTTCCTACACGAAATGTATGTTAGTTGTAGTCTTGTAGAATAATATGATATAATTAAGTGTACAAAATGGAGATATATGTGTGTAGGTTTGACAATTAACAAGAATATATAATTAACAATATATCCACCAACAAGAATAATTAATCTGAAAAGCAAAAAATCAGTGGATTCATAAATATAATTGACCTTCGAAAGGACAAAAAAGGAACTGTGAGTGGAAGCTGGCATTGTGTTGTACCATTGAAATTTCATGTACTGCAAGAGATATATATGCATGTCATTATTAATAGCCATAAATAAAAATGTAAATTTGAAAAGTTTTATTTATTTTTCCTTTTCCCTAAAGTCGAAATGCTCCACCAAATGGGTTGCAAAGGCTACATTCATGCACAATAAAGATGAGACAAATATACCTCCAAGTCTTCAACTTGTAATGCTTAATTACTACATCCATCTACATGTAGACAACAAAGATTATAACATATATATATATATATACCTATATATTTCTTCATTTTATATTTTTTTCACCTCAAAATATATGGTCGCTAGATATAAAAAGGTCCGTGTATAATAGATATGGGATAGGATCATATGATATGAGCATCCATCCCCTACTCTAAGACCTAGTTCTAATATTTCAAAAGCTTAGGATATTATACATACATTAGATTTTGACACACGAATTTTTTTATAAACAAATAAAGAAATGATTAACATAATATATCATAAATATCTGATGTTAAAATTTTGATGGTTGTTATTGGATAGTGCCCAATAAGTAGCATATAATGTTTCGTGGACAAAAGAGTTAATGTGGGGTGGGGCCTACCCACCACACGAAAAGTGTGTAAATGGTCCATTGGTGTTTCACTAGTGTGCACAAAATCTAGGATTATACGCTATCATCACTATGGGTTAATGTTATGATCACGAGTGCCATAAACTTGTCTCATATTCCTACCCTTAATATTTATGTAATTACTGTACTTTCCAATATTTTTAATTACATCTTTTTTTTTTTACTGACTGGGTCAAACGTGACTTAATTATATTATATCGAGTTAATGGAACATTTTCTATGCAATTTTTACTTGAATGTAATATATTTGGAACAAAAACTGACGACACAAATGATTGATTCATTGAGACTTATTCGAATTAAAGGTTTCAATTTGGCCCCTCTGTAATTTATTACAATAATCGAATATTATATAACACACACATATATAGGATGAATATTCTCGAGATCATCATGTAACTGATTTCTGAGATTGAATATATATATATATATATATATATATATATATATATATAGACTTTGTATATCGAGTGGAGCTTTTTTAAATCGAGATCTATAATCACATGTCTCGACAATTGTTTATCATGTGAAAGATAATTTGTCATATCTATTTGGAGATGACCTAGCTAGTAGTGGAGTGGTGTAAATTTGAGATTAAATATCTTAAATTTGAATCTCATCATTAATATCATTAGATGTAAGCCTACTACACCTGAATTTAAACATTTCTTCTCTTACTCTCGGCATGAGAAAAAGAAAAAAAAAGGAGAGAATGTCTTACCCAAATATCCTCAATTATTAACTTATTATATAGTCCTTGCTACAAATATTGGGGGATAGAATCATTTATTTCACCTTTTGTGTTGCATTCTGTATTGCACACTTGATTAATTTTTTTTTAAAAATCTTTTTTAATTTAATTTCTTTTGCTTTAGTTTAATTTTACACTTACTATTTACAGTCTATCCTACTCAATTAAGGTGTATTAATTATAATTTTTTAGTATTTAATTATTAATTGATTATTTAAAAAATTAAATACTAAAAAAATATAATAAAGTCTAATTAAGGAGGACGAACCCTAATAACAAGTGTAAAAGTAAACTAAAGTATAAGAAATTGAAAAATTAAAGAAAAAAACTGAAAATAAAATAAAAAATCGATTGTACAATAGAAAATGCAACACAAATTAAAGGTGCAATAGTTGATTTCGTGTGAATATTGGGAGGCAATAAAATTTATTGTTTTGTTTTCATTATTTCCTTTTTACATGACATCTATATATATATATATATATATATATAAAAGATGGATCAAATGAGAACCTAAACCTCATGTGGGAACTAGGAATTCATCTCACCCATCCATTATTTTGATTTAGATGGTTAATATTTGGTCAACTTTTGGTCAAAGGCGAGGTGGCAAACTTATAATATTTGAGCATAATTTTCGGAAATCATATAGACAACACTTTAAAACCTTTGTCTATTCTTATAAATTTCGTTGTGCTAAAATGAGAGTACTATCATGCTATTATGAACATATATACATGCTAATATGAATATATATGCATGCTAGTATGAACAGATAATGTCCTACTATTAACGAACACTACTACTGCTATTATAAGTAAGATTTATGTGTTTTATGAATATTTTTTCATGTTGTTATGAATATTTTTTCATGCTATTATGTGTATACTTTCATGTTATCGTGAATATTTTGTCATGTTATTCTGAGTTTAACATCACGCTATTATGGACGAAAAAATATACTTTTGAATAAACATACGAACAATGGATCTTAAATGAAAGAGCACGAAACACTACAAAAAAAAACGCGATTTTACGACGGATTTAACGACGGAATAAAATCCGTCGCTAGATTAACGACAAATTAACGACGGATTGTGAATGAGACGTTTAACGATGGATTTTTCCGCCTTTAACGTAACGACGGAAAAAATCCGTCGTTAAAAATTGAATTTAATATTTTTAATTTTTTTTTTAATATAACGACGGATTTTTCCGTCGCTACGTTAAAGACGGAAAAATCCGCCGTTAGAAATTAATTTTTTTAATTTTTAATTTTTTTTAATATTTTTTAAAATTTAACGACGGACTAGCGACGGAATAATTCCGTCATTAATTTATTTTTTAATTTTTTTTATTTTTTCCATTTTTTTTAATTTTTTTAATTTTTATTTTTTTTAATTTTTAATTTCCCAATTAATACTTAATTTACGAATTTGAAATTAATTTTTTTAAAATTTTGATTTTTTATTTATTTTATTTTTCAGATTTATTTTGTTTTTTTAATGTTTTATATTATTTTTTAATTTTATTAATATTTTATATTATTTTTTAATTTTATTAATATTTTATATTATTTTTTAATTTTTTAATTTTTTATATTATTTTTTAATATTTTTTTATTTTTCAATTATGAATATGAATTTTTTTTAATATTTTTATTTATTTTATTTTATTATCTTTATTTTTTTATTATTTTTAATATATTATATCTTTTGTTATATTTAAATTACTAATTTATGACTTTTTTATAATTTTTTATTTTAATAATTTTTAGGACTTTATATTATATAATTATTTAATTTGAAAATAAAAAATCATTGAAAATAGGTTTTGTGTGTATATATATATACTAGTTGTATATTTTAACGTAAATACTTTCTAGCCTACTTGGTTAGAGCCTTAGGGCATAGGGTCATTGGCGCCCGTGTTCGAAACTCCTGGAGTGCAGATTTTGCCTGAATTAATTCAGGCTCCACAGCTCGGCTCAGCGGCTCGGCTGTTTTTTTTTTTTTTTAACGACGGATTTTTATTTTTCACGACCGAATTCGGCAATAAGTTAGCGACGGATAAATTCCGTCGTTAACATTTTTCCATCGTTAAATTTGTCATTAAAATGATTTTATGACGAGAGGTTTAACGACGGATTTTTGATGTTTAACGACGGAAAAATCCGTCGCTAAAACGCGATTTTTTTGTAGTGAAAAGAGCTTTAATTTGATATATAATTTGGGTTAATCTAATAAAAATGAGCAAGTTATGGGTGTTTAAAATTTAAATAAATTTTGTGTAAGGATGCTGATGTCAGCTTTGACCAGAGCTAAGTTTGACTTCCTCATATTTACCATTATGCCACCACCTTTTTATTTAAATTTGGACCATTGAGATCAAAGTATTGTATGGTTGAGATTAGTTCCTAGTTTCCACATAAGAATTGGTTCTCATGTGAACCCTACCCTATATATATATATATATATATATGTATTGTAACACAAAATTTTTGTATTTAATTTGGTAAAACACAAAACAGTGTACAATTTAGATGATTTTCAGATCAAAATGTAATTTCACGGATCCAATCTCTATTTTTCCTCTGATTTTTCTCTTTAAAATTTGATCTTCAAACGGTCTTCCAAGCTTTCGGGAAAGATTTGTATCATCGATCTTCTTTGAATTGATATTTGAACTTGATAATGTTAACTGGGGGCCGACGACCTTGATTCCTGATTGAATGTTGGATTTGAGGTGATTCTGACGAAGAATTACTTGAATCTTGCTAGAACACCTTGGATATTTGGGACTTTATAACATCGTCTGAAGGGTTCAGAACCTTGATTCCGGACCGGACGCTAGATTTGAGACAACACCGGTGAAGAACTGTTAGAGAGAACTTCGTAGAGAATTTTTCTCCAACATCTTGAGCTCTTCAATTTTGACTTTCGATGTGATTTTCAACTGATGTGGAGGCCCCTATTTATAGTTGTAGGGAGAGAGATATAGGGCTGGCATGATACTATCTTATTGGTTGTTAGAAATTGATATATATCTTTTGAAAGATATTTAGTTAGTGCCAAAGACTCTTGATATTTATTATATAATAATATCTTTATTATTTAAATATTTCATTTAATTTTGGATTTGATATGATTCCGAAACTAAATAAATATATAAAAATCAATAAAAATATTATATATAATATTTGATTTTTCGCCATCTACAAATGCCCCCTCGAGACTTGTTCATGGACGACTTGTCATTTGAAATGAATGAGTCTCGAAAACTGATTAGATAGTTTAAACTCGTATCAAGGAGTCTTCAACTTAAATTTATCAGATAGTTTATACTCGTATCAAGGAGTTCTTGAAATTAAACTTGTGAATAGTTTATACTCATATTCAAGAGTTCTTCAATTTGAATTTATTGGATAGTTTATACTCATATCAAGGAGCCTTCAATTTGAATTTGAATTTAGATAGTTTATGCTCATATCAAGGAGACTTCAATTGGTTTGACATGGATAGTTTATGCCCGTATCAGGGAGCTTTCTTGAACTTGGATAGTTTATGCTCATATCGAGGAGCCTTCAACTTGAATTTGGACTTTGTAGACCTTTTATACTTGTGTCCGTGAGTACTTGAATTTGAATTTGTAGACATTTTATACTCGTGTTAAGGAGTACATGGCATTTGTTGAAGAGTTTAGATAGTTTTGGCTCTTATCAAAGAGCTTTCTTGAACTTGGATAGTTTATACTCATATCGAGGAGCCTTCAACATGAATTTGAATTTGTAGACATTTTATACTCGTGTTCGAGAGTCTTTGATTTGAATTTAGATTTGTAGACATTTTATACTCGTATCAAGGAGTATTGAATTTGAATTTGAATTTGAATTTGTAAACATTTTATACTCGTGTTAAGGAGATCTTGGATTTGAATGTGTAGACCTTTTATACTCGTGTCAATGAGTTTTATATTTGAATTTGACTTTGTAGACATTTTATACTCGTGTCAAGGAGTCTTGGATTTGAATTTGAACTTGAATTTGTAAACATTTTATACTCATGTTAAGGAGTCTTGAATTTGAATTTGTAGACCTTTTATACTCGTGTCAATGAGTCTTGGTATTTCTTAAAGAATTTAGATAGTTTTGGTTCTTATCAAGGAGCTTTAGAAGATAGTTTAAGCTCTTACCAAGGAGCGTTTGCATTTTGAAGACTTTAGATAGTTTTGGCTCTTATCAAGGAGCTTTGGAATATAGTTTAGGCTCTTATCAAGGAGCATTGCGCTTCTTTTCATGGACGGTGACATGTATTAGAAGACTTGAATAAGCACATGGCAAGATTTATAGTCTCTTTTTTTTATTTCTATTTCACTTGGAGATTCCTCAAAAGGATTGCCCTTATCATTTGTTTCTTGCTCTTTTAGAGCTGTAGACATCTTGATGTTTGAGGAAATTGATGAAGAGAAGAGATGAGAGATAGAGATAGTCCCACTAGGTGTGCCAAAATTTGTAACACAAAATTTTTGTATTTAATTTGGTAAAACACAAAACAATGTACAATTCAGATGATTTTCGGATCAAAATGTAATTTCACGGATCCAATCTCTATTTTTCCTCTGATTTTTCTCTTTAAAACTTGATCTTCAAACGGTCTTCGAAACTTTCGGGAAAGATTTGTATCCTCGATCTTCTTTAACTTGGTATTTGAACTTGATAACGTTAACCGGGGGGCCGACGACCTTGATTCCGGATTGAACGTTGGATTTGAGGTGATTCTGATGAAAAACGACTTGAATCTTGCTAGAACACCTTGAATATTGGGACTTTATAACGTCGTCTGGAGGGTTCAGAACCTTAATTTCGGATCGGATGCTAGATTTGAGATGACACCGACGAAGAACTACTTGAATGTTGGAGAGAACTTCGTATAGAATTTTTCTCCAACATCTTGAGCTCTTCAATTTTGACTTTCGGTGTGATTTTCAACTGATATGGAGGCCCCTATTTATAGTAGTAGGGATAGAGATCTAGGGCTGGCATGACACTATCTTATTGGTTGTTAGAAATTGATATATATCTTTTGAAAGATATTTAGTTAGTGCCAAAAACTCTTAATATTTATCATATAATAATATCTTTATTATTTAAATATTTTGTTTAATTTTGAATTTGATATGATTGCAAAACTAAATAAATATATAAAAATCAATAAAAATATTATATATAATATTTGATTTTTCACCATCTACATATATATATATATATATATATATATAGTTGGGAGTTAATGTTAGCTTATTTATTATTTGGTTAACAAATTATGTTGTTTTAGGGGAACAAAATATACTTTTTAATTGCGAATCAGTTATTTGGTAAATTGTAATATTGTTCTCGGGTCTAAAGCTATGTTTTTCACTAGCTAATTAACTATTGAAGACATTGAGGATCGCTATACGGCATTATTTATTTCAATCGACGACAAAACTATATGTATTTAGTAAATTTATATAGGAATAATATAATGTTGGAAAATTGGATGTAATAAATTGAGCCGTGACTCATTTTATTCGATTTTTGAGGATCAAGTTATTTAATTTTGGAAGAATTAAATAGCGTACGATTATTCTATATTTGTAAAAGATAATCGTAGTATTTTTATTTTCTCAAATTCGATTTTCGGTGAGTGAGAAATTAATTGTTGAAATCGGTCACACGATTGGGCATTTATGGTGTGTGGGAAAATGTGCTTAAGGCACATTTAATGATCCAACATTCATTTATTAACCTAGTTAAAAAGTGTATTTAAGTGTAATATCTAAAGTGCACAAGGATGTGGGACATGAGTCCACACGCGTCCGCCCGTGCCTGTCCTTGGATCTTGGCAAATTAGACTTTGAACGTACATGGGCTAACGGAGCCAGACCGTTACAGTTTTACGGCTCATAAACGGACAACCCTGCCCTACTTCAAACCACTGCATGTGGATTTACGGATATTATGGTTTGGATGAATTTTTTTGACTTTATTGACCGCATAAATTAACTATCCAAAATAACCTTAATTATTAAATAGGTTGATAGTTATATAAATAACAAAATACTCTATATATTTTGGAATTTATTCGTGTCAAGAGATGATGTATTAGGAAGATTATATAATAATTATTGAATATAATTATTTTTATAAGTTTTGTCTTAATTACAAAATACAGAGAAAGTTTTTATGAATTTTAAAAATATTCGTTTTTAAAATGTTTAATTACAAGTAATAGATTTGATGTGCAAATCAACCAAGATTTGACAATGTTAATATATTTGAAATGTGGTAAATTTGATACTGTTAATTTAAATTATGGTAAAATGGGTATGATATATATAGGGGTTGATAATAATGTACACCACTTTTCATGTGAGAACTATGATGAATAAATCGGACCTGAATCCTCTGTTGTTGTTGAGGCACAACATCCTCTAAATTATTCAAAACGTTCCATGTATGCGTCAATTCATTTCAAAATATGATGTGTTGACATAATTTTTTTATATTTTTATTAGTTGAACTGTAATTAAAATTATTAATAATAAAATCTAATATGGAATAATAAATTCTAATTCTAAAAATAAATAAACCCTAAAATTGAAAGGATTAATAAAAAAAATAAAATTATAAAACTAATTACATATTAATCAACCATAATTGAAATTATTAACTAAATATTATCATTTCTAACTATACCTAGCCAACTACAAAAAGTTAATTCGTAACTGAAGAAACTAATATTTAGATTTATAAAGAAAAGAAGAACTGAAAAATTAAATGAAAAAAAAAAATGTCAAACCTACACCGTTTGGAGGCACAACATGGTGCTGTGTTTGCTATAATTTTCTAAGGGTAAGATAAGTTTCTAATTCTCAAATAAGTTTCTTATTTGCTATAATTTTTTTACTTATCTTATTGTGTTTCGGTGCAGTCATTGTTTAATATTATTATTTTTTAGTTGGGGTTCGGAGAATCGATGGTCAAACTCCTGGTCTCACATATTCGCTATTTTTAATTACTTTTGTATGTTACATTTGTTGTTTAATTTGTTTTGCTTGGGTGCTAATAGTCCTATTATATATTATTATTTCTGTATATTATAATTGTTGCTTAGTTTTTTTTTTTTTTTTTGAGTAAAAATAAAATATTTCATTCAATCAACTACCTCGATCAGTGAGGAAAATTAGAGTTTCAAATTATAAACTCATCACCATTAGCTCCAAAACGAGCTAAAGTGTGAGCCACAGTATTTGCCTCCCTAAACATATGACAAAAATATATAATTTTCCCATTTTGATAGACCTCAAACAGCAACGATAGCTCTGTTTCCAAATAAGGTTCCTCATCTTCGTGGCCAACCAGGAGACGTACCGCAAGGAGACACCTTATCGAGCTTCGAGCTGCATTATACAAGGTTTTCTTCTGTACTTGAAGGGTACAGTGATGCAAATTGGATATTAGACACAAAAGACTCATTTTCGACTAGTGGATTTATTTTCACTATCGGCGGTGGAGCAGTGTCGTGGAAATCCATGAAGCAGACCTGTATTGCCCGGTCCACCATGGAATCTGAATTTATCGCTTTAAATAAAGCTTGTGAAGAAGCAGAATGGCCTCGCAACTTTCTAGAGGATATTCTATGCTGGAAAAAAAAATCAGTGTCATCAGTGATGATTCACTGTGATAGCCAAGCTGCTATTGGAAGGGCACGTAACGCAATGTACAATGGTAAATCTCGACACATACGTCGGAGACATAATACCGTGAGACATATGATCTCAAGTGGAGTTATCTAAGTTGACTATGTGAAGTCAGTAGACAATCTAGCGGATCCACTAACCAAAGGGTTGAATCGAGATCAAATGACTAATTTGCTAGAGGGAATGTGTTTAAAATCCACAATCTAAGAATGCTTGTAGTGGTAACCCAACCATGATGACTGGAGATCCCAAGAACTTGGTTCAATGGGAAAACTAAGCTACAAACGATCAAGTTGGTAGCACTTGGGAAAGTTATATCTTAACCGTTCTCTGTGAGCAAACCAAGTGTGCACCTGTCAATTTGGTGAGGCTAAGTTTGATGACTTTTAATGATTTCTAAAGCTTAAAGAGTTAGAGTATGGCAGGATACTCGAGAAGAGAAGATCACCTATGTAAGTGAGAAGTGTAGGCCACTTCTAAAGATACTTATGAATTCAAAGAGGTTGTCCATAGCCCGAAAAGGACACAAACATGAGAATAGATAATGTTTGAGATATAGTTGTGTCAATACTGTTGTCTCGGTATACACTAAGGATGAATAGTTCAAGACATCGCATCCACTAATCAACCGGTATATCCGATGGTATTGAAAGAAGGAAGGTTCAAAATCACAAGCTACCTATCATGCTGAAGCTGTGTCTCGAGAGGACTGGGTTGCTTGTTTGCATCATGCATGTGATATTTCCACTCATGTGAGGGATTGTTGAAAAATTGGATATAATAAATGGAGTTGTGTCTCATTTTATCCGATTTTTGGTGACCGGGTTATTTAATTTTGGAGGAATTAAATAGTATACAATTGATCTATGGTTGTGGTAGATAATCGTAGTATTTTTATTTTCTCAAATTCAATTTTCAGTGAGTGAGAAATAAATGGTTGAAATCGGTCACACGATTGGGCATTTATGGTGTGTGGGATAATGTGTTTAAAATACATTTAATTATCCCACATTGATTTCTTAACTTAGTTAAGAGGTGTATTTAAGTGTATTAACACTTTAAATGTAATAACTAAGTGCACAAGGATATGGCCCGTGAGCCCACACGCGCGCCCGCCAGTGCTCGTGCCCGTGCCCGTGCCCGTGCCAGTGCCAGTGCTCGTCTCGTGCTCGGACTTGGATCTTGGCAATTGGACTTTGGGCGTATGTGGGCTTCCAGGGCCTAGCCGTTACAATTTTACGGTTCAGAAATTATCGGGTTGTGAAGCGGGTCGGACGCTCGATTCGTGGGTCGCGGGTGCACTTGTGGTGCGCGTCCAGTTTGAAATCTGTAACTCCTACCTGGAGCTGGTCTCCAAGTGGGAAGTTAAGTGGCTTCAAGGGTGTAACTCCCACCTGGAGTTAGTGGCTAGAGTGTAACCGACTGTAACTCCTGAAGGGGCTTGATGACAAAGCTGTGACTCTTGGAGGTTACACCACCTGGTTTGAATGTCCTCAAACCCTAACTGTCCCCTACAGTGGAAATGTGCCTATAAATAGGACATTCCAGCATGCAAATCAAGCTACAATCATATTGCATGTATAAGTTTCTTTCGAGTCTTAGCTCCAAGTTCTCGACATTAGCTAGTTCGCCGGAACCTAGCCGGATTTGTGGTGCTACTGTCGGAAGAACGAAAGTTGTTTCATCTTTGAGAGACAATCCGCCTAACCGTGAGCACTAGCCGGGGCGTATTTGTCTTGCAGAGAGAGGTCCCCTCGACTTGGCTTACCAGAATCTGCACTCGAGTTCTAGTTTGCTTAATTGTTTCATTTCAGTTTATTGTTCTTGTCTACTCCTCTTCTCTTTTTTTTTTCGTACTTCAAATTGTTACAAATTCCAGAAGCATTGCAATTGTGTACCTTGATAACAGTAATTTTCTGATAATATATGCCACAAATTGAACATCACCCGTTAATAAACTTAAAATCAAATGTTAAGATTATTTTCTAGTTTTCACATTAACATCAGATTGGTGCATACTATAACAACTTCCTATTATAAAATATATCCGATTAATTATAGTATATATCCACATCTGCACATATTTTTAGTCGCACTTAAAATTAAGTGTCATTCGCATTTAAAATCGTGCAAAACACAAATTATGGTAGATGACTATTGAGCTTAAATAAAGACATTTCAACAACTTTGTCAATAATTTGAAACATAAAGTTATTTTTATATCTCCCATGTGTCCATTATTTACAAAACTAACTTGAGCAATAAAGGACAAAACAAGAGGTCTTAATTAGGATTAATAATGACATGTAGTGTTAAGGGCAAGAAGATTAGCACGTTGCCGGCTAAAACCTCAATTACAATTTATGAAAATTTAATGATGTCCTAAAGGCCACGCCAAAACTATTTCTTTTTTCTTTAAAAAAATTAGTCTTAATAATTTTTTTATTTTAATATATTTGGCTTTGGCTTTGAGGTTGTAAGTAAGTTGTAGCACACGTTAGTGTCGATATTGGAATGTCGGGCCACCCTTGAATTTAATGACATGAATAAATTACACAGACTGGCAGATTGCTACCTAATTGGGCTCCTTGAATGAATAATATCAACCCTTTATTTTCCCTTTTTGTGCACCATTGTAGATTTGTAGTGATAAATATTTATTAATCCGAATTACATAATTAAAAAGTTTCTGATTATCTGTGTGGAGAAGTTATTAGACACAAATCTTACAAATATTTTTTGGCCAAGCTACTTATGGCGTACTAAAATTATAAATGACAGTTAGGAAAGACATAATAATTAATATGTATATATATTGTGATATTGTATCTTATCATACAAGTGTCTTAAGTGTAAAAATTCTATGTCAGTTTGAGCCAAAATATTTGTAGAAGTGAAGTCATATATATAAGGATGTGCAATAATGAACACTCTACTTGGTGTGAAGACTATACACTGCAATTATTTACTATACATAATTTTATTATTTATCATTCTTAGTGTATTTTAATACTGATCGGCACTAATATATAATAAGATAAGCACCTAAAAGTAAAAATAAATAATCATCACTAAAATATAATAAAATAAGCAATAAAATAATAGTAAAATAAGTATCGTGCACACATTTCAACCAAGCACTAGTGCTCATTTGGACAAAATCACACACACATATATATAGTATGAAAACACAGTAAGATAAATAATAAAGATAAAAATTTATATGAGTTCGTCTAACGAGTCTCTTACGTTAGACGGGTAAAATAGGACCCAAACTCATCTAACACCCATCCCCAATCTGCCCAAGCCTAGCTGCTGAATTTTCCCCCACGCCATAGCCAACCTCTCTTGCATATTTTTTTTTTCAGTTTTCGCTTTTAATTATTTTTTTGTTTTTTTTTTCAAATATTGTCTATTTCACCCCAATTAATTATCGAGCATAGTGCACAAGCCCATGCGTTACCGTCGAGTGAGTGCACTGTGTGAGACGACAGGCAAAAAAAATAATTTAATTCAAAAATAAATAATTCAATTCAATATTGTTAGGGTTCACTATTCAATTTTAGAGCGTGTATTTATTTCAAAATAATAATTATTGAGTGCAGTGCACGCGCCATGCGTTAGCGCCGAGCGAGTGCACTACGTGAGACACCAAATAAAAATATTAAATTAATTCAATTTAATTTTAGGATTCACTAATTTCATTTTAGAGTATATATTTATTTTAAAAAAATTAATTATCGAGCACAGTACATGAGCCCACGCGTTAGCATCGGACGAATGCAATGTGCAAAAAACCGGATAAAAAAATTAAACTAATTCAAATGGATTAAATATATATTTGTTAAAAAAAGGAAGAAATTAAAAATTAGAACAAAAACTAAAAAGAAAAGGGAAAAAGTGAGGGGACCACTAAAAAAAATCTAAAATAAAATAGAAAATGAAGGGACACCTCCTGGTTCAAATAAAGATCCGTCTAACGTAAGAGATCCATTAGACGATATTGCAAAAGTGTGCCTCTATTTATTATAATTTTATTATTGGTGCACACTTGTGTGAGACCGTCTAACAGATTTCTTACGTTAGACGAATCTCTATTTAATCTATGAGGTGGTCCCCTCTCCTTTTTTTAGCGGTCCCTTTACCATCCCCCTCTTTCTTTCTTTTTTTCTAAAGTATTTTTTCCACCTTTTAATTTTTTTACAAATATATATTAACTTTTTTTTGAATCAATTTCATTGAATTAAATTAATTTATTTTTTTATCTAACATCTCGTCCAGTGCATTTTTCCAATGCTAACACGTGGGATCGATACAAAGTGAAGATTTAAAAAAATTGAAAAAATAAAAATAAAAATAATCGAAAAAAATGAAGGCTATTAGACGCTTTATAGATAATGATACTTCGCTCCATTTCTAGTGAAACTTCACTTCATATATAATGACACTTATATGTTATTATTTGTTGATCGATTTTTTATTTCAAAAAAGACTAAGAGCCCATAATTTTTTGTTTAAAAAATATCTTTCAAAAATCAAGACTTGGTAGATATATCAATGAAAATATATATGGCATGATCTAAAAAATAAATAGCAAAAAAAAAACATTGCATACTTGATGATACTTCAATTCATATTAAGAAATACTATAACACATAATTAGTGATATTTTACTTCATACATGGTGGTACTTCTTGTCTGAAATATCAACAAACATATTAAAAAAAGAAAGATAAATGAATCAAATAAATTAAAACCCCACAATATGATCTACGTAGAAAATAATTATTTTCTTCTTAGCATGCGGAAATACTTCACAGTTGATGACACTTCAATTCATATTAAGTGATATTTCGACATACAATTAGTGATATTTTGTTTCATATATAGTGATACTTTACTTTATACAAAGTGATACACGCATACGTGGGCGTGTGGAGCCCACGTGCCTGACTATTTTTGCGGGTTTGACAGGCTTTGATTCTATTTAACCCGTTTAACGCATGAAATCTATTAGACGGTCTAATATAAATTTTTATGATAATTATATAGATTTATTAGCTCTATGCCTCAATCTTTTGACATCGTCATCCCTTTTTCCTTTTTTTTTTCTTGTTTTTAATAAAAAAAAGGTGAATTTCGAATTAAAAACTATTCATTTATTTATTATTTTCTCTATTCACCTTGAGGTGTGAAGATAATTTGAAGATACTTTTCCAATCGCACTCTCACTCACAACTCATTAGTCATAGCCGGTAATTGTGAACGTATCAATCTTCCTCCAATTAAATCATAGTTCTTTCTAAAAAAAAAATACAAAATTAAATCATAGTTCTTTCTGAAAAAAAAAATACAAAATTAAATCATAGAACGACCGGCTGGTTAAGCGGAATAAAAAGGATCTAAGTCGTCATATTATATCATACTTGAACACATGAATTAATTCATATCATTCAAAATTTTATTTAAAAAAATTCAATGAGAACAAAAGGTCATATAATTCTCGCATTTCACTTTTTAAATCATCGATATTTACAAATAAAGAAATGTAAATTAAAATCTTTAGACATGGATTAGTTTTGTTTTGTTTACTTTTTTTGGGGGTGGGGGGGGGGTGTTGAAGACATTTTGTAGTGGAAGAAAAGAACATGAAAGTGCCAATTAAAACGTTACAACACGTTAGGTGTTACAATCAGTAATTTAAAGTATTTTCCAATTTTTATATTTTAAAAAAATTCCTTTTTATCCTGTCCCAACGGTTCAAGAGTTCAACCCGACATTTTTTCAATATTTTTGTCAAATCAGATTATATATTTTAAAAATAAAATTACTTAATTATTTTTTTGCTAAAAATGAGTATTTAAAAATAAACAAGGTAAATATATTTACGAAGCCTACATACCATTAATATTTTGGTTCAATAAATTAAACTGATCAATCCGATCCAATGTGAAAAGACTCATGATTAGAATAAAATCCATCTCTTCGAAAATCTTGGACATGATACATAGTTTGTGTTTGTGCATATGAGATTCAAGCAAGTCAAAAACAATATTTTAAAAGAGGATGAAATACCATAGCATATATTCTACAAAGCAATATAATTAGTCATGGCCTCATAAAGTAACAATGAAGTGAAACTTAGAGAAGACTATTTTTTTTTTTAAATATTTAAAAAGATGTTTATTTTATAACAAAGAAAAGCTTGTTACAGAAAGCCAAAATATCGTAATAATCAATGTAGTCAACAGGTGATCAAAACAGAGAAAAACTCGATTCAAATTGGCCAGACACAGAGACCCAGAAAAGAATTTTAGAATGGTCAAATTTCCATTTCTTATTTTCTCAAAAAAAAATTGTGTTCTTAACTAATTAATTAAAGGTATTCTATAGTATAATATTGTACATGTACAATATAGACATATTTTATTTCTATAAAAAAAATTAACAATCAAATCCATGTTTTGACTTTGAAAAAGTTTCTCATATACAACTGCACATGATTACATTCGGCCTTTTTCACTTTATTACCGTTTGAGCTAGCTACCCTAACTAATTCTATTGATTTCAATTTGATGGAGCTCGAGGACAACCATCAATCAATAATTTACATATAACCACTTATATATTATATAAATATTCAATAAATGTAGCATTTAATAGAATCAATCAAATGCTATTATTTAATTTGGATTAAATACTCTACTGTGACTGGACAAGATAACGTATATAAGTGCATTTTTAAACATCAATTTAATAGCGGATTTAATTTAATTTCCTCTTCAAATCAATTTTCTTACAAGATTATAATTAGGTCTGTTTCCTAGAGCCCATTGATGGATCAAGAAATTTCCTTTTCAATTAAGAGAGTAAGACATTATGCACTCTCTGATAATAATCATATATAATAATAATAATAATAATAATAATAATAATAATAATAATAATAATAATTATTATTATTATATGGGATATATATATATATATATATATTGTACTGAATATGATAGTCTTTATAACCATAGACAAAAAGACTCTTAAAATAAATCGATCAAAAGAATCTCTAAATAAATTATGCTGGACATTAAAACAATAAAATATATTAGTACATGAACGGAAGCAAATAGCGCCGGCCAAATCATCACATGGAAACAAGATATAGCCACATAATTTCATGAATCTTTGACCATAAAAAGGGGAATTAATATAAACCCTAGACCAACAGGTCATATCTTTTGAGATCTCTTATTGTATATATGTAATTAAGGTTAATGTATGATAGCATCATCAAGAATTCTAGTATATATATATATATATATATATATATATATATTGGATATACTTTAATTGATATCTACAGCCCATACCACACAAACACATGAAGAAAGACTATAATTTATATATAATGAGAAATAAGGAATTAAATAAAAAATGGCAAAAATAAAAGTTTGGTGTCGCTTTGAATTGTGGGGAGAGGAACATAAACGTGGATGGGACCATGACCATCATTAAAACAAATTAGTTTATGTAAGAACAATCATTTACATTCATAATTTATGATAATAATATTTCCACCCAACTTGTTTGGGTATTTCTAAGAAGGAATGGCTGACCCACGATTATTAAATTATCCCCTTTTGTTTGAACATGAAATTTTAAGTAACCATGATTTTACATCAAGATTAAAAAGTTTGTGCTTCAAGTCTTTGATGTCAAGATCAGTTCAAATTGTATGTTCGTTAAAAAAAAAAGAGGCCCACCTTAACTATTATTAGCGAAAACTTTATGAGTTAAAGTATTACTTTATATCATTAGTGTTCGATCACGATTAATTAAGTTGTCACTATTTCATCATATTCCACACATTAAGGGTGGAATCATAAATTTTTCATAGGAAGGGAAGAAGGTGAATTGTTCTTCACTAATAATTTTATATACTAATTTTTTTTAAAAAAATTACATATGGCAGCACCCAAGTTCCACCCGTGACCCACATGTAATCACCTTGTGAGGGCATTTTAGATAAAGTGGGTATTTTTTAATGCTTTTCTTAAGTGGAATAAAATGAGTTTTTTTTTTAGAAAAGTGGATAGTTTTATATAGGGTTAATTGCTAAAAAATTCACGACCTTGGCATGAATTTGTAATTTAAATACCACTTTTAAAACGTTGCAATAATAACTCAACCTTTTGATTTGTAGCAAAATAGACATAAAAAAAAATTCAACGACTAGAAAATTGACGTTACACAATAAGAACTCTCTTATTTAACACTACAAAGCTGAATTAGTATGAATAAGTCGAAAAATATTGTTACATCCCAAATCTGATCATCGGAAAAAAATTGAGGGTGTTGAATTTGTTACAAATAAAAAAGGTTAGATTATTATTGCAACGTTTTAAAAGTGGTGTTTAAATTACAAATTCGTTCAAAGATCATGAATTTTTTTACAATTAACCCTTTTATATATTAACGCTTAATATATTAAGGCCATTCTAGTGCTACCCATGAGAGTGCTATCTCTATATATAATATCGACAACATACAATATTGGGAGACTTGCCTTGCTCGTATGTCTCTACCTACATTTGGCTACCAACATTTCTTTGTTGTCTATATTTGTATAGACACGGTGCGAATCTAAAGCATGGGGCTATACCCCATAGGGACGGTCTGTGGGTTAATATTTTGGCATTTATTTTGCAATTTACAAAGAGTTACAAAATTCTTCATTATTTTTTTAATTAATTAATTTTATATATATATATATATATATATATATATATATATATATATATCAAATAAGGGGAAGGGTTATATAAAAACACTTCCTAGTTTAAGAAATGAGATTACATCTAACACCACACAATCCTCAAAAATCAAAGGCCTAAATTTGATAAAAAAGGCGATGGCAATTCTGTAATATTTGAAAAGTTTTTCGCGTGGGAGTATTAACGTAATTTGGTAATTTTTATAAAAATCGCGGAGGATTTGATAACAGATCGTCATGCTAACGAAGTATTATCATCATACTAACGAAGCTTATATAATTAAAGTTTTCAAATATTGTTAGCGAAAAATATATTCTAAAAATTAATTATAAACATAATTTGACTTAATAAACCCTAATTAAATGGAAAAAATCATAATTGGATGAAATAAACCTAATTAAATGAAATAAACATTGACTGTATGTGGTAAACCCTAAATGAGTTGGAACAAATCATAATAATAATATATTTGTACTACGTTAGCATTATAGTTTTGCTTCGTCAGCATTGTGAATACACTATGTTAGTATATGGCAATACTCTGTCAACATACGTTATAAACCATAATTGGATGGGGTAAACCATAGTAATCATTTAGGAACTGTAAACGAAAAATAAAATTAAAAAAATAATCATAATTAGATGGAATAAACCATAATTGACATGAAATAAACTATAATTGAGATTGATAATAAACCCTAATAAATTTGTACTACGCTAGCATTATGATAATTCTTTGTTAGCACAACGAATACATTATGTTAGCATATGACAAATGCTTCGTTAACATACGTTATCATATGTTATCATAGTGCTGACGAAGAATTATTATATGCTAACGAAAGCATTTACAACCTGGACACGCGTAAAAAATTATCTTTTTTTATTTTTCGTTCAAATTTTTTCATCTAAACATAGTCTTTCGACATCTTAAATGAAAGAGTACGAAGAGAGCTTTAATTTGATATATGTTTTGTGTGCATTGAATTAAAAATGAGCAAGTTATAATCGTCTAAATTTTTTAAGATTTTTTTTTAATTGCTGACATCATCATTTTGAATGGGTTTGGATGAAAATAACTCTTCTTCCTTTATTTTTTGCCCTATTATTTACGAAATTGCCACCTTAAATCTCAACCATTAGATCATTAAATTGGATGATGTAAGATGAGGTCTCATTTCCCACGCCAGGAAAATGGTCTCATTTGATCTATCCCCTATCAAATAATTAAGAAGGTTCGTGATAAAGAGATTTTAACATATATATATATATATATAAGCATTATTTCGAGGAATTTTGGAAAGAAAATTAATGATATACGAATTAAAAACAAGGGCGATAGCAAAAAGAAAGTGCATTAATCCCACTACGAGGAAACTATTATATATGATGTCCACATAATTTTGTTTAAACTTTAAAGTAAAAGTATATTTTACTAAATTCACTTAAAAGTATCACTTCAAAGTATAAATCCACCAAAAACACATTCATCAACTACCCATTTTTCTATCGCGTATATGCAAGGAAATAAGAATAAATATATAAATAAACATGGTACATTTATGAATAATGATGCTGTTTTTTTTTTAGACACACAATAAAACGTACACTGTTGATTCTTAGAAAAAGTGAGAATAAAAATAAAAAAGAAATGGGTTGGAATGCTTATAGCGTAGTCGTCCCAAATTTCGTTAAGAGCAGTGTCTTTTATATTGACAAAGTCTTGAGCCACTTTCTTCTCTCTTCCACACACACACACACACACACACACGCACACACAGTCACTGTGGAGATGTCTTCCGCTTCTGCTTCTGCTGCTGCTAAAGGAGGCGTCCAAAGGGATCGCATTGATCCCAACTCTATTTTATATATTTTTTTATATTTATTTTCTTTAAATATTCTTAATTTTATATATGTATGCGTTCATTTTGGATCATGCTATCCCTTTGGATTCATCCTTTGGTAGCTCCTTACATGGAGATCTGCATCAGATCATGCACCAAAACGACGTCGCCAGATCGCGTAATCGGCCCCAATTAATAACTCAATATTTTGCTCTTAATTATACATGTGTGTGTATGTTAAGTTTAACAACACACCCCATAAATACCAAGTAAGTAGTTCCAAACTTCCCAGTTCCATTAATTTGTCTAGCTACTCAAAACTAGCTTAGTATCAACTAGCTCTCTCTCTCTCTCTCTCTCTCTCTGGGGGTGTGTGTGTGTGTGTGAAAACAAGGTCTAATTAAATTATTTTTTCTTCAATTTTCTAGTTGAAAAATGTATAATTTTAGTAGTGACCAAGAAGTAATTAGATCCAACAAATTGGTGACCGAATTACAAGTTATTACTTTAAATTTGTATGGAAAACATATATATTATTCTGTCCATATACTGCTATTTTTAAACGATATGATAAAAACATAATCTTCATTGTTAATATATTAAAATTCAATTATCGAAACTGAAGCAGATGTTAAAAGAAACAAATATTAATTAAGGCCTGATAGAGTCTGAAGAAGACTTTAGTTAAGGTTTCTTTTTAATTTGTTCCTTTCTAAATCTATTTAATTGGTTATATATAATGTTTGCGCGCACACACAAAATCTGACATGTATATAAATATTATTTATGTAGATACATATGTGTATATATAAATTAATTGCTATATTGGATTTAGAGCATAGAATGATTGAACATATAGTTGGCATGCTTCTCCCATTTCTGCAAAACTAGACATTAATTCGTGAATGTCCTTGTTTGCTAACTTAACCCCAACCACTGGGAATGAAACAGTGTATTGTCAAAAAAATCTCTAAAATAAAGAAAAAATAAAATGGATAAATAATTATTACTGTCTGATTTTACATGGCAGCAGGCACCTCTAAATTTGAATGATATATATAGTTGATTTATTACAAATTTTAGCTGACTATCATGTGAAGTTCCGTAAAAGAAAAATCAGGTAATTAAGTCCTAATTATATATCAGGTAATTAAGTCCTAATTAAGAATGTCAAAATTATATATCTATCTGCAGTCTGCCAGGTTGATCAGTACTGCTGGTTTTAGTGTGAAGAAATATAGTAATTAAGTTTCAATTAAAAGTTCCTTATTAAACCGTACGTAATGATGTTATAAGAGCATGATGGTTTCATTGAGTTTAATCATTTGCAATTAATTCAACATGAATATAACTAAAAAAAAAGACGCATGAATCCAAATTCTTGAAAGAATACATTAACACACCCGATTAATTATGTAAAATATAATATATATTCTTGAAATTAAAAAATGTATAACTAAATAAAAGATAGGAGTCCCATTAATTATATATAAGGTGTAGTTCTTAAATTAGGTTATGTTAAAGTAGCTGAAATGTCCAGAGAGATTTGGCATATAAAAGAGTCGAAATCACATGGTTTAGAGGACTTTATTTAGAATCCAAGGCAATAGAAATATATAAAAATAATATTAATGGTCTCTAAATTGAGTGTCCCAAAGGAAAGGGAATCATGCTACATGTGGTGAGAGCTTATGGAAAAAAGAAGTCCTTTGTGTTGAAATAAAGCTCCCCTTTTATTGTAGTATAATAAAATCTATGAACCTTCTCATCACATGACCCCAACTTCCAACAAACCACTATTCAATCTTTGAACTTTATACGACCCTACGCCAATTAATAAATATATAATTCTAACATTCTTCATTTCTTTTTTATATTTATAAGGATATCGATGGATCTTTTAATTAGTTAGTCTGTAAAAGATCGATTACATTTTGTTGTAGTGATGGATGAGGGAAAGATATTTTTCTGGAGGGCTAGCTAATTAATTTGGTCTAGGATATGAGTGTTGATTAGAATTTATTGATGATTGCGATGAGAGAGAGAGGGGAGAGAGATGGGAATAATAAGAGAGGAGGGGTGTTGGTGTTGTCAGGCGAAATGAAATGAAAGAATTTTGGACAAGAGACTATACGAGAAACAATGGGTTCAAAATGGGTAAATATGTAGGCCTAATGTCTGCCTCTTGGACTACACTTTATATTTGTAAAGGACATATACAAACATTATGTGCAGTAAATTAATTATATGGCCCTATTCTAATTCCAAACTCATGTCGACCCCATTTTCTTCCAGTTGCAATTCTTCCACTCCTTCCACCTTTATCCATTATTATTATTTTTTTCTATGTTTCTTACCCCTAAGATTGATGCAATTCTTGTATTTTAGAAAGGGAATGGGTGAGTTCCTAAATGATAATTAACATGAACTCTATTTAAAAGTAAATTTAGTTCGATCGAGTGCCTTAATGATGTTATAAGGTCTCTCCTACAACACAACCAGTATATATGAATGGACAAGGGGGTGAGGGCTGTTCACCATCAAAGATGTCAGCTAATTAGGTAAAAGAATGGATGCATGTACACTTTAATTTTTAATTTGAAGCCTAGCTATATGTACAGCCTACTATATCGATCTATATCGATTTTGAACTCAATTTAGTGATCGATCTGTTGATGATGAAGTATTATGCTAATGCCAGGATATATACAAAGAGTCCAATATTAATTATATATTAATTCAATAAGATAGACTTTCTTGATCAATAATATTTTGGATTCAATTTGGTCTTATTTTGTGTGTGAACTTCTCTCCCTTCAAGTTGAGAATGTACGTGTAGATATTTGTCTGTTCGAAAATGAGAATTGAATAAATTAAATGAGATTTAGAACTGAGTTTGTGTCATTAAATTTGAGAAATTTATGAAAAATCGACATGGATGGCAGACAAGCCAAAGCCAAATAACCCCTAAATTAATTAGGAGGGCCTCTCTGAATGTACTGAGTGACAGCGAATTATGTTGGGATCGATGTTCAAACCAATCTCATGTTCACCAATTTTTTATTTAATAGAAAATTAATCACGTAATTCTCATTCACCTTTCATATAAAATGCGCTAGCTCATTGAAATCGATGTATTGGAGATATCATAGGCAACAAGGGTTGCTTTAATGAAAAATCAAAATCTATACAATATTGCCGGATATATTATTTATATTGACACGAATTGATATTTTTTACATATATATATCATTTTGAAAGAAGTTCCGATTTAAGCAATTTTTGATTATACGGAAAATAACGATAAACTATAAATCGTATATATTGTGACACGGTAAACTTCTTTTCGTGTCTATATTGACATGATAAGTTATAAATCACGTTTTTTTTACACGATACATCAATTATTTACACGACAATCTTGAAAACTGACTGCTTAATTATTTTAATTTCTAGCTAATCTTATCATAAAACCTAACAAATTTAAACCGTAAATGTGAAGAAAAAAAATCCGAAACTCATCTTAAAATCCTTGTGGAGCTGCTGCTATTTTTCCCTAACTTTTCAAACAAATGTGAATCAACTTGAAAAAAAATCAACCATCCTAGGTATATTTAGTGCATGTTTGATGTCTCCAACTTAAACCTCAACTATGAGTTTTTTTTTATTACATAATA
Organism: Perilla frutescens; assembly: GCA_026008535.1. NCBI lineage: Eukaryota > Viridiplantae > Streptophyta > Magnoliopsida > Lamiales > Lamiaceae > Perilla > Perilla frutescens. The sequence goes on along the minus strand of BRKX01000017.1, from coordinate 28,690,312 downwards.
AACATTATTTTTTTGAATGCATTAATTAGGTGCTCGTTTAAATGGGTTTTGAGCAATGCATGCATTCATAGACATATGAGCATAGTTTTTCATTTTTATTTTTATGTAATGTCACATATTTGCTCTTTGTGAATGAATTTTTATTGTCAGATAGGCATATTTGAGATGTAATTGGGCACGAAAAGAGCATAGGATGATGTGAAATTGAGTTATAAGGAGAATTAAAAAAAATCAATCGAAAAAAAAAACGAGTGAGAATAAAGTAAAATAATGAAGTACACCAGGATGACAAAGATTGCACGACCTGTGCGGACGGCACACAACTGCCAAAATTTGTCCATTTTGCACAGCCGGTGTGGGCCCATGCATCCTCTTGTTCAGTTTTGAACTTTTTTTTTCTTATTTTTAACTTTTTAGATTCATTTACAACCCACATCCTTCTCGCCTACATATGCCTTCCATATATTTGAATCATACATCATATACACCTCATTATAGCACAACGTATATTGGAGAAGCGATAAAAACCCTAGAGATTGAAGATTGAATAGAAAACTCAAGATTGAAGAATTGAAGATTCGCCATAAAGTTTTACATTATTGCATTTTTTTTAACATGATAGCTATAATGTTTTATTTGATTTCTTTTATAAGTTTTACACTATTCTACTTTTGACTACTTCAATTTATCTCTCTTATGTTTAAGTTAAGGATGCTGTTTAATTGTAGCGGTGCACATGTGGTCTGCAAATATGGAATTAAAAAAATCAGACACATGAGAAGGGTCTTGCCAAAAAAAATTAGTCGGTGTTAAAACTACAAAAAAGTAAAGATTTTATTTTAATTGCAAATGTTGTTATGCAAAAATTATAGAATGGGGTAAACGTTGCGTTAATTTATGAATTAACCCTACAAAAATTATGATTTCATATGTATGTAAATACACTGGGCCTTTGTGGGCCTCCATGTCAGACCTTCCAACTATTATCGGCCTGCGATTTATTAACTTCGACCCATCATCTAGTAATCCAAAGCGTTTATGAGGATGCGTTTGGGCCTTTAACATTTATACTTTCATAATCCCACAATATCACTTATTTATCCCCGCATTTGAGACATGTTTGATTTACTTCACTAAGTTAAATTAGGGTTGATAGATAAAATTGTTCGACTTAATCACATGTTTGATTCATTTGATTAGAACCCGATATTAATGATGAGTCCGTACCCCTATCATCAATATGATTGATAACTTATCACTCCCATATAATCCATAATATTAGTGATTATTTTCATCCATCCTTAATGAAACTCAAAATTGCCCATATATTCTCATCTAAATAATTTTCGAACCCTTCTTAGACATTTATGGAGAATAATTTGGGTAGTATCTTTTATTTTAATCACAATCATTCAATCTACACTCAATATTTAAAATATATTCTAAATCATAAAAAAATTTATAAAATAATCCAAACATATTATTACTTGTATCCAAATGATACAACCATATTATATCAAATCAATTTTATTCATCTTATCCACTAAATTAAATGGGGCCTTAAATGGCAAAATAATATTGATAGGCCATTACTAGCTAAAAACCTTTTTCACGTCAAAATAATACCTAGAGTTGTCAAAACGGATTAGCCCCGTCGGGCCGGCCCGTCTCCGCCTCTTTTTTTGGTGGGTAGGATTTTCATTTTTAGGCCCGTTTAAATGACGGGCCTAAGCGGGTAGCCCGCCCATTTTATTTTATTTTTAATACTTTTTTTATAATCCTATACATTAAAATAAACTAAACCCTAGCCTAACCTAACTTAAATGACTGCGCCGCTGCTCTCTCTCACTCATCTCTCTGCTCTATCATCCCTCTCTCTATTCTCTCTATATCTCTCTAGCCATCTCCCGACAGCTCTATCCTCCAGCAGACCAACACACGTCATTGTCGACTACAGCGGACCAGCATGCAACTGCGGCAGCAACTCTTACTTTAGTTTCTCTCACCACTTCTCTCTCTCTCTCTCACATACATCACACAAAGTTTTGAATTCGTATGTGTATATCCACTATTTTTGATTTATCTGTTTATTTTACTTTTCACGAACCTCTCGCTTATCTTCTCTTGGCCATCTACTGAGCATCTCTCCTTATGAAATCGTCATTTGATGGCAAATTAAGAATTTTTTAAGGAAGAACCCATCTCCCAGAAATTAGAAAAAAAATCAGCATAAAATGTGGAGATTTCTTGGAATGTCTCTTGCTCCAAGGCCCAAGCCATCTTTTTCTAATACTAAAATATTTGGGAAAAAAAATAATAAAAAGAAAAGATACTGTTTTTCTTTCACATTTGTATTCTAGTAAGGATAAAGGAAGTCGTCGATCGTTCTCTTCACTTCTGAGGTTTCTTTCCCAGTTTATTTTTGGTAATCCAATTCAGTTTGAAACAACTATATTAAATCCGATGCTGAAATCCGCTCTCTTCACTATTCATTTCAGAAATGTGTCAAGGAAGAATAAACCGGGAATTTTTTATTTGTATTGCAACTATTGTCCGAAGAAATACAAATTTCGCACTGGGGGAGGCTATGTGACGTACTGGTCGAACATCACCAACCATCATCTAGTCGAACTTGGGCGTGCTCAATCGCAATCGCAACTTAACTTCCAACCGGTAAGCAGTGCTAACGTTGAAACGCAAGGTGGAGGTACGTCGTACTCATCTCAACTCTTTAGGTTTGATCTTCTTGTTGCTAGAGAATAAATGTGCTATTTTATTTGTGAAGAATCTTTAGCACTTCAATTTGCTCATAGCATGAATTTTAAATGTCGTATAAAAGATGCTTATAATCCTGGTGCTCAAAGAATACCTAGAATGACCATGACTAAGACTCTTGAAAGATTGCATATAAGATATAAATCGAAATTGAAAATTATTGTTAGCAAAATTCCTTATAGGGTTGCTATTTGTTCTAATATTTGGTCTGATAAATTTATCCGTTGTCATTATATTGCTGTTACATTGCATTGGATTGATTATTCATGGACTTTGAATAAACGTTTAATTGCTTTTCGGAAATTTAACTGTCAATATAGTGTTGCTAATATTGCTAAGGCTATCATTAAAATTTGCAATCACTTTCAAATGCTTGATAGTTTTTTTCTATTGGTTTTGATAATGCGAATGCTAATACGGTTAGTATTAGAGAATTAATTCAAGCATGTAATCCAACCTTGCTTGGTAAATATTTTCATACTCGATGTATTGCTCATATTTTAAATTTATGTGTTCAAGATGGACTTAAAATATTAAATAGCTTAATTCAACCTATTCGTGATGTTGTTGATTATATTCATGGTAGGGTAAGAGTTAGACGCAGGTGGGAAAAATTCTGTAGTACATGCTAAATTTTTTAAGGTGGAACTCTACTTATGAAATGCTTTCTGCAATATTGGAATATCATGAATTATTATGTTCTTTTTTTGTTATACATATTGAATCATTTATTTTATTATCTTCGTATTAGGATGATTGTATTGAACTAATGGAGCTTTCACAAGTTTTTCAATATGCAACAAAAGATTTATCCGGTGTGTATTACCCTACTGTTTGTAAATTTATGTATCATTGTTGTTTAATTGCTGCACAATTTAATTCTTGTAGTCATAAACCCGATTTGCAAGAGATGATTCTAGTCATGGTAAAAAAATGGCTTAAATATTTTGATCATGTGCCTAATATTTTTTTGGTTGTAAAAATATTGGATCCTACTTTTAAACTCAGTGGTACTAACAAGATGATTGATATGTATTATAGACCCTATTGTGCCCCCGATGATGAAAATGCAGGTCCCAACAATTTTGATGTTCTTAAGTGGTGGTCTCGAAATCAAGAGCGGTATCATTTGCTTGCAATTATGGCAAGGGAGATTCTTGGAGTCCTAGAGTCCTGGTATCAACAGTTGCGGTCGAGCAAGCTTTCAATGAATCCGGTTACATATTGGACGAACGAAGATCAAATTTGACTCCGGATCACCTCGAAGCTCAAATGATATTGAAGGACGAGTCCAAAGTCGACCTAAGAAAGCAAGAGAACCACTGTGATGACTTGATGGATGGCCACTCATTGAAGTTGGCTTGGAGAGCGAAGCTGAAGGAGGGAGCCAAACCGGGGATGATTGGGACGACGACTTTGAATTCTAGATTCGTCAAGGAAAAAAAGGTAAAATGAACTACGAGGACTTTGATTCCAAGGTAAGGGATACGTAGGCAGCTTCATATGAAGTGCAAGCCCAAATTTCAATTATTTCTTTCCCCCCTAAATTAGCCAAATTGTTAAATGTTAATTCTAATTTGTAAATTGTAATTTAGTGTTAAATTGTAACTTGTAAATTTGTAAATTATAATTTCATATTTTCATAGTTTGATTAATTTATAATTTATAATTTGATAAATTAAATTGTATTCTCATTTCTCAATATTCTTGTAAGTTGTAAGTTGTAACTTGTAAATTGTAAGATATAAATTATAAAGTTATATAATAATATCAAAAGTCAAATAAACTTGTATTTTGTCATACTTCTTAGTAATTTACAATGTAAATTAGTAATTTTGTCGATTTAGTACTTAGTAGTTCGTCCAATCGTCCGTTCGAGTTCGAATAAAAAAAAATCGACGGTTAACCGGGTAACTGCCGGTAACCGGCGCTAACCGCCGTTGCTCCAAACAGCGGTTCTGATTACAAAATCGTAACCGGCAACCGCCAGAGCACGGTGCAGTTCCGGTTCCGACCATCCGGAACCGTGTAACCGGCGGTTACAAACCGGAACCGGAATCATGGGCGCCACTAGCCGGCCCGCCAACCCGCAGACTTAGGCTGAGATGGGTAGGACCCTGTTTCTTTAGCCCCGCCCCACCAAAAGACAGGCTTTTTGAATTCGCAGTCCGCCGACCCATTTTAACAACTCTAATACCACTGCACTTCATTTCTTCAACTCCTAAAAAAACAAACAAATAAATAAATATTTTAGTCGTTGGGAGTCTTTTTCTAGATAAGTCGTTGAATGAAATGGATTCGTTTTTAGATACCCAAATATTTTTCACTTATCATAGAGGTTTTACATTTTACCCTTGCACTTCCTAGTTAACTACATCATATGTAAAACGCAAGTCGATTTCCCCTAAATTATACTGAAACCCTAGTTCCTCTCAGTTACAAGAAAAATGCTCCAATTTTATTCACCACCGTCCGCTTCAAGCTCAATTCATCCATTTCGCTCTCTAATTTTCCTTTCATCACTTCTCTCTGCTCTCCATCTCACTCTTTCTATCTCCAACAAACCACATTTCGGTTCGAACTTGGTTTTCATCGGCGACGCCAAGTTTACTAACAACAGCTCCTGCATTCGGCTCACCGATCCCAGGATCTCCTCTCCGAGCTCCGGTTTGATCGTTCTGAAAAAGCCCATCAGGCTTTTAAGCCCGAACTCGAAGTCAAGAAAGCCCGTTTCGTTTTCCACTGATTTCACATTCTCAATTTCACCTCATAATGGTGACGGGTTGGCCTTTCTGGTCCTGCCCAGAAACTTCCAGTCCAAATTTTCTGGAGAAAGTTTTGGGATTTTGAAGGAAAGTCGGTTTCTTGGGGTGGAATTTGATACTTTGATTGATGAAAATGTGGGGGATGTGAATGCAAATCATGTTGGTCTTGACGTCGGGAGTCTTGTTTCGGTGAAGACAAGCAATGTGTCGTCGATTGGCTTGGTTTTGAACAGTGGAGTGAAGCTTCATTCTTGGGTTGATTATGATTCGAGCTCAAAGAGGATTGAGGTTAGGTTGAGTAAGTTTGGAAGCCCTAGGCCGTACAATCCTCTGATGGTGCATCAGGTTGATTTGGGTGAAATGTGGAGAAACGAAGAAGTGATCGTTGGATTGAGTTCATCTACTGGAAACTCAATGCAGACTAGCAGTGTATATACCTGGAACTTCCGGACAAGGGATGTTCCGCAGTGGCTGCATTCGCAACCATTGGATCCGCAGGCGTTTTCCAGGGAGCATAGGGAGGAGAAGCTAGCACAGAAGAGAAAGATTTGTGCTTTGGGTTTCATTTCTGGATTGGTTTTCTTGACAGGATGTGGCGCGTTGCTGGCATTGGTTGTGCTCTTTTTGTGGGCGCTATTTGAGAATAGCTCGGAGACAGTGTTGACAATCCCGGGTAAATGCACTGTGCATTCTGGGGATTTCAGGTATGAAAAGATCAATGTTGTTGTGAGGGATAGTCCCACTAATACTAAGAATTAGAGTTCTCATGAGTTTGCTATGTGCTTGTTGATTTGATGTTTTTTGTAATATAATGTGTTGGATTATGTAGTTTTGGCTGTCTTGAACCATGGATGGAAGCAGTTTGAATTTGTGCATATTATGGATTGTTATTCGCCTTGTAAGCTCGGTATCCACTGAGGATATCTTTATGACAGATTATTTGATGGTGTGAATGAACTATTTGTGTTAGATATATGCTAGTTGTTGTATTGTAGAGACCTAAGACCAAATGATTAGAAAACTGAGTGCGAATGAGGAGCTTTTAGAAATGTATCTTTTTGGGAGATCACCTATTCTATAGAAGCATGGAATCTTTGATTCTTTGTATATAATAGCTAAACACACCGGTGATCTAAGGAATCCCAAATGTGAACATTGAATTTGGAATAACTCAAGACTATCACACGCTCAGGGAGAACCAAAAATGTTTATAGAGGTGTAGATTCTTGAGTCATGTATTATAGCTAGAATTCTATTGCACATCTATGCAGTTTGGATGGCAACTCACTCATTCTTCATCAGGAAATAGACATTATTAATCAATTGTATGTTTGGTTTGTATCTTGTGCTACTGCTGTTGGAGTATTGCATTGCATTCACTCTACTAAAAAAACCACTTAAATTTCTCCGAAGTCAGATGTGGGTTTGGTTAGGGATGTAAATGATATTGTAATGTCGGAACAACTGCATATCACTAGCTTACGAGTTACGAGAGCACCCAGTTTTCCCATCTTTCTCGGGCAACGACTAAGGAACCCTATTTTTCAGGCAGCCATTTAGGCATTTAGCAATAAGGGCATGCATCTTGTAGTCAAATGGTCTAGCTTACTGTCTCCTTTTTGCTTTTGGGTTGCTAAAAACTGGCTATTTTTCTTTCTGATCACCGCTGCAAAGTTTATTTTGAACCTTGAAAAACTCTTGATGTGTGCACTTAACTTCTTTCACATATGTTGGCAAAGTATATGTGTATTTTATATGATGGGGGGAAGTTCAAAATGAGATGCTACAGTTCAAAATTTCGACTAGCTAAGTTTCTTTCTTTTTTCTTTTTTTTTTTAAAAAAATTGCATGGTTTCTTTATTTTAATATTATTGTCGCATGCTTGATTTTGTGTCCCACGGGAGATTTTGGTAGTTGCTTGCCTAACCATATAAAACTATTTAATGGAAGACCGACACACCATCAATTTTCTCCTGATGTCATCAACAACAAATGTCTTCACAAATCATGGAGCACATAATCTTTTTCCTTTTTTTTCTTTATAAAAAAATATGAAAAATATTTTATAATTCAAACAACTATAATATATATTTAGAATAAGAGAATCCGATGAAGATTACGCCAATAAATCTTTAATAATTCAATGCACTACCGTTTAAAAAAGGATAAATTTACTCAAATAAATCTATTAAAAATCTTGTCATGGTCTTCAGATATTTTACTATCCAACCTTATCCCAAATGAGACGACTTTCCAAATATTGCATTCTGATTTTTTTTTTAAATTATAAAAAAAGGAACAAACAAGGTATTTTAAAATCGCATCAGATGAATCGCATTAAAATTAGTCTGTCTTTTTATGTATATTGATATGACTAGGTAATATGTATGATACTCAACACAATAATGTAAATCATAATTAGAAAAATCATTATTGAAAAAAAAAAGATTATATTTATTGGAAAAATAAGATAGAGTGAACCAACTAGCGTCATTCTAGAGTGCGACAGACCAAACGTAATTTACTACTTTTAATGGTCCAAAATCTCAGACAAATACGGAACAATTTGTAGCAACAACACTAATCATTTCTCCGATATTCTGAAAAAATTGTAGTCCATTCGCTGCAAATAAGTAAATTAGAGACACAAATACAAAATAAAATACGTTTGTAGGTACAATAATCACTTGTCATTATAAATGTCGCAATCCTGATCCTGAATTCCTAAGTTGTAACTTCTTTTTTTTGGTTTTTCATAATTCCATCAAACAAACCCTCAAAACTGCCCTATATATATCGGTATATGTGCGAAAACGAAAGAAGAAAAATAAAAAAAAAATAAAAAAATCAATATATGAAATCAGCAAGTTGCGTGGACGCATAAGCGAGTTGTGACATCAAGAATCATAAATTTTTGGAAACTGCGCCAAATCACCAAAAAGAGATTCTTCTACTTCTTCTTCTTCTTCTTCTTCTATCTGTAACTGTAAGCATAGCTAAGCTACACATACACTGTGTTTTTGTTTTGGTTGTGGATATGGTGTTTGATGTTGATTTTCAAGGTCTCAATTCAGGCCTGGCGAATTCCGACGGTGGCATAAGATCGGCGCTTTTGCGAGGTGAGGAGTTGGTCGCAGAAATGGTTGTTGCCCCCGAAGCCAACGACGTCGTCTTCAGCACCTCTCGCTCCGACCCAAGGGTCTATTCCCAGGATCATATGATTGTTGAGATTTCTGATACTGCCCATCAAATTAGCCAAGGTTCTTTCTTTGTCTATTGATTTTTCTTCCCCCTTCACTTTGTATTCAAATTAGCTTCTGTTTTTTTTTTTTTAAAAAAAATTCTGGAGTTTGTATTCAAAATTGTGGTAGTCGGTTTCGTCTGTTGTTTGTTTTCCTTGATGAAATTAGTCTTAGTTTTACCTGTTTGAAGTAGTTTATGCTTATGTCATGTGATTGGAGTGAATGGTTGTGGGATGCAGGATCAAAGAATTGATTTTTTTGATGAGATATTATAGTAACAGAACGAAGTTCCTTGTTGGGTATTTGGATTTAAGTTTCTGCTTTTATCATTATGAACGAAGTTCTGTTCTCAATGCTTGCATATTCCCAGATTTGTAAGAAGCAGTTTTGTGAAGTCCTTATGAATTTGGAATCGTGTTCTTTATTTATCGTTTTACTGTATGTATCTTAGGGGATGCCTCAGATCATCTTATGCCCGCCATGTTCGTTGATGGCACAATGTGATGCACATTAACCTTTAATATGTATGTTGGAAGCTAAAGTCGTGTTTTAGTTGCGTAAGTAATGTGAAAGTTCGGTAATCTGTTATTTACTCTACTGTTTCAAGTAATCCGAGCTTATTTTATCTGTTGTGCATGTAGACTCATGGTTCCAAGTTGGGTTTGTCCTCACAACTGGGATAAACAGTGCCTATGTGTTGGGATACTCTGGCACTGTCATGGTTCCGCTGGGTTGGATCGGTGGTGTCGTTGGACTAATTTTAGCTACAGCAATATCTTTGTATGCAAATATGTTAGTTGCCAAGCTTCATGAATACGGAGGAAAGAGGCACATCAGATATAGAGACCTTGCAGGATTTATATATGGTAAGAGCAAATTACAAACAGCTCTAAAAGAGATGAACCCCATTAATTATGAGATGAATCTAATATTGCCGAAGGCATTGTTTACTGAGGTAGGTTTCTGTGTTGTAGGTAAACGAGCGTATAGCATTACATGGGCACTGCAGTATGTTAATCTCTTCATGATCAATGTTGGATTCATCATTTTAGCTGGTAGTGCCCTTAAGGTAACTTACTCCCATTCCGCTCTATTAAAAGACCAACAACTACACAAAATAATAGCTGTCTGTGAAGTTATATTTTACATGACTTATAAATGGCTCTCAACTCTATACTTGTTTTCTATGCATGCAAACTACAAAAGACACCATCTTACCTCACCCCTAAATATTAAGGTTTTTAGCTGATCCGTTTGATTCCATGGACATTATATGCAGGCTCTATATATGCTTCTCGGAGAAGACTATGGCATGAAGCTTCCACACTTCATTGCAATTTCTGGCATCTCGTGCATTCTTTTTGCAATTTCTGTACCCCACTTATCTGCACTGCGAGCCTGGCTGGCATTTTCAACCTTGTTTAGTATGGTGTACATTATCATATCATTTGTTCTGGCTCTGAAAGATGGTATGGCCATCTCTTCTCCTCATTATAACTTCTGTCAAATTTAACTAAAATCTGTTAAAATTGTATCTGATTTTGATAAAGATGTCATTTCCATTCGACTGCGTCATCATGCTTCTGTCCTTCCTTTCTTATCAAAGTTTGATTTCCAAAGGAAACCGTGGTCTTTAACAGAAGGTGATTTGTGGTTTCCTTAAAGTGGAGCGCTTCCTTTTATTAATTAAATCACCAGATAACTGTGTTGTCATGATGAAGCATTGTTTTGCAGAATCTGATTTTGCTGGAATGTTCTTGGATGACTTTGGCTATGTAAATCAATATCTGGGTTCATGATCCTTTCTTCACAACATAAGATTTATGTACTTGCTTCTTTCTCGATTAGTTTGTTCATCATAAAAGTACTTTATTTTCAAATGATCTTTTCACTTAACACCTAATATCCTTTGATGTTTGAAATCAGCTCTACAGGCTATGGAAATTGTTATTATGCAATATCAATTTTCAGATGCTGAATTTTGCTGTTTTTTGTGTTAATTTCTTTTTTCTGAGTAAGTAATTATTTTACAGGCATTGAAGCACCGCCCAGAGACTACAGCATTCAAGGAACAGATATGACCAGGGTTTTCACAACCATTGGTGCATCAGCAAATCTTGTTTTTGCCTTCAATACTGGAATGCTTCCAGAAATACAGGTCCAACAAAATCTTAGATGTTTTTAGATAAGCTATACTAATATATTTCTTGTGCTAAAATAAACAGATATCTAGGTTTTAGCTTCTGCTGGTTCCGTTGCTGATTTAACATGTGATATTATCTAATAAGAACTCGGGTTTCCTATATCAACTTGAAATAAATATGCTGTTCTCACTTGGTTCCTTTTTCTTTCTTGTACGGTATCACTTAAACTTGGTACATGTACAACATGTTTTCTGCTCTAAAATGCTTCACAGCTAGGCTAATTTGAAGCTCTCAGCCTCATATGTGTTTAGCCTAATCGTTGCTTGCTGATGGATCTCTCACAGACTCACAATTCATCCACCTTCTTGACAGGCAACAGTGAGACAGCCCGTTGTTGACAACATGATGAAAGCTCTGTATTTTCAGTTCACCGTTGGAGTTCTCCCAATGTATGCCGTTACCTTCATTGGTTACTGGGCATATGGATCGAAAGCATCAGCCTACCTGCTGTATAATGTTAGTGGCCCAGTTTGGTTGAAGGCCGCGGCTAATATTTCAGCTTTCTTGCAGACAATCATTGCTTTGCACGTAAGCATCATACTTATTTTGCTGTACCCACTCTTACTACATATGTGCGAGTTTGTGTGTGTGTGTGTGTGTTTTCAAAGATTCATTAAAAACATTCCTGCAATTGTTACTTGCAGATATTTGCAAGTCCAATGTATGAATATTTGGATACAAAGTATGAACTTAAAGGAAGCGCTTTAGCAATGCGCAACTTGTTGTTCAGAATTGTGGTTAGAGGCGGTTACTTAGGTATAACGACCTTCGTTTCTGCATTGCTGCCATTCTTGGGAGACTTCATGAGCCTGACCGGGGCGCTCAGCACATTCCCTCTCACATTCATTCTCGCGAACCACATGTATCTGGTGGCTAGGAAGCACAAGCTTAGTTCGTTGCAGAAGAGTTGGCATTGGCTCAATGTCGTTTTCTTTGGAATTATGTCTCTTTTAGCTGCGATTGCTGCCTTGAGGCTTATTGCGGTTGATTCTAGTAACTACCACTTTTTTGCTGATTTATAGCTTTATTATCTTTTGGAGGCTATTTTTTAATTCCTCCCATATATTCTTCAATTCAAATAATCCATTTTAATTTTTATGTAAGTGTTTACATATCACGTGTAAATGTGTAATCTCTCTTTTGAATTCATATAGTACATCTGTTAATGGAGAAGCCATCTTATAAAAGTATAATTCGTTCATTCTCTTTCTTCCCCTTATTTTTTTTCTTATTGCATTTTACCTTACTTTTGACATTCTTTCCAATATGCTAAAGGGGTGTTATCAAATCAAACTGACCGCGGTGCTGTCAGTTCAAAATTGATTCATTTTCCAGTCGAGTTCGAGCTTAATAGATTTATTCGAGTCTAAAAATACACTTTTATTTTATTTTTTTAATATTTCCCATAAATATAAATTGTTTTTTTTAATAAATAATATATCTACCAAAATTCATTACTTTCTTATAACTAATTAAAATTAATTAAATAATGAATATGCATATCATTGACAAAAAAAAATGGATTCAATATCAATTATTAATTTTACATTTTCAATGTAGCTAATGAGTAAATATTAATGAATTTGATGGCGAGCTAACGAACGTACATAGTATTACTTGTCAAAGCCGAGTGCTTCGTGAACGAGCTCGAACGATTTTTTTTAAAATTTAGACTAGATTAAATTTCATTTTTTTAAAACCGAGACTAAATTAAACTCATGAGTAACTTAGATCATTTACAATTATGAAAGAGAATTAATGGAACTCTTCTCCTCAACATAACAAAAAGAAACATATTTTTCTCCAATGAAACAATTATGAAAGAGAATTAATGGAACTCTTCTAGCAAGACGTCATCACTTTCTATCTGGAAAAGGTCACACATCGATTTAAAGTTTAAACTCATGTAAGATAAAAAGGTAATGACTATTTCTAGAGGAAATTAGAAATTTGAGTTTAATCAAAGTTGGGGAGGTTTTGGGTGCACGAGTCTGATGGACCAAGGACATGACTAACTCTACAGGAAACTAGAAATTTGAGCTACTCAAAGTTGAGGAGGTCTCGGGTGCACTAGAAACACCTTGTCCTCAAGGTATTGACCGAAGAATTAAGAAAATATTCCTAACAAACCTCATCACGTTATACAACTTTAAAATAAAATTTTAATTCACTTTGTTATCCGATTAACTATACTAAAAAACAAGAATATGTGACGCAAAACCAGAAACTTTAATAATCGAACATTCAATTAAGAACACGCGTTGATTCAACACGAATACCATGAAAAGAATGAGATATCAAAGAAACACAATAATCAGGTCCGGCCCTGAGATTTGAAGTGCCATGTTCAAACCTTAAAATTGGTGTCCATATTTGTTGAATGTAAAATTAATGCATAATAAAAGTAGCATAATCATATTGAGTACTTAAATAGATACAAAAAAATACGGAACCCTACAAGGATTCGGAAAACCAAACTTAATCCTACAAGGATTCAAAAACTATAAAAATAAATTCCAAAAGATAAATTAATCATAAACTAGAAAATAAAACAATAAAACCATGCATGTAAAAATAAAATGCATAAATTAGTGACGTATAGACGACCGAACTACGGTTGATCATCTCCATCATCCCCGCCCTCTTGAAAAGGATTCGAGGGCGAATCCTGATTGGTCTCATCTTCAACAGAAACAAGAGCAACATAAATTTATTTTATGGTTGAAATGCATAATCATAACATGACATATATAGATGGAACCCTAGAGCGCGCTAATACATTGATCGGTACACAATGAAAAGCATTTCACACTAATAGCATGTTAATTTTAACACACTCAAACATTTCTAACGTCGGAGACCTTGACCCGACACAATTTTTTGTGTCCTAACATTATTGTTCCGGCAATTACATAAAAGAAAGCAATTACAAGTCTTATCGAGAAGCTTAACATATTCGGCATGGACTCGGTGGGGTTGAAGGCCCAGGCGGTGGAGACGCCGGCGCATCCTGCCGATAGGATTTGGAGGTGGCTGGTGGCGGCGGCCACAGCCGAAAAACTCTTAGCCTTCTATCATTTATGGGCTTGTTGGAAAAAGGGTTCTGCATTGAGAGAGCAAAGTTATGATGCATTAGCAAGAATCCAATGAAGAAGACATAAAACGTAAACGTGAGTTTCATTTTTTTTTTTTTTTTTGAAGAAGTGATTTACGATCAATATTATTTCTAGTTGATGAGTTGGGTTCTAATTTATGCCATCTTATATAATGTAGTGTGAAAATGAAAGAAGTGAGAAAGTCAAGCATGACAGATGGGACATTGGGATTAGTTGGGGACTACTGCTGGCATTGCATTGACTTAATTTAGGTCTTCCTCTCAAATTATGTGTCAAGTTGTAGTAAAATAAAAAAATATTCCAAAAATTTTGAGCATAGTAGTCAACATAAATTCAAATTTTATAAAAGCATGTGTTATTTGTTTTATGTTAGCTAGCAATGTCGCCATTATATGTACCCTTTATTTACATTAAATATTAATTATGCCTATGCAATATATTGTTTGTTTTTTTGTCATATAAATAAAAAACTTACAATGTTACTTTCCTAAATTCAACTATTAGGTGTCATTAAGTAGTCAACATTTTACACGCATCGTTTTCGCAAAATGAGACATCATAGTATCTTCTTTGACAATGTGGGGTTGAAAAAATGACTATGCCTTCACTTTTCATTGAGGTCAATATTATATATAAAATTAGAGTTTTACAATGTGCATTTGCACCTAATTAAAGAATTCTACAAAATTATTTCATTTATATATTTATGTTTTATTGAAGGTGTTATGATATGAAAAATGAAAATATACTAATTAAAATATATAACATATATATGTATGTGTATGGAGAGAGAGAGAGAGAGATAGTACTATAAACACATTACGAAGTTTCTTATAAATTACAAATATTTGTTTTATTTTAAATAGGTTAAACTTTAAGAATGGGTTTAATTTGTAATAGGTCCTAATTAAGATTTTACGTACATATTAAGTTGTAGAAAATTTTGGAAGTGGATAATCATTACTCCCACTGCGATGAGTCATGTTCAACTATACAAGTTTGTGGGAAGAGAATGGAGGTAAAAGGTCGATCTAATGTATAGTGCAGACATATATAATATATATACGCCAATCAAAATCTAATTATGTGCATGTTGCTTTACCACTCTTCATTTAAAATCCTAGCTAGTTAATCCTCTCATTTCGTCCTAAAATCATACTTCAAATTCTAGACTTATTTTCTATTTTCATCATACTATACCATAGTCCACTTTTTTATTTAAATTATTAATGATTATTCTAAACAACCTTTTATGATAATTTGGATTGACAATTTGACTTTGGTATCATTCATTAAGAGGGTAAAGTAGGAATAATGAGCAAATGTTTACAATTTTAACTTTATCTAATATGTTTTCTTAATTTGTAGGAAAACTTGTAGTTTTTTTTAATGATGAGAGTAATCCGCAGTCATTGTTCAAGAGTACGTATTGGATAAACTATACTCTTAGAGCTCGTTTGCTAGACAGTATAAGATAACATATGATATCTATGACTATGATGTCTTTGCTATATTAGGTATCAAGATCATGTTTGCTTGAATGTATTAAAATATCTATAAAATATATACATGTATAATCTGTTGTTTGATTGGAAATATTAACTTTCCTATATAATTATAATTCCAAATATACCCTCTTATATTAGGCAGAAGAGAATTTATTATTAGATATTAATAAATATGGAGTGGGCCAATTTAGTTCAATAATTATAATAATGATCTTCTGTATTACACATCCCACCTAAGATATGGGATACAGAATCCTACTAAATCATGCAGATCTTTGTTAGAAATACTGGGCCCTTACTTAATAAAGCGCTGTGAAGTTTGAACCAAACAACTTATTAGGGTGTTGTAGATATCTATTAGCCTCTTATCACTCCTAGCAAATGAGCCGCAATAGCTTGCAAATCTACACGATAGGTAAACCCCATGTAACCCCACTCAGATGATATAAACCACGCATGGAAACTCTTGTGCAATAGCTTGCAAACTAGCACAGCGAGGCCTGCAAATGAACCCGGTTAACAGTGTTAGTAAAATTTAAACTCAAATCTTCAATCTCAAATTATCTCACCCTGTTACTAGACCATCTCCAAATATGACAACTTCTAATCTATCTTAATAGAATGGATGGAGTATTTATTCAAGCGACTTCACCCTTCATAAGGAAAACACAATTTTATCCGAATTATCCATTATTCTTGATTACTAAATCAATTTGAAAAGACAAAATAGCTTTTATACAAATTAATTGGGAAAATAACATTTTTGCTACCATATATGGTTGGTCTCTTTTCAATTTGGTACTCTATATTTCATGTTTTTCTTAAATAGTACCTCAGCAATACTTCTCACTTTAATACGAATTTTTGTATTTAATTTGGTAAAATACAAAATGGGTACAAATAAATATTTTTCAGATCAAATTGAAATTTCACGGATCTAATCATTATTCTTCCTCTGATTCTTCTCTTCAAAATTTGATCTTCAAACAGTATTTGAAATCTTTCGAGTAAATTTGCCTCATTGATCTTCTTTAACTTGTTGTTTGAACTTTGATAACATTAAGCGAGGGCTGATGACTTTGATTCCGAATTGAATGTTGATGTATTGAACTTTTATAACATCGTCTGGAGGTTTGAGAACCTTGATTCCGATTGAGATCGACTTGAATCTCGCTGGACACCTTGAATGCTGGAGAGAACTTAGTAGAGAAGTTTCATTGAACTTCTTGAGCTCTGCAATTCTAACTTCTGGCGTGATTTTCAACTGATATGGACACTCTAGTTATAGTTGTAGGGAGGGGATTTAGGACTGACGTAGCACAATCTCATTGGCTCTTGAAAATTGATATATATCTTTTGAAAGATATTTACTTGTTGCCAAAGAAACTTAATATTTATCATATAATAATATCTATATTATTTTAAATTTTTTATTTAATTTTGAATTTTATAAGATTTCAAAACTAAATAAATATATAAAAATCAATAAAAATATTATTTATAATATTCAAATTTTCTTTATCTACCCTCACCTTTGGTCCATATATAAACGCTTGCTAGGGTAACTGGTTTTCACTGGTCAATACACAAGTCAAAGGTATTTATGGGATCAAAATTTATTTTCTAAGATTTTCACCAATTTTATTTTCTTTAACTGCTCACACGCTCTTTTTTTTTTTACAAATGGATTTTCGATAAAATAATAATGAAAAATAAAATAGATAGAGAATTGGAATTAGAGGAGAGAAGGGATGGGTGTAAAAAAATTTCGGCGAAAGCATGTGTCGTGTTAGTCGTGTTTTGTTGAAATCAAGCAAATACACGCATAATTTGTGTAATATTAACGCAAAATATTTTCTGAAATGTAGAATATTATTTCAGTTTCTCAAAATCAGATTACAAAGCATTTGTTCTCTTATTTATATGATGGAGCTAAGCTCACATCTGTATCACAAAGAAAACACAAATCCTACCTAACTACAATCTAGCTAATCTACGGGACTTATTGAATATCCTTGCACCCCTAGAAATCGATGGCTACTGCTGCAAGATAGATGTGCTGTAAGATTGATGATGTGGCGTACGTGTGGCTTAGGATAGTTGTGGTCCTGCATGGGACGATGCCGAAGCTAGCAAAGCTGCAGAACGACGAACACAACAATAATACACAAAAGGAAAACATGCATATGTGGGCATGCATGGATGCATGAGACCTTCAAACTTAAACCCCCGAAGAGCTACCGCATATAAATCACAAAGGTGCATCTTGGAGAGAAGAAAATTGAGACGAGAGGCAGACAAAGACTTAGTGAAGAGATTCGCAAGCTGAAGTTGAGATGGCACATATATGGGAGAAAAGAAATGCTCACGAGCGAAGTGACAATCTAGATCTAGATGTTTAGTGCGCTCATGAAAAACCTGATTCTTAGTGATGTGAATGGCAGCTTGGTTGTCACAGTGGAGAGGCAAAGACAGAGGAGGGGGAAGAAATATTAATGAAGAGACACTACATTTAGGATTTTCATATTTGTAAATTTGGGATTTGATTGAAGGGCGAAACAAAATTATATTGTAGGATCTTCGGAGTGAAGGAAGAAAGAAGAATGATTAAGTTAGGGCGTGAGATTTTTTTATTTTGGGTTGAAGTAAATTAAAATTTATTTTGTAAAAATTTCGAAAATAAATTTTGGTCCCATAAATTAGAAGACATTGCATAAATACCTCCAAATACATTTGACTTGTGAAAATTTGTTGTTCCAAGTAACATAGACTAAAAGGAAGACCAAATGTATGATTAGGGTACTATTTCGACAAACATAATACATAAAGTACCAAAATTAAAATGGTGCAAACGGTTGGTTTGGTGCAAACCGAGTGAAACTAACAAAATCAAATAAAGAATTTCTTAAAAAAATTCAAATTAAACCAACCAAAATAATATATATAACCGAACCAAACCAAATCATAATTCTTCGATTAGTTTAGTTTGGTTTGATTTTTGGTTTAATCAAATTTTCAATGATTATTTTTTGAAATAATTATATCTAAAGAAAATAGCATGCGCTCAATAGATAACAAATGATGTATTACAAAAGTAAATATTTTGAAAAATCTGAAACTAGAAAATTGAAACTAAAGATTAGAACTACTAATATTATTTAGGTATATAATACCTTTTAAATTGATTAATTTATGTATAATTAATATTAGAATTATAAGTCATAAATTATAAATATAGTGTGTGTGTGTGTATTTCGGTTGGTTCGGTTTAATCAAAATATTTTTTACTTAAACCAAAATCGAACCAAACTATATTTTCATTTTAATATTCAAAACCAAACCAAAATTAAAGAAAAATGACCAAACCAACTATTAGGAAAAACTATCAAGGTTTTTCTGACAAGGAATTTTGATGAGATGTCAAAATGTCAAAATACGCAAAGAGCCTTGAAGAACTGAAAAGAAATCAAGTAGAAAACTAAGAATGATCATATAAAAAAATTGACCTATCAAAGCCAAAAGAAATGATCAATTCATGTGAGAAAAAAGAAAATAGAGAAAAGAAAATGAGAGAAAATAAAGGAGAAAAGAAAGAAATCAGCCAAGAGCTGAGTGAAGAAAAGAGAGAAAAAAGAATATAGAGAATAAGAATAATCCAGCCACAAAGGGCTATGAAAAAGAAACTGTAGCTTGCTAGAACAGTTAGCAAAGCAAACTGGAAGTTGCAGGTACCATGAAGAGAAGTGGCAAATGCCACCAGTCTACAGTGATGAACTGAAGAAAAATACCAGTTCAAGGCACCAGCTCAGAAGTGCCAATTCCCAGCTGGAATGGTGCCAATTCCCAGCTGAAGAGAACTGATGAACATACCAGTTATAGTCTGATACCAGCTGAAGAGATGTTCCAGCTAAAGAGAACTGAAGGACATACCAGTTCTAATCCGATACCAGCTGAAGAAATGTTCCAGTCGAAGAAAGGTCCCAGCTGAAGAGAACTGAAAAACATACCAGTTCTAGTCTGATACCAGCTGAAGAGAAGAACTGAAGGACATGACAGTTCTAGCCCAATCCCAGTTGAAGGAGAATACCGGTTGAAAAGAAGAACTGACAGACATGCCAGTTCGAGATCGAATCCCGGCTGAAGAAATACCAGTTGAAGAGCACATTAGTTTAAACTGATGAACATGCCAGTTCAAGATGATACTAACTGAAGAATACTACCAGCCGAAGAGAGGACGACTCTAACTGAAGGAAATACCAGCTGAAGAAGTGTACAAGTCCAAGATCCGAGCTGAAGAAAATACTAGCTCAGGAAGTTCCAGCTGAAAGAGTATACCAGCTGATGAGAAGACCAAGGTACAAGCTGAAAGAAAATACCAGCTCAAAGGATACCAGTTGAAGAATGAAGTTCCAACTGATGAAGTACCAGTTCGAAGGATACCAGCTGAAGACGCATCAGTTTTGAAGTCCAACTAATAAAGCGCCAGCAACTGAACTGAAGACCAATTCAAGGAAGTTCAAGATGAAGAGACACTAGTCCAGAATGTCAGCTGAAGAACACTGGTTCAACCTGCCAGCTGAAGCAAATCAAACTGAAGCTCAGAAGGCAAGAAGCCCAAGCCCAGAACTGCCAACTGAAGATGATCTCAACGGATCTCGCAACACAGTATAGTGAGTACTTAGTCTCAAGAGATGAATCAAGGATCAACCCTCACTATAACTAGTTTTCCAACTGGACATACCACATGTGCGACAGAGCTCATGATGTTAAAAAGAATTAGCCACAGAGAAGCAGATAGCTGACATCTTAACAAAGCCCTTGAAGCAAGATCTGTAAAGCTATGTATCCAATTGGGGCTATAGAAACTAGCATCAGAAGATAAAGATGATCAAAATGGGAGAATGTAAAGAGCAATCCCAGCCGATGAGAAAAAGAAAGCAGAAGTTGAAAATGAACCAAAAGGTGCGTCAGTTCAGTCAACAAAAGGAATCAAAACTGCTCAAATCATCAGTTAAGCCAAAAAGCAAGCTGAAAAGTTTGTAAACTGATGAGAGGCGTGGAAGCTGAAAAATCAAAAGGCCAGAACTAATCAGATGCTCAATCAGTTCACAATGGAGAAAGTAGCTCGAGATCAGCTGACGCAAGCAGCTGAACTGAAAGGAAAGCTGGAAGCCAACTCAGCAAATAAAAGAGCTGAACTGAAAATATCTCAGTTGAAGTCGATCATACCCACTGGAGATTGCCAGATGTAGCTAAATCATCTGATGACGTCAGCAGCTCAAGGCCACGCGAAAGCACTAAAGAGAGAGCTTCAAACAGATAAGTTTGAATTTACTTTGCTTAGTGGAACAGTAAAATGACGTGTTATACCATTGTTATCATTGGACCCACTTCATGTCTCTTCATTTACTCTCAACGGATAGATTTATATATCAATCGACTGATTTATTCTACCATTGAAACCGGAGCATTAATTTATCTCAATCATCCATTCACAACAGATAGCTGAATCGCCAAAAGTTACCCTGCTGAATTAAGAGTTGAAATTTACTCTATCCCTCACAAATCTCAGAAACACCAAAATACATAAAACCTTCTGTTGTGAGAAAATCCAATCAGCAACCAAGCTCCCAAAATTCCCACAAGATCTCCATGGCCAAGAAAAGTGTCCAAATTGTTCGATGAAAGTTCAATTTTAGAGAAACTGGAGAATCGTCTCAAAAGTTCCAAGTGAGTCTCTACAGAGAAAAGTTCCAAGTGAAGCTGCTTTCAGAACAAAGTATTCAAACTCTCCTCTATGAAACTTCATCATCTCCAAAATCAACCAAGTTGGATTGTGAGAGTTCACCTGCAGCACTCCTAGCAAAATCTATTCAGAACCTGTCTGTGAATTCTATCTGAACTGTAAGGCTCATAGAGATAGAATCACAATAGAGGTGAGAGGAATACAGTTGGAGATCACCCCAGAGTCACTGGAAATAATATTCCATCTCACAACTGAAGGAATAAGACTAGAAGAAGTGGAAATCAATCCGCTGAAAATCTACGACAACTAGAAGGATGCTGAATGTCAAGAAGTCTTCAAGAAAACCACTTCTATCATGTGCTTCCAAGAAGAATACAGGATTCTAGCATCAGTGGCGACCAGAATGATCGTCGAAATTACTAGAAGTCACTCAGAAATGACAGCTACAAAGCACAAGGTGTGCTGGGTGATATTTCAGGGGATCGATGTGAACTAGGCTCAGTACTTCTATGATCAAATCAAGAAGTATGTAAATGATATTGAGAAAAACTGAAGTGACAAGGAGTTCAGGCAAAACATGTGTTTTTCCTGCAGAATCAGCAAACTACTTGAAGAAGAACTCTGTTTCACGGCCACAGAAACTGATACTCTCTCAATAAAAGAAACTGACTATATACCAATGGTTGCTCGAAGGCAGCAAGGACCAAAAACTCTAAGTCTCAAGAATGTAGAGAAGAACAAAGAGACGGTGAACAGAAAAGGAAAAGAAAAGAAGGTTGATGTTGAACATCATCAGAACAACTCTGACTCAGAAGATTATCTACCAATCTATCGTCTGATAGAAACACCAATCCAAGCTCAACCCATACAGTAAGTTACCTTCATTGCAGACAGCCCAGAAATAATTGAAGTATCTCGCAAAGAGAGAATTACAAAGGGGTCAGCTCAAATCAAGAATAGAGCAGGAAGATCCAAGAAGGAGAAGGAAAGAGAGAAAGGAACTGAACCCCCATCTCCACCAGAATTACCCCCTCTTGGTGTCAAAGTGTTTGAAATGGCGCCATCTCTGGAATCTATAGTACCATATAGAGGAGTTCCACCACGAATCTTTGAAGCTAACTACTTCAGAATGACTTGTCCTCCAATAGACATGACAACTGAAAACAGAAGAGCTCACTCAGAAGAAATAGCTGCAAAGGAAAGAGCCGATCAAGAAGTAGCAGACTTCATCAAGAAGAACTTTCATGAATTTGAGGCAGATTCAGAAGAACTGCTCAAAGCCCTTACAAGGTACTGCTATTGGTACTTGTGGAGACACTATCTCAATTTAGAAATCCACTTTCTTCTAACAGCTCTACATGGGATGAGCTTTTAGAGAAGAAAAGAAAAGTGGAGCATACAATGGTCAGGACAGGGGATCCATAAACAAAATCCAATTAATGTGCTAAGGGGAATGCTAGATCTTCGGAGATGTGATTCAAAACTAGATGAGCAGACACTGGCTAAAGTCATAAATGATCTTATAAACTGGTCTGGGATTGAGCTGCTGGAACTACAAACTCAAGAAAAATGAGAGCTCTGGGACAATCTCCAAGTATATCAGTGCTGGGTGTTAAATGAAGTCTACAAGATCAGAGTTCAACAACAGCAACAGGTTGGTGAAAATATTCAAAGAGAAAACCAACTAGCCCAGGATCAAGCGTCAACATCTGAGGCTTCAACATCTAGATCTACTGCAATACATCAAGTTTCAAGACAACTTGTATTTGAAGAAACTCCTCAAGAGGAAGAAAATGTTATCAACCTTCTTGCAGACTCTCCAGAGCACAGATCATCCACTGTAGGAGAAACTCACAAGTACACCACAGACTTGGTGAAATCACCAGTTAGACCAGATGAAGGTCAAACTGAAGAGCAAATTGAAGAGCTAACTGAGCAAGAAAAGGACCAGGAGGAGTCCCGAAATGCTCCTACTACAGAGCCAGCTGAAGATGCTCAAGCTACTAAAGAAGCTGAGGAGGAAACAGATCTTCAACTGCCACTTGCAGCTCATGCCGATCTCTCAATATGAGTCGTCAGTTCAGACACTCATTGCTGAAGATATTCATGAGTCTATCCCTGAAGAGATAACAAATGATCATGTTAATGAGGTGCCAGATTTGGAAAATCTGATTGATCAGTTGACTGAAGAGCAGCCTCAAGGCTATACATGCTCACTTGCTATAGTGGTGTACAAGGATCAAAATCAGCAAACAACAGAAATCGTGCTGCCACCACCAGAGAAGAGCTATAGCGAAACTGAAAGCTTGGGAAATCCTAAACAGACCAAGACGATCCCCTGTGATGAGCTGAATAAAATTGAAGATGGAGATGAAGCCACGTCAAGAGATGATGGATTCCTACTTGATAGTCTCATGCTCCATGAAGATAAAACTGCAGCAATTCAGCTCCAGGAGCAACCAGAAATCTCCCTTGCTCAGTGTACAGTTCAGCATGAAGAGCAGTTTCGCAGCATCGAAGAGCAACTGAAGCTGCACATAGAGCTCATCCAGCAGCTGCAAGATCAGATGAATGCTCAACAAGCTGCAGCCGTGCCATCAAGCCATGATAAAACGTGTGAGCCATCTGCTAAAAGGCAGAAGACAGAGCACAAATAGGATTAGAGACTAATCAAGCTCCGCTGATTAGGACCTCTAAGTGTTCCTCTTGTAATTAAGCTCTGTAACTCTTTTTGATCAATAAAATAAATATTTTATTGATAAAATGCCATGACAACAAAATTATTTGAATTCTTACCGTTGAAAATCTGACAAGGGCATTTAAGAAAAACAAACAAAAGCAAGGAACACAAAATTTTCAAAGATATATGAGTACCTATTCATTACTCATAAATCAATTCAGATCTAGTCTCCCTCCCTTGCAAAGAGAAAAGAGACATACTCATTTTCCCAATCTCACTCAAGAGTCTCTTCTCTCTCTCTCAAAAAATTCTAGCCAAATTTTCTTCAATGGCAGAATTGCTTAGTTCTCCCAGCTCATTCAGAAATCAGATGATGAGAGATAAATTCCTTGAAAGGAAGAAATTCCAAGATATTCTTGAAAACTTAAATGACCAGAACCTGCTTGTTTCTCTTCACAAGACATGGATTCTTCACTATCTAAAAACACCACCCAGATTCTTCAGACAAAATCAGGTGTGTGAATTTCTCCTCTAAGCACAAATCAGTGCTAATGGTAAGGAAATTACATCAGTTATCCAAGGTCGACCTATCAAGATAACTGAAGGAACAGTTGCTGAAGTTTTTCAACTTCCAAGGCAAGGAGCAACCCTTCAAGATTTGAGTGAAGCAGCTGAACCATACTAGAGAAGGTGGAAGACCCCCACCTGTAAAAAGGCATTCAGTTTTACCACAGCTAAAAGTGATCTAAGACCAGAGTATGGAGTTCTGCTCGACATCACCAACAAGATGATGTTTGGAGCAATTGAAAACCTAAGCCAGCTTACCCAGGAGAGGTACATGGTGATGATACACCTAGCTGAAGGAAGCGAGACAAACTGGGCAGAGTTTATATTCTCACAATTCAAGCGTCAAGTTCTCAAGACCTCTAAATCAAAGAGAACAGGGAAGTTTGAGTCCATGGTGGGACTTGTTCTCAGGATCAGCAAGATGATTGAAGACATCTTGAAGCTGCCAAATGATGATGCATTACTAGTCCTTATCTCTGACTGGATTCCTAAGAAAAGAAGCATCCATCTTCACTCACTCAAGAAGAAAAGGCTAGGAAAGGGTAATACAAGTGCGACAGCCTCAAATACATCAACTGCCAATGCTGTCCCATCACCAGTCTCCAAGAATGGATCAACAGCGGACTTCCAAGACTGTTCTGATCCAAATGAGCTTATTCCATTTATCGGAATTCCTCATTCAGACTATGGAGCTAACTACTTCAGAAGAACTTGCCCTCCTCTCCAACTGAGGGAAGAAGATATTCACACTTTCTATAGTGGTGAATATGCAACCAAGAATGCACAAAAAGATGTAACCAATTTACTTCTTACTCAATTAGCATTTGTGGCTAAGTAAGATCAAGAGCTTTTTAAGCTTCTACACCGGTACTTCTACTGGTACAACTAGAGACACTCAATGTCTATCCAGTCTCATTTCTTGATCACTGCTTTTCACGGTATGAGTTTTTGGCAAAGAGAAGAAGTTTAGAGTTTAAAATGGATAGGGTCTTCAAATCCATTTCCTCCAACTATCGTGCAAGTGTAGAGGATTATGAGTCATAGATTGACCAACAAAATTTCTCCAACTGTCCTACTTGCCGAATTGGGAAGTGACATCAAGGCTCAAGAAGAAGCAGGAGAAAAGCATCAAGTAATCTATACAACCAGCCCTGTCTGCAGAAAACTGAATTTTGATACTCTATCAAGTCAGTTAGCTGAGCCAAATCGACCAACTGAACATACAACTGCACAGATGCACCGAGAGCCACCTCTCACTCCAGTTGTAGTGAGTTAACTGTGTGATGATGAAGACACTGCCACATCATCCAATCTCTTTTCAATGAGATATGTCACCCCACTGATTGCTTCAAGCTCCAAAACAGTCGCCCAACTAAACCAGCAGGAAGTTCAGTTCAAGTCATCCCCGAAAAGGAACTTGCACAAAAGATGAAGGGTCACATCAGCTGAAGCTAAGCACCGAAGTCAATCCGTGAAGACAGCAAAGCCAGAGAAGCCTGCTGAAGGAACTGGATCCGCCTCAAAGAGGAAGAGGTCAAACTGCCCTGACGAGAGAGCAGTGAAGAAAATCCAGTTCAGCCCATCAAGAAGAGAAAACTGACTGAGATTTAGTCCAGCAGTTCAGAAATTGATGTCATCAGTTCAGTGATGAATCAGTTCCAAGGGCTATGAAGAAAATATGACAAGAACTGATCGATTAGTTGCCACATCGTCAGTTCGCCAAAAGTCACCAGTTGGACTGTATCCCAATTGCCAAGGATAAGTTTTAAATTGATTAATTCTTTAAACTTATTCCTTTATAAAATTAATACCATTGTGATCTAACGGGCATTATTTTCAAAATGTGAGATCTCTCAAAGATTGCAAGTCTTAAATGCTACTGAGCAAAATCAACCACTAAAGTGGAAAGTGAGTTGATAGCTTGAGAGATATAAATAGCAAAATCATGTACAAAATATTTGCTATTTATGGCAACTACCCCATTTTTAAATGGATGAAATCTCAACGGTTGATCTAAAAATTAAGCTAAAGTTATTGACGGCTGAGATGATCATCTCATTTATGCCAGCTGAGCATCAGTCAAATCCATTAAACTGATCAGCGGATGAGTACTCGAGTGCAACTCGAAGTACATACATGCAAAGCTTCTTTAAATACAAAGGACATATCGATCAAAGATCATATATCTGTCTAAAACTCTCATTGCATTTGCTTTGCATCTCTCTCTCAAATCCATTCAATCTCTCTGAAATACTCTCTTTCTTGCAGAATAGAATTGCCCGCTCAATACATCGATCTAGCTAGGCTTGCTCTCAACCTGAAAAGAGATAAGTTCATAGAACTGAACTTCATAATGAAGAGACTTAAGCCTGATGAGTTCCATCGCTTAATCTTAGCAGCGGAGGAAACTGGACTCTTTCAGTTTCTCACAAGAGGTCCAAGATTTGGACGATGCTTTCCTGAGTTAGTTGTTGAGTTCTATATGTTCTCTGACATTGCAAAAGATAGAAACATCATTTCATCAGTCAGAGGACATCCGATCGTGATCTCCAAGGAAACCGTGATGGAATCACTCCATCTTCTTAGAGCAGGTGAACAGGCAGACTCAATAGTCATGCCTAACCAAGCAGAATTGTGGATTTAATGGACGAAACTAGGAGTTGAGCACAATGATTACTCACATAGACTGAAAGACAGTCTTCGGCCGGAGTTTATCCAACTCCAAGATATAGTCATCCACTACCTGAAAGGCAATCTAGACTATACTCGCTTTAGTGCCGACCATGCTCATCTGATGGCACTCATCTACAACCAATGCAGAGTTGATTGGGCATCATATGTGCTATCACAACTACGCCAGAATATTCACAAGGTCAGTTTAGACTATCAAACTGGAACATTCATGGAGAAATTAGGGTTTCTCAACCGGATCAGCATGATCATAAGTGATCAGATCTAATCAGAGAGACGAGTTGCTGGACAGGAGAGATTATCTCCCCATAATTTTTGTTAAAATGAAAAAGAATCTAAAGTCTTTTAGCAAGCAATCAAGAAGGCAGCGCACTACAGAAGAAGGCCTCTCCACTCCGACTGAACTGACTTCCAACAATCGAGGAAAGCAGATCATGTCAGATGATGACGTGACATCAGAATCAACTGCGCTAACTGAGTCTGCACCAGCTGAAACCAACTTCATGGATGGTATTGAGGAAAGCTTCAACGAAACTCTCAATGATCTGCTTAGCAGATTTCAACTCATTAAGAGTTACGACTCTGATCTCTTCAATCAACTGAGAAGATGTCTCAGATGGTCACTCTGGAGATATCACATTGATGAAGAGTTATGTTTGAACTGCTTGACAGAAATGGACGATTTTTATGCAGTCAAGAAGGAAATTGGAGCAGAACTAGATGAATCATCCATCGACGGCTACTTCTACTCTCTCAAAGATTATGGATTTAATGATCCACAGAATCCGAAATGGAGTACCAGCCGCAGTTCCACTGCCATTTACAGAGCCATCAAACTCATCTTCCACACCGATAGAGTTCAACCACCCACCTCCAACTTAAGAACTCTTTCCAAGTTTGGCCATGATGACAACTGAACCCCAAGTTCAGTCTCCACTGCTAGATCTACGGTAGTTCATGTCAACAGAAGAAACATCCAACTGGCTACCCTCACTACCAAGAGAACAGCCATACCCCTCCCCATTTGAAGGTAACTTAGCTACCACATTCAGCTTGTTACCACATGTTCTCATTCTATCATTTGATCTATACATGCACATCCTTTTGGATGATGCCGAAAAGGGGGAAGAGATTGAAGAAATTGAGAAGGATGATGGAAAAAAGTTTTTGAGTCTCTAGAATGAGATTCAGGGAGAACCCTCACAGTTTCAGAGGGAAGTACAGTCTCAGAGGGAAGTATTGAGGACTATAGGAACTGCTTGAGAAGAGAGGCATCAGTCTTAAGGAGAAGTCTGGGGAGCTGTCTAGAGCAAAACTGTCAGGAATGAGAGATAATTGTCTCAGGGGGAAGTCTGGGAAGCTGTTTAGATGAATGCTAGTGCTAGAGAAAGAGAAGAGCCTAACAATTGATGGAATAGGTGAAGAAGGAGATGAGATACCAGCTGAAGAAGCGCAGCAGCTGAAGAGCTAGAAACTAAAGAAGAAGAAGAAGAAGAAGAAGAAGAAGAAGAAGAAGAAGAAGAAGAAGAAGAAGAAGAAGAAGAAGAAGAAGAAGAAGAAGAAGAAGAAAAGAAAAGAAAAGCAAACTGTTGTAGATTGAGAGATATCTAATCAGTTTAAATAATCAGTTTCTTAGCTACACAAGTTTTCTTGCTTGACTGTGTCTTTGCTACACAGATTAAAAATTTCTCAATCAGTTCTTCCATCATTGCTCAATTTTTCCATGTTTTGGACATCATTAAAAAGGGAGAAATTGTTAGGAAAAACTATCAAGATTTTTCTGATAAGGGATTTTGATGAGATGTCAAAATATGTCAAAATACGTAAAGAGCCTTGAAGAACTGAAAAGAAATCAAGCAGAAAACTAATGATGATCATATAAAAAATCGAGCTATCAAAGCTAAAAGAAATGATCAATCCATGTGAGAAAACGAAAAGAGAGAAAAGAAAAAGAGAGAAAAGAAAAGAGAAAAGAAAGAAACCAGCCAAGAGCTGAGTAAAGAAAAGAGAGAGAGAAAAGAATAGAGAGAAAAAGAAAAATCCAGGCACAAAGAGCTATGAAAAAAAAACTGTAGCTTGCTAGAACAGTTAGCAAAGCAAACTGAAAGTTGCAGGTACCATGAAGAGAAGTGCCAAATGCCACCAGTCTACAGTGATGAACTGAAGAAAAATACCAGTTCAAAGCACCAGCTCAGAAGTGTCAATTCTCAGCTGAAGAGACATTTCAGCTGAAGAAAACTGATAAACATACCAGTTCTAGTCCGATACCAGCTAAAGAGAACTGAAAGACATACCAGTTCTAGTCCGATACCGGCTGAAGAAATGCTCCAATCGAAGAAAGGTCCCAGCTGAAGAGAATTGAAAAACATACCCGTTCTAGTCTGATACCAGCTGAAGAGAAGAACTGAAGGCCATGCCAGTTCTAGCCCAATCACAGCTGAAGGAGAATACCAGCTGAAGAGAATAACTGAAGAACATGCCAGTTTGAGACCAATCCCAGCTGAAGAAATACCAGTTAAAGAGCATATCAGTTTGAACTGATGAACATGCCGGTTCAAAATGATACCTACTGAAGAATACTGCCAGCCGAAGAGAGGATGACTCCAGCTGAAGGAAATACCAGCTAAAGAAGTGTACCAGTCTAAGATCCGAGCTGAAGGAAATAGCAGCTCAGGAAGTTCCAGCTGAAAGAGTATACCAGCTGATGAGAAGACCAAGGTGCAAGCTGAAGGAAAATACCAGCTCAAAGGATACCAGCTAAAGAATGAAGTTCCAGCTGATGAAGTACCAGTTCGAAGGATACCAACTGAAGACGCATTAGTTTTGAAGTCCAACAGATAAAGCGCCAGCAACCGAACTGAAGACCAGTTCAAGGAAGTTCAAGCTGAAGGGACACAAGTCCAGAATGTCAGCTCAAGAACACTGGTTCAACCTGTCAGCTGAAGCAAATCAAACTGGAGCTCAGAAGAGAAGAAGCCCAAGCCCAGAACTGCTAACTGAAGATGATCTCAACTGAAGCTTTCCAAACTGTCAAGAGAAGCGTAGAACTGACAGACGAGGAACTGAAAATTCCAACTGCCAGATAAAGCTCAGAACTGAAATTCAAATTTCAGATAAGGCAAAGAAGATCTTGAAGTTAATGCAACCGAGATCTTGGAATAAAAGTTCGTTAGAAGAGCAAAGGCAACTCAACGGCTCTTTTTAAATGAAAGCCTCTCAACGTCTTTATCATTTATGATCACATAGTGATCATCAATGATCATCAACCACTCATCTATAAAAGGTGAGCTACCCAGAAGGTGACTGTTGACTTTTGACAATTTTGGAGAAAACTTTAGTTAAGACTTTCCGCGAAGACATTCACCAAAGCACTAAAGTCTCTCTCAAAACTCAGAAGAATCAAAAGTCCAACTGAAGAGAAGGAGCCAGATCGCTCATCAAGCTAGTTGTTGAAGAATTCCAGCCAGAGCAACTCTCTCAGTTCAAGTGCTTCAGAGATTAACTACCCAGCTCAGACGCAGACGCGCAAAGGAGCATATCAGTTGATACCAGTTTCAAGACTGTATTCTTGAAGATCGAGTGAGATCTAAAATCATGTAAAGACGGGCAATAGCACCTTATCTCTCCAGCGAGCAGTTGGGGATCGCAAGTGTAAGTTGTCGACCTACCGGCTAAGGAGGCTGCGTTCGTTGGATCGCCATTTCCGGGACAGCACCAGCTGATAAGGAGGTCGTGACTCGTAAAGTTGCCGTTCACCAGGTTCAGCAATTGTCTTGACTGTCTAACTATAATAAATGAACTTTACACTTACATAGTGAATTTCCCTTCTGCGGAAGGAAGAGAGGACGTAGAAGTTGAGCTTCGAACCTCTATAAATTGCTTGTGTGCTCTGCTTTACTTTTCAGTTCAGTTGCATGTTTTAAATTGCACACACCGCACTCCGAGCTAGCAGATCATCTCAACTGATCTCCATAAAGCACGGATAACCCCGCGAGTCAAAACGGGCCCTGAATATTCCGCATTTGTAGTTCAGTTTTGAAATCAGTTTATTCATCTCCCTTTAAACTGATTCTAACTCGCTCCGGGACCAACACCAACTGAACCAAATAGCTCGGTTTGGTTCAGTTTTTGGTTTTGGTTCGATGTTGCACATCTCTACGGGGAAAATTATAAAAATATAAATGCATTGTGGAAAAAAAAATCTACATTTATAAAAGAAGTTAGGAAAAGTAAAAAACAAAAAAAAATCTAAAGGGTCAAAATTTGAGAGAGCTAGATTTTGAAATTTGATATCGTTCCGGTCACTACTACAAAAATGATAGAGACAATATTTTTAGAGATAACAAATGTCGTCACTTATAATAGATTTAAGTGATCAGATGCATGCCGTCTTTAATAATCATGTCATCACTCATGATATTTTTTATACAACAACAAAAAATACTTTTCACAATGACATCATGTAATCTCAAATGGAGCGCTCTTAAAAACTTGTGTCAAATAAATGAAACGTCATTTCATGTGACAATAAGGTGGTCACAAAAATATCATTTATGACTATCTACTTATTTATATATATAATTAGAGAAAAAGATTAATGTGACATTTCATTATTCCAATAAACAAGTCGCTCTTAATTAAAAGATTAATGCTTCACATCGCTTGACGTGCTCAATTTTTGAGTCGTGAATTTCTCCATTATTTTGTGCTCTCAACACACCATGACTAAAGAAAATGAGACATCAACGTCGTTTCTTTCATCTTTGTTCACAATTTTTATCAATCTAGCAAGTGTGTCTGTAACTGTACAAATTTCTTGTCGCACATATTCATGATTTACTGATTTTTAAAAATATTTATTACAAAATTAAAAATAATTGTAACATAAATAACCATAGTCAATATTTATCAATAAAAATTTATAGATTTTAATTATAAAATAAATCAAACCTTAATAATGAATTATTAATTAAAAATTAAATATTAAATATGAAAAATAATTGTAAATTATGATTGGGTGGAATGAATCGTAATAAACAATTGTAAAATTTAACTAAAGTACAAAAAAAATACACAAAATTAAAACTAACAATTTAAAATTTTAACAAAAACTGAAACACATAGTGGGTGAGAGTGGAATAATAAATGTCATGTTCTCATGTGGAGAATATATATCTATACATATATTAACGCAAAATTATGTGATAGAAAACGGTTCTGCTATGAACCGTTGTCTATCACATGATTTAATAATTTTTTTAAACAACACGTTTTATATAATAGACAACGGTTCTGAGTTAATAGACAACAATTTTGAGTTAATAAACAACAATAGTGACATTTATTGTTGTGGATTTTTCTTCTTTTTTTTTCATTTTTCATAACGATTTAGATTATATCCATTGTATTTTAACAAATTTTTGGAATCTTATTTATTATTTTTTTACTTGGAAATTGAAGATTTATAACATTTTTTATTTTTTTTATGCATAGGTGGATGATTTGTATAGTACTCTACATTTGTCGCATAAAAAAAATAGATTCCATTTATGTTGTGCTATAATAATAATAATAATAATAATAATAATAATAATAATAATAATAATAATAATAATAATAATAATAATAATAATAATAATAATAATAATAATTTATTTTTCTATTTCAATTTCATCATTTAAAATAATTAAATAAATATATTTTTCATACCTATCATATATTCGAAGAAATCAAATGTTCTTTAATCTTGGACAATTGTACATTGATTTTTATAAAATCGTATTGTTTGAAATATTTCAATTCGATTTTTTTCTAACATGGATTTTCATTTATTTCCTAAAATTTAATTTTTCTTTTTGTTTGTCGTAACTACACAAAATTGGTCTTCTTATCTAATTTAATTAATACATGTGCATATCATTTTATTAATTTTAAAAATTAAGCACAACATATAAAATTCAAAAATAATCATAATATTATAAATTTTTAAAAATAATTATTATTTGTGCATCGCACAGAAGAAATACTAGTATTATGAAAAAGGCTATTCATTGAATTTGAAAAATATGTCAACTATTGAATTCTTTTTGTAAAGGTTTTGAATCAAGGGGCACACTTGTGTGAGACCGTCTAACGGTTCCCTTGCATAGACGGATATTATTTGACCCAATAAAGTGGTCCCCCCTTCTTTTTCCTTTTCTTTTTGATTTTTTTAATGGTCTCTAATAAACCCTTATTTTTCAATGGTTTTCATGCATTTTAAGGTCTAGTTGGATGGTAGTTGATGAGCATTGCATGTATGAATTAACAAGTTTCGCATAGTTTCCATATTTTGTGTAGTATCATGTATTTGCTCATTTTGAAGGTATTTGATGCCATTTATTTTATGAGACTCAAATGAACTTGAAAATTACCTAAGAAGATAGAGGATCGAGTAAGGAGCGCTCTGCAACTTGAATCGGATCAATCGGATGAGAAACGAGTGTGAACGGAGCAAAACGGTGAGGAGTGTCGGGCGGTAGAAGCTGGCGCACGGCCCGTGCAGGAAGAATCCTTAGCGCACGGACCATGCGCGTCTAGGCAAAATCAGATCAGTGAGTTACGCACGGCCTGTGCATGAGAGAACCCTTGGCGCATGGACCGTGCGCCGTGAGGCGGTTTGTGGTGAATTTTCCTCTCTTTCCTTGTTCGACTCCAACACCCATCCAAACTCAGCCCAACTATTTAAGGTCTCTTTGAGCACGAAAATTAAAGAATTTCTATACTATAGAGAGAGCAGAGAACATCATGGAGAAGACGCAAAAGAGATTACAGAGAGATTGAAGAAGCACATCCTAGACTAAGTTTATTTTATACTTTATTCAATTAGAACTATCACGTTGACTACTTTTGTGTATTTATTCTCTTTGAATTTTGAATACGACATGAGTAGCTAAATTTCTAGAGATCCTAAGATTGTTGGATGTTGATGGATTTATGATTTGAAGTAATTTATTGTTCCGTTCTATTTCTTGTTTATGCATCCTTGATTATCGTTGTCTTTTGTGAATGAATTGATCAGGATTTACATTTGTGTAGTTAATTTGTTATTCACTCGAGAGAGGTTAATAGATTAGCGGATTAGGATTGCATAACATGAGCCTGCTAGATCGAGAGATTAGTAGGTGTCGTGAGGAGAATAAATATGAGGTTTTATCTGGAGTTAGATAATAATTTGAGATCGAGAGATGAGAATTCGAATCTAATCTATATCTAGAACTTACTCGAGAAAGATGGTCTAGATAATTTAGTGATTCTTCTACAAGATTTAGAATTAAATTGGTTTAATAAATTATCTAAAATCGGGAAATCCATTTAGCAGCAACATCTTAGAATCCGTTTCTTCATCTGTTTATCCTATTCTCTGTGGTTTATTTATTTATTTAATTTGCAGCTAGTTAGTTAATTAAAATCAAATCTTTAATTTGGTTCTCTAGATAAAGTGAAACAACAGAATTGAGTAGTTAGTCGGGTTGCATAGCCAGTCTCTGTGGATATGACCTTGCTCATCGTTATTTTACTATAATTTATCTCGTTCTCTTGCGAGTAGTATTTTAGGTGAAATAAAATACCGAACAGTCTCCTCCCTTCCTCTATTTTCTTTGATATTCAATTTTTAATTTTTTTTCTTTGGCACGAACATGCTCATCCTTTTTCTTTTTTTTCTTTTCTTTTTCGGCAGAGACGTTCTCCTCTTTTTTTTTTCTTTTTCTCTTTGGCAGAACATGCTCCTTTTCTTTGGCAAAAACGTGCTTTTTTTTTCTTTGGCAACTTTTTTGCCCATACTTCACTACAATAGTTAATGATACTTTTCTTTTTAATTAGTTATACTTTCTTCTGCAATTAGTGATACTTTTTTCCATAATAATGAGACTCCACTTCACAGGTAATGATACTTCAACTAATAAATAATGATACTCATATGTGAGTTAATGATACTTCACCTCATAAATAATGATACTCCACTCATAGTTAATGACATTTATCTATTTTGATTCGATAATTAATATTTAATCATCAATAATATCATATTATAATCCACTTCCGAGTTAATGATACTTCATCCATAATTAATGATACTTCACACACAGTTAATTATACTTCACCAGATATATATCTAATGATACTTCACTTAATAGTTAATGATATTTATCTCAATTTGATATTATGTTTGAACTAATACTTTTCTTTCTAATTAGTGATACTTTTCTTTCTAATTAGTGATATGTTAGGTCCAAATTTGAATTTATATTTCCGGTTTCGGCTCAACACAATAACTACTTGAGACCACACCCGCAATCGGACAGGGTCAATTGTAGACGCGATGAGCTAATCCGAGTTTATCTCACAAGGAAGACTTCGTGTGAGAAATTGTCTTTTAGGCTAGGCATGCAACATGTTTAAACAACTAAAATAAATTCTAAACATTCTAAACATGGGATTGATGATGATTTAACACTAAGACTTGAAATACGCAAGTAAACAAGATAATGCAAATGACAACAATTAAATCAAGATTTAGGAAAATGGAATGATAAAGATATTAGGGCGTAGATTCTCTCAGTGGCTTATCTCTATGCTCGGTTCAAGTTGGTTATATTAAAATCACCCATCCAATAGACCCTCTCAAAAGGCTTAATATCAATTACTGTCACCGTCTATCAATTAAGCCATTTTTAGCTATACCAAATGAGCAAGATTAACATATTAGGCTTAGGAACCCCATTCACCTAACGTTGAAGGAACCAATTTCGGAATTTCGATTCTCTTTCCGGTCTCATCTAAATCCTAACAATGCTCAAGTAGTGATCAATTACTCTAACATAAAAAGTGCAATTCCAACAACAACAACCAACAATGACAAGCATAGATCAAAAACCAAATCGATCCTCTACCCCCTAATAGAGAAATTAGCCCATCAACATTATCAAAGCAACATAAATATTATAGAATGAAGCCATCTCATAATCAAATGGAAATAACATAAACTTCTACAATATTTAAGATCCTTCAATAGTTTGGGACAAACCCTCACAAATCATCCAAGAAATAGAAAGAAAATACCAAAAGGTGATCCTCATAACGAGCCTAGCTTCCGCGGACGGCTTGAAGTCGGGTTTCTTCTCGTCTCTTCTTCTTCTTCTTCTTCTTCTTCTTCCTTGGCTTGATTCCCTCTTGTCTTTCCTTTCTCCTCTTCTCTTCGATGGTGGTGAAAGATGGTGAAAATAGTGGTGAGTAATGGTGTTGAAGGTGGTATGGGTGTACAGAAAATGAAGATGGAGAAGTGGAGAAGATAATGTGAAAAATGGAGTGAATGATGAATGATGAGTGATGGTGAAGAGTGTGTGATTGTCCCCCTTTTTCCTCCAAAATATCAACGAGATGAAGAGAGAGAGGTGTGTACAAGTTGAAGAGAGAGGAAAGGTGATGGGAGATTGATGGATATGGAACAATTAATGTGAAGATTTTTTTAGGAGGTTTGAGGAGCCAAAAAGTCCAAACCTATAGGATTAGGGAGATGATAGCCTATAATTCCTACTAACTAAAGATGGCTCAAAAGTCCTTATATGGATTTAAATAATTCAACTGGGGAGAGAGAAGTGTAATGGAGTGGGATTACAGATGAAAACGGGATAAAAAACTGGACCGGAGAGGAAGAAGAGCACCCCGCGCGCTGGGGGGTGCATGCGCCGGCGAGCGCCTTGGAGAGGGGCGCCGCGGTGGGGTGCAGCACCGGCGCGCACCCAAAGGCCGAGAGGCCTTAGGCGCCACGGCGGCCCCTTGTGCAGCGGCGGCGGTGGTTGGGCCGCGGGGCAGGCAGGCCGAGCCGGGTCTTCTCGCTCCGTGGTCCACTTCAAGTGCACTCCAGTACAATTCCTCCTTACTTTTCTTCATTATTTTCGAACCTCCATTTAGCCAATCAAGCTCAATTTTCCGACTTTTCCGCTTGCCACCTAATTGCCGTAAAATTCATGCTTTTATAATTAAAAGCTCAAGTTCTTGCACAACTTGGCAAAATCTACCATTAGAGCAATAAATCCAATTAAACACATAAAATCAACACATAACAACATAAAAATCTAGAAAATAAATTACTAAACACAATGAAATTAATATAATAAAACAATATAATTAGACACTAAACATGATACTTTCTTCTGCAATTAGTGATACTTTTTTCCATAGTAATAAGACTCCACTTCACAGGTAATGATACTTCAACCCATAAATAATGATACTCATATGTGAGTTTAATGATGCTTCACATCATAAATAATGATACTTGAGTTAATGATACCCCACTCATACTGAATGACATTTATCTATTCTTGATTCGATAATTAATGTTTAATCATCAATAATATCATATTATACTTCATTTTCGAGTTAATGATACTCCATCCATAATTAATGATATTTCACATCATAGTTAATGATACTTCACCGGATATATATATCAAATGATACTTCACTTAATAGTTAATGATATTTTGTCAAATTTATATCTGATGATACTTATCTTCATAGTTAATGATACTTCATTTCATAGCTAATGTTAGTGATACTTCTTGTTATTGGTTTGATAATTAATGTTTAATTAACCTCAGAGCTACTGATACTTCATATCATAGATAATGATATTTTACCTTATAACTAATGATACTTCTTTTTTTGTGGCTCAATAATTAGTTAACCACCAGAAAAAAAATAAATATATATATATATATATTGAAATAAATAATATACTCTAAAATGGAATTAGTGAACCCTAAAATTGAATTGAATTAATGTAATTTTTTGAATCAATTAATTTTTTTTATCTGGTGTCTCGCGCATTGCACTCGCCCGATGCTAACGCATGGGCTCGTGCACTGCGCTCGAAATAAAATATTGATTTTAAAAAAAATTGAAAGCAAAAAAAACCAAAACAAAAGGAAACGAAAGCAAAAAAATGAAAAGGGGGCGAAGGCCTAGCAACGTAGAAAAGCAACACAATTCTTTTTTTTTTTTTTAAAAGCTGCCAGGCGTGTAGGGGCGCGTGGGCATGTGTATCGCACGCGCCTGGCGTGGAAATGGATAGGTGAGCGGGTTTTGGGATGGATTTGGATTTTATTTGACCCGTCTAACGTAAGCGACCATTACACGATCTCATACACGTTTTTGTCTTGAATCAATAATCATAATGAATAGAGATTTTAGATTTATACGGCTGCAGGGGACGGGGGCATCTCTATATTCAAAATCACTTCTTTTTTTTTTGAAAAAGTTATTGGAGGTGGCAAATTTTTACAAAATTATAAATAATATTTTTATTAATTTTTATATATTTATTTAGTTTTGGAATCATATAAAATTCAAAAGTATGTAAAATATTTAAATAATTAAGATATTATTATTATATGATACATCAAGTTTCTTTGATAATTAAATATATATCTTTTAAAATATATATATATATATATATATATATATATATATATATATCAATTTTCAAAAGTCAATGAGATCGTTGTATATCAGTCATAAATCACCCTTCCTACAACTATAAATAGGGCCTCCAAATCAATTGAAAAATATACAAGAAATCATTTGAAAAGTAATTCTACAACTAAAATTCTCTCAAATATACAAGACGTTCTTGTAGCATTCAAAGGCGTTCTTTATCAAATTCATCCCGAAGTCGGCGTTTTATTCATAAGCAGGACAGTCAAAGGCATTCTTTACCAAATTCATCCTAAAATTGGTGTGTTGATCCATAAACAAGCCAACTACCCTTTGGATAAACGTTATCAAGTTCAAATATCAAGTCAAAGAAAATCGATGATAAAAATATTCCCATAAATTTTGAAGACATTTTAAAGATCGTTCCTGGGGGGATTAATCAGAGGAGAAATATAGATTGGATCCTTATATTTATATTTTGATCTGAAATAAAAATTTTGTACATTATTTTGTGTTTTATTAAATTAAATACAATTTGTGTTACAATTGTATTTAATTTAATAAAATACAAAAGGGTGTACAAATAATAATATTTCGGATCAAAATATAAATATTAGGATCCAATCTATACTCTGATTAATCCCTCCATGAACAATCTTTAAATAGTCTTTAAGTTTTCGGGGAAGATTTGTATCATCCATCTTCTTTGACTTGGTATTTGAACTTGATAACTTACGTAGATCTAAAGTGTTATTGCCTTGTTTCTGGATCAAACGTCAATTCAGGATGAATTTGGTAAAGAATGTCTTTGACTAGGGGTGTAATCGAGCCGAGTCGAGTCGAGTAATAGCCTTATAGAGCTCAAGCTCGATAAGGAAGACTTGGAGCTCGACTCGACTCGAGCTC
Organism: Perilla frutescens; assembly: GCA_026008535.1. Classification (NCBI taxonomy): domain Eukaryota; kingdom Viridiplantae; phylum Streptophyta; class Magnoliopsida; order Lamiales; family Lamiaceae; genus Perilla; species Perilla frutescens. Next base: position 28,650,631 of record BRKX01000017.1, on the reverse strand, counting down.
AGTTGAGCTTTAATTTTTCGAGCTCGAGATCGACTCGATAGCAAACTCGACAAGCTCGAGCTTGACTCAACTCGACTCGATTATGTATAAATATTAAATAAAAAATTATATTTATTTAATTTTAAATAAATATAATTTAATTATTAATGATATATATATATGTAAATAATTAAATTATTAAGGGTAAATTTGTAATTGCACTGAAGCTCGATAAGGCTCGCGAGCCTATCGAGTTCACTATTATGGAGCTCGAGCTCAAGCTCGGTAACTACTTGAGTAGCTCGAACTCGAGCTCGACTCGACAAACCTCGAGTCGATTTCGAGCTTTCACCGAGTCGATCCCGAGTAGCTCACGAGTAGGCTCGACTCACTTACACCTCCTATCTTTGACGGTCTTGCTTATGAATCAAATACCAATTTCAGGATGAATTTGGTGAAAAATGCATTTGAATGCCGCAAGAATGCCTTGAATAGTTGAGAAAATTTTACTTATGGAATTTCTTCTCAAATTCTTGAACTATTCAAATGATTTATGGTCTGCTTTTTAACAGATATGGATTTCCTATTTATAGTTGTAGGGATGGAGATTTAGGGTTGACATGACACAATCTAATTGGCTCTTGAAAATTGATATATATATTTTTGAAAAAAATATATATTTACTTGTTGCCAAAGAAACTTGATGTTTATCATATAATAATATTTTTATTATTTAAATATTTTATCTACTTTTGAATTTGATATGATTCCAAAACTAAATAAATATATAAAAATTAATAGAAATATTATTTATAATTTTGTAAAACTTCACCACCACAATTATTCATTGAATTTAAAAAGAGGTTCTAAATAAATCAATATTTTTTTCTTTATACACCACTATTAAATTTAATTTAAAAATAAATAATTATTAATTCACTTAAATATCCTTTCAAATTTGAAAAAAAATATTAAATCAATTTAAAGAGAATTGAAAAAATCATCGATGCTTTTTCTCTTTCCCCACCAACTCTCTCTCCTCTCTTTCCCTCAATTCTCCATTTCTATTTTCCGCAAGCTGTCTTCTTCCGCAAACTCCCACCGTGCCTAGTCTCCTTTGTTCTTTGTTTCCCACCCCTCAATTTCTCCCTCCCACCGCCCTAAGTCCTACCTTCATTTTTCATGTATGTGTTGCTACACTTTGATTCGAAAAGAAAATGTTCAAACATATCGAGACTCTTTTTCAAAACTCTTAATTATATTCGAAAATATTTTAGATCGAATATGGGACTCGAAATCAAAATTTTATTTTCGAAGCTACAACACATGTGCAAAAAATTCAATTCGAGAATTTGAACACACTAATTTCAGATGTTTAGGGTAGGCTCAGTTGAGTCGGATCTTGTGATGGATTGAAATGGAGGGAATCCCTCTTGAGTCGAAGCAGAATGAAAGAATTCATCAATGAAAAAAAAAACTCGAGATTGCGCAGCAATGGAAGAATTCATCAATGAAAAATCGGGAGGTTTTCATCACCTCCCTTTTCTTTTATGTTTGTATCTTTTTTTAATTAATTAGTTTGAATTGATTTTTTTAATTGAGGGATATAAGTGGAAAATGACGTGGTGTATAAAGAAAAAAAATAATGATTTTTTTTAAATTATGTTGTATTAAATAAATGTGGTGTATAATGACAAAAATAGTGGTGCAAATAGCAACACTTTCAAAAAAAACATACAAAACGATTGAATTCTTTTTTGGAAGCCTAGCCATTCGAGTTCAATGCATGTAGAATAAAGTCTAATGCTTAAAACATTTTTTTTTTAAAACGCTAATATATTAATATGTAAAACATTTCAGTACCATGTATACTTTGTTCATCATATTTTATATTCATGTAAGCTATGGCATTACAAGAGTTCATGTTTCATTTATGTTTTAATTTGCTATATTCACCTTCAAATAATTAACCATCTATATATAATAATGCCACATCATCAATGATCACATTATATAAAATAAATTAATGGGCAAAACAGATCCTTGTACTTTTATGTATTGTTTCAATAGGCCCCTATACAATTTTTATGTTTTATTAGGTCCTTCTATTTTGATGATACATTTTTTGAGGTCCTTGTATTTTGATATTTTATTTCAATAGATCCTTGTACAATTATTTATTTTAGTAAATCCTTCTACTTGGTATATTCGATATCATTAAATCCTTAATTATTTAATGGAAGTAATAGAGCCCACACTTTTTCATTATTAAAATAATTAACACTTGAGTTATTTTATATTTTTTTGGGTTATTATTTATTTATGAATTTGTCGTTTGTAATAATATATTTAAAATATGAAAGAATTGAGAATTTTTGTCATAATAGGGATTGACATAGTAATATTGTCTCTTCACCCACTAGGGTGTCGATCCATTTTTTTATAAGAATGTTACTTTTATTTTTCTATTTTTATATTAGACTGGGAAAGTAATAATTTTTATTAAAAAAATATTAATCCACTAACTAATCATCGACAATCAAATTTAATATAATTGAAAAAAAATGCAAAACCCTTGAATTAATTTCAAGAACTGGACGTTCAATTATATTTATTTTTCATCTTTTAATGTGATTTTCATTTTTTTTAAATATTGATCAAAATTTTAATAGTAATTTATAATAATTGGATTAGGTTAAATAACAAAAAATAATAAATTTGTTAGTTCCATTAAATATTGACTTTTTTTTCTTTTTGATGAAATAAGGACTTGATAATTTTAAATATAGAAATAGAGGGATCTATTAAGATTTTAAAAAAAATTGTAGATGGACCTTTCGAAATAAAATAAAAGTGCACAGGGACCTAAAAAAAGTGTATTTTCTAAGTAGAAGAACCTACTAAAATAAAAAAATTGTACAGGGACCCATCAAAATAAAATATAAAAATATAGAGACTTAATAATATGTTTTGCATAAATTAATGTGCATGTGATCACTCCTTTAATGACATATTTGATCTTGGAGATATACTATTCATGCTATACAGGTGTAATATCAAGCGTTAATTTCCACATAAATATATGTGTGAAAGTGTAAAAATCTTTTTTTTTTCCTTTTTTTGTTGATGTTGTAAAAATCTGCTATTGAAATAGAGCCTTTTGTAATACAAGACAATTATTAATATAATTAAATTCACACACACTTGATTGCAGGGGTGTGCAAATTATTAGTTCGGTGCAAAACCGAGCGAAACAAACAAAATCGAATAAAAAAATTTCTTTAAAAAATTCAAACCGAACCAACCAAAATAGTATATATAACCGAACCAAATAAAACAATAATTCTTTGGTTAGTTTAGTTTGATTTCCTGTTTAACCGAATTTTCAATTATTATTTTTATTTTTTCAAAACAATTATGCCTAAAGAAAATAACATGCACTCAATAGATAACAAATGATATATTAAATAAGTAAATATTTTAAAAATTCTAAAACTAGAAAATTGAAACTAAATATTAGAATTATTAATATTATTTAGGTATATAATACCTTTTAAATTTATTAATTTAGGTATAATTAATATTAAAATTATAAATAATAAATCATAAATATAGTATATATATATATATGTATATATATATATATATATTTTTTGATTGGTTCGGTTTTAACCAAAATATTTTTTATTTAAACCGAAACCGAACCAAACTATATTTTGGTTTTAATATTCAAAATCAAACCAAAATTAAAAAAAAAATGACCAAACCAACCAAACTAAATAGTTCAGTTTGGTTTGATTTTTTTATTTTAGTTCGGTTTTGCACACCCCTACTTGATTGTGTTGGTAGATTACAACCTGAAATAAATGAGCAGTTTCAATAAGAATTTAGGGATCATTAGACTGCTACGGCATATGACTGTTAGTTTTCTCCGATTAACTGGTGTGCCACACATGAAATCCCAATAATTTCATTTAATGATTTCTCTCAAACTAAAGATAAAAATTAATTGATAGTTTTTGGGGAAATTCTAAACACGGTCCCATTTTACTTTTTTTAGCCCACTATTTTATAAAATATGCATATTAATATAATACGACTTTTTATCCTTAATCCCAACACTAATTAAATACCTAACATACCCCCTAAATATCTAACCCCAAACATTCGAATTGAGTCAACGATATTTATTTTCACAATTTAGGGAAAAAATGAGTTAAAGAAAAATGATCAATAATAATTAACCCGTTAAATCTTAATTAATATTAACCATGGAGAGTTGGTGTTTCCGCCGTCGGAAACCACAGAAAGATTGCAAGTGACGGCGGCGCATGGAGATGGAATATTCAGGAACACGGTAGCTACTCTTCTCATGATGCTAGAGGCTAGAAGAGGGAAATCTACATACGACCAATTTTCTCTGCCGCCATTCTATATGCCAGATTTTGATGTAATTCACTCATTGCAATTGCGATTTGTTTCTGATCCCATACAAATTCTCTGATAAATAAATTATTGACCATTTTTTAAAATTATGAAAATAAATAGTGTTGAACCAATTCAAATGTTGGGGGTTCTACATGTTTAGGGGGGTTATGTTAGGTTCTAAGTATTGTAATTTAGGGTTAAGGGCCAAAATGACATTTCATATTAATATTAATATTTTATAAAACAGTGGGAGTTAAAAAGTGTAAAATAAGGGTTTTGTTTAGAATTTTCCTAATTTTTAATGTGTTCTGCAGCTCATATGTAGTGTGGGCTCAAAATATAATTAGATTCATTTTAAGAATTATAGATGGGCCATTGGTCCGAAAAGGAGCTTCGGGCTTCGAAGGTTGCATATGACAGAAAAATTCAATGCTGCCCATTTCGCCAGCCTACCCGACTTTTGTATTTTATATTTTAAAAATATTTTTGTAAAAAGAAAATGTGGACATATCTTACTCCTTAAATAGATGTTAATTATATTCATCTTTTTTTTCATCTCCTACTCTGTAAACAACAATGTTGTGGTTTTTCACATGATATCGTTAAAAATACACACATATGTCGTTTATATATCAAGAGACTAAAAAATCATGACGAACATAATTAACATCTAGTAATATCGCCATCTATGTCCCCAAATATGCAGTTCGTATGAGTATTACCCGAATTTTCCAAAATACATATAAAATACAAACTATATAATATTTTCAAGTGATATTTTATATGTAATCTATATGACGATGTTAAGTATACATGCTCTTATATTTTTTTTGAAGTGGCAAGATTATTTTACAACATTCTACAACGTCTTTATACATACACATATAAGGAGTGGTTTCGGAGAGAACTAATTCAGGTGTGAGAACTAAGAACCAATCCACACCCTTCAATATTAAGATTGGATGATCTAAATTTGGTCAAAAAAAGACTGTGGCATGGATATAAATAAAAGGAACACAAGAAAAATGTAGTTGCATTTTTGTAATTTTATCAATATTAAGGTAAAAAAAATTATGGGCACGTGCTAAGAGAGCTATAATCATATGCTAACAAAGATATTGACGATGCTAATATAAGCAATAATAATGCTAACATTAACATTGGTGATGCTAACGTTATGAGACTTCTTTAGCATTCATTCATGATCAATTAGTAGTTTTTTTTTTAGCATTGGGAAACTTCCAGGAACATGTAAAACCTAACCTATGAACCGATATTGAAACTGTCTGATTTAGTTGTACATTTTGTATTATTAGCATTATTGTTCACTAGTTTTAGCATTATCATAGCTAATGTTAACATTAGGAGAAAAACATGTCATGAACAGTATAAATCAACCATAAACAATGTTGTTAGAATTTTGTTGTATTAGCATTATCATTCGGTAATGTTAACTTTATCATTACTTATTTTTCCATTATCATAACTAATGTTAACATCATCGGAAAAATTTATCGAGAACATTATAAAACAACCATGAACAACTTTGTTAGAATTTTATTGTATTAGCATTATCATTTCTCGTGTTAACGTTAGCATTAGAAAAATATGATATACATAAGGTGAAAGTAAGAACAGAGGTGGAATTATGTTTAGCATTAGCATATGCAAATTTTAGCACTCGAATTTTTAAATGTTATATCGTATCATTTATATAATGCTAAAGTAGAGCACCACAAAAGCATTCACTTTTAACAAAAAATAAATTTGACATATATTAATATTTTAATGGCATGCAAATCAAATTATAATGTCAATTGAGAAGCATTACGACAATTCTAAAAAAATGACAATTGTTTAAAAAGTTAAAAATTCGATACATATAATAATTGTTTCATTCATCATCATCTTCCATGTGAAGGTCTTTAACACTGATTGGGGTGTCTTTAGAACATGATTGTTAGTAGAGGTTTGCTTCTGAAATGCTCCTCTCCATGTGGATGTTGCGTCAAAGATGCTTTGCAATCAGGTATATAAAATTTAGACAACCCGAAAGAAATCTCTACAGTAGTGTCAACACAATCTGCAGATTAAATAAGATAAAAATTTAAAATATAAAAACAGTGGTAATGCTAAAACTAATCATAGTAATGGTAATATCTTATTTGATAGTGCTAAAACTAGCCATAGTAATGCTAATAAATCATTTATCATGTCAATATTCCGATAATAAAATATTTTATAATGGTGACATGCTATTTTTATAATGCTAATAATTTATTTTGTAATGCTAATAAGAACTTTTGTAATGCTAATGAAACGTACTGTAGTGCTAACAAATTCTGACAAATTACTAACGTACTAATGCTAAAACTAATCATAGTAATGCTAATATCTTATTTGATAGTGCTAAACCTAGTCATAGGTAATGCTAATAAATCGTCCGTCATGTCAATACTCTGATAACAAGTTATTTTTATAATACTGACAGACTGTTTTTATAATGCTACTAATTCATTTTATAATGTTAATAAGAACTTTTGTAATGCTAATGAGACGTACTGTGATACTAACAAATTCTAATAAATAACACGTGTGTATAGTAATGCAAAAACGCACAATTTGCAGAAAATCAATAGACAAAAAATACAAATTGCCGTAGTATTTTAATTAGATTTGATAAATTACAAAATTACCCCAACCTCATTAAAATAACCCTTAAATTATAAAAATTTCATATTTGTGTTGCTTTTGATCTGGATCACGTGTTTTTTGCAGATGGATGGTGGAGATCGATTCTTAGTTCTCACATCAGGACTTGGTTCTCATTTGATCAATTCTCTATACATACATACATACATACATACATACATACATACATACATATATATATATATAGGGAATGGATCAAGTGAGAACCAAAGCCCCATACGAGAATGGAGAATCAATCTCATCCATAAATCTAGTTGATTTGAGCAGTCTGGATTGCTTTAAATTTTCGGCGGCAATCTTGTAATTTTTGATAAATTTTAGGGTTGTGAGGTTATTTATGTAATTTGATAATTCTAATTAGTGCATGTGAGCTTCTTTTTTTTCTCCTTCCTGTAAGTTTTTTCTCTCTGGTTTTCCTCCATTTCTCCTTCTCGTAAGCTCTCTCTCTCTCTCTCTCTCTCTCTTGTCTTCTTTCTACTTCTTGTAAGTTCGCTCTCCCTCTCTTTCTCCATGTAGTTGTTCTTTCTGTGAGTTTTTTTTTTGTTCACTGTTCTTAGATGAAGATGCGGGGTAAAAATAATAGTGTTGTACTTTTCCTGAGATTTTTTTATCCGTTTTGTTTTAGATTTGTTCGATAATATCGATGAAGTTGATTAAGTTGAACTTTTGAATTTTCACGATCAACATGTGTTTACAGTTCTACAGATTAGTGTATCTCTGCAGATTTGCTAGCATCACAGCATGAGTTATTAGAATTACAGACATTACTAGCATTATGAAACTAGTTATTAACATTGTAAAAATAAATGAGTATTAACGAGAGTATTTGCACGAGGAACGTTGTATTAGCATTACTATTACAGGTTTTAGCATTGCTGTAGATTAGAATTAGCACTACTATGACCATTTTTAGCATGATCGAAGAATATATTTTTTTAGCATTAACGTGATTAGTTGTATATTTTTTAATGTGCAAATTATGTTGGCTCCATTTTAGAGTTTTCTCCTGCATTTTCTGAATTTTACACATCTATACAGTTATATTTTCAAATTGCTCTTCCAAATAATTTAAATTATGGTGATTGTCAAAATAAAAGGCTTTTATACTAACAAAAGTTTGAAATTAAAAAAAAACTATATAATAAAACGCATTAATCGATCTCTTTTTTTTAAAATGAATTAACTAATATTTAATTACTAATAAAAGCTATTTTTAACAACACGTAAATACAACAGTTCAAGTTCCAACCGTTTTCTACTAGATCATCAAAAATTTACAACGGTTTCAAAACCGTCGTCTGGACCAATAATCTAAAAGACAACGGTTTTTAAACCATCTGGTGCGTCGTTTTACACCAAAAATAATCCGATCGACAGTCGGTATGCCCATACTACCCAGAACAGTGGCGAGCAAGATCGTCTCCCAAAGAACCGACGAGAATTATCCAACACTTCAGTCTGCAGTAATCAACATTTCCACACGAATTTCTTTGTTGTAATGTAAAAACGAAAATAAAACAGTAAATCAGAGAGTAGTTTCTTAACAGATATAAAAGGTATTCCGGCTTCCAATTAACTCCACTCTAGCTTAATTATTATGATCCTCGATGCAAGGATAATTCCAATTAATGCATGCAAACCAGTTATAGCCACCGAAGACACTTACTGACGCAGCCTAATTTCTCATTAGCTTCTCGATAATTAGGAAGACACTTCACCAATTATTTTCCTAATCGACTGACAACCGTAAGAGACACTCTATAGATTTAATGAGCCGACAACATTAAGAACTAGAGAAACCCGATTCAAAACCAACAGACTCTGACACAGGACCGTTGAATTTAGAATGTTCTTCCCTCGATTCTGAAGAATCGTTGTACCACTAATCAAACTTAAACCACAATTACGGATGACCGGTTTAATTGGCTACTAATTAATTTCAATCCACTAAATATTCGCGACTACCTAGCAGAATCGAAATAATTAACAACTTTAAACACAGAGAATTACAGATTCATGCAATTAATTAAATTAAAATGAACGATTAGATCTCATAGAATAATTATGACAGGGCTTCGTTAATCTTCACCGGAATAAGAACGAGTTTAGCTTGATTGTATAATTAAATCAGAACTCTAAAATATTGTAAAACAGAACATGGTAGAATCAACGAAGAAGATGAAAATAAATATGTTAGAACACGTCTCTGGCTGTTTTTTGCGTGAGTATGGAATGGATAAATCATAATCTATCTTAATATCCTTAAATACAAATCCTTAATTATGGAAATAGAGTCCTAAACCTAATCTAACTAGGAAAGAGATAAATATAGAGTCCAAAAGCAATAAAATAGCATCCAATCTTGTTCAGACCCAAAATCTCAAGCAAATCCACGCTCCAGCCCAAATTCTGCGCGCACAGTAGCCCAACAGCTGTTATCTCGGCACCCCTTCCAGGCGGTATGCCCATACTGCGTGCTTCCTAGACTCTTCCAGATTTGCTTCACTTTTCTCGACTGCAAAATCTCCACAATCTTGGCTAATTCCTTCATATATGTGTTAATCACCTGCAATCACTCACAAAACAAACTTTCCTCCACAAAACACGATCGTGAGGCAATTAACACAACATAACAATACCAAAAATGGCCCAAAATATGTATGTAATAATAGCCCAATCACCGTCGTTTGATAACAGTTGTCTAATCTCAAAATTACGACGCAAATTGACAACAGTTTTGGTGAAACCGTTGTCTTTTTCATAAACAGTGGACGTAAATACAACGGTTTTAGAAAAAACCGTTGTAAAAGTATAAAATACAACAGTTTTCAAATAAAACGGTTGTCATTTTGGCGTTGTCTATTAGCATAATTGTAGTAGTGAATTAAGAGAACATACAAACTTATAAGTCTAGCTATAGAACATTAATAAAAAAATGAACTTATTCATCATAAAAAAATGAACTTATTTATAATTGTTCACATTTAAGATTTATATAAAAATAAAAATGCGATCTGTAAAATATAATTTAAATAATTAAAGCATATATATGTTCAAATTGATCTCTTTTATTGGATGAGGGAGTGAAATAAAATAGTGAATATATATTATGCTTCGATTTCAAAAGAGTTGGTACATATCCCGGTGGGGATAGCCTAGTGGCGGAGTGAGATTGTTTGGAGACCAAAGGTTACGGGTTCGAATCTGCTCAATACCACAAGTCGGGTGTGTGAGTATAAAAAAAAAGAGTTGGTACATGAATTTATGAGGTTAGACAAAGAGTGACATTAACGAGAACTTAGGAGTTGATCTTAATTGAAGTTTTCTCAAAATTGATCGAATTGAATAACTCACGAGCCAATTTAACGTTACTCACTCCCCTATTTGTCAACATAGGTTAACAAATGGAAAATGTAATTAAGATTAATTCAAGAACAATGAATATATCACCATCACAATGATGAGCGCTACACAAAACTTTGTATCTGTTCCTCAACATATATATCAATCAAACCAAAAACCATTGCATATGGATATGGTGCAGCTTTCTTATAAACATTACAAACAAATTTTAAATTACATCGTACTAGTAGTAACTACTAGCTACGCACAAGTCTTTGACGACATATATATACACTAATAATAAAAGACTTATTTATAAATATTCCAATTTATGAACACAACAAAATCATCATCAAGCACAACCATATGTATATAATATTGTCTTTGAAGATTTAGGATTAGCTAGTACACCGGCGGCGGCGGGGCTGGGGGCGGCGGCCATATTGGTCGTGGAGGCGGTGACTTCCAGCGGTATGGAATATTTGATTGCGGTGACGGCGTTGAGGACCCCGACGGAGTTCTAAGCCTCCTGTGGTGGTGTTGCGCCGACAGAGTCCGGTGACCCTGCATTACCAACAACCAAATCAACAACAAACACAATAATCCTGCTTTCATTGTGTCTATAAATATATATTATTGCAATATTTGGTGTTTATAACCATATTTTTATACACGTAAAGTGCTCGTGAAAATTAAATGCATGCGTAGAAATGTCAAACATGATATCATGTGTTCGGACTTATTAGTTGTATTTACATATTAATTGTCTCTCAAATAATATATCTTCAATAAACATTATATTATAGATCTAGGAAATATTACTTTATATCCTATTGATCTATCATTTTAAACATTTTCATAAATATGTCTCATCCATCGTTTGATTAATTACAAATTATTACCATATTGTTTTACCTTTTTCTTACCACATCTAACATCAAATATGCACAAAAAAAAAATCATTTTACGCGCTAGACAAGTACAAGTGCAGCCAACTTAGACTCGTTTTATAAGTTTATTATTTGAACAAGAATAATTACAGATGCATGACCGATCATGCAGTATAGTAACATCATAAAGATATATATGCACAGTATATGAAATATAACAAAATTAATAATTGAAACACCAAATTGGATATATAATATTAGCTGTACGTTGAATGACTCAAGTCTAAACAACGCTACGTTCAAGTTGTAGAAATTAAAATCCTTCACCAAATCAATTCATGACACACACACACATACAGTTAATATACTGTATATGAGTCAAATTCTTCGAAGGTAAGTGCATTTATTTTGCCATCCAGTCAAGTCAATTAAGCTGTAGAAAAATAAATAAATGAAAACGCGTATGCAAGTTGCGAAATTATTGCATTTGAATATAATAAGTCTTAATCAAACGAGTTTAATTTGAGTTTTATAATAATAAATTTATTAACGTGCATGGTTTACAGAAAAATAAACAGTTTATATCTTAATATCTGTTGCTTATTAAGCTATATTGATAGTCGTAAATCAGCTGAAATCCTCTATTGCACGTTTGATGTTGTATTCCCTATTGCATGTTTGATTATTTTAGTTTTTTTTTCCACTTTTTTTCTTCGGAATTTCTTATGATTTTGTTTCATTTTATACTTATCATTTAGAATTCAACGTACCCAATTAGAATGCATTAATTTTTTTTGTAATTAATTTTCAATTTCTAGTTATGAAATGATTATTGAAAAATTAAATACTAAACAATTATATTAACTCTAATTGGGTATGATGAGCCCTAAATAACAAGTGTAAAATTAAATCAAAGCATAATAAATTGAAATCAAAGAAAAAAATTGAAAAATCGAGTGTACGATAAAGAATGTAACACTAAATATGCAATAAACGATTTTGTATGGTCGTAAACTGCCACTGCAGATGACCATGTTGACCTTTTGTGTCAAAGTTAAAAGTTAAATTACTTCTTAAATCATTTTACAAACTATTTAATTACTATATATATTATTGTTTGTAATTAAGAAATTAAAGATTATAAAATCCAACCATATCTAATTAACGAAAAAAAGTACTCATTAATTAATTAGATCGACTAGTGTAAGAATAAAACTCTTAAACTTGATATATGTGTCAATGTGTAATCATAGTTTATTTTCCAATTCCATAACTGCGAAGAAAAAGGTTAATGAAAAGATCCATCTATTTAAATAACTAGGTGCATGAGCATACACGCGAATAAATATTTATTTATTTATCACAGAACGCTCGAACACTAAATTATAGACATAACAAAAGGAATTAAAATTCCAAAAATACTACTAATTAAGTCTAGGTTTTTGTCGAATTTCCACCACAAATTCATATTAATTAATAATGCATCAACGGTTCAACTCCTTGTCCCAACAGATTAGGATTAATTCGCAGGTGGTGGTGGTGGTGACGGCGGTAGAGGTGGTGCTAGTGGTGGAGCCGGAGGCGGTGTTAGCTTATACATTGGCGGCGACACTTGCCGTTGCGATACGTTTGACTGCGGTGGCGGTGGCGATGAGCCAGTCGGAGTTCTAAGCCGTCTATCGTGTCTGGGAATGTGAATTGGCATCGACAGAGTCACCTCATGCATTACCAGCAAGGCAGCCAACAATAGACAAACTGCAGGTTTCATTTTTTTCCGTATATTTATATTATGCCTAATTTTAGTGTTCGATCGATCGGAAATGAGATTTTATAAACATTTTTAATGGAAAATTCGATACTACACCACTACCTATTGCACTCCCATCGTCAGATGCTGCCACGTGTAAGGTAGAGCCGCAAAAATCATCGATTCATACAGAAATCGGGCAAAGAAAAGCATTCCGGTTCAGTTGAATATCGGGTCACTATTTTCAAATCCAAAACGGACGTTAAGTTTTGCGGTGTTCTTTAGTCAACTCTTGCAACAGCGCGTTGCAGAGGTGCGGTGCAGATATAAAATTTATACAAAAGTATATCAGGTAGTGGACCCCATTTTATAACATTTAATTATATTGACAGCTTGGTCTTTGGCTATATATAAAATGATTTCAGTGGTTCAAATATATTTAAATGGTAATGTTAATTGCGTTATTAAAAAGTTGTGTGTTGGAGTAATTTGTCTCATTTTTTTGAATTAACTATTAAAGGGGAAATTATATTGATCATAATTTAATTTTATAAAGAAATTAGATTATACTTCTTCATTTAATTTGAAATTAGATTATATACATTCATTTCATTTGCAATTATAATATATTATATTATATAAATTAATTTCATTTGAAATGATCGAAATGAACTTATATAAATTATTTTTTTGTGATTTGGCATAAAATGAAATAATATATTCTAATTTCTATTAATGAAATAAAAATTACATTATATTGTCCATTTCATTTTAAAATATAATAAATTATATTATATAAATTCATTTGATTTGAAATTATAAGAATATTAGTTCATTTGAAATTAGATTAATTATATAAGTTCATTTCAGTTGAAAATATGAAATTACAATATATTAGTTCGTTTATTTCAAATAATAAGAAATTACCTTATGTGACTTTATTTCATCTGAAACTAGAAGAAATTACATTATATTTGTTCTTTTCATTTCAAATTACATTAACTTACATTATATTTGTTCATTTCATTTCAAATTATAAGAAATTATATTATATATAAGCCAATTTCTTTTGAAATTATAAGAAATTACATTATATAAGTTCACTTTATTTTAAATTATAACATTACATTATACTAGCTAGTTCATTACATTTGAAATTGTAAGAAATTATATTATTATAACATTTCAAATGAAATGAAGTTATATAAGGTAATTTCTTCTAATTTGTAATGAAATGAAACGGTATGTTCTAATTTCTCATAGTGAACTGAGAAATTTCATTATATTGTTCATTTCATTTCAAAATATAATAAATTTTATTATATAAGTTCATTTCAAATTAGATTATATAAGTTAATTTCGGTTGAAACTAAAAGAAATTACAATATGTTAGTTCATTTTATTTCAAATAAAAATAATTTTCATTATATAATTTTATTTAATTTGAATATCAATTAATAATTTACAATATGTTCATTGGAGATGATCCATGGGTGGAGTAGTGTAATTTTGAAACTTTCGGATATCACCAACATCGCTAAATGTGAGTTTGTGAGTTAGTCACATTGTGGTTTTCCACATATGATTTACATCTCATTTAATTTGTGGTTTGCATATCTATTATGCACGAGTGGAGTTTATCCAGTGCGAAACTTGTAATTTCATATAATTTTAAATAAAGTAAATGTATGTGATGTAATGTTTTATAATTTCAAATGAAATGAACCTATATAATGTAATTTCATTTAATTTGAAATGAAATGAACAGATATAATGTTATTTCTTATAGTTTATGATGAAATTGTAGGAAAATTCGATTAATAAAGTGAGTCGTGACTCATTTTATCCGATTTTTGGTGATCAAGTTATTTAATTTTGAAGGAATTAAATAGCGTACGATTGATCTATGTTTGTAGTAGATAATCGTAGTATTTTTATTTTCTCAAATCCGATTTTCGGTGAGTGAGAAATAAGTGGCTGAAGTTGGTCACACGATTGGACATTTATGTTGTGTGGGATAATGTGTTTAAAGCACATTTAATGATCCCACATTTATTTATTAACTTAGTTAAGAGATGCATTTAAGTGTATTAACATTAAGTGTAATAACTAAGTGCACGGGGATATGGGCCATGAGCCCACACGCGCGCGCACCCGTGCCCGTCCCCATTCTCGGACTTGGATCTTGACAATTGGACTTTGGGCGTACGTGGACTTCCGAGGCTTAGTCGTTCCAATTTTACGGTTTAGAAACGATCGGTTTGTGAAGCGGGTTTGATAGTATAATTTTAAGAGAACCAAATGTGTAACTCTGTAACTCCCACCTGGAGCTGGTAGAGTTAAGAGACTTGATGTGTGTAACTCCTCGTCTTCGGACTTGGATCTTGACAATTAGACTTTGGGCGTACGTGAGTTTCCAGGGCTTAGCCGTTTCAGTTTTGAATCTTGACAATTAGACTTTGGGCGTACGTGGACTTCCGAGGCTTAGTCGTTCCAATTTTACGGTTTAGAAACGATCGGTTTGTGAAGCGGGTTTGATAGTATAATTTTAAGAGAACCAAATGTGTAACTCTGTAACTCCCACCTGGAGCTGGTAGAGTTAAGAGACTTGATGTGTGTAACTCCTCGTCTTCGGACTTGGATCTTGACAATTAGACTTTGGGCGTACGTGAGTTTCCGGGGCTTAGCCGTTTCAGTTTTGAATCTTGACAATTAGACTTTGGGCGTACGTTGGCTTCTAGGGCTTAGCCATTCCAGTTTTACGGTTTAGAAACGATCGGTTTGTGAAGTGGATGCGATAGTATAATTTTAAGAGGACCAAATGTGTAACTCTGTAACTCCCACCTGGAACTGGTGGAGTTAAGAGACTTGATGTGTGTAACTCCCACTTGGAGCTGGTGGAGTTAGTGGGGCTGGAGTGCAACCACAAGTAACTCCTGTCGGGATTCAAAATCTGCAGCTGCCTTGGACACGTGTCGGGATCCATGACGACATGGGACACCTGTCGGGATCTGCATAAAGTAACTCCTGGAGGGGCTTAATTACAAAGCTGTAACTCCTGGAGGTTACACCACCTGGTTTGAATACCTTCAAACCCTAGTTGTCCCCTGCAGTAGATATGTGCTTATAAATAGGACATTCCAGCATGCTTCAAATACTACATTCTGCACAAACTTAGTATCATATTGTCTGCATAGAATTCTCTTCGAGTATAAAGCTCTCATTTCTCGACGTTGTCTAGTTCGCCGGAGTCTTGCCGGATTTGTGGTGCTACTGCCCTGAAGGACGAAGTCGTTTCATCTTTGAGAGACAATCCGCCTAACTGTGAGCACTAACCGGGACGTATTTATCTTGCAGAGAGAGGTCCCCTCGACTCGGCTTGCCAGAACCTGCTTCAAATTCTAGTTTGTTCTAAATTATTTATTCAGTTTATTGTATTTGTTTCTACTCTTCTACTCCTTTCATGTTCTTTGTAATTCAGAGTGTAACGAAATCCAGAAGGTGTAGTTCCTTCTTACAGAAATAAAGTTATATCATAAAAATTCTTGTTATTTGAAATAAAAATGAACTAATATATTCTACTTTCTTATAGTTTCAAATGAAACGAACTTACATAATCTAATTTCAAATGAACTAATATTCTTATAATTTCGATCAATTGAACTTATATAATGTAATTTATTGTAATTGAAATAAAATGGACTAATATAATGTATTTTTTTATGATTTCAAATTAAAATAATTTATATAAATATAATTTATTATAATTTGAAATGAAATAAATTTATAAAATATAACGAAATGAGCTACCACCGAAAAACTCTAACTTAATATTAAGTAATAATATTTTATAATATTAAGTTATGACTATGCACTCTCGGCTCTAGTATCAATACTAATCTATATAATATATAATAATAACACCGTGGTCGAAAATAGAAATTTTATGTTTTCTCACCCTTTTGCACCTTCCTAGAAATGAAATATCTTACTTTATATTAAAAAAATATTTATTTAATGTATAAATTGTTAAGTATTAATATATATATATATATCTAAATAATGGGACAATCTAGCTATAGTAATCAAAGGCAAATAAAACTCATGTAAAAAAAATATAAAATACGGTTTTTATATCTCGATTCATACGTATGTAAAATATTTTCTAATTAATCAATTAGCTTTGAACCACGCTATCCTCATAATCTTAATCAGATACGTCAATATATTTTTACTTCAATTAATTGAATTTACTATCATATATTTTAATCCGAAAATCAAAAAGTATTATTTTACAGAGTAGTATAATATATATATATATATATACATACATACTTCCTCCATTCCATTATGATTGTTATTTTAATTTTTTTATTGTGTCAAAATATTTATTGTTTTATATAATTTCACACACTGTCTCTATATAATATATAATAATAACACCGTGGTCGAAAATAGAAATTTTATGTTTTCTCACCCTTTTGCACCTTCCTAGAAATGAAATATCTTACTTTATATTAAAAAAATATTTATTTAATGTATAAATTGTTAAGTATTAATATATATATATATATATCTAAATAATGGGACAATCTAGCTATAGTAATCAAAGGCAAATAAAACTCATGTAAAAAAAATATAAAATACGGTTTTTATATCTCGATTCATACGTATGTAAAATATTTTCTAATTAATCAATTAGCTTTGAACCACGCTATCCTCATAATCTTAATCAGATACGTCAATATATTTTTACTTCAATTAATTGAATTTACTATCATATATTTTAATCCGAAAATCAAAAAGTATTATTTTACAGAGTAGTATAATATATATATATATACATACATACTTCCTCCATTCCATTATGATTGTTATTTTAATTTTTTTATTGTGTCAAAATATTTATTGTTTTATATAATTTCACACACTGTCTCTTAAATTTAACCCTATCGCAAACCCTATTATAGGAAAATATAAGTGAATAGGATTTTATGTCATATATGAGGGATGAGTATATTAGTCCATAAAAATTAATTGTTAATTCTAGATATAGAATAATTGAAAATTTCTAAATGGGTATTTCTAAATACACCACTATTTTTTTTATATACACCACTCTTACTTTATACACCACACATTATTCTTTTTTTTTCTTCATACACCACAATAAATATCATATTTACCCTTCTACTTAAAAAAAAGTAAAAAAATTAAATAAAAATAGAATGAGAACACGTCGCCCCATCACCCCACCCTTCACCGTCTCTTCTTCCTTCTCCACCGGCCCCCTCCACCTCCACCTCCACCCCCGTCTTCCTCCTTCACCGCCCACTAGCTCAACTAAATACGGCAGAGCCGTCCAACTTCGACCGCTGCGTGTGGTCGTCGATGTTTTGTAGAAATTCTGACGACAAGAGAGATGACATTTCTTGATAGAATGATCACGCAATGCGACGACTCTAAGTTCCAAGACTTGATCGCCAAGATTCTTCCTCTCTCAATCGCGGCTCTTTCCACCACTTCCTACCATCTCTGCAAAAAAATACCTATTCTCTTCCTGAAAAATATTTGAGTAGTCTTTAATTCTTCACTTTGCTTTCATGTATCAACAAATTCTTAGTTCAAATCTTCTGCTGCAATTTTTTAATTCTTAGTCCAAATCCTCTGCCACAATTTTTTAATTCTTAGTTCAAACCCTCTGTTGCAATTTTTCTTT
This sequence comes from Perilla frutescens, assembly GCA_026008535.1. Lineage (NCBI taxonomy): Eukaryota > Viridiplantae > Streptophyta > Magnoliopsida > Lamiales > Lamiaceae > Perilla > Perilla frutescens. Next base: position 28,631,814 of record BRKX01000017.1, on the reverse strand, counting down.
TCTTTTCTGTACTCTCTTATTGTAAGCTTCATGGATGACGGGGAGGGTGGGTGGTGGACTGGTGGTGGCCGGCGTTTGGGGCTGGGAAGGAAGATGGTTAACATATTTTCTAAATTTATTTTATTTTGTAATAATATTTATATAGTAAGGATATTAATGTAATTTTATAAATAATTAATTTTGAATTATTTTAATTAGTGGTGTATAAAGAAAAAATGGTGGTGTATTTAGAAACATCCTTTCTAAATACTCCATATATTGGTATGTCAATCACCCTAATTAATATATATCCCGAAAAATAAATAATTGGAAAATCAATCCCTATAAATTAAGAAATTACCGATGTTTGATTTCACTAATTAACTCATGTATTTCATGTTTGTTTCCATTTTTTGTTCTATATATAAGTCGAAACATATATGTAAAATTCAAAAAGTTTTTCACGTGGTATTTATCAAATGACAATGGATTGTAGTTTCAATAATATTAAAAAATATTATTTAATTCTATTATGCATATGTAATTTTGTTTACTATTTATAATATTAAGCAATCTATCATAAATAGTTTTATTGTAGTTAGCATTTTTCAACAATTGTGTGTACAGTGACAAATCAATATTTGATTTCACTACGATCAAATAATAAAAAATATAAATTCACGTGTCATATAATTTTCAAGCATCAGATTTAATTTTTCCATTTGTATTTACTATTCACATATACACAAACTTTTTAATATTAATTTTCTTTTTATATATTTTATTTTCCTAATTATATGTTATTCATATCAGTTCAATATAATTAATTACTACTTATAATCAACTATAATACTATATACATCATCATAACAATAAATCGAATGCTTAATACCTTGTGGTGAATTGCTAGTTTATAATATTAAGTAGTAACACAATAATGTATACTCTATATTAAATTAGGATCTCATACTTTGATTATTCATTGTTATTTGTCGAATTTAATAAAATGATGTGGAATAATTAATTCCAAAACCACCCGTTTTGTAATATTTCAAAATTAAAAATAAAGTAAAATTTGATGTGTCTCTCCCCTCTTCCCATCTCCGTCGATTTTCAACATGCAATTCTTGTGAGATTTCATCACTTCTCCAAAACTTGGCTATCGATTCCATAAAAAGGTGAAAATTAAGCCATAAAAAATAGTTAAGCTCCTGTGCAAATTTTGTTGGGTGCTGAGGGCAATAGTTTACTATAAATCCGACGATCCGCTATTGTATTTGAAGTGTGACGATTATGTGCACGCTATTGATTATGTTTGATATGTAATTGAGAATTTGGGGATTTTTACGGTAAAATTTGGGTGTGTTCTTAATTGTTAGGAAGAACAACGTGTAAAACTAATTATAATTAAAATAAGAAAGAATGAAACTTATTAATTAATTAAAATTAAGCTAATTAATTAAACAATTCAATCCAAAAATTCAAAACCCCAGAAATTAAATTAACTCCTTATTGAAATTTTAATTACTTTTATCTTAAAGAAAATTGATAATTAAATTAAATAATATATCTGACTTCACAAATTAAATTCGAATTCCGAGAAGGTAATAGGTGGATCACTGTTCATGTTCTCATCACTTCTTAAAATTTATACATTAAAATATTACTAAAAAAAGGTCTGGAGACTCTCTCTCTCTCTTGAACTCAAAATATCCAAAACTCCATAACATTGCACCGCTAGGCGCTAGCAGATCGCTGACTACGCCGCCATCAACTTCAGGCTTCAATACTATTATTTCTCTAATTTTTCTCTCTTTTTTATATGAATATTCTTCGCCTATGGTGTTTGTGATTGGAGGATAAAAAATTTGAATACGCTAAAAATCGACAAAGCTGGAAGTGAAATCAAAATTTTGGATATTGTAGATGAATGGTTGATAGCTAAATCTGTTCTGCCATGTTTGGAACAATATTAACACTTTTTAACAGCGTCCCTACTCCATCCACAAGCGATAAATGACTCCGGTTCACAAACCTCGACCGGCCCACACTAGAATCTGAAATCTTTCCTAATTAATTTTTACAGGTGGCTGCATCTGGAGTGCACAATTCATTAGGTGGTAGTGTAGCATCGACCCATGTGCAAGGTAGGCACAATGTGAAATGAAATGTGCGAATTTGTCAAACATAAATTTGGATTGTTTGACTAATAACCTTTATTTCAATATAGACAAAAGCCAGCAAGCCCCTCCCCTCGCCAACACCCACCCCCCTTCCCCCAAATTTTTTTGTTTCGCTTTTAATCGTTTTTTCATTTATTTATTTATTAAAAATTTAAAATCATCTATTTGACCCTAATCAATTCTCGAGTGTAGTATGCGAAACACGTAGGTAGGTGCACTGCGCTAAATCTCAGATAAAAAAACAATTTAATTCAAAAAAATTAATTAATTTAATTCAATTTTAGGATTTCACTAATCCATTTTAGGAATATATTTATTTCAAAAAAATTAATTATCGATCACCATGCACGAGCTCATGCGTTAGCGTCGAACGAGTGCATTTCGCAAGACAACGAATAAAAGAAATAAATTAATTCAATTTAATTTTAGAGTCACTAATTCCATTTTAGGGTATATATTTATTTTTAAAAAATTAATTATCGAGCGCAGTGCACCACGCGTTAGCGTCGGGTGGGTGCATTGCGCGATATGTTGGATAAAAAAATAATTTAATTCAAAAAAAATTAATTAAATTTAATTTTAAGGTTCACTAATTACATTTTATGGTAAAGATTTATTTCAAAAATAAATTAATTATCGAGCGCAGTGCATGAGCCCACACGTTAGCGTCGGGCAAGTGCACTGTGCAAGAAAAATTAATTCAAAAAAATTAAATATATATTTATAAAAAAACAAGAAGAAATTAAAACTTGGGGAAAAAATTGAAAAGGAAAAGGAAGGGGAGGAGGAGAGTAACATTGAAAAAAATAAAAAAAAAATAAAAAGGAAAGTGAACCACCTTCTTTGTTTAAATAAGATTCGTCAATGGATTGAGATATGTTAGACGGCCTTACAGGAAACATCCCCTTTAATATAAGTTCACAATTTAGTATCCAGAGAGACTGGTTAAGTAAACTCGACTAAACACCTAATTAAATTGTTCTACTTTATCTAGAGAATCGAATTAAAAGATTTTGAAATTTAATTAAACTAAAATGAACGAAACAAATAAAATAAATAGAAAAACAAGAATGATGAAACTTCAGAGAGAGTGGATTATAGGGAATTATACTTCTATGGATCCTATGAATTAATTAATATATTAAACCAAATTTAATTTCTAAATTTGCAAGAGAATCACTAAATTATCTAGACCACCTCTCTTGAGTAAGTTCTAAACGTAAATTAGATTCTAATTATGACATCTCGATCTCAAATTACCATCTAACTCCTAACGGTTCTCAAGATTTATTCTTCTCGAGATAACCTACCAATCTCTCGATCTAGCAAGTTTGTGTTATGCATTCATAATCTGTCAACTAATTAACCTCTCTCGAGTGATAATCATTTAACTATACAAGTACTAGTGCATTTACTGGGAAAATAATTACTCAAGACAATCGAATCAAGAAAGCATAAGCAAATAAAGGAAATGAACAATCATATTAATTAAAAACTTAAAAATTCATATACATATAACATTTTAAAATCTCTAATAAATTAGCTACTCATAATGTATTTCAAATTCACAGAAATAAAATAAACAAAGGAAGCTAGAATAATGATAGTCCTGACAGAAGAAATTATAAATAAAACTTATGTCGAAGTCTTGAATATTCGATCTCTAACTTCTCTCTGTTGTCTCTCTGCGTTGAGGGTTACTTGTCATGTTCTACATTGTGAAAAGTGATTCAATTTCATGTGGAATCAGCCCTTTGATAGTTAGGAAATAGACCAAGCCAAAAAAAAAAGAAGCACACCATGTCCGAAAAGGTATGTAAATATCCGCCGAAAGGTCTCGCGGTCGTGCTTGTGCTTATTCAACAAAAAGTCTCTAGAAAGAATCATGGAAAGAGCACGGTCCATGGAAGGAGACGCACGGACCATGCTAACCATTTCCCAAATACTTAGATTGGAATTCAAATAACATGGTTGGAACTCGGAATGGTCAATTATAGTACAGTAAAATCTCTATAAATTAATAGGATTGGAATCATGAGATTTTACGTAAATTTATTATTTTATAATAATATTAATTAATTTATAAATTAATATTTATTAATTAAAAGAGTGTTTTCATGATTCAATGAAATTAAATTTTGATTCTATCAAAAATTATTGTATCTTACTAATTTATGTATCATGTTATTAAACTAATATTAAAAAAATTCATTTCACATGTTATTAATGAAAATTGATAAGTAATGCTCATTTTTTTAAATAATTTAATATTATTCATTGTATTTTACTAAAAGCATTCATTGTGTGATAGCGATAAATTATACTACATAAATAACATAGCAAATTTCTTAAAATTGTATCCAACAATGACTTATTAAAAGGTGTCTCAAAATCAATATTGACAGATGAAATATGTAAAACATTATGTGAGTGCAAATAAATCATTCCACATACACTCAAAAATATTTACATTTGAAAATTAATACGGTAGTACCTTTGGAACAGTTAATACGTTAGTACTTCTAAGAAAAATAAAAAACACTACAATTATATTTTACTAAAATAAATTAATTATATTTGTAGTTTTAAAGAATTATTAATTTATAATATTGAAGGGACCATATATTTTCTACGGGGGCTTTCCAAAATTATATTATCTTATTATCCTATCGATATTTATGATATTTTCAACTAACCCAGTCGGGACTGGAGAAAAATATATATCTTAAAGAGTTTATTAATTTAACGAGTATTAATTTACTGAGGTTTTACTGTAATTACCCCAATCATTACTATCATCATTAATGATGATATGTACTTAGTACGGGACTCCTTAGCTACGTATCTTCTTTTTATCATCTTTTACTCATCTCATTCGGTTTTTACTCTATTTTTGAATCCGAACATTCTCCAAACTCCATTCTAGCTCTTAATACATCCAAAACTTATGTATTTCCTGTCGAAACTCTATAAACTCGTGATGTGCCAACATTTATAAAAATTAACAATAAACGTCACGATATGCTATACAATCTCACAAAATAAATATCTAATTAACCCCAAAATGCATAAAAATCTCAAATTTATCAAACATCCTGCATTATTAGTTGTTTAATATGTATATTATTTGAGCGTGTGTACGTGGTTCTAAAAAATATGTATATATATTAACTTAAAATTCAATGTTGTCACCTCATCGGTGGCCGGTTGCCGGAAATGAGAACACGGCCAGAGTCATCGATGAGTTCTACAAAAGTCCTTAGCTAATTTAATTTTACTATCTTGCATCAAATTGTGATGTGATCTCAACAGAAGATCAACACCGGATAAAAACGCGCGGAAGACTTCTAAAATCGAACGCGTCAGCTAATGAAGGATTTAATCCAACTAATGACTCGAAATAAATAAATAGACTGAATTGAACTACTAAATGACTCGAAATAATTATACGAACTAATCTAGACCTAACTAAGACACTTCAATTATGACACAGAAAATAAGACACAATCCGAAACCAAAAGGGTTAAACGAAAAGGCTAGGAATGATATTTAGGATCTATGGACGTGAAAATGGGTGAAGAAAGGTTTGAGTAGATAGGGTATGGTAGTGAAAGGAAGAACTTATGGTATATGTGTTATTCACGGCCTGAATAACACGTATGGACGAAAACATCTTGAATGGACTCGAACGTGTATGGAACTCGATCTGGACGTTGATCGATGTTGTAGGAGGCGTACGAACGATGGAAGATGAGTGTTGGTGCTGGACGATGGTTGATGTTGTGGTAGATTGAATTGCAACCCGATAAAAGCCTTGCAATCTCGATGTATCCAAAGCTAGTATCTCAAAGCTACTCTTCGATTAGCGAGTTCCCAATAATCCCTCAATGTGAATTAAAAGGTTCCCTTTAATAAGACCTATAGATGCTATCCTCCAAGAATGTAAGTTTTCGAGCAAAACTAACAAACAACTTTAAAAGGGTGAGACAATATTGAAAGCAAAAGTGCTGAATTAATCGAACATGGTCTAAAGAAAATAAAATACATGGATCCCTTATTTATACATAAGGGAGAACGAAAATACTAGCTATGTGGACCTAAAATTGTAGTCCAAAAAGAATTAAATCTAGACTAGGAAACTACCTAAACTAGAATTCAAGGTAGGAAATTACCTTAAATAAAATAAACCTAGTCAACTATGACTATAATGTGGATGAAAATTACATCAAATAAATTAAATAAAACTGATCCAAAATATTTAACACTATAGTCTAATTAAATACTATAGTCTAAATAAATCAATCCCTTAATTAAATAACTAAGGGGGGCGAAAATTCTCATGCAAGCCATGCACGTCCAAAACGCCTCCAACATGTATGCTTGTGACTTCAACTCTCTTGATCATCATGTGTTGTTCTTCAAATCTTAATCTCCAATCTATAATTGTTAACAGCGAAAAAATCTTGGGATCCTTTATTGGCAGCTTTGGATGAACCGATTTGATGCTTGTCATGGATTCATCATTCCCCTCCTCTTGAAAAGAATTCGTCCTCGAATTCGAATATCCGGGATCAAGACTAACACGAACTGATCATCAATCTCTCTTTGCACAAGTTGCATAAGACATAACTTTTTGAGCATGAACGTATCCCGCTTGTGTCAGACAAACCGAAACTTCAACTTCATAGAATGCATAGACATGGGAACCACGAATAAGTCTGGTGGCATATCAATAATATATGGCACATCTTTGGCAACATGTAAGATTAAAACATTAAAAGAATATGGTTGACAAAAAATGTTAGAAATTGAGGAATCCGCCATGTGTGTTTCTACGAGCTCCTTTTGATCCACAATTACTGCCTCTCTTATGTCATTCTCTTTTTCAATACTCGATTGTATGATCAACATCTTTTCAACTACTTCGAGCTCCTCATTTGCAACATTGTTCTCCATTTCTTCCTCCTCGACTTTGGCCAGCTTTTCCTCAGATTTGATGTTGGTCGGGGGCTGCTCTAACTCTTCTTCACAGGATGATTCGATGATACCTTGTTCAGAATTGGACAGGACTTGTTGATTCGGACATTGGGCTCCCAAAGAACCACATTCACGACATATGTGGCATTGTACATCACTTGTTTAGATTGACGTAACAATGGTAAGCTGAACGGGTGGCCGTGTAGGTGGTGTTGGTGTAGCAACGGGTGGCCGAATTATTGGGATAGGTCGTGCGTATACGGGTGTTGCAACGGGTGGTCTACAGCTGGATTGTGGTGCAAATGATCAAATCATCTCAGGGGTTGTCCGAACTGTGCTCGGGGTCGTGGAAACTCTGAATAGGGTGATGATGACTCAGGTTGGCTCCAAGGGGGCTGTGAACTCGCGGCAATGTGGGCTGATCGGCGTTGAGTTCTAGACAGTGGAAGCGGTGCGTCTTGCATGTGGAAATGCTTGAACTGATCCATTAACTTAGCCATGCAATTATCCAGCTTGTCCACCAATGATTGTGTACTTTTATCCATGCTTTCGATCATTGCGTCAAAATGGTGCTTCGTGTCCCAGGGGAGGAACCGGCTGGACAATTCGAGTGGACCGTCTGGATTCATCGTAACCTGCACAAGAAATAAACATAAAGAAATAAAAGGGCCTCGTGATTCTCTCTTTTCTCTCGTTTATTTCCACTCTTTTCTTTTTCCACTCGTGTATCCCTCAGATATAAGTGGTGCTCTGTGTAGGTCGTGTATTTGGTGATGTTGGTCAAATGTAGTTGCTTAAGATCAGCTCCTCTCGGTCTTCTCGTAAGCTCGGACTAGTCGATCAAGAACCACGGTGAATGCTAGATGAGATGGAGTAGAATACGTGTAGATGGTGTAGGTGAACCTGCTGCCTTGGTGTATGGTGTACGGGTGTAGGGACCGTGTGGTGTCAAGTGTATGGTCCGGATGGTGTATATGGGTGTGTGGGTGTAGACAGGTGGTGTATGGATCAATACATCAAATTTTGAACCTAACTAAGTATAAAGGACGAAAATTTGATGATTATTGAAGGTATATGTGATGTATAAAAGGATTGGGATGGAAAGAACTAGATAAGGCAAGAAAAGGAATAGATAAGGTAGGTGTAATTTGGATTTGTTTCACCTAGAGTGGACACAATCTAAATAGCCTAAAATATCTATTATGGAAGGAAAGAGTCTACACTAAGTAGGAAACACAAGAGGAAATGAAAATCTGAACATATTTCTTTTTTCAGATTTCTTTTTTCAGATATTTTTTTTCAGAACTTTTTTTTTTCGAATTGTTTCTCTTTTTTGAACAGTTTTTTTTCAATGAACAACTAAACTATTACAACTCGATAGACATGATACTAACAAATGACACTAAGATGGATTGAACCACAACCAGCTATGCTGACATGGCTCTGATACTAAATTTATGATGTGATCTCGACAGAAGATCGACACCGGACATAAACGCGCGGAAGTCTTATGAACGAACATGTCAGCGGTAGAAAGATTCAATCCAATACTAATGACTCAAATAAACAAAATATGCTGAAATAAGTGATAAAAGACTCGATTTGACCTATAAGTGCTAATCTAGGCCTAACTAATCTAGATAAACTATGACAACGAATAAGACACAAAACCAAATCAACCAAATCCTTCATTAGCTGACGTGTTCGATTCTAGAAGTCTTCTGCGCATTTTTATCTGGTGTTGATCTTCTGTTGAGATCACATCAAATTAGGAATCTGTCATCCCAAAATTATACCCTAGCTTCCACATTCTTGGAACAATTGCTCCATTGTTGGAAGGTTAAATTGAACCCATGCACTCTCACGAAATCGCGGACCTTGAGATTCCAAAACACTCAATCAATTTTGAGATTTAATGTTTAATTAACATTGAAATCTCAATTTCAAATTCATGCTGGAAATTGTGTACACTACCCATAACTGAAACTTCTCGAGTTAATTTTTGCATTGTCTGGTGGCCAATTGATAAATTGAAGATCGAGGTGCGCACTGGATAAACCTCACTTACACCTAATGGTGTTGATAGTGGAATTCGAACTTGAACATGATAAAACAACAATCCGTGCAAGGGTGTTTTACTTAAACTGCTAACAAGTGTTCTACGATATGTTGGGAACAGACGTAAGAACGGTAAATAAAAAACAGTAAATTACGCACGAGATTGGTAACCCAGTTCGGTTAATCAACCTACTTTGGGGGGACTTCGCCCAAACTTGAAGATTCGTTTGCTACTTCTTCATGAAGTGTATTTAGGATTTTACACATACAAGATTCCCTCCTTATGTCACCCGTTCTTCTTCACGAACTCTTTTGCTAAACGAAAGCTGTGAGATCCCCTCACAACCGTGACACTAGGCTCCCTCTAGCTACCCACGACTTCAAATTACAATCTCTCCCGAGATTGCATACAAAATGGATTAAAACAACTCATCACGTGTTTCACTCAAAACACTAATAAGCTAGACTATCACGTTGAACTGTTTATGGAACAACTACTAGTTAATACATGGATCACAAATGAAAATGACTCTCAAATAATATGCTAAGAGAATCTAATGAAGTCTACCCCGATTGCTGCAATTAATCGGTCTTCATATAGCTTCACGTCAATGTTATCGTTGGTCTCCAATCTTCAGTAAATTGGTAAGCGAATAATAGTTTGTGATCTTCCCAAACATGTGTAGACTTTTTCCATGTGTAGTAGGGTTATTTTCAGCACGGTATCTACACCACAAGACAGTCAAATGATCATATCTTGACCTCCCAAACTGGATCAACGCAAGATCTTGCCAACATGGAAACTGGCATAATTAAACTGTTCCTGAGTATGTCAGGAACATCAGAGTGAACAGTTCACCAAATGTTCTTCAAAATTTGAACAGCAGAACTTTTGTCTTCAGGCACATACCCAAGAACATATTGTCGAATATAACTCGTCAAAACAACTCTAAACAATCTTTAGTGCATAACGATGGCACTAACAAAACATTTTACATCAGACTTACACCACTCTCACTAGATCATCCCCAAAAAAAATCATTTTTTAGATACCATATATATATCTTTGATCTCCTTACTAATTTTAATTTGATTCTTTATATATACGCTTGCCCAAATAGTAACCTAACTAATTTCTCATAAAGACAAAAAATTATTTAATTTCAAAACTATAAAATAATTTAAAACAGTTTAGAAGGAACTTATAATATTACCAAACACCTGAAAGTGTTCGTAAGTTGTAAAACGTACATCTTATAATTTTCGTTGGACAATTGGGAACAATGATTATACAGTAATATGATTTTCCCTTAAAGAAAAATTATTTTATAAAAAAAAATAAAGTTGGTAACACATATATCTATCTATCTATCTATCTATACCTATATTAAAGAAAAATTGTGTGATAGATAATTGTTCTAATATAAACCGTTGTTTATTAGACGATTTAACAATTATATTTAAGATAACAATTTTTGTATAATAGACAATAGTTTTGAGTTAATAGACAGTCATATTTATTGTTGTAATTTTTTTTTCTTTTTCTTTTTGTATTTTCCATGATGGTTTAGATTACAATTATTGTATTTTAACAAATTTTTGCAATCTTATTTATTAATTGAAAATTTGAGATTTGTAACATTTTTTATTTTATTTTTTCATGCATAGGTGGAGAATTTGTAGTACTTTACATTTATCGCCTTAAAAAATAGTTTTCACTTGTGTTGCACTATAATAATAATAATAATAATAATAATAATAATAATAATAATAATAATAATAATAATAATAATAATAATAATAATAATAATAATAATAATAATAATAATATAAGTATAACATAATTTGCAATAATTTATTTAAAAAAATAAATAATTATATTTTTTATACATGTCAATATTCAAATAAATCAAATGTTCTTTAATCGTAGATAACTATACATTTCTATTTATAAAATCATGTCGTTTGAGATATTCCAATTCAATCTTTCTAACAATTATTTTCATTTAGTTCCTAAAATTTAATTTAATTTTTTATTTATTGTAACAATACAAAATTGATCTTCTTATCTAATTAATTAATGCATGTGCATATCATTTTATTAATTTTTAAGAATTGAACACAATATATAAAATTTTAAAATAATCCTAATATTACAGATTTAAAAAAATAATTATTATTTATGCATTGCTTGAAAGAAATACTAGTTACTATAATTGCAGAGACTACTTCCCTTTCAAAATACACGTTTCAATTACTATGGCATGAGTCACTTGCAAGGAAAAGTAAAATGGTAATGCGTTTGCGAGTCAAAAACCACCCTAGGCAAGTAAAAATGAAAGCTCCATATATGTCATTAGGGATGACCTAATGGTGGAATGATGTAAGTTTGAGACTAAAAGTCTCGAGTTTGAATACCACCAGTATCGCTAGGAATGAGCCCGCTATGACTAATTTTTCAAATATGGTTTAACTCTTTTGTGTGCTTTACAGACTATTGAAAGGAGCGAGATTTACCTAGTGCATACTCTTAGGTAGCGGTTTCAAGGTACATTCGTCAGGCCAATTATAATATTTTAGCGGTTTTGATTGAGGTAAAAAAAATGAGGCCCCTTTTTTAATCTTATAATTTCAATAAATGAATTGAACAACATATCATATTTTAAATATTTATATTGTGGATTTTTTTTTACTCACACACCCGACCTGTGATATTTATGAAATTTAAACTCGTGACCTTTGGTCTTCAAGCAATCTCACAATATTTATATTGTGGTCACAATATTTATATTGTGGTTAACCTAACATAACAAAGAAGTAGAAAATGGGACCATATTTTAGGGCGGTTGATTTTCTTATTCCCAAATATATATTTAGATTATAAAAATGAAGAAAAAAAATTAAGAGGTAAAATTTGATCTAACCAGGATTTGATCGATGCCCAATCCATCTCTATTTGCGACTATTGCAGATTTGATCATTTGGAATAATGTATTTCCTTGTTGGTTCACGAAAGTCATCAAGTAATAAAAATTTATCTCTTTAAAAAAAAAAAAAAAACAAACAATCAATGCAAGCGTTATAATCTTTGTTACACGATGTCCCGATATTATTAATTCAAATCATGTATAAGATTAAAAAAGGGAAAGTGGATTTGGCATCGAGCTATTCCAGTACGACGTAATATTACTTGTTGGCGTGCTATTCTCGGTAGGCTTCCAACGATGGATATATGGCGTCAGATTGGTTATGTTGGTCCATTATTTTGTGTGCAATGTAGAGCAGCTGAGGAATCATTTGACCATGTTTTCTTATTTTGCCCTATTGTGAGAGATGTTTGGTCTTGGTTATTCTCGGCTTTTAATTTGGAATTTCGGGATTTTTCTTCTTTCCATGAGTTGGTGGTTTTTTGTTTGGGGTGTAATTTTAGCTCTCAGGTTCATATCCTTTGGCGTATTGGTGTGGTCTCGCTTATTTGGGGAATTTGGCATGTTCGTAATAGGGCAACTTTTGACGGATTCAAGCCTTCAACATTTGCTCTTATCTCAGGTTTGAGAACAGCTTTGCGTGAGTCTACTGCGGTTGAGGCAAAAATGGGTCATATGAGGAATTCAGTGGAAGATCTTCTCATTCTTAGGATGGTTGGTGTTAAGGGACGACCTAGACTGCCCAAGACTTTCATTACAGTTAATTGGAAGCTACCTCCTTGTGGATGGATTAAGATTAACTCGGATGGGTCGGCATTAGGAGCTCCGGGAGTGCTTGCATGTGGTGGCGTCTTCAGGAATCATATGGGTTCTGTTCTTGCTTGTTTCCATGAGAAAGTGAGTGTTGGATTTTCTTATGAAGCAGAGATTTGGGGTGCTATTCTTGCTCTGGAATTTGCAGCTAGTAAGAGCATGTCATATGTTTGGCTAGAGATGGATTCTACCTTGGTGGTTCAATTATTTAGTGTTAGATCGAGCTCGGTGCCTTGGCGAACTAAAGCTTGTTTTTAGAAAATCAGTCGTTAGCTTGATGGGATTCAATTTCGGGTATCACACATTTACAGAGAAGGAAATCAAGTAGCTGATAGGCTGTCAACTCACACGGGACCAACGGGGTGGTGGCTTTACTCGATCCTGGAGATCCATTCTTTAGTTGACTCGGACATGTTTGGAAATGGCTACTTTAGAGCTTCTGAGAAAGATTGATTAGTATTTTCTTATCTTTTGTGTTCTTTTCTTTTCTTGTTTCGTACGTTGTATTTTTTTTTATTTTTTTTTAGCTCTAATAATATACAATTCAAATTATATTTATGAATTTCTTACTACGTTTATTTTACTAATTAAATTGAATAGATGATATAAAAATATAATTTGTAATAAAGGACCTAGTGAGAAAATTTACTTCCTCATGAAATTAATTAATTTCTGGATTTATGGAATTTTATTAATAATATTAAAAAAACACACACACTTTAAAAGAGTATTTGTAAGCTACACATGAGATTGATTAATTCTCTTGTGGGACTTTCAATATACCCAATTTTATTTGTTTGTTTAGCTGTAAGGAAATTAACTAAGGAATCAACGTGTCGGTGAGTCAAAAGCTACCCAAGTCGAAATGAAAAGGCTCGAGTCTTCTTAAATTCGTCATTAGATAAGATAGAAGGTCTAGTCAACTCAAAAACATAATAATTTATTTAAGAAATTTTATCGATTCAGCATTCGAAAGATCCAAATATTAAAAAATAAAATGTATCAATTTAGAATCTGAATAATGAAAATTATCAATTCATTACCTGAAAAATCATATATTATATTTGAATGTTCTTATTTTGAAAACTTATTGATTAATTATCTATAAAAATTAATAAAAAAAGGGTTAAAAATGATTCAAAATATATAATTTTTAAGGTCCTGAACCATCAGTTATAGATAATCTATCTTTCATGCTCTAAGTTAACAGTTATCATTTATTTAAGGTCGCATGCAACTTGTAAAGAAAATAGTAATCGAGTGGTGTAAAATGTCAAATTTTTTATTTTGGGTGCATTGTGCAAAATATGTGTAATTTAAATATACAAGTTATCAATACCTGATATAGATCTTTACCTTAAGGTTTTTTGCATTGATGAGGTTTCATTTTGGGTGCGTTGAATTTGAGACTTCTTCCTTTTCACGTGGAAAATATAATGTTTAGGTGTGCCTCTTAATGGACAATGAAAGTTCAATGAAATGTAATTCATCACAACATGATATTTTGTTAGAATACATCACAACATAATAATATTCAAATAGGCTTAATTAATTATCAATGAATAATCAAACTTCCGGAAATTGCTCCTCTTTTGAAATTTTGCATTTTCCTGCACGAATTTTCATCAATTCCTTCCACATTTTCAGCTACTTTCATTACCTTATGTTTGAAACTATTGATCTAAAAATAAATTTAAAGATAATCTATACATATATTAAAGCAAAATCGTAGGGGTAAAAATGTAAATAAAAAATGTCAGAAACATATTAGTACAAAATAATTTAATGCAAAAAAATTAATGAATTCAACCGCATAGCTGAGTTGGCAGCAGTCTACTGTTATAATTTGCCAAACTATGAGGTCTGCGGGTTCGATTCCTAAAAGCTCATTGTGGGTTGTATTTTTTTTGTTTTTTTTTTCATTAAGTTTTGTTCTTTTTTTTTTATTAAGCTTTGTTCTTTTTTTTTTAAGCTGCAGTGCGGTTTTTTTTTTTTTTTATTAATCTTTGTTCTTTTTTTTTAATTAAGCTTTTTCCTCATTTTATCATCATATTTATTTCCATTTTGAGTGAGTTGTTTTGTAGTCTTTAAAAAAAATATAATCCCTCATTTTATATATGCAATCATAACATTTTTTGTGTAAATTTTTATTTTCACCTGATTACGCAAATTTTAGCATTTCTATTTTATATTAAAATAATAAAAATATTCACTTCTAAATAATCAAAATATAAACATATATAGATAAATTCAAATCGCAATTGCATAAAAAAAGTTCGTGCATTGCACGGTTATATCTCATGTATTTTGTAGATATTTTTGTATACTAGGTATGAATTATATATTTTGGTGCAAAATTTGACTGTACAACTACCACGAGCTCGATTAATTTCTTTTGTGGCATTTTTTTATAGTATGTCTTTTATTTACTCCAAGATGATATTAAGTTATTTATTTGTTTAAATAATTATGATAATTATTGTTTATAGATACAAAAATAATGTTTAGTTTTTTAATCTATTTAAATTTTTTTACACGTTTGTTTCATACACCTATCTATATATGTGTGCATTGCAAATATATATTTAACTATGATTGAATTTTGCTTTTAGCTTTTCAATTATTATAAAATAAAATACTACCGAGCATCGCGCGGGAGACATACTAATTTAAATTAAAAGTACAACAATGATACTAATATATCGTATAATCTTTTGACTTTTGAGTAGTAATTTATCAAATCAGTAATAAATCGATAATTTATGATATCATGCATTCAAAAGTAGATATATGTTAGTCAAAATTAACTTGATGAATTTGGAGTCATTAATTATGGTTTCGTAATAAAAAAATTAAAAAGTGCGTTAAATTTGTTTGTATAATTTGGTTCTATATGATCAGTACAATTAGGAATGGCAATGGGTAGACAACTATGGTACTCTTTCCCATACCTGCATGGGTAGAAATTGTTATACTCATTCATATATTCTTTGGGTACCTAATTGTCCATACATGTGTCCGTTACCCACAATTTAATTAACTATAAAAAAATTATAAATTTAAAAAACTAATTAAAACTAAATTTATAATAACAATTTGATTAATACACAATCTCACGTTCTCATAAAAAAAAATATTAAATAAATAACTAAAACGAACATAACAATATACTATGAATAACAAAAGAAAGAAAGACACTTATGTGAACCAGTAACATAAAATCAATTAATTTACTTTTTTTCTTGTATTATGTGCTTGAAATTTTAAAAAAATAACTTGCATTAAAAATAAAGTACTAAATAAATCATCTTCAATTAACTTTCTTAGAACTATAATTATGTACAGTAAGACTACCATTATCAGCAACCGGGCAAACACCCCAACCGGACAACCACCCTAAATATTTAATTAATTTCTCTCTCTTCCACATCACCATTATCTTATCCAACCCAACTACATACAATTTAATAGTTTATCAGCAACCACCCCAAACACCCAATCAGAACATTATATATTATTTTTTTCTTTTCTTTTATTAATAAATATAATATAATTAATAATAATTAAAATAAATAATTATTATTATTGAAAATTGTAATAACATAAAATAACATACTTTTATAAAATAGACAATATGATAAAATACAAAATAAACAAAACAAGAACATAAATAACAATAAACCGAACATGAATTGAAATAAACAAACGACGATTAAAATAGATGAAAAAAATATAAATTTAGTACTGATGGCTGAATTTTTGCCATATGTGCTCGATCAAGTCGTCACGAAGAATGGCGTGAGCTTCTCGATTGCGAAGTTGTGATCTAGTGTTCATATAGCTCGACTAGCTTGCAATCCTCTCCGTAGAATAAATGAGATCGCTTTCTTCTTCTTGATCTTCACTTCGTTGATTACATAAGTGACATTAGGGAGAAAACACACAAGATCACATCCCATATAGTTCAGCCATTAAACGACATTTCAGATCTTCTTCATCAGGGGATAATTGGCCTTTTCCCATCAAAAGCATTAGCATATTTGTTTTCATTTTTTCCTTTTGCGGATCAATTTCTTTTTCACGTGTGATCCTCAGTTCACGAAGTTCTGCAGTGAAATCATCAGGAAGTATGGAAGATTGTGATGCTGCTTCTTTTCCCTTTCTTTTAGCCTTACACTTAGCTCTGTCTCTGCCAATTGGACGAGAAGATAATGATGCATCGCTACCGGGAGTTTCTGGAGTAGATGCAGGTGGATGATCCCCATCTTCATCAGTTCTTGATTTTTTGGAGCTTCCGTGACTTTCTTCGACACTATCATCATCATCTGGGCGGGAACGTGTGTACCCAGTGCTGTTCAAATTCAACTCCCACTTGTGATAATGACGCATCACTTTCTCAAACACCTCATGGTGAGTAAACTTGGATTTCCCATATAATGTTTGAGCAACTTTCTCAATATCCTCTCTGGACTGTCCGCTTGATCTTCGCTCATACACTTTTTTGTATGCAGCAGTCCATGCGCTCACATTTTTGTTAAGACGTCTGAAACATTGCCTCAATGATTCTGTTGATCAAGGGCCACCAACATTAGGATTTTCACTTCGCATTTTCTCATACAAGCTTTTAATTTTTGACCAAAATGAGTCATTATGTTGATTCTTGCCAGAAATAGGATCATTACTGATGTAAAACCAAGAAGACATAAGTCATATATCTTCTTGTTCTGACCAGCTTGATGGTGCATTTTCAAAGATGTTTTGAGAGGTTTGGTTTTCTGGATTAGGAGAATGAGTAGGATTATGTGAAAATTGGGAGTTCATATTGCCGAACTGTGAGAATTCTTCAGAGTTTGGAAGATTTTTGAGATTGGGAAAATAATCTTGGGAGTGATTTTGATACTGAGGATCGTAAAAAAAATTATTTTCTCGATCCATTGGGAGATACAGAGAAAAATACTAAACGTTATAGATTGAGATATTGAGAAATTTGTGAGGTGTGAAAATTTAGTAAAAATGGTCTCTATTTATAGAGAATCAAAAATACGAATTTTGATATATTTTTTTAAAATTTATTAAAAAAATATATGCATTATATCTAGATATCCAAGTAAAATTTACATATTCAATAAAATAGAGACAAGTGACCAAATAAAATTTAGATATAATGGATATATTTATTATAAATAATCGTTATATCTGCATATCCAAATAAAATCTACATATCCAATAAAATAGAGACAAGTGTCCAAATAAAATTTAAATATAATGGATATATTTATTATTAATAATCATTATATCTACATATCCAAATAAAATCTGCATATCCAATATAATATAGACAAGTTTCCAAATAAAATTTACATATCTAATAAAATTTAAATATAATGAATATATTTATTTTAATAAAACATAAAAAAAATACAAAATATAAAAAAATTATTAAAATAATGGGGAAGAGAGAGGGAGACCAGCGTTCGGCTGGCCTCCCTCGGTCGAACATGCAAATGCAAATGCAAACAACCACTTTTTTTTTGACGTGGCGTTCGACCGGTTTGCAGAAAAGCAACCGATAATTCTAGTGTGGAATGTCTGGAAATCAGGCCATATACAGATATAATATTATTTTATTTTCAATTATCAATAAGTATTCAACTTTTCATAATATATATATATATATATATAATATCTTATACAAAGTACAAATTAGGAAACAAATTAAAACCTAATATATACAAAATAAAATACTAAATAAAACCAAACTTAATTTAGTATTTTCATATTTATAATAGTAACAATAATAATAATAATTTCTATAAATATACTTATATATAAAATTATATATATGAATACATACACATGCATATCGGTATGGGACGGGTTGGGTACTATGGTATCTGTATCGACAAAAAAAATACGAATAATTACCCGTATATATGCTCGTCCCCGTTGACTGGATAATTACCCTACTTATCATGAATAATTTTTATGGGTACTCATAGGACTCATTATCCATTATCATCCTTAAGTACAATAAAAGCTACCTAAACTAAATTGATATTTTGATGTAGGCCTACTTTGAAAAGGAATTATTTGGGCTGGACCTATAAAAGTCCAAAACCATATTCCATGGACCATGGTAATGTATGTACTTTTCTAAGAAATTGCATATCAATTTTGAACTTCAAATTTAGATGCATACGAGCATATCCATCAACTTAACTGGCTGCCATTTAATTCCTGAATGCATCATGATTATTTAAATTACGCTAAAACATATACTTATGTCCTGAACTTTAGTCTGTTTTGTAAAAATATTCTGAATTTCTAAAATACTTATTTTGGCAAAAATATTTCAAATAATGTCGGATTACTGACAAAATACGTCCGAGCCCGGCATTTAAAATGATATGGCAAATCATATTCCGCATGTAGATGCTAAACTTCGACGTGCCTTGTCAACAATCTAACATAAAAAATTGGATTATATGACTTTTTTACAAAAATGTATAACGATCAGATTTTTTGAATTATAACATTTTTACGAAACAGAATGCCAAGAAAAATTAACCTTTATAATCATTACATTCCTTTAATTTTGCTATACATGGTGTTCTCACTCTTGTGTTATATTATAATTAATTAAAATGAAGACTGGGGTACACCCATTTGACCAAAGGCCTCTATCAGATAGGCTGGGTTGGCCTGAAGTCCAGCCCGAACCCGCCAAATAAAAAGTAAACGGTCATAGTTTTCTCATTTTTAATTTAATTTAAGCAAAAAAAATATAAAGAGTTTTTCATGATCTTTCATTCAAGATACCGCATAAGGTTGTTTGGTAAAGAAATACATATGAAAAATACAACATTCATTTTCATGCATATATATATAAGATCTAAATGAATAATTATAAACCTTAATTTGAATGTAATAAACGCTAATTGGGATGAAGTAAATCTTAATTTGGATGAAATTAATTAACGCATATAAGCTAAGTATCAAAGGAGCATGCATCAAGCTGATAATTTTTAGTGTTAGTAAGTGATATTTTTTAAAATATTATAATTTACTAGGGATACTTTTTTTTCACGGGTTTGAGTCAAGTTTTGACGGCCCTGCTCGTTTGACAGAAATACTGGGTTTTGCACGGTACGCTCATTATATGACTTACCATCCTACTAAATACTATTATTGTTGTGACAGAGTATGATTATTGAACAATAAACAAACAGAAAACGTAAATAAGACACAAATTTACGTGGTTCACCAAATTGACTACGTCCACGGGCAGAGAGAAGAACGGATTTTATTATGCGGCTAGGTTACAGATTACAGATCTCAAAGACTATATATATATAGCACTGAGATAAAACACCAAAATTGGGCTTAAAGCCCAAAATTGCATACCGTTGGGCCGGAGGCGTCCCCCGACCAGCTCAGTGAAGCGGTAGATTCAATACATATCAACAAATCTCCACCTTGACTAAAATCTTCCTTGCAGATGCATCATTGCAATGCCAGATGAACAGACTCCTCCTTTCTGCCTCAGATTTGCCCTCCTTGGGCAACTAACAGCTTGTGACGTTTAGCAAGTCCAAACAGTGTCGAAACTTGCTATGTGGGACTGGCTTGGTGAACATGTCAGCAGGATTATCAGCAGTACCTACTTTCATCGCCTTAATTCTCTGCTCATTCCTCAAAAAATGATACCTCACATCAATATGCTTGGTCCTCTCATGATGGACTTGATCCTTGGTCAAACTGATTGCACTCAGACTGTCACAAAACACAATAACTTGATCATGATGTAGACCAAGATCACCTACAAGCCCTTTCAATAGACTCAACACGTGACGGACCCTAACAATCCATATGAATGTAGTCAGGAGTCCCCTTGGTCTGATGAACGGCCTTCTTTGGAAACTTGTTGCGATGAAGCTTCCCAAACACACAATGTTCGCAGAATTCAAGACTCTGCACTTTATGCCTAGAAAGAAGATCTCGCTTTGCCAAAATCTGCATCCCTCTTTCTCCCATATGATTGAGCCTCATATGCCACAGCCTGGTCATATCCATGGTCTTAACCTCGGATGATGCAACATCAGCAGAACCTGTCACAGTGGAACCTCGTAGATAATATAAGGTACCACGTTTCAAGCATGTCAGAACCACCTTTGAACCTTGATAGACATACATAACTCCACCTTCACCTTTGAAACTGAAACCCTTGCTGTCAAGGAGACTCAATGATATCAGCTTCTTCATCATCTGTGGAACATGCCTGACTTCATTCAAGGTGCAGAATACCCTATCATGTGTCCGTATCCTAACTGAGCCAATTCCAACCACCTTGCAGACAGCACTGTTGGCCATGGAAACATTTCCTCCATCTATCTGCTCATAGGTTGAGAAGAACTCCCTGTTAGGACAAATATGGTATGATGCCACAGAATCAAGAACCCACACAGCATTACGATGTGACTATCCAGCTGCAACCAAAGCCAGATCTTCTTCAGAATTCGTATCAGTTTATGCCACAGCTGCAGAACCGCCAATACCCTCTTTCTTCTCATGCTTCCTCTTCTTCTTAGGACAATCATTCTTCTGGTGCCCTGGTTCTTTACAGTAATTGCAGATGTCTTCGAGTTTAGGACCTTTTGAACCTTTATGGTTCGGCTTCCCAGTTTTCTTCCCAAATTTCTTTTGTCCCTTATTCGTGACAAACAGCCCCGATGCCTGATTTTCATAGACGATCCAGTTGCCTGTTGATGGTCTTCTCTGCTGTGGAGGGCATATCGAACATCTTCCAAAGACAGGGTATCTTTCCCATTAATAAATGATTTAACAAAATTCTCATACGATTCAGATAAAGATACTAACAGAATTAAAGCAGCGTCCTCATCTTCTACTTTAACATCAATATTATGCAAATCTAGCAAAATTTTGTTTAATTTATCTAGATGATCACGAAGGGGTGTACCTTCCTGCATGCGTAAACGGAACAGATGTTGCTTCAGAAGCAACTTGTTGGTTAGAGACTTCATCATGTAGAGACTATCTAACTTCTTCCAGAGACCATCGACAGTTTCCTGATCAGAAACCTCGATGATAACATCGTCAGACAGACATAGCATGATAGTTGAGTGGGCATTTTCTTCTCGGGTATTCTACTCTTCTTCATCTACATCCTCATATTTCGATTTTCCTGATATCGGCGCCCACAAACCCTGCTGCTTCAGCAGAGATCGCATCTTGATCTGCCATAAGTCAAAACTATTTCTCCCGGTGAATTTGTCAACCTTTACGTTGAAAGCAGACATTCTCGATCAACTCAAAAAACCTTAACAGTGCGGAAATACCCTGATCGAAATGACCAGGCTCTTGATACCAATTTGTTGTGACAGAATAAGATTATTGAGCAATAAACAAACAGAAAACGTAAATAAGACACATATTTACATGGTTCACCAAATTGGCTACGTCTACGGGCAGAGAGGAGAACGGATTTTATTATGCGGCTAGGTTACAGATTACAGATCTCAAAGACCATATATATAACACTGAGATAAAACACCAAAATTGGACAGCGACTCGCTGACTGGGCAGCGAGACCCCTGACCAGAGATTCAAGACATATCAACAATTATATTAGAGAAGCACTTGTGTGCACCATCAGGGGCATTGATCGGGCCAACGCGTTGACCAGTCAATGCCGGAAAATGCGCGTTGACCCGGTCAATTCAAAATCAGTATCAACTGTAACATTAAAAAGTATCACTCAAAAGCCCAAAAGTATCACCTGTAACCTTAAAAAGTATAGGCCAAAATAAATAAATAAATAAAAACCCTCAAAATCAGTATTAACCGTAATACTAAAAAGTATCAGTCAAAATTCAAGAAGTATCATCTGTATCTTTAAAAAGTATCACCTACTTTACCATTTTTCTTTTTTGCAGGTTCACCGGGTCAACGCGCGTTGACCGGTGTTTGACCCGGTCAAATGCGTTGACCGTATGATATAAGCTTATATACACCTAATGCATGCATGTTTTTGCCATTATATTAAGTATAATTCATATAAATTTATGACAACGTTGCGTGCGATTTCCACGCCTTTTAGCAGGCAGAAGGAAGCATTTGAATCTTTTGGCCTTTGCTTCTCATCTCGATAACTTTAGTGTTGATTATAACAAACTACGTACTATATACGTGCTTAATTAGTTAATTACACTATAAAATCCAAATATTGCTTACGAGAATCGAGGAACAGCTCAAGGCTAGCGTTTTTTTAGATACTTTAGATATATTTGGAATTAATTGCACGTCTTTTAGTCTGTAAGAAACTTTTCCACTCTTTTAAGTCTAAATTTCTGTTGCTAAAATAATAATAAAAAGAATTCAATAAGAAGAATACTACAACGTACGTCTACGAGTAAGCGTTTCTACTACTCTCACTAAAATTATTAATTTTGGGGGGCTTGCGGCACAACACGGGGACGGACGAAAAAATATATATTATTTTAAAAAGATTATTGATTTATCAATCGACAAGGTTTTAGTGCATATATATATATATATATATATATATATATATATATATATCCTTGTATATTTATTGTTGTTAAGACTTAAGATATATAAATCGTAAAAATAAAATAAGAAGTTCATCAAAATGAAATGTGAATGTTAGCATGATTGAGATACGAAATTAAAGATGTAAACGAGATGGATGCAGATTTTGAGGGAGAGAGTGGGCGAATGCATGCATATATGCATGTGTGTGTGAAAGACGTGTTTCTCACTACTATCTATACCAAACTACTATGTTTTTGTTTATGTTTATTGCTTTATTTTTTTCTCATCAGAAACTTACTTGCAATTAATTAATTGGAATGTGCAACAGCACAATAGAAAACGGTTATATAATAATAATAATAATAATAATAATAATAATAATAATAATAATAATAATAATAATAATAATAATAATAATAATAATAATAATAATAAATTGTGAACATATATACCTTTGCCATGTTCTTAGGTTAATATATTTTGGGAGATAAGTTTGGTAAAGAATAAAGAATTGAAGTAAACTCCAATCGGCAATTATTAGCATTAACAAAATAAAATCACTTTGAAAGTACTGGACAATCGCATAAAACACATACTCGGTGTTGTATATCGTTTTTGGTTTTTGTTTTTGAACTAGAGATGTGTCCCTTCCCACTGTTTGGGTGTTCTCAATAATACAAATAACATATATACAGTAGTTAACACAATTAATTACTTTCAAATAAATATACAGCACCCAAACTCATGTGAAATTGTCTTCCAGGTCAACATCTATACGATGGGTCAAGATCGATATGTAGATTAAAACTCATATATATTCAGTGCCATGTTAATTTTTATAATTTTGTTAGTGTTTAATGAGGTAGTACATTTAAAGTTAGAATAGAACTTCTCATATTTGATTATGTTTGAATTTTAATTTTAACTCATAAGACAAACTCACAGGACTCCCACAATATATATGGAGAACACGTGTTATTTTATTTGCTTACTGAAAACCAAATAATATATTTTACAAGATTTCGTAATAATATTGTGGTTTATCTCTGGAACAACGGATGTTGACTTCCCTTTTCATCCAAAAAAAAGGACTTAAATTAAATTCCCCATATATCCAAATATCCAATTGACCTTAATAATTGTTGATGACAAGTTACGCCACCAAATTAACTTTAGACATATATCGTTGATTAATTAGGACTACTTTTCTATCCTCATCACTTTATTAATTATTGGTAATTTAATGTCATTCGTTTAATTGGAATCATATAACATTAATATCTGACCTAACTACCAACATCTATACAGGATTTCACCACATTAATTCTGGTTTCTGAATAATTCCAATTGTTTTACTTGGTAATTATTAATTAATTAACAGTCATTCTGATTTTGAATTCTACTTTTTAAATGATTTGGGTGACCCCGGATCAATATTTCAGACATCTAAATGAGTATGTAATAGAGAAAATCGGAAAATTAAGAAGAAAAAATAGCAAATTGAATTTATTTGACGTATTATATTCTTTTTTTTCCTTACTAATTAAACTATATTTAGTAAATTGAATTTATTATTATTTTTAAATAAAGTAAATTGAATATTAAATGGACTACGTTCTACGTGCATTACTTCAAACCACAACTAGGGGTGGGGAAAAATACCGAAATATCGAAATACCACACTTATCGTACCGAAAAAATATCGAAAATGTAGACTTTTCGGTATACCGCAGTTTTCGGTACGGTATGATACCGTATCGATAATTTTCGGTACGGTATCGATATGAAATTTAAAAATTTTCGGTATACCGCGATATACCGAATATTCGATATACCGCGGTATTCGGTATACACCGATATTTTCGATATATACCGGTATTCGGTATACCGAATGTTTCGGTATATACCGAAAGTTCGGTATATATCGGTATGTCGGTATATCGATATTTCAATATATATCGGTATTTCGGTATATCGGTACGGTACGGTATATCAATATACCGTACCATACCGATAATTTTAAATTTTTTATTATTATTATTTTTTCACAACTTATGGTTATTGTAGTACACTAATTTCATTTGAGTACACAAATATAATAAGTGACAACTATATATCAATAAAAGAAAAAAATTAATCAAATGATTATATTTAAATTATATATGATGATCTATAACATTGCATATATTTACAATTTTATTAATATATCATATAAATCATGTATAATTTAAACTATTACATAATAAAGTGAACAATTGAAATTTGAAAGTTACATGTAATAACTAAAAAACAGTACTCTTATTCCTTTTATTATTAAACACTCAATCCTCCTCTCAAATATTAAACACTAAAAGTTAAAAAAAAAAGTTATAAGAGAAATAAAAGAAAAATTCTAAATAAGTAGATAAAAAATATTTTAGATTTCATTATATTCTAAAAAAAATATAATATTAAGTAAGTAGAAGTTTAGAAAATATAAATAATAAAAAAATATGAGTTATGAATTGGAATGAACAATTTTAAAGTATACATAGTAAATAGCAACATTATATTCTTCTCCAATATTAAGCACTACTAAAAGTTAAAAAATAAATAAAATAATAACAAGAACCTAGAATATATGTAAAGTATGATAATAATACTTTGATGTTAGAAATTGAAGTTGAACATGACTAATAAAATATAATAAACTAACATTATTACAATTATAATTATGATTTATGAGTAAAGTGAGTTATAAGATAAATAAAAGAAAATTACTAAATAAGAAGATAAAAAAAGCTTTTAGAGTTCATTAAATTCTAAAAAAAAAATATAATATTTAGTAAGTTTAACACAAAAAGTTAGAAAATATAAATAATAAAAAATACACGAGTTATGATTGAAAATGAACAATTTCAAAGTATACATAATAAATAGCAACCTTATATTATTCTCCAATATTAAGCACTAAAAGTTAAAAAAAATAATAAAATAATAATAAGAAACTAGAATATATGTAAACTATGATAATAACACTTTGATGTTAGATATTGGAGTTGAACATGACTAATAAAAGATAATAAACTAACATTATTACAATTACGACTTATGAGTAAAGTAAGTTATAAGATAAATAAAAGAAACTTACTAAATAAGAAGGTAAAAAAAGCTTTTAGAGTTCATTAAATTCTAAAAAAA
This sequence comes from Perilla frutescens, assembly GCA_026008535.1. Taxonomy (NCBI): domain Eukaryota; kingdom Viridiplantae; phylum Streptophyta; class Magnoliopsida; order Lamiales; family Lamiaceae; genus Perilla; species Perilla frutescens. Next base: position 28,605,125 of record BRKX01000017.1, on the reverse strand, counting down.
TATAATATTTAGTAAGTTTAACACAAAAGGTTAGAAAATATAAATAATAAAAAATACACGAGTTATGAATTAAAAATGAGTTAGTAAAGTATGTTATATAAGAATTGAAAGAAAAATACTACATATGAAGAGAAAAAAAAATGTTAGGATTCATTAAATTCCTAAAAAATATAATATTTAGGAGGTGTAACATAAAAGCTTAATAAATATATATAATCTAATTAAATATTTGAATTTAGCAAATATTATATATTATGAGTAAAGTAATTAATAAAGGAAATAAAAGAAAAATTAATAAAAAGAAAAGAAGAAATACCATATTTGGATTTATAGTTGCTAATTAATCATTTAGTAGTATTATATTTGAAATTTGGTTGTTAAGACATGTATTATTAAACTTGTTTTATGTTTGTATTTTGATTATGGAGACATGATTTTTTTATTATTATTTGTAAAATTCAGATCGGTACGGTATGTAAATTTCGGTATTTTCGGTATACCTTAAAATTTCAGTATTTTCGATATACCGTGAAAGTTCGGTATATCTTGAAAGTTCGGTATGTTCGGTATACGTATAATATCGGTGCGGTACGGTATATCAAAAATTTCGGTACGATATCAATATCTATTACGGCGTATACCGAAACTTCGGTATACCGAAAGTTTCGGTACGAGAACGGTATGAGATTTTTCGATATTGAAATTTCGGTACAGTATACGGTACGGCATGAAATTTTCGGTATGCCGTACTGACCCACCCCTAACCACAACCCAAGTAAATTCAATCATTTATTAAATTCTCAATTATTTCTAATTATTTCAATATAAAAATAAAAACTAAAATCAATTACTAATTTTAAGTACACTTCATTTTGTAAATGATGCGAACTGCATATATCTACCACTGTACATTTTGGACGGTAAGTTCATTCATTAATTAACTAACTCAGTTTTATACTTTTAAAAACATCAATGGAAAAGAATTTGGCCATTGTAGAAGGATATACTTTATTTATTTATTGAATAATAAATTAATTTAAAAAGAGCATTATTTCCTATAAAATATTTATAAAAACGGAAAATTACTTGTAATAGAAGAAAAAAGTATATATATGTGGTCATCCTTGAGGGAAAAAAAAAGTGCAAAATTTACCTCTTTGTCAATTAAGTCAATGAAAATTTCAGTGTGTTTGATAAATGTTCATTAGAGGAGCGCGTATTTAAATAATAAAACAAATTTATCAAATGTTGCGACTAAAAGGGAACTTTAAATTTTGTGTGAAATTATTCAATATCCAATTTACTTAAATTTTATCTTTGAGACATGATTCAGATTGGAGATAAACAACAATAAACACACTCATATTAATTTATCTCATGTGATTTTTTGAATATATTATTATTATATATTGTTTGAAACTAGAAAGCTCTTTGAAAATTAGTTCAGCTTAAACTTTTTTTTTAAATAAAATTATTGAATGAGCTCTATCAAAATAATTTTGTTTGTTCATAAGGACTTGGATGAAACGATTTGATAAGGTTCTATATATTTTCCTTTTTTTTATAAAAAGGATTGGGGATATACAAAATTTTATTAATCCTTTTCTATTATGGGTGTTTTTAGTAATGAGGCTAGAAGGTAAAAATAGTCAATCGAATAAATATTTATATGTTAATTAATTATGGGGTTATAAAGATAAAAATGGGTGTTGTAAATAGAATTACCCTAAAAAAAAAAAGTTACTCCCTTCTTCCCCTTCACATAGGTTAATTGGATTTTTCACTAGGTTCTAGAAAATTATTGGAAAAGACAATTAAACAAGTAAATTAATTTACTAATATGCTCATACTAATTTCTTTGATAGTAAATTAATATTGAATGCAAATATATTAAATAGGTATACATTAGCAACTGAGCTAAATATATATAAAAATCAGTCTATATATTGGACATCCTAAAAAAAAGCTTATATGACTGAGACATAAAAAGTATAATATTGTGATAGATAAGAGTGTCACATTAGATCTATTGTGACACATTAGATATTATCTTTTGGATAACATAGAATTTACTCATGTACAACTCGCATTACCTCTTGAAATATATTAAATAGGATCTTTGGCATCTTAACCTGTGAAACTTTCAAATTTTAAAACATTATAAAGTACTAATACAATTTATATTTCTATCATCCACCGTGCTGCAATGCACTCTGAATTTAGTGTGACATTTAACTATTACATTAACTATTTATCGTAACATTACATTACCTATTGTGACACTTAATACAATGCATCATGGTGCACGATAGAAATTAATGCAATTTATATGTGTTATCGGATTGTGTGAAGTAAATAATACTATAATCAATAGAATTAGAGTGTCCCTCGAAACAAAACAAAATTACAAAACGTTCTTGCAATGTAAATTATATTTATAGTAAAATATTAATATCCGACACAGTATATCGAACAATTCACAATGTAATGTCCTAATCTAATTAAAGTATTAAATAAATATATCGATTGTAATAATTTTATTTAAGCAGAAAATATTATATAATTATTATTTACTTTAAACAAGCTTCTACAAAATATTTGTTGCTAACCATATTTTCACATTCCATCTCTATTTTTGTCTTGCATTTATTAAGGAGGAAGAAATCTGCATTTATAATTAGGGAAAGAGATGATTTCATGTACATAAGATCTTAAATCAAACAAAAATGTATCACCTATAATAATAGAAAGTATCATTGCTAATATTAAAAAGTAACAAATTTATTTTACTGAAAATTACTGCAAGAAACAAAAGGACAATAATATTTTTATAAGTATTAACATATATTTTGGATTGAAAAAAGTATCACTTCTAATATTAAAAAATATCACTCTCTAACACTTAAAAATATCATAAATTTCTGTCTGATCGAATTAGTTTGGTACAACATGCGTACTCAAGTTTTTGCTTTAGGAAGAGAAAAATATATCTTAATATGATTTGATATGGAGTACCGAAGAAAGATGAAGTATATTTGTCAAAATTAGTATATTTTAAGTGTGTGAAAAATTTTAAATGACAATTAATTTGAAACGGTAGGGGAAAACTATCAAGTCATGAAATGTCATCACATAATTGATAATTCCAATGAAATGGAAATGCTGAAGATGACATTAAATAAGTCATTCATCACTCTACACATCTTCGAGCTCATTTATCCAAAATTGTAAATATTTTAGGATGCGCAAACGGGAATATGTTATGTGTGGTGTGGATAGTTATGCAAATAATATCCAAATTAATAAATTAAATAGTAACACATACAAATATTTAAGTCAAACGTGATTGCATTGCATTGTTCATACCAAGAGTGAGAAATTCACAGCTTAAAACTTGATTCAAGCAACAATTTTAGAATACAATTTGAATTCAACAACCATGTTTGTGGCCTAATTCTAATGTTATGAATTGAATTCTACAAGCACCTAATGCAATTTATGAAAAGTTCATGTGTCGGAATTCATGACATTGAAGAATATATAATGGTGACATTCGTTGTCTATTTGTTTATTTGCGAATGGTGATCAAGGGAAGAATTTATTGTAAAGGAACTTGGTACTTTGATGGATGTTAATTCTGAAGTGATTCTTAAATTTAGACATATGCTTCGAGAAGCTAATTGTGTTGCTCATCCACTTGCACATTTTGGTGCGAGTTGTGTGTAGATGTGTATTTGAAATAATGATTTTCCTCAATTGATGATTTTATTAATCACGTGATCAATAAAATTGTAAAAAAAAAAAGTCAATTTTAAATTATCAGTTTTTTCATTAAATTTTGAACTTAGCATTAAGCGTTTTTTCCTGCATTATCTCATTAATTATTTAAGCACAAAAAGTATCTTTTAAATAAGTAAATAATATATGTAATTATATATCCAATATTATAATGAATCTATATTTGTTTTGACAAAAATTTAGGTGGAACCATCTTATGGCTCAAAATTTATAAGACGAGTGAACATCTGAATTCAAACTCATATTCATCCACATATTTGTAATTTTCTTATTGTTTGATTGTCTTTTGATCCAAATTTTATCTGTAAGATGATCTCATACAATACAATACTCTCCTGGTTTGTTTTTACCGGGATGTGCTGATGAATTTATTTGGTCGCATTTTAGAGAATTTTATATTTGTGCTTCAAGATTATTAATTTCATTTTTCTTTATTACTTTTTGGAGCAAATGTACCATTTTTCTTCTTTTAGTTTTTCTTTAAATAAAATCAAGGGAGGTGTTATTGCTGTTTGAAAAATACTCTTTACACCATAAATGTTAAAATATAAAAATAAAATAGTTTTGAATTTACATAAATACTCTTTAAGTTATTTTTTTATGAAATAAAAATTTTTAAAAAAATGAAAAAAAAATAAACTCCCACCTCCAGCCATCTGTATCTTCACTCCATCCCGCAGTCCGCAACCACCACCGCCAACCCGTCAATGTCCGCCATCACCGCCAGTCAACCTCAGACCACCACCATCATCGCTCATCATCTCTAATGCCACTCTTCGTCTTCCCCACTCTACTCTTTCCTTTTTCACCTTTTCATCACGAGTGGTATTACAATTTGAACACATTGAAGAGTGTTTGAAAATGAATTTTCGAAACTATATGAGTTGTTCAAAAATCTAATTTTCAAACAAAGTTGAGTACGGTTTTGGTGATGTTCAAAAATGATTTTCTAAACATTTCAAATACATTTGAAAATGATTTTCCGAACATTCTATGTAAGATTCAAAAATTTTAGTTTGAACTATTTTCCAGTCCTAGCAACAGTGCTCGACGACAAGGAAAGTGATGCGGCGTTTGGAGGTTGATTTTCTGTGGCGCAGTGATTATGATTTTTTTTTTCATTAGAAGAAGTAGTCGCAGTTGCAGCAATAGCAGAGAGAAAAACCGGATAAGAAGATCGCTCATTGAAGAAAACGAATATGTTCTTTTCTCTCTTTTTTTTTTTAATTTGTGATGCATAGGAAAATTTTATGGTGTAGGAAATTAATTTAAAAAACATTTAAATAAGTTTAAAATTATATGATGATTTAAAGTATAGTGCAAAGTGTAAAAATGTAAAAATAGCGGTGCAAATAGGAGGTCCGTGAAATCAATTGGAACGAAAATAGGGATCACTTGTAAATAATCATATTGTAGGTGCAATTAGGTTGCCTCGATTAAGTAATTAGTTGATAGATCTTAATTTAACCCAAAAACTCTCTCTCTCTCTGTCTGGCCTCTGCATACATATCCTCGTCGGTAGTCAGCCAAGCTCCTACACTACCCCACGCCAAACGCACACATTATCTCCCTCCCTCGTATATTACGACTATTTTCTGCTCCGCCATCACTGACTCCGTGCTCACTGTATATTACCATATCTGCATCTCTGCCAAATTCCTTCTCAAATTTCTATCTTTTTCGTGAGTTCGTGTTAATTTAGAATTTTAGATCCGCTGAATTCCGCAAATGCTGCTCAGATCCCACCTTTTCTTCCATCTCCATCAACCCTTTTTCAACCCTAATTGATCCCATAAAAAATCCGCCATAACCCCCCCACTCCATCTAATTCATTCGGAAATTATACATAAACTTCAATCACTGATTCCCCCTGAATTTGATTATTTTCCGCCAATTCGTCCGATAAGAAGATGTCCGCGTTGAAATCTTCGGGCCGCTTCTTCACGATCGGGCTTGTCACGTCGTGGTATTCGTCCAACATTGGGGTTTTGCTGTTGAACAAGTATTTACTGAGCAATTACGGGTTCAAGTACCCGATTTTCTTGACCATGTGCCACATGACAGCGTGCGCGCTGCTCAGCTACATCGCCATTGCGTGGATGAAGATGGTGCCGATGCAGACTATAAGATCTAGGGTTCAGTTCATGAAGATCTCCGCTCTCAGCTTGATTTTCTGCACTTCTGTTGTTAGCGGCAACATTTCACTCAAGTACTTGCCGGTCAGCTTCAACCAGGCCATCGGCGCCACAACACCTTTCTTCACCGCCGTCTTCGCATACTTGATGACTTTTAAGAGGGAGGCGTGGTTGACTTACCTTACTTTGGTTCCCGTGGTCACAGGAGTCGTCATTGCCAGTGGGGTATGATCAGTTCTCCTATTTGATTTTTTTTTTTAAATTGTATATTTTGTTTGCTTTAGGCCACTCTGTTGAAGTTTTTCTTTTGATCGCTTACTGCGTCGATTTTATTTGTATGGACTGTTTTGATTTTGCATTAGTTAGATTGCTTTGAGGTCGGAGAAATGGGGGATAGTTAATATTGGGTTTAAATAATGGAATATTTGTTTTGGGGGGTTTTTCTATTAGAAGATGTGTTTATATACAGTTTAATATAATTGAAGATTTGTTTTTGGGGTTTATCTATTAGAAGATCTGCTTTATATACATTTTAAATGATACTGAGGAATAGACGATCTTGTGTTAGTTCTAAGGATGTAATGCTTCTGTGTAAAACAACACGAAGAACTCTTGTAAGGTTGGTTCTGGATCGGTGAATCAAACAGTTTTGTTTTAGGAAATTGAGTGTTGTTATCTGATTTTGCTACCGCTTGTTGCTGTCAGGGTGAGCCGAGTTTCCATTTGTTTGGTTTTCTTATGTGTATCGGCGCCACAGCTGCAAGGGCACTGAAATCAGTGGTTCAGGGGATTTTGCTTTCTTCTGAAGGGTAAGCTTCCTATATGTTTACTGCCGTTTATTCTAATGATGGAAAATTCACTTGTGTCATTTTAATATGGGTTCTGAATTTTTTCCTTTTTATTGAAGGGAAAAATTGAATTCTATGAATCTGCTGCTGTACATGGCTCCTATAGCTGTTGTATTACTACTTCCTGCTACACTTTTTATGGAGGAAAATGTTGTTGGTATTACATTAGCATTAGCTAGAGAAGATATCAGAATTATTTGGCTGCTGCTGTTCAACTCGGCACTGGCATATTTTGTAAATTTGACCAATTTTCTGGTCACAAAACACACCAGTGCTCTAACTCTTCAGGTATTTCTTGCTTTCTGTTCTGCACTACCTGTTCTCTGATCAATTTATGTGGCATAGCATTCTTGTTAATGATTCTTCATTACTTTTAGCTATTGGTAGAAAATTAGCTAATTTCTTTCATTGTTTCCTATGCAAAAGGCATAAAATGTGGATGGGGATGGGGATGGGAAGTGAGGAGTGTATCTTTATTCCTTACATAAATCATTTGGTTGTACAAGTCTATAGAAAACTTTTTCCTGGTGAACTACTGAGAATATTTTTAATAAAAGTTGTAAACTTTTGATGCTGGTGCTGATTGCTAGGTTTGCATATTTCTGGTTCATATTCCCATTGGGTGTGTTTCATTCTTAAATTCTCTTCAAAGTGAAGATTTATGTATACTACCTTTCTAGATTTCTGAGTGTATGTGGAACAGAGCTTGTTCTACCTTCTAACTCCAGCCATAAGTATCATCAGCTCCTAGGTGTCTAACAGAGGAACGAGTCCTAAAATTGCTTCTTGTTGTGGATAGACTCACTAATTACTCTAGCTGGCTTGCTTTTACCCCTCTTCCATTTCACGTACCACTATTATAGTTTTGCTTGTGTAGTGTTTTGTTTCAGAAGCTTAAAAGGATCCACTTGTTCTCTAAATTTCAGTTTAAAACTCATGTAATCAACCCCACTGGTTCTAGACTTCTAGTAATGAATTCTGAATTATCTTTTGTTGGAGTCCCATGATCTATTGTGCAACACCGTGGCTATAAAGAGTAGTAAAATATTGTTCGCGGATCAATTGACTACTTATTTCATGTTGATCAACAGGTCCTTGGAAATGCAAAAGGGGCAGTAGCAGTGGTAGTCTCCATATTGATTTTCAAGAATCCCGTCTCTATAACAGGGATGCTCGGATATAGCCTTACCGTCCTTGGTGTTGTCCTCTATAGTGAAGCCAAGAAGCGCAGTAAATGAAAACTGCAACCATTGGGAAACCATCTATAGCGACTTCATCCATCTATTTTGTAATTTGACAGAGCTTGGCCCGGCCCGGAAGACGTATTTTTGCCCAGAAAGCGAAGGAGAGATAGAGGCTTCGACTTGTACCAGAAATCAAACAACCTGATTAGTGGAGTAGAAGTTTGAATAAGGGACTCGAATGTCTTAATCCTTCCCAATCTTGGCTTCTCAAAGTAAGATAAGTTTACCTTATATTCTTTTGGGAAAGATTGAATCCATTTACATGTGATTATATATATATATTTTTCAATATCAATTAACAATAGACAAGCACAGATTATACCAATATATTACCATCCCTCATTAGTTTTCAGTGATATATGAAAAGAATATGAGCCCAGTTTTTGTTTGTGTACAATGAATGGTACCCAGAAACGATGGTGTTTTTGTTAAATCCCGCAGTTTTGGTGATTCTCTCAAATTTCTTATTATATTGTTTCTTTTTATAGTTTTGATAAAAATTGTAATCAATAAACTAATCAATTCTAAATCAGCATGAAATCCTATTAATTCTTAATTATGAAATTATTTAACCTTAATTAATCCTAATTAGTATGAAAATGATATTAATAAAAACAAGGAGAAAAAGAGTTAAACGAGCCACATCTTTTTTCACTTTATAATAATCAGTAAAAAGTAAAGGAGTAAAATATAAAAATTATCATTATTCATAAATAACATACGCACCCTTCTTTTTAAAATTAAATTCGAATCTACACAAATGATATCATATTTATAAATATTATATGCACCCTAAAAAGTTAAATGTAAGATGGAATACTGTATATGTATATATACCAGTTATTTCATATCAAATTGTTTTTTTTTTTTTTTGTAAAATTATTTTATCTCATTCTTTTGGGAGTTTCTGTTGCCTCATTATCATAGTAATAATGTCCTACTAAGATCACTGTGTACTACTACTAGTATATATATATATTAAAAAAATATCACTCTTTCTTTTTAGGAAAAAACAGCAAATTCTAATAATTCTGTCATATTTTGAAATTTGAAAAAACCTTTTTTTTTTTGCTTCATATTTTTCATTCCTGAGAACTAGTACAATTTTTTGGGTGTGCATACTTTCCAATATGTTTTTCACATTCGACTTTTTATAAACTTCTTTTTAAAAAGTGTGTCTAAGTTATTGACATTGAAATTTGTACAGAAATTATTGTCAATAAAAGTACTTTATCGACATTTATAAGTTAATTAACTTAAATTATAAACAATTATGAAAACGTTTAAATGCATTAATTATGCTACTCTATTAATAAGGCCAATATAAAAAGTTCAAACATAAGAAAATCTATATTTTTTTCTTAATGAACTTATTATCCATTCACAAAATGAAAGCTCAATAGTGCTAAAAATAATATGAATTTTAGGCTTTCGAGTATACTTGTAGGAGGTGATTGGTATGATAGAATGGAATTAGGTACGAATGGAATAACAATTCTCATGATTGGTATGTCTATGGAATGAAGAACTGAATGAAATATCAATTTTTTTTCTTATATAATGAATATTTTATGTAATTTCAAATTTTTTTATAATTGAATAAAGTGTATGTAGTAGCTAATAAATATCAACACATGCCTTAATTTATTTTTTATATTTCTAAACGCTATTTTTCTTTTTTTAAGTATATAATTTTTTCTAATTTTTTAGCAAATTATAATTTATTGAAAAACTTTATTCTAAAATATTTAATTAATCAATATACAATAATTTGTATAAGTTAATAAAAATATTTTTACTTCATAGAAAAATACTTTAACATTTCAATTTTTCATTTGAATATATTAAACTATATCAATTATAAAAAATATTTTATATTGTATTATAACATATTTTTATGTTATATTTATTTCGGCATCACTTTCATTTTTCTTCAACAAAATTATAAAAGCTAGCAAAATTTGATTGTAACTCATATTTTTAAATTATATTTTGAAAATAAATAAATAATATAAAAATAATTAAGAAATAATAATAATAATAACAAATTATTTAATTTGATTTTTAATTTATTTTTCTAAATATGATAAAATAATATTATAATACATGATTATGTATAAATATATCATATATTAATTTTTTTGGTCATTGATAATGGCTAAACCCATTATGTGGGTGAAATGTCTATTCCTCTTCCTTTGGGAATAGAGATTTCATTAGAAATGGTAATTCCTGATTTTGAACCGATGTAAATAGGAAAACATAAAGAAGTTTGGCAAGTGTGTATGAAACTTAAATATCACATTAAAAACAGTGATGGGAAATATAAACACCCCCCAAATTGTGTTAACACCACCAGCATTACACTCAGCTGGGAAAAGAAGACAGCCAGGTAAGAGTTAACTTCCAAGTTTGCAGGAATCGAAATCAAACAGAAATATGTCGAAAACACACCCACAAAGGCAAGCTCATGCCGATAGAAATAGATAGCAAAAGAGTAAATGTGTCGTGTTCAAGAATCAGGAACCACAGCAGTTGGGCGCTTCACTGATGCAGACTTGATCAAATGGTTGTAGCTCCCTTTTTCTTTGAAGAGCTGCGAAAAATGAGGTTTGCAGTATAGAATGCCGTCTAGGGCAGCATAGTTTGACGGAGTTAGGGAGCATCCACCATGAGAGCACTTGAAACATGACTTGTGATAACTCTGGCTTTCCACAGTAACCTAAAAGAATTGGTAAAACAAGATACATCTGTCAAAAAATGCATCTATCTTTCAACAATAAAATTTCCTAACCGCACCTAATCTGAATGTCAATGCCAATGATAGTTATGCCGTTCAATATAAACATATTATAGGCAGCTTAGTGTAGAACACATTTTAGTTTGAAAATGCACACGGGATATGCAAGATATAATCATACAAGCAATCACTTCCACCCCTTCTAGGGGTGTTCTTTTAAACAACGATTGAGCAACAAAAAGTTCAAATTAGTATATATACTATACTATGTCACTATGCCTCATAAGTCTCAAACAACTTTGAGCATCACACCACTCTATTTAGATCAACTGTTAAATTTTCCGTATTCCATCATCGGTCTTACAGATTTTTTGGGTCTTTCAGAACTTCAGCTACAAATTATAGTTTCTGACCACTACAATATCTCAGCCATGAGATGGATAGAATGAGAATCGTTTTTCTCCTAGTTACTTATATGAGCTCAAATAAACAAAGTACTTAAAACACTGCATAAAGTGTGGCAGTAAGTGTAATTAGGATATTAAAATCTGAGTTAACCATTGTGTTCCAAAGAACAATTTCAATGAAGGCCTTGGTGTTTGTGCAATGTAGAAAGCCCCATGGTTAGTATTTCGAAAGTCAAAACAAAAGTCTCATCTAGTTAAGAATCAAATTACAGAAGAGGAAATTTTTAGGCATGACCTTATTTTTGTCCCTATTCAATAACATAGATTTTTCCTACAACCTGCATAACTAAAGCCTTCCAACTTTAGGACTAACTACTTGGGAGCAAAGTGATCGTTCTGGTACCCTGTTTCTTCTAGAAAGTGCACGCGCATATGCACGTATACACACATTCAGTTTGGCACTACTTCAGAATGTATAATTTCAATAGTTCAAATGGAGGACAGCAACAAGGTATACTGCTGTATTCTTATCAACTCAAAATTTACAATGGCTCATTCTGGGTGCATGTGGTTCACAGGGTACCATGGAATATTTTTGGCTTCAAAACAAGTTAATGATACACATTTCCAACTTGTCCAGGGAAGCAGTAACACGGGTCATTATCATCCTTCCACATACGTTTGTGCCTGATCATTCCTTTTGTAAGGTCTATAATTCTCCTCGGAACCCAAACATGTTTAAACACATAATTCAGAGAGCATCCAACTTCACGAACTATTTTAAGTATTTCTTATTATCAACAATTACAATGTTAACAACCATCTATGGAAACCCAATTACGTCACTAAACATAGTTCACAGACGACATAGTTGAACTTCATCTTATCTAACACCCTATGAGGCAAGGAAATGAAAGCAAAAGATCTATTTCGTAAATAATAGGCTAGAAAGGAGAATATGCATCTTCTTATCCTCATGATAAAAGTCAAATGGATAGAAATTGTCACAGGCCAGCAGTAGCCTTCTAGCACTTTGTCAAATCATTACAGAAGAACCAACCCTCCAAGCAGAATCTGTACTAAGACCTTTATATGTCTTTCTTTCTGTTCCTGTTGCTTCCCAATTTAAGGGTGGGGATTGTGGGGGTTATAACTTGAGGTTTAAACAGGCGACAAAAGCAGTACAAGCATACAAAAGCCCTAACAAATGCTACCACTCAGCAGGGCATAAACAAAGAATACAAATGCAAGGAGAAAATAATCAAAATATCTAAGGGCCTCAAATGTGAATCTGGAATGCAAGAAATAGCTGCATAAGAACTTTACACCAAATTTTCAACTTGAAATTTTGCCTCAGATGTCAATGTAATTATAATAGATGTTAATTGTTAACCATACCTTCTCCAGTGGGTAAGCAGTTTTACCACATGTTGCACATTTATCTTGTGTCCCAGAGAACATACCCGCAGCTTTGCTAGGTGATCTTGTCTGGAATTTTGCAGAAAAGGGAAAAGGGGTCAAATGGCTTCTTAACAGCACAGTAAAAAGAATTAAGTCTATATTGTGGAAAGTTTACCATCTCCGGTGTTAACTTCTCAGCTGACTTTGCAGCTGCAGAATATTACATTGGCACTAATTAAACAAATCAAAATGTGGATCTTTAAATTATATATGCAAAGATTGAACATTTTTCATAGTAGCTAAGCCATACGTGATTGAAAGTTCTTGCTGAAATTGCCTGTCTCCTTGAAAAGTTGCTCATAGTGGGGCTTGCAATAGAGAACACCCTCCATTGATGAATAATTGCTCAGCTGGGAAGAAAGGTTGGTAAATGCATGAATATCAACATACACAACAAGCGTCAAAGCATTACGAGCCACATACAAAACAAGCGTCAAAGCATTACGAGCCCTAAGAAGACAACAAAAAGAGCATCCCTTATTCTTTTCTGCAGCAGTTTTTTTTTTTCCAATTAAAGGTACCTGGATCAAGTTCTGATCTTCCAAATATTATTATCTCGATATCACATTTTTCATGATTGGGGAAGTCACCTTAATCGCATGATCAGTATGTAGTACACATAATGAATACAGATATATGTGTGCAGCCAAATAACAAAAATGTGCAAGAAATCGAGATCAAACTCCGATATCCCAAAAAACACATAACAAAAAACAAAAACGTGGGCATAATGCCTGTGAAAAAATGTTGGCACATCACTATTACATTCTTACTGGACCATCCAAATACAAATTTCATGTTTTGAGTAAACAAAATGATTCAACAACATCATTCACTTACAAGGCAATCATGAAACATCAAGATCTTATCACTTAACAGGGGGAATCAAACATCTAAAAAAAATAAAAATGATGGAATGGAATGTGGAATGTACAACCAGGAGTACAATAAGCTAGATCTTTATAGAATTTCTTCCAACACCAAGCACCAAACAACAAATATTTGCAATACAATAAATCAAGCTCCTTGATCTCAGAAAACTCATACGAATGTGTGAATGTGCGAATGTGTGTGTGTGTAGAGAGAGAGAGAGAGAGAGAGAGAGAGGGAGAATGCTTGAGAAAAAAGCAACCTTGAGGGTTCCTTTGCAATGAGAGCATTTGAAGCAAGATTTGTGATAACTAACTCCATCAGCAGACAACAATTCCACCGGATAAACAGTCTTCTCGCACGCCTTGCATTTCTGCTGTGTCCCAATAAAAGACATTGTTCTATCTCTTTCAACCAAACAAAAATCAATAGATCTGGGGGATAACAACTTTTACTGCTTGGCAATCTAAATATTCAACTGCAAAAAACCACAAATCAAGGTGTCATTGTATAATTAAAGCCAATATTTTCCTATTGTAACAACCGATCTACAACTTGAAGCAAGAATTCAGATAAAAAATGGAGTCTTTGAGTGAATGTATGAAACCAATTTGGTAAAAAAATACGTACCTTGAAATAAGAGGGCAGCCAATCAAGATGCCTGATCAAAAATCATGAAAGCTCAAAATTGGTGGATAAGACTCCCCACTTTGTCTGAGTTTAAGTATGCGTGAGAGAGAGAGAGAGAGAGAGGGGGGGGGATGCAGCAAAACGAGATGATTAAGAATAATGATGATGACGGCTAGAGAGAGAGAGAGAGAGAGAGAGAGAGAGGTGGTAAATATCTGCGCTGGAAACGCATTAGCTTCTACTTTGACTCCTGCATAGGAAGATATTCCTCAACATGAAAGCTGTCTTTTTCTTTATTTTTTTAGTTAAAAGCCTTAAAATTATTCATTAAAGTGAATACTGAATACTGAATAAGGACACTGAGATATTATTAATTATTACAGCCTTAATAAGTAATATTATTATTGCTAATTTAATTCTAAAAGGAAAAAAAAAAGGCAATCTTTCTTCCATAATTCGTATCCACTCACTAGTCATTACTTATTAATTGTAATTGAATTTGTTTACTAATAAAAAATGACATGTTTACTTTATATATTTAGTTAAATGACTATAGATATATTTTTATATTATAACTATTTATTTCATGAATGGATTTTTAATTCTAAAATTAGATTTGCCAAAGCAAAAATTATTTGAAATACTACGAAGTTTAAATTAATGAGTAGAACACTTCAATCGTCTAATTTTTATATGTGAACAAATTTAGATGAGACTTATGGTTATTATATCAAAATTTGTAAAAAAAAAAAAGGTTTTAAGAAGCTATATAAAAAATTAGCAACATAAGATTGAAATTATTTGTTTACATTTTAATTGATACTTTAAAGTTTAAAAATAGGAAATAAATGCATTGTTTCTGCATTTTCAACATGTGAATAAATTTAGATGAAATATACGTTATTATATCTTTCTAATTGTGTAGTTATTTAAACTCATAAATTTAAATGTTTAGCTTTCTATAACATATATTCATTTCCCTTTTCTTGTCTAATTAGTTAATTGAGTAGTATGAAATTTGTTAACAAAAAAATATTTAACATAAATAATATGCTAAATGTGTAAAAATATTATATACTAAGCATTTTGCTTCGATAAAAATAACTAAATTCACGAGGTGGATGAAACGATTGTTCCCTCACTTATACGAATATGAATTCTCACGAAAATATTAATTCTCAATTTTAAAATATATGAATCATAGAAAACACCTCTTTCTTTAAATAGTTGCATCTCTCCTTTAGTATTTAAATAAATAAATATCCGTTGTAATTTATTTTTCTTTCAATCATCGATCACAATTTTGTCGAGCTCCTACAAAATGGAGTTGTTTTTCTTTTTCTTTTTTCCAGAAAACCGTTATTACTCACCTACAAATTGTCTCTTCAAATTAATAACATTTCTCTTCATAAAAAATTTAAAATCTGGATCTTCCTGAATTTCTATTTCCTCGGATTCAATTATCATTGTTTAATTTTGTTGGGGGCAAAAACTTCCATGCAACAGCTGTAAATAACACTATTTCAGACGGGTCGGGTCAACCCGCCAAAAAGTGAAAAAAAACGGTAAAATTAGTATCAACAGTCTCACTAAAAAGTATCACCAAAAATTCGAAAAGTATCATCTGTATCATTAAAAAGTAAGGGGTCTGCTAGTTATTTCATACTTGTTTATTTAGTTCAAATTGTGATTTTTTCCATTCGAATTAATCTTTAGAGCTTAGTAGTTTAGAGTTTTATTAGTGTTCATGATTTTTTAAAGGGTTTATGTTTTTTAGGGTTCATGGTTTTTTAGGGGGGTTTTTTTAGGGTATATTTTGTGTTTTTTAGAGTTTTTTGGGGGTGTTTTTAGGGGTTTATTTTTTGTTTATTAGTATTTTGGGGGGGTGTTTTTAGGGGTTTATTTTGTGTTTTTTAGGGTTTTTGGGGGGTGTTTTTAGGGGTTTATTTTGTGTTTTTTAGAGTTTTTTTGGGGTGTTTTTAGGGGTTTATTTTGTATTTTTTAAGATTTTTTAATTCTATTTAATACTCATTTCAAACAAATTAAATCAATTTATTTTAATTTTAAGGTTCACTAATATTTTTTTGGGTATATATTTTTAGGGAACAAATAAAATTGATAAAAAAAGACAAAAATAAGTAGAAAAAATTGCCAAAAAAAGCCTGGAAAAACAGAGAAAAAAACGGAAAGACAGAAAAAAATAATAATAAATAAAAAAAAATGACGAGCGCGTGGAGCACACGCGCCGTCTGAAATTGTCTGAGCACTGAATACCTTCTCTTTGTTGGGGGATGAATGATGAAGGTTTGTTACCTGATAATATTCAGGAGAGGCTGTAAAAGAGCTTGTAGTAAGGCTTTTTCACGTGTGTTACTAAAATGACTCATTGTTTAGTTCATCACACTCACACCATGGATTTATCTAGTGAGACTGTGTGGAAGAATAGCTTCCCGGACTGATTATTGAAAGTTGGCGTTGTTTGAATTTTATTAGTATATATTTATTCTCTATAAAAGAAACATATTTTTTTATCAAAAAGAAAAAAATAATAAATTAAGCCATAGTATGTGGTTTTGACAAAAGTGGGGCATAACTTTTTGATGTCTATATATTGATGAAATAAGTAGTTAGGATTAGGTAGCATAATGTTGTTGTCTTGCTTTGTATCCTTTTTTCAATTGCTTTATTCTGTAGGCCTCTTTAGGATTATGACATCCATCCCTTAATCTCACCATATTTAAATTTTTAAGCTCTTAAATTAAGTATTTGTAAAATAAATTTGATGAAATGACAATCAACATGTGACGCATTAGACATTTAGACGGTGTTCGGTTGAAGATTGGAAAACTCCCAATTCAAAATTATATTTGTTTTAGCTCCCGAAAATAATTACCTCAGTTCTACATTTCACTTTTCAAACAGTATGACATTTACAAAAAGAATTTTCTGTCATTTCTTAAGAGAAACTAATTTGTAAATAATATATAAAATGTAAGATAGTGCGTATATTGATACAGTATATTAATAGTTAGTAGAGATAATATAATAACAGTTAATAAAACAGTAATTAATCAATACGGTATATAATAATACAGTGACACATTTTTCTAATAAATAGTTAAAGCTGGTTTAGTTGGTAAGGAATCTGACCTTAGAAAGTAATCTGATTCCTTATTTTTAAATTTACGTATTTGATTCAATTTTGGGGAATTTTGGAAAATAATTAGAATCCTCATAATAAGGAAACTACTACAATTTTTCTAGATTCAAAATATTTACTTGGAGTAGGTATTCTGATTACTCGCCTCTGGAAATCTTGTGTGTGAAGAATACCCCTAGACTACAAGTCTACAACATTATTAATTTTCTTAATACATACTTGATGTATTTGAATAAAAAATACTAAAATGAGAATCATGACAATTTCTTTGTTATGTTCCAAAAACAGGATAAATAATCAGCAACATTCATTTTCCTCATAATAACATTCTTATAAAACATATTCCCAAATAATTTTACTTTCCTACCAATCAAGCGATGTCTTAGCATATTAGGTAGGACCACTTATTATTTTTATTACTATTTATTTATATATGTCGAGAGAGATGAATGACAATAAATGATAAATTTTGAGTTTTGACAAGAGAAAAATTAAAAGTGATCGGCGAATTCATCTTTAGTGCTCTTCTAAGACCATCTTCAACTCAAAAACTCAAACTCAAACTTAGAATGCAATAATTGTGACGTCAAATAATAATGTTAGAAGGAAATAAATTAAAATTCGGATCTAATTGATCCACCTTAGAATAGATTTATTTCTTTCCTTGTACAATGGCAAAATATCTCAATAAGAAGAGAATTGTAAATCATTATTGATATACAAGAAAATAAACCAATAAATATTGATCTCCCAAAAAATATTGATCTCTCGTTTTCTCTCTTTAATGGCCTCAATACAAACTATCATGGTATCAAAGCAGAGTCAGATCCGATAGACTCAGAAATTTGCTCATCATCGTCTGTATACCCCTCTCGGCTTTTGATCAAAATCTGCAGAAAACATAAACATGTCAGAACCGAGTGAAACCACAAACAACAACTCCATCAATACCATCTCCGATGATTTAACCATCCAAATCGCCAACTTGCTCAAAAACAGCCTTGGCTTGCAAACTTCAACTACAGAATCCTTGTCAATAGGTTTCAAATTAAATGGGGATAACTACCCATTATAGGTTATTCTCATGCGAAAAGCAATTGGAGGCAGAGGAAAAACAACATATATCACCAACAATCCACCACCTACCACAGATCACACATACAAGAAGTGGGAACAAGAAGATCAAGGCGTTTTCACCTGGTTAATCCAGAATGTAGATACACATTTAATCAATAGTGTATCGAAATACCCCACGGCAAAGGCCGTTTAGGGTGGCTTAGCCGTCACTTACGGGAGTGGTATGGACTCTCTCCAAGTCTTCGACTTACACCGGCAGGCTAACACTCTGAAACAGGGTGAGAATTCCGTGGAAGAGACATGGGCTAAATTTCAAGATATCTGGATGACGATAGACCGGAAAGAACCAAACCCTATAACATGTTCAAAAGACATTAAGACATATAATCAAATCATACAAACACATAGGCTGTTTCAATTTCTCACCGCGTTAAATGAGGTTCACGAGCCGGTGAAGAATGAGATTCTGAAGAAGGACCCATTGCCCTCAGTTGACTATGCCTACGCAATGGTGCAACGTGAGACCGCCAGGGACCGCATTCTCCGGTCGGCAATCCTCGATAATAGTGATTCATCATCGGGCATCAGGGTCGGACTCGCGGCTCGAGATAAGAACAGACCTTTATAAAAGGGAAATTCCCGGTGAATGGAGGAAGACCGGAGCAAATTAGTGTGCTCACATTGTGGGATGAAGAAGCACACTAGAGAATCTTGCTTTCAACTGGTCGGATATCTAGATTGGTGGGACGAGACAAAGAAGACGAAACCTCTAGTCAAAAACAGAGAGGGAACAGCCGCGGTAGCCGCCGCCGACCAGGCTGCCAGCGTCGGAGCGGGTAACACCGGCGGCGGCAGAGCAAAAGTAGAGACAGCGGCAGAGGCTAGGGTTTTGTCAAGTGAAGAAAGTAATACAGAAGTGAGAAGGAAGGATCCAGAATCTGAATTAAGTAAAGAAGGGGTTTTTTGCGGTTTAGTCCTTCCACAAAAGTATCAGCATAAAATGAAAAATAATTACTTTTTAACCCATGTTGAATTACAGAATAAATTTCAGGTCTTTGGAGATATCTCCACTGTTTGTGCAGCCTTCGGAGATGTCTGCAAAAATAATCAGTGGATTTTTTATTGTGGTGCGACCGACACCATGACATTTGACAAGACTGATATTATACAAATTGCTCCCTCTCGGAGAACTCATGTTCCAATAGCTAATGGCGAATTAGCTCCGGTTGAGGGAGCCGGCACTATTGATTTATCTCCCACCTTGCGACTGTCAAGTTGTCTTTTTGTTCCATCTTTATCACATAAGTTGATGTCTATTAGCCATGTCACGAAAGAGCTCAATTGTACCCTCCTAATGCAACCAAATTTTTGCATTTTACAGGATATCAGGACGGGGGTGATTATTGGCCGTGGCACTGAGCAAAATGGACTGTATTACGTGGATGAGATAGCTCAAAAAGGTGTTGTGATGCTGACTCATGGACCTGGAAACCGGACTGCTTGGCTTTGGCATCGTCGGTTAGGACATCCCTCCACAGGCTATTTAAAATTACTTTTTCCTAAATTAGTACTTTCTAAGGATTTGCATTGTGAGACCTGTTTTTTGTCTAAAAGCCATAGACATTCTTATAAGTTGAATAATATCCAGGTTGATAATATATTTTTGTTAGATCATTCTGATGTTTGGGGTCCTGCTCCTGTTATTGGGGGTCCGGGTTTTCAGTATTTTCTTTTGTTTGTTGATGATTGTTCTAGAATGACATAGATCTATTTTTTGAAAAATAAATAAGAAGTGTTTGATAAATTTACTCACTTTCATTCCTTAGTTCAAACTCAGTACCAAAAAACTATCAAGGTCCTAAGGTCTGATAATGGGGGGAAGTATGTTAATTTCCGGATGAAACATTTCTGCACTACCACATGGATCAAACCACTTGTCTGCATACCCCTGAACAGAATGGTGTTGCTGAACGAAAAAATAAATTTCTTCTAGAAATGGCCCGTGCTATGTTAATTGAGGCTGAGTTTCGTGGAATCAAAAGTGGATTGACTGAAGTGCTATGGCTACGAAAGTTGTTGACCGAAATAGGTTTTCCTCCAAAACAAAAGTGTCTGCTGTTTTGTGATAATAAGGCCGCAATCAGCATATCCGAGAATCATGTTCAGCATGATAGAACAAAGCACGTAGAAGTGGATCGACATTTCATCAAAGAGAAGATTGAGGGAGGTATTGTGGAGTTACCATTTGTTCAATCAGAACATCAGCTTACATACATATTAACTAAGGCAGTTAATTCCACAAACTTCGTCGAAGTTCTTGGCAAGTTGAGTATCGGAGACCCCGTTACTAAACTTGAGGGGGAGTGTTAGAAGGAAATAAATTAAAATCCGGATCTAATTGATCCATCTTAGAATATATTTATTTCTTTCGTTGTACAATGGCAAAATATCTCAATAAGAAGAAAATTGTAAATCATTATTGATATACAAGAAAATAAACCAAAAAATATTGATCTCCCAAAAAATATTGATCTCTCGTTTTTCTCTCTTTGGTGGCCTCAATACAAACTATCAAATAATTCGTCTCTAACTAATAAATTCATTCTCAAACTCAATCTCAATATATTATTTCTCATATAATTTTTTATATTTTTTTAAATAACACCCACATATTTATCAAATCTACAAATCAATCCTCTTGATTTTTTTATACTCTCAAAGCATCTATTAAATGCATGTTAAATTGCTATTTCAAACAATAATAATGATGTATACGTTTTGGAATGGAGGAAATAATAATAAACTTCATTTTACCTTTAAGCAATTCTGCTTTTATTTTTCTGTATATTCATATATATACTTCCTACTAATTCCCAATTTAATTATAAATTATATAGTTGGTAAAAGTATATATAAAAAATGTTAAATTCAGAGAATGGTCGGTCTGTACGACGAAAACCAAAGTAAACTTGCAGATGATGACTAAATTGTTGAGGAATTCATTGATACATCGTATTTGTAAATGCTATTGTCTGCTGGCCATGACACCTAATTATATATTCCTTACACTACGTGAAGTCGTGAAGGCACGTTTTCCTATCATGTTGTTGTTTTCGTTTTTCCTCATTTTTCTTTAGTTATTAATTATTAAAGGATAATGGACAATTGCTGTTTTGCTCAATCGATGATTATCACGTCAATAAAAGAATAAGACATCATTAGTGTTTTACATGGAGATTAGTGAAATATAAACTCAAAATAAAAAATAAAAGCAAATTCTCCCATACATAATACGTCAAACGGTCAAATTGACCAAAAAAAATATCAAAATAGGTGATATTTTTTAGGGATACAAGTGATACTTTTTGAATTTTGAGTGATATTTTTTAGTGTTACAATTGATACTGATTTTGACATTTTTTTTTTCTGACCGATACTTTTTATTGATACAAGTAATACTTTTAGACTTTTGATT
Source organism: Perilla frutescens (assembly GCA_026008535.1). Taxonomy (NCBI): domain Eukaryota; kingdom Viridiplantae; phylum Streptophyta; class Magnoliopsida; order Lamiales; family Lamiaceae; genus Perilla; species Perilla frutescens. The sequence goes on along the minus strand of BRKX01000017.1, from coordinate 28,583,280 downwards.
GATATTTCTTAATATTATGATTGATACTGATTTTAAAGGATTTTTTTAATTAATGCATTGATCGGATCAACAAACCGTCTGATGTGCATCTAGTGCACACAAGATCGATCCAAAAATAAAGGGTGATTCAAGAGATTAGGGTAATATAAACTCAGAATAAAAAATAAATGGTGATTCAACCAAATAGAGAAGTGGAATGAAAAGTGGAATGTCTAACCAAACAATACTATTCTTTTTTTTAATTAAATATTTTTATATTCTTAATAATACCCTTAGTTAAATATGGGATCCATCCACCAACGCCAGATCCTTGTGTCATTCTTTCTGCCAAAACCACACGAAAGAGGAAACTCAATATGTTAGAAACTAAAACCACCATTGTTGTTGGCGTTGTGCATATGTTTTCAATTTTTGTAGGATTTAAACATGTATTATGTATGTACTTAGTAAATTAATTGATGAATTTTTGTTTAGATGTTGTGAATTAATTAGTGATTTGCGCTCCAACTAAAATTTGAAATGAGAAAATTAGGGAAAAAATTGCATTATGCATAACATACGTATGCAAAATACACACGTTTCATATGAATAGTGTATATTTTGCACACGTTTCAGCTTTCAGGAGAATCGTGTGCATTTTATAAACAGTCCACGTGTAATTTTATTTTATGCTAATTGTCTGATTTGTTACATAAAATTTAAACATGGGCAATTTTTGAATACATTCACTCAAACCGCGTTCATAACACCACATTTCCAAATTGTTACTGGAGGGAGAATGCATTGAGTTTTCAATATTTTAATAAGGGTAAAAGTGATTTTTACCTCTTTTTCTGATAAAAAAAAATGATCTAAATTCTTAATTAGAAAATAACTTCTTCACTCCATCTTGGTGACTCTAATTTCTCTTGTAACCACATTGATTTTTTATGTAATGACTGGGGTAAAATTGCAAATGACTACTCAGAGCATCTTCAATACTAGATTAAAACATCAATTTGGTGTAGAAATTCATTTAGAGCATCTCCAATGCTAAGCACCTATTTGGTGCAGATTCTGCACCAAATAGGTGCAATTTCAGCACCAAATTTTTTGCAGCTCAAATGCTCAATACCAAATTTTACACAAAATAAGAATATTCTCTTAAAGATTTCATTTTATTTTATAATTGAAATATGAATATACTTAATGATTTTTTTAAATGATGATTATCCAAAACTAATAATACAAATTAGAATTATACATAAAAGAAACTAAATTAGAATCATACAAAAAAGAAATCAAGCTCGTGAATCTCAATCATCTCCTCATCAAGGAGAATTTTCACAATTCAATTAATCCGGAGGTGAAAGACATGAGTTTGAGGATTCTTTAAATGATTTCGGTCAATATTATAATTATCTTAGAGGATCTAGAAATGATTTGTAATGTATTTTTTCAATTAGTTTCAGTTATTTGTAGTATGTTTTTAAGTTAATTTTTAGTAATCTGTAATATGTGGGACTTCATTCTATCCATTATGTTTAATTAATTGTGTTTTTATTGAAATTATTTATTTATTTAGATTATTTATAATTTAAATTAAGTGAATATATAATTTATAAATTAAATTAAATTTATATAAATTATATATAATCTATTTAATAATGATTTTAAATAATAAAATAATTTATTAAATATTGTGGGACTCATCAGCACCAATTTGGTGCAACACTTCTGCCCCAAATTTGGGGCAGGATTTGGTACTGCACTTTGTGGAAGTTGGAAGACTTCTGCAATTGTTCTTTCGGTGATTTGGAGTAGCCGTCCTTGAATCACTGATGACACTGTCTTTCTTTCTGCAGACAATTTTGCTTGAAGCAAAAACTCACTCACCAAATTTTGTCTAAAGAACTTTGGTGGTGTTTCCAGGTAGTGAAGAATTCATGTCTTGTGAGGATTTGACAGAATGGTTGGGTTGTTTGATTCATTTAGAATCAATTGAAATTTCTTCCTATCTAGGAATTTATCTCTCAGAAGTTGCTCTTTGAAGGAATTTAGAGAGCTGGATAATTCGGCCATCTTTGGAGTTGGCTGAAATTTTGAGGAATTTCAAGAGCTTTGAGAGTGTGAGAGAGAGTTTTTGAGAGCGTAGGAGGAGTATTTCTAAGAGGCTTATAAGAGAGGGCTTTTTATGAGTGTTTGGGCAGGCTCATAAATCTAATGATTGGAATGGTACTGGCCCTTGGCCCTTTTTATTTTGGTCGTTGGCATTTAATGACTTGAGAGGTTTCATCATTTTGCAACGGTCAAAATATTCAAAATAAATGCTAAGTTCAATATTTTTTTTGAAAAACAAAAAGATAATCTTTTTATAAATCAAAATGAATAATAACAAACTGAATTACAAGAAGTAAGCTTAGGGCTTTCTAATCAGTTGAACTTGATCAGCCACTAGTCCTTCTTGTGATCAGTTTTCCTCCTCTTGGCAAGCGGTTCTGTGGAGTCATCTTCATCTTCTTCATCACTGCTTTGATGACTCAGTTCCTGCTGACTGGAGTCTTGGGTGAGCTTGCAGCTTTTGAATTTGCTCCGTGTGCAGTTTCACTTGTTGCTGCAGGCTGTGGATCAAGTCCACATAGTAAGCAGGGAGCTGAACTGATGAGCTGCTTGGTTGAGTATCAAGCTGAACTGCTCTTGAGTCAACCTTTTCTCCTGCTTCAGTTCCTATCAGTTCCTCACATGGAACTGTGTGGGTGAGCTCATTCTTCTCCATGCTGACAGTCTCATCATAGCTTGGCTCTGGTGAAATCTCTGGTGTAGCAGCTTGGGCAGCAGCTTGGAGAGCCCTTTGAACTGGATCAAAGTACACAGTTATGGCTAGTGTACCTTGGTAGGCAGGTTGATCAGTCTCTTGAGTTGTCTGTTCAGCTGGCTGGTCAGGCTCAGCTGGCTCTGTAACTGGAGCAGTTGGAGGAATTGATGAGGAAGCTCCTTCATCAGCAGTTGGCTCTTGGGGAGGAGCGGTTTGGGGTTCAGCTGGCTCCTCAAATTGTTGAGTCTTCTCAGCTGACTCCTCTAACTCCTCAGGAATGAGATTGATCTCAACTTTAGCTAATTGAGGAGATCTTTCAGAGTGGAGTTCTTTTACTACTTCATCAATAAGGTCATCCACTTGGATGGATGCTTGATTTCGTTCTGTGGTTGATGGCTGTCCAGACTGATGACTTTGTGATTTCTTCATCAATTAATTGAATAGCCATTTGTGTTGAACGTGAGAGTGCGTCCATCTCTCACGTTCTCTCTCTGTGGTGATGGCGGGCGATTTTAATCCTTGAAGCTTGCACAGTTTATCAAAAACATCTTTCATTGAGCCTTCTGATGGATTTGAGCATTCTTTTCTCAGATGTAGCTGCCTCATTAGATGTTTGCCCTGAGTAATTCCAGCATTCTCACTGTCCGTCCACCATAGACTCTATTCTTCTTCTCGCTTCCAGAAGCTCATCCCATGGAAAGCAAGCAATGAGAGGAAGGGTTCTGAGGGATACACGTGTCTCCACAAAAACCAGTAGATGAACCTGGTTAAAGTGTGGAAGAGTTCTTCATGGCCAGTTAGTTCATGGGCGTAATGTTAAGCTATATGTTTCTGTGTTGTCTCATCAGCCCATTTCTTCACGGATTCTCCTTTTGAGTAGGCTCTTATGTTCCCTTCAACTTGAGCCATTGGGAGGCATGTCATTTGAAAGTAATCTGCCCCAGCTCCATCGTGAGGAATTCCTCTTATAGGGATGATGTCTTTTGGGTTTTCAGAGAGAGCCATATCTTCAACGGTTAGATTTGGCGGAACCGTTGGATCTGGAATGGGGCTTGATTCCTTTCTCTTCTTGGATTGAAGAAGTGAGATTCTTCTCATTTTTGTTTGACCAGCTTGCTTCTTCTTAAGAGCTAATCTGGTAGCTGCTTGTCTGGCTGATTGTCCAGCAATGTCAGCTCTAGTTGCAACTGAGCTTTGTTGTCTGGTGGACGATCTCAGTTGAGCTGATGTGCCGGTTTCAACTGCGATGGAGCTTGACTCAGCTTGCTATCTCAGTGTCAAGGAACCAACTGGAGACCTATATCTCTGAGCCAGATGAATCTTATCATCAGAGTCATCCTGGGATGTGCATGTAACCTGCTTTTTTCCCTTACCTTCAGCTTGCAGGCTTCTTCCTTTTTGGCTGGTCAGCTTGCTCAGAATCGATTTCCACAATTTTAAGCAGTTTTGAGATGAAGTTATTGCTGACTATGCTCTTGAACTTCGTTTCTTCAGTCATCCAAGAGAGCTGTTTCTCCATAATTATGCTAACTCGACTAATATACCCAATCTTCTGTGGAACTTTTTATCATCCCAACGGTTTTCAATGATATCAACATATCTCTTTAGTTGATCGAAGAAGTATTATGCCCAATTGATCTTCATTCGATTGTAGATGGCGGCACAGATCTTGTATTTGATTTCTGACATTTCAGATTGGCTGCCAGTTGTTCCTACCATTATTTTTGAGGCGATGGCAGCTAGCACTTGATATTCATCTTGAAATCTTGAGATGAGATGGTTGCTTTTATACGGTTGGGTCTCGCCTTTCTTCTTCCAGAAATCATAGACTTCCTGGAAGCTTATTTGAACTTCTTCCAACTTAAGTCCTTTGTTGGGTAGGTTGAACATGTTGCTTAGAGATTCAGCTGTCACGATGATCTCCTGTCCTCTTACTTCAGACCTGATTTCTTTGGGATTTGAGGAACCATTTGAATTTAGGAAGAATTCAGCAACTGGTTCTGGATATATGCGTTCTGGAAATTATTCCAGGAATGTCTTCAGCTTGGCCTGAGATAGCTTTTCGATGATTATTCCACTTATAGGGGAAGCATTGCATGCTTGAATGAATCCGGCTGGGTTGAAGAACTGATCTCTGTCAAGTCTTTCACAAAATACTTGGGAGTCTTCTCGAGATTAACGGAAATTGAACCTCTTGCGAGTGCGACTGGTGAGGTTTTGAGCCATGAAATTTGATGAGAGGTTTTTGATAGAGTGGATTGATCTGTAAGAGTGAGAAATTGATCTCGAAGACTGAAGAATTTTGCTTTCGACCAGAGAAGAGAGAGAGGTAAGTCGGCAGTAAAAAGTGTGAAGCTTATCTCGAAGATTCAGCCGACTTATTTGTATAGATAGGTGAAGCTCATCCAACAGTTGGAATGTTTCCAATGCCCAAATTTCAACGGTCAGATTAATTCAATCGATCCGTCGATTGGCCTTTCGTTTCTATCCGTTGGGAATTAATGAGGAGAGATAGGGTGAGTCCAACGGTAATATTAGAGTGACACGTATTTTTTACCGTTTCCACTATTGAGAATTTTGAACTTATCTGTTTATCTCTTATGGCTTTCTCTTGATTTGAAACTGATTACGTCATCAGTTGGCTTCGACTATAGCTGATGATTCCATGTTGATCAGCTCCAACTGAAATGATTTCTCATCAGTTCCTTCCTGCCTCGACTGCTGGACTTTTAATTCAGCTGTTTCTCAGTTCAACTGTTCCTTCAGTTCTGCTGTTTTCCTTCAGCTGGTTCTTGAACTGATGTCTCTTGTTGAGTTGATTCCAATTCCTTTGACTTCTTCATCAGTTTGAGCATTTTGCAGCTGGTACGTTCTGCTTGACTGACTGGATCATCAGTTGGGAACCTTTGGCCAATTCTGCATTGCTCTTTGCCTCAGTTTGAGCAAATGAACTGATGATTTAATTGAGCTTATGAGGTAGGGTGATCAGCTTCAGTTTACTCTCTTTGTACAGCTTCTCGCTTCAGTTCAAACTGATAGCTTGTGTGTCCAACTGATCAGTTCAGCAACTTTCTCAATTGTGAACTACTTATTCTGATGAGTTGAAGCATTTTGGTTCAGTTCCTCTCTTCAGCTGGGATAGTTTTCTGACCTTTTTCTTCCAGTTGACTATCTTCATCCTTTGATGCTAGCTCAAGTAGTCCCAATTGTATGCATAGCTCCATAAACCTTGCTTCAGGTAATGGTTTGGTGAAGATATCATCTATCTGCTTCTCCGTGTTGACATATTTGATGCATATGTCCTTCTTCTCGATGTGATCTCTGATGAAGTGATGTCTTATATCAATGTGCTTAGTTCTTGAATGCAGAACTGGATTCTGAGATATTGCAATTGCACTATTGTTATCACAGAATATAGGTACTTCTTCAGTTTCGACTTTGTAGTCCTTCAACTGTTACTTCATCCAAAGTATCTGAGCACAGCAGCTTCCTGCAGCTACATATTCTGCTTCAGTTGTTGACACGGCAACTGAGTGCTACTTTTTGCTAAACCATGATATCAGTTTGCTTCCAAGAAACTGACATGTTCCACTGGTGCTTTTTCTGTCAATCTTGTATCCACCAAATTCTGAGTCTGAATAACCAATTAGACTCAAATTATCCAATTTGGTGCAGGATTTGTGACAGCATTGAAGTGGATTTCTGCACCAAATTGGTGTTTTAGTCCAGCATTAGAGTTGGCCTAAGAGCAACTCCAATGCTAAGCACCTATTTGGTGCAGATTCTGCACCAAATAGGTGCAGTTTCAGCACCAAATTTTTTTACAGCTCCAATGCTCAGCACTAAATTTTACACCAAATAAGAATATTCTCTTAAAGATTCCATTTTATTTTATAATTGAAATATGAATATGCTTAATGATTTTTTTTTTAAATGATTGATTATCCAAACTAATAACTTTTAATTATATACTTTCAAAAAAAAATATATGCTATTAAAAAATTATGTACTATTAAAAAATTTATAACATATAATGTGCTTGGAATATTAAAAGTACTTTAAGTCATGTTTATCTTGATATTTCTCAAAATCCAATCATAAGAAATAACCAATCAAGAGATCAATTTTGGTTTAGAATCATACAAAAAAGAAACCAAGCTCGTGAATCTCAATCGTCTCCTCATCAAGGAGAATTTTCACAATTCAATCAATTCGGAGGTGAAGGACATGGGTTTGAAGATTCTTCAAATGATTTCGGTCAATATTATAATTATCTTAGGGGATCTAGAAATGATTTGTAATGTATTTTTTCAAGTAGTTTTAGTTAGTTATAGTGTGTTTTTAAGTTAATTTTTAGTAATTTGTAATATGTGGGACTTCATTCTATCCATTATGTTTTTATTGAAATTATTTATTTATTTAGATGATTTATAATTTAAATTAAATGAATATATAATTTATAAATTAAAATTATTAAATAATCTATTTAATAATGAATATTAAATAATCTATTTAAGTGAATATATAATTTATAAATTAAATTAAATTTATTAAATAATCTATTTAATAATGATTTTAAATAATAAAATAATGCATTAAATGTTGTGGGGCCCATCAGCACCAAATTGGTGCAGCACCAATTTGGTGCAGCATTGGAGTGGGTTTCAGCACCAAATTGGTGATTTGGTGTTAGCATTGGAGTTGCTCTAATGTTGTTCTAAATTCTGCCCCAAATTGGTACAACACCAAATCTTGCTCTAAATTTGGGGCAAAATTTAGTGCTGTACCAAATTGGTGCTAATGGGTCCCATATTATTTAATGAATTATTTTATTATTTAAAATCAATATTAAATAGATTATCTAATAAATTTAATTTAATTTACAAATTATATATTCACTTAATTTAAATTATAAATTATCTAAATACATAAATAATTTCAATAAAAGCACAATTAATTAAACATAATGGATAGAATGAAGTCGCACATATTACAAATTAACTTAAAAACACACTAAAAATAACTAAAACTACTTGAAAAAATATATTGATTACAAATCATTCTAGATCCTCTAAGATAATTATAATATTGACCGAAATCGTCTGAAGAATCCTCAAACCCAAGTCCTTCATCTCCGGATTGATTAAATTGTGAAAATTCTCCTTAATGAGTAGACGATTGAGATTCACAAGCTTGTTTCTTTTTTGTATAATTCTAATTTGTTCACCATGAATGTATTCACGTGTAGTGGGATCGGAGATTGAATACAAATTTTTGAATTATATTACGTGATATAATGTCAGCATGCATTATTATGCACAACATGATTATTGAACATGAGCATGATATAGGTGCTCCATTTGAGGAACGAGCTGAAATATCGTCTCAATTGTTGATGAGTTAGCAAATGATAGTGTTCGGTTCAACGAATTTTTTGCTCGATATAGATAAATTAAGAACAATGCTCACACTGGGCTTTGAAATGCATTAGTAGAACATATGTGGGAAAAATATACGAATTCTAGAATATTCAGGGCAAAAAATATATATATTTTCATAAGTGTTGTAGTCTTGTAACATTTTCACTAATTGTAAGCGTTTGATGATCATTTAAAGTACTTTTATTATTCCAAGCACATTATATGTTATAATTTTTTAATAGTACATAATGTTTTAATAGTATATATTTTTTTGAAAGTATATAATTAAAAATTATTAGTTTTAGATTATTATCATTTTTAGAAAAATATTAAAACATTAAACATAATCATATTTCAATTATAAAACACAATAAAATTTTTAATAGAATATTCGTATTTGTTATAAAATTTGATGCCGAATATTGAAGCTGCAAAAAAAAAAATTGATGTTGAAATTGCATCAATTTAACACAAAATTTGTACAGTGCTTAGCCTCGGATGTAAATAATGTTTGGGTGTTTCTATTTGCACCACTATTTTTACTCTTTGCACTATATCTATTCATTGCACTACAATTTTTACTCTTTGCACCACCAATATTGACAATATTGCCCTTCCTCTAAAATATATATTTTACTTAAAAAATAAAACTTATTTCGTGTGGATTGTCCCGTAAATTTTCTGCGAAATTGTTTCTGTTCGAGTTCCGCACCAAATTCACCTCGAAGAAACTGAAAGAGGAAGAGGAAGAGTTGTTAGGATCGGAGATATTCGAAGGCAACAGGGACTGCTCCGGCTGGATGACTGGATGAGCGAAGCTCAGATGATTCCACTCTTCACAGAGTGTAATGCTTTGGCGAAGAGAATTGCTGAAGATCCTGTTCACGAGAAGGAACATGTGATTGGTGTGGTCGTAGATCTCGTGGTGCGTACGGTTCAGCGGAGGGTGAGTCGACGGCGGCGTTCACGGCGAGATCAATGTACCCGGATGTGTTGGTGCCGCTGCACTTTTGGCCGCGTCAGCTGAAGCTGAAGAAGAAGCGGCAAATGCCGGAGTTCAGTTTGGTGATGCTGTACTTGTTGCTAACGTCAATGCTTCTCACGAAAAAGAGGTGGTCGAAAAAGCTGCTGAAGCCCTTTGCCGTTTCACAGCCCCAACAAATCTTGAATGGCAAAAGAGAGTAGCCGAAGCTGGCATTATTCCAGTTTTGGTGAAACTACTAGCTAGCCTCTGGAACAACCCCTATCACAAAAACAAATGCAGCCATTTCACTGAAGCAGCTCTCAGAAAGTTCAAGCGATTTGAGCGTACCAGTAAAGATAAGTCGCCTTCTTTTCTTGGCTGTTGCCTTGCAGCTAGTGAAGGCATCTGTGCTGTTCATGTTGGTATTTGCAGCATTGAGACCACTATGCTACTCGGGAGAATGTTGCTATCGTCGAGGATTAGAGTGGAGGAGGAGAATGTTGAAGCGGGCAAGCGGCGTTGCGGCTGATGCCCGGTTGTCAGATTTGTAAGAGGAGAATGTAATTGTAGTGCAAACAAGTAATAAAGGATAAATAAGTCATTTGGTATTTATTTTATTTTTCATTTAATTTTTTAATGGTGCAAAGAGTAAACTAAGCGGTGCAAATAGAAACTCGACGATGTTTTAACGTAATTAGTTGGGTATTTGAAAATGCAATTACATTTATTCCCATTCAAAATTACCAGTCTATATAGCAAAAACCTTTTATCGAACAAGAAAGGCGCAACCAGTCTACAATGGCGAATTCACCTTCTTCCATGCTTCTGCAAAATCTCATTCGGTAATCTCTCTCTCCCCCGTGTGTGTGTGTGTGTGGGGTGCGTATGACACCTTTTTGATTTGCACTTTTCTTAAATTTGCAGATTATCACAACCTCTAAAAGAATCACTCTCCAAAGCCCATTACACTCCGCCGGAAACCTACGCCAACGTCTCCGTCAAATCGAAGCTCCTGTCTCTGCTCCCAGACCCCACAATTTCCGACTCCGATTTTCCAATCAAACTTAAAGACTTCGCCTTGTGCTGCGCCGCGTTGACGTCCGCTTCAAACTCCACGAGCCAACATCTGTCATGGCTCCCCAACTCACTCTCAATCAGTGCCGCTTCTGCTTTCAGGGAATTTTCCAATGCTTACTATAATGATAATGCGCACGCCAAGTGTTCGATGAAAGTCGGTGAACTAGAGCTGGACTTGAGTGGTGTAATAGAGAATGAAAAGAAGCTGTTGATCGAGCTCATGCCGGAGGTTTTGCCTTCGCTGAAGGATACAATTAAGGAGAGCGCAGTTGATGCCAGCGATGAGAGTGATGGAGTTTCAGCAGCGAGCGCCAGGGCTCCGGTGGCCTATGCCGTTTTGGCTGCCTATCAGCTCGGATGGATTGTTAGACAGGTCATTGTGTCTGGTGCATTTGTTAGTATTGTGTGTTTTTATGGAACTGAAGAAAAAATAATTGAGATTTGTGATGTTTTGTGCTTGTTACAGGTTGATGCTCCATACATAGGGAAGTTGTGCCCGTTCATGATTCCATGTTCGCTGATTGCGCTTGATCATTGGTCTCCAGAAGTGAAAGTAAGTTGTGCAGTAGATATCCTTCATAGATTCTGTTAAGTTTCTTATATTGTTACTCCCAATCGTCGCTTTAATTTGATGTAATGCCTGGAACCTGCTGTTTGGTGGCCTTTATGCTTGTCAAATACTTGTGGTCGCCTGGAGGCTGGAACCATCTGTTAGAGTTCCACTTCATATTTATTTTCCCGATATGAAGGGGGGGTGTTTTATCTAGTGAATTTTTGGCTCATCTATTAGAATTTGTAGGAACCACTTAATCAAAAGCAGTGAATTGATGCTATGTTTGAAAGTTACACGATGACAATTTGGGGCTAAGAGTAAAATGTCTGTCAGCCTTTAGTTTTAGTTTCTCACAATATCTTGTGCTTTAGTGAAGCTTGTTTGCTAACTTATATGTAATCTTTACTCTTTTCCAACAGCATTATATACTAGAAAGACATCCTTGATCCTTCTGATTATGTCATTGCTCCACAAGCTGAACCTTTTGGGTTTCTATCTTCAGGGCCAAGGCATGATAAGCTTTATACATCTTGCAAAAAATGCAAATGCTGGAGAGATTGGTGGATATGCAGATGCAATTCTTGATGCTTGCTGCCAGAATATTGCTTCTGATGATGATATATGGCACTATGTGGTGGAGATGTCGGTGCTTCTTGTTGCTTTAATTCTGAAGAGTAATCCTCATAGTTCATGGTATCATATCTAATTAAAGGATTCTTCAGACTGCTCATAAGGAGACAAATTAAATATTTTTTAAACATCTTTTTAAGAATTCTTGAAAGTAAACATTGGAAAAAGTATGGCCTTATGGGAAAGTTAATTTATTCATGTTTCAATTGTGAGTCTTGAACTGAATGATTTGATTTGAAGATTTTTTTATATGCTTAATATATAATTCTCATCAGGTATTACATTGTATAATTAAAAAATCGCATATTTCTGCTTGCTCATGTTACCGTTGCTATTTTTTGTAGGTATGAGAAGCTGCTCGGAGAAATGTTAAACCATTTAGAAAGGCAACCAAGAAACAAGCAGCGGCGTGTTGTGTGGCTTACACACTGTGAGCCTTTGCTCGATGGTCTCGGTCTTGTACTACTAGCCCATTTTAGACGTCTTTTCCCTCTTTTCTTTAAATGGATGCATGCAGATGACGATGAAACTGTTTTATTGGTGAGATTGTCTTTTCTTATGCAAGAACAATGATTTTATGTTTTTGTGAGATTGATTGCTACAATTCTGATGCATTTAATATAATGACTTTGGGTTCTGCTTTTCTACTAAAGTACCATTAACTCGGACTACTACTTCAATTAGCCTCATTATTTTTTTATCAGTACTCTTGAAATGTATCATAACTTATTCTGGATCGTTTTTAACTCATTGGTCTACGTCTTGCTTATCTTTCTGTTATATGTTTTCCTTCTTTCCATTATAACTATCGTTGTTCCTCTGATAATACTTCAGGTTCTTGAACGTATGATCGCTGTTGTGAGGCTTACATGGTTAAGGAATTCCCCACATATAGAAAGGTAATGTTTTTTGGCACTTCTGCACAGCAGCAATATGAAAACCATTTGAGATCGTTAACAAGGAAAAAGTGGGAAGTCCTATGTCTTGGAAGGATGATGAAATTGGATACCCTATAAATGTATGCAGTCTATATGTTTAGCCTAAATCTGGTATTGTGTTATAAAAGGTGTATTATATAGCTACATATGTAAAAAATTTCTCTTAAAATATTGGCGGGTGATGAATGGAGAAACGGTTGACTTCAAACTTATCACTGGCCATCTTTCTCCCAGTAACAGCAATGATGTTGCTATCAATCTATCTCATAGTGCCAGTGTCGTTCTTGAATAGTTTTCTCATAAACGTGACATGTCTTCAAATGTTTATAGTATACAAAATGTCCTATCAATGGGTGCTTATAATAGAACACGTCGTTGTTTAAGATAACTTTCAAATTTTCTCCTTTCATCCTCATCCTACATAATAAGTTATGATGCTAGAAAATGGCTCTCTGATTTCTTATCATGTTCAACTTAATAATGTTTGTTATTGGCTCTCAGGTTGGTTGACGAGCTCGTAACTCTATATAAGGATGCGGCGTTGAAAGTTGCTCGTGAAGATATTAGATTGCTTATTCTTCAAATTCTAAAGCTGATACAGACGTGAGTTTAAATGCTGTTTATATTGTCTTATCACTGGAGAGCATTTGTCTGCAAAACTTGTCATATTTTTCTATCCCCGTGTTGAATTTGATAGGTCGAAAAGACCACAGTTGGATGCAACCTGGTTGAAGTACAAAGATGACCCAAACATAACAGCCCTCATGCCATCCTTAAGCTGAAGAGAGATCCTCCATTGGTACTGCTCGTGCCTTTCGCTCCCTCAGGCATAAATTAGAGAAACGGCGATTTGCACATCTGGAGTTCAATATTATTTGTTTCAGGACACCTTAACATTGAAGGTCTGGGCACAGTTTGACACAGGGACTGCTGTATAAGGCAAAGATGATGTGATGACTTTAGGCACATCAGGATGGCTGCTGCAACCGGGTTGAGCTTTTGCAGATTTGAGCAGATGGTAAAAAAAATGGCCAGATCTTGATGCATATTCTCCGACCCTTTCGATTCTGCGGGTTCTTTGAAGATGCTTGAGCTCCAGTTTTGCATTTTATGGTGACTGTTAGAATGGTATTTCTACAATCCCAAGAAGAGAGGAGACAGCCTTTTGTTTGTGCAAGAAAACAGATAGATTTAAGATTCACGTATTTCCTCGTGGAATCCAGTTTGGAAGTCTGTTGCTAAAATAACTGAAGAGGAATTTTTTCGCATCAACAATATCCTTGTTACATAATGCGACTTAGATAAATCAGATAGAAAGGCTGCAGTCTTGACCCCTTTGCCTTTTCATTAACTCCCAATTATCGGATGTTTCCGGAGGGAAGGCAAGAAATACCTCTTAGAGCACCCCCAACGAGTTGAAATATTGGGTACATAATAATTTTTTTGCACTCAATATCATGTACAATCATTGTGGTCAAATACATAAAGAAGCTAAATGAATTTTGAGTACATGTTTATGTACTCAAATTTGGCCCAAAAAACGAGAAAGAATGTGAGAGAAGAGGCAAATGAAATTCTGTACGTGGGCCATATGTTTCTTATATTTTATTTTTAAACTTTTTTTCTTTTCTTTCCTATTTCATTCTTTTATTTTTGTTTTCATTTTACAAATTTCAATTCTCTCAATTTTTTTTTTAATTTACATCAATGTTTTATACTATTTTATATCAAAAAATATATTTTATATTTTATATTTTTCAAAATATTGTATATTATAATAATATATATCAATGTTTAAAAAAAAAACTAATATCAATCGAAAATAATTAATTGTTATTTGCTTGCTATAATTAATTGCTATACATTCTGAAAAATAATTAATTGTTATAATTTTTTGATAGAAGTAACATATATTTTAATTTGCAACATCTACAAAATTAAATAATTATAGTAATTATTTTGAACTTTGTGATTTCAATTTTCAACATTTTATTATTGTATGGTCATGTTACAAATTTTGTATTGATTTCTCATTTTGATTTTGCTTCTTTTTCAATTTGCAGAACTCTATCAATGCATGCATGACAGTGTATGATCTTGTCACAATTTTTTTTATCACAAACATTTTTTTTTATATCTAAAATTTTCCTATAAAATAGATTCATTGGAAAACAAATCAAATATCTTCTATCAAATTTCAAAGTTCTATAATTTATTTTTCAAATTTTAGAATGGATAGAAATCTTTGGGAGAACTTGTTCAATTTATCCAATCCAGAAAAAAACTCCTAACCACCCTCAAAGTTCCAATGTTACTCCACAAAATTTCAACAACCCTCCTTCAAATAAACACTGTAAGGGCATCACCAAACTGTTATCAACATCCTCGCTTTATGCCTCCTCCACACGAATTGTCTTATGAAAATCCAGTAGAAATGTCTTCAAAATCGATAAGAAGGGCTAGTATAGATGCAACCAGTACTAACAAGAAATCTGCAACTCCAACTTCTGGGCAAAGTTCTAGACAATATAATAGAGGATATTATATTACAGATGGAATTTATCCAGAATGGACAGCTTTTGTCAAGAGTTTTCATTCTATTTATGAACCCAAGAAAATGTTATTCAAGAAATGCAAGAGTCTGCAAGAAAGGATGTCGAGTGGGCAGTTGGGGTACTCCAAGTTCGTTGAACAATGATTAGAGGTCCAGCCCGTTTTTGGTACCGGGGTAACTTGAAGGACATCATGTATACTTGTATTATTCTTCATAATATGATAATTGAAGATGAGGGAAGTGCATCAACTAATTGGCCGGAGTCGGAGGAATCTACCAATAACGAGAATAATTTTGCTAGACAAGGAGCCCAACAGATTTCGCTACTTGAGTAAATATAGAAGCTGAACTACGAGATAAAAAAACATCACAAGCTTCGAGCCGACTTGATTGATCACATTTGGGCACAACACGACCACAATAATTTTAATATGTAGTTCGTTTATTATTTTACTATTTTAATTTATGTATCATGTGTGCTTTATTTTTCATTGTTGTACTCATTTTTCTCGTATCAATAAAAATATTGTTGTTTTATTTTGATGGTTAGTTACAAAAAACTAGCTTGTTCATAAATAAAATAAAATTCCAAATTTTAATAAGTAAAAAAATTGTTAATATTAATTAAATTAATTAAATATAAAAATTTAAAAGAATTGACAAAAAATGTATAATTAAAATAAAATACAATATTGATTAAATATAAAAGTTGTTAAATATAAAAATTAAAATGAAAATGAAATATGATTTATTAAAAAATAAATGATATGATTATGGCCCTCAAAAAGGATGTATGTACCTTGCGTGTTTTAAAGGAATTGAGTATTTAAAATAATGGGTACATAATTTTTGATGTGGCAGTGAGATGACGGAATTATGTATCCAAAAAAAGGTACACAATTGGTGATGTCCTTACAGTGTTTGAAAATATGACTTATCCATCAATATGTTAGTGAATCAAAAATATGCAGGAAATGTTATTAATATTATCATATCGAATATCCAATCTACTAAAATCCTCAAAGTTAATAATAAATCCTTAGAATATAGTGGAGTGGACAATTAAAAAAAAATGAACTTTTTCTTTTCATAACACACTTTGGACATACTCCGAACAAGTATACCAAAGTGATAATGCAAAACATCACAAATAAAAAAAAATAAAAAAATAATAATAATAAAAACTAATAATGCGAAACATCATACGTGAATGTGTGTATCCTCAACGCACCAGATATATGTAATAAATATATACAGTATTGATCTGAAAGAATGGTATTTCTTCTTCTTCTGCTGTTGCTGCATTAATTTATTTCTGATTTTCACCGTAAACTTCCATACCGTGTCTGAAAATAGGATATGGAAGTTTGAATATGCGATCTCCCAAACAAGGCCCCCTTAGTGTATCCATCTGGCTGCTAATCACAGCTTTAATTCGAAAGCCGTCTCTTTGCAGCATACTTCTCTGTTTTGATAGAAATTCTTCATAATCTATTTTCATTTCATTATCCATCCTGCCACAACACAAAACCTCAGATTAAAACACAGAATTCATGTCAATCCTTAGAAATGTAAAACGAAACATACACTAGACAATTGCTCCCTAGTTGTAAAAGTTCCAATCAGCCATCTGGTGTCAGGAGTTAAAATATGAACGTACTAGCCTAGAGGCGTAGGTTTTTTTTAGCTTTTGAGCAAGCTCATGTATTTGCTGGGTTACTTATCATGTAATTCAAAATTCTCTGTTACCTCATGATAAGTGAAGACCAACCATGACATCCCACTGATATAAGATAGTCTACAGTAGTATTACGCAGTTCCTCAGGTTTCCTTGATAACAAAATCAATGGCCACCGTCCGCCCTGAAGTTTAAGGTACAACTTCAGGGCAAAAAATTGTCTCAAATATTTTGCATCTCTACTGCTGTCATGCAAGACATCATTGTTGATCCTGTATCACAATGAAATAAGTATTTTTTTAGTCACTTTTATTTTATCCAGCAATAATGAGTCTACACAACACAGACTCTTAAATACATTTGGCTATTTATTTAACCCTAAGCTGTATTTTTTACTTGCAGAGCCTGTGCTCTGCCCCTTAATCTGTGAACACATTAATATCCTACCTCATGCAGTACCACCGCCAATAAACACAATTTAGCAACAAAACACAGGCACTAGTGAGTACCATAGGACATGCAGTCAAGCAGCGAAAAATCTGACTAGAATAGAAAACATAGATGGCTCATGTCTTTAGCCTTACTGTACATGCATGTTTTATGTTCTTATCATGGACATGACATGATATAGCCCGCAATGCTGGTAATACCTAAATTCTTATATTCTCTCAATTGACAGACTAATCAGATGAGAGTATAGTAGAAGCTCATGGAGATGGTTTTGGGAAGCCAATTATACGACATATTAACAAGGGAAGTGTTCCATAAGATGGTCCACTTTTTAACTTATTTTCTTTCTTTCTCTGTAAGGGTGCCATTTGTGTATTGAAGTACGTTTGAGATCGGAAGAGAAAAGTGGCATTAGTATTATAAATAGAAATATAAATGAACACAGCTGCATGTTCTCCATCACACTTCTATGAGGAGCTTGCTAATTATAACAGCTTGGTATTTGGAAACCAGAGTTCTGTGTTGCCAATGATAATTGCAACCAATTTTTACAATTTATGGTCAAGTATTTTCTAAGTTTTAAGTTGAAAACAGTAATTTCATTCTGAGAACTGCAACCAGCAACTTTAAAAATTATCCAGGAACCAGAAGCTACATAGAGTCATATACTAATGATGGCATTAACTAAAAAGGCTCTACCAGAATGGTGAGAGAGAAGGAATTACCCATAGACGAACTGATTATCATACAGAGTTTCTCCAGATAAGAAATCATCTGCATCCATTAATACAATATCGCGACCATCATTTAGTGGTCTAATGCTGCTAAAGAAATCCTCAGCAATGGTAACTGTAGCATTCAAATCTTTCTTGTATTGGCCATCCTTCACATACAATGTACCAATATCTGTGCAAATTGCAGGGAAAATGTCTTCACTTAAGCTGTTCAACTCTGCATGCATTGCCAAATTTCGGCAATAATCATAACTGAGTGTATTTCTATACATCTCAAGAACTCCAGAATTCTGACGTTCACAAGAATTTAGCATCACAGCCAACGCTACCAATAATGACAAGACCGATACACCAGCAGTAACAAGCCCAGAAATAAAAACAGTGGCGGCAAAAGATGACATGTAAATTCCTGCCTCACTGGTGTAACGGCTTCCCATTTCTGTGACAATCAAAGGGTACTGATTAGAAGATCTATGTAAAGACCAAAAAAGTCACATATGTAATTTCTAGGCATTATTTTTATCGGCCAATAATGTCATGCACATCTGCTAAACAAATATGTGTTTGGTTAGAAAGTAAGTCTCAGTTCCAGATACGCAATTCTACAAGGAAGCTTCAATCCAATAACCACTTCAAAGTTACATACTAACTTTGCAACCTTTTAACTTGCTAAATTCATATTTTAAAATAAGAATTCACTAAGACACCTCATGCTCATAAAAAGATGGCAAAAGCTATATACCTGAACCCTCTCCCGCTAATATACTTTGAGCGGAATATTCCCTCTCCATTTCATGTCCATAAGCAGACATTCCTTATGATCGGTCTCTTGCAAATTGTAGGCCAAGTGTAGTACATCAAACAACAAACTGGTTCTCTCCTTGAGAACATATAGTTCACCTGCATCAGTTGTAAGAAGAAAAACATATCACACACTCATTCTGTATATAAGAACAAACTAACATATATCACAATTTAGGGTACATTAGAACTTGGAGGTCAGATCATAACTAACAACAAGTTGAATATGACATCTCTTGGATGGTTGGTTTGTTATGGCTAATTTTCTGGAAAGTTCTTCAGGAGATATTGATATTCTCGGATAAAATTAATCTTTGGTTTCTCTTTTGGGGAGACATTTTCCACAGTTTTGGTCATAGTGTCATATCAGACCTTTTCGGAGTTATGAGTTCACCTCTTGATGTAAAATGAGTCATACATATTCCCAATATTATGAAATAGGATGATCCTAATGATGTAAAGTATGTTCCAGCAGAAGTGGAAATTTATTTTGGAACCGAAACTGATGCGTACTCTCTTTGGATCAAACAAAGTTATGCAGAACAAACCCGAACATTCCCTCAAATTCCTTCCCGGATACACAATCACACATGAAGAGGACGCAAGTTACCATCTAATTTTTTATTTTTTATTTTTCCTCTGGAAATACTTTATACTAAGAAGTAAGAAACAACCATACTACAGTATATCATAAATAAAGAGCAAAGCTATAATGTACGATAAATTAAAAAAACCTCAACATCAATCTATCCCGCCATATATATCTAATCCCTATTTTCAGAATCACTATCTGATGGAGACGAGACCGCAAGACAGATAGAATTGGTTTAAATATTTGTTTAAGTTACTTTTAGGTTTTTAGAGCTGTTATTTTCGATTCCTTGTTGGATAAGAATTACTCTCCTTTTTAGATAAGTATTTTGCTTTTTTAGGTTTCCTTGGGAGCTTTAAATAGATTATTTTTGCAGATAGTTGAGAAGTTGTTTTTGAATTAAACTTTGGGTTTTTTTCCCTTTCGTCAATACAATTTGAGTTACCTACTGATTCAATTGTGTTTTGTGAGTTCTTGTTATTCGTAAAGCTTCCACATGCATCACTATCCAAGTTAAAACTGTCCCCAACAAAAAAAGTCCTAGGCAGTAAACTGGTAATGGATCATCCAAAGATTGAATTGCGCGTAAAAAAGTGAAAGCAAATAATTATTTTCCTGCAACAGATATAATCCACTGAAAGGAGAAGCTTCAAGAGTAGATGAATTGAACAAGTAATTCAAGTAGAAAATCAAACAAGCAACGATTCGAGTTTCAGACACCTCGGAAATCGCATAAATGATTTAAGAAAAATATTCAAATGCGATTATACATGAAAAAATGAACAAGTGATTCAGAGGAAGAAATTGATATATACCTGAAAAGAATATTGATGAGGGGAGTTCAAATCAAATGGTGAAGAAGGCAAAAAAGGGGTGGCAATAATGAAAGAGAAAGAGAGAGAAATCGCCACTCGTCGTTGTTACTTGAACAGATTGGATTCCTTATTGAGCAACCTTTACTGTAAGTCTGTGATGTGGTGAAGTGGGAGATCACTCTAAATAAAATAATAAAAAAAAAGATCACTCTAAATAATCAATGATCAGCAGCTACTATTTCTATTTTTATACATTTTACATTATCTAACACAATCATGATAATGTTTATTTTTAAATATATTTCTCATTATTTAATAGGTTCATTGCCCCCCTCCCCCCCCCCCTACCAGAAAAAAAAAACCCATCTTTCACCATATTTATTTATAATTTCAACTTTACTTACTTTCAAAACGATACAACAATGACAATTGACATACATTTCAATCTGTAGCAAAATCAATCCTCCAAAATTTTCCAGTGGCCGGAAATAGAACATGGATTTTTTTGTCCCCCATATGTACATGAATTTCAACGAATTTAAACGATTTAGGATAGGCATTATTTCATTTTTTCAATTTCTTTTGTTGTGTGCATCTTGCAAATAACGTCAATAACTCATTTGCATTTCAAATTATTTAAGTTCGTTGGAGTTCTTAACCACGTGAAACAAAAAAAAAAAAATGTCAGATTTTCAATCACTAGAAAAATTTGAGTGTCAAATTTGCTACAAATCAAAAAGTAATATCATTATTGTAACGTTTCAAAAGTGGTATTTAAATAACAAATATGTAAGAGATAGTGTGTTTTTTTAGAAATTAACTATAATTTAATTATCAAAGTTTCATCAAGATTTTCTACCTGAGTCTCAATTGATTTAAATTCTCCATAGTCTCATCTTTTGATGTCAATATATCAATAAATATAGTTATTAAAACTCTATGAAATAACCTAATTAGTGAAATCACATACTAGTGATTGAATCCAATATCCATAAAACATAACAAAATTTTAAATTATGAAAATAACATTGTGTTCATTAAAATTCTCTTATATTACAAGATTGTCATCTCCATTTTACTACAAAAAAATGTCTAAATTATAACCATTGGATTAAAAAAAATCTAGAACTTACACACACACACGGAGTAGTTATAATGAGTACCAGTGGTTGATGTGAGAACTATGCACTATGTTTATAAACTATAATTTTATTGTATATCTTATTAAATTTTAGTGCTAGTTATAGAAAGATAAACACCAATCACTAGTGATTAAATAGGAACTCAATTCCCCCATGAGAACCTAGAAACTAATCCTAACCTTAGATTTGATTATATCTAATGGCCACAATTTAGTCAATATTTTAGTCAAAGTAAGGTGGCGAATTGCGTTAAAAAATAGGCTTAAGTACGGATCCACTTCGACTGATGGTGATGGGTCAAGAAAGGCTCTTCTTCAGTAAGCACTCAAGTGCACCAGAAAGTAACCTTTCGTGGTCCTGGAGTTCATCTCCGGAAAAACCCGATCAGAGTACTGAATTAGACTGAGAGGTTCACCACCACATCATTGCATGCAAGGGGAGCTCGCTCGATTCGCAGATTGGTCCAACTCATAATTCACTTCTGACCCCGTGTTCGATAGCCCGACCGTAGTGATGTTAATTGTGGTTACATTCATAAGTAGCTATTTCGGGAGACTTATCGAGATAATCGAGCTCTTGGGGTGATCCATGGAATTCCTTTCATATTTGAAATTCCTTTCGAGTAGGAAACGCGAGCTGCTGGTGGGGCTGCGCCCATTCTCCCCCAGAAGTCTCATGTTCGGAGCGTGTGAGAGCTCGGCTTGGGGCCTAAGAAATGAATATAATCTTGGATTAACCAACAAAGATGTAGGGAAGGATGGATAGCGTCAACATACTACGGGTGGCACTTTCCTAATCAAAAGATAGGAAAACATTCCCCTCGAGTAAAAGCCTCCACGGCCAAACTCAAAACCAGTCTCAACTAAACAACCAACTGGGAAGGAGAAAATCCACTTTCTGAAATTGAAGGTGGAATAGATGGCTTTTCTACAACTACATATGCGGGCTTATTTACCTTATCCTTTCCATGGACTTGGGAAGATCAGATGGTTTGCCCAATATCGATCCACGATATGATTTGGCTTCCCACAATGAGAGCAAACGGGCCGGTTTAAGCCCTCCTATTCTTTCCTCTTCCACTCTGAGTTGTATGATTGGTAAAGGATCAATGGCCTCTAGCCAAAAGGGCGGAGGCTTCAATGTTGTGATGCATGGGGTTATTCATCGCAAGCTGTCTTGCTTCCTCATTGAGTAGAACTGGATAAGCGAAGAAAGTCATTTTTTCACCATCCATTGCAAAGAATTCAGTTCTAAGTCTAAGTATATACTCAATACCCAAGTCGGCTTACAAAGTTGGTTATGATATGATCAAGTGCTTTTGCTTTCTAGGTCGTCTCAGACTTTACGATTACTATGTTATCTCCAAAATAGTGGGAGATACACACAAAAAAGGTTTACTTGTTACTAATTTAGTCTAGCCTAAATTTATTAGAAAAACAATGCCTTGAGGAATCTGTGCATCTCCCAGTTTAGCCGTAAAACACAAACAATCCATTGATTGATGTTAGAGCACTTGAAGGTGAGAGTTTTCTCGCAGAATACACAGGTTAGCATCGCTGAATCCACAGGTCGTGTTATCACCTTTCGTTTTCTACCTCCGTTGACGTTTGTAATATTTGAGAACTTAATGAAGGCAAGGTTATTTTCGTAATTTAGAAATTAGGTTATGTTTTTCGAATTTTGGGCCCAATTCCCAGAATTAAATAGACAACACTTTAAAACTGTTGTCTTTTCTGACGTTGTATTAATATGCTAATATGAGAGATATATGTTGCTAACATTAGGTGGACTCATATTGTTAACTTGATGAAATCATAATACTAAATTGACACGTATTAAACACCACGCATATAACATTTGACCACCTTTAAATAATATTGTGTAACATGTGTAAGTGTGTAACATCATTCATACATACAACATATTGCTAATATGTTAGAAATATACATACTGCTAATGTGTGACTAATAATTTGCTAATATGTTAGTAACATGTTGCTAATATGTGAATAATGATTTGCTAGTATGACTTAAATTCTCAAATAGTACAAGTTTTCAAAACAATATTAAGCATTGATAAAATTATAATTGTTTATGAACTTAACTATATATAGCTCGTACTTTAACTATTTTCTCATGAAAGCAACTTAACGTTCAATATCTGACAGTTAGGAGTTGAATATACGTGATTTTTTTTTTTGTATTTCTCATCAATTTTTGCTCAAATAAACATATGCACTATGGATCTTAAATGAAAGAGTATGAAAAAAATCTTTAATTTGATATATTTTTTTGCGTAAATTGGATAAAAAACAAGTAAGTTATGATTATTTAAAGTTTTTAAGAATTTTTTAAAAGATGATGACATCACTTTATAAAAAAAATATGGAAATATCCCTTATATGTTTCGATTTTTTCCATATTTACAATTATACCACTATCTTTTTATCCTCCGTGTCATCAAAATACTTGAATTTGATTGGTTCCTAGGTTCTCATGGGGGATTAGTTCCTATTTGAACTCACCCTTATATACATACATACATACACATATATATAAAAGATGGAAATTGTACATCAGAATATAAAAAAGTCCCTTAGGATGGCATAGCGGTGGGTTGTGTAAGTTGAAGACCAAAACTCTCGAGTTCGAATCCCACCAATGCTGCTAGGTATGAGTGTGTCATACCTGATTTTTTTAAGTGTGATTAATTTATCTATTAAATATGGTTTGTAAATTATTGTACATGAGCAAGATTTACCTATTCCGTGTAGTTTGTAGACTATTATAGGAACAAGATGTACCAAATACACTCTCGCGTAATGATTGTGAGTTATTCTTGATAAAAAAAAAATATCCAAAACACTTTACATTTTCAAGGGTGGAAAATCTGAAATTTGGATCAAATTGCAGAGTGCAAACAAAAGGATGATGCAGATGCCTATATCTCTTACCATTGTATCATAAATATTTGAGCCACAAATTTATGAAAGATATATATATATATATATATATATATATATATATATATATATATAGGGTTGGGTTCAGTTGAGAAAAGATATTCGTGTGAGAAATGAGAACAATGTTTATCGTATTGTATTTTATTGCTTATTTGCCAGAATTTAATTGCTTAAATGATTTATTGCTTAATTGCTATAATTTTATTGCACATCTAGGATAAAATAATTATGCAATAAAATTATACCTATTAAGTAGTAAATTACAATGAGAAAAACATTTTCTCATTTCTCACACCAATAAATATTTCTCACCTGAACCAAAACCTATATTGATAGGGTTGGGTTCAGTTGAGAAAAGATCTTCGTGTGAGAAATGAGAACAATGTTTATCGTATTGTATTTTATTGCTTATTTGCCAGAATTTAATTGCTTAAATGATTTATTGCTTAATTGCTATAATTTTATTGCACATGTAGGATAAAATAATTATGCAATAAAATTATACCTATTAAGTAGTAAATTACAATGAGAAAAACATTTTTTCATTTCTCACACCAATAAATATTTCTCACCTGAACCAAAACCTATATCGATAGGGTTGGGTTCAGTTGAGAAAAGATCTTCGTGTGAGAAATGAGAACAATGTTTATCGTATTGTATTTTATTGCTTATTTGCCAGAATTTAATTGCTTAAATGATTTATTGCTTAATTGCTATAATTTTATTGCACATGTAGGATAAAATAATTATGCAATAAAATTATACCTATTAAGTAGTAAATTACAATGAGAAAAACATTTTTTCATTTCTCACACCAATAAATATTTCTCACCTGAACCAAAACCTATATCGATAGGGTTGGGTTCAGTTGAGAAAAGATCTTCGTGTGAGAAATGAGAACAATGTTTATCGTATTGTATTTTATTGCTTATTTGCCAGAATTTAATTACTTAAATGATTTATTGCTTAATTGATATAATTTTATTGCACATGTAGGATAAAATAATTATGCAATAAAATTATACCTATTAAGTAGTAAATTACAATGAGAAAAACATTTTCTCATTTCTCACACCAATAAATATTTCTCACATGAACCAAAACCTATATCGATAGGGTTGGGTTCAATTGAGAAAAGATCTTCATGTGAGAAATGAGAACAATGTTTATCGTATTATATTTTATTGCTTATTTGTCAGAATTTAATTGCTTAAATATATATATACTTCTACATGTATTATCATGCAAGCACATGCCATGTGGCGCGCCGTAGTTTGCTATTCTTATCTTTCTACTCACCTGCACTCCTATTGCCCAACCCCCAGAATGAATTACGTGACTCAAATCAATTCTAGCTAGTAGCAAGGTCCCAAATTTCAATTTTAATTACTAACTAGAAGAAGAAGAAGAAGAAAGCTCAAAGCACTTGCAGTGATCAATGATGGAGAGTGGAATGACATGCCGCAGCAGAGGTTGCGGTGGCGGCATTGTCCTGAGTCCTGCCTAATGTTGTCTCACCACAATACTCGAGTGCAGACCGGCCTTGACAATTAGTAGGCTCAGGGCGAAATGAAAAAAAGGAGGTCTTGAGATTTTTTTACGAGCATCGAAGTTTTTTCCATTTTATTATAATCATCCTAAATTTTGAAAAAGTACAATCAACATTTACAAAATCTCATTCGTAAATTTTGTAAGCAAAAAAGAAAACACGTTCATTAATTAAACAATCGTGAAAGAAAGATATTGATAATATTAAGCAAAATAATTCAAAATGATATCAACTTAATTTTTTATTGTAATATTTTTTGCCCTAAAGTTGAGATTTAGGTGAACTCAAAATCTATATCTATACTATATATAAAAGCGGAATCGCAAAAACTCATGTATATAAGATGTACATTAGACGGTCAACGTGTTGATCGGGTCAACATGCGTTGACTCGGTCAAAGCGTTGACCAAAAAAATTGTGAAAGCGGGTGATACTTTTTAGGGATACAACTGATACTTTTTTTTAATTTTGAATGATACTTTTTAGTGTTTCGATTGATACTGATCTTAACAGTTTTTTTCTTTATTTTGTTTTTCTGGACAATACTTTTTATTGATACAATTGATACTTTTGGGCCTTTGAAATGATATTTTTCAGTATTATGAATGATACTAATTTTGACGGATTTTTTGGCCAAAGCATTGACCAGGTCAACACACGTTGACCGTTTGATGTATATATTATGTACAGGAGACTTGCCCAAGCAGAATAATTCAATTTTACCACCAATTTGATGGTAATTTTATAATTAGATTCTGATTTATGAATATTCTCCTAAGTGAAAATATGCCAGCATTTATAAAAATATTATAATATTATTTTTCTTAAATACTTGATTAAATTTTGAATATACATCTTCACGATTGTAGCAGTTACATTTCAAAACTGTAAAGCCCAAAAAAATCGTGAATTGCTACCATCTTCCGTGCCAAAAAATCAAACCGTGAGACATGTCCTCCACTCTTTCCTGCCAAAATTATGAATATCCATACAATAAAGTAATTTAATTGACAGAGTTGAAGAGGTTTCCTTCAGCTTCAATGGCGGAAAAGATTCAACTGTAAGAGCGGCAGATTTCTGATGTCATATGAGGTAATGAGAAATCAAAGTTCGTTCCAAATTCTTGATGTAATATGATGTATCAAGATAGATGAGAAGGGACATAAAATTCGGGAGAAGAGCGGCGGATTTCCGGAGAGAAAGATGGAAGTGACAGTTTTCGGGTGAGAGAATGAGTAGAGCAACTAGTTTCAAGGGATAAAGATTATGATTAGAAGTTGAATCTGAGAAAAAAATTGTTCTCGTTTTCTTCTCCCAAACAAAACCCTCAATTTTCTCCTGCTGCAAGAGCGACATCAACTTCATCAACAATTCACGCTGTCAACAGGTAATTCATTTGAACTTGGATTTTTGTAGATAGCTTAGGTTTTTTTATTAAAGAGTGCTGCATTTATTTCTGTTTTGCTTTTTGTATGAAATGTACTTCCAGATCGACGGAAAGCGTTTCTGTGATGATTACGAGTGCTGCATTTATTTCTATTTTACTTTTTGTGTGAATTGTACTTCGAGATCGAGGGAAAGCATTTCTCTGATGATGGTATTTCGACCATTGAGGTGCATTGAAACCTTCATGAATATCTGATATTTACTGTAATTGATTTTTTGACTAAATTTTTGGATGTTTCAAATTTTGGGCTTTCTAAGAAACTAGGGCTAGGATCGATTGGAGGAAATTTTGTTATCCCCAACTTTCATTTTCATTTCTCTTCGGTTACATCGTACAAACTATTCTTTTTAGAGAGCACAAATATTAACCAAAATTTGTGTTCATGAATTTGAAGACCTGTTGGATTGTTTGCCAATGAGAACTTTGAGAGGAAGCGCAACAGTCCTAAGCTACTGTGGTGGCGAACAACAAATTCTCAATGGATACAAATACTAATTCATGGTTATTTCTACACAAGGTGAGGAAGTGTTTATGGTTTTAATTGTTATCAATTTTCTCTTTTTACTATTCATGTGAAGAGTGTTAGAGAATAATTTTTTGTCAATATTTTTTTCTATCCTCTCTTCTTTACAAAAATCAAAGTGAATGGAGATGCATGATGACTCAAATTTCTGACAAGGGAAATGTTGATGGAGCAGCTTAGATTCAGTCTACTAAAACTTCGCCGCCAGCAATGGCAAGGGCATTGAGCAAGTTGGTCTACGGTGCGACGCCGGCAGATGAGAACTTCATTCTTTATTTTTTCCCATTCTTTATTATTTTATTTTTCAATTTTGTGAATTCGGATTTGTTTTGGCTTTTGCAGGAACGGGCTACGTCGGATTCCTATCAATTTGTTGAGAAGAGAGAGTATATGACATATCCTCGGGTAGTCAGATTAGAGTAGTTACGTTGTGAATTTTTACATATTTTGTGTAGGAGTTTTCATGTGATTGAATTAAGAAAAAATGAGTTTCTATTGGTGGATTCTGCGAGAAACTAGATCGGTCTACTGATAATAAATCGAGCCATAATTATTGGAGGCTTGAGGTGGTTAACAAAAGTTATTTTAGTCTCTTATATAAATTATTTTCCTACAACTGATTCTGACTTCAGTTGCAAACTCCTGCGAGAAGAGAGAGATCTGCTCAGAGTTAACGGTCACTTTTTGCACTATTATTCACAATCATTATTCCGAGTTCTTATAAGTATTTGTTTTGATTTCAATATATGAATTGGTGGGATATAATAGAATTGACCCCGATATATGAATTCTTTCACATATGTTCAGCCAGATTTTGTTATCATCTATAAGAATCATGACTTTATATTAGTCTTCTTCAGTTGTGAGGCCAACTATTTTATATCCTTGTTGACAATATTATGTTTGGAGTATTGATTCTTCATGTAGTTTTTTTATCTCTTGTGATATCTAGAGATGCATGTCAATTTAATTTCCTCAAAATGCATGTGTTCAATCAATATCAGTGTTTATACTCTTAAACAATTATGAGTGATTGTGGTAGAAGTGATGCTAAGAAGCTTATTTCATTGCATATTATTTCATTGTTTCTTGCTTGAATATCTAATTCCATAATTTTCTAGGTAATGCAAAGTGGTCTGCATGATTTGTTTGAAGCACAACCAGACAAACCTATTGTTTTGAGCTTCATACATTGTTGCTCCGCAAGAAAAAAGAGCCCGAACGAGTAAATAATCTTATTCAAGTACATTGTCATATATAATTCGGAACCTAGAAAATGGATCTTTCATCTCATAATGAAGTTTTGTATACTTATTTCTCTTGGTAATATTGTTATGTCTCTGTCTATTATTTTCTTTAGGGGTTTTCGAATTATGCTTTAAAATAGTTGACTAACTACGATTTTTGTGTAAAGTATATATCACACGCTTTTCTGTGGTTGCTCTTGAATCTTACACTAAGTCCCTGTAGTTTTTTGTCGATCAATTTTACTTGATTGATTATTATCTTTGATCATAATAGAGGGAAAGATTATCTTACTTCAACATAAACCTTTTAAATGAGAATTCTATTTTACTGACTTTAGGCAGCTGATTCTATGCATTATTTGGATGTTAATGTTCATTATTCATCTTAATTAATTGGAAAAGATTGTTCAATCTTTTTGTTTGATCAAATATTATATCTTGAATTTGCCAAACAACCTAAGTTTCACCATCGCCGCATAAAATATGGCCGGAAATAGATGTATCATCTTTTGAAAGTTGATTGCTTTAATGTTTTTAAATTTTATTTTTTGAAGTGTGCTCCCTAATTGTGAGGTTTTAAAGTTTGTCATATGAACCTACACATTTTTATCTTTAGGGTGTAATTTTTGGTATGTCTCTATGAAGCACGTAAACTATATGCATAAATAAAATGTTATAAATCATATTTCAAGTTCAAAAATTATTAATCATAATAAATACTATAAATCATATACTCTCTCTGTTTCGTTTTAATTGATGTTTTAAAGTTTTTTTTTATTTGATTCAAAATATTTGATATTTACCATATTTTCACAAACTCTCTCAATTTTATCATAATCTAAATAGAAAATATGAAATCTACATTTCTAAAGAAAATAACCCGATTTGATTTGATTTAATAAGGTTGGTGAGACTGAGAGCATATTTGTAACCTAATTTGCATATTAATTTTGTGAAAATTTATAAAACATCAATTAAAATTACCTATTGGAATGTGCAACACAAATCCTCTATTTTTTTTAAAATAATAGTGCTTTGGCTTAAATTTAAAAATTCGACAGTATATATGTTTATGTTATCTTTTGTAATCATCTATTGTGGTTAAATTTTCAAAAAATGTTATACACATATAGATGTTAAAAAATATTAAAATATATAATCTATAAATTTTCTTCATCTTCATCAAATCTTCAATTTTTTTTATACTCTTCCGTCTCAATTATATAATTTATTTTCTCTTCGCACGTAGATTAAAAAATATTTATGAAAATAAGATATTAAAGCTATACTTTCAATATTACCCTTATTTAAGATTTATAACTAGAAAAAATTGAAGTATTTTTTTTAATTTTCAAGACGGGTATATTTGTACATTACTATGAAAAATAATACTACTTATAATAATAAGACTATATAATTGGGACCCTCAAAATAGTAACATAGACTATATAATTGGGACGGAGTGAGTAATTTTATATTTGTTATGCCCTAATTTTTTGGGTTTTTTTTTTTCAAGGCTCAACATTTGATTTTTGTTATTAGATAGAATTGTCTCAATCCGCATTTAATTTTGTGCTTAAAAAATTTGTAATACAATGAAAGAAATATTATATATAAAATAATTATAATAAAAAATTTATAACATAAGATGAGATACTGGGTGTGACATTAATCTATGGACTAAATAACGTTATACCGGTTGACAGCAATCGCGCAATGCGCGGATGAAATACTAGTTGAAGAATAAAAACCCTAAATATAACAATCAGTAATTTTTTTCTTTATACAATTTTGATAAAATTTAAATATTGAGTCTTTAAAGGTGCATTTCTCGCACAGATCTTTGTATAGAGCACAAATAATTGAATAGTCCAATTGCTAAATTGAGATTAAGTCAACACAAAATCTCAATAAATATATAATCACACTAAACTTACATAGAAAAAATAAGTAACATAACTAATTATACTAAAGTCCGTATGAGATTTCAAAGTCGAGAGAATAGAATCTAAAAGAGACAACCATTTCAACTATATACATATTTTTTTAAAAAAAAATATCTAATTATATATATATATATATATATATATATATATATATATAGGGTAGGGTTCACCTGAGAACCAATCCCCATGTGGGAACTAGAAACTAATTTCAACCATGCAATGCTTTGATCTCAATGGTCCAGATTTAAATAAAAAAGGTGGTGGCATAATGGTAAATATGAGGAAGTCAAACTTACTCCTGGTCAAAGCTCATATTAGCATCCTTAAACAAAATTTATTTAAACTTTAAACATCCATAGCTTGCTCATTTTTCATTAGATTAACACAAATTATATATCAAATTAAAGCTCTTTTCGTACTCTTTCATTTAAGATCTATTGTTCATATATTTATTCAAAAATATGTATTTGCGTCCATAATAGTGTGATGTTAAACTCAGAATAACATGACAAAATATTCACGATAACATAAAAGTATATACATAATAACATGAAAAAATATTCATAAAACACATAAATTTTACTCATAATAGTAGTAGTAGTGTTCGTTAATAATAGGACATTATGTGTTCATATTAGTATGCATATATATTCATATTAGCATGTATATATATGTTCATAATAGCATGATAGTACTCTCATTTTAGCATAGCGAAGTTTA
Source organism: Perilla frutescens (assembly GCA_026008535.1). Taxonomy (NCBI): domain Eukaryota; kingdom Viridiplantae; phylum Streptophyta; class Magnoliopsida; order Lamiales; family Lamiaceae; genus Perilla; species Perilla frutescens. The sequence goes on along the minus strand of BRKX01000017.1, from coordinate 28,551,744 downwards.
TAAGAATAGACAACGATTTTAAAATGTTGTCTATATGATTTCCGAAAATTATGTTTTTTTAGGTTTCTCAAATATTACAAGTTTGTCACTACCTTTGACCAAAAATTGACCAAATCTTAACCATCTAAATCGAAGTAATGGACGAATGAGATGAGTTCCTAGTTCTCACGTGACGGATGAGTTCTCATTTGATCTGCCAGTACACACACACACACACACAAATTGGGGGCCCATTAAAAATGAGGGGCCTTGGGTGGCCCACTTGGCCTACTCCAGGGCCGGCCCTGCTCGAACGGCGTCGCCCCGCCGTGTGCCGTTTCTCCATGTTTTAGCTCCAAGGTTAATTATAAATTTATGATGTGGTGTTCATGAATCAGTTGTTTAATTATATAAAAATATATATTTTGAATTAATGACGATGACAGAGTATGAAAGCAAGCAAAGTGTTTGGAGAGTCTGTGCGCATGGCGCCAAGATCTTGGGCGAAGGTTTCGAGGGAAAGCAATTCGTCCCTCACCAAGCCGTCTCCTTCAAAGTGAGAACGGCTTCTTGCGGAGGCACAGCCTGCATTAACACCTCCGGAGACCAGCTCAAAGAAGAGACTAGGCCTATCACCCTACCTATTTTGTGGACTCTTAGTTATTTAGCCCATGAAGTAGCCAGATAAAATCTCTATTCTAAATTTATTCTAAATTTGATATTTCAATCCGTGTTCGCGATTCAATTTTTAAATTTAGTAACAGATATTAAAAAAATAAAAATTAATTATAACATAATCAATCTAGTCACATTTATCAATAAAAGATTGAAATTTAAAAAATTATAAATCATATTTTTAAAACAATCAACCATAATAATCATTTTTTTGAAAATTAAATAAATAATTATAAATCATAATTGGGTGGGATAAATCATAAAAATTAATCATAAAATTAAACTAATTAAAACATAATAAATTAAAATTGACAAAAAAAAATGAAAGAAAAAATTATAAATTTGATCGCGGAATAAGAATTGAAACACTAAATTTAAAATGGAGGATCTCATCCATGAAATTTTCTCTTTAATTTGATAAACATTAACTTCAATTCCTATTTTTGGCTTTCCAAGCAAGTTTGACTAATGGCAATATTTGTTTGACCAATCAAAGCAACATACACATTTAACATAAAATTCTTATGAGACCGTTTCACGGGTCGCGAATCAAATATGTTCCAAATCTTCATAGAAAAAACACGACCAATCACCCTTAACCCACCCAGCCGTGTGAGGTCCAAGCGTTATATTTTTTTTTTCAGGGTTGCCTTTCTATTTATTTCCCTTTTTTGTCGCTTTCTTTCCTCTTTTGTTGTTTTTCATTTTCTTTCCTTTTTTGTTTAGAAAATATTTATTTTGTATCGAGTGAAGTGAACAAGACGTTAGATAAAAAATTAATTTAATTCAATTTAATTTTAGGGTCTAATTCTGTTTTATGTTATATATTTATTTCAAAAATATTAATTATCTAGCGCAGTTTAGGAGACTCTGAATATAAAAGTTTAATTAATTCAAAAAAATTAAATTAATTCAATTTAATTTTAAGGTTCATTAATTATAATTTATGGTATATATTTATTTTAAAATTTTAATTTTCGAGCACAGTGCACAAACTCATGCATTAGCGTTGAGTGAGTGAATTGTGCGAGAAATCGAATAAAAAATAAATTAATTCAATTTAATTTTAGGGTTTAAAAAATAATTATCGAGTACGGTGCATGAGCCCACACGTTAGAGTTGGATGAGTATACTGCGCGAGACGCTGGAAAAAAATTATAAAATGATAAGTCCATTTATTTCGTGTTTTTCGAGTCATTTTGATAGCATAAATGTCCTTTTTATTTCTATTTTAGTCGGAAAAGAACCAAGTAAGTGGAATGGGCATTCTGTGACGTCCCAAAAATTTCATAAATAGAAATATCTCATTTATTCAAATAAAATAGTTTAATACAGCGGAAGCAATATTTAAAATAAAATAATATTTATTTAATCTTGACCATCACTCCGTTTCCACGTCATCACCCGAGCTTCCTTAGCCTGAAATAAATAATAGCTTTGGGGTGAGTGCTATTAACTCAGTGGGTTACTGCATTTATCCAGATTATACATAATATGAATAATAAATACATAGCATATCAAATATCATTTTCCTGCAGCCCGTCGGCCGAATATGCAACCCGTAGGTTGAGTAACTTTTCTTGCAGCCCGTAGGCCGAACATATAATTTCCACATATAAATTGCATAAAATGAATAATAAGGATAAATGAATTATTGCATAACAATCCACGTTGAATTCCCCGCCTTTACTTGAACTTGAAACGGTATTAAAATTTATCCACGCGCGTCGTCTAATATAATAATATTAATTAATTAACATAACACTTAATGATTTAAAAAAATAACTATAGATAATTTATATCTATATATATATATAAGTATATATATATATACATGACATGCATAATTAAATATAAAACATATATTTACGTCAATGTGTGTGTGTGATTAAGTGTGTATATATATATAATATGCGTATAGGGAATGGATCAAATGTAAACCATTCTCTGTTGTGTAAACTGTAAACCAATCTATCACCACACATTCAATAAAAATCGGCGCTCCAGATTTAATCAAACATGCGGTGTCATTTTTATTATTTTCGCTACTTTTTTCAGCCTATGGGGGTATTTTCGTCTGTTTGTTGAAAAAAGCTGATGTCATGCTGACTCAGCATCTAAAAAAATTCTTAAAAACTTCAAACGATCATAACTTGCTCGTTTTTCATTGAATTAACGCAAATAATATATCAAATTAAAGGTCTTTTAATCCTCTTTCATTTAATATCAGTGAAGCATATGTTTATTTGGAAAAATATGGATGAAAAATATAAAAGTTTCATTTTTCACGCGTATTCAAGCTCAGATTACTTCGTTAGCATACGACATATGTTTCGTTAGCATATAACAATTTAAGCTCAGAATACTTCGTTAGCATACGACGTATGTTTCCTTAGCATATGACAATTTAAGCTCAGAATACTTCCTTAGCATACGACATATGTTTCGTTAGCATATGGCAAATGTTTCATCAGCATCAGTTATATTGCGATAAAGATTTATTTAATCGTAATTAGACATGCTTCGTTAGCATATAAAAAATGTTTCATTATCATATGATAAATGTTTCGTTAGCATATGCCAAATATTTCATTAGCATCGACTATATTACTGTAAATATTTATTACATTTCAATTAATATATGCCTCACTGACATCAATTATATTGTTATAAATGTTTATTCAATCTCAATTAGGGTGTGTTTCATTAGCATATAACAAATAATTCATTAGTATCAATTATATTCACAATGAACAATACATTAATGCATTAAGAGATTTTTTATATGAGAATGTTAATGCACTACTAACGTTAGCATTGACATATGCAAATTAAAATATTATAATAATGCTAATGTAGTATAATTATATCTGATAATAGAATCATGCGTGTTTAATGTTGCATGTGTATTATTAATGTATAACATCCATCTTAACTAAGCATGATTCGTTAGCATATGACAGATGATTCGCTAGCATCATGATTAGTTATATTGCTATCACATCAATTTTAGAGTTTAACAATTTAATTTTATTGAATTTTATCATTTGTTGTTGTTAGCACTGCCGTATGCTAACAGAAGTATTATGTAATGCTAAAGAAATGTTATACGCAATGCTAAAAAACAATAGTGTTGTGAATTGAAGTCAAATAATGCAACTAACAACCTTCAATCAAACAAATATAATTTTGTCCACGATTCATATTTTTTTGAAATTATTTTTTGTTGAAAATTAGGTTTGGCTAGCTTTCCAACCATATAAAAGTCGTCATTTAATAATTTCCTAACAAAATCAGTTTTGTGTTTAAAGTTAGGAGTTGTGCATGAAATAATTCTACTTCGTTAGCATATGATTATGTATTCGTCAGCATATGATTGTGTCTCCGTTAACCCGCGTCCTGGAAGTTTGATTTTTTTTTAAATTTTAACCTAAACGCAAAAATTACCAAAATGCCACCGCGTTTTTTGAAGTTCCCTTTATTTACAGGAATGCCACCGTCCATTTGACCAAATCTTGACCATTGAATTTTGATGAATGTGTGGTTGGAGATTAATTTACAGTTTACACACCAGGGATGGTTTACACCAGAACCATCCCCTATGCGTATATATGTATGTGTGTGTTGTGAGAATATATGTATAGTATATAATTATATATGTACGTAGGTGCGTGTTATGTATGTGTGTGTGTATATATATATATGATGCATGTGTGTGCGTAAGAGTACATCTATATATATTTACATATAAATATATTTAATATGCATGTGCTATATATACATATATATTTACAGTAAATGTTAGGTGTGTGCGTGAAAGGGTGTATGTATATATATATATATATATATGAATGAATGTGTGATGGAAAATAAATGTATATAAATATATCTATATGGCAGACCCCACCAAAAAGAGAGGTGTAGTTTGGGCATCTCCAATGCACCAGTAACATTCATACATGGCTTAAATGTTACCCGGTTGCTATGTAATATTTGCATTGTGAATCCTATGTAGCAATTGATTAAAATTTTGCATGTAGCAAAATTGCTAACATGTAGCAATTTAAAAAGTGAAAAGATTATACTACTCTCAATGGAGAAGGTGACCAACACGCCGAAATTATAAGGATTGCGTGTCCACCACCGCAAGGAAAATAGGGAAACAATACCATGCAGCTGCGGGACCCACTTGCAGCTTTCCTCTAACTCATTTCGCCCATTTTCCCATCTTTTTTCTCTCTCCTTTTTCCTTTTCTTTCAGTTTCTTTTTTGCTATTCTTCTACTCTTCATACATAAAATACTTACTTCTCAAATAATTGTTTAAAATATAAAAAAAGATGAATGATTAAGTATATATATATATATATATATATAGATAATTTAACTTGAAGATTAAAAATTGCCATTTTCTTTTTCTCTCTCCTTTGTTTCCTTCTCTTTTCCTTATTTCTTTTTTTTTTCTCTCTAAGTTGCCATTTTTTCTTTTGCTTTTTTTCAAATTTTCAAAAAAATAGGAAGGTTTGGAGTGGTAACACATATCTTGAAAGAAAAAAAAATCTCGTACCTATAGTAATACTTTTACAAATAAAAATAAATTATTTACAAATAAATTTATGTTTAAATAAATTAAATTTTAAATTAGTATTTAAAATAAATTTATTAAAAAATATTATCATATTAAATTAATATATATATAAATTCATATATATGTAAATAAAATGAGTGATATAATAGTGGGGCCCTCAAAAAGTAGTAATTGTACATAGATGCATTGTGGAGGTTTGGGTAGCAATTTAGTGAATTTGATAACTTTTGATGTGACAGTGATGTGGCAGCTATTTGTACCTAAAAAATTGTACCTGCACTGGAGATGCCCTTAGAAATATTCAAAAGAATTCTAACAGACCCATTCCTATAAATTGAACACGTAAATCGAGGCTTCTTCTTTCAATTTTTAAAACATGATGACAACCGAAACCAACATTTTTATCTCCACCCACTTTACTATTTCAACTTAAACCAGAAAAGAACGACACAATGACCATTCAACAGATAATATAGAAAAGAAAAACCAAGGATAGAAGACGGGGTACCTCAAAAGAAACCCAACGGCAATAGGAGAAGTGGAGAACTCGGGAATGGTTAAGAAGAAAAGTTTGAGTTGGCGTGATTTTTTGTTGGAAGATAACTCACCTATTTATACTAGAAATGAGGGAATCAAATGAGGTAAGTGTGAGATTGGGATTAATTTATTTCCATAATTTTGTAAATTTTCGAAGGATATTTAGGGCTTCAAAAGGGAAAGTTAGGTTTAGGGTTTTCTCCCAATGTTGTGATGAGGAAGACGAGAACAAGGCGGGAGGCGCCACTCCTCCAAAGCTGATGTTAATGGGCTAAATCACAAGGCCTGTGAACTGGGCTTATAACTCTTAAGGCTTTTGGGCTTAGGGGAAAAAAAAGAATATTTAACTTTTGAGCCACATGAAGAAAATAAAATAATTATCATGCCCAACTTGAAATAAAAATATAGATCATGAAATTTATATTGTAGCATATATATCATAAAATCCTTTATAGTATAGTACTAGATAAAAATGGCGCGACTTATAGGATTTGATAATAATTTAGATCACATTCATAAAATATAACACTTTAAAAAAATAATAATTGTCGTAAAATGTTATAAAAATTTCCAGGGCGGTACACATTCTGAGGCAGAATCTGGTGAAAGGTGTATTCTGGCCCTTAAACAAGATAATTTGTGCACATGGGAACTTCATCAGCAAGATCCGAGTAAAGAAAGGTGGTGTGACCATATCAGATAAGGATTGAATTGAGCAGAAGATGCCGTGTCCACAATACACATGCATATTCAGAAGAGGCAACAGTCAGGACACAAGTGTGAATTTCAAAAAGTTGTTAAGATGGATAAGGATCACTGGATATGTGATCCTGGTTGAAGCTGACCACGAAGAGATAAGTCAAGATTCAAGATCCCTAAAATCTCAGATTCAGTTCAACCAACTTGAAGATAAGCCTTATCCACCCAGGTTGATGCGGGCACAGGAGATCTGGTAGACAGTGAAAGATCCCTATTTGTGGGGGATTTGATTTGATCCTTGTACTCCTTTAAATACTAGTTCGACTGATGGAACACAGACTTTGAACATTTATTTTCTGCACTTTACTTTGACACTTTCATTTTAGCATTTAAGCTGCTATGCAGTTATGAATAATTTCGGGCCTTATGTCCGTAGGAAGTAGGATTTTACTTTAATGCTGTTTATGTTCAACGTTGGTATTGGACACCTTTTGGTTCAATTCCAGTAACTTATTCTTGTTTATCATGTCTTTAAATACTGCATTTTCAGTTCCTTATATTATGAGGAGCTAGATTTATCTTCCGGATTTGAACAAATATGAAGATTTAACACACACTTAAAACTGGTGAGGCCTTGTGGGCATATTACTGTATGAATGGATTTCTGCCAAGTTCTGTTCTTATGCTAGAAGAGAGTATGTTTAATACGACTAATGTGACTGATCACTCTTTAGTTGTAATGGGTATACTAAAGCTAAAAGGATTAATGAATTGTGACTGTGTTAATCCGATAGTAGCTGAGAACTTGGTTGTTGTTATGTGCACATGAGGAATCAGTAAACACAACAGACATGGGTTTGTTTAGAGGCACAATGCTTCCTATAATTTACATCTCTTAGAGAACCCGGGATGTGGGTGGTAGGTTAGGGATTTAATCGACAAGAAATCATTTTTAAATCTAAACCGAAAAGATTGATGAGAAGATGTAGTGAGAAATTCGATCTCCATAACTGGGAGATTCTATTATTTAAGAAAATCAGTGTGCCCATGATCGAGTGAGTGTGAGTTCAATTAGAATCTAGTTCAACCTGGAACCTTTTATTATTTAATATTTCGTTTGTTCACTTTCTGCAGACAGGACGGACCTAGGGGGCTGTCAAATTTTGTCCATTTTTTTTATATATGTGTATATATAATTTATTATATAAATTAAATTTTATTTGTATTGTAATATTATTTTTCATCCCCTAAAATAAAGATTATAATGTTTCGCCCCCCAAATTAGAATTCCTGCGTCCGTCTCTGTCTGCAGATTTAAATTACAGTTATTGTGACCACGACACCAAACTCCTTTATAAATTCACATAAAATGTGTGGTTGTTTAGCCACACATAATTAAAAAAAGTGTGGGTGAATGACATATTTCTTCATCTATTGTCATTTCACAAGTGTGACAAAAACTTTATAATCACATTTCTCTCTATATATATTTTAAAAATATTCATATTTATATTTTGGCTGAGTGACATCCGTGTCTTGTTGTGTTTTTGTGGAAAATTCGAATATGTATTAGCTACACATAATTACAAATTATGTATATGCGTGGTTAAAGACCAAAAAAAAAAAGATCCCCTGATTCTTCAGATTTGTCATTTGAATAATAATTTTTTTTTTCTGAGAATAGATTAATAATTTGGTTTTTTCTGTACTAATATATTTTGTTACAACATACATATATTGATGGCATTAAAACAAATCTAAGAAGCACATATGCGTCAATATATTTTAGAATTTAATTATTTTTTTATATAATTTTTCTAATTATTTTTATTTCAAACGTGTTGTCCTCCACGCCTCCACCTCTATTTTGATATAATCAGTTGAAATTTAAATTAATAAAACTAAATCTAAATTCTATACAAAAAAAAAAAAAATAATATTACCCAACTGGCCAACAACCAAATCCCTTTTCTTTTGGGACCCAATATTTTTTTCAAATAATGATATGAAATATTACAACTAATTCTAAAAAAAAAAGTACAAAGATAACTAAACACCCAACGACATAAATACCAATCTCCCCCCCTCCCCCTCAATTTACCCGAATTGATAAAATAAAATATATAATGAAATAACAAAGATGTATGTTTGCTCTAATCATGGCACAAAAAAAAAATAATGTCAACCTTAAAAAATTTAGTCTCAAACAAATACTGATTTAACTATAGTGCAAAAAAAAAAAAAAAAATCGTTTTAGCGATTTAGGATAAGAAAGATAGGTTAGCCATCAATTTAGGAATTGTAAAAATGAAAAACCTAAATTTGGAGTTTGAGTAATTGAAATTATCAATATATTGAGACTATGTACTTCCATTTTTTATTTTTACATTATTTTTATATTTATTTTTAATAAAACTTCATTCATTAATTATCTAATAAATTTATTATAACAGAATTAGAAAATACATAAAATCCAAATACATGAGTCAGAGAAACTTGGATTGAACTTAAGTTTCAATTATTATAGTCATAAATTGATACATTTCATATTTCAGATTCCAAATTGATAGAAAACATATTTCAAAATCGGATAAAATTTCTAAAAAGTATATCCTACAATACTTCCGAGACATAAATAAACACATAAAACCAAGGCTCATTTAAGAATATAATTTTTAAGAATATGATTATGAGGAAAATGAATGTTACAAATTATTTATTCAGTGTTTGGAGCATAAAAAAGAAAATGTCAGGACTCTCATTTTAGTATTTTTTTTATTCGAATTAATCAAGTATGGTTATTAAGATTAATTAATAATATTGTAGACTTGTAGTTTGGGGGCATTCTCCACCCATTTTATGGTGAAGATCGGAGTTCGATCATCATTCCCCTTTTTTAATTCAAAAAAATAAATAAATTAACAATTAAGAAAATATATAAATAAATAAAGATAAATTAATAATCAATAATTAAAAATATATATAAGTAAAATTATGTAAATACAAACCCGTGCAAAAAATTAATTACAACAAATTGCATTAATTTGTAAAAGTAAATCTACTATATGTGCGCGCGTGCGTGTGTCGAGCTGTTGTTAAGTCGAGTTGTTTGTTATTTTAAGTATATCATTTCTTTACCACCAATTGCCAACAAAATTACTATGATACTTGAATTTTAGTAGGATTTTTTTTTCATTTTTTTTTTCGAAAGACAAAACCTTAAAATAAAAAACTAACAATAATCCACAAAACAAATAAAATTGAAAAATATTTTCAAATTTTTTATTGAAAAATTAAAAATTCAATTATGATAATAATAATAATAATAAAAATAATGGATGAAAGAATTGAATAATAAAATGGTTCTTGAAGTAAGTAATCAAATACCCAAAAAATTGAACCAGTCACATAAATTTAAAAATAAGGAATCATATTATTTTCCAAAGTCAGATTCTTGCCAACCATATGTGCCTAAAACTTAACTGGTTAATGTTGAGGATATTTGAAGTATTTGAATGTGATTTTTTGAAATTGCAACATATATTGATTGAAAAAGATATTGTACCAAATTCTTTCTTGTATAATCGGATCATGGTCAACTATATTAAATCATGGTGAGCTATTGATAATCTTGATTGATTATGACCCTGAAGCTATATGTTGATGGTGTTTTTATAATTTTGTAGAGATCTTTTGTTTTATATTTTAAAATAACTTTAACTCATCTAAAATTGGAAATGAGATCACCTGTTACAAATTCTGTTGCATTTTCTGTTGCAACTCTTCAATATTTTTTTCAAAATAATATTTTTTTTATTTTTTAATTTATTATGATTTATTTTAGTTTAAATTTTATATTTAGGGTTCATCCATCCCTAATTAGAGTATATTTAAAAAAAAAAACTTAATTATGCAACACCAAATGCAACAGATGATCTGCTCTGCTAAAATTGTGTCTTTAGAATTGTGAACTTGTTAATAGTTATTACCTACTATGCTTTTATTAGATATTTTAATTAACAGTAAATAATTACATTATGATCATGTTATGTTTTAACGTGTCGTATGCATTATTTTAAGTTTTGTTTTTCTAGATACAATCCAAAAAGATGATTTTATTTGCATCCAGTGCCAAATTAACAAAATATGTCCCAACACAAAATATTGAAGAGGTTTATATATATATATATATATATATATATATATATATATATATATATATGTAAATTTATATATAGAAATTTATTTTAATCAATTTTGCTTCCCAACGACAGTTAAAAAGAAAAAGAAGAGCTATAATTAAATATTATAACATATTATTCTAACTAAAAATGGTACTTAATTCATTCAATATATTTTGCAAAATAGTTGAACATAAACAATATCTCAAATTCCAATTTTTGAAAAACGTACTCAAGCAAAAACAGCAGGTGCAATTAATTATATAGTTTATACATTTTTCTAAAAATATTTATATATTATATCATTGCATTTGTCTCAAAAGAATATAATTATATGCATAGGGAATAAAAATAAAACAATAGCACGACACTTAATATTTAAAAAAAAACCAAAAATAATCAATTGTTTTTTCAAGATTTTATCCTCCCCCCATACATGAAAAGAAAAAAAAATCACTTTCCCCGCCATATACTGAAAAATTGAAATTTTTTCACTTCCCTCTCACATGTTCAAAAAAATCCCTCTAAAGTTGAACTAGCGGCTAGTTTTGTTCCCCTCTCCCTCATCTTAAAACAAACACCGTATCCTCATCAATTTCTCTATTTCTCCCACGATAGTTCTCAATTAATTTTGCCCTGCATTGTCCAAATTCTTTATCATCATCATTATAGCGGAATTGAATAGATAATTGGCAAAATTTTGTATTGGAGAGCTCTTAACAATCAATTTGGATTGACAATATCGCAATATTGATCAATTGAAGGTGGAGCATAAATTTTTATTTCAAATTTCGGTGTCTACGCGTTTTCCTAATATATTTTTGTTTCTTAATTAGGAATGCTTTATGCTCAAAGTTGGGGAGAGGTCATCTCTGTTCTCGAAGAAATGATAAAGCTCGTGAGTCTTCATTGCTTCTTTTCCTTTTTTGTTTTTTTCCCCTTTTTTCAAAAATTTTTTTCTCTATTTTTTCGGCGATGTATTGTCATGGTTGTAGTTGATGTATCATTGTTGGGTTGCTCATAATTGTGAGCTTAAAAAGTTTCCAAAAATGAATCTTGATTTGCAGCGCCTGTTGCAGGTAAGCAGTGCTTTACATGTCTGCAGAGAAATAATGAATTTTTGAAATCCGAAGTGATAATAAATGGATGATTGATAAGTTTTTTATGCCTCTATGTAATGAAATATAGCAGCGCAGCACAGATTAATTCTGATGTTAAAAGTGCAGGTGATTGCACATAGTGAGCAAGTATTCCCGAGAGTGAAGGAAAAGTGCACGTCGAAGGACTGGTTTGCCTACGAAGATATCATGGCCTTGGAAGAGCTAATTGCTGTTTATTTGAATTTGCGTGTCTAAATTTCATGAACTCAAATGGTAACGATCATTTATATTTACCTTTTGTTGGAAGCAAGGAATTGCTTATGGCTTTAACTAAGAGCAACATATTTCTATTTGAATAGTTTATGCTGCCAATATCTTGCCTTCAACTGAAAGTTTGCTTATTATTCCTTTGATTGCTAGTATTCTATCTTCCATTTGGTTATTTTGTTGGCATTAAAAGTCGAGATTAAATTGAAGTGATACAAAACTGAGATTTTTCACCTCTTTATGTTTCTTACATTTGCAGTTGATATCAATGCAGGAGCCGAGTTCAATAAAGTTGTGTTTTTTTGGAATGGCTGATACAAATTACAAAAGAGGTGAAATACCTATTGATAAAAAATATATTCCATTATATGCTAATTTTGTTCTCTCTTTTTCGATTTATTTTGCTACTGAAAATTTATTTGTAGCATGGTCGAAATCGTAGACTTAGAGAGGATGTATTCGATTTAGTCGATATCTTGAGTTTTGCTACAAAATTGAATTTCATAGCCATTAACCTGAGCTACAAATTGGTACATGATCTATTAATTTTTTTTTCTGCATATATTTTGATATTTGCATATTATAATTTTTTCAAATATATGAGCCATGTTTTAATGAGTTTGATGTTTTCCATTAAGCCAGTACCTTAAAGTATTTTCATTTTCTTTCAGATGTCTCTTAGAATAAGTTGCTTGCATATATATTTAATCAGTTCAATTATGCATATTGATTTGTTGTGAAGATTTGGTTATCATATTGATTTGTTTGCTTTTGGACACTATTAATTTCCTACTCTTTTAGGAGTCGAAGTGAGGTTAATACATTTAAGTATTGGGTTACTAGATGCACTAGCTCAATTAAATGCATTTTTCTTTTGCCATGTTGTCTAGGGTACTAATATCTTATTTTTATTCATGCAGCAAATTGAGGTAGAAAGAAAAAATCGACTTGTTTCAAAGAAAATTACAAGTGTTGTGGATTGAGAAATTAAAGCTCTTAGTAAGCATCAAAGAGATACCATGGATGTTGATTATGATGACATAGTTGTACTTTTTGAAGAAAACATATTTAGAAAATGTTAGAAAGAAACATAGATGAATATTATAGCATTGTTATATTTTAATGTGTTGTATGTTTATATTTATTTTTTTGGTTTGATGTACTATTCAAAACTATGTAATATATTACTTAAATAAAGTATGAAATAAAATTTTATCATCCACGTTTCTATCTTTTTTAATAATAATAATAATAATAATAATAATAATAATAATAATAATAATAATAATAATTGTAGAGGTCTATTTTATCAAGTGGGAATATATGGAACTAGCCGGTCAAACTTTTAAAAGATTTATTTTAGCCAGTAACTTTTAAACATATTTTATTTGGCCAGAATTACTATATTACCCCTATATTTATTTTTAACCTATTTCATTTCCCCCCACCATTTCAACCGCGCCGATTCACATTTCACATTTTGAAATGTGATTTTGGAAAAATTTCTCTCTCTCTCTCTCTCTCTCTCTCTCTCTCTCTTCTACATCTCATCTTCTTCAAACTCTCTTCAATTCTGAGATGATTGTTCAAGTGAAGATTTCTCCAGATTCAAGTGAAGATTTCTCCAGATTCAAGCCATCGACCTTCGAAAATTCGTGTGAAGTTCTCTCTCTCCAGATTTCTCCACCAACGAGCCGTCGACTTTGAAAATTCAAGCGAATAAATAGAAAATCATTCCCCACCATGTGTATGTTTCAGATCTAATTATTAATAATATCGTTAGATTGTTAGGTGTTGTTTTTTTTTTAAGTTTGATTTGGGAAAAATTTGATTCGAAGAATATTGTTAGATTGTTAGATGTTGTTTGTTTTTGAAGTTTGAAGTTTATTTTCTACGCATAATAGACATGCTTTGACAATAAAAGTACCACTAATATAGTTGATGTTTGAAAATCTGGAAAAAATAAAGTATTTCTGCAACTTTCGAAAAATCTGGAAAAATGATGTTCTTAACTGCGTGCGAGCCCTGCGCGCATGCTCGTGCACGGATGCTTGTGAGCGCAATTAAGAAGAAAATCGCACGCACCTAAGGCCAAATTATCAACAGTTGTTCTGCCGATGCACATAAATTATCAATCGATGTCATGCCGATAGTCTGCCGATGTGTTCTGCCGATATCTGCGCGCGCGTGCTTACGTTGTGTGCGCGCGCACTTACTTTGTGCGCACATGCCTTATGCACGCATGCTTGTGGGCACCCACAATAAGAAATCACGCGCACCTGAGGCCAAATTATCTACAGTTGTTCTGCCGATGCACAGAAATTATCAACCGATGTCATGCCGATAGTCCGTCGATGTCTGCGCGCTCACTTACTTTGTGCGCGCATGCCTTGCGCGCATGCTTTTGGGTGCAGTTAAGAAGAAAATCACACACACTTGAGGCCAAATTATCAATAGTTGTTCTGCCGATGTATAAAAATTATCAACCGATGTCATGCCGATAGTCTGCCGATGTGTTCTGCCGATGTCTGCGTGCGCGCATGCCTTGTGCGCGCCGGGTTTTGCGCGTACTTAAGAACAATCCAGCGCGCACTTAAGAATAAAATCATTTTTTTTGTAAAAGTCGAACTTAAGTGCTCACTGCACTAGCTCGACATGGACGAAGTATGACGAGAACTATGGTCCAAGAAATGAAGATCAACGATGAAGATGAAGATTGAAAATGAAGATGAAGATGAAAAGCAGATCTGAAGATAAAGATCGACGATGAAGATGAAAAGCAAATCTGAAAATGAAGATGAAGATCGACGATATTTTAATTCTCTTTCTGAAATGAAAACAGATCTAAAGATGAAGATGAAGATAAAAGCATATTTGATATTTTTTATTTTTTTTTATGTCTAAAGGGCATTTTGGTCCAAAGTGGCTAAAAAAAATATGTTTAAAACTTACTGGTAAAATAATTTTTTTAAAAGTTAAAATGGCTAAAATAGTTTTTGCCTCTTTTATCAAAGCCCAATAAACAAGGCCCATGCTCATTTAAGGGTCTTAGGGCCTAATAAATGCGCGTCGAGGCCCAACGATCAGAGGTCGAGAGGGTTGATGACGAGAAAGAGATAAAGAGCAATCCGTTGTAGAGCTCGAAGCCAAGAGACCAAGTCAAAAAAGGGACGTTTAAAGATAGACGAGACTCGGTCAAAACCCTTGTAGGGATAAGTGTTTATCCCCGGAAATAAGGGAAAATCCCTTATTTATCGGAAAAGAGGTTATAGTTCCATCTATATAAGTATAGCTAAGGAGTAAAGCAGGGATTCATTCGAATATTCAACAATCAGGCTAGTACTATACTTGATTCCCCATATACGTGCTTAATCTCATTTCAATTTTTTTTTTCGGCCTCGAGGAATCTGTTTGGTTGCCAGAGCTCGAACATAATATCAAGTTAATTGTAGAAATCGACCAACTATAATTTGGCACCCACCGTGGGGCTCTGACCAACCATATTCAAGATGACAGTCGACGGCCGAAGCAGTACGACCCCGAATCCTCAAGACAATCGAAGGGATTCGCCATCAATAACCCCTCCCGCAGGAGGAAACGGAGATATTACCCAAGTGCTACGAGCAATCCAACAACGACTCGACTCTACCGTTGTGGAACTCGCGGCCATTCGAATAGAAAACTCAGTTCTCAAAGCTCGGATGGAAACATTCAGTTCACCAAATCAATTCCCTAACGGATTTCATCAACAACCCCCTCGAACTCGAAAAACCAGTCAGCTACGCGAACATGTACTTTTAAATTCTGCTAACGAAACTGCTAACCAAAACATTGCAGGAACCAGCGAAGGACAACAGAACAAGGAGGATGCCAGCGATCCGTATCTTAGACCTCTCCCAGGGTTCGAATACATCGAAATCCAACTCAAAATCGAGGTCGAGAACAAACTGAAGCGGTTGGAGGAAATGCTCACACGAATCCCCGGAGTTCCCACCCCCATTCGCAAAGCGGCCCCGACGAGCTTCGCAGATTCTCCCTTTATAGAGGAAATCAGCCTTGTGGAGATGCCTCCAAAATTTACCTTCCCATCTATGAAACTGTTCGATGGCACTGCCGACCCCGATGACCACATAACATAATATAAACAAAGGATGTTCACCACTTCAATCCCGCGATAAAGTAGGGAAGCCGGGATGTGTAAGGGGTTCAGAAGCAGCCTATCCAGACCAGTACTCCAATGGTTTACAAATTTACCAAACTCGTCGATTTCCACCTTCGCTCAACTCAACGACCGGTTCGTTGAGCAGTTCGCTAGTAGCCGGAAGATTGATAAACACGCCGACGATCTCTACACAGTGATCCAAAAACCGGAGGAAACCCTACGAAGCTTTGTAGGATGATTCAATAGAGAAAAAGTATCGATCCCAGGATGCAATGTCGACACCGCCGTATCGGCCTTCAGAAAAGGCTTAAAAAGGAGTTCAGATCTTTACAAAGAATTAACAAAATATCCGTGCAAGACAATGGAAGACGTCCTCGCCAAAGCATGGGCACAAATCAAATGGGAAGAAGACGAAGCAAACTCATCCAAATTTAGACCCCGGAATGATCAACCTCGCAAGGAACACAGGTCTCACATCAGAAACAAGAGGTATCGAGCAAATCCATATCCTCGCAACCCCAGATTCGACCCCAGAGATAGGAAGCTACCCGAACGCACAGACGGAAGACTAGCTGAATATAATCTCTGCATAACACCTTCGAAAGTCGTAAATGCGTTGAAGGGGCTCGGTCAAAATGTCAAATGGCCCCCAAAGATGAGAACACCTGACAATGAGCGAGACAGGAATAAATTTTGCGACTTCCACAACGACCATGGGCATAGAACAGACGACTGCATCGCACTTAGACTTGAGGTGATCGAGCTTCTCAAAAGAGGTCATTTAGTCGATCTCCTGACCTCAAAAGGAAGAGAAAATTGGAATAGAAGAGACAATCATACGGAAACTCAGCCTATCGAACCCCCGAGAATCAATCGAACGCTAAATTGCATAACCGGGGGTTCGGAGATCAGTGGCGTCTCCTAGTCATCGGCAAAGAGGGATTGCCGGTCCCTCAAATATACAACAAACATACCTAAAGAAGCTAAATCTGATGATCAGGCAACCCTCAGCTTCTCTAGTAGTGAAGTATCTGAACTCTCACTCCCACACCACGATGCACTAGTTATTTCTCTTTTAATATCGAACTGTCTAATCAAACGAACTCTCATCGATAACAGGAGTTCCTCTAACGTGATCTTCCTTAGCACTTTAAAAGAAATGCAGGTGAAAGAAACAGATATTGTGAAGAGATCTACAACATTGATCGGCTTCAGCGGAGAACACAAAACAACCTTAGGAGAAATCACGCTTCCCACTTACATTGAAGGGCTCAACTTCCTTACAAAATTTCAGGTAATAGACGCACCTTCAACATACAACGTGATTATGGGATGACCCTGGATCCATGAACTCCGAGCAGTACCCTCAACATATCACCAAATCATGAAGTTCCCTACCCCATGTGAAGTCCGATCGGTACGAGGAGAACATATCTCGTCAAGAGAATGCTATGTCACTACATTCAAACATTCAAACAGAAAGTATCCACCGAGGATAACCAGATAGAGGTCGGCTCAACCTCATCAAGCGCTGAAGATCGAAGTTATGAAGAACCAAAATTTGAAGACCTCGATGAAATACAGATTCATCCTGAACATCCAGATCATAAGGTATCCATCGGGTCCAGATTAACCTCGAACATCAGGGAGCAATTGATTGAATTCCTCAAAGAACATCACGACTGCTTTGCATGGTTTTTCGAGGATATGACAGGTATCGACCCCTCCATTATAACTCACAAATTGCAGGTAGACTCGGAAAAAACCCCAATCAAGCAAAAAAGACGTAAATTCGCCCCGGAAAGAAACAAAATCATGGATGAGGAAGTCGACAAACTATTAAAGAACGGACATATCCGCGAGGTTCATTATCTTGAATGGTTAGCCAATGTCGTAGTGGTAAAAAAGAAGAACGGAAAGAACTGCTTATGCATAGACTTCACCGACCTCAATCAGGCGTGCCCTAAAAATTCTTTCTCCCTACCACGCACTAGTCGATGCAACGGTAGGCCACGAGCTCATGAGCTTCATGGACACATTCTCAGGATACAATCAAATCCTAATGCACCACGAAGACCAAGAAAAAACAGCATTCATTACACATCGAGGTATGTTCTGTTATAAAGTTATGCCTTTTGGACTAAAAAATGCAGGTGCAACATACCAAAGGTTGGTAAATCGAATGTTCGAAGAGCTCATCGGGATAAAAATGGAGGTATATATCGACGACATGTTAGTCAAATCAGTACGGGCTCAAGACCATGTCATACATCTACAACGAACCTTCGAACTCCTACGACGATACAACATGAAATTGAACCCCACCAAATGCGCTTTTGGAGTAACTTCTGGGAAATTCCTGGGATACCTAGTAACAAAAAGAGTAATCGAAGCCGACCCCAGCCAGATCAGGGCAGTCCGAAACATCCAACATCCCAAAAATCCTAAAGACGTCCAAAAACTGACCGGTCGGTTAGCATCTCTTAGCCGCTTCATATCCAAATATTTAGAAAAAAGCCGAGCATTTTTTCAGACTCTACGAAAAAACAAAGACTTCGAATGGACTCCGGAATGCGCCAAAGCCCTCGAAGACCTTAAGGAATACCTCGCAAGTCCACCTCTTCTATCCAAACCAATCGACGGAGAGGTATTCCTTGTTTATTTATCTGTTTCTACTAACTCTATCAGTGCAGTGCTTGTTAGAGAAGATGAGGGAAGACAACACCCCGTATACTACGCCAACCGATCGCTACTAGATGCCGAGACCAGATACCCACATCTCGAAAAGTTGGCCTTAGCACTTGTAATGACTTCCAGGAAAATGAAACCCTACTTTCAAAGCCATTCAATAAAAGTAGTCACAGAGTTCCCCTTAAGAGCAATACTAAGAAAACCAGACCTCACGGGGAGATTATCAAAATGGGCCATCGAACTCGGGGAGTACGATATTGACTTCGTTCCACGAACATCAATTAAATCACAAGTCCTATCAGATTTCATTGCAGATTTTTCCTATGAACCAGAAGGAAAAGTACTAACGAACCTCGAAGATAATGATTCAAAGTATTGGACCCTCCAAGTCGATGGATCCAGCACATCGAAGGGGAGTGGAATGGGCTTAGTACTAACTGATCCAGAAGGAATAATCACAGAAAGATCTATTCGATGTGGATTCAAAACCACCAACAACGAGGCTGAATATGAGGCCCTCATAGCAGGATTAAATTTGGCAGCCGACATAGGGGCCAAAAGACTTCGAGTCATGAGCGATTCGCAATTGATAATAAATCAGTTTGAAGGAGAATTTCAGGCAAAAGATTCAAGGATGGTATCTTACCTCGCGGTCGCAAAACAAGCAGCAACCAAGTTCGAAAAAATCGAAGCCCAACACATCACCAGAGAGGAAAACTGCTACGCCGACGCATTAGCTAATCTGGGATCAGCCATACAAACTAACGAGGATAAAAACATCCAAATTCTATATGCTAAATGGCCCGCCGTATGGAAAGATGACAACTCCGAAGTCCTTCCAATAGACATCGAGGTAAACTGGATGACCCCCTTATGCAGATTCCTAACAGAAAATGAACTACCCGAAAAGCCTATCGAAGCAAGACGGATACAAGCAAAAGCTCCAAAATTCGCCATGATTTCCGGATCCTTATACAGAAAGTCATTCTCAGGACCATACTTGAAATGTGTGAGCCCGACCTAAGCAAAGTATTATCTAGCCGAGTTCCATGACGGTGAATGCGGAAACCATTCAGGACACAGAAGCCTGGCTAACCGAGCATTGACAGCCGGCTTTTACTGGCCAACCATGAGGGAAGACGCCAAAAACTATGCCAAAAAACGTGACATGTGTTAAAGGTTTGCCCAAACGAATCATATGCCACCAGAACCCCTACGTACCGCATCCATACCTTAGCCATTCATGAAATGGGGAATGGATATCGTGGGACCGCTACCGAAGGGATCGAATCAGAAATGCTTCATCTTGGTCGTGACAGACTATTTCACCAAATGGGCCGAGGCAGAGGCCTTCGCACGAATAAGGGATACCGAGGTATGTAATTTTTTATGGAAATATGTTATTTTCAGGTTCGGAGTCCCTAATGAAATAGTCACCGACAACGGCTCCCAATTTATAAGTTCGAAATTCCAAGACTTCTGTCACTATTGGAACGTCAAACTCTCTTTCTCCATACCAAGGCATCCGGCCTCGAACGGTCAAGCCGAAGCTACTAATAAAACAATACTGAACACCTTGAAGAAGAGACTCCCCGAACACAAAGGACAATGGGTCAAACAGCTCCCAAGAGTCCTTTAGTCTTATCGGACAACCGCACGAACCGCTACGGGAGAGACCCCTTATGCCCTCACCTACGGTTCGGAAGCGGTCCTCCCGGCAGAAGCAGAGATAGGGTCAGCAAGAACTCATTGGTCAGGTAGAACCAACGACTCCGACCTCGAAGTCAACCTTGACACCATAGACGAACTCAGAGATAAAGCCGCAATAAAAATATCTGCCTACCAACAGAAAATAAAGAGACACTTCAATAAGAACACAAGACTAAGAACGTTCAAGGCAGGAGATTGGGTGCTAAGGAAGGTATTCCAGAACACAAAAGAAGTCGGAGCAGGGAAGCTAGCCCCGAATTGGGAAGGCCCCTATGAGATCGAGAAAGTCATATGGAATAGAGCCTATAAACTTCGATCTAAAGAAAGAAGTTCGATAGCCAACGACTGGAACGCCATCCACCTGAAACAGTATCATTTCTAAACTCTTCGACCTTCCATTCCTTTTTTGTTTTATTTTTTAAAGGGTTTATTTACTGACTTGAGCGTCGGAGTAACTAATAGAATCCAAAGCACAGTGTTCCCAACCCACAAAAGTCAACAAGGCGCCGACCTTAAAGTCAGTCTCACGAATGAAGAGTAATGTATCCGCTCTTTATTTGTCTTTCAAAATTTTTATTTTTTAAAGGGTTTATTTACTGACTTGAGCGTCGGAGTAACTAACAGAACCCGAAGCACAGGGTTCCCAACCCACAAAAGTCAACAAGGCACCGACCTTGAAGTCAGTCTCACGAACGAAGAGTAATGTATCTGCTCTTTATTTGTCTTTCAAAATTTTTATTTTTTAAAGGGTTTATTTACTGACTTGAGCGTCGGAGTAACTAACAGAACCCAAAGCACAGGGTCCCCAATTCACAAAAGTCAATAAAGCGTCGACCTTGAAATCAGTTTCACGAACGAAGAAACCCGAAGTCCAGAGGTCCTCCCCCATTTCTGTTTTTTAAAGCGAAGTCAAAAGGATAAAGCATAGACATACCTGAATAAGCAGGGCTTATGCCTCACACTTAATCTTTTCTAGCTTAATTTCAGGTGGAATCTTTAGAAGAAAACCGAAATTATTTGCAATCCCATCACAACATCACAAGAGCAAACAGATACGAACGTCATACGAAGTTCCCATTCAAAAAAGAGATATACAAAAACGACAGTTAATGTTTGAAACTTGTCCTTAAAACTTTTATAGAAAAAATAAGAAGTCTACAAATGGTCCTCTACTCCTTTCTCGACCTCTGAAGCAGCCGTCTTCGCAGGATCCTCCCCGGCCTCGATCTTCTTCTCTTCATCAGCCCCGTCTGTAGAATCATTGACCGCCTCAGTCTCCGCCTCGTCATCAGCCTCAAGGAAGGAAAGGTCGAGATCAGGCATCTTCTCCTTGATGGCCTCGACCACAGCAGAACCCCCCTCCTGGTAAAAGAGTTCCTTATAAGGTTCGAACTCGGCGGAATCAACCAGCGAAGAGAAGTCCATGGTCGCATGACGGGCTTCGAGCTCCCCTATTCGTGCCTCAGCAACAGCCAGCTTCGATTCCAGGGAGGCCTTCGAGATCTCGAGTCGGGCTTGGTGTAATACTCTGAAATATTTTAGAAGGTTTTATTCAACTTATGTTACCCTCTGGTAAGTTAGAAAATAAGCTCGGTCCTTAAATGACTCAAATAAAGGCAAATCGCAGACAGGGAAATCTGTTAAATATAATTTGGTCAAAAATTACCTTAAAAATATGTTATGATATTTTTCTCGGGTTGATAGAAAATGTTTCAAGAATCATGCCAACCTTTGAAATTTCAAATTTCGAGTTCAAATGAACTCTTGGCACAACTTTAAGTTGGAAAATAATAAATTTAATAGAAAAAGGCACATCCGTCATTATCCAATTTCTTTTTCAAAAGATTATCTTATTCGTAATTATCCTATTCTTTTTCCATCATTATCCTCTTTCTTTTATTCGTTATGATCCTATTTATTTTTTCTCTATAAATAGGAGGTTAAGGTTTCATTTTTCATTCATTTTCAAAATCAAAACGCCGAGCAGCTTCCAGAGAATGTACGACTCTAGTTTCCTATTTCAATTCTGAAATAGTCATTTTGAAGGTGTCAACGCGTAGATCACGAACACATGATTGAAATGATGACACGAAGAATGATCACGATGGAAAATCATCGTGACCGCCGCCAATTCCTCGGAGAAGGTACTTTCTCCGATTCTGGTCATTCGGACCGATGAATTTAGAAATTTCAAGTTCTAAATATGCTTATATTTCGATTATCTTTAATTCTACCGATTCCGATTTTTGATGTTGTGAGTTTTCGGTATTTTTTCCCATTTTCATTTTATGTAAATCTCAGATCTACTCTTCCTAAATAGTCGTATTAGAAATATTCTTTTTATAAATAGTCTTTGATCATTTAGATCTTGTAGTTAACCGGAATAGATTTTTGATTTCTCGTCGTTTGAAATCCGTATCCGAATATTATATTATAAATCTGTCCAGTTCGAATTTATGTTCTAGCCGTCTGATCTTTAATCTGATTGCACCATTAAATTCCTTATTTTCTACACTATCAAAAATTGTAATTTTGAGCGAAAATCCAACCAGTATCGAGCTCAATCGAGACTGATACATTTTCAGCTAAAATTTGTGAATATTGTTACCAAAACTCCCGTTTCGCCCAATTTGGGTCGTCAAATTGAAAATATTTCTTCTCGAAAGTTGCTCCAAATATTATTTCCTATAAGCCTGTCAAGTTTCACGATCTCGTTGCGAGTTTTGAATAATTTCGATTATTTAAAATAGACAGTTATTTTTATACCGAGAGCATGTATTATCGAAAAATTCTAAAATTCTCATTCTTTAGTCTTGGCATATATAGTATCATCCCTGAATATTTTCGTAATTTCCAAGCGGTTAAAAAGTGTTGTGGTGTAGATCTGGTGAAATTTGGATAAATGACAAGTTTTGGAAAGAGACCTCTGTCAAATCAGTTGATCCCAATAAAACAAGAATAACGTTTTGGAATTTATTTCCTTCTTCGTCGAAATTATTCGAGGTCTCTAGAGTCGCGCAATCTATTTTAGAATAGAATAAAATTAATAATAGTTCCGTTTATAGTAGATTAATTTTCGGAAATATAGCGATTATCTTGAGTTGAAGTTTACCTTCTGTAGTACCAGCTGAGTTAGAGAAAGAGTATCAGGGTTGATTCTTCAGAAGTTAGCTTTTCAGAATCCCGAGAAAGGTCAGTAGGCTGACGCGTGGAGCTGACGAGGCTGAGATATGGGCTATTATGATTTACATATTTTTTCATTGTCCCTTTTTGTTAGTATTCTGTTAAAAATTGAGCTTTCGCACTTATGGTATTCTTTTTGCTAAATGCTAAGAACTCTGATCTTGGTATTTTGTTGATATGATTATGCTTCTCTGATTTTGAACATTTGTTGACTTCCTAGTTAACATGTATCATATGCTTAGCTACATAATTATTCCAAGGGAAGAAAGCCCGTCTTTCGTTATGTCTATTTGATCATTCATTTTGGCCTATGGAAGGGCTTCATTTGTTCAGCATATTGGTGTCTGTTTCTTTTGTCGACCTATAAATGGGTCTATTGATTGTTGGTATCTGGTTATTTGTTTCTGTTTAGCCTATGAAAGGGCTTATTAAATTGTTACAACTTCCATTCTTCTATTATAAGCCGTTATAAACGGGGATTCGCTCTAGTTACAGAGGTTATGCTGTCTAATTTTCCGGAAGGCATAACCTATTTTTGACATACTCAGTTGTTAAATTTTATTCTAAACATTAATCCTTTTTGGATTATCACCCCGTCGTTAATTAAATTACCCCATTTCTTTCCCGCTTCTTAATTCCCACCCCCGTGGCGTCCATTTCCACGATCTTTCGGGATCGGGGCGCTACACTTGGTGATCCAAAGCCCGGTCAAGTTGCGTCTGAGCCCCGGTGGCCAACTCACGAGCCGAGTCCCACTCCACGAGCAGGGCTGACTTCTCAGCAGCAAAGTCACACCTCTCCTCGGCGATCCTCTCTTGCTCCTCAGAGAGCTCCATCAACCTCTTCTCGAGGCCCTCAGCATGCCCCGAGACCCGACTCCAGAGCTGATTTTGGCAGAAGAGGGCCTATAACATAGTAGACCGTTCTAAGTCAGATATTCATTTGAACACAAAGTATGAAACATACAAAGAAAATATGGATGAAAATAGATAAGCAAACCTTCGACAACATCTGGAAGGCGAGATGAGTCTGCTCCTCCAGATCTTCCCTTTCGAACTCTAGAGGAGAATAACCGTCTGTGATGGCGGACTGTACGTCCAGAAGGAAAGGCCTCAGAGGCACCTTTAGGTTGCTCGATCCCTTCGAAGCCTTCTTTGGAACTAAGGCTTCGACATCAATCACAGATGGGGGCACTGTCGAAGGATTGGAAGCCTCGAGGCTGGACTGTTCTTTCCGCTTCTTCGAGAGCGGCGAGGTTGAGGGTGTGGCCCCGACAATCCTTTTGACGCCAGAAGACGAGTGGGTTAACACCTTAGAGGCGGCTAAGGCTTTAACCTTGTCGTCAGAAGGACGAATCTTCAGTTTTCCCATGTCGAAGAGAGTATGACCGCGGCGTACAACTTCAAACTAATGGTCTTCTTCGAAGAGAGAAAAGGCTGCTTCGACTCGTTCCGCCTCAGTACCTAATATGTCTTTTCGCTTGTGGAAGCCTGCGAAGAGACGCGAAGCGTAAAAATTAGAGATAACACTGACATGTGTAGCAAAAAAGGAGAAGAAGTAGAAAGAAAGGGAGACAGGCTTCGAGGACCCACGGGCTTCAGCGAACGATGATGACAAGATCCTATCGCTCGAAGTCTCCGCCGGAACAAAAATGAATTTTGGCTTCCAGTCCCTCGATGAAGATGGAAGAATGTTTATTAGAGGGGCTCGTTCCCCGAGCCACTTGGTAAAGTAATAAAAGCCTTTCTGATTTGGGGTAGCCACAATCTGGTACGAGGAATGCCACTCCCCGACACTGGGTTCGGGAAATCTTAAGTTTTCCCAGAGGTAATACGTAACCAATATATGATACCACCCTATTGGTGATATTTGGGCAGGGGCTATTCCATAGAAGTGCGAGATCTTGGTAAAAAAAGGGTGAAGAGGAAGTCCTATACCCTTGTCGATGATTATGGTATAAAAAACAGTGAAACCAGGAGGGGGTCTGCTGGCTCTATCTGAAGGCCTAGGGACATGGACCTCTACCCCCGACCCCGAATATTCCGGAGAAGTAATTTTCCTAATTAGGTCATCTCCTACTTGAGGGGCGACCTCGGCAACTTTGAAGTCTGCGTTCGAAGAAAGAGAGCCCGTAGTTTCGGCTTTTCACTTCTTCGATTTACCCACGTGTTTCTTGGTGGCCACCTTCGAAGCTTTGAGGCGGCTCACCACCGATCCTCACCCGATACGAGGAATAACAGTAGGCTGGGATGGAGGGATAACAAGTCCCGTAGATTCAGAGACCGAGCCAAAAGATTGCTCTGACTCGGCTGACCTAGCTCCGCCACCCCAGCTTCGGGTCCTCTCATCAGAATCATCACTACCCGACATACTCATGGTCCTAACGGGAATGCAAATCTACAAGAATATGCTAACAATAAAGGACCTAACAAGAATCAAGGATTGATACCCAGAAACACCAAAGAACCTGTCCCCCAACTTCGTCGACAAAAATTTAAAATTATCAACAATCCACAACGATTCCAAAAACCACCACCAAGTCTATTCACTCAAAATCCACGTAAATCCAAGCCTAAAATCTCCTACTTCTTTAAGCTACTAAAAGTAAAACCCTAGTCTGGAAATTCCTCAAGAAAACGGAGAGGGGATTGAGGAGTAACCTGAAAATTTGGAATCCGGTAATAAACTGAGGAATCTTGAGCGTCGGGAAGATGGAAGCGCACAATAATCAGAGAGAATTCGAGCAAAGTCTTCAAGGAGAATTATAATTTTTGCGTGTTTGAATAAGAGAAATGAGGGAATAAGTTGGGCAAATTTCAATTTTAAACCCGTAAAACTAATTTGAGCCGTATATCCCGTATAACGGGCAGTTAAGATTGAAAGGGAGTTGGAAAGTCGGCAAAAGGAGTTTGAAAAGACTATTTCACCCTCGGCCTAACGAGGTCTACTCTCACGACCTTTTTTAGCTCCCCAGGACCTTTATTCAGGTCTGGAGCCTAACGAGGTCTGCTCTCACGACCCTTTTTAGCTCCCTAGGACCTTTATTCAGGTCTGGAGCCTAACGAGGTCTGCTCTCACGACCCCTTTTTAGCTCCCCAGGACCTTCATTCAGGTCTGGAGCCTTACAAAGTCTGTTTTTAAAGACCCTTCTTCGATCTCGTGATCATTTGTTAATAAACTTCAAGCTTGAGGCTTTAATAGTCATCAGGAATACATTACGATCATCCCTTCGTGTTACGAAGATATTCATTACATGATCTTCGGACCTCGAGCATCAATTAATGAGGGGCTAATTGTAGAGGTCTATTTTATCAAAGCCCAATAAACAAGGCCCATGCTCATTCAAAGGTCTTAGGGCCTAATAAATGCGCGTCGAGGCCCAACGATCAGATGTCGAGAGGGTTGATGACGAGGAAGAGATAAAGAGCAATCCGTTGTAGAGCACGAAGCTAAGAGACCAAGTAAAAAAAGCGACGTTTAAAGATAGACGAGACTCGGTCAAAACCCTTGTAGGGATAAGTGTTTATCCCCGGAAATAAGGGAGAATCCCTTATTTATCGGAAAAGAGGTTATAGTTCCATCTATATAAGTATAGCTAAGGAGTGAAGCAGGAATTCATTCGAATATTCAACAATCAGGCTAGTACTATACTTGATTCCCCATATACGTGCTTAATCTCATTTCAATTTCTTTTTTCGGCCTCGAGGAATCTGTTTGGTTGTCAGAGCTCGAACATAATATCAAGTTAATTGTAGAAATCGACCAACTACAATAATAATAATAATAATAATAATAGTAATAATAATTTTTCTTATATTAAATTACTAAAAAATTATTACCCACACTTAAATTATGGTTTATATCCTCACTTAAAATTTGCCACATGTCAATATTATATAACACATGCCACATAAGATGACACATCATCATTATTGTAATGCTAAAATATATTTAAACACACATAATTTATACATTTAGTGACATATATATCATATATGTGTAGGCAATGCTTATGGATTTATCTACACATGTATATATGTGTGGCTAAAATGTTTTACCTGCAGAAATATAGCCACACTTGTTGGCATTTGTATTATGTGTGGATAAAGAGTTATACTCACATATAAGTATAGTTTTAGCCACATTTGCATGTGTGGGTAAAATCCTAAATTCTTGTAGTGATTGGTGACTGAAAGTAAGATTACATCAACTCTCTATGTGATCGACCCTTACTCGCAGCTAACTACGCTCTTTATGGGCATATAAGAATATAGATTTATTTTGATCTCAAACGACCGCGTGTCAAAATTGGTGCCATTACCGGGAAGCTAATTTTTCAGTAATTTTACTTTCCTTGCTTGTAGGCCTAGTAGTTGATGCCCAGGACCTCTAAAGGAGATAATCTCTTAATCAATCCGAAGATAGATAAGACTTCAAAGAGGAATTGAACAGTAGCAAGGAGGGCACGACAATCAACAAATCGTCATTGTGTGCCTATACCAACAGAAAACCAAAGTGACAGAGGCCACGAAGAGGAGGAACAATTTGAGAACGATTATTTTTCTGGGTTTTTTTTAAGTATTGGGGGTTGTTTAGGGATAAAATAGTCTATCAAAAAATTATTTATATTTCAATTAATTATTGAGGTTGTAAAGAGAAAATTGGGGTTGTGAATAGAATTACCCATTAATTTATGATATATATTTGATCATTATATATCCACATGAGTCCATTGATTATGCGCTTAAGAGTTTATGGGCTGACCCAAATCTCAACCCATTTGCTTACATTTTACATCAAACTCATGGCCTCTCGGACCAACCCATATTCTCATCATTTTAAACTCCACAAAAGTGGCCCCACTTTGCCCAAACTTGGCCAGAAAGAAATCCAATTTCATAGTCAGGAAAGAAAGAGATCTTGAGATTAAACCTAAGCGTCTTCATTTAATGCATGAGAGCTCCACCGCTTAATCATTTCTAAAAATATTTTTCAAGAAAAAAAACCTTTAAAAAGATATAAATATGAAATTGAAAGAAAAAAAGTATAAAATAAAGGATCCGCGCGAACTGTCTTATTGAACACTTTCTCGAAAGAAAAAAAAAATAAAAAAAATTGAAGAAACTTTTTTGGTCAATTATTATACGTACCATGCAGTCTACGATCAAACCAAAGGGGACAAATGTCAAAATACGTACCTTTTTTCTTTTGTTTTCTATATTGAGTAAAAAATGTCATGTAATTAAGTAGTTTATAATTAACTTCCTACCTGTTATTAAACGTACACAGTGATTGATGATTCTGGCTTTTAAAAAAGAAATGTGCATGATTGAGATTTGACCCAAACTTTCTTATGTACCAAAGCATAAAAGAGCCCACCACAAAAAAAATTCACCAATTTTCTTTGCTTTATGTGGCTTCTTGCCACTTGATGAAAATGTGCCAAGTTTCTAATCAAGATAAAAACAAAGCTCCAAATTGAAGAAAATGCTTCTTTCTTTTCATTCTGTTTTTCAATATTGCTGGTGGTCAAATCAATTTCTATTGAGCAATACAACTTGTCCCAGATTTTTTATTTTTTCTTCACTATTACACTAAATCCAAGAGGAATTGAAGAACTTGGCAGGTTAAGCACCTTTATTTTTATACACGCGCGCATGTACACACACAAAATATGTGTAAATATATAAAAGTAATCATTTTAGATAACAATGAAATCTACGCTATCAAATAAAATAAAATATGTGTAATTATTTTTATACACACGCGCGCATGTACACACACATACATTAGTCATACAATAAAATAAGTATCCAGAAAAAAAATATTTTGGGGGTGTGAGTGACTAAGTGGTGCCTCGACCCTCGTAGTACTACGATTCCCCCCTGCACTGCTCATCGACAAAGATGTAGTTTAAAAAAAGATTCCAGTTAGGGGTGGAACAGTTAATATTAAAACAAATCCGTCATCGAGATTTAATAACTAACAAATCGTACGTAGGATATTGCATCTACATATATTCCATTGTGTCATTAAACTAAAAATTCCTTGGTCTCCTCTGGTGGCGGAACGGATGAGCTAGTAGCTTAAAACTCTAAAGTTCGAATCCATAAATATCTTCAAAATCGAGCTCATAACTTATGATTATTTTAGTAGAGTTTGTTGAGGATTATTGCATAAATATATAATTCACTCATAATGTACTTTCATATAATGTCCATTTAGTGGTGGAGCAGATGAGCTAGCTAGTAGTCAAAACTCACAAGTTTGAATTTGTCAATGTCTTGAAAATTGAGACTATCATGAACTATTTTTTTTAGTAGAGTTTGATGATGATTATTACACAAATACATAATATTTTACCGAAAATACACATGTAAATAGCGGCCACAAGTTTCTCCCATCATTTTTTTTTATTTAACAAATAAAAAAATAACAAAATCGTGACAAAATTACGATCTAGCATAATCACAAATGGAGTTTTAAATTACAGCTAAAAAGTATCATCACTTGTGAAAGTAGTGGCTGAGAGTAAATAGTGTCATTTTATTATTCAATTGAGGAAATGATTATGAAGTATTTTTTCTTGAACCATATCCAAAAGAATGTGAAACTAGACAATATAATAAATATATATAATACGAAAGTAGTAATATAAAAATGGTTAAAAAGTAGCATGACAATATTGCCAAATCTTTTTATTAACTTCGTATGTGTGTGTGTGTGTGTGTTTGATGACACAAAAAGTGGTTTTGATGGCTAATCCCAAAAACTTGACAGCAGCCACACCAAACTTCAATCAAACTCATCACTATAATATAAGAAACCAACCATTTAAATGTGTTGCTAATCTACATTAATACAACCTAAGTTAAAGCATGTCTCTCTCTCTCTCTCTCTGATCCACACACACACGCACATTCATGTTTTCATGTCTCCTTTTCTATTTCTAATTCTACACTCTTTTGGATTCATCCACAGCCATGATTCTGAACAAAACTAATACTGTTTCTATCTTTTTCATAGCTTGATCAATTTAATTGTCTCCATTTCATTGTTCCCTTCGTTTGCCTCAACCCCGCAAAATATTCAAGAAAACACAGCATTCTTCCTGCTTTACTTCTTCACCACTTGTGCAACAATTCAAAAGTAAGTAGCTAAAGAAATTAAACGATCAATATCAAGTATTATTTATGATCTGGGATATATTAATTTGCTCATATATATATGCTCTGTGTGCATGTTTGAGTGTTTTCACTTTTCAAAGATTCTGAAAAGGCAGTCTTTATTCTGGTTGGAGAAAAAAGAAGAGTATTCTGATTCCCAGAAAATGATTCTGATTTGATTGGTTTTTGATTAGTGTAAAAATCCAAAACTGCACATATATATATAATTAAATTGATATATATATGTATCTAAGTGATCTGGATGATCGATATTCCAAAATATATAGGTGGATTAAATTTGATGGAGACCTTGTGTCCAACTTCTGTGGTGTCAAAGTCGAACTCAAGCTCTAGCTGGGTGATCCAGCAGTACCAGCAGAGGCAGAAGACGGGATGGACAAAAGAAGAGAACAAACGGTTTGAAAGCGCTCTAGCAATTTTTGATGAGAAAACCCCCAACAGATGGTTCAGGGTTGCACAGATGATCCCAGGAAAATCGGTGTATGATGTAATGAATCAGTATAGAGAATTAGAAGCAGATGTTAGTGATATAGAGGCAGGTTTGGTCCCAATTCCTGGATACATGGCTTCTTCATTTACATTGGAATTGGCAGATCATCATCATCATCGCAATAGTTTTGATCATGATGTGTATAGGAAGAGACCAAAGATTTCTGATCAAGAACGAAAAAAAGGAGTGCCCTGGACAGAAGAGGAACACAGGTATGTATGTATGTATGTATGTATGTGTGTATATTAATTCATTGAGATTGATTAAGAAATAAGAAATAAGAAAGAAATGAATATTAATGAATGAATAATATGCAGGCGATTTCTGTTAGGACTAGAAAAGCATGGGAAAGGAGACTGGAGGAACATATCAAGAAACTTCGTGATATCAAAAACACCAACACAAGTAGCGAGCCATGCTCAGAAGTATTATTTAAGGCAGGTCTCCGGTGGGAAGGACAAGAGGCGTCCCAGCATCCACGACATAACTACACTCCACCTCAACCAACAACAACCAAACCACCACCAGCTCCACAAATCTACTACTACTACTGCTGCTGCTGATCATGACCACCACCACAAAAACCACGATGACAACGGGGCTCTCATGGTTTTCGACCATTCTTTCCTTGCTAATTATCCACACCACATTGCCAAGAATATTACTGCTACTACTCATTGCACCCCTACTATCCCTAACAATATTAATATTGGTGCTGCTGCTTCTTCACCTGCAGGTTTCTATATCAAGTCACCAAGATTTTATGGTTAATTTCATTTAGATATATTCAAACAACTAAAATCTTAGCTTGGTTGAGAATTGAGATGTAGCTCTCTGAAAATGACTATATCCATGTACTTTAATTCCATCATTCAACAAAATGTCTTGTGTTGTGTTGTATATATGCTTTAAATTTAAATTAAACCTACTACTCATCAATTAATTACTCTCTGTATCTTCACTTCACTTCACCTTGTTAATTAGTTATCAATCTAGCTGTTCATTATTTATCCTGTGTTACGTTATTATTAATTCAGAATAAATATTTATGGAATATTTAGTAATTAAGTAATTAATATTCATGTGATTTTATTTCCTGGCCCCTTCATCGATCATTCTCTTCAAATTAAATTAGACACAAGAACCAATCTTATTCATTTTTTTCTATCTTATAAAGTCTCACATTTACCGCGCAATAAGTAACATTCAAATTCCAAGAGTACTACTATACAATTAATAATAGAGTATGAGTATATTTTCAACTGAATATAATTAGTTCTGAACATGTTCTTGTGTGAATCCCTAATGTAAAATGCATCTAAATTTTTTGTCCTTTTTCATTTCAATAGATATGAAAAAATTAAAGAATTCAATTCGGTCAATATATGTAATATATATATATATATATATATATATATATATTGCTTTAAGATTGATCACATCACAGATTGTCTAGTCTGAGTGTGAATTCCACTAAATTGAAGCATCTTTGGCTTTAATCATCCTAAAAATTATGGATCCACATAATATGAATATTGTGGTTGTACATATTTTTTCTTTAATTTATTAATTTCACATAGCTTTTTCTTGATTGGAAATCTAGCTTGTAATTTTTGTAGGGATATTGCAATCTCTTTTCACATTTATTGGTCAATGGTGGCATATGCCACATGGTGTGCAGCTTCTTTATAAAGTCACCTTAGATATCATTGTTTTTTGGATTCTATTATTTCACTTTCTTTCAAAAGCTAAATATCAGCAAGCGCGCGTAGAAAGATTTAATTGCTCTTCTTCAATCGCAATTCTCTTGTACTCATCATATCTACGGAGGGGCATCTAACAATTATATTATATTGAGATTGATTTTTAATTTACACACTAGTAATAGTTTGCACCTTGCATCTTTAAATCTTCATAAACATCAACTAGTTGTGAATATTTATCTCCCAATTATGACAAACTTTCAACTTTCTCTAAATTTTATAGGAGACAACTTTTCCTCTTGTTACATAAGGAACCACTTCGCCTTCTGCTTTTCCTTGCACCTTTTATAGCTTTACCTTTATTTAAAAAAAAAAATAAGAAGAAAAATCTTTTGTGAAAAAAATATACTAGCTAGTTAAAATAATATAAAATAATATTTTCGTCCAACTCTGGGTTTAATACTTCCTTTCTGCATAATCTAAAGACCAAAGCATAATGATCGTTAATGAGTCATGCATTAATTC
The DNA here is from genome assembly GCA_026008535.1 of Perilla frutescens. Taxonomy (NCBI): domain Eukaryota; kingdom Viridiplantae; phylum Streptophyta; class Magnoliopsida; order Lamiales; family Lamiaceae; genus Perilla; species Perilla frutescens. The sequence continues at coordinate 28,518,069 of BRKX01000017.1, read as the reverse complement.
TTGATGGTTATTGGACTCTTTCTTACAACACACCCACATATATATACACCATAAAATGATCAAATGACACCCAATTCCTCCGATGGAAACAAGGAATCAATCCAAACTCTTGATTGATATTTCATATTATGACCACAATTTAATCGAATGAGTGGTGACAAACTAGTATTAATATTTGAGAAACTTAAGTAAGTCGGGATTATTTTTGTAATTTATAATTTCCATCATGTTTTTCAAATTTTAGGTTCATTTTCCAGGATTATATAGATAATGTTTTACAATAATTTCATACGTATGTAGTGATAAGCTAATATAAGTGCCAAATGTTCTCAGTATATTATGTTGCTAAACGAGAGGTTTGTCATGCTAACATGACTGAATCATATTGCTAAAATGATATGTGCTAAGTACCATTCATATAACATTGTAGTACATATAGAATAATATTGGGTAACAGAGTCTTGTTAGCCTACACCCTTGTGGGCAAAGCCTATGTGGCGGCCACCTCACCAATTTTTATTATAAAAATAAAAATATCATAACATAACTAATCATAATTACATTTATGGCTAAGAATTGAAATTTAAAAAATTATATGCCCTAATTATGGAATAATTAACCCTAAAAATCAATTCTTAACTAAAAGTGTGAAAATTAAATTCTAAAAAATAATTATAAACCTGAATTAATAATTATAAAACTAAACTAAACAAAAAAAATAATAAAAAACTAGTGACGTGGCTTCTACATAGGTGGTGCCCACGAAGTCGTGTACGATAACAAAATTCTTGGGTAACATGTTGTAATATCATTCATATATCATATTGATGATATGTTAACGACATTTATATTGCTAACATGTGAACAATGATTTGCTAATACATTAGTAACATATTACTAATATTTGAACAATAATATTATTCTAATGTGATTGATAAATATTTGTATAAATCATTCATTCACTTGTTGATACATACTCTACAACTTTTATTTTACCCAATGAGCCAACATTCTAAGAATAATATAAGAAACGATAAATCTCGAAAATTCATTTGAAAGGTCTTGTGTAGATGAGTGAACCCGAATTTGGGCAGTTTTAGCAAAAATGCTAGCAGCCTTCAATAAAACATACATACTTTTCTCCATAGTTAATATTTTCTTAAATTATTTTTTGTTGAAAAATAGACTCGACTAGCTTCTTAACTATACACGAGTCATCCTTTAATTATTTTCTCATAAAAACAGTTTTGCGTTTAAAGTCAGGTATCATGCAGGAATTGATATGTTTTATATTAACAATAAAAATACATCATATTAGCAATGTTTTGATAGCGTATCAACAATGTTTTATTAACATATTAGCAAGGTATATGGCAGAATTGATATTTACGAAAATGACACTGACCTTTTTTAAAAACAAAACATGACAAGTATGCCCTCACGTTTTTTTAAATTCATCATATTTGCAATTTTTATTATAAAAGTACAAAATATTATAAGATAATCAATCTTAATTAATATTTATTGCTAAGAATTCAAATTTTAAAAAATTATTTACCATAATTATGGAATAATTAACACTAAAAATAAATTATTAACTAAAAATATGAAAATTAATTTTTTTAAAAAATAATTATCTTAACTGGATGGAATAACCCTAGTTGGTAAATATACAATTAAACTAAAGAAAGAAGAAATAATAAAAACTGATAAGGTGATTGTGATATAGACGATCCCCACGAGAGACGCCCATGTAAATATGAGGTGGGTAAACTATCAAAACCCTCTCTCTATCAAACCATTAGATATTAGCGATGCACACTTCTACAGAAAAAGTTGAAAGCATGTAAGCTTTTACTATGATCTTAATATATACTTCTCCAATGCTAACAGCTTTCCAAATCTCACCTCCAAGAAAAAAGAAAGTAAAAAAAAAAAAAAAAACCTTCTCAAATCAATTATAATAAAATACCATTTTAAAAAATTATATAATATATGCTACAATCTTACAATCCCTATGTACTTTATTTATTTAAATGATTCATTATTTTTAATATAATCTTTAAGGAAATTCTAAACACAGCCCCCATTTTACTCTTTATAGCCCCCATTATTTTATAAAATATAAGTATCAATATGATAAGTCATTTATACCCCTTAACCACCAACACTTAAAAATCTATCATAGCCCCTACATTTAAAAACCTATCATAGCCTCCCTCCCCCAATTTCAATTATGTTCGAATTCTAGCGGCATCAAAAGGAAAGTCGTTCATACTATTTTGATTCAATTCCTAACTCAACGGATACACTAAAAAATTCAAAATTATTTTTTTAAAAAAAGAAAACATTGCTTCTGATCCAAGAGGTGAAGATAGTTGCTTCACTCCCAAGTACGTAGAAACAATTAAATTCATTAAAAATATAATTAAATTCATACACAAACAAATTGAAATTAGTGTTGATATATTTTGATCACCATTTTCAAACAAAATGGATTATTCAATCTTGCAATGCAAGAGTGTGTGTTTATGTCTCTGTTTCTCGAATTTAACGCAATTTGTGTTTTCAAGATTTTTTTTATTACGAAGCTTTAAAAAATGTACGAATTTGTTCTAAATTGTTTAAAATCTTTGTATGACTAATGATTTGATATTTGAGAAAAATATTTGAACAATTGAACTGTGCAGCCATTTTTTTTGTTTATCTGAATAACTTTTGTCTTCATGATGTTGGAATTTGAAGACAATAAAATATTGGGGGCTATGTTAGGGTTTTAATTATATGAATTATGATAGGTTTTGAAGTGTTGGGGCTAAAGGATATAAAATTCTTATAACAAATATATTTATATTTTATAAAATAGTGGGGGCTATAAAGAGTAAAATGGGGGTTGTGTTTAGAATTTCCCTAATTTTTATATTATTACTTAAAGGTATATCTTGCGTTATATTACTTATATAATCAGGAACAGTAAAATATTTTAAAAATAATCCTAATATAAAAAATTATTGACTTCCGATCCCATACTAGATAGAAATAAATACCACCTAGCTTTTGAGTTCATGCATATTGTAATTAATATCCTTGCTGTTTTGCTTTTTTTTCCTTTCTTTTATTTTCTTTTTCTTCTTTTTGTATGGCCCTTGCTATTTTCGTATAAGAATAGTTTAATGGGGACACTTCATAGTCATTAAGGGAAAAATAAGTTAGTAATGCTGGCATTTCGCGGGGGGGGGGGGGGGGGGGGGGGGGGGTTCCTCTATTTTTGTATCGAATTCCACTTTTCGATTTGTTTAATGAGGATAAGTTGAGTGAAGATGTGTAGGAATATATTATTCCCGCCATAAATATTAGAAAACCTCATCCTCATTGAACATTAAAGACCTACATATATTCCCATTATAGTTGCGGGTGAGATCTTCTAGTCCGTACTGTATGTTTTAATCGTATCCTATTACTAAGAATAATATAGTTTTAATAATATTTATAATAAAAATAAATTTAATTATATTATAAGGAATCATGCTATGGATTAAAATTTTTAAAAAATTTATACCCTAATTAACTTAGAAATATCAACCTTAATAATCAATTATATTAACCAAAAATGAAAATTAAATAATAAAAAATAATTACAATCCGGGTGGAATAAACCCTAAATTATAATATAAAATTAAACCAAATAAAAAAATAAAATTCAAGAAAAAATGAAAGAAAAATTAATAATTTTAATGTTAAGATACATACCTTGAACCAGAGGATTTTATTTATAAAGGGCGTCTCTAGTGAGGTACGGTATACGCACATTTTTTGTCTTTATTGCCTCCACCGGACATTGCATTGTTGACGGTAAAATAGGGGAGATGAGAGAGAGATGCCACTTTTCTACTGTATGTTTTTTTGTTTTTCATTTTTTTCATGTTGTTTTTTATTTATGTTTTGTTTTTCATTTTATTTATGTTGTTTGTAATATGTTTTGTATTTTAAAAAATGAGTTATAAATCAATATTAAAGTTTTTATATATGATAAATTTAATTAAATGTAAATGTTGAAACACACAATTAAATTAGATAATATTACACTAACAATTAAAATTACATAAAAGTACTAAAATAGATAAATTTACATGAATTTAATTTTAGATTAATAGATGTCCTGTTAAATGAAACTGCATATATTATTGTATGTTTAACAATTATATAAAAATAATTATAAAGGGAATAAAGGAAATATTGTGAAATATTTTTTTTGGTGTAGAATTATATAGTGTACACTACTGGAGATGAAATACAGATTCTGCAATATTAATAGTGATGAATATGTTGTATTATAATGCAGACGGCTGGAGATGGCCTAAAGCCGAATCAATTAAAGTCATTATTTTTATAGAGTTCCCTACTTCCCTTGTTATTGAAATGACGATGATTAAATTAATTGCGTGTCATTAGAAATATACACACTTTCTGACATGCAAAAATCTACTAAAAACGCAAAAGGAACAAATGGGAACACTGATTTACTAGCATTGTGATTTTTAAATTAGTAACAATAGAATAAACAAAGCAAATACTATTATAGATAAATAAATGATAAGATTTAAAAATAAAATATGAATATGGTGTAAAAATAAGTAAAAATTTGTGTAGTGTGGTACATGGCCGATCCTAATGATTTAAGGGTCTGAGTTGAGATAAAAAATGAGGTCTTAATTTTCATTTTATAATATATTTGGATTTAAGATTACAAATAAAAAAAGACTAGCTATTTTTTGTCTAATAATATATTTAGATCCATGATTACAAATTAAAAAGAAAAAAAAGATGGTGCTGTGTGCGGGGGGGCTTTAGGTATAAAAAAATTAAGATTTCTGAGTTGAGATGAAAAATGAGACCCTAATTTTCATAAAAAGAAAAAAAAGCTGGTGAAAAGAAAAATTGGATGAAATTTTTTATCTTATAATATATTTGGATTATAAAAAATGACTAATTTTGTTTTTATAATAAATTTAAATTCTGGATTATAATTTTTTTTTTCTTTAAAAAAGGGTAGTGCTTAGGGCTGTAAACGAACCGAATCAAGCCGAACACCCTGATGCTCGAGCTCGGCTCGTTAAGGAATATTCAAGCTCGAGCTCCATTCGAGCTTTTCTCCTCATGTTTAAGCTCTACTCGATAAATATTTATCATGTTCGAATTCGGTTCGAACTCGACTCGTGAAATGCTCGAAAATTTACTAAACGGGCCTGAGATCGAATGCTCGAAAAAAGCTCATTTAATTTATATATTTGAGCTCAAGTTTGAAAAATACCTTATTTTATTTACCCGTTTGAAATATTTATAATATTCCTGAACATGTTCAATTAAGCTCGAACTCGAACATGTTTGCGAGCTAGTCGAGCCGAATACTACTCTGTTCAAGCTCGACTCGATAATTTTATCGAGCTCGACTTGTTTAAAAAATGAATGAACTTCGAACAAGCTTTTTTAGAGCCGTACTCCGAATAACTCGTGAGCGCCTCAGTTCATTTACAGCTCTAGTAGTGTTGTTTGCAGGGGCCTTAGGCATGCATAATAAAATTTAGATTTATGATATAAAAAGGAAAAAAAAACTCTAGATGAAAAAGGAAAACAAATTTGCAGGAAAAGGAAAAAAAATGGTAAAAAGAAAAAACTGAGCATTTGATTTAACCTCCTGCCCTCTCCAATTTTAATACACGCTCTAATCAGTATGGCTATATTACATTTAGACTGTGTTTGGTTTACAGGATAAATATGGATTGATAAAATATATAATCCAGCCCAATCCAATGTTTGGTTTGCAAGATAAGGGTCCAAGATTGATTGCAGGCCCGCCTATTTATCCACCATTCAATTGGTTATTAATTCACTCATCCCAGGTCGGATTATTAATCAGCCCATCTAGTCTGTGATGTTGAATGACGAGAATACCCCCGTTTTTATTTTTTCTATCTTCTTTGCCCTATGTCTACTTCAGATTTGCAACCAAGCCAGATATAAAATTCATTTGCGTAGCAGTGGAAAAAAAAGCCCTAACATTTGCAAACGCCGCTGCTCGTCAATTTCATCTCTGTCTTCTCCGGTGGGATACACTACTCCAGGAGTTGATGTTCTCTGCTTTCCATTATAAGGTAGATTGATCTTCCTTTTTCAATTTCTCCGAAATATGTCTAATTTGTATTTTCTAGAACTGGGAATGAATATGTCCAATTTATACCGTTGAATCAAGATGAAGAAGTTGGAGATGATTTTATGTCTATGTCTCATGAAAGAACTAGTTCAAGTACAAAGGTCAAAGGAAAAGGTAAAAAATGAAAAAGTCTTGATTCACTTGATGACCGCTTTCTAGATTTGATGAATGTTTTTTGTGAAAAAACTGATTCAAGAATAGGAGAGCTTGTGCAAAGGATTAGGTTTGAGCATGATGCATCTATGTCGAGGAAGAAAGTTTATGAAGCTCTAGGTAACATGAGTCATCTAAGTGATGAAGAACAAATTTAAGTGGCAAAGTATTTATGCAATAACACTAAAGACCTCAATCTCTTATTTTCTCTTCCGGATAAAAAAAGAGCTGTTATGGTTAGGATGATCATTAGTGGAAAAATATAGCTTATTATGCCTTTGTTTGTTCTTATGTGCACAATGCTTATAGAACTTGGAATATTTTGTGTTGGTTACTTGGTTTCATTAGGATATATGTGTATGGAGATTGCTATTGCTCATTTTTGGTTATTTTGTATTTTGGATAGAGCATGTAGCTCATTTGGATGTATTGAATATACTATGAATTATTGTAAGACTCCTTAGTTTATTACTATTATTTATAGAATTACTACCGTTTATTTTGATTGTATAATAGATAATGATGGAGCTTTATAGTTGTATGAAGTGTTTTTTAAGTAATCGTTATTTTTTAGGTTTGTCTGTTATCAATTATATACAAATTTCGAGAGTTGGTAGTATAATAATTTTAAGTAGATTAAAAAAAAATGACTGCAATTATAATAATTTTTAGCAAATATATTTTATTCATAACACACTTAAAATCAACATGCAGATAGGAAATGAATGAACATTAAAATTTGGATGGATTCTATAATAATAATTTATTATTATTATTATTATTTTTGTTGTTGTTGTTGTTGTTGTTGTTGTTGTTGTTGTTGTTGTTGTTATTGTTGTTTAAGAACTCATTAGATTTTAAAATTACAATAAAAATAACAACTTAAACAATTAATAAAGGAAATCTTATGTGAGGTGCAATTTTGGTATTCTCATACAGTTTAATCATAATCCTTCAATCCAAACACAATATTGACAATCTATCATAAATCATTAAAATCACAATCAAGCTATCCAAACACTTGACTATTTTTATCCGAACAGTGCAATCCTACTATATTCAATCAATCTTATTTATCTCATCCATCAAACCAAACGGTACCTTAATAAAAAGTTGCAACTATACGTATATATATTATATTGTGACAAAATTTGAGACCCTTAATTTTTTCATAATTATTGGGACTTGAGGAGACGACTCATTTGCTGGAAATGGCAGTAACTATTAGGCCTTGTTTCACTTCTTTCATTTATATCGCTATTGGGCCGTCTCTAGTGTAACCCAATTTTGCCCTACTTTAATTGGTGATTCAGTCTCCCTATTGGTAGACACGATGAAACGACTTTGTGGGAATGTGAAGAAACGGTTCTTCTTCTCCTCTTTTTACTTTCTTCTCCGCAAATAGATGAATCTTCTACCTCTGAATTTTCCTCCTCAAAAAACTGAGCATTTGATCGAGTAACTCCAGCTCATTTTATCGTGAGTGTGCATGAAAATACAAACGTTGTGTTAACCTTGGGAACGATCAGCAAGAAGGATATACACCTCGGGCTAGCCGTAATTTTTTTAAGGCACTGGATTTAACACCACGTCGCAACAATGTGTTCTTATCGTGATCTCTCAAATATGTTCTAGATTCTAGAATAACAATTTAAAAATGATTGAAAAGCCATTGAAAGCCCTGCTCAAATATGACAATTTAGAGAATTAAGCATTCTCAGCGATCTTTGGTGGTTGAGATCATCTCTCATAGGGAGCAGAAACCTCATAACTAGTCGGAAGAGTGAGAAACAAAGGAAGAATGATAAACCCATTTTTATCTATTCCGGTCAGTTTTGAGAGGTGATACATTTCTTATTTTTATTTATGCAATCACTTCTTGCTTGGAGGGATTTTCCCTTGTGAATTTTTCTGTTGGCTAAATTCATCTGCGTGCATGAGTGCAGTTAATATGAGTATCACAATATTTTAAATTCAATGTGGAAACAAACTAGTCCTCGGGTAGGGATTGATAAAGACTAAATAAATGTGAATGTGTGGATGAATTTCATGAACTTAGTTGCATGGTGAATTCAAGTGTTGATATTGTTTAAACTGGCTACTTGAGTTTTGATAGATTTGTAACCCTTAGAATTAAAGTCATTATATATGAAGCTAGGAACTTGTGTCGAAACTTTTAAGTTTAGAACCTCATTCATGTTGAATTCTTAAATTCTCTCAGATTATGGGTATAAATATTTCTTTCCATTGGATGATATGGCATAGTTGTGATGTACGCTGTTGTGGGTAGATTTATGTTGTTCGACTCGTCAAATATGATTGTATTATTTGATTATTGGAAAATGTGTTTCATGATTAAGTTTATAGAAATGACATCATGAACTTTCCAAACCATATTTTTTTTAGTTTTAAATCATGTGATTGAATTCTTTGGCATAGTTATTTGTATCTTGATGTATTTCATCTTTGGAGATTGTGACATAAAGATGAATTAAATTTATTAATGGAGATGCTACTGTCCTAGTTCTATTATAACCTTTTTTTGCTAAAGGGGTTAATTGGCTTTTGCCTACATTTTCATGCGCATGTCATGAGATATTTTATTTGACATAAAATTTATTATTTTTTTATCACTAACATTTTATTGTGTTTGAGGTGGCATCTCATTGGTGGAGATTTGTCTCACCAAGATTCTTAAGTATACAAGTGATTGGAGGAACTTGTGGCTGAGATAGAAAATAACTCTCATGTGTCATAGTAAGAAGCTTATTGGTGTTATATGCTTCAAGAGAAATGGATGTGAAGTACGATGCATGAGAATACATATTATGGAAACCTACTGCAGGTCAAACGCAACTATATTATTCTCATGTTGATATGTGTTGATGTATTATATGTGAACGTGAATAATTCTTATAATATTGATGAAGTAACCATAGCCCTGATTATGGGTGGTCCTTTTGAGATGAACTTGATGATTTACTATTTTGTTGTGTATTTTCCATAGCCCTTGATTCGGGTGGTCCTATTGTGACGGACTTGATGGATTTATGATTTCTAAATTTCCATAGCCCTTGATTTGGGTGGTCCTATTGTGATGGACTTGATGGATTCAGGATATTTGAAGTAAGCCATAGCTCTTGCTTTGGGTTATCCTGTTGAGATGGACATGATGGTTGTGTTATTTTGTTTGTGAGGATGAGCAAATGACTCTTAATGGTTCATTTTATGTGCTATTGAGATGCACTTTAATGTTGTTGTTTGTGCTATTGAGACGCATAAACCTGGAATCACCTAAGTCAGTGTGGAGAACTGGTCCTCTCCTATGTAAGACATTATCTTACTGCGATACTCATGAGAATCTAAGGTTTTTGAGGCCAACTGTTGTTATCGCATAGTTTACTCGATTTATAGGATGGATACAAGATGTGGGTGTTTTGCTTGAATCCTTTAAGTTCAAGTGTCAGATACACTTTCTAGATTCACGCGTTCACTCAGTCAATAAGTATCAATTCAATATCGAAAGATAATTGATATTTATGCATTTATTCTTCTTTTGCTCAGATTCTTTTCTTTTATCTGGTTGCATGCCATTTGTGGGGGATTGTTGGAAATGACAGCAACTATTAGGCCTTGTTTCACTTCTTTCATTTATATCGCTATTGGGTTATCTTTTGTGTGACCCAATTTTGCCCTAATTAATTGGCGATTCAGTCTCCCTATCGATAGACACGATGAAACGGCTTTGTGAGAACATGAAGAAACGATTCTTTTTCTCTATTTTTTTTTACATTCTCCTCCATAAATAGATGAATCTTTTACCTCTGAATTTTCCTCCTCAAAAAACTGAGCATTTGATCGAGTAACTCCAGTTCGTTTTATCGTGAGTGTGCACGAAAATACGAACATTGTGTTAACTTTAGGACCGATCAGCAAGAAGGCTATACACCTCGGGCTAGCCACAATCATTTTTAAGGTAGTGGATTCAACACCACGTCGTAGCAATGTGTTTTTGTCATCATCTCACAAATATGTTTTAGATTCTGGAACAACATCATTTGCCTCATACAAGGAGTGTGTAAGTAGGGATTGGAATGGGTTTGTACTAAAAAGTCAAAAACACGTTTTCGTCAATTGGAATTTGATTAAATATGATGGATGATTCTCTATGCATAGCCCTCTTCTTTCTCAAGGCAGCTGTTTCGCGGTCCACAAATTTACTATTTATAATTTCCGGTTTACACTATCTAGACGACTACTTAGGACCACACCCACAATTGGACGGGGGTCAATTGTAGAAGCAATAAGCTTAACCCGAGTCGATCTCTCAAGGAAGACTTTATAGGAAAGAACTATCTAAAGGCTACACATGCTTTCAACTAAGCAACTTAAAATAAAATCTAAACATTCTAACAAGGGGGTTTGATGATGATTATGCTAGGAATTTGAAGTAGATAATAAAGCAAGACAATTAAATGCAAATACACAAATTAAATTAAGATTAGAGGAAATAAGTTGGATTGAGGTATTAGGGTGTAGATTCTCTCAATGGTTTTATCACTATGCTTTATTCAAGTTGATAATGCTACTCTCACAAATACGATAGACCCTTCCAATTAGTTTAACTTCAATTGCTGTCACCGTCTATCCGTTAAACCTCTCTTAGCTATATTGTACAAGCAAGATTGACATATTAGGCTTAGGAACCCCATCCACGTAACGTCGAATGAACCAATTTTCGGATTTAGATTCACAATCAAGACTCCTCTAAATCCTATCAATGTTCAAGTAGTGATCAAGTACCTAAACATGAAAAAGCACGATTCCAACAACAACAATCAATAAGAAGAAGCATAGATCAAAACCACATCGATCCTCTACCCCCTAATAGAGAGATTAGCCACTAAACATGCTCAAAATAACACAAATATCATAGAAGAAAGTCATCTCATAAATCAAATGTAAATAACAATAACTTCTACAATATTACATATCCTTCAAGAGTTTGGAACAATCTCCACAAAGCATCCAAGAAATACAAAGAAAATACAAAGGGAAACCTCCTTCGAGCGTAGCTTCCGCGGATGGCTCGATGTCGGTTCCTTCTCGTCTTCTCTTCTTCTTGCTTGGCTTGGCTCCCTTTTTCTTCCTTTTCTTCTCTTCTCTTTTGTGAAGATGATGATGGTGAAAATGGTGAGAGAGTAGTGTAGAGATTTAGTATGTGTAGTGTGTGTGTAGAGAGAATAGAGAGAATGGAAAAGATGAAGTGGTGTGTAGAGAGATGAATGGAATGGTAGTGAGTGATGATTGGATCCCCCAAAATCTTTTAGAGATATGAGAGAGGGAGAGAGAGAGACATAAGAGAGAGAGAGAAAGAGAGAGAGAGAGAGAGAGAGAGAGGTGATAGATGGGTATGGTGAGAGGTATGGTGGAATGAGAGAGAAAAGGTGGTGGTAAGGTGATGGTGATGGAGCATTAAATGAGAGGGATTTTGGGGAGGATTTTGTGGAAGAAAAATCCAAAGCTAGGTTTAGGGTAGATTAATCCCTATTCCCTAGTGCTTAGATTATAGTGGCTCAAGGATCTCTTATGCAAAATGAGGAGGGAGGAAGAAGGATACTTGTTGCCAAATGAAGGAGAGGTGAGAGACGATTGTAGGATCACACTGATCGGGCGAACAGAGCGATCCGCGCGCCCGCGGAGGGTCTGGAATGCGCGCGCCCACAGGTTGTCTCCGCAGAGAGCACCCTCGCGCGGCCACGGGGTCTTTGGGCATCACATGTGCGCGGCCATGGAGCCCTTATCTTCTCTTTCCGGGTTCATCTCTTCCGGCCTATCTTCGCTCCATGCCTCCTTAACACCTATAAATCAAGATTTTTGCGTACAAAAGCTCAAGTTTTCCAAAACTTGGCTTATTCCACCGTAAGAGCAACAAGAGAAGAAAATCACACAAAACCTATAGATAAACTAGATCAAAATACTAGGAAATACAAATGAAACATCAAAATCATGCAACAAAACACTTACAAATAAACACCAAACAACTCCCCACACTTAGCTCTTTGCTTATCCTCAAGCAAATAAGAAATTAAAAATATGAAGCAAGAAGGAAATATTCACAAGGCGATCATGTAATTGACAATTTGCATGGTTCCCACAAAAACATTCATTATCCAAAAATATGAACACAATATCCAATCAAGTGAATTGCTTGTTCTCTCAAGTCTAGGAAAAACCCGTTAGCCCATATTCAATTAAATTACATCCCCACAAATCACATCCACATTTATTAAGATACTACATAAAGTAACAAAGGGGATTGCAAACACAGGACAAGGGTCATTAGGTCAAATCATCGAGCACAACCGAGCTCCCTAATGTGGTTTTCCATACTCATCATGTAACACGTGAAAGGATTGACACACACATGAGAGGAGTAGAATCCGGAATGCAATCCCATTTATTTAAACACATTCATGGGGGTATGGATCAAAAATCACAAGGTAAAACCATAGGGAGGACATCTCTAGTGGCCTTGCGTGGTTTCCCATACTCAGAGTCGAATAAATCGACTAGAGGAGTAGAGATCCTTATTTTTCCCCCTTTTATTTTGTTCATTTGTTATTTATTTATTTATTATTTTTTTTTCTTTTTTTTATATCATAATTACAAGGATAAATGATTAAGGGGAGTAGTTTTCAAGAATAAGTCCAACCATGCTTCCTATTCCTTCAAGGCAAGGCCCTTCAACGTCAATTATCAAATTGTGATCACATTCAAAAATAATTCATGCAAAGAGTGAAACCACGAAACAATTCATTCATTCATGAGCGACTTGAAAATAATTCCTTGAAGATTCATATTAAAATTTTATCAATTCAAATTTGACCATCGGGCAAATAAGATACTAAGTGGGAGAATCACATCATACATAGATAACTAAAACAACATAATCAATACAATAAATTAAAACTAAGGTTTTAAATGATCAACCAAACAACAACGTCCACAACATAACATAGCAAGCTCCCCCCCACACTTAGAACATGCATTGTCCTCAATGTATGAAAACAAGATGCAATAAGAGAAAAGGGAAGAGAGACGCATTACAAATCGTAGAAGACCGACAACAGGTGCGGGTTCCTACAAAACACACGACAAGTACAACCAACGAAAAACAAAATGAGTGAACTGAAAATAATAAAAACACGCACACGAACACACAAAAATAAAAAAGTACACAAGAAACATGAAAGAACTTCACTACTGCGGTGGATCATAAGGTGGTGGAGGAGGCTGCGGGTAGGGATAGGAGATCGTCCAGTTGTTCCAGCTGTCTTCGAGGGCCGTCATCCTCTCGTCATACCTATCGAGGTGACCATAGATGTCCTGCCTCATGTCGCTAACATCCTGACGGAGGGATCCTAACTCTAGGCAAAACTCGCCCATAGAAGCATCGAATCGGTCCTGGAATTTCCCCATGGTGTTGCTGTAGGACTGCTGGAACTGACCCATGGAGGTATCAAAATGCTGCTGAAATTGGCCCATGGAGTCGGCATAATTCTGTTGGAAGCTCTGCTGGAACTGCCCCATGGTGGTGTCAAAGTGGTCCTGGAAAGACCGCCAATCAGCCTGCGGCATCTGATACCCATGCTGGGGCATCGTGGAGGGGTAAGACGACTGCTGGTAGTGAGCCTGACCTTCTTGTTCATGGTCGTCGTCTCCTTGGTCTTCTTCTTCTTCTTCTTCTTCTTCTTCTTCTCCTCCCTCATTCTCTTCCTCATTTTCTTCTTCATTCTCTTCCTCGTCCTCATCATCATCATCTCGAGGGGCTGAAGAGGAGCCGGCTTCTCTGTAGCGTCTGAGAGCTGCACGCTGAGCATTCATAATCTTGGAGACGCAGGGACGATCAGTGTGATGAACCAGTCTCCTCGAATCTAGGATAAGCTGAGCTCGCTTGAGCTCGTCAATAGTGATCAAATACTCCTTAACCTTGCTCTGTCCTGCAGGGAGTGAACCTGTGGCTGGAATCAAGCCAAGCTTGACAGCAAAAGCGGTGATAAAAGCACAAAAGGAAGGATGCATCTTGGTTCGCCTAGTCATCTGCTGGATGGCGGTCTAGATGAAATAGGACGGGCAGACCTTGGTATTGTGAAGGGCGCACCAAAGAAGATACACCTCTGTGGCATTGACCTTGTTAGCTTGTTCCTTCCCAGAAATCGAGTATGCAAGGAACTTGTGCATGATGGCCAGGGCAGGGTCCCGAATAAAACCGGTGGGTGTCCCTTGAGGGTCCCAATTGCTGAAGCCAGTAAGCTCATGCCAGGCGGCAGCTGTGTTGAAGTCGGATGGCCTCTCCTTGGGCCCAATCGTCGAGAATCCAAAATAAGATTTCATTCTAGCCAATGTCACCTCAAATTCTTCTCCCATCATACGAAAGGTAATCTTTGAATTCATAGAATCAAGCTGGAAGGTGACCAAAAACTCAAGGCACAACGGATTCAAGCCAACATACTTCAATTTTGCAAATTTGTCCAAAGTCAACACTTTCAAGTAGCTTTCCACTTTCCCATCAATTTTGAATGATTTCAACATGTTCCAATCAAGATAACGGGGGGAAGTAATCTCATAGTCAGTGAAAACTTGGTAGCGGTTACCTTCTGCATGGGTACGAACCGGAAACGGGCACCCATAGAGCTCTTGGAGTTTCTCATCGCCATCTTCATGGGAAGAAGATGGATTCTTCATCCTCGGCGGCATACTGGATGGCTGAGCAAGGGGGAATAGACTGGAGTCGAAGACGGAGCAGCGAATGTGAGCAAAAACGCTCGGAGGAAGCGTGGACAGCTGGTGCGCAGCCGCGAGGGAAGCGCGCGATCGCGGGAGCTATGGGAGACAGGTGCGCGGCCGCGGGGTGTTGCGCGGTCGTGGGCTCTTGCTGAGGGTCGTGCGTGGCTGCGGGGAGTTGCGCGGTCGTGGAGCTACTGGCGGAGGAGGAAGTCGTCTGCGGCGGCGGATTGGGAGCGGCGGCGGCGAGCGGCGTGGTGGCTGGAAGGAGATGGTACGCGTGCACGGTGACGATGGTTGTGACGTGGAGAGGAAGGTTCCTTGAGCTACAATTTGCTTAAATTTGAGTGTGGGAAGAGAAGGGAGAATTTGGGAGTGATGGAGAAGGTTGAGAGCTCCAACAGCAGCACAAGGTTTGGGGAAGTAGTAGGGTTCTAAACAAGTGGTCCCCTTTTATAGAAAGGAGAGCACGCGACCGCGGGGCCTTGCGTGGCCGCGGAGCGTGAGGGTCGCGCGCTCGCAGGACTTCATTTTCGGCAAATAATGTCATGCGCTCGTGGGGCTTGTCCGTCGAGAGGGGGGTGGTCGCGCGGGGTGCGCGGCCGCGGGCCATTACTTAGTCATTTTTCTGCTATTTCGCCCAAGCACCACTCTGACTTACACCTACAAAACAAACACCAAAAATACGAAAAATACACAAACACTAAAAGAGATTAAATACATAAATAAAAATAAGATAACCATAGGTTGTCTCCTATGCGGCGCTCATTTTAGTGTCTCGAGCTAGATGAAGTTTTTGGAGAATTCAATCGGAATTGACAAGTTTCAATTCCTACACATCGGCTTCGTGCGAAAACCCTTCATAGTATTGCTTGACTCGGTGGCCGTTCACTTGGAATGTAACGTTCATTATCGGATTTTTCAGTGTGACCACTCCGAAGGGAAACATTTCTTCAATGATAAATGGTCCGCTCTAACATGATTTGAGTTTCCCGGGGAAAAGCCGCAATCTAGTGTTGAAAGGAGAACTTTCATGCCCGACGTGAGCTCTTTCTTGACAATTCGCCTATTGTGTAGCCTCTTCACTTTGTCTTTGTAAATCTTGGCGTTGTCATAGGCTTCATTTCTCAATTCGTCGAGCTCGGACAATTGCAAAGCTCGCTCATCTTCCGCACTTGTTAGGTCACAATTCACCGCTTTTATAGCCCAATAGGCTCGGTGCTCGATCTCAATGGGGAGATGGCATGCTTTTCCATAAACGAGGCGGTATGGGCTCATCCCTAGGATGGTTTTGTAAGCCATCCGGCACACCCAAAGAGCATCCGTTAGCCTTTGTGACCAATTCTTCCTTGTCACATTCACGATCTTCTTCAAGATGTTTTGGATTTGTTTATTGCTCGTCTTAACTTGACCGAAAGTTTGAGGATGATATGGAGTCGCTACCTTGTGAGTCACTCCATTTTTCTTCATCAATTTTGCAAAAAGCTTGTTGGTGAAATGAGTTCCACCGTCACTTATGATTGCTCTAGGGAATCCAAACCTACTCAAAATGTGCTCCTGCACAAACTTGATGACCACATTAGCGTCACAAGACCTAGTGGGGATTGCTTCAACCCGCTTTGACACATAGTCGACCGCTAACAGGATATACTCAAAACCAAAAGAGTTAGGAAATGGTCCCATAAAATCAATACCCCAAACATCAAAAATTTCAACAACAAGATTGATATTTAGAGGCATTTAATTTCTTCTCCCAATATTATCAAGTCTTTGGCATTTATCACATGAAATGGAGTAAGCATGAGCATCTTTAAAAATTGAAGGCCAATACAAACCGGATTGTAGGATCTTTCTAGCCGTCTTTTGCCCTCCAAAATGACCACCACAATGAGATGAATGGCAAAAGGCTAAAACATCAGTTTGCTCTTCTTCTGGGACACATCTTCGAATTATCTCGTCTTTTCCCAAATGGAAAAGATATGGATCGTCCTAGAAGTAATGCCTACACATTGTCAAAAATCTCTTCTTTTCTTGGAAAGAAAGGTTAGGTCTCATTTTATCACAAGCAAGATAATTGACAATATCGGCATACCAAGGAGATGAATTAAGCTCAAGAGCATGCTCATATGGAAATGTATCACAATCAACTCCTTTTTCATGCAACAAATTGAAATTTTCATCAATGGGGAGGCGAGATAAATGGTCCGCTACCACGTTTTCACGCCCCTTTCTATCCTTAATCTCAACATCAAATTCTTGCACAAGCAAAATCCACCTAATAAGTCTAGGTTTAGCTTATGGTTTGGTCAACAAATGCCTTAAAGCCGCATGATCACTATGCACAATTACTTTAGAACCTAAGATGTAGGATCTAAATTTATCCAATGAAAATACAACTGCTAGCAATTCTTTTTCGGTTGTGGTGTAATTTACTTGAGCACTATTCAAGGTAAGACTAGAATGGTAAATTACACGAAGAATTTTATCAATACGTTGACCCAAAATCGCACCCACAGTGGAATTTGATGCATCACACATGATTTCAAACGGTAAAGACCAATCAGGGGGAACAACAATGGGTGCGGTGATCAATTTCTCCTTAAGAGTGTTAAAAGCATGCAAGCATTTTTCATCAAACTCAAAAGGGACGTCTTGAGAAAGCAAATGAAATAGAGGTTGGTTAATTTTTGAGAAGTCTTTAATAAACCGACGGTAAAAACCGGCATGGCCTAGAAAGCTTATAATTCCTTTCACATTAATGGGTGGAGGTAGTTTTTCAATCACATCCACCTTAGCCTTGTCTACACTCATTCCTTTTTTAGACACAACATGACCAAGAACTATGCCACTAGTAACCATAAAATGACTATTTTCCTAACTAAGAGTTAGGCTACTTTCAATGCATCTTTTTAAGACAAGTTCTAATTTCTCTAAACAATCAGAAAATGAGAATCCAAAGACCGAAAAGTCATCCATGAATACCTCAATGAAGTCTCCAATCATCTTGGAGAAGATTGTGAACATACACCTTTGGAAAGTGCCCGGTGCATTGCATAATCCAAATGGCATCCTTCGACATGCAAACGTACCAAACGGGCACGCGAATGCGGTCTTGGCTTGGTCCTCCGGCGCTATGGCCACCTGAAAATAACCCGATAAACCATCAAGAAAGTAATAAAAACTATGCCTGACAAGTTTATCAAGTATTTGATTAATGAAAGGAAGGGGAAAATGGTCTTTTCTAGTGGCGGCATTGAGCTTTCGGTAGTCAATGCACATTCTCCACCCGGTGGTGCTTCGAGTAGCCACATGTTCTCCTTTGTCGTTCTCTACAACCGTTATCCCTCCTTTCTTTGGCACCACATGGACCGGGCTCACCCATTCACTATCGGCTATGGGATAGATGATCGCTTCCGCTAGGAGTCTCCTTCTTTACGACTTCCATTAGCACGGGGTTGAGCCTCCTTTGCCCTTCACGAACCGGCTTAGCCCCTTCCTCTAGAATGATGCGATGCATACACGTAGAGGGGCTAATGCCTTTGATTTCGGAAAGACTCCATCTAATGGCTTGCTTGTTCCTATTTAGTACAGCTACTAAGAGGTCCTCTTAATCCTTTTCTAGCCCGGAAAAGATGATCACGGGCTTCTTCTCTTCATCGTCAAGAAAGACGTATTTGAGATGAGATGGGAGCTTCTTGAGCTCAAGCTCGGGAGTAGGCTTCACTTCCTCTTCGATTGAGGCCATGACTTCCATGAGACTCATGCCTTTTCCTAGCAAGATCTCCATCTCTTCGGTATTCAACTCGTCTCCCCCATACTTGAGGTAGGCTTCATCCATGGCAAGTTCCTCGGGCGAGGTTTCACTCCTCCAAGGAGCACCTATTTCCTGCAAGAAAACCTCCTCGGCCAAGACATCAATAGCATCTATGTAAGAATAATTTTCCTCAAATGAGGAGACGGGAATAGCCTTGTTTTCATGTACGGAAAAAGACACCGTTTCTCCTAACACTGACATTTTTAAGGTTCCATTTTTAACATCAATCAAGGTGTTTGTTGTAGCCATAAAAGGTCTACCTAGGAGAAGAGTGTATTCTTTACCCGTTTTTTTCACATCACTCACATCTAATACAACAAAATCAACCGGTGTGATCAATCCACCAACCTTAACTAGAATGTCCTCTATTATTCCCCTAGGATATCTTACGGACATATCCGCCAATTGTAGACACATTCTAGTTGGTTTCAATTCACCTAACTCTAATTGTTTGTAAATAGAGTAAGGCATCAAATTAATTCCGGCTCCTAGATCTAGCATACCACATGCTTCTTTTCCATTTCCCAAAGTAATTTTAAGAGTAGAACTACCTGGATCATGGAGCTTAGGTGGTAGTTCATGTTGTAGGATTGCACTAGCCACTTCAGATACCTCTATCTTCTCATCCTCTCCAAACTTCCTCTTCTTTGAAGCAAGTTCCTTGAAGAACTTGACATAGGCCGGCACATTTCGGATGACATCAAGAAGTGGAAGATTGATATTCACCTTGGATAGGAGTTTTTAGAACTCTTGAAATTGAGTGTCTTTCTTCTCATTCCTCAACCGGCTTGGAAATGGAATTGGACGGTTGTAAGGATTGGTAGCCTTGTGGAGTGTGGGCTTCTTCATTTCTTCTCTTTTTTTCTCGGACTCCTTTTGTTGTTGTGAAGGAGTCTCCCCTCCTTTCTCAACCTCTTTGGTTGGGCTTGGTTCTCCAACCTTATTGTCAATCACCTTGCCTCCCCTAAGCACGGTAATGGCTTGAGCTTGCTCCGGTTGGCTAGGCAACTTGCCCGGCTTGGCTTGCTTGGCCAACTCCCCAACGGTCCCGGCTATTTGGCCTACTTGAGTCTCAATTCTCTTCACGGAAGCCTCAACATATTCAAATCTTTGTTGTGTGGCTTAAATGAAGGATTGCAATGTGTCTTGCAATGTCGGCCTAGGCGGTTGATTGGGTTGGGCAAAATATTGTTGCGGCCTCGGATAAGGTGGAGCTTGGCCACCTCTGGCTTGTTGAGGTGGATGCGGTTGTTGTGGCGGTTGAGGTGGTTGTTGAGGTTGTTTCCAAGAGAAATTCAGATGATTTCTCCACCCCGGATTGTATGATTGAGAGTATGGGTTATAAGGTTGGCGTGGTTGGAATCCTTGAAGGGCATGTACTTGCTCTTGAAGAGCATGGAAATGAGCCTCTTCGTTTAACTCTGGCTCGATCGACCTTTGGCACAAGTTGGCCCCATGGTCATACTCTCCACAAATCCCACAAGTCTCAACGGTCATCACTTGTTGGGGTGGTCTCTCGGAAGTTCGAAGCATCTCTACTTGCCTTGTCAACTCGGCAAGTTGTTTCGTCACATCATAACTAGGGTTGGCTTCATTGACGGAAGCTCTCTTTCCCCTAGCACTCTTTTGTTGAGAAGTAGTGGCCATGGTCTCATAGATGTTTGAGACCTCTTCGGCGGTCCGGCCTCCAATGTCTCCTCCCGATGCATTGTTGATAGGACGTATTCTACTTGTTCTTATCACTATTTTTTGGTGTCTTTTCTCCTTATAATTTACCTTATATTTGTGTATTTTGGATAAATGATGTGTTGTTGAGTTGTGTAGGGACGTGGTACAAAAGTGGAGAAAAGAGGCATGTTTTTGGTGTAAAAGGATATAAGTGAAGAAAAGGGGCAAAGTTCAAGTCTGAGCAGATCAAGCCGCAAGGGCATGCAGCTGGAAGATTGAAGCGAATTTCTGGAGGCTTGGGCCACTACACGTTTTGGGCTTGCTGAACCCAACTCTCGGCCCACACGCGAACCTGGATGCGGAAATACCTTCTCCACCACCTTTAGGAGTCTTTTGCATGGGATTTACCTAGATTAGGATATTATTTCCTATTAAAACTCTATCTTTTTATGGTTTGTATATATATATATATATTAGGAATCTAGTTTCAATTAGATGACGCACGCTCCAGACTAGAAACACAGCAAGCAAAATGGTTTTACTTCAGTTTTTAATTCATCTTCTTTTCGATATCATGATCGCACAATTACACAATTTCTTGTTGCTCGATTCCAGCATGCAAGTTAGCTAATTTACTCGTATTCTGGTGATGACGATGAAGCTCCGCTTATACAAACTGTGAGATCTAATTTGTTCGTTCATAATTAATTATTGCATGTATTTGTTGTTCTTGGATTTCGGGTTGTTAATTATTCTAAGTCTATCGAATAGTTGCAAATATTTGGTAGGTTGTGATTAATTACTAGCCAATTGAATTGGCCATACGTAATCGTGGTTTAGGTTTAATAAGTGGCAAAACGGTTGCTCAAAAACTAGGGGAATAACATAGTTAATTTTACAGTCTTGCGTCAGAGTCTGTAAGTTAAGAATCGGGTCTTTCTTGTGCTAATTGCTTTCGGTTCATTAAACTTAAAGAGCGTCTCTTACAGTTGTCAACCGATTAGAGAATAATTAATGAAGCGTCTTCTTAATTATCGAAACAGTATGGAGAGATTAGGTCATGTCAGAAGCGTCTTCGATGACTATAACTCATTTGCATGGTTTGATTAATTAATTCTTGCATCTGTGATCAGTGTTATAAGTGGAGTGGAGTTTGTTGGATCCGGAATATCTTTGTATCATTAATTTAAATTCAGTTGTTTGCGCAAGTATTATCCCTAGTTGTCTATTTAATTCTTTAATTTATTTTGCGTTAAAATTCACACAAAACACCTTTCTAGAAGTTTGGTCACGTAGACTGAAAGTTAAGAGTAATTTTCGCCGGTCCTTTGGGAGACGATCCTGCTCACCACTGTACTCTGCAGTGTGGGCTTGCCAACGAAAGTCGGAACATTTATTTTTGGTGAAAAACGACCCACCAAATTTTGGCGCCGTTGTCGGGGATCGGTTCTAAAAGCAGTGCTTACTCGAAATTTTTAGTTTGTATTTATTTTGTTTTATTTTTAAATTTTTCTTGTACATGACCCGTTTCTCTGCAGGAAAAGATTTAGTGTTCGATCCAGAATCAGAGAGAACGTTACACCGGTTGAGGAAGACTACCAAAGTGCCTACAAAGACTCTCGAAGCTGATCAACACATCGACATGGCCAATAATGAAGATCCACCACCGAACCCGCAAGGCCTTGCCACAGGAAGAGCCCTCATCCATGCCAACGTGGCTGATCTTGAACCCGATCATGAGCCTCTCATCCGGGAAATCGGTCGTCTTCGGAGTAATAGACCCATCTGCATCGTGCTGCCCCCGATTGCCAACAATGTGGAGATCCGACCTGCATTCATCCAAGTGTTACTGAAGTTTGGTGATTTACCAGGAGAAAGTGCACACAAGCATTTGTCTGAATTTGATCTCGTCTGCTCAACTCTAAGACCTACTGGTTTTACTGTTAATAACCTAAGATTACTCACTTTTTCTCACACTTTGCAGGGAAAGGCACGATATTGGTTGTTTGATTTGCCGCCGGAGTCTATCACCTCATGGGCAGAATTAGAAGGACAATTCCTGCGAAAGTTCTTTCCTGAGACTCGAGCTACCAATCTGAGAATGGCTATCAGTAGCATCAAACAAAAACCGAATGAAAGCTTAGCTGAATACTGGGAGAGATTTCAACAGCTCTGCCGCAAATGTCCGGACCATGGATTCACTGATTATCAGCTTCTGACTAATTACTTTTACCGTGGTATGTCTTCTTTTGATAGGAAAATCGTCGATACTGCCAGCGGAGGATCTCTTACCAACAAAACCCTCGGCGAGGCCAAACAGCTCATCATAGATATGGCTTCTGGAGGATAGCAGTACGAAGAAGAATACGACAGCAGACACCGACCTGTAAGGGCAATCGACCGAGCTGAGGGGTCAGAAGTGAATGAAAAGATAGATGCTCTTACCTCCCTAGTCCGAGGCCTCGCTGTGGCGCACACAAGGCCAAACCGCTACGGAGTTTGTTCCAAGAACGGACACTTCACTGATGAATATCCCAATTTGCATGAGCACTCCACTGAACAAGCTTGTTATGGATCGGGCAATGCACAGTAAGATGCTTTCAGAGGAATTAACTATGATGCCCCTCGAGGAGATAATTTTAGGAGGAAGCGGAATAATGATCTTTACTCCAATTCCTACAATCCCAGTTGGAGAGATCATCCGAATTTCCATTGAAGACAACCTGGGAATCCACCAGCAGCAGGAGATTTGCCACCGAGACCCCCAAGGGGTGAGCCGTATGCCCACGCAGACCGCTCCACACCATCTATGAGTGAGATCATGAAGAGTCTGGAGCAAAGCACCAACCTAGTGAGTAGCCTGGCGCAGAGCCAAAAGGCCTTTCAGCAAGAGACACAAGCCGCCTTGGGTAGTATGGGCACACAGATCACCCAGCTTGCTACCCAATTAAACAAGCTCTAAGGGCATACTGGGAAACTGCCATCTCAAGCCGAGCAGAACCCGAGAGGAAATGAAAGTGCAGTGACTCTTCGGAGTGGAAAAGAGTTAGTGGAGGATGAGAAACAGAAGCGCAACCACGCGCCATGTGGGCAAACTGCAGAAGCTGACGACAGACCCAACGCTAAGGGCACACAGCCTACCGCACAGATTGCTCCTAATGAGGTACAGATTTTGTCTAAAACTCCTAACCCTATTAATGCAACTCCTTTTCCTTCTAGGTTAGCACGGCACAAGAAAGAGGAAGATGAGAAAGAGATCTTTGAGCTTTTCAAGAAATTCAAGATCAACCTACCCCTGATCGATACTATCAAGCAAGTCTCCCGATACGCAAAATTCTTGAAGGAACTATGTGCCAAGAAGATACGATATGGAAGGGACGCAAAAATCAAGGTAGGAGAAAATGTCTCAGCAATTATTCAGCGGAAGTTACCTCAAAAGTGTCGAGACCCAGGTATGTTCACTATCCCTTGCATCATTGGGAGCAAAAAGGTAGAAAAAGTCATGTTAGACCTAGGAGCCTCCATCAATGTCATGTCTTTCTCGGTTTACAAGGAGTTACAATTGGGCCCTATGAAAGATACTCGCGTCATCATTCAATTAGCTGATAGGTCCAATGCAAATGCATACCCTAGAGGTGTCGTAGAGGATGTGTTAGTTAAGGTGAATGAGTTGATTTTCCCTGTTGATTTCTACATCGTTGACATGGATGATGCATTGTCTGCACATAGATCTCTGATTCTACTGGGCCGTCTATTCATGAAAACTGCACGCACTAAGATTGATGTTGATAAGGGAATGATGAGTTTTGAATTTGATGGGGATGTTGTCACATTTAATATATTCGAAGCAATGAAGCATGCGGAAGATCCTGAGGCGATTTTTATGGTTGATATTATCGATTCCATTACTAATGATTTTGTTGAGTGTAATTTCAGGGATGACAGTTTAGAGCAGGTACTTTATGGAAGGATACCAGACCACATTCCAGATTCAGAAGAGGAAAAAGAGATCCGAGAACTCATACAGTGGCTATATGCCGCAGAAGAGTTTCCTGCCAAAAATGCGGTCGGCCGTTTGCCCTTGCCGATCAACACAAAGCCCATTCTTCCATCTCATGTGAAGGCCCCTACTCTGGAATTAAAAGTCCTTCCCGAGCACCTGAAGTATGCATACCTGGGCGAAGTAGATACCCTACCTGTAATCGTGAGTAAAGACCTTACCGCAGCCCAGGAAATACAATTAGTGGCCGTTTTGAAGAAGCACAGAGGTGCTATCGGCTGGACTCTCACCGATATCAAGGGGATCAGTCCCGACATCTGCATGCACTGCATATTTCTGGAAGAGAAGCATAAACCATCCCGAGATCCTCAGAGGAAGTTGAACTCGGTGATGAAGGAAGTGGTATTGAAAGAGATTCTGAAGTTGCTCTAGTTGGGAATCATTTACCCAATCTCTGACAGTGTTTGGGTTAGCCCAGTGCACGTTGTTCCAAAAAAGTCTGGATTCCAGCTCGTGAAGAATGAGAGCAACGAATTAATACCAATGAGATTGCAAACAGGTTGGCGAATGTGCATCGATTTTAGGAAGTTGAATGATGCGACGCGCAAAGATCACTTCCCGTTACCTTTTATTGATGAGATGCTCGAAAGATTAGCTGGGAAATCCTATTTCTGCTTCCTCGATGGCTACTCCGGCTATTTCCAGATTTTTGTGGCTCAAGAATATCAGGAAAAGACGACCTTCACTTGTCCATTTAGAACATTTTCTTGCCGAAAGATGCCATTTAGCTTGTGTAACGCCCCGGGCACCTTCCAACGATACATGATGAGTATCTTTTCTGACTTGATAGAGAGTTGCATCGAGATTTTTATGGATGATTTTACAGTGCATGGCGACTCCTTTGAGCAGTGTATAGAGCATTTAGACAAAGTTCTTCAACGGTGTGTTGAAACTGATTTGGTTTTGAACTTCGAGAAGTGCCACTTTATGGTGCAACAAGGAATTGTGCTGGGGCATGTCATATCTGCGAAAGACATTGAAGTTGATAGAGCAAAAATTGACTTGATCACGAAGTTGCCATACCCATCCAATGAGAAAGAAATTCGAGCCTTTTTAGGCCATGCTGGCTTCTACCGTCGCTTCATTCAGGATTTTTCCAAGATAGCTCAACTGATGACTAAGCTGCTGCAGAAAGACGCCCCTTTCGTCTTTAATGACAAGTGTAAGGAAGCTTTTGATTTGTTGAAAGAAAAGCTGACCTCGGCACCCATAATTCAGCCACAGCAGTGGGGACTGCCGTTTGAGCTCATGTACGATGCAAGTGACTATGCCGTTGGAGCTGTCCTCGGGTAAAAGATTGAAAAGCAGAGTCATGTTATTTACTATGCTTCCAAAACTCTCAACCCGGCTCAATGCAACTACACTACTACTGAAAAAGAACTTCTGGCCGTGGTTTTTGCTTGTGAGAAATTTCGATCCTATATCGTTGGATCCAAGGTTGTGGTGTACACTGATCATGCTGCCCTAAAGTATCTACTGTCCAAAAAAGAGTCTAAACCTAGACTTATTCGTTGGATTCTCCTTTTACAAGAATTTGATTTGGAGATTAAAGACAAGAAGGGAGCCGAGAATAATGTCGCTGACCATTTGAGTAGGATTTGATAGAATCCGACGGTATGCCCACACCGGACGATTTTCCTGATGAGCTTCTTCTTGCAGCTGCGGAAAGGGCACCCTGGTATGCTGATTTGGTGAATTTTCTCACCACTAGAATATTTCCAAAGGGCTTTGAATCTTCCAGAAAGAACAAATTGAAGAGCCAAGCCAAGTATTTCATCTGGGATGATCCATATTTGTGGAAAACTTGTGCCGATCAAGTCATTAGACGATGTATTCTTGAGGAAGAAATTCTCTCTATCCTGAGCTTTTGCCATGCCCACGCATATGGCGGCCACTTTAGCCCAAGAAGGACAGCCCGCAAGGTCTTAAACTGTGGTTTTTATTGGGAGACAATCTTCAAAGACGCCTACTTCTTTTGCAAGAACTGTGATCGTTGCCAACGTCTGGGTAACATTTCTTCAAGGAATGAGATACCTCAAGTTCCTATCTTGATCTGCGAGATCTTCGATGTTTGGGGCATGGATTTTATGGGCCCGTTTCCAAGCTCCTTCGGCCACTCCTACATTCTGTTAGCCGTCGACTACGTTTTCAAGTGGGTCGAAGTCAAAGCTACCCACACCAATGATTCTAAGGTTGTTGCCAAATTCCTCAAGGCACAGATTTTTCAACGCTTTGGTGTTCCTCGAGCTATCATCAGTGATCAAGGCACGCACTTTTGCAACCGAACCTTGGAAGCTCTTTTCAAGAAGTATGGAGTAACCCATTGCGTTGCTACGGCATACCATCCGCAGTCCAATGGTCAGGCTGAAGTATCCAATCGCGAGATTAAAAATATTCTGGAGAAGACCGTATGCCCAAACCGCAAGGATTGGAGTCTGAGATTAGATGATGCTGTCTGGGCATACCGCACGACTTTTAAAATGCCTATCGGGATGTCCCCTTATCGTTTGATTTTTGGGAAACAGTGCCATCTTCTCGTAGAGCTAGAACATCGAGCTTTTTGGGCCATGAAACAATGTAATTTGGATCCTCGACTGGCCAGCCATGAACGCCGTTATCAGTTGCAAGAACTTGAAGAAATCCGTTTGGAAGTATATGACAGTGCTAGTTACTACAAGGATCGTACCAAACTATTGCATGACAAATATATCCGGAGGAAAACTTTTGAGGTTGGTCAGAAAGTGTTACTTTTCAATGCTCGCCTCCGCCTCATGCTCTTGTAAACTCAAGTCTCGCTGGATGGGGCCTTTTGAAATAGTGACTGTCAGTTCACATGGTGCTGTGGAAATTCGTAGTCTTGATACTCACAAAGTGTTAAAGGTGAACGACCAGTTGCTCAAGCCTAGGGCTGGGGAAAAATACCGTCATACCGTCATACCGTACTTACCGTACTGAAAAAAATACCGGAATACCGAACTTTAAGGTATACCGGTATTTTCAGTAAGGTATGATACCGTACCGATATTTTTCGGTAAGGTAACGGTATAGAATTTTAAAAACCGAGGTATACCGGCGTATACCGATACCGACGGTATACCAAATTTTTAAGGTATATACCGTTAATTCGACATATACCGTTGTACGGTATATACCGTAGATGCGGTATATACCGTTAGTTCGGCATATACCGTTGTAACGGTATATACCGGTATATTTGTGATATTATATAAATATATATATATATATATATGTGAATTATAGATACTTCATATATAATACTTAGTAAATATGATAAATTATATATATATATATATCTAACACTTATAATTAATCTTATGTTATACTTAATGCATAGTAATGATAATTTAATGTGTTCTTAATTAATACTTAGTAAATAATTCTTACAATTTCTAAGTAAAAGATTTCAAATTTGTAATATTTAGTAAGTTTATAATATTTTTATACAATTTATATTAATTATAAAAACACTATTGATATATAATACTAGTAAATATGTTATACATTTATAAATCTCTAGTAAATTTACATTATTAACACTTATAATTAATCTTATGCTATACTTAATGCATTGTAATGCTAAATGTGTTCTTTGTTAGTATATACTTAGTAAATAATTCTTACGATTTCTAAGTAAAAGATTTCAAATTTGTAATATTTAGTAAGTCAGCTATAACATTTTTATACAATTTATATTAATTATAAAAACATGATTGATATATAAAATATTAGTAAATATGTTATACATTTATAAATATCTAGTAATTTACAATATTAACACTTGTAATTAATCTTATGTTATACTTAATGCATTGTAATGCTAAGTATGTTCTTGGTTAGTATATACTTAGTAAATAATTATTATGATTTCTAAGTAAATAATTTACAATATTTATTTTATTTTGTTGAATTTTGATCGTTATTAGGAATGTTTCATATATTTTGAGTAAATATATGAGATATATGATATATCCTAGGATGGTAATGGTATGATAAGGTATACCGATGTCGGTAAGGTATACCGATATAGTAAGGTATACCGATGCCGGTAAGGTATACCGAACTAAAGGTACGACAAAGGTATGCCATTTGTTTCATACCGAACTTAAAGTATACCGTTGGAAGGTATACCGAACCTTAAGGTAAGGTAACGGTATGGATTTTCTCCATACCGTACAAGTAAGGTAAGGTAAAGGTATAGGGAAAAAAGTAAGGTATACCTTACCGTGCCACCCCTACTCAAGCCATATTGTGCCGAGACCACCTTTGCAAGTTTTGATGGGGTTGATCTTGCGACCCCAGTGATTCACCAATAGCTGCACCACGCCGTCGAGCCTTTGACGTTAACTAAAGGTGCTTCTCGGGAGGCAACCCGATTTCTTGTTCTTTTTATTTTTCAACTTTCACTTTATTCTTTTTATTTCTTTAATTTTCTTATTTTCTACCTTTTAATTCAACCATCTCATTATAAAAAAAAATTAAAAGAAAAAAAACAAAAAAACAATAACATAATAAAAGTTCCACAACATTCCAAGCCGCAAGGGCATACCGCATAAGAGGGGGCGGTTTTGGAAGTAACCGCTGACTTCTTGTGTGGGGGGGCATTAGAAAATTTCTTTTCTATAGGGACTTAATTGCAAAATGCCCATAGTCAATTTGGGAATTCTTTTATAAAACCCTAGTCCCCAATTCAATTTCACCCCTGACTTAGTCAAATTTCACCCTCTTTTAAATTTTTACTCTTGTTTGCAGAAGTTACATCGCCTCTTCCCCTTCCCGCCTTCCTCGAACTACCACCACCACTCTCACCGTTCGACCACCGCCTGCGATGGGGAGAAAAGCTCCTCGCGCTCCAGGAGGAAAACCACATCTACTTCCACACCGCCATCACCACCGCCGACACCAACTGAGGAACCGTCGAGAGCCCCTTCGCCACCACCGGCTGATTCACCACACCCACCACCGATCACTACGCCGCCACCCTCACCGGCCACATCAATTTCGGAGCTTAATGCTCCTCCGCCCTTTCTTCGCCGCGCATTGAAGCGCCAGGCCGAGGCGAACTCATCCACCACCACCAAAAAGAGTCACCCTGCGAGCTCCGCCGCTACTTCGCCTACCTCCCCATCACTGCCATGAGCGCCTACGCCTCCGCCGTCTCCATCATCTCCACCGCACTCACCTGTCGTGACCACCGCCGCTCCACCTTCTGCTCCGGCCAAACCCTCGACGAGGGGCTCCAAAGCCAAAGTCCCGAAGGCTTCCTCTAGCACCGCTAGCCGACCTCCCTTTCTGCCACCGGATGAGGTACAGCGCCGCACCGAAGTGAACACTCATCGTGTTCTCGTCAGTGCGCGCCTTTTCGATTGGGACAATATCTCTGTGCTAGATGTCAATGATAGAATTAGGAGTTTCTTTGTTGGTATTGGATGGTCTAATTTGCTTGATGTCTCAGTTCCTGTGCATCGTGCGTTGGTGTTAGAATTTTTATCGTCTTTTGATTTTGATGCCTCGAGGGGGCTCGAGGATAGGCATGCCATTGTGTTTTCTCTAGGTGGTAGGAATTTTCACATGTCTATTACGAACTTGAATATTGTGCTTGGTTTTGAGTCCGATGAGTTTGTGCTTGAAGAGGCTTATCAGTCCTCTCTCTGTGAAGTCCCGCCTGCTTTTTCTCAAACAGCCAATGAAACCTGGGCTATGCTTTCTATAGATGAGTCCTATAGTTCTCGCTCTTCTAAAGGAGCCCACTTGAAAGATGATGAACTTAGGCTCTGTCATAGGTTCTTAGCTGCTAATGTGTTTGGTCACTTGGACATGATGAATTTGGTTACTGTGCAAGAATTGTTTTTACTTGATTGTATGCATTATGGGTCCAAGGTGAACTTTGGGTATTGGCTTGCTAGGCGATGGCACTTCAGTGCTCATCACTCCCTCTATCGAGCCCCCTTAGGATGTTTTGTGACTCTGCTTGCTGAGAGACTTCGCATACCTATTTCTGACCCCGACCCTTTGCCTGCCACTTTATTCCGTTTGGAGGATTTTGCTGCTATGAAACTACTGTTTGTGAATAACCGGGGACATTATCAGCTTACTCGGCCAGGCATCGAAGGTCTGCGTCGCTCTGTTTCTACAGGTCTTGCTGCTGCATCGCTCCTCCCGGCGATTGAGGAGTTGATCACCGCTGCCACTACTTGAATTGAGGACAACCTCGGCCGTCGACTGGATGAGATTGATGGTTGTCTAGACATGATAGAACAAGTGATCTGCCATTTGGCGGATTAGAGTTAGTTCTCTCTTATCCCCCCTTGTTAATCATTGTTTGTCTGTGTCTTGTTTTCTTTTAGTTTTTGTTTTTTGGTGTTGCTGTGTGTTTTCAGTCTTTTTCGTACCCTTTCTCACAACGAGGACACTGTGCCTTCCAAGTGTGGGGGGGGGGGACTTAGTGTGTTCATGTCTTTATCTATGTGAAAATAATTTTTTTTTATTTTGAGTCAGTTACTTTGGGTTTTTGTTTGGGATGTTGCCTAAGTGTGGACAGCTTGAATTGATGAGAGTAAGGAGTTTTGAGCTGTGATTGGTTTGACTGAATAAAAGGTTGATGTTTGTGATAGAAATGTGCCAAGTTTGGATGAGATCTTGAATGATGAATCATGCTTCCAATCACTATTTTTTAAGCCTACAAAGTGTGAGTTTTTGAGCCTATGAGCATGCATGAATTAAGAGCTCACGTTTTTGTATAATGAGTGTTGTCTGATTTTGTTTCTTAGATACTAGAATTGCTTTGCTGCCCCTATTATTACCACCTTTGATTTCATGCACAAAAATGATTAAGGCATCTAGGGATACCCAAGCTATTAGCCCGAGAAAACACTCTACCCGTACATTGCCAAATAGTGAGCCAATTTGAGCCTAAAAGACCTACCTTTTGTTGTCTACAACCACTATACACGAGCTATAGTCTTTCTTTTGGTCTGCTTTTTATCCCGAAAACATGCAAGTACCTTCATGAATGATGTTTAAGCTGCACAAGTATGAAATATGAGGTCTTGATGAGAAAATGTGTGAATGCTCATACTCTACTCCTCTAAAAACAAACATTTGAATAAGAAGCAAAGCTTCCATCTGTATATAAAAAAAAATAAAAAAAAAGGAGAGAAAGAAAAAGAAGAAAATAGAAAATGGGGAGTAGAGTATGAAGAGAGTAAATGAATCTGTGTGCTCAGATTTTTGAAATAAGACCTGTGCTAATGAGAAGATGTTGTGCCGTGCTTGAAAAGGGATATAAATTCTTATACTTGCATTGTTTCTTTCACATTAGCTACTTTGGCCAATTGTATCCTACCTCGTGAGCCTTAGCCCCATTACAACCAAAGAGGAAAGACCTTATAATTTGTGTTTGAAATTGAAGTGTGGCAGTTTTAGATGACAAATGAGCAATTCTATGTTGAAAAGAACTGATCATGACCTTCGAGTGAACAGCTTCCAGACCTGATTTCTTTGAGGGTGCATGAGTGAATCTTGGTGAGACTGGATTGTGAAGCATGATTTTAACTTGATTGACAATATGTTGACATGTTTCTTGAACAAATCGGTTGGTGGTTTGTGGGATAGTTTATCACAGCTCACACTCTGGATTCGCATTACTTTGAGGAGTTAATATTTAGTCATTTATCCACTTTTGCAATCTGTTTTCTATTCTTGTTTTTGTTGCTCGAGGACGAGCAAGGGTTAAGTGTGGGGGGATTTGATAGGACGTATTCTACTTGTTCTTATCACTATTTTTTGGTGCCTTTTCTCCTTATTATTTACCTTATATTTGTGTATTTTGGATAAATGATGTGTTGTTGAGTTGTGTAGGGACGTGGTACAAAAGTGGAGAAAAGAGGCATGTTTTTGATGTAAAAGAATATAAGTGAAGAAAAGGGGCAAAGTTCAAGTCTGAGCAGATCAAGCCGCAAGGGCATGCAGCTGGAAGATTGAAGCGAATTTCTGGAGGCTTGGGCCACTACACGTTTTGGGCTTGCTGAACCCAACTCTCGGCCCACACGCGAACCTGGATGCGGAAATACCTTCTCCACCGCCTTTAGGAGTCTTTTGCATGGGATTTACCTAGATTAGGATATTATTTCCTATTAAAACTCTATCTTTTTATGGTTTGTATATATATATATATATTAGGAATCTAGTTTAGATTAGACGACGCGCGCTCCAGACTAGAAATGCAGCAAGCAAAATAGTTTTACTTCAGTTTTTAATTCATCTTCTTTTCGATATCATGATCGCACAATTACACAATTTCCTATTGCTCGATTCCAGCATGCAAGTTAGCTAATTTACTCGTATTCTGATGACGACGACGAAGCTCCGCTTATACAAACTATGAGATCTAATTTGTTCGTTCATAATTAATTGTTGCATGTATCTGTTGTTCTTGGATTTCGGGTTGTTAATTATTCTAAGTCTATCGAATAGTTGCAAATATTTGGTAGGTTGTGATTAATTACTAGCCAATTGAATCGGCCATACGTAATCGTAGTTTAGGTTTAATAAGTGGCAAAACGGTTGCTCAAAAACTAGGGGAATAACAGAGTTAATTTTACAGTCCTGCGTCAGAGTCTGTAAGTTAAGAATCGGGTCTTTCTTGTGCTAATTGATTTTAGTTCATTAAACTTAAAGAGCGTGTCTTACAGTTGTCAACCGATTAGAGAATAATTAATGAAGCGTCTTCTTAATTATCGAAACGGTATGGAGAGATTAGGTCATGTCAGAAGCGTCTTCGATGACTATAACTGATTTGCATGGTTTGATTAATTAATTCTTGCATCTGTGATCAGTGTTATAAGTGGAGTGGAGTTTGTTGGATCCGGAATACCTTTTTGTCATTGATTTAAATTCGGTCGTATGCGCAAGTATTATCCCTAGTTGTCTATTTAATTCTTTAATTTATTTTGCGGTAAAATTCACACAAAACACCTTTCTGGAAGTTTGGTCACGCAGATTGAAAGTCAAGAGTAATTCTCGCCGGTCCTTTGGGAGACGATTATGCTCGCCACTGTACTCTGCAGTGTGGGCTTGCCGATGAAATTCGGAACATTTATTGTTGGTGAAAAACGGCCCACCAGTTGTCTACCATGTATTGAAAATTTTGAGAAAGCCCATCATAGAAGAATTGGTTGAGCAACTCGGGTGCGAGGTGGTGGTGAGGGCATTGTTGTTGGAGACCTCGAAATCGATCCCAAGCTTCATGAAACGATTCACCCGGAGATTGGGTAAAAGTAACAATTTAAGCTCTCAAGTCTTGGGTCTTTTGATTGGAATAGTACTTGGCTATGAACTTCTCATAGACGGCATTTCAATTGGCCAGCGAGTTGGCCGGTAGGGATATGAACCATGTCTTAGCTCGATCCTTCGAGGTGTAAGGAAAACACCTCATCTTCAATTGATCTTCGTTCAAACCTTGTAAAGGAAAGGTTTGAACGACGGCATAAAACTCCCGGATGAAGTTCAAAGCATCTTCGGCCGGCATCCCGTAGAATGAGGGAAGTTGGCTAAAATGGATGTTCTTCAACTCGTAGTTCCTTGCGGCTTCACCAAGAACTATGCAAGAAGTCGACGCCCCAATAACGGGACGAACAAAGTCTCTCATGTTCCTAGCCGCATTGGCATTTTCAGGATGGTTGAGGGGGTTAGCTTCCATCTCTCTTTCCCACTCGAACACGTCAAATCTCCTCGGTCGATGGATATTGTCAAACGCGGGGGCTAGTCTCCGATTGAGGCTTCACCTCCCTATGATACACAACCAAAAACAAAACGGAGATCACACATACCTTGCGGAAAGAGAGGTGAGACTAAACAATCAACACAAGAAAATCAAAACAAAAACAACAACACAAACACGACACTTAAACAAGATCACTTTCACAAATGCAAACAAATAACACAAGAGCAAATATAACACCAATAAGACAATTCTTAAAAGCCTTCCCCGGCAATGGCTCCAAAATTTGTTTCGCGGTCCATAAATTTACTATTTATAATTTCCGGTTTACGCTCTCTAGATGACTACTTACGACCACACCCGCAATTGGACGGGGGTCAATTGTAGAAGCAATAAGCTTAACCCGAGTCGATCTCTCAAGGAAGACTTTATAGGAAAGAATTATCTAAAGGCTACACATGCTTTCAACTAAGCAACTAAAATAAAATCTAAACATTCTAACAAGGGGGTGTGATGATGATTATGCTAGGAATTTGAAGTAGATAATAAAGCAAGACAATTAAATGCAAATACACAAATTAAATTAAGATTAGAGGAAATAAGTTGGATTGAGGTATTAGGGTGTAGATTCTCTCAATGGTTTTATCACTATGCTTTATTCAAGTTGATAATGCTACTTTCACAAATACGATAGACCCTTCCGATTAGTTTAACTTCAATTACTGTCACCGTCTATCCGTTAAACCTCTCTTAGCTATATCGTACAAGCAAGATTGACATATTAGGCTTAGGAACCCCATCCACCTAATGTCGAATGAACCAATTTCCGGATTTAGATTCACAATCAAGACTCCTCTAAATCCTATCAATGTTCAAGTAGTGATCAAGTACCTAAACATGAAAAAGCACGATTCCAAAAACACCAATCAACAAGAACAAGCATAGATCAAAACCACAGCGATCCTCTACTCCCTAATAGAGAGATTAGCCACTAAACATGCTCAAAACAACACAAATATCATAAAAGAAAGTCATCTCATAAATCAAATGTAAATAACAATAACTTCTACAATATTACGTATCCTTCAAGAGTTTGGAACAATCTCCACAAATCATCCAAGAAATACAAAGAAAATACAAAGGAAAACCTCCTTCGAGCGTAGCTTCCGCGGATGGCTCAATGCCGGTTCCTTCTCGTCTTCTCTTCTTCTTGCTTGGCTTGGCTCCCTTCCTCTTCCTTTCCTCCTCTTCTCTTTTGTGAAGGTGATGATGGTGAAAATGGTAAGAGAGTGGTGTAGAGATTTAGTGTGTGTAGTGTGTGTAGAGAGAATTGAGAGAATGGAAAAGATGAAGTTGTGTGTAGAGAGAGATGAATGGAATGTGGGTGAATGATGATGAATGATAATGATGAATCCCCCAAAAATCTCCAATAGATATGAGAGAGAAGAGAGATATGAAAGAGAGAGAGAGAGAGAGAGAGAGAGAGAGAGAGATAGAGAAGGTGATGGGAGCTTATAGTAAGGGATCCATTAATGCAAAGATTTGTGGAGATTTTTGGGAGCAAAAGTCCAACTCTAGGATTTAGGAAATAATTACCTGCAATCTTAGCAATTAAAAATTGCCAAATCATCCAAGGTTTAAATC
Organism: Perilla frutescens; assembly: GCA_026008535.1. NCBI lineage: Eukaryota > Viridiplantae > Streptophyta > Magnoliopsida > Lamiales > Lamiaceae > Perilla > Perilla frutescens. The sequence continues at coordinate 28,481,993 of BRKX01000017.1, read as the reverse complement.
ATAACAGAGCAGAGGAGGAATGAAGTGCAAATGAGTGAGTCGCACACAAAAAACAGGAAGAAAAACTGGACCCGAGAGGGAGAGAGAGGCACCCCGCGCGGCGGCGGGGTGCGGCGCTGCGGGAGCAGGGCGCGCGGCGGGGGCTGGTGCCGTGGGGGCAGGGGCCGCCACGGGGGTAGGGGTCGCCGCGGGGGGGAAGTAGGGGCGTGGCGGGGGAAGTGGCGGGCGCCAGGGGCGTGGGGCGCGGCGGGGTTGCGTGGCGTGCGCCGCGAGGGCGCGGGGCGCGGCGGGGCTGCGTGGGTCTCGGCCTGGTACCTGCCCGCCAACGCTGTGTAGCCCGCCCGCGCGGGTGCTATTTCTCATTTTTTTCTTTACAATCTGAAGACTCCAATTTAATCAATTTTTCCACTTGCCACCAATTTCCATAAAATACCTGTTTTTATAATTAAAAGCTCAAGTTTTGCAACACTTGGCACAATCCACCATTAGAGCAATAAACACAAATAAACACATAAAATCAACACATAACAATATAAAATTAAACAAAATAAATACTAAATACAATAAAATCAATAAATTAAAATGACACAATTAGACACTAAACAGCATACTTGCGCAGTTGCAGGTTCAGTTGGTCGAGGTAGCTCAGCTGATTGATTTCAGAGATTGTTAAAATTCAGTTTTCGGTAGGCAGGGCCAATTGTGCAGTTGGCTGACTGCTGGGCTCCTCCTTCTTCTTGAGCCTTGGTGATCTGAGAGAATTTTGGCTAAAGATTTTGATATTTGGCTGGATTATCTGACTGGGTTTTCAGCAGATATTTCGGGATTTAGGTATCCTGGGTTTGTGACGAGTGAGAAGGAATTTCAACTCTTGATTCAGTAGGGTAATTTTTTGATGATTCAGCTATCTGTTGTAAATTGACGCTTGAGATGGTTTGGGTACTCCGGTTTCAACGGTAGGATAAATCAGTCAATTGATATGCAAATTTATCTGTTGAGAGTAAATGAAAAGAGATGTAGTGGGTCCAACGGTAATAATGGTGTAACACATCATTTTACCGTTCTACTAAGCAAAGTAAAATTCAAACTTATCTGTTCAAATTTCTCTCTCTTGAGCTTCCGCGTGGCTTTGAGCTGCTGACGTCATTAGAAGACTTGGCTACATCTGGCAATCTCCAGTTGGCTTGATCAGCTTCAACTGAGATATCTTTTCAGTTCAGCTCCTTCCTCAGCTGAGATGGCTTCCAGCTGTCCTTCCAGTTCAGCTGCTTGCTTCAACTGATCATGAGCTGCTTCTCCATTTTGAACTGATTGAACTTCTGATCAGCTCCAGTTCTTTTGACTTCTCAGCTTCCACACCTCTCATCAGTTTGCAAGGATTTGAGCTTGCTTTTCACTTGAACTAATGGCTTGAGCAGTCTTGGCTCATTTTGCTGACTGAACTGATGCACCTTTTGGTTCAATTGCAGCTTCTCATATCTTCTTCTCATCAGTTGGAATTAGTCTTTGCATTCCCCCAATCACTTGATTATGTTCATCTTCTGAAGCTAGTTCCAATAACCCCGGTTGGATACATAGTTCCACGAATCTTGCTTCTGGCAATGGCTTTGTGAAGATGTCAGTTATCTACTTCTCAGTATTGACATATTAGATGCATATGTCTTTCTTCTCAATGTGATCTCTGACAAAGTGATGTCTGATATCAATGTGCTTTGTTCTCGAATGCAGAACTGGATTGTAAGAAATCACAATCGCACTATTGTTGTCGCAGAACATAGGTACTTCGTCAGTTTCGACCTTGTAATCCTTCAACTACTGCTTCATCCAGAGTATCTGTGCACAACAGCTTCCAGCAGCTACATACTCCGCTTCAGTTGTTGACGTGGCAACTGAGTGCTGCTTCTTGCTGAACCAGGATATCAGTTCGTGACCAAGAAACTGACATGTTCCACTGGTACTCTTTTTGTCAATCTTGCATCTACCGACGTCTGAGTCTGAATATCTAGTTAGACTCAAGCTGTCATCTCTAGGATACTATAATCTAAGATTTATGGTTCCCCTGAGGTACTTGATGATCCTCTTAGCTACTTCGAGATGACTCTTCTTCGAATTGGCTTGGAATCGTGCACATAAACCGACTGAATATGAAATGGCTGGTCGACTGGAAGTTAGGTAGAGAAGCGAATCTCTGATTCCTCTATAGTGAGTTTGGCTAACTGATTCTCCTTCTTCATCGAGAGTCAGCTGAACTAATGTATTCATGGGGATCTTGATAGTTTTTCCTTTATTAGTTCCAAACTTCTTGACAAGCTCCTTTGTATACTTGGCTTGACTAATAAATATCCCATCTTGGAGCTGCTTTACTTGGAGTCCTAGGAAGAATGTCATTTCTCCCATCATGCTCATCTCGAATTCGCTATGCATTAGTTGTGCGAATTGAGTGCATAGATCTTTACTCTTCGATCCAAATATTATGTCATCCACATAAATTTGAACCATTAAGATCTTTGATGATCGTTCTATTTTGAATAGAGTGCGATCAATAACTCTTTTTTTAAACCTATTCTTGAGCAAAAATGTTGTGAGGGTTTCATACCAGGCTCGGGGTGCTTGCTTCAGCCCATAGAGTGCTTTTTTTAGTTTAAAGACTTGATCTTCAATCTTGAATCTAGGTGGTTTCTCGACGTACACATCTTCCTTGAGCATCCCTTGTAGAAAAGCACTTTTCACATCCATTTGATAGACTATGAAGTTGTTATGAGCCGCATAGGCAAGGAACAATCTGATAGCTTCCAATCTTGCAATTACTGCAAACATCTCATTAAAGTCGATCCCTTCACTTTGAGAGTATACCTTGGCTATCAGTCTTGCTTTATTCCTTGTGATGACGCCTTATTTGTCCAGTTTGTTGCGAAAAACCCACTTTGTTCTAATGACTTTCTGGGTTTTCGGCCTATCAACAAAAAACTAAACATCGTTTCTTGTAAATTGGTTCAGCTCTTCTTGCATGGCTATGATCTAATCTGCATCTTCAAGAGCTTCATTGATGTTCGTTGGTTCAGCTTGAGATAAGAAGCATGTGAAGAGAGCATGCTCTGTTGAACTTCTGGTCTGAACCCGACTTCTTGGATCTCCAACAATTTTATCAGCTAGGTGGCTTCTGAGCCATTTGGGTAGGCTGTCCTCAGCTGGATTTTCAGTTGGATCCTCAGTATTGATATCATTTGATGTCTTTACTTCAGTTTACCCTTCATGTTCATTAGTTCTTCCCCCTACTTCAGTTATGGGATTGAAGGTCTCAGCACGATCAGTCTCTTCATTAACTTGATTGTCTTCAGATGTGCCCTCAACTGGTCTTGTGCTGGATATGTTGCCTTCATCTTCTAGTCTAACTTCAAACTCTTCTGGAACTGTGTGACCCACATAATCTTACGAGTTATCAACTTTTCTAGGTAGTACTTGAACTGATGTATTGATTGCTTCTTTATTCCTGTACTTATTGGCAAACTCATCAAAAACAACATGACATGTTATTTCCACAACTAGTGTTCATTTGTTGAACACTCTGTAAGCTTGAGCATGAGGAGAATTGTAACCAAGAAATATTCCCTCATCAGCTTTAGCACTGAATGCTTTCAGTTAACTCTTTCCATTATTGTGAATATAACATTTACAGCCAAATACTTTGAAGTATGAGATAGATGGCTTATGACCCTTATATAGCTCATAAGGTGTCTTGTCACGTGCGCTGATGATGGCGCTTCTGTTCTGAGTGTGGCATGCTGTGTTGACTGCTTCGGCCCAGTAGCCTTCTGCTATGTTGGCATCAGCTATCATTGCTCGAGCTGCTTCTTTGAGAGTGCGATTTCTCCTTTCAGCTACACCATTTTGCTGTGGAGTTCTAGCAACTGAGTGCTCGTGAGTTATTTCCAGTTCACTAAGAAAACTGATGATCTGCTGATTTACGAATTCAGTTCCATTATTTAAATGAATTCGCTGAACTGATCTCTCTCTTTCAGTTTGCAGCCTTCTAATCACCGCTGATAGCTTGGAGTAGGTTTCGTCCTTGCTTTTGAGAAATTCTACCCATGTGTATCTTGAGAAGTCATCCACTACTGCAAAAGTGAATCTTTTTCCTTTAGGAGTTGGTGGTTTGACTGGCCCAAATAGATCCATGTGTAGCAGTTGGAGGGGAGCAGTTATCCCTGGAGGATGGCTTCTGTTTTTGAATGACGACCTCACTTGCTTCCCTTTCTGGCATGGTCCGCAGACGCCAGTTTTCTTGAAAATCTCCTTGGGAAGCCCATTAACTAGCTCTTTCTTGGCTAGGTGGTTGATGGTTCTGAAGTTGAGATGATTTAGTCATCGATGCCATAGCCATCTTGCTTTAGTTGAGCCTTTTGAGAGAAAGTAAACTTCTCCATAGCCGGTTGACCAGTCAACAACATATATGTTGTCTCTCCTTACGCCAGTTAGGAGGATTTCTCCAGTTGACTTATCTCTGATATCGCATGAGCTTCGACTAAAATCAACTATATATCCATTGTCACATAGCTGACTGATGCTGAGCAGTTTGCGCTTCAGTCCTTCTACGTGGGAGACTCCATTGACTACCACCTTTCCTTTGACCACGAACCCTTCTCCAATGGTTCGGCTTCTGGAGTTTTCTCTGAATGTGACTAATGGCTCTTTCACTTCCTTGTAACCTTCTAGATCCTCTCTGTCTCCCTTCATGTGTTTTGAGCACCCGCTATCAAGATACCAAACCTCCTTGGTCATCTTCTTCGATAGGATGCCCTTTTCCTGCAAGAGAGACAATTAGTTTTTAGGTACCTGTATGATATCGGGTCTTTCTTTGCTTATCAAGTGGTTAGGGATTCAGATTTGCTAAAATCTTAGCTTTTCAGCAGGTAGAGAGCTTTCAAACATTGACCGTCTGATCAGTTTTACTCTCTTTTCAGCTATCCTCCGTTGAGCTGAGTCATTTGACTTGTTCCTGCGATAAGCTGATCTCGAGTTTGTTTAGCTCTTCCTTGTGGCTAATTTTTTTTAACTCCATGAGCTCTGTCGCTCTTGTGGTATGGTCAGGTTGCCAACCAGTTATAGTTGGAGTTGATCCTTGGTTCATCCTTTGAATCCAAGTAATCATTATACTGAGTTGCGAGATCAGTTGGAGTGAACTTCTCCAAGGGGATCTAAACGCATTGACGTGCTTGATACAGCCTTATATGCACGTTTCTTCTTGAGTCAACATCTCTCCTGGGTTGACTCGTTGGTTGTCTGCGGAGATAGGCTAGCGATGCAGTTCTCTTCTGAACTGGTGCCCTATCTCGATGAGACTATGGTCCGAACTGAGTATCTCTCCTTACTTCAGTTGGTCTGTCAGTTCTGTTCACCTTAGGCCTGTAATGAGCTCTGGGCCTTAAATAGACTGGTGATTTGTGTTGAACTGACTGTCTCTGATGAGCTAGAGGTCTTGGCTGAACTGATGACCTCTGTTGGTAGGCTGGTTATCTCTGCTGAGCTGGCGGCCTTTGCTGATAGGCGAACTACCTATTTTGAGCTGGTGGCTTTTGATGAGATGGCTTCCTCTGCTGAACTGATGGCTTAGACTGAACTGAGCCTTTCAGTTGAGAGGATTGAATGGACCTCTTCGATTGATTTGAAGGGATGTTCACAGTTCTCTTGCCTTCGGTCTCCTCAGCTGGTTGGGTTGGTGCAGGTCTGACAAAACCAGGTAGAGCATCTTCTTGACTGGTTTGTGCAACTGCCTTTTCTTTTTCAGCGGCAGTATACATATTGTATCCTAACCCTGGACTATCAGTTTTAACTCTTTGATGGCTTAGAATCTCATAAAGAGTCTGAGATCCCTTTTTGAATTTGAGAGATATCTTTTTTCTCTCATGGATCTCCTGCTTGAGCTTACCATTCTTAGCTTCTAGCTCATCAACTTTCAGCTTCAACTTTTCACATCAACTGACTTAGCTTCAAGTGATTCAGTTCTGTTATGATCACTTCTCAGTCTTTTGACCTCATCTCTTAGGTCATCATTTTCTTCCTTCAGTTGCACATACATACATGATATTGCAGCTAACTGATCTTCTAGCATTCTTAGTTTTTTCATTTAATTTATTAGTAGAAATAGAAGTTTTATGAATGTGATAAAAAGAGGTTAAGGAGTCACATGTGCTAACCTCTTCTTCTTTGTCAGCCATGAGGTAGAACGACGCCTCATCTTCAGAGTTATAGTCATCGGAGTCGATTCTTCAAGGATAATATGAGTCATCCAGCACGGCATTCTCTGTGTTGGCCATCATAGCTTTTCTCTTGAAAAAGCTTCTCTTCACCTTTTTGTCTTTAGGGAGCTCGGAACACTCATATCGATAATGTCTTTACTTTTGGCAATGGAAGCATTCTCCTATGCTTCTATTGGCTACCCTGGGCTGTTCAGCAGGTGGTTGGTTTTTTTGACCTCTGGGCTCCTCATCAGTTTGAAGTGAAACTGATGGTTGATCTCTGATCTTCTTGAGCTTTTCTAGTAGCTTGATAACTGACTGGATCTGGTCATTGATATCTTCAGTCAGACTCTCCTTCTTCTTAGCTGCTTCTCTTTTTCGATCAGTTGAGCCTCCCGATTGTTCTCTGGCTTGAGAACTCATTGGCCGGAAGGTGTTTCTTCCTCAAGTTTCTCTAAACCGATTTCTTTCTCTATAGAAAGCTGCATCCTAGGCTGATGATATGGATGACTTCCTTTTTCGGTTTAGGCTGTACTCGTGCGCCTTGAGAGAACTGAAAAGTTCTCTTAGGGTGATGTTGTTTAAGTCTCTTGACTCTTTTGTAGCTATCACCTTCATATCATATTCCTCTGTGAGAGATTGTCCAAAATTTTGGAGTTCATCTCACTATTGGGATAGTTTCTTCCCAGATTGTTCATCTCGCTGATGATGCCTAGAAATCTCATTTCAAGGCTTGATATGGTTTCATCTGAGTGCATCTTGAAAGACTCATATCTGTCTACCGCCAATTGGAGCTTGTTTCATTTGATGGCCTTAGACTCTTTGCATAGATCTGCAAGCAAGTCCCATATCTCCTTAGCAGTTCTGCAGTTCTTCATGTCCTTCATGCGATCTCCATCTCGAGTTTGGAATAATGCATCTTGGGCCACAAACTCTAGATTCTTCAACTTCTTCTCCTTACTCGTGAGAAGGTGAGTTGGCTTCAGGATCCTTGCTTGTTGATTAACGTCAGCAATATGGGCTTCATTGTCCATCATAATGGTGATTGGACCTTCTTCGATAACTTTCCATATATTTTCGTGGATTGAGCAGAGGTACGCCTTCATTTTTCTACTCCAGTTATCATAGTTCTCAACTGAAAAATAGGTAGCTTATGGTTTCCCATAGCTGACAGATTAGCATAGATAATAAGATCTGATTCAGTTGATCTGCAGAAATGGCTGATCCTTAGAATCAACCGCTCTGATACCACTTTTGGTCCCGGACGAGTCAGAATCAGTTTAGAGAGGAGGTGAATAAACTGATCCAAAACTAACAATATTTGCGGAATAGACAGGGCCCTTTGACTCACAAAGTTATCCGTGCTCTTTAGTGATCAGTTGAGATGATCAGCTAGCTCGGAGTGTTGTGTGTGTGCTTGAGGTGTGCAGTTAAGATATGCAACTGAAAACTATAAACAGAGCACACAGATAATTTTATAGAGGTTCGAAGCTCAATTTCTACGTCCTCTCTTCCTTCCGTAGAAGAGCAATCCACTATGTAGGTGTAAAGTTCCTTTATTACAGTTACACAGTGAAGACAATTGTTGGACCTGGCTGTCAGTGACTTTACGAGTCACGGATTTCTTTCCAACTGGTGTTGTCCCCGAAGTGGCGATCCAACGAAAGCAGCCTCCTCAGCCGGTAGGGTCGACAGTCTCACACTTACAATTCACAACTGCTCGCTGGAGAGATAAGGTGCTATTGGCCGTCTTTTCAAGATTTCAGATCTCTTTTGATCTTCAAGAATACAGTCTTGAAATTGGTATCAATTAGTGTGCTCCTTTACGCGTCTTCGGCTTGAGCTGGGTAGTTGATCGATATTGAACAGAACTGAGAGAGTGGCTCTGGCTGGAATTCTTCAACAGCTAGCTTGATGAGCAGTTTTGCTCCTTCTCTTTAGTTGGGGCTTTTTTCTTTGATGAATTTAAGCTTGAGGCTTTAGAGCTTTGGTAAACGTCTTTGCAAAAAGTCTTTAGGCAACAAAGTTTTGGTAAAAAAGTCACGGTCGTCTTCTGGGTCACTCATCTTTTATAGTTAAGTGGCTGGTGACCATTGCTGATCAATAGGTGATCATAAATGATAAAGTCATTGAGAGGCTTTTCATTTAAAGAGCCGTTGAGTAGCCTTTGTTCTTCTGACATGCTTTTGTTCCAAGATCTTGGTTGCATTAACTTCAAGATCTTCATGTTGGCTTTTCTGAAATTTGAATTTCAGTTACGGCTTCTGTCTTGATCTTCAGTTCTGGGCTTCAGCTGGTGGTTGGAAACTTCAGTTCTGAACATTTCCTTAGTTGTCAGTTCTGCACATCTTTGGTAGTTTTGTAAGCTCCAGTTTCGATCACCTTCAGCTGGCAGTTTTGGACTCTGGCATGATGCTTTCTGAGCTCCAGTTTGATTTGATTCAGCTGGCAGTTTTGAACCAATGTTCTTCAGCTGGCATTTTGGACTGGTGTCCCTTCAGCTGGAACTTCTTTGAACTGGTCTTCACTTTGGATGTTGAGCTGACACTTCTTCAGCTGGTGTTCTAAACTGGTGCGTCTTCAGCTGGAACTTCAATCTTCAGCTGGTGTTCTTGAGCTGGCATATCCTTCAGCTCGTACCTTGGACTGGTGTATCCTTCAGCTAACATTCTTCTTCAGCTGCAATTGGTCCATTCTTCAGCTGGTAATCTTCTTCAGCTGGAATTGGGCACTTCCGAACTCGTGCCTTGAACTGTGTCTCCTTCAGCTGGAAACGGTTCATTCTTCAGCTGGTAATCTTCTTCACCTGGTATTGGGCACTTATGAACTCGTGCCTTGAACTGGCATTTTCTTCAGTTCACAACTGTAGACTGATGGCAGTTGGTACTTTGAACTTTGGCATTACATGCATCTTTCAGTTTACTTGACTTGCTAACTGATCTAGCAATCAAACTACAATTTTTCTTTTTCCACGGCTCTTGGGCTGGATATTTCTTTTTCTTTTTCTCTCTTTTCTTTTCTCTCTCTTTTCTTTTTCTTTCTCTCTTGGATTGATCATTTTCAGGATTTGATAGCTCAAATTTTTGTTTTGATCAACCTTAGTTTTCTTCTTGATTTCTTTTTAGTTTTTCAAAGCTCTTTGCATATTTTGACATCTCATCAAAACTCCAGTCAGGAAAACTCATGATAGTTTTTCCTAACACTTTTGTTAATGCTTGAAAATTTCACAAATGAGCAGTTCAACTCATGAAAAAGAGAAAAAAGAGAAAAATATTTAAATACCAAAATGATAAAATTAAATTGTGCGGCGATGAATTTATCAGATTGTAATCGATATCGACGATATAGAGACTTCGACAACAGTTTTGGCAGAAACACCATTGGATCCGACCATGCTTATGTTTGTCTTCCTATTGAAATAAGAAAAAATAAAATAAAATTTTGAGATATATATTGGCGAATTGATATGTTTCACCATATTGTTCGATGATAGATATTGAGATGATATCTTCGAAAAATTGATTGAAGAAAATGATTTTCTTAAAAGGCGGAGAATAATCAATATATCTAAAAAAATTGATTTTTAGCGTTTTGAACTTAATTGCAGAGACTTAATTGCGGAAATAATTGAATCAATTAATTATGGTCATAATTGTGGTAATAATTGACTAATTTAACTCATAGCTACTTCTCATGATTGGAGCCACTTGTATTAGGTTGTTGATACGCTAAGTATTAATTAATTTAAAATATATATTATATATTATTGTAGATAATTAAGGTAAATTGTAGATATATAATTAATGATTAATATTAATTAAATATTTTCAAACTCAGAAATGGCATTTGGGCATGAAATCCAAATTTTTATATCTAAATTACTATACATATAATCGTCCATAATTAGCCAAATATTAACTAACACTCATAATCTAATTCATTGACCTAATTAACTAGTTTTACTAATATATCAATAGACGTTTATTAATATATTTACACTAAATAATATTTTAATTAAATATTATAGATTTATGTTTCTAGAAATGTAGTTTAGGCAGGAAAATGATAATTTCTATTTAAGTTTGACTATCTTATTTTTAGATATAATATAAATATCTATTAGTTTTAATAATATAGACAATACAATAAATGTATTAATTATTTGTTAATTTGTGATGTTTCCATTTTTGACAGATGCATTTAGGCGGGAAAATGTTATGTTATATATATTAAAATTAAAATTAAGATTAAGATAAGATAAGATTACGATTAAGATCGTGAAATTGGCACTCACGCGGTCACGCCTAAAAGCCATAACTTTTTAATTTTCCACTAGCTGCTCATATTATTCTTGCACTTGTTGGAAAAAATTATTAGAAGTATTACTCATGCATTGCACAAAAATGAATCCTGTCGGACAATTTAAAAAATAAAGGATTTTATATAACAAAGTGCAAAATTTGCATAGCTCTCTTATGAGTTATGACAAAGTGAACTGTATTATCATAAATAAACAAATAACTTAGGTAGGTAATTTTCGTGCAGGTATATTTATTATACTCGTTCGGTCACACTTAATATTTTTGTAATCTGTGTCAATCTAACAAGTTAAATATTATAAAACTCAAACTTAATTTATTTATATTAACGAGCATCATAAAAAGAATTCAAACAAAATATTATCCAATCAAGATTCTTACAGCTTCACAAATAGTTTAACACTGTTACAAACCTTTGTACTTGCATGAACTAAAAGATTAAAAAGGTCAAAATTGTACAGTTAAAAATGGGTCGACGTTCATTAATAGCGATAAGGATATGATCCGATAAAAGGCCACCTATTTACAGATAGAAAGAGAGAACAAATGACCAGAAGGCTTGGGTTCTAGTAAGAATCTTATGGTATAAATGTCAATTTTTAAAATTTAGCACATCAATATATGAATGTCGACTTTTAACATTTACGTATTTGAACTTGGTAGAAGTAGCACTCTGCCTGCCATTTTACCCTCTAAAAAGCTATATATTTTTTTTAATCTTATCACCAAAATTAGCTCATACTTTTCCACTTGTATAAGAAAAATATTAAATTATATAATTCCTACAAGTGTATATATAACGGCGGAAATTCATAAAATTTAGATTCATACCATAAAATAAAGGGATAAGGTCCAATTTGTAGGCAAGTGAATTCACTATCACCCGGTTCGCGAAACGTTAAAAAAAATACAGTTCCATTTAATAAAGATGATACCTACAAAGTAAGTATTATCTTCTACCTGAAGAATTATAATAACCAAATACATAAAATAAAAGTATACCGACATACATGTAACATCAAAAGATTAATCTTACTGCCAACGACCAGAAAAGAAAAAAAAAGATACAAGTTTGATTTCGATGAAGCCTAAGGCAATACATAAATAAGGAGAGGAGCATAAAAAGCAATCAGAAGAAATCAAACAATTAGGTATTTACATTTTAAACACCACGACAACATACTGTTTATATGCTACAGAAACTCGATAAATATATGATTATTCGGCATGCAAAATTTATTACTCAAAAATATCTAGAGTAAGTTTTGAAAAGTGGAAGAAGAAATCCAAACGAAAAAGACATGATTTATGGACAAGGCAGCTAAAGAAAAAAGGAATATGAAGAGAGAGAGAGAATGCAAATGCAGATGCAAATGCAAAGCTATGTTGGGATTTAAGTAGTAGGCATTATTATGGAGAAAGAAGAGTGTTGGGATCCAACGGCCTCACAGTAGACGGAAAATCTGTTCTTGGCCCTGCAAGAGACCAATACGCCAGTATGTGTGCGGGATGCTCAACCCTCATCGGCCCTCCTTCCTGGTCCTGTACCACAACTTGCCTCGACGGTATCAACTCAATGTTCCAGTTCGGCCTCACCATGGTTAACAAATCTCGACCATTTCCAGAGGCCCGATAACCTTGCACCCACAGGTACCTTAGAGACGCTAGCTGCAGGGCCGCCTGGGCCAGTGCACGCTCACTGAAGCAACACCCTCTCATTTCCAGCTTCTGTAGGCTAAGGCATCCCTTGGAGAACTCCAAAAGTCCTTTATCCGACCCCCCTACATAACCTAGAAGCATCCAACTCACGTTATGACTATATTGCCCGATGTAACTCAGGCCCACATCAGTCAACCCACCAGGCCGCAGATACAAAGCGAACCTCCTAAGTTTATGGCACCCCATTAGAAGAGATCGAACTCCATTGTCAAGAGGCAGGTCTGTGATTCTTTCCTCTCTGTCCAGTAATACCAACCGGAAGTCACATAGGTTTTTTGAGAATGTTCCCATGCACTCAAGTGATGCATTTGTAATATCAGACACGTACACCGCCAAGTATTCCAATTCCAGACATCCTTGTGCCAGTGCCATCAATCCTCTCTGCGAGACCACACCTTCTTCATCTTCCATACCTTGTTCATCAGCTCCGCGCTCTATCCTCAGTCTTTTCATTTTCTTACAGAATTCACCCAAAATTTCCAATCCTCTATCTCCAATAACGTTTCTTGTCTGTTCCATATTTCTCATCACAATCAATTTCATATGCATCAAGAAAAAAAGAAAAAAAAGCTACATGAACTGCAGTATTTGATAAGTATATAGTTACCCACTCATAACAAGTTACTATAAAACAAGATGTAGAATATTTATAGTCACAGACTCGGCATGCAGAAACACAGAGATGTTATGTTAACTGCGGTATCAAATAAGTCTAGAATGGTCCACTGTTCATAAGAAGCTATGCTAAAACAGAAGCAGAGATTTTATCCTCACACCATTGAATCCATCTTCATTGGTCACAGAGTTAATCCAAAAGGCAGAAGGGTTAAACAACTACAATTATAGTTCGGATTAAAATTGCACGAAGGTTAAAAGGACCACTTTTCAGTTCAGCTAATATGTCAAAACAAGAACTACTTATTAGTATTATGATAAACTTGGTCATGCTACATTTCAACCTGCTTTCATGTACGAATCAACTTATTTCCCATCAAAATAAACCTGATGCTCACATTGCTCGGTCAATGTTATTCACACAAGGATGGCAATTCTATATTCATGAGGTAGCAAAGCCCAACACTAGCTTCATCACATTTAATACCCTCAACAGAGTACACATACTACTTACCAGAACAGAGATGTATATGTGCTCAGAAAATTTACTGATCACAAAGATAATATTAATCTAATTTCCTCTAAAAATATAGTGTCTAGAAGCCATTGAAGAATGCATGGGTGTTTAAGACTCAGATTATTACAAGGACCAAACTGATAGGCACTGTATTATTAACCAAAAATGCATATAATCTAATGGGGCACAACTTCAAACATATCGAGCACATTAACATTTAATTAGCACAAGGCCTATCTGGAATGATGAAACAGATTATAAAATTTACCTCAAGAATTTCCAGGTTAGGGCATCTCTGCAGTAACTGATAATGGCCTTCAGTGTCCAGCAGAGCATAGAGAAGATCCAATTTTTTAAGCTTCGAAGCAACAGGATACACAATGGGCAATTCTGCTTTGCCCAGGTAAGTAAGACCCAAGCGGCATAATCTACTAGGGAATACAACATTGGCATACCTTTCCAATTGCTCATTGAAAACACCTTCTCCAACCTGTCCAGGGGGTTCACTGAAAGATCCCCCACAGAACTCTTCCAGTGAAGCTGCTGCTCTAAAAAAACCAATGAGGTCTGCGACATCACAATCACTAATTTTCATTGAGGCCAATGACAGGCATCTTCTTGCTATAAGTTCAAGGTCTCTAGATCTGACTTTCATGAGATCAGTCATGTAAAAGTTCAGACTTTCAAGAACCGTATTATTCATTGCAAGTTCATGCAGCCATTCTCCATCATTCTCAACTATTGAGCTCTCTTCCATAAACAAGTTTCTCAAATTCCTACACAAAACAACAGGTTCAGAATTGACAAACACAAAAGAATAGCAATTTTCCCATCTAGAATTAAAGTTAGTATTGGTATGATCCACACTGAATTCAATAAAGCAATAGATATCACAGCACCACGTTTAACATAATCCAACTTGTAATATGATCTTCCTCAAGACAGAGACCAAAATGTGGTCAAGGAATTCTTCAGGAGATACTATTAACTAAAATGAACCTAATGGAAGGTCACCTAAATTTTATTCATAACCATTTTGTTTTTGCTATAATATTTGTTTACGTTTTCTTTTCTTTACTAGGTTGGACCTTAAAATTCAAGGTGACGTTCTGAAATTTCTAGAAATGCATACATAACATAAACAATTTCTGTCTTGACAATGGATTTTAACTTTTAAGCAAGAGTTTTCAATGAGATCAATAAACAATTTGCTAGGAGTTAGGGAGCTTGAAGTTTCTTAATCTCCTTTCTGTAGAACCACAAAAGAAATGGAAAAACCACTTTATTCTTATAATGAATCTAACAACCTGTGAGCACCAACTGATCAAGTTCCTACATAAAGTTTATAAATGCTAAGCATATATCCACTCTTCGGCAGAATCTTACAGTCCTGCCCTCTTTAAGAAGGTATATATTAATAATAATAGATGGCACTGTAGAGTCTGATCGTGCACTCACACTTAGCAAGAAATTTTGCATTACAATTAACACACGGACACCGTTACACCTGGTTATGACCTTGTATCCTCGAAATCATTCACAATTCACTATCAAATGTTCCAATCACATTAGTTGAAAAACTTTTAAGCCATGTTGCAATAGTCATATTTCCTGGGCCACATCTCATATTAAACACAGGTGACTCTCGCTGCCACAATATTTTTCAAAATTAATAATTTTGAATTTTTGACATCAGCTTTTCGATTTCATTATCATTTGTATGCATGGTGTGTGAAACAGTATAACTGGTAGTGTTGATGTAATGATGAAAAATAGAAGAAAAATATTTTATAAACAAGTATCATCATGATCAGCAAGCTTGCAAGGTCTCAAGAAGCCAGTAGACTAATAAAGTAGTATTCTTTGGTGAAGAAACTGAGCAAGATGAATTCGAGCATAAGAAATTAAAGACTGAAGCAGTCGGGCAAATCTCATTGAAAATAAAAGTCAAACTGATGTACTCAGATTTCAAATCATTCAGATCCAGCAACTACTCGTCGAAACATTAGCACAGCAATAATAAACTACCAAAACTAATGATTCCTCCAAAAACACATAAAACTCTTCCAAGAGATCAGTATATCCCAAAATTCAAGAAGAAGAAAAAAAATTAAGAACGTCATCATAGCAATAACATAAATTAGAGAATACCAAGATTAAAATATAAAAAATCAGTGGTAAACTAAATAAATCACATAAAAACAATAAACAGAAAGTAGTATTGACGTTTTAGTACCTGCACAGTTTGCCTATATGCAAAAGTCCATCAGTAGAGAATCCGGAGCACTTATCCAGCCTCAAAACTTCTAGAACCTTGGCGTGCGACGTAGAAAGCAACTGGAGATCTGAATCTTTGACAATCATCCGCCGGAAGTGCAGCACCTTCATCCTCCCAAAAGACCTGATAATTTCCTCCACCCAGGGCGTGACGAATCCTCCCCAATCCTCCGGAATCAAATTAAACATGGCGGCGCGTGGCTTGCCCTTGAGCTTCAGCGACTCGAGATGAGGGAACCGCCGGGACAGCCGCTGGGGCGTGGCGGTGTAGCAGAGAGCTATGGTCACGTGCTTGCGCGTGATGGCGTCGATCTCGTACCAACGCTTGCACACCAGCGACACAGCGTCCCGGTCGCGCGGGTCCTGCACGTAGGGGATCACGCACTCCCAAACGGTGTCGTACGCGCCGCTGCTGCAACTAAAGCTGCAGCTCCGGCTGCTTCCGCCGCCAGCGGCGGTACTGAAACATTTGGGCTTCTTGGATATCTTCTCATCCATTCCCTGGGAGTTATTCCCGTCTACAAATTGAGCATAGAAAAGGACTATGATTCGGTTGTGAAAAAGTGAGTAGATTGATGAATTTGGAGGATTGATCGGAGATAAATGGATGGGATAAACGAAGGCTCGATCCTGGGGTGGGGTGGGGTAGGGGTAGCGATAGGGGTAGGGGTAGGGGTAGGGGGCAGGGGGTGATTCTGTTGTTGATGAGTGAGAGATGCAGAAGAGAGAGAGAGAGAGAGAGAGAGAGAGAGAGATGGTTTTCAGTTTTCACATTCTGTGCGGCTCAAGAAATGATGGGGGATTGGGGGTTGGGGTGAGGAGGGAGGGAGGGGGAGAGAGGGTTGAGCTTCAGCTTGAGGTTGAGGGGGGCGGAAAACGACAAAACAGCTGAAACTTAACCAATAGGGGGAAGTGGACGTCACACTCATGCTATTGCTAACCCCAATCAATATATATATATATATATATATATATATATATATATATATATATATATCGAGTTTAAATTCAGAAAATTTCAGGATAAATTTATTAAAATGAACTGCAAATTGTTTTTATAAAAGAAAAATGGTAGCTTGAAGATAATATATTAGGTGCTTAGGAGTTGGGGCAACTTTAACTCCGCGTTATTATATCACAAAACTAAATGTAGTAGTGCAACTTTTAAACTAAATTTATTGCGGCGACTCCCATAATTATTATGATTAAAATTATGGTACATTCGAGTATAACATAATAAAATATTTTAAAGAATATTTTATTGGAGTAGGAAATATTTTTAGTGCATAAATTATATTATTTTTAGTGCGAAAACTAACTGTACTCAAAATAATGTCAAGCATTGGAGATCACCTCAGAGAATATAAAAGATTTACTTTTGACTTAATCCTTTCAGTTTGGTCTTAGAATTAAAAAAAAATATTTATGCAATTCATGTTAAAAGTTTTACTTTGAGACAAAATCAATCATCATTTTTTTTAAGTTGGACTATTAAGATATTTAAGGTTTAAAGAGAGTTCTTAAAAGGGAATTTCTAGTTTTTCACAATAAAATTATAAAATTTTACACACTGTTTTTCAAAATAGGATCCTCACATATTTCAAAATTAATATTCTTATATAAAAAAATTGTCGTAAATTCGATTTGAAAACGATCCATAACTTTTTTTTTTTTAACTATTACATTTGATTGCACATAATTAATTTTATCCAAATTATGCTTAGAATATGGACTACTGCGAGTTTGCCTCCGTGAGAATATCTCCAATGCTAAGCACTTATTTGATGCAGATTCTATATTAAATAGGTATAATTTCAATAATAAATTTTTTTACAGCTCTAATGATTTGCATCAAATTTTACACCAAATAAGAATATTCTATTAATAAAGATTCAATTTTGTTTTATAACTGAAATATGAATAATTTTAATGATTTACTATTTTCATAAAAATGATAATTATCGAAAACTAATCATTTTTAATTATACACTTTCAAAAAAATATACTATTGAAAAATTATAACATCTAATGTGTTTGAAATAATAAAAATACTTCAAATGATCATCAAATGCTTACAATTAGTGAGTTTACAAGACTACAACATTTATGAAAATACATTCATGGTGAACAAATCAGAATTATACAAAAAAGAAACCAAGCTCATGAATCTCAATCGTCTCCTCATCAAGGATAATTTTCACAATTCAATAAATCCAAATGCGAAGGATATGGGTTTGAGAATTCTTCAAACGATTTCAGTCAATATTATAATTATGTCAAAGGGTCTATGGATGATTTGTAATCAATGTGTTTTTTCAAGTAGTTTTAATTATTTGTAGTGTGTTTTTAAGTTAATTTATAGTAATTTTAATATGTACGACTTCGTTCTATCCATTATGTTTAATTATTATGCTTTTATTGAAATTATTTATTTATTTACTTAGATGATTTATAATTTAAATTAAGTGAATATATAATTTATAGATTAAATTAAATTTATTAAATAATCTTTTTAATAATGATTATAAATAATAAAATAATTCATTAAATGATGTGGAACCTATCAGCACCAATTTGGTGCAGTACCAAATTTTGGGCAGTATTTAGAACAGCATTGGAATGGATTTATGCACCAAGTATCTCCAATGTTGGACTAAAACACCAACTTGGGGCATAAATCCACTCCAATGTTGTCCCAAATCTTGCACAAAATTAGTGATGATGGATCTCACAACATTTAATTCACTATTTTATTATTTAAAATCATTATTAAATGGATTATCTAATAAATTTAATTTAATATATAAATTATATATTCATTTAATTTAAATTATAAAATCATCAAAATAAATAAATAAATAGTTTCAATAAAAGCACAGTTCATTTAGTGTTCGATTCAACAAATTTCTTGCTTGATATAGAGAAGTCAAAAAATAAAGATAGTCACATTGTGCTTTAAAATGCATTAGTGGAACATATATGACAAAAATATACTAATTTTGAGCATTGAGGCAAAATATATGCATGTACTTTAATATTTGTTGTAGTCTCGTAATATTTTTAACTAATTGTAGGAGTTTGATAATCATTTAAAATAGTTTTATTATTCCAAGCACGTTATATATATATATGTGTGTGTGTGTGTGTGTGTGTTATATTTTTAATAGTATATATTTTTTGAAAATTTACAATTAATAGTTATTCATTTTTAATTATTATCATTTAAAAAAAATATATTAAATCATTAAACATATTTATATTTCAGTTATAATATAAAACAAAATCATTGAGAGAATATTTTTATTTGGTGTAATATTTAATACTAAACATTGAGGTTGTCAAAAAAATTGGTGATGATATTAGACTTATGCAGTGCAGAATGTGCAATAAATAGATGTTAGTATTAGAGTTGCTCTGATAAGAAAATTTGTAAAAGAATTTATATGGTGGATTATTCTTCTATTCTCTATATGGCAACGTACTAAACTTGTGAAGTGAAAAGTAAAAAAAGGGGAATGACAAAAATGCAACCATTTATACCAAAAAGAAAAGGATAACGACGACTTCATTCCTTATAGCTATTATTCAATTCTTAAAGTAATAACTCAAATAAAAATATAAAAAATATGTATTCTATTTACAGTAATGAGGATTCATCTACATAGATAGATACCTTAACTTGACAGTATTAATTTATCCAAACATCTCGAAACATAATGTTTATTTGGTTGCGTACAGCTATTGTTACAATTTATAATAAAGCATGCAGAAATAGATAGTGAGTTGGGTTCAGTTAATAAGAAACATTAATATACAAACAACATTATTCAACCAATCACAACTACTCGCTACACACACGCACTAAGTAATGACGACATACTGTATCTATACAAAAACCTATTTTGTTATTTATCATTACTATAACCTAAAAAATTATTTGTAATCTTATTTAGGCCATTCGAAATCAATTTGATTACCTCTAATACATTCTAATTTCCCTCATCAAGATATTTAGTTCAATTGGCCTTTGAAATTAGTCGTAACGCCTTTTTTATGTACTAGCGGAGAAAATGTGTGTTACAACTTACACGTAATCTGTATGATTTTAATACAAAAAATATAATATGTAAAATTATAAAATTATAAGATATACTTTAATTTTAAAATTTTAATTAAATACCTCATAACTTTGAACATAAAGAATATATTAAGTACATTAAAATGAACTATTTTATATATATACATATGAATAACAATCGATCCCGGCGTTAAATTTTATGTTGAATTGTATATCAAGTACAATTTCTTCATGTGTGAAATTCACATATGAATTATATTTAAGTTTTAGAAAACAAAAGGAAAAAAAATTAAAATTGATTGTTAATAATTTAAGCTAAATTGATTTTTCAAGCAAGGCTTGATTTAACAATTTTGAATAGTGTAATTAATTTTTAAAATTATAATTTTTGAAATAAGATAATCACAGAGTATATGGAAATGTTGAGTTCTAGGTGTTTTCAGTAAATTAATTGTAAATAGATATTTTATAGTATTAGTTATATAGATCTTTAGTTTTTAATTATGTTTTATAGACCTAAATTTCGGTGGGGTTAATTTCTTCTAAAATCATTGACTTTTGCCTAGTTTTTTTTTTTTTGTTATACACACAACTTTTCAATTTTTGTAATTTTGGCATAAATTGAAACTTTTTAGTAAATTAGACATCTGCGCTATTTCTAGTTAAATTAGAACTAAGGTGACGACGAAATTAAACATCAGATGTCACAATGTCAAATGAACTAAGCCACAATATATCATTGTTGCATAAAATGGAATGTGTAATTTCAATTCAACATTAATTTTATTCAATTGATAATAAAGGGGATGTTTACTTTACAAAAAAAATGTTAAAATTTACAAAAATTATGAAGTTGTATTTAAAATCAAAAATCGGGTAAAATTGTAATTTTAAAGGCAATTAATCCAATATTAACGTGTGTTAGTTTGAACTCTAACTCAAATAAAAAAAAAAATATTATATATATCATATTTTCTTTCAAGATTCTTTCTAGCTTTACTGTTTCAAATCCTATGAATGCAGCTTTTACGTGATGTGAAGTTTTTATGAATCTAATTGTGTATATGAGTATATGTATTTATGCAACCAATCCCAATCCCATAAGGCCCAAATAACACAATACCATATAATTAGCAACAAAATTCATCGATTGTTGCCTCAAGTTCTTAAAAGGAAACTTTGTTTTGTTGATAATTTAAAACTGCAAGAAGATATATAATATTATATTATTATCCTTAAATTATATATTATAGGGATATAATAGGTAAATCAAATTTTATAAAACAAAATGCTTTTTATATGGTAATAGATTTGTTAATTTAAAAGAACCGTAAAATTGACGAACCAAGTAATAAGTTGTGTGTGTATTTCTAATTACTCAATATTTTGGAGATAATATGTTGTGTGTATTTCGAGCTACTCAATAATTTGCGTTAATTTAAGACAAAATTAAGGGTATAAATATGACACAATTCAGGCTTGTTGAATTGTTTTGGGTGAACTTTATAATGTCCCGTCCCTATAGCCTATTAGATGAGATAAACCGTCGGTATGTATTTTACTAGATGAGTATCAAAAGTTTATATGTACAATATTTATGTCAACCACAACAAATTGATCCATCGCAAAACAAAGAATTTTATCACTCTTATCCTCACGTCAATTAAATTAAATACTTTTTAGCACGAATTGAAACTATTTAGTTTTTTTTTTTTTTTTAACTTGAAGTTCAAGATGTGTGCTAAAAGTGTCACCTGGACTAGCTAGTTTTACTCGAGGAACATTCCATTTTCAAGTATTTGTGTTATAATTATATAAGTTCACATAATACACACATAGTCAGGTTCTACTAGAAATTTAGGTTGATGTGTTAACTAGAAAAACTTCTAAATCGTTCAATATAACGATTTAACAGTTATTAGTGAATTGAGAAGATGATGATAAATTCGTAAATATAGTCAGATTTTATTTTAGAAAATGTAATGCTAAAATACAACATCTATTATACTAAAAAACATATGCAATGTTATTTAATCATAATCTATACATATATTAAAGTAAAATCGTGTGATAGACAACGGTTCTGGTATAGACGGTTGTCTATATCACAATTTTACCTTAATATATTAGACAACAGTTTTTTTATATAATTGACAACAGTTTTGAGTTAATAGACAACAATAATGACATTTATTGTTGTATTTTTTATTTAATTTTCTTGCATTTTTTACAATAGTTTTGATTACAACTACGGTCTTTAATCAAATTTTTTCAATCTTATTTATTATTTTTTACTTGAAAATTTAAGATTTGTAATACTCTACATTTGTTAACTAAAGATGAGACCGTGCCAAGCAAAGAAGAAGGAATCGACCAAGGTAGCCCTAAATGGATTACCATGTTGTCAATTGAAGATGAAGAAGATCAAGGCATGAAGAACACTAATGCATGAAGAGGGAGTGCACGTGTGCATGCATGAGGAGTCGAACGTGCATGAAGTTTGGGACGTGCATGTACATGTGTAAAATCGGTCCTTAATATTTTAATTAAGGAGATTGATTTATTAGACTATAGTATTTAATTAATTAGATCATATTTTAGTTATTTTCTTAATTCAATTTTCGGTTAATTATTAGATTAGGTTGACTAGGTTTTATTTAAGGTAATTTCCTATCTTGAATAGAATTCTAGTTTAGGTAGTTTCCTAGATCAGATTGCATGAATTTGAAGATTAATTCTCAATTGTCTCATGATCTTTTGTTGATCACTAAATCTACAAGTTCTTAAAGTTTAGCATCCTTTAAGTCCTATTTCAAGATTCGTTCTAGTTCTTCAAAGTACTAGGGTTGATCGCTACTATCGACAAGTTACTATAGTTTGAGTTTCGTTAATCCATTAACAGGGTTCGATTGGCTGCAACTCACATCTACCAATTCACCGTCCGCTAATCATCAACGCCGTCAACCATCCTTCATCAATCGTTTGTATCATTAACAACATCCCAAGGTTTGTTCGAGCATCTAGTAACAAGTTCCAGTCGTGTTCACCTTCAATTCAAGTTCATCATCCATACTAGTTTATCTAGTCGAGATCTACAATATATAAACCGTAAGTTAATTCGCATCCTAACATATCCTATCTACCCCAGCTCTTCTTCACCAATTCATATCACTCATA
Organism: Perilla frutescens; assembly: GCA_026008535.1. Lineage (NCBI taxonomy): Eukaryota > Viridiplantae > Streptophyta > Magnoliopsida > Lamiales > Lamiaceae > Perilla > Perilla frutescens. The sequence goes on along the minus strand of BRKX01000017.1, from coordinate 28,459,055 downwards.
TTGTTCCCTTCACCACCCTTAAACCTTCATACCAATACAACACTTTCACCGAATTGGTTGTGTTATCATTCGTGTCGATTTCAGTCTAAGTAGTCTAGTTGAGTCTAGTTTGCATCAATAGTATATTTCGAGTCTTTTATTATTTATTTCAGCATATTTAGTTAATTAGAGTCACTAGTTGTAACACCCTAATTTTATAAACCTAGAATATTATTTATTTTATAAAATCTAACATGTAAAATAATGACTTAAAGAGAATTTTAAACATTTTCTCAAATATATAATAAAACTAATACTAGAAAATCATAAAAATGCATAAATAAACTTCTATTTAAGAAAATACCATAATATCATAATAATTCAAATAACATAGAGCGGAAACGATTTTAAATAATTCAAACTCCTAAATATTTTAAAGTTAGAAATCCACAATCCAACAAAGCATAACATCAACTAAAATTTTAGAAATTAAACGAGTCTAATAACTTAAATATTTAAATAAAAACTTAGTTCACATCCATCTCCACATCACCATCACCGAACTCATCAACCTGAAATGTTATAATAATGGGATGAGTGTAACGAATACACTCAATGGAGAATACGCATTATCCAAAATATATTAAACGAGTAACTCATATTCAGACATTCATGCCATGTCACATAATAATAATTGTTTGAACAGTGGGGAGTCAGCCCAAAGGCAACTTATCACGGCCTCAGACCTATTAACGGTCTCTGAACAAGTATATGCATATACACATGCACGGTGGGCGACCCAATGACAACTTTTACGGTCTCGGACCTATAAACGGTCCCTGGCATACTTTAACTTTCATTTTCACATAAACACTCAGTCGAACAATAAATCACAAGCATAATATATAATGGATAATAAATAATCACGTGCGTATAAAATTCCCCACCTTTAATTTTGAAGATCTTTGACTCGACTTTTCAATGCAAAATGTAAAGACTTGCAGGAACTAATGCGCCTTCACCTAGCTGAGGTAACATTAAACTATTTTAATAATTTAAAAGTTTATAAGATTTATACGTTATTAAATTCTGAGTTATAATTCTTTCGAAATCCACACTAATCTATCTCTATACTTTTTCTCTAATTCTTAATAATCTCGGCCATACTAATAGTTGACAAGTTTTATTAATATTTTATATTGAATTAGTGTAATTGTATTGTCATACTTATTATATTACAGAGTCAAGAAAATTTGCAATAAGATTATATTACTTTGCATTATGATTATTAAATAACCTAAAATATATTCCTTCCTAAGCTTTGCTGACTATAGTTAATATTTAATTCATCTACAATTTTCAAGATGTACTTTGCGGCAGACACCTAAGCAATCCCTTATTCACATAATTATGATTTGGCAAATTGGGAAAGGAATTAGATTAGATAAAGAAAAAGAGTCTATGTTCGGCTGGAAAAATATCAACAATTCTTATTCTTCTCTAATTATTAATTATTTTAATTATTGGCGGTCAACTTCGATTCGGCTAATTGATGTGGTTTAAGAAAAGGGGAAAAAGAACAAGTTAAAATGTTCAAATTAAGATGTGGAAGATAAAGAATTAGATGTGGAAGATAAAGAATTAAATGAAAAATTCAATCAATAAAGAATATCATCAAGGCACGGATGAATTAAATTCATGGCTGAAATTCCAAATCTTATTTTAGCAAATTCTTGGTTAACTTCAATTTACTACAACGCCTATTTTTCTTTTAATCCATTTTCCATATAATGTGATCGTAAAGAATTTAGAAAAAAAAATACTATTAATTCAAATAGTTGCAATATTCACAAATTAAGACTTCGATAGGAAATAAAATACCTGGATTCAAATATTAAGTTAGAGTTTCCAATTTATTGCTGATAAAAACTGTTATAAGAGGTGATACGGAAAGAAAAACGATTATTAATGTGTAATAATTAATACAAAACTTTTCATTGAATTTTGAAACATGAATTGTTTACCTTAAACAGACTATAGCAGGAGGTTCTCTTGCTTCAGAAGTGAATGAATGAATCCATGCTTAATCATGAATGGGATACGTTTCTTTAGTAATTGTGTCAAATGAATGGATACGGTTCTTTTTGGCATTAATTGAGAGCAAAAATTGATGGGTGATTTTGCAGTTAATAAGAAACATGGGTTGAGGAGGTTTAGGTTGGATAAATTATTATTATTATTATTATTATTATTATTATTATTATTATTATTATTATTATTATTTCTGGATTTTTGATTAATTAAAGAATTATGATTACAAATTATGGTATTTTAATACTTTTTATTCACATTATAAATTCTTAATATTATCTTTAAATTTTCTCTGCAGGCGACATGACTAAAATATAAAATATTTTATTTAAGACAATAATAACAACAAGATCAAAATACTATAATTAAATAAATTATATGAAAAAAATATATTTCATAAACGGGTCGTTACAAAACTCCCCCACTTAAATAAATTTCTTCCTCGAAATTAACTTACTTGACTAGAAAAGTCGGGATACTTTGCGAGTAATTCATCTTCTCTTTCCCAAGTTGCTTCGTCTCTTCCATGTCTACTCCATTGAACTTTGATGAGAGGAATCATTCGATTTCTTAGAGTATGGACCTTTCTTCCAAGCACAGCTACAGGAACTTCCTCGTACGAGAGATTTTGATTAACATCCATAGTCTTATAATTGACTACATGACTTGGATTGTGAATGTACTTCCTCATCATTGAAATATAGAATACATTATGCACGTCTGCCAATTCTGGCGGCAAGGCTAATCTGTAGGCTGCATTACCAATCTTCTCAAGTATCTCAAATGGTCCAATAAATCTTGACCTCAACTTTCCTCTCTTTCCAAATCTAACTACACCTTTCATAGGTGCAATTTTCAAGAAAACTTTATCACCAATTTCAAAGTGTAGATCTTTCCTTCTTTTGTCAGCGTAAGACTTTTGACGGTCTTGTGCTATCTTCATTCTTTCTCTGATCTTCTCTATGACTCCAACAGTTTGCTCAACAAGTTCCGGTCCCAATATTTTTCTTTCACCAACTTCATCCCAATGCACAGGGGACCTACACTTTCGTCCATAGAGAGCTTCATATGGCGCCATACCAATGGTAGAGTGGAAACTGTTATTATAAGCGAATTCAACCAAAGGTAGGTATGTTTCCCAATTCCCTTCAAAATCGAAAACACAAGATCTCAACATGTCTTCTAGTGTTTGGATTGTTCTCTCTGACTGACCATCAGACTGAGGATGATAGGCGGTGTTGAAGTTTAATCTCGTACCCATAGTTGATTGTAAGCTCCTCCAAAAGTTCGATGTGAACTTAGAATCTCTGTCAGATACAATTGACACAGAAACTCCATGCAACCGTACTATCTCCTTGATATAAAGTTGTGCATGTTGCTCCAGTGTAGTAGTTCTCTTAACAGGTAAGAAATGAGCACTTTTTGTCAAACGATCAACTATAACCCAGATTCCATCATTTCCTCTACGTGATCTTGGAAGTCCATATACAAAATCCATTATTATCTTTTCCCACTTCCATTCCGGTATTTCCAATGGGTTAAGTAATCCAGATGGGCGTTGGTGTTTCGCCTTAATTTGTTGACAAGTTATACACCTTTCCACGAAACTTATAACAGATCCTTTCATATTTCTCCACCAGTATATTTTTCGCAGATCTTGGTACATCTTTGTACTTCCCCGATGTACTGTATAAGGTATACAATGAGCTTCATCAAGAATTTCTCATCTCAAATTTTCATCTTTTGGCACGCATAATCTTCCTTCAAACACTAAGGTACCATCATCAGTTAAAGCAAACCCTTTGATATCTCCAACATGAACTCTATTCTTCATCTTTTCTAAGAACTTATCACTCATTTGAGTTTGCTTTATCCTCTCTCTCAAAGTAGGTTTGACCACTAATGTTGCCAACACCGCTGTTGTGCTACTTGGTGGAACCACTATCTCAATCCTTAGTTTGGCCAAATCTTCAATTAATTGCTCTTGACTTGTGGGTAAGGCTGCTAACTGACCATTATTCTTCCGACTCAAAGCGTTTGCAACAACATTTGCCTTTCCCGGATGGTAATGAATGGTACAATCATAGTCTTTTACCAATTCTAACCATCTTCTTTGCCTCATATTCAACTCCTTCTGGGTGAAGAAGTACTTTAAGCTCTTATGGCCAGTATAGATATCACACTTACCACTATAAAGGTAGTGTCTCCATAGCTTCAGAGCATGAACTACAGCAGCTAACTCCAAGTCATGTGTAGGGTAGTTCAGCTCATGTATCTTCAATTGCCGAGAGGCATAGACAATTACCTTACCACGTTGCATCAAAACACAACCAAGTCCGAGTTTTGATGCATCGCTATAGACAACAAAATCTTCCGAACCATCAGGAATAGCTAAAACTGGTGCTGAAATTAATCAATGCTTCAACTCTTGAAAGCTGTTTTCACACTTATCAGACCATTCAAACTTCACTCCTTTTCTAGTCAATTGTGTCATTGGTCCAGAAATCTTTGAGAATCCTTCAATAAATCTTCGATAGTAACCGGCTAATCCCAAAAAGCTTCTTACTTCACTCACATTCACCGGTCTACTCCAGTTTGTTACTGCTTCAATTTTAGCAGGGTCCACTTCTATCCCTTGTGCAGTAACTACGTGTCTCAAGAATGCAACTCGATCCATCCAAAACTCACACTTCTTGAACTTTGCATAGAGTTTCTCTTTTCTAAGTGTTTCCAAGACGATTCTCAAATGTTCTTCGTGTTGCTTCTTGTCTTTTGAATAGATCAAAATATCATCAATGAAGACAATAAAAAATTGATCTAAGTATGTGTAACGCCCCAAACTACTCCGTTTGGCCACGTCACTTAACATACAATTTACTTATATATTTTTGTGTGCTTATAATAAAATGAGCGGAAACTTAGGTCAAAAATCATGACTAGGCATGACGTCATAATTCTAAACGTAAAATTTTTTGCAAATTAGCATGCAATCGTCTAACTTATCGGGCTCATAGGTTGTCATAACCCGCCCGTCTAACATCCTAAATCAACATGCAAAGTATAGGGTCAACAACATACTTCATACGTAATAGGCTCCAAGGTCGAACGACCCGCCTTTAAATTGTTGCACAATATCAAGTTATATACATGATAACCTACAAGAGATCGGGCTATTCCCATCCCCAATAATCATTGATCATAAGCAAAAATAGTGATCAATGTAATAATAACAATAATAATATGAGTGTTATCAAAAGAAGAGCATGCAAACGATAAACACAAGCTTGTGGGGTTCTCTTGTGTTCACAACGCTCCTACTCGGGCTCCGACTCCTCAACCTGAAATTCATTGAATGAATGGGGTGAGTATTTAACAACATACTCAGTGGGGAACACTGAAAATAGTTATAGCTAATTGCACAAGTGAAAATATAACACATGGACTTTTCTTTACTTTTTGGAGACTAGTCTCAACCCCGTAGGGTCTAAACATCATGATGCCCCCGTTAATGAACATCTTTGGCCCTGTAGGGATGCCCGCAGACATACTACCCCCCAGGGAGGACATTAACAGGTCTATATTCGATCCCAAAAGATCTTTGCCCCGAAGGGTCTCTTTGTCGACCCCGAAGGATCTCTGTTATCTCTGGTCCGAAGACCCTTCATATCTATACAATCAAAGCACAACAATAACTATAACTTTATACGTGTTCACAGTTTAGAGTTACCCCACCTTATGAGACGCTTTCACAATTTCTCAACCTTTGAAATACTTCTTGGCCGTGCACAAGTTGTCCTCCTCGAGCTCCAACACGTCACCTAGCACCTTTTATTCTCTTTTCAATTTAGATGTCGAGTTATACAAATAAATCATAACTTCGAGTAAACTCATGCTATACTTTACTTTAAGGTCTTCAAACATATCCATATACACAATCATGGATATACAAGCTCATACTACGATTTTGGACTCAAAATACGCATTAAAACTCTTTGAAGCATTTGATCGAACACGTTACGGGCACACATTTATACCACATGCTCATAAGTCATTTTAAATCCTTTAGACCCAACATTTCAAATAAAAACACCTTCACCCTAGGGCTCTAACATACTTGAAATTCAACTCCAAACAACAATCACAACACCTCCATACCACATCAACAAAATAAGGGGAAATTAGGGCAAAAACTCTAAACCCTAGCATCAAAGAACCATAGGAATTTGATATAACTTCACATATAGCTTCAAGGAGATAAATAAACCATATGTTCAAGATATCAAGCAAGAAAATCAAAAAAATGGAGAATCCTCAAATTTGGGTAACAAACCCTAGTTTCCAAAACAACAAGAAATGGGTGTTTAATCCCCAACAAGGAGAGGTGTAGAGGTTACCTTTGTTGATGGATGATGATGGATTACACTTCAGAAGTTGAAGAATTTTGAGAGAGAAAAGAGGAGAAAATCGCCCCCTCTTGGTTGAAAGTAATGAGGAAGAAATGAACAAGTGTTGTATTTATAGGTAGAAAATCCCCGGACCCGCGCGACCGCGGAACCCCTCTCTCGGCCAACGCTCCCCGCGAGTGCGCAGCCCCCGCGGGCGCGCACCACCCCGCTGGCGCGCGGCGTGCCAAAATCGACCCCCTTATCTCAAACGACTCCCGGACATTTTTAACTCTATTTTTTTTAAAACGACTTAGATTTTCAAAACACTTTTAATACACGCCGAAAAAGCAAGGGGCGTTGCCCCCTAGCGGTCAGCGAGACCCCCGATCAACTCAGCGTTAGGGTGTTCAAGGTATGGCAAAACACATAATCAAATATAATCACCCCCACTTCATCATCATATAACTCGACAAATTTCAATATTAAATGTTATCATATATTATACACTTAGTATAATACCACCGTGCTATGACGTATCGGCTCAAGTGAGACAACCTGCATTAAAACAACGGCACAATATACAAACATACCACATGATTATAATTCAACAATATCAATTCGAAATCATTTTACTAGAATTATAAATTATAATTTAGCAAAAAGGATCGGAGTATCACAGTATGGATGAAACACACGATTCATCAAATCCATGAAAACTGCTGGCGCATTTGATAACCCAAAAGGCATCACTATGAACTCATAATGTCCATAACGAGTTCTGAATGCAGTTTTTGATCTATCCCCTTCCTTAACCTTCAATTGATGATAGCCTGACCTTAAATCGATCTTTAAGAACACACTTGCGCCTTTCAATTGATCAAACAAATCTTCTATTCTTGGAAGTGGATACTTGTTCTGATCGTCAATCGGTTCAACTCTCGATAATCTATGCACATTCTCATGGTTCCATCTTTCTTTTTCACAAAAAGAACCGGTGCTCCCCAAGGTGAGACACTTGGTTGAATGAAACCTTTATCCAAAAGCTCTTGCAATTGCACCTTCAATTCTTGAAGTTCTTTCGGTGCCATTCTATATGGTGCCTTGGATATCGGAGCTGATCCAGGTAACAAATCTATCCTGAATTCCACTTGTCGATCCGGAGCAATTCCGGGCAAATCATCTGGAAATACATCAGGGAACTCTCGTACAATTGACACATCATCAATTTTTGACTCAGCTGGTGGAGTGCTTATCAAGCTAACCAAATAACCTTGGCAACTTCCTTTTTTCAACATTCTCAACGCCTTCATAGCAGATACAACTCTAGGCATTGATCTTATCCTTGCTCCGTAAAATGAAAATGGTTCCTCTCCAGGTCCTTGGAAAATCACTTATCTTTCTCGACACTTAATCGTAGCATAATTTTTAATGAGCCAATCCATTCCTAGAATCACATCAAAGTCTTTCATCTCTAGGAGATACAAATCAGCATCTATGTTCTTTTCACTAATGTCCAGCTTTACATTCTTAGCCATACGATTAGTTCTAAGTGTCTTTCCTGAGGGAATACTAATCTCTAGTGCATCATCTATTCTATCACAAACAACACTAATTCTTGAATAAAATTTTGCAGATATGAATGAATGTGTAGCACCAGAATAAAAAAGAACATATGCAGGTACATCAGAGATGTTCACCATACCTGTCATAGCCTCAAGGTTCTCTTCATCATTCTTCTCAGTCATCGCAAAGAAACGTACATTCCCTTTCCTTTCAGTCTCTCTTTTCTTACGTGTTGGGCAATCATTTGCTTCATGTCCCGGTTTTTCACAAGTGAAACACACTCATTTTCCCAGCAAGCATTCTTTGAAGTGAAATTTTCCACAAACCTTACATTGTGGCTTTCTTTGCGGTACACTAGGACTACCATTTCCTTCATTTCCTCCTTTCTTAAACTGAGGCAGACCAGTTGGCCTATTTGGCGGCTCCCACTTTCTCTTATTTGAAGTGTCAATAGTCTTCTGTGTTGAGTTTCCCAAATTCAAACGAGATCATATAGCTAGAGCACATCGAACCACATTACCATAAGTAGTAATGTCAGTACCAGCTAGTATTCCACTGATTTCTGAGCGTAATCCCATTTCAAACCTTCTTGCTTTCTTGACTTCAGTGTTAATTAAGTGAGTTGCATATCGAGAGAGCTGATTGAATTTTCTTTCATAATCCACAACAGTCATAGTTCCTTGCTTTAAGTTAAAGAACTCATTTTCCTTCTCATCCCGAAATGACTGTGGAAAGTACTGCTCTATTATCATCTCTTTGAACTGTTCCCAAGTCAAGCTGTTAAACTCCTCTTCAGTCATACTACGTGAGATAGACTCCCACCAATGTCCAGCGTCTTCAGCAAGTTGAAATACAGCGCAAGACACTCTTTGCTCATCTGTGCACTGGATATGCACAAAAATTCTCTCAAGTTCCCTTAACCATTCTTCAGTAGCCAAGGTTCCTTCTCGACCTTTCAGTGTTGGTGGTCGATAACGACGAAACTGCTCCACTGCCATACTGATATTGTTATTCTGATTTGGACGGTTTTGAGCAGCTGCCGTCTGAAGAAAATTCATGAAATCTTAAAACAACTGCGCATTCATATTCTGATTAGGCGTCTCATTACTTTGTTCTTGAGTTGCAGATGCATTGGTATTATGCCCAGTATTGTCGTCAGTGAACACATTCCGACTGACATTATCCTCAACTTCGGTGTTCGAGTCACCTCTTTGATTGACATTCCTTACTGGTCTTTCTCGACGTCCACGTCCACGAATCATCTTATCCTAAGGCAATAAATAATTTCTTCTACTTAGTAAAGGGATTTGTTAGAATTTGTTGCCTGAAACAATGTGAATTACGGATGTAAATTGCAAAGTTAAAAATAATGTTGAAGCTAGTGTTACCACATTGCCTTCAACATGCAGCGGAAACGTAAATAGAACTTTGCACAAAACAAGTTTTAAATCACACTCCTTATGGTGTGTGATTGCCTCAAGGCGAAATTCACTATCACAAGTGAAACACAAAAACAATGCTGATGTTGTCTCGATTCACTCCCTTGACAACGCTACATAAAACATACAGAGGACTATCCTAGCTTCACTCACTCGAATAATCACTCAAAAACAAACCTATCTAAACACATAGATAGATTACAATCAGTCACTCTAAATCCTAGACTTCTCAAAATTGACTATCTAACCTACACACACAACTGGAATGAAAGTCTTCAGCTGATTGGGATGCTAGGCAGATGTTGAGGAAGATGTCTTGGATTTCAGAGATGACACTAGATGCAAGATTCAGAGCTTCTCACAAACCACGGTGATAACCTGCTTGCATGAATGATTCTAAGGTCTAAGGAGACCTTAAATACTTCCTCCATCTCGGCTGGGTAGTTTCCACACAATCCTTGATGAGTTGGATGCAAAACTACTGCCTTCCACTACCTTTGTTGAACTGAACTCGAGATAACCGTCATCTGCACTACGTGACACACGTTCTTCAACATCGTGTAACAATGGCGGTTACTCCAGCGACCCACATTCTCTGCAACGGTTAGTGTCTAAGACGAAGTAGGGAACATCACGTCCCTTGAAACTCGAAACAGATTCTGACCTAGTCAAAATCCAGCATAATCCACATTTTAAATTAAAATAAAATATCTAATAAATCCCTTAAATCGTGGAAAATGATATGTGATAAAAATCACAATTTATTCAGATTAATTTAAAATAAATTAATCCAAAATACTAGGAAAGGATAAGGTTAGAGATCCGAGTGTTATACTCGGTGTGCCGAGAATGACGGACAACATTAGGTACGACATTGATTGCAATGTTATCGACGAAGTGATAACATCATCTGGAACACGTCATACTCAACAATCTCCCCCTTAAGCTTATCCTTTCTGCACAAACCATTATGCTCAATATAAACATGATTAGAGCCGCAGCGGAATACGATCAAAAATATTGGAGTTCAAGAACTCCCCCTTAAGGTATGGTCCCTCTTAAGTTATTATCTGTTACATAATATACAACGTTAGTGGGTACAATCCCCTATATAATAGTATACAACATGGTTAGTGGGTATTTACCCCTGTACAGAAAAATTAGTGGGTAATGATCCCCTATGTAGAAATATTGTTGAGAACATTCTCAACAAACATCACACATATAAAAACGTGCGAACACAATCCCAATGTTGAGACCATTCCCAACATAAATCATCACATACTATAAGTTATGTGAAAAGCAGAATAACAATGTTGAAAACATTCTCAACATGAAACATCACACATTAAGAGATGCATACGAAATATATAGCAAGATCATCAACTCATGCTGATGATTAAACCAAAATATCCAAGGATATCCAATCATGGATACCCAACAACAAAAATAAAATGTGTCCATGCACATAAAAACAAACAAGGATGTGAACACATCCAAAATAACTTTGTGTCCAGCACAATACATAACCAAAAATTAAATTGTTTTTGATAAAGAAAAATCATATTTTCTTCTTCCCCTTAGCCTTGGTCACGGACTTTCTAGCCTACTTTCCTTCAGCACCATCAGCAACATTATCTTCACCAGCGGCAGCATCATCTACTCCCCCTTTCTGTGTAGAAAGTGCACTTCGCAGAGCTTGGCGATGTTCAACCATAGCATTGGTGAGGACTGTGCTTTGATGGATCATAGAGCCCATCTGCTTGATAAAAGAGTTTAGCACCTGCACAGAAAATGTCACCAAATGTGAAGATGCACTAGCTAATTCACTTTCAGATCGTGGAGGGAAGAGAGTTGTCTCTATGCCAACATCCTGATCAACATCTCTGGAGGCAACTGTGGAACTTAGAGCAAGGTTGTAAGGGAGATCCATCACTCGATCATCATTCTCTTTTGGTTTGACAATTGTGATAGTCAATGTTTCAGTGACTATCTTCTTCTTGTTTGGCTTCACGCCTTGCTCAACCATAACTGCATAGATAAAGCAGGGAAAAGGAAGTATGCTGGTGTTGCTGGTCTTTGTAGCAGCTTTCATCACATAGTCAAATATGTAGTCTCCGAGACTGAAGGGGATCTTAGTGCCAAGTTTAAAGAGCAGAAATGCTTGATCAACAGTGATGACTGAAGTGTTAGTGGTAGGTAACCAATTATATACAATAATCTTGTGTAAGACAGAATATAAGAATGTAAGCTTAGAAGTGGAAAATTTGTTTGTCCACTTGGTTACCAATCCACCAGTAATAGTCGACACCACATCATCAATAAGATCTAGACTAACAACATCATTGTCATTGCCTAGACCAAAGAAATTGTTGATCACCATCGGATTAAACTTAAACACATGATCACGCATATAAATTTCACCATATTTGCTCCTTGTATGATCACCCATATCCAGAGACACATTGGCATAGAATTTAACAATCACATCAGGTTCAAAAGTCGACAGAGATGAAACATCTTTCCACAGACCCCTCTCTTTCAAAAACACATCCATGCCATACTTCTTAAAGCTTAAGACATCAATTTTTTTCTCAACACGCACAGGACGATTGTAAATAATTTTGTATTGATCCTTAGCATGTTTAGAGTAAAAAATCTTACTAAAAGCAGAAGTAACATCATGAGGGGAACCTGGTGGGTAGACTGGTTCTGAGTCTTCAGATTCAGCATCATCTTTGATATTTCCTGACGGAGTAGGGGAGATAACTTCTCGAGCAGTGCCGGAAGAGACAAGATCATGAGAAGAGGTGAGAGAGGTTGCTTTCGTCACATCCTTAGAAGAGGCTTCTTTCTTGACAGTTTCAGGAATCTCCGAAGCAGTTTCTTATTCAACATCCACTTCAACATCCGCAGGGGCTTTAATGGGAGAGTTCTCGGGAAGATTTTCTTCTTCATCAGACTCATCCTGTAAAGACCGCACCAGCTTGGTCTCCATTTTCAGAGTTCTCCTAGCCTTCTTGCTAGTTTCTTCAATCTCTTCCTTTTCAGTGTCTTGAGAACTGTGAAGCCTCTTAGACTTACGAGTTGTCCCGACCTTCTTCTTCTTGCTGGTGATAGCTTGAATGTGTATCCCAAGATCAGGATCTATGAGGTTTTCTTCTTCTCCTAAGAGTACTTGTTGAAGTGGTGTTGGATTTAACACTTGAACCCCTTCGGGGATTTCATCTTCCTTCATCGGAGTATCAGTTTGTTCGGTCGGAGGGGATGAGGGCTTCTCCGACTCAGATTTTGCTCCTTTCTCATGCATTCCAGGTGTTACAGTGACTGTGGGGGTTGAAGTTGAAGTTCCAGCGGGAACTGAAGCTGAAGATGGAGTGCCCATGGTTTTCTCCAACATTTGTTTCATCATTTGAAACATAGCAGCTAAGTCATTCAGATCCGCCATTGATGTTCTGAAAAAGCTTGAGAGAAAACAGAAGAAAGAGAGATAGACAAGATGAAAAGAAAATGAAACGACTCGGTGGAGAGAGAATGAGTAAGAGATTTGAATTTTAATTCAAGATATGGATGTCAATATCCCTCAAATCTTAGAACTCCCCAAAACCATCACATCAAGAATAAAAAATTCAAAAATTAAAAATAGATTAGTGGATAGGGATAAATGAAGGTGTACTTATCACCAAAGTACAAATTAGAGATATTCATCGGCCCCCTAAACAAATCCATTTTTTTTATTTTTTTTAAATAGAAAAATAGACAAGGGATACACTTATAATACAAATATAATTCCAGGCATATATTTTCTGAAGATTATCGTTTTGCAGCAATTTTGGTCACAACATCAGCTACAACACAGCAAACAGAACAAACCCAACTATAATTCACTTTATAGAATTACGGGTATTTCATTCACAAACACATTCATAGAATTTCAAGTAGCTGACTTTGTTAAATAAAAGCAGAATTACAATAATTTCATTAGGACAACCTTGAATTATACTTAAAAGAAATGACTAACACAAATAAATAAAAAATAAACAACTGATGTTTAATAAAAAGAACTCACATCGAGTTCAACATCAGTAAACAAAATGAACTAATTAAATGGAACACATTCCAAGAGACTTTCTCAAGGCAGAAAATCTCTCAAAATCAAGAGGCTTGGTAAAAATATCTGCTGTTTGATTCTCAGTGGATATGTATTTTATTGTTAATGATTTTCTTTTCCACCAAGTCTCTGATGAAGTGATGTCGAATGTCGATATGCTTGGTGCGTGAATGTTGAACAGGATTCTTGGAAATTTCAATAGCACTAGCATTATCACACAATAGGGTTAGTGATGAGCTTGTCGTGCCATAGTCTTTCAACATTTGATTCAGCCATACCAACTGAGCACAGCAACTAGCAGCTGCGATATATTCCGATTCAGCTGTTGACAAGGAGATGCAATTTTGTTTCTTGCTTGACCAAGAAACCATATTGTTCTCCAAAAAGAAGCAACCACCACTTGTGCTCTTTCTATCATCAACATCACCTGCCCAGTCCGAGTCACTGTATCCAATCAGGCTGGTGTTTGTATCTTTACAATACCTGATTCCAAAGTTAACTGTACCAGCAACATATCGAATTATTCTTTTGACAGCTTTCAAGTGAGATTCCTTGGGTTGAGCTTGGTATCTAGCACATACTCCAACACTAAACATGATGTCAGGTCTGCTGGCGGTCAAGTAGAGCAAGCTTCCAATCATTCCTCTATACATCGTTGGGTCAATATTGACTCCAACATCATCTTTGCTCAGTTTTTCAGAGGATCCCATTGGTGTCTTCATAGGCTTAGAGGCTTCAAGTCGGAAGCGCTTGATCAGATTTTTGGCATACCATCTTTATCTTGCTTGATTTGGAGACCAAGGAAGTAGGCCAATTCGCTGACCATGCTCATCTCAAATGTGCTGCACATTGCATCAACAAACTCCCTGAGGAGATTAAAACACATGGATCCAAACACAATATCATCAACATAAATTTGTGCAACAGTGATGTGTTTGTGGATCCTTTTGATAAATAATGTCTTATCAACCATGCCTCTTGTAAAACCAAAGTCAATTAAAAACTCGGTAAGACGAGCATACCAAGCTCTAGGAGCTTGTTTCAGCCCATACAAGGCCTTGTGAAGTTTCAGCACATGGTTTGGTTTTTCATGACATTCAAATCCTTTTGGTTGTTCAACATATGCTTCCTCATTCAGGAATGCACTTTTGACATCCATTTGATGCAATGTAAACCGAATGTGGCAAGCAATGGCAAGTAGGAGACGGATAGACTCTATTCTAGCAACAAGAGTGAATGTTTCATCATAGTCTATTCCTTCTACTTGTGTATAACCTTGTGCCACTAGCCTGGCTTTGTTTCTAACCACATTCCCAGACTCATCGGTCTTGTTCTTAAATATCCATTTAGTTCCAATTACATTTTTATTTTCAGGCCTTGGAACCAGTTCCCACACATTATTTCGAACAAACTGAATCAGCTCATCATGCATTGCTTCTATCCAGAATTCGTCTTTTAGAGCTTCTTTGAAATCTTTAGGTTCAACACTGGATAGAAAGCATGTGATAGACATAAAGTTAATGACAGATGACATGCAAACCTGTTTGACCAATTCAGCAACATCGGCTGAGCTTTTTGTTCTTATTTTGACTCCTTGAGATCCATCACCAATGATTTGAGAATTTGGGTGATCTCTTTTGATTCTTCTTGGAGGATCACGTCTTGGTTCATGCTGAGTAAGTGGAAGATAATCATCATCGCTTTCAGAGAAGGGATTTGAGTCTGGTGTTCGAGGGGATGTTGACTCATTTGCTGAGGGAGATGGAACATTGGATTTGACATCAGGACTTCCCGTGGGACTTTTGGGAGTTCCACTTGGTTCCTTATCAGCAACATCTGGTTCATAAAGGAGAAATGACACATCATCTTCCTCAGACTTAGTTGCCAGACCTGCAAGATCATCAAACACAACATTGATAGATTCTTGCACAACTTCGGTTCTTAGGTTAAGAACACGAAATGCTCTACTGTTTTGAGCATATCCCAAGAACAATCCTTTATCACTTTTAGAGTCAAAATTTCCAAGGTAGTCTCTATCATTCAGGATGTAGCAGACGCATCCAAACACATGGAAATATTTGAGATTTGGCTTTCTTTCTCGTAGAAGCTCATAAGGTATCTCCTTTCTTCCTGGTCGAAGATGGACTCTGTTCCTGATGTGACAAACTGTGTTGACAGCCTCAGTCCACAGCTTCTTCGAGAGACCTTTAGCCTGTAACATTGCACATGACATTTCCTGCAGAGTTCGATTCTTTCTCTCCACTACTCCATTTTGTTCAGGAGTCTTGGGAGCTGAATACTCATGGAGTATTCCTTTCTTTTCACAAAAGTCATTGAATGCAGCATTCTCAAATTCTCTTCCATGATCTGTTCTGACGCATGCAATGTTGGTGTCAAATTGCAAACACATTGTCCGGTAGAATCTTTTGAAGACTTTGAATGTTTCAGATTTTTCCTGTAGAAATTCAACCCAAGTATACCTTGAGAAATCATCAACAATGACAAGTATGAAACTCTTACCACTCATACTTTTTGTATCGATTGGACCCATGACGTCCATGTGTAAGAGTTGGAAACATCTTGTTGTTTGACATCCACCCAAGCTTTTGTGAGGAATTCTGGTTTGTTTTCCCTTTTGACAGGCACCACATACAACATCGTGATCAACATTCAGTTTTGGTAGGCCGTGAACAACATCTGATACAATCAGTTTTTTCAAATTTACCATGCTCATGTGACCGAGTTTTTGATGAATCAGCTTTGTTTCATCATTTACGGTCATATTGCACGTTTCATCTTTGTCAGCATGGTAGCAATTATTAGATGCACGGCTTCCGAACATTATGCATTTGTCGTGTTTGTCAAATACTTCACAAGTATTTTTATCAAACTTGACATGCATACCATCGTCACATAACTGACTGATACTGATCAAGTTGGCCGTTAACCCTTCAACATGTAAGACATTCTGCAGCTTAGGAAAATGTTTGACATTCAATGTACCTTTTCCGACAATGTTTCCTTGAGCTCCTCCTCCATAACTGACTTTGCCTTTGTTTGAAGTGGTGTAGTCTTCAAGAAATTCCTTATTGTCGGTCATGTGTCGAGAACATCTACTGTCGAAGTACCATGTTCCGGCAATGTTAGCCTTTAGTGATGTATAAACAACATTGCATGTAACCTTCATCTTTTTGGACTTCATCGAATTCTTGTTCTTTGATGTGATCCTTGATGTTGTTCTCCCGGTTGCAACATCATCGTGAAACTTAAAACAATGTGGTTTGATGTGTCCCGGCTCCTGACAATAATGGCACACATATTTTCGAACCTTTGAGCCTTTGCATTTCTTCTGATCATCATCTTCAGCATTGCTCCCTGTAGACATGTTTGGGTTGTTCTCCTTCACAAATTTCACAACATTGTGATTTGATGAAGTCATTGAAACTTTGTTTGAGAATCCCAGTCCAGCTTTGTCTGTATGTCCCAATGCTAGGGCTTCATTTAGGACATTCGTTCCTTGATTCCATTTCTGAAATGTTCTTGAGGTGCTCTCCACTTCCTTCTTTAGCTTAGTGATTTCAGCATCACTCTTGGTGAGTCTAATTTCCAGTCGCACAATCTTCTCTCTAAGACACTGATTTTCTTCCATAAGAAATTTCAGTTCTTTGAATTGAGCTGTCTATTGACTGCACACTTCATTCACAGCATCACTGAGTTCTTCAAGAGTGGCAGATGGGCGTTCTTCCTGTGGATTAACCTCTCTAATCTCAGAACTATGCTTAAACTCATCCAGTAGAGTTATTTCATACCAATTAGTAGTGTTGGGAGAGATCTCAGTGACTTCATTTTCAACATCTGGTAGAACCTCATCTTCAATTTCACATTTTTCAATGTCCAGACCATCAAGTTCATCAATACTGTTAGTGCTATCGTCATGCACTAAGTTTTGTGTTGTTGAATTGGCGAGATATGTTCGACAATATGTGTCTAGGTATGTCCCACGAAGATTTGTTTTCCGCTGTGCAAGAAAAGAAAGAACAGTTGGCAAACTATTCCAGAGTATGTCCCAGACAGAAGCAGGGACACTCTATTTATGGCAGTTTCCATATTGGAAAGATCTTGCGCCGAACGAGTTTGGAAGGTCAAGATTAATTCATTTTACTGCCTTGTGGTGTAGATCCAGTGCTGAATTAACCCCTCTACACATTGAGAGTATCTACACACGTATGGAAGGCCACAAACCACAATCCACATACCATATTGGCGGCGGATGAAAGATCGATGCCTATATGAAGACCGAATTGAGGAGCAATTGGTACCACTGATATTTTGTTTAGATTCTAGTGTTAGAATCAGTTTGTGGTCGTTTTGTTGTAACTAGTAGTTGTTCATTAAAATGTTCAACGTGATAGACTAGTCTTGAGTGTTTACGAGTGAAACACGTGAGGGGATTTTTTATTCCAGTTTTATACGCAATCTCGGGAGAGATTGTAAGTTAAAGTCGTGGGTAGCTAGAGGGAGTCTAGTGTCACGGTTGTGAGGGGATCTCACAACTTTCGGGCGACATAAGGCGGGAGGCTTGTATGTGTAAGATCCTTAATATACTCTTCGAATGAGTACCAGTCGAATCTTCAAGTTTGGGAGCAATCCCCCCAGAGTAGGTTGGTTGAACCGAACTGGGTTATCATCTCGTGCGTTTTTACTGCTTTGTTATTTTATGTTCTTGCATCTGTCCCACACATATCACAGAACAGTTTTTAAGCAGTTAACTAAAAACGTAGAAGCACGGATTACTGTTTTTCAAATACCATTCAAGGCATCAATAATCTGATCGTCTTCCTCCATGACATTGATGAATAACATCCTCGGATCTGAATCATTTTCAGTATCAGACTCATCACTGAGAATAGCATTAAAATTATTTCTTTGTCTTCTTCGTGTTGTTGGACATTATTTGCTCTACATTGAACTGAATCAATGTCTTTCCCAGTGTCAGCGACTTCCTTCTTGACATTTGATCTTCCAGAATTTGAAGTTGATGGAGATGGAGAGTCAAACAGCCGTCGATGTTTGATATTTGGGGGGCTTTTCTTCATAGAACGAACCAGTGAGTTGAACTTCTTTGTTAGTAGTGCAACACTTAGATTCTCTTCCTCATTGATTTCCTGAAGACTGTCAACATCATTATAAACATCAGATGACACAGTTGTTGTCTGGAGAGCAATTCCCTTTGCGGTTGAGTTTGCTTTTTGATTTTGAAGATTCATCTCAAATGTTAGTAAGATGCTGACTGCTTCACTCATACTCATGGTTCCAACATCGTGTGCTTCCTCGATTGCAGAAATTTTCATATTGAATCTTTCAGGCAGAGTTCGAAGCAACTTGCTCACCATGTTCTCATTAGAGATTGGACTTCCAAGAGCGGAAGATTGGTTTGAGATCTCACATAATTTTTCAGCATAAGATGAAATAGTTTCATCTTCTAACATGCGAAAATTTTCAAATTTTGATGTGAGTAATCTCAGTTTGGTCTTCCTTACACTAGCAGACCCTTCACAATGTTCCTGAAGGATGGTCCATGCTTGATATGCAGTAACACAATTGCAAATCATCTTGAAACATGGAACATCGACAGAAACAAAAATTGCATTCAGAGCGCGAGCATTAAAGTTTGAGATAATTCTTTCATTATTTGTCCACTGAGATTCCGGAGTTAACACAAAATCTCCATTCGGACCTTCCATCCTAGGAGGACTCCATTCTTCAATAACTGCCATCCATGCTCTTTCATCGATAGATTTAATGTATATCTTCATTCGAGATTTCCACATGACATAGTTACCACCATTGCTATCTAGAGCAGGAGGACGACATTGATTGATTTGAATATCCATCACAGATTTCAAGCAACACCGGATCGAGTACTTAGTATGTCAAGTACCGGCTCTGATACCACTTGTTAGAATTTGTTGCCTGAAACAATGTGAATTACGGATGTAAATTGCAAAGTTAAAAATAATGTTGAAGCTAGTGCTTCCACATTGCCTTCAACATGCAGCGGAAACGTAAATAGAACTTTGCACAAAACAAGTTTTAAATCACACTCCTTATGGTGTGTGATTGTCTCAAGGCGAAATTCACTATCACAAGTGAAACACAAAAACAATGCTGATGTTGTCTCGATTCACTCCCTTGACAACACTGCATAAAATATACAGAGGACTATCATAGCTTCACTCACTCGAATAATCACTCAAAAACAAACCTATCTAAACACATAGATAGATTACAATCAGTCACTCTAAATCCTAGACTTCTTAAAGTTGACTATCTAACCTACACACACAACAGGAATGAAAGTCTCCAGCTGATTGGGACGCTAGGCAGATGTCGAGGAAGATGTCTTGGATTTCAGAGATGACACTAGATGCAAGATTTAGAGCTTCTCACAAACCATGGTGATAACCTACTTGCATGAATGATTCTAAGGTCTAAGGAGACCTTAAATACTTCCTCCATCTCGGCTGGGTAGTTTCCACACGATCCTTGATGAGTTGGATGCAAAACTACCGCCTTCCACTACCTTTGCTGAACTGGACTCGAGATAACCGTCATCTGCACTGTGTGACACACGTTCTTCAACATCGTGTAACAATGGCAGTTACTCCAGCGACCCACGTTCTCTGCAACGGTTAGTGTCTAAGACGAAGTGGGGAACATCACGTCCCTTGAAACTCGGAACAGATTCTGACCTAGTCAAAATCCAGCATAATCCACGTTTTAAATTAAAATAAAATATCTAATAAATCCTTTAAATCGTGGAAAATGATATGTGACAAAAATCACAATTTATTCAGATTAATTTAAAATAAATTAATCCAAAATACTAGAAAAGGATAAGGTTAGAGATCCGAGTGTTATACTCGGTGTGCTGAGAATGACGGACAACATTATGTACGACATTGATTACAATGTTATTGACGAAGTGATAACATCATCTGGAACACGTCATACTCAACAGGATTCTAAGCAAGCATCTAATTTCGAGAACTATATTTTTTTTAAAGACATTACTCTAATAATAGCATCAATACATATACTTTAAGTAAATAAACTGTGCACTGTACAAGAAATACCATTTATAATGAATAACTGCATCAACATATACTTTGCATAAACATGAACTTCAACTTTATAATAATTCAATAAACTTCACATAGATGCAGTCAAAACATTATTTAAAGTATTTATAATTAAACCTGTCAACTTTCAATAATAAAATATAAAAATACTTTTTACCTTGGAGTCGGCAAGGCGTGGCGGAGAGGATGTTTCATTCAAATATTTTACATTTAATGCAAATTTCATAAACTTAACTCAAATATTTAACTGAAAAACTTTTATTTTCCAAATAAATAAATAATTTATAATTTTAAAAGTCTATTAAAATCTAAATAAAATTTATAATTTTACAAGTCTATAGAAACGTAAACCTACTATGATACCATTATGTAACACCCTAATTTTATAAACCTAGAATATTATTTATTTTATAAAATCTAACATGTAAAATAATGACTGAAAGAGAATTTTAAACATTTTCTCAAATATATAATAAAACTAATACTAGAAAATTATAAAAATGCATAAATAAACTTCTATTTAAGTAAATACCATAATATCATAATAATTCAAATAACATAGAGCGGAAGCGATTTTAAATAATTCAAACTCCTAAATATTTTAAAGTTAGAAATCCACAATCCAACAAAGCATAACATCAACTAAAAGTTTAGAAATTAAACGAGTCTAATAACTTAAATATTTAAATAAAAACTTAGTTCATATCCATCTCCACATCACCATCACCGAACTCATCAACCTGAAATGTTATAATAATGGGATGAGTATAACGAATACACTCAGTGGAGAATACGCATTATCCAAAATATATTAAACGAGTAACTCATATTCAGACATTCATGCCATTTCACATAATAATAATTGTTTGAACAGTGGGGAGTTAGCTCAAAGGCAACTTATCACGGCCTCAGACCTATTAACGGTCTCTGAACAAGTATATGCATATACACATGCACGGTGGGCGACCCAAGGACAACTTTTACGGTCCCGGACCTATGAACGGTCCCTGGCATACTTTAACTTTCACTTTCACATAAACACTCAGTCGAACAATAAATCACAAGCATAATATATAATGGATAATAAATAATCACGTGCGTATAAAATTCTCCACCTTTAATTTTGAAGATCTTTGACTTGACTTTTCAATGCAAAATATTAAGACGTGCAGGAACTAATGCGCTTTCACCTAGCTGAGGTAACATTAAACAATTTTAATAATTTAAAAGTTTGTAAGATTTATAAGTTATTAAATTCTGAGTTATAATTCTTTCGAAATCCACACTAATCTATCTCTATACTTTTTCTCTAATTCTTAATAATCTCGGCCATACTAATAGTTGACAAGTTTTATTAATATTTTATGTTGAATTAGTGTAATTGTATTGTCATACTTATTATATTACAGAGTCAAGAAAATTTGCAATAAGATTATATTACTTTGCATTATGATTATTAAATAACCTAAAATATATTCCTTCCTAAGCTTTGCTGACTATAGTTAATATTTAATTCATCTACAATTTTCAAAATGTACTTTGCGGCAGACACCTAAGCAATCCCTTATTCACATAATTATGATTTGGCAAATTGGGAAATGAATTAGATTAGATAAAGAAAAAGAGTCTATGTTCGGCTGGAAAAATATCAACAATTCTTATTCTTCTCTAATTATTAATTATTTTAATTATTGGCGGTCAACTTCGATTCGGCTAATTGATGTGGTTTAAGAAAAGGGGAAAAAGAACAAGTTAAAATGTTCAAATTAAGATGTGGAAGATAAAGAATTAGATGTGGAAGATAAAGAATTAAATGAAAAATTCAATCAATAAAGAATATCATCAAGGCATGGATGAACTAAATTCATGGCTGAAATTCCAAATCTTATTTTAGCAAATTCTTGGTTAACTTCAATTTACTACAACGCCTATTTTTCTTTTAATCCATTTTCCATATAATGTGATCGTAAAGAATTTAGAAAAAAAAAACTATTAATTCAAATAGTTGCAATATTCACAAATTAAGACTTCGATAGGAAATAAAATACCTGGATTCGAATATTAAGTTAGAGTTTCCAATTTATTGCTGATAAAAACTGTTATAAGAGGTGATACGGAAAGAAAAACGATTATTAATGTGTAATAATTAATACGAAACTTTTCATTGAATTTTGAAACATGAATTGTTTACCTTAAACAGACTATAGCAGGAGGTTCTCTTGCTTCAGAAGTGAATGAATGAATCCATGCTTAATCATGAATGGGATACGTTTCTTTAGTAATTGTGTCAAATGAATGGATACGGTTCTTTTTGGCATTATTTGAGAGCAAAAACTGATGGGTGATTTTGCAGTTAATAAGAAACGTGGGTTGAGGAGGTTTAGGTTGGATGAATTATTATTATTATTATTATTATTATTATTATTATTATTATTATTATTATTATTATTATTATTATTATTTCTGGATTTTTGATTAATTAAAGAATTATGATTACAACTTATAGTATTTTAATACTTTTTATTCACATTATAAATTCTTAATATTATCTTTAAATTTTCTCTGCAGGTGACATGACTAAAATATAAAATATTTTATTTAAGACAATAATAACAACAAGATCAAAATACTATAATTAAATAAATTATATGAAAAAAATATCTTTCATAAACGGGTCGTTACACTAGTTGGATTGAATCCTTCATTAGCTAACGTGTTCGTTCCGAGAGTCTTCTGCGCGTCAGTATTCGGTATAATTTATCTGTCCGGGTGACATCATAAATTTAGCATTAGAGCCACGCTAGCATAGCTGGTCCGTGGTTCAATCCGACGTGTCATTTATTTTCGTTACGTGTCTATCGAGTTGTAATAGCTAGTGTCCATTGAAAAAAAAAACTTCCGGTAAAAAAAAATGATCTGATTTCGCTTCATTTGTTCAGTTTGTTTCCTTGTTGAAGTTTGCTAGTGTCATTGTGTAAGTAGAAAGAGTTGAATTGCAGGAAAAAAAAATCTGAATTGTTATTTCGTTTTTATTCTTCTTTTCTACATAGTTTAGACTTTTGCATTGTTTATCAAGGTCTAATTAGGTTATTTAGATTGTGTCACACTTGTGGGATACAACCAAATCTAAACTGCCTTAATTACACCCTGATCATCCTTATCTGTTTATTTCCTTCTTTTCTCTTTTCCTTTCCCTATTCAACGTTCCTTGTTTACCCTCAGGACTTGATTGTGATTCCTACACCAAAAGGGAACATAATTTTCAATCCTATTTCTCTTTTCACCTTACCAAAACACACGAACTCCACCCTATTCATTTCTAGCCAAATTGAACACTCTTCGAACCACCTTAAATCGGCAGCAACCAACACTTAGTTGATTCTTCCCATCTTTCTCATACACACACCCATACTCGATCCTTCTATCCTTATATACACATATACACACGACACCACCATACATTGTAGCCGCATCCCATACTCAAGATAACACATTCATCCTTATACCTTAATCGACTAGTTCGAGATCGAGAAGAAGACTTGCAAAGGAGCTGCTTTCATCAATTGTTTTTTATCATCATTCTTACACTATACCACATGAGCACACTTATATTGAGTGATACATGAGTGGTAAAATAAGAGTGCTAAAACACACGAGTGAAAAGTGAGCTGGTGAAGATCTCTTTATTCTTCACGTTTGTTCATTCTTTACCGGGACCATGAAGAGAGATGCTAAACTCCCGTCGTCTAGTGCTCCACCCGATGACCCAAAGTCGTCTGATACATCTCCAGAGTGGGACCCTAAATACCACTTTGAAGCCTTGTCCCAGTACTTCCAAAAGCAACACAGGCGCTGTCTGACAAGTTAGACATCTTGGTGCATCAATTTGAACGCATCAATGCACGTCCAACCTTAACACAAGCTATCCGAGGTCCAGTTGAATGCGTTGAACAGCGAGAAGAAGAACCTAAAGCTGAGGACTATACAACCGAGAGCTCAGAAGCCGAGTATGAGCCTTCATAGAGAGGATGCGGCCTCCCACGTGGCCCTCCCTGGCGTACAGCATGCGCTGAACTATACCGGCACAAAGATGTTGATAACTTGCTCAACAACATTAAGACGAGCATCCCAGAGTTTGAAGGTCTACATGATCCCGATCTCTACCTTGATTGGAATGAAAAGTAGACAAAAATTTTGAGTGTTATGACTTCCCACAGCCGAAAAAGGTGCAACTCGCATCTTTGGAGTTTAGAGGCTATGCGGCCACTTGGTGGGAGTTCCAGCAAAACCGGCGATGCCGTGAACGCCACCTCCCATTGATTCTTGGCGTGAGATGAAAGACGTCATGCGTGGATGTTTCATACCAGTCCACTATGAATGTGACCTCAAGAAGAAGCTTAACAGAATTAAGCAAGGTATGCGATCTATTGAATAGTACCACAAAGAGGTCGAGACAACTCTAAATCAAGTTGGAAAAGAAGAATCACTTGATGCTATGATTATCCAGTACATTGAAGGCATGAACCTGGATATAACCTGTGAAGTCGAACTGAAGGATTTTTCTAGCATCGATGAGATAGTGCATTATGTATCAATTGTAGAACATCAGCTGAGAGATGGCCGGCACCGACCTTCACATAGTGCAGCCCCTCCACATCAATTTTGGAGTCAAACCTCATCATTCACGGTGCCAACTAATGCCACACGTCCACGAGCACCTCCCGAGCAGCTTGTTCGATATTTTGATCGTTCTACACCACAACCAAGCCGTAGACCCGAGTCTACGCAGCCCGCACCTGCAAGGCCACCATTCACACGGCCTAACCAGCCCATGCCATCACCCCCAACAGCCCCTAGTTGAGCTTGTGATATCTAATATCATAAATGTCAAGGTTGGGGCCATTTTCAAGCCCAATGTCCAAACCGACGAGTTCTAAACATCACAGAACAAAATGAAATCGAATCAGCCAGTGAGGATGAATTGGAATATCCCCCAGACGACTTCCATGAAGAAAAGAAGATTGATGATGTCGAGCAAGAGATCATTGAGTCAAAGTTACCACAAGTCAACCTTGTCACAATCCGGAGTTTGAGCCTCATCCAAGATGAAGAGCCACAACACCAGCGGGAAAACATCTTTTACACCCGCGTTGCTATCAAAGACCACACATGCTCCATGATCATTGACAGTAGCAGTGTGATCAACGCCATTAGTCAATACGCAGTCAATAAACTCGCCTTGAGCACCAAGAAGCATCCAAAGCCATACCGACTGCAGTGGCTCACAGATAGAGGTGAAATCTGAGTCAATGGCCAAGTAAGTGTCAAATTTTCCATAGGTAATTATTCTGACATTGTCTTGTGCGATGTTATCCCTATGGATACCGCACACCTTCTTTTTAGTCGACCGTGGCAGTTTGATCGTAACGTTGTCCATGATGGGCATATGAATACTTACGCCGTCAAAGTGAATAGGCGAAAGACAATCTTCAAGCCGCTGTCCCCTAAAGCCATTGCCGAGGATCAGCAACACATGCAAAAGAAATTCCAAGAAGAGAGAGAGAGAGAAAGAGGCCAACGTGAAGAGAGCCACCGCCGCAGCCAAAGCTTTGGCCGTAGCACCGTCGTCCGTACAGTTGACCATACAGCCCCTTTACACCATCCCCAAGTCTTCTAATGATTCCTTGTCTCGTGAAAAGACATCTAGCTCAACTGCAAATGAAGATCCAAATCGCAGCCTGTTATTTTCTGTCAAACGTGTTGACCAAGTAATTAACCCAGGTTTGTCTCTTGTGCCAATAAGATATGAGAACAGTGTTACTAATTTGTTTTCTTTGCCTAGTGATGTGCAGCCAAAAAGGGACAAATTCTAGGTTGTAATCAACTCCTGCACGAGCCCTGAAGAGACGAAGGAGAAAGATCGACAAGTCAAGTTATTTGTGCATGGGACGCACATTGCATGGCATGAGCGAGGACCTGATTTACCCAGTGAGTATAAGTGTTCTTCCACACTTAATGTCGCTGATTTATTTCCTATTCCTGCAGATGAGTTCGATCGAGATGAAGCCTTGAATTCGAGGATGAATTCTTTTCAGCAGGGGGGAATGATGAGACCGTGCCAAGCAAAGAAGAAGGAATCGACCAAGGCAGCCCTAAATGGATTACCATGTTGTCAATTGAAGATGAAGAAGATCAAGGCATGAAGAACACTAATGTATGAAGAGGGAGTGCACGTGTGCATGCATGAGGAGTCGGACGTGCATGAAGTCTGGGACGTGCATGTACATGTGTAAAATCGGTCCTTAATATTTTAATTAAGGAGATTAATTTATTAGACTATAGTATTTAATTAATTAGATCAGATTTTAGTTATTTTCTTAATTCAATTTTCGGTCAAATATTAGATTAGGTTGACTAGGTTTTATTTAAAGTAATTTCCTATCTTGAATAGAATTCTAGTTTAGGTAGTTTCCTAGATCATATTTTATTCCTTTTTATCTCTTTATTTTCGTCCCTTATGCCCTATAAATAAGGGATCATTGTTATTTTGACATTTTAGACGTTGCATGAATTTGAAAATTAATTCTCAATTGTCTCACGATCTTTTGTTGATCACCAAATCCACAAGTTCTTAAAGCTTAGCATCCTTTAAGTCTTATTTCAAGATTCATTCTAGTTCTTCAAAGTGCTAGGGTTGATCGCTACTATCGAGAAATTACTATAGTTCGAGTTTCGTTAATCCATTAATGAGGTTCGATTAGTTGCAACTCACATCTACCAATTCACCATCCGCCAATCATCAACGACGTCAACCATCCTTCATCAATCGTTTGTATCATTAACAACATCCCAAGGTCAGTTCGAGCATCTAGTAACAAGTTCCAGCCGTGTTATCCTTCAATTCAAGTTCATCATCCATACTTGTTTATCTAGTCGAGATCTACAAGTACAAACTGTAAGTTCATTCGCATCCTAACATATCCTATCTACCCCAACCCTTCTTCAACAATTTATATCACTCACATCGTTCCTTTCACCACCTTTAAACCTTCGTACCAATACAGCCCTTTCACCGAATTGGTTGTGTTATCATTCGTGTCGATTTCAGTCTAAGTAGTCTAGTTGAGTCTAGTTGCATCTATAGTATATTTCGAGTCTTTTATTATTTGTTTCAGCATATTTAGTTAATTAGAGTCACTAGTTGGATTGAATCTTTCATTAGCTGATGTGTTCGTTCCTAGAGTATAGTTTATCTGTCCGGGTCACATCACCTAAAAAATAGTTTTCATTTGTATTGCACTATAATAATAATAATAATAATAATAATAATAATAATAATAATAATAATAATTTGCAATAGATTATTATTTTTATATTTCAATTTCATCATTTAAAATAATTTAATAATTATATTTTTTATACGAGTCATATGTTCAAAGAAATCAAATGTTCTTTAATTGTAGACAATTATACATTGCTACTTATAAGATCGTGTCATTTGAAATATTTTAGTTCGATCTTTCTAACATTGATTTTCATTTAATTCCTAAAATTTGATCTTTCTTTTTATTTATCGTAATAACACAAAATTGATATACTTATCTAATTAATTAATGCACATGCATATCGTTTTATTACTTTTTAAAAATTAAAAATAACATACATAATTTAAAAATAATTACTATTTATGCAACGCACATGAGAAATATTAGTTATAAAAAATAGTGACATCATTGTAATATAGTCAATTGTTTTATAAAGTGCAATGTTAAAATAGAAAACTTATCTAATGTCACATAAACTTTTTACACGTGCGTATGATGTGTGCATAACACATAATAATATTATATTAAACAATATAATGCCGTTCCCTCAAAAAACAAAAAAAAAAAAAACAATATAAGGCCGTTTGATGCGATAGAGGTGGATTGAATAACAAAGCTATTTGAAACATTATCTTCACATTGAGATAAATTGTGATTTTGTATCTTGTTCATCAGTTTTTAGATTAATTCCGAACCACATTTGAACGATTGCTTGTCAATTTAGGGAATTTGTCATGTATATGTAATACGGACATGTGTAAACAATTTAGGCTACATAGATAATTTTTCATCGGATGAGTTAATTATTTGCTAAAAAGGATAAAATTTTGACATTATTTCAAAAATTAAAACGTTATGATAAATCAAAAATCTTGAAAATGCTTTGGCATTATTAGAAAAATTAAAACGTTGTGTAAAATCAAAAATCTGTTATAAATATATTTATTATATATGGATATTACTTGTTCTCTACTTTAGGGTTTTAGTTTCTAACCCTATATATATCTTGTAATCTTGTGTAGAAATACATAAATGAATAAAATACACCGATGAATAAAATCATCTTCTTCCCAATATTGTTCTTCCACTTTCTGTTATTTACTTTTTGAGTACGATTTTCGAGTTCGATTTACAACACGTTATCAGCACGAGTCTCTAGCCAATTGAGTTTGAATTAATATCGGAGGTATGCCATAGGAAAGAATCGTATCTTTCCTGCAAGGTAATTTCTAAATTAAAATTATGAAATTAAGCTTGATGTGCATCAAATTTTTAAATAACAATATATGTGATCTACAAGTTGGTTTTTTATTAAAAAGTTAATTATCTTAACTTTGATCGACAATTAATATTTATATGAAGCTTTTGACATTGTCTTGTCCTGTTACTCATTTTGCCGATGGAATTGTATTAAGTATATGTTTGGTGATTGTTTTGGATATGGTATTTAAGAAACTATTATTTCAAGTTTTTTAATTGGGTTCGTGATTAATATCTCAATTTTATTAATTAGGCCAACTTCTTTTTGGAAAAAAAAATGAATTAACTTTTCCTATGCTTAATTATGTCTGAGAGATCCTAATTAAATATATCGAATTGAATTGTTTTCATGAATCAAGAAATTGTTGGTATTGTTTTTCGGATGAATTTCGCGAAAATTCCGTAATCTTCAAAACATTGGAGTTGGACAATTCAAATGAATTGAATATTATAAAATGGTTTTGCATTATTAATTAAATATAAATTTTGTGGTGTACTGATAAAGGGATAAAGATCCAACCTATATGATAAGAGTCAGTAATTTAATGTTTATAATTGTCACATATTAACCGATAATAATATACTTTCTGGAGAATTTTTTGATTTTGTTATCAAATAGAAATAATAAAATATGATTTATACTTATAACCACTTTCTCAAATTGATTTCATGATATATGAATTAATGATTAATTAATTATGCATGAAATCATATTTTATACATTATCTTTCTCATAATTGTGAGTTTTTTTTTTTAAAGAACACCCCTAGAAGGGATGGGGCATTCGGCCCCATACTCAGCCAGTATATATATGATAAATCGTCTCGTACAAAGTCATGGGCGGGATGTGTCCCAAAAGTGAACACACCCCTAACCAAGTACTAGAAAACGTAACAAAAGAACAAAAACGAGAAGATACAGCCACAGACCAACTGCTATCCCCTAAACCATTAGAAAGACTCAAACGTGAAGCACAGTCACAGACCGACTGCAACTTCAAACAAGAACAAAACAACCACAAAAAACAATGCAAAGAAAGACCACCATCATGCGAAATTTGAAGTTGGGATAACCCAACTGATCCATCTGAACCATGGAGAGTAGATGACGTGGGGCAGAAACAACATCATAAAAGGTGAGAGTCGGGGTCTGGGCCCCACTACCTGCAACAAAATCAGCAGCTCAATTTCCCTCACGAGGAATGTGAGAGAACCTAACATGTCGTCCCCGACACAACAAGTGAATAGATGTCAACGTGTGCCGAGTCACAGCCGAACCAGGGCAGCCCGACTGTAACACCGACACGACTGAAGCAGCATCCATCTCAATCCATATATGATCTGAATACTGAACAACAAGTCTTAGCCCGTGAGAGTGCCTGGAACTCCGCATCAAAACTCGACGTCTCCCGGAAAGGCGTACAGAAACCAGCAAGAAGAGCGCCCGTGAAATCTTGAACCAAGCCTCCACCACCAGCTGCCATCTGAAGATCTGTCGAAAAGGATCCATCTGTGTTGAGCTTGACCCAGAGAGCCTCAGGAGGCTGCTACGACACCATTCGAGACCGGAGAGATCTCGGAATAGGGTCAGAGACGGGCATGAAAGGCACCTGCGGATAGCAGCCCAACCAATGCTGTGCAAGGAGCTTCCCGGCAAAACCAAAAGTCGGAGATGACGCTTAACCTGCCAAACAATGTGAGAAACAAGGAAAGGAACCCCGCAATGTTTGTGGTTGTTCCTCTCCGTCCAAAGAAACCAAAAAGCAAGACAAGGAAACAAGAAACTGATGTGCTTCGGAGAGGATCGTGGATACAACCCCCGCCAAAACCCAAGAGCCTATGTGACTGTATGTGCATGTGGTGCAGAAGTGTGAAACCAAGACGCAACAAAAGCCCAAACCGATTTCGCAAACTCAGACTAAAGAAAAACATGTTCTAAGGACTCGACCTGCAGATCATCACAACAATGACAATGGGAGGCAAGATGAGTACGAAGGGACTGGAGACACACATCAACAGAGACTCTACCATGTAATAAATGCTAAAGGAAAATAAAAATGGTGGGAGTAATGCAATCATGCCAAATAGACCCGAAAAGAGGCCGCTTTGGCCGCCGGTATCTGACTTGATCCCATGCAGAGGTCAAAGAGAACTCACCAGTAGAAGTCAAATTCCACCGCATATTTCCCTCTCCCCCCACAACACAGGAGTCCGACAATCAACCAATCAGGCAAAGCAAAGTGAGCACATAAGGCATACAGACGAGGCATAGACCACGACTCACCATCAAAATACTAATCAATAGATGAATGATCAAACAC
This sequence comes from Perilla frutescens, assembly GCA_026008535.1. Lineage (NCBI taxonomy): Eukaryota > Viridiplantae > Streptophyta > Magnoliopsida > Lamiales > Lamiaceae > Perilla > Perilla frutescens. The sequence continues at coordinate 28,427,440 of BRKX01000017.1, read as the reverse complement.
AGTAGCAGGACAAAAGACAGATAAAGGCAAGTCATCATACCAAACATCATCCCAGAAGCTTACCTCTCCGACCCCCAAGGTCCACCTGATATGCTCCTGAGCCTGCATGCCAACTCTAATAATCCTCCTCCACACCCTGCTATCAGACTTCAGCAAAGGCACCCTCTCCGAATGAGATGGACCACAGTACTTCTGCCTCATACCGCGCCCATAGAGATTCTCGAGCTCTGAACCTCCACCAGAGCTTCCAACTGAAAGTTGTGACCAAATCCTCAAATCTCCGAATACCCAAGCCATCCTCAGACACCGACAAGCAAATAGTCTCCCAGCTGATCCAATGCATCTTTCTCTGTTCTCCTACCGACCCCTAGAAAAACCAGACGATCATCTGCTCAAGCTGATGGAGCACCCCCTGAGGGGGTCCATCACCTGGAAGATGTGGAGATGGAGAGTGGCAAGAGTGCTCTTAATGAGAGCCAATCTGCCGCCAAATAAAAGATGTCTATGAGACCAACCATGGATCCTGGCACTCAACCATTGTCGAAGGGGTAAGAAAATGGAAGCCTTCAGATGACCTCTGTAAATCGGGACACCTAGATAAGTGAAAGGTAAAGCTCCGCGCTGATACCCACAAACAGACTGGATCTGCTGCTGCCAGGTTAGAGCAAACTTCTCAGTAATATAAAAGCTGCTCTTCTCCCGGTTTACAAGCTAACCCGAAACCTCCACATAGTGATCAAGACACTCCATCAGCCTCTCTAAGTAGGCCGATGAAGATCTCGTAAAGATAATAATGTCATCAGCATAGGAAAAGTGAGACACAAGAAAGCCCCACTTTATCATCTTGAAAACCATATCGGGGTCCCCACAAATCAAACGATCTAGAGTCCTCGACAAATAATCAACAGCCAACACAAATAGAGAAGGAGATAGAGGATCTCCTTGCCGCAAACTTTGAGAAGAAGGGAAGAAGCCAGCCAGCGCCCCATTCACAAGAACTGAGAACCAACAATCTCTGATGCATCTGCTAATCATATCAATCCACGCCGAAAGAAATCCCATGTGCCGAAGAACACACAGAAGGAAAGGCCATTGCACTCGGTCATAAGCCTTCGCCATGTCAAGCTTCAGAGCAATATTTAGGACCTCACGGCTGACGTGAAGGTCCCAAATCATCTCATGTGCAAGCAAGTCATTATCGCTGAGCAACCGACCCTTGATAAAACCACTCTGATTCGGAGCTAACACGGTAGGCAAAAACGGAGCCAACCGAGCAGTTAGAATCTTTGTGATGATTTTATTGGTCACGTTGCATAGGGATATCGGGCGATAATCCGTCCAAGTAGCAGTCCTCTCCTTCTTAGGCAGAAGGACAATGGTCGTGGCAGTAAAGCTGCGTGGCATGTGAGAACCCGAGAAGAAATCCTATATAGTGGATATTATCTTGACATAGAGTCATTATATTGAATTTCACTTTGTGGAAAGACATTAGTCATCACCATCTAAATCCAAACATGAAGAAAAATAGTATTTTTTTTTTTGAAAAATTATGCCATCCCTGAAGGATCATTTGATTAAATCGTTTATAATAATTATATAACTCAAAAAATTACATTTTTAAGGGGAGGAATAATGACTTATAAAGTTTTTTTAGAAGTTATAGAAGTTGGATTTTATAGTACTACTTATTAATTTCAAAGTTATGAAACATAACTCAATTATGTCAATTTGTCAGCAGCAAATAAGACTAAATAATGATGTCAATGATTACTTGAGCACAACTTGATTATTTTGATGATATAATATGATCTTTTTAAAACTAATATTTGTTAAATATTATATCTATCTCGATTTAAATATTACTCTAGTTGAGTTTCAAAAGTTATTAAGGTTATATTATACTTTTATTCAATTAAGCGATTTACATGTTGCGATAAATTTTCCAAAATTAAGGCATGGGTATTTGGATCATCCCCTACATAAATTAGTGCGTGAATCACAAAAGAAATATTTCCCATCTGTGAATTTTTTTTATCACCATCAAAATGTACCTATATTAGCTCTAAGGAAAACAATGAGTATACTCCGTCATATTTGACTCATCTAAAATCAGTAATTGGAATTAATTTATAAATTGGTACGTTGATTTTATAATCATTTATCGGCATCAGGGGAGATATGAATGAAATAATGCCAACAAATTTTTATTGACTTAATATTTAGCTTCACGCACTACATGAACTGGAAGTTCAATAAGCCATTAACTGCCAAATGTTATCATAATTGAGTGATGAAATATCATATATTTGCATTCCAGATAGTGGAAGCTTGACATATATTTAAATTACTCAACGCCAGAAGCGAAAAAGTATTTGAAATGTAAAATCCACAGAAAATAAAAACAAAGATATGTGATAACTCGTAGAACCTCCTGAAGAGGATCATCTTGAAGATGAAAATCTCAGTACGTTTGCACGTGCACTAAATAATCATAATACTGAGATTTCGGAACAACCAGATTGAAATATTATGGGAAATGATAATAATCTGGTTAATATTAATATTGAAGGTACCATATATTTTATAAATATGGGAGAAACTTATAGCATAAATATCATAGTTGTCCACAATATATTTGTCTCTACAGTTACTTTTATAATGGTAATTTGGATCCAAAATCTAAGATGAAAGCAGATTGCCAGAAGCACTCTAATTATGTAAAATGAAAAATAGCAATTGAGGCAAAGCTCAACCTACTACACAATTGTTGTCCTAGTAGCACACATATGAGCATTTATATGAAAGAGAAATGAAATAATTAATGGTGAGACATACAAAAAAGGTTGTAACTTATGAGTTTACGCAGATATTCATATTCCATAAATTATATTCTCCCATTAGCAATAATATAATGTTCCGTTACGTAATATAAATGGTAGTAATTTTAGCATTGAATATGCAATTAATGGACATTGTGACCGCATATTTGTATGGTTCATTGAACGATAATATTTATATGAAAATCTCTAATGGATTTAAAATTTATTGTACAACATCGCAACATCTATTGTGAGAAAAGTTAACTCATGCCTAAAGATGGAGTATTTGAACCTTGCTAATCGAGAATCACCTTATGTGATTTTATATATCCACCAGTCAATCTATTTCAAAATTTATGGAGTCTATCTATGAATAGCTTCATCCATTTAACACACTAATAATTGTTAGATCACGTGAAGTGAATGAGTATTTATTTAAACTTAAAGATGATAATGAGGATATTTTAGGACCAGAAGTTCCTTACAATATTTTATCTTGCAAGATTACCTGGCCAGGTACTGTATTTATAAATAACTTGCTAGCAAGATTTAGTGTTTTTCTACAATGAGACACTAGCATGCCAATTACTATATCCTCCATTATTTTCAAATTATAAATATTATTTATTGAAATAAACAATAGCATAACATTGGTGGACTATTCAACTGATGGCTATATATGTATGATCCTCATATTGCCATATTTGAGACTAGTTTTGTTTTTATATATCCATTTTGGACCATTGAAAGATTGTCGCGTTATACAAACACCTCAAAAGAATATTTACTTTTAAAGATATTACATTCATGATTTATGTAGTATTACGATGAGTGATATTATCTCCTATTGTCTATTTTAAAGACAATACATTTATGTTGGACAAATGAATATTAGGTATGTTAAAGATTAACTAATCCACATGAACTCAAGAAGAGTTGTTAAATTAATTTAAGTTCGCTCCAATAATTGTTATTTTGAGGGGGAGCGCTAATTTTAAAATAATTTAGAAGATTAGGCCCTGAAGGTCAGACCCTGTAGGTCTACATTATGCCATGAAGGCTCAATGGTTGTACTCTTTTTCTCTTACTAAGTTTTTTCCATGGGGTTTCTTAGTGAAGGTTTTTAATGAGGCAACTAATGCAACACATATAAACGTATATCATGTACTCTTTTCCTCGACTGATTTTTTTCTATAAGATTTTTCAGCGAGATTTTTAGCGAGGCATGAGTATCACGGCGTAATGTCCAAGGGGGAGTGTTATAAATATATTTATTATATATGGACATTACTTGTTCCCTACTCTAGGGTTTTAATTTCTAGCCTTATATATATCTTGTAATCCTGTGTAGACATACATAAATGGATAAAATACACTGATGAATAAAATCATCTTCTTCCCAATATTGTTCTTCTACTTTCTGTTATTTACCTTTTGAGTATGATTTTCGAGTTTGATTTACAACAAAATCTTAATTTTTTTTGACATTATTGTAAAAATTAAAACGTTCAGTGAAAAATCAAAAACCTTGAAAAGATTGTTACAACATAGATTATTAACCCTATATAAAACGGAAAATTAAACCAATCAGAGTTTCCTAAGACTAAGACTGGGAATTAATTTTGGACAAACATTATATATGTCATTACATTATTAAAGCGAGAGACTAGGCTAAAATTAAACTAATAACTCGGTACTCCACTGTTCGTTTGTTAATAGCTCCTCATCATTTCAAACATGCTTGAACAGGTGCATGGGTGTCTTGGCTCAACTCATTTACAGTCCTATGAGAGTCTAATGAGATAGTAAATATTAATGGTAAACAGGCTTTAATATCTCATATTATTGTTAAAATCACAATTCTATCACATACCATTCGAAATGATATTTTCATACCCAAACTACTCAAAACTACTTTTATTTGGCACCTGAAACTGACATGACGAGTTCTTTTGTTATTGAAACATAACACCTATAAAATGACATCATGATATTTTAAAACTCAAACTATTGAAAAACTACTCGAAAGTTTATGTCATGTGATTTTTAGGAGTTGAAACAATAGTTAAGGATAATTTTGAATAGTTTTTCAATAGTTTAGGCATTAGAACATTATTTTGAACAACATGAGATAAAATTATAGTTTTAACAATATATAATATGGATATTAAAACCTATATACCCTATTATTAAATACTAGTATGATTTGAAAGTACAAGACTTTGTAATTAATTTAGACTCCCAACCAATAAAAGTAGATCATATTTTCTCAAAGATACTCAAGCGGTGAAGACTCCTGAACAAGGTTGGTCATAACACTTTAATAAATTTAAAAAAGTTAACCATGAATATATATATTTATATATAACGTCATGTCTATATCATGATTTTCATATAACGCTGACAAAACATTGGCTAAACAAAATTTAAAAACTAGGTTCATCTAACCATGATTTTACAGAAGAATAATTTTGTCAAAAGTAGCTTTACACATTAGAGATGTCAAAACCGGCCATGTCCATGGGTTGCCCGACTCGGTTCGGATTGGGGCATGATTTATAGGCCCGAAATGTGTCCAGGCCAGACCGACCGCCAAGCTCGAAAAAATACTGGCCCGAACGGGACCCTAGTGAAAAATTGAAATTTTAGCCTTGAACCAGCGGATGACTCAGCTCGGGTTGGACTGGACCATACATTTAGCCCCGAATGATTTGGGTCGGGCTCGGGTTCGATTGGGCCCGGCCAGACCCGATCACATTTGACAGCTCTGATACATATGAATGACGTTAGAGATAATAAATAGTAAAAAAAACCAAATATTTATTCATTTTTTTAATTTAACATTTAATTAACCAAATAATTCATAATGATGAAATTAATGGTAATCATCAACCTCAAGCCTCAATCAATGCCCCGACAGTGTTTAGGAAGGGAGTCGGAGTAATGGTAGGCCTTAGAGCTTAATTAATGTAGGAAACGATAGCCTCCAACATCGTTACTGTCTTTTTTTTATTTGAATAGTATTGCTTACTCAGTTATATCATTCATGTAGACTCATTGAACTTTTTACTAAGATTAAAAAAATTATTGTAAAAAATAATTAAATAAATTGCTCATATTTATTTCATTTGATAATAAATTAATATTTAATATAAATATATTGAATATAAATATATTAATAAATGAGTTAAATAAATATAAAGATTAAATTAGCCTTTAAATTGGGATATTCAAAAAAGAAAAACAAATACGAATGTGCCTGAAACGGTATTATATTAAGCTTTTGTCCATTCCTTTTATTTGGGTGAGTATAATTAGACTCCACCAATTGCTAATTAATATTTAATATCATCGCCATCGACTAGCTCAACTTGCTTTCAGACTTTTTTGTTCAGTTAGAGTTAGTTTTACCGCTTCTCTTCTAGATTTTGTACATTTTTCTTTTGGGGCTAGTGTTTTTGTTTGGTTTTTTTATGTCGATGATAACCAACAGTCGTTACTAAGGTATGCACTGAGTAAATTCTGCCCTTGGTGTAATAGTATGCAAACCACACAGGAGAGGTAAACCTCTTTTGACAGGTCAGATACGATAGACTCACACCTAGTGGTGTCATGATTAAATTTTTATTCACATATAGGCATGCAAATGAAAAAAATAATGAATATCAATAAACAAAATGCATTAGTTAATTATTGAATGAAATCACATACTAAACTAATGAACACGTATATGTCTCCAATCCTATCCCATTTTGGAGTACTTACAAGTTTCTCTCCAATGCCTGCTTTATTTTATAGTAAGAGTATGAAGTATTGAAAAAAAAAAGAGTATGAAGTATTGAACAATAATACTCGAAATGTGGAGTGTTATTGTTCACTGCACAATATAATATTTTTTTATTTCAATTTTCCTAAATTAAAATTATACCATTAAATTATTAATAAAATTATATTTATGTAATTAATTCATAATATAATTATAATTATGTTACCACATGTGGGAGGAATACTCTACTTTTGAATAGTAGTAATGTTTTTTTTATTGTAAATTAGTACGCGGCCCGTGCGTTGCACGGTGGAAGTAAACCGGTATGTGAGCTGTGCATTACACGGTGACAGTGAATTTCACCCGTGCATTGCACGAAAAAAAAAAAGTTAAATTTAATATTATATTATATTTTTATGTAATTTTAGATAGATTAGTATTTAAATTATTTTAAAATTTATAAAATATTACCATAATTATTAATTTTATCCACATAATTATTAACACAATTTTTATATGACATGTATATATATGATAAGTACTTATATAGTTGTTAACATTTTTTACTGACATCAATTAATTATTAAATTATATACACTTTATAAGTTTAAATTATAAAAAATCTAAGTAAATATTAAAAAAAAAGTCTTAAGTTTACAAATTCTGAAATACTTCTCTATACACAACATTTGTAGTGGTATTCATATAATTACCATCAAGTAAAATCTTCAATCCACCACGACTTGTAACCCTTGAAACAGCAACATACAATTGTCCATGAGTGAAAACCGGTTTCTGCAACAATAAACCAAAGTGAGAGAGTGATTGTCCTTGGCTCTTGTTTATTGTCATTGCATATGAGAGCATGAGAGGAAATTGTCTTCTCTGAAACTTAAATGGCAATCTTGGATCAGCAAGCGTAAGAGACATTCTTGGAATTAGTACCATTTGCTGTGCATTTTGGCCACTGAGAAATCTTGCTTCAACAACATGTTTGCCAAGCCTTGTGATCATCAATCGAGTCCCATTACATAAACCATCTGCATGATCTATGTTTCTTAACAACATAACAGAAGTACCTACTTTCAAAATTAATTCATGATTCGTAACCTCTGAGCATTTGATACTGTTTAAGAATTCCGGAGTATGAACTTCTTGCAGCAAACCCCTATTGTTATCTGAGTTGCATGTCAAGTCAGAACTTAAATACAATCTGCCCTCACCTTTGTTCAAAGAAAGCATGTATTGATTTACAGATTCAACCTCGTTTAAAGTTGGAGCAAGAATTGCTCGTTCTTGTAGATAAGTTGTATCTGCAATATCAATACTCTATGATGAAAAAGTACTATGAACAATTGTTGAAATTGGATCTCCTGACCATTTCAATACAATATCATCAGGGATGTCAATATTCACATGTCCATCATTTGGGCCACCGATTGTATCATCTCCAATACCAGCAATCCAATTTGCAAATTGTTCAATCTCATGAGCTACATCATTAGGACCTAAATTCGGCAGTATTAAATTTTTTGTTAATCTCAAGACATGGCAATCTTTCCACAGATAAGAAGAATTTATTGTGGCATTAACAATATCCTGTCTACTTCCTTTTGGGATAATTGGTAAGATCTGTCGAAAATCTCCTCCAAAAATGATTGTTTTTCCTCCAAAAATTCTACGCGCACTTGATGAATCAGAAACACGCATTATATTTCAAAGTGTTCAATCCAAAGCTTCAAAGCAGTACTTGTGCATCGTAGCTGCCTCATCCCAAATTATGAGCTTGCATCTAACAATCAATTCTGCCAGCGGACTTCCTTGGATAATGTTACAGGTGGAATCCTCATTTGGATTTAATGGTATCTTAAATCTTGAATGCGCTGTCCGTGTACCTGGTAATAATATAGAAGCAATACCACTTGATGCAACATTTAACATTATTTCTTCTTTTGATCTCAATGCTGCTGATAATGTCTTCCATATGAATGTCTTTTCAGTACCTCCATATCCGTACAGAAAAAACATGCCCCCTGATTCTGATGATATAACATCCAATACAATTTGATACACATTGTGTTGTTCATCTGTAAGTTTGCTAACAAACACTTTGTGATCATTTTCCAATTCCGCCCTATCATATCTCATTTCATCATTTATCAATCTATTTTCCTAAGATTGAAAAAAGTCAGAACTTGAAAATGGCATATCTTGAAAAAAGTCAGAACTTGGAAATGACATACCTTAAAGAGACCTTTTTTGTTCGATATGCCTTCAATTTCAGCTGGAAGTTCATCGAGTACCTCATCCTATAAAAAAACATAAAATTATAATCTCTAAAAAGATTTTTAGATTTTTTACAATATGTGTGACATACCTCTGCTGATTTTTGTCCAAGTAATTCCATGTATCGCATATCCCGCATTTTAAATGTTGTTGTTGTAGTACAATCACTCACTTCAACAATCAATTTGTATCTATATTTTTACAAAAAAAAAAATTATACTTTAATTTTTGAAGATTTTTCATTAAATTGAATACAGAAAATATATTTTAATCAATAACCTCAGTTTGCCGCAAATGTCAAATGATTGAGATTTTTGACAAAAGAATTTCTGATCATCATATGGATCTAGTTCCCTCCGATATACTTTGCACGCAAGGTATGACATGTAATGTCTTCAATGTCCTTCACAGTGGTAGATACTGTGAACTCCCCACTCTGAATTTAATAAAAATTATGTTAATAAGTTGAACATCATATTTTCTATTTAAATCGAAAAAAAAATTGTAATAACATTATAGTTTACCTCCCCATCTTCTATTAGTTGCTGAATTGTTTTGTTGACAACAGCAGCACTTTTTGATTCAACAACTGATTTAAAAGATGATGAACCAATCTGTATTTAAAATAATTATTACTTTATAATTATTATTTACTTAAAAAAATATTACATAATTCGAATTAACCAACCATCTCTTCAATCATTTCTGATCCATTTATTGAAATGGATTCTTCCTCTTGTATTAAAAATGAATGTCATTAAATACCTAAAAGCATTTATTTAGAAAAATCAATTTTTATGTGTTTTTTTCCTACCTCAGTAGGCAAAAATTCACCACACATGTTTTTTATAATTTCTCTGTCCATACAAATCCTTGCTACACTGTAAGATCCAGTGTAATTTCTTGTCTGCTCGGGTTGAATAGTAATATTGAACAGTGCTTTTTTATTAGCTAACCGTTCAAGCCCCGGTGGAATTCCTTCAATGCTTCGACCCTATAAAAAAATTTAATCAGCATTTATATTTTTTCATTGTAGGAATTTAATTCTTTTTTTACCCCGCTTAATTCTGTAGCTATTTTTCCGATTAGTGCTATGCTTTCCTTGTCCCACAATAGGAATGTGGTGGTTCCACTGTCATCTACAACCCTAACAGTGAGTTTGTACCTATAATTGAAAACTTATAAAAGTTAGAATTTTTTTGAAATATATTAAATTTAATATAAATTTAAGTTACCTTAGTTTTCCTGCAATGTCAAATGATTGACATTTTTCACAAAAAAATTGATTCCCACTTGCTTTAATTTTCTTCTGACCTCTTTTGCAAGCCAAGTAAGACCAGTCTCCAATAGTCTCTACACAGAGTATGGTCGCATATATCCAGAAATTGTCAATCTAAGTTAAAGAAAAAAATACGTGAGTATATGTGTAATATAAAACTATTTAGAATGCGATTAAAAAATATTTAAAATACATTTCCATCTGTCATTTTGAGATATGTTCTTCAATTCAAAATCACCATCTCTAATTTTGTCATTTAGGGTCCTTGATGATGATGATGTGAGAGTGGAGATCCTGGTTGATCTCAGTTTTCCAGTAGTGATATACCTCCAAATAAATATATAATAAATTTATGTTAATAAAATAATGTGTATTGAAGAAATAATTATAAATAAATAATAATAAGAACAAAGCCCAAGATCTAATATGTTCTGAATGCTGTCTCTGAAACATTCTAACAAAAATAAACATATGCAATATCTCGAACATTCTGAGCTCTACATTAAATAATATATTTAATAAATATACCTCCAATTAAATATATAATAAATTAATGTTAATAAAATAATGTGTATTGAATAAATAATTATAAATAAATAAAAATAAGAACAAAGCCCAATATCTAATATGTTCTGAATGTTGTCTCTGAAACATTCTAAAAAAAATAAACATTTGCAATATCTCGAACATTCTGGGCTCTACATTAAATAATATATTTAAAAAATATACCTCCAAATAAATATATAATAAATTAATGTTAATAAAATAATGTGTATTGAATAAATAATTATAAATAAATAAAAATAGGAACAAAGCCTAATATCTAATATGTTCTGAATGCTGTCTCTAAAACATTCTAATAAAAATAAACATCTGCAATATCTCGAACATTCTGAGCTATACATTAAATAATATATTTAATGTTATTTTTATACATAACTGCACATAACTACACATAACGTTATGTATAACTTTTATAGGTAATCATCTGATATATACATGCTTTAATATTTTTATATGCATGCTTGAATGGTTACATGCTCTGCTATTTTTATAAGGTTGTTATGTTCATATGCAAATCTATTTAAACAACGTACTATGAACATATAAATTTAATTTGCATAGTGAATTGTAGAAGCTGAAATGAAGCTTCTCGAAAATTGTAATACAACTTAACATATATAAATGTCTGCAGTAATACAGTTGTGTTCGAAAACCCTAAGAACAGAAATAAACATGGCCGGGTAAAAAACGAGTGGGCTATAAATATAAATAATATATTACTATAAACTGAAATAAATAATTTTACCTAAAACTGAAGTCGACAATCTCTGAAACTTTCTGATCCAGCACAATCTTTGTAATATTAAACAAAGATGAAATTCGTACTTCACCTATTATAATATTTAATTATCAGAAATTTTCCTTTAATTGAAACTGATAGGAAAAAAAATAATTAAATCTTACCCCTGTATATGTTAGGTCTACAAAACTATAGAATAACATCCATTGGTGCTTCAGGGGGAGTCTCCAAAAAATCTATCATCTGTTCTGCATAGTTTTCCCAAAGTGTTGCTATAATTGTGTTTCCTCTACAAAAATTCAGAAATAATTACTGAATACATAATTAGAGAACAATTAAAAACTTTAAAGCATAAAAATATGTAGTTTAAATTTAAAAGCTTACTCTATATCTTCCAACACCAAATCCATCAATTTTGTAAGCTTCCCATTTATCTCTCTTGTAAGGGGTCTATAGTGTGACACTATAGTTCCCATTACATCTACCGAAGAACAAAAAATAACTTAAAAATTCATTGCTGCATGTTATCAAATTATTTTTTCATATGTATTGAGATGTCTTACCAAACATCGATGCATCTCCTATGTTCTCCGTATTTGCAATATCATTGAAATTCTTGATCTCATACAAATGCTGCGGAAATTCTTTGTGAAAAACCTCAAAGATTCGTGTGTGTTTAAATGAAATAATCTTATAAAGCCTCCCAGTTGTCTTGTATTTCATGACATTTAATCCAATAACAAAATCGATTATAGCATAAACATTGCCTTCAATAAGGCGATCTTTAAACTTTTCGATATTTGTCTTTGGAATCGTCATATGGATTCGTTGACCCTATACAAAAAATAACTGTTATAAGTTTTTATATCATAAAGAAAAAAAAATCGACTATTTTAAAACTTGAACATACCTCTCGGTCATGGAAGATGCATTCCAGACTAAATGCATTTGAGTTTTCGTACCATCGTATCAACCTTAGTTCTATACCGAACGTACTTATTTCGGGTTTTAGCATTTGTACAGTTCCAAAAATTGGAGCCATTTATCGTCTAATTTTCTGACAGCAAATTAAAAAGATTCTGTTTTTCTATCTGTTTTTCTGCTTTCAGAGGAAAACGTAAATTATGAAGAGTGAGTGAGTGAATAGTCGTTTCTAAGATGTAAATTTTTTTATATATGAATCAGTTTTTTTGTTAGAAGTAGTGGGTGTTAGAAAGTGGAGGATAACTTCTCTGTAGTGGTCCATAGCAGTTTCATTTATTTTATGTATTGTATATATTTTTTAGATTTTCGTTCCCTGAATGTAATTAATTACTCCCACCGTAAATATTAATTTAATTGAAAAATATATTAAATATCTATTCTGAATGATAGAGTTAAGTATTTGATAAAAAAATTCAATAAATTTAATTACATGATTCTGATTATTATCGATTTAAATGATAAATCCACTACACGTTCTCATAACCCAGTACACGTTCTCATAATTATTTATTTAATAACATTATATCCTAGTACACATGTTTCAGATAATTGTTAGTAATATAATTTTGAAAATATTCAATAAATATCGGATTTATTAAATAATTTTTTATTTCAATAAATTTAATTACATGATTCTGATTATGAATTTAAATTACAAAATTATTATTTTTTCAATAAAATTAATTACATGATTCTGATTATGGATTTAAATTACAAACCCACTACACGTTCTCTTATATCCATACATACGTTTCAGATAAATGGTATTATTAATATAATTTTTAAAATATTCAATAAAAATTGGATTTATTTAATAACCTCAATTCACTGTATATTTGCAAAATTGTCATCAATTTTACCGCCAAAATCAATTGCAATTGAATTTTTTTTACTTTTATATATAGTATAGATATGCAATTGCATAATTTGTGAATTTCTTGATTTCCTTCGTGTATATTTTTAATATAATTTATGTAATTTGATCTTTAAATTAATTTAATATTTTGTTTGAAAATGGTTGTATACGTGGTTTATATTAATTGGATTAATTTGTGTCTTACTTAATCAATCAAATTTGATATCTAATTGGTTAAATTAATATTAGAAAAATAATATTTCATAATTAATTTAATTAATTTAATTAATTAATATTTGTAATATAATAAGTACTGAAAATAAATACAAAATTCAAATTAAAATAGAGTATGAGATATAGAGTACATGGGTTGGAGAAGATTTTATAAATAGAGTACGAAGTACATAAGAATTTTTGATTGGAAATAGTCTAATTTGTGTTTCACCGTTTTTTCATATTAACTAAAGAAATTTAAAACATAAATAATATTTAGCTAGTCAATAGCAAGATTTTCTATTTCAATTTCGCGTTTCATCTACTATTCCAATCATAGAATTCATGATATTTCTATTTTAAAAATTAAATAATTATCCACTAAAAAACTTTAAATACACATAGCATAAATTCAATTATTAGAATATAATGAACCACGAAATTGGAATAGAAAATCTCTTCTGAATCAATAGTCACTCGTAAGTCGAAAGAATAGGGGTGGGTCGGTACGGTATACTGAAAATTTCACGTTGTACTATATACCGTACCGAAATTTCTTTATGAAAAAATTCCATATCGTTCTCATACTGAAATTTTCAGTATACCAAAAGTTTCGATATACGCCGCAACAGATATTGATATTGTACCGATATTTTCGGTATACCGTACCGTATTGATGTTATATGGTATACCAAACATACCGAACTTCTAAGGTATACCGAACTTTCACGGTATATCGAAAATATCGAAATTTTAAGGTATACCGAAAATACTGAATTTTACATGCCGCACCGATCCGAATTCTATAAATAACAACATAAAAATTCATCTCTCTACAATCAAAATACCAACACCAAACAAGTTTAATAGTTATTCACTTTAGATGAAACTTATATAATGAGATTTTTTATATGTGTAATTCTTGATTATGATTTACTAAATTAAATATTCATTAATTTGTATTAAATTTATTTATTAAAGATTTAATTATTAGTATTACATGATGATTATTTTTTTAGATATAGATATAAATATAATTTTATATAGTTTATAATTTTTATGCAATAGAGTGAATAACTAATTAATGGATCTCGGTAATTTTTAGATATACTTAATATTTGTATACTATAGTATAGAAGAATCAAATATAATCAAGATTAAAACATTTAACTTTTCAACAGAAAGTGTCATTTATCTAAGTTTAGCTTAATTTTAGATTAATAAGTTTTGAGTCAACTTTTCAATGGAACATCTTATATTATTGCATTGCATTTCAATTTCTAATTTATATATATTTGATTAAATACTTGAGTTTTTGTATTTTCATCATCATCACAAATATATATATATAGGGAGTTTCTAAATGCACCACTAAAATTACTCTTTACACTACACTTACTCTATGCACTACTATTTTTACTTTTTGCACCACACACAATTATTTATTTACCCTTCAGTTTAAAAAAAATGTTATCCTTAATTAAAAAAATTGGAATAATAATTAAAAAAAGGAAAAAGAAAAAATATGTGATCAATAGAGACACGGGCGCTGTTCACATTCATTTCTGCCATCACCGTCTCCGGCGAATGCCCGATCGCCGCCGACAACTTGCTCCCAGCCTCGACCAAAAAACTCTCGACTCGATGCCTCGACTTCTTCTCATCATCGATAGGTTCATTAGAGGCCAGCCCCGAGCAAAAAGAAACCTTTTTTTTCTGTGGTTCTCTGCTCGAAACTTGAATTGCAATGCCGAAATTGATTCTTCTCTACCATTTGCAGATGTTGGTGCTTATGCTGCGATAAGTAGAGTTTCATTTTTTAATCAAATTCCCACAATGTTCGAAAATACTTTTACGAATTAGAGTTCCAATTTCGAGGATATTCTTTTTCTAACTACAGTCCCATTTTCAAAAAATGACTTTCAAACAAAACTCGAATGTTCGAAACTGGGTTTTCGAACCAATGAGATGGGTCTGGTGATGGGTAGATTTCTAGTTCTTAGTTGGGAAAATCTCATGAGTCATGGATTAGGGAAATAATTTATAACTACACTTTTCCAATTTAGAAGATGAAGAAGAGATGGCATCTGGTTGGTGTCGGGGAGGGTGGGTGGGTGGTGGCTGGCTGTGAATTTGTGGAGTAGAATTGTCGGAGAAGATGTAGACCACTGGTGGTGGGTGGCCGGGTGTTGTGTTCTTTGACTTTTTGTTTTTCTTTTTTTCAATTTTTTTATTTAATAAGAAAATTAAATTAATTCAAAGGATACTTATGTAAGTTTAAAATTATTTTATTTTTATTTTTTTAATTTGTGGTGCAAAGAGTGAAATGTGTAGTGCAAATAGAAACACCCACATATATATATATATATATATAACTTATTTATCATTCATATATACATACATTAGTCATGTTCATATTCGTATATTCATTTTCTATTTATTCATTTTATTTTAATTATACTCATAATTGTAATCTTGTTAGATAATTATATACATATTAGTTTATTATTTTTCATTAGTCATGTTCAAAAGTTAATATATTTAAAGTTTTTTTTTGTACGATAAAATTGTTAAATGTTATTGTTAGAATTTGTTGCCTTAAATACTGTGAAAAATAAAGCCACATGCAATGTTGTAGTCAATGTTACTCACATTATCGACAACATTGTCACATGAATTTATAAATACTTTGCATGAAAATATCTTTAAAACACAAGCATAAAACAACTTGTGAAAAAGGTCAAAGTGCAAATAATAGAGTGATGTTGAAGCTAGTGTCAAACACTATGCCTTCAACATGCAGTGAAAATTTAAAGAACAATTTGCACGAAAATTAATTTTAAATCACACACATGTATATGATTGCCACAGGGCGAAATTATGCTACCACGAGCCAACACAGTTGTTAAGTTGATGATGTCAGACGCTGAGCTCTCGACACATCAAGCAAAATACATGAACCCTATTCTAGTTTACAACCAAAAATGAATTCAAAATACAAATTAACCTACCGTTAATTTGAAGACAAACTAGCCGTGATTTCACAATCTTACTATCTATCCTAACTTGTACAATCCATTCTCATGAAGTGATTGAACAACAACAAAGGAAGAAGAAGGAACGAAGAACGAAATCTAAAGCTAAGTTTGTGACTCAAGCCCTTCAATCTTCACACGCAGCGGAAAGATGATTTGTGCTTGTATAAGTCTTCAAGTGTAGATCATATCCCTTATATGCATTCTTCACTTGAATCGAACAAGGCTCACGTCTTCTCTTTCTTGAACGTGGGTTGGAGATAACCACCCTCATCACTACTCCATCGTGTTTGAGGAAAAACTGCCTCCATGGTGTGTTTGAAACCATATTCCACGTTCATCTCTATTTTCTGAACTTTCCAGCAATATAAATTCTGAAAAAGAAAAAGTTTAAATAAAAGAAAATAAGAAACTTAAAAAATAGGAGATAGAGTTTTGACTTTGTCAAACTCTATTATAAATAATAATGTATCTAATATGTATATATACGTTTATTTGAAATAATTATTTCGTGGATATATACATAATCTAAGATATATAAAATATAATTTATTAATTAAAATATATAAATAAATAAATAAAACTAGAAAATGATAAGATTAATCACGACTATATCACAGACAATGTTATCGGGAGTTTGTCTGACATTACATCCAACATTGAACATCAATGTCAGACAGCACTCAACAATCTCCCCATTAATCTTAACCTTTCTGCAAACATACAACTCAATGTATTTTGTACAATTAGAGCCGCAGCGGAAAATGGAGATAAACAAAATCTTCCCCTTAAGGATTACTCCCCCTTAAGTTAATCATCATACAACCGGTAATTATCCCATATATAAATCAATGTTGAATCAACATGTAAACAAGATATATGCAAGCATATATCAAAACATTAAGATGAATTAAAATAAAACAGGACATGATCAAAACTGGTCAACATCCAAACAAGATATCCCATGATATCAAAACCAAGAATATGAATAAATCATATTAAAAAAAAACTAGAAAAGAATAGAGCTTAGAAAAACACACGTTAAGTGTTACATAAATGATGTTAACATCAACTCCAACATTGAGAAATGTTACGGAGTTGATGACAGCATCATTTCCAACAATAATCTCCTCCTTAAGCTTTATTATTTCTGCACAAAATTCATAAGCAAATATATTGCCTTAAAAACATATTTGGACAAAAAATTTAATATACATATGCGAGCATATATCAAATACATTTTAAGATGAATCACACATCATCTTAAAAACAAAGTCAGATGAATTAAAAAAAAAATAGATATCACATGAATATCAAAAGCTAATATGTATATTGACATACATATCCCAAAAATGATGTTCATTACATCAGCAAAGTAAAAACGATGTTCAGCACATCAGCAAAATAAAATAATGTTCAGCACATCAGCAAAATAACAGCGATGTTTAGTACATCAGCAAAATAAAAGTGATGTTTTAGCACATCAGCAAAATAAAAGCGTTCAACGCTTACAAAACTTAAAGAGTTCAACTCTTTAAAACATCAACCAGCATCAGCAATCTACTTCCCCTTTTTGTGTAGAAAGACAGACTTTGAAGTCTCCCAGCACATCCACCATATCATTATTCAGAGAATGTGATGTGGTGAATTAGAACATCTAAGCAGTATTGACTTCAGTATCTGTTCTATCATTAATCAGAACATTAGAAATAGAACAAATAGATGCAAACAACTGAATCAATTGGGGCACCAATCCCCTCAGCAACATCGTTGTCAACATGAACATTGGCTTCTGGTGGGATATAACAGAGAGTGCAGTGACAAATATATGGTAGATCCACAGTTAGATCTTCCTTATCATGAAGAAACACTGCACTATACATGTTCTTGCATGAGAATTCAACATTAGGCACTAAGTTAAAAAAATATCCAATATAACATTAGCATTAAAAGGACCAAAACTTAGTTAACATCTTCCAAAGAGGTTTCTCCATAAATAAACATCCATATCATATTTCTTAAGGCTTAGCAATTCAATGAATTTCTCATATTTAATTGGTCATTGAGACGTAATTTGAGACACATCATGGATTGCATGAGAATAAACAAAAATTTTCTAAACGCCTTTAGAAAAAAATAGAGAGAACTTGAGGAATAGGTATTGGCTGTATTGAATGATTAAACATCCATTGCACTATCATGGTTAGAATGAGCTGAAAAGAAAAACTGAGCAGCTGCTGATATTGAAACTGGTGTGTCCTGGGCAGAGATAACATCCGCTACAACATTCAAATTCTGGATGTTCATATCAGCTTTGTTCCTTTCACTGCATATTTTCTTTAAAAAAATGATCTTTTTCTCTTTTGATTTCTTCTCTCTAGTGGTAGTCAGGACATCAACTTCTTTGAACTTCTTCCAACTCGACAACAACATTGATTTCATGAAACCTCTTTTATATTGATAGAATGCATGATACCCATCATCATTTTTCCTTCAGCAGGACATGTAACATTCAGTTATGGATCTGTGGATTTTCTAGTATCTCTCAAATAGATAACATTTAGTGGCTTCATATTCAAAAAGACTTATTGCTGGAGACATCACTAAGTCTGACATTTTATCATCTTGCTTCCCTATAGACAAATATGGAGTATGAGACATAGTAGATTCATCCATTTTAGCACCAACATGTTCAGTCATGGTATAATTTGAAGTAACAGTCGATGTTGTAGTTGATGATGGAGTTCCAACTGACTTCTCATACATGTCATTGAACATTGAAAATAACTCCTTTGGATTAGTCATTCTAACCCTGCGAAGCTTTTAGAGAAGAAACACTATAGAAAATGATGAGAAAACATAAGGATCAATTAGGAAAGGAGAGAAATTAAGAGCCACACAAGAGTTTTTATGGGAAGAATTTTCTTAAACATTAGCTAATCATATCACCCTTCACATCAGCTGACTCATTCTTTATCCAACAAGAGGTAAAACTCAAGTATCACCTTTTTAGAATATATATTATTAATAATTCAAAAAGTACTATATCTTTTAAGGCCAGACACACACACAAGAAAAATAAACAAATGCAAAACAATAAACTAAAATAACAAACATACAGTTTAATATAGATATAAATTTCAGAAACACTAATTTCAGGAATAACATCTCAGTGAACATCAATTGCAGCATAGTCCACAAATTTCATTGAATTTCGATGATGAATGAAAATATCAATTTCTTACCTCTTTTTGAATAGAACACACTGTCGTATTGAACGCCATGTGTCTAGATAGAAATCGATCAAAAATGTATTACCTTACCACCACTTTACTTAAGTGCATCGTCGTCACGAACGCCATGCCCCCGAGTTATTAAGTGATAATCGTACATTTTCAAGAGAGTGCACATGATTTGTAACATCTAAGCCTCACTTTTGTGCTCGTAGTTTTATATCAAGGCAAACTATTCATCATCATACATTTATACCGTGGACATTTCTCTAAAGAAAGACTGATCATTGAGACATTAAACACGATCAAAGTGCAAATGAAATGAATATCTAAGATTAAACAAAATGCAACATACATATGAGAAAAAAAATACAAACAAATATAGATGTTGGACAGAACAGACACGACATAGAGTCCAACATCAACTATGCAGAGATTACATAACACAAAAACTAAGAGATTTCCATAAAGGATAGAATCTCTAGAAAGCAACATGGGCCTTTATAAATATATTTTCATTCAATTTTTCAGATGATATATATCCAATGCGAATGATACCTTTGTTCATCAAATCTCGAATAAAGTGATGACATATGTCAATGTGTATGGTGCAAAAGTGTTGGACCAGGTTTTTTCATATTTTAATCGCATTTGCATTAACATAGAATAAGGTCAACACTCTGATTGATATCTCAAAATCATTCACAACAAAGCAAGCATATCCAAATACATGAAAGTATTTGAAATTTTGCTTTCTCTGTTTCGAACTCTCATATTTTTTCACAAAGAAAACCATATTTCCAATGTGATATGTAGTGTGACAACATCAGTAATAACACAGCTTTTTCAGTAGCCTTTTGGACTGCAACATCTCCTATAGTGTCAGATTTTTCCTTTCTTGGCATAGATAACATCACAATCAACATTCTCGAATTTCCTGTCAAGGTTAGTTAAAATACAAGAAACACTAACACAAAATTGAGAACTCATAGCCAAGTAGAGTTTCTTGAAAAACTTTAAACACTTCAAAACTTTCATGCATGAAATCAATATTAGAAAATCAGGAAAAATCATCAACGACAACATGGAAAATATTTTTTTCATGCTCTTAGAAACCAATATACCTTGACAACCATATGCCCAAGAAAACAATCATATGTGCTCAAAATTCGGATTGAATTTAAACAAATAGAATGCATGAGACAACACATAAAAAATAATAAAATGCATATGAATGAAAAAAAAATAAAAAATAAAACAAATGTTGGGTTTAGGATTTGTAACATTTGCCCCAATATCGACAAACCAAACACTACAGCACAAATGCATTGAGAGATTTCCGAAAGCTTAAAACTCTCTCAATATCAAGAGCTTTGCTCAAAATTCCAACTGATTGTTTTTCAGTTGATACACATTCCAAATCAGATTTTCTCACCCATTTGAGATTTAATCTTTTACATTTTCTAAGGATGTTGGATCTAATATTGGAAGACATTCTAGCGGAGATTTTTCCAGCAGCATCATGCAATTTATAACAAAAAGGCTTAATCTGACCAGGAGAAAAATAATAATGACACACAAAATTCCTCTTTCCAATCTTAGGTTTATCAAGTTCATGAGAATTTGTGTGACATGAACCATTAGCATTTCCTTTATCAAAAGAAGTATACTTAAAATCTTCATTCAAATCATTAGGAAATATTGTGGTAGAAGATTTAACTTGTCGAAGCCCAGATCTATCGATTTTATCATTGGACAATACCTTGGTTGGTGTGGAAGATCCTATATTCAACATCTCAAGAGATTGAGAAGTATTTTTGAGTTGTTCCTTGACCGAAATCAACTCCTCATTTTTTCTTGTGAGAATCACTTCCAAATTCGTCACTTGCTTCTTCATCTCTTCATTTTTCTTATTGAGTGACTCCACAACTTGGTTTTGTTTCATCCATTTGGAAAGAAGCTCATCATATGACACTTTTACTTCTTCTATAACCTTTTCAGCTCCAAAGTTGTCATGTTGTAGTGAATCTGACTCACATAAACTAGAAGAATTTAAAAATTTTGTATGATAATTTTCAGAGCTTTCATACATGTCAAATGTTGTTCTGGATGTTGAAACATCATCCAGGCCAACATCAACATCAGAATCAGACTCATTGACTTTAGCAACAAGTGAGATAACGTGGTCATCTTTTTCTTTTGATTTCGGATCTCCTGATTCATCATCACTCAAATGATTGTTCAACCTCATCTTTTGTCTTCACAATACTGCTTGATCGAAGATTCTCTTTGACTTTCTAGTTGGTTGAACATAGATTTTGTCATTTATTTCCTTCTTGTTTACATCTTTCTTCACATTGATGTTGACATCAGTATCGGTTGGACAAGAATCTTCATTGGAGATTGCAGTTTTAAGTGGACTAGAAAACATTACACCTTCAGCTGATGGAGGTGGTGGTGGTTCAAATGTTGAAAACGATGTTGCTCCTTGAACTATAACTTCTTTATGTCGTACGCCTATATATTCTTCAAAATATTCTTGAAGAATATCCCATGCATGCTTGGCTGTAGTACACTTTGAGATCATTTTAAAACAAGGAACGTCAACACAAATAAAAATAGCATTAAGAGCCTTAGAGTGGAAGTTTGAAATGGTTTGTTCTTCAACAGTCCATCGACTTTTAACCTTGTTGACGACTTCTCTAGCTTCATTTGTCTCTTTTGGAATAGACCATTCCTTTAAAACTGTCATCCATGCACATTCATCAATAGATTTGATGTACATACACATTCGTGCCTTCCATAAGGCATAATTTGTTCCAAGAAAACTAAGAACTGGTGGACGACATTGAGAAATGGAAACATCCATCACAATAAAAAAATCAACACAGTATGTAAGCAACACCAGATTGAGTACTTAGTGCGTCAAGTACTGGCTCTTGATGCCACTTGTTAGATTCGTTGCCTTAAATACTGTGAAAATAAAGCCACGTGCAATGTTATATACAATGTTGTAGTCAATGTTACTCACATTTTTGACAACATTGTCACATGAATTTATAAATAGTTTGCACGAAAATATCTTTAAAACACAAGCATAAAATAGCTTGTGAAAAAGGTCAAAGTGCAAATAATAGAGTGATGTTGAAACTAGTGTCAAACACTGTGCCTTCAACACGCAACGGAAATTTAAAGAACAATTTGCACGAAAATTAATTTTAAAATACACACAACATGTGTGTGAGCCACAGGGCAAAATTATGCTACCACGAGCCAACACAGTTGTTAAGTTGATGATGTCAGACGCTGAGCTCTCGACACATCAAGCAAAATACATGAACCCTATTCTAGTTTACAATCAAAAATGAATTCAAAATACAAATTAACCTACCGTTAATTTGTAGACAAACTAGCCGTGATTTCATAACCTTACTATCTATCCTAACTTGTACAATCCATTCTCATGAAGGGATTGAAAAACAACAAAGGAAGAAGAAGGAACGAAGAACGAAATCTAAAGCTAAGTTTGTGACTCAAGCCCTTCAATCTTCACACGCAGCGGAAAGATGATTTGTGCTTCAATAAGTCTTCAAGTGTAGATCATATCCCTTATATGCATTCTTCACTTGAATCGAACAAGGCTCACGTCTTCTCTTTCTTGAACGTGGGTTGGAGATAACCGCCCTCATCACTACTCCATCGTGTTTGAGGAAAACCGCCTCCATGGTGTGTTTGAAACCATATCTTACGTTCATCCATATTTTCTGAACTTTCCAACAATATAAATTCTGAAAAAGAAAAAGGTTAAATAAAAGAAAACAAGAAACCTAAAAAATAGGAGATAGAGTTTTGACTTTGTCAAACTCTATTATAAATAATAATATATCTAATATGTATATATCCGTTTATTTGAAATAATTATTTCGTGGATATATACATAATCTAAGATATATAAAATATAATATATTAATTAAAATAAATAAATAAATAAAACTAGAAAATGATAAGATTAATCATGACTATGTCACACACAATGTCGTCGGGAGTCTGTCTGACATTGCATCCAACATTGAACATCAATGTCAGACAACATTTATATTATTGCATTGTATTATTCTTTCTCATTTTGAATCTTTGATATATTTGATTAAATATTTGAGTTATAATTATGAATCCAAATTTTTAATAAATGTTACAATATTGTAGAATCAAATGAATTCAAATATAATTATATGATTAACTATTTCTTATTTTCTTTTATTTAATTAAATTTAATTTAATTTTGCTTATTTATTATTTTACTCATAATTGTAATCCACATTTATTAAGTAGTTCATTCATATTAGTTTATTATTTTTCAATATGAGTCGTATTCAAAAATCAATATATAGATAGCGAAGTGTTTTTATTATATCTCATAATTTATGTATATCTAATATATATTTATTAATATTCAAATATTATATTTTTGCTAAAATTTTATAAAAAATCTTACTAAATATTATTTTATTGCATTGTATTTCTTTTTTTTTTCTTTCTCATATTTATAAATCTAAATTTTAAACAAATGTTGCAATATTATAATTACAACATTGAATTATAGATGTGATTTTTTTTTAAAATACGGTATGTATCTGTATATCGATATACCGTACCGTACCGAAACATCAATATACCGTCTGCATACCAGTATACTGTGGAGTTTCAGTATGTACCGAATACCTGTATATACCGAAACTCCATAGTATACCGAAATCTCGGTATACCGCCTTTTTTGATTAATTAAATCTCCAAAAACGTTTTATGAATCAAATACCTCTCAACATTTTCGTCGAAAGGTAGATTCCTCCTTTTAACAATTCTATTTTTTTTTTGACGAATCAAGTTCAAAAAATATTTTTATGGAGCAAATATCCATCTATACATAAAAATACCTATTGTAGAGGCAATTTTTAGTAAGGCCCAAAATAGCACGGCCAATGGGTATAAGGTCGAACAATACGACCTCGAGCACGAGATCGAAGGTAAATGAGAAAGGTAATGTCTGGAGGTCTAAGATAGGCGTCCGCAAGAAGAAGTGACCAAGTCAAAATTCTAGTAACCGTTATGGAAGAGACCGAGTCAAAAATCCTTCCACGGATAAGGTTGGACCCGGTCTCAATAAAACTAATCACCAAAAATAGGAAAAATCGGTTAAGAGCCTTTTATAAAAGGCTCGATCACAACTGACAAAAGAGTGGTAACAGACGCTTACTATCTCAATTTCGAACTCTCATCTAGCCTCTAAATTCTCTAAATTTATTATTGTTCTTCTGATTTCTTGATCATATTCATTTCGAGTTTTATACATTAAATCGATTCTGACTTGAGCGTCGGAGTCTGTTCGATCGTCAACCCCTTGACGGTCTTACAGCTTCACGATTTTGTCTTTGTTTTGTAGATCAACGAAGCTCGGATCCAAACAAAATCAATTGTAGAATTTTGGTTCTACAATTTGGCGCCCACCGTGGGGCTCCAATTGATACTATAAGGCAAAAGACTCATTTTTCGGCGACTAGCGACGAAGACTGAGGAGTGCGGGAGTCCTCTCTTCTTTGGGAATAATCTTCCCGTTTACGGCGTTGGAACTCTCTAAAAAAATATGAAAGATTCCGTAAAACATCCACATTAATCCAAAAATCAACATCAAAATATAATTAGGGTTCACAATCCCTCTTAGCGACGAAGATTTTTTGTAGCGTATAGTTGGAGTGATTTTGTACAAATCGCTCTCCATTTTCGCTATTCTTGATTTCTCTCTTTGAAAATCAACACAGCGTGTTCACTTGAAGGGTCGCGGGTCTCTCTCTTCACCCCTGATTTCCTTTTCTTCACTCCACCAATGGCGGCGCAGATCATGCCTAGGGTTTCACTAGTCTCCTATGGCCGCGTAAGCATGGCGTTCTTACTCAGATGCTCCGGCGACCTCTAACGCTAGGTATATTAGTGCGGAAGTCGTCTCTTCTTAGAAAATATCACCCCCACTCTGCGAGCATCCTCTCATCACCGAGTTGGTCTCTTTGCTTCAATGGCGGCGTCGAGTAGAAGGTCCGACTACATCCACACCTGCTCACTGCAGAAACCAAATGGGTAAGTTGCCCCTCACCTCAATCGTAAAAAAAACAGTGATTAGGTATTCTGCTCTGCGGCGATGTGAAATGGAGTTCAGAATCGTTACCACATCGACTGACCTGTGCCGACCCCCCAGGGCTCTTGAGTTGAAGTAAAACTGAGGTACACTGTTGATTTCGTGACTAAATCAAGGTATGTCCTTCATTTACTCGATTTTAGTTGCTTAATGGCATGTTAAAATTGTAGCAAGATTAGAAGACTACCCCAACGATATCAAAAAAGGGGAGTCGACTAAGCTTGAATAAAAACAACTCAGATAATTTGCCTCCCCGACGATGATCGGAAAAGGGGAGTAGACGAAGCTCCTATCTGTTATTATGTGCTGTAAAAATTTAGTATTTGGATGCCCTGTTCCATCTTTTGTATGTTTTGTATTCTGTGATAGTGATTATCTCCCAGAGGCAACCCTCGGATTAGTCGCGTGTTCTTGTTTTGGTAATTGAGATGTTATGGAATCATATGACTCATCTTCCTAATCACTGTTGCTCCAGTGCACCTACTTCTTATGTTAAATGGCAGGAATTTGAATAAGAATTGCTGTAAAATTGCTACTCTGAAATAGGGTTCAAAAGGTTTAATATGGTTAAGCTACTGTAATCTGTGCATAATTTATGTGAAAGGGCAGAATGAGATTAACAAAGCTGCTATTTGTGCCCTGCCATCTCTTAATGCAAATTCTGACTCAGTGTTGCTGCTTAAATAAGATGTAGCCCTTGGCAGGCTTGGGTTGCCCTGAGTTTGTGACTAAAACCCTAAAATACACTTTTGTGTTGAAAACCTGCTGCTTTACTATCTCTGCTCCTCTAGTCTGCCATATTGTTGCTACATTAGTGGTGATATGGTTCAGTGGTGCTGTATTTTTAGTAAAAAGTCACTATAAAACTGCTACATACGTTCAGTGAAAGAAAAAAAAAGAGGGGGTGCTATAGTCTGAATTTGCTATTACTTGAAGCCATATTCTGTGATAGTTGTGTCTGTGAAGTATTGATTTAATTATGCCTATGTTGAAAAATAATGTGTTCAAGCATTTTATGTGTGTTTAGTAGCTCCAGTATCTACTACCCATTACTGGGCAGAACAAGTAGCTAAACATGTTTCTACAATGAGAAAGTGAGACGTACCATTCTTCTAGTTCTTGTTGGGACACGCAGACTTCCAATATCTCTACTGACCGTACTTGAAGCACTTTATTTTGGACTTAAAGTCCTCTCCGAAGGAATCTTAGCCTTGGCTTTCTTCTCTTTAGGTGCCACATTTGTAACTTTAGGAGGTGCAATCCTCTTCTTCTTAACCCTTGAAGAAGACGCCCTATTTTCATCTATGTGTGCCCCCAATTTCCCCTTTTAAATAAGCTCGGCTGCCTGAAGATTCATGAGTAGTTCTGATAAAGTAACATCTTTCTTTATCATGTTGAAGTTCAATCTGAACTGCTCAAACTTCGATGACAGACTGTGAAGCACGATGTCAAATTGAGACTCGGTGTCCAAATCACCACCCAGGGTTTCGATCTCCGATAGGAAGCTCACCATCTGGAGAATGTGATCCTTTACATGGAGTGGATTCCAACATTTTCATGTTCATCAGATTTTTCATCGCCAAATGCCATGTCGAGCAATTCTGGTAACCGAAGAGCTCCTTGAGATTGAGTGTTATGGTATAAGCGGTCTTCATCGACTGATGTTGATGTTGCAACACATTCAACATAGAAGCCAGAATATAGCAACGCGCCATCTCATCAGCTCTAATCCACTTATCATAACTCGCTCTCTGCGCTTCACTAGAATTCTCATCTGACTTTTGTGGGAATTCCTCATCAAGTACGAATTTTAAACCCTTAGCAGTAATGAAAAGGTTCAAGTTTCGAATCCTTTCATTATAGTTTTCACCGATGAGTTTATTTTCTTTGAGAATTGAGGACAAGTTGGAGAGTGCCATGACGATATGTAAATAACTGAAAAGTAAACATACAGTACAGTCACAACCTTTAGGATAACTACACATAATCGAAACACCTCAAAAGAATTATATGTATATCCACCGACATTTTAAAAATATTTCTTACAAGCCACAATAGTGTGGACGTTTATAAAATTCATTTTTAAACAGGTTATTAGTCTTTAATTTACCTCCAGTCAAAGTTCCTTATGACAAGTAAATTAATAGTCGAAAATCATCCGGTAATGTAATTATCTAATTAATAAGCCACGATAGTGTGAATATTTATTAATAAATTACATCTAAGTATTAACACCATTATCTGCACCCCAAAGTGACTGTTTCGAATTTCACTGCTCCAAATGGAGGAGTCAGTTAGTTATAACAGTATCTTACAGTTATCTATTTAAGAGGTTTAATTTCTAGAGATTCTAGTGATATGACACATCCGATATGGAAGAAGACCTATTATCAACGCTCATGCCCATCACTTCTCAATTAAACCAGATTAATGGAGCCTGTTTGAGATTTCCACATACTTTAGTATGTATCTCTCCCACTTAGTTATTTAAGTTTGAGGTTTCATTTTTATCTTATAAAACATGCAACCATCACATAAAATGATAAACATACATTGCATGCTAAACAACATAACAAGCATAATAATTAAAACCAACTATCTTGGCTTATATATCATGTTGCTTCATGAGATAAACTTGGAAAGACAGCTCCGGAATACTGGACATCATAGCCGCCGCCGTTCACTTCTTTGCTTCATCGAAACCCTAGCTCCAATTAGGTTTTCGGAACGTGTTCGGGATGTTCTTCCTTTACCGGGTTGTTTCTCTTCTCTTTCCTTCTTTGAGTCGATTTTCTATCATTATTCAATATAGAATATCTATTCCGGAAGGAAAATCCTAAAATATCTAGAATAACAAGGAAATAAAAAATACAATTGAAGACATAGTGATTTTCGAAAATCACTATACTAGGGCTAACAATTTATTTTTCCTATTACATTAAAACAACATAATAAAATAAAATGCCTAGACCTAATCCATGGATTTTCTCATGAATTAAAAATCACGTATCCAAACCGGCATACGGCCAACATACATTCAACAATAAATTAAAAACATACATCACATAATTATGGAGCCATGATAGTTGGTACCACCTGCAACAATAACAGCCTACAAATACAACTACCATAATTATACGATTAACATAAAATATCACATGATATCCATACATGATTAAATTTTTTTGAAAATAACATTTAATAAAATTAAATTTTTTGAAAAACACTATAAGATATAATTTGGAAATTAATTACAATTATCTACCAAATTAAATCTCAATATACTCGAAAATATCACAAGTATAAATTTGAAAATTATTTAAAATTATCCACCAAATTTAGACTTGAAAATTTTGATATTAATCAAAAAACCATTCCAATTAATTACAAAGGGAACGAAAATTACCAAATAATAAATATGGAAGTTTTAATCCTCTTCAAATACTTTTCAAATTTAAAATTCTATTTTCAACCCTTATGGAATTAGAATTAGGTAACTTTTGATATACACCAAAAAATTACCTTAACCAATTCTAAATCCCCATAATTTCGAAAATAACATAGGTATCAAATAAGGAAATTTTGATATGGATCAAAATTCTATTCCAAATTCAAGACCTTATTCTTGAAAATTATGGATAAAAATTTAAGAAATTAAGAACATCAAATTTTTGAAACACCACAAGAATAAAATCTGAAAATTTGATGAACATCAAAATACCATTCCAAACATTATTTCTTGTAGATTGAAAATCACTTGTAGATTAAAATCGAATTTTCCGAATTCATTACAAAATTCATCCAATTTTAAAACTACAAGAAATCAAAATTTAAGCAACATTAAATCTAAAAATTTAGAGACTTAAAATTTATCCACAAATTTAATTAAAAATTTCGAAACTTCTTAGGAATAAAACTAGAGCAGTGCCAAAACCCGCTCTAATACTAGTTGTTGGGGTTTTTTCGAATTGAACCACCGCAAGATCTAATTGGTTGCTCATTAATCCTAGAATCATGTATATCAAATTTTATGCATGCATATGTAATTAATTAAACCGAATTGAATTTAGCATGCAAAGTAATTTTCGATTCTAATAAAAGCGGAAACATAGAAACCGAAAATTACTTACAAATTCGAGACGGGTTGACAAACAAGATTAAATGTCTAATCTTGTTGTTGAATGTACTTGAAATTGGTGCCCCACATATGTTATTCCACTCCTTGATCTGTTGTTCTATTCCCGAACTGTGTTTAGATACAAGGTGGGTTGTATACTACTAAACAAGTGTAAATACTATGGGGATCAAGAGAGCACAAAAGAGGAGTTGATATTAAGTGTGTAATTTTCGGCCACCATCTTTCTAATTAATAGAGAAGTGGCCGAAAATTCACCTCCAACCCTAATGGGTTTGGGCCTCTCACTCTTGTTCCATCTCCGGTCCACTAAAATCATATTGGGCTATAACAAGGATCGAGAAGAATATTAAATTGGCCTGCTAGATTTATTTAATTTCCAATATCCAATAAACTTAGGATATAATTAAATATATCATAGTATTATTTTTATTCCACTAAAGAAATAATACTGACCTACCAATTTAATACATATTTCCAAATATACTTTCTTCTTTAGTCCAGCCATTCCCCATGTTTAAGATATAATGTCCTTTAATTAATTATGTAAGCTTCTGACAACTATAATTAATTAATTATTTATTTCTTGAGTAATACCACACAAGATTTATCATGTAGGAATAAATTCCACCTGCAGGGTTTCACATGAACTATGTGCTTCCTCAAGGGGACATCATCAACCTGGCGCACCAGGACATGGTGACCATATCTATTGCACGTCCCATCATATATGTATATGACACTGCTCAAGATATCGAGGTTGTTGATCCTATCAGAGAGTCTCACTCATTGATAAGTCAAAGCAATACCATAACATATATATGTCCACCAATATATATAGCTTAAGAACACGAAGTCTATGGATCTTTATTCTCTCATTTAAGGTCAGAATAGAGAACAGTATTCTATCATGATCCTCATGAATACACAAATCAGCATACTAGAATAATCAGCTAGTCAAGATAAACTAACTATCATATTATTCTATGGTGTACCAATGGTTGGTTCAAGACCATCTAAGCCGTGAGCCTTTTAACACATTGCAAGGGATCCAATGATATAATCTTTACCGTGTGTGTATACCCACACACTATCATTTACAATGTAAATATATTGAACTGGCAGATAAATATAATAATAAATAAATGCACACAGTGACTGCAATAATTTATTCAATTTATAACATCAAAAATATTGTAACATGTATACAAAGACAAGTCTTCCAGTATACAAGACTAATAATTCTATAGTAGGATTTTAATTATTATAGGTAACTGTATCTGAGATTTTTAATAATTATATATGGTATTATATATTAACACACATAATGGTTAGCACGCGTCGGATCCTTGCATACTTATTGGACTTTGATTTTGTAAGCAAACACAATATTAGAATGACATAGGTATCTATCACACCTTTCTACTTTGCATAAATATAATTATGTTATTAATTTAATAATATAATTATAATTTTAGAGACTTCAAATAGTAAAATGCAGTATAAAGTACTGAACGATAACATTTTATATTTGATGTATCACTATTCAGCATATTCTAACTGCAAAATGAAGTAGGGATGGAATGAAATACGTGCTGTAAAACGGATTGAGGTTGGAGAGACTGTCTAAGGATGCAATAAGAGCCTACAAGCGTCAAAAGGCATTAAGACTCTTATTTTCTAAAAAAAAAAAGTTATAAAATAGATTAGGAAAAAAAGGACTAATCAAAGTCTCATTCCAATGCAAAATCGAGTAAGTTTTCAGATACACTCATGATTCTTGAATTGGACATGAGATGATGAGAATAAAGATAAGAGGAGAAATAGTAGTAAATTTGTTCATTTCTATAATTTACATAACTACAAAAGGATCGGCACATATATTATACATGCATACAAAATATCTAGCTAGGGACGCTTTTCTTAAATTTCTTGAATATTCAATTAATCCTAAAATTTCACTAAATTATCAAAGGATGTAACGCAATTTAATTATTACTTTGCAGGTTATATCAAAAAAAGAAAAAAAAGAAAAAAATGAGGAGTAAGAAGCTTAATTTGTAGGTGTTATACTTTTATAACTCGAAATCTAGAAATAAAATCTGGTATAGATCCAGACGTGGAATAAAGTAATGAGAACGGAATATTACCAATTGACCTTTAAATAAATAAGTATAACGTCAACACTTATGTAAAAAAATTGTCAAAACACGTTCACAAACAGTATATTAATTATTTTTAAATTGAATTATTTTTCTTAATTATATCACTGTATCTCTTAAAATAATGGTGTATGATACATGTAATTCTTTAATAACTTTGCGCTACTCCAAATATGACTAATAGAAATTTTAGTATTTTTGACATGTAGAGTAGAAAATTTAAGAAAAAGATATCCAATCTCATATTTTAATTTGTTTATTTTCCTTTTCTAGAAATTCCCACTTCAATCCACAGCTGCCCAGCCATTTTGTGTATCAGCTCTTCACACTATTGGGGTGCTCAATGAAGTTCCTATAAATCAACTTGAGTTTGAATCATATATTTTTTGCAATAGGAGAACGAATGTGAGGTATTTATTATGGAACATTTTGTGTATTTATATCGTTATTTAATTCCACCCCTGGAAACTTGGGACGTTATATGTACTTATTTTGCCTCATATAATAAGCCTGGAATCAGTAATTATTTGAATAGGTAAAAAAGATGATAGTCAACTAGTCCTGTCTTCAATCTTAATAATGGATATATATGTATCGACTTCTTACTGTCACATAATTAAAATTATATTAGTTAATTAATTAACTAGTGGGGTCTCTTCAAATTAAGGATCAACTCTGGAATTACTTTTTTGTTCATTAATACTTTATCATTATATCTTTATTATTTAGAAAGAAAATCCAAAATAACGTACAGGTACTGTATGGTTTCCACAAAGCAGAAATATCATATAATATATATATATATATATATAGAGAGAGAGAGAGAGAGGCTGCTGAATATATTTTGTTTTTACCTCAATTAATAATAAACTTGTAAAAAACAAGACATGCTGTGGAACCCAGATTTGTACCTTAATCCAAATGTTCTATTGTTTTATCCAAGTTGGGAATATATTTCTTGTCTGCAAATCAGCAATGGCAACAAATAATCTTTGGGATGGTGGGCTCACTAATCTGTTTTTTAGAAAAATTATTCCATAATTTAGATCGGCCTTGGTGAATTAATTGACTTTACTGTCTTAATAATGCACTCCAATTGGTAACTAAATTTTCGTTCTTTTTTGGGTTCAAGTTGCTACTGCTTTTCTAATTAAGTAACTTTATAAGTTAGATGGAATGGCTCAATCACACAATGACTGACGCATTAATTGTATGCATTTATGAATAAAAAAACAAAATTGAAGGGTAATTCACTGTTGATCCCCTTGGATTATGTAGAGAATGATCAACCACTCGATATCACTATATGATATTTTCAATCTTTAATAATTATTACTTTTTAAATGTGTATGATTTCATTTTTTATTTCCTCAAGAGGCCTTATCTCTGAAGCGCAAATTCACCCATACATCTAGGGCTTGTTTACTAGGTAATATAAGGTTGTAATAGATATCTATAACATCCTAATATCATGTTTACTAGTAATATTAATAAAGCCCATGATTATGCAAGGGCCCGACATGTGTTAACCATTTATATGGTATAATATATCACACCCTACAGGTGGGATATATAATACCATACAGAATTATTAAAAATTACAGACTAAAATAACCTTGCATATATTAATTAAAAATCTTATTATATAATATTTGCACAATGTATGGTAACTAATTAAACGATATTTTAGTAATTGAAATTTTATATAGAATCTAATACATCTAAGTAAACTATATATATTATTAATACACATATTTTAATATATTGAAAGAAACATGATATTGGTATTTTATACGGTATAAAAATCCCATGTCAAACATATTCAACCTTACACCATACTGTCTCCTAGTGTATGGATTCTAACCCATCAGACATCCAATCCGACCCACGCCCATGATCGAAGTATAAAATAATTTTTCATCGATTTTTTTTTCCTTTTTTCATTTTTCCGGATCTCCATCGCAAAAACCCTAGCCGCTCCATCCTCTCTCTCTCTCCATCTTCAATCTCTCTGTTACCTTAGCCTCTCTCTCTCTCTCTCTCTCTCTCTCACACACACACACACACACACATTGGTGTTTCACCTCTTCGCCCCCGCTGCTTGAAGTTCATCGTTGTGCTCGAGTCATTTTTGTGAATCCGACATTGAAGCCACAAATCCGAATAATTCAATGCTTGACTCATCTAAAATCGGTGCGTCGCTTCTTCTTCGTTTTTTGTTAAAAACATGTTCATTGTATGTATGTATGTATTTATGTATAACTTTTGATTTATGATTTATTTGAAATTTTTTAGTATAGTTATTATGTTTAGGCTTTGTTAGATTTTGATTAGAAATCTATTATCGACGTTTGTTGTTTGTGTGTATTTCACTCTCAATCTAACCTTGTCACATCTTGTTATCTCATTTGTTAAATCGATTGCGAAATTAGTTTGTTAGAATTTTTTATTTTTTTTTTATTTTTTACTTATTACGTGTTCATGTTCGTCATTTAATTATTTGATTGAAACTTATATTATGAAGTATTTTACTATAAGTATCACTTGGCATACTGACTAGTACTAGTTGAGATGCTTGTATGTATCAGATATTAGTTGTTTTGCTTCAGATAAGATTTTATGTGGTATGTATTTTTGTCTCACTTGGCATGCTGATTAGTACCGATTGATATGCTTGTCTCATATATCAGTTGTTCACTTTAGATTAGGTTTTATGTGGTGTCTGTGTCTATTAATTTGTTTATATTTTTTGTATCACTTGACATGCTGATTAGTACCAGTTGATATGCTTGTAAGTATGAGATATTAGTTGTTTTGTTTCAAATAAAGTTTTATGTGGATGTGTGTATTTCTATTTTGATTTGTTTGTAAGTTGAGTATCACTTGTCATGCTCATTTGTATCAGTTGCTATACTTATAAGTATCATATATTAGTTTTGTTTTTTTTTGCTTCAGATAAAGTTTTATGTGGTATTTGCATATGATTGATATTGTTGTTATATGGTCTTTTGTTTTTTATTTTTTAATTTTTTCACATCAGCTTTACCTTGATGATGTGTTGAAACTAAAACATGAGTTGTAATACAAGAAGTCTAAGATTGATGGGAAAAAATTGAAGGCTTTTGAATCAAGAATGAGAATGTTGAGATGTTGCCGGAATTACAACTTGCAATAGATGGATTTCGTTGAATGGTATCATGACAGTTGATTTATTATTTTTTCCATCTATGCATATGCTCATTTCTTTCTTGTTGCGACTTTTTTTTATTATTGCAGATTTTTGGTCAAAAGAAGCTACGAGCAATATACTGTGTCCGTATTGTTCTTGCAAACATGAAGGACTTGTGATTTGATGTGTAGAAGTCTATTATTACATTGATGAACAGAAGAAAAAGATGATTTGGGTGTTGAGTTAAATTTTGATGTTGAAATATTATTGGCAACGCCAAAACTAAAGAGAAAAGCCGGAAGTTGGAGTTGAAGCTGCCCCGCCGGCGCGGGACCCCCGTGATCGCGGGGCAGTGCTGACAGCAAATGCGCCCCACGAGCGCGCGGCATCCCACGAACGCGGGATATTCCAGTCCCGTGAGCGCGGAGCACCCCGTGAGCGCGAGACGATCAGTTTAGGCCTCATCTTCAATCAGTTTCAAGTTGTATCTTCAGAAGATCTATTCTTTAATGTTCTCCACCACTTGGCCAGCTGGAGAATTTAATGGACATGGTTCTAGCTAGGAGTAGGAGGAGTTAGGGGAACCATCTACCAATAACTCCACTTTTTTGCTTTCTCTCTCATCAACCAATAAATCATCCACCATCTCTATCCATTCACAGACACCATTGAGGGATTGTGGACGCATTCTTCCCCCCCAGATTTGCCATACTTTGGGGGGGATTTTGGAGACAACTCCTTCCCAACTCATCATTCACTCACCAACACCATCGTTCTAGAGAAAGGAAAAAAGAGGAGAAAAGAGGCAAGGGAGCTCGAAGCTTAAGGAAGAAGGCACGAGAGAGGAATTCGACTTCAAGCTATCCGCGGAAGCTAGGCTTGCTCAAGGATCTCCACTTTTGGTATTTCTTTCCTAGCTTAGCTTATTTGTAGGGATTTGTCCCAAAACTCTCGAGACAACGAGTAATGTAGAAGTCTATATTTTATTTATCTTTCGATTTATGAAATATGAAGCTTTTATGATTCTTGTGTTGTTTTGAGCATGATGGGCTAATTCCTTACATTAGGGGGTAGATAATCGATTTGGTTTCGACCCATGCTTGTGATAGTTGATTTCTTGTTGTTGGAATTATGCTTCTTTATGTTGCGTACTTGGCCACTACTTGGCATTGCTAGGCTTTAGATGAGACCGAGAGGAGATTCTATAGCCCGACTTAGGTTCCTTCAATGTTAGGTGAACCGGGTTACGTAAGCCTAATTGTTAATCTTGTTCGTATAATATAGCGGATGGGGGTTTAATGGATCGACGGTGACAGTAAGTGAAGTCAAGCCACTTGAAGGGGTCTATTGTACGTTTAGGATTATCATAATCAACTTGAATCAAGCTAGGAGAGAAACCAATGAGAGAATCTACACCCTAATGCTCTTCTCATAATCTTTTCATTCGTCTTTGTTATTGTTAGTGTTACTAGTTAGTTTTGCTTGCTTAAATCTCTTTAGATTAGTAAAACCATCTAATCCCTTGTTTAGAATGTTTAGGTTTGTGTTTAAATTCATGTGCTTGTTAACAATTATAGCGTGAAAAGATAATCGCCCAGATAAGCTTTTCTCGAGAGACACGACCCGAGTTAGCTCACCGCCCTACAATCGACCCCGTCCTCTTACGGGTCCGGATCAAAGTAGTTTGCGTAGGACAAACTGGAACCAATCAACTAGCGCCATTGCTGGGGAAAGCTTTAGGCGTATTATCTTTTTGTGTTATAATTGTCTTTGTGATTGTTTTCGTATTTGTGTTTGTGTGTTTGTTTTGTATTTGTGTATATTCTCTTGTATTTTTGTATAAACTTCCTGTTTCTTCCACAATTGCGTGTGATCTTCTTTTTGTGTTTGTGACTGTGTATGCAAGGTCGACGAAGTTTCAACAGGAGACTAGCCCCCGTGTTTAACAACATTCACAGACCAAGAAGGATTGAAGCACCTAATTGGGAAGAAGAAATCTTGAGAGAAGTTTACTTTTCAAGTTTTGACTCTTAAATTTTGGAGATGGATGCCAACGACATCAACAATAAGAACAACGTTCATCAAATTCACTAGCCAGCTGGAATGTCGTGTATGAAAAGTTCATGGCTAAATATTACTCCAACCAAAAGACCGAAGATTTGAGAGCTCAGATTGTTACCTTCTCCCAATCTCCGGGTGAAGCATTTCATGAAGTATTGGATCACTTCAGGGGCCTTCAACAACAATGCCCGTACTACCATCTAGTACCGGAGTTGCTCAACCAGTTCTTCTATGATGGATTGTCCTAAAATTTTCAATACATGGTGGATAATGCAGCGGAAGGAGATATTAGTGGCCGCACAGCTGAAGAAGTCTCTAACATCTTTGAGACCATGGCCACCACATCTCAACAGAAGAGTGCTAGGGCGAAACGAGCTTCTGTCAACGAAGCCAACCCTAGCTATGATGTGACTAAACAGTTAGCCGAGCTAACCAGGCAAGTGGAGATGCTGAGGTCATCTAGAAGCTTGCCTCGACAAGCTATGGCTATTGAGACATGTGGAGTATGTGGAGAGTATGACCATGGAGCCAATGTTTGTCCAAAACAGGTGGAATCCAGTTTCAGTGAGGAAGCACAGTTTCTTGATCTTCAAGAGCAAGTTAATGCCTTACAAGGATTTCAACCTCGACAACAATATGACCCTTACTCCCAGACATACAATCTGGGGTGGAGAAATCATCCAAATTTCTATTGGAGGCAGCCATAACAATCTCAGCCATTTCAAAAACCACCTCCACATCAACAAGCTGGAGGTGGCCAAGCGCCACAATATCCCAGACCTCCCCAATATCCAAATCAGCAGAGCTATCCCACAAGGCCACCATTAGAGGATACATTGCAATCCTTCATGCAGGCCACTCAACAAAGATTCGAGTCCGTTGAAGCTTTAATTAAGCAGATCGAAGTCTAAGTGGGCCAAGTTGCGGATACTGTGAGTGATCTGTCTAAGCAGATCAAGAGTGGAAAATTACAAAGTGAACTCGAGCAAGTACAGGCCATAATTATGGTCAAAAGTGGTGGCATTGTGGAGGACAAGGTTGGAGAGCCCAACTTGAACGAAGTTGCCTTTGTAGATGAAGGGGCTCCTCAACATAAGAAGAGAGAGGCTGAAGAAACGAAAGCTTAAGGGGAGAAGCTTGCTCTCCATAGAGCCAAGAACCCCTATGAACCTCCCATTCCTTACCCAGGCCGGATAAAGGATAAAGGATAAAAAGAAGGAGCAGCAGCTGCAAGAGTTTTACAAACTCTTCTCAAAGGTAGATGTCAATCTTCTTCTCCTGAGCATCATCCAAAATGAGCTAGCCTATTTGCAATTCTTCAAGGAGCTGGTAGCAAAGAAAATGAGATTCAGGGAAGATGAGAAAATTTTGATGCCCAAGGAGGCAAGTTCAATCCTGCAGCATCAATTACCTCCCAAGCTTGGCGATCCAGGTAGTTTTATTCTTAAACTTGCTTTGGGGAATGGTAAAGAAGCATATGGGATGATAGATTTAGGGGCAGGGATAAACTTAATGCCTTACTCTACATTTAAGCAATTAGAGTTAATGAACTTGAAACCTACTACAATGTGTTTGCAATTTGCTGATAAATCCATTAGGTATTTGGTGCGTCATTTTACACCAAAAATAATACTCCGATCGACAGTCGGTATGCCTACACTGCACAGTACAGTGGTGAGCGAGATCGTCTCCTAAACGACCGGTGAGAATTACTCTAAACTTCCAATCTACAGAGCCAAACTTCCAAAATGGGTTTTTATTATTGTGAAATAAAACAACCGAAAACAATAAATGAACAGAGAAAACAGTTTAAACAGATTAAGAGAATTATTCCAGATTCTAATTAACTCCGCCCTAGCTTAACTAAACTGATCCTTGATGCAAAGATTAATTCAATTAACACATGCAAATCAGTTATAGCCACCGAAGACACTTACTGACGCAACCTAATTTTTCCGTAGTTTTTCGATAATCAGGAAGACACTTCACCAATTATTTTTCTAATCGACTGACAACCGTAAGAGACACTCTATATGTTTAATGAGCCGACAACATTAAGAGCTTTAGAAACCCGATTCCAAACCAACAGACTCTGACACAGGACCATTGAATTAAGACTGTTATTCCCCTGGTTCTGAAGAACCGTTTTACCACTAATTAAACTTAAACCACAATTACGGATGGCCGGTTTAATTGGCTATTAATTAATTCTGACTTTACCAAATATTTACAACTATTTAGCAATATCAAAATATTTAATGACTCGAATTACCGAGAACAACAGATGCGTGCAAATTAATTAAACGAGAAAAGAAATTTAGATCTCACAGTTTAGCTAGGCCAGGGATTCGTTAGTTGTCATCGGAATAGAAAGAACTTAGCTTGATCTCATAATTGGAATTGACTGTCAAATATAATTAAAGATCGAACACGATGGAATTGCGAAAAGATGAAATAAAACTGCTCAAAAACTCGTCTCTATATTCTTGCGTCTATGCGTGAATATGAAATGTATAATAATGAGATAAGTCCAAATCTATATATAATATCCTTAATAAAATAGTATTAAACAAGGAAATAAAATCCTAATCTAATCCTAACTAGGTAATTGGCAAAAGAGAGACTCCTTAAGGCGGTGGAGTCTTTTACAGCCGCACACTTAGGCCCACGACATGGCCTTCACATGCTTCCAACTTCATCTTTTCTTCACTCGGCTGTACTTCTATCAAAACAAGCCAATTTCTCCAAACTTAGGTTAATTCCCTGCAAAACTCACAATACACAACATTCTTCCAAAAAGGCATAATTACAAAGCAATTAACACTAAGAAATTACATCAAAATGGCCCAAAATATATGTGTAGAACTAGCCTAATCAAATCCCCCCACACTTAAACAATGCTCGTCCTCGAGCATATTTAAACAAAAGACAGACTCCAAACAAAAGAAGCACAAAACAAGTGTAGGCCGCCTCAAACTGAAAAATACTTGGAGTAAGAATTGTAACTCATCCAACCACAAACCACTAACCCGTCTTGTTTCATGAAATATACCATTACTCTTCATTCAAGTTAAAAGTGTGCACATTGATCTAGCCTCACCAGGGTTCACTCTAGATCTCTCAAAAAGGCAATGATAGATGGAAATTCACACAAGCTGTTATTCGTTATTCTCAACATAGATTTGCCCATATGTCAATACAATCACCATCAATCAAGATCAAGCATGAATCAAAAGGTCTTTTTCAAAAGGTTGTAATGGGGCTCGGGGTCATAGGTAGGATAAATCTGGGTAAGTGGCTCAATAAGATGAAAACATGCAAGTATATCAAAGTGCAAATCTTAAGCTCAGCTGCAAAATCTAAAACAAATCAACACAGGTTACAACTTTTCATTTAATACAGTTTCTTTTACCCCCTTCATGTCCTACTTTTTATTTTTTTCTTTTTAGAAGCTTTGCTTCTTTTCTTTATTCTCTTTTTTTCTTTTTTTTTCTTTTTCTTCAAAGAGTAGGACAGGAGCACCCATGTTTCTTTTTAATCCCCAACTCCTACTTTCTCAATCGTGTAGCTCATACATTTATGAAAGTACTTGCATGTTTTTAGGGACAAAAGATAGGCCAAAACAAAGGCTATGCCTTAAGTGTATAATGGCTGTAATCAACAAGAATTGAGATTTAAGGCTCAAACATGCTCACTAATTGACAATTTAAAGGTATGATGTTTTCTTCAGGCCAAAGCTTAGGTACATCCTACATGCCTTAATCATTTTCATGCAAGATGTTCAACATAGGTAAAATTATGGCAATAAGGCAAATCAAGTATCAAGAAACATAATCCGACACACTCATCAAAGAAAAAGTGAGCTTTCTAGAGATAAATCATGCTCACAGGCTCAAAACCTCACATCTATAAGCTCATCAAAGTATCGATCAAAGTTCACAATTCATCGTTCCAGAACACATACGAGCAAGACAGATATCAGTCACAAGATCACAACCATCATACCAATAAAAACCAAGTTGCAACCCCTCCTCCTCATACTTATCAATTCTCGGCAGCCAACACTTCACCCATAATTCAAACAAAAACCCAAGTTGCAAAAAAAAATTTTGTTTTTTTTTATATTCATAAAAAGACAACTTCAAAAACTAACAATCCGCTCCTCTACACTTAAACACCACAGTGTCCTCACTATATAGGGGAAGGACTGAACAAAAACAGAAACAAAACAACACAACTAAACAGAAAAAGAAAAACACAAGAGGGGAAAAAGAGGACGAACTCTCAGTCGGCGAAATGACGTACGACCTGCTCCATAGCAGTGAGGCACTCATCAATCGCATCTAGCCGGTGCTCAAGTCTCTGGCTGAACCGCTCAAGAATAGCATCGATGTCATGTTAGGGCTGGGTAGTAGAGGTCGAAGTACCTGCACTAGAGACATGACTCGGGCCTTGGACGCCCAGTCGAGTAAGCTGGTATTGCCCTTGGGCATTCACACAAATCAACCTCATAGCAGCAAAATCATCAACAGTAAAATAAGTAGCAGTCAAAGGATCAGGATCAACAAGTGGAATATACAGATGCTGAGCAAGCAAAGTGACAAAACAACCTAAAGGAGCCCTACACAGAAAATGGTTAGCGCTATATTGCCACTGTCGGGCTAACCAAAAACCAAAGTTGAGCTTTTCATCAGAAACCATGCAGTCAAGAATAAAGACCTCCTGCAACGTGACCACATTTATCATATCCACTCTACCATACAAGTTAGAAACCAGAAACTGATGGCAGAGACGTAAAGCATCATCACGAATATGTGCACTCCTAGATGAGTGAGAAATAAAATCAGAATTAATAGACAACAAACTCCAACGGTCAGAGGCACGGGTAGAGAAAGACAGAGGGACATCACAGTAAGCTGACTCATACAACGCATCACAGATAGACTCATCAGTCACAAAACCCAACACAATATTTAGAGCATTGACAGACATGTGAAAATTCCGACCCCACAAGGAAAAGAGTATAGCATGAGAATCATCGAGCCCCCTCGATGTATAAAAAACATACAAAGATAAAAATTCAAGGAAAAGATCCCTATGAACAGGTACAGACACTTCTAGCATGCGAAACCAACCAATTTGATCAAAATGAGCTTGAATAGCGCTATTAACCCCTAAGACAGAAATATTAATCCAGTCAAATACACGCGCGCCGATAAGAGAACGATTAGCATTCCTCTCAGCGCGGTGTTGTACCTTAGTAGGATGCCGGAATGACGACTGTAAGAGAGAACTGCAGGGGCGGTCGGAAGGGACAGGGGCTTGTTCTGGCGGAGATACCGGCGGCACAGAGGGTCCGACTTGGGCAGTTTGAGAATGAGTCAGGCGTCGAAGTGGTGCTGGTTGTTGTGAGGAAGAGTTCTCCGCATCCTGAGCAATGATCGGAGATGGAGGTGGTGGTGGAGTCGACGCTCACGGCGGCGGTGCGGTCACCACAGACGGCGGTGGCGAGCAAGATGGTATTGAGTCTCCCTCCGCCGAGGGATTTACAGAGGGAGGTGGCGACGCCGTGGTTGCAGTCGGAAATCGCGGAGAAGGTGAAAGTGGTGCAGAGGTTTCCGGCCTCCGTGATGGGGTGGCTCCGGCATCGAGGTCGATGTAGAGAGGCAGCTTAGTTCACCGGCGTTTATTCACAGCAAGAGCATTAGATTCTGTCCTCACGGCGCGATACAATGAGCAGCGAAGAAATGGGGATGGATGCATCACTTGAGGAGGTGATGCGACGGTGGGTGCAGAACCGGTTGGAGGCGGTTGCGGTGAAGGCTCCGCCGGTGGTGGCGATGGTGGTAGAGTGGCCGTAGCGGAGTGTGTCGGGTCTAGGGAGGCAGAGGTTGAGGCGGCCTTGGTTGCCATCTTTGGAGCTCATTTCTTCCCCATGGTGGCCGGTAATGGTGAAAAATGAAGCAACACGGTGAAAATCGGCGGTGAGAATCTAAAAGGGCAGTAGAAATTCAAAAGAGGCAAGGGGGTAAAACTATCAACAGGAGAGAAAAGGGTTAAATCAAAATGCAATTAGGGTATGCGAAGGAAAATCCCTAAATCAGAAGTTTATTATTTGCAATTGAATCCCTCTTGACTCGAAAATAACAAATTCGCCACCCCTACACTTAAAATAGCCCCGCGGTGTTTGTCTTTTCTCTTTCTTTTTCTTTTCTCTTTTTATTTTAAGTTTTTTTTAAATGTGAATGTAAATAAACAACATAAATGAAACAAACAAAAGAAATAAAAAGAAAAAGTAAAGAAATCAGGTTGCCTCCCTAGAAGCGTCTTTATTTATCGTCAGAGGCTCGACGAGGACGGCATGATTAAGTCATGAGAACAGGGGTTGCCAGATCAACCCCGTCAAAGGTGGTCAGCTTTATTCCAGCAAAATATGGCTTTAACAACTGGCCGTTTACTTTTTAGAGCTTCTGAGTGGTGAGACTACGAATTCCCACTGCTCCGTGAGGACTTGCACTCACAACTTCGTAGGGCCCTGTCCAATGGGACTTCAGTTTACCCGGCATGAGTCGGAGACGAGCATTAAAGAGCAACACTTTCTGGCCAACTTCAAAAGTCTTTCGCCGAATGTACTTGTCATGTAAAAACTTTGTGCGTTCTTTGTAACAATTCGCACTATCATAGGCCTCCAATCGAATTTCCTCAAGCTCTTGCAGTTGATACCGCCTTTTATTGCCCGCTAGCTGAGGGTCCAAATTACACTGTTGCACAGCCCAAAAAGCTTGATGTTCCAGCTCCACATATAAGTGATATTGCTTCCCAAAAATCAACCTGTAAGGTGACATCTCGATAGGTGATTTAAACGCTGTGTGGTATGCCCATACAGCGTCGTCCAGATGCAGACTCCAATCCTTTCGGTTTGGGCTTACTGTCTTCTCCAGAATATTCTTGATCTCGCGGTTCGAGACTTTAGCCTGTCCATTGGACTGCGGATGGTAAGCAGTTGCAACTCGATGGGTAACTCCATATTTCTTCAAAAGGGCCTCCAGAGTTCGGTTGCAAAAGTGCGTGCCTTGGTCACTTATGATGGCTCGAAGAACACCAAAGCGTTGAAAAATCTGAGACTTGAGAAACTTAGCTACCACCTTGGAATCGTTGTAATGAGTAGCTTTAGCCTTGACCCACTTGGAAACATAGTCGACTGCTAAGAGGATGTAAGAATTGCCGAATGAGCTCGAGAAAGGGCCCATGAAGTCCATACCCCATACATCAAAAATTCGCAGACTAGGATAGGGACCTGAGGCATCTTATTTCTTGAAGAGATGTTACCAAGGCATTGGCATCGATCACAGTTCTTGCAAAAGTTGTAAGC
Organism: Perilla frutescens; assembly: GCA_026008535.1. Lineage (NCBI taxonomy): Eukaryota > Viridiplantae > Streptophyta > Magnoliopsida > Lamiales > Lamiaceae > Perilla > Perilla frutescens. Next base: position 28,382,580 of record BRKX01000017.1, on the reverse strand, counting down.
ATCTTTGAAGATGGTGTCCCAATAAAAACCACAGTCGAGGACCTTGCAGGCTGTCCTCTTCGTCCCAAAATGGCCGCCACATGCATGGGCATGATAAAAGATCAGAATGGATTCGATTTCATCATCAAGAATGGATCATCAAATAACTTGATCAGTACAAGTTTTTCACAAATAAGGATCGTCCCATATGAAGTACTTAGCCTGGCTCTTCAATTTATTTTTCCTTGCGGTTTCAGTCCCTTTTGGAAACATCCCAGTGGTAAAAAAATTCACCAAATCAGTATACCATGGAGTAGTACTCGCAGTTGCTAGTAAAAGCTCATCAGGTAAATCATTTGGTATGGGCATACCGTCGGACTCCGTCAACAGTCTGCTTAAATGATCAGCAACATTATTCTCAGCTCCTCTCTTGTCTTTAATCTCTAAATCGAACTCTTGTAGCAAAAGCACCCAACGGATGAGACGAGGCTTAGATTCCTTCTTGGAGAATAAGTATTTCAGAGCGGCATGGTCTGTGTACACCACGACTTTCGATCCAACAAGATAGGATCGAAACTTCTCACATATGAAAACCACGGCCAAAAGCTCCTTCTCTGTCGTCGTGTAATTACACTGAACTGGGTTAAGGGTCTTGGAAGCATAATAGATGATGTGACTTTGCTTCCCACTCTTTTGTCCAAGGACGGCTCCAACAGCAAAGTCACTTGCGTCACACATGAGTTCGAATGGTAACCCCCACTGTGGAGGCTGAATAATAGGTGCAGACGTGAGTTTGCTCTTCAACAAGTCAAAAGCTTCCTTACATTGGTCGTCGAAAACAAATGGAGCATCCTTCTGTAGCAGCTTCGTCAACGGCTGCGCTATCTTTGAGAAGTCCTAAATGAAACGCCTGTAGAAACCTGCATAGCCTAAAAAGGCCCGAATCTCCTTCTCATTGGATGGGTAAGGAAGCTTCACGATCAAATCAACCTTCGCTCTATCCACTTCAATCCCTTTTTCAGATAAGACGTGCCCGAGCACAATGCCTTGCTTCACCATAAAGTGACACTTCTCAAAATTCAACACTAGATCAGTTTCAACACACCTTTGCAGTACTTTGTCCAAATACTCCAAACAGTGGTTGAAGGAGTCTCCATGCACTGTAAAATCATCCATAAAAATCTTGATGCAGCTCTCAATCAAATCAGAAAAGATACTCATCATACACCGTTGGAAAGTGCCAGGGGCGTTACATAACCCAAATGGCATTTTTCGACAGAAAAACGTTCCAAACGGGCATGTGAAAGTAGTCTTTTCTTGGTCAAAAATTTAAAAGTAGCCCGATTATCCATCTAGGAAGCAAAATAAAGATTTTCCTGCCAATCGTTCGAGCATCTCGTCAATGAACGGCAAGGAAAAGTGGTCTTTACGTGTGGCATCATTTAGTTTCCGGAAATCAATACACATGTGCCAATCTGTTTGCAACCTCATCAGAGCTAATTCATTATTCTCATTCTTGACAAGCTAGAATCCAGACTTCTTTGGTACCACGTGCACTGGACTGACCCAAACACTATCGGAGATTGGGTAAATAATCCCTAGCTGGAGCAGCTTGAGGATTTCTTTGAGAACCACTTCTTTCATCACCGGGTTCAATTTTCTCTGTGAATCTCGAGAGGGCTTGCAATCGGGCTCAAGAAAAATTCGGTGCATGCATATATTAGGGCTGATTCCTTTGATATCAGCTAAGGTCCAACTGATTGCTCCCTTATGTCTTTTCAGCAACTCAACCAATCGTTCTTCTTGATCGGTGTTTAGATTTTTACTGATGATGACTGGCAGCATTTCTTGCTCTCCCAAGTAAGCATATTTCAGATGCTCGGGAAGAACCTTCAACTCCAGTACGGGAGCCTTCACATGTGATGGCAAAATTGGCTCCGAGTTGGTCGGTAGGGGCATATTGCCTGGCAAATTTCGAGCCGGAAATTCATCTATGGTATACAGCTCCTGAATAATCTCCCTGATTGCTTCTTCTTCGTCTGTGTGGGTAGCAGCTTCAGTCACTCCACCAAATAGGACCTGCTCTAACTTATCTCCCTGAAATTGTGCTCAACAAAATCGTCAACTAGAGAATCAACAATATCAACCATATAAAGAGCTTCAGGGTCCTCAACATGCTTCATGGCTTCAAAAATATTAAATGTAACAATATCTCCATCAAATTCAAAGCTAAGCATACCTTTATCAACATCCATTTTGGTTCTTGCTGTTTTCATGAATGGACGTCCTAACAGAATTAATGACCTATGTGCAGAGAAAGAATCATCCATGTCAACAATGTAGAAATCAAGAGGAAAAATCAAATCATTAACCTTGACAAGAACATCTTCTACCACACCCTGAGGATATGCATTATACCTATCAGCTAACTGAATGATGACTCGAGTATCTTTCATAGAACTTGATTGCAATTTTTTATACATAGATAAAGGCATAACATTTATAGATGCGTCTAAATCTAACATGACTTTCTCAATTTTCTTACTCTCAATAATGCAAGGGATAGTGAACATACCTGGATCCCTGCATTTTTGTGGCAACTTTCTCTGAATTACGGCAGAAACATTTTCACCAATCTTAATTCTTGCATCTTTCCCGTATCTCATCTTTTTGGTACACAATTCCTTCAGGAATTTTGCATATATGGGAATTTGCTTGATAGCATCAATCAGAGATAAGTTGATTTCAACCTTCTTGAACAGCTCGAGAATCTCCTTCTCATCATCCTCTTTCTTGTTTCGAACCAACCTGGAAGGAAAAGGGGCTGCAACTACAGAGTTAGAAATTTTAGAGTCAACTTGTACCTCAGTAGGGGCAGATTTGGCAGCAGGTTGTTTGTCTTCTACACTGGGAGATTTGTTAGTGTGTGCAGTATGCCCTTCCTGCATGTCCTTTCCTTTCTTCGCTTCCACTTCGGCCAATTCCTTCCCACTTCGAAGGGTCACAACGCTAACATTCCCTTTGGGATTTTGCTCAGCTTGGGAAGACAGTTTCCTTGTATGCCCTTGCATCTTGTTTATTTGAGTGGCAAGCTGAGTGATCTGTGTGCCCATACTGCCTAGGGCAGCTTGCGTCTCCTGCTGGAATGTTTTCTGACTCTGCGCCAAGCTGTTCACCAGAACACTGCTTTGCTCCAGACACTTCATAATCTCACTCATGCTTGGTGCAGGTTTATCAGTATAGGCATACTGACCGTCCTGCGGTGGCCTCAGAAGTAAATCTCTAGACGCTCTCTAATCTCCAGGCTATTTCCAACGGAAGTTTGGATGGCTCCTCCAACCTGGATTGTAAGTGTTAGAGTAAGGGTCATAATTTCACTTCCTTCTCAAAGCATCTTCTTGTGCATCTCCGGAAAAAATATATAAATACATATAAATCAATGAAAAAATATAACAATTAATGTATCAATGTATTAGATCACGTACCCTACATTGCATGGTACCAATACAAGTTGATTAGTTGATGTACCAACCTGCAACATGTTACCTACTTTACCCACTCTTTGATCTACGTCTACTTTGGGAGAGAATGATGTCTCATATGGATTAGCAAATCGAATTCTACTGAGAAGATTTGCATCTCGACATGTCTTATAGAGATGCCTATAAATTTCCATAACAAATTAGAAGAATTGATTTTAACAACTAATTAATATATATAACAAGCTTATCACAAGTAGACACATAAACGATGAATATCCATGTGTTGTTGTGAGTGTTACAAATCCAGTATAAAAGTGCAAAGGGAAAAACCTGTTATCATTAATGAGCAAATAAAGGTGACTCCAGAGGCGCATGAAGAACCACAAGCACCGTATTAGAATTTTTAGCAGATAGTCTAGGTACTATACTAGTTGATTTTCAAATGGAAATACTCTCAAGTCAGATTTAATACTTCCAGAAGGGGTGACTCTAGATACAAATATAGACAAGACTATTGAAGCAAACTAAGTCCAAAGAGCAGATGCTATATCAAGAAATAAACAAATGCTGAGTTTCAGAAGTCAGCATTAACGCTCTGTATCAGCACACTAAGTTGATTATCATGGTTCGGTTAGCTGAACATTACATTTAAGAGAAGTATAAATTTACCCTAGTGTGGACAATACAACCTATTCAAATAAATTTGTTTCAATAACATCACCAGACTTCTGAGTTTTCTACACATCAATTCCCAACAAACCCCTTCGTTATATAATGCCCCTTCTTACACCCCAGTCCCCATATATGACAAAAGTAAAATAAAATCTGCATTCACCTAGATATATCAAATACAAATTCTATCGAGTAATCATATGCAGATTAAATTAATCGTAAATCACACAAAAAGCAAAAACCCAAGAGCTACTCGAAACTGAAATTGAGATTCAACTCACACACACGCACACACAGACACACATAATTCTAGAGAGAGAGAAAATATCCTCGTAATACTAAGGAAAAAATCATAACATAGTCCTGATGAATACTAAAGCCTCAAGCTAGTCTTTTATTAATAAACGATCTCAATATCGAAGAAAGATTACTCAAGACTCCAGACCTGCATAAAGGTCCTGGGGAGTTAAAAAAATGGGTCGTGAGAGCAGACCTCGTTAGACTCCAGACCTGAATAAAGGTCGTGGGGAGTTAAAAAAGGGGTCATGAGAGCAGACCTCATTAGACTCCAGACCTGAATAAAGGTCCAGGGGAGTTAAGAAAGGGGTCGTGAGAGCAGACCTCGTTAGACTCCAGACCTGAGGTGAGCATAGAGATAAGAGTGCCTCCAGGAATATATATGATTTTGTCTAGGCCAACGTAGTAGCTGGTGATTATTTCGATGTGGGGGAGTGAGTGAATCAACTCAGAGTTGGCGATGATTGTCTCTAACCTAGTTGGCACTTTTCTTCTGTGCGCACTGCTCGCCAAGAACAACCCCAAGGAGAATGACACAACTGAGTGAAAATTGAGAGTGAGGTAGCAACTGACAACTGAGAGGGAGCGAGCTCGATGATTGACAGTGAGGCAGCGACCAGCAACTGAGAGGGAGTGATCTGAGTGACGGGCAATTGAAAGTGAGGCAGCGATAAATTGGGGAGTTAGGTTAAATTGAGGGCTTTTAGATTTGGGATAAATTCAGTGTAAAAACAACAATAGACAACGGCTCATTAAAATCTATTGTCAATTTAATTATAATTGGTGTTTATTGACAACAAAGTCAACATAGCCCTTGTCTATTTCGACAGTGACAACGGTTAATATTCAAACGTTGTCTAAATGAGTACAGACAACGACTCTTAATCGTTGTCTATATTTAAAAAATAAAAAATAAAAGCTCGGTTATAGACAACGGATTATATTAGTTGTCTCTAATTATATATACAATGGCTATTAACCATTATCTATATAAAAATACGGCGATAGACAACGTAGTGATGAGTAGCCATTGTCTGTCTATTGAAAGACAACGGCTCAAGCAAGAGCCGTTGTCGTTCAACTGTTGTCTATAGCTGAAATTCTTGTAGTGGTTTATCGCATTGCCTACAAAACACCCATTGGGATGTCTCCCTTCCGCTCAGTCTATGGGAAGAATTGTCATCTTCCAGTAGAGATTGAGTACAAAGCCTTTTTAGCAATTCAGGAGCTGAACATGAAGTTTGATAGAGCTGGGATCGAAAGGAAGCTTCAACTTCAAGAGTTCAAATAGATGAGGCTAGAGGCCTATGGCAATGCTGTTCTCTACAAGGAAAGAATGAAAAGAACCCATGACCACCTCATTCGCCACAAGCCGTTTGAGCGTGGGCAAAAGGTTATGTTGTATAATTCCAGGATGAAGCTGATCGGGGGAGGACTCAAGTCCAAATGGTCAGGACCATATGAGATCCAGACCGTGTGCCCAAATGGAGCAGTGGAATTATTTGATTTAAGTACGAGAGAGACCTTCAAAGTCAACGGTCAAAGGCTGAAGCATCTCAATGAACCAAAAATTTTATACATGAAGGCTCTAGTTGAGCCCATATACATGTGAGGAAAGGCAAGCATCGTGCCCACGACAATAACCATGGTTGTAAAATTTGGCCTAGGCGGTGCCTAGGTGCTCAGCGGCCACTAGCCGTCCTAAAAAGGGCCAAATCGGTGAATTATACGGTTAACTATAATTAGTTCCATTATTCTATGTAATAATCCATTCTAGCTTAGTTGGTATTGACGCAGCTCTTCAACTTAAGGATCCAGAGATCGAAACCAGCGATATCCATTTTTTTTAATTTTTAAATTTTTTAGGGTCAAATTTGACTGCACAAAAAAGAAATGAAGGCTGTGGGGTTCGATCCTTGGCACCAAACATGATTGGAATAGCATTTAACCACTATACTAAATTTAAACTTATGCACTTAAGAGGTTTTTATAATATAAATACCTATATATAATAGTATATTAAAAAAATTAAAAACGCCTACGTTCCGCCTAGGCCCCCGGCTAGGCCCTGCCTAGACCGTCTAGGCGCTAGGCGCCTTCCGACCGCCCGACTAGTGCCTACCGAGTTTTGCAACCTTGACAATAACTGGGGCGCTGACTGGGAGGCACCCAGGTTTATTTATTTTTATTTCCTTTTTTATCTTTTTTGCAATTTATTTTCTTTCCTTTTTGGTGATTATTTTTGCCATGTTAGATTAGGAGTTGGATTTTACGGCTGTATTTGTTTTTTGGAGTATTTAAGGGAACAAATTTAGGTGAATTTTTCGTGGAAGGAAAGAATCTAGCCAATTTGGATGCTTCCAATATGGAGGGCACCAGCAAAGGTAAGTCTGGGAAATTCGGGATCTCTGCCCCCGTGGGCACAACACAAGATTCCGTACAAGGAAACCCTAGAAGCCTAAAAGTTGTCTGACGGGCCTGTCATATCAACCCAAATTGAATCCAAGTATTAAACTCCCACCCCTTCCTCACCAAAATTCACTCGCCATTTTCACCCAAAATTTCAAAAAATCACAGCCTCTCTTCTCTCTCTCTAAAAACTCTCTCTCTCAACCGCCATACCCATGATCACCATGGCCCCCAAAACTCGTGTTGTCAAGTCCACAAAGAAGAAGATGGATTTCACTCCTTCAACTTCGCCACAAAACTCCAGGGATACCACCACGGACGCCGCTGCACCAACAAAGCCGTCGAGCACCGCTGCCATGAATGCCCAACCTCTCTCCACCATCAAACCACCATCTTCACTTGTTTCCACCCGACAATCTGAGAAAGCTGACGAGCCCTCTCTGAAAATTATGGAGGAGATCGCTGACGAGATTGATGACCAAGAGGAGGCCAGCATGCAGCAAGATGTGACCCCTGAGCCAATGTCGGAACACACCCCTGAGCCCTTTGCAACTGAAAAATTGAAGAAGGTAAAGAAAGAGAAGGTCGTCGCCGCAAAAGCTCAGTCACAGACCCTGAAGAGGAAGAAATGGCCGTCGCCGATGCTGTCGGAGGACGAGGAAGCCGAGGAAAAAAAAGCTAAAAGCAGTGGAAAGTCGTGAGCACACAAGAGTCTAGATGACCAGTCTCTGTCTCTGAAAGAACCCGTTGAGGGCACAATAGATGCGCCCTCTATGTTTGCCAAGGGGAAGAGAAAGGCCCCTGCCAAGCCGTCTACAAAGAAGGGCAAAACTGTGGTTAGCCCAACTTCTGGAAAAGTCATGCCGAAAGGAGAGGGCATCTTGCCCACAAGAGAGATCATGCACAGCAAGACCATCCACTTCACCTCGCTCACCATCTTGGGCATTGAGCGAGAGGTAAGGGAACTCTTCTCTAACATCAGCTAGTCATTTTTCATTGAATGGGATTGTTTGATTTTTCCTAAGTTGGTCTATGAGTTTTTCCATGATCTGTCTATGAAAAGTATGGGAAAGGGTGGTACGTCTGCTAAGGTATTCAAGTTTAAAATTTTTGCTAAAAATTTTAATCTTTCTACTGATGAATTGAACATGGGTTTGGGTATTGTGTCATTTTTCAATTTGAATGATGATGATTATATATCTGCTGTTGTTGTGGTGTCCACGGATGAGAATGTGGATGAGAAGTGGACTGAGTTGGGTGATGATTCCAAATTCAAGTCTGGAACTAGCAAGGGACACATGCTGAAAAGTAATGCCCTTCGCTTTTGTCACCGTGTGCGGCCTATAACTTCTTTGGCCGGAAAGATAGCTCCAACTCCATCACCAATCAGGAATTATTTGTCCTCTGGTGCATGGTGCAAAGAAGAGGATAAACTTTGGAGCTATGGCCATCGCCCACTTCAAGGACACTGTGGTCCATTCTAAGAACCGCATCTCTTGTGCCCAACTGATAACCCATCTTCGTGAAAAACTGCACTTATTTAATCCCGCATCCACTAACCCATATTGCAAGTATGTTGAATTGTTTGATTTAAATTGCTTGAAACGTATGATGGATGTCTTTGACGATGAGGAATGGAAACCTGTGTTCGGCATACTGAAGCTTAAGACTTCGAGTAGCCTTAGTTTTCCTTTGAATGCAGGACCCAGCAAGAGGCCCCCCAGGGCACAGCAGCAAGAGCCAGCATCCACCACTATCCTAGCCAAACTGGACTGATTGGAAACCGCCCGGTTTGTCTACTTCAAGCACGTCAGATTTAATTATCCGACCTCCTCTGATGTCTAAGCTGGTAGTCTTTCCCGTAGATTAGGTTTTTGTTTGTTTTTGTGTTTTTGTTTTTGTGTCTAGATTTTGCCCCATTCTCACACTTTGCTTAGCGTAAAGTGTGTGGGTGTGGGCACTAGGGAGTCTTTGTTTTTGTGTTTTTCTTTTTCTTTTTGTTTTGTGTTTGTGTGTTTTTTGTTTTTGTTTTAGTTAAATGACCTCCATACCGACCCACTTTGCCTAGGGCAAAGTGTGTGGGTAGGGGTGGCCATTTAATGTTTCGTTGAGTTTGCGATTCGTAAGATAACCTTCTCGCACCCACTTTACTGAAGGCAAAGTGTGTGGGTGGGGGTTACTCTGCCTTCTTTGCGTTTTTTTATGTGTCAAGCATGTGTAAATATTGAACTTGTAAGCATAGAGTCTAGGGTCTTGCGACCATAAGGCAGCATATTTTAATGTATTTTCATTTCAGCATGCCCAAGCTACTGCTTATATGATGAATGAACTAAGTATCTTGTGAGGAATTGAGCCTGAATTCACTATGCATGTGATTATTCTTTCTTATGTGATTTCTGCATTATTGAATTTAGGTGAACTAGAATTTGCTTTTACTCTATTCCGAGGTCACAAGGAATTTTGAATATGCTACTGAAATGCTTAGGCAAATTTTCTTTCTGAGTCCACAAAGCTAAATAAAACCACCTTGATAATATGCCTTGTAGCCCTTTTTGAGCCAAAAATGAATAAAAACCTGGTCGTGTTCTTTCTTGAAGACCACAAAAAAAAGACCATGGGCATGAGGGGAGGATAAATCTGGTGTGTTACAAGGCATGAAATGCCAAGAAAAAGAAAGAAAAAGAAAAGGAAAATAAAGGGGTCGAAATAAAAGGAAAAAAAATGAAAAGAAACCCCAATAAAATAAAAGTACAAAATGCCCACAAAAAAAAAATGGGGAATGTGCTTTATAAAATGGGCACAGTGGCAAAGGCCAGTAAGAGTCAAAAGAAGTCTCCCAAAGGGAAAATTCAACTAAATTTTGAGCCAGATCCAAATATTTCCTATCTTGAACCCGTAGCCCCATTACAACCTTCAAAGTCCTTAGCATAGGTGTGCCCATTATTCCAACAGTGGTGGAGGAACGAGAGCATTTACAAGCTTATAGTGACTCTCGGTTCAATTATGTTTTCCTTGAGCGTAAACACTTAGCTAAAACATTTGAGTGAGGAAAGCATGAAAGAACCACTCACTTAGTCATTTTGATTTGCAGTGGGCATTATGTATGTTTTTACTGTTTATATGTTGTTGAGTGTGATCAGATTCCTAGGTCTCTGTGCCCGCAAGGGATATGTTTTCCATGCTTGCTTTGTCTTATTTTTGTCGTGAGTCTGTCTTTTCCTCTTTTTGTTTTTTCTGTTTTTCTTTTTGGGCACGTTGTACCCGCATACTTGAGGGCAAGTATGGCTAAAGTAGGTGGGTGTGAAAAGTCCAATTTTTCTCGTATTTTTGTGTCTTTTTCTCGTTCTTTTGTCCTTTGTTTTTTGTGTTTTTTTTCAGTCGGAAAGAGCCAGAATGGGCACAAGGGTAGGCAGGAGGCAGGAGAATCACTTCTAGAGGGCACAATGGTGCCAATGATACCAAGATGGGCAATAACTTCTCAGCGGAAAGCTCTCTCTCGAGCCTGGCGGAAATCGCCCACCATTCCAGCAAAAGCTGAAGGAGAAGTTCGTGATCATGCCCACAACAACCCCAGAGTGATTGAGAAAAGAAGGAGGAGAGACTGGGCACAAGAATAATCGTAATTAGCTGAAGCAGGAGCAGTGCACCCTAGCCGCCTAAGAAAAGAAGAGCCGCAGAAGGAAAGTGAGATCTTCCAGAAGGAGGATCAGCTCTACAAGGAAAAATGCTATGTCGGCAATACTAAGGCACGGCGAGTACAGAATCTGCAACTCAGAATCTTCTAAATAAGGGAAGAATATGCCAGATATGGAAAGTCTTGGGCACAGCGGCTGTTAATTGGGCTGAAGATCCACGTCCTGTCGGGGATTTTACCTTGTGTCTTTGTACTCCTATATAAGAAGAATTCATGGCAGAAAACAAACACCGTTTTTTACACCTTTCTACGTACTATAACACTTTTAATTTATTTTGCTTTATTTTGCTTTTTGCATTTTGTCTTGAGCCTTATGCCCGCAGACAGTTAGGATTTCCAGTTTTTATGTTCTTTAATCCATCGTTGGAGTTGGATTCTTTTTGCAATTAATATAAGTTTTTTATGTATATTATGTCTTGTTTTAATTCTTTTAATTATTTTTTTTTTGTTCTAAGTCTAGCATGAGCGACTAGACTCGTTATTCCGGATTGAACAAAGATAAGAACTTAATGAACACATAAGAATCGTGAGGGTTATGGGCATAAACTGTGTGAATTTGGTTCTGTCGTGTAATTGTTTTCTTTGTTGCATTATACAGTGGGCTAAGCTAGTTAATTGTAGCTGATCAATAATTAATTAGAATTATGTTCACTACCTCTATAAATGGTTAATGAATCGTTGCAGTGTGTTGGTCATAAGAGGATGGGATACATCACGAGTACTGAGGGCATAAGAGAGATCCTTGTCTAAGTAAATCTGGGTCTGTCTAGATCATAATGCTGCTTTGTTGCTTACAATCATATGAGAGATCAGGGTTGGGTAACAAGTTAGGGTTTAGGGGACGAGAGATCACCTCTAGGCTAAACTGGAAGGATAGATTGGGTAAGTGTGAGAAATTTGTTGCCTATAACCAGGTAATTAGATTTGCATAAGTAATCAGCATGCCCATGATCGGTCAAGTGTTTGTTAAGTTCGAAATCTGAGTTCTAATCCAGAATACTTTTACTATTAATATTTTCTTGTCTTTTGTTTTGTTTTGTTATTTAGTTTACAGTCTTTAAATACAAAGTACGGAGACCACAACAATCCTTAAAACCTTTTGGAAAAGTGACACTAGAAGATAGAATTCACAGCTCCTCATGGGATCGACCCTTACTCACATTAGCTAGCTACGCCTTGTTGTGGGTATAAGGATAATTCTCTCTTGAGAATTCATTGGGCGTTGATGACTAAAGAAGTATCTCTTGTGGGAAAATTGAGTTGTTTGGTCCGTGGATGAAGACTTTCATCCACGTCAAGAGGCACAGAGCTATCGTACTCATCAATCCCCATGATCGCTAATTGAAACTATGTCTAGCTTGAGACTTTAAAATGAGCGCTGCATGGGAGGCAACCCATGATTTTATTGCTTTCATATGTAGTTTAATTTTTACCCTTTTTGTGTGTTTAAGTTTGTATTTTTTTTGTTGTCCCACAGGGGCAAAGAATGAGGAGTGCAATGCTGGGAAGGAAACTGATACAAAAATGGATAAGTGAAGGTCCGCCGGTGCAATATAGGTGCGACCGCGGGGTGAGGCTCTCGGCTAAATAACCTCGCGAGCACGGTGCCCCTGTGAGCGCAGGACCTCTGAGCGCTAGAACGTACAGCGAGCGCGGCCCTTTCATGATCGCAGCACTCTCAACTCTACAAATAAAGGGTCCAGTTCGACCTTAACTCCTCACATCTTCGAAAGCCACCGCCACCACCTTTTCAACCACCCGAGCAGTGAAGTTGTTTTTATTTGTTCTTATGTGCTTTTGTGCTTTATGTGAGTTATTAGTTGTTCTACTTTTTCTATGTTATTTTGTTTGTTCGTCATTCTTGTTCGCTTTGTTTTGTAGGAACCTGCGCCTGTTGCCGATCTTCTACATTCTGTAATGTTTTCTCTTCTATTTATTTCTTGCATGCATGATTTAAGTGTGGGGGGGTGAACTTGTGTTTTTATGTTTTTATGTTTGTATTTTTTATTTATGTTGGATTTTGTTGTGCTATGTTGAATTTTGAAATTTTATTTTTAATTTCTATGTGCTATTTTTGTTTTGTTTTGATTTACGTCTTGATTATGTTGTGATTTGTTTGTTTAAACTCCCACTTAGCATGATTTGTCTTGTCTCATTGTCAAACTTGGTTATTTGGAATATGAATCTTCAAGGGATTGTTGTTAAGTTGATCATGTTGCATGAATTCATTCCCACTGCTTCATCCTGGAATTTGAATTGTCTTGAGAATGATCATGTTTTGATGATTTGTGTTGTGGGGTTACGTCCTCTAAGAATTTGGAGGCTTGTTTGTTCTCTTGTCAAATGTGTCAATTATACTTGAAAAATTATTCTTTTCTCCAACTTCTTATCATTTTTTATATAAAAAAAGAAATAAAATGAATGTTTAAATAAAAGTGAGGATAATAAGGATTTCTGCTCCTCCAGTCGTCTAAATTGACTATGAGCATGGGAAACCACACAAGGATACTGGGAATTTTATCCCAAAGGACTAAACCTTGTGAAGCTTGATCCATGTCGTCTTGTTTTAATTGTTGTAATAAGCGGAATTGCATTTTGGATTCTACTCCTATCATGTGTGTCATTCCTTTGAATCTATCCATGATGAGTATGGAAAACCACGTTAGGAAGCTCGGTTTACACCGATAATTTCACCTAACGAACTATATCCTTTGAGTGCACTCCCCGTTTAATTTTGAATAATTGGTTAAGGAGTTAGTGAAAGGAATTTTCTACAAGATAATTGTTGCATTCTGCTTCGAGAACATCTTGTCTGTTTCTTCTCATTGGACGAGCCACATGCCTTGTTTAATAAATGTTGTCATTCTCTTCGATGATAAGCATTCTTATTTGAAATAGTGTGGAATGCTCTAGTGTGCATGATCTTCTTGGGGGCAATTCATTCTTGCTTCATATCTTGAATGATTTTGTTTGCTTGAGGACAAGCAAAAGGTTAAGTGTGGGGGGGGGGGGGTTGATTGGTGATTATTTGTACTATTTTATCATAGGAATTTAGTATCTTTTGTATATGTTTTTCCTTTATTTTCGTGATATTTTTTGTTATTTCCTTCACTTTTGCTCTTTAGGTGAGTTGGGTCAGGTTTGTGCAAAACTTGAGCTTTTGTGTCCAAAAGCAGGATTTTATGGCACAAAGGTGGCAAAGAGCTTAAGCTTCCAATTGAAGCTCCCAACTGAAGCTCTAGTTGAACTGAGCACAAGCTGAACTGATCACAAGCTGAGCTGAACTAATCACAAGCTGAGCTGAACTGAGCACAAGCTAAGCTGATCACAACTAATGCTCTCCACCACTTGGCCAGCTGTAGAATTTAATGGACACGGTTCTAGCTAGGAGTAGGAGGACTTAGGGGAACCATCTACCAAGAACTCCACCTTTTTGCTTTCTCTCTCATCAACCAATATATCATCCACCATCATCATCCATTCACAGACAGCCTTGGGGGGATTGTGGACGGATTCTTCCCCCATATTTCCCATACTTTGGGGGGATTTTGGAGACAACTCCCCCCAACTCACCATTCACTTCACCAACACCACCGTTCCAGAGAGAGGAAAAAATAGGAGAAAAGAGGTAAGGGAGCTCGAAGCTTAAGGAAAAAGGCACGAGATAAGAATCTGACTTCAAGTTGTCCGTGAAAGCTAGGCTTGCTCGAGGATCTCCACTTTTGGTATTTCTTACCTAGCTTAGCTTATTTGTGGGGATTTGTCCCAAAACTCTCGAGACAACGAGTATTGTAGAAATCTATATTTTATTTATCTTTTAATTTATGAAATGGGAAGCTTTTATGATTCTTGTGTTGTTTTGAGCATGATGGGCTAATTCCTTATATTAGGGGATAGATAATCGATTTGGTTTTGATCCATGCTTGTTAGGGGATAGATAATCGATTTATGTTGCGTATTTGGCCACTACTTGGCATTGCTAGGCTTTAGATGAGACCGAGAGGAGATTCTATAGCCCGACTTATGTTCCTTCAATGTTAGGTGAATCGGGTTATATAAGCCTAATTGTTAATCTTGTTCGTATAATATAGCCGATGGGGGTTTAATGGATCGATGGTGATAGTAAGTGAAGTTAAGCCACTTAAAGGGGTCTATTGTACGCCTAGGATTATCATAATCAACTTGAATCAAGCTAGGAGAGAAACCAATGAGAGAATCTACACCCTAATGCACTTCTCATAATCTTTTCATTCGTCTTTGTTATTGTTAGTGTTGCTAGTTAGTTTGGCTTGCTTAAATCTCTTAGATTAGTAAAACCATTAAATTCTTTGTTTAGAATATTTAGGTTTGTGTTTAAATTCATGTGTTTGTCAACAATTGTAGCGTGAAAAGATAATCACCTAGATTTAGCAGTCTTCTCAATCTTGGGATCAAATAGTAATTCACCAGTTTGAATATTTGATATAAATTAGACAAAAAGAAATAATCTAACTTGACACCAGTCTCCGGTAACCGCGCCAAAATTTAATGGGTGTCGAAACCAACAAAAATAACTTGCTTTTTAAAATCAAAATAAATTGTGACAGTAGCGAGCGAGGTCGATTCCACAGAGACTGGTAAATTAAATTTAGATCTTTTTATCTAATAACCTAAAACTAAAATGGGGGGGTTTAAAGATTTGAATTCTAACA
The DNA here is from genome assembly GCA_026008535.1 of Perilla frutescens. Taxonomy (NCBI): domain Eukaryota; kingdom Viridiplantae; phylum Streptophyta; class Magnoliopsida; order Lamiales; family Lamiaceae; genus Perilla; species Perilla frutescens. The sequence goes on along the minus strand of BRKX01000017.1, from coordinate 28,367,356 downwards.
ACTAAGTGAAACTGAAAATATGCAAGAAGTTGAATAATGAACGAAAATCAATAAGAAGAAAATCTAGCTCGAGAATAATCTCGGCAATGGCCTACACAAATTGATCACAGATGCAAAGATATAATTCTCATTCTCTCCCTAGATTGGCTATAGCTGTTGGTACGACCTAACAACCTCATCTATCCTTAGTGTTTCTGCAACCAGGGTATGACCATTGATTACTTCCCTAATCAGTAAACAACCCTAGGTACGACCATAGGATTTAATCTACCAACAACTTTAATAACCAGAGAAACACCAACCCTAACCAACAAAGATCATACGATGACCCGTTCAAATTAGATTATATATCTCCAAAGTGTTGAAAGTGGGACTATTTACCCTCAATCTATCCAATCGTGCTACTTGTGCAAACAACCTAAATAATTACGGATTTAGATCATTTAACTAGCAATATATTATTTCAACAATCATACAACGCGCGCAAATTGCATAATTATCATAATAATAATAGAAATCGTAAACATAAGATATATAAATATAAAGAGAATAAGAATTATGATAAAACCAATTCGATCTCACAAACGTGTAGCACCAAAGTCTCGATTATCCTCATGCTAGAAAAATAGTTTAGAAACTCATGCTAGAATAAAACAAAGTCTGAATATTGTTCTTCTCTCTATCGCTCTCTGCCCTTAATGAGCAGCAACAATCCTAACTTATATCTAGGGCATAAACTCTCTCTCGTCTCTTGATAAGGTAGGTCTCCTACTCCTCTGTGATTCTGTCTCTTTTTTCTTCTTTAATTCATTCTTCTTCCGATCAAAAGTACCGCCTCTCATTTCATAATTTAGGCCCCACTTAAGTTGTAGATTTAAATTCCTGTTCGCAGGCTCCAGATTAAGGCATGGCCATGCCTTATTTGCATCCGGCTCCTAGACAGCTAGCTTTGAACACTCTTCCACAAAACTCGATCCAAAATGATTGTTTAAGCCTTCTTTTCCACAAACTATCCATATTCCCTTGCAAAACATAAAATACAAGTAATTCAAAGTAACCAAACACCAAAGCTTAACTAAATAGGAAAAATAACCTAATAAAAGGAGCAATTATGCGACTTATTATTGATCTATGTCATCGAGTATATTAGTATGGTGATTATCGGGATTTAATCAGGAATTATAATGTGGTGAATGTTGCGGTAGTTCCATTGCTAGTATATGAGATGGACCAGATTGTTAAGGCATAGTCTGAAAATAAATAGCATGTTGCGCAACTATAAAAATCATTGATATAATTGCTTTCAGTATAATATGTAACCCAAGTGGGAGATTGTTAGGAAATTTTTAATTTCCTAAATAATCTAAATATGGGTAATATTTTTTCATGCAATTATATTTGCTATTTAATTATTTGTAAACTTAATTAAATGGTCTTAATAAGGTAATAGTCCATGGGCTGCGTAATTGATATGGAATTAATTAGTAGATACCAAATACTATTCTAATTAGAGTTTTATGGGTGTTCTAATTAAATAGTATATATAGCACCCTTGCTTATGGTCCCCAATATACTAAATTGAACATAATTTTTACTTCTCCCCATTTGGAAGAAAAATGAAGGTTCCAGAGAAGGAATAAAAAGATTTAGTTGAGGAAGATCATAATATCAATCCCTTCTTCGTGTTCAGATATAGAGATTGTTCATAAAGGTATTCTGTATCAAGATTTTCAATCTCAATGGATTCATGTATTCATATAATCTTTGATAATCTAGTGCGATGTTATGTTCCTAGAATATTGTATGATCTACGATGATTGAATTTATATTAAGTGATCTATAAATTCCTACATAGCAAATATAAGCTAGGGTTAAGGGTAATGAAATTGAATAAATTTAATTATTAGATATTGACGTGTGAATTGAGTAAATATACCTTCGAGTGATAAATGATGAGATATTGAATTTTAATTTTTTTTTTGAAGATTTCAAATAAATGTGCGTGAAGAATTTCACATGTTTGATTCCATAATTATGTTAATACTATAAGTTAAGGTTATATCTTTATATAAGGAACTGTGTAGAATCTGATTGAAAAATAAATATTGTAAAATAATTACCAAATATTGAGAATAGATGGGTTGTTGATTAACATGTACACGTGGAATCATCACATTAACTTTGAACATGTTGATTAATGCCCACGGTGAGTAGGTGAGCAAAACTCTTAAATCGATAGCTAATTATAAATCTTTCAAATATTTAATCGATATAATTCATCTTTCAAAATCTATATCATAGATAATTCATTTTGAGACCTAATTCTCTTTTTTTAATTATGATACGCCAAAGGAATTTATTTGAAGATTCTTACCCCCCAAAACTGCCAAATCATAGAGGATCCATATCCAAATAAAGTAAATAAATGAATGAATCTAGAATAGGATTCAAATCCACTTGATTAATAATTAAATAGTTAAAAAATATTGATAATATTTGTATAGTATATATAGTGGGAGGCTTGTTGATGTCAAAGTCACGTAAGCACGCATGTTTTTTTAGAAACAACTAGAAAATATTAATTCAATAAAACTCGTTCAGACAAAGAAACATTCGACAAAAAATGAGTCGGTAGAGGGCCAGTAAAAAAGAAAAAAATTGGATTACCAGACGCGATCACAACTAGATCATGGGCAATAGAATTTGCCATATGTCAAGCCCAGGTAAAAATAATGCTATCAAAATGAACAACTTCCAACTTGACCGAGTTGCAAATTTCTCCAAGGTACGAAAATCTTTCTTATCACTTTGAAGGTGCTGATAAATTAATTGACAGTTGATCCTCAAAATGATTTTCCTCCCGCTAAATTCTCGAGCCAGAACTAATCCTTCCAGATATGCAATGCTTTCGAAAATTTCTGGGTTAATGTCGGCAGCTCATCGTTTGCATCTGGACACCACAGCTTTCCCTGCATCATTACAGATAACAATTCTCATCATGTTACATCCATTTCTGCATGCATCATCAACATTAACCTTGCATACACCTGTTGGGGATTTATCCCATAGTGGATGAACTTGTGGGCTAATCCTTACTAACTCTCAATAGACCCGGTACCTAGAGATTGGTACCATAGCTTAGCCATATCCCATAGAGAAAATGGGAATATGCATAAGGGAATGGTGTCATCAAGGACTCCATTCATCTTCACTGTGCTGCATATCTCCAAAAATTACGTCAGATGCGCATTCGGGTCATCAGTGGCCCATCCTCCGTATTGATTCTGCTGAACCATAGAGATCAACCCAAGTTTCAACTCAAAGTTATTTACGTTGATCATTGGGCCTGGAATGTCTCTGTTTGATTCTGGCTCAACTACACACGCAAAAACTACGAACTGAACCCGTAAGAGGACGGTGAGTCAACCCGAGTTGTGTCTCTCGAGAAAAGCTTAACAGAGTGATTTGTCCCTCTCATATTACACACATGAAAATATATATGAGCCTAAACATCCTAAATAAGGGCTGAGGAGATTAAACTAAAATCTACTAAACCAAAACGAGAGAAAGATAAGAAAGTAAACCAAGCAAACAAATAAAATGAACTAAACTAATATATACGGAGATTAGGGCATAGATTCTCTCCTTGGTTTCTCTCTTAGCTCGATTCAAGTTGATTTCGTTAACCTTAAATATATAGTAAACTTCATTAAGAGGATTAACTTCTTTTACTCTCACCGCTAATCCATTAAACCCATATCGGCTAAATTATACAAGTAAGATTAACACTTCCTAAGCATACAATGAACTCCATAAAGATGATTAAATTTATTTACTGTCACCATCAATCCACTAAACCCCCACTGGCTAAATTATATGATTAAGATGATGAAAGAACCTAATCGGACAATAGAATCTTCTTTCGTTCTCATCTATTACCTAGCAATGTTGGATATTGGCCAGACATTCAACATAAACAAGCTCAGTTCAATCGACGGAAAATCAACAATCACAACCATGGATTAAAACCAAATCGATTATCTACCCCTAATGTGTTGAATTAGCCCCTCATCATGGGAGACAACAAACAATAATCACATAAGTTCTTTATTCCAAATACCAAAGCTAAATAAAATACAAACTTACATGATAATGTTGGTCCCAACAATGTTTTGTGACAAACCCCCAAATGAAACTGAAACAGAAAAGAAAAATAAGGGGAATGTGTAATCTTCTTGCGAGCCTAGCTAACCAGCCCCGGCTTGCGCAGTGGATCACTTCCTCTTCTTCTTGTCTGCTCTAACTTCTCCAAAATTGATCCTTGCTCGAACTGATGGTGCCAAGATTCCAACTGATCAGTTGAGGGTGTCACGTCCCTCAACTGGTCATCTCTTTCTCCCTCCAACTGGTTGCCAACTTCCTCTTCTATCAACTGATCAGTTTGAGGATCTCACGTCCCCCAAATTGATCATATCTCTCTCCCTTTCTATGTGGTGAAGATGATAGAGTGAATGGAATAGACTCTCTTAAACTAGTCTGAGGGTCTCACCCTCTCAAACTAGTTAGGAGGTCCTTCCTTCTGGGAGCCTTCTTTCTTTTTCTTTTCTCTGCTGCATTTATAGGGAGATATTCTCTTCCTCTTTCTCCGCGTGAATTGAATGTGGATGGTTGGTGGTTGAGAGTTGATGGAGAGCTAAGAACCAACATACCAAAAGAAGCCTGCTAATATACAAAAGTGTTTTCGCCAAATGATTCCGAAAATACCCTTGAATGAGATAAAAACTTCATCCAGCGCTCGTTTGGGCACCCAACACCGGCTGGCCGGAGGAGCCCAGCGCGGCTGGGAGGTCATCTCCTGCTGGGCCCTTTTCGCTGAAAGACATGCCTAGCAGCGGCTGGCCCTATGCGGTTTATACCTCTAGTTTTGTCTTCAGTTCAGTTCAGCTTGTGCTCAGTTCAGCTCGGCTTGTGATCAGTTCAGCTTGTGCTCAGTTCAACTGGTGATCAGTTCAGCTTGACACTTCAATTTGGGTCTCAGTTTGAGCCATCAATTTGAGCCTTCAGTTTGAGCCATCAGTTTGGGCCTTTAGTTTAAGCCATCATCTTGGCCATCAGTTTGGCACCAGTTGGCCATCAGTTTGGCATCTTGGCCATCAGTTTGGCACCAGTTAGCCATCATTTTAGCATCTTGGCCATTAGTTTGGCACCAGTTGGCCGTCAATTTGGCATCTTCACCTTCAATTTGGCATCAGTTGGCCATCAGTTTAGCACCTTGGCTATTAGTTTGGCACTAGTTGGCCATCAGTTTAGAGCTTCAGTTTAGGTGTGTCCTCAGTTGTGGTCTTCAGGTTGCCCTCTTTAGCTGGGCTTCCGATTTTTTTCACCTTTTGTGCCATAAAATACCTACTTTTGGAGCAAAAGCTCAAAGTCTATGCAACACAGGCATAACACACCAATGGATCAAATATAAAACTACTAACTCTAAAACAACACGAAAATAAGAAAACATACGCACAAAAGACATAGAATTATTATAAGAAAAACATCACAAATAAACACTAAATAGTCTCCATGGTTATGCACTGGAACAAAGAGCTCATTGATTAGATGAGGTTCTGCAGCTCTAGCGTCCTCTTGATCTTGCATCTTTCACTGCATCTCCTTCAACTATCCTTGGAGGCGCCGAATTTGATCGGCGGGAGTTGGAACTGGCTCAGCAGTGGCTATATCTTCTCTTCATCTTGCATTGTTGTGTTGGGCGGTGGCTCCAATCTTAGGATCAAATTCCTCTAGAGGTCTTCCCTGAGATCGTGTACTCATACACGACCAAACCACAAGAACAAGAAGCTTAGATTTTTTTTAACGAACATAGAATAAATTGCAGAAAAGTAAATGTGTAGATTAACACAAGAAATTAAATTCAAATAATAGTAATTAAAAATTAAATCCCCGACAATGGTGCCAAAAACTTGTTCGGTAATTATTTAACCTAACTGCAAGTGTGAAGTTTCATAAACCGTGCAGATAAGATCATGTTTTTAATTGTGTACGATAACATTGTAAAGAACATGTAAGGTCAGAATGCTAAATATAAAGCAAGTAAATCACACATAAAAGATGATTTACATGTTATAGAATTGATGATCATCCGATTAGATCTTGTGGGGGTACAATTCGAAAAAACCCCAACACATAGCATGTAGCATGTTATAATTTTTTTCAGGCTGGGAATAATATTTCTGCATCTTTTGCCAGGAATGAAGCCCTGTTGTTTATATCTTAATAAAATGTATGTTTGCGATCAGATGTACTGATCTTGTTATATGTCTGGATCCTATTTGTCTTCGTGATTATATTCTAAGCTAAATCACCATCTTATTATATGTGTAAAAATGTGGATTTGCTCCAGTTATAGAGATTATGTTGCCCAAATTTCTGGAAGGCATAACCTATTATTCTTAAGATTAGAATTAAGAAATCTCAAATTCTACGAGTTTAGTATAACAACCCCTTCCTCCTTCCCCCCCAGTAGCACCGATCTCTTAATCTTTGTTCTCCTGGGACTGGGGCATTACATCTGAACACCTCCAGTAGTGAGCAAACAGACAACCTCCTGGCCCACAATAGACGAGCATTGAGACTCTCCGCCGCATTAGACGTCATGAAACCATAACGCTGTACAGATACTATAAACGGGACCAATGCTCTGGGCCGATATTACACAGTTTCTGGTGAGCATTTGGACAGACTAAGTCCAACATTGACATAGTTTCCTGATATGCGTATGTCTGATAGTTGTAGGCAGCGTCCTGAAATAGTGCAGCCACATGGTTTCCTCTCTTCGCCATCTTGTTCTTCAAATGATAATAGTACAATCCATGCATCGCCCTCGGGAAAATGGCCTCTACAGCATTTTTAATGCTCTGATGCTGGTCTAACACGATGAGAAGGCCGTCTATCTCACCCAAAGCCACCTGCAGTCAGCCAAAGAACCATGTCCAAGATTCATCATTCTCTATCGGTCCGAGCCCAACTGCAACAGACAAGATTTGTTCGTTATATTCCTTCATTAGAACAACAAATAGAACCCCCTTGTTCTTTCCTTCAGATGGGTCTTGTCAATCACGAGCACTGGACGCGCATAATTGAGAAAGGCCCTGATATATGGTCTGAGAGCAAGAAATAAATGTTTGAACCGATCTTCCTGAGTGATCTACATGACACACAGTCCCTGGATTCAGCAGTTGCAAAGTGTGCAGAAATGTGGGCAACTGCTTGTACGACCTGTCATAGTCTCCTTAAATCATCTCAATGGAAATGTTTCTCACGCGCAGAGTGAAATTAGAATCGATCAGGATGCCGAACTCACGTACAGGCTCCGTTATCATCTCTTTCGGCTTCAGGATAACCTTATCGCTCACCAATTTACGCACAAAATATTTCGCAAGCACTCAAGCAGGAACTTAGCATGGAACAATTTGACTCATATCAACATGGCATGTGTGAGTGCCGTTAAACTTGTAGATTCTCCAAATATGTTCATCAACAACGGCACACAACTTGAACGGATAGGTGCCTCCATGCTTGCATACATAGCCCATTCATTTCTTGTTTGATGTATACACAACTTACTCATCTCGGTTCTGCATGTGATAGATTCTCATGGTCAGAGTCAAGTCATTCTTTGTACGGAAAATGGTTCTCTCATGCAGTGTATATGTCTGTGATGTTGGTCTCTCATCCCATGATAGTGGGCTTGTAATGTCTAAATCAGCAAAGGGAACCACCAAATTGCTCGAAGCTCTCTCGGTTGTATCTCGAAGACTAGTAATAGATGATGATATGGCTCCCGTCAAGCCCAACAATCTGTTTGTGCATCTAGTAGAACGAATCCATCCATAGAACTCCATTAACAATTATTCGATTAAGGTCGTTCTTTCATTCTCTTCTTTATACTCTTCTTTATCTCCGTCAGTAGCTGGAGTCTCTTCTTGCTCTTCTTCATCCGATGGCGTCTCTTTTGCTTCTTCGTGCAGGAAGTCACTATTATCATCAAAGTTACCTAGAGCCTCATAGTTTTGTGAGAAGTAGGGGACATAATCATCTCTACTCGGATTTCTCACTTTTGTGTTAGACGGCCCGACTCTGGGACTGCTCAAATATCTTGAAACCACATACATGACTATCTTGGCGGTTTGTTCATGAAGCACATCGAGCAAATTTGCAGCATCTCTTTGCCCTGATCTGACTATCATTGTTGGTGCTCGTCATATAAAATAATTGATACTCTACCGTGCTCGGATCAGTCTGCATCAACTTGTACACCTCTCTCAACAGTGAGGTAAAACACAAATTATCGGTTGACATCACCACAAGTTACTCATCACTATCTACGTATTATGAACTCTCCCATCAGTCACTGTGTCGTACAATAATACGACATCTAACCATCTGCATTTTAAAGTTATTATTAATTTAAAAACATTGCAACAATTAATTAAAAAAATGTGAGGATTATATTTAAAAATGACACAATTATATTTAAAAATGATACGATTATATTTAAAAATACTACGATTATTTAAAAAATCAACGATTATATGTACAAAAGCTACAATTATATTTAAAAGCTATGACTATATTTAAAAATACTACGATTATTAAAAAAAGCTAAGATTATTTAAAAAGGCTATGATTATTAAAAATTGCTACAATTATATTTAAAAATGCTACGATTATATTTTAAATTTCTACGATTAAGTTAAAAGAAAGTTGCAATTAACTAATAAAAGCTACCATTATAAAAAAAAGCAAGTCTAAAATTAATATAATAATGGTTACGATTAATTATAACAAAGTTACGATTAATATAAATAGTTCTATGATTAATTAACTAAATCTGTGATTAATTAATAAAAGTTACAATTATTAACAAGGCTATTAGGGGTGCCCACGGTTCCGGTTTGTGCCGGTTCCGGTTACAAACTGTCGGTTAGACGGTTCCGGACGGCATAAACAGGAAACCGCACCGTCCGGAAGAGGCCGGCGATTACGGTTCAAAATGTAACCGTCGGTTTTTCACGATTTACCGGCAGTTACTCGGTTAACCGTCGATTTCCATTTTTTTCAATCGATCGGACGAACTATGAACTATTATGACATTATCACGTTATAATTTGTATAAATCAACTAAATTACAAATTTATGAGTTAAAAACTAAAAAGTATGACAAAATTATTTTGATAAATAAAATTGACTTTATAGTTTATATCCCATTTTTTATTCTTACAACTTAGAATAATATTGAGAGTACAAGTTTATTTGATAAATAAAATGACATTATAAAATTACAAATTGTAAATCAAACTTACAAACTATGAAATTACAATTTTACAAATTACAAGTTAATACAATTTAAGATTTTATGTATTTAACATTAAATTATAATTTACAAATTAGGGAAAAAAAGAAATAATTGAAATTTGGGCTTGCACTTCATATGAAGTTGTCTACGTATCTCTTACCTTGGAATCAAAGCCATCGTAGTTCAGCCTAGAATTTGAAGTTGTCGTCCCAATCATCGCTAGTTTCGATTTGGCTCCCTCCTTCGGCTTCACTCTCCGAGCCAATTTCAATGAGTGGGTCATCCATCAATTCATCACAGCGGTTCTCTTGCTCTCTTAGGTCGGCTTTCGACTCGTCCTTTAGCATCATTTGTGCTTCAAGGTGATCTGGTGTCAAGTTTGATCTCCGTTCGTCCAAATGTAACCAGATTGACTGAAAGCTTGTTCGACTGCAACTGTTGATGTCCGGACTCCAAAAATCTCCCTTGTCATAACTGAAAGCAAAGGATACCGCTATTGATTTTGGGACCACCACTTGAGAATATCAAAATTGTTGGGACCTGCATTTTCAGTATCGGGCACAACAGGGTCTTGCAAATACATATCTAATTCATTTTAACTACGCCTCGAAGATCCTCTACTTTGGAAAAAAATTTGGAATTCTTGTAAAGCACTACCATGTGAAGATGAAGTATTTAATCCTAATGAAAAACTACTAGTAGAACTTAAGAACGACCCATCTGACGAGGTAGAGTATCACTGTATTTTATCTCATATTCTCTATAAAGTGAATGTAGAGACTCATAATGTTTCAATTTCTTCAGCGGATGGCTGATGTGACCCGGGACTCAATGACCAACGAGACACAAAAGACGCGGAAGCAAAGGAAAGAAACTATGTCGGTGAAGTAAGGGATCTATACTCGATTATCTAGACGACTAAGACTCAACTAAAATACCTAGACAATGACACACAAAATAACACAAATCCAAATAGAAATAGGGTTGTTTTGGATGAGTTTATGGATGGCTTGGATGAAGGTAAATCGATGGTGATGAATGGGTTTAGAATGGCTAGGGTAGATAGGATATGATAGAGGTTCGAAGGACTTACGGTATAGATTGAAAACACGATGAATTTATGCTGAATGGAACCGAACCCTTGATGATCGACACACGATCAGGTCTTGATGGCTTGGGAGTGTCACGGACGTTGATGGGAGGTGTAGGACGTTGAAGATGGTGGCTGGACGATGGAGGTGTTGTGATTTGCAACCCGATTAATCCCCGGCGTATCTTGTACGACGAAAACGAATCTCAAAGTTACTCCTCGGTAGTGAGTCCACCCTAATTCCTCGTGTGAATTAGAACGTTCCCTTGATGTAAGACTCAAAGTTGCTAGGCTTCAAGAATGAGTATTTTCGACAGAAAACAATCAAAAGCTTTGAACGGTTGAGACACAAATTGAATGCAAAAGCAATTTTAATCAATAATGTCTAAAATAACAATATGACATGGTTCCCCTATTTATAGGACTATGGGGGAACGAAAATAATAAGATAAAAAGGCCTAAAAATTGATCCAAAAGAGATCTCTAACTATACTAGGAAGATACCTAAACTAGAATTCTATTCAAGGTAGGAAATTGCCTTAAATACAATTTTAGTCAAACCCTATCAACTAATGAACGAAAATTGACTAATAATTAATAAAAATCTGATCTAAACTATAGTCTAAAATAAATAAAAATAACACTATAGTCTAAATAAAAACTAACAAGACTGGAACTACTCGGTATGCGCATACCAACCGAAACTAGTCAGTTTGGGCATACCGACGGGTTCACGCACTTCAACTCTTCATGCACATGCACATGTGCACTTCTTCTCTTTATATCTTCCATGGTGTGATCTTGATCTTCATCTTCAATTGATAATGCTAAAATCCATTTGGGGCTGCGTCCAATTTCTTCTTCTCCAACTTCAATCGTTCTTCGCATTAATATGTGAACATAAGCTTGAAATTGTTTGGCTCTCATACGCGTAATTGGACCTTTGAATGGCATCTCTAGGTTTAGTTCTTCAAGGCCTTGCATGGCTTCATCATTTCCCCCCTGCTGAAAAGAATTCGTCCTCGAATTCAAGACTTCTGCATGGTCGAATTCACCTGCAGGAATGGACAATAAATCAGTATAATAAACCATGGAATGAAGACGTGCCATACCTTGGACATTAATGCCATAAGGGTTGTCGTAGATACGGACGACGTCCCTCTGTCTTTGAAGTTTGATGGCTTGGTTATGCCTAGCACAACACTCAACAAAACAATCAACTATCCAACATGTAACATACAGATCTAACATGGTATAAGAAACAATTATGCAATTTCCAGCATGTTCAACACTTTGAATAGCTTTCAAATGATCAATGGAAAAACACAACCTAATCAAATTCAAGTACCATGCACGCATCTTACACTTGGTTGGAACAAAAAATGGCTTCCTACTATCCAACCTTTTCATGCAATTCAAGTAAAATCCAAATGTTAAATTAATTCTAAAAAGGAACATGGATTCAACTACACACATCAAGTACCTATCAATGCTAAAATAGGTTAGACGGTACTTACCTCTCTCGATTTCAAGTAACACGTCCTTAAGATAAACAATGGGGGTATTGGATGACTTATCTAGAACAAGCTGATCTCTAAGTCGAACATCATCATGCTCCAACTTCAGCTCTTCGTTGATCTCCTCTTGAGAGTTGGAAACTTCTTCCGAGCTGCCATCAGGGTTGGATGTAGCTATTCCAGGCTACTCAATCTCGAACTCTCTCTTCTCGATCTGCACATCACTAGAAAACACAAGATCATGAGTAGCACTGTTCTGAGAAATTAACAGATTATCCGACTTACCTGCATCAAGTGATAGATCAATGCATATAGGCTGGGACGGAATTGTAGCTCCACTTATCATGTCTGAATTCAACTGGTGATCTGCGTTGGAGGACTTAGACGGCATGTCTGGATCTGAACAAGACTCCAAAGGTGTCGAAGTATGGCTAGGAATGGTGGCGATTGATTCACACTGGCGATTGATGGAAGGTGTGTCACGTGACACTCCCAAGCCATCAAGACCTGATCGTGTGTCGATCATCAAGGGTTCGGTTCCATTCAGCATAAATTCATCGTGTTTTCAATCTATACTGTAAGTCCTTCGAACCTCTATCATATCTTATCTACCCTAGCCATTCTAAACCCATTCATCACCATCGATTTACCTTCATCCAAGCCGTCCATAAACTCGTCCAAAACAGCCCTATTTCTATTTGGATTTGTGTTATTTTGTGTGTCATTGTCTAGGTATTTTAGTTGAGTCTTAGTCGTCTAGATAATCGAGTATAGATCCCTTACTTCACCGACGTAGTTTCTTTCCTTTGCTTCCGCGTCTTTTGTGTCTCGTTGGTCATTGAGTCCCGAGTCACATCAATGGCAAATATATATTGTTACCTTCACCGTCGGGATCGAAACCTGTAAAATTCATAGTAGATAAAAACTTGTAATACATATCAATCATGTCGTTAGTACCACTAAGTTTAAAACTAAGATCCAAGATTTTAGCAACCAAAAAAATATTAGGAACATGATCAAAATATTTCAGCCATTTTTTTACCATGGCTAGAATCATCTCCTACAAATCTTGTTTATGACTATAAAAATTAAATTTTGCAGCAATTAAACAACACTGATACATAAATTTGCAAACAATAGAGTAATAAATAACGGATAAATCTTTTGTTGCATATTGAAAAACTTGTAAAAGTTTAATTAATTCAATATAATCATCCCAATATGAAGATAATAAAATAAATGATTCAATATGTGTAGCAAAAAAGGAAACTAATAATTCACGATATTCTAATGTTGCAACAAGCATTTCATAAGTAGAATTCCACCTATGAGGCACATCTAAGTTAAATATTCTAGCATGTACACCATTTTTCCTACAGAATTTTTTCCACTTACGTCACACTCTCACCCTACCATGAATATAATCTACAACATCACAAATAGGTTGAATTGAACTATTTAATATTCTTAGTCCATCTTGAACACATAAATTTAAAATATGAGCAATACATCGAGTATGAAAATATTTACCATGCAAGGTCGGATTACATGCTTGAATTAATTCTCTAATACTAGTCGTATTAGCACTCGTATTATCAAAACCAATGGAAAATATTTTATCAAACATTCTAAATTGATTGAAAATTTTTATGATAGCCTTAACAATATAAGTAGCAGTATGTTGATAATTAAATCTCCGAAAAGCAATTAAACGTTTATTCAAACACCATGAATAATCAATCCAATGCAATGTAACAGCAATATAATGATGACGGATATGTTGATCAGACCAAATATCAGAACAAATAGCAACCCTAAAAGCAATTTTACTAACAATATTTATCAATTTCGACTTATATCTTATATGCAATCTTTCAAGAGTCCTAGTCATGGTCATTCTAGGTATTCTTTGAGCACCAGGATTATAAGCAGCTTTCATACGACGTTCAAAATTCATGTTATCAGCAAATTGAAGTGCTAAAGATTCTTCACAAATAAAATAACACATTTGTTCCCTAGCAATAAGAAGATCAAACCTAAAGAGTTGAGATGAGTACGGCGTACCTCCACCTTGGCTTTCAATGTTAACACTGCTTACCGGTTGGAAGTTGAGTTGCAATTGAGCTTGAGCACGACCAAGTTCAACTTGATGGTGGTTGTTGATGTGCGCCCAGTACGTTCCGTAGCCTCCTCGGGTGCAAAATTTGTATTGCTTAGGACAATTGTTGCAATACAAATCAAAAACACCTTCTTCATCCCTCTTTGGCACCTTTCTGAACTGAACAGTGAAGAGAGCGAATTTCAGCATCGAGCCTCTCGATTCAGAAAGAATCTCCTCCTCCGGCTCCTCGGTCTGGAAATCATCACCACCGGCAGCACAAGATTCTTGAGATTGTAATTCTTCAAATTGAATCTATCTGGCAACTTATTCATCAATTTTGACTTGTGATCTTGGATCATTGTAAAAAGCGACAGCGGCTCCGCCTTCATAATCATATTCTTAATGCAGTTGTTGTTGCCAAGCCGACATCGTATCGGGACTATTAGAAATATGTACTCCAGAATGAGTACAACGATGATGACGTGGATGATCAGAACTATCAGCAACAACTTTGCCTTTACCCTTATCGGCTCGGCTACCTCGGCTAGACATGATGATTAGTGAATGAGAATTGAGAAGAGTAAGATTGAGACTTGGTTGAGAATTGAGATATGAGAATTGAGAGAGATGGCTTCAGAATAGAGACTTCGAGAGAGTAAGTGATTGAGAATGAGAGAAATTGAGAAAGAGAGTATTATAAGATGATAACTATAGAGTAAGAATTATATTGCTAGAATATAGAGAATTAGAGAATATAGAGAGAGATTGAGAGTTTGGTGTGAGTGAAAATGGTGGAGGTGATGGGGTATTTATAGGTGAAAAGTGGAGAGTGGGGAGGAAAAATTTAAATTTTGAATTTGAATTTTTTGAAAAAAAAAAGGGTTAGAACCGTCGGTTTGGGTTCCAAACCGCTGGTTTGTGCTTCTTAACTGGCGGTTCCATGTCAGCAATCCGGAGTCCAGCATTCCCAGCCATTGATCGAGATCACGCGGATCGTGATCTCGACCATAAAAAAATGGAACAAACCGTCGGTATCTAATCGGCGATTTGTGATTTCAACCAAGTCCAAATTGAAACCGCATTGGGTATTCCGGTTAACGGTTACGGTTTTCATACGATTCATAAATCGGTGAAATAGAACCCCCCCCCATTTGGTCGAAATTATTAAACTTGGTGGAGTAGTGGTTTTTCAACATGTGTTTAGGGAAATCAATGGTATCGCTCATAGTCTTGCATAGTTTGGTGTTGGATGTGAGGATTTTGCTCCTTGGTTGATGGAATTTATTAATTATAAAACTTCTTTCTTTCAAAATATATAAAGAAAATATAAATATTTTCTGAAAATAAAATTGGAAAAACTTCATTATCAACTAGACGTGTAGCACCAAATAGGAATGGGGAGACACAATTACATAAAAACAGTTGAGTGAAAGGTCTGTGTCCACCTAAATATATACTATAAATATATTGATTAGATTGTGCTCGGATTGATTGCGGCTAGGCAAGGCAACTAGAGAGAGAGAGAGAGAGAGAGAGAGAGAGAGAGTCCTTGAGAAATAGAAACCATCAATTTTGGTGGTCCCTAATTGTTAGAAAATTTTAAAGGATAAATTATATTTTGATGTTTATATTTTGGGCCTTTTTTAAAATGACTCAATTTTTTAAAGTTAATAGAACAATATTCATTTTTTAGAAAAATTTACAAATCTATTTAATCAATATTACAATCTGAAAATTGTACGTAATTTATTATGTTTTAATATTATTTAATTGGAGGGATTTTTCTACATGAATGGGGAAATATGAATATTAAAATATAATCAAATACATATGATTTTCAACATAAAATTGATTAAATGTTATATTTGTAAATTTTTTTTTAAAAAAAGTGAGTACTATTTTATTAAATTACATCCCATAATTCATTGTTTTGCATTTATTTGTTTAGGAAACTTCAACATTATTTGTTCACTTTATATATATAATTTAGTATCTCAATACATATAAGTTATTATCCACATAATAATTTCTGCCAACATAACTTTGAAACTTATAATTGCACACATGTAGTCAAAGTTTTATTCATCGTTTTTTAATAATAAATAAACGCTAATTCTCATTATTACACCAAAAAGTTAAATTAGATTCTAATTCACCCTGCCGGTTGGGGTTGAAAAATTAAATTGTATAGCTTTTTAGTTTTAAAGTGAGTTTTTTAAAGGGTGCATATGTTTCTACTAAAAAAAGTTCAATAATCATTTAAAGACGAAATTATTAATACCTTTTTTATATTTATGATTGATAGATGGATATTTTCTTTCAAGATGAATGTTATCATATACATCTATTATGGATATCTCCATGAATACTTAATTTTTTTTTTTTTTAAGTGATGTTAATTTGTCATCAAATACATTAGATGCTTATGAAGATACCCACATTACTCCTATGGATTTCTATATGAAATGTACATTTTTTGTATGATGAGGGTAACCAACTCATATGAATTTATATATGAAAGATTTTTCTAACGAGAGTAACCTGCAACGTATTGGCTAAATCCTGCTTATAATCACAATAACATTATTAGTGAGATTTAAAACTTAAAATCTTCAATCTCAAACTACACTACTCTATCACCGCTGATTAAATAGTGTATAGAGATTTCCTTTCTCTCCACAATATTAAGTAGTGTGTAGAGACTTCCTTACAAAAGAGGACATATTATATTTGAGAGTTGCATCTTATTTTAATTTCTCCAAATTAATCTTTCCCGGCCCGGCTAAGAATCTTATTTATTTTTCATCTAAAAAAAAATCTTATGTAATTAGATTTAAACTCTCCAAAAAAATTGGTTCCATATTTGAAAACCTTAGAGAAAATATTAGTACTTCAATAATATTTGTGTTGCTATTTAATTTCACAAATTAATCGGATATATTATAAAGAACATGATAAATTGGCCAAAAATGAAAAAAATAAAGATTCCCAATTAGCCAGATCATGGCTAAGACTATGTTTATTGGTGACCATGGTCTCCACATGGTCACCTCCACCTAGGATAATAGAGAATAAAAAAAAAGGGGGGGCAACCAATCGATCAACCTTGAGGGCATCCACTATGGTGTTACCCATAGTGGTGCCACATGTGTGTCACATCATCAACCACTTTCTTATTCAATTATCTAATATTTTTTCCACTATAGCATTACCTCACTTTTAACTATTTATGGACCCCACTATCATTACTACTTTTACCATAAAAAAAAAAGAAGGAAAGCACCCAAAATGCAAAAGGGGATGAGAAAGAAAATATTTGTGCCCCACCAAGAACCCACTTCTTGTAGGAGAACTCATTTCTTATTTTGCTCCTTTGAATTGTGTTCCACTATGGTGGAACTTGGTTCTTATTTTGCCACATAGATATAAAAACTTCCATAGTGGATTTTCTGATACACCACAGACCAAAAGCAACCTTGTGGTGTCCTCATTTATTTATTCAATAAAAGACACATGGCAAAAAATGATTGGCTATAAAATTTTATTTGATATATTTTTAATTAACTTTTAATATTTTTTGGATTTTATGAAAAATAAAAATAATTACACCAAATTTTTTCTCTTTGCATGCTCTATAAATAGAGCTCATATCGGCATAATTATGTATTTTTCATTTCGTATTTCGATTGTTGTCATTTATGTTCTTAATTATGTATTTTTCATTTCGTATTTCGATTGTTGTTATTTATGTTCTTGGTTTGTCCTATTTTGATATTTTATTTGTTTGTAATTTTATGAGTATTTTTCTTATTTGTGCTATTATTTTATTTTAATTTTAACAAGTTGATATACTTCATAAAATTATATTTAAAAATAATTATATATAATATTGTGGTTGGATGGTTGGGTGGTCATTGATAAACTATTAAAATTAACTGTGGTTGGATTGTGATAAGTAATAATGATGTGGAAGAGAGAGTAATGAATTAAATATTAAAAAAGTTGAATGATTGGACGGCGGGAGTGATTGTTGTCTAAAGCAACTCAAAAGGATTGGCCAAAGCTCTAAAATGTGGCGAAGCTTCTTTCTTTTTCTTTTTAATCATAATTTGAGTATATATTATCAGGTCAATATTATAAATTATAAAATTGAGACACGGTAGGAAATGAATGATCTCGTATTTTATAATTATTATTAACCGCTAGGGGGTGGGGGTCCTGTAGAAAAATTCTAGCATCATTTAATTTTGTTCATGCATGAATGGCTATTTTACTAATTTACTGTGAGAAAATGAGTGGTGCACGAAAAGGTAAAGTACTTCCTCATTTCATAATATTTGATATTTTAATCTTTTACATAAAAATGAAGAAACAAAAATGTGATAAATATATTATTTTCTTTCATTCACATAAATCATTTCATAATATTTGATATTTTAATCTTTTACATAAAAATGAAGAAACAAAAATGTGATAAATATATTATTTTCTTTCATTCACATAAATCAAAATTTAGTAAGTTATATAACGTCCTCATTTCATAATATTTGATATTTTAACTTTTTTACATAAAAATTATGATAAATATATCATCTTCTCTCACTCCACATATATCAATTTCAAGTAAGTTATATTTTTTAATATATATAGTAATAGTGTTTTGATAAGGATAAATTGGAACAAATTGTGTGAAGAGTCTAAAACATCAAATAATTTGAGATAAGATTAAAATGTTAAAATATCAAATATTATGAAATATAGAGAGAATAAAAAATACGTAACATCAATTCTCTTGTGCATCACCCGAGGCCCAATAAGACACATAGATCCATCAGACAGGTCGGGATCAACGCGGGTCAATCCGTGTTAACCACCATTGACCCGTGTAGATGTCAAAAATCTCTAAAATTAATCGTATTTCGAGTTCGGGCTCTGGCGATCTACAAGACAAAGAAAACACGTGAAGCCGAAGGACCGTCGAGGGGTTGACGATCGAACGGACTCCGACGTTCAAGTCAGAATCGAATTAGTAAAGATAAAATCGAATAAATTATGAAATTATAAAGCTATTAAAGTAACCCAAAAGGGGGTCGAGCTTTGCTGTTGAGGACCCGTGTGTATGTGTTCTTTGCGGAATTATACGATGGATGCTTATAATTTGATCAGAGTTGCGAGTGTAGTATTAATGATCCCCCTTTTGTCTATGATGAATATAGATATATATACTCATGAGCTTTTAACTACATTCCGGATTTTAAGGGATCTTCTCTATCCCTTTTAGGGTTTTTGACGGGGTCATGGCTATCTTCAACGGATACTTTGACCCGGTCTTCTCCTTAAGTCTGTTCGATTGTGGACTTCTCGCTTTTAGACCTCTAGACTTCGAGAAATAAGGTATCAACCTCGAGGCATGGACCTCGAGAGGTGGACTTTAAGGTGTGGACCTCGAGACAGTTTATCACGAGGCGTCGATCTTATTCGGTTCTTTAAACCTTCAAATGGGCGTGGGCCTAGTTTTTGGGCCTATGCAGAAATAGGGCCTCTACAGTTAGCTCATTACTTGATTCTTGTATTTCAAGGATCGGGTAATGAATATCAGAGTTCTCTTTATTCGTTACTTCGATTTCTCTCCACATTTTAGATTCTGAATTCTTGTTTGGTTTCAAATCGATGCCTGAAAGCGAGTCCTTAGAGGGATCCTAAGCTTTGCAAAATCCCATTCCATGAGCTCTGGTCCTTAAGGTAGGTCCGAGGAATCTCATGAGTTTATTAGAGTAGACCTTGTGAAGCTCCAGACCTGAAGGCAGATCTTAGGGGAGCTTAAGAGGTCATGAGAGCAGACCTCGTGGAGCTCCAGACCTGAAGACAGGTCCTGGGGGAGCTTAAGAGGTCGTGAGAGCAGACCTCGTGGAGCTCCAGATCTTGGGTACGGATATCACTTTTCCTATTCCCTAGGTTAACCATCACCGTTAGATGAGGACACGTGTGACCAGATTGCGTTATCTCTTTTCTGTAATTCAAATATCGAGGAGGAACTGTTCCCTCTCTCCTCCTTCTTCAGAATTCCACAGTTCTCTTCTTCAACCAAATTCCTCTCGCGAGAAAAATCCTCACTAGCGTAAAAAATCTCTTGAAAGATTATCGTTCTGTTCTTCCCGCCATCGTCTCTGCTCTCATCACACTGTTTAAGGACTCATGCTACGGCGAGGTAAGAGATTATTCTAGAGTCTTTTTCCTAGAACTCTCCTTTGAATTGGTTTATTATTAATTGAGAGTCGCATTGAATTCGGATGTTTCTGGCTCCGAGGTCACTAGCCAGGTTTAATCCCGCGATAAGGGCTTCGTATTCGGCTTCGTTGTTGGTTGCTTTGAATCCGCATCAGATAGACCGCTCGGTAGTTTCTCCTGTTAGGCTTGTTAATACCATGCCTAGGCCACTCCCTTTCGAAGTGTTGGAGCCATCTACTTAAAGGGTCCAGAACTTCGAATTTTCCGTGTTCATTGATTCACTCTCTGTTCCGGTCAGGGCCTCGTGGGAAAAATCGGCGATGAAGTCTGAGAGTACTTGGGATTTTATCACGGTCCGGGGTACATAGTGTATATCGTACTCCCCGAGCTCGATGGCCCATTTAGAGAGTCTTCCTGCGAGATCTGGTTTTCTCAATATTGTTCTGAGCGGAAATTCGGTGGCCACTTTGATCGAATGGCTTTGGAATTAGGGCTTCATTTTTCTTGATGCCATGATAAGGGCCAATGCCAGTTTTTCCAGTTATGGATATCTAATTTTGGCATCTAGCAGTGATCGACTGGCGTAGTAGACTGGATGTTCTCTTCCTTCATCCTCTCTGACTAGAACTGCACTAACAGAGCTAGTTGAAACAGATAAGTATATTAAAAGTATCTCTCTGTCTAGGAGTTTTGATAATAAAGGGGTGCTCGCCAGATATTCTTTTAAATCTTCAAGGGCCTTTGAGCATTCGGCGGTCCATTCGAAGCTTTTGTTTTTGCGTAGCGTCTTCGAGAAGACGTGACTTTTTTCCGATTACTTCGAGATAAAGCGGCCAAGGGCCGCGAGTCGTTCGGTGAGCTTTTGTACTTGTTTTATATTTCGAGGTTGTTGTATGTTTCTGACGGCTCTGATCTGGCTAGGGTCGGCCTCGATGCCTCTTTTCGTAATGAGGTAACCTAGGAATTTCCCCGAGATCACCCCAAATGCGTATTTTGCGGGATTCAGCTTCATATTGTAGCGGCGAAGGACTTCGAACATTCGGCGGAGATGATTGACGTGATCTCGAGCTCCAGGGGACTTTACGAGCATGTCGTCGATGTAGACTTCCATTGTATCCCCGATTAACTCTTCGAACATTCGGTTCACCAACCTTTGGTAGGTTTCACCTGCATTTTTTAGTCCGAATGGCATAACTTTATAGCAAAACATACCTCGATGGGTGATGAAGACGGTTTTTTCTTGGTCTTTTGGATGCATAAGAATATGGTTATATCCTGAGAAGGCGTCCATGAAGCTCATTAGCTCATATCTAGCCGTTGCGTCCACTAACGCATCAATATGAGGCAAGGAAAATGAATCATTTAGGCAGGCCTAATTGAGGTCAGTAAAGTCTATGCAGAACCTGTTTTTACCATTCTTTTCTTTACTACCACGACGTTGGATAGCCACTCGGGATACTATATTTCTCTAATGTGTCCATGTTTGAGTGACTTATTGACCTCTTCATCCACAATTTTATTTCGTTCTGTTGTGAATTTTCGTCCTTTTTGTTTCACCGGGGTCTTGTCTGGATCGACCTGTAATTTATGTGTTATAACCGAGGAGTCGATACCTGTCATGTCTTCGAAAGACCATGCGAAATAGTCATAGTGCTTGATGAGGAATCTTATTAGTTGGTCTCGTATCTCTACAGTCAACCTCGACCCGATTTGCACTTTGTGATTGGGGAAGTCGGGATGTATCTGGACTTCATCGAGGTCTTCCACTTCGGGTTCTTTATAGCTGTGATTTTTGGTACTGGTTGAAGATGATCGGACCTCAATTTGGTTGACCTTCATAGTTCCTTTGTGTTTGAAGGTGGAGACATAACATTCTCGAGCTATTATCTGTTCGCCTCGGACTTTGCAAACTCCCTAGGGTGTAGAGAATTTCATGAGCTGGTGATAGGTTGATGGCACCACCTGGAGTTCGTGGATCCAAGGTCTTCCCATTATGACATTGTAGGCTGAGGGGGCGTCGATCACTTGGAATTTGGTGAAGATATTCATTCCTTCGATATAGGTGGGAAGTGTGATTTTACTCATCGTGGCTTTGTGCTCACCACTGAAACTGATTAGGGTGGTTAACCTTTTAACAATTTTGGTTTCTTTTACCTGCATGCCTTTCAAGGTACTCAAAAAGATCGCGTTAGAGGAACTCCCATTGTCTATAAGAATATGCTTAATTAAACAATTAGAAATTAATAAGGAAATAACTAGTGCATCGTGGTGATAGTGTGAGAGATCGGAAGCTTCTCTGTTGGTGAAATTGAGGGTGACAAGCTCGTCTAGTTTAGCATGTCTAGGGATGTTTCCATTATACTTTATCGAGCGACAGTGTCTCTTTGCTGAGGACTGTGAGATTCCGCTCACTTCTGAGCCTCCCATTATACAGTTCAAAGTGCGATCGACCCTTGGGGGTTCAGGTAGCTGTTTCTCTTTTTTATTTTCTCTTCGTGACCAGATTTCTTTTTCTTTGGGAGTCAGGAGATCGATGAGATATCCTCACTTTAAGAGTTCCGTGACTTCGAGCCTCAGGGCGATGCATTCATTCATCTTGTGTCTATGGTCATTGTGGAACTCGCAGAATTTGCTCATGTCATGTTCGTTGCCTGGGACTTTCATCTTCGTGGGCTATTTCACATTCTAACCGAGTCCCTTGAGGGCTAGGACTACCTCTGATGGTGATACGAGGCTGTCCTCTGGGAGTCTTCTGTCGATTTAAGGTTCTTGACCTCGCCTATTTCGCAAATCGAATCACGGGTTTTGTGGATAAGGGTTCATTCTGAATCTATTTGTCCTATTATTTCTTTGTTCTTTTCCTTGATACTCATTTCTGGCACGAGATCTAGATGAGTTTGCTTCATCTTCTTCCCATTTCATTTGGGCCCAGGCTTTAGCAAGCACGTCTTCCATTATTTTACAGGGATATTTGGTTAACTTCTTGTAGAGGTTGGAATCTCTCCTAAGTCCTTTTCTGAAGGTTGAAATCGCGGTATCGACGTTGTAGTTGAGGATCGATACTTTTTCTCTGTTGAATCTTTCGATGAAGCTTTGTAGGCATTTTTTCGACCTTTGCACGACCGTGTAGAGGTCATCAACGCATTTTTCAATCTTGCGGCTACTGGTGAACTGTTCGATGAAGAGGTCGTTGAGTTAGGCGAATGACGAGATCGTTGCATTGGGGAGGTTGATGAACTATTGGAGTGCTGGGCCGACGAGGCTGGATCCGAAGTCTTTGCATATGTTAGCTTCTCGGGCATGTCAAGGTATCATAGTGGTGAACATTCTCTGTTTATACTGGGCGACATGATCATCGAGATCGGATGCGCCATCAAATAGCTTCATACTCGGGAAGGTGAACTTACGGGCATTTCATCGGTGAACGGAGAATCTGCGAAGCTTATTAGCACGTTTTTTCTGATAGGAGCAGGGACTCCCAGAATTCGGGTTGATATATCTTCCAGCCGCTGGATCTTCTTCTCGACCTCGGATTCCGATCCAGTTTCATAATCTTCAAACCTAGGAGGGGGTCCTATGGGGAAATCTTCCTTCCCTTTGCCCTTCAGTATGGATTCTTTGCTTGTACCTGTAGTGAGATGATTAGTCAATTCATGTGTCGAGTTCAGAAGTACCTGCTCTCGGCGTTCGTTTGACATGCGGGTTCATGAGAGCGGGGACAATTAAGTTCGTGTAGATCCGTTCGGGAAAAGGTTTGGTTATGCCACAGCTTCAATTATGGCCTTTGAGGCCGAGTTCTCGGTACGGATCCCTGTGAGTTCAACTCTGGTGGTATCTAATTGATGCTGGATCGAACACAGAAGTCGTGCAACATCGCCATCGTCTTCAGGTGAAGGGGTCGCAGTTGCCCCATCTTTTCGGGCTTCCTGATGAGCAATCGTTACATCTTTTCGGCTGTTGTTCGTCATCTTGAAGTGATCGATCGGAGCCCCACAGTGGGCACCAAACTATAGAGGTCAAAAATATCTACAATTAATCGTACTTCGAGTTCGGGCTTTGATGATCTACAAGACAAAGAAAACACGTGAAGCCGAAGGACCGTCGAGGGGTTGACGATCGAACGGACTCCGACGCTCAAGTCAGAATCGAATTAATCAAGATAAAATCGAATAAATTATGGAATTATAAAACTATTAAAGTAATCTGAAAGGGGGTCGAGCTTTGCTGTTGAGGACCCGTGTGTATGTGTTCTTTGTGAAATTATACGATGGATGCTTATAATTTGATCGGAGTTGCGAGTGTGGTGTTAATGATCCCCCCTTTTGTCTATGATGAATGTAGATATATATACTCATGAGCTTTTAACTAAATTCCGGATTTTAAGGGATCTTCTCTATCCCTTTTAGGGTTTTTGACGGGGTCATGGTTATCTTCAACGGATACTTTGACCCGGTCTTCTCCTTAAGTCTGTTCGATCGTGGACTTCTCGCTTTTAGACCTCTAGACTTTGAGGAATAAGGTATCGGCCTCGAGGCATGGACCTCGAGAGGTGGACTTCGAGGTGTGGACCTCGAGACAGTTTATCACGAGGCGTCGATCTTATTCGGTTCTTTAAACCTTCAAATGGGCGTGGACCTAGTTTTTGAGCCTATGCAGAAATAGGACCTCTACAACCCGCAAAAAGATCTATAAAAAATCAGTATCAACCCTAACGCTAAAAAAATATCACTCAAAATTCAAAAAGTATCACTTGTATCCTTAAAAAATAATAGGTTTGCTACTTAATTCCTACTAGTTTATTTAGTTCAACTTGTGATTTTTTCCATTCCAATTAATGTTTAGAGTTTCAGAGTTTAGGGTTCATGGTTATTTTAGGGTTTTTTAGTATTTTTTTAGATTTTGTAGGATTTTATTTTGTGTTTTTTTAGGGTTCATGTTTTTTAAGTTTATTAATCTCAGTCAGGGGTTATATATATTTAAAAAAATAAATTAACTCACTTTAATTTTAGGGTTCACTAATTTCATTTTACAGTATATATTTATTTTTAAATTAGGGTTTTAAATTTCATTTACAGTTTATATTTATTTCGAATAAACTCATTCACTTTAATTTTGAGGTTAATTTATTCCATTTCAAACAAATTAATTCAATTCATTTAATTTTATGGTTCACTAATTGCATTTTTAAGGATATAATTTTGGGAAAAAAAAAAAGAAAATCACCAAAAAAAATTGAAATATATATATATATATATATAATTGGGCACATGTACCTCACTTGCTACGCGTGGGCATGCGTGGCCTTCGCGTGTGTACCACACACTCGACATGAGCCTCTTTATTTTTCTGACCGTTAATTATTAATTTATCTAAACCAGTTTGATGAGCCTAACTCATACACCACAATTACATGAAACAAGTCATAATTTAAAGGTTTGAAACTGATAACACCCTAGCTAATTTGTGAACGTATAGCTAGGTGTACGGTGTACCGAGTGAGTACAAATTTCTTTTGTGCAATCTTCGAGCAGCACACAATCTTTTAGAAAATTAGATTTCTTATTCCATATTCATTCCAAAATACAAAATCCTAACACCTGTTAATAATAAAAAAAATGTTTATTAAATAATGACAATTTAGATAACTAAAAACAAAAATAAAAGTTTAGGATATGAAATTGTATCCTTTCCAAATAAAAATAAAAGATTACGGGATCGTATAAGAAACTAAAAAAATAGAATTAAATGACTAGTTATAATATTCAATTAAAATAATTGTTTATCTAGCTTCCCTAGCTTGTGTTTTCACATCAAAATAAAGACCCTTTCTCTGAATGATAACTTAAGGCAAATAAATAAGAGGCCACCATAGCGCTATTTTCCTATATTAATTCAAAACAATTTGGGGTCATCATTAACTTTGGTTTTAATGTATGCTTACTCTAATTAATCGCATATTTGCTAGCTATTGTTCTAAGGGAAAAAAATGTTTTAAATAAACTCTTTCACATTTGTCAAACTATTAT
Organism: Perilla frutescens; assembly: GCA_026008535.1. Lineage (NCBI taxonomy): Eukaryota > Viridiplantae > Streptophyta > Magnoliopsida > Lamiales > Lamiaceae > Perilla > Perilla frutescens. Next base: position 28,341,030 of record BRKX01000017.1, on the reverse strand, counting down.
TAAATATTAATTGATGCTTCACTTGACTTTCAAACCATTTAAAGTAATAAATAATAAAAAATGCAATGTCACGCTATAGAAATTGTGAATAAGAGGAATCTCGTTTAAGACAATGTTATTGGAGATATAATTTATATCAAGATCAATATCGCGAGGAATGTTAAGTATCCCATATTTATTGAAAAAAGTGGTATGTGCCATCTTATAAAGATAAGTGTAACTCTTCTTTTACAAATCGATTTTATGAGGGTGATTTAAACTTAATTCATTTCTGATATAGTATCAAAGTCAATCAAATTTCAATGTTAGGTCAGGTGCTTTGGTTGTAGAAAGTATGTTGGTTGTATGTGAGTGAATTAAGTTAGGGAAATTAATTATATAACGCGTGCGCGTATGTTACATACAATCATAAATAATTTAACACATTTCACATAGACCCACACCCCAAATAAGAATTGAGAACACATGGCATATGGATCACACTCAAAACTAAATCATTTGTTATGGAATCCGCATAAATCATTTATTATGAGATCCACATACCACATGTTAAATCATTTGTGAGCCTATTAAATTAGACCTAATATTCATTTTTAACAAGAAAAATATGTCCAATGAAAACTATGGCCTAACTTAATAGGTCCAATATTCATTTTTAACAAGAAAAAGGTGTCCTATGAAAACTATATGCCGTGTTTGAAGCCAAGTTGTAGTTAGTGAGCATCCATTTTTATTTTATTTTAATTACTAACGGATGGTAAAATTGCTTGAATATTTGCTATTGTTGTATTTTTAACATCATTTAATTGGTTCCAATAATCCAGTTGTTACTATCGAATTTGCTGGATTAAAAAAATTCAAAAGTTGTCGGGTGTTTTTTTTTTTTTTTTTTTTTTTTTTTTTGCAGAGCAGTCGATTTTGTCTTTTATTATGTAATGAATTTGTGTTACTATGTAAATTTTATTTCCCTTTTCTATTTCCAAATGATTTTCGTAGGCATTGTGACGGTGGGACACCATCGAATTTCATGACCTGCCCAACTCATCAGGTTATAAATGTCAATTAATATCCAAATTTTGCATAATATTGCATTTCACCATCTAGGCCATGATAACTCATTACTAAAATAATAATATATAAAAAAATCCAAGTGTCTTTTTAGGAAAATGCACAAACATACCTTTCATATTTTACTTGTCGAGTCATGTCATAAATTTTTATGCTAAAAACTACATATTGTTTGCATAATGTACTTATCAGTTTGACTTTATTAGATTTAATTAACTAGTGTGACTGACCGCATCTCCATTTGCATCTATTAATTTTTGAACAAAACCCTTGTAAAATCTACTTAAATTAAAAGGAAATGACAAAATTTCCTGAAAATTAAACCTCTAGAGTATAAATAAATGAATGAATGAACAGACGATACGCTAATTAATTGGTAATTTCTTGGCTTTGAATTTGCAACAGATGATGATAGGAAAATTGTAATGGTAATTTGTGAAAATTAAAATAGCATCATAGAAGTTAGAACACCTGAGCGACCAATAATGGTAGCTAGTCGTGTTGCAGTTTTGTGTTTCCCAAGACATCCCCCCCCCCCCCCCCGGCGCTTTCTCTCTCTCTCCTTTTCTACCATCCTTTATTTCTATTATTTCTATAATAATATATATCATAATTAATTTTTTTTATTTAATTTATTATTATTTGATTCAATTTTTTTCCGGATACTTCTCTATTAGGATTAAAAAAAAACTTGTAGGGACACAGTGGATGTAACATGAATTTGACATAAATGATATGATATGTATGTTGAATTTAATCATATAAATATGTAAATTTATTAACACAAATTAAATCATTAATCATGAAATCTCATTGCCAAATTCATCGAGACACAAAATAATCAAATTGAATGCGGAAGCGTACCCGAATCATAAATTTTTATTGTTGAATTTAACATGAAATTTGTTATAAATATTCCAAACGAACCATATCACCTTTGTTTTGCTTTCTATAGAAAGAATAGACTGCAGAAATGAAATACCATTTTTAGGGATCATAACCCTAAATATATAACTGTGCATATATATCTGTGATTTTCAATTTGGTCCTTCAACAAATTGAATATATTCTCATGGTATCTACACATTAATTTCATTATTAATTGATTTTCATAATTAAACTTTATTAGATCACTTTAATTTGACTTCCATAAAACAATCATACACATTTTATTTTATATATGTAAGTCCATATGATGTAAATTTTTGAACAATCTCTCACTTGGACTACATAAATAACCAGATAAATGTGCATTATCTTATTGAGCTCAAACCTGTTGTTACTTTTCAGTTTTCATCTCGAAAATAATATTGTCCATCAACTGTACTAATATAGAACTAAAGAGGTTTTCATCACATTACATGCGTGAATCAACCCATTAGTAATCACATATACCAGTACAATCAATAATAGATCAATCATGGTACTTTGCATGAAAATTATATGCAATGTGATCTTACATATCAATTTCCAACTGGCCCAATTTTAAACGTTAGTGGGATCAACCATAGCCAAAACCGAACAGAATATACGAACTAAATGACAAAATCCATACATAATTTTCTAAAACACAAAATTGTGATCCATAACCGAAATATAGAACATTAAAATTGTACACAAACTCCCAATGAATGAAAGAACCCTTAAACAACATAACACTCATATGAGCAGTATGCTCACAAAAACCTTGGGTGATAATTTCTTAGTTAGTGGATCCATTATAGAGTCATTTATATGTTCTATAATAATATGTTCAATTTATAATATTCATTCACAATTAGGAACTTTGTCAATGTAATTGACTTATTAGAGTTCATATTGTTATTAGAATATAGACTGTCAAATTACTATCACAATAATCTTTAGTGGTCTTTTAATACTTTAATATAGGTGTGAGCAATCGGTCGGTTCGGGTAGGAACTTGCCAAAAATTTTGAAATCGACGCTCACTGACCAACTAGGGGTGGCCGACCGACCACCGATCGATGGTGGCCACCCACCGAACCGACCACTGACCGTGTGTTTGGTCAGGTTTTCGATTGGGCACCGAATCTTATAAAATAATCTAATTGTGTTTTTTTTAGAAATCAGATCGAGATATGCAAATGGAGAAATGAGTTGAAGATGAAATTGAGGATCTTGAGTTGAAAAGTGGAAGTGAGATGTGTTTGACTCCAATTGTGAATCCTATATATGGTTGGGATGCTAAAGGGATGAAATTGGGGATCTTGAGTTGAATTGTGGATACATATATAGAAAATTACTTCAATCTCTCTCTCTCTCTCTCTCTCCAAATTGCAGAAGTAGAGTAGGCTAGAGATTTTCTTGCTTGAGGAAGACATGTCATTGAAAGAGAGCGGTCAGCAGAGGGAATGAAATCCCATGGTTAAGAAAGCTTGAGATTTAATGAAAGAGTTGTTGCTTCTTAGCATAAATTTTGGGAGATTTAATGATTCATTTTTGGATATGCATTTAATGACAGAGTTGTTGCTACAAGTGTCTTCTTATCATTTCTTCATGAGATAGTTTCTCCCAGCCAGAAGAAATACATATCCAAAAATGAATCATATACTTTATTAGCATCCAACAAAATCACAATCAAAATTCTTTATGATCTCCTAATAATTTGATTTTCCGTATGTGAGCATTAAATCTTTTAGTTCTATGTATATAACTTAATAAATTTATTGTTTCTCTTAGGTAATCCATATCATAATTATTAAAATATCTATCTAACATACCAACAATAAAAAAATCAAACCAGGTCTTGTAAAGACTTTAACTTACATTATATTCTCAACAATTCACTTTATGGAATCTTCTGTATTTTCTTGAACCTTTAACAGATTCAGGAATTGGCTTAATAACCTTAATTCTTGAGGTTGTTGAGTTTGTCTTTAATTAATATATCAACCCGAATGGGTAATTTTCAATATTATTTTTTGAGGTTCCTGATTTATTACTTGATCACATACAAGATGAGAACTTGTAAATTTTCAAGAATATTAATTAGTATGTAAACCAATTTCTCCTCAAAGTTGATGTATTTAACATTATTTCTCTCCCAAACTCAACACCCTGAAAAGAAATCACATTTTCCATCTCAAAAGCATAAATTCTTAAGTGAGATGTAAAAAACTTGAAAATCATGAATTTTCTACGAATAACCAATAAAATATTTGTCGAAATTTATCGATGTCCAATTTCTTTATTTTTGGCCTATAAGGCTTAACCATAGTTGGACAACCCCATATGTGAGTGTTTTAGATTCAATTTTCATCACATCTAAAAACTCAAAAGTGTCTGACAATTATTTTAGTTGGCATTCTAGTTTAGTTGATATTGTGTTGAGAACTCAAACTGTAGTCTTTATTGCTTTAGAGACATAATTTACCTAAATTTACTTAATTTAATTTTCACTTAGTACCTCTTTAGTCAAAATGCAAAGATTTATAATAGTATAAAACATATATAGATTATCAACTACACTTAATAAATAATGCCCATAATAATTGAGATAATTGAAAGACTAAACTGACAATTTCCAAATAAACATGAAAATCAAATATGTCCAAAATGAAAATAGGCTTTTGGTAGTTCATGAAATCTTCCAAAGAAACATTTATGTGAATAGTAATACCATAGACTAATCACAAAATATTTCTAGATACTAAAGATAAATTAACCTCATAGTAAATCAAAGTAAGAATAGTACACTTCTAAGCATGTCAAACGTGGTAGTGGGTATAATTCTTCTTTATATGTCTACTTTTTCATAAAAGAAACAGTTCCTTAATTTCTTTTTATACTTCTGTCTCTTATGAGTTGGACCTTTAGGCTAAACAAATTACTTCAACAACGTTTTCTTTTATTGCTCTTACTCTTATCTTTCGAAACACAAACCACATTTTTTAATTCAATCTTACCTCTTTTGCACATAATATGAAATTAACTTATTAAGAATCCACCTCTCATTTTGCAGTTATAAGTAATAACAGACCTTAAATTAGCTTAATTGTGCAAGAAGATAAATTAACACTAAATACAAGAGTAAGTTCTCAAAGATAGCGAGCTTTAGTGTCCTTAATTTGAAGTAATGTGAGACTTCTAAATGATGCACTCCCTTATGTTTCCCTTGCATATTTTTTGTTCGAGATCAAGCTCATTGAAAAATGCACTTGTCTCAATCTTATCTTTTTCAACAAAATGCTTTCAATTTCAGCAAGATACTTAATGACTTTAGTAATTTCTCAAAAGTTGTGTCTCGAAATATTACCAAAACAACACGTTTTAATAATCATCAGACTGATGCAATTTAAGTCTCAAAGTTTCTTCTTTTATCAGAAGAACTTGCATCTGCAAGAGAATGTGGTTGCTCGATCCCTAATACATAGTCTAAATCCATACAAGCCAAAATGATCAAAATGTTTGTTTTCCAATCCATAAAATTTGACCCATTAGTCATGGAAATATTGTTGTATTAGCATAAACTGAAGCTGCAGACATAATATCTGAACATAGAATAAAACTAAATTAATTTTTATGCTCACATTAGCCTTAACAATTAATTATTAAATTCAAATAAGTTGGTAACATCTCGAGGCACCTAACACGTACAACATTAATATCAAGTCTGTGGACAATAATATTAACTTGTAAATGGTTACCTCTTTGCAAAGATCAAATAATGATAATAAATCATGTCAAACAATAGCCTTCCTGTAGACCGACTGACCATTATTTTCTTAGCAGTTGAAACAACCGCAAGTGCACGGTGTAATTGTAATACATAGTAAACAAGAGTATCTTATCTACATGGATTGTAATGTATATAACAATTTGAAATTAAAACATAGAGACCTCATTAATATCTAGACACTCAGATAATTAAAAAGAGAACATAAAAATAAATTCTTTAAAAGCAAAAACACAATTAACTTAAATAAAATAATTAATGAAAATAATGGATTCTAGAGGAGAGTTCATACGATGGCTTTTAGGACAGATTTATTGACTACTTAACTTTATTTAATTTATTAATGGTGAAAAATCACTTAATTGTTATCAGACTATTCTCATGAACATATGTCATAACATAGAAATAATGAACATGCACTTCACTGGGTCAGTTCTTCACACACGTCATTACTCACAATCAAGTATCTTGGACTATAATTCATATGCAACACTTATTCACTTGGTCAGTTCTTCCAAGCATCACATAAATTGATTAACCTATTCTACCCACTAGTTAATCAGTCATGGGTGAGAATATTCCAATTAATTACCTTGCATACATGTGCTGCTGCAGTCAACATACACATGAGAAATTCAAACTAGAAAAGATAATCGGAAAATATATCTCAATAAATCAAATCATGAAATCTAATGTACTTACGAACCCAAGAATCCAATAAAACAATTACCTAGACATAATTAAATAAAAGGAATAAAACATGAACATAGTAAACAAAATAATGTTCAACACAAAAAAGACCCCGTCGTCTTCAATCATGATGTAGCCAAAACCTCTGCTTCTCTAAAGCCTCTATTGTGCCTCCATAATTGTATACTTGTATATGCATTTGTATGCCTCTTTTTTAACGAGTAGAGAGATTATTTATAGTGTTGGAGATAATCATATGGTTAAAATGAAGCCCAAAGTGAAAGAAAGTCTTAAAAAATCCTGAATTGGATCCATCCAGATTGATTGAGGGGGGTCGAGTGGTTGGGTCGACCCGACGATGTGCAAAAATGGCATTTTAGGTCGACTGGTGGGTTAGGTCGACCCACGGATCGACCTTGTGCGCGCGGACTTCACTAAAACGGTCCGTTCTCACTAGTTTCTCATCCGATTGACCCAATTCAACTTGCACAATGCTCCTAACTTGATTCTCCATCTTATTAAGCTCTTCAATCACCCATTTGGATTATTTTGATTTATTTACATCAATTCTCATGAGCTTTGCTATTTAAATCCGCTCCAAGAGCCCAATTGGTCCGTTCTTTAGCTCTCCAAGCACATACTTGATCATTTTGCATCAAATAATCATCAAATTCACCACAATTACTGCAAAACTCACAAATATATCAAAAACCCCAAATGATAACATAATGAACATAAAAACTATGAAAATCACACAACTTGTCAACCTAAATATCATCAATCCATATCCAAAAGTTGTGTAAAATGCACAGCTGTCACCAACATATTGTTCACACGGAGTACCTCATAATTTTCATGCATTTATCACTACAAATGTTTGTGTATTTTGGCCAATTATTAACCTTCCTATGGGCCGGATAAATACCCGCATGAATATACACTGGCACAAACATTCAACATTTTTCATTAATATATCTGCAAAGAGAGATCAATGTGGCGATTTTATGCTTTAATTAATTCACTTTGAATGTTAGACAAATCAAATAGAAACATTGTAGAAGCAATTTTTCATAAGCCCAAAATAATGTGGCTCAATGGTTATGAGGTCTAAGGATACAAGCTCAAGGTTGAAGGTGAATGAGAAATATAAGATTGAAGAGATCTAAGATGAGCATTCTCAAGAATCCATGAATTCGTTAGGACAAACACTAAGTCAAAACCCTTCCATGAATAAGGTTGGACTAGGTCTCCAGAAAATTAATCCTAAAAAATTAGGACAATCTGTTGAAAGCCTCCTTATAAAAAGACTGGATCGAGGACAATCAATGGGAGAGACCTTCGAGAGCTCCGACACACACTTCTTTCTTAAGATATTCAAGAGTATTTCTTTGTATGTGTCATTTTTTGAATAATTGTCTATTCATCAATTTTTAACATATCATTAGTATTGCATAAATTTTGTATGAATTCAATCTCTTGATTTGTTGGTGAGATCTTCCATACGGTAAATTACCAAACATATACGAGATACAACGTAGTTGGAAAAGTATATAATTTTATATTATTTTCATAAAATAAATGCATAATATATGTTTTACCTAAGTATTTTTTTCTAGTGACATTTGCAATGACAATACTCAGTTTTTGTGTTACTATATTTATAGTTCATATCCCTCATATTTCACTAGATCTCCCAACAGAAATATGACTATTATACATTGATATATGTTAAAATAATAATTAAAAACTAATTAATTGGTTCGAATCAAATTTAGTAGTTAATTGAATTGGTGAATAATGCATTAATTAAACATATAGAGCACTTCCTCTTTGTTCATGAGAGTTATTTCTTTTGAAGTCTTCAAAACTCTTGTACTTTTACTATAATCATTCTACTTGGTTAAACTCTCACAAAACCTCCATAAATATATGCGCATGACGCGCATATTATACATATAAGCATTTAATATATACGTCATCTGTTTCTAAATAAGTGTCAGTCTGGATGAATGCACACATATTAATAAAGACATTAATTAGATAATCAAATTACCTTATACACCCTTTTGTGAATACATTAAATGAGTTAAATATAGTTATTTGAATGCACTAAATGAGGATAAATATGAGAAAATGATAATTTTTTACCTCGATTGTATAGAATGACACTTTGTGAAACAAAATAAAAAAATATTAAAATGACATTTATTGTGAAACGAAGGGCGTACAATAAATTATGCGGATTTGAAACAAAAACATGCATTTAAACTTACCAAATTCTTCATTTTTGTCTAGCTTTAATTCGTCTTTGAGCTCCACAAAATCGTATTGCATGTTGTTTTCAATAATATCATATGCTTCATTTACAATATTGTAGTCTTTAAGTATTAATTATTTCTTATGATTTATGTAACCAACTGTTGTGACCTCTCCATTAGAGATTAAATATGTTTGGTTGGCATCAAATGTCTTGACAAAAGAAAATATATCATCCTTAACTATTGTAACTCCAATTTTAACATTCTGCAAACATTATAAACATGTAATTACAGTAAAACATCTATACAATAATATTATCGGGATCAAAGAAAAATATTATTATAAGGATGTTATTCTTAAATAGAGATTTACATATAAACATTATATTTTTAAGAAAAAAAAACTAATATACATTGTACGCCACTTGAAAATGTGACCCCTTCATATTTTAAAACACGTGAATTTAAATGATAAATAATAGTCATGAACTTTTCCCCTAAAAAAAGATAATGACTCGGCTACCGGATTGACGGTTGTCCCCACAAATCAACTCGAGTCTTTTCAGCGTGCTTTGTCTTTACTCACACACTCCATGAGAAACTTCCCAGGGGATCATTCATCCCACCATTGTCCCGAGGTCAAGCACGCTTAACTTTGGAGTTCTGGTGAAATGAGCACCAGAAAAGAAGATGCACCAGTACGAAGTGGCACCAATCAAATCATTTAAGCTCTCTTCGACTATACAGTCCCAATCCTGTATAGCCACAGAATGTCTCTCTTTCGGGTGGATTCAGTTCGTTTATGTGTCCCTTCACTTGGAAGTCTTACAGGAGCCGTTCTTTGTCCGTATCTTGCACCGACGATCACTCCATGCTTCGGCCCCAGACGTCATAAAAATATTCATGAATTTAAAAAAAAATCAAATGCACATATATATCATTCATGTACATGTGTATACATATTATATTTTGAAGATTCATTCATGTACTATGTATCTAGGAAATGTTAAAAAAATGTATTTAACACAAGCAACTTTATGTAAATATTTCATATCATCTTAAATTTTATGTAACACAATTAAATAATTCTAGATATTTTATATTGATATTTAAATTTATTTGAAATTTAATGTCATTTTATTACTATGTGTATGTAAATTTCTTAAGGATGATCCTAAAAAAAATACCGAAATATTACAAAGTAGAGTTTATTCTTATTTATAATTGATCCCGAGTTAGGACCATGATTTTTTATTACTATAAGGAGGTCATTCTTATATAGAGTATTCTTAAATAGATGTTTTACTGTAATACATAATTGAAAAGATGATTTTATAATTTTGAAATTAATATATTTAATATTAATTTGAAATTAAAATTTTGATTTTATTTTGTTACTTACCTCACTGTCCATCATGATCAATTTCCAGACCTTCACACTTGAAGTGCTTAATTTCAGAAGTTTTTGATGACCAATTCGTAAAATCGTTGATCTTATTGTGAAGAATTTGTCACCTATTTTTAAAGTATTTATTATTTATTTTGAATCACTTGACATTATACAATATCATGCTGCAAGGAAAAATATTTTTTAAAAAGAAAAAAAAAACTATATAATGAAATTAAGAATAAACAACATCCATAACACATATTTTGCTAACCTTGTAAAAATTTACAAAATATTTTCGTGAACGTAATTTGCAATCACATTGATATGATTCAATCCTCAGATAATAGTAAGAAAACATTCACCCGTCACCGTACAAGGATCGTGATTTCGAGGCACTTTCGAAGTAATTTGTAAGCATCGATGAAGAAAAGATTGTTTTTGAAAGGTTTATGTTCGAAAAGGAGGCTTTAATTAAGCTGAAATCGAAATTTAGTGCATGTAATTAGTAATTTGTAGAAGTAATGATATATATTTGGGGAAGAATGTAATAAGGAAATTTTCCACACATAAATAATCATGTGGCATCAAGGCTAATTGTGGAAGATGTAATTGTAGTGTTACCATGCAAGATTATGAATAATTAAATTGTTTTTGTAAAATTTATATAATATATTATAATTAAATTTTATAGTTCCAAAAAAATTAAATAATTTAATTGAATAATTGAATAATTAAATAACTTTAACATTTTTTATAGATAAATTTGGATTTCCTACTTTATATAACACATATACGTGGATACACATATAGTGATATATATCTCTTCTAAGCAAGGAAAAAATTATCGGATTAGTTTTGTTTTTAAATATTCTAGACTTTTAATGTCCTATTTGATAAAATTATATACATGGATACACGGATACACATCTCTTCCAAGTAAGGAAAAAAAACATTGGTTTGCTTTTGTTTAATTTCCAATATCTATGGTATGTTTAATTACAAAATCTAACATGAAATTATCATAACTCTTATCCATTTTTTATTTTTCACAGAAGAATTTGTTGAATAATGTTTTCTATGGTAGGTTTCTATAGTAGGGTTAGTGTATATTATTATATTGGAATAATATTATATATATATATATATATATATAAAAACTAATATGGTATATTATCATATTAAAATAAATATATCATATCATATCATATCATATTAATACCATTAGATTAAAGTTATGACATGGACATAATAGGTATATCAAATTTTATAAAACATGGCTCTTTTTATATAGTAATAGATTACTATTTATTTTTAAACTGAAAAGTCGGGGTGTTACACTGTTGGAATTCCATTTTCCACTCGTCACCTTAGAGTTCCGCCTTCCAGCTTTTGACCCTTCATTGTCACCCTTCTTTCACCACTTTACCGACAATAAACCAGTCGTTGTTAGTAAACCTGCTCGCCTTCTCCACTTCTTTTCCACTCCGTCGATGTGAATCAATCATCAACTGACACTCTCTTAAGTTTTAAGGATGCTAGTTATCTCTTGGAAAAAAGAAATATTCTGTCGATTTATTAAATTAACTTAAATTGTTTGAGGGACCTATTTACAAATTATCAACGTCTCATACATATGAACGAGCAATTGTGTTTAATGTAAGAACTAGATACTATACTTATTTAATATAATATTATTATTATTATACAAATATTACAAGTTACCACATCTTACGCGTAATATTAAAAAATAAAGTGCAAAATATTTCTTCCACCTCGTCACAAAACGTGATTTTGTGTCGTAATAAATAAAAACTAAAATTTCAAAATCCCATTTTTCCTCTTTCTTCTTTTCTCTATATTACGGTTCACAAGATAACGTGATAAATATTTTGGCACCCTATTCTTTGGATAATTTTGGCTTTGTTTGTTACGTTGTAATGTAGTATGCAATTGGGAGCTGCCAAGAACTGAATTGAAGTGAGTTGGAATGAAAGCAATGGTCCCTCAGCCACGTTGCTTAGTTCTGTCGTTTTTAGGCCTTGGAAGTTATGAATACATGATTTGGCCCCACCTCCATAAAATGTCAAACTATTTCTTTTTATATTTAATATAAATAAATGGTTCTATGTATTATCTGTGCTTTTTGCAGACTTTTTAAGCATAATTTCAGCTTTCGGCTTAATTACTTAATTAATCATAATATGGTTTTTAATCTTCAATAAATCCGAATCAGAAAGCAGGTAAGTCGGTGCTCTAAATTGCTTCTGCTCTTTTTTTCTTGCTTTGTTTTATAGTAATCTTCGTTCTGGCGTTTCTAATATGATAATTCAATTTTCCATTAAAATATATCATACTACTGTATCATACAACTCTCCATTTTATGATTCAAACAATTCCCACTTTACTATATAAGTCGATTTCTTGCCAGCCACTAAATTTAATCACTTGATATAAAAAAGTTGAAAATTTTGGACACTTCCTAATTCCTATCATGCTAATAGACAATATAGGCCCGGCCTCCGGAATTTGTTAGACGTAAGCTGAAAAGTTGGACAGATGTATGGACGTGGAATCTTACACCATTTTGTTTTTATCTCGTTCATACGTAATTATTTACATAAAAGTACTTAAATCATATCATAAAAGTTAAATGTAACAAGTTCGACCCGTAAAAATGTTAATAGAATCCGAACTCGAAACCTTTTAATCACGAGCATTTCCAAATTCCAAGAGATATTTTCTATCGATTATTAGTGTAGACAAAGTCACCATCTGACCCCTACTAAATTTATTATATTTGACCGAGATTATTAGAAGAAAGAAAACCATTACACCTACTGAGAAAACTAGAGGAGAAATTTGATGGGCTTTATTTGCAGCCGCGGTTGATAGCCCTTAATTGCATATAGAGCTGGCAATTTTGGCTCGGCCACAAAAATTAGATCCGAAATTTTTTCGATAGGGCCCGAAATAGATAGAAACCCAAATGGGCGGATCACTTGGCCTTAAAATCTGCAAAATTACACTAAGTCCGCGTGCGCCCGATCCGACCCGACCCACTTTTCGGGCCGGGCTAGCCCTATATTTCAAAGGCTCGAAAATTTTCAGGTCGAGCCGGACCGGGCGGCTTGAATTGCTAGCCCTAATTCCAGAGGTTAATTGAATTAGTTATTATTTATTTTGTTTACTTAGTTTATTCATTAGTTGGTTTTCCATCCAGCACAAACTCGGTGCACCAGAAATGAAATGGCACGTGAGATCCACGTGCCCATTAATTTTATTTTATTTTTGTCTGTTTCCATTTATGTTTCCTTTTTATGATTTTTTTATTTCTTTTTTATTTTTTCTCCAAAAACTAACTATATATCCTAAAATGAAAGTCATTTAATTATTTGTATTCGACTCGCGCGTGCACTCGCTCGATGTTAATTCTAGGCTCATACAATGCGCTTGACAATTAATTTTTTTGAAATAAATATATATCCTAAAATGTAATTAGTGAACTCTAAAATTAAAGTGAATTAATTAAATTTTCTATCTGTCATCTCGAGCAGTGCACTCGCCCGACGTAAGTGAATATGCGGGCTTGTACACTCCGTTGAGTAATTAATTTCTTTGAAATAAATATATACTTGGAAATGAAATTAGTGAACCCTAAAATTAAAGTGAATTGATTTCATTTTTTGAATTATTTAATATTTTAATCCGACATCTCGCGCAGTGCACTCGCCTGACATTAACGCGTGAGCTCCTACACTGCGGTCGATAATTAATATTTTCAAATTAACTATAAGTTCTAATTGAAATTAATAAATCCTAAAAAATCTAAGCTTTAAAAAATCTAAAAAAAATTCTAAAAACCCTAATAAAACCTAAAAAAATTATAAAACCCTAAAAACACTAAAACCTGAATAATCATAAACTATAAACATTAATTGTGTGTGGAATAAACTCTCATTTGGATTAAATAAGGGTTAATTACCAAATAAATCACCACGATTCAACCATTTTGCAAATTAGATACCACATTTAAACCTAATCAATTACAACATCACGTTTTTATTTGTATGAAATTAAACATCCCCAACTTTTTCGGCGAGTTAAGTATGATGTGTTTAGTCTATAAACCATGCTAGCAACCATGTTAGCGCACATGCGCAACAAACAACATCGATTTTCTTAGTTTTCTCAATATATATTCTATTTTAGAAATAAAAAAATTATATAAAAAAATAATTTTCTCAACAAAAAAATAAGAGAAAATAACAAAAACAACATCATTTGTTACACGTGTGTTTACCTGGTTGGCAACGTAATTTATAGATTAAACACGTCATACTTAACTCGCCCAAAAAATTAGGGATGTTTAATTCCGCACAAACTAAAACGTGGTGTTGTAATTGACTAGATTTAAACGTGATGTCACTGATGTCTAATTTGCAAAAAGATGAAAATGTGATTTGGTAATTAACCCAATAAATAAACTCATTAAAAACAACTAGCAAACCATATACTTTTAAGAAACACGTGATACTTTTGGAATTTCGAGTGACACTTTTGAGTATTGCCGGTGATACTCGTTTTGACGAGTTTTATTTTTTAGGAAATCAGGCAGGTCAACCCGTGAATTGGGACTAATTAACCGACGAATCTAATCAAAGTTTGACCCTTTGTACTGAATAATTCAGTACACCCCATGTACTGTAAAATTGGCGATTTATTTTATGTTAAGTTGGGTTGTGGCTTCCGGTTGCGGGCTTTGCATGGATCGCAACCATTTTTATTTTTTCTATTTAGGTTAATCATTATTTTTCTTTTTATAGCATGTTTAGAAAAGTGTTGAAAACGGCCGTCACGATTTGTCTTGCCTTAGGGTTCGATTTCTGTCTAAGATTTTATTCACATTGGTTGATAATTGTATGTTACCTCCAGTTACGTCTATAAAAAAAATATTATCCTACTGGTAATAAATAATTACAGACCTGAAGCTGAAAACCAGGTGGGTGGTGAGGTGGGGGGGGGGTGATATTTTAGTGGAAGGACGCAAAAATGAAAGTATCGACAAGACAGTATGAAGATACACAATCCTATGACGAGTAGTGTTGCTAAAAATACAAAGAATTGTGGCAAACATTCATAATATTAATAGTACTGCTGCTGCTGGAGATAATGCAGGTGGTCTGATTTTCCAGCTGCAACATGGGACCTCATTTCCACTTCCAACTGTGTTTTTGGCTTTACACACACAATATATATATATATATATATATATATATATATATATATATATATATATTCTCACTTAGGACTTGTGTGGGGCACCAACTTGCAATTCCAATTTACATTGTGGGCTACAAAATGTTGCGTTCCTACTTGGTTGTGGAATCACTATGGCCACATACCACACCCACACTACTAATATTACTATTAAGTAAATTATCTAAAAAAAATAACTACTAAGACATTTTTTCCCCAAAATCACATATTAGACGTGGGAATGGAAGCCTTATCCAGTCAAGCAATCACCAAGACTCAGTGCAAGAAAAAAAAAAATTACCCTACTGATAAAAGGAGATGATTTTCTTCATTTCACAAAAGTTTTAATTAAGGATTACACTAAGCTGCCAGATGATGTGTTACATACAAAAACTGAATATATATATATATATATATATACACATTTCATGACAAAAACAGAATCTACAAACAGGAAAATATGCTTCCGTCTCTGGAGATCAAATCATCACATCATCCCTGTATCGAAACCGGATGAGTCAGTGTCGTGTGCCCTCTCCTTATCAGCTGAATCATCTCTGCTAGGACATACATTGCCAACACCTGATTTCTCCGACAGAAACATGAAGCCCATATTGGTCAGACCACCAGAGCCAGCATGTACATCTCTCGTTCCACAGTATAGACCCCTGCTTCCTCCATTGCCCACTGCATTTGGCATGTCATCACTGCTGCTCAACACAGGCGGTAATATTTCAAGAAGCTGCGAGTTGGGTTGGCTGTTGGGACTATTAATGAGCATGCGAAGTGTTTCCTTGGCACTTTTTTCTACAACTGATTCAGAATTCAAAACAAGAGGATCCACAAGATTCAGATTTAACGGAGGAATTGTGGTTGCAATGGCCAGGCCAGCACTGACTAAATATCCTGGGCCAGACGAACAGACACCAATCATGGGAATGTGGACTATTGGGTCACATATCAAAGGTGTGAAAGTTGGGATCTGTTGTGAAGTTGGTAAACTGATAAATGGTTCAGGCTGAAAGCTAGGAAAATCAACAGTTGGGACTTTTGACAAGTTTAGGGATGATTTTGAGGTCAAGAGACTGGAGGGCCCGGCAGCTGATAGTAGAGAAGAAAGTGGCGGCAGACGAAAAGACTCAGGTGACAAAGCGGGCATCTGGGAGTTCCTGAGAGTGTAATGCAGTGCCGAAGCAACAGGAGGACACCAGCAGTAGTGAGGAGAGCTAGAGGAAGGAACTTGTACTTTTGGGCCAGAAAGTGGGAGCTCCAAAGGTTTACCAAATGCATCCACAACATTTAACACAGTGAATGGGTGAACTAAATTAGCTTCAGGAAGCTTGCCTTTGGTAAAGCCGATAGAATTTGATGGATCAGCACCGCTCGTTGAAGCAAGAGACCAGCTGTTGGGTACAATACTATCATCTCCTGCTTGCATTATTTTTCCTTTGGCAGTGATCTTTTCAGAAGACAAACTTTTTGGCAGCCCCGCTTCAAATGAATTTGATTTGAGATGGACAATGCCAAGATGGTTCAGGTTTGCCATTGAGTCGTGGCCTCGTGGCCTTTTCTCACAAGCAAATGAAGATTGAGGATAATGAAGCTCAGAAGAATCAACTGAATCATCATTTGAATGACAGCTAGATGGCAGAACAGCACTAGATTGTGCATTAATCACTGTTGATCCACCAATATTAGCTCTGAGCTGTGTTGCAAAGGAGTTCAGGCGGCCATCACTGATTCCAGTTAATTCAGCTAGTGATGGTTTTCTTATAAGCAAATCCTTCATCTATACAAGCAAGAAACAAAAAGCATGAAATACAATTTCAACTGCATAGATGAACTCGAATATATTATTTAACTAATAATACCTTTCTAAGCAATTCAGCCCCCAGAAGTTGAGATTTCTCAGAGCACCAAAAATAAAAAACTACATCATCGGCAATCCTCAGACAGAAAGATCTTCCAGACTTGTCTGCAGAAATCTCTTCAATTTCTATGCTGGTGCATTCAGCCTCAGAGCTTAGTATTGCCAGTCTCTCCATCGAACCATCATCTCCATTAAATGCGATGCGAAGGTCAGAAGTAGGTAGAAGTATGAGATACAAAGTCCCTCTGTCCAGTGATAAAGACCAATAGAAGGTTCAGAAAAGAATGACCAGCAAAATTAAAAGATATAAGCAATCACAATCACCACATCAAATAGTTATGTTTCCATTAAAAGATTTTCAGTTAGAAATTTCTTTCATCTAGTACATCAGAATGTGAAAATTCTGGACCTTCACATAGTTCTTTCATCTATTCATGCATTTTTATTCCCTATTCTCCATCTACATATGCCCACCCTACAATTCAGTAGGCTACAGAATCTAAATTTTCCAATAAAATTATCTTAGCGCCCCTTGATATGTCCAATGCCACAACAATGTCTGAAGATCCAGATTAAGGTGAGTTTGCGCTGAGATGACAGAATTTAACAACAGACAATCCAGATTAAGGAGAGTTTGCGCTGAGATGACAGAATTCAAAAACAACAACAACAACAATAATAATATTAAAGCATCACTAGCTATTAATTTCACAAATGATTACAGCAAATACATAACTCAAACGGGAATACGGATAATTTTGGTATTTCTAATGCCAGGATGGTGCCAAACAGCTATAATTTGTATACCAGCTAGCAAAAGTTAGTACTTCTATTCCTGACATTGATATCATTAGAGACAACCCTAAATGTAATCAAGATGGTAATCATTAGAAGGAAAAAACACAATGTAACAAACAGAATGATCAAGAATCGGAATCAAAGGTAAAGTCAAATAAAATTAGTATGGTAAAACTGAAAACAATATCAAATCTAAAAAGTACAATGAGCAACAACAGGATAGCATTTCAGAAGTTGGCAAACTCTTCTAAATCATGATATAATGTGTTGGCATAAGCATGAAGCTACCTTTACTTCCTCATAATTCAGAGATCATAATAGTACACGCCGACATCCCTACAAGTAAAAAATATATTCACTAGGAAAGTTGAACAATATCACAATTAATGAACTAAAAATACAGCATTGCCTGATAACCAGACATTTAAGTACAGAGAACAGAGTGTCTTATAAACAGCATAATCTCAATATAGAAGAATCACTTATATAATAAGAATCTAGGTTTATAGTACAAGGTGCAATGGATTCTAAACTTATTCAAAAACTAAGGGTCATTACTCATTAGAACTGGTACATCACAACATAACACTGAAGCAGCTAAATCAATCAAATGAAAGGTCAAAAGTCATCAAATATCACATAAAGTTGATGAATAAGACAAACTGCTATAATCTCCAATATTAACAATATGACAGACATTCACCGAACCAACCTTCTAAGATGCCTCCACATGCCATACGCACCTCATAGTTATGAACAGTCATATCAAGCATCTAAGAGGATCCAGCATGTCTGCAATTCATGTACAGGACACTCAAATATGAACCCTAAACGAGCTTAGGGACAGCATATGAAAATATAACAGTCTATCCTTATGAGCCACTTAGCAGGTAAAGAGATAAATGTGTCCAAAATGTAACTAACTGAAAGAACGGTTTTTATGACAAGAAAGCATCAAATGATTCACAAGCCGAAGTAGCTTAAACAGATAAAGATTAAAAAAAAAAGCTACTAAATCTTAGCAAATAAGTATCAACAGTACATAAACAAGTCCAAAATAAAAACTAGATCAGCAGACGGACAATCAAAGATAAGCTTAAACATAATCTTAAAATTGTCACATATAAGACAGCCAGCATGGATATAAATTGATCACAATAGAGTAAATTATATAATTCCATAATTCTGAATTTTGTTTCAACTTTCATGAACACTTCACTCCATAACCCCTTCCTAACACTAATTTTACACACATCATCAGTAGGGATGAACTCACTTATTTTGTTTTGGCTGCAAGAGTCACTAATGTGAGTTTCTTTGTCTCCTAATTAAGAGAACTAATGCAGTATTTCAATAGAAGTAGAGAAAAAAGATTTGTCAAATAAACTAAGCAATGTATCCATGACACTACCATTCCCAAACATCTCCAACCATTTTATTTGAAATCTCAATTGCCTCACCTCAGTGACAATTAAAATTGCATTTGAACGAAATCCAATAACATGGGAGGTAAGAATATCATCAACACTAATGGATTTATCCCATTTTCAAGTAGTAATAAGGAAATAAGTTTACAGACCCCAAATGTATCATCAAAGTTAATATATCCCATTACGGCATTACCCATTACAAACCAAAAAATAAAAATGAAAAGGATCTTCTCTGTCCACAGTTAAACCCGACTTTCCCAATAGATCCATACAACTAAGCTGATTATACACTAGGGAAGGAAACCGCCTAGCAACCAAATAGGCGAGATGATACTGCTTCCCCAAAAAACAAAGATGGATGACTCAATTATTTGCAAACATAAACAAGGAACCACGTTAATGTAGCAAAAGAAGCAACGACCTTATTGATGTTGGAGACAATAGTGTTCCTTGCTTGTTGATTTTCCCCACCCGTATAGAAACTAGAGGGGCACACAAGCACCTGGCTAGCAGACCCACTTCTGATGGCTCAAAGTGCTGCTTCAAGAATAATTGGTAAGATGACAATAGGGCAAAAGCTAAGAACAAGAAAAGATTTGGAATCGGTATTTCACCTCACAAAGTTGAGCAAGTAGACGATCCTCAGCCTCACCACTGGAGATGTTAAGCTTCAGCAAAGGCTTCAACCTCTCATCCGCACGACAAGCACCCATCACCTGCATGTCCAAAGCCTGAAGCCACTGCAAGAAACCATCTCCGATATCGCTGCTCTGTAGCAACAAATCTTCATCACCATCCTCCATAAATATATCCGTTAACCTCCGCGAGATTGACGGATTAGCAGCCGCCGTACTCTCAATACTGCTCGAAGAGACATCGGCGGATTCCTCACCGTCGGAGTTTTGATCAGCCGCATCAATACGTTGATCGTCGGCGAATTGGCGTTTCCCTGATTTTGCCATTTCCTCTGCAAATATCTCGACGAATTAACTCCCAACTTCGTTAAAAGGTTCCAATTTCAGAGTAAGGAAACCCTATATTTTTCCCCCTTTCGCCGGTACAAATTCGTTTTAATCAATCAATTCTTCGAACAATTGAAAGAATGGGCTGTTAAATATGTAGACAAATTAGGAGATTAATTGGTTGAAAAATCCCTGAAACCAATAGCTATGCTCCCTTCAAAATGGATAATTACATTGGCGTTTGGATATATTTATACTGGGAAATACAACATGCGGATCTGAAAATTCTGTTTCAACATGGTAAAATTCGGAATTGAGGTCCGGAAGCCAAGACACGTATTACCCCAGTGCAATCATATATTAATATCATTTGGGATAAATTACACGCAGCAGTACTTTTGTTGGGACCCAACACATAAGAGCATCTACTATGGTGCTACCCTAGTGATGCCACATGTGTGCCACATTATCAATTACTTCTTTTTTTAATTACTCAATATTTTTTCCACTATGGTGCTACCTCACTTTTAACTATTCATGGACCCCACTATTTAATTCGAGAACCAAAAATACAAAAGGGAAGGAGAGAGAAAGCACCAAAAATGCAAAAAGGGAGAAGAGAGAAAATTTTTGGGCCCACTATTTAATTCAAGAACCAGGTACTTGCACAAGGACTCATTCCTTATTTTACTACCTTGACTTGTGTTCCACTATGATAGAATCTGGTGCTTATTTTTGCCAAATAGATATAAGCACCCCATAGTGAATGCTCTAATGGACATGAGATTTGTCCCGAAATTATACCCTACCCTAAACAGTGAGAGCAACTCCAATGGTAAGCACCTATTTGGTGCAGAATCTGCACCAAATAGGTGCAATTTCATCACCAAATTTTTTTACAGCTTCAATATTCAACACTAAATTTTACACCAAATAAGAATATTCTCTTAAAGATTCTATTTTATTTTATAATTGAAATATGAATAGGCTTAGTGATTTATTATTTTTTTTAAATGATTGATTATCCAAAACTAATAACTTTTAATTATATACTTTCAAAAAAAATATGATATTAAAAAATTATGTACTATTAAAAAAATTATAACATATAATGTGCTTAGAATATTAAAAGTACTTTAAGTCATGCTTATCTTGATATTTCTCAAAATCCAATCATAGGAAATAACCAATCAAGAGATCAATTTTGGTTTATAATCATACAAAAAAGAAATCAAGCTTGTGAATCTCAATCATCTCCTCATCAAGGAGAATTTTCACAATTCAATCAATCCGGAAGTGAAGGACATGGGTTTGAAGATTCTTCAAACGATTTCGGTCAATATTATAATTATCTTAGGAAATCTAGAAATGATTTGTAATGTGTTTTTTCAAGTAGTTTTAATTAATTGTAGTGTGTTTTTAAGTTAATTTTTAGTAATTTGTAATATGTGGGACTTCATTCTATCCATTATGTTTAATTAATTGTGTTTTTATTGAAATTATTTATTTATTTAGATGATTTATAATTTAAATTAAATGAATATATAATTTATAAATTAAATTTATTAAATAATTTATTTAATAATGAATATTAAATAATCTATTTAAGTGAATATATAATTTATAAATTAAATTAAATTTATTAAATAATCTATTTAATAATGATTTTAAATAATAAAATAATGCATTAAATGATGTGGGCCCATCAGCACCAATTTGGTGCTGCACCAATTTGGTGCAGGATTTAGTGCAACATTGGAGTGGGTTTCAACACCAAATTGGTAATTTGGTGTTAGCATTGGAGTTGCTCTAATGCTTCTCCATTTCTAAAGCCATTTTTCAGGCTACCCACATCAGTGACCTCATTTAACCCAACCTTCAAATAAAATATTAATTTCTCTCTCCCCCACATCCACAATCTCCAATTTTATATAATTTATACTCACATCAGTGACCTTCATCCAACCCAACCTTCAAATAAAATATTAATTTTTTCCTTTTCTTCCAACCTATATAAAATATTTATCATTTTATTTTTTTAATAGGGACATGTTATTAAAATAATATTTTTCTCTTGCATTTAAAAAAAATATTAATTAATTAATTATAATTCTATTAATATATGAAAATAGTTTTAATGAATTTCGTTCTACGCTTTCCTGCCGGCAGGAAAGCGTGGAAATATAGTTTTCAGCCTACGAGGTTTAATTCTATTTTTTAATAAGAACATGTTATTAAAATAATATTTTTCTCTTGCATTTAAATAAAATATTAATTAATTTATTATAATTCTATTAATATATGAAAATAGTTTTAATGAATTTCGTTCTACGCTTTCCTGCCGGTAGGAAAGCGTAGAAATATAGTTTTCAGCCTATGAGGTTTAATTCTATTTTTTAATAAGAATTGCGAGAAATATTTTGTGTCGTGGGAAATTCTTCAGAAGTAGGAATTTGAGTGAGGTTTGGCAAAAATTGAGAATTTTGATAATATTGAGAATTTTGTTGATTTTCTGAATTTGAAATATTTTGTGGGTGAAAGTATGATCCAAAGTTTGGCAAATTTTGGGAGTCATCAAAATAATTTGGGTGGCTTGGATCCATAGATTAAGATAAAGAAGAAATATGGGATTGATAATTTATAGAGAGAAAATGTGTGAGGAAAAGAGAGTTTTAAGTTGCGTGTAAAAACATATCAATATTAGGCTATATTTATAGATAATTTTTTTAATGAATTTTGATATAATTTTATTTTTTAATTTTTAATAATTATATAAAATATTTATGTTATAATTTTATATCTATAAAATAAAGTGGCACCCAATGAAAGGGTGCCACGTGGAGATACTTTTTCCACGCCCTCAACTTGCCCTCAAGGCGGCAGGCCGCCTCAAGTCACCAAAAAACTTGACTTTTCATTTTTTTTTTAATTTTCCTTGTCTTATTCGCGTGACCCAACCTCAAGGGCACCGATGGCAATAGTCTAAAGCCAAGTCTCCTATGTATATCACTTCAGATTCAATGAGATCGATGTATTCATCAAAGAGGTCGAGATCAATGCGGATTAACTCGGCTTGATTGATATTGACCCGTAAAAAAAATGTCAAAAAACAGTATCAATTCCAATAATAAAAAATATCACTTAAAATTCAAAAAATATCACTTGTATCATTAAAAAGTAATCGGTCTACTACTTGTAGTAGTCATTTTGCGTCAATCCGCTACGCTGGCTGATAAGTCCATTTATTTCGTATTTTTATGGGCATTTTATTCGATATAAATGTCCTTTTTAGTCTGTTTTGAGTCGAAAAAAACCAGGTTGAGGTAAAAGGGCATTACGGAGGTTGAGTCTGGCGAGGCACTGGAGACTTCTTCAACATTCATCATACATTCGGGAAGCAGAATGGGCATATCAGAAAGGGATGAAGCTGACCAGATGATGTCGTGCCCACTTTGCTCGCACAGACTCAACCACATGCCAGAATGGGCACATGCATGAATTTCGGGATTCAGTTGAAGGAAAGAGGCGTGAATAATAGTTGCATATCCGAATAAGAGTTGGTGATACGCTGGACTCCTAAGAGGCGTGGCAACTAAGAGATAGATGAGATAAGGACTGCTGGCGGCTTGGAGATGAAGTGATAAAGCCAATCCCTAAAAAATAGGGATTTGGTCAGCAAACTGGATAATGCTTATCCAGACAGATCAGGATGGGGCACGTCGGATCCGGAAGCTAGTGAAGACCCCAGTTTGTTGGGGAAACTTAAACTCGAAAATGCAACTATTTAAGCTAGTTTTATTTTCTGGAAATGGAGCTTTTGGAAGTCAGAAACATTGCTACAATTTTACTTTTCTGCATTTCATTTTCGTACGCTGCTTAGGCAGCTACAAACAATCCAATAGGCCTTAAGCCATTGGAACTTAGGATTATGTTTATGTTTCTCATCGTTGGAGTTGAGATTTGTGCCTAATAAATTCGTAAGTTTTCTTTATAATTATGTCTTTAATTTCTGCTATTTTAATTATGTCTAGCCTGCTTGGCTAGATCTTTATTTCTGGTGTTTGAACAATGAAAATGATTTAAGTACAAATCTGGACTCATGAGGCCGAAATGGGCATAGTAATGCATGATAGGTTTCTGTCGATTCTTGAACTTGTTCCATGTGAGTGTGTATCTGAAATGCCCAATGTGGCTGATCACTCGTTAGACATAGAGGGCACACCACTATTAATTGAATTGGCGAATCGTGACTGTGTGTTGATTCATATAGTAATAAGGGAATCGATGGGTTGTTGTGGGCACATGAGGAATCGGTAAACACAACAGATCTGGGTTCGTCTAGAGGCACACTGCTGTCTATTCATTTACATCTCTTAGGGGAACCGGGGATGGATGATAGGTTAGGGGTTTACTTGACGAGGAATCGTTTTTAAGCCTAAAATGAAAGGATAAATGAGGGGATGCAGAGAGGAATCCGGTCCTTATAACTGGGTGACTTAACATGTATGAAAATCGGTGTGCCCATGATTGAGTTATTTTATACTTAAACCAAATTCTAGTTCAAATGCCAGAACTTTTATTATTTGATATTCCTTTTAGTGTTATTTTGCAGATTTACTTTTAGTACAGTGCCAACACAAAACCCCCCTTTTTGATTGGTGACTCGAAGGTGGAATCACATCAGCTCTCTGTGGGATCGACCCGTACTCACAAGCTAGCTACGCTCGCTGTGGGCACAAGAGCATTACAAATTTATTTTGAGCGTGAAACGACCGCGCGTCACTGGCCTAAGAAGGTTGAACATGGTCGTTCAACTAGTTTTCAAATAGATAACCTTTCAAATTGAAAATTGAATTAACATTGGCAGTTCCGCTTTATCGGGAATGGTCGATGAGTTCAGAGGAGTTGGCACGTTCTTCAATAGTCTTTGCGATCCGCGTGAAGATGACTCGGCTTCAAGATTTGCCGGAGCACACGACAGTGCCATGGTAACCTACAAGAAATAAAAATTAAAACAAATTAATATGTCAAGCCGTAGGTAAGAAAAAAATAATTTATGAAAACTGGATACATACCTAAACATAGTGGTTAAGAGCGCGATCAATCTGAGACATCAATCTAGCCTCCTCTAAGTTGCTGACATCAACCGCCACCATCTCATTCTGAATTCTCGACCAAACAACACTGGTGAGGTTGATCAAGGCCGAGTTCCGAGAATTATCTCATTCTCGAATTCATCAAGCACTGAGCCTATTTGTCCATCAGCAAGGAAAGGAGGACAGAACCCCACCTCGACTACTACGGAATCTAGTTTCCCTTGAACGAGTGTAGTATGTGGAGTAGGATTGGTAACTGGAGTGGATGTATCATTTTCTTCTTTGGGTGGACATCGGAAGACCGACAACCTTCAGATACGACCACAGACCCATCCTGAAGCACCTCTCTTGTCAGATTTGTTCGCTACTCCGTCGCCCCTAGCTTTAATTTCCTTAAGTAGGAGGGTATGAGCACTATGAGAAGGCATCATGATAGCACCAACAGTTATTATAGCTCACAAGGTATTCAATGAACGATAAGCCTTAGGAACTTGGAGAGCTCTCTCAATCCAACTCAAGTGAGACACCCTGCGCGTGGGTTTCTCGGGAAATGCTACAAAAGAAATAAATAAAGATAGCTAAAACGACAAGGAATAAGTGAAACACTATCCCATACAAATTAATGGAGAAAAAACGCACAAGTCAGTTCAAAAGATCGAGGTGAACATTCTTCACTGGATGTACCACATGTCATCCAAAACCATTTAGGTTTCCATTCACTGGAAGATGAGATGTAATCTTTCACAAGCCTCATGAACCCCGCCAGTCCATCTAGTGAAGTAATAGAAGCCTAGATTGCCCGACACTTTACTGATCATATACAATGAATGACATTCTTCCAACGTCAGTTCACCAAACTTCAGGTCATGCCATATCAATAGCTACCCATCATATGAATATAACCATTAGGAGAAATTTAGGCTGGAGAAATCTCATAACTAGCTGCAACCTTCCTAAAGAAGTTATGTAAAGGTAATTGAACCCCTCTCTTGAAAACATCAGAGTAAAATGCAATGGAGTCTTGTGGTGGCCAACAAGCCCTTTTCGAAGACTTTGGGACCCTCACCTTCAGCTGACAAGCGACCCTATAAGACCGTATCAAATGCCTTAGATATTATTGGTCGACTGTTGACGACACTGTTTCTGCTTTGAACCCTAAAGATCTGTGGGAATCATCTGCGATTTCATCCATATTGTCAGAACCATTGATTTTCTCACTTGAGTTCTCCATCTGATCAATGACCATGTCGTCACCCTTAGCAAATGTACCCTCGGTGTCTTCAGTATTGGCAGACCCCGAATCTGAGCCCTCGTTCTCATATTCTGATACATCTTTCAAGTTCCAGATCTCGTCACATTCAATAGACCCTGAATTCTTCTTTAGAGTATTTGATTTTTTGGGGATAACGATACTTATAATAGAGATTTCTAATTTAGGATCGGCGTCGACCCCAAGTTCGATCAAATCTGAACTTTCTTCCTCAAGGTCCCCAGTCTTAGGCATCTCATATTGCACTGCAGATATCCATCATCTCATTTTTTATTTTGGAGATCGATTTTTCCACTTATCATCGGGTTCACAATGCAGAAAATAGATAAACTCATGTTAATTGAAATTGGAAAGATAAAAAAAATGATAACTTACTGATAAGTCCATTTATTTCGTGTTTTTATGGGCATTTTATCCCGTATAAATGTCCTCTTTAGTGTGTTTTGAGTCGAAAAGAACCAGGTTGCGGTCAAAGGGCATTCCAAGAGTCGAGTCTGGCGGAAGGGGTATTTTATGCCCAAATATTCACGTTTATCTCGCACATATGTTCATCAGAGGCACATGGGACGTCTTCAGTATCCATCCCAAATTCGGTCGGCGAAGTGGGCATATCAGATACGGATGGAACTGACAGATGATGTCGTGCCCACAGTACTCGCACAGACTCGACCACAGGTCAGAATGGGCATTCCAGTGAAACTCGGGATTCAGTTGAAAAGAGAGCGGGTGGAAGATAGCTACATATCCGAATGAGAGTTGGAGCTAAGTTGGACTCATGGAAGGTGCTGCAACAAAGAGATAAGCTCAGACGAAGAGATAAGCGCAATCAAAGGAGATAAGAGTAATCCCTAAAAAATAGGGAATTGATAAAGCTGAAGCTTATCCAGTCAAAGTCAGAGAGGGCACACTGTTCCAGAATTTCAGCAGAAGACCCCTGCCTGTGGGGGAAACTCTACTCGGAAATGTAACTATTTAAACAAGTTTATTCTCTGGAAAAACAAGCTTTAGACAGTCAGAAACATTTTTCACATTTTACATTTCTGCATTTTAATTTCAGTACGCTGCTTAGGCAGCAAAAACAATCCGAAAGGTCTTAAACCTTCGGGAATTAGGATATGTTTATGTTCATCGATGTTGGAGTCGAGTTTCTACTTAATTAATTCAGTAAGTTTTTATTTATTTTATGTCTTTAATTTCTGCAGATTTAATTATGTCTAGCCTTCTCTGCTAGATCTTTAATTCTGGCGTTTGAATGATGAAATTGGTTTGAGCATAAATCTAGACTCGTGAGGCCAAAATGGGCATAGTAATGCATGATTAGTTTCCGTTAATTCTTGTGCCTTGTTCCACACGAGTGTGTGTCTGAAGTGCCCAATGTGGCTGATCACTCGTTAGGTAAAGAGGGCACACCAATATTAATTGAATTGGCGAATCGTGACTGTGTGTCAGTTCATATAGTAATAAGGGAATTAATGGGGTGTTGTGAGCACAAGAGGAATCAGTTGAACACAACAGATCTGGGTCCGTCTAGGGCACACTGCTGCTTGTTTGCTTACATCTCTTGGAGAAATCGGGAGGTGGGTAACTGGTTAGGGGTTTAATCGAAGAGGAATCACTTTTAAACCTAAAATGAAAGGATGGATAAGGAGACACAAAGAAGAATCCGGTCACCATAACTAGATGACCTATCATGTATGAAAATCGGTGTACCCATGATCGAGTTGTTTTATGTTTAAACCAAGTTCTAATTCAAATGCCAGAACCTTTTGTTATTTGATATTTTCCTTAGTTTCTTTTGCAGATTTAAATTGAGTATAGTGACAACACCAAAATCCCCTTTTGTGATTTGTTACTTGAAGATAGAATCTCAACAGCTCTATGTGGGATCGACCCGTACTCATTGGCTAGTTACGCTCGCTGTGGGCACAGAAGTTTACAAATATATTTTTGAGCGCGAAACGACCGCGCGTCACTTACCAAGAAAGGCTCTCGATTGCTACACAGTTATGTGATCAGTCACACTGATCTTGACTATAGTTGCGTCAGTGACAAAAAAATTATTATCAACTAAATTCGACGTACCTCACATATAGTCTCCTAAGGTCGGTTAAAAGGTCGACCGTAGGGTCGATTACTTCTAAGGTCGATTAAGAAGTCAACCCTAGGGCGACACTTCTCAACAAGGCCGATTTAATAAAATTAAAATAGAGAGACCCCTGTGTGCGTCTGGTAAACAATAATGATTTTCGGCAAACAATATTAGATTTATGGTATTCGGTCTTACGGTTTGCATTTAAAGCATCGGTCGTCCTACCTTACAACTTGCACTCAAAGCTTAGCGCATTCAGCCTCCAGGTTATTTTATAACTTGGGTCATTCAGCTTCATAGCCCACATTCGAGGCTTTAGTGTTCGACCTTATGGTTCGCATTTAGAGCCTCGGTTGTTTTACCTTACAGCTTGATCTCAAAGCTTTGAAGCTCGTCCTCTAGGATTACTTACATATATTGGGACATTCGTCTCTGACTTTTTCTTCAGGCACCAGCGTTCGATCTTGCATCGAGCATCGTATGCTTTGTTTACATTTTGATTCATTACCCAACTCCCATACTGGAACTTAAGCAATGAGGGGGCTAAATGCAGTGGTCATTTTTTGTCAACCCGCTATGCTAGCCCAAGAAGATTAAACATCGTCATTCAACTAGTTTTCAAATAGATAATTGTTTAAATTGAAATTTGAATTAACGTTAGCACTTCTACTTTATCCGTGTTATAGATATATATGTAAAGTATAGATTGTATAGGATACTACCTTCCTAGAATAGATTCCTCTATTGTGTATATATATGTAACTCTGGGAGATTAATAAACACACATTATTTTCTATGTTTCACCATATTCAACATGGTATCAAAGCACCCGATCCTAGGGTTTGAGAAATATGATTTCAAAATTTAGGATAAGTTAGATTTTTTTTGAAACTAGGGTTTCGCAACCCATTCCATTTTGACCAGTTGTTGTGCCACCCTTACATCGATCCCACCAGTTGCTATACCGCCCCTCCGCCGGCTGACGCTCTGTGTTCAATCGTCAGATTCCGCGCTGCCGTTCTTTTCTGCCTTTTTGCATATTTTGTGTTTTTCGTCTGTTATTTCCTAATCTATTTTCCTCTATCATTTAGTGCTCGATGGCTGATGACACTCTGAAGAAGGTTGTTGATGTTGTGCCGGTGATGACCAAGATTACGGAGCACAAGTTGGGTTCTTCTAATTATTTAGTTTGGAGGCAGTCTATTGAATTGTACTTGTTGAGTGTTTCTATGGATACTCATATGAATGATGACCCTTCGTCTAATGCTTTTTCTAAAATTTCTTGGTTGCATGATGATGCACATTTGTTTTTATAGATCTGTAATTCAATTGACAGTGATGTTATCGGAATGGTTACTCACTGTCTCACTGTTAAGACTTTGTTGGAGTATCTTGAGTTTCTGTATTCTGAAAAGGGAATATTTCACGC
The DNA here is from genome assembly GCA_026008535.1 of Perilla frutescens. Classification (NCBI taxonomy): domain Eukaryota; kingdom Viridiplantae; phylum Streptophyta; class Magnoliopsida; order Lamiales; family Lamiaceae; genus Perilla; species Perilla frutescens. The sequence goes on along the minus strand of BRKX01000017.1, from coordinate 28,310,728 downwards.
ATGTATGCTATATGTCAAGAGTTCTACAGACCAGAGAAGTGTGATAAGTCCCTTACTGATTATTTCATGTCCTTTAAGCGGACGTATGAAGAGTTGAATACGCTGCTTCCCTTTAGTTCTGATGTCGAGTTTCAACACGCCCATCGCGACACATTAGCACTTATGAGTGTTTTGGCTGGGTTACCTTCCGTGTTTGAGACTGCTAAGTCTCAAGTCTTATCCGACTGAGCCCACAGCTTCGCCCTCGATGCGTCAATCTACTTTTCTCAGTCGTTCTAGCCGTTCTGACTATGGGAAGGCTCCTTCCAAGGGTAGTGGTAGAACTATCAGACACTTCAAGCAGTGGATTGATGATGCTGAATGTTGCTATTGTCATGTGATTGGTCATATCAAGCGTGATTGCCCTAAGTTGAAGAATAGGCGTGTCCCATCTGCCCAAGTTGCTTCTAGTAGTGCTCCTGGTGCTTCTGTTACACTATCTGCTGATGAGTTTGCTAGCTTGAAGGCTTTGGCCGATTCACATCCCTCTCATCCCCCTATTATTGCCACTTCTGAGTCCGGTAAGCCTAATACATGTCTTCTTTCAACCTCTTCCAAATAGGCCATTGATTCTGGTGCCACATATCATATAACATGTAATTCCATTTTCTCTTCTTTTGAACATCTGGTACCCACTTTTCCTATTACACTGGCTGATAGTTATCAGTCCCGTGTTGATGGTTTGGGGACAGTTCATCCTATTTCATCACTCTCTTTGACATCTATTCTCAGTTTGCCTCAACTCTCATATAATTTGCTTTCCGTTAGCCAACTTACTCATTCTCTTAATTGTTGTGTCTCTTTCTTTCCTGATTATTGTTTATTTCAAGATATATCGACGAAGAAGACTATTAGTAAGGGGCGTGTTTCGGGTGGCCTCTATGTCCTAGATTCACAGATACCAAAGTCAGTTACTTGTACTAGATCTGCACCCCTTTGACGCCCACTGTCGGATGGGTCATCCTTCCCTTTTCGTTTTGAAGAAGTCTTTTCCTCAGTTTTCAAGTCTGTTGTCTTTAGATTGTGAGTTTTGTCATTTTGCTAAGCATCATCGTCTTAGCTCTAGTCCTAGAGTCAATAAAAGAGCTAGTGCTCCGTTTAAGTTAGTATATTATGATATTTGGGGTCCTTGTCCTGTTTTGTCTATTCCTGGATTTCGTTATTTTGTTACTTTTGTTGATGACTACTCTCGTATGACTTGGTTATATTTGATGAAGAATCGTCCTAAGTTATTTACCCACTTTACTTCCTTTTGTGTTGAAATTACCACTTAATTTGGTGTTCCTTTGAAGATTTTAAGAAGTGATAATGCTAAAGAATACCTATCTGGACAGTTTCATACATATATGCTCCAATATGGCATTCTTCACCAAACCTCATGTGTTGATACCCCGTCTCAGAAATGGGGTTGATGAGCGGAAAAACAAAATCTTCTTGAAATTGCTAGAGCTTTATTATTTGAGATGCAAGTCCCTAAACGCTTCTGGGTAGATGCTGTTTCCACAACTTGTTTCCTCATTAATAGGATATCATCATCTGTTCTCTCGGGAGAGTCCCCTTTTCATATCTTGTTTCCTTCCAAGTCTGTATTTCATGTTTATCCTAAGATGTTTGGGTGTACTTGTTTTGTTCGGGATGTTCGGCCTTGCCTCACCAAACTTGATCCTAAGTCACTTAAGTGTATCTTCTTGGGTTACTTTCGGGGTTCAAAAATGGTATAGGTGTTACAGTCCTAGTGTTAAACAATATATTATATTAGCTGATGTTATATTCTATGAGCGTACGCCCTTTGTATTTCCTGTCCCTTGTGAGGAAGAGCTTGATGATGATTTTCTGCTCTATATATCTCTCTCGGATATGGCTACTGCTCCTATCTGCCCTCTTTATCACTGAGACATATTCTCTTCAGCATCAACCTTCGGTTACTGTGATTCTGAATCACCACCCACCGCTCCCGATGTGCCAATATCTTCATAAACAGATTCACCAAAGTTTTGATCGTCCCATTGCTCTTTGCAAAGGTAAACGCTCTTGCACGTATCTTATTTCTGCTTGTGCTTCCTATGATCATTTATCATGTAACACCCCAAAAATTTCAGAATATCTTAGGAGTTTTCTAAATTTATTAGAAGACTAAAGAAAATAATTGGAGCTAAAATAAAGATGTTTCAAATGTAAGTCGCGACGTTAGGTGTCTTTTATTTGAAAATTATCTATAAAAATTATTCAATCTCAATTTGAACATAGCCAATTTTAGTCTTGTTTGAGAGGTATTGACTCAGGGAGCGTGTTGGTACTTTTGAAATTTTAATCTGAGGTCATTTGAGATCCCGGCGATGAAAAACATATAAAGTAAGAGTGTGGAATTACTTTAGCAGTATTTTTCTATTGCATTGGCTTATGGGGGAAGCCAAGATTTTTCCTATAAATAAGAGGCCTCCCTAATTCATTTCATTTGCTCATTCCTCTTTTCTCATCTCTCTTTCTCTCTCGTTCGTGTTGACGAATAAGAAACCCGGGCCTGCGCCGAGTAAATTATGTATGCGGGCCCAGGTTAAGTTTTGTTTGGGGGGGTGCTGTGGAAGCAGCTGCCGAATGTCGGAGGGCTGCCGGAGTGCCGATGCTGCCGTCATGCCGCCTCTTCGGACGTCTCTTTTCGGTCTATTTCTTACTCTTTTGAGCTAAAATTTTAACATGTTATGTATTTTAAGTAATGCTTCATTTCGTATGTTGAGTCCGTCGTCATTCGATAGCTAGAAAATTGCCAAATTACCGGAAAATGTGAATAGTAAATTTACACCGATCAGTTTCAGTTTTTACCCATTTTCACCTATTTTGGGTCATCGAATCAAAAAAGTTTCTTCTGGAAAGTTGTTCCAAAAATTATTTTCTATAAGCCTGCCAAGTTTCATGATCTCGTATCGAGTTTTGAATAATTTCAATTATTTAATTAAAGCAATTATTTTTGTGCTGGAAGCATGAGTTATCAAAAAATTCTCAAAATCTCAGTATTTAGTCCTCGTATGTATAAGAGTGTCTCGTATTATTTTCATAATTTTCGGACAAGTGAAAAGTGCAATCGAGGTCAGCTGAATAAAATGACAAGTTATGGAAAGAGGCCTATGTTAAATTAGTTAATGTCATTAAATCAAGAATGGTGTTCTAGAATTTATTTCCTTTTGTGTCATATTTATTCGAGGTCTCTAGAGTCACGCAATCTATTTCAGAAAAGAATAAAATTAAATAATAGCTCCTTTTATAGTAGATTAAATCTCGAAAATATAGTAGTTGTTCTGAGTCGAAGATTGACCCTTGTAGGACCTACAGAGCCTGCTAGGAATAATGAAGCTATTTTCGAGGTTATCATGTCGTCACGTGCTCGTCATCGAGGTGGGTGATTCTAAACATAATCTATGATTTGAGCTAGTGAGCTCTAAAAGCATGATAGAGGAAAGTGAAATATCTAATAAAATATTTTATACTCTGCCTGATTAGTCTCTGTACAAAGGAAAGAAGTTCTTATGTGACATGATTATGTTAATTTTTGTTTGAGCTCTTGAGTTGATATTGGATGATATGATTTGATATGATGTGATATCATATAGCTGATTGATATGAGGTATAGATGATCATGATCATAAGTTAACTTTGGTATTGATGTTATTGATGAGGAATGTTTTTGGTCCCGGGGCGAGTCAGAATCAGTTTAGAAGGGGGTGAATAAACTGATTTCAAAACTGAACAACAAATGCAGAATATTCAGGGCCTATTTTGACTCGCTGAGTTATCCGTGCTTTGTGGAGATCAGTTGAGATGATCTGCTAGCTCGGAGTGCTGTGTGTGCTTGAAGTGTGCAGTTTAAAACATGCAACGGAAACTGAAAAGTAGAGCAGAGCACATAAGCAGTTTTATAGAGGTTCGAAGCTCAGCTTCTACGTCCTTTCTTCCTTCCGCAGAAGGGTAATTCACTATGCAAGTGTAAAGTTCCTTTATTACAGTTACATAGTGAAGAAAAGTGTTGGACCTGGCTGTTGGTGACTTTACGAGTCACGGATTCCTTTCCAACTGTTACTGTCCTGGAAGCGACGAACCAACGCAAGTAGCCTCCTCAGCCGGTTTCTGGGTCGACAGTTCACACTTACCGATCTCAACTACTCGCTGAGACTTTAGGTGCTATTCCCCGTCTTTACAAGATTTTAGATCTCTTTCGATCTTCAACAAGACAGTCTTGAAACCGGTATCAACTTATATGCTCATTTGCGCGTCTGCGGCTGGGCTAGGTAGGTGATCGTTGTAGCTTTTGAACTAAGAGAGTTACTCTGGCTGGAAATCTTTAATAGCTAGCTTGATAAGCGATCTGGCTCCTTCTCTTCAGTTGGACTCTTGCTTCTTCTGAGTTTTGATCGTGAGGCTTTAGTGCTTTGGCGAACGTCTTCGCGGAAAGTCTTAGCTAAAGTTCTCACAGGAGTAGAATGCCAAAAGTCAATAGTCACCTTCTGGGTTGCTTACCTTTTATAGATGAGTGGCTGGTGACCGGTGATGATCACTGTGTGATCATAAATGATAAAGCCGTTGATGGGCTTTCATTTAAAGATAGCTGTTGAGTAGCCTTTGCTCTTCTGACAAGCTTTTGTTCTAAGATTTTGATTGCATTAACTTCAAGATTTCTTTTAGCTTATCTAAAATTGGAATTTCAGTTACGGCTTCTATCTTGATCTTCAGTTCTGAGTTTCATTTGGTAGTTGGAATCTTCAGTTCCTCATCTGTCAGTTCTGCGCATCTCTTGGCAGTTTGGAAAGGTTCAGTTAAGATCATCTTCAGTTGGCAGTTCTGGGCTTGGGCTTGATGCCTTTTGAGCTCCAGTTTGATTTGCTTCAGCTGGCAGTTTGAGTGTTCTTTAGCTGGAATTCTGGACTTGTGTCCCTTCAGCTTGAACTTTCTTGGACTGGTCTTCAGTTCGGTTGCTGGCGCTTCATCAGTTGGACTTCAAAACTAATGTGTCTTCAGCTGGTATCCTTTGAACTAGTACTTCTTCAGCTGGAACCTTTGAGCTGGTATTCCCTTCAGCTTGTACCTTGGTCTTCTATTCAGCTAGTATGCTCCTTCGGCTGGAACTTTCTGAGCTGGTATTTCCTTCAGCTCGGACTTTGGACTGGTGCACTTCTTCAGCTGGTATCTCTTGGGCTGGTATTTACATCAGCTCAAACTGATGTGGTCATCAGCTGGTATTTCCTTCAGCTGGAATCGTCATCTCTTCGGCTGGTAGTCTCCTTCAGTTGGTATTATCTTGAACTGGCATGTTCATCAGTTCAAACTGATGTGCTCTTCAACTGGTATTTCTTCAGCTGGGAATAGTCTCGAACTGGTATATCCTTCCGTTCTTCTCTTCAGCTGGTATTTTCCTTCAGCTGGAACACTATTCAACTGGAACTCTTCTTCAGCTGATATTGGGCACTTCTGAGCTGGTGCCTTGAACTGGCATTTTTTCTTCAGTTCATCATTGTAGACTGGTGGCATTTGGCACTCCATTTGATGGTATCTTGATGAAGACTCAAATTCGTGCTTTTTCCTTTATCTTTTTACACCCCTTTTTAAGTGTTTAGTATAGAGTCTAGTCTAGTTTTAGAGGTACAGCTGATTGCAGGAGGCTAAGGGCACAAAACCACCACAATAGGCACAGACAGGTGCTATTTATGCTGAGGGCACAAAGGACTGATTTGCCTGCCGAGGACCCAGTCAAAGTTGTTGCGAGAATTGTGCAACAAGATCGCGGGACAGTTCCTATATGCACGTGGAGGTGATGTGGCGGTCAGTTCCGAGTCTTGGGGAGGTCTACGCATCTTGGGAAGGAAGTGGGGACATCAGAAAGCTGTTGGAGATGCTAGGGTTTGTTGCTATCCCTCCTAAATTCAAGGAAGAACATTGAGCACGAAATGAGGAAGTGGAGGAGTGCAAGAACCCCTGCGTGGGTGAGATATGGGCTGTTTGAAGCCTTAATTCAGTTGCTATAAATACTTTTATCTGTTTTCATACGAGAGTGTCGGTTTTTGCACCTCAAGATACAATTTCCCGTTTTCATATTTAATTTATTTGCTGGATAATCTGTCTGCCTGAAGCTGGCGATTTGCCCGCGGAGAGGTAGTTCAGTTGTTTTTGTTGGCAAAACTGGGGTTGGGCCCAGAAGTTAATCAAGTTATTTCCTTTCCAAGTAAGATGTCTTTTATCATTTCTTTTACTTTCGTTTCTATGTTTAGTGGCTAAGTATCCACTGTTCAAGTCAAAGTAATGGTCTAAGGGTAGAATATGTGCATAAGGTAATCGGACTTTAAAGCCTTAAGGGTTCACAATCTTAACTTGTTTTTCACTTAGATATAGGTAAAGGGTGATTGGAGATGAAAGCGCGCATTTCTGATTAACTGGTACTAGTGTTAGTTACGTGGGAGTGTATAGGTGACCCATGCCTCGATACCCGCATAGTAATAAGTCCGGGGGTGACAGCCTTGGTAGTTGAGATTGAGTAGTATATGCAGGCACAAGACCGTGTCAAACCTACTAGAATCGGGTCACTTTTGCCCTCAAAGCTGCTATGCTTGCAAAACCTTTATGTGATTCTCTCCTTAGGTTCCTGTATAGTTAGGTCCCTAGGTGCCGATCATATCATCTAGACGATATAATGTAAGAAGTGATTGGGGAGTGGCCGATCGTATCCATTTCCTATAACCGGTTAACCCTCAAAGTGACAATTACCCATATTTGGCCATAGGGATTCGGTTTTTGACCTTTCTGCTAGTGTGGGCACAACGGGTAGTAGTGTTAATTACATATGTGTTGCCCGAGATTGCGCATACCTACCAAATGAATTGATGCTTTGACTTGAGCACTTTTATTACTGATATTTTCTTTTGTGATTTCCTTTTCAACTTTTAGTTAGTTTAAGTTTATTAGCAAGGTTTTTAGAGTGACACTGAAGACCCAAACTAAAACTAAGAAAAGACAGAAGGTTAAAACACTCCTCGTGGGATCGACATCCGTCTTCACTAGCTATACTAGCCGTTGAAGGCAGATTAAGCATTTGTGGACCATTTGCCCGCAAGTGTATTTTGCACACCTAAACGACGGGTGTGCCAAAAATTGGCACCGTTGCCTGGGAGTGTAAGCGCACTTTTCTGTCTATTTACTATTTTACCTTAGTATATGCTTCGTTCTAACCGCGCAGGAGATTTACTCTACGATCCGGAGATAGAGAGGTCAGCGAGGGCAAGAAGAGCACAAGCTAGGGCATTTTTGAAAAGGTTGGAGGAAGAGAATCATACTGAAGGATCCAGTGATGATTTGACCTCAAGCGGAGAAAGTGAGAAAAGCAACATCAATTCACTCTATTTCGACGAAGAGATGGAGGACGATCAGATATCAAACCACGAAAAAGAAGAACAACAAAGACCACCACCGCACACCCTTACTTTGAGACAGCTGAGTTTCCCTCAAACTATGAACATGCATCCCACGGGCATCTTTTTACCCACAACTACTGGTAACTGGGAGCTGAGGGCAAACTTCATCTCGATTTTGCCCAAATTCCATGACCATCCAGGGGAGGATCCGCAACGACATCTACCAGATTTTGAGATGGCATGTGAGACGCAACGCACACGAGCTAATGGGACAGTCGAATACATTCGCTTGGTTTCTTTTCCTTTCACCTTGCAGGACGGAGCTCGAGAGTGGTTATACACTATTTCCGCTAGGAGTGTAACCAACTGGAGTCAACTCCAGCAAAAGTTTCTGGAAAAGTACTTCCCCACATCAAGAGTGCAGAGCATGAGAAAGAAGATCTCAACCGCAAAGGCTGGTCCCCACGAGAGCTTTTACGACTACTGGGAGCGTTTCAAGCAATTGCTCTCGAAATGCCCACATCATTAGATTCCAGATCATGACCTGGTGAACTACTTTGTTTCGGGGTTAAAAAGCGAGGACCGGGCCCTACTGAATGCAGCATGCGGAGGATCTATCCTGAACAAGAGGGCAACTGAGGCTCTGATACTTATTGGAGAAATGGCCGAGGAGAACAGAGACGATTCATATGAAAGAACAAGTGTTGCCGCTGCGGGCAAAACTATCTCTGTGCCTGCAACTGATGACCGAATCGAACAACTCTGCAACAAGATGGAGAAGATGATCACCATGTTTTCCGCTAATACTTTGTGAATTTGTGGGGTATGTGAATTGATGGGGCATCACTCTGACCAGTGTCCACAAGTGAAGGAGAAGGAAGAAACGGTCAACGCTATGGATGAAGGGCACAGAAGGAGGCACAATCAATTTGCCCCCAACTACAGTCAGAGGCATACAACACCATACTACTCTACGCCCGCAGCAGGACCATCTTTATCAGACATGGTTCACAAGATTGTGAATGAAACGGTGGAGGTACAAAAGAAATCAGAAGCCTTCGAGCAGAAGACAAGGAATTGACTGAGCTATTTAGGAGGACAAATATCCCAAATTAGTGATGCAATCGCAAGGATGGAGAAAGCTAAAGGAGTTCTGCCCTCACAGACAGAACTACTAAAAAAGGCTGGGGTAAATGCAATAACACTGAAGAGTGGAAGGCAACTGCCTGCACCATATCCAGAGACTACAGAGGATGATGCCCACGGCGATGATGAGCCCACAAAGGAAGAACCAGAGTTGAGGGCAAATGACGAACCAGAAGCAGTTGTGCCCAAACCCATCCTGAAGAGTAATATTCCAAAGGAAATCGAGGTACCTTTACCATTTCCAGAAAGGATGAAGCGAAACAAGAAAGAGGCAAAGGACAGGGATCTAATGCACGTCTTCAAGAAAGTGGAAATCAATGTTCCCCTATTGGACGCCATCAGGCAGGTGTCCCGATATGCCCGTTTCCTAAAGGACTTATGTACAAAGAAGGTGAGATTCACAGAGGAGGCACAAGTGGTTGTGAATGAAAATGTGTCAGCATTATTGCAGAATAAGCTGCCTGAAAAGTGTGGAGACCCAGGGATGTTCTTTATTCCCTGTGAAATTGGAGGACTTCGAGTTGAGAGAGCTATGCTGGACTTAGAGGCATCGATCAATGTTATGCCCCTAAGCATTTTTGAAGAACTAACATTAGGACCGCTTAAGGATACAAGGACAATTATTCAATTGGCTGACCGTTCCAGTGTTTACCCCGAGGGAGTGCTTGAAGATGTCCTAATCAAAGTGGAGAGTCTGATTTTCCCAGCAGACTTCTATGTGCTGGATATGGGCAAAACCAACCCCAAGGCTGCCTGTATACTTTTGGGCAGACCATTCATGAAGACGGCACATACGAAGATTGATGTCGATAAGGGCACATTGACGTGCGAGTTCGATGGAGATAGAGTTACCTTCAACATCATGGAGGCAATGAAGTACCCCAATGACACTGAGGGTGTACATGTGATCGACGTCTTTGAGCCTATGATCTAAGAAGAATTGCCAAGGCTGCTGGCAAAGGATCTACTTGATTGGGTACTGCAATACAGTAAAATTGATTGGGATGCTGAAGAGGAACGAGATAAGCAAATCAAAGAGGCAATTCTATAATTGTATCACATCGAAGCCGGTTTTTCAAGGGATCAACGTCTGCCTTTGCCCACATCAAGGAAGGGTGATAAACTAGTGCGGTCTATCATCAAGCCACCAAAGTTAGAGTTGAAGGAGTTGCCTGATCACCTCAAATATGCCTATTTGGGTGAAGGAGAGAGTTTGCCAGTTATAATCAGTTCATCTTTGACCATGAAGTAGGAAGTCAAGTTGATAGCACTATTGAAGATGCACAAGGAAGCAATTGGATGGAATTTGGCCGACATCAAAGGCATAAGTTCCACCATTTGCATGCATCGGATCCAGTTGAAAGAAGGGGCAAAACCAATGCAAGATCCCCAAAGGAAGCTGAATCCCTTGATGAAGGAAGCTGTGTTAAAAGAAATTCTAAAGCTGCTCGATATGGGCATCATCTTCTCTGTGCCTGACAGTGAGTGGGTGAGTCCTATTCACGTTGTGCCTAAAAAGTCTGGAATCCAAGTTGTGGAGAATGAAAACAAGGAACTTATTCAGATGAGACTGTAGACCGGATGGAGAGTTTGCATTGACTACCGCAAGTTGAATGCAGTCACAAAGAAGGATCATTTTCCTTTGCCCTTCATTGACCAGATGTTGGAAAGGTTTGCGGAAAAATCATACTTCTGTTTTCTGGACGGGTATTCTGGATATATGCAGATCGTGGTGGCCCAAGCTGATCAAGGCAAAACGACATTCACTTGCCCCTTTGGTACATTTGCCTACAGAAGGATGCCTTTTGGCCTTTGCAACGCTCCAGGCACATTTCAACGGTGCATGATGAGTATATTTTCGGATATGCTTGAGACTTGTATTGAGATCTTTATGGACGACTTCACGGTTTATGGAGATAGCTTTGATCAATGCCTTGATCATTTGAGCAAAGTACTGAGCCGCTGTGTGGAAAAAGACTTGGTCTTGAATTATGAGAAGTGTCACTTCATGGTGAGAGAAGGAATCGTGCTGGAACATGTAGTATCCCAGCGAGGAATCGAGGTGGACAGGGCAAAAGTGGAGATCATTACCAAATTGCCCTATCCCATCAATGTTAAGCAAATTCGGGCATTTCTAGGCCATGCGGGTTTCTATCGTCGATTCATTAAGGACTTCGCAAAGATTGCTCAACCACTCACAAACCTGCTACAATTGGTGGTAAAATTTGATTTTGATGATGACTGCAAGAAAGCTTTTCATACATTACAGAATATGTTGGTGTCTTCTCCCATTATCCAACCTCCGGATTGGGGAATGCCATTTGAGGTGATGTGTGATGCCAGCGGATTTGCCGTGGGAGCAGTTTTGGGCCAGAAAAGAGGCAAAGAGAGCTATGTTATCTATTATGCCTCCAAGACATTAAATGCCGCGCAACGCAACTATACCACTACGGAGAAGGAGCTGTTAGCAGTAGTGTTTGCTTTTGAGAAGTTTCGTTCCTACCTGCTGGGGGCACAAGTTATTGTTTACACGGATCACGCAGCTCTGAAGTACCTACTGTCTAAAAAGGAGTCAAAGCCGAGACTCATAAGGTGGATATTGCTCTTGCAAGAGTTCGATGTGTAGATCAAAGACAAAATTGGGGCAGAAAATCTAGTTGCAGACCATCTCAGCCGTCTGATGGTTGAGAGCAAAGAGGAGATCACTGAGAATTTTCCAAATGAGTACTTATATGAGGTTGTGGGCAAAACAGCAAGGGAGGCATAGTTTGCCGACATAGTGAACTATCTGGTCGCAAGGCAGTTTCCAGTTGGTTTGAGCGACTATCAAAAGAATAAGATGAAGCGTAAATGCAAGTTCTATATCTGGGAAGCACCAGCTCTTTGGAAAATTGGAACTGATCAAGTCATAAGAAGGTGCGTCAGTGATGATGAGGTCCTAGACATCTTGAAATTCTGCCATAACAACGCATGTGGAGGTCATTTTGGCCCACGGAGAACAGCAAGGAAGGTATTAGATAGAGGATTTTACTGGCCTATATTATTCAGGGATGCTTATATTTTTGTGAAGAAGTGCAAGAACTGCCAGATGACTGGGAATATTTCTATTCGAGAGGCCATGCCACAAACACCTATCATGCCCGTGGAAGTCTTCGACATATGGGGCATAGATTTCATGGGACCATTTCCCAAGTCAGGTAATAATCTCTACATTATCCTGGCTGTAGATTATGTGTCCAAGTGGGTAGAGGCAAAAGCCACTCCAACGAACGATGCAAATACAGTGGTGAAGTTCCTGAGGGCAAATGTGTTCTGTCGCTTCGGAATGCCCAAAGTCCTGATCAGTGATCAAGGGACTCATTTATGCAACTCAGTCATAAAGAAGATGATGGCAAGATATGGGGTCACACACAAGGTTACTACTGCATATCACCTCCAGGCAAATGGGCAAGCAGAAGTCTCAACACAGGGAGATCAAAAATATTCTGGAGAAAGTTGTTGGACCAAGGCGCAAAGACTGGAGCAATCACTTGGAAGATGCTCTGTGGGCATATCGCACAGCCTACAAGACACCTATTGGGATGTCTCCTTATAGGCTGGTTTTTGGAAAGTATTGCAATTTACCCGTGGGAATAGAGCATAAAGCATTTTGGGCAATCAAGAGGTTGAATTTCAATAATGAATGCGCTGGAATTGAGAGGAAGCTGCAGATCCAAGAATCTGAAGAGTTGAGGTTCGAGGCCTATGATAATGCTGTGATGTATAAGGAAAGGACCAAGAGATACCATGATGCACTCACAAGGGGCAAACAGTTGCTCTGTGGGAAAAAGGTACTCGTGTTTAACTTAAAGCTCAAATTCCATACGGGCAAATTAAAGTCAAAATGGATGGGCCCATATCTGGTGCAACATCAACACCTAAGTGGAGCAATTGATCTGGTGAACACAAAAATGGGTGCGAGTTTCGAGTCAATGGCCAGAGGGTGAAACCATATTTTGAGCAATAGAAGGAAACTTGGGCAGAAACCCAAGTTTTGAGCAGCCCTGAGTACTACTAAAGGCACAACATGGTCGAGCCAAAGACCTTAAACAAAAGCGCTGGACGGGAGGCAACCCGGTTTGTTTACCTGCTTTAATTGCAATTATGTTTGTTATTTGTATTTTGTTTGTGAATTAACGCTGCATGAAGGCAAATGCTTCTATCTTTCGGGCTCAAGCAAAGACAAGCACATCTCTGACCACGCCCTCCAGATTTGCCATAGATGGATGGCATTCAACCTTTATGGGCGCAAGGATGACACAGGCCAAGTCACGCAGCAGGAGGTGTTCCTATTGTGGAACATGGTGCAGAAACGGAAGGTCAACCTCGGCTACATTCTGGCGATTCAATTGCAGGCGCAGACCAGCAACACCAGAGCAACTGTTGTAGCCTTAGGCATGTTCGTGGCGAGGCTGTTTGAAGGACTGAAAGGAGACGACCTCGACGACATCTTTGAGGGTTACCCAGAGCTTGACAAAGCAACATAGTATCTTGATGCCCAGAGGCTGGAGCGGATGCAGCTAGTTGGGTTTACTGAAGAGAACACCCCATACTTCCTCCCTTTTGATGAACCAACATACTTGGACAAGAGAAAGGCCCCCAAGGCACAAGAAGGATCGCCCAGGGCACAAGAAGGACCGAGCAGAGCACAGAGCAGTGGAAATTCAAAGAAGCTCGAAAGAGTTGAAAAAGCCCTGCAGAACATTTGTGTTCACCTCGGGTTAGACTACCCCTCCTCTCCTTAAATCATGTTTTATCCCCAGTAGTTTAGGATTCGTTTGTTTTTATTTTTGTTTGTGTGTTTTGAGTCTATTTTTGTTTTTGTATATTTGCGTTTGTATATATAGAGTCTATTTTCAGCATATCTAACCCACATTACTGCTTGTGCCCGCAAGGGTACTTTGCACAGCAAGTGTGTGGGAGGGATATGCCTAGGTCATTGCGTTTGTATGTTTTGTTTTTATTTTGTGTGTGCATGTTCAGTCTATAGCATATAAGTCATAGATTGACATTGGGCATATATGGACATAAATTTATTGTTAGGCAGATGGAATTAATCAATCGCATGTGAAAGCAATATATAACTACCCAGTGAGCTTTGAGCCCAAATTCACATTTGCGACTTCTTTCTGTGTGTTTAAATTCCACCACCTCATTTGATGCTTACTTGCTTGTGCCTTGTCAAACTTGATTTCATGCATGCTTAGATGATTAAGGCATTTTCTTTCGTCGTTATTTGGCCATATTATTCACTGATAAATGCTTCCCATTGCTGCCATTATTTGAGCCTGTTTATTTGTTCATGACCTGCATTCTGAAAAATCTCTCTTTAAAGAGTATCTTATGACTGGGAATGAAACATTTTATGCTCGTATTGGTGGTATGGTTTAAGTCAAATAATGACAGGGTGCCAGAAATGGGCACAAAGAAAGAAAATAAAGAAAAAAAAGAGAAAAAAGAGAAAATGAAAAAAATAATAATAAGTGATTGAATAAAAATGGTTTCCCAGGTTGTTATGTGGGCACAGAGCTGCCAGTGCTGATTTTGCCCAAATGATATGAAAGGTAGCCAGTTCCTAAATATTTCCAACCTTGATCCGCATGTCCCATTACAACCCTCACAAGACCTTTTGATATGCATGCATGTGAATATCGTAAATTGTTTATACAGGGTGTTTGCAAGTTTGTTGATGATGATTTGGTGGAATTGTTGAGAGTAAACACTTAACCTTAACACTCGAGAAAAAGGTGAGCTGAGTGTACACTACAATAGTAGCCTGAGTTTGATTGATTCAATTTGCCTGCATCATTACGTTCAACTGTTATGCCCTTTATCAACTTATGATTCATATGTTGTATTGTCTTGTTTCGAGTCATTTGAGTCTTCTGTTTTGTTTTGTTGTTTTGAGTTAAATTTGCATTCATACTTGAGGACAAGTATAGTCCAAGTGTGTGGGTGTGATGAAGACTCAAATTCGTGCTTTTTCCTTTATCTTTTTACACCCCTTTTTAAGTGTTTAGTATAGAGTCTAGTCTAGTTTTGGGGGTAAAGCTGATTGCAGGAGGCTGAGGGCACAAAACCACCACAATAGGCACAGACAAGTGCTATTTATGCTGAGGGCACAAAGGACTGATTTGCCTGCCGAGGACCCAGTCAAAGTTGTTGTGAGAATTGCGCAACAAGATCGCGGCGGGACAGTTCTTATATGCACGTGGAGGTGATGTGGCGGTCAGTTCCGAGTCTTAGGGAGGTCTATACACGTTGGGAAGGAAGTGGGGACATCAGAAAGCTGTTGGAGACGCTAGGGTTTGTTGCTATCCCTCCTAAATTCAAGGAAGAACGTTGAGCACGAAATGAGGAAGTGGAGGAGTGCAAGAACCCCTGCGTGGTTGAGATATGGGCTGCTTGAAGCCTTAATTCAGTTGCTATAAATACTTTTATCTGTTTTCATATGAGAGTGTCGGTTTTTGCACCTCAAGATACAATTTTCCGTTTTCATATTTAATTTATTTACTGGATAATCTGTCTGCCTGAAGCTGGCGATTTGCCCGCGGAGAGGTAGTTCAGTTGTTTTTGTTGGCAAAACTGGGGTTGGGCCTAGAAGTTAATCAAGTTATTTCCTTTTCAAGTAAGATGTCTTTTACCATTTCTTTTACTTTCGTTTCTATGTTTAGTGGCTAAGTATCCACTGTTCAAGTCAAAGTAATGGTCTAAGGGTAGAATATGTGCATGAGGTAATCGGACTTTAAAGCCTTAAGGGTTCACAATCTTAACTTGTTTTTCACTTAGACATAGGTAAAGGGTGGTTGGAGATGAAAGCGCGCATTTCTGATTAACTGGTACTAGTGTTAGTTACGTGGGAGTGTATAGGTGACCCATGCCTCGATACCCGCATAGTAATAAGTCCGGGGGTGACAGCCTTGGTAGTTGAGATTGAGTAGTATATGCAGGCACAAGACCGTGTCAAACCTACTAGAATCGGGTCACTTTTGCCCTCAAAGCTGCTATGCTTGCAAAACCTTTGTGTGATTCTCTCCTTAGGTTCCTGTATAGTTAGGTCCCTAGGTGCCGATCATATCATCTAGACGATATAATGTAAGAAGTGATTGGGGAGTGGCCGATCGTATCCATTTCCTATAACCGGTTAACCCTCAAAGTGACAATTACCCATATTTGGCCATAGGGATTCGGTTTTTGACCTTTCTGCTAGTGTGGGCACAACGGGTAGTAGTGTTAATTACATATGTGTTGCCCGAGATTGCGCATACCTACCAAATGAATTGATGCTTTGACTTGAGAACTTTTATTACTGATATTTTCTTTTGTGATTTCCTTTTCAACTTTTAGTTAGTTTAATTTTTTGTATGATCATCCTTAGTTCTCTGCTTGATATCCTTTCAGTTTTTCAAAGCTCTTTGCATATTTTGACATATTTTGACATCTCATCAAAACCCCTTGTCAGAAAAACCTTGATAGTTTTTCCTAACAAAAGTTATTTAGATGAATGATGCCTTGTAGGTTGATTATAGTATCCCTTTTAGGCATTAAGGCTATAGTATTGATTGAGAAATACGACCAAGATGATTTATTCTAGGTTATGATCTATGATAGCAGGATTGAGTATTAAAGATTGAATGTTGAGAATTCAATGTTGAGGTTTTGATGTTGAGAATTGAATGATTAGATTCAATTATTGTTAAGCAGGATTTTAAGCTCAAGGAACAATGTTATTGCATTATCATGTTGTGACCTTCTAGTCACTAAAGATGAAACATTGATAAGTTAAGGAGAGTCACTGCTAGATAATCCCCTCGCATACTCATTGTAACCTTCGGGTTACCAGATTGTGGCCTTGGGTCACCAGGTTGTGATCTTTTGATCACCAGGGAGTCACTGCTGGGTAATCCTTTCGCATACTCAGTGGAATATTTGAGGTAACCCCTTTCTTATTCTAAGGCATGCCTCAGGGTGCAGTAGACATCAGGTTTGAGCTAGGATGGGCCTAAAAGAAGTAAAAGGTTCTGCAGATATGGGAAGGGCTTTTGCGATTTGCTTCCCATATGCTGCCAGTTAATATTGGATATTTCTAAAGTTTAATAGAGTTTTCTCATAAAACCCCACTGAGTGCATTAGTACTCACGCCCTCTTTTTCAAATGTTTTTCAGGTTAAGATGGAGAGGTGGATGGTGGTTGTGGAGTGGGTTGGCTGCTGAGGTTATGAAATAATATCATTATTCTCACTGTGTTTCTTGCTACTCTGATGAATTTTGGTATTTTGTTGCTTGAGTTTTCATAAGATTTCGCTACTCTGATTGTGAACAATTGTTGACTTTCCAGTTAGCATGTTTCATATGCTTAACTACAATTAATCCAAGGAAAATTCCCACCTTTTGATCTGCATGCTGTTAATTTATTTTTCGTCTATGAAGAGGCTTTACTTTTCATGCATGTTGATTATGCTTACTTTTAGTTGACCTATAGCAATTCTTAAGTTGTTTTCTTGCTTTCATCCTATGAATGGGACAGTATGATTTATTTGTCTGATCTATTGATAGGTCTTAACTATTGTGACCTATGAAGAGGTCTTGATTATTTAAAGACCGAATTCCTATTTGTTAGTTATTGGATTCTATTTAAATTCTGATTGGCCTATGAATAAACATCCATTTGACTTGATTGAACTATTTGACTTCTTTAATACATTGGAAAACATAGATTCCGTTCAGTTATAAGGTTATGTTGCCTACATTTTTAAGGCGCTAACTTAGTTCAATTTTAGAAACACCCCATATGATTTCCAATTAAACTATCTTTTTCCTTCTATTTTTCCACATAACGACCCCGTTCTAATTTCAGAACCGGGTTGTTACATATCGTCTATCTCTTGCTCTCTTGTTGCTTCTCTGGCCTCTGTCTCTGAAGCTTTGGCTCATTCTTGTTGGCGTGATGTGATGGCTAAGGAGCTGAGTGCCTTGGATGCTAATGGGACTTAGGATTTAGTTGATCTTTCTCTTGGCAAATGCCCCATCGGGTGTAAATGGGTGTTTACTATGAAGGTCAACGTGGATGGCTCTCTTGCTCGCCTGAAAGCTCGCATTGTTGCTAAAGGATACTCTTACTCTTATAGAATTGACTACTTAGAAACATTTTCTCTTGTTGCTAAGTTAACATCCATTCGGCTCTTGATTTCTTTAGCAGCAACTCATCGATGGCCTCTTCACCAGCTGGATATCAAGAATGCCTTTCTTCATGGTGATCTTCACGAACCTATTTTTATGGAGCAACTACCGGGCTTTGTTGCTCAGGGGGAGTCTCAGAAGGTTTGTTTTCTTCGCAAATCTTTGTTTTCTTCGCAAATCTATGTATGGCTTGAAACAGAGTCCTCGTGAGTGGCTAAATACCTTCATTATAGTAGTTTAGAAATTAGGAATATAGAAGAGTAAGTCAAATCATTCGATCTTCTATAAGAGATCTGACGGTGGTATCATTTTGCTTGTAGTATATGTGGATGATATTGTGATTATAGGTAGTGATTCTGATGGTATTGATTCATTGGAGGCTTTTCTCCATACTCAGTTCAGTACTAAAGATTTGGGAAGACTGATGTATTTTTTAGGCGTTGAGGTCAATATGAGTAAGAAAGTGATATTCTTATCTTAGAGGAAGTATGTGCTCGACCTACTATCTGAAATTGGAAAGTTGGGGGCCAAACCATGTAGCACCCCAATGATTCCAAACTTACATCTAACAAAAGACGAAGAGTTGTTTGATGACCCTAAGCGGTATAGAAGATTGGTTGGAAAATTGAACTATCTTAGGATGACACGTCCTGACATTGCATATTCAGTAAGTGTGGTCAGTCAATACATGTCGTCACCAACTATTGAGCATTGGAAGACAGTTGAGCATATTTTGTGCTACTTGAAAGGAGCCCTAGACATGGAATTGTGTACAGTAATCATGGGCATGAAAATATTGAATGTTTCTCAGATGCTGGTTGGGCAGGATCCAAGAAAGATCGAAGGTCTACATCAGGATATTCTGTTAGGTTTGGTGGAAATTTGGTCTCGTGGCAGAGTAAGAAGCAGAATGTCGTCTCTCGTTCAAGTGCAGAATCAGAGTATAGAGCTATGCCCAAATCTACATGTGAGATAGTTTGGATACATGAGTTCCTTAAGGAGTTAGGTTTGAAGGTCTCAGTACCCTCTAAGTTATGGTGTGATAATCAAGCCGCACTTCACATTTCGTCTAATCCAATGAGATTGATTGTCACTTTGTTCATGAGAAGATTCAACAGGGGCTTATCTCTATTGGATATATGAAAACTGAAGATTAATTAGGAGATATTTTCACAAAGGCTCTTAGTGGGATGAGGATAGCTTATCTTTGTAACAAGTTGGGCATGATTAATATCTATGATCCAGCTTGAAGGGGAGTGTTATAAATATATGTGTAAAGTATAGATTGTATATGATACTACCTACCTAGAATAGATTCCTCTATTGTGTATATATATATATATGTGTGTGTGTGTGTGTGTGACTCTATGAGATTAATAAACTCACATTAGTTTCTATGTTTCACCATATTCAACAATCCAGAAGGATTGATGGGTTCAGAGGAGTCAGCACGTTCTTCAGCAGCCTCCGCAATCCGCGTGAACCCTAGTTGCTACCTCCACCTGTAAAAGGAGGTCCCCCTCTAATTGATTTCTGGATCTATACTACAGACGCACAAAATCTATTGACCGAACCCGCAAGAGGACGGGGTCGATTGTAGGGCGGTGGGCTAACTCGAGTCATGTCTCTCGAGGAAAGCTTAGAGGAGATTATCTTTCTATACTACGCATACAAACATGTACAAGAATTTAAATACAACCTAAATATTCTAATCAAGTGATTGGGGAGTTTTTACTAAACTAATAGATTTAAGCAAGTAAAATTAACTAACAACACCAACAATAGCAAAGAAAAATAAAAAAGATTATGAGAAGAGCATTAAGGTGTAGATTCTCTCATTGGTTTCTCCCCTAGCTTGCTTCAAGTTGATTATGATAATCCTAGACATACAATATACCCCTTCAAATGGTTTAACTTCATTTACTGTTGTCGTCAATCTGTTAAACCCCCATCGATTATATTATACGAACAAGATTAACAATTAGGCTTATATACCCAGTCCACCTAACGTTGAAGGAACCTAAGTCGGACTATAGAATCTCCTCTCGGTCTCATCTAAAGCCTAACAATGCTAAGTAGTGATCAAGTACTCAACTCGATGGATCGAAACCATCACAAGCATGGATCGAAACCAAATCGATTATCTATCCCTTAATAAATGGAATTAGCCCATCATGCTCGAAACAACATAAGAATCATACAAGTTCTTCATTTTATAAATCAAAAGATAAATAAAACATAAACTTCTATAATATTGTTTGTCTCATCAGTTTTGGGATAATCCCCACAAATGAGCTAAAGCTAAGGAAAGAAATACCAAGAAGTGAAAGTCCTTGAGCAAGCCTAGCTTCCATGGACGGCTTGGAGTTGGGCTCCTCTTCTCGTGCCTTCTTTCTTGAGCTTAAGCTCCCTTGCTTCTTCTTCTCCTCTTCTCTCTTTCTCTGTAACTGTGGTGGTGAAGTATGGAATGGGTGTCATAGATTGAGAGTTATGGAATGAATGGGGAGATGGTTATTTATTAGTTGATGAGAGATGAAAAAAAAAGGTGGAGTTATTAGGGCTTTTAATTCCAAACTCTTCCTATTCGTAGGCTCCAAAAAGTCTCCATAATAATTTCTCCTAGATGGCCAAGTGGTTGGAGGTAATAAAGATCAAAACTCCTAAAACCATAGTTGAAACTGATCGAACTAGAGCTCGAACTGATCACCCTGCACTCGTGGGGTGCTCCGTGCCGGCAGGACTGGGATGTCCCGCGCTCGCGGGGTGCCGCATGTGCACAGGGGTGCTTTGTCGTGGCCATTGCCCTGCGGTCGTAGGGGTCCCGTGCCGGCAGGGCTGCTTCTGCTCTAGCTTCCGGCTTTTCTCATCAGTTTTGGCACTTCTCATCAGTTGGGCTCCTTCATTTTTGGTGCTTTTAAGCTGGCTTCTCAGCTGGTTCTTCAGCTATGCCTCCAGCTCAGCTTTGGCTCCTGGGAGCTTAGCTCATCAGTTGTGCCTCTAGCTCAACTATCAGTTCCTCAACTGCAGCTCCAACTCTTCAGTTTGACCCCAAAACTGATCAGTTTAGGGTGCAACTTAGGCTCGGCCATCAGTTCAGTCCATTACCGTTGGGCTGGGGGTGCCTTCTCCCTCCGGACCCCCAGACAAGGGAGACGTCGTCCCCCTTGACCAGCTCAGCGAAGCGGGAGATTCGAGACCTATCAACAAGCTGAAGCTTCAGTTGAGAGCTTCACCTCCTAGGCCTAGCCACCTTTATGCCATAAAATCATACTCTTGGACATAAAAGCTCAAGTTTTGCACAAACCTGGCACAACTCACCACAAGAGTAAAAGTGAAGGAAATAACATAAAAATAACACGAAAATAAAGGAAACACACATACTAAAGACACCAAATTCCTATGATAAAATAGTACAAATAAACACTAAACACTCTCCTCATTTGGCGACTATGTAGACATACCACAAGTTTTAAATTCAACCCTAGAATATGTTAAACATCATATTTAGCCCGATCCCTCACTGACGATCTAACCGCACGCTGAAGTTTCTACATTTATTCATTTATTCCGTATTTTACCGCATTCTACCTCCATTCATTTCTTGACTTGAGCGTCGGAGGCCCAATAATCATTACCCCTAATCGATCATTGGCTCTTATGGTGTTTTTTCTTGTTTCTGTTTCACAGATGAGCCGCTGCTCCGTACTAAATCGATAATTACAGATTTCTAGATACACTACTTATCTTATATGAGTTTATGTAGTTCAAATTGTGATTTTTTCTATTCCAATTAATGTTTAGAGTTTAGGAGTTTAGATTTTTTTTAGGGTTCATGATTTTTTTATGATTTTCTTAGGGTGTTTTTTTAGTATCTTTTAGATTTTGTAGGGGTTTATGTTGTGTTTTTTAGGGGTTCATGTTTTATTAGGTTTATAAATCTCAATTAAGGGTTATATTTATTTCAAAAAAATAAATTCGTTCACTTTTATTTGAGGGTTCACTAATTTCATTTAGGTTATATATTTATTTCTAAATTAGTTTCTTTTTTATTTTCAATTATGATTTATATTTGTTTCGAAAAATTAAATTAATTGTTGAGAGCCATGCACGAGCCCGCGCGTTAGCGTTGGGTGAGTGTATGACGCGAGTCGCCGAATTTAAAAAAAAAATCCATTCACTTTAATTTTAGGGTTCATTAAATCAATTTTAAGGTATTTTTTTAGGGTTCCCTAATTATATTTTAATGTATACAATTTGGGGGAATAGAAAAATCACAAAAAAATATAAAAAATCAAGAAATCAAAATTGAAAAAAAAAATATGGCGCTTGTACCCCATGCACCTACAATTGTTGATTTTTTTTACTATATCTGTAATGGGCCTGGGCCAGTCTGATGGGCCCATGCCCATACACCACATGCACAAGAGAGTTCCTCTTTCTAAATATTTTATTATCACTTCATTACTACAGTAAAATATCTATTATAACTATTGATTTTCATTCCAAAAATGAAATTGTCAAATACTATTGATTTCCATTCCAAAAATATCAAATCATCAACATTTATTATAAATAAAAATCATATATTTTTTCATTTTTTGTTATCTCTCCATCACTCACACACACATCACACACAATTTTTATTATATAATTCATTTGTACTATATTCAATAACCTAGTTTATTATGTATATAACATTCAAAATTTATTTGTTCGAATGAATAAATATGGTGAGTTTTCATATATTAAAAAGTGATTAATAACATTTCATAGATTTTATTATGTGTAATATGTAATTACCATATTCGTTACAACTACATAAGTGAATTATTTGGTAAAACATCATAATCAATAATAATGAATATAAAATAGTTAATAATACTTTAACATTAATGTTATTAAATGTAACAAATATTGATATTTATAAATTTATATAGTCTATTTTTTATATTTTTATTTTTTTGAAAGTGTGACTAATATTATTAATTAGCATATTTTAAAGGATAAAGATGTTTTTACATTTTTGTCCTAAAATTTAAAAATTACACATTAACACCTAAAATTTGCACAAATTATCATATAACTAGAACACATTTCCGGTCTTGGAAATGTTGACGTGGACCGTCGAAAATATTTCAAACTCAATTTTTAACTTATTCTATTTGTACAAATATTGGATAATGTTGTCGCCCTTCACAATTTTCGGCAGTCCATGTAAACATTTGTGAGGTCATAAAATTATTCTAGCTCTATATCCGTTAATTTGAGCAAACGTTCGATATCAATATATATGTAAATTTTGAAATTCTAGAACACAAGTGTAAAAGTGCTCAAACATTGGATACTAAAATTTATATAATCATATTTAATGCAAACAAAATGAAGATTGATATATAATGAAGATACGTATGTTGCATTATTATAGTTTCTTAAATTGAAATATATCAATTTCTTAAGATTTAAATACAAAAAATCAAATAAATCTACAATCCTAAAGATGATGATGGTGTAACAAATGCTACTATAAAATATTGTATGCAAAAAAGTGCTACATAATTTATAATATGATATTTTGATTATTGTAGTTTATTAATTATTTATGCAATTGTTTGAAATATATTATATTCAAGCAATTATTTCTTTTATCAATTCCCAACTTAACTATTTTTAGATTCGAAATAATAATTGCCTGACATAAAAAAACATAACCGGACAACTAAAAATGATATTAACTTAAAAACTAAAATATTATCTATAAAACACGAAGATCTATAAAAATGGTGAAGTGTGTCGGATGACGAGGAGTGAAGCACTGACCACGCTCCACAGACCATAGAAAATGAAGTGTGGTAAAAGGTGCATGACACGTGCTTAGGGAAGCACAACCCATGCCTAAATGGCTCAGAACTCACTGTGTTGGAAAAAAGTAATGCATGGATCGTGCTTGTTTCAGCAATTGTGGGCGAGTTTCTTTTTTTTGATAGGATTTTCTTCCATTCTTGGGCTCGGACCTCCTCTACTATATAATGGATCTTTTGGCACGAAATTTCCATCACTTTTTACATTAGTAAAATAGTAGAGAGCCCTCAAGAACACAAAGACAGTGGGAAAAGACAGAGATTGAAGGTTCAAGACTGTCAGAAGTTATAGTTTATGATTTCTTCTGTCAGGATTATCATGCTAGTCTCCATTATCTATTTTATTTTTATGGATTTGAAATACACTATGAGTAGTTAATTTATTAGAGATTCTAGAGTTTTAGATTGAGATGGATTTCTATGGTTTTAAATTAATGTGATTGTTTGTTTTTTTTTATTTGTTTATGCTTTTCTCAGATTGTGTTACCTTGTGTGATTGTCTGACAAGCAGTTGAACTTGTGTAGTTAACATATTATCATTTGGAAGCGGTTAGTTTATTAACAGATTAGAATGCATACCATGAACTTTCTACATCAGAGGATTGTATAGGATTCATAAGGAGAATAAGTCTTAAGAATCATTTAGAGTTAGAAAATACTTTAAGATTAGAATATGGAAATTAGGACCTAATGTTTAGAACTTACTCGGAAGAGAGGGTCTAGTTATATTGATTAGAGTTCAAATGATAATCAATATCTCCTATAGGAAATATGAACTAATCCAATTTATTCATCTATTTAATTTCAAAGGTCAACAGTAAAGTTAAATATGTGGGGTTGAAATTGCAATATTTTAAAACAATTGATAAGACGGGGATATTTAGGTAATTGAGAAATCAATAAATTAACAAATCCCATATTTAATGGACTTTCCTACTTTCATGCAATCAATATTATTTGTTACATTTAGTCTCCATTAATGGTTGACCTACGAATGTATTCTCATCCATTGTAATTCTTCTCATTTTATTTTTGTTCAAATTGGTTGATATTATGTATTCAAATTACACTATGAAAATATGTAATTATTATGTATTATAGCAATCATTATTATGAATATTAAATATATGAAAATATATTTTTATTCTAAATGAAATAAAGTGTAGATATTAAAAATTATATTAACGCAGTGCAATGATACATAAATGCTAATGTGCATTCAAATTATATATATGTTTTTTTAATCAATTTTTTATCAATAAACTTATTTTGATATTAGAAAATTTCTTTGTCATTATATTATTGTTATGATTATATGTTTGTTAACATATTAGAAATTCGATTGTAACATAGAGTAAATTGTTTGTGTCATAGACTATTCACTTGACACAAGCATATGTTGGCTACATATATAATAATTTGACACATTGTTTGTTACATATTTTAAGATAATTACTGATAGCTGTATATTTTACACAACTTTCATATATGAATTGATGCTCTTTATCATATGAAGTTGTGTGTTTTATATAGTTTTAGTGCTTATTGTTATCTTTTAGAGTTTTTTATGTGTTTGCTAGTTTTATAGCAATAGTTGTGTTTTGACTGCATTTTTGGAGAAAAATGAGCCAATATGGTCGAAAGGAGTTAAAGAGGTGTTTAATTGGGCTCTTGAGCTTAATTGGATACTAATTTGGAGTTAATGGACTGGATTAAATGATTGAAGCCTGGAGAACTCTGAAGCCCAGCGAGAAAAGAGACCGGGTCGACCCGGAAAGTGTCGGTCGACCGGTCCTAGTGCAATTTACAAAGAGATGGGTTGACTCGACTGGAGTCACCTAGGTAGAACCTGTGCAAAAACACTCCTCTGGGTTGACCTACTGAGCTCGGTTGACCCATGTGAGCGGGTCCATGGGAATTGATTTTATCCACTCCAACTCAGAGTTTTTTTTTACCTAAATATAAAAGTCTCAATTGATATACACGAGAATACAACTCCAAGAAGGTGAAAATACAACATAAATTCATCATACAACTAAAGAGACACCAAGATACTCGGAGGAAAAGCACTAGATCTTAATTGAGTCGACAAGGTTGATAGAGATGGGGTGTCGTTGCAGCGAAGTCGAGACTATTGGATTACACTATGTTTTTTGGTTTTTCTTTACTTGTTGTCATGAACACTTATACTCTAGATTCGTTTGTTTATCTATTCATGTCTAGCTAAATTTCTAGCTAGGTTTTAGGGTGTGGAAAATTATGGATTTTTATATATGACTCGATTACTTTTCTTCCTGCTATCTCTCAGGTTTGATTTCTATGATTTATTTAATATCTTGTATGAATGCTTGATCACCATTTATGCATGCTAGTTGTTAATCTGAAGCACTAACCAGAGAAGGATTAAGATAGAAAGATATAATTCATTTTATGTATGTTTGGAAGGACCGACCAAGTGAACAAGTATTGCATAGGGTTGAATAGATCTTCGTGTGCTTGATTAGGAGTAGCAACATGTGCGAAGAATTGACCGCAGTGAAGCATGTGCTTGTTATATCTATGTTATGGTATATGCCATTATAAGCAGCCTGATAACATCCTAATAATTCCCCACCATTGATAGATTAAAGACAAGAAGTCGGGTTGAAAGAGTCAGTGATTATATAATCTGAAATAATAAATTCACTATCCCTAAAACCTAGGTTTTTACATTTAATTGTTTCTTTGCATATTTTCGATATTTGCTATTTATTTTCTGTTATTTATTTTTGTTCTCTTTTATACGATTATTAGTGTCTTGATATTAAGTGAGTACTTGTGTGAGAGTCAGTCAATTTAGTCCTTATGGGATACAATACTCTTACTCACCTAGGTATTACAATAACACTGTGCACTTGCAGAATGTGTTATTTTGTTAATAAATAGTGTGTCAAGTTTTTGGCACCATTACCGGGGATTGTTGTTTTCTGCATTCTTACTCTAGCACTGAGTTAGTATGCTAGATGTATTTTTTTAATTTATTTATTTTTGTTATTCTCGTTTTTTTATTATTTGGTACTTTATTTTCTCTTTGGTTTTATCAGGTAGTGCATGATCACGAGATCAAAAGGACCACTTGCAGTGCCTTGCAATCCCGAGATTGAGACTACTTTGAGATTAGTGAGGAAGGAATTGGGAGATAGGATGGCTGATCAGCAAGATAATCAGCCACCAAGGATACATCAAAATCAAGAGCAAAACAACTAAGAAGTAACGGTGCAAGACCTCCAGCGACAACTGGAGGAGAGGACGATGCTCGAGAGAGAGAATCAGCAGACAGGTGACGCTGGTGTCACTGTCAAAGAAGTGTTCCAACAACCTGCTGGACCGGTTTGCATGGTCGGAGGACCTGGAATCAGTGCTGCCAATTTTGAGCTGAAAACTAGATTGATCAATATGGTGCAATAGAACCAGTTTAGCAGCAATCAGAATGGAGATCCCAATGCTCATTTGTCACAATTTCTGGAGCTCTGTGGGATGATCAAGATCAATGGAGTGCTGCATGATGCTATCAAGCTGCGCATATTCTCTTTTTCTCTGAGAGACAATGCGAAGATGTGGTACATGTCAATCGACCACGACACAGTCACGAGTTGGGAGGACCTTCGGTAAAAATTCCTTTATAAGTTCTTTCTTCTAGGAAAGACCATCAAGCTACAGGCTGAGATCACTCAATTCGTGTAGCTCCATGATGAATCGATCTATGAGGTGTGGGAACAGTACAAAGACATGTTGAGGAGGTGTCCACAACATGGCTTCACTGAGGCACATTAAGTGTGCCATCTTTACAAAGGATTCACTACAGCCGCAAAAACTGTAGTGAATGCCTCTGCTGAAGGATCTCTGCTGGCCAGAACATCCAGAGATGCCATGAGAATATTGGAAGAAGTTGTGACGCCCAGGGCCAAAGCATGGAGTGATCGCCGTTGCAAGGCACGGACAAAGAGCGGCTCCTATAAGACTTCCAAGTGAATGGGCACATGAATGAACCGAATCCACCCGAAAGAGAAGGATACTGAGGCTATACAGGAATGAGACTGTATA
Organism: Perilla frutescens; assembly: GCA_026008535.1. Lineage (NCBI taxonomy): Eukaryota > Viridiplantae > Streptophyta > Magnoliopsida > Lamiales > Lamiaceae > Perilla > Perilla frutescens. Next base: position 28,282,993 of record BRKX01000017.1, on the reverse strand, counting down.
GTCGAGGAGAGCTTAAAGGATTTGATTGGTGCTACTCATACCACAAGGTACATCTTCTTTTCTGGCACTCGTTCCACCAGAATTCCAAAGTTAACCGTGCTTGACCTGGGGCAATAGTAGGATGGGTGACCCCCTGGGAAGTTTTCTCAGAGAGTGTGCGAGTGAGGACAAAACACGCTGAAAAGACTCGTGTTGGTTTGTGGGGACAACCGTCAGTCCGGTAGTCGGGTCTTTATAGAAGTTGTCTCCAACAGTTATCAGTGGCCATCCGAGAGATCCACAAGACCAGTGAGTACTCCAAGGCCAGGGCTGCATTGGAAGCCGAGGTTGAGGATTTGAAGAATTAGCTCGTGAATTACCTAAATCAAAGGAATTTCAATAGAGAAAATCAAGGCAGTGGATCTCAATATTATCCGGGAATGAGAAATAATCTTAATCTATCTTATAGAAATCCCAATTTCCAACAACCACCACCTGGATTCTCTATGACCAATGGAGTGGTCAATGAGCCAAAGAAGCAGTCTTTCTCGGAGATGGTGAACTCTTACATCATCGACACTGATGCGAAGATGGAGAAGTAGACCGAGATTAACTAATTCAAGCAGACTTTTGGAAGCTAGATGGATCAGCTGCAGAAAGCTATAACAAATATTAGAGCTTCCATTGCCAGTAAGCACAAGCTAGGACAATTTCTCAGTGGGCCACAGTCGAGAAGCTGGATGGATACCTCTGCATCTCCGTCTCTAAGTAAAGAGTCGCCTACATAAGTTGTTGAGATTATCACTCTACCAGTTGATTATTTTATAAGAAGGCCAGTTGAAAAGAAACAAGAGAAATGAGTCGAGAGAAAAGAGAAGCACGAGATTGAAGGGGGAACGTTAACCTTCCCTATTTCTGAGACCCCGCCTTCAAAAAAAGCAGCTCCTTACACTGTTGATCCAACCCCGACATTGGTCACTAATTTGGAAAAATCAAGTAGAGCTGAGAAGGCCGACGATCTCGAGGAGTTAAGAAAGGAGGTGACCACAAGATGTCCTCCATAAAAGGATGATCCCGGAGAATTTGTCATCCAAATTTCTGTGGAGATGAAGATGGATTCAAGGGCCATAGTTGATCATGGAGCAAGTTGCAATTTGATGCCCCTGTCCATCTATGAAGAATTGAAGCTGCCAAAATGGAAGAATTGTAAGATAGCTATCCACATGGCGGATAATTCAACCATCAAAGATTTGTGCACAACTGAGAATGTGGTGGTGAGTATATGTGAACACCACTTTGTGTTGGATTTTGTTGTTGTCGACATCTCAGTTGACCTAGCTACTCCACTCATATTGGGACTCACTTCCTCTACACTACCTAGGTCGTGATCAATGTGGAGTTGGGCACTCTGACACAAATTCATGGAGAGGATACTATTATCCTCCATCAACCTGCTAAAGAGAAGAGTATGTATCAATTCCACAACTTTGATAACGTCTTCGATGCCATTGAGGATGCTTTTGAAGCAACTGGAGAGTTGGATCCGAGGGATAATTTTGATGACCCATATTACTTTTCCGATGATGAAGAGATCGGGCTAACTTTTCCGATGATGAGGAGATCGGGCTAACTTGGTGGTGTAATGCGCCACCGAATCATCTCTGATCATTGTGAGAACCCGAGTTAAGTTATCTTTGATTTCTCGAACTTATGCATTTCCAACAAATAAGTTTAGGGGAACTTGGATTTAATTTAACTCGACCGTTTGTTTAGTTTTTTTTTGTGTTTCATTTTCTGCATAACTGAGCAATCCCTAGTCATGTGTCTTGAATAGCCACTGTCAAAATACAAGTTGCTCTTGTCTTCTACTCTCAAGGATGTGTGAGCAATCAAACTGGTCTGTTTGACAACCTATTGCTTCTTTTGTGCAGACTTCTTCTTTTTCTGTACAGCTGTTTTCTGTTCCTGTTGCTGGAGTGCTGAACCACAAATCTCCTTCTCATCCTTTTGAGATCATAAAGATATTTCTCACAATGTGGTCGAATGTGACATTTCTCCTCATAATAATGGCAGATGATTCATTTTCTCTTACCATTATGAGCAGCCATCTTCTTGTCAATAATGTTCTTCTGGATGTACTGAACATTATCTTTTATATGTGCTGGCTGACTTGTACTTTCTTTGACAAACACTATCTTGGACTGTCCTCCACTGTATCCAAGACCTGGATGACTCTTCCTTGAATGTCTTTGTTCCATTGTTCAGTAATTAGCTTCTCCTTCTCCTCCAATAGATTCTTGTTCTGCGACTGAAGAGTTATGTTGATCTCCACAACTTCCAGCCACTTTGCATACATCTCTTTTTTATGTTTTCACAAATTCTTCTTGGCTGAAATCTTCATTGTCTGAATCATCATCTTTTGCATAGTCGAAGAGATCCTGGAATTCAGAGATTTTTGTTGTAAAAGTAATAGTTTCTTCATCTGAATCACTACTGTTTTCTTCAGAATCATTGTCACTGAGAGATGCATTGTAATTCTTTTTACCTTTCTTCAGTGTGTTTGCACATTCAGCTTGAATGTGCCCAAATCCATCACATGCTCTACATTGAATTCCAGTTCTAGGATTTGATTGTTGAAACTTCTTCTGATCATGGCTGGAATTTCTATCTTGTAGAGAATTACCAATTGGTTGTCTTCTGTTGTTGGACCTTTCTGAAGACTGTTTGTTGGCTCTTTTTAACATACAACTAAAGTTCTTAGTGATCAAGACCATAGTATTCATTGTATTTGAATCAAGTACAGTTTTTTATTTCTGTACATGTCCAGGTACATCTTCTGATACTTCAGTTTTAAGAGCAATACCTCTCTTCCTTAAGCTGTTGTCTTCATCTTCCAGATTCATCTCGAACATCCTTAAAGACCCCATCAACTCATCAAGCCTCATACTCTTAATATCATTGGCTTCTTCAATTGCAGCAACTTTGTATGCAAACTTCTTTGGAAGAGATCTGAGAACTTTTCTTACAAGTTTCTCATTGTTGATAGGCTCACCAAGAGCAAAAATCTCATTAGATATGTTTCTCAGTCTGGCATTGAACTCACCTATGGACTCAGTTTCCTCCATTCTAAGAGATTCAAACTTAGAAGTAAGATTTTGAAGCCTAGATAACCTTACTGAATTAGTCTATTCAAATGTGGTTTCCAAAATATCCCATGCAGCCTTAGCAGTCTCACAAGTTGAGATTAAACTGAATTCTTTAAGATCAACTGCAGAGAATAGAGCATTGAGAGTTTTAGAGTTGATATTATACCAGTTCTTTTGCGGTATAGTCTATTCTCCTTCTTCAATCTCCACACGCTTTCCTTCCTTGGCAACAGTTGGATTTTCCCATCCTTCTATGACGCTTTTCCATGCAAGCTCATCTATTGATCTTAGAAACGACTTCATCCTTGCTTTCCAGTAAGGATAATTATTGTCTTTGAGTAATGGTGGTCTGACTGTAGATCCTCTTTCTTTGATTGAACTCAACCAAAATCTCCACGCAGTTATGTACTTTTTAGGACTCTTTTCACTTTTAACCAAAGGCAACCCGCTCTGGTACCAATTGAAGTTACATAAACTGGGCAGACATGTTCATGATCATGTGCACATACATTATAATGAACATGTAAGGTCAGAAAGATAAATCGAAAGTAAGTAAATGGAACGAGGTTGATAACCCTGTTCGATCAACTGATCTACATCAGGGGGACTTCACAAGTCCATGAGAAACAATCCACTACTCCGTTGCAAGGTTACAAAGACTATTACACGATGACCTCTCATCACTCGACCCTTTTTCTACATACTACAACCTCTTTCGATGGACTGAATCATAAGATCCCTTACAACCTAGACTCCCTCTAGTTCTCACAGGAAATTTCTCCCGAGACTCCTTTAAAAATACGTATAAAAGAATTTCAAACATAGACTAGACACACAATGATCACAAGGATCAAACCTAGTCTACCCGAATACTGTATGCTTCAAACTTGATGTCTTTTAAACTCTCTAGTTCTAGTGTATTCGAAAACCTCAATTTGTGCACTCTAACTAGTTTGATTCCTAGGCTATTTATAAACACAAGACATAGCCTAAACAAGGTAATCAGATTTCCCTAATTTAGATCAAACTCAACAAAGAAACTTTCCTTGTTTAAATCGGACAACTCCTATTTAGAAATCTTCCTTGAATAGAACTCGCCTCTTTCCTTCTTGATCTTCATCTTCAAACAAGGGAGAAAATTTCGATTTTGGTCCCATAGGACATGGGTTAGTCCGATTTTGGTCCCAGCTCTATCACTTTTGGTCCCAAATCGAATTAATTATCACTTTTGGTCCCACCGTAACGTTTACCGTTAAAAAATTATCGATTTTGGTCCCAATTTTTTTTATCGATTTTGGTCCCAATTTTTTATCAATTTAGGTCCCAATTTTTTATCGATTTTGGTCCCAATTTTTTATCGATTTTGGACCCAAACATTAAAATGGCAGAAAATTTCAATTTCATTTCAATTGGAGGCTAAATTGAACTAATTTGCTAGAAAATTAACCTGATTTGGTTCCAATTTTCCCAGAAACATGCATCTGAATATATATACGCACCAATTCATCAAACTAAAAGTACTAAATTAAAAGAAAGCATAAAATCCCAAACATTAGACAATTAAGTGTGATGAATTATATACCAAAAAGCCATGTTTAACCCAAACTACAAGGAAGAGCATGCTTATACACAAAAACAGCTACTAGGCAAAAAATGAAATGAGCATGCTTATGAAGTCAATCAGATTAGTAGAATGAACAATAACAGAAAAATTGAAGATATTGAAAGTAACTTACAAGCTCTTTTCTCCCCTGGACTGTTGATGGCTTGGTTTGGGTGGTGGTTTTTGGGAAACTGTCTATGAAGTCAAACATGGCTGCATCTTCATCACCTTCATTCATAGGGTAGTCAGGTTGAGCTTCAATGGCCTAAGAGGGTATAATGCATACAATTAGATCACCACCAAAATTTAATGATAAAAATAAACTTAAGTGGCAGTCATGTAATGTACCTTTCTCACTTCACACCCAAGTCTGTTGTGACCCTCTTCACCACAAAAACCACAGAATACATTATAGATTTGCTTCCCAAGCCTCTGCAAACTTGTGCCCCCTCTCTTCTGCCTCTTGACTGGGCTTTCACAGGCCCCACTCCTTCTTTCCTTCTGAGGCCGTCCCTTCTTCTTCTTCTTATGAAAAGTAGGTGGCAAGGGTGGTATGTAACCAGTCTTCTCCCATAAATGTTCTCCACTCATAGGACTTATGGCATGTCTGTAAACTGACTCATAAGTCTCTATAGAGTAGCACTTGTGCACAAAGTCTTCTGGATCAAGCTCCTCTGCACAGATTGCACTAGTGGCATGTTTGCAAGGTATGCCTGATAGGTCCCACCTTCTACAATCACAAGTATGGGTATGCAAATTCACTGCATACCTTGATCCATCAAAACTGGAAACCTCATATTTCTCTGCACTTGACTTGACTGGAATACAATCTCCAGACTTCTGCATGTTCTTCCCAACAATCAGTCTGATTCTCTCACACAGCTTTCTCCCTTCCCACTTCCTCTCAGCCTTATCTCTCCTTTTTTGCAGCCTTGCCATCATGTATTCCCTTATCCATTCCAGCATGGTCAAAATGGGTTTGTCCCTAGCATCCAACAAACACCCATTAAACTGTTCACACATGTTATTGACTAAGGTGTCATACTTACCAAATGTAGAGAAGTGTGACTTGGACCATTCAGAGGGGGGCTTTGCTTGCAGCCATTCCTTACACTTCTTATCTAGCTGCTCAATCTCAACCATCACTGAGTTAAATGCTCCAACAGTTGTTGAGTTATCAGCCTTCCACAACAGCTTTTTGAAGTTAGCCCCTCTGAATCCAGCTCTCTTCATGTTTCCATGAAGATGCCTCACACAAAATCTATTCTCTACCCCAGAAAGGACAGTCTCAAATGCCCCTATTAATCCCTTTTGCCTATCAGACATGAATGTATATACATCCTGCCTTTCACTCATGAGGTCATCCTTGACAAGTTGCAGAAACCACTCCCATGCTTCTCTATTTTCAGAAGACACCACAGCATATGACAAAGGATATGGATCATTATTTGGATCCATACCCACAGCAGTCAACAACACTCCAGTATTCTGGCCACTGAGATGGCACCCATCCACACCTATCCAAGGCCTACAACCTGCCTTGAAACCTCTTTTCACAGCACCCAAACACATATAAAACCTTCTGAAAGTGTTGTCATCATCAGCTGCATCCAAGTCTAGAATCACAGTAGATCTTGGATTCTTCTCCTTCAATGTGTCTGCATAGTCCCATAGTTTGCTATATTGCTCAGCATTAGACCCCTCAATCAGCTTGAGCAACTTCTGTCTTGCCCTGATTGCTTGCTGAGTGGATACATACACTCCAAGCTCTGAAATAGCCTCCTTCCTGAAGCTCTTTATACTTCTCTTTGGATCAACTCTAAAACTCCTCTCAAATCTTTTTGCTAGCCAACTTGACTTAGCATTAGTGCCATGAAACTGTCTAGCACATGAATGTCCCAAGTCAAGCTCTCTAATCTGCCATGCTTCTTCATTCTTCACCTTCAGTGCATTAATATGCCAGCCACAACCCTCACCTTCCTTCTTACACCTAGCATAGATCCTCCTAGCATCATTTTTTACAAACTTGGTAGCCCTTCCCATCATCACTGAGTTGGTGTTCACAGCTTCTTTAAACTGTAGCTTGGTGCTGAATACTTGACCAAGCTTAAAGTGAGGGTTCTGTGAGCTTGATCCTCTATCACCACCCATAGTCACAGCTCATTCACCTTCATCTGCTGATTCAAGACTCTCTAGCTCAGAATCCATATCATCACCCTCACTCTCATCAGAGAGTGATGATGAGCCTTCAACATCCTCCTCATTAGCTTTTGTACCCATCCACTCAACATCTCTGTCCACATTCTCAGTGAATATAATTTCATCCATCAGCTCATCACAACTGTCTTCATCACAACTAAAATCTATATCCTCACTATCACTCCCAAACTCCTCTTCCAATATGAAGGAACCAATTCATCCCTCACATTCTCACCTAGATCAGCCTCTGCAACCCTCACATTCTCACCTAGATTAGCCTCTACAACCCTCACATTCTCATTAGCCTCAGCAATCTTAGCCTCAACCTCAGCAACTAAGTATGTCTGCATATATCTAGTTTTTAACCTCTTCACAGTCTGAATTTGTTGCTCAACGGGCTCTGTAGGTTCATCATCTATGTACTCAACCTCTCCATCAACAATTTCCCCACCATCATCAACATTCTCTTTCTTCCCATCTAAATACAGAGTGAATTCCCTACTCACTTCAGCCCTTCTAATTAAGCACCACAAGTCTGCCTCACACTCCATCAGCTTCAGACCACCCTTCTCATCATCCCCGTAAATTTTTTTACTCCCCATGTACCCTAGTTGTTCACAAAGGCCTTCTAGATATTTCCTACACCACTTACGTGTGTCTATAAAATCAAACGCAGAAGTATTACCCTCTAAATAGAGCATCTTACCCGAATCATTCAAGGCCATTCCTCCATGCACGAGCTTCAACGTGTACCAGTAATCACATGCACCTAACAAGACAAAAACGAGGAACCATCAAAATCAAAAGCCATCACAATTCTTAAACTGAAAACTGAAAATTGCGAATGAAATCGAGAATAGAACCGAGGGAGAAGACTTACTGTAGTTAGGGTGTGGCATTGGTAGGAACAACTTCCTTCGAATCATCGTGCTTTTGAAGAATCGATGGGATTGATCAAAATTGGGGGAGAAATTAGGGTTCACTGTTTTGGGTCTTTTTGGAATCGGGGAGAAATTAGGGTTGTATGTTTTGATTTGGGGTTTTTTGTTCAATTTAGGGATAAATCGCACATGAATGTCACGTGATTGTACTTTGCCGTCAACCCGTTTTATTTCCGTCTAAATTGTGGGATCAAATTTGATACTTCACTGTCCTATGAGATCAGATTTAATAATAAATTCTGATTTGGGAACAAAAGTGATAGGGTTGGGACCAAAATCGGACTAACCCATGTCTTATGGGACCAAAATCGAAATTTTCTCTCAAACAAGGCATCTTCTATTCTGAAACGTCCATTTTGAAAAGACAGCTTCAACTCCTTGAATCCAGCATGACAGGTCTCTTGAAAACTCTATAGACAACTATGTACATGATCATGTTCATGAACATGCTCAAGTACATTCTTCGATCTTCAATCAGATTGGCAGCGGAATGTTCATATCGAAATGTCTAGAACATGGTCTTCAAACTTGAAAAATCAAAACCTTTGTGTTCTTTGAATTGACATAAAGATCATGACAATCTAAAACACTTAGTGCATAAATGACACTAACAATCTCCCCCTTTGTCTTTATCTGTTGGCAAATAAGCTCCGTATTTTTAAAGAACACAATCTTCATCCGAAGGATCATGTACCTTAAAATATTTTTTAATGTCCCTGTGAACATCATATGATCCTACTGTTTTTCACTCTTTTATCAGCCTGTATCTTCTCTGCTGTATTGCGTTTTTATCATATTTCTATTTCTCTATCATCAGTAGTTTCAATATTTTAGCAAATTAGGATCATATCTTTGCAGATAAAAACACCTGTTTAAATTAATTTGGGAACAATTTGTTCCCAAATCACTCACTCCAATACATCATATGTAACGTATACGACTAGGAATATAATTTATTGCTTGCCTAATTGTGAGGTGTGCCCTTTGGATTTAGTTTTGGATGAACGAAGCACTTACAAGTTACAAGCTATAGCCTTAAACAGTTCAGACTAAACCTAATCCAAATTTCTAATGGGACCACTATCGACATACTAAACTATTCAGTCTTCACCGAATCAAATCAAAATAATAATAATATTCCAAACAATTTAAAAAAGAAAGCTAAAAAAAAAATTAAAAATCTTCTTCGCCTCTTCACTCGACACAAAATCCTGCGCGCTCCCAACTTTTTTCCGCGGCGCACGTTATCTAACGCCACCAAACTGCTTCAGTCATGGCCGCCGGAACTGCTCATCGGCCGCCGCCGAAAGTCTACGATCTCGATGTCACCATCGTCTCTGCTAAACACCTGAAGAACGTAAATTGGAGGAACGGCGATCTCAAGCCCTACGTCATCCTATGGGTCGACCCGGACCGCCGCCAGGCCACCAAGCCCGACGATTCCGGATCCACGCGGCCCGTATGGAACGAGCGTTTCGTTCTGCCGCTCACTCTTCCGCCCAGGGAATCCGCCCTAACGCTGGAAGTCTTCCACTCCAAACCGTCGGAGACGTCGAAACCCTTGGTCGGTTCGCTCCGCTTCGAACTCAGGGATCTCCTGGGTGACTCGGACGACTCAGCGACCCGACTCAGGTCTTTCGAGCTGCTCCGCCCCTCCGGCCGTCCCCACGGTAAGATCCGGCTGAAGATCGGCTTAATCGAGCGCCCCGTGGAGAATTACCATCCTGCCCCTGCTTCCGGATATTATTACTCTTCTGCCCCTCCCCCGCCGATGCCGTACAGGGGATACTCTTCTCAGCCATATTCCACTCTGCCGCCGCCGTCGTCCTTTTCCCCACCTCCGCCGCCCCATCCGCAGCCCTATTACTCCTACTCGGATCCGCACACAGGGTATTATTCATCTTATTACTCGCCGTCTCCTGCGCCGGCTCCTCGTCCGTTTTCGGAGCGGCAGGCACAGTCCAGCTACGGTGGATCGGTGGCTCCAGGGCCGAGCGCTCCGGTTGATTACACACCGTATGATTATCATAAGAGAAGTGCTGGGAAGCCGGGAATGGGAATGGGAACAGGCTTGGCAGTAGGAGTGGTGGCGGGAGCTCTAGGAGGGCTGGCATTGGAGGAAGGTATTAAATACGAGGAAGAGAAGATTGCTGATAGAGTGGAGAGTGACTTGGCTTCGACTGCGAGGGATGATCGTGATCGGTATGGCGAGTATCGAGGTGATTATTAATGTAAGCTCTAATTAGTTCTCTAACTATTTGCTCTATAATATGACATTGTGTTGAAGTTTATATATAAAGATTGGTGTTTTAAGTGCATTGTGTTTCAAATTTGAATGGAGGATTTTGTAATCGAATTGAACAAGTGTGTCTAGTGATATATGTATATAAACTTCTGTTGTTGCGGGGAGTAAACTATGTTTCTTTTTTTTTTTTAATAATACTGCCTTCAATTCCTTGAATCCTGTCTCTTTTTTTATAAAATGCTGAGCTTCTGCTTTGCCTTGTAGGGATGGGTATAAATATGATGCTTATGCAGTTTCAAAGGCTTCAATTGTGTAGTTGGTTGGGAAAATTTATCAATTGCTGCTTTATATACGAATTTGGTGTATTTGTGTTCGGGAACTCGTTCATTGAATTTATATTAAGATAATAGGACACCATTGCACATTTGATAAAATCAGGATGCTTCATCTGCTATTTTGAATCTTTTGAACCCCTTGTTAGATATAAAACATGTTAGTTCAGTATGATGGCCGAAATAGCCTTAGTCTCTATGCTCCTTTTTTCTGGCCCGGTCAATGCTGAAATATGTTTCTGAAGATTTTATATTGCTATTAGCCTATTATCTTGTCTCTTCATTTACAGAACTTAGTAGAAGTAGAGCAGAGTCTTGATAGGACTCTTTTAGGTTGCATATAAAGGTTGTCTACAATGGTTTAGTGGCTAATATACATTGGGTTGGAGCTATTTTTCCCTTCTGTTCTGTAGTCTTGAGATTTTGTTAAGTTATGTTGATTTTATTACCATTTAGAGTTTACATCCAAGTTTTTGGCATTTTAACTGTCTTCAGCTGCGTTGACACCATGCGAATAAAATGTGTAACTTTATTCCCCAAAGATTTGATGTTGGTGTGCTGATGTAAGGCTCAAACTTGCAACTGGATTTTCATTATTTATTTTATTATCCTTTATAGAAAAGAAGTCTCCTGGCCTTAAATCTAGGAAATGTTAGATGTGAGCATAAACATGCATCAGCTTTGCTGTTCATCAGGATGATTTAAGCTGTTAATGCCTTGTTTAAGTCATCCCAAAAATATTTCTAAATTTCATATGCAGCACAATCTACACGCGTGCATGGTAGAAATATGACAAAAATATTAGCAAGTGTGCATGATATATAGCCTAATTCATAGCTATGAAGGGAAGATTCATATTTTTCTTTTTGACTCTATATGGCTTGCTATGCTCCTCTAAGGAAATTCTATAACACGTGCGATGTAGTGTGTCTCTCTCACAGAAAATAATAATTTTTAAATAATGGGCGACTTATTTTTTTATTATGTGTGAGAAGACACACTACGTGCCCAACCGTCATAAAATTTCCAGCTCTTCTAAGAGTTTCTGAGGTGCAGTGCCCTATTGCTAGCAGCTTTTTGAAACTTTGTTAAGGAGTAAAATGCTGTTAGCCTGTTAGCATAGTCTACAAACTTAACTCCAATTTGGTCTGTAAATTCAGAAATGGCTGCATAGTGCGTAGCAACGGGTAAAGTCAAATATATTCATCACATTCATTAAGTGTCAATGTCGAAAAGCTAAGTATTCAACTCAAGGATTTGAATTATATAATCTGATTATTGGTGCTTGCGTTTACCATTGCACTCTCAATTTTGTTGCTCATGGTTAACATGGTAAATTCTAAGGTAAGAGGGATGCAATGCATTCCCCTACTATTTACAACACATTTTTTCTATTTTCAATATTTATCGACCGGCCGATAAAATAATTTCGGTTTTGGATTGTCACAATAGGTAATTAAGTATTATAATAGGTAATCGAAGTGTCATAATATGTTAGTTAAAGTGTCACGATAGATTTTTTCGGCCGTTGAAATTTTTTGTCGAAACTTTCGATTTTGGACAAAAAAAAAAGCAAAATTGGTGGATCTAGGACACATGTTAGCAGCAGGAGGAGGGGATGCATTGCATCCCCACCACGATAGAATTTACCGTTAACGGTAACTCACCATCTTGCATTGATAACTGACTTCATAGGATGTGCTGCAACTGTTTTTTCTTTTTCCTCACACATCTCCTTGTTGGTCCTTACGTTTAAATTTGTTGCAATATATAAGATCTTCTAAACAGAGCAAGGCCAAAACAAAGTATGTAAACAACTATTATAGTTGTCTAGTGAAAATTTGATGGATGATAGAATTGTGATAAAAATAAAACGTGGAGGTGACGTTATTATTAATTATAAGTTGAGTATTATTGTGGAAAGCTGCAAACGATGAGGTATATGTATAATTTGCCCTTTATTTTTACATTTGGTGTCTCAATCTATTCTAAACATTCTGCAGAACTACTACCCATACAACCGTGCAAAATAATCAGAAATTTGAAGAGATTAATAATCAGAAATTTGAAGAGATTATTATTATTATTATTATTATTATTATTATTATTATTGTTATTGTTATTGTTATTGTTATTGTTATTGTTATTGTTATTGTTATTGTTATTGTTATTGTTGCAGATTTGAGCAACTTCAATCCAACAGTCTTTTTTGTCTCATGTAATACTAATAAGTTTCTATTTAGAGATCACATGAATCATGATATATATACTGAGGGCTCATATATTAGCTGTTCCAAAACTCTTGATTTGATTCATAACTAGATTTCCACCGGTGTGATATACAGGTTCATTTATGGTCTCATACTCATACTCAATTATTATAAATTTAATGTAAGTGTCATATCTTCGTATTTTATAGATAATTAATATTTTGCTTAATAAATTAACACCATTTTTTATTTGTCCGGTTATATATATATTTTTATTAGACAGTTATTATTCCAAATCTAAAAAGAGTTGAGTTGACAAAAGAAATAATTCCTTGATTACACACATACATATGTATATACATATATAATATAATATAATTCAAATAATTAATAAACTATTACAATTAAAATATTATATATTATAAATTATGAGGTGTAATATATTATATATTATAAATTATGAAACACGTATTTGTATATACCGTTTGTAATAACATTTGTTACACTATCATCATTTTTACAAATAAAAACTTTCAAATTAACACAAATTGTGTCTTGTGAAAAAACTACGTACAATTACCGTGACTAAAAACTTATGAAAAATATATGTTAACAAAGATTATAACAATAACTTATGTTTCATTTTAAAAGTTTTAGGGTTGTATATTTATATAGATTTGTTGGATTTAATTCTTAAGAAATTGATAATTATGTAGTATGTAAAATAATTAAATGTAGTCAAAATAATGTTAATAAATATATATTGAAACATAAAAAATTTCAATTTAAGAAACTAGAACAATGAAGCCTACATATCTTCATTAAATATCAATCTTCATTTTTTTTGCATTAAAAGATGTTAATTACAATTTAGTACCCAATGTTGAGCGCTTTTACACTTGTATTCTAAAGTTTTAAAATTTAACATATTGGTATCGAACATTTGCACAAAAATTAACACTTATAACGCTAGAGTAATTTTACGGCTTCACAAATATTAACATGGAATGTTGAAAATTGTGAAAAGCAACAACAACATTCAATATTTGTACAAATGGAATAAGCTAAAGACCATGTTTGAAAGAATTTCAACAGTCTAAGTCAACATTTGTAAGATGAAAAATTGCTCTAATTTTATAAGTGTTAATCTGTGCAAACATGTGTTAATATGTAATTTCTTAAAATTTTGGGATAAAAATGTAGAAATGTCCAACGTCCGATTACTAAAATGTAATGAACACTGTAAAATATGCTAACTGTGATTGTATATCCAATAATCTTTAAGACTATTGTGACGCTCGGGGCTGAAGCATGGAGTGATCGCCGATGAAAGGCACGGACAAAGAATGGCTCCTATAAGATTTCCAAGCAAAAGGGGCACATGAATGAATCAAATCCATCCGAAAGAGAGGAATTCTGAGGCTATACATGAAACTGTACAATCGAGGAGAGCTTAAATGATTTGATTGGTGCTACTCATACCACAAGGTGCATCTTCTTTTCTAGTGATCGTTCCACCAAAACTTAAAAGTTAAGCGTGCTTGAGCTGAGGCAATGATGGTGTTAGGAAAATTATTGGGAAAATCCCAAATGATGGTTTTGATGAAATGTCAAAACACGTATGATGATTTAATGAAAAACTATATGTTATGAAAAGTTGGAAATCAGGGATAATGACCAAGTAAGACTTCAAGCTGAGATGAGAGACAGCTATTTAGAAGCATGGTCAACCAGCTTACAAGGTTGCCTTGATCAGACCAGTCAAAGTCAACTCTTCAAAGCTTAAGAAAAGCTGTAAAGGGGGAAGAGAACTTTGGAGACTGGTAGGCATCCATAGATGAGTAATCATCAGTCTTAGCAGAAAGCCAAGATAGACTAATGAACAGAGTCAGCTTGAAAGCTGAAACCGATCTGATCAAAGATCAGTCAGAGCTGACCCTAAACTGATCAAAGATCAGTTAGCTGGTAAAAAAAAGCTCTAAAAGCATTGAGCCACTACTGAACTGATCATAGATCAGTTCAAGGAGAAAAGGTAAAAGCTCAATCAGGTAGCCAACTGATAAGTCTAGAATTGAAAGCTTTTCAAGCTTAGCTGCTGAGTCAGCTATACTAGACTATATCAGGATAGAAGCTCAAGGCAGCTGAGGATCTGCTAACTAGATAATCTCAGAGCTGAAAGCTGAGATAGCTGAGAGTCCATCAGCTGAATGTCCAAAAATGATAGCCAAATTACCTGCTCTTTCTGACAAACAGTCAATCAAGATCTTAACATGAAATCTTCAAAAGATCTTGATGATCTTAGAGCAGAGAACATTAAAGTCAAACGGCTAGTTCATTAAGAGCTTCAAATGGCTACAGATATTAAAATGCCACCGGTGATTTCTAAACAATCACCAATCATAACGGTCAAAATTCACTTATCTATTTAAAGAGGGTGAAATCAATTTTGGCTAAGACTTTCGCCAATCTAACTTTGCTATTTTGCAGAACGAGCTTTTTCTTTCTCCCTCCCCACAGCTCAAAGCTTAATACTCTCAAATTGCGAAAAGTCTTAACTGAGAAGGCGTGCTTCAAGTTCAAAGCAAGCTGCTAAGCTGACGCGGAATTCCAGCAAGAGCAAAGCTTCTCAGTTCAATCCCTCAAAGATCAACCACTCAGCTCAAGCTAAAGGAGCATTCTAGGTTGATAACAGATTCAAGACTGTCTGCTTGAAGATCGAGCGAGATCTAAAATCGTGTAAAGACGGGCAATAGCACCTAAAGTCTCAGCGAGCAGTTGGGACTAGTAAGTGTGAGTTGTCAACCCAGAAACCAGCTGGGGAAGAGCATGTACCGACGGGTCCGTTCTTTTGGGACAGCAACAGTTGGAAGGAGGCCGCGCTTGGGTTGAAGAGTGCCGTTTTCAGGTCCAACATGAATTCTTCACTGTGTAAGTGTGATAAAGAAACTTTACACTTGCATAGTGGATTGCCCTTCTGCGGAAGGAAGAAAGAACGTAGAAGCAGGAGGCTTCGAACCTCTCTAAAGTCTTGTGTGCGCTATTTTTACTGCTTTCAGCTTTGCATGTTCTTAAACTGCACACCTCGACTGCACTGACAAGCTTTAGCCACGTCTTCAAAGCTATCAGTTGTAAACTGATCAGCTCACCAGCTAAGCTTCAGTCATTTCTTCTCAATTGATCAATAAGCACAGATAAAATATCAAAAGCGAGTTAGGGCCCTATCTATTCCGCATCCGTTTAAAATTTTTGAAGTCAGTTTATTCACCCCTCTCTAAACTGACATAGACTCACACCGGGACCAACAGGTGGGATGGGTGCCCTTTTGGGAAGTTTCTTAGGAAGCATGCGAGTGAGGACAATGCATGTTGGAAAGACTTATGTTGGATTGTGGAGACAACTATCAGTCCGATAGCCGGGTCATTATAGGTGATATCAGAGCCGAACCTCTTGTAGTAAGGTGCGGTTTTCGGGATGAACTAAGCAGAAGCTGGTGGGCATGTGATGCCCAAGGCCGAAGCATGAAGTGATCACTGGTGCAAGGCACGGACAAAGAGCGGCTCCTATAAGACTTCCAAGCGAAGGGACAAAGAGCGGCTCCTATAAGACTTTCAAGTGAAGAGGCACATGAATGAATTGAATCCACCCGAAAGAGAGAGATTCTGAGGCTATACAAGAATGAGACTGTATAGTCGAAAAGAACTTAAAGGTTTTGATTGTTGCTATATAAGAATGTGACTGTATAGTCGAGAAGAGCTTAAAGGATTTGATTGATGCTACTCATACCACAAGGTGTGAAGTTACATAAAATGTGCAGATATGATCATATTTACAAACATATACATGTACATTATTGTTAACATACAAGGTCAAAAAGATATAACTTTAAGCAATAAAAGGCACGAGGTTGGTAACCCTGTTCGATCAACCATCAAGTGGACTTAACATGTCTATGAGAAAAAATCCACTACTCCGTTGTAAGGTTACAAATGCTATTACATGATGACCTCCCATCACTTGACCTCTTTCCTATCCACTACAACCTCTTTCGATGGACTGAATTGTGAGATTCCTTCACAACCTAGACTCTCTTTATTTCCTACATAAAATCTCTCCCGAGACGCCTTTAAGTGTGTATGAAATAATTTCAAATATAGACTAGACACACAATGATCACAAGGATCAAAACTAATCTAAACAGTATACTAAATGCTTCAAACTTGAAGTCTTTTTAAACTCTAACTCTCGTGTATACGTAAAACCTCGACTTCTAACTAGTCTGATTCCTAGGCTATTTACAAACACAAAGCATAGTCTAAACAAGGTAATTAGAAAGTCCTAAATTAAATCAAACTTTAAAAGAAAACAATCCTAGTTTGATTCGGACGATCCTAGTTTAGAAGTCTTTCTTGAATAGAACTCGCTTTGTTCCATCTTGATCTTCATCTTGAATAAGCCATTTTTTTTATTCTGAAACATCCATCTTCAAAAGAAAACTTTAACTCATTGAATACAACTTGGCACGTCTCTTGGAAATTCTCTGGACAATCATGTACATTATCATGTTCACAAACATGATCAAGTACATTCTTCGATCTTCAATCAGATTGGTAGCGGAATGTTCATATCATAATGTCCAGAACATGATCTTCAAAAACCTGAAAAACCATAACCTTTATGTTCTTTGAATTGCTATAAAGATCATAAAAATCTAAAAACACTTAGTGCTAAATGATGGCACTAACAATATCCCCATTTGTCTTTATCTGCTGGCAAATTACCTCCATAATTTTGAAGAACATAAACTCCATCTGAAGAATTATGTACTCCAAAACATTCTTGAATGTTCATATGAACATCATATGATCCTGTTGTTTTTCACTTTCTTATCAGCATGATCTCTGCTATACTGTATTCAATCTTTTATCATATTCTTTTATCAGCAGTTTAATTTTTTCGCAGACATAAGGATCATAAAAAATATAGATAAAAATATATGTTCAGGAGATATAATATCAATAGACTGATATTACAGAGCAAAAGTAAAAGAATCTTGCAAAAACATGGTGCAAGATATAAATTTTAAAAAGATAAGATAAAATTTTTAATCAGAAACATTACCCCCTTATTTGCTACCGAGAAAAACAAATGAGTAATAGCGAATCTACTCGGATTTTTCTGATGCTTGCTCTTCTTCTTCTTCTTCTTCTTCTTCTTCTTCTTCTTCTTCTTCCACATCATCATAATCGTGCTCCTCTTCTTCTTCTGCAACTTCCTTATCATCATCAGCCAGTTTGTCTTCAACAAGTTCCTTCTCTTCATTTCCCTTTAGATCAATCTGTAGAGACTCCTCTTGAGTTGCAGCAGTAGCAGTACTTGCAAGTTTGTGCAAGTTGTGAACATGATTAGGAACATTTACTGCTGGGGAGGAAAAATCTTCTCCAAATAAAAGCTCAACTATCAAGGCTTGAATCTTAATCTTCTCAGAGATATGCTCAAAATCCATTCGAGCAAGAAACTCCAGACTGTTCTCCAAAAATTTGAGCACTAAGTGCTTCTGTAAAGACTATGTAGAAGTTTCAGTAACACCCTTCTTTGATGTGATGAACTTCTTGAACTGTAAGCATAGATGATGATCATCAACTTCAGGAGCAACCTTGATGAACAGAGGCTTCTTTGGAGGTACAAATCTATCATTCTTGGTAGAGACATTCTTCTTTTAGTGCTTGATGATCTCATAGATGAGTGAAGGATAGCACAAGGGTCCCTTAACAATAGTGGACTCAGCACTGCTTACTAGCTTCCCAAACACAAACTTTTCATAATTGAACTTCTTCCCAGTTCCAATGTGATATAGGAACCTTCTTTGAGCTTGTGTAACAGAAGTCCTGTGCTTGGTTGGCATCCAATTGTGAATTATGATGCAGATTAATGCATCATATTGTTGTGATAGTTTTGATGTAGGAATTATCTGAGGATTGGAGGGCCATTTGGTATAGATACCCTGGGTCAGTTCTTCAACAACCATCCCCTAGTTGTCTATCTCTTCCAACTCCCTCTCAACCGAGCAATTTAGAAACTTATTGATGAGTTCTGGTGAGAAATCCAACATTTTTTCCTCTCACAAAGACTTTGTGAAAGTCTTTAGAGTTAGCATCATCTACCTTTTTAGTCAGGTTGCAATAGAACTCAGACACAACCAAATGAATAGATACCAGTAACCAACATGGTATTCTTATCTACCTTCTTTTCAGAAATCAAAGACCTCTTCTCCACCTTATCTCATAATTCAGCATGCTTTGTTCATCTAAAGAGAACATGTTTAGAAATACCTGGTAGATGGATGATTTGTTTGTGTCGATCAGTTTCATGTTCACTAGATTCTGAGTGAACATCTTCAGGTACATTGTTGGGATTAACAGTCATTTGGCCTTCTTTTATGGGCCAGCATTGGTGTCTGCTTTCTTTCTTTTCTGTGTTAGAGTAGAAGATGGTGGAGTAGCAGATGCTCTGCTTCTTGTGACAGGAGTTCTGGGAATGATCTCAATGACTATAGTAGAACACTTCTTTCGATGAGTCTTCTTTTTAACAGGTGATCCAGCAGAAAATAGATCAACCTTATATTGAGAACTTACCATTATTTTTTCTTGCGGTGGAACATGAGTCTTTACATCAGATTCTGAAGAAGAGCTTTATGCTTCATCTTCATCTTCTGGATCAGCAACCAAAGGTCTCTTGATGACCTTTTTTTTCCCTTTAGCAGCAGCTAAAACCTTCATTCTTCTACTCAAAGGAATATTATCTTCCTATGAAACTTCACCTTCCTCTTCAGTTATAGGTTTTTTTGTTGTCTGTGACTCTACAACTATAACGCCCTAGATTTTTGAATAAGGTTTAAACAATCTTAATGACAATTAAGAATGTTAAGGAAGAAATTTAACTAAGGTTAATTGAGGTTAGATATCAGTCACGACTTTAAGGGTCAGTTTACGTGAAAATCGTCTTTTCAGAAATTCTGATCTTAACCCTGTTATGACCATTTGTGGTCTCGTTAAAAAGGTTTTAACTCAAGGAGTGTGCCGGTGTTCTCGGAATTTTATTCTGAAGTCAATTGAGTTCCCAGTGATGAAAAACGTATTTAAGGAGTGAATGAATAGTAACTTTTGCGTGCGTTCGTGTTTTGAGAAATTTATGAAATCTTCCTCGTTGATCCGAGTCTAGTTCTGTCAGGCCCCTCTTAAGGGAAATAACACAAGGATTCCGTTCGCGTTCACGGATTTCCATTCTGAGGTCAATTGAACGCTCGGGAGCAGAATCTGTCAGTCTGAGTGAATAGTAAAAAGTAATTCCAAAAAGGAAATCTTTGCTTGTCTTTCTTCAGAAGACCCCGTCTTCTTCACGAATCAAGTTGGTTCACTAGTATTCGAGTCAATGAGTCCCCCGGTATTTTTAGATTTTGTGTCTGAGGTCATTTGGACCTCGACATCGAATAAAGCAGCTTTTAATCGAACCTAGGGTAACTTTTGCAGTATTTCCGCACTGCAATGGCTTCCAATGGAAGCCAAAGCTTCTCCTATAAATAAGAGGGCCACCCCTCACCATTATTTACTCATTCATTTCCATCATTTTCACTTCCAAGAGAGTGGGAAAGCTCGTGAGAGCCGAGAAAGTTCTGTCGAAGTAAAAAGTGTTCTTCGTGAATATTCCGCAAGACGACGGGCGGAGTGGTGTGGAAGGGATGCGGTGAGAAAATGTGCTAGGGGCGCTGTTGGGTCGTAGCAGGCGGCTCTGCCTCCGTTGTGACTCGATGAGACACCGAGCTAGTCACCTTCCTTCGACGCACCTAACCCCGTCCATTCTTGTTCATCAGGCTCGATTCCATTTCTTTTCCGTCTTTCAATTCCGTATTTACTTTCTGTTCTTCGTGTTCTTCATGTTCTTCATTATTACTCATTTACTTTCCGCCTAAGAGTTATATTTTGATTCTAGCTAGTGTTTCCGTTATATTGCTCGTTATTATTATTCCGTTGTTATTCTTGTTATTAATTCTCGTAATTAATCTCGTTGTTCCATTAAGGTTCTGTTCAAGTTAATTTTAAGAGTTCGTCATTATTCTAAATATTTAAAGAGAATTATCGTATTTATGCCGTTATAATGTTGATTTCTTTTAAAACATGCCGTTTCATGTTAAACTAAATTACTGGAGCATGTTTTAAAAAAATTTGGTAAAGTGTTCTTCGTGTTCGTCGAAGAAATCAACGAACACGAAGAACTCAAATGAAGATTGCCCAGAAATGGGCGAAGAGAGAGGCCGCCGAGGCGCGGGGGTGCGCCGCAGCGCAACACCCTCCGTAGCCAAAGGGCCCCTGCCGGTACAAAGGCGCGCCGCGGTGAGGGGTGCCCACTAGCGCAAGGGGGGCGCCGCGGCAGGGGGTACCCGCTGGCGCCGGTGTGAGCCACGGCGCAGTCCCCTCCCCCGTGTCATTCCGCATCGATTCTTCTAGCTATTTTCATACCCTCTTTTCGAGCCTTTCGAGTTGTGTTTTCCAAACTAATCTTGAGTTATTTCCAAGTTTAAATTTAGAAAACTTTCAAGTTATTTCCGAGTTATTTCAAATAAACTTTTCAAGTTAAATCCGTCTAAAATTCGGGTATCGAAAAATAAATTCTCCAAGTAAATTCTTCTCGAATTTTATTAAGTCATTAAGTCGTGCATTCTGTAATTAAGTCTTATATTTTAGTCTTCGAGTTAGATGTCGATATTTCTCGTTTTAGATAGTTAATTTCATCAAAGAAGGCCGCTAAGTCGATGATTCGACTTTTGTAGGAGGGAGTAAGCCTCGTAGGAATTCGGAGAAGGATCATCAACTCGTTGCTTCATCTTCTGTCCAGTAATCGAGATGGGTAAATCTATACTCATCTAAAGTTTGAGCTAATAAGCTCTAGAAGCATGTTAGGGCAAATGAGATATCCAATAAAACATTTTTGCTATGCCTGATTGATCTCTATACAAGGAAGGAAGGAAATGAATAATATTATATGTTAATTGAGCTCTCAAGCATGTTTAATAATGCTAGAAATTTTTATAGTATTGTTCATACCTAGCATGAGATGTTTGGAATTTCCTCTAGTTGCAATTCGTATTTATGTACGTTCATTTCCTCGTATTTGAATGTCTATGCTTTGTTAAAGCTTGTATAGTTAGGGATTAAGGATTTCCTTGTTAAGGTAGTGTTAAATCCCTTATAAGCCGAAGTCATGCTTAAGTAAAGGATTAGCATTAGACGTTGCTCTAAGCTCGACAATTCTAGTAAGGATAAGGAAGCTAAGGAATTAAGGAATAAGATTGAGAAAGGAATGCTGAGTTAAGAAAGGAAGAATATAGCTTTTATAACTAGGATTGAGCTCAGAATTCATGATCTTTGATCATTAAAGTGAGTCACTGCTGGGTTAATTTCCTCGCAAACTCGTTTGGATATTTGAGGTAACCCCTCTTCTATTCTACGGCATGCCTAAGGGTATAGTTGATATCAGGTTTGAGCCAATGTTGGGCCCAAAAGTAAAGAAAAGGTTTTGCGGATATGGAGAGGGCTTTTGCGTTTTGCTCTCCATATACCGCCAGTTTATTATTGGATATTTCTCAAGTTATTAAAGAAGCTTTTATTAAAACCCACTGAGTACATTAGTGCTCACGCCATCTTTTTCAAATGTTTTCAGGATTGAGATCCTGAGGATGATGGTGGTTGTGGATTTGGGTTGGCTGCCAAGATTATTTTGCTATTATATAAGTCTCTTTTAAATTCCCATGATGTTTCTGCTACTCTGATACACTCTTTCTAATTTCGTTCAAAGTTCAGTTATGTTTATCGAGATCCTATGAATATTTCCCCAGGCATGGTTATCTATATATAAAGATACATTATAAGTTTTATTCATGAGTCTCGAGTATATTTTCCTTTCGCCTATGAAAAGGCTTGTTCATGTTGGTATATGTTTATCCGCTTTGACCTGTGAATGGGTCTATGCTTGTTGGTATTTGATTATATAACCGTTTTGTTCCGCTAAAGCATGTTTCCTTCTTAATTAAGTAAACCCGAGTATCATCGTCTATCTTTCAAAAGTATATCTTTGTTCCCAAACCTTCTTTATTAATATTCCGTCTTATTCGTTAATCCCTTAATAACAGCCCCTCCCTATTCGTTAATCCCTATCTTGGGACCGGGCTGTTACAGTTGGTATCAAAGCCAGGTTTGCAACTCTGCAGACCTGTCTCTCTATTTAAGTTGAGTTAAGTGTTTATGTGCATATAAGTTGATTCTTTGATAAGTTAAAGCAACAACCCTCAGCTCGCCATCACCCTCGTATCCTCAACCAAAAATCAATGTATGATAGTATAAAGATTTTGGATGTTGGATTTATGATTTTTGGAATATAGGAAAGGAAAAGATTTGAGTAAGCATACCTCTTTTATGGACAAAGGAAAACCTTGAGAATGAAATTCCAAGTAAAAAGTATTCAAGTAAGATGATTTACTGAGGCAAAAAGTTTTGAAATGAATCATTGATCAAAAAGAAAATGTTTAGTTCATTCTCAAAGTTTTGTTTTAAAAGAAAGAGTAAAATTTCTGCTTAAAGATTTTGGGCACCAAAATTTTTCTAAAAGTCAACTGCTAAGAGGAGCTATGCATGCAAGATAAGTAGTCTGAATCTAGACGATAGCATGATCTCAGAAGAACCTTAGGTCTCCCTTTTATGATCTAGACTGAATAAGTTTCATGTTTCTAGATGGTTAAGCGTCGTTCGACTGCTAGAAATAATGTGCCTCTCTTCCTCCCTATTCAAGAGAGTAATGGCTTTCAAAGAATGATAGAAAATGTACCCGACTTGGAAACATGCATCCGCATGTGTACGCAAGCACCGCCCATTGAGAGGCCAGCAATGTATCATATCCTGCAGAGCACAATTACCCGTGATCCCGAGACGTATGCTGTAATCGGAAATCTGATGGAATTCTCCTCAGCTTTGATAGCTCTTTGGGAGTCAAAGTATGGCCACGTGAACGCTCTAGCCGAGCAAAACCCCTCATTCATGGTGGAATCAGAACTGCTAAAGGCAACTCTGAACAATCCCCATGAATTTCAAGCACCGTGCCCTCGTACTGAAGGAACCTTAGAAGCAAGACCCTCGATCGTCCGGGACACCGAGTCTTTATCTTCCAGAATGCACCAGTGGGCCCCTACCTATCAAACGTTTGCCCTCAGAGTCTAGGACAGTGTATGCCCCATCAATTCCCCTAAGGAGGCATGAGGAAATTCAAGTTTGAGGTACTAGAGATAGATGAAGATGAGGAAGAAGAAGAAAAATGAGAAAAATGTGGAATCATCATGCAAAAGGAAAGAAAATGGCCCATCATATAGTTAAGCTTTAGAAATAGGTAAAGGAGGTGTTGTTGTTAGAACACCTTGCTGATCTGTTTGTCCACTATAATCCAGATCTTATGTTGTAAATGTATTAATCAACCCTTTAGATTTTAATAGCGACAGTAATTTTCCAAAAGGTTGCCCTATTTTCAGATGTAACCAAGAACCTCTTTCTTATTAATGCCAAAAGTCCTCTTGATAAGGCAATCTTCCCGCTTTTCTAAAGACCCTATCGAAAGGCATTTCATTTTGCTTTGTGCATATTGGAGTCAGTGTCGCTAATATTTAGGATTCTTTAGAATATCGCCAAGAAGACGTCAAGCCAAAATCGAAAAAGAAAGTGAGGACATAACAAACAAGTCCCGTACCGCAGCTTGAGAGCCAAGAACGTGTTTTTCAAACATAATCCTCCGTCATTTAATAGTTTAAGAAGCCCGATGGGGAGTCGAGAAATGAGTTGTTCCTTAGAGGTGAATTTTTGATTTTATAAGCTTGTTCAAAGGATGAGG
This sequence comes from Perilla frutescens, assembly GCA_026008535.1. Taxonomy (NCBI): domain Eukaryota; kingdom Viridiplantae; phylum Streptophyta; class Magnoliopsida; order Lamiales; family Lamiaceae; genus Perilla; species Perilla frutescens. Next base: position 28,258,413 of record BRKX01000017.1, on the reverse strand, counting down.
AATTAGGTTGTGCTCTCTTATGCGCATGGATGGTATGGACTATTAGTTAAAGTCCGTTCGAAGAATGATAACCTTGGAGCAATGAACGGAGTATGGTTGGGAAGGTTTCAAGTACGAGTTATACTAGAAGTATATCCTGAATTGTTATCACAAGGCAAAGGAGATAGAGATCTAGAACTAGAAGTAAGGAAAGAGGACATTGTTAAGGTACGATCAAGAGTTCAACCGATTATTAAGGCATGCTCCACATTTGTGGGTTCAGACGAGAGAAAATCACGTATAGATCAGGTCATTTTGTCGTATCCCTTCCGATAGGTGAAAGTAATCCCTGAATATCGCCTTTTCCGGCTAAGTATATCTAGTTGAAGTCCAATCGGCTCATGATATTTCATAGCAACCTAGTAAAGAAGAAGATGCGTAATGCTCAAAGAAAGAAAGAGATAACCCGAAGAATATTGTTAAGCAGATAGACCTAGAATGGATAGATTAAAAGTTTCAGTAAGATAGGAAGTTTTGATGAGTCAATTCATTCATTCTCGTGTTAATTGAATCAATTACCTTTCAACAACTTTGTGTCAATTGAAATTCTTCATTTATATTATTTGAGATCCTTCACTTATGTCCTCTTGGATAAATTATAATCTCTTGATGATACCTTTTGATCATCAAGAATTAGTAATAGCACTTTCTTGATAAGCTATGCTGACGCCCTTGCAAAATATTCAACATGGTTCTCAGTTGCTAATCGTTGAGTATCTTCTATACCCCTGCTTCGTGCAAGAAACCCCTTTCGAGTTATAAGTCCTCTAAAAAGGCGGTGTTTTTAGTATAAATAGCCCAGTGCTATATCTCTTCCAGTTTTTGGAACTTGTTAAAGAATTTTTGATCCAGATAAAGTCCTTACTCAGAGGCATTCATTTTGCTTTGCTCCCACTCATAGAGCTCGAGTGTGGACCCTTGAATAGAGTAGAAAGTATAAAGAAATATTCCTTAGTCATTGTTGGAAGAATATGAGAAAAATTGCAATATAAGAAATGACGTCAGAGAAGTTCTAAGCTTACATTCAAGGACTAGACATGCGATCTCTACATCTGAAAGCGATGATGACCTCCAATAGAAGCTATAAAGTCAGAATACTGCCTTAAGAAGAGAAGGTGATTGCGACAAAGAAAGAGGAAGGAGAGTCTGCAATAGAAGGCATAAGAAGATTTCCGGACGAATCTCTAAAGGAGCTGCTAGGATTACCCTCACGTAGGCAAGAGGAATCCGCTATCGATTTGGAACCAGAAGCTGCACCAGTTTCGAAAGCCCCTTACAGAATGGCACCTAAAGAGTTGCAAGAACTCAAGATTCAACTTCAAGAGTTGTTAGACCTAAGTTTTATCCAACCTAGTGTGTCGCCTTGGGAGAACCCTAATTTTGTTCGTGAAAAAGAAGGATGGCACATTGAGAATGTGTATCAATTATATAGAGCTGAATAAGCTAACCATCAAGAATCAATACCATCTCCCAAGAATAGATGATCTCTTTGATCAGCTTAAGGGAGCAAGAGTCTTCTCTAGCATAGACTTAAGATCTGGGTATCATTAGTTGAAGATCCAAAGGGAGGATATTCCTAAAACTGTTTTTAGGACTCGCTATGGACATTACAAGTTTGTGGTAATGCCATTCAGGTTGACCAACACCCCAGCAGTGTTCATGAAATTAATGAACTGGGTTTTTCACCCGTATTTAGATAAGTTTGTGCTAGTTTTCATAGATGATATCCTCATCTATTTAAAGGATGAAGAGGAACACCAAGAGCACTTGAGTGGTGCTGGAGACGTTAAGAAGAGAAAGACTTTACGCTAAGCTTAGTAAGAGTGAGTTTTGGCTCAAGGAAGTTATGTTACTAGGTCATATAGTTTCAGTAGAAGGAATCGAGGTGGATCCAACTAAGATTGAAGTTGCAAGCAACTCGAAGTCTCCAAGGAACGTGAATGAGATAAGAAGTTTTCTAGGACTTGCGGGATACTATCGTAGATTCATCGAAGGATTCTCATCGATATCTAAGCCAATGGCGCGACTATTAAAGAAAGACTCCAAGATCAAGTGGACGCCCGTGTGCGATGCAAGTTTCCAGAAGGAAGATGTTAACCACAAGCCCGATGATTGGCCATTCCGGAATAGAATGAAGACTTCATGGTTTACACTGATGTGTCGAGAAAAAGATTAGGATGCGTACTGATGAAAAGAGGAAAGGTGATTACTTATGCTTCGAGATAGCTTAAGAATCACAAGCAGAACTATCCCACACATGATTTAGAGTTAGCAGCGGTTGTTCATGCGCTAAAGATCTGGAGGCACTATCTCTACGGAGCTAGGTGTGAGATCTTCTCGGACCATGAGAGCTTAAAGTATCTCTTTGAGCAGAAGGATCTGAACAGAGCCAAGAAAGGTCATTGGAACTCATCAAGAACTGCGACTGTACGATTCACTACCACCCAAGCAAGGCAAATACGGTAACTGATGCTCTAAGTAGAAATGAGAAGGTAGAGTGAGGACTCGTTCAAGTCAAGAAGGGACTTCAAAAGGAATTCGAAGAGTTAAGACTCGAGGTGCTAATACCACATAAGACCATTCAAACCCAAATCACCGCGATAGTCGTTCATCTCAACCTAAGGCAAAGAATAGTTAAGGCTTAGAAAAGAGACGAGTTTCTCAAGAAGAAGAATGGAAGCAGGGACAAATAGCTTGCAAGATTTAGCAGAAGCCGCCAATAACGTGCTCTTATTCAAAGGAAGGCCTTATGTGCCAAGCAAGGAAGAACTAAAAGAGAAAATCATGTCCGAAGCACATGACACACCATGCACAGCATATCCCGAAAGTACCAAGATGTATCAAGGCCTTAAGAGAAAATTCTGGTAGAGTAACATGAAGAGAGATATAGCCACCTTCGTGTAAATGTGCTTGATCTGTCAGTAGGAGAAGGCCTTCAATCAAAAACCTTCTGGTCCAACCCATAGAAATTCCTGGATGGAAGTAGGATGTTTTTAGTATGGACTTTGTGGTAGGTTTACCAAAGTCTAAGCGGGGGAATTCCGCTATTTGGGTAATCGTGAATTGATTATCAAAATCAACACATTTTGTTGCTATTAAAATGACAGATGGGCTAGATCAACTAACCCAGATGTATGTTAGAGAATTTGTGTGATTGCACGAAGTGCCGGTCTCAATTATATCGGATCGTGATGTGAGATTTACGTCAAGATCCTGTAGGAGCATACAAAGAAGCAATGGAATCAAAGCTCAATTTCAGCATAACCTTTCATCCTCAAATGGATAGCCAGTCCAAAAGGACTATCCAGATTCTAGAAGACATACTTAGAGGAGTAGTCATCGATCAAAGAAGCAACCGGGAGGAGCTACTGCCATTGGTAGAATTTGCACACAACAACAACTACCAGTCATCGATCGACATGGCCCCTTATGAAGCCCTGTACGAAAAGAAGTGTAGATCACCCTTATATTGGGACGAGGTTGGAGGAAGAAGAATACTTGGACCCGAAATGGTCCAAAAAGTAATCCAGAAGATCGAGTTAATTCGTCAACAAATCAAGGAGGCTCAAGATAGACAGAAGGCTTACGCAGATCAAAGAAGAACGGAACTCAGTTTTGATATTGAAGATAAAGTGTTCTTGAAGGTGTCCCCGTCAGAGGAATGGTTCATTATAGAAAATGGAACAAATTAAGGCCCAGATTTATTGAACCTTTTGAGATTCTAGAGAAGGTGAATGAAGTAGCCTACAGGTTGGCCTTACCACCCAACCTGAGTGACGTTCGTGACGTCTTTCATGTCTCATTGTTGAGAAAGTATGTGTTTGACCCAAAGCACGTGATTAAGCAAGGAAGAGATAGTCCTGAATGAGGACTTCGCGTATGAAGAACAGCCCCAGGCCATTATAGATCGAAAGATCCAGAAGTTGAGGAACAAGGAGGTAAATCTTGTAAAAGTAATATGGAACCATCATGGTTCAGAGGAAGCAACCTGGGAGCTCGAATCCGAGCTACTCAAGAAAGTACCTGATATCGTTTATCATGGTTAGTAAATTTCGGGATGAAATTTCTTTAAGGGGGGTAGGATGTAACGCCCCAGATTTTTTAATAAGGTTTAAAGAATCTTAATGACAATTAAGAATGTTAAGGAATAAATTTTACAAAGGTTAATTAAGGTCAGATGTCAGTCACGACTTTAAGGGTCAGTTTACGTGAAAATCATCTTTTCAGAAATTCCGATCTTAACCCTATTATGACCATTTGTGGTCTTGTTAAAAAGGTTTTAACTCAAGGAGTGTGTCGGTTTTCTCAGAATTTTATTCTGAAGTCAATTGAGTTCCCAGTGATGAAAAACGTATTTAAGGAGTGAATGAATAGTAACTTTTGCGTGCGTTCGTGTTTTGAGAATTTTACAAAATCATCCTCGATGATCTGAGACTAGTTCTGTTAGACCTCTCTTATGGGAAATGACTCAATGATTCTATTGGCGTTCACAGATTTCCATTCTGAGGTCAATCGAATGCTCGGAAGCAGAATCTGTTAGTCTGAGTGAATAGTAAAAAGTAATTCCAAAAAGGGAATATTTGCTTGTTTTTCTTCAGACGACCCCGTATTCTTCACGAATCAAGTTGGTTCACTAGTATTCGAGCCAACGAGTCCCTCGATATTTTTAGATTTCGTGTCTGAGGTCATTTGGACCTCGACATCGAATAAAGCAGCTTTTAACCGAACCCGGGGTAACTTTTGCAGTATTTCCGCACTACAATGGCTTCCAACGGAAGCCAAAGCTTCTCCTATAAATAAGAGGGCCACCCCTCACCATTAGTTGCTCATTCATTTCCATCATTTTCACTTCCAAGAGAGTGGGAAAGCTCGTGAGAGCCGAGAAAGGTCTGTCGAAGTAAAAAGCGTTCTTCGTGAGTATTCCACAAGACGACGAGCAGAGTGGCGTGGAAGGGATGCAATGAGGGAATGTGCTAGGGGAGCTGTTGGGTCGTAGAAGGCGGCTCTGCCGCCATTGTGACTCGATGAGACGCCGAGCTAGTCACCTTCCTTCGACGCACCTAACCCCGTCCATTCTTGTTCGTCGGGCTCGATTCCATTCCTTTTCCATCTTTCAATCCCGCATTTACTTTCCGTTCTTCGTGTTCTTCATGTTCTTCATTATTACTCGTTTACTTTCTGCCTAATAGTTATATTTCAATTCTCGTTAAAGTTCCAAGTTAATAGCGTTTCCGTTATATTGCTCGTTATTATTATTCTGTTGTTATTCTTGTCATAAATTCTCGTAATTAATCTTGTTGTTCCGTTAAGGTTCTGTTCAAGTTAAATTTTAAGAGTTCGCCGTTATTCTAAATATTTAAAGAGGATTATCGTATTTATGCCGTTATAATGCTGATTTCTTTTAAAACATGCCGTTTCATGTTAAAATAAATTACTGGAGCATGTTTTAAAAAAATTTGGTAAAGTGTTCTTCGTGTTCGTCGAAGGAATCAACAAACACAAAGAACCTAGATGAAGATTGCCCAGAAATGGGCGAAGAGAGAGACCGCTGAGGCGGGGGGTGCGCCGCGGCGCAATACCCCCCGCGGCTAATGGGCCCTTACCTGCACAAGGGTGGGCCACGGCGGGGAGTGCCCGCCGGCGCCGATGTGCGCCGCAGCGCAGTCCCTTCCTCCGGGTCGTTCCGCATCGATTCTTCCGGCTATTTTTGTATCCTCTTTTCGAACCTTTCGAGTTGTGTTTTCCAAACTAATCCCGAGTTATTTCCAAGTTTAAATTTAGAAAACTTTTAAGTTATTTTTGAGTTATTTCAAATATACTTTTCAAGTTAAATCCGTCTAAAATTCGGGTATCAAAAAATAAATTCTCCAAGTAAATTCTTCTCGAATTTTATTAAGTCATTAAGTTGTGCATTCTTTAATTAAGTCTTAGATTTTAAGCTTCAAGTTAGATGTCGATATTTCTCATTTTAGATAGTTCATTTCTTCAAAGAAGGTCGCTAAGTCGATGATTCGACTTTTGTAGGATGGAGTGAGCCTCGTAGGAATTAGGAGAAGGATCATCAACTCGTTGCTTCATCTTCTGTCCAGTAATCGAGGTGGATAAATCTATACTCATCTAAAGTTTGAGCTAATAAGCTCTAGAAGCATGTTAGGGCAAATGAGATATCCAATAAAATATTTTTGCACTGTCTGATTGATCTCTGTACAAGGAAGGAAGGAAAAGAAGAATATTATATGTTAATTGAACTCTCAAGCATGTTTAATAATGCTAGAAATTTTTATAGTATTGTTCATACCTAGCATGAGATGTTTGGAATTGTCTCTAGTTGCAATTCTTATTTATGTACGTTCATTTCCTCATATTTGAATGTCTATGCTTTGTTAAAGCTTTTATAGTTAAGGATTAAGGATTTCCTTATTAAGGTAGTGTTAAATCCCTTATAAGCCGAAGTCATGCTTAAGTAAAGGATTAGCATTAGACGTTGCTCTAAGCTCGATAATTCTAGTAAGGATAAGGAAGCTAAGGAATTAAGGAATAACATTGAGAAAGGAATGCTGAGTTAAGAAAGGAAGAATATAGCTTTTATAACTAGGATTGAGCTCAGAATTCATGATCTTTGATCATTAAAGTGAGTCACTGCTGGGTTAATTCCCTCGCAAACTCATTTGGATATTTAAGGTAACCCCTCTTCTATCCTATGGCATGCCTAAGGGTATAGTTGACATCAGGTTTGAGCTAAGGTTGGGCCTAAAAGTAAAGAAAAGGTTTTACGGATATGGAGTGGGCTTTTGCATTTTGCTCTCCATATACCGCCAGTTTATTATTGGATATTTCTCAAGTTATTAAAGAAGCTTTTATTAAAACCCATTGAGTACATTAGTGCTCACGCCCTCTTTTTCAAATGTTTTCAGGATTGAGATGCTGAGGATGATGGTGGCTGTGGATGTGGGTTGGCTGCCAAGATTGTTTTGCTATTATATAAGTCTTTTTTAAATTCCCATGATGTTTCTGCTATTCTGATACACTCTTTCTAATTCCGTTCAAAGTTCAGTTATGTTTATCGAGATCCTATGAATATTTCCCCAGACATGGTTATCTATATATAAAGATACATTATAAGTTTTATTCCTGATTCTCGAGTGTATTTTCCTTTCACCTATGAAGAGGCTTGTTCATGTTGGTATATGTTTATCCGCTTTGACCTGTGAATGGGTCTATGCTTGTTGGTATCTGATTAGTTAGTTGTTTTGTTCCGCTAAAGCATATTTCCTTCTTAATTAAGTAAACCCGAGAGATCATCGCCTATCTTTCAAAAGTATATCTTTGTTCCCAAACCTTCTTTATTAATCTTCCGTCTTATTCATTAATCCCTTAATAACACCCCGTTCCTATTCGTTAATCCTTATCTCGGGACCGGGCTGTTACAAAATGTGCCTACACTCTGAAGAAGAATAAAAAGAACTACAATGCCTCTCTGAGTGATATTAATTCTGAAAGTAGCAGTGAATCAGAAGAAGAGAACTATGCCTTTACAGTAAAAGTCTCACAGTTCCAGTATCCTTTCAAACTTGCAGACAAAGATGAAGACTCAAACAATGATGATGTTAGTAATGATGAGTTTATTCAGACATACAAGGAGATGTATGAAAAATGGCTTGAAGTTGCTGAGATAACAAAACTCTTCAATCTCACAACAAAGATCTTCTCAAAGAAAAAGAGAATTTGATCAAGTCTGAAGGAGAACAGAAGGCCATTATCCAACAGCAAAAGAAGAAGATTGAAGAACTGACTACAGAGCTAAGGTCCATCAAAAGGAATGTCAACGTGCTGAGCAATGGAGCTAAGAATCTTGATAAAATTCTTACTAATCCGGGACATTCAGGGAAAAGTCATCCAGGTCTTGGATACAATGGTGGAGAATCCAAGACAGTGTTTGTCAAAGCCAGTACAAGCCAGACAGCGCATGTATAAAATAATGTTCAGGCCATCCAGAAGAACATTAATAAAAAGATGACTAACAATAATGGCTGCAGGAAAAAAAAACCAGCCACTATTGTGAAGAAAAAGGTCACATTCGACCACACTGTGAGAAGTATCTCTTTGATCTGAAAAGAATGAGGATAAGATTTGTGGCTCAGCATTCCAGCAACACTCAAAAGAATACAACTATTCAACATAAGAAAAAGCATACACAGAAGAAGTAATGGGTGGTCAAGCAGACTAGTCTAATTGCTCATACTTCGTTGAGAGTTGAAGATAAAGGAAGCTGGTACTTTGACAGTGGCTGTTTAAGACACATGACAGGGGATTGCTCTGTGTTGCAGAATCTGAAAGCTTGCTCGTCAGATTTTGTTACCTTTGGAGATGGAAAGAAAGGTAAAGTTATGAGAAAATGAGACCTGACTGTTGAAGGAATGCCCAAACTCAAGAAAGCTATGCTAGTTGATGGACTCAAAGCTAATCTAATTAGTATCAGTCAATTATGTAATGATGACATGACTGTAGTCTTCACCAAGAAAAGCTGCAAAGTTATGAATAGAACAATAACTTATTCATGGAAGGGAAGAGATCAGCTGATAACTGTTATCAGCGACAATGTTCTTTAACATGTCAAAGAATATCTATTGAAGAGTCACAGATCTGGCATCAGAAACTTAGACACATCAACTTTAGAATTCTCCAGAAGATCATCAGTAAGGAGATTGTCAGAGGACTACCTCAGATCAGAATTGACAGAGACAAAGTCTGTGGTCCATGCTAGATTGGGAAACAGTCCAGATCTCAACATAAAGAAGTTCAAGACACAACTTCCAAGAGAATTCTAGATCTCATTCATATGGATCTAATGGGGCCTACGGCCGTGGAAAGCTATGGAAGAAAGAAGTATGTCCTCATCTGTATTGATGATTACTCAAGGTTTACTTGGGTTGATTTTCTCAGAGACAAGACTGAAGCTTTCACAGCATTTAAGAGATTAACCTGCAAAATCACAGTTGAGAAGGATGATCAGATTATCAGAATCAGAAGTGATCATGGCAAGAAATTTGAGAACCGGTACTTTGATACATTCTACTGTGAGAATGGTATCAGTCATGAGTACTCTGCCCCCAAAACTCCTTAGCAAAATAGAGTTGTGGAAAGGAAAAACAGAACTCTCCAGGAGATGGCCAGGACCATGATTGCTACTAAAGAAGTTGTTGCAATGTTCTGGGCAGAAGCTATTAATACAACATGTCACATCAGCAATAGAGTTCACCTCAGACCAGGTACTTTCACTACTCCATATGAGATTTGGAATGAAATGAAGCCAACAATGAAGTACTTTCATGTGTTTGGAACCACATGTTACATTCTCAATGATAGAGAGTATCTCAGCAAGATGAACAAAAGAGGAGTTGAAGGGATCTTTGTTGGATACTTCAGAAACAGTAAATCATACAGGATTTACAATAAAGATACAAAGGCTGTAATTGAGACAGTAAATGTTAGATTTGATGATCAGGACAATACTGTCAATACTCTTGAAGATGATGTTCACACGGATGTGTTCGAACATCCTAAAGTTTATGATGATATAGACAGAGAAGCTGAAGAACAAACAGTAAGGCATAGAAAGCCTTTGAAGCAAATCATCAAAAATCATCCTACTTCAGAAGTAATAGGAGACATTCATGAAGGAAGGATGACCAGGAGCACTCTGAGAAAAAGGATGTATGATGAAATATCCTATGTCTATTTCACTTCCAAGATAGAACCCAAAAACATCCAAGAAGCTCTTAAAGATGACTACTGGATAGAAGCCATGCGGGAAGAACTTCTTCAATTAAAAAAGAATGATGTTTAGGATCTGGTGCAGAAGCCTAAAGGAGTCAATATTGTTGGAACCAAGTGGATTTTCAAGAACAAGACTGATGAATCTGGAAATATTATAAGAAACAAAGCAAGACTGATTATACAAGGATATTCTCAGATAGAAGGCATTGATTTTGATGAAACCTTTGCTCCTGTCACAAGGATTGGATCAGTTAGACTTCTCCTAGCCATGGCATGCATCATGAAGTTCAAACTATATTAGATGGATGTCAAGAGTGCTTTTCTGAATGGATTCCTAAAGAATGATGTGTTTGTTACACAGCCTAAAGGATTTGAAGATCTATATCATCCAAAGTTTGTGTTCAAATTAAAAAAGGCATTATATGGTTTGAAGCAAGCTCCTCGGGCATGGTATGAAAGACTGGCTACATACCTGGTAAGCAAGGGATACAACAGAGGAGGAGAAGACAGAACACTGTTCATCAGGAAAGAAAAATCACAAGTAATTATGGTTCAAGTCTATGTGGATGATATAGTGTTTGGTTCAGTGTCTGATAAGATGGTCAGGGACTTCACCATGGACATGAAAACTGAGTTTGAGATGAGCCTTGTTGGAGATCTAAAATACTTTTTAGGTCTATAGATAAAGCAATCAGAAGAAGGGATATTTATCTCTCAATCTCAGTATGCCAAAAATCAGGTGAAAAAGTTCGAGCTTGTGAATTCAAAACACAAACGAACTCCTATCAGCACTACAGTCAAGATTGGAAAAGATGATGCAGGGACTAAAGTTGATCAAACTCTCTACAGAAGCATGATTATTAGTCTTCTATATCTAACTGCAATCAGACCTGATATAGTTTATAGTGTGGGAGTATGTGCCAGGTATCAGGCATGTCCAAAGGAGAGTCACATGAAGGCTGTTAAGAACATCATCAAGTACATTAATGGAACTGCTGATTATGGTTTGTGGTATACTTCTGATACTAATGCAAGTGTTACTGCATACTGTGATACTGATTAGGTTGGATCTCCAGATGACAGAAAAAGCACTTCAGGTGCTTGTTTCTTTTTAGGAAGCAATGTTGTTTCTTGGTTCAGTAAGAAGCAGAACTGCATATCCATATCTACAGCAGAAGCAGAGTACATTGCAGCAGGGAGCAGCTATACTCAGATTATCTGGATGATGCAGATGGTGAAAGACTATGAAGTCAGTTATGATACCCTAATTCTGTATTGTGATAATATAAGTGCTATCAACATCTCAAAGAATCCAATGCAACATTCAAGAACTAAACATATAGACATCAGACATCACTTCATCAGAGAGCTGGTTGAAGAAGAAGTGATGAATATTGAACACATGAAGACAGAAGATCAACTAGCTGATTTGTTCACCAAAGGATTAGCTTCAGCTTAATTTGAGAAACTTAAAGTAGCCCTTGGGGTGTGCTTGGTTCAGTAAAACCAAGAAGAAGGGTATGAGTGTGATTTTTTTTTCACACTCAGCAGGAAAGAACCATTCCTACACAAAGGGACTGAACATTCCCATAAATGTTCATACGGATGTACATGTTCATGATTAAAACCCTGAGTACATCTTTGTCAATGGCTAGTTCTAACGTCCTATCGTCATCTATGATTTTCCGGGATTTCCGTCCGATTTCTTAGTCTAACGGAAACCTGAGAACGGAATACTCTCCTATATATATGTTTAGCCATTTATCTGTTTGACTGATCAGTTGAGAGAGACTGACAGAAGCTTAGTTGGTGAGCTGATCAGTTTGGAACTGATATCTTGAAGACGTGGCTGAAGCTTGTCAGTTCAGTCTGTGTGTGTGAATGTGTGCAGTTGAATAACTTGCAAAACTGTAAGACAGTAAGAATAGCACACGCAGAGCTTTATAGAGGTTCTAAGCTTCTCGCTTTTACGTCCTCTCTTCCTTCTGCAGAAGGGCAATCCATTATGCAAGTGTAAAGTTTCTTTATTACAATTACACAGTGAAGAAATCATGTTGGACCTGAAAACGGCACCCTTCAAACCGAGTGCGGCCTCCTTTCCAACTGTTGTTGTCCTGGAAGAACGGACCCGTTGGTACACGCTCCTTCTCAGCCGGTTTCTGGGTCGACAGCTCACACTTACCGGTCCCAACTGCTCGCTGAGAAATTAGGTGCTATTGCCCATTTTTACATGATTGGTGATGTTTAGAGATCACAGGTGGCATTTTTAATGCCTATAGCCGTTTAAAGCTTCTTTTAATGAACTAGCCGTTTTGACTTTTTAATTTCTCTACTCTAAGATCATCATGATCTTTCAAAGATTTCCTGTTGAGATTTTCATTAACTACTTGTCAGTAGGAGTAGGTGATTCGACTATCAGTTCTTGGACATTCAGTTGACGGGCTCTAAACTATCTCGGCTTTCAGCTCTGAGATAGTCCAGTCGGCAGATCTTCAGCTGCCTTGAGCTTCTGTCATGATATAGTATAGTTCGGCTGACTCATCAGCTGAGCTTGAGAGCTTTCATTTCTAGACTTATCAGTTAGCTACTTACTTGAGCTTTTTCTCTCTAACTGAACTAAGGTCAGTTGAATAAAGACTCAAAGAATTTAGAGTTGTTTTACCAGTAAACTGATCTTTGATCAGTTTAAGGCCAGCTCTGACTGATCTTTTGATTGGATCAGTTTTAGCCTTCCAGTTGACTCTATTCATCAGTCTCTTTTGGCTTTTTGCTAAGACTGTTGACTAACTCATCCGATGATACCTACTAGTCTCCAAAGTTCTCTTCCCCCTTTACAACTTATCTCAAGCTTTGAAGAGTTTGGTCTGATCAGGTAACCTGTAAGCTAGTTGACCATGCTTCTGAATAGCTGTCTCTCATCTCAGCTCGAAGTCTTACTTGGTCATTGTCATTAATTTCCAGCTTAACATAACCTGCAGTTTTTCATTAAATGATCACACATATTTTGACATTTCATCAAAACCATCATTTGGGATTTTCCCAACAATTTCCTAACAAACGCGTACTCCTTCAAAGCAATACGAACTATGTTAATTTTCCTCTGTTAAATTCAAAAATATCTCCAAGTTCTTACTAATCTAATTTTCCATTTTCTTCCATATTTCTACCTTTGGTTTTTTCCATATCTTGTGCCACATGTGTATAAATGACGTGTTGATGTACATGTGATATGTATATAATGACATTTTTTGCCTTTAACAGTGTCTGCCTATAACCATTGATGTCGGCACAAATAACAAGATGTTGTTGGATGATGAATTCTACATTGGTCTGAAGCAGAATAGAGCAACTGAGCATGTTTGTCTTGATTTCCTCTTTCTTGACTATCAATATTTATAATATATTGCAGTTATCTAAGTTATTTATTTTAGCATGTTTAGAATTGGCTTTTAATCTTCTATTTTTCTTATAGGAATCTTATGATCTTCTAGAAGAGTTCATGTCCGCGGTTAACAGAACTTTACAGAAGATCTTGATACATATACTTTTTTCACGAACATCAAAGCTTCCTCTATCATTTTTCAAGTTACTATTCTTATTCGGCTGAAATATTCCTTCAAATTTCCCTAGTTTGAAGATTTTGCAAACCACAATGCTTTTGAACTACTTGCGAAATACCACTCCGGTCACCTTGTGTTCAATGATGATATCTAGGTAGAGACACTAACCTCTTACTACTATACTATTTAAATTGTCCAATATTATTGCATCAACTTCATAATTATTTGTATCATCACAAATTTGGGATTTTCTGTTTAATGGTTCAATTATTCAGGATTAAGTCCCTTACTACTATACAAAAGCACGAAGATATCTTCCTGAAGAATATACTTAGGAAGACAACAACAAATGATCAGCTTGTGCGGAGATAGCCTTTCAGTTATCACAAAGCATTTTCTTGTAAGTTCACTTGCAGGATTTGTTCCTAAGATGCCTAGTCACAATTCGGTCATGTTACTGAAGAAGGTTCATTTTTTGTTAATGTATTAGCTTTGGCTGAATTACACTTAAATGAAATGATGCTTGTATACATTGTTGGATGTGAGTTATATGAGTTTGTCACTTTTAGTTAATTATCAAATGAATTATTAGAGTTTTAATTTTTCAATGTTTTGACTAATGAAGCAATGATTTTTGAAGAATTTGTCAATAAGCTGGTGAAAAAGTAAAGTTGTAACGAAAAAAAATTCAAAATTAATTGAAAATGACAAGTCATAGTAAAACGTTATCTAATATTGACACAAACTAACAACAGTCTAATAAAACCGTTGTATATATAAAAAGACAACAGATTTTTAAGAACCGTTGTCTATTGATCAAAAGACAACGGATTGCCAGAAAATCGTTGTCTATGACAACATTGTCTATGAATCTATCTTTTGTGATGACATATCGTCACAAAAACTAATGTTATTCTACTAAGTGGGAGTTATTTTATCAACTTTTCGGGACGACAAGTCATTACAAATGCAAAAGCGACGACTTTTGTCATCACAATTAAATTATTTGCGACGGGTTTTAAGCGACTGCATACTTAAATGGCATGTGTGACAACATTTTATTTTTAGTGATGACATTAAAAGGTGTTTTTTTATAGTATTTCGCTCGTATATGAGTATATATTTATTAGTATTTAATTGTGTCTTCGTTAGCATGCGTACTGTACATGGGTATGGCAAATTGGCGTCCATTATCGTGAAGTCAATCTATTAATATTTTAACGCAAATGTACTTTAAATTTAGTCCATATATGTCCTTTTGCTATTGTTTGATTTGGGAAAAAGCTTTTTATGATACCAAAATTATAGATGGCAAGTTGGCAAATCTATTATCCTGTAGCCAATCTATTAATATTTTAACGCAAATGTACTTTAAATTTTGTCCATATATGTCCTTTTGCTATTGTTTGATTTGGGAAAAAGCTTTTTATGATACTAAAATTATAGATGGGCCTAGCTAGGAGATCTAACACACAATCCATTGAATCTGGATTTGAAGCATGCCTAATGTTTAGCTTCTGCTCTAAAATGCGTCAAACAATATATATGATTTATTCAACCAATACTCAACCCACACGATCTCCATGGACAACAAAATAACATAAAAGTTGGAGAACGAATTTCTTTTAATCTAAAATACTAAAAAAAGTGCAAGTCACTATTCAAATTGATGTAACATATTGTCTACAACTTCTCCCACATAATTATTCATGGCAAATGATATTTGAACAAACAAACACCCACCATTCAAAATGCTTTCGTTGGACTAAAATAAAATTCATCATTATTCTCCCATTGCCATAATTGCATCTTTGTTTAAAATAATTAATCAACTAAATAACAGGAACCTGCATCTTTCTCTCATGTAAGTTGTGCATCACTTTTTTCCTTTTTTAACTCATGGATTTATTAGTCTAGTGGCTTCTTTGTTTTAGTGTATTAAAAGAGAAGAATTTGGACGAACTATTAAAGTTATCCTTTAAGTTCAATCTATTTACTAAAACAAAAGCTTGGATATATAACTTATACGAACTATCCTTAAAATTTAATCCATTTAATCGAAGGAAAATCTGTTAATATTTTCATAAATTATTCGTTGGGATCAGATGTATTGCCAAATTACAACTGCGGTGGTCGAGGGGACGGGTGACATTGTCCCTTGTGGGAGATAAGGGTAACGTTCCCGAGGTGTCTCTTGACATGAATATATGTCTTTTCGGTAATAAGTCTGATCTCAATAAGTGTCACACCTATAAATTCGTTGCAAACATAGTTCGAAAATACTACAACTTCCATAATCAGTGGCATTATCAGAACATTAAAAGAGTGTTATTTGGTTTATGAAATAATTACAGTTTCATCAAACATATCTCCATTGTATCCTGAAATATATTTTTTATTTCAAACCCATTGTGATTTATAGGGAAAAAACAAATCTTGAAAAATAACGTTTTTGTGCTTTGGAGAGTTAATTCTTCTCAGAAGTTCTACAAAATTCTATTGTATTTTGAATTATACGTTAATACATATTATAGATATTGTCATGTGGCACAAGGTTATATAAATCTTATAAGGAAGTCTTGTGTAAAACCGTCTTATGAACCAAAATCCATAATATGAGTCAAGATTCGAGTCCAAATGTAATCAAATAACAACAAAATTCTAACACCTTAACTTATGTGAGATGATCTTATGAATTATAATTTGTAAGACACGTCAAGATTTAGATCAAAACTAATATCCAATGACATATTTTTACTATTATTGGTGTTTGTAGATTGTTTTTGGATTCATATATAGACTAGTCTTACTAACTTTGTCTCATATGACAGTCTTATACAAGACTCCTCAAATTATAAAAGTGTAGCTGAATATAAGTTTTTGACCTATTTTACGAATTTTAACTCGAGATAGTTTTTCTATTCTTTTACATATATTTGCTTAATATAAACAAATGTAAAGGGGTGATGTGTGTAAATTACGAACTTAATTAACACGTCAAGTAGTTTCGTACGGGTTTGGATCCCCTGCTAATTGTGGTGGGGATACGGATATATATGCTACCATAATACAAAAATCCATTCAATCTTTCTTTCATCATTTTTCCAAAATCTATTGTTAAACTCAAATTTTGAATTCAGCTGATCATAGTAAAAATGGTTGATAACAAACAACTAAAAATCATTTTTAATTTTGAAATATTCAATCTCAATTAAAAATTAAACTCGAATTAAATTTATAAAAAAATAAATAAAGAAAAAAAAAACGATGAATACACCACGTAATAATTCATGAATAATAACAGTTTGCATCCTTTGTTAGTGGAGGCAGCACCAAAACATTTGGAGGTTTAAATAAATAAAAAAATATCCGACGTGGGGTTGATCTCAATTTTTTAAATTTTTTATCATTAATTATGTATCGTTGCCCTATGGTTTGTTTTTTATATTTTTTGATAGGACAATTGTTCTTTCCACGTCATATTTAATATTAAAGAAAAATACAGTCAACCTCATGTAGGGGCTACTCTATACTAAACTAGAATTTGTTTGTGTTTGTGGTAAACATAAGTAGACAATAAACTTTATGTCGTCTTCAATTAGTGTGTGCGATCACTAATTTAGAATTTTATATAATGATCCCCCTTTGTTTTTGGATGGACGTGTATAATTAACATTCTTGAAACAAATATCATGGTGTACAATGAATTTCCCCTACATAAGTTGTCAACAATGTACATAGCAAATATTTTTTATTTGGCTACTTACATATATATGCTATAAAATATTCAAGTCCATTCAATGATATGATGCAACCCTTATCCTGGATTTTTATGCGCTCCATTGACTACTCATGAAACAAATCCCACTAAGAATGAAGATAGACAAACATTTTTCATTCATGAATCTAACATCAAACGATATTCTTAATTTATTCCATATATACTAGAGTTATTTCATCATACTCGATATATTTGTAATCATACTATTATACAGTGTGTGTGTACATACACGCGTGGTATGCACTCTCAATTATTAGAATAATTAAATAAATAATTTGTTTTCTTTTGGATAACTTATTGGTGGAGTGGTGTAAGCTTGATATCAAAAGTCTCAGGTTCGATTCTCACCCTCGTCATCCAAAAGCAAATAAATTATATAGATATAGAGAAAATGTCGGAGACGCTAGGTACCAAATATAAAAGGTTCCTGAAGTGAAATCCCACATGCATATAAGGATGCTTGATGTGAGAAATATGAATCAATTTGAATCATTCAAATTAAATAATGATAGAAAGGATGACATCACTGGTAATTTTGTGAATATATTGTATAAATGATCAATTTATATTAGGATTATAAAAATAGGGGAAAATTGTCAAATAATAATAGGAATATCATCCTTCTGATTTTAGGGAAAATTTTCAAACTTTGAAAAATCAATCAAAACAACCGCAATTCTAAAATTTATTGCTATTCTCTTCACAATCTATTATTCACAAACTATTATTGTATTCATAGAAATAAGTAGGGCCACATGCTATGAGCAATAGACTACGAAGAAGAAAATAACAATATATTGATTGTGAAGATAATAACATAGATTCTAAAAAGAAAAAAGGACACGCGCTGAATTCTAGATTTTGAAGAATATAATAATATATTGTGAATAATATCGTAATGAATTGTGAAGAATATAACAATATAGTATCAAGAAAAGAGTAATGCGAAATTAGACAAATATATACATATCTTGATCTTGTCGTCCCCCTTCCATTTATTTATCCAATTAAATCACATTCATCTAAATCATTAAATTAAAATGTGTAGACTACTCCCTACTTCTCACATTTGGGATGGTTCCCACTTGAACACAACTATAAATTCCTTCCGTTTCGTTTTATTTATAGAGAATTTTAATCTAAAATTAACAATTAATTTTTTGGACTAATATATCCCTCCTTTTATATTATATAAAATCATATTCACTTATATTTTCCTAAAACATTGAAATTTTTTGTCTCTCCAAATATTTGTTAGGTTAAATTTGAGAGAGAGGGTGTCAAAATATATAAAACAACAAACATTTTGACACAAAAGAAAAAATTTAAAATAACAAACAAAACAAAACGGGAGGAATATATAAATATATATACATGCATATATTTATATAAAATCAACGTAAAGAAATGTAAGAAAGCAATAATTGGGAATATGCTAAAAGTTATTCTGAAATAAAAGAAGAAAAGATTAACAGCCATAATTAAACATAAGAATCCTGAAAATTAACGCCATGGGGTAAGCACCCTTTTCCTAAAGACATCGATCACTCGTAATTAAGGCCATCAAATATGTAGAGAGATTTGGCCTTATTTGTTTTTTATTTTCAACATCAATTTCCAGTTTTCGGTATTTCTATTTTAATTTACGAGGTGTATTGATTTTTGAAAAAATGTAATGATTTTGTTATGATGAATGATTTAATATTCAGAGTTATAGGGTTGGAAAATGGAAATATGTTTGTTTGATTATATTTTCAATTTGAAATTTGTGATTTTGATGAAAAGATAAATATTTGTGTGGTTATGATGAATTGATGAATATTTAAATAATGACTCACACTGCAATGATATATATATATATATATATATATATATGATTGAATAGGTTATATAGAATTGAAAAAAGTAAAAACTGAAATTGAAAATGAGTAAAATAACCGTGGTTCCAATGTTTAGAAGGCCAAGAGTTGCCAAGCAAAATATTAACCAAAATTCAAAGTGAGGTATGACATCATGGGCGGAATTATGTCATTAATTACCTCAATTGAATGATATATATCATATATCATTGAGAGAGACAATTCTTCAGCATGGCTAGCTATATATAAAACCTTCTATCTGTGCTTGAATTCAAATACCACTAGACGGGCGCGTGCTGGCGGTAGTACGGATATCTTTATTATATATATATATATATATCTTAAATTGCTGAATAATGCATGAATCTAACAATAATATGATGCAATCACCCAAATTTACAATCCAATATTCAAATGTATGTACGTATGTATGTATGAATATTTTGAATAATCCAATATGGCTTTTTGGCCAATCAAAACTTCTAAAAACTTTATTTAGCCATCAATATTTAAATATTATTTTTTTGTCCACATTTACTATAATACCCTTATTTATTTAAAAATTAATTGTAAAATGTAAAACAAATTAATTTTATCTCTCTCCAAAAACAATTCAAATCGTCGTTCTCCTCTCTCTCTTTTTTCTCGATACTCTCTGCAAATCCACCAACACAAACAGCAAAACACCCATCGCCCACCCTATTGCCGTCACCGGCGGTCGTCGCAGCCTTCCCCGCCGCCTTCATTGTCGCTCAGCTCTCCATCCGGCGCTCTTAACTGTTTTTCAAGCTTATTATGATTCCAAGCCATATTTATTCAAAAAAGTTCAGATATCACTAGCAAAGTTGGAAAAGCAGCTCGCTGCTGAAACGGGAGAAAATCTATTTATCCTGGTCTCAATTGGGCAAAAAAACTGGGTTTGTGTTTATAGCTGCGCGCAAGGCGAGCGCGGAAGAGGCACTATGCGCGCAGCGAACAAGAAGGGGCAGAGTTGTGCGCGCTCGGGTTGCACGCCGAGTACGAGTGCGCATTGTAGTCACGCGCAGTATAGTTTGGTGCGCTGGGCACGCGGGTCCGGCGCACGCAGGCATCGTGCGCAATGCCATCGCGTTGGCGCCGTGCGCGCGCGCGGGTGTGCTCCGACACCCACCCTCATCGTACAGACTTAGCACACCCCATTCCCAGTCGCTTTCTCTACGTCAAAATAAATCTATTGCTATTCTGGATTTCTTACTGCGTCCAATATTAGGCTATAAAATTCAACAACACAACCAACAATTACTCAAAGATTAATATCACTATTAATATTTTGCGTCAATGATCAGTTCTATGGCCGGTATTCTAATCTCATACATGCACCCTATTTTAGCCCATCATGCAGAACCTGCAAATTCATGGCTTTTTTCTTTTCAACTCCAAAATTCAAAAGTTAAAAATGTTTTTTTATGGATTATTATTATTTTGCAAATTTGAGCTCTCCTCTTCTTCTCAAGAGCTTATCAAACCAATCAAGGGTGCTCCTGTTCAGTGAAATTATTTCCCAGAGCTTTTCCTTAATTTGTGAATTATTTTGAGGAGTTAAGAGAGGGAGATGACAATGGTGGTGCAACAAGGGGATGAGAGAGAAAGAGATGAGAGGGGGTTGCACAAATCCCCCTTTTGTTGAGAGAGAGAGAGAGAGCAGATGGGGAGATGTTAATATAATATTTTATCTTTTAAAATAATAGGAGGAAGGGCATTTTAGTCCAAAATGGCTAAAATAATAATATTTAAAGATAGGTGGCTAAATTTTTTTTTTCTCTAAGTGGCTAAAAAAAAATTCCACCCTAATTAATAAATCCCGCTGCAGTATAGTAAATTCTTGCGCTCTTGGTAATATAGTTTAAACTCCTTATTCCGTCTTTGTGTGCTCTCGGTAATACTATAATAATCTTTGTGCAACGACCTAAACTTAATTTAAAATAAAAATCGGAATATATATGATTCGTAAAAGAGATTCAAATTAGATTTTGACTCGACTTGTTTAAACTCCTTATTCCATCGAAAATAGGTTCAAATCAAATCAAAATCTGGACACGATTAAACTCCTTATTCCATTAAAAAAAAAGATATCCAAATTAATACCCAATCGAGTCACGAATTCTCTCATTAGTTTTTGAGGTCCAATATCAGACTCATACATCTATCAGGCGGGTGGGTCACGAGTATGTTACGTCAGGTAGGGTCGACTTGCCTTGCCCTAATCTAGGAACAAAATTTACATAAGAAAATGGTACTATCACTCATTTCACTAAAAGGTAGCATTAAAATTATTACCGTACTAATTTAATTATATAAGTTTATAACATTCGAATTATGATTTAATAATAACTGTAAATTGGGGTTTATTATTCCCAATTAGGATTTTTTATTTCTAATACAGTTTAAATTAATTCACTTTAATTTTATGGTTCATTTATTCCATTTTCGGATATATATTTATTTCAAAATTAGGGTTTCTTATTTTTAATTAAGGTTTATTATTATCAATTAGAATTTATATTTGTTTTGAAAATTAATTGTCAAGCGCAATGCATAAGCCATAATACAATTACATTGTGTGAGTCACAGATTTAAAAAAATAAATAATTCACTTTAATTTTAAAGTTCATTAATTTCATTTTAGGATATATATTTATTTCAAAATGAAGGTTTATTATTCTCTGTTAGAGTTTATATTTGTTTTGAAAATTAATTATTGAACGCAATGAGCCCACACGTTAGCGTCAAGCGAGTGCATTATGCGAATCCTTGTATAACTGTATTTTAAAAAAATTAAATTAATTCACTTTAATTTTAAGGTGCACATTTATATTTATTTCAAAAAAATTAAAAAATTCAGTTTAGTTTTCGAGTGTATATTTTTTGGGGTTAAAAACTACATAAAATTTCTGAAATAGCAAAAAAATAAAAAAAAAAATGACAAAAAGGAAAAATCGAAAAGAAATAAAAAAAATTGTCAGTCTTATGCATGCAGGACCATCTCTAATGGAACTTATATATATTTAAATGTAACCGATACTAATCTAGCATTATTCTACAGGCAGCAACAAGTTAAGTTTAATTTTCTTTTATAGTTATTTTATATAATAAAATATGTGGAAAAATCATACCTATTAGATTTGTTACATGGATGGTTAAATTTAATTTTTTTATAGATATTTCTATGTAGTAATTATCATGAAAACTTTATGTTACTTTTACGTTTCAAAATATTTAAGTTGTTACTTCGTAATTTTTTTTTTCACATTTAAGATGCTTGTAATTTGATGTAGAGAGAAGAATGACATAATATTTATACTATTTTTACATTTCATAATATTCATAATATTTGAACCGAACACTATCATTTGCTGGCTTCTCATTTGTTGCAAACTTGAGGAAAGAAAATAGAATTTTATTCAAAAATTTGGATTCTATCTCCGATCCCACTACACATGAATACATTCGTGGGGAACAAATTAGAATTATATATAAAAAAAAGCTCATGAATCTCAATCATCTCCTCATCGAGAATAATTTTCTCAATTCAATCAATTCGGAGATGAACGACATGGGTTTGAGAATTATTCAAATGATTTCGGTCAATATTATAATTAATGTAAAGGATCAAAAAATGATTTGTAATCAATGTGTTTTTTTGAGTAGTTTAGTTATTTATAGTGTGTTTTTTTATGTTAATTTGTAATAATTTGTAATATGTGCGATTTTATTCTATCTATTATGTTTAATTAATTGTAAATTAATTTATTTATTTAGATGATTTATAATTTAAATTGAGTGAATATATAAATTATAAATTAAATTAAATTTATCAGATAATCCATTTAATAATGTTTTTAACTAATAAAATATTGCATTAAATGTTGTGAGAGCCATCAACACCAATTTGATGTTGTACTAATTTGGGGTAAGATTTGGGATAGCTTTGGAGTGGATTCGTGCACCAAATTGGTTTTAGTCCAGTATTGGAGTTGCTCTTAAACAACAAAAAGGATGATTTGATATGCATCTATAATGAAAATAATAACATTTTTCCTAATTCCCTCCAAACTAATAATGATCATTGATCATAATAAATTAATGGATAAAATTTAGGGAGTTTCTATTTGCACCACAATTTTTACTCTTTGCACCACAAAATGAATTAATTCAAAATTAGTTAATTACAAAATTACTTAAATATTCTTATTAAATAAAAAATAAAATAATAATAAAATAAAAAATCTTCAGTTTCTGCTCATCTATCGTCATTCTTCTTCTTCGTCTCCGACGTATCGTCCTGCAGAGGGAAGAGACAAAGGGGAAACAAAAGGAAAAAAAAGGAAAGAAGAAAATAAACGAAGCAGAAAATGGGAAAGATCTCGTCGATCAGATGTCGTTCCTCTACGTCCACGTCGTGAAGGCGAAGATTTCGAATCCAGATGTCGATTCCTCTTTCTGCGCAAAGCTTGTGATCGGAACTCACAGCACTAAAACCAAATCGCAGACAGCTAACAAAGAATGGGTCAGGTTTTTGCGTTCGACAAGGAAGAAGGTTCCAGATAAAGACACGACAGAGAAATCTTCGCTGGAACGGTGTCATTCGACCTTCAGGAGGTGCCGAAGCGAGTGCCGCTGGACAGCCCATTGGCGCCGCAGTGGTACAGCTTTGAAGGAGAGGGCTCTCCGAAGAATGACATCATGTTGTCGGTGTGGGTGGGGACCTAGGCCGACGAGGCTTTTCAGGAGGCGTGGCAGTCTGATTCTGGTGGGCTGATACCGGAGACCCCAGCCAAGGTTTACTTGTTTCAGTCGGCATTTTTGTTGCATTTGCTCTTGTTTTAGCAATCTTCATGCATGCTGTTCAAAGCCAGGCCCTGCTCCTGCTTCTACTAGCGACGGTTAGTTCTCTTCATTGCTTTTTAACTTTTAGATTTTTTGTAGCGCTCCGGTCCCGAAAGACCGTGGAAATGGACGCCACGGGGGTTGGAATTAAGAAGCGGGAAAGAAAGGGGGTAATTAAATTTATGAAACATCAACAGAAGACTCAAAACAACTAAACATACTTTTTAATACATATATTTGTCCATAATACCAAGATCAAGGTCCTTAGCATTTAACCAAAGAGTAGCATAAGTGCGGAAGCTTAATTCCCAACATAATATTAACAAAAAAAGATAGTGGGAAATAGGTAAATAGTTAAATAACAAAAGCCCATCTCTCAACATCGTCATGTCCATGCACCAGCCTACTGACCTGAAAATGTTTGAAAAGTTTTGGGCTGAGTACTAATGCACTCAGTGGGCAAGTTTTCACAATTTAAGTTATGCAAATCATTTTCTAAAAGTAATCTATCTGTGTTCATGCAGGTAGTGAAGTTTAGAAGGTTTTAAAGTTGAAAGCAACCTAAGTTTACCAAAACATTTTATCATGAAGTGCTTAAGAGTATAACCAGTCACAACCTGCAACCCGTACTACATAACTAACGCGTAAAGTTGAGTATGGCCAAAGTATTCCCAATGAGTGTAATCAATGAGTGTAACCAAAGAGTGTAATCAATAAGTGTTTCATTTTAGTCTCATCGACAAGGAATAGGGCAAGACAAATAAAGCGTGCGTACTGTAGCTACTCACATTGACATAGCGCTGGTTTATGAGACTCTGACAACACACAGTAGCACGTAAATATTTAGCACAGATAGTCACATATGTAATTTTAACAAAGTAGAGCTTAATAACTCGAAAGATACAATTTGCAAAAATAGTATAGCCCATCTGGTTAATAGATAAGGTTTCAAATTCTGGATTGATTCTACTCAATTTTCGTTACTTCTTCTGAGCTGTAGCAATCAACATTGGCTTAGTTTAACTAAAGCCCCTTATTACAACTCAATCCCTAAGGCTACCCACAGTGGTGACCTTTGCCTAAAGGTCACCACAAGAAGACAAATTTTATAAAAAAAGTAAATAAATCAAAAGTCACCAATTTGGATGACTTAGGTTGGCCGGCAGACCTTGAGTCATGCATTGCATGACTTGACATGTGGCACCCTCTAATTGGGTGTCACATGTATATATAGTGTAATGTAAATTATAAATATTTTATATAATTATAAAAAATTTAAAAAAATAAAATTATATCAAAAATCATAAAAAAAAAATTTATCTATAAATAGAGCCTAATATTGATATGTATTTACACATATGGGAAAAATTCGGCACTAATTGAATATGTAATTTACGTTTTATGCACTCGTAATTTATAATTTCATGTGTCTCATTGTAGTTTATTTAATTATGTTTTCACTCTTGTAATTTTTATTTTGTTGTGAAGTAAATTATGAATTTATAATTGTATGGGTAATTTTTTGATAATTATGAATTAATTTTTTTTTACAAAATTAATTAATTTTTTTTTAAATGCAAGAGAAAAATATTATTTTAATAACATGTTCTTATTAAAAAAATAAAATTAAACCTCATAGGCTGAAAACTATATTTCCACGCTTTCCTGCCGAAATGAAATTAATTAAAACTATTTTCATATATTAATAGAATTATAATAAATTAATTAATATTTTTTTAAATGCAAGAGAAAAATATTATTTTAATAATATGTTCCTATTAAACAAATAAAATGATAAATATTTTATGTAGGTTGGAAGAAAAAGAAAAAATTAATATTTTATTTGAAGGTTGGGTTGGATGAAGGTCACTGATGGGAGTATAAATTATATAAAGTTGGAGGTTGTGGATGTGGAGGAGAGAGAAATTAATATTTTATTTAAAGATTGGGTTGGATGAGGTCACTTATGTTGGTAGCCTAAACTCCCTTTTAAATTTGATGTTAAACCTCATTAGTTTATTTTAATAACTTTTGGGGTTTAAAACTCAACTTGGCTAATTAGAACGTCATGATAATGTAACAGTAAATATTTCTACATTCAACATCAGTAGGAGTGGTAATAATGAAATCATTATCTATTAATATTATATGCATATAATTAACTAATGTATAAAAACTAGTATTTTATTATAAATTCTTTAATTTGGTATATCAAATTCGCATTCAACCTTAAATATATTAATATAATCTTGAAATTAGTATACTATTATTTTCAATAGATATTTTTATTTTAATAATAATAGCTACTAGAACTGATTATGTCTTCATGCTTTATAAATTAATTACTCTAGGATATGATTTGCTCAAATTAATTTAAATTCCTACTAATAGAAATGGAGTACAATATAATAAAATTATTCTAGGTCAATAAATTTCTTTAGGCTAATCATTACCAAATAGAATAGGATAGTCTTCCAAGTGGTATTATAATAATATAATATTCTTATATAATGGTTAGTCTTGGTTCGCATGCTCATATATATATATATGTATAATTTAATTGGTTTCAATAAAATAATAATATATAATATGATTTTCATTATGTCCGAATATGATAATACCCGATCTAGGATTCTAAATAAGAGTTATGAAATGGTCTCGGGTATCTCTAACCCACTCAATGGTCATACTTAACCTTAAAAGAGACCTACAAGGGTCTATTTTCTTCCCTAACTTATATACTGGAAATTTTTAGATATTGCATGGATTCTAACTATTAGATTTATATTCCTAATTAAATTTACATGATAAAATTTTGGGGTATTACATTTTGAATCTTCATCCTTCCGGCAAAGAGCAGCGACCATGAATAACGAACATTTCATGGATGGTTGCGGGTTGTCTCGGCAGCGGGTGAGTTGCAAACGGAAGGATGGCAGCAGTTGGACTGGGATGAGTAGATAGGATACGTTGCCAGAGAAGAAAGAAGAAGACTGACGGCATAGCATGCCGGAGTAGGTGAAGAGCGACGTTGCCGGAGAAGAAAGAAGAAGACCAACCTGAGATGAGTAGATAAGTTGCGTTGCCGGTGGCGCCTCCTGTGGCGCAAGAGGCGATGTCGGAATCGTTGAAGACCATCCTGGGATGAGTATTTAGGACGACTTTTTTTATTTTTATTTTTATTTTAGTAAAAGGGTATTAATGTAAATTTATGTGATGCAAATAGTAAAAATATTGGTGGATTGAGTAAGAGTAGTGTAAAGAGTAAATTTTATGGTACAATTGTGCAAATAGAAACTCCCTAAAATTTATCCACACACAAAGCCTACATTCATATGCTAAAACTTCTATATACCTACACACACAAACACGCGCGATGGGCATTGATCATTTTTATCAATCCCCCTGCTGAACTTATAAATTGAAATGCATGTATCTAATACTCCAAAATAGTTTTCAACTACTGAATAATGTCAGATTTACCACTTCATGTGAAGTTTTGCTAGATACATTTATTAGTTTAATTTGACGACGATGTGACTTATATGGGCAAGTTTGCAATTTTACTTTCATAACACGATTTAATTTGATCCATATATGTTTTTTTTTCGGACAAGAAGAAATAACATGGTGGTGAAGAACACTACAACCCTTAAGGAAATTTTTTTAGTTCCCCCCTTGGTTTTAACTAGGTAAACCAGTACAGTCATTTACTAATTTAACGACAGACGGGATTTCCTCATTAGAAAGATAAACCACACTATTGCACAACTTACTCTATCAATATGATAATATTTATAGAATTTGAATTTGATACATTTTAATGACAAGCACATCCACTCTAAAAGTAGCCAAGTAGCCCCCCCAAATTAAAGGTATATTTTTTGTTTCTTTCATTATGGTTCGGTCAAGTATTCCGTGATGTTGCAATTTTAATCCCCCAAATTTCATTTTGTCATAATTTCTAGTTTCGTTTCGGTGTTTGCTCTTCATATTTTGTAATTAATCTTATAACTTAAAAGTAAATAAAAAAAAACACGCCTTTTGTTATAAAAGAGGATTAATGGCCTTAAAATTTACAAACTTTGGCGTGTTTATGATTTTCATACATTTTAAAAAAACGTAGTTTTAATAACATGAACTTAATCCTTGTTTGATCTTTCACACGATTTTCGAATTCCGACCAATTAAATCTGACGTGGTAGCCGGAGACTGCTATGTGTATATCTACATAGACTCCAAATTGCCTTAAAATACACGAACTTTGGACTGATTTTGGTTTTTACATGTACTAAAAAAAATACCGATTTTAGATTTTTTTTGTTGAACTTTTTCATGTAATGCGGTAAACATGATATAACTACTTCAATTTTTAATTATAGAACAAGATATAAATTTTAATTAACATCATTTGATTGTTGTGGTGTTGTTGATCTTATGTAATTCATTTAATATGCACGGAAATCATACTACAATTTTAAGGGGTGTGTGTGATGTGTAAATTTATCACGGTAATATTTGGAATGATTTGAGTCATTATATACTTATATTATTCATAAATTTAAAGAATAACGAAATAGTCGAATTAGAAATTTGTTCAAGAATACAAATAGAAATATTCTATTATAAAAATTTTATGAGATTATCTAACGCATAAAGCTATATTAAATATGCTATTAAACATATATGAAAATTTAGTATATAGCTTCTACATGATCATTTAATTTGTTAGCATAATTATATATGACATGAACTAAGAAAATTTAAATAATTTTTTATATTTATTTGTTGTATTTATTGATTAGTTTATCGTTAATTATTAATTTTAAACAAAATTTATAATAATAATTCAATTTATACACATTCAAAATGAATATAATTTCTATAAGCGACATATCAAATGATAAAACATAATATCTGCTACAGCAACTCTGTATTATTAATTGATGGTCGCATTACACAAAAGCTAAAAAAAACTTAAATTGGGCCTTTTTAATTCGTGCAAAAATAAAATAAAATTTGTCCAAAACTCGTGTCTTTTAATTTGGTGTCCGTGCAGATGTACATGTTGGTCCCGAACGAGTCGTATTCAGTTTAGAGAGGGAGTGAATAAACTAAATTCCAAACAGATCAAACTGATAGAATAAATGCAGAATACTATGGGGCCGTTGACTCGTTTAATTTAGATGATTTGTCTATTTTCAGTTTTCTTCAGAGAAGCATAAGTTGTGTGAGAGCTTGTATCTTAAACTTTTAAAGATAAGCAGAATAAGTAAGCATAAGGTACAACACACAAACGATTTATAAAGGTTCGAAGCCTTAAAACTTCTACGTCCTCTCTTCCTTCCTCGGAAGGGAAAACTTCACCATATAACTTGAGTTCACTTTACAAATTATACAATGAAATAAAAGTTACCTGAACCTGGTAACGATGAATTACTTTACAGAGTTACCTTAGCTGAGTCAACGGCTCACACTTACAGTCTTTGGCAAGTAGCTATTGCGGCTGCAGTTTCTTTAGCGGCGGCTCACACGTAGTTAGAGAGTTAGGTACAATTAATGCCTTTACAAGATTTTAGATATCTTTTGATCTTCAAGATAGTTAGTCTTGAACTTGGATTATCAACTGATTGAGCTCCTTGAACTAACGGATGTTGATACGTTCAGGATCTTTGTTGAGAAGAGCTTTAGCTGGACTTTAGTTGTAGACTAGATGTGTCTGTAATTATACAGCTCTTTTTCTTCTCAAGTGGACTTTTGTAGATGATTATAATGCTTTGTAGAACTGATGCAGGAGTTAATCTTCTTTCTAATGTTCAAACTAAGAGAGCTGTTTCGCTTCGATTTCAAATTAATTTCCGGTTTAGACTCAACTTGCAAAAACTACTTTTAACCAAATTCGCAATTAGACGGGGTCAACTGTAGACATGATGAGCTAATCCGAGTCGATCTCACGAGGAAGACGTGTGGGCAATTGTCTCTAGGCTATGCATGCAACGTATTTGAACAATCAAAATAAAACCTAAACACTCTAATCATGGATTTGAAGGATGACTTAAACTAAGAAATTTAAATACGCAATTCAACCAATAAAATGCAAATAACAATAAGATCAAGATCGAGGAAAAGATTATGACACGAGTACTAAAGTGTACATTCTCTCAATGGTTTATCACTAAGCTTGTTTCAAGTTGGTTTTATTAATCTCAAACACACAATAGACCCCTCAAGTGGTTTAACTTCAATTACTATCACCGTCTATCCATTAAACCCCTATCGGCTATATCATACGAGCAAGATCAATAATTTAGGCTTATGAACCCAATCCACCTAACGTTGAAGAAACCTAAGTTGGGATTTAGAATCTCCTTTCGGTCTCATCTAAAACCTAGCAATGTTTAAGTAGTGATCAATTACTTCAACATAATAATCACAATTCCAACAACAACAACTAACCATAACAAGCATAGATCAAAACCAAATCGATCATCTACCACCTAATAAAGAGATTAGCCCATAATCATGCTCAAAACAACACAAATATCATAAAAGTGCATCATCTCATAATCAAATGAAAATAACATAAACTTCTACAATATTCACGATCCTACAAGAGTTTGGGACAAACCCCCGCAAATCATCTAAGATAAAGAAATAAAATACCAAAAGGAAAACTTACTAGCGAGCCTAGCTTCCGCGGACGGATCGGAGTCAGATTTCTTCTCGTCTCTTCTTCTTCCACCTTAGTTCGCTTCCTTCTCATCGTTTCCTTCTCCTCTTCTCTTGAATGGTGGTGGTGATGATGAAAATGGTGATGGTGATGATGAAGTGTGTAGAGAGAAAAATGGGAAAGATGAAGTGGTGAATGTGAGAATGAGAATGGGTGTGTATGTGTGAAGGAATGAAAAGTGATGATCAATGATATCCCCAAAAATCAATTAAGGATATCCGAGAGAGAGAGAGAGAGAGAGAGAGATTGAGTAGGAGAGGGTTGAGATGAGAGAGAAAAGGTGATGGGATGTTGATTGTAAGGGAGCATTTAATGAAAGGGATTTTGGGGGGATTTGGCTTGAGATTTGAAAGACAAAAATCCAAGATAGCTTATTAGGGGAAATTAAACCCCTATCTCTCTACTAAAAGATACCACAAAAGTCTCCATCTATTTAATTGTTCCAATTGTAAAATAGGATGGAATTTTGAGTGGAATTGCACTGAAAAGAGGCTGAGAAACTGATTGGGTGAGGAAGAGGGACACCCGGCGCGCCGGCGGGACATGAATGGCCTGCGCGCCCGTGTGGGGTGCGCGCTTGTGGGGGTAGAATGCCAAAGGCTCTCCCGCGCAGCGGCGGGGAGAGCGCAGCCACATCGGGCGGCTGTTGCTGGAGCGCCGCAGGGCATGCGGGCGGCATGTGATGCACGCTCACGGCGTGCGTGGGGTGTGGGCGCCTGGCGCGGGAGCCGAGTGCGGGCGCCATCTGCTCCGTATTCTAATTTCGTGTGCACTTCATTCCCCGAGTGCAATTCACTTCCTGCTTTTCTTCATTATTTTTATCCTTCCTTTGGTTCGGCTATCAGTCAAGTTCATCAATTCGAGCTCAATTTTCGGGCTTTGCAATTCCCACCTAAATTCCGTAGAATTCCTACTTTTGTAACCAAAAGCTCAAGTTTTTCGCAACTTGACATGATCCACCGTTAGAGCAACAAGTGAAGATAAACACGCAAAATCAACATATAACAAAATAAAATTCTAGAAAATAATTTATTATCATGACAAAATTACTACACTAAAACAACACAATTAGACACTAAACAAGAGCTTGATCAGTTTGTCGTATATTGAGAATTACAAAGAAGATATTCTTTCTTGCAAGAGAGGAGTACATTGGCTCTTTTTGAATTTTGGCAAAAGTCTTATTCATGTTCTGTTTCACTCGTCTTATATAGAGGAGTGAAAAATGACCATTGGTCATTGTTAGACTTTAACTAAAGTCTAACAATTTGGTGGTGCACATAGTCGTTCTGAACATAGAACCGTTTTAGCGATTTACTCACTAGTTGACCTTTGAAATGTGTCAACTCAATTTTTTCTTTCAATCAGTAGTCTTTAATTCGGTTTCTGTAGAGAGCTGTTCAGATCTCAGGGCTGTTTTATCAGTTAGCGTCTCAGTTGGCTTCTGTGAATCATTCAGTTCACATGCTCGATCGTTCTTCAATTCAAGGTGGCTCAGTTTAGACATCTCATTTTGTGATTCTCTTCAGTTCACAAACTTCTTTGATTGTTTCTTTTCAATTTTGTCGAGAACTTCTTTGACTTAATTCAATTGAGTTCCAAACTGAATTCGGTTGATATCTCTCCTTCAGTTAAGCTCTAGGATGAGCTCAGTTTCGCCATCTTGTTCGAGACCTTGACATCGGTTCAGTTTTCAGGATAGGCTTGGCTCTGTTCTGCTTGAATCTTCTTGTTATCTCATTATCTTTGGTTTAGTTTCGAGGTAAACCTGAACTCAGTTTTTCCTTAAGCATTTTGACATTTCATCAAAACTTCATCAAAACTTTTTCTTGATCGTTTTGCCTAACAATGTGGCAGTCTTCAGTTGCCACATCAGATTCACTTGGCAGGAATTTGAAAGTCATGTGAAAAACCAAACAAAGCTAAAATTCATGTTATTAAAACTATTGATATGATCCTAAGTGGGGTAATATTAGATACAACCTAAGAATATGTGGGTTCAATTACAAGATTTTGAGTTAAGAAATTCAATGAAATGTTAATTTGGGCTTCTTTAAGAATTATGGATATCAAAATTGTCCAAATCGCCCATTTGAAAAAGTTGAACCCACCGTTGCTAAAAACCCTAATCGGACGAATCTGATTTTCTATATTATTTAGGAGTCCTATTTTAATTAGGAGAATTATTTTATTTATTTATTATTTTCAAATTTCATTGGGCTTAATTTTATGGTTTTTATTTGTTTCCTTGTTAGAGTTATTTCTTTAGTAGATTTGTTTCATTTTCTTCTAGTATCATGTTTAGAAAACTTAGTCTTTATCATCCCTATATAAGGGGTTATGGAGAACAAAAATAAACAGATCTTTTTAGAATAAAATTCTTGAGTTTTTATTTCTTTTGAGTTTTATTCG
Source organism: Perilla frutescens (assembly GCA_026008535.1). NCBI lineage: Eukaryota > Viridiplantae > Streptophyta > Magnoliopsida > Lamiales > Lamiaceae > Perilla > Perilla frutescens. The sequence continues at coordinate 28,225,389 of BRKX01000017.1, read as the reverse complement.
AGTTGAACGAGAAATCTTCATGAGATTCAAATCTGACTTATCAAATGGGTCATCCATCCCCATTTGTGGCGTCTTCACATTGTTCTAAGGTTCTTGTTTCCAATCATAGTAGGGTCATAGATTGATATATCAATGGTTCGTTTGCGTTATGAGATTTGGGTTAAATAATTCCATCATATTCCGGTGTAATCTGATACGTCCTGAGTTCGATTCTCATCCACTATTCTTTTTTAAGCGTGTGAAAAATTTAAACACAAAAAAAATTGTGTATATTAAGGTGATTAACCCTTATAAAAAATTTCTGAAATAACAGAAGTTACAGAACAATATAATTAACTCTGGAAAATCTATAAAGTAATAAAAAACAACTCATCGTCAAGAAAATATAAAAACTTTCAAAACATAAAAAAATCCATAATATAAGGATTATAAGATTGCAAAAATGAGGGAAAAAATTCATCATAAAGTTAGGTGGAAACTTAATATGGGTTCGTTTGGTTGGCATTGAATTTGGCTTGAAAACGTCGTAATCTAATTCTTTGATTTTAAATTCATGTGTTTATTTTGATTTTAGTGGATTGTAGAAAGTAATCAGATATCTCAAAATAAGAAAAATGATTCAAATTTTTTGAATTCTGATTACTTGTCTCTTGCTTCTTGTAAAAGACTTTTTATTTTTTGAATTCTTCATCAATTATCTTTAATATTTTCATATATTGTTATTAAATTTTGGATTTATAATTTTCCGACAAAAAGTATGGAAAATTTTGAAAATTGATTTTTTACTTTTTATTTTATTTTATTATTTTTTATGTATTATAAATTTGAATTAATAATTTTCAACCGAAAATTTGGAAAATCAGAAAATTGTGAAAATTTTGAAAATGGATTTTTTTTGTTGACAGGGTTCAAATTTAAATTTGATTTTTTTTGCAATTGATGATTGAGAAATGACGATCTCAAGACAACGAGCAACTCATATGTAAAATAGACAATAAAATTAATTTTTGCATTAATCTAAAATAACAATCTTGATTATAATTTATGTTGTCTTTGAATTACGTAAGAAATATATATAATATAATTATTTTGGAATTGCAAAAAAAAAAATGTAATAAATTGGTTGAGCTTCTGTTTATAATTGTTTGTATAATTTTTTCTATTTATATATCTTTTTAGTCTAAATTGAATTTGTAAAGTTAAAAATTATATTGTTCACACTTGCAAAATTATAAAATTATTGATAATACAAAAATGATAAGAGATATCTTGGGCATTTTATTTTTTACTTGTTTAACTTGAATCGATATTAAAACAAGAATGATGACCATTTTATGTAATGCTCCAAACACATGATAAATTAAAGAATTTGTTAGTATTCATTTTCCTCACAATCACATTCTTAGAAATCATATTCTTAAATAATTTTACTTTCATGTCAATCAAACGGACCCATGTGTGTAAATTACGGTATAATTATGGAAAGATATTTTGGAGGAGCTAAAAACGTCATATTTCACGTGTATATATACAGTTAGTGGCGGATCCAGAGGGGGCTGGGAGGGGCTCCAGCCCCCTAACCCGGTAATTACCTTAATTTTGTAAGGTCTTGCCCAAAGTATTTCGTGCTTCAGCCCCTCCTCGTGGTTCCGCTGAGCACCGGAAACATAGGAAAAGAAAAAGGGATTGCGAGTAAGTAAGAAGAAGAAATGAAGGAGTTCATGAGGATTTATCCATTCTTAGTTTTCGCGTAGGAGTAGTTGCAGACTTGCAGGGAAAAAAAGTCAAATGGGAAATTGGGGGAGATGAAGTTTTAAGGGTATTAGGGGAAATTCCAAATTGAGTAAAAAATAAAGTAAAAGAAATATTACAAGTACTATGAAGTGCTTTTATTATTTAAACGTGTGTCCAAACATCAATTTTAAGTTTAGAAAGATAAAATAAATTCCACATGACACTAGAAAAATCGGAACAAAAAAGTTTTAATACATGTAGTTCATATTTTTTTTTCAAAATACCAGTTACTTGATTTATTATTTATCTTTCTTTCTTTATTTTTATTTTGTTGCATCTCTTTCTTTAGAACTTAAAATTTCCGTATTTGTGATGTTTACTATATTTAATTTATGGGATAAATTTAAATTTTTATTAATCATATTTTGTTAATTGTATATTTATATTTCAATTTTTGGTGTTTGATATATATGTTTTGTTAATTTCAACTTAAATTATTATTTTCAATATTAAATTTTTGAAACTTAAATTAGTGCTTCATAGATTGAAAACTGTGAACTTTAAATTTTAATATTAATTGTGGATTGTGACTGAGGTTACGCATTCATATTTGAAAGCTCAATTTATTTTGATTAAAACTATCTGCATTAGAGTGGAACGATATCACTTTTGACATTATTTCTCTAAAGAAAAAAAAACACATTAGTAAACGACATTATTTCATTAACACGACTGTAAACTAAGAAAATTAAATACAAAAAAAGTTGGTGATCATCCATAGCATCTTACTATTTTTGCTTAATTGTATAAGCTACTAAATAGAAGCATGGTATGAGTTATACGTACATTGTTGGTCCCGGGCGAGTCGATATCAGTTTAGAGGGGGGTGAATAAACTGATTAAAAACATTCACTTCAAATGCGGAATAATAAAGGCCCTTTGACTCGCTTAGAGAAACTTATCTATACACAAAATGGTTGATCAGTTATGACAGCTTGAGTGCAGATTGTGTGAGCTTGTGTACAGTTCAAAGATATACAATAATCAAAACAGTACATCACACAAGTGATTTATAGAGGTTCGAAGTCTCAAACTTCTACGTCCTCTCTTCTTTCCACAAAAGGGCAACTTCACTATATAACTTGAGTTTCTTTACAAATTACACAATGAAGGACAGTTGGCTGAACCTGGTAACTGCTCACTACCTCAGCGGGTCGGCGGCTCACACTTGAAGTTCCTAACTGCTCGCTAGGAAGGTAGGTGCTATTGTCGTCTTAACAAGGTTTTAGATCTCTTTCGATCTTCAAGAGATTAGTCTTGAACAAGGGGTATCAACTGATGTGCTCCTTCAATTGAGCTGGGTAGTTGATCGTTGTATTGCTGAAACTGAGAAGGCTGCCCTGGCTGGATGATCAACAGCTGGCCGAATATCTTGACTCTTTGAATTCTTCTTCTCAGTTGGACTCTTGCAGTTTTTATCAAATGCTGAACTTAAGCTAAGTGGGAGGAAGAAAGAAAGCTCTGCTTGAGTATATCAAGAATGTATTTGCAAAAGTCGTGGAGGTGAAGAGTTATAAAAACTTTGATTCACTCGTCTTTTATAGAGGAGTGATTTTATGACTGGCAGATGGTCTTTATTGATCGGTGGAGCTTTTGATTGAAGTAGTCGTTGCTTTGCCAATCGATCTCCATTGAATATTTAATTCCAGAATCTTCATTGAAGCATTTACACCAAGATCCGCTGGTTGAGCAATAACTCCAGGGTTCTCTGGCTTTAGTTTTTAGTAACTTTGAGTACTAGTTGGCAGTTCTGAACTTGTCTGTTCAGTTCGGTCATTGCTCCAGTTGGCAGTTTTGAGCTTGTCAGCTCAGTTTGGCCATTGCTCCAGTTGGCAGTTTTGAGCTTGTCAGCTCAGTTTGGCCATTGCTCCAATTGGCAGTTTTGAGCTTGTCAGCTCAATTTGACCGTTTCTCCAGTTGGCAGTTTTGAGCTTGTCAGCTCAGTTTGACTGATCTCAAGTTTTTTTTTGGCAAGCTTGTCAGTTTGACTAATCATTCTTAAGTTCTTGTGTCAGCTTTGACTAATCACAAGCTAGCTGACTTCAGTTCTGGCCTTTAGCTGATCTGTCTGTTTACTTCAGTTTGGCCATCAGTTGAATACTTCCAGTCTTTAGTTTAAACTGATCTCTTATCAATTCCTTTAGTCTAGTCCACTCTTTTCTCCCTCAGCTCGGCTGACTTAGCTGTCAGTTTGTTTTGACTGGTTCGACGTTTTGATTCCTCAGTTGAGTTGCATTCTGAGGATGACGTATCCTTCCAACTTGTAGACCATAGTCCAAATTGGTTGACTTTGGCTTTACTTGAGTTCTTTCTTGATGCTCTGGATTGGTCAGCTCAGATCTACAACTTGAATTTTAGTCAGTTTTTCATAAATAGTTTTGACATCTCATCAAAACCTAATCTAGAGGTTCCTTGATAGTTTTTCCTAACAATTTCCCCCTTTTTGATGATGTCAAAACTTTGTCAATAATGATGGAAAAACTGCAAATATTCATTTGATAGACATGCTGTAGTTTGCTTAAGCAATTTCTTGAGATTAGAGCAAATTTAGTTCATGAAATTCATTCAAGTATCAGAGCAATCAAGGTATGCATGAAATTCAAGTATTAAAGCATTCAGACTTCAAATTTCAGAGCATTCTTTCATTTTTCATTCAGACTTCAAGTATCAGAGCATTCTTTTTGGGCATGCTTTCATTTTATTAAAACATGATTATCCCAAATATCAGAGCATTATCCCAAATATTAGGCAAAGCTTATGGGCATGATTAGCAGAGTATCAGTGAATGTTTATAAGCATGATCAAAGCATGATATTTTGAAGAATTGAAGTATGTATTATATATTCAATCAAAACATATTATATCCAGGCTTTCGATTTTCAATAGTAGTTAGAACTAATAATTTACTTCCTGAAGCTGCTCCTTTTCTTCCTGCTCGATTCTCCTCTTTCTTGAACTCCTTGTACTCTCCAAGCTTCCCCGTGAAGCTGATCTTCCCCCTCATGGTGTATTTCTCTTTAGATCTCATCCCAAAGAGTAAGCATCCATCATCATACTGCCCATCCATCATCATACTGTCCATCTTCCCCCTTTTTAGCATCATCCAAAAGCTAGGGTGGATTGCATGATGGTATTGACATGTTTGGAAAGAAGGTGAAGGCAGTTGCCAAATTGTCATCATGGACTGAGGGAACTGAAGGAATTGGCATGGGCGAGGAGAACCATGCATAGGCTTCTTCAGTTGTCATGAACTGGCCATGATCAGTGGTGAGAGAGGCTGCTTGCTCTCTGAAGTTCATCGAGGCTAAGTTGGTGAAGATCTCATCAGTTGATGCGATGGGTGGATCTTCAAGAAAAGGTGTGCATGAGGAGTTGGCCGATTCGTTATCGGGAAGAGGAGCGTCAGCTGGTATACAGAGCTGGATTCATTTAATCATCGAATCCATTATCTCCGAGAGCGTTGGTGGCGAGGACAGTGGATGATTCATCCAGTTTCTACTCCATGTTCCTTCATTGATCCAGAATATGGATCCACGGGTGCAGATGAGGTGAAACATTGTTGCGTCATTGAGTTGAAAATGCCATATGTGGTACTGGAGGTACCGTTTTAGTTGCTCAAATAAAAAGGGTTCAGTGCTCTCAACGAGACCGAAGCAGCTGCTTAGCTGATGGTCTAGAACTGCTTCAAACTCATCCTCAATCGGGTCGCGATGGACGGAGGTGTGAGGTTGTGAGCTGGTTGATATTGTAGGCTGATCACTCAATCTTGAGAGAGGCTCGCTCTCAATCAGCAGCTGTCTTTCGTCGGATGAGCTGGCGGGTGCTTCCAAAGGTCCCTTTCCACGACTTGAGTTGGAAGGTCCTGGTTGACGCGATTTCTTCGGAATCTAATGGCAGTAGATTGTCGGGAGCATGTCCCTTCGTCCGATTGACTCGTCAGTTAGGATGACCTCATCAAACTGGCTTAGAATGATGTGGCTTATGCGACCCATAAACCCAACCTTCTCACGAAACGAGCTAGTTGATGGATCATATTCCACTCGCTCGACATTTGCTCACAGTTGAGCAAGAATGAAGGAGGCCCAGTTAGCTTTACACCTGAAGTATAGAGCGGCCGTGAGATGTGCTTTGAGCTCGGAGAACTGTACCGTCTCAAAGTTTCCATGCAAGATATGGTCGGTGATATCCAGGAGTTGGATGATCTCACTGGGCAAGTTCTCCTTCAGTCTGTGAGAGCAATCATAGTAGTGCACGTGAGGATGTTTCCAAATACCCCACAGTGCGTATTTGCATGGCAGTTCCAGTTCCATCACGTCTGGGCCGTCGTCGGGGAGGTGGAGTGTAGATATCATCGTATCTTTTATCACCGTGATCACCTTATTCTGGACGGTAGAGATGATGTTGTTACCGGAGATAGTTGCATTGTGGTAGAACTCGGCAACATGAGTAGGTATGTTCTTGACTGGCATGAGTGTCAAGAATGGCAGCAACCCAGTTTCCTCCAATGGTCGATAAATTCTTTGAAAGTTGTCTGAGCCTAGACGTGCATTAAGGAGCTCTAGATTTAGGGTCTTATCCTTTTTCAGCTTGCGCTCGAGTGATTTGACATCTACCATCTGAAATGAGGGCTTCATTTCTGCAAAGAGATGGTGTTGTTAGATATGCAAGTGTGTTGAGAGAGAGAGAGAGAGGTGCATGTGATCAAAGCAAGGATGAAAGAGAGGTTGAAGATGATCAGAGCTTTCATCTCCTTGCATATATTTATTCAGCTTTGCATGCAGGAATCGAGGACACTCGATTGCTTCTCTTAGTTGATCAGCTATGCGATTTGATGGATGATTAGCTAAATTAATGATGCATGCATTCCAATCGTTCGATCGTGAGGTAACTTTATGATCTTGTGGCTGAGAAGTAGCAATTTTGAAAATGGGGTAGTTGCCATAAATAGCAAAATATTTTCTGCAGATCTTACTATTTATATCTCATTAGAAAACTATATTTTCCTTTTCGTCTTTGAAGAGTTGATTTAATGTCAATGCAGAGATATTAATGGCAACTTTGAGAGAGAGAGCCCTATTTTCAAATTGTAGTCCAATATAAGAAATTTCATAATCACAACGGTAACAATTTAATTATGATAAGCTTTGAAGATTAAGGAAAAACTTATCCCGATTCAGTTGGGATACAGTCCAACTGATTGGATGATCAGCGGTTGGATGATCAGTTTAGTCTTGGTTCTTAGTTGCCGTTGATGAGCTAGCTGAAGCTGAAGCTTTTTAAGTGAACTGAATTGATCAGTTGTCTGACTTCTCTTGAGACATTTTTTGCTTCTTGAAAGGCCGAGTTGGACTGGTTGCACTGCTTCCTTTCGAGCAATTTGATCAATTGGTAGTTGAAACAAACCTAGTTTTGTTCTTTGGCAGTTCGGGCCTGGCTGTCCTCCTGGCTTGGTGAAGGTGAAGCTGAATGGCAACATACAATTTTTTTCATCCTTTGACTAAGGGATTGTGAAGTTCCCGTTGGCGACGATCGAAACTGATCATTGTTCATAATAAATTGCATGCCTTTTGAGCTTGATATGAGTAGAGGAGTGACATAGCTCTTGGATAGGAGACTTGGTGATGTGGCAGTATCTTCATCATCACTGTCTCTTTCATCAACATGCCTTGGATTCTTCTGAGTGGCCATGGCTTCAGTATGTGATAGATGTGGTTCTATCTTTTCAGTGGCAGTTGGAGTTTGTCGTGATGGCTCAACTGAAAGACTTGATAAATTATCAAAGTTCAGTTTTCGGCAAAGTGAGCCAGTTGGGCAGTTGACTGATGGATTTGCAATCCCAACTCCTTGAGGCTGTTGGTTTTGTATACTAGAAGACATGTCTTTTGTATACCTTATTGATGATAGTTTTATGATGATATAGAATGAATACAATTGCAGTCACTGCTTGCATTTAAATTGTTATATTTACATGCATGTTCACTATACTTACATTGTAGATGATATGGTGTGGGTAAACACATAGTTAGATCATATCATCGGTTCCTTGTAATGTATTAAAAGGCTCACAGTCTAGATAGCACTGAACCTGCTATCGGTACGCCGTAGAATAATCTGATAGTTAGTTTGTCTTCACTAACTGATTATTCTAATACACGGACGAGTGTATCGAGGAGGATCTACTTAGGATTCTATTCTCTATTCTAACCTTAAATGAGAGAATAAGAATCCACAGAGTTCGGGTTCTTAACCCCTATATGTTGGCAGACATATACGTGTAGTGTTTGCAGCTTTGATTTATCAAAGGGTGAGATTCTTTCATAGGATCAATAATCTCGATATCTTGGGTTGTGACATTTACACTTATGATGGGTCGTGCAATATGTAGGGGCACCGTGTCCTGGTGCGCCAAGTTGATGGTGTCCCCTTGAGGAAATGCAAGTTCATGCTGAAACCCTGCAGGTGGAATTTATTCCGTGCATGAGTAAAGCTTGTGTGGTACTACTCAAGGAAAAGATATTAATTAATTATAGTTGTCAGAAGCTTACATAATTATATCTTAAATATGGGGAATGGCTAGAGTAAAGGAGAAAGCATATTCAGAAATATGTATTAAATTGGTAGGTCAGTATTATTTCTTTAGTGGAATAAAAATAATACTTAATTTATTTAATTATATCCTAAGTTTATTGGATATTGGATATTAAATAAATTAATGGGCCAATTTAATATTCTTCTAGATCCATGTTGTAGCCCAAAAAGAGACTGAATTAGATTGGAGATAGAACAAGAGATAGAGATAGAATTCCAGTCCAACTGGGACACTAATTTCATCCACCCCCTTATAAATAAGAGGGTGGAGGGCACGAAATTATCATCATAAAATATCAGCTCTCTCGTGTTCTCTTGACCTCCACAGATTCCATACCGATCTAGTAGATTTCAGCCCACCCTGAAACTAGATTCAGTCCGGGAATACAACAGAAGATCAAGGAGTGGAATAGCATCAAGGGGCGCCTATTATCATTCATATAACAGCAAGATTAGACCTTTAATCTTATCCTCAACCCGCCGTTTAATTTGTAAGTCATTTTTCGGTATTCTATGTTTCCTCTTTAGTAGAATCGAAAACCGGATTTGCATGTTAATTAAACTCGGTTAATTAAAACATATGTGCTACATAAAATTATGATCTACATGACATTAGGATTAATGAACATCCAATTAGATCTTGCGGTGGTTCAATTCGAAAAAAACCCCAACAACTGGTATCAGAGTGGGTTTTGGCACTGTTCTAGATTTAATCCTAGGATTAATTCGAAAAATATGTTTAAATTTGATGAAACATTTAAGTTGCTTAAATTTTCAGATTTATATGTTCATATATTCGAATTGGTTATGTTCAAAACGTGGATGAATTTTTTATGGTGTTTTGAAAATTCTAGTTTTGGATGGATTGTAATTTTCGGACATATCTTAATTAGATTTGGAATATTTTTTGATTTATCAAAATTTCCAAATTTAATTAGATGTGTGTTTCAAAAATTGGAGCATCAAATTTTCGAAAATTTGATGTTTAATTTCCCTAATTTTGTAGTTGTAATTTTCGATCTCAACAGATTAATTTGGATAAGTTTTTGATGAAAATCAAATTTCCAGATTTATTTGGTGGGGGTTTTCGAAAATTATGTGTATTAAAATTAGATTTGGTATTTTTGATGTTTATCTTAAAGTTACCTAATTCTAATCTAGATAGATTTGAAAATAGAATATTAGATTTGGATAGAATTTGAAGTGGATCAAATCTCCAAATTTAATCTTCTTGTGATTTTTGAAATCTACAAAGATTTGAATCGGATAAGGTAATTTTTGATATATATCAATAGTTATCTAATTCTAATCCAAAAAGGATTTGAAAATAAAATTTAAATTTGGAAAGAATTTGAAGTGGATCAAATTTCCAGATTTTATTCTAGAAATTTCGAAATCCATGTAGATAAGAATTGGAAAAGTAATTTTTGGTGTATATCATAAATTACTTAATTCTAATCTAGATAGAATTGAAGATAAGATTTAAATTTGAATGAAATTTGAAGTGGATCAAATTTCCAGATTTTATCTTAGATATTTTCAATCCTAGCCTATCTAAATATTTGGGATAGATTTTTGATCTATATCAAGATTTCCAAATATTAATTAATAAGGGTGTTATCCGAAAATTAAGAAATAAATTTGGTGGATAATTATAACAAAATTCCAGATTTATTCATAAGGGATTTTTGAGATTTATCAAGATTAAATTTGGTGGATAATTATTTTAATTTCCAAATTAAATCTTGAAGCTATTTTTGAAATTAATTAATTTATTAATTGGATTTTTCGGAAATCATGTCATGTGTGGATATCATATGTTATTTTATGCTTATCATGTAATTGTGATTATTGGATTTGTAGACTGACTTGTTTGCAGGGTTACTGACTATCATGACTCCTTAATTATGTGATGTATGTTTTAATTTATGTTGGATGTATGATGGGCCGTATGCCGGTTTGGCTATGTGATTTTAATCCATGAGAAAATCCATGGATTAGATCTAGGTTTTATTTTATGTTATTTTAATGTAATAGAAATAAAACTGTTAGACCAAGTTATTGAGTTGTAATTTTATTCTAGATATATTAGTTTTTTCCTCTAAGGAATATAAATTATATATTGAATAAAGTTTGAAGATCAACTTAAAAGAAGGAGAGTAGTACAGCTCAAGAAAGGAAGTGTCACTGATTCACGTCCCGAAATCCTAATTGGAGCTAGGATTTTCAGCGAAGCGCAGTGATGGGGGCGGCGGCCATGCCCGAGTTTCCGGAGCTGACTTTCCAGTTTTATCTCATTCAGCAACATGAGATATAAGCCATGATAGTTGGTTTTTATTATTATTGTTTATTATGTTGTTTGAAGCATGCAATGGTATTTTATCCTTTTATGTGATGTTTGCATGTTTTACAATGAGATAAAATGTAACCTCAATCTTAAATAACTAAGTGGGAGAGATTCATACCAAAGTATGTAGAAATCTCAAACGGTCTCCATTAATCTAGTTTAATTGAGATGTGATAGACATGCGAGTTGACAATAGGTCTTCCTCCATAACGGATGTGTCATATCACTGTTATCTCTAGAAATTAAACTTCTTTATCAAGATAGCTGTAGAACACTACTAGAACAAACTGACTCCTCCAACTGAAGCAGGGAGTTCGAAATAGTGGATTTGGTGCTAAGATGATGGTGTTCATACTTAGGTGTAATTTATTAATAAACGTCCATACTAACGTGGCTTATTAATTGGAAGGTTACATGACCGTGGTTATTTCCGACTATTAATTTACTTGTCATAAGGAAATTTGACTAGAGGTAAATTAAAGGTGGTTTTACCTGTTTAAGGATGAATTTTATAAACATCCACACTAACGTGGCTTATAAGAAACATTTTTAAAATGTCGGTGGATTACATATAATTTTTTGAGGTATACAATTATATGTGAGTATCCTAAAGTTTGTGACTGTACTGCATGTTTATTTTTCAGTTATTTTATATCATTATGGCACTCTCCAACCTGTCCTCTATTCTCAAAGAAAACAAGTTAATCGGTGAAAATTACAATGACTGGATTCGAAACCTTAATCTTGTTCTCACTGCGGAAGGACACAAATTCGTACTTGAAGAGGTATGTCCTCAGCAGCCAGATGATGGTTCTGACGAAGCCCAAAAGGTTGCATATGATAAGTGGGTTAGGTCTAATGAGATAGTGCGCTATTACATTCTGGCATCCATGTCGAATGTGTTGCAACATCAACATGAACCTATGAAAACTGCTTATGATATCATGTACAACCTCAGGCAACTCTTCGGTCATCAGAACCACTCGGCACGCCATTTGGCAATGAAGAAGCTAATGGATGCGAGGATGTCTGACTCCACACCTGTTAGGGATCACGTTCTCATGATGATGGGGTATTTATCTGAGATCGAGACCTTGGGTGGAGAGCTGGATGGCGATTCTCATATCGACATTGTTCTTCATAGCTTGTCCTCGAGGTTTGAGCAGTTCAGGCTGAACTTTAACATGATTAAAAGGGATGTCAGCCTGAATGAACTGCTCATGGATCTTCAGGCAGCTGAGTTACTTCAAAAGGAAAATCCGGAGGCACACCTAGCTGAAAATAAGGCGTCTTCTTCCGGTACTAAAAGGAAGAAGAGGAACGCACCCAAGAAAGCTGCAGAGGGGGCGCCTAAGGTGAAGAAGTCCAAGACTAAGATTCCTCTCGAGGAATTTAAGTCAAAGACAAAGTGTTGCAAGTGCGGCCAGCCAGGTCACTGGAAGGCAGATTGTCCTAACAAGAAGAAGAACAAGGTTACGTCTCAATCTCTTGTCGTTGAAACATGTTTAGCTACTTGTTCTACTCAGTCATGGGTAGTAGATACTAGAGCTACTGATCATGTTTGCATGTCTTTACAGGGGTTCCTGGTAAAAAGACAGCTAAGTGATGGAGAGATTTCAGTCTACATGGGCAATGCTATGAAAGTGGCGGCAGTTGTAGTAGGAGACGTAACCTTATCTTTTAGTAGTGATAGGATTTTAGTTTTAAAGGATTGTCTTTATGTGCCTGGTTTTAGGCGAAACTTGATTTCAATTTCTAAACTTTTTATGGATGGATATTCTGTTTCTTTTGATAACAAGGTTGTTATCTTTAGTGATAAACGTTTTATCTGTTCTGGCACATTGGATGGGCATCTTTATTTACTTAATCCTATGGAAAACACTACACAAATACATTTACTGAATACATCAGTCATAAACCCTAACAAACGAAAGAACCTTCAGAAATGAATCAAACCTATCTTTGGCATCTTAGGCTCGGCCATATTAACCTTAAACAGATACAAAGACTAGTAAACGATGGGCCCTTGTCTTCATTGGTCCTAGAATCAAAGAATTCAGAGCGGAAGTGGAAAAACGTACAGGTAAAAGTATCAAATCACTACGGTCTGATCATGGTGGTGAGTACCTCTCGAATGAATTTAGGGACTACTTAGCAGAGAATGGGATCACATCCCAGTTGACTGCGCCGGGAACGCCACAGCAGAACGGCGTGGCGGAGAGAAGGAATAGAACATTGTTAGAGATGGTTAGATTGATGATGAGCTATTCAGATCTGCCCATTTCGTTCTGAGGATATGCCTTGGAAATGGCAGCCTATATTCTTAACGTGGTTCCATCAAAATCAGTCCCATCTACGCCCACAGAACTTTGGACTGGACGAAAGCCCAGTCTTGGACATTTTTGGATTTAGGGTAGTCGAGCACATGTGCTGGATAAGGAAGTTGATAAGCGGGCACCACGTACGGATGTTAGATTGTTTGTAGGATATCCCAAAGGAACGAAAGGTGGTTTATTTTATAGTCCTAAGGATCAGAAGATCATTGTGAGTACCAATGCTAGATTCTTAGAGGAAGACTATGTAATAAATCACAAGCTAAGAAGTGAGATAGTACTCGAGGAACTTCGAGGGGAAAATTCGAATCTGACACCAACAGTACAAGAAGAGGAACCACAAATTACTGCACAACGTGTCACAGAAGTACAGGAACTGCCTCGTCGCAGTGGGAGGGTTGTACGCCAACCTGACAGATTCATTAGTTTGGGTGAATCTTCGGATTTCCCTAAAGGACTAAATGAATTGGATCCTAGGACCTAAGACGAAGCGATCCAACACAAAGATGCAGATTCTTGGAAAATTGCAATGGAGTCTGAGATTGGATCTATGGATCACAATAAAGTCTGGGAGCTTGTAGAACCACAAGATGGGGTAAAACCCATTGGGTGTAAGTGGGTTTACAAACGCAAGAGAGGAGCTGACGGGAAGGTTGAAATCTTCAAGGCAAGATTGGTGGCGAAAGGGTACACTTAGAAAGAATGGATCGATTATGAGGAAACATTTTCGCCGGTAGCCATACTTAAATCAATCCGGATTTTCTTATCTATTGCCGCTCATTTAGATTATGAGATTTGGCAGATGGATGTCAAGACGGCTTTCCTGAATGGAAGTCTTGAGGAAAACATCCACATGAAGCAACCAGAGGGTTTCATTGCTAAAGGCCAAGAGCACTTAGTGTTCAAGCTTAAGAGATCCATTAATGGACTTAAGCAGGCGTCAAGGTCTTGGAACATCCGGTTTGACGAGGTTATCCAGTCCTATGGATTCGTGCAATGTCCAGATGAGAGCTGTGTGTACAAGAAGAGTGACGGAAATGTGGTGGCTTTCATCGTGCTATATGTTGATGATATCTTACTTATTGGAAACAGTAAGAAAGTATTATCTAACATAAGGGTGTGGTTGTCCAAGCAGTTCGATATGAAAGATCTAGGAGAAGCCGGACACATCTTTGGCATCAAGATAATTCGAGATCGCCAGAAAAGGATATTGTGCTTATCCCATGCGACATATATCGACACAGTGCTAGCTAGGTTTAACATGCAGGATTCCAAGAAAGGTTTTATACCTTTCAAGCATGGAATTCATCTATCCAAGGAGATGTGTCCCCACACACAGGCTGAGATAGATGAGATAAAGGGTGTTTCATATGCTTCGGCTGTGGGAAGCCTCATGTATGCTATGCTATGCACTAGACCTGATATATGCTATGCAGTCGGCATGGTAAACAGATATCAGTCTAACCCTGGACAAGGTCACTGAACTGCGGTTAAGAATATACTCAAGTACCTGAAAAGGACTCGAGATTATATGCTGATATACCGCTCTGATAGTCTAGTGCCTTTGGGTTACACGGAGTCAGATTTTCAATCCGATAAAGATCAGAGTAAATCTACCTCAGGCTATGTGTTTACCTTGGGAGGCGGAGCCATTGCATGGAGGAGCATAAAGCATAAATGCATTGCGGATTCCACCATGGATACCGAATATGTAGCTGCCTCTAAGGCTGCAAAAGAGGTCATCTGGCTCAAGAGCTTCTTGTTGGACTTGAGCGTGGTACCTGATTTGCCTAAGAGTATCACGGTATATTGTGATAACTCGGGTGCAGTGGCAAATTCAAAGGAACCCAGAGCCCATAAGGCAAGTAAACACAGAGAGAAAGTACCATCTTATACGAGAAATCGTTAAGCGAGGAGATGGGGCAGTGGTTAAGATTGCATCTAAGGACAATTTGGCTGATCCATTCATGAAGAGCCTTGCAGCTAAGATCTTCTATGGTCATGTGGAGAAAATGGGAGTGAGATGCAGACCCGGGGTTGCCGTTTGAGATTTTAGCTAGAGTTGGAGAGTTTCTCAGTTTGTTTTATATTTGAAAGACATGCTTCAAGTATAAGTGGGAGATTGTTGGTTTTGTATACTAGAAGACCTGTCTTTTGTATACCTTATTGATGATGGTTTTATGATGATATAGAATGAATACAATTGCAGTAACTGTTTGCATTTAAATTGTTATATTTACATGCATGTTCACTATACTTACATTGTAGATGATATGGTGTTGGTAAACACATGGTTAAATCATATCATCGGTTCCTTGTAATGTATTAAAAGGCTCACGGTCTAGATAGCACTGAACCAGCTATCGGTACGCCGTAGAATAATCTGATAGTTAGTTTGTCTTGACTAACTGATTATTTTAATACACAGACGAGTGTATTGAGGAGGATCTACTTAGGATTCTATTCTCTATTCTGACCTTAAATGAGAGAATAAGAATCCACAGAGTTCGGGTTCTTAACCCCTATATGTTGGCGGACATATACGTGTAGTGTTTGCAGCTTTGATTTATCAAAGGGTGAGATTCTTTCATAGGATCAATAATCTCGATATCTTGGGTTGTGACATTTACACATATGATGGGTCGTGCAATATGTAGGGGCACCGTGTCCTGGTACGCCAGGTTGATGGTGTCCCCTTGAGGAAATGCAAGTTCATGCTCAAACCCTGCAGGTGGAATTTATTCCGTGCATGAGTAAAGCTTGTGTGGTACTACTCAAGGAAAAGATATTAATTAATTATAGTTGTCAGAAGCTTACATAATTAATAAATGGACATTATATCTTAAATATGGGGAATGGCTGGACTAAAGGAGAAAGCATATTCAGAAATATGTATTAAATTGGTAGGTCAATATTATTTATTTAGTGGAATAAAAATAATACTTAATTTATTTAATTATATCCTAAGTTTATTGGATATTGGATATTAAATAAATTAATGGGCCAATTTAATATTCTTCTAGATCCCTGTTGTAGCCCAAAAAAAGACTGAATTGGAATGGAGATAGAACAAGAGATAGAGATAGAATTCCAGTCCAACTGGGACACTAATTTCGTCCACCCCCTTATAAATAAGAGGGTGGAGGGCACGAAATTATCATCATAAAATATCAGCCCTCTCGTGTTCTTTTGACCTCCACAGATTCTATACTGATCTAGTAGATTTCAGCCCACCCTGAAACTAGATTCAGTCCGGGAATACAACAGAAGATCAAGGAGTGGAATAGCATCAAGGGGCGCCTATTATCATTCATACAATAGCAAGATTAGACCTTTAATCTTGTCCTCAACCCGCCGTTTAATTTGTAAGTCATTTTTCAGTATTCTATGTTTCCGCTTTAGTAGAATCGAAAACCGAATTTGCATGTTAATTAAACTCGGTTAATTAAAACATATGTGCTACATAAAATTATGATCTATATAACATTAGGATTAATGAACATCCAATTATATCTTGCGGTGGTTCAATTCGAAAAAACCCCAACAGAGGCATGATGCCGGTTTTGAATTCAGCTAACAAGGCGGTTGCTGGAATCTTATTGACAAGCCGGTGATGCATGATGTGCTGGACTTGCACAATTGTTGGAGGAAATGGATTTGACGATCCTATCCATTTAATGCACCAAGTTTCTTTACGTTGCCAGTAGCTCATGCCATGAAAGGTAGTTATCAAAAAGTGAAACTAGATGGACATAGAATGTCTCCAGTTATACCAATAGAAGTACCGGTGGAGTTGTTTGAACAGCTCTTGGTCACGTTGTGCAACAAAAGCAAAGTGAGTGAGAAGGAGATTGGTCACTTCCTTTTGTGCACCTTTGACCGCATATTAACCACTATAGAAAGTGCGAATATTTTTTTTCAGTTAGTTGGAGAGGAGGGCATGTGCTTCTGAAGTAGTCCGCTCCGTAGTTTGGATGAGGGATTCCGATAAATGGAATAAGCTCATCTGGATCAGAGCAAACCTAGAAATCAACTGGTGATCCATTCTTTGATCTTAGAGAGTGAACGGCGTTGGCAGTTGAGTTGCTCGAAGTGTTGTTGCTTGTCTTTGCCTTGGCTTTTCTCTTCTTTCTTAGTGACTGAAGATGAGCAATTCCCTTCTTGGGAATCCAGTCAGAGATAAGGACTAGTAGTGATTCATCATTTGGAAGTTTAAGCAAGTCTCCAATCATCTTGTTCATTCTTAGAACAAGTCCTACCTTGGACTCAAATTTACCAGATTTCTTTGAGTCAGAGGCCTTGATGACTTGATGCTTGAATTGTTGAAAGACAAATTCTGCCTAGTTTGTTTATCTCCCTTCAGCAAGGTGAATCATAACCTTGTATCTCTCTTGGGTGAGTTAACTCAGGCTTCCAATGGCCCCGAACATCATCTTGTTCGTTATGTCAAGTAGAACACCATACTCGGGCTTCAGATCAGTTTTAGCTGTCGTAAAACTGAATTGCTTGTTGTAGGTTGAAGCTTTCCATTCTCTCCAGTATGACTCTGCATATTCATTTAGTTCTTGAACTAATGAACCTTCGTGTGGAAGCTCGAACACTTCTGCAATTGTTCTCTCAGTGATTTGTAGTAGCCGTCCTTAAATCACTGATGATATTATCTTTCCATCTGCAGATAATTTTGCTTGAAGCAAAAATTCACTCACCAAATTTTGTCTAAAGAATTTTGGTGGTGTTTCTAGGTAGTGAAGAATTCATGTCTTGTGAAGATTTGACAGAAGGGTTGGATTGTTTGATTCATTTAGAATCAATTGAAATTTCTTCCTATCAAGGAATTTGTCTCTCATAAATTTCTCTTTGAAGGAGTTTGAAGATCTGGATAATTCGGCCATGTTTGGGGTTGGCTGAGATTTTTGGGAATTTCAAGATCTTTGAGAGAGTGTGTGCGTTTTTGAGATTGCAGGAGGAGGGGGCTTCTTGAGAGGCTTAAAAGAAGAGGCTTTTTATTAGTGTTTGGACAAGCTCATAGATCTGATGGTTGGAATGGTACTAGCCTTTGGCCTCTTTTGGTCGTTGGCATTTAATGAATTTGACATGTGTCATTATCTTGCAACGGTCAAAATTTTCAAAAATAAATGCGAAGCTCGACATTTATTTGAAAACAAAAGGATAATTTTTTATATATAATTAAAAATGAACAATTAAAAGAAGTAAACTTAGTGCTTTCTAATCAGTTTGAACTTGATCATCCACTTAGTCCTTCTTGTGATCAGTTTTCCTCCTTTTGGCAAGCGGTTCTGTGATGTCATCTTTCTCATCCTCATCGTTGCTCGATGATTCAGTTTCAGCTGACTAGAGTCTTGGATGAGCTTGCAACCGCTGGATTTGCTCAGTGTGCAGTTTAACCTGTTGTTGCAGGTTATGGATCAGTTCCACATAATAGGGAGGGAGCTGGACTGTAGAGCTACTTAGTTGAGCATCGAAATGAACTGCTCTTGAGTCGACTTCTTCCCCTGCTTCAGTTCCAATTAGTTCATCACAAGGAACTGTGTGAGTTAGTTCGTCCGCTTCTATGATGATGGTCTCATCATAACTTGATTCTGATGAGATCTCTGGTGCAGCAGTTTGAGCAGCAGCTTGAAGAGCTCTTTGAATTAGATCAACGTACACAGTTATTGCTAGTGTACCTTTATAGGCAGGTTGTTCATCTACTTGAGCTATCTGTCCAGCTGGCTGGTTAGACTCAGTTGGCTCTGAAGTTGACTCTTAGGGAGGAGCAGTTTGGGGTTCAGTTGGCTCCTCAAGCAATCGAGTCTTTTCAGTTGACCTCTATGGCTCTTCATCACTTGGAAGATCTGGTAGAATTGGAGATTTGAGCATTTCTTCAAACTCCAGATCACTGGCAGTTCGCTCATCAACAGTTTGCACCTCAGGAGAATTATCAAGGAAATCGATGATGATGTCATCTGGTTGATGAGATTCTTCGAAAGTTAACTGCCTAGCAACCGATGCTATGGCAGTTTGCCTGGTGCTGTAAACTTCTGCAGTTTCAGCACCTTGTTGACTACTCTGGGCTTCTCTGTTGAATAGATTCTACCCCTGCTGAAGCTGTTGCTTTCTGAGGATAAGCAGTTCCTTGAGCAACCAGTGCTGTTGAACTTGAGGATTTCTCCAGTGTTGCTGTTCAGCTTCAGTTTGTAGAGGTGGCAGTCTGATGTTGGCCCAGATGAGAAATCATTCATCACGTCCAACAATGTTTGTTGTTCTGGGTGAGGGTGATTCCTTCGAATGGCAAGCATTCTCTTCAAGGTAATGACTGGCTTTGCTCAGGGGTCTCCTCCCCAGCCCATTGCATGCTCCACCTTTCTTCTCTTCTCCAGAAGCTCATCCCATGAAGAGCAGTTAGGAGAAAATGGGCTTCAGAGTTGAAGCAGTGTCTCCAAAGGTACCGGTAGACGTACCTTGATAGAGCTGCATACAGAGCAGCCGTGCCAATCACATCTTCAACAAAGTTTTCAGCTATGAACTTCTGCACTTGTTCATCAGCCCAGTTCTTGATGATTTCAGCTTTTGATAGAGCTCTTATATTCTCTTCAGTCTCTCCCATCGAGGGGCACGTAGTTCTAAAGAAGTCAACTCCTGTGCCCCGTGGTGGAACTCCCCTGAGAGGCACAATGTCATCTCCTTGGACTGGTGCCACATCAAACACCTTAATGTTGTGAGGAGGCAGTTTTGGAGGGGGTGGAGGTCCTGATTTCTTCTTCTTTCCTTTTGGTTGAGAAGCCACAGGCTTCTTCTTTGATCTGCCAGTTCCTTCCTTGGCTTGAACTGGCCTGGTAGAAATTTCCTCATCAGGTGAATCAATCGTTGATCCACATCGAACTTGTCGCAAAGGCTTGGCTTTGATTATGGTTCTTAACATTTGGCTTATTGGGACATTATCGTATGAGTCGGAGTCCTCTTGAGGTATCTCAGTAGCAATCTCTTTGCCTTTTCTTTTAACAGGCTCCTCTGCTTTCTTTGGGAAGGCAACGGTTGGCTGACTACTTTTAATGTTTATGGACTTTGGAGCTGGTTACCTTCTGCTAGTTGCGGGTATAAGATCCATCTTATCGATCATCAACGTGTCAGTTTCTTCTGTCATGGAGTTAAGAGTGCTCTCCAATATGCTACTGATCCTACAGGGATAGCACATCTTCTGATGGAACTCAGTTTATTTCCAATGTTTTTCAACAACATCGACATACTTCTTGATTTGCTCAAAGAAGTACTGAGCCCAGTTTACATTGATGCTTCTGATGATTGCTGCACAGACTTTATATTTGTGCTCTGACATCTCTGAGTGACTCCCAGTTGTCCCAATAATCATTCTAGCTGCAACTGATGCTAGAACTTTGTATTCTTCTTGGAAGCAGGACTTGAGTGTATTGCTTTTATAAGGATCTGCGCAGTCCCCTCACTTACAGAGATGGTAGGCTTCCTCTTGACCAACTTCTATATCTTGTAATCTTGTTCCAGTGGTCGAAAGTTGGAATAGTCTTCCAAACAGTTCTGGAGTTATTACCAGTGTAACTCCACGAACTTCAGTTATTATCCTGTCATCGTATCCTTTTAAGTTTAAGTAGAACTCAACTACGACTTCAGGGTAGATCTTTGATGGATAAACTTCCGTGAAACTCTTCAATCCAGTTTGTTCTATCTTCGAGATCAGTGAGTTGCATAGAGAAGAATCTGAGCACTTTTCTCTATAAGCAACTGGATCTAGGAATTTGTCTCTGTAGAGATTCGTTTGGAATCTTTGTGAAGATTCACCAGTTCTCTTAAAATTGAACTTTTGTCGAACAGTTGGTGTGCGTCTATCAGCCATGGAGTTTTTGAGATGTTTGATGAATGGTTCGTAAGGGATAATCTGGTTTTGGCTGGATTTTGGAACTGGATTCTTTACTTTCGTAATTTTTGCAGAACTGTTTCAAGAAATGAGGAAAGAGATGGGCTTTAATTCTTTACTGAGCTTTGAATCGGTAAAAGTAAAAATGAGAATTCAGCCATCCCTTTTATAGGAGATGATGAGGTTCATCCAACGGTTGTGTCGTTTCGTATGCCCAAGTTCCACGGTCAGATTAATTCAATCGACACGACGATTGGCCTTGCATTTCTATTCGTTGGGGATAAATAAAGAGAGAGAGAGAGAGAGAAAGTTCAACGGTAATATTTGAGTGACACATGTTTTTACCGTTTCCACTATTGACATTTTGAACTTATCTTTTCTCTCGAGCAGTTTCTTCTTAGCTTGAAACTGATTACGTCATCAGTTGGCTTCGACTGTAGCTGATGATCTTTCTGCTGATCAGCTCCAACTGAGATGTTTTCTCATTAGTTCCTTACTGGTCTTGACTGTTTGGGCCTTCATTCAGTTGTTTCTTAGTTCAGTTGTTCATCAGTTATGCTGTTTTCCTTCAGCTGGTTCTTGAACTGATATCTCCTTTTAAGTTGGTTCCAGTTCCTATGATTTCTTCATCAGTTTGATCTTTTTGCAGCTGATATGTTCTGCATAACTGACTGGATCATCAGTTTGAGCAAATGAACTGATGATTTAGTTGAGCTGATGAGGTAAACTGATCAGCTCCAGTTTACTTTCTCTCCACAGCTTCTTGCTTCATTTCAAACTGATAGCTTATATGTCCAACTGATCAGTTCCACGACTTTTTCAGTTATGAACTGCACATTCTGATGAGTTGAAGCTTTTCAGTTCAATTCCTCTCTTCAGCTGGAGTGATTCATTGGCCCTTTTCTTCCAGTTGATCATCTTCATCTTTTGATGCTAGCTCATGTAGTCCTAATTGTTTGCATAGCTCCATAAACCTTGCTTCAGGCAATGGTTTGGTGAAGATGTCAGCTATTTGCTTTTCAGTGTTGACATATTTGATGCATATGTCTTTCTTCTCGATGTGATCTCTGATGAAGTGATGTCTTATGTCAATGTGCTTAGTTCTTGAATGCAGAACTGAATTCTGAGATATTGCAATTGCACTATTGTTGTCACAGTAGATAGGTACTTCTTCAGTTTCGACTTTGTAGTCCTTCAACTGTTGCTTCATCCAGAGTATCTGAGCACAGCAGCTTCCAGCAGCTACATATTCTGCTTCAGTTCTTGACATGGCAACTGAGTGCTGCTTCTTGCTAAACCAGGATATCAGTTTGCTTCCAAGAAACTGACATGTTCCACTGGTGCTTTTTCTGTCGATCTTGCATCCACCGAAGTCTGAATCTGAATAACCAATTAGACTCAAACTATCATCTCTGGGATACCATAGTCCAAGATTTATGGTTCCTTTGAGATATTTAATAATCCTCTCTGCTACTTCAAGATGACTTTTCTTTGGGTTAGCTTGAAACCGTGCGCATAAACCGACTGAATATGAGATGTCTGGTCGGCTAGCTGTTAAGTAAATTAGCGACCCAATGATTCCTCTATAATATGTCTGGCTAACTAATTCTCATTCTTCATCAAGAGTTAGCTGATAAAGATCCCCATCTTGAGAGTTTTTCCTTTACTAACTCCAAACTTCTTGACTAGCTCTTTAGTGTATTTGGCCTGGCTGATAAAGATCCCATCTTTCAACTGCTTCACTTGGAGTCCTAGGAAGAATGTCATTTCTCCCATCATGCTCATCTCAAATTCGCTTTGCATCAGTTGAGCGAATCGTGTGCATAGATCTTTACTTTTTGATCCAAAAATTATGTCGTCCACATAAATTTGAACTATTAAGATCTTAGTTGATCGTTCTATTCAGAATAGAGTTCGATCAATGACTCCCTTTTGAAACCTATTTTTCAGCAAAAATGTTGTGAGAGTTTCATACCACACTCTAGGAGCTAGTTTCAGTCCGTAGAGGGCCTTCTTCAGTTTGAAGACTTGATCACCAATTTCAAAGCCTGGTGGTTGCTCGACATACACGTCCTCCTTGAGCATGCCTTGAAGAAAAGCACTCTTGACATCCATTTGGTAGACTGTGAAATTGAAGTAAGCTGCATAGGCTAGGAACAGTCTGATGGCTTCCAATCTTGCGACTGGTGCGAATGTCTCATCAAAGTCGATCCCTTCACTTTGTGAGTATCCTTTGGCTACCAATCTCACCTTGTTCCTTGTGATTACACCTTGTTCATCCAGTTTGTTGCGAAAAACCCATTTTGTACCAATGACCTTCTGGGTTTTTGGTCTATCGACAAGAAACTATACGTCATTTCTTGTGAACTAATTCAGTTCTTCTTGCATGGCCATGATCTAGTCTGAATCTTCTAAGGCTTCTTTGACGTTTGCTGGTTCAGTTTGAGATATGAAGCATGTGAATAATGCATGCTCAGTTGAACTTCTGGTTTGGACTCGACTTCTTGGATCACCAACTATCTTGTCAGTTGGATGGCTTCGGACCCATTTGGGCAAGATAGCTTCAGCTGGTTCTACTGTAGTGACGTTATTAGTTACCCTTTCATTAGTTGGTTCGACATCTTCATCAGTTCTTCTCCCTGTTTCAGTTGTGGGGTTTATGGTCTCAGCACGATTTGTGTCTTCATTGACCATATTGCTCTCAACTAGTTTAGTACCAGTTTCATTGCCTTCTTCTAGTGAAAATTCAAGCCTCTCTGGAACAATGTGATCCACATAGTCTTGCGAGTTCTCAGTTTCACTAGGTAGTACTTGAATTGATGTGTCTATTCTTTCTTTGTTCCTGTACTCATTAGTAAATTCATCAAATACCACATGACATGTTATTTCCACAATAAGAGTTCGTTTATTGAACACTCTATAAGCTTGTGCGTGAGGTGAATTGTAACCAAGAAATATTCCCTCATCAGCTTTAGCACTGAAGGCTTTCAGTTGAGTCTTGCCATTTTTGTGAATATAACATTTACAGCCAAATATTTTAAAATATGAAATGGAAGGCTTACGACCCTTATACAGCTCATAGGGTGTTTTGTCATGTGTGGCTATGATGGCACTTCGATTTTGAGTATGGCAAGCTGTGTTGACTGCTTCAGCCCAGTAACCTTCAGCTATGTTGGCATCAGCTATCATTGTTCGAGCTGCTTCTTTGAGTGCTCGGTTGCGCAGTTCAGCTACACCGTTTTGTTGTGAAGTTCTTGCAGCTGAGTGTTCATGAGTGATTCCAAGCTGGTTGAGAAAGCTGATCATTTGCTGATTCACAAATTCAGTTCCATTATCGGAGCGAATCCTTTGAAATGATCTCTCCTTTTCAGTTTGAAGCCTTCTGATCAGCGTCGTTAGCTTTTCGTAAGTTTCATCTTTGCTTCTCAAGAATTCTACCCACGAATATCTTGAGAAATCATCAACTACTACAAGATTGAATCTTTTGCCTTTTGGGGTCTGTGGTCGAACCGGACCAAACAGATCCATATGTAGCAGTTGGAGGTAATCAGTTGTTCCTGGTGGGTGACTCATGTTCTTGAAGGATAACTTCATTTGCTTCCCTTTTTGGCATGGTCCACACACACCTGTTTTCTTATATATCTCCTTGGGAAGCCCCTCAACTAGCTCTTTCTTGGCTAGGTAGTTGATTGTTTTGAAGTTGAGGTGGTTCAGTCGTCGATGCCATAGCCAGCTTGCTTCAGTTGATCCCTTTGAAAGAAAGCAAATTTCTGAGTAGCCGGTTGACCAGTCAACAATATACATGTTGTCTCTCCTTATGCCAGTGAGAAGAATTACTCATGTTGACTTGTCTCTTATGTTGCAGGAGTTTTTGGTGAAGTCAACTGAGTAGCCATTATCACACAGTTGGCTAATACTGAGTAGTTTGTGCTTTAGTCCATCCACGTGGGAGATTCCATTTACCACAATTTTTCCCTTGACCACGAACCCTTCTCCAATGGTTCGGCTTTTGGAGTTATCTCCAAATGTGATAAGTGGACCTTTGACTTCTTCATAACCGTCGAGATCTTCTCTGTCTCTAGTCATGTGCTTGGAGCACCCACTATCTAGATACCAAATATCTTTGGTTTTCTTTATAGATAGGATGCTCTTATCCTGCAAAAACAAGGATTAGCATTTAGGGACCCATTTCATATTGGGTCCTTGTTGATACATCAAGTTCTTTGGTATCCAAACTTGCTAAACTTTTGGCTTTTTATCACTCAGAGAATCAACTGATTTGGATCGCTTGATCAGCTTAGATTTTCTTCCAACTCTTTTATTTTGAGTTGAATCAGTTGAATGGTACCTGCGTTGAAAGTTAGTAGGATAAAATAATTCAACTAGAATGTTGTTATCTCGAGATCTTTGAGCTCTTCTATCAGGCCAATGCCTTGTGTGTTTCCAGTTTACTGGATTGAACCCTTTTGGATTAGCTCTAGGTTCATTTCTGGAATCCAGATACTCATTATAGTGATGATAGGGTTGAAATGAGTTTCTTTGATTTCTCCTATCAGTGTTTTAATTGAACTGCTTGGCAGGATAGGCTTGAGATCTAAACTGGTCTTTCTTTTTAAAGTGGACCGATCTATCAGTTTGCCTTGGAGGCATTCTGTACTAAGCTGGTAATCTTTGTTGAACTGTAGGCTTTGAACGAATGGATTGATTTGAGTGAACTGATGGTCTTGGCTGGAACTGGGGCTTCAGTTGGCCTGGTGTTTTTGGTTGGTGGGACTGACCAAATTTTTTGGGCTGAGTTTGAGGATTTCTCAATATTCATTTGCCTTTGGTTGACTCAGCTAGCTGATCATGAGATCTAGTGAATCCTTTTAGGATTCCTTTATCACTGGGTTGAGCAACTGCTTTTTCTTTTTCTAAGGCAGTGAACTTGTTATATCCTAGCCCTGAGCTAGTGGTTCTAGTTCTTTGATGATTTAAAATCTCATCTAGAGTTTGAGATCCCTTTTTGAACTTCAGAGATACTTTTTCTCTCTCATGGATCTCTTGCTTGAGTTTTTGATTCTCAGCTTCTAGATCTGCATTTCTTAGTTTCAACTTTTCAAATTCCACAAACTAAGATTCAAGAAAATTCAATCGTTCATGATCAATGCTCAGTTTTCTAACTCTATTTCTCAGTTCATCATTTTCATCTTTCAGTTCAACATGCAAGCAAGATATTGAAGCCAATTGATCTTCTAGCATCATAAGTTTCATATCAAGTTCACTGCTAGACACAGTTGCTTCATTAATATGATAGAAGGAGGTTTGAGAATCAGCTGTACTAACCTCTTCATCATTGTCAGCCATGAGGAAGAACAGCGCTTCATCATCTGAGTTGTAGCCGTCAGAATTAATTCCAAATGGATAGTCTGAATCGTCTAGCACGGTATTCTCGGAATTTGCAACCATTGCTTTCCTTTTGAAGAAGCTTCTCCTCACTTTGGCTTTCTTGTCTTCAGGGAGTTCTGGACATTCATATCTGTAATGTCCTTGTTTGTGGCAGTGAAAACATTCTCCTAAATTTCGGTTGCCACCCCTGAACTGTTCAGCTGATCGTTCAGTTGGTTGATGAGTTCTCTCATCTTTTGGAATTTCATCAGTTTGAGGTGGAACTGATTGTTTATCCCGAACTCTCTTCAACTTCTCTAACAGCCTGGTAACTGATTGGATTTGATCATTGATGTCTTCAGTCAGGTTTTTCTTCTTTTCAGTTGTTTCTCTTTTCCGTTCGGATGAAGATCCGCCTTGATTTTCTCTGGCTGGTGAGCTCCTAGGTCGGAAGTTGTTCCTTCCCCAAGTATCTCTAAACCGGTTCCTTTCACCATAGAAGGCTTCATCTTGAGCTGATGATGTTGATGCTTCATTCTTTCGGTTTAGACTGTACTCATGAGCTTTGAGAGAGCCAAACAGTTCCCTTGGAGTGATGCTGTTTAGATTTCTTGATTCTTTTGTAGCTATCACTTTCATGTCCCATTCTTCGGTGAGATTACCCAAAACTTTAGAATTCATCTCAGAATTGGGATAAATTCTCCCGAGGTTGGTCATCTCACTGATGATGCCTAGAAATCTGGTTTCAAGGCTTGAGATGGACTCTTCTGGTTGTATTTTGAAGGATTCAAATCTATCGACTGCCAGTTGGAGCTTGTTTCCTTTGATGGCTTCGGACTCTTGGCATAGGTTTGCTAGTAAGTCCCATATCTCCTTGGCAATTGTGCAGTTCTTTGTGTCCTTCATTTTGTCCTCATCTAGAGTTGAAATAATGCAGCTTGAGCAACGAACTCTAGATTCTTCAACTTCTTCTCTTCACTGGTGAGAAGATTAGTTGGCTTTGGGATCCTTGCTGGTTGATTGATATCAACTATGTGAGCATCATTGTCCATCATGATGATGATTAGACCATCTTCAATGACTTCCCACATATTCTCATGAATCGAGCAGAGATGCGCCTTCATTCTCCTGCTCCAATTATCATAATTCTCAACTGAAAACAAAGGTAGCTCATGGTTTCCCATAGCTGGAATGTTAGCACAGATAAGTAGATCTGATTCAGTTGATCTGCAGAAACAGCTGATCCTTAGAATCAACTGCTCTGATACCACTTGTTGGTCCCGGGCGAGTCGATATCAGTTTAAAGGGGGGGTGAATAAACTGATTAAAAACTTTCACTTCAAATGCGGAATAATAAGGGCCCTTTGACTCGCTTAGAGAAACTTATCTATGCACAAAATGGTTGATCAATTATGACAGCTTGAGTGCAGATTGTGTGAGCTTGTGTACAGTTCAAAGATATACAATAATCAAAACAGTACAGCACACAAATGATTTATAGAGGTTCGAAATCTCAAACTTCTACGTCCTCTCTTCCTTCCGCAGAAGGGCAACTTCACTATATAACTTGAGTTTCTTTACAAATTACACAATGAAGGACAGTTGGCTGAACCTGGTAACTGCTCGCTACCTCAGCGGGTCGACGGCTCACACTTGAAGTCCCTAACTGCTCATTGGAAGGTAGGTTATATTGTCGTCTTTACAAGGTTTTAGATCTCTTTCGATCTTCAAGAGGTTAGTCTTGAACAAGGGGTATCAACTGATGTGCTCCTTCTATTCAGCTGGGTAGTTGATCGTTGTATTGCTGAAACTGAGAAGGTTGCCCTGGCTGAATGATCAACAGCTAGCTGAATATCTTGACTCTTTGAATTCTTCTTCTCAGTTGGACTCTTGCAGTTTTTATCAAATGCTGAACTTGAGCTAAGTGGGAGGAAGAAAGAAAGTTCTGCTTGAGTATATCAAGAATGTATTTTCAAAAGTCGTGGAGGCGAAGAGTTATAGAAACTTTGATTCACTCGTCTTTTATAGAGGAGTGATTTTATGACCGTTGAGTTCCATTGATCGGTGGCTCTGTTGGCTCATCAATGGCAGATGGTCTTTATTGATCGCTGGAGCTTTTGATTGAAGTAGTCGTTGCTTTGTCAATCGATCTCCATTGAATATTTAATTCCAGGATCTTCGTTGAAGCATTTACTCCAAGATTCGCTGGTTGAGCAATAACTCCAGGGTTCCCTGGCTTCAGTTTTTAGTAACTTTGAGTTCTAGTTGGCAGTTCTGAACTTGTCTGTTCAGTTCGGTCATTGCTCCAGTTGGCAAGTTTGAGCTTGTCAGCTCAGTTTGGCCGTTGCTCCAATTGGCAATTTTGAGCTTGTCAGCTCAGTTTGACTGATCTCAAGTTTTTTTTGGCAAGCTTGTCAGTTTGACTAATCATTCTTAAGTTCTTATGTCAGCTTTGACTAATCACAAGCTGGCTGACTTCAGTTCTGGCCTTTAGCTGATGTGTCTGTTTACTTCAGTTTGGCCATCAGTTGAATACTTCCAGTATTTAGTTTAAACTGATCTCTTATCAGTTCCTTCAGTCTAGTCGACTCTTTTCTCCCTCAGCTCGGCTGACTTAGCTGTCAGTTTGTTTTGACTGGTTCGACTTTTTGATTCCTCAGTTGAGTTGAATTCTGACTGGATGACGTATCCTTCCAGCTTGTAGACCATACTCCAGATTGGTTGACTTTGGCTTTACTTGAGTTCCTTCTTAATGCTCTGGATTGGTCAGCTCAGATCTACAATTGAATTTTAGTCAGTTTTTTATAAATAATTTTGATATCTCATCAAAACCTAATCTAGATGTTCCTTGATAGTTTTTCCTAACATACATGATCCAGCCCCCAAAAAAAATTTCTGAGTCCGCCACTATATATAGTATGTATGATTCTTGATGGAAGCCCTCCCCTATTATAGTTCTTGTTTCTTTTTAGTACTGATTCATTATTTCTGACTAAATTAAAATATTAAATAAACGACAGTACCAATATTATGTCATCTTGATTCTTGAATCATGGCATCGCTGCTAGATACAGCCCGCCATTTCTTTCAAGATTAAACTAAGTTATAATTCCTGACTCATTTAATTAATAAACTATTACTTGAGTAACAGCCGCTTAACTACCATAACTTCTTAATTGTGCTGACAACAACAATTAAGGTTTTTTTAACCAGTTCAGATCCCTTGTTACACATTCAGTATTACACTATCAAATTGTGAGTTTAATAATAATTATTATTATAACAATAAAAATTGATTATAATATAATCGTCAATCCTAGTCAACATTTATCACAAAAAATTAAATGAAAAAATATTTCTCCCACTGTTTATGAATAAGTTTCATTTTAGTACTTTAATTTTATTTAACAAAAAGTGTCATTCTATATAATCGAGTTGAAATTTTCACTTTTTTTTCACATTTACCCCCATTTAATGCATTCTAACATCTATATTTGACTCATTTAATGTATTCACATAAACATGTATAAAATAATTTAATTACTTTATTAACAAGAGTGCATTTATCTAGAATCACAATTATTCATAAATGGAGGAAGTATAAATTATAGTTATGTAATATAATAACCAGTTATTAATTAAAAAAATAAAAATATAAATTAAATACAAAAAAATAATTATATATCATAATTGGGTGGAATGAACCCTAATTAATTATTGTGAAATACAACTAAATCACAAGTAAATTGAAATTGAAGAGAAAAAAATATAAAAACTCAATTTGATATCGGAACGGAGAGTGCAACACGGAATGTGTAATAGGGGATCCATGGGTTTCTTAACATGGCATGTAGTTGTGAATAAGAATTCATGTTGCACTATACGTAATGCACTTTCAGATTACGATGTTTTCTTGTATTTTTTCTTCAATTGTATTTTTTGTGATTTAGTTTAATTTTACAGTTCATTTTAGGGTTCACCCCACCTAATTAGAGTTTATAATTATTCTGTATAATTTAATTACCGGCCAGTTTTCAATTAATAATTCATTATTATGATTGATTATTCAAAATTGAACTTAATAATTTTTTTTATTGATAAATGTTGATTATGATTAATTATGATATAATTAATTTTAATTTTATAATAAATATTATTAAAATCATAAATTTAATAATAAAATACGGAATATACGAAAAAGTTGCAATAGAAAATTTGAACCGATGTAGTTGACTTGAGAAGGAGAATAATTAGTATTATGAAATTTTCAAGCCGGCCGAATTTGGAAAATAAAATATATTAATTAATAACGAAATCTGTTCGTGTTTTGGAATATTATCAGCTGCAAACTAAGGTAAATGCATGAAGGTAGATATATCAATAAAATATATAGTGATATTTTATATATATATATATATATTCGAATCTTGGAAACTAATTATATGAAACTCAGCTCATATATATATGCACAGTACGTATAGATACTATGAATGTGTACGTGTGTGTTTTATACATTATTGGTACGAGTTGTATTTTCTTGACTTTTACCAACTTATTGTGTCAAAAAGTTTGAGCAATAAGTGTATAAACAGTAATAAAATATTGTACAATAATGTAGCAAATTAAGCCCTCTTATTATTTAATGAACATATATGTCACTGTAAATTAAGGGCCAACATCTACAATCATGCAGGGTTTACGATTTGAGGTTAATATATAGTCCTTAGTTTCGCATATCCATATACACATATATACGGTCTATATATATGCTTTTAATTAGTTTTTATATTCTTCTTATTATTATACTAATTCATAGAATCTATAGTCTATGTGACAAACTATATATTGGCCATCCATTATCGTATAGTTTATTCCACAATTTAGTAACTCACATTTAATTTAATTTGATGCATATATAATATATGTGCATAATGCTATCTATATATATTTATTGTCAAATACATGTCAAAATAAATTTGATCAGGTTGCGGAGGATTTAACACAGTTAATAAAATAAGATTTCATTTGGGGAAATTCTATTTACAACCTTCATTTTACTCTTTGAAAAAACCGAACACTCGGTTCTGATAGAGTTGTGATCAAAATTGTATCTAAAGTTGAGATAACTTTGAACATGCAGCGGAATATAGAAACAAACAATGGATTAAAAAATTTCACGAGATTATATTTCTATAATCTCGCGAAGTGCCTCAGGGCGAAATATTCACTATATGAATTTGTGAATTACAAAAACACTACAAGCAAACTCTTACTAAACTTAAGACACTTTATCTCTTCCCTCGCAGAAGGTCGTGACTAAAGTTGTCTTAACTAACACTTGTAGAAAACTAATATCTCTTAATATAGATCTGGTATATCTCTATGAATTCGTGTATCTAACTCTATACAAATGATCCCTATTTATACAAAACTAATTACTTGGCCTCTACTCATATATCTTGCACGAAATCCACTCCTTCCATCACTCCTTGACTTTAGCCGCAAGCAACAAACTTCCCTTAGATATAGGAACAACCATATCTTGGACTTTATCCTTCAAGACTTGGTCAAATCACATGTGCACATATCTATTAATTTTTCCTGCATAATAAATCAAAGAAAGACAAAACTATATATATACAAAACCAACGGTTTCAACAATCTCCCCCTTTTTGTCTTTCTTCCCAAAACAACTTCAAGCATGCAGCAAAATGAAACATAACTGAACTCCCCCTAAATATATACTTGAAAAATAACAAGCACAAATCAAAACAAATCACAATCAAACATAATCGCTCCCCCTGTCGTGCAAACTTCCCCATAACAAAGTGACTTCAACACTACTCATACAAGCACACTTAGAAAATCATACGATATCATCAAAACAACTAAATATCAGCAACAAAAAGTCAGATCTCAGATCTACAACAAGTCTGCAGCAATAGACATTAAAAACATAGTTGTTTTAAAATAAATTGTTTAGAGAAACTGTTTGATAAACACCAAAATATACTGCAACAGTCTGCAGCCCTTCTTCCTTCTTCTTTTCTTCTACTCCTCCTCCTCTTGCTCATCAGTTTCCACCTCTTCACTTGTTGCCCTTCTCCTGCCTCTGCTAGGGGTAGCACGGTAAGGTATACCTTACTTTTTTCCCCATACCTTTACCTTACCTTACTTGTACGGTATGGAGAAAATCCATACTGTTACCTTACCTTAAGATTCGGTATACCTTCCAACGGTATACCTTAAGTTCGGTATGAAACAAATGGCATACCTTTGTCGTACTTTTAGTTCGATATACCTTACCGTCATCAGTATACCTTGCTATATCGGTATACAATGCTATATCGGTATACCTTACCGACATCGGTATACCTTATCATACCATCCTAGGATATATATATATATATATCATATATTTACTCAAAATATATGAAACACTCCTAATAACAATCAAAATTCAACAAAATAAAATAAATATCTTCATGTCACGATAATTAAAGTCCAATAAAAAAATAGATATAATAATTTAAATTTAACACTCCAATACAACAATTAAAATAAAAACAACCAAGTGATATCCCAAGTCCCAACAAATACAAGAAATAAAAATAAACCGAGTCTTGAATATTTCCCAAAAACTAATACAATTTTCAAATTTGAATCTCAAGAAATCTGCAAAATTAACAATTATATTAGTACTTTAGTTACAAGTTACAACATACAAAATGAAAAAAATAAAATATATAAGAACATAATCTTACTTTTCAAATTACACCAAACACTAAGTGAAAACGGTAGAGAAAGTTTGAGTGCCATCTTGATTGCCATTTGCATATGTAAAAGAATCATTAAAAATTAATAATCCACTTTATTTTAGATTAGTATAATTGAATATATATATATATATATTATATAAATTTAAACTTTAATAAATAAAGAAACTCTTACTCTTTTCAATTTTTTTAATTTCTTGTATAATTCAAGGTCATTGTCGGTTGGATCTTTATATTTAGTATCTCTCGACATTGATGTTAATATTGTAAATTTATAAGTGGGTAAGTGAAATATACATTGATTTATAAGTATAATATAAGATTAATTATAAGTGTTAATTAATATTGTAAATTTACTAGAGATTTATAAATTTATAACATATTTACTAGTATTATATATCAATCATGTTTTTATAATTAATATAAATTGTATAAAAATATTATAAACTTACTAAATATTACAAATTTGAAATCTTTTACTTAGAAATCGTAAGAATTATTTACTAAGTATATACTAACAAAGAACACACTTAGCATTACAATGCATTAAGTATAACATAAGATTAATTAT